>JAECXW010000155.1:10000000-12943643 GCA_018153365.1 Drosophila fuyamai
CTATTACAGTATCAACTATTCTCCGGACGTAACTAAAGATACAGAAACGCAAACAGATAAATACATTCAAAAGAATCCAATTACTTTTCAAAGCAATTTCGGTCCATTTATGAAACACCAGTAATCAACTTATATTAGCGGTATATAAATATAACATTGTAAACGTATACCAAGAGCAAGCTTAACTAAGTATTTTCAGTCGAAACTCTAAATGTTGTTAGCCAATCCAATTCGATGTGACCAAAGCAACATATTAATCACAAATGAATTGTAATTTAACCAAAACACAAAGTGTCAAACACAACCCAAAAATCAAACAAAAAATTCACGATCCAGAGAAAATAAAAAAAAAAAACACTATGCAGAATGCAATCAATTCATAGAAACCCTAACTATTCTTGAATATATTTATTATGAATGTGTACCCTAGTTTAAAATACATGTCAAATATTCAGCCACTATCACTATACATAGCATTTAAATATTCTTTTTATTTAAACCAAACCATATCATAACACATCAGCAAAGGAAGAAAAAGTCCAATGCAATTATAAATTATTTATTTATTTTGCCAACATCAACCATATCGCTATCTCAGATAAAACTAAGAGTAAATCATGTACCTACATCGTACCTAGCACCATAAAAATCAAAATAATCACAGAGCTTTACAGCAAACGCAATCAAAATGAATATAAATAACCATGAATGTAAAGAGAAGTTTATTTTTAGCCAAGAACCTCGAGGGTTCCCGCCTGCGCTTTACAGTGATGAATCACATATATTCCCCATCATTCAAATCCATTAAATATACACTCTCTGTTCGAACGGAATAAAAATCCAACCACACCCAAAACTACTACTAAGGTGAATACACGAAACCAACCCAAGGTCCAACGATCCAATATCTACCGATCCGAAATAGAACCAGATCAATTAATGAAGCCGATGTTCGATGTTCCTGAAGGCAATCTCAATCTCAAACTTATAGTCAATTTGTATAATTGGGCAGCTAAATGCGCGCATAAGTGTGGTAAATGGTAAACTCTTGAAACTTTATAGTGAAGAAGTCATTAATGTATTCATTACGTAAACTGCAAATAAAGCGATTATCATTGTTGTGGTATGTTTAGCGGAATATAAGTGAAAAACTAAAAACAAATATGAATTTATATATGTATACAATCAAGAAGCAGGACGAACTCTACCTAGGACACACTAAAACCTACTTTATATACACGTATGATCTATGCTCTGAATAACACGAACGGAAACGGGACAATCAAAATTCTACCGACACTAATTCATTACCAATTACGGAAATACGAATTTCCAATTACCAATTAAAATGTTCTGTTACGTTGTTGTCGTTGTGTTTGTTCGATCCGTTGGATCTGCGTTTAGTTAAGGCCAGCTAATGATCATGAAACTACAGCATATCCTTGCCATGCACCTGATTCTGCTTTGCATTTTGTTCAGTCTGAGTTTTCGTTTATTTCGGTTACATTTTGCGATCTTAGACAAGGCATATCTATATGGTTTACTAGCGTTTAATCGTACGTATACATACTTAGATTTACTTAATTTTAATTAATGTTTACGTGAGGACACACAACTAAACAAACCAAAAAAGAAAAAGAAAAAAAGGGGAAAACGAAAAGCTCAAACTGGACTGAACATTTAAGAATTATATTATGTACATTATTGAATTGCATTTGATTGTGTGAAAAGATCGTTTTAATGGGAGTAACTACGGTTAATATTAAAGGGTATTATAATTGTATTCGAATTTGTATGTAACTCTGATCGTATGTATGTTATGTTATCGTAAGTGTGACATCCTAGAACCTGTAATGAAATTGAAAAAATTAAGCCAACTCTGTCTCTTGTGATTCTATTGTGATGCTATGGGAGTCAAGCAGCACTCAACTGTTTTTATGCCTCTTAAAGTTTAAAACAAAGCTAATCAAAGCAAAACCAAAACTAAACTACCAATCTCTACTCTAGTCTATGCAATGCAAATTGGCAACCAGAACTATTGAAAACAATCATGCACAATAAATGTTATGCAATTGAGAGAATCCAAGGCCAAAGACCCTAAACTTTTTCTTATACTCGTACTTACACTACTTGAAGTAATTGTGTACAACTAAAGGAATTCTAGATTTTAAATGTGCTAAAACTGTTTATAGTCAAGTACTTAATTATGAATGTAATTATCGAATATTAATACGTACAAAGGTTGGGGCATTCGGCATAGTAATACTAATGTATAAACGTGGGATCGATGGTTGATTAAAGATGGAAAAGTGCTAATGCATGTGACAATGTACGTATATAACAAAAATTGAATTTAAATGTTTAATAAATGTGTGGAAATGAACATACGGCCTAATTATTATTTATCTCTAGCCTCTACGTTTGCTCTTCGTCCAGAAAAAGTGGGTCCAAGCTGCATTTATGGGGCTGCTCCATAAAGTCGACGATCTTATGGTTATAAAGGCATTGTCCCATGCTACGTGCCACATCATCTGATTTGTCGGTGTTGGCCTCTTGTATAAGGAGCTATAGGGAAAAGCTTTAAAAAATTTATTTCTAGAATGGAATTCATTTTTGCTCACCTCAAATTCATTGCACAGAAATGCCTTGGTGGCATCACCCATTTTTTTTTGGGGCTGGCCCATTAGCGCATTTTCCAAAAATTTATACGCCTCGCTGAAATAAGTAAAAAAATAAATAAAATTATACCGTTTACTCATTGGTAGGTTCAATTGTATTTATTAAAATCCAAGTTATGAAATGGAAAGGAATCATTTTTCCTGTTATTAATGTTAAGTTATTTTCATTCTTAAAGCTAGAAACAACCATAAATACATAGTTAAGAATAAGCCTTAACTGAAATTATATTCAAATATACGGATCAAAATGAAAGTTGAATAAATATTTATGTTTTTATGTTCAATAGTGTCAGATTTGTTCCTTTCAAACACTTTGAAAATGTTAAACAAAGTTATAGATTTTTAAAACAATAATAACCGTATTTTCGTATATTGCAACATAAGACTTTTGAAAACGTTTTATTCAGATAGCTTGATATATACGAGACTAGTTTACGTTGAAATGGATGGACGAATATGGTCGTAGTCTATGGATAAGATGGACTTTCCTGTTGATACTGATGTATACATATATAGTATTGTTTTGGAATTAAAACAAGAGAGAACGCTATAGTCGGGTGCCCCGACTATCAGATACCCGTTACTCAGGTAAAAGGAGTGCGAGGGAGATGGACATAGAAACTTTGATCACGCATAACTTTTAAACGAATGGTCCGATTTGAAAAATTTCTTTTACATTTCGATAGGTATTGATAAACACAATAAAACTGCATTTTTACTTTTCCGAAATATTTAAATTTATATTTAAATAAAATCGTATATAAGCGATTGTGGGCGTTAAAGGGGGCGTGGCACCTTTTTGAAACAAACTTGCGCTGCGTAGGAACTCCTAAAATCTGCATGCAAAATGCCAATCTTCTAGCTTTTATAGTTTCCGAGATCTCAGCGTTCATACGGACGGACAGACGGACAGACGGACATGTCTAGATCGACTCGGCTAGTGATCCTGAACAAGAATATATATACTTTATAGGGTCGGAATCGCTTCCTTCTACCTGTTACATACTTTTGCACGAATACAATATACCCTTTTACTCTACGAGTAACGGGTATAATGATTTCTGCGTTCAAGTTCAGGGAGGAAGAAAAGGTAAGAAGGAAAAAGGAAGTTTAAAACGTTTATGATGGCTTCAGGACAATCTGACCATGAATTTCTTGTTTCTTCTTACCTCAAGTCGATGCCATTTATTTCATCTGGAGATGGCTTTTCTTCGTTTTGGATTATGAAGTTCATAACAGCAGCTGCCTCGAATTCGCAGAGATCCGAGAGTTCGGCATTTTTCATTAGTTCCAGCCACTGGTTAATGTTGTTCAGACTGACGGAGTCGCAATTTTTCACCATTTCCTGGCCCCTTTTCATGCTGGTGGCGACATAGTCTGGGGAGTATTTAGTTATATGTATGTACACATATTTATAAATATTGTTTTTATTCCAGAGACTTACGGAAAGCGGCGTTCGTAAAGTCTTGCTTGTTGTATTTGGATGCTTCCACCAGATTATGCTGCGAGTAGCCCTCCCTGTTGAGATACCTTTGAACTTTCAGTTTGACTTCCCTTGGCAAATTTGGAGCCTTGGCTACGCTTTCCTCAGCGGAATTCTTCGATTCCGGCTTAAATTGTTTTTCCTCCATGACCTTTGTTTACGTTTTGCGACTGACTAAATATTAGGGTGACCATTTCGGCTTTAGTATGTTGACTCAAGTTACGGTATTTTTTATAACGTATTATTATTTAAAAAGAGTATATATGAACAAATTTTAAATATTATCCAATTCATTATTTTTTAGTAGCAAATATTTTTTTTTTAAATCTCAAATCTCGAATTCAACCTAAATGATCGATGAATGAATAATCCATTGGATTTAATGTTGATCAAGAAAATTCCTTGTGTGGCCTTTGGCTTATTAATACTTTGTATTTTACTATGTTTTTTTGTCCCTTTTTAATTATCGGTTTGTCCCTCGGCTTTAATTGTAGTATGAAACCGATATCTGATTTCCTCTGCAGCAAAAGGTATAGCCGATCGGTGATCACAAAAAAAGATCCCGGCGCAGTTAGAATTTACACACGCTGATTAAAAGCAGTAACTCAAAAAAAATTTTATTCGAAGATCCCCAATATCTACCAGGGTCTAGTGCTTGTGGAAAAATAATGATACAATTCCTCCCAACCAAGAAAGAAAAAAGAAATTGCAAAGCGGACAGAAAAACAACAAGAGCCCAAAGTCAGCAGGGACAATTTACAATTATGGATATTAATTTTGTCGAATATCTTTCTAAATAGCTAGAAAATTAAGAAATAAAAACAGCCCCCACTATCCAGATACCACAGCTACAGAATCACTGTGAAGTCACTGCACATTTTTATATAGTGATTATAAAATACTGACGGTATTATTTCGGTATATTTATCGTACTGCGGATATGTACTAAATTGGCCTATCTCGCGCTGGTCACATCAATCCGCACTCAGAACTTAGAGTAGTGCCGAGTAAAAACGAATCCGTCGTGGTGATTGGCAGCGAAAGAAAGCTCGAAAATCCTTTTGTTCCAAAAGAAATTTTATGTGAAGATCCTTGATCGCAAACAGGATCTTCTAGTGCAATATATAGGACTAGGTAATTTGCTTTTGGAAAAATAAGGATACTGCCGTTGGCCGTCGCCGCAAGTAAGACAACAACAAAAAACAACAAAGCGGAGACAAAGAAACGATTCGAGACGAGAGCCAAACTAAGTCAGTCGCGGAAAAACCTTGAAAAAGTGAATCACTGCCAATATCACTGGAGAGTGATCGCTGCCTGTGAGAAACATTTATCCTTGGAGCCCCAAATAAGAGGAGTCCCCGGACATTAAACCACATCCGGAATGCAGTCGTTGGAGCACGAGATTGGAATGCTGAAAAAGCATCGCGAGCACATCGGCAATAATCTGGATTTTCTAGTGAAGTCGTCCAATTATGGCGGTGTGGCGAGGGAGTGCGTCCGCCTGGGTATCCTATCCAGCCAGATGCTGAGGAATACGGAGGACCTCAATGGCGGGCGATTCAACATGGACGAGGAGGATGTGCGACTGGAGCAGCATCGTCGGCTTTTCCTCAAGGTCACCCAGCGTGGCCCAACCGCATACAACCAACTGATAACCGCCCTGAAAAATATTAATTGCTTGGATGCCGCTCAGCTTCTGGAGTCCGTGGACGAGTCCAGTTCAAGGCCAGCCTTCATCTCGATAAACGAACGCAAGGCCCGCGGAAAATCGTCCGATATTGTGGACACCCGTTCGCCAGAAACCTTTGATGGAGCTTGCGTCAGCAAGGTAACGTATACTTAGGAGTAGAATAAGATTTTACCATGTGTTCGTCAAACATTCAACAGGCGGAAATTGTTCACAAGAGGCTAAGAAAGTTCTCATGGGAAAATACCCATGGGTTCCATGGGTATAATAACCGTGGGTCAGTAGATCGATGACGCAATGAGTCAGCGATCAGATATCAGTTTTCTTTTTAATTTAAACAAATAGGAAACATTAACTCACTGTTAGCTTTGGAATAACTACAAGCACGTAATGGAGAATCTACGAAAGTTTCCCTCAGCTTGCGGATATATTAAAAGTGGGTCAGGGGATTGATGACGCATATAAGTCAGCCTACAAAATAGCTTGTACACCATTATGTTTGGTCAAAAGAAGTTTTTTTAATTCAATAGAAATAGAAAACAATAACTGATAGTACGAGTGGATACATACAAATTGGATCGCTTTTTCAAAAAGCGATCAAACGGCCAATGTCGCAGTGAATCATACATTTTTCTACGCCACGGTTCAAACGTGTTTAACTACATTGCAATAAAAGTACCTAAATATATTTTGTTAGCTTATGTCATAATTTAAGAATATAAATTTGGTTGATAAGCAAGCAATTACTCGGCTCAAGATTAGTGAGTTAGCTTTGGTATAACTTAAAGCGCTAAATAAATAACTTAAATAAGTGCTTTGTAAAATTTATTTATTTTAGATCTTATTATAAAATCGTACTAAAGTGAGCTAGACCGCATAGTTTGTTGCTACAATTAAAATCGTAAATGGTTTTAAATTAGCATCCGAATCATTTACTATGTGAAGTAGGATTACTTACCTATCTCAATTGTTTTTATGGTAGAATAGGTTCTTTAATCTTGGAAATTTAAATACAGTTTCGTCACAGCCAGAAGCTTATCAGCATTATTTCCGTGTGTATACAACAAAAAGTGCTGTCTGGTGAATGCCTTTATTGAATGCGTTTAGTGAATTTCACCATAAGACGGTTGTTATAAAAGAGGTTACTTCCCCCAACCTAAAAGATATTTGCAATCTTAAGAAATGTGTTCGTCAGACATTCAACAGGCTGAAATTGTTTAGAAGAGGCTAAGAAAGTTGCCTTTACGGATATAATAATCGTGGGTCAGTAGATCGATGACGACATTACGCTATTTTACAAATCGTTCAAACGGTCAAAGCCCCATGGAATCATGCAATTGTTCAACGTCACAGTCAACACGTGTGAAAAGTACCAAGATATATTTTATTATGCTTATGTCATAGATACGAGAATATAAATTTGGTTGGTAAGTCAGCGATAACTCGGCTTTAGGTTACTCAGTTGAATATATTAATAAATTTAATAAGTAAAACTGATTTATTTCTAATCTTATATTTAAATCGTACTGAAGTAAGAAAGAAATAAAATCGTAAATGGTTTTAAATTAGCATCCCAATAATTTAATATGTAAAGTTTAATTACTTACTTAATTAAATTGTTCTTATAGTAGGATAGGTTCATTAATCTTGGGAAATGAAATACAATTTCGTCACAGCCAAATAGGTGTAGTCTGGTGAATTCCTTAATCAAATGCATTTTGTAAATTTCACCATAAGATTGTTGTTATAAGAAAGATAACCGCCCCCAACCTGAACATTAATCATGCAGCTAACAAGGATTTTTGTATTTTTTTTTTTATTTTCTGCACTTTAGAGGCATTCAGACGAACTGTTCGGACCACTCACCCCTGACCAGGAACCCGTCATTGGAATAAAAAATATGCGCCCAGTGATAAAGTCAGACAAGATTCACACAGACGACAAGTTGGGCACATACAAAATGCAATCGCGCTTCAATCGCGGCGTTTTGCTTATGGTAAACATAATTGACTTTCCAGATCCCAAGCGCAAACGAAATGGAGCTGAGCTGGACAGCAACTCGTTAAGATACCTATTCCACGAGTTGGGCTTTACGGTTTTCGCTTATGGCAACATGAATCAAAAACAGTTCTTTGATGTACTGGGCCGGGTCACCTCGTCTTCGTATGTCCAGAACACCGAGTGCTTCATGATGATACTGATGACGCATGGAAACCGCGTGGATGAGAAGGACAAAGTAGAGTTCTGCGACGGATCTGTGGTGGATATGTACAAGATCAAAGAGCACTTCAATTCGAATAACTGTCCGTATTTGGTGCGCAAGCCAAAGGTGCTGGTCTTCCCATTTTGCCGTGGCGAAAAAGCAGATCAGGGGCACCCAAGAAGTCAATACGATTCTACGGCGCCTGTGTCTATGCCGCCAGAGCAAGAGGAAATTCAAATCGAGACGGAGGGCTTCGTCACAAATGTGCCATCGGTGGCGGACACTCTGGTCTGCTATGCCAATACGCCGGACTTTGTTACCTTCAGGGATCCGGGGTCGGGCAGTTGGTACATCCAGAAGTTCTACGACATGATGGCCGACCATGCCCACAACACGAGCGTCGAGGACATTCTGAAAATGACGCATGCAGCCGTTGGTAACATGCGCACAAGTGATGGTTCCATGCAGACCGGATCCACAGAAAATTTCGGCTTCAACAAGAAACTCTTCCTTAATCCGGGCTTCTACATCGAGTAGCCGCAGCCACTGCCCATGATGAAATCATTCCCGACTAAATATTTGCATTTTAAACCGTATTTATGTTTTTATCGTCGCATTTGTTTATTGTCTTTAGATTATGTGTCTTGTGCTCGTGTGCTATATATGTCTAATTATACCCAATACTCCTTTACGTGCTCATCGACTACCTCATTCGGAGGTATACAAATTATACATTTCCTTGTGATAACTGCCAGTTTAAGAACCAATTAAGTAAACAAATTTGTAAAACTTTGCAAATCTATGTATAGACTGATATTAAAATCCGAACAATTAAGTTAAAAGTAATACAATTTTCCTTCTGATCTAGGATATGTGCATTTACAATAGGAACGATTTCATTCGAAATGGAACAATGAAGTATAATGTAATTTTCCAGTCTGTTTTACAATTGATTTATAAAATAAACGATGGCATTTTTTACCAACCACAAAGTCTTATTAAAGGTAACAACACCGTTTTGTATGGTAGAAGTTTATTTACATGCTTAAATTTGTATGGGAACACTAGTTGTTAAATGTAGAATCTTAAGATCATAAGTTGAAACCTATTCATCCTGTTCATCTTCCTCTGCCAAGTGGGAGAGTTGAAGTTTTCCAGAGGCACGATTCTGGTTTGACTTGCTCTTGGGTTTTTTATGTTTTTGGGGCTTTTGGCCAATTACATACTCCGGCATCACCAGTTTGGAGCCTCTCAACTTGGGTTTGTCCAGCTCCACATCCCCCACCTCCTGCTGCTGAAGCTTCTTGAGATTGCGATTAAGTTTGCTAGTCTTCTTGAACTCTATTTTGCCATCTGAACTGGACGATTCATTATCATCTCCTTCGGCCTCACGTTGTGCATCCATTTGCCGGAGGAAAGATAAGGCTGCGGCGGAATTGCTCTGATCGGAGATGTCCACATCCGACAGGGAGTACTTCTTCCATTTGTGTGGGTTAACCTGGTGAGTAAATCGGGTGTTTTAAAGGGGATTTCCTAATGGCGAGAGGAACATCTCTAACCTGGTAATCTGGAGTTTTCCTGGGCTTTAAGCATCGACCAATCGGCAGTTCCGGCTTCTTGAAGATGCTCTCCTTGCCCCGCATCCGCCGTAATCGACCATCCTCCGGATCGAGGTTAACATCAATGCTACGGCCATTGCGGTAGTTCATCACCTGTCCGGATCCGGATGAGTTTCCGGATTTGTTTGCCCGGTCGAGAGCGTTGATGGTTAACGACTTGGCCTTGCTCTGATCCAGGGCCGTTCCCCTCAATTCTTTACTTGCATCGTCGAGGCATGCAAACAATGCATCGCGTTTGGCCGAAAACTCCTGCATTTTGTTTAATTTCAATGCAGAAATTGCATTTGCTTAGACGCTTTGTTGGTCAGGTAAATTAAAAATTATCAACAGCTGTTTCAATACATATACTGAAGTCTTAGGTTTTGGTATTTTTCATTTCAGTATTTTTGAGGATATGAAATAAAAAAATAATGCTTCTGATATAAAAATACAAATAATTTAAATAATAAGCCCATCAAAAAAATTAATTATTCAATAAATAAGAAATTTTAATAAATTAGTTTGTACTTATAGTCGTTTCCACATAATTTTAAATATCATTATATAAAATAATGTTCCAATTGGTTTTTTAAAACAATGTTAGTATTTAAGTTGTATATTTATATTTCTGAATTTGAATTGGATATTTTGGCATACTCTCCTTTACTAACACTGGTCATACTGGTGCCGGTGTGTAAGTGTGCAAGAAGTGTGCTCTTTCGCGAATATAGATAAATTAAACAGCCAGGTGGATATTAAATAAAACTTACCCAGTGGCGGGACAATATGTATCGTTTGCTTGTGTGCTGATGTGTCTATTCAAAAATTAGCCGTCGAAGACAGTTCCAATAGATTGCTTAGTGGATTTTCTAACCCCATGTGGTTTTTGGTGGCAACAAAAGTTACCGAGTGCTGAAAAACTTTCAAATAAAAGTTGAACCCGTAAACAGTTGATTGGTTTTACGAAAGCTTATACAACTGGTTTTAAAAAGATTAATTTGTATATATTTCCTTTTGTTAATTTGTGACTTTATCTCCCAATTTTGCACAAAAAGTTGCACCCCTGGTATTCAGTGTTGCAAAACGGCCACACTTGGATGACAGCTGTTCTTTATTGTGATAGTCAGCTATTCATAAAAAGAAAACAGGAAAACACATTTATTTCGCTCCTAGAAACTTGAACCTTAACCATTTACAAGCAGTTTTAAATTATTATTTTCAAGTACTTTTGTAGTTTAATGGTAATAGTTTCCTGATTTCGAGATTCCCCGTTAGAATGTCCCTGCAAACGGGCTTGGTTTTTATTTTCACCATATTAGCCTCTGTTAGTATCGTCGCAGCAATTATTTTGTTGGGTAAGCAGGCGGGCGCAGACGATCATAATGTCTTGGAATCCAATTTTAGTACTACGAACTATAACTCATCCACAAATCTGACTCCCATTGCAGGCTGGTTTCTCATCTGGAAGGCGTTTCTATCGAAATTTCGTCTGGTACGGGAATTGTTGGGTCAGGAAGAGCCGGAGGAGCAGCAGCCACTCGCTTGGGATCACCAGAATCAGCAGCACCATCTTCAGCAACAGCAGGGCCGGGCTAGGAAAGCTCGCCGAGATTAGAAGCCACTAGAACAACAAGGAGAACAACAGCCCCACCATGAACATCCGCTGCGCCAAACCGGAGGACCTAATGACCATGCAGCACTGCAATTTGCTGTGCTTGCCGGAGAATTACCAGATGAAGTACTACTTCTACCATGGCCTCACCTGGCCTCAGCTGAGTTACGTGGCCGAGGACGACAAGGGCGGCATAGTGGGCTATGTCCTGGCCAAGATGGAGGAGCCGGAACCAAACGAGGAGAGCCGCCACGGGCACATCACTTCGCTGGCTGTTAAACGTTCCTATCGGCGACTAGG
Source organism: Drosophila fuyamai (assembly GCA_018153365.1). Classification (NCBI taxonomy): domain Eukaryota; kingdom Metazoa; phylum Arthropoda; class Insecta; order Diptera; family Drosophilidae; genus Drosophila; species Drosophila fuyamai. The sequence continues at coordinate 10,011,562 of JAECXW010000155.1, forward strand.
CCTGGCCCAGAAGCTCATGAACCAGGCCTCCCAGGCCATGGTCGAGTGCTTCAATGCCCAGTATGTCTCGCTGCACGTGAGAAAGAGCAACCGGGCTGCCCTGAACCTCTACACCAACGCCCTCAAGTTCAAGATCATCGAGGTGGAGCCCAAGTACTATGCTGATGGCGAAGATGCCTATGCCATGCGGCGCGACCTCAGCGAGTTTGCTGACGAAGATCAGGTCAAGTCTTCGAAGCAGACAGGCGATGAGGAGGAAAAGGTAGCCCACAGATCCAGCGGACATGGTCACTCGCACAACCACAGCGGTCACGATGGCCATTGTTGCTGAACCAATTCGCTGCCGGCGGATGCGGGTTTCGACGTTTTTTGCATTTTTATGCATTAGGGTTTTGTAATTAATTAACTGATAAAACGTAACTAAAATTAAAACAGAAGTAATGACAAAAACGTTTTGTTTTTACAACAGCTATGGGGCTTCGAAAAAACATTTTTGTTCACCATCGCCGTTTCATAATTTATATTTCACATTTTGTCATTTTACAAGATTTATTTACTATAAATACAAAAAATTTACTGAAAACAATTTAAACCTAGTTATTACTTGACAACTAACAAATAAAATCAATTAATTTAATAATTTCCAGTAAACTATATTTTCGAAATACAAACCTATATACATACACATACATAGATAAACACCACTATAATTTAAATGTTTAAAATTTTAAATTTTCTTGAGAAATTAATCATAAAAAGAATACATATATTCAAATTAAAAAAAATTTTTGCTTTGCAATGATAATTTTTTAAAATGTTTGTTGTGTTTTTGAGGTAATAACAAACATACATTTTATATTTCCCAACCTCATTATTCACCTATGGTAAATAAATTTTGAATTCTAGGTATGATTCCTTTCTCTTAACCCATTGCTAGGGTAAATTGATGCCAAATATGGGTTAAAAAATGTGTGCTTTTGGTAATGCGAAAAGTTTGTTGGCCCCAAAAGTTGGCCAGGCGGAAAGATGCCTTTATGTATGAAGTGTTGACTTTCGCGCCAACTTTTGGGTTCCATTTTGGTGTGCTATCCAGTTGAAGGTGAAACGTTGGTGGGTAAAATATTATGGTTAATGAAAACTGTTCTCACATTCGCTATTTTCCAGTAAGGGAGCTTTGAAATTTTCCCATTTTTCCCAAAAAGCTCCCTTTGCGCATGATCAGTGGGACATATGCGGCAACAGCTGTTCGCTTGCCACGTGGAGAACGGTACTTTTCCGGATGGCGCCAAAAAGAGAGCACTCTAGAGAAAAAGTACCGTAATCACAGCTGAGCTGAGATGCTGGCTTTTCGCGTATTTTCGCAGTTTTTGAGTTCAGTTCGTGAGGCGCTGGCTGAGCAAAAACGTCATGTTCACGGGTGTTTTATCAGTTTTCAACTAGCTACGTAAAACGTGCGCAAAACTAAAGCTATAATAGTGAAAAGTGCTAAAAACCTTAACGGAAATTCCGCTCTTTTTAGCAGAAAGTGATTATAATAAGTAAAACTGCTAACGGGAAATTACTACAGTTTGTTATATTTGTATCGATAATCCGTTGCTAAATCAATAAACAAGGCGGAAAATCCATAAATTCAAACAATTTGTAAGACCCCAAAAATTATCGGAAACATATGTAACTTTAAACGTATTTAGTCTTGAAAAGCTAAATGTGAAATGTAATCGGTAAATCCACTCATTTTAGGACATATAAAGTATTTAGAACAAATCAAAGCGGAAATGTTTGAATTTTATTGTTATCTTGCCCATAACGCCCTACCAAATCAATAAAGCCATAATTTAAGCACTCCGTGTTACCCAAAAACAGTCACGGACATAACAGTAAACGCATTCAGTGTTGAAAAGCCAAAAAGCCGGCCAACAGTTCAAAAAGCCGGAGAATAGAAGCCAAGCCTCTGCTCTTCTCGTGTTGTTATTGTCGAAACGGGGTCAAAAGTTCGTGTCTCACTCGCTAATTCAACCACACCAAAAAACCCACACACATTCGGTTCCTCAAGTGCAAGCGAAGACACTACGTCGCCCGTCTGGCTGAAAAGCATGAAAAAAGCATAAGAAAAGCAGAAGAAAAGCAGACAAAAGCATTAAACAAGTGCCAAGTAACTCAAAACTGCAGCCGGAGAGGAAGCTTAGGCCTACGAAACACACGGAAAACCCAACACCGAACCGAGAGACAACACCAAATACTAGACAAACTAGGCCAATTCGCGTGGATGCGGGGAGAACGCTGCAAAAGTGCTCTGGAAACGTAGAGAAATAAAATAAAATAAAAATAAAACAATAGCAGCTGAGCTCCCTGGCCATTTGTCAATGACTGGGCCACTCGCGTGACTGCCGATTCTTGGGGAAAGTGGAATAACTGTAGCCGAAACAGACTCCGACACAGGGACTACTTCCGAAATTAACGGTAAGTCAACAGGAGCGGAATTAGACCAATAGGTACACTACCACATCGTATTAACCAAAACTTTATTTAAATAATTTTTAATTTTTTAATTTTTTTAATTATTATTTTTGTTGTCATAGTAATCTCTAAGCTAAGCTAAGGTATCAACATCTTTTTAATTAACTTAAGGAGTATCTAAGTAACAGATCTTTTAAATAAACCTTTTTTCGCTTAGATCAACTTTTTCTATTTTTTGGAAACTCCTAACAAGTTGCAAGCAAATTCCGTGACACACATTTCTTTAAATTTTTAAAAACTGATCCATTATGTTAGGGTTCTCTCCTTTGTAATGAAAGGCATTTGGCGATCAAAACTAAAAATTATATAATTGCTCTTAAAACTTCAACTATTTTTTTCAAAAATAGTCCACTGGACTATTTTTCCTTGTTTTTAATAAAAACTCTGAAAACAAACTTAAGTAATGTTATTAACAATTTTCTGTTTTGTTAATATGTTGTTAAACTATAAAATATTAACAATAGAATACTTATATATACACTTAATAATATTTGAAAATACTATTATTTCAATAAATGGATAGCAGTATAAATATTAACTGAGAGTTGCTGTAATTTATTTCTTGAAAACTTATTTAACTTACAAGGGAAATATCCCGACATCAGTACAACTTTTGCTGTCAGCGGGAAGCGTGTTTATTTATTTAAGCTTGCAGTGCCCCGCTGCTCGGAAAACTTCAAAAGGCAACTTCACTATGTAGATGGTGTAATGACATTTTGTCAGCAGGATTATGCCAAATGCTGGCCTCCATCCCCGCATCCCCACATCCCCGCATCCCCACACCACCATGATGAGCCCCAACATAACCATCATCGTCATCATTGTCTTTGTCACTGTCAACGCGTCTTGCATCTGTCAGGAGCAGAAGAAGCATCCGTCCCATCCAAAACTCATCCCTTCCCGTCCCGAAATTCTTCTTTTCGTGGGGCTCGCATCATTTTTAAGCAAACATTTGCTGTAGCTCCGGTCTTGCCTTCTCTTTGGCACTAGTGTCTGTTTGTTCGTGTTGTTTCTGCTGCTCCCGTCAAGTGTTTACTACTTTTTGTGTGTTTTTGTTGGTGCCGGCGGTACGTGTTGGCTCAGAAGATGTCAACAACTTTGCCTGGCACTCACTGGAAGCGCCATCTCCTCAGCTCGCCACATCTGCGCTTGTTTTTTTTGCCACGCTGATGAAATTTGCAATTTGATTAATTCCTTGCTTTCTCGAATTTTTTTAATTTTCGTAACACATCTCACTGCATGGGTGCATTGAGAAAAAATATGAATCTGGAATTTCAGAGTCTAAAAAAGGTGTATAAAAAAAGGTCAACATCAATCAATTTTAGAGGACTAAAATAGTACTTTACAAAATTGTTTTCCACTCAAATATAATGGTCATTTAGTTTAGATTATTCTAATAACAAAAAAAGCACATCCAATTTAATCCTTTTTATTTTTGCTAAAGTTCTCCTTAAGTTTTTTGTTTACAAAAAAAATGGATTAAAAAGCTTAATAAATTGTTATAAAATTTAAAATGGGTTAAATGGCTTTCGAAAAGATATAAGCTTATTATGTGTAACGGGAAATCCGAAGTCAAAATAATAAATTCTAAGCTCCAAATTATTTAAAACTCATCGCTTTGACCTGTTCAATTTCATTTAAAATAGTTATCTTATTACTATCTATAATCAGGAACTTAATACCAATTTTAGGCCGTTACTTTTTCCCGCAGTGCATGAAAGTGTGTGTGTGCTTTGTTGCGAAAGCGACAGGCACAGCTGTCAAAATGCTAAGCAATGGCCACGTGGCTTCCGCTGGCGTTTCCGCTTGCCATTTCCGTTTCCGCTGGCTCTCTCGCTCTTGCTCTCGCAAAGGTGATTGATGGCCGCATTCGCACTACTAATTAAAGTTATTTAGCGAGTGCTCCTGGCCGGGGCCATTTTTCATTCCCGACGCGCTCACTCCCGTTTTGTGTGGTTGCTGCGGTCGTCCTACTCCAAGTGTTTATGGCTTCAATTCAATTAAACAACTGGGTCAGTTGTGGTCGCATTGGCACAAGGGCTTCCGCATCCGCATCTATGGCGGGCATCAACTTTCAGCTTCGTAATTAATTCTCTGCCTAGGCCATGGGAGGACAAAGACTCATCATAAGTAAGGCGGGAATGGAACAAGAAATAGAGCTGACTGCAAATTGCATTTATAATTCATTTTCTCGAAATTTAATATTTCTTAAATGAGCGCCAGAAAGGCATGGAAACGCCTTTCGATGAGAGAAAGAAACAGGCATTCTCATTGTGAATATTGTATATATTAAATCCCTCTTGAATGGAAGGATTGCAAGGACAATCCCTTTGAAAGTCATCCAATGGATTTATTGCATCTCGCTCGTTGAGCTCCATATTCAAAGGAAAATCAGCGTTATTCATTACTCATTGCTGCACTATTTATGAAGTCCTTAAATCAATTCCGCAATCGCAGATCCGGAATACACCTGAGCTGCGCCCAAGGTACGATTGCCACAATCAAAAAGTTTTGCATACTGCGCAAACATATTCTCAGAACTTATTTACAGGAACAAGTGAGGATACTGTTCTCGCACAGCATGAAAACTTATTAACGAGTGGGAGTATGTAAGCTGGGGCATGTTCGTCAGAAGTTGGGCCTTATTTCTTGAAGATAAATTGGAAAATTATTTTATTTTATTAAAAAACTTCATATTTTCATTTTTCATATGTGTTGAATGGAGGCAAATACTTTACTTTTTGGATAAATAGTTTAATTTATAAAAATGAATAGTTGAATACCAGAAAATCTCTTTTAAAATAAATCAATTAATCTAAAGAGATAACAATAAATAATTGCATCAATAAATCAATATATATTTAATGTTAAATGCCTTAGGTGGTGTACATTGGAATTGATTAATTCAATGGGATTAGATGAAAAATGTTTAAAACACTAAATTAATATTTCAGATATTCTTCTTTTGTATTAAGAATATTTAATTTGTTGTTGATCAAATGAAAGTTAATCCCTCAAGGAACAACATTTAGTGGTCCACATGTGTTATGAATTAGTTTAATGTAAGGTTAGATCTTATAATTTAAAGAAAAACTATGTTACCTACTTTTCCGCACTTTCTTTAACTTCGTAAGTACCGCCGATGAGTTACTTTTTTGGGTATGCCCCATTAATTTTTCCAATCATTGTCCACTTTTGTCCCAATTTATAAGCTTCCTTATCTGGCTTCCGTGGGTGCCGCAACTATACCCAATTGCCATTCTTCCATTGTTTATTCGATGGCATTTATTTATTTTCCGGTTCCGCCATGTTTTTCTTTACCCCCTGCGGCCTGCATCAAAGATGTTGTCCCCCATTAAATATGATTTTTTATTGCTGCTCCGTCATGCGAAAAAAAACAGCATCTCGACCAACACATAATTTTGCAGCAATGAATTGGAAGTTTAAGTTTAATATTTATCTGCCATCGATTTAAATGTCAGACAAAATATGTCCTAAGGGAGTCGAGTGCGAAACTTTCCTTGGGGCAGGCAAAAGTTTTGCCGGCCAAACTTGATCAATGAAATTAAAAAGATTTATGATTTTTGGCCGACCAAAGTTGCCGTTCAACGGATCCCCATACGAAGCCCCAAAATCCCGGGTGCGAATCAGAATCTTTGCAAAACAATCAGCGGCAATGTCCTGCTGGGAGGGAAAGTTTCTGGTTTTCGTTAAAAGTGTCATCCCAGTTGGGACCTCGGGTATTATTTTGAATTGCACTCATTTCGGTTAATGGACGGACCCAGGTTGAGCAATAAAAAGGGCCACCAAAACGAAACTTATAATAATCATCATCGGGGCGAAATACAAAGCGCATTACTTTCTATTACGATCGAAGGGTCTTCAGCTAAAAAAAGGAAGAATCTAAAATAGAAAAGGAGAAATTATGTTAATTTAAAGTGAAGTCTCAATAACGGGGCCAAACTGAAGTGTCCGAAAGTGTTTAAATCTGACAAAGGTCCTTTTTGGAGCCAGGGGTTGCAACAAAGGCCTTAACCCCTTGATGCCCCCGAATATTCGAGTGGTCTGGGCAAACTTTCGACTGCCCCCTGACTTGCGGCCTGTTTACACTGAATCTCGAGCGGATTTCGAGGCCCAAGTTGTCCAACAAAGGCCCACCCCAATTTTAGGCCCACAATTAAGGCCTGGTCACGCTAATTTCCTATGTCGATGCTGTGTCAATGCCGCTGCAGCCACGCCCATAAATAGGTCCAATGCCACCCCTGATTCTCTTAGCACTTGTTTGTCCGACTTGAGCCTTTAAATTAAATTTAAGCAGGCTGAGAAAAAAGGCGTTGCCCCAGGCCGGAAAAGGGCGGTCTGCCAGATGTTTCTTTAATACACTTCCACTCCTCTTTTCGGCGACATACATCCGAAACCACCACCCACTCATCCACCCACCGATAGCTGAAAGTGACAAAAAAGAAAAGAAATTGGGAGTTGGAGTGGGTCTGAGGTGAAAAAAATAAACACGCAACTCTCTCGATGCCGCTGGGCTGAGCGCAAAACAAGCAAGACTTCGGTTATCGCTGGTTGCACAGTTAACGTCAGCCACACTGAGAAAAACTTGAAAAAATAATTTTTGAGACTTGCGAAAAATCCAAGCAATTCATAAATGGCTACACTTGATTTTTTATTCACCTTCTATTAAAAACTATTCCAACAAATTTCATTAAATTCTTATTATTATTTTTTATAGTATTATATGTTTCTCAATAAAACAAAAACTTATTATATCTCTAAAAAAATAAGTATTTAAAATTATTTTATAAAGTTATGATATCAAAAAATATGTAGAAATATATTAAAATTTATTTTGAAATAAATCCATGGATGTATACAAAAATAAAACCATATTTAGTCCAAAATCACATTGATTTTTTTAAGTGCACATTTATTATATCTATCAAACGAATCGTAGCATGAAAACTTAATTTAGGAATACCTAAGATGTGTCAGATTCAATGAATGGTTTAACCCACTTAAGCAGGCGGGCTTAGTCTCCCGGAGACGTTATCTTCCGCCGTTCATCCAGTGTGCGCTGGATTTTCTCGCTGTGCATTATCTAGACCCACCTATGCGACATGGCCGTGGCCATTACATGACCCGCATCGCATCCCATCGGGAGTCGGGTGTCGTTTGCCTTTTGGCAGCAAAAAACACGCCTTGGCAAAATGTAAACAACGTAAATGGAAATGGCGTTGAGCAGGAAAAAAAGTGTCATAGTGAATCCTTTTTTTCCCGCCCCTCTTTTATTCAGCTTTTACCTCCAAAACCTTTCCCTGTTTTTCACTTCCTACTCTGCTTTTCCTTATTCGATTGCTCTCAAGCTTGATGCCTGCTGTCAAAGGCAGTTGGCGGCGACGTTTGCCAGTCAAATCAAATGCTCAATTTGCGCGAATATTGCTTATACGCCACGTTGCCGGCCGGCAGAAAAAGAGAGATTGGCGGAAAAGGAGTAAAAAAAAATCCACAGTTTGGTGGGAGAAATTCCACACCCACCAGCCATCGGTAACCCAAATTAGTTGGTAACTTTCCTCCAAAAGTAATTGCGAAAATCAGTGTGAAACTGATGACTCTGTATGCTGCAACACCGAGAATTTGTTTGCGGTTCGTTCGGTGTGGCAATGTATACTCGATTTATTGACACTTACCTGTCCGACATGTTGGAAAACTATTTTAGAGGCCAACGCTTTCCAATTTCACCTTCTCTGACAGCAGTTAATTAAAATTTAGTTTTCGTTTCGGTTTTATCCCTGGCAAATGTTTATTCGACATTCGCACAAATATGCATGCAAATGCCCTGCAGATGTGTTTGATCTGGCCATTGAATGCAATTTGATTATGGCCAAACATTGACAAAAATGCATTACCGCCAGGACCTTTCACATCGCATCTGAGCAGCCAAAATATTTACATTAATTAAAAGAAGACAGGCCACATGAGAAAAGTCAAATGTCAACAGAACCACAAATTAATTTATAAAAATATATTTCAGTATGTGCTGTGTAAGGGCATTAATACCCTAGAAGCAGCCAAAGGTGGGGGTTTAATTAGGTTGCTTAAGCTTTCAATTAAAAAGGAGATGAAATTCTAATTTCTAGTCTATTTTAAGGTGATAAAAAATCAATTTTCAATCAATTAATTATAAATTTGAACTAAAATAGAAAATAAAGACGAAGATTATATGTCAGCCGAAAATTATCTTAAGCTATTTATTATTTAATGATGGCTGGAAAACATACAAAATTCTGTCAAGGCTTAAGTTGTAATTTGACAAATTTGCAAACTCAAATTTTCGCAATTAACGATGATGAGGAAGATAATGTCATAAAGGAAGTCTTATTTGCACATGAACGATAATCCAATTTATTTTGGTTCAATTCTCTTTGCCTTCAAATATATAAGTTGGTTAACTCTTTCAAATGAAATGATAATGATACTGAGAAATATATGTAATACGATTTAAGTTTAGGAAATGTGCTCGTGGCGGTATCAAAAATTCGAGACCTCTAAAGGGCAGATATAATGCCAACTTGTTTTATTTTATTCCTTTTCGCCTTTTGTGTCTGCTTTATGCTAATGCCATGCTGGCTGTTGGCTGCGGACGCTGCCATAAAATGTGCTAATACACAGGAGAAGGGGCGGGCCAGCAGGGAAGGGGCGTGGCAGGGGGCTGGGAGTAGGGTGGTTTCGCTTTGGGGGCCGAAGCAGTGGGCAACAAGCGAGTGTTTGTAACTTTGCATTTAAAAAAGCATTATGTTAAAATCAGCCTACGGCCACAGCCAGCATCCCAAAAGGCAAAGAGGGAAAATCGGGAAAGCGAGGAAAATCGGGGAAAAGCGGAGTAGGAGATGATGTGCAATTAGATTTCCTCTAAAGCGGATTTCGCGATATCGCGTGACTTGAACCACCCAACAATTCACAGTTAAATACAGTGCAAGAAATGACGAAAACTTTTGGTTTTAATTGAATAAAATAGTTATGCAAACTATTTTTGATAAAATAAAATAATAACAAAACATACACCTTTTTTAATGATTTATATACTGTGATGTCAAGGAAGATCCAGTATTTTTAAAAATGTATTTTAATTTGAATTTAAATGTATAAAGTGTTTTAAGTAAGGTTGCTGTTACATGTGTTAAGTAAAAATATGTAGTAAGGAGAACTACAAAGCCATTTCTATTAAAATATTATAACTATTATTAATTTTATAATTGCAAATTTTCAAATTATTTCTAGTGTATAGATGCAGATTCCGAACCAGCAGTAGCGTTGCTTTTGGATTATATTTAAAAATCAGAGCGCAAAATTGTACAAAATGACAACGACAGCTGGTGGGTCGCTTAGGGGGGGTGGTACATAGGGGCATGGCAGGGGCAGGTCCAGGGGATAGGGGAGGGGGAGCGGCTGAAAGGCGGCAGGCAAGCGTAAAATGAAAACAAGTTGCTGGGCGCGCATGTAGGACGACGGCTGAAACCAGAATGGCAACAACAATTACAGCGACGACGACAATAGGAAATGACGACATGAATAACAAGAGCAGAGGCAAGGGGCATGGTGCGGGGTGTTTTCAGGGGGTAACTGGTGGGTGGGGCTGGCTAACAACCAGACACAGCAGGAGGCCCACAGGCGGCATCGCATCCATCGAATGATAACAGGCGCAAATATCAGGGATATTAAAAAAAGTCAAGCTGGGTGCAAATGCCTCACCAAAGGCGGAGTGACAAGTTAGATGCACTGGAAAAAAGTAGCTTGATATATACATATATATAAAATATACACTAAAACAAAATACATTGAAGTATCCATGCAGTCAAAACATAATTTATGACGTTTTCTGAGTCTACTCGGGCATAAAATTAAATTATAGCTCAATTAAATCGCAATATTAATTAAATGGTGTTAATTAAAAATTGCATACAAAATTGTCAAGTGGTTGAAACCAAATTAAGCACACTTGAAATCAATGCTTCACCAAACGTTTTTGTTTTTAATAACATTCTTAAATTGAATTTAATTAAAATATAATTAAAAAGAAAACTCAATTTTTTTGATCGTTTTGTTGTTAAGCAGAATAATTGAAAATAAATCATAAACAATTTTAATTAGAATACTCGATATTATATTATTTAAAACACCAATACTTATTTAATTCGGGGCAATAAGATTTTAGCTTTAAGAACGGTTATCAAGAAAATAGATTACAATAAAATATTAGATAAAAATAGATTTGAAATAAGATTAATTACCCATAGGTTTTTGATGAATAACAAATGTATTCAGACTTCAGGGAGGTGGGGCTATTAATATCGATTATATCATTTTTTTTTGTTATAATTTTTTTTTTGACTACCGACGGTGCTAGATGAGCTGGGTGTGAGGAACGAGAAACAGAAGCAAACACTAAGGCTCCTTTTGTCTTAGCCAAGTGGGTGAGCGTGCCCTCCTTATTATGCCTTGTTGATGCGCGATAACATCGAGGCGGAGGATTGATGGGGGACTAGGAGAAGGAGGACGGCAGGATCAGGATCAGAAGGACCAGAAGGGGGCACTGTAAGCAACACTTTGCGTGACAATGCAAAACAAAGCCCGTCGAAACATAGGAGCACTGTCGAAGATACTGGCGCCCCACGCCACTCGCACAATGAGCGTAAATTAATGCGGATTCGAGATGAGACCGATGCTGAAACCAAGCCAGTATTCCCAGCACCAAGGGTGCCGGCAAGTGCCCCCTTCAGATACGTTGACATGGACATAATGGCGCTCGAGGCCCGACCCTGTCCCTTCTCCGCAGCCCAAGAGATTTTTAATGGGCCGGGCCATTGGGTCAAGCAGCTATTTGAATGGCCCGGGGCATAAAGTTTGCCTAATCTGTCTTTCAGATGGATCAAAGATGGACTACGGGTAATGAGGCGGTGTGGGATATCGCGCAAGTGCCAACTAGTTTAAGGCTTCAACTGAGCTGATTTGAATTTTGAGATTTAATTAAGAAAGCTTAGAAAATTGAACTAAAGCGTGTAGGAAGTAAAATGGAATTTATAATCTATGACCTCTTATTTGAATAACTTATTTACCAGTCCTAAACCGCTTTTTTAAAAAGTTTTTTGACCTTACAGCACCCTAGGGTGCTTTAAAATATGGTTCTTTGGTTTACACGGCTTTCTATAAATCGTCTTTTAGACTTTTATATTAAATGTAGCCCTGAGGAGCAGCTACAAAAATTAATTAAAATAAAATTAATATCTTAAATTGATTGATTCACATTTTTTAATATATATTTTTTTTTATTTACTTACTAAATTTACAAAAACATATGAGTAGACAGAGAGAGAGAACTAGTTGTTTGACTTTTTATATTAATATTTAAAATAATTGAACATTGGAAACAGTACAAAAACTAGCATAAAGGTTTTTTTTTGATTAATTTATTGACTTTTCATTTTTTTATTTAATTATAAATGGTTTAAATAAGATTTTAAAATATTTTTTACCTAAAAAAGATAAATTACTTATATAAGGCAAAAAATGTAACAATTGGTAACTTAAAGTGTCCCAATGTTCCCAAATTAAGCATCGTTCGCTAATGAAATGTTTGGCAGTGAGGAATATGGAGATCGAGGACCGGTTACGGTCATCGCGCCGTTTAGGCGGCCGCAATTAACCCGCAAGTTGCACACGGCGTATGCGTGATGTGTGCAGGCGTCAATTGCAGCGCGAAAATTCACTTAGGCACGGTTTAAAACGCGACGGTAAATGGCAACTGGCAACTGGAAACTGAAAGCGGAAAACTGGTGAAATGTTGAATGGCCAAACCATCTGCGGATGGCAGTTGCCAATTTTGTGGCGGTCGAGAGGTTCAAATGTCAAATGCGATGCATTGGGGGCGCCTTAATTTATGCAACACCAGGTCAGCAGCACATGTTCACGAATTTGTCCCTGTGTGTGTGCTTTTCTATGCGTGTGTGTGTGTGTGAGAGAATGTGTCTGTGTTAGGAACAGTGTAAATAACGCATTCCGCGGCAGTCGCCAGTGAGCAATATTTTCGTATGCCATTGCCGAAAGTTTGTAACTGAATTTTATTAGCACAAATTTCATTTGCATATTATTTGCGTTCCCATTTTTTCGCTCTATTATAAATTGCTGTGAAAATACCCGACTAAGTCAAAACTAAAGACAAACAACAGTTTTTGGCCAAAAATATAATATAAAACACAAGAAATAATGCAATTTTATCAGTTGGTTATTGTCTTGTTTGCCATTTTTTCCATAACTTTTTAATGCAGTTTGTGCGGCTCTGATTTAATCATACTCTAACCCAGAGGGATCGTACATATATATATATATATATATTGTCACTCCGAGAACGTGCCAGCTTCAAAACTTTGACAAACCAAACGTCAAAGTTCCGCTGGCCAAAAGGGAATGGAAATGGGGGTCCTCTGTCCGCACCAAATTGGCCATGTTCAACACTGTTGCCAAGCGGAGAGACTAGCGAGAAAATACAAATTCGTTTCTGGTTTGCTCTTTTATAATACTATAAAAGTAGAGCAAATGTTTTGACCAAAATTAAACAGTTCTTGTTGTTAACACAAACGAAAAGGCCAGCGAAAGCGGACTTTGGGACGTATAATTGAACTTATAATTGGAGAAAGTTTAAATATTGTGCGGTATTTGAAAGTTTCTGCCTCGAAGGCTAGGCGAAGGCATAAAAACTTGGTCACTGAAATGAGGCTTAAAGGAAATGAAATAATATTTTACTGAAGTGCTTGGATTGTGTTGGGGACAGAAGTCTGTTAACTTGGTTTTGGAAAAACTTTGCAACATTTTGACACTGGTGAAGTTACCGAGAAAAACTTTTGGCTGTAGAAAATTGGAAAAGACTGCTTAACTTTCATCGATAATTTTTAATTATGCATCGAAAGTGATGATCACAGGAGTTACCCAAAAATTGTAATCAATTATAAATTTTAAAGAGCATGATTAATTATTTATTGTGTACTGTTAATTTGTTTGTCTAAAGTTTGCGGAATAATAATATATTATTGCTTTCTTTTAACTTTACCTAATTAGTCTTTTCATTTGATTGTATTTAAGAACAATAAATAAAATCACGAAATATGTGCTTAATTAAACACATAATTTTTTTCTAATTACCTACCATTGTTAATCAAATTCAAATTAAATACTGCCTTAACCCAATGAATGTAATCAAATCACTGGCTGCGCTGGCAGGCAATAATTTATAAGGATTTTTATGACTGAATCTGGTTGATCCCCCACTTTACTCCATCCGACTTTTGACCATATCCTGGTCGCGTGTTTGAGCAGGAAATTTACGAGGTCCCTTGGACCACCATCTAAAGTCATAGAATTTTATGCCCGAGTCATTAATTCGGGAGCTTAAATTAGCAGCTGGTGTGAATTATATGTCGAAAAGTTTGCTCGATAAAAAGCCAAGGGGTCGTGAATTCCCATCTGCATACCTATAAATACACTTACATATATATAAACATATATATATTTATAAGCATGCAAATAGTGTGTTGAGCAGACCCTCGTGTATGCATATAAATGCGAGCTGTTGTCGCGTACCTTTTTTATTGACGTAATTTTATGCCATTTTCGGATTTTGTGTTAGCAAAACTAAGAGGGTTTTCCGACGCTTCCTTTTTGGGGTGAGGTTTATCAAAATTCTATAAAAATTCGAATTGACATTTAACAACTGCTTTTGTGCACATTTACATTTAATTTGTATACGATTTTTGATTCTCAAGATTGCGGCTTAATTTTACGAATTTCTTTTTTTTTTATATTTCCCACTCGACAGTGGGCGGTTATCGGGGGAATGTGGCACGCTGTCGTTTAGCCAGCGTAAAGTCATTAAAACTTTTTGACTATTTTAAGCACAACGCTGAAAAATAAATAAAACTGTCATTTCATGTTGTTTGAGTTTGAGTTTGTGCCGAGGATCATTCGAGGGATTCGCGAATCCCCATCCCAGAAACAGGGTGCTCCATTCCAGTTTAAGCTTCACTTGGTAAGCCACTGCACAGTTGCTTTAATTGCGCGGACAGTCGCCGTTGTTGGCCCTTTTATGGATGGGTTTTCTATGTCTTTTTTCTCTGCGAAACAAGTGGGCGAACATAAAGCGTAACTTTCAGATTTGAGTTCCTCTCTTAATTAGGTCAAGGGGGATTCGCTGTGGTTGGGGGTGCTTTTGACACATAATGAGTTATTTTTTGCCCGATAAATTTCTATGCATTTTACAAGCTACAAGAAAAAGTTTTTGGTGTTGGACCAAGAGGTAAATGAATTAGGTAATCAAAAGACGTAGAATCCCGGGCAAGATCAAAGGCTCTGTGGGGCGGGTAGTAAAATTATGGCCACAAGACGTGGTCAGAACCCGAACAAGAACAAAAACGAGGGAACCGAACATCAACCCGACTAATTACGGGCTAATTAATAATTCAAATTATATTCTGTCCCCGAGCAGCAAAGAAACAACATAAACGGAAACAAGACGAATGCCAATCACACAACTGCAATGTTAAGACTACTTGATACCTTTCAAATGGATACCAAATTCAAAGAAAGTGTAACCAGTTTTTATTGTATATCGAGTTAAAAATTTTTTCAAAAGTCCTTAAGGAAATGCTTTACAAACATGATTTAAACGCAGGTTTCCTATTTAAGTAATATGCCAATTACCATGCAACACTTTATTTATAAAAAAAAAACAAATTTCAGTCTGCTCCAAAAAACTACTTTAAAAACATATTTTTTACTTTGCCCATAAAGACAATATTTCAATAAACAAAAAATTTTATAGTTTAGTTAAAATAAAATAAAATTAATTTAAAAATTCAATATTATCAAATATTATTACAGGTAATTACATATTTTTAAAAATTCGCTGCATGGTACCCATGATATTTTCGCCGAATTTGAAATGTTTTTACTGCAATATTTTGGCAAACATGACTGTTTTCTTAAACACTTCTGAACACTTTAGTCATTCGACCCCTGTTTATCTTGATTAGAGTGGGCGGAAAAAAAGGATTGTATATTTTTTCATTAGCGTTTTTGGGGCCAAATGAAAATGAATTAGTGAAGAAGTTTGATTTCCCGCTCGCTGCTTCCAGCAAGGTTAAGTTCTCGAAAATTCCACAATTTATCATCGGAGTAAACTTTGCTCTTGCTCCTAATGAATGAATGCAAAATTGTAATGCTGCTGCTGGCAAAGTGAAACTTTTCGCGCTACGTTATTAATTGAAGTACAGCAACAGATACAAAAGATATAAAGATACAGAGATACTTTCTTGGGGAAAAGGGGTTTGCGAGCGTCTCGGCTTCATCAATCAGTTTCAGCGTTCATTAGGCCAAAAGATTTAATATGCGCGCTGAGTGCAGGTTTTATGATTTATACTGCTCGAGAAGGAGCATCGCATCGTATCGTCCAACACTGCGTATGAGTAATATTAATTATTTAAGTCCTCGTTATGCCGCTTCACACAGCCAGTGGGTCATGTGCCGTCCGTCTGTCTGTCTGTTTGTGGCACCCCAGTGCATTTGTCTGCCGGAGTCCGTTCCGGATTGGGCCATTTGTTAGCCACTGCCAGTGGCCATTGGCCTGCTTTTTGGCCCGGCCGGGGCTTCATAAAAAGCCATACATGTTCCTGGCCCCGAAAAAAAATTGTTTACATTTTTACTCAGCTCCGTTTCAATGCGCATAAATGCTCTCATCCCTCCATATATATATATGTATATATATATATATCCTCTATATAGTTATGATATTTTTTTATATGCCCGCAAATGTGCAGCTCCTTCGGCGAGTTCATTTCGGTTCTCATCCATGGCAGCACACGAAAAACAAATTAAAGTCGACTTGCCATTGCTTACCTTCTGTTGGCCACCATCTATATCTCTTTGGCATCATCCTCTTTTTATTTCTGCCCCGGTTATTGTTGTGCAGTTACAAACGCTCACTGGGGAGCCATTGGGGCATAAAGAGCACTAAGCTGCTCTTGGCCATGAATTATGTTTTAATTGGGCCCGTATTTGGGTGAGTAAAACCCTGGATGATAATGAAAAGTGCGATTGTTTTAAATTATATTTATGTATCATTAGTTTTTTATGTCTTAATCATGAGTTATTATATTTTAAGTATTCTTTCGCTATTTTACAATGCTTAAATAACTAAAGTTTTCTTTTGTTATTACCAATATAACAATTATAACAATTAAAATCTGCACAATTATTCAGGTCTTGTTTTGAAGGCTTTTAAAATATTAACGAATTGCTTAAATATTTTCCCTCATGTGAATGTCATCTTAAAAAGAGCTGCACTATTTGGCATGTTTTCATCGTCCTTAGTTCTTTGCCCTTCAGTAGTTAGCTACTGATAAATTTTACGCCAAATGCACAGGCTTTTTTGCTAGCAGTTCGAAGGAATTGAAATTGGAATTCCTTTGTGTTTGGCTCAGACTTTCCATTTTTTGCGCAGGCTATGGGGGCGTGGCACGTGTACAATTTATGTAGGCTGAAGTCATTCACCTAATGAATGCGCCAAGGTGAAGTGAACAAAATTGGAACTGGAGGTGAGGCCGAAAAAAAAAGACCAATGACAGGCAACAGGCACATAATCTGAATAAATAATGTTAAAAATCAGCAAACTGATTTGCAAGGGGCGAAATATTGAAATGTTAATGAAGTTTACTTTCCGCTGATTTGTTCTGCTCCAGCCTGCAGAGTTTTTCAACTTTATCGCTTCCTGTTGATTCTTCTGCCCGCAATCAACAAATGATTGGAAGCCTCCCTTGAGAAGTTGTTGCCTCAATTGAATCAAATATTGATTTTATTCTGACAGTGTGCAAGTGTGTCATGTATAAAGAAAAATTTTAATTACATTCCTGACAGCATCCGGTCTCATTCAATAAAGACTTTGAATAAATTACAAATTTAATAAATTAAGTGCACCTAGTTTTGGAAATCAGATCAAAGGTTGGAGAGTACTTAACAAATGATAATGTAATATTATTATATTATCGCACTCAGGCTAGTTTATGTTTCTTAAATTAAATAAATATTTTTAAATTTTCAATGGATAATTATTAATTAAAATTTGTATTATCTTATTTTAGGATCATATTTCAAACAAATAAAAATAATTTGTATTTCTTTTTTATTTCAAAGATGAGTTTTTTTTGCCATTGAAGACGAAATAATAATATAATCAGCAAGCGAGAAAAAGTCTTCATCACTTAAATCAAACATCCCTATTATCCGTCGAGTGTGCCAAATATATTGTGAACAATTTTAATTACATTCTTGGCCCGAAAGTGGCAACATCTTGGTCTCATTAACCGTGTTCTTTGATGATCTTCTGTCTGCGTGTGTTTGTGTGGGAAAACGTGTTGCTTTGATATCTGATTTGATGGGCAGAACTTTGCCCCAACTCCCCATGAAAATGCCCTTTGTGGAAGTCAAACAAAAAGAAAGTTTTTGCATGTGAATTAAATGAATATTGATGTGTGTAGGTTTTCTTTTTTGCGCGTGGCCTGGGTGAGTGAGCAATTATAGTAATTGCTTTGGCTTGCAAGTCGAGGGAAAATGAATGGCCTCGTCCAGGGGCCACTGTCGTCGGTTCATTAGCATAAATATCAGCTTACTTCTGGCCATAATGTGCATATTTTAAAATTTATGAATATATCTGCGGCGCGGCGAGGTCCTGTCTTGGCTTGTTGATTCGAATGAAATACATTATTATGGCAAACACGCAGGACATTGAACAGGCTCCCTGGGGACCTTTTCTCGCCGCTCGCGCCTGCCAGCTTTATTAATTTATATTGTTGACTTTTATCAGCGGTGCGTCATGTCAATGTTGTTGTTCTTGGTTGTTGGTCGTGTTCTTCTGTCCTTGTTTGTGAGGTCCTTCCACCCACCTGACGGTCCTTCGCCTTATCAGCAACACGTGTAATGAATGCCTAAACTGTCATTATCACCTTCTGTGTGCCGAGAGTATGTTTTTCGGTTGTCATGTCAGCAAATATTGTACCAAGATATCCCCGACTCTGTGCAAGATTTATGACAGTGTTGGGATAAGGCCGTCGCACCAGCCGCGGGCATCTGGCTCCTCCTCTTTGAAATCGCATAATGTGACACATATCAACATTTATGTTGTTCTTAGCCCGGGTAGTTATGAATGTATTTGCGTTGAATGTTGTTTATCCTTCGCTGGATGCAGTACTTCGGGAGGGAGTCCGCCCTCGCCCGTTTCCCATTCATTTTCCATCTGTATGCTAACGTGGCTGGAGGTTTTCATGGGGTATTTGTGTGGTTTGAATGAGAAACCACCTGACAGTCCTCTTTCGATTCGCATTACTCATACGCTCCGTGGGCGGTGGCGTGGCTGGCAAATTTTAAGTTGCTATTTATATTTATGCCCAAGCACAGCTAGGATGGCAACAACGGCAAACACAACTACAACTGCAGCGAGAATAATGATAATAAAAGTTCACGCTGAGGATCTCGTTGTTTTCACTCCTTACACTAACAAAAAAATATAACCATTTAAATTTACAAAAAAAATATTTACAAATTTTGAACCGCAAATAAAATGTGAAATATTAACATTATATAAAACTTCACATTTTATTTAAAGTTTAATTACACAATATTAAAAAAAAATTTGGAAAGTAGAAATCCATTTATATTTTAATCACATTCAGAACGATTTTATACTTAGTTTTTAAATTTAAAATCTTGTATCTTTATGTTGAAGATTAATTTTTAAATTATGTTCAAAGTTAATTTCACAAAACTACAGATACATTAAAAAAGTATTCAATAATAATTTTCTGGGTTCTTAAATTTGAATAAGGTTAGTTATTTACAACTGAACATGATTCTGGTTTTCTTTGTAATAGGACCATAATTTTCTCTAAGTGCATCCTGTAGACGCCTTCAAGAGCGCAATAAGTCATAAAAACGGAAGAAAGAAAGTTTTAAAGGGCTCTTAACTTTCACTTTCATCTCGAGCTCCTCGGTGACTGACTGACTGGCCGACTGACTGAATGGCGGACGGGGCGAGTGTCCCTATTGTGTGCCCACTGTACAGCGTTCGCCACTCACTGGCCGGCGCTTAACTTTTATGATTCCGGCCGGAGAATGGGCCAAGTGCGGTTGCAAAGCCGGCACGGAAAATCATAGGGAAAGTCGGGAAGTCGGTAACGTCGACGGGCGGTCGGTCGCATAAATAAAAAGGCGACTGTAAGTGATGGACTTTATTTTTAATATTGGACTCGAAGGCGAAGGCGAACGCGAGTTGCGAGATGAGAATGCCATCGACGGTCTGAATATTAAGAATTCGCCGTTTCCCTTCCGCGGCTTTATTTTTTAAATGAAATGAGATGGCCGGGATGGGGCGATATCTTCAGAGCGCTAATGAAAATATGTTCGAAATGTAAATTGAGACATTTGGCCGGCTTTGGGGATCCAGCTTTTACGATATCCGGCGCCTAATGAATTTGTCCAGCGCTCCGTTGACCCACATCCACATGCCTACAGTCGGTCATCTTATCGCTCGTCCTGTGCCAGTGTCCATCTATATATCTATGGCCCATCTGTGGGAGGAGTGGAGAGGAGAGTCGGATGAAAGTGGAGTGGACATTCTTACCCTTTTCAATTTGCTGATATTGTGGGAAATAGGTCCCAGTGTGATAATCACAAGGAATGCGGAAATGGAAAGTGGAGGGAGGACACAGGACACAGGACAGATAGGAAGGTCCCTCGTTAACTTAGTGTCTCCTTTATTCCGCTGTCTGACCAGGCTAAATACCCTGTAAAACAACAGGAAGGGGGTGTTTATGGGTGGACATCAAATATGTTAATTAATTAAATTGTCTGCGATTTTTGGAACGGGATTTTCGATTTTTAGTGTGACGGTTCTTGAACCATTTTAGCACTTAACTAAATTGGTTTTCACTACTTTGCGACTGATTTATTTTGTTTGACATACATTTTAGTTTTATCTGTATGCCGTAAAATGATTCTTAGTAATAAGTGTAATTAAATCTATTTGTTTAAGAACTATTGATTTTTTACACTATTTAGTCCCATTGGAAATTTAGTAAATTGGTTTATTTGAGTAAAATTATTGACATTAGTATAAGGTTGTTTATTATAATCATTTCATTATACTAAAAAAAATTAAGTATTATATTTCTTAAAATCCAATAAAAACTATTAATACTACTTTATTAAGAAAATTATTGTAGTTTAATTTTTGAAAACCAATTTACTTTTCTATAATTAATACGTACTAAAATTATTTGTCCAAATATATACCAATTGAAATGTTGCTATATTATTCTCGCTGACTGTTTAATTTAATAGTATGTCAATTAAGAGCTATCGAGTTATTTAAAATAAGAGTTTGTGAACTACTGTTAATTGTGCAGCGCTGTTGAGGTCATATTCTTAATACAGTCTTCTAAAATGTCGATATAATCCGAGGCAGTAGAATTTTGTGAAATCCAATCAGCGGACGGCTTCCAGAGCAAAATCAGACTTTCAATGTAATTTCTTTTATAACCTATCTATGCGAGGTATTCAGTGGCTTATACCTTGACCAAGTGGTTTTTACTCATTATGAACTATGCTGGCTGGAGATGTCAGCCGGAGAGCAACAGTCGTTCCCGGATCAAACCGCCTTGGTCGCATTCTTTGGGTCTTTATCGCGAACGCCAACTTGCGCAAATCGCCATAAATCTCTGGGCTGATTTATGTCGCCGCCCGGCATTGGCCTCCAAAATTTATCGCATCGTGATGACAGCTGCGCCCAAGTTAGCCCACGGCCACAGGCATCTCTCGGTCGAATGTCCCCTGTCCGCTGTTCGCTGTCCGTTGTCCGCTGTCCACTGTCCTTTGTCCGTTTTTCGTGAGTTGGGAGGCCGGCGTTTGTCAGCGGCTACAATTTCTGGTCCTGGCCGAGGTTGTGGGTCTGGTGTGGATGGCTCGCGGCCGACATCCTTTCGCTGGCCGTGAGTGGCCGTCTTTGAGGCAAACAGACAGTCAGACGTGTGGCCAGGATATGGATATATGCTGCGTGCGAATGTGTGTCTGTATGTGTGTGCGAGCTTAATTATCCTGACTGCGCGTCTCGATGCCTTTCTGTGTGACTTCTGTCGGAAATTAATTTCCTCGCGGCACGTTTGCACTCAGCAACCGACATTCACTGCTACGCCAATTGTTTGCCGAGTGTGAGTGTCTGTGCAAACGCTCTTTGCCGCCGTATTTGCGTTTAATTTTATATGAATAACGGAAATTTGCGGCTTTCCGACATTTTAAATTGCCATTAAAGCCGCTGCAAATGCGTCGCGTTCTGGCCATTAAACAAACGGATGCATGAAGGAGTTGCAGCTGCGGTTAGCGAACAGATACAATTGCGCTACCCGTTTAAGTATAAACATAAATAAACCATTGGCAAATTGCTCAAATGGCTGAGCTTGATTGATTTAAACGCGCCATGGACTTTCCCTTTTGACCCAGAAAAGTAGGCAACAGAAATTAAATTAAAGGCAAAATGCACGCGATTTGTGCGAAAGATTAATTGGCACAGCTCACTTACGGGTCGTGGAAATCATAAAGTTTTCCTCTGGAGAGCACACTTCAGGGCTAATTAAATTGCGACTTAATCAGGCCTTTTAATGCGCATTTATAATTGCAACAGGAAATTGCATATTAATTGAAGCCGTTTTTGGGAGTTCGGTCTAATGCAATAATTTAAACGTAACTTTACTTAATCAAATTTGAAAATATTTATTTAAATTGAATTTTGTGTTCATCGGCACCAAAAGAAATTTTATTAAGTTCTGTTTGCTCGGTAATCCAACAAATGTTTTCATTTTATGTCTTTTTACTTTATTTAGTTCGATTTTTTCGTTTAAATTTTTCAAAACAATAATTTTCAATGGAAATCATTGATTTATTTCGAGCTTTACATTTTTTTGTATTATGGTATTTTAAAAACAATTCCCTATTTTTCAAAGTGTTACAAATACTAATACATACATGAGACTTTAATAGCAAATTCAAAATAATTTTACAATTTAAATTTATTTAATACCTAGTTATTAGCTGAACAGACTAAATTTCACCTGAATTAAATTTGTTACTTGTTTCCTAATTTAGTGTTTATTGGTTAACAGATAATTGCCGGTATTTTAAACTATTCTAAAATTACTATTCTCCTTATTGTTGTTCGCTAAGGAGGTGTTTATTCATCAATTTCATCAATTCTGCATTCCACATTAAATCGATAAGCGAATAAACTGATTTAAATTTGGTTTTAATGTTTAAATATACGCATCCAACTATCCATTTGCAGGCATAAAGCAGACTTAAGTCGAGGCGGAGAGCAAAGACTAAATCTCCAGTGAATTATACCAACAATCCAGAGTCTGCCGCTTCAATTTAACTCTCGAGCAAATTGAGCTTGGCCCGAGTATATCCGGCCATGCAAATGAAAGCAGAAACCACACATAAACATAAGTCCGATTCAGAATCAGAATATATAGTTGCAGAGTCGGAGGGTTTTATTATACGACAAAGTCGAGTCTCGACGACAGCTGTACGGCTCTTATTGGCAATTATTGTCCATAAATTGCACATTTATGAGGGCGGGCATATGTGTGTGTGTGGGCGTTAGTTTACCTTTTTGTGAATGCCGCAAATGTGCTCGTATTTTGCGTCTAATGTGGTCCATTAAGAGCCATCTCCCCACCAATCCGGGCAAATATTTGGCCAACGGTTAGCCACTCATCCAGGCTTGTACCGTCGGAACTTGGCTTTGTGGCGTGTGGCCAAGTTAGAGAAAACTAGAAGGCAGAGAAACCCAATGCTGGAAAACCAAAACCTGATTCACATTCAGACTCGGAGGCGTTGGCTTAATTGCATTTCATAGCAGCTTTGTGTCGGCTTTAAGTCAACCAGGCCCCCTTCTTGATTTGTTTTGCCTACCCAACGACGGAGGGTCAGAGGTCAGAGGGCAACTAAATCAATACGATGGCAAGTGTGCGAGTGAGCGAGTGTGCGAGTGGATGCCAACAAATCTACTTGGGGCACAGTCTCGAAGGGGAGTGAAAAAATCTATGCATGAATGCGATTTTCAACACATTTTTCACATTAACTGCCAGCAGCCTCGGATGTCGACAGCGTCGTCTGTAATTTTGTATGCACGGTCCGCTGGCAGCACAACAAATCACCATCACCATGGGTTGCCCTAAGTGGGTTATTTCAGTGGGTTGGATCCCTGCCCCACTGCAGTGTCATATAAATAAGCCAAACACCCGCAGTTGCAATTGCAGTTTTGGATCGGCACCCGATTGTCAGAGTTAAGCGAGAGCGATTGCCAAGTGGGGAGGAATAGATATGATAATGCCAGGACACGCCTGGCCATCTAAACGGGTTTGAAATAAAAACAAATAGGGATTTGGTAAGAAGACCATCGAATTTTGCATACCCTTATTCTAAAAGAAAATCGTTTTACTTGACACTGACTTTCGAGAAATAAAAAAGTTCTATCAGTAGGATTAAGATATCTTAGGTATCTTAAAAAGTATAACAAAATAACTATTCCTAATCCACATTAGTTTAGTTTATTTAAAAGAAAATTTAAATCTTTTTTAATGTGGCATTCCATAATACATATAAACTGTTTAAATATTTAAATAAAGTGTAAGTCATACTTCTCATCCCGGATATTTTTATTCCCTCTAGTTCTCAGATTTGTATTTGCATTGGATTATATTAAGTATTTGCGAAAACTATCTTATAACTCCCTATTGCCACAATAATTCAGCACTTGTCAATGCAGATGGTGTTCCTTGCGGAAAGGATCTTTTCGTGTAAATAGGAAAAAAATTGACACGCATTTTTCACCTTTGCCATTTGACAGAATGAGGGACTGAGATTGAAAGAGGGGGCGAACCAGAGGAGGAAGGACTTGGCCAGGCCAACACAGACGCTTCCTGTTGTTCAAGTTGATTTCCTTCTTAGATGGAGCTCAACTTTCGATTTTCTGCTCTGTGTTTTGCATCGCAATCCTGTGGAGAAAATGAAAAAAAACAAAGAGTGAGGAAGCTCGAAGGAAAAAAAAACGTTGCAGTCTCGTTTCTTAGATTTTTCCACAATGCTCAACTTTTATGCACTGTTTTTCCTTATCATTTTTGATTTATGTAACTGTTTTTATTATTTTCATATTGTTCACGAGCTGAGCGGCGGGTGGGCGCGGCAGCGTCGGCGTCGGCATCGGCCACGCCCCCTCAACTCTGATTGCTGAAATCACAAGAGTTTTTCCTCACATCTCCGAATTTTCCCTCCAACCCCCATCCATATCATTTTTGTGTGCGTTGTGCCAAAAACTCGTATTCCATGGCTGAAAAGTTTACGGCAATAAGAAGATGAGAAAGTGCCGGAGAAATGGGTGAATTGGGGGGGAGAAAGTGGTGGTTGGCTATGTGCATGGCGTGCAAGATTTCTTACGAGTTTTGGAAATTTGATTTCTGCTGTTTGTTGTGGAATTTGAAATGATTATGGGTGGCAGAGGCGTTTCTCCATTGGAAAGTTGCATTATGCGCTTTGTTGGTCAACAAGAATTTCTTTTGGCCAGCAATGCAAAAGTTTTTGTACAAAACACACACACACATAGCCTCCATGTTTGAATTATGCATGAATTTGGCCGACACTAGAATATTTTTGGGAGTCCGGAGAGCTTTACTTCCGGAGCGGAGATTGCTCCCAGGCTTTTACGAGTACATGTTGGCCGGAATGCCAGAATGTCAGTCAGTCGGAAAATGTTTTGTTAATGTCCCTTGGCATCAGCAATTAGGCAAATCAGCCGTAAACACACACTCACACTGAATAATTGCCCTTTTGCATTGATAAATATTCCAGCCAGTATGGGACCATCACTTTCGATGGCAATTTGTCTATGTTGCATGGTCACTTTCGATTCTAATTCAAGTCGATAATTACCCAAGAGAAAAACCATGAAATATGATTTTGTAATCTTGGTTGGTTTGTACTGCAAAAGCTGGAATGACACATACAATTTCCCCTTAATGGTAGTTTAAAGGATTTTGAGTGATATAGGAATATCATTTTTGTAATTCCTAATGTTAATAGGTACCAAATACATTTTTCATATTGATGTTCCTTAATAAGCATACCGAAAATAGCAATTCAATGGCCAATATTGATGACATGTTTATCCTCTGCAGGCAAAGTATTCCGACTCATGATGGAAACCTCAAAAAGTACTTAACCGGAGAAGTGAAAGTTTTTTTTTTTTTTGAGAACATTTCGATGGATGTCTGAAGCATTCCAAGTGCTGGCAATTGTTGACATTCCTTAAAGTCAGCCACAAACTCGTGGGGAACCCAATCTTGTAGTCGGGCGGCCTCGTTTCACTCCTCATACTTCTCCCATCCCCCATCGACTTTCACGGGCCCACACAATGAAATATTAATAAATTCCATTACTAAAGAAAACACACTCGAGTGCGCAGCAAAACATCAATGGCATCGGCATAGAGTTTGGGAATCTGGGGAGCGGGTTGGAGGAGGATCTGGCATCACCAGAGGAGACGCCGATTCCATTCTACGTTTCTCCAATGCTCCGCTGAAGCATTTCACTTTTGCCACGCAGACAATTTTCAATTGAAGTGGGATCGAAATACGGACAGGGAATGGGAATGGGAATGGGAATATGGTGACTTTCCAATTCAATCTAGAAAATACATACAAAGTGTATCGCATATAGACATTCAGATGGCATTCACTGCACACTTACAATATTTTCTGTGTCGCATTTTGTTGTTTGCAAAGGCTTTATTGACAATAAATACTGTCGAGATGACGATGATGAGGATAGATGGCGGTTTGAGTGTCTTCAGTTGGCCTTAAAGTCGCACTCCATCGAATGGCTGAGGCTTTAATGCCCATTATGGCCAAATTGGCACTTATCGGCCGGAGTCCTTGGCAACTGGAACAACTGCAAATAGTCGAATTGGTATTAACAATAATATTTGATTTGCCAAATGAAATCCGAACTCACACTGTGTACGCAGTTTTAGGCAAATGCGCTTGTTAACAAGGCCAACCATGGCAGGAATGTCCTAGCCAATTTTCTCTTTTAGCTCCCGGCAACTCAACAACTCGGCAATTAAATGCAAATGGCGTGTGAAAGCCAATTTTGAAAAGTACACAGACAAAAACTAAGTGCAAGGCACTCGCACAGCTAATTTGTAAGGACCTTCTGGAGAAACGGGGGAAAATGGGAGCAGAATGGCAGGAACAATGACATTCAGACTCCTCTCGACTGACTGCCTTTCATTGGTGGCCAAAAGCCGTGGCAGACCTCGACCCGAATTGAGTTGGAGGACTCGTCTGATTACTTTCAGAAGGCACTGTGTCCATTAAGTACTCCCCACGCTTGCAGTAATTTGATATTCTTAAGGCTACATTTAATTGGGGATTAATTGCTAATTGTTCATTGAAATATGCACAGAAATATATTATCGGAGCTATAGTAAAAAGCAGAAACCAGAACAAATTAATATGGTTTCAAGAATATTTATTGTTTTCTAAGAAAGATCAAAAATAATTTAAGAGACAAAAAATACAACTTTAAATAGCTAAAATATGAACTAAAAACATAATACAAATAATATGTTATTCCTTTTTCTTTAAATTACTTGTTATTTTACTGTTTTGAGAAATCTGAAGGTGAGGAATATCTTTAAGGTTCTTTAAATTATACGCAGCAAATATTGGTTATTATCGTAATAATCAAGGACAGCAATCAGAATTGCCAAACTGCATTGAACCATAGCTTAACAAGTCATTATGCCCAATATCTGTCTTAAGCCCCACATGTCGGTAATTTCCTTACAAATCGAAAGCCTCCAAGTCCTCTAACTTCAAATTTAAGCTCATAACCATTTCTGCATTTCCATTGTCAAATTGACTGTGAACTATCCCTTTCAAACTGAATAATTTCTGCCCGCTGCCATAGCAATTATATGAGACCGCGATCCTTTGTCTATATGCCTGACTTTAATTGCTCAAAGGGCAGACTCAATATTCGAGCTGGTCGCGATGGAAACCTTTTATTATAATTTGGCCAAGACATGCGGCCAGCTGGATGAGCTCGAGCGGAAGTGGGTTTTCTTTGTGGGGGTTTGACTGGTGCGTGCCTTTGTTCATTGACGTTGACCCAAACTAAAAACCCCAAATAACGCAAAACACAAACAATCAGTTACGATCCAGCCGCACGCCATGGCCAAAAATTAGAGGAGGCGTGGTGGTAGTGGTTTGAGCGGCATCATGTCAAAATCCAAAGCCACAAACAATTAAACAAAATTGCAAATTAGACGTTATTTAGACCAGAAATACCGCCCAAAAAGTTGACAGCCACCGCAAAACTCAACCGACCTACTGTGTGTGTGCCACTGCACAGTGAAATGTCGAAAGGAAGGAAGTGTAGGAAATTGCCTATTTGCAATTGTAATTTATTCATTTTGCTTAATATGCCGTGAAGCGCAAGGCTTTCACTGCTGAACACTGCCCGCACAAACAAAACAATAATTTTCCCACATTTTTTTTTTGGTTGTGTTCTCATGTTTTCAGCATTTGTCCGCCCATTTTTTGGGGGTCACTGGCTGCTTGTCAATTGCAATGGTTTGACTAATGACTCGGTGCCAAGGTCATGGAGAACCCATTGTTGTCGATTTCAATTAGGAGCTGCGCTTAATTTGCATAATTATCATAAAGTTTGACGAGGGATAACGAGCTAGTCGAGTGGGAAATTGTCGTCGTCCAACTAGGATTTTATCTGACGGATGGATTTTGTACTCCTCGAGCATGCAAATTAGGTCTGGACTTGTCCTAAAACGAGACCTTTTCGGAAAGCCTGAGTTATTGCACAGATAATAGTGATTGTTCAAAGTGATTAAGTTCGTGGAAAATTGGAACAAAGTAAAACTGATTTATTAGTATCAGTGAGAATAATTTTAGAAAATTATCCAAGAAAAAATGGTTTGTGGTTATTGTTTAGAATTTTATTTTTGAAAAAGAAAGCCTAAAATCTTAATAAGAAATGTTTTTATTACTTGAATATAAAAATATAATTTAAATAGAAATTTTATATTCGAAATTTAAAATTATCGTTATACCTTTAAAATGCTTTTTACCCTGCTTTCTGAATTTTAAAACGTGTTTAACTACTTTACTATCAGAAGTGCTTGGGATTTAAATAAGAGGCCATTTTCTTCCCATATTTTACTATTTATCACATAGCAAATCTTTTTAAAACGATTACGAGGCCTATATATATCAAAGCAACCAAGCAATTGTGGTCTCTGCTCCTTTTGTTCTGCATTTTAAGTCCTTGCCGCATTTTCAATCCCCTTTGGACTTAATCCTTAAGCTGTTACTCTCAATTTGCACAAGATCTTTGATTATTGAGGCACTGCCATACACCCCGAGGTCTTTTTCAGTAGGATACTTTGGCAAATGGACTGCAGAATCGGCTTGCTGTTGCCGGGCGATGGAGCTATTTAGACAGATTTTCCTGGCCCGCTCACCTTGGTTTCCTTCAGGAATGGGCCCATAGATTGCAGTTTTATGTCAAAACATTCAAACAAATCGCCGGCCATTTAAAACGGTTTAAAAGCCATTGCTGCAGCTCGTAACAGCCGGTGTCCTGACTTTTCCAGCAGACACAACAGACAACCGCTGGGCGGAATGGGTTTTCCTCCACATCGAAGAGTTTTCCCTTTTCCGGGGATGACAATAAATGAGCGCCCATTTGCGTATGGATGGTATGGGGTATGGGGTATGGGCTCTGGGGCCTGGGAAATTGTTTTGGCTGTCGAATTACATAAACATTGTCATAAATGAAAAATTTAGCAGTCGTAGCCGAGTCAAGCATTTCATTTGCTGTGGCAAATTTGTCAATCTCGTCGAGCGTTTTTTGCCGTCTCGACTTTGGCCCAATTCTCTGGTTTTTCGGCCCAGACGCCGCAGGGATTCATATGAGCCACTCTCTCTTTGTTGGTCTGCTAACTTTGTTTTGTTTTCGTCCTGGAATTGCTTTCTTCTTTCGTGATGGAAGTCACAAGATGGAAGACTTTCTCCGTCTGCGGCAGGCGCGACATATTAATTATTCATTTCGATTTTGGTTTGCTACAGCAGCGGGATACCCGAAATATAAGAAAAAAAAATTTAGCGAGGCTCTTGGGCTGCTCGTGATTTATAAACACGCGCGTCGCTTTGGGTGATTTACTGCAAATTGCTTTATAATGTTATATACATTTTGTAGACGATTTTGCTGCTTTTCGGCGGTTTGCCTGCTTGCGAGTAATTATAAGGGAAACGGAAAGAAAAATGAGACACGATTTGGTGGGATTTGTAATCCAACGGCTTAGGTTCCCGACCCATTGGCTTAGGCTTAAGGTTGTTAACAATCGGAAGATCAAAATATTACCAGGCTTTGACGAACAATAGGGGCTTAACATATATTAACACTGTTTATCAAGGAATATAATAATTTTGGTTTTAAGAACCATATTTTAGTTGTATTAAATTAATATTATTATAGAAGACCATTATTAATAAAGAACAATGGAATTTGTACTAGTCACAATTTAATTGGGTTAACTATAAAATTTAAATATATTTTTAAAGAATTATTCAAAAAGTACTAAGAAAAATGCATTGAAACTAAACGCTTTTGACGAACGTAGACTCATAGATATATATAAATTTTAGAAAATATTTAACAAGTAATGTTTTGTTTAAATAACCTTAAAAGCTGTTCATCTTACTCAATTATTCAAAAACCATTTAGTTTCATTTGCATCTGTAATTTTAAAGCTCATCGTGGCCGCAAAGAAATTTTAATGATAATGGAAACGGAAGGAAGAAGAATACTTTCACGAGATACGTAAAAGTAAAAGCAAATCTTTGTACAATTTACATTGTGCATCTGTGAATGTAGTCCTGCTTACGTGTATTTGTGTGACTATGTGTTTTTATGTAAATTTTGGCAGCTCGCTGTTTTCTTTTTGGTTAGCCAGCGCTTTTATTGTATACATTTTTCGTAGCTGAAAATTAGAATCGTTCCACTGCGTTCAACTTCACTGACAGTGCGTGGCAAATTGCTTTCCAAAGTCTGAAGTCTGGCATGTCTGTATAAAAGAGAAAGCACACACGTTGCTGCACAGAAAGAAATGTTGAATAATGTAATACATTTTTGAAAACGTACCTCATCAAAAAATTATCATAAAAGGTAATTTTAGAAATACAAAATGTGTGATATTTTAAACATTTAAGTTATTGTTATTTATGTCACAACATGACTTTATATTTTTGCAGTGCACAACCAATAGCTAACAATAATAGCAAAAATGGCTCTTTTTTTTGCTTTTCTGCCTTCTTTCCGTTTCCTAACAATAAGTGCGGGAAGGGGGGAAAAGTTGGAAGTGGGCGGATGATATAGGACCTATATGGCTGTTCGCTGTAGCGGTAATTTGCATGTGCAGACTATGGCACATAATATCCATGCATTAGAATTATGAGGACCTCCTTTCCCCTCGTTACGAATAATGGCAACGAGTGCCGGAACAAATTTTTTGTGTAGATAAATGTGCAAAAATCGAAATTTCTCTTGCATATTACGGCGTGTGCACACTGCGTATGCGTAATAAATGTGCCTGCTACTGCCATTATTATGACATTAATGCCGATGAATCGATCATCCCGACTGGCAGGCAATAATTATAGCGCTTCGGAATACAATAGTTGTTGCAGTTGTATAGTGACGCCAGTCCAGTCCCGACTTCAGTAAAGCAATCTAAGCAGATCGGGACACAACTAAGCTGCCTGGCAGACAGGCAATTAAGTTAATTACTGTTTAAACTTTCCAGCCCTGCCAGTCGGCTGTCTGGGCGAACAGAAAAAAAGAGAAAAAATTATATTTAGCAAATTAAATTCCCAAGTTGCTGCCAGAGATTGAGCACGTGGCCCGGCCGAAATTTTAAGTAGGGGAAAAATGAAAACCAAAATGTACCTCTGACTGCAGGAACGGTGGGAGGAATGATTGATACTTTGGGATAAAACGCTGATTTTTTACTCAAAATGTTCACTATGCGGGAAATGGTTTAAGGATTAAAATAAAATCCTTTAAGCTTACAAAATTATATTGTTCATAAATATTGAATAGAATTATCAACATTTTGTGTAATTTTAAAGCAATGCAAGGACTATGGAAATATATTTACTTAAGTTAAAATAAAGTTAGCTAAAATCCATTTCAAGCAAAGGCAGAACAAGTATTTAATAGTAACAATATATTTATACATTTGAGAAAATGTATTGACTTTTTTACCATACCGTCTTGTTAAACCAACGATTTTACATTGACACAAATTATTATAGAAAAATAAGTGTTTAATTAAATAAATCGCACTTCTATTCAATCTTACAAAGTTTTTATGTGTTATGATCACATAAATCTTTTTAATTTCACCCAAACAAACAATAAGTTAAGCAATTATTCAATAAATGATAATTCTGTCTTTTATTTTACGTTTTAAACCACTGCACAGCCATCATTATGCAGACGGCATGCTCCATTATCATTTTGCTCATTTCCGTTGTCGTTTTTGATTTTTTTTGTAGCAGGAGTAGCGGAAGAAGCTGCTCGAGAGCCTGCCAATGAGTGCATTTGAGTTCGGGAAGGGGGCGGTATCTTGAGCCCCACAGAACCCCTTTTACCATTTAGCCAGCTTTGTCAGTTGCAATAACTTTCGCGTCAGTCCAACCAACAGATCGTAATGCTCTGCTCCGCTTTGCTCTTTACAGGCCACATTTCGTGTACGACGGCGTAAAACAGAAGCGGCAAATAGAAGAGCCAAACGGCGGCTAAGTTGCCTTTGTCTGCCTGCTGGGGAGGTGGAGAGGGAAGAGGAAAGAGGAGGAGGAGGAGTTGGAGTTGGCCAATTGCCAGGCCAAGTTAATAGAGAGCCGGGAGGCTCGATAATGACGTTGCTGCTGCAGGAGCTGTTGCCGCCCATGCTGATGATGAGGCTGCTAACTTGGTTATTGCTGCCAGCCTAGAGACACAGGACGAAGACTAGGAACCACCATCCACCATCCAGCATTCAGCATCCAGCATCCCACAGACAGGCAACAAAAACAAGGTCTGAGGCTGCAACGCGGGGGCTTACTGCATTTCCGCATCTTGTTCCTGTCGCCGCCCAGTCATTTCCACCATGCCCGGAGTCACCATGCCCAGTGCCCAACCACTCCGGCTCTGCGTGGCCTGGCTGCTGCTTCTCGTCGTGATTGTGATGAGCGGTAAGTACCCATACTGGCAACCCATCTCTTTAAACCATTGCAACAGAACGTCCAACTACCCATTCAAAAAGCCTCAGGCGTTCCGCTTTCTGCCATATTGTTGCCGCAGTTAATTGTTGGCATTTGTTTGGCGGCGATTCCTTTCCTTTTTGGCCCCTTAATTGTCCGCTCCAGCTTGGCATTTTTGTTTCAATTAACAATTAGTTTGGCCAACTGCTGCACAAATTTATGCCCGGGCGGGTATATTTTATTAAATGTAACAATATTGCGTATACGCCTGGCGGGCCTTGACCAAAACTCGCAATGAAAAGTTTACGCTTGCATCCATCACAACAAAAGTGGTCTAAATAAATGAACAAATGTGTACTCACCAAAGGGGAAAAATTCAATAAACTGCAGAAAGTTTAAGAGAAACTTAAATCGGCTTTTACTTGGCTTACGAAAGAAATAGTTTAAGCTTTTCTTTTTTTTGAGAGAACACTGAAACAGCTTTGGGTCTTAGCCCCCTGGGAAAGTCTCAACAAGTTGTCTTGTCAACAATTAGTTTTTCTTGGGTTATGTTCAAAATTGCAGCACTTATTGCTATATCTAATAGTCATAAAAACGTTTTGTGCTTTTTCCAAATTGAATGTAAATGAACTGGACTCTAAATTGCCCTTAACCTGGGCTCAAAATTGCCCTGAAGCTGGGTTTAAAATGCTATACATGTCGAAATATTATGCAAAAATATGTTACCACAGCAACCGAAATTATATTTCAACAGCAAGTGGTCATATCAACGAGTTTATTCGACAAATGGAGTAAGAGGCACGTGCACCTAGCATTTGAAAATCGTTTACAGGGCGAGATTAACACAATTTAAATGTGAATGGATTAAATTTCAATTGGCAAAACCAAAAACTGATTTAATTAACAATTGTCAAAGAGCAGTGAGGGGCAAAGCGGAGCCCTTAATGCATTTGATTTATTTTTAAAGCAACGGGAATTTATTGCAGAAATGGCAACAAATAACTCCCGAGGAGAAGGGTCATTGGAACAATTCAAAAAGTGCTCGAATTAATTGCATTTTTGGTACAGCGAGTGAAACGGGAAAACGGGAAAAACAAGTAAATCGAAAAAAATAAGCGACGGGCGTGGACATATTTCAAAATTCAATTAAAATAAAACAAAAAGGCGGCAACAGCGATAGCGACACTATGCAATTTCCGTTTAGGGCGTGGCAGCAGTCAGGTGGGCGTAAAAATAATTAAAGTGCGACCAAATAAACATCGAACGTCGTGCTTTTGGTCATTTGGTTCAACACCAACAAATGGTGGCAATTTTTTAGCGATTTTGCGCTGACTTCTGCATCCGACATGCACAACATTTTCAATTGAATTACGCCAATATGTCGAAAGAGTTTAAAAATAGCCAGCGATCATTTCGTGGCAAAAAAAAAAACCATCTAAAATTGCAGAAATAACACAAGACAAATAAGCATCGCTTTCACTTCGGCTACGCTAATAGTGATCAATCCATCCGTCAATCAATCAATTTGCTCCAAGTGCATTTCCCTGTTCGACGGCGGTCAAATTAAAAAGAAAAACGAGAAAATTCCACCTGCTAGTGCCGGAATTCAGTGCAACATTCACAAATTTATTATTTCCAGTCGCTTTGGTGCGCTTTCTAACAAAAAAATTTCCCCATTTCACCAATTTAAATATTGATTATGATTGATTTAGCGGAAAAGGCCGCAACTAAATATTGTGTATTTGCCATTGCCACACTTCAATTCAGTTAGCATTGCCCAATTGCAATTCCGATTTCAATTCGCAACTCTGTAAATTACACAAAGTAAAATTTACGAGTCGCTGACACTTTATATAGAGGAGTAATTTTAATATGAATATTTTTAAGTCTCGTGTGCATAGAAATTGCATATTTGAGCAGAACTTTTGGCCAGTGTTTGGCTAACGTAAAATGAAATCAAATAAATAATTGCACCGCCCGAAGGATGGGTCTGGCCACTGGTCAAATATTTGCAGCAAACTTTCCGTTCTGGCCAAGTCATTGAACGTTGTTGGCCTGCCCAGAAACTCAAACACACAGGAAAAAGCTGGCAAACAGCAAAAATCAAAAAAAAAAAGAAATAGAAATAAAATTAAGGAGGAGCCAAGTGAAGTGGAGTGAAGCGAACTACCGAGCTGTGCCAACACTCCACGGCCAAAAAACTTGGCCACGTGCAACTGGCTAGCAACCCACGTAGGTAATTGAGTATGAATGGGGAATGTGTCGAAAGCGTTTTGTGATGTTTGCCAAACAAAACGCTGCAGGTTCTCCCAGACACTGGCAAGCAAAGTAACTGGAAAATGAATTCGATACATTATCATGACGTCAAGTCGTGCGTGGTGGCGACTGGCGAAAAGTATAAATTACATCTAATGCCGATGGTGTGTGCCTGCTATCGACGGCAGCCGAGCAGCCGAGCAGCCAATTTCTTATGCGAAACACCTGCAGCTGCAAAAGGACCTGGTCGTAGACCCATTCAGCCATCTCAGTCACCTATAACCACCCACATCCATCCACTGGAAGGACTCGGGGTGGTGGTGGTATCCTGGCAAATGTGCGCATAAATGAATTACCAATGAACCGCATGGTTCACGTTTTCAATTTGAAAGGCCGGGCGCTAATTTTCGGGGAGGAGTCGTCTGTCGGAAGAGGCCAGCCTAGAACAAAGACCGCATAACCATTTGACAGATGTGCTTCTCAAGTTTGGGCCGCAAGGATGTACAGTGGGGACTGGCATAGTAAAAGGTCATAGAAATGTATAAATTATTAATAAATTGCAATCTTTCATGGCTGTTCTGCTTCTCTTATAAATATTGAAATAGCAAGGGATAGTTTACATAATCATATTTTATTAGAATTATTATTTTTAAATGTGTATCTAAACAAAAAATTTGTCTTGGTAAGAATCAGCATAATGGTATAGAAACTGTATAAAAAATGTAAAAATGCCTTTGGCCGTTTTTTTTAAAATTATGAGCCTTAAATTTAGGTGACTTTTTTTTTTTGGTGTACCTGTTATTACTTTTTCTCCAATTTCTTATGCCTTTAATTTAGGCCACTTTATTTTCTCGGTGTATCTTCTATTATTATTTCTCCAAATTCCTTGTTATCTTAAACCAGTACCTTTTAAGCCTAACACACGGTAGGTATGACTTATGCGATTAAACTCGTAAAATATACCTTTTTAAAGATATTATTTCACTACTTACTGAAAATCTACATAATCACACTTCACTTTGAGAGTGTTTCCTAGGCAATAAAATTAAACCTGAAGCCAATTAAATTAAAGCTCACCCAAAACACGCTTTCTAAAGGAAGGAGAAGTCCTTCTAGACACAAGTTAACAAGAGTTTGCTTTTCAAGGCTCCACTGTAAAGCCAAATGAGAGTAAGTGAGAAGGTGAAACGTGTGTGTGTGTGTGTGAAAAGGAACAAATCGACAGCCTACATAAAATCGCAATTTGCGCAATTCCAACGTCAAGTTCCATTTGATTACAACACATTGACGAGGACATACGCACTTCTGGAGTAGAATTGGGTGGTATACGTATGTATATATGTGTCTGCAGCCGGTAAAAGCAATTTCAGCAAATCTGCAATTGTTATGTCGCCTGCTAAACAACTCACTTTGGAGGCAGGCGTTCTCGCACGTCAAATATTTATATTGCATTGCTATTCCTGTGCCTATTCCTTGATATGCGATACATATACATATATATTCCACCAGCTCTGGTTGCTCTCATTTCGGGTATTTCGGGTATTGATTAAGCGCCATCGGGGAGTTGGAACAATGGCCCGCCTCAATTACTGCATCAGTTTATGTCCCCGTACGGACCCACATGTCTGTCTTGCTTTTTACAGCCTTTTTATGTATCCTCTATATAGATTGTTAACGTCACGAAGGGGGGCAACAAAAAAAAGCACACTGGAAAGCGTAAATCATGCAAACGACTTGATGGCGTCTATTAGTCTGTTTATGGACCTAGTTAAAATGTTTATAGAGCAAACTTTACGGTGAGCAGCAATTAAACATAACGGTCGGGTCCTGTTGATCGCAGTTCGTTCCCCTTAAAAAACAAGCGACATCAAAAGGGTTGGGCCCCATAAAAAACAAGGGACTCAGCTAACATTGTTTTACTCCTATGATATAGCTAAAATATACATTAAAACTGAATCAAATTTATCTGAAACAACCTTAAAAAAATATACATTTGATTATATATATTTATTTGATAAATATATTTTTTATTGTTTGATATTTATGTTGACCGAAACCAATATTACAAATATGGACTTTCAGAGTTCATAATTTTACCAAACTTAATTCGATTTCAAAGTGGCATACCTCTAAAGACTAGTGGTTCGATTCTCTGAAAATCTGAATTGAAATCGAAATAGTCGTTTTGTAATAACTGCAAGGGTATATAAACTAAGGCGTGCCGAAGTTCGTTCTCTTCTTGTTTTAAACTATATTTTAAATATTTTGATTTGTTTTAAATATTAAGAAGTACATATATATTATGTAAAGCTTTATAGAAAATATTTGCATACTATCAGGCACGCAGATATATATCTGAAGTAAAAGATCTTTTTATTTTGATTAAAATTAAATCCAAGTAACACCTTTTTTTTTAAATCGGTACATTATTTTAAAAGAGTCAAAAGCGAGATAAAAACAAAGGCTGTTCAAGTTGCTGTAAGTAAAGGGCATTTCCTCTTGAGAAAACAAACAGAAAAGCGTTAAAAATACAATCAATTTGCTCAATAAGAGCATTGATAGCTGCTCGTATTTCCCCCAGTGTAAACTTGATGAGCAGTGATTACATATACTCACATTTCCCGGCTACGTGAGGAAAACACGGGAAAAACAAGTAGGGATTCGTGGGCCCCTTTGGCTTCGCATGCTGTCAGGACTCGCAGGACTCCCAGGAGTGCACTTTACGCGCCACTTGTGCGGAATCCTCCGCAAGAATCCTGTGAAGGCGCAGCGGCAACAATTGAGAATTTATTCATTGAACTTTTCTCCGCCCTTTTCCCCAAACAGCTGCCTGTTTGCAACCTCTCATTTAGACCTATTAAACGAGAAATTTCCGTGGCAATACAAACAATTTCCGCAACTAAAAACACCCGATGATGTGGCTCACTGAGTCACGGTCTATTTATGGCCTCGTACCTGGCCATTTATTGATGAATTTCATTTTATTTAATTTCATTCGATGCTGGCCGGCCAGCTCTTGAAATCGCTTTATTTTTGAGCGAACTGGCCAGTGCTAACCAAAGCTGAAACACAATTCCCAACTTTGTTGTTGTTTGCTTTCATTTCTCCCGCTTTCCCTGCCACGCCCCCAATCCACAGGCACACCCACATCCACACCACCTGAAACGTTGCTGGCATCTAAAGTGGCTGCGATTAGTTTGCTAATGTTGTAATTTCATCATTGCCGGGCACCGGCTCTCCGCCACGGAAAAGCTACGGCTACGGGCGAGATTACGGGTGAGTCTACGGCCACGGCAACGACGAACCACTCAACGCAACGTACGCCGGCCGCTTAGCTAAACATCATCAGGTACTTGACAGCAGGGAGACCGCATTTTGCTGACCATTGTGCCACCGAGCAGGCACCACAGGACAATGGCCGCCGAGCTGGATTTGCCTGAGATAAACTGGATAAATTAGCGGGGAGAGAACTTAACAGATGCATAGCTAAAATTACATCGTCATACGTCCAACAGGGCGGATGCATCATTTTTGTATTCATTTTTTTGAATAAAGGTCTTTTTATGAATTTTGGTCAGCCAACTTCGTTAAATTATATAATTTATTGGATAATTATATTTAAGTTCCATAAAAGGGTTGAATTTAGCCACCAGGGCGGATGCATTATTTTCTTCGAATTACTCCCTTTTAACCAACACATTAATATCATAGCTCGATGTAAAAATAGTACAATTATATCCAATGTGCTGTTTATTTTTGCTAATTTTCAATCAAGTTATTTATCGAGTTTTAATGTATTAACTAGAACAATAAATATACAACAATAAATAAATTTATTTATTTTAGTATAGATAGTAATAAATAAAGGAAAATTCAAAAGTATTTATTTTTTGTGCACTCTTATCCATAATTTCATTTGTTATTTATATTTTTGTAACATTGCAATGCAGTGCAAAATAGAAAACACAGGTTTCTTTGAACTAAAATGATCATGAGATCTTTTGTTTATGTATGAGATGTATTTAATAATATTTAAATATTCATTTAAAC
Source organism: Drosophila fuyamai (assembly GCA_018153365.1). NCBI lineage: Eukaryota > Metazoa > Arthropoda > Insecta > Diptera > Drosophilidae > Drosophila > Drosophila fuyamai. The sequence continues at coordinate 10,050,861 of JAECXW010000155.1, forward strand.
AATATGTGTACATGCAAATGCTATCTTTTTCTCTAAAAAGAAAACAAATTCACCCACCGTGCAGGCCTCATCCATTCGGCCAACATTTGCTGAGTTGTGTTGGCCGCTTTGCCTCAAGTTTTGTCGATTCATTGAAGTGAGTGGCTTTTTATTTGCGAGAAAATGGCAAACATTTTTTGCCACTTTTTTTGTGCGCCGCTGCCATTGAATGCCGACTGCTGGCTCATTCTCTCCTATTTCCAATATTCCGGCTAGGTTTTCGACTTTTTCATGGCGGATTTTCGTATTGAAAAGGAAATGAACTCATAAAAAGTAATTTGGTCATAATGCTTTGGCCGAGTTAGTTACTTAATTTGCAGTTGCAAATAAAGTTTCGCTTTATTAATTTTGATGTCGAGTACTGTTGTTGTTCCCGTTGCCGGGCACTTGATAAACTTAAGCTGCTCCAAAAGTTCTGGCAATAAAGCAAAAAAAGTTACGCAGAAAAAATTGTTTATTACAACGCAGCCACTGAAAATTCTATTTTGAATTGAATTAATTTTTGTTTTTTAGCAGGTTTTTCTAGCCTTGAGCTTGGCATTAAAATAAAACGTGCCATGGCTTTGCAATGAAAACAAGAGCCGCAGGATACCTCAACCCACACAAAAAAAAAGCTGAATGGAAAAAAAATTGAAACCAAAAAAACATAGATATGAGCAGACACATGCACAGAAATTATATTTATTTTTTATTTTTTTGATGCCCGCAGCGTTTCCAATTGAGTTTCTCAACTTGATATTTTCATTTTCAGGAATTCAATTAGAAGACAACCTTTGCACAGGTGTCCATATCGGATCCTTTTCTATCTAACAATCCCACACGCACATAGCAACGGCAATTGTGATAGACAGCCATTTCACAGAGGTTGGAAAGTCAGAAAACTTTATTGTTTTTCTTTGGCTGACTTTTGGCCCTGTTTCAGCGCGAGACAAAATTGCGAACATAATGAAATTTCTTCCGTACCGTCGGTTGTAATTGTAATTGGTCTGCAGCACCTGCAGCAGCAGCAGGAAAATGGTAGCTGTATTTTCCTTGAGGCACAACTTTAAATGAGTGGAAATTCATAAAGCGGGAAATTCGGAACGAGTTCGCAAATAAAAAGGAAAAGAAGTAGAGGCACAGAAATAGAATTTCCCGAAAATTGAAAGCCTTTGAGCAGCAACTGGACTTTGTTGCCGCCGCTTCGTTTGAGTTATTTATGGCGAAGTCCTTTCAAATTGATAGAAAAACACTCCTTGTAGTCGGTGACATTTTTCCCGGCTGCCGCCCCAATGTGCTGTGTGAGAAAAGTGTCGGGAAAATCGCTGCCAAGTCAACAGAGGCCAGCAGTGTGAAGTCAACTGCGTTGGCTTGACAGGATGGGACCCTTTGTACCGAAAGTTTATTGCACCCCAAGAAGTTTTATCCTTTTTTTTCTACACATTCAAACACACGCAGACAATGCATTTTCGCTAATGGCAGTCTACAGAATTCGCATCTCACCAAAAAAACTAGCATAGAATTTCGAGAGTTTTTTAACATAGAACTTAATTTTTTGTGCGTAAAAAAAGAAAGAGAAATCAACAATGAATAAAAGATTTATGCATTACAAAAATTTCAAGAGTTAAGATTTAACCAATTGGAAACCGTTTTACTAAAACGAATACAAACCGATCTGCTGTTAGTAAAAATAATAAATATGTTTGAAATCCTCAAACATTAATAAATGTTTGATTAAAAATCACTTTAAAACTGAATTCATTTATGGTTTAATTTGAACTAAAATACTGCAAAGTATAAGTAAAGTCATTTAGGTTTCAGGTGTGTGACACTAAGCAGAAATAAATTTGAAATGAAAAGCACTCCAGATTATTTGTAAAGTATTTATTTATTCTGCTTCAGCTAGATAAATAACTGATTCTGCCTTTAAATTAACTCTGTTAGCAAGCAGATCTTTAAAACTTACTTCTTCCATCCAAACTGGGTGGCATCCATTTGGATTTTCTGCTGTTTTAGATTCCATTTGAGATCTGATTTCAATTTGTCCTGCCATCTCCTTCGCCGTTTGCCGTTTGTTGTTGCCACACGTTCTGCTTTATTGCATTAGTTTCCCTTTGAGAAATTATTTTCTTTACCTTAATGATTTTCCGCTGCAGTTTTCCCGAGGACGAGGATAAGGTTTCCCGTTGCCATTGCAGCTGCAAATGTCCTTGCAGTCCGCTGAGTGGCTATGGAAATATTTATGCTAACTTGCAGTCGTCGCTGCTGATTGTTGCTTCTGCTTTTATTTCGTTGTTTTGCCGCTGTTTGTCATTTGAGTCTTGGAATAAATTGAGAAATGCACGAAATGCCTCTGTTGTTGTCGCGAACGCAAAAATAAAATCAATTCTCATTTTTGGTTTTTCCATTTAGCTTCTGTCTGGCTGTTTTTCATGCGGATTCAATGAACCATAAATTTGAAAGTGCCGCACAGCCAGACGCGACGGCGTCTTTTTCAGAATTTTCTGACTTCTCTGACATCCAAAAGAGCATCGCAAAAATAGAGTACAAAATAGAAGAAAATAGTTGAGCTGCGTGAAAATGAGGCAAAGTTTAAAGTTCCCCAAAGTATTTGGCTTTGTGGTAATCGCTTACCTGCTCAGAGCAATCGTACTCCGATTAGCTGGACGGCAAGTTTCGTCCTTGCACACAAATTGCAACAATTCGAACGTGATTATCCCGAAGGCACAATAAAAATAAGTTTTCAAGCGGAGGAAAACAGCAAGGATGATACAATATTCAGTACTGCACAAGGAGACGAAACGAGGAAAAGCGTTTTACTCGATGATGTCTCTGTCTCATTCCCACATCTTCCGACCGTCTCGCTCTTATCTAGCAAACAATTTTATGCTTCCGCCTGAGCGACAAACAATGGAGCGTAAATATCCCAAAAGCGGGACCAAGGCAAACGAAAGAAAGAAAATGCCTCACATACAGCACAAATAAATGTGCAAATGAATGAGGGAATGGCTAAGTGTAGGCACGGGAAAAAAGGAATACGACCCATATGATTATCAAAATATTGCTTTTCCATCACAAAACGATTTTTTTCCCTTATTAAATTCTTGACCAATATCACCAGAGATACAATTATTAAAAAAAAATTCTTACGAAACATTGTACTTTATTTTTATTTTGAAGCATTGTTACTGATTTCGGAGATGTTAGTATAAAATCGTTTAAAAATTGTATATTTTTAATTTTATAATTATCAATTATATTCAATTATAGTTAGTTAATATCAACATGAAAATACTCTTTTTTTTTTCCTGTGCATATGAGTTAGTAACTGAGTGGAAGGCAGTTCTGATGCAAGCATGTCCATTGCATAAAAGTGGATGAGGCATCCAATGGCTAGGCCTCCTCATTGTTCCAACATGCATAATAGACGAAGTGGAAATGGCAGCCGTTTTAGGGGATTGGACCACCTGATACCCTATTCCTGTTCTGAGAGAAACTAAAGTGAAATAGATTTACCAGCCGAGGCAGGGTTATTCGCCCGATATCCCCCCTCAAAATAGGTTTACAGGATAGGAATTAAAAAGAAAAGGGTCCAAAGAAACAACAAACTGCCAGTGTAGTTGATAAGATTTGGATTTGTCTACAACATTTATTGTCCTCCGATGTTGTTTAGCAATTTTTCTTTTGGTTTTCCACTTTGTGTTTTCTGCACAATTGTCATCATGACCCTCATGCAAATGTATTTCTGTGTGGGTGAACCGACACACACACGAGAATCAGTGTCAACAGCAATGGGTCCTGTGTGTAGGTGTTAGTCAAAGCTGTTTTGCATACTTTGCGGCGCTCTGACATTGGCAAATATTTGTCCCTTTTTTCGGTTCGTGTTCTGGGCCAGAGCAAGAAAATAAGCGATAAATAAATACAATTTGCTTGGTCTCTTTATTTGCATTTAAGATCGTCCAGATAGAGCACGCAAATGATGGGCACAATTCCTCGTCGAACCCATGGCGAAATAAACGGTCAAACTACTGAAAAATGATGTGCGACTAGACGATTTTTTATGGCCATAACGAAATTTTAAAGCCGCATAAAACGGCAAATGGCTGAGACTAAAGCATAAAACTTAGACACAGGTCCGTTGGCCAAAGCCTAAGCATTCCGTTCGCTCTCTAATTTGCTTTGACATCCGACATGTGTTGAAGGCTTTGTCTTTGTGCGTTCGCGATTCGCGATTCGCAAGCGCCAACTGCAAAAACCAGGCCCGAATCCATCAGGGCGCAAACCTGAAGAGCCGGGAAAAACCGGAGGAGCCGGAGTGGAGCTATGGCGATGACGAGCACTGTCGCAGGAGGCTTAGACATGCTCTTAATTAATTTGAACTCGCGATGGCTGCATTTGCTTTGTGACAGCCTGGATGTCAGCGTCTGTGAGTTCGCTTTCCCCTCATCCCCCTTTCCGTCTGCCAAGTTCTGGGAAAGTAAATTAAACCAGAAGCTGAAGCAACTGTTGCCCGCTGAATCGTTGCATTTTATGCCTCAGCCTATTGCTTTCGAACAGAGAGAGAAAAATGCCCTCTTGCAGTATGTGATTTGATATTTGGGTAGCATTCAATAATAATAACATTAAAAATAAATTCGAATTGAATCAAAGAACAATGTATTTAATTAAATTTAATTACCAGACGTAATTAACTTAAACGTTGAATAGTTTGTTGAAAATACGCATTGAAATGGTTATCATTTACAAAATAAGCATACAGATATCTGAAAGATATAGTTGAAGTTGGTAAATGCTTTCATTTCAACGAGTTTTTTCCTCGTTATTTCTCTTTGGTAACAAATTCTTAATTAGGAATCAGCTTGCGTTGATTAGACAACTTACCTTCACGCTCCTAATTTCCTGAAGATTCTTCCAAATTGAACTAACATCCCCGCTCCTTTCTTTTAGTTTTGGCAAAAGTTGTATCATGAGGGTATTTTCGTTCTTTTGGAAAACCGCAATTTTTAAAACCCTTTTTTAACGCATAAAACGTTTAGTTTATATTTTTAGCTTTTTTTTTATTATACCAATTTTTTGTATCATTTTTTTGTCGGCGTTAAACAGAAGATATTGAAATGGTTTTATAAGAATCTCGATGGCATGAGGATTAAAATAAAGCATTTTAATATATATTTAACGCGGAGAATGAGAGCACCTTCTTAAGTTTGAGTTGACTTGTCTAACCCCTTGTAAGCTAAGAGCAAAGAGCCAAGACAAGTCGACTTTCAGTCAACGTTCTGCTCGTCCTGCCATAAATGCCAACATTTTTTGCTTATTTACATATTTAAAACTTGTCGGGACTAGCGTTGAAGGTGCCTTTGTTCTTGGCCCCGTTGCTTTCATAATATACTTGTGATTTTCAGCCAGCCAGAGGGGAGGTTTCACCTTTTTCGGATGATGTGCCATGCAAATCGTATGCAATGTGCAAATTCTGTGTTGCAACTAGGTGAAGTTACCCAAAGTGTTTGACTTGCCAGCGCGTGCCATATTGTCTTACCTTTGTTCATATTTTATTTTATTGCGTTAAGTTTGCTTTTTTGTTGGCCTTCCGCCCGAGATGCCAGCACATCTGTTCCCTGTTTGGTTGGTTAACTTTTCGCTTGCTTGCTTAACTTGCCAGTGCTCCGTTGCCTCAACTTCAGTTGCCAGTTTTCGGTTTTCAATTGAGAGTAGCCCGGGATCAATGGATTGTTTTAATGGCTCTTGCCGCGCCCACATGGCGTATGAGCAATGTGCTGCTGCCAATTCGCCTTTTGGGGGCCAGCAATAATGGTCGATCGCCGTGTGTCCATCGTCTCGGGCACATATACGCTCGACGGGACTGCATGCATATAGAAAGCCGCCATTAAATATGTGCCAGTTGAAATCGTTCAAAGGTACATATGATGGCTTGAAGGGGGAGACAACGGGGCGCATTGACAACGCCAATACAGGTGCGCACAATGCAAACGAGTGACATGCAAATGCTTTCAACAACAATTGCAATTCATGCACATCGCGCCCAGTGTGTGTGTATGTTTGAGTGTGTGGGTGTATTTGGGGGTGGGGGTGGGGGTGCCGAATGACAGGCAGCCGTCTCACGTTTCGTTTCATTTTTGAATGTCGCTTTTTCGAGAATTTTCTCTTTTTTTAGTGCCTGTGGATCGCTTTTTTTCATATGCAGGGTATGCAGGTTATGCAGGTTATGCTGGTATCACATTACTTAATTTCGTTCAAATTTTGAAGTATTTAGAGATTTGATAACCAACGAAGTTGGAAATTTTATTGAAAATAGTTTTTTGAACACTTTTTTCTTTGAAATTTAAACCTAAGTAGCCTTGCTCGGAATATCTGGATCTAATATTGAAAAAATAAAAAAGGATTTGATTATTTCTTGATAAACCAAATGTAATATAAAAGCCAAACAAAAATGCATTTCAAAGTTATTAAAAGTAATATATATTGATTAAAAAAAAATAGTTTTTTCCAGTTTTGTTATAAGAACAAATAATTTTTGTTTGAACAGGTCCTTGTGGTTAGGTTTTAGGTTACTTTGCACATCATCAAACTGTCGAATGGCCGCACTTGTTTTTCGTTTACCATTCGAGCATTAAAAATTCTGAACCATATGTGCCGGCACTGGCCAAAGATGCCGATGACTTCAAATGCAACGACGGCGGGAAACTTTTGCGGAAACCTGTTTTTGTTTTCCGGACCGAACAAGGAGCTCCAATGACGACCACAGTTCTGCTGCTGATGCTGCTTGTTTTTCCCAGTTTTCCCATTTTCCTAGTACTCCCAGGCTGCGGTGAAACTGCTGTTCGCGATCTCACTCACACCCACTCACTTATGCATTCGCACTGGCGATGCGCCACAAAATTGCAATTTCCACTAAGATTGATGAAAAACGTTTCCACAGCCACGCCCCCGATTTCGCACTGCGATGGCTCACCTGTTCACCTGTTTCCCGCCTGCCAAATCATGTCATCAATTGAATTTCAAACGATTATTCTTGCACGTTCACAAATCGCGGCAAAAATATTTGCCACGCCAGCCGTGCGTTGTCAGCAATTCCCGATTTCTGGGTGCGGGTTTTGCATATCATCCGCGAATCCCCACAATACGTTTCGATTACGCATTCAAATCAAATTGTTGACGTCGAGGTCGCATCAGCAGCAAAATGCGAATATGGAACGCCTACAGATTCAGTTAACATAGCCTCTTGTAAACACGTCAAAATAGTGGTTCTAAAATATTTGATTTAAAAACTATTAGTAGCCAACAATTTTAAAAAGTCCTTAAACTTATAAGATAAAGAATTAAGGTTTAGATCATTAAATAACAACTGCTTTGAAGATTCGAAAGTTTAAAGGATCAGTATTTGTAGTTAAATCTAGGTTTCTTTATATTTGTCATTCACATTTCTCTGAGTGCCATTTTTGAACCTGCCTTCCGGCACATATTTCGCCGTGTAATCCCGCTGAGTGCATTCATGGAAAATTCACATTCCGCAGGTAGCTCAAAAATCATCGCCGAGCATTTGCCGCAGGGGACTTCCCCGAAATTAAGTGAAATTCTTGCGAACGGCTCGCATATTTCACAACTGAATTTAATGCACTTGCTATTGCATATTTTCGGTTTGCGGGAGTCTGAGGGCTCTATATCAACTAAACATTGTATATAAACCGTTTTGCAATTTGCTGATATTAATCTTGCAAATAAATTTTCTGGAAGCACTCAAACGGGAAATACCATTGCCCCGCATCCACCGCTGCTGCTCAAATATTTAATGAATATTAGTTTTCTTTGGCGCTGACTAGGTCTACGTCTATATATTTACAACTAGCCTTTGGCTGTCTACTGGACTCTGTTCCTTTTGGATTCGCCTTTTGCGGTTGTAGATATATATATATACATTTTTATCTGTATCTGCATCCGGGTAAGGTTAACGAGCTGCCTGGAGGCTCAAAACAGCGTGAAATGAACAGATTTATATGCTTGATTTTTAGCATTTAAATCGCACTTAGATAGAAATGGATTTTCGGGGTTTAAGGAGGAGTTCAAATGAAATCTGAAACCTAAGATCTGGCCAAAAAGGCAGGCACTATTTAGTTCCTCCTTGGCAGTTCTGTGGTTTAAGTTACCATTGGGTTTTGAGCATAGCCAAATTTTGCCTAATTGGAACATGAAGGCCCATAAATACCGCAGCCTTCTGCTGCAGCATTACAATTGTAAATAATTAGTGTATTCAATTACAACTTCATAACTCAAGTGCAGTCCGGCACGAAGTACTTGTGTTGGCCATGTTATCCCTTAATTAGTTGGGCTCCACGATCCGACCATGCATCTTGATTAAGCAGCGATTACACGTGCTGCAAACTGTGGCAGCTGACAGCTGTTGGTTTCCATGGCCAAGATGTTCGCAGAACGGGATTCAATTGAGTCGCTGATTGGCTCTAACTGCACCCAGAATGCGTACATATACGGTCTAATGAAATAACAATGGGAATTTAGGCCAGACGGCGCATAATTCAGCTCTGGCTCAACATTAAATTCAATTGGAAGCCATAAAAGTTTGCCAGTTAAATAAATTGAATAAATTTCATTTTAACAGATGTCAAATCACATAAAGAAATTCTCCCAACTAATGGCAAACAAATACAATTTATTTTCGGCCGAAAACAAAGCCAAATTGGATTCAAATTGGAAACACAATGAGGATAAGCCTTTGGCATCTATGCTCGTTTTATTTCCTATTTTGGTTAAATGCTTTAAAAAACATTTTTATTTTTTTCTAATAATCTTATAATTTCATTTTAATGTTTTTTTTTATTGAAATAGTTTCCTAATAAAGAGAAACACAAATGATTTTTGATGTTATTTTTGGAGCTTTTTAAAATGAAAAGCCATTTTCTGATTTAACTTTGAATTTTTGTATTTTTCTTCTAAATGGCAATTGATAGTCTAATTTGGCAATATATTGCTTTTCTGAATTCTCGTTTTGTTACCCGTTTTTTGTTTTTCTATTTGAAAGTGAAGAAAGTCTGTTTAAAAATATGTTCGACTATGAAATAGGTTTAGATATTTATGCTTTTTTGTTCAAAGTCAAAATAAGAAAACTTAATAGCACAAGTTGAAATCAGAAACTACAGTTCCAATATTTATTTAGAGCAAGAACTTTTGCTGAGCTGTTCAAGTTTCTTTGTTGTCACTACTTGTTAACAAGGGCAAAATGAACCCCTCAAAAAGTCGCAGAAACTAAAAGCTGAATTCGCAACATTTAAGACAGAATTTTCATAAAATATGCAGCTAATTACGTGTAAGTTACTTACAGCCATCCAACTACTCAGGAGCTACTGGGCCACTCAGCGTGCTCGGAAACTCGACAAGCCATTGCCCTATAATACAATTTAATTACTGGAAAAATCACAGCTAAAAGGGAAGCTGCTGCGACTGGGGTGGTGAAAAATGCTCTATGTCAAATGGAGCGGAGCGGCAATAGTGCGTAAATCTCGGTGCCTTAAGTAGCAGCATCTCCTAACCCCAATTGACAATGACATTTTGCCGTCATTACGGAGTTGGAACAGAAAAAGGACGAGGACTTGGGCGAGGAGTTGGAGAAGGACATTTTCAGCGACCCGGGAAGCTTGTTGGTTACTGGTTACTGGTTTCTGGCTGGGTGTAGCTGTTGACTCGTCGTGTGCGCAATTACAGAAATTAGCTTTCGTTTTTAATTTATTAGCGCCATTGTGCGTGCGCGTAATGGCGACAGGGGACCAACGACGGGCGACAGACGACATCCAGCCAGCGACAAGCTAGCAAATTTCTCCTACCAATCTCCATTATCACACTAAGAAAAACTAGTAAGGCAAAGATGCCACAGAAATATGAAATAGAATCTATAGATCAGATATATTTCCTATTTTTAAGGTATATATTTATTCGGTCAGCGCACAAAGCAATTTCTAAATCTAGCAATTATTTCAGAAATGATTAAGAAATTAAGTTTAACAAAGTAGATAAATAACGCCAGATGGCGTCACATCTTTCTACAAGTGGCGCCATCTGTTAGGTGCTTAATTGTTTGCAAGATGCGGCACTTGCCTTTAGAGTTCTTTCTTCTTTTTTTTGTAATTATCTGATCAGAAAACCTAACATTAAAGTTAAACGTTCTTTTTTTTTGGGAATAGGTTTATAAACTAGAATAGATCAACTAACTTGTCAATTACAGCACCATGAGATTTCTGTGGCACACTCATAGGATTTATTGGATTGCTTTTGGGGAGTATTTTCGAGGAACTCCGGAGGTGATAAAGTATTAATCAGTTATTTATACCGACGATTCTATCCCATAGCCAATTACAAATTGTTTTCCGTGCACTAGCTTCACTTTGGTAGCAGTTCCAGTTCGAGGGTAGCCTGTCCCAACCTAACGTATGGCAAGACAAATGCTCCTGGCTGCTGCCGGGGCAAATTAATGTGCATATAACTTACGCCTTTAGTCCAAGGAGTGTCCCGAAGTCGGGGGCGCTGTGGGCGTGGCTCTGGGAGGCGTGAGGCAGGAGGATGGCCATTAAGGTTGCAGCATTTGTTTGCCTTGGCCGGGCAGAGTTTCATGCATTTTAAAGGACCACCTCCCTGAATCCTCGGCCCTTCCTACGCATGGCCAATGAAGTGTGTGCAGGTTTTAAAAATTTCATGATGATTTAACAGGCAACACGGACGTCATCTGTGTGCACATGTTCGGCCATATATGTATATATTATATTGTGGCATATGCATGTAGAAAGCCAAAAAACATGAAAAATCCAGAAACCTCGTGAGTGCTGTCGTTGGACAAGTTTTGGGTAACTATACGGTCCACTAGGCCACCAATGGCCAAGATTTATTTACTCAACAGGCAAATTGCGAATAATTGAAAGAAAATATGTGAATAAGGCCCAAAGGGTTTGCACCGACCCAACAGAAAATATTTATTTTTTGAGACAGGGTTTTGCTTTTCAATTCTTTAAAGCTTTTTTAATTAAACAATAGTTAAAGGCGGGTAATTTGTAAATTGTAAATTGTTAAATTAGTTCATTAAAATAATAAATGTAAAATCGTTTCTAAGTGTTTTTAATTTGATTTTTATTTCACACCTGTGAATATTTATAATTAAATTTTATTACGTTAAAAATGTTTGTGAAAATTTGTGTGTATTTATAAAGAAAAAAATCAAAAAAGTCATAACAAAAATGTAAAATTAAAATTGCTTGTAACTTGCGTGATTTCTGACTATATTTATTGTAAATAATGTTGAGACCTTCAGCAAAGAGTTCATTGCCTTGTAGTAATAAATGTTGGAAGCTTTTATGTTCAGTGCCTTTGGGAGTGGCGATGTTTTCATGTCATTAATTATTTGGCTCGCGGATAATAAACAGTGGCGCGTTGCGCATACGCAGCGTGGTCCAGACCTGTTAGCGGTCATCGAGGTTAGCCAAGCGGTTCAAGCTCTTCAAGCTGTTGCTGCTGCGGCGGCCGTTAATAAAAAGCTCTCGTGCTCAAAGGTGTCTGTGAGCCAGGTCGTTGCCCGCCGTCAGTTTTACCTGTATACCGTGCATGTTGGCCACAAGCTGCGCATTAGTGTGATTGCATAACATTTGCCAGTGGAGGGGGGGATAGTGCTTCGCAACATGAAGAGGCGCCTCCAAAAAACTAGTGAACAGCCAGAGCAACAACGAACAACCGAACGAAGCCAAACCAAATCCTTATATATGTATGTGCCCCGCCGATGCAGCTGCTGTGGATTGTACGTGCTGGATTACAGCCTCCCCCCTCACTCCGCTACCACCGCCCACTCCTTTTGCACACAAAAGTTTGCACAACACCACAAATTCTCGCAAATTTCCAGCTGCCGGCTCATAGTCGGTGATAATTTAAGTCGGAAATGTTCAAGGAGATCTCTGCTTTCGCTTCGTCCGCACGTAAACCAAATCCAAATCCAAACGAAGAAAAGTACTGCTACCCCGTGTTCTCCCGTTTCTCCTGTTTACCACCCACAAATACAAACGTAAATTGCAATTACAACAAGTGCAATTGCAATTGCTACAGGGACACGGACACGGACAGGAAATGCGAAATGCGAAATACGTATGCGAATACGAATCCGAATCCGAATACGAATCCGAGCAGTAATCAAAGCCAAGCAAAAATGTGAGAATGCAATTATGGCCGGGGTGGAGAAAAGCGGGCTACCAGCTGCCATAAAGTAAATAAAAATACACAATTTCTTGGCACAGTCAGTCGTGTAAGTTTACACACGCACAACCGACGCAGGCTGGCTGTCAAACAAACCGAAAATGAAATCATTGTCAATTCATAAAACTGAGCAAAAATGTTACAAATTGCATTTACATATGCTGCAGCATCCTTTCTGACACACACACACATTCGCAAACATACACACATGCACGTTCGGCCATTACGACGTCCATTATGCTTCATTGCGAAAGGCGCCGCTTGACACATATATGACTATATACGTATATGGGGGAAAGTTGGCCAGATAAAAGGGGGCGGGGCAGCAGGCAGCAGGCAGCAAGTGGCAGGGCAGCCCTCTGGGCTAAGCCCCTGGCAGCCATGTCGTTTATTTAAGATGACAGCAGCAGCTCCCTTTTTTGGTCAAGTGTACAAAACATATTGCAGTCACTGTGTTACAGTTGGTTTATGTCGTAAATTCATACCTACTCTTGGCATATAGAAAAGATCGGAGCAATATGAATAAGTGCTCGCAGGGAAATGTATTTATACGGTCAGAGGAATACAAATGACCGGCCATGCATAATCCGTTGATGCCATCTGGTTAATAAATTCAACTTATGAATATTAATTATGCACATTTCACTTTTTAAATTACTCATTTTTCAGTTCTTAGCCGCCATTATCGGGATTTATTACCACATTCCACAAGTCAGCTATCTGTTCATTATTTATTTGTGCTCGAAACGTACACTTTTTAAATCCAATTAGTTCTTTATTATTTCCAATTTGTCAAGTTGCCAAGTAATGGGTTAAAAATTCGTTTTCATATGTCTATAAGAACTTAAAATAACTAAGCTTAATTATATTTATGTAAATGGAAATCAAGAACACTTACAGTCTTAAGTCATTAATATATTATAAAGTGCACCATTATCATTTTTGGCCATGCGCTAATTTTCTAGTTTTTTAAAACGTGCTTTTACCAATTTATTATTATCGTGACTTTGCTAATGGAATGTACTCTAGCACACTGTGTTGCAAGTGTTTTCGACTGGATGCTGACCTTGTTTTTGCCGCCTCGAGCGCATTGACATTTATTAATTGGAAAACAATAATTCGCCTGCCAAAGTGGCAGGACCTTCCCCTGGCTGGCTGCCTGCCAAGTGGCATTCCTTGTTGCAGGATGATTTATTTCCGTTCCAGCCGAATCGAGCGGCATGGAGCGATAACAGGCTGCACGGGGCAGCTGGTCGCCCGGTAATCAGTTATGCAGGCAGCGATTAAAGGCCGTCATCAGCAGGAAGCGCCAAAGAATCCAGCCAGCTGGGCCCACCCACTCTATATCTTTCGTCCCGTTAAAAGCTGTCAAATTTTAATGTTTTACATGGCAGGCTCAAAGTGGCAGCGGCAACATCATCATCACCGTCCCTTTCACATCCACATCCACATCCACTTTAACGGGCATGGTCATGGCACCTGTCCGTCCCAAAACACACCAGACATCTCCGTGTCTACCCAGGCAGTAAACATTAAAAGCACATAGTTTTAATGAAGCAGGCAAGCAGCAAGCAGCCAGCGTGTCCTTGTACTTGCCGCATGCTTAACGGCTGCCTGGCACACGGGGCGTATGTGAAACGTGGCCCCAACACGCGATAAATTCATTAAAGAACTGCGAGCGGTTCCCAAATCTGGCTGCCTAGTCTCGGGGGCAATGCAAAATAATATAGTGCCACAGTGTGAGAAAATAACGTGATAAAAATAATAAAATCAAAGGGAAACCAGTTTAAAAAGCTGGTGACGTGACCTAAAATCATTTAGAATCTCTGGAGATTTATACTTTCGAAGGTTTAAGAAATTCTTATTTAATTAGTGTGATACAAATTTGAACCTTATTGAAAAATCATAAATGTTAATTTCATGGGAGGCTAATAATATTATTCTTTGCAAATTAAATTTAGTACATCAAAATTTTTAATGGAATTCGACTTAAATTAAAGTCAAACCTTTTTATTGGGTTCTTAGAAAGGTTATAATTTTAGTTGACATCTTAAGTTTAAAGATATCAGAGTTTTTTGTATTAAGGAAAATAATTGAATTGTTGCATTAAGCATGCGTTTTTTACTTGGGCGACTATTTAACAAACAAATTATTTTATTTATGAATATTATCTTGAACACTTAACTTCCATATCTAAGTAATTGTTTACTGTGCACTGCGTCCTTTTTGGCGAACTGTGAGCAGTGAGCTGCGAAGCGCACACGTTTATAGATTAACACATTTTTACTGCTGAATGTACTAATAAGGCAAACATTTCCATGTTGAGTTGCCCCCAGGAGGAACTGGGGCCCTCAGCCGCAGATTCGGGAGCAGGAGCAGTAGCAGGCGCAGTATCAGGAGCAGGACCAGCATTCAGCAGGACCTGCTATCTCGCACAGAGGCAAACACAGGAAAGCTCGTACGTGAGCACGTGTGTGTACTTTTGAAATTTATAACACAACGCGGCAATGGGAAGAGGGGAAAACTGGGAAAGTCAGGTGAAGAAAAATGTGGATGTGGAGCAGGGAAAAACAAAGCAAAGCCAAGCGGTAAAAAATGTATTTCATTCAGTGCGCCGAGTCCCGCGAGGCTCAGTTCGTCCAGGCAGCCAGCCAGTTAAATGGCAAGTCCTTTGGGAGGCCATTTCCCCTCCACAATCCCGTCAATAAACTCCATCTACGGCTATGAATACAGCTCATGTTCGCCGTGTTGCTGTTGTGATTTCTGCCGGGCTGGCAATGTTCACTGGGAATGCACACACATGCTCTTGTTCCTGGTTCCCAGCTCTCAGTTCCCGATTTCCGCTCCTGAATCCCGATTACTACTCCCGGATTCCGGGTGCAGCGCGTGCCTGGTACGGGCAGCTGCTGCCCGTCATTGACGACGGACCCATCCAGCTATCAGATTCGCAAGGACAAGTGCACGACAAAAAATAAAGTTATGGTTTTAAAATTGAGATTATAATATAATATAATATAATATAATATAATATAATATAATATAATAGTTTTATCGTTTTGTTTGATTTATGACAAAAGCCTTATAATCCAGATCAAGAGAAACTTTAAACATGAATTATAGAGTGTGGCACAAAAAAAACACCATTATTAGAAATTTGATGAAAATTCCTATTAGAATTTTAAATCTTGAAAATGTCGAACAGATTTTTAGAATACTACCGTATAACATAATGTTAACTATTTTACAGTCTCGGTAAAATCTTTTCAGAACCAACTATTTAACAAAATTCTTATTTAACATAACAGCTATGCTTATTATTCGTAGGTTAACATATTAGAAAAAACAAAAACATTAGAAAACAAGAAAACTCTTGCGATTAAAAAAGCTTCCCCCAAATTTTCTTGAATCCAAAGCTTGTCTATATAGTTTATTCTTGCCATTGGAAATATTCAGTGCATATTCCTGATATTTAGATAAATTTATAAATATATATCTTTCAATTAGCTTTTTACGTCAGTGTATGAATCGACTCCCACTGTAAAGCCGTGGCTTGACTTGTAATTACCACTGCATTGTGGACTTTTATTTTCTTTGTTTGCCAGTCACTTTAAGTTTGGCTTGCGACCCCTGGGAGTCTGGTGCACCTGACGTCAATTGAATTACTGCTAAAATATTATCAGACAGGTTCTTGTTCTTTCGGGGCTGACTTCTCAGCTGCAGAAAAAATATTGTCTAGTTGAAAGAAGGTTGGAGCATGTTTTCGGGCTAAAGGCTTTGAGATTAGCCAACCGCACACCTGAGCGGTTAAGTTAAGCCATGTGTAAAATTAACAGAGGGATTTTAAAAAGGGTTCACGAACTCCTAATGGATGACTTTTCATAGTGTGGTTCATTTTTAGCTTGAATTCTATTTTTAGAAATACATCAAAACTTCGGCATTGCTTTTCTGTATAAACCAAATTGAAATACATCTACAAAGACTTGCAGCTATAAAGATAGTTTTTATCTATCATTTGTAAAAACCATTTTGCAACATTGTTATGTTTACATTCCCACATAATTGTAAGTTGTAAAAAAGAATAAAAGCAACCATAAATTATTTAAACTATTCAATTTGCTGCCGTCGAGCATGTGAAAATCATTCGCGCTGAAGAAAAAGCCATAAAATGGTTAAATGCTGTCATTTCAATGCATTTCACGCAATAAACAAAAAGCACATAAAAGTGGCATCATCATCAACTATTCTGTTGAGAATTTAAAACAATAAAGCATTCAAAAGTTGTGAAAAAAAGAGTTAAGGGGAACTGTAGATAAAAAGCGTGAAACCCGCTCATCAATGCAATCATGCACGCATAAAAATCCCAATTTAATTCAATCAATTCGTGCCCGTTTTTTTTTTGATATTTCTTTGAGGTAAGACCCACTCAACGGAATACAAATTGCTGGCAACGAACTTAAGCTGGGAATAACCCAAAGGGACGAAGAATGAGCTGGAGTCTGAGGCTGAAGGAATGACTCTGTGTGTCGCAGTCGAAATTGTCTGATGAATTTCTTCAATTCAAAACGTGACTGACGCAATGATTGTGCACGTTCTTACCCGACCTCCCATCGGTCTATAACTAAGTGCCACTATGTAAGTGAATAACTGTCACTGCACAGATCCCGACACATCCTCCTTCGCTTCGTCCTGATTGCACGTCATCAGTGCTGCTAACTGCAATATTTTCTAGTCGAATAGGGTCCATTTATCAAATTGTTAACCGAAAAAATCTATTTTGGCAAGAATATGCAACCGAAAAAATTGTTTTGTGTTTATAAATTGCTGGTATATTTTACCAATATATTTTTTGAATGATCACACGATTCTAACCAAATTGTAAATAAATAAAAATTTCTTATAATCGGAATTCGCTTTTTATAATGAAAAATCGCAAAATGTTTAGGTAACTATGTTTTTTTCATTTTTATACAAAATTAAGAGATTTTTAATAATATATATGTACTGCTAACTGAGTACTAAATCAATTTGTTTTAAAATCAAATGCGTCCAAATGATATTTTTTATATTCAAACAACCAATTCCAAATAGCTAGCTTGACTTTAATTCCAAATTGGCAGCACTGGCTGACGTGTGTGCATGATGAAGATGGTCTGACGGACAGACAGAAGGGCCAAAGAAGAAGAGACATGGTTAAGCATGCCATAGTTGGCACTTTTAAGTCATTTGCTACGTTTTAACTCAATTCCAAATGCGGCCATCAACCGGAGGGGCACTCCATCAAACTCGAAGCTGCGAATGGAACTTGTAGGCAAAACGCGTACGGCAAACAAGTTTGACTATTCCGCCCATCCTTTTGGTCTCCTCCAAGCCACATGCATATGGAATGGCTGGTCGGGGGAAAAAAAACTCAGAATGGGCCAGTTCTTAAAGCTCCAATCCTCTTCAGCTATGGCAGCACGTTTTGCGGATCTGCCATCGAATTCGTGATGGCCAAAAGTGAAGCTTGTGCTGAGCCAAAAGACCAGAAAAGCGACATTTTGGCGATGTTTTTTTGCATTTGGCACTTTTCTTTTTTACACTTTCTGAAAATCGGGCTGTGGGGTTCGACTTTAGTTGCACATTGATACGCACACTCGTGTTTTCTGGCCTGCCATTGGGCCAGATTGTGAATTATTTAAAAATGATTTATTATATGTTTGTTTGCACTTTGCCATGCGGTTTTCCAGCAGCAGCAGCAGCTGTTCCAGCTTACAGTGGCATTAAATGGGATAAAAAGTGCATAAAACAGGGTTTTGGGTGCTTGATTTTTGGGGGAGAAAATCTACACAGCACCACTGTGCTCCTAAATATTTCAATGCATGGGACGATAAAAGAAACAACTATCCTAGAGCTGAGCAAATCTATTGTGTTTATACCCGTTACTCGTAGAGTAAAAGGGTATATTGTATTCGTGCAAAAGTATGTAACAGGTAGAAGGAAGCGTTTCCGACCCTATAAAGTATATATATTCTTGTTCAGGATCACTAGCCGAGTCGATCTAGCCATGTCCGTCTGTCCGTCTGTCCGTCTGTCCGTCTGTCCGTCTGTCTGTCCGTATGAACGCTGAGATCTCGGAAACTATAAAAGCTAGAAGATTGGCATTTTGCATGCAGATTTTAGGAGTTCCTACGCAGCGCAAGTTTGTTTCAAAAAGGTGCCACGCCCCCTTTAACGCCCACAATCGCTTATATACGATTTTATTTAAATATAAATTTAAATATTTCGGAAAAGTAAAAATGCAGTTTTATTGTGTTTATCAATACCTATCGAAATGTAGAAGAAATTTTTCAAATCGGACCATTCGTTTAAAAGTTATGCGTGATCAAAGTTTCTATCTCCATCTCCCTAGCACTCCTTTTACCTGAGTAACGGGTATCTGATAGTCGGGGCACCCGACTATAGCGTTCTCTCTTGTTTCATTTGAATTTAATATTTTATTGCGGCAGTTGGCTCGGAAATTGCAATCGAGTTTGCCTTTTGCGGTTTGCCGCCAATTGTAAATATGCAATCCAACCCTCCCCCTCCCCCCAACGCATTTTGTTTTTCCCCAGGCGACATGTTGTGACATGTCACTTGCCTGGCTTCAATTAAAATGTCTACATTGTGGTTTCCGGTCTGGCGGCGAAGAGCGGAAAAAGCCGAATCGCTTAACCAACATTTATCAAGATACCCAGCTGCTGATTGATTAAGTTGCATTGCATAATGCAGGGATCACAGAACACCTGGCCAATCGTTAAGGGATCCAATTCATTCCATTCCATTCCGGAGTAAGATCCAATTTCCCCAGAACCCGGCCATGATAATAAATTGTGCCTTTAAATTGCCGCATGACCCACTTCAATTTATGGGTTCGGGTGTGTACCATAAATTTAAATTGAATGGAGGAACCCAAAAATTAACACACGCAATTAAAATTCTACAACAGTTCTGGCCTTCAATCGAGGCAAATCCATTGGCCAAGTGACATTGTGACTGTCAGTGAGGCCTTTTTGGGCTTTTGGCCTGGCCCAAGGCCATGGTCGACCCTTTTCCAAGTCATTGAATAGATTTCTTTCACACACCCATGGCGGTGGAAAAAGGGACCAAGGGGCGTGGCCCGTTTGGGTGACCCCCATTAGGGCGGAAAGGCATTACACAGTCTGATTGGAAAATCTATGTTGATCATTAATAAAATCGAGACTATTGCAAAATGCCAAACAATAACAGGCGGACGGCAATGGGGCAGCTCTAATCAAGGACTCAGCAGGCAAATTGCTGGCCAAAATCTAAGCCAGAAGCTAACCAGGCTCAAAAAGAGGTCCTTGAATTAAATTATCATGCAAATGCTGCTCAGCAAAAAGGGGGGATATCATAATTTATGTAGTAGCTTATAAGATGTAACAGAGCCAAGTTGCCTCTAACTACATCTATCTGAGTAAAGAATCAAATAACCTTTACATCCTGTATATACATTCGAAGGAAGCCAGTATCAAATATATCTAAAGCAATAGGAAACATTTTAGTTCAATAAAATTCAATTTTTCAGTTAAAGATTTGCTTGGCTTAAAACAATGTATTTAAATTTTTAACACAGTAAAAGTCTAGTTAATACTGTAAA
Source organism: Drosophila fuyamai (assembly GCA_018153365.1). Lineage (NCBI taxonomy): Eukaryota > Metazoa > Arthropoda > Insecta > Diptera > Drosophilidae > Drosophila > Drosophila fuyamai. Next base: position 10,070,770 of record JAECXW010000155.1, read on the forward strand.
GTTTTGATTTACATATTCTAATTTCTTGAATATGTTTTTAAAATTTAATTACTTAAAAACTGTAATAATCTTTTATTATTATTATGTGATAAAATGCATTAAAGCAAACCCGACTATTCGAAATGACAGCTTATTGACTGTGTAAAATAGAGGTTTAACAATATTGGTATTAATTTCTGAATGGTTTTTATAATTTCCCAATGTTTTTTTCATGTGTTGTAAGAGTGAATGGTGCTTTGATTTCTGTATAAGTAGCGGCATGCATTTGTGGACCAACTTTAGTCACGGTAAATATTGTTTTAATATCTGCTGAAAGAACCCGCTTTCGCCATTCTCCTTTCCATTTTCCCTTAGGCTGGGCTTTTTGTTGAAGCTGCAGCTGATGCTGTTGTTGTTTTCCATTCTGGCCAAAGTTTGAGCGGCAAACAATGCTTCATTATAAGCTTCAACCCATGCCAGAGGTGATAAGCCATGCCAAAACCAGAACTTGAACCAGAACCAGGACTTCCAGGACTTTCAGGACAACCAGGAGCAGAGGCAACTTCTTGTATAAACTTCACTTTATGCTTTCGGCCTTCAATGCCTGAAAAGTACACACAGACGCACACACACACACAAAGGAAAGACCGTCACATACACACACACTCACACACTTCTTTTAACTTACTCACATGCCATTTGCTTATACTTTGTATGAATTTTACGAATATTTCATAACAAGAATTATGCTTGTCTCTAAGCCAAGTGTGTGTATATGTAGGTATACTCCGGCCCTGTATGAGCTGTGGCCTGCTCTCGTTGTTGTGTCGTATCGCATGTTTTGTCATACGAAGTGGCTATGCAAAGACAAACAAGTCAAAACAACAACAACAACAACGACCAGGACGCTGCACAAAAATGTTGTCAATCAAGGTTGAAGATAACAAGAGACAAAGGCAGTAAACAGGATGCTAAGCCCTTAAATTGCCTCAGACAGCCGGGAAATGTGTCTTGATTATAAACCACATTGTGTGTGAGTATGTGTGCAGCGGTATATCCCGAAACAAATTAAGTGGAACCAGCAAATTCCTCAGGCACAAACTATTTCCTTTTGAGGCTTTGCCAGATTTATTCGTTATAGCATACTTTTGCGGGGCAGGTAAAAAAGTTCGCTGTTTGAAGACGTTGATTGCTTATAAACTATTACTTTTCTGACGATAAAGGAATGTTTTATTTGAGTTTGAAGACGTTGATTGTATTATAAACTATTCATCTTTTGACCAAAGCGGAATATTTTATTTATCATTACCTTATCATATTCCTTATCATTTATTTATAGAATAATATTTATTTTTGTACTACTTAATCATTTATTTGATTAGAAAATTATGGATTGTAGAATTGTAACATTTTTTCATAGATAGTTATTGAGAATAAAATTTAACGTTTAAAATCCAAGTAGCAATTTAAAGCTCGGATTTTAAAAGTATATACAGGCATTACTCTGGAAAATTTTCTTGCATTATGACGAGCAATTTGTGCTGCATTAAATCACTTAAATCCAATTAATGGGGTCAAGTGCTGCGGAAAATATGATCAACTTTGGTGGAAGGTCGTGGAGCAGCCTTTCATTGTGTTTCCAATTTGTTGGCTCCTTTTTTCCTTCACTTCTTCGGGGGTAATCATGCGAGCAATTAAGCTGCTCTCGATTGACGCTAATTAATGAACAGCATTAAAAATTATTATGTGTGAAGCAAAGAAGCGGCGCAAATATGACAGTCTTTTCAACCGTCCACCGCCCCTTTCACATACACAATTTCAATTTTCGTGCCTTGTAATTTGCGTGGATAATTTATATGCATGGCGGGCGTATATAGAAGATGCGCCACCTTATCCCCCAGCCGACGATATTGCTCCTGGTGCGAGATGAAATAAATTTTGCAGCATCATTTAAGCTTAATTAAGACATCCCAGCCGCAGGCGATGATGGCCAAAAGGAGCAGCGAGCGATGGCGGCCACAAAAGCCTCCCAATGCACCGTGCTCAACATAAATAAATGAGTGAATGGATGCTGGGTGGAGTGGCAGTGGTTCCTCGGTGGTTCGGTGGCTCAGCGGTTCAGGGTTGAGTGGCCGCATGCATATTCAAGGGGCCAAACATCTTAATGCCCATTTGATTTCCAGCCAACTCACGATTCCACGCATTAAATCGCTTAGACAATGTCAAAAGGCATCATTACTCAAGGAGCCGCTGGCAGTCCACGTTCCAGCCACGTCCAATTGCCCTCGTCATCTCAAATGAGTGGTGCGATAAAGCAGTTAATAGACAGAAAGACGAAGAACAAGGCAAGAGGCTCTCGACTAGGAGATACCCTTACTATGCCTTCTAATATCGAAAAACTTACAAAATTACTTATTATTAACTAGAAACACTATTCATTGATTTCATGATTCCGATTTCTTTAATAGATAGATTTAATGGATCACAAATATTGTCAAAAAATGTATTTATGATACTAAAAGAAGACTTTTACTTTTATTACCATAAAATTATAGAAAAACAATTTTACGCATCTGAACCAAAAATATCATGGTTTTTTGTTGAGGCCATTGCAACATTTTTTATGAGTTTTTTATTAAGTTTGCCAATCTCTCAGATATCAGTATAGAATTTCATGGCTGTCTGTTTAATACAACAAAATAGGGTACAAAATAGATTTATTTTTTCTTTCCTGAAACACAAAATATAACATTAATAATATACCCTTGTGCCAAACTATTACCAGGTATAACAAAAATTGGAAATGCCAAGGAGTGCAGACTCAAACAGAGAAAGAGGATTCCGTGTAACCAGACTCCAAGCCAATGTTGATTTTTAATTACCGCGAAGACAACGAAATGTAACGATATTTACTATGAAATTCAATGCCATTAAGCACATTTAAGTGCGTCGGGATCCCCATTTTGCTAAATTACAACCCCCGACATAAGCAGGCAATTATGAAGCTGGCTGAGGGTGGTTTCTACCAGCTAAATTCATTGAGGCAGCGGTTCAAAGTGTTGCACATTACGCATCATTTCAACATTTCGACTTTCAGGATCCGCGACCCTTTTCCCATGTTCCTTGTGCCACTACCAAAAATTGAAATGGAGGGAGGGGGAAAAAAATGCCGAAACAAAAGCGTGAAAATTGCAAAAGTTTTCTTAATTGCTCCACGCGGCTCGTCAACGTTGTCGAAAATTAAGGGCAAATATGCAAAGTCATTCTGAGAGTGGGTGAAGTGAGGGGATTGGGGCGAGGGTGATGGGTGATGGGTGATAGGCGGTGGGTGGTTGGGTGGTACTGGTGGAATGGCCTAGCCCGCGTAATGATTAAGCCAACCCCAGTCACACGCACATGAGGGGAAAAAGTGGGAAAACTCACTCGACTCGCACTTTCTGGCACACATGCCGCTTTCCCATCGCCCTCAAATGAGGAAAATTCAGCGATGGCAATTGAATTCGAGTTTACCACTTCTTAAAGCCCGCCCAGGTTGTTTTACCCAGTCTTTAATCAGATGAAAGTAATGTTATTAATAAGTTTACTTGCTGTTTATTTATTAAATATTCTAAGTTTACGTGCTGTTTATTTATTAAATATTCTGCTGTGAATTGGCTTTTAAAAAGATGAAAATTGTGCGTACTATCCAAAAACATTAAAGCTATTACTACGAAGTTTTCAGAAATTTCAGAAATAAACTTTATTATCCAGAACCAAATTCAATTGAAAATGTATTAAGAGGAACTAATTTAAATTATTATTTAATTGTTCCAAATATTCAACCAGTACATAATGTTGCCTTTAATAGGAAATTCTGATTATAATTGCATTAAGATGGCTAAGATGGCTAAGATGGCTACAAGGCTATCTTAGCTATTGTTTCCGTACCCTCAAGGATATCAGGAACTCACTCGATTATCCTTAAATACAAAATTTTCGCATTATTACTCCCCGAAAGCTGTTTACAACGAACACGCATTTGGTATGTCTTAAAGCTGCATTCTGGGAATAAGAGCAACATTAACATGAGTGCAGTTAACAAACCACTAAGCTGAACGGCGACAAATGTACATGTCCTGCGAGTCAAAGGAAACAGGATCCCAGGATGCAGCCGGCCAGACAGACAGGAGGAGCATTTGCCAGCTGGATAAGTGGTGACTGTGGTGCTGCAGATGCCAATTGCAGTGGAGCAGCTTAAATTAAACGTCACATTCACTCAAATTTACCCACATTAAGCATATTGAGCTTGCCACGCCCCCACATGCTTGGAAAAGCGTGTCACTTTGGGGGCGGGGAGATTTTCCCAGCTGCCTTTTGTTTAATGAAGCCGAAGTTGTGGGTGCGCATTTGTACGCTTATGAACACTTCAAGAAATTAGGAAAAACTCTACTGCACAAAACAATTTTCGGCAAAAGTAAAGCATATGAAAATCAATAGTTTGAAATAAATGCGTTTAGATGAAATACAAATTTTTTGTTTTGGTAAATTGTTCTTTGATTGCTTTAAGCATTATTTAACTGATTTTAGAACAATTTTCTATGTTAACCTAGAAATATATTTATTTTTTTGGCCAAAAATTAAGTAATTTGTAGTTAAGCGGAATTTTCCGTGGTGTATTTGTATGTGTGTGTGCTGGGTGCGTGCATGTGGAAAAACAGTTTTCGAATGAATGCAAGTTTTAATCCTTGAAATATGATTTGAGTGCAAATATTTTGCATAACCATGAGCCCGACAGTGAAAAGGGTTGGCCGCAGAAAAAGAAAGGAAGACTTGCGGTTGCCGTCTGCGTGTGTGTGTGTGTGTGCACAGTCGTATGTGTGAGCAGTGACACAATTCCGCTTGCAACATGTGTGTGTTGGTGTGTGTGCACTTGTACTTGCCAACCGCAAACACTTCACTCGCTTGAAGGTTGCCCCTCCTCTCTCCCTTCCCTTTACCACCCTAACCCTTTTCCATAGCTTGCAACGAAGAGCAGGCGGCATAGAACACAGTTGCAGACGCAGTTCCCCAGAGCACAGTGCTTCCAGTTTTGTCAAAGAAGGCTTAAAAAAAACAATATTTATAATATTATATTAATTACACAAAACATCATATAAGTTGTATTTCTTAAAATAAGCCTTTTCATTTAGTTTAATAAGACTATTTTAAATGTTAACTTCTTTGACTTGTTGGATTTGAATAATAATTGAAATTAAAAATTCTATTAACATTTCCTGTACTTCCATTTTGAATACTTCTTTTCTGTATCTGGCTTAAATATTTAAGGAATTTTTTAGAACTACAAACTACAATTTAAATATAAATTGTTACAATACTTTTTGAAAACATTTTATTTTTGTCAAATCCTTAAATAACAAATACTTTAAATTCCATATTCCTCAAAATTTAATATAATAACTTGTTACATATATTCTCAAATTAAAAAGTATTTTACTATATCTTGGATGAAACTGCTGCTGTCTACGGCTTTAAAAATGCATTTGCCTAGGTCACCATTCAAATTGAGAGTCGAGGCTCAGGGGCCTAATAGCATGGCTCGGGGCCACTTGGACTCACCTTTCGACCACAGAGTTTAGCAATAGAGCACTTTTAATGAGCTAAGTTTGGGTGGAACTCGATTCCGACCTCTGGCCTCTGACCCCCGACCACCATGACAACTGCATCCAAAAAGTGTTACTAAGGGTTTTTGGGGCGGATCCGAGTGACTGAATGAATGTAAATGTCGTTTTGTGTGCGGCTACACATTTCTTGCCAACAGCTGCACTTTGGGTTTTTAATATTTTCGTGGTGAAGCGCACAAAGATAAAAGGTTCACATTTGCATACAAATACATGTGCCGAGGGGTTAGGTGCCTATGCATTTGTGTCTATTTGCAGCTTTTGACTTTTCCACACCAATATTCACGTCTCACTTTGGTTTTTCCCCCTTTTATTTCAGACATGACTAACGGCGGTGTGCAGGGACCCATCGAGGGCTACAACTCGCTGGACGACCTGCTGTCAACCACTCCGACTCCTGGGCAGGCGGCCCTGCTCCTGCCCACCGCCCCCACCGCCGCCTACACGCATCCCAAATGGATGGAGCCCTACTTCGATCCCTCGACGCCGCGCAATGTCACCGCCCTCATGGGCAAGTCCGCCTATCTCAGCTGCCGTGTGCGCAATTTGGCCAACAAAACGGTGAGTTTCGGCTTAAAGATAGTACACTTGAAAAAAGGAAGTTGGTATAACAGGTGTTCATTTAAAATTCTGTGGCTTATTCCAAAAAATCCAATACGTATCATTGTACGTAAATAAATAAGTAAGGGATGTATAAAATACCATTTAGAATTTTGTTGTCATTTAACATAATTTTTGAATAGTGTTTAATTCTCGACTAGAATTTCGTAAATCATTTCTTCGTTCTACCAAAACTATGTTCAACTTGAAGGACACTTACTTTTCTTAATGGTAGCCAAAGTAGAATAATTCAGAGTAATATTTTATGTGTACATGCGAAAATTGATTCATTTTTCTAAATAAAACAAAATTTATTTGAGTGGAATTTTATGAAATTAACATATTGTTAAAACGAAATCTTTTTATGTCGCTTTCGGATTCCATACTATAGCATATTTTTTTGAATTGAGGTCATTTCCCAATTATCTGGGAATATATTAAGATGATAAAATAAAAAATGATTAATTATATTTTTAAATTCCTTAAAAATTCGAAGATTTTTTAAGCGTGTGTCGTAGAATTACTGCTTGAGAGCGGGGTTTTCGGGGTTAACAGCCTACTCGTGTCGAAAAGTTTGATGTCGTGCGTGACGAGAACGAGTCGCCGTGCCATTTAAGTTTGCGCCAACTTTCGGTTATTCTCGATGCGCGGAATAATTTTGTATTTTTTGTGACCGCCTCTTGCGTTGATTTCTTGGCTGATTTCCTAACCTGGTCGCCGAAACGTAGACCAAAATGTAATTCCCCTAGCATGACGGCGAAATTTTTAATTAGTTCCTTTACCTCGGGAGTCCGCCCCTTTTGTTTGCTTTTTTGCGGTAGGGCGACTTTCAAGTTGGCTCCAAGTTGTTTTCTGTTGTCTTCTGGAAATTTAGCAATTTCATTTTTTCCCTCCTTTTTTTCTCCGCTGTTGTTTTGCAATTGTTTCTTTTGTTTATCTGCTTTAATTGGTCCCTTCCCCGTGTGGCGGGGTCACAAGACAGAGGTCGGCCGTAGGCAACCTGCTGCTCCTGGAGCTTAATCTTTGGTCCTTCCTGCTGTCACATCCAGACGGCATACAAATTACCAGATATATTCATGTGTTTTGTAAGCGTTTTGTAGCATTTAATTACGTCCCTGATGGGAGTTGGCATCAGCATCCTTTAAAATGTGTTTTAATGAAATGTATATAAATGTGAGAGGTGACTTTTTTGATATGGCCGTCAGATAGGTTTATGAATAATTAGGCAGACTTGAGTGGCAGGCGATTAATGAGTGGAACGCACGTCCTGCCCCAGGAGAGGCTTTATTCGCCTCCGAAAATTTGCATATAGATGCACGCCAATTCTCATTTTCCCTTTGGCCGAAGGGAAAATGCCATGCCGAAAACCAACAAACTTTCAACACGCTCGCGAGCACTTGACACAAATGCGCCACCAGGATGTGGATCCCGCTGGCAGCCAGTGAAATGGAGATGCGGATGCGGATGCGAATGCGGATGCGGATGGCGTTGCAGGATGCCGTTAGCAGGCGCAACTTTTAATTTCTTGCCAAACAAAAGAGGGACTTGTGGCAGTCCCAGAAAACTCACCCATGTCGGCTAACACATCAACTGTTCAACCTCAAGTGGGTGCGCCTTTTTGAGTTCTGGCCCTGCCACGCCCCCGACCACCGCCATCACCTCCCCCCACCTCCGCTGCAGCACTCTCAATTGCATTTGAGCGCGAAATTATTTAAACAATTTCATGAAATTGCTCTCGCCGCACGCGTCAACAGCACTTGGCTCACAGTCCGAGTTGCACGAAGCCAAAAGTTGCACTGCCGCCGCAGAGCACCACCCAGCACCACCTTTCACCACCCCACACCGCCTTTCACCGCCCCACTCCACCCTGAGTTGCAACTTGAAGCGGAATGTCGAGCTGTTGTTGCTGTTCCGGATGTTGTGCAGGGAAAAAATTACAGAACAACTTCCAATTTATTTCCTTTGAATTCAAAAATAATTTCGTATAATCTTAAATATTTAAAAATGTTAGATCATTAATGACAAAATCGTAATGAATTTTCTTAACTAAGAATCCAGATGTGAAAAATAACAACACATTATCTTTTTATTATTTGACATTTAACTAATAAACACACTCATTATTTGTTGTATAGTTTAAAAAATATCAATAAATAATATAAGTTACTTATTAAATTTAATTAAATAATTTGTAATTGCTTAAGTTTCACTCTCTGAGACACAAATTAATGTTTTGACTTAAAAAAAATTCTAAACTTTTTAGATAGTATTTTAAAGATTTCTTTGCGACATACAACTTACATTTTAAAAAGCAATTTTTATTTTTTATTTTTATTTTTATTGCGAATATTTTTTTGCGATATATTTTTTCCCTCTGCACTTGCTGTTCATATTGCAGGGGCGTTGCTGCTAATATGAAACCCGCCCCCACTGTGAAAAAGTGGTTTGGGCCAAGGGGGCGTGGCTCCATTACAGAACCGCATGCAGCACAGCGTGCACTTGTTAATTACGCTTTAATTTGTTGCGTAAAATGTTTGTTTAATGGCGGCGTTGTCGTTGTAAGTGTGCGGGAGTTGTCAAAAGTGCGAGCGCCATGTTTTTCTCACTTTTATGCACTCTCAGTGCACAGTGCACTTTCACAGGAGCACCGAACCTAAAAGAGAACCCATCAGGATCTACCCATACCAAATAGCCATCCCGAAAAGCATATGGAAATGCCATTGTTGAAGGCGGCCCTCGAAAGTATGCAACAACATTGCGTATAATTAAACGCACGCACGAAATTTTGCGGGTGGTACTTTCTTTTCACTGGAACATACCAACATACGTGTGGCGGTGCATGTGGGTGGCACTCGGCTGTCAAGTGCGATAATTTTGCATTTACATTTGACTTAATAAGTTTACATAAGCCGCCTGCCAGCTTACAAAGTTATCTCTGTGCACCGCAAAACTACTTAAAAAGTTTGTGATAATTAAGCAAAGCCAAAACAGCTCGAGCACGACCAGCAGCAGTGGCTTCGCCTTCACTAGCGATTCCGCTGAGATTCGGCGAAGTCAAGCCCGGATTTGTCCCCCAAAAACCCGAACAGTGCGTCACACGTTGCTCATACGACACGTACGCCCATCTAAAAAAAATGCAAAACTTTATTATCGCCCACCCTTTTCGTCGCCATCGCGACTTTAGCTCCTTCTAGCTGGGTGTTTTATTCGATTTTGATGGCAGTGCGTCGGCAATTCGTTTTCAATTGCTGCATTTTTAATGGGGTGCCTCAAGGAGCAGACAAATGGGGCGATTTTACGGGCTTTAAAATAATGATATCGTTTTGTTAGCAGCTCGCCTAATTGAATTATACTTGAATCGTTTAAGCGAGGATGTCCAATGGATTTATGCATTTTTGCAGATGCCCATTTTGAATCGGGTTTCTGCTAGAAAAGTGCTTAGAAGTGCTGGTTTTAGTTCACTTTCCTACAAAACCATTTTTTAAAAATTTTGAAAATGATTCAAAATTGACCCAAAAATACAAAACAAGATGAGTATACAGATTTTTAGAGAATTTAACAATAATCATTTAGAAACATGTCACAATGAAATCGGATGTCTGTTAGCAAAGTTATGGGCTTAGAAGTGTAGGTCCTTGGAATCTTTTCAGCAAAGCCTTTTTTCGAAAATTTGGAAAGGGGTTAGGTTAGCTCATAAAAATGACTAAGAATTGTCCAAAAATACAAACCAAGAGGAGTATACAGATTTTTGGAGAATTGAACCACAATCGAATGTCTGTAAGAAAAGTTATGGGCTTAGGAGCCATCTTTCGTAATTTAAGTTGTAAAGAATAATGTCAGAAAATTTGTTAATATTTTGTATTAATCTTATACAATTTTTTCAATTGGCTTTACACTTACTTTTGGCTTACTAAGCCGTACATGTTTAGCACAATCCATTTGTAAAATTTGATGAGAAAAACTAATTTTGGTAATTGATTTGGAAGAGAAAGTAATTTAATTAGAAAATTAGCTTCCGATTTTCCTTACAAGTTCCATAAATAAACTTTCTCCGAGTCAATACAGGCTTTTCATTAAATGAATTACCAGTTGTTAAGCCACCCCAGTGCAATACCCTTAATTTGGTCCCTGCAAGAGTACAAATATTTGCCATTGTTTTGTAATTTTGCAGGTGTCCTGGATCCGGCACCGCGACATCCACATACTGACGGTCGGCTCGTACACCTACACATCCGACCAGCGGTTCCAGGCGACCCACCACCAGGACACGGAGGACTGGACCCTGCAGATAAAGTGGGCCCAGAAACGGGACGCCGGCATGTACGAATGCCAGATATCCACGCAGCCGGTGCGCAGCTATTTCGTCCGGCTGAATGTTGTCGGTGAGTTGAAGTGAAGGGGTCTTCGGATCGGGATTCCGATGCCGATTCGGTTTCCGCATCTGGGCTTCATAAAAAATCCACCATTTGTCGTCGCAAATAACAAAGGGCACTCGGTGAGAGCGGCTGATGACAAAAAAAAAAAAAGAACGGAGAAAAACGAAGTTGTTGAGCAAATAAATTACACACAGCAAACGAGTGAGCAGCACGCACGGCAAAGGCAAGGCGATGCGATGGCGATGTCGATGGAACGTCGAGGACTTACTTTTTGTACGACAATAATTCCATTTTATCTCGTACTTTATTATTCTACAGTGCCAGCCAACAAACAGCGCCCACCTATCGTCCTTTTTACGTTTTTTGTTCGACAACCATTTCTCTCATGCACTTACTTTTCCTCGTCTTTCTCTATCTTTTTCGGTGTCTCCAGTGCCAACGGCCACCATCCTGGGAGGTCCTGACCTTCACGTGGATAAAGGCAGCACCATAAATCTCACTTGCACTGTAAAGTTCAGCCCCGAGCCGCCGGCCTACATCTTCTGGTATCATCACGAGGAGGTAATTAAAGTTTATTGTTATATTCCCATTCCCTGAGAAAAGCCCACTAGGAGTTGGCTCACCTCAACTGCTCAGAGGATTGATAGGGAGATCAATGAAATGGGATTTTCGTGGAAAATTTTTGGTGGGGAAATCCGTTTAAAAGTTCATTTTACCCTTCAACTAGTAATCGCTTTTTTTTTGTTTTTCCTTAAACATTTGATAAAATTCTAGTATTTACAAATTAATAATACAAATTATTAACTTACTTGCCTTAAAAATATAAGACTTTTGGTTAATAATTAAAAATGTATTACTATATTTAGAAATGTTTTAAACAAATATACACTGTAACATATTATAAACTTTTCCAATAAAGTGAAAAAAGATAAACTATTTCAAACCAACGAAAATAAATGTTCCACAACTGCAGAAAAGTATATGTCACCTCAAAATATTGTTAGCCTGAACTTTTTTCTTTGCCATTCTAATTGCCCTCATCAGCAATCTTTTATTCGCTTAACAATGACACATGCCATTTCCAACATTGCTAACGTTGGTTATCAAGCCAGTGGAACTCTCGTCAAAAACTTCAATCCCCCCAAGCAAACTTTGTTGCTCATACGCCACCGGGTGTCAGCAAAAGTTATCCTCTCCTTTTTGCTTTCCGCTGACTCTACCTCGCTTCCACATCCTTTTCTGATTTTTGCGAAACCCTCATCAGGTTTTGGCCATCACCTTCCCCACCCCGCCATCGTCGTCAACCTTATTTAAATGTCAGCTGTTGTTATTTTAATGAGTGAATCAACGCGCCCGGTTATCCTGCGTCCTTCACACATGCAAATGCAAATGCCAAGCGACGGATAACTGGGTCAATGGCGTTTCGCGGACGGGTTATGTTTAAATTACCGCCAAGGGTGCCAAATAAAAGAAGGAAAAGTGGTACACAAAAAAAGGGAGAATTTTCAGATCATCCGCTGCTTAGTTGTCCTTCCTCATCTGCCAATTAGCCCTGTTGTCTTAGCCATGTTAAGCAGGCTAATTGCAGAGTGCTAAATCCGCAACAGTTGCATGCTAATTGCAATGCGAAAGCCAAACAAAATATCAACAAAAAACGCTTCAAGAGGTTAAGTAAACCTAAAAAAAAAAGGCGGTGTTAAATGCGCTGCACACACAAATCCGGCCAACAACTGCTGCTCACTTCTTGCGCAGCCACTTGGCGTATTTTAATGTATTCCTGGAATTTTCTAATTAAAATCCTTGCTACCTCTGCAGGTGTGTGTGTGTGCTGCGAAGGTTGGCCGCAGGAACCTTACCGCGTCCTTGCTGCAGGCTTTTGTAAAGTCCTGTCCTGTCCTGTCCCTTCCGTTTCGTGCCGTTCGCCATGCTCGGCACACGGATTATTTACGATCCATGCAAATTTGCTGTTAATTAGTTTAATGGATGGATAAACCCAGTTGATGCACTTCCACCACGCTTGCACTGTATGCAGCACTTTTTGCCTCGCACTTCCGCTCGCTAATTGTAATTAACGTGTTGCATATTTTTGCCGTTTTTCCACCTGAGGTCAGGTCCTTGACAGGGTGGCTGGCTGGCTAGCATATGTGGCTAGCATGTCGGCTGGATTCCGGCTAATTCCCTGAAATAACTAGCATTTTTAGCCTGTCCTTCGTTGCCTTGGCTCTAGCTTATAGCCAACTTCTTAGCCCCAATTCAATATTCAAGTGGAATTTCCAATCGTTCGAGCTTATTCTGCACTTGTCTCTTTTACATTTTTTTTTTACTTTTTACTTTTATGTAGTACCTGTGGCAGTTTTATGGCCCCTGGTTTGTTTGGTTTTTATGCCCAAAATATGCGGGCCATTATTGCGTGGGTGAGTGCCACATAAATCGGATATATGCGCATTTACAATGAGCTACACACATTTAACACAAATATTTTATTTACTTTTTGCCATTGTTCGCCCGTGTTATTATTTTCTTTTGTGTCTTTTGTATGGCATTTCCCCAATCCCGATCCGAATCCCAATTTCATCCGATGTCCGCGATTGAAGAAGTCAGGAACAGCTGCAGTTGTCATGAAAATTGCAAGCGGCACGCCATGAATTTTTAAAACCCAGAATGACAGTATGTTTTTTTCAATTTATCAAATGACAAAATGCAGATTCGCATTTATTCCGATTCGCCGAAATTGGCCCCCTCCCCCACGGCCACGCCCCCATCCTCACGCTCATTAACTAATTTGTGCCGAGTTCAGAAATATTATAATACAAATATGAAATTTATGCAGGAGTCAGCAATATTGGGGCCGGGATATCGTGTGCCGACTGATAGGCAAACTTTTCACTTGCCAAAACTTTCAGCGTCAAAGTTTGTGTCACTTTCAGTGTTTTCATGACCGATTTTCATTATTTGGAGGGTATATTAGTAGTAGAACGTAAAAGAAATGAGAGATTTAGTGAGAAAATGCTAGCAACAAAACTTAATTATTAAAATTTAATTGCATAAAATTAACTACTGATTTTTAAAACAAAAAATAAAAAAAAACATTTCTTTTTCCAATGTTATACTATAAGCTGATTGGTTAAAAACGTATATCAAGTGCTACATATAGAGTTGTGATAGTTATTTATAAATATAAATTATCTTAGAGGTAATAAGTAAAATGTATCAATCAACCAAAAAACCAAGTCCCTTACCAAGTATATTATTTTTCGTCTTGTTGAACGCTGTAATTGTGCAATCAACACATTTCCGTAATCGGTATCAATGGACTCATTTTACCAAATTTCCTGTTGTATTTCTTGATGTCTATATCTGTTTAGCCATCGTCATCATTATCAGTGACGCTAACTTTCCTTCTATTCTTCAAACTATCGCAAATGTCTTCGATTAGTTGGGATTAGATGGCGAATTATGCGCCAGACAGTTGGCCCGAGGTCCTTGGCCAAGGGTTGTGAGCCCTCTCATTTCCGCCGTTGTTGTTTTCAGCAGTTTTTTTTTTCCTGCTTTTGATGGCAAAGTCTTTGCCCTGTCAGCGGCATTATGTGTTAATATCAATTCCCTGTCAGCTATCTGTGCTATCGTGAACTTTGCCCCTCGGCCCTCTTGTATTGGCAAATTATTCCGGTATTTGTTTTTGTCAGCTGGTGGGGGCAACTTAATATGCATTCAGCTGATAGAGAACTGTTAGAGGCACTCCTCGACAGGACCTACCATCCTGCACAAATCGATAATCAAGTCGACTTCGATGGCTCATGGAAAGTAATAACCATAATGAGGAGGAGCCTTAAATCCGCTTGATTTGCATGGAATTTCACGCGATCTTTGATGTTCGGAGTCAACTTTAATCACGAACACACTTATCAAATTCCAATTAAAATCGCAATTTTCCAGAGTGTCAGTCAAGGGCAGCTGTAGCCAAGTCTCATGTATTTTGTGACACCTTTAATTATTTTGCAATTCAAATGTATATATATTTTTTCGATGAGTGGTGAGGAAAAATCAAAGAGATATCAGGCGACAATTTGCAGTAATTTATTTAATCTTTTGTGTGCTTTTAAGTTACATTTTTCCCCTACTCTAAGGTGGGTCAAAAATGACATTAGGAACAACAGCCGTCGCAACAAGATATTTGCTGTTTTGAACCCTCATTGTTTTTACATTATTGAGCGAAAAGGAGTGGGCGAATTGTACTTACGACTCTACTTCTCCTCCTCCATTTTGCAGGTCATTAATTATGATTCATCAAGAGGCGGCGTGTCGGTAATTACCGAAAAGGGCGATGTGACAACCTCATTTCTGCTCATACAGAATGCAGATCTGGCCGATTCGGGCAAATACTCCTGTGCGCCCTCCAATGCAGATGTGGCCAGTGTGCGTGTCCATGTCCTAAATGGTAAGTACCCATCCCCATACCCATCCCCATCTCCCCCCAAATCCGAACAGCCCAAATGGAGGACCCGGCCACGAAATTGTTGCCATCCTCTGGGCAAATACTCGAATGCCCCGCCCATGAAATGCTATTTGCAGGAGAGCGCTTACATTAACTGACAAACGAACCCGACAGCCATCCACTGCACTGCCATTTTGATTTCTTTGTTGCATTTCAAGCTCTGATGCACACAAAAAAATGTGATGTTAAAAAATAGAAAATGGAAATCAAGTTCACTTAAAATAGAAAGTCTTTTACACATGTGGAAAGGTTTAATTTGTATTATAGTTTTCTGATCATTTTGTGTACAGTACTTACCTTTAAAATATTTGCGATATAAAATTTGATATGAAGCACATTTAAAAAATAGTCAACTACTAACTAAATGAGATTCTTGGCGTTCTATTTCTAAAGAGTTTTAATTCTTTAAAATCTAAATGAACAACATTTAATAAAATGGTAAAACTTATAATAACTTATATTATACTTAAATGTAAAAATTATAAACGTTTTCTTATTTATTATTTATTTTGCCAGTTGGGAAAAAGAAAAATATATTTTTGTTGTTTAATATTATATAAAAGAAAATATTTTTAAAGATTTTTTTTATGCTATTAAAATTTGATTTTAACACGTTTTGATTGATTTTTTGCTGTGTGAAAAATGTGGCAGCGTTTCTGTTGCATCTGAATACATGTATCCGTGACAGGGCGTTACCCAGCGGGAAGTTTTATGAAGTCAGATGGACAGTGTCCCGGGGCTGGGCCGATGCAGATCCACCAGTGGCCAGTGGCCAGTGGGCAGTGACCACCGAGCACTGACCCCCGATCCCAGGAACCATATCCCAGATCCCAGATCCCCAACCGCCGACCGCCTTGACCCACTGAAAGCGAATAGAGCCCGGCTTCCGATTGCAATTTCGGCTCATTTCCGCCTGCATGCCAGGATGCCCGTGACTCTTTCACAATTGACCGGGTCCTTAATAAATTGTGCAGGAACTTGGTTCGCTTGATTTCCACCCGGATTTTCCACCGCAAAAGTGCAGCGGCACTAGGGCTCTAACAACAATCCTGGCAATCGCAGCTGGAAATGGCCCAATTTCGGGCTGAAGTTTTGATGTGACCCACGGGACCCGAGGGCTGGTTGTATTGTAGCGGGCTCGCAGCACATAATCGCATCAATTATGAGCAAATTAATTAGCACACTGCGGTTAATTGCAGTTAAGTGAGTGCCAGACAGAGAGTTCCAGGCTCCCGGGAAAGGATTTCCACTCCACGAAAGACGGATGCCGGCGACATTTACAAATTGCGAGTGGGATTGGGAGTGTTTGGACAGAGGAATGGTTGCAATTTGCCAGCATAATCGCTGTCGATCGTCGTGGATTTGACACAGTTAAAATAAATTACGTAATTGTAAAGGCCAGAGACAAGGGCAAAACACAACTGGGGGTGGGAAACAGGGGGCGAAGTCCCTTCGACAATGACAGCGAATGCTATACAATTTGAACTTTGAAGGCGAAAGGCGGGATGGGGAAAATGTTGCGGGTGGACAGGAAAAGGAAATGAAGGGGCACGTTTTTCAATCATGCTAACAGCACCATGGTGACCCCGACACACCACCCAACGCCCACCGCCCTCCGCCCAACGCCCACCGCTTTCCGCAAATGGACCGCAAATGGTAACGTGCGGAAATCCATGCTGTTGCCATTGTAAACGTTTGCCAGCCATTATGCATGAATGCATAGAAATAGAAAACAGCGGGAAAAGCGGTAAAAAGGGGATCTGGTTTCCCCAGCAGCCAGGTGCTCCGGGGACTGGTATGCAGGGTCGATAGTGGGTTAACAAACAAAATAATGAAGCAACAGCGCCACCATACAAACGAGCCAAAAGCCGCGTTCCGTGAACAGAAAAAAAAACGAAAAATAGTCACAGGATATACGAGTGCAACACTTCTAAGCGAATGAGCGATAAGGGGAATCTTCTATTTTTAGCGTTTTAACAACTGTTTAAAATATCTAACCGATCTCTTTAATAAATGGGTATTTATATAAATTGTTAACCACTTGTTAAAGTCATTCACATCATCTATTTCAAGAAAAGGCTTATTAAGATTATTTGTAAGGTCCATTTTTCTACTTAACTAAAAATGGGATTCATTTCTCATATTTTTTTGCTTAATAAATTAATGGATATAAACCTAATTAATAATATGATATTATAGCGTTTTTAAAGCTGTAAGTTTTTTTATGATAAAGTTCACTGTAGACTTCAAATATTAATGATTTTTTTAATATTTTGTACAGTATTTTCACATTCTATATTTTACTTGTTGCACTCACAAATAAAAATAAGTTTTTGCTGAGATTAGTTCTCAGCCATTATTTTTTAGTAAAGCTGGTGTCCTTTGTTTTTGCAGCCATTAAGGTTATTGAAAAACTATTTGTAAAGCGGATTAACAAATCGGAACTATGTTGTGAGCTGAATGAGTTTTGTTGGCTTCTTTGTTTGTTTGTTGTGGGGTGTTGGAATAAAAGCTTTGTTTAAGTGTTATCTGGATAAAAATCAGATTATCTACATGGATTTGGCTCCACGAATCCGGCCTTCGGCTGCGTTTGTCCACAATGAGTCTCAATGGGTCGAAGGCCACTCGAATTCAAGCGTTAATGACAGAAACAAGGGCCTCGTGTTGTGACAGGCAAACAAAACCCAGATGGGAGTTTGGCTTTGAGAATGGCCCTGTCAATTGTCCATTTACAAGTCCAAGTTGCCAGGCAGTGGGAAACGTCCTTCAGACGGCACACACTCCTTCAGGCCAGGATATGTATAGATCATCAAAGCTATCCAGGTGCTGAGAGCTATTTTTGCATTGTTTTGCATGCTGCATTCCTTTGTCAAACG
Source organism: Drosophila fuyamai (assembly GCA_018153365.1). Classification (NCBI taxonomy): domain Eukaryota; kingdom Metazoa; phylum Arthropoda; class Insecta; order Diptera; family Drosophilidae; genus Drosophila; species Drosophila fuyamai. The sequence continues at coordinate 10,088,753 of JAECXW010000155.1, forward strand.
GAATACGACGGTTAAAAGTGACAGTATAAATTGGGAGAACAAATTTAAGTAGAAGCAAATAAAATGTTGTACGCAGGGATTTAAAAGCATCACAGTAAAAAGTACTCACAAATTTTAATTACTAATTAGCATATTAAGTTTTAATCTGAACTATCTAAACTTTAACCAAGTTAACCTAAAAATGTTTTAAGCCTCTGTTATATGAAAAGTTTAGATTGCACTTTGTTCCTTGACCTTCTTATTTCGTAATCATTTTTAAAAATTCTTACATTTATTCTTTAATGAGACAAATGTATCAAATAATAAACTTTTTTTTTTAGATGTCAATGGGAAAATTTTAAAGCTAAATATTTATTTTTTCAACTCCTTTACAACAAATATTTAGTTTCTAGATGGGATAGATGTATCTGCTTTTGAATTCCACTACGGCATATTTCTGCGTGTGGCGCCGTAGTTAGGTAAATATTTTGAAACGATGGACAGCAGTCCGTCGAATGGATTGGAGAGCTGTCAGAAGCACAGAAGGAGGAACATCTTCCGTGGGGAACTGCCGAATTGAAATTTGCCGCAGCCACATTAGTGAGCAATCCGAGCACACGGGAGCTCCCATTAAATTGGATATGGAAACCACAGCCAGAAACCACTGTCCGTTCGCCGCCTTCGTAGCAATTTCACTGGATGTGCCTGTCAATCAGGCAACAATTGGGTAAATCAGGACTCCACACCGAAAGACTATGCCATGTCTATCCACGTTGCGTAGTCGGAATGGATAAGCAGGTTGTTTTGCCCTATTTGCTGATGATGATTTCGATGCATCCTTGCAGGGTGAAGTCGGATGGGGGCCTCCATCACCTGGCTCCATTCAATTATGGAGAAGCAGAGGAAGGGTGACCAGGTGACTCGTGGCTCGGCATATTGATATTTGTGCGATGGACAATGCTGCCTTGGCAGTTTACACTTGAGAAATCAAACGGAATCCCCGACAAATGTCCTGCCATCTGAACCCTGAAGAGAAGGACAAGAAAATCCCGTGGAAAGTAAAGTTTGAGTTTCGATTTATTTTCGCCAGTTTGAAATGTTGTTGGCTATTTGTGTAGCGCTTTTGTTGGTTGCTCATCAAATGGCAAACGAGTCAGGGCGGATCAAGGAAAGTGTGAGAAGTTAAAGCCTTGACCTGATTCCCATTCGAAAAAGAGTAGGAAAATCCCCTAGTTCGCTGCACGTATCGAAGTCACCGGAATGTCCTGCAAAACACACATACACAAACAACCAGCTAGAGACGCCCGAAATCCTTTAGTCAAGTTTCGCAGGATGGCGAATTTATTCCACTCGACAACGTTGTGTGCTGCAGATTAGCTTTGTATTTTGTCACAGGAAATTACATTGCGCCTTAAGGATGCCGTAGCGCAAAAATTTCGTTTCATTGTTTGCGCGTTTGTATTTGTGCTCGCCGCTGACTGAGTGCCCGACCTCCTGATCCTGGACTTTGGTCCACATCCCATGGCCAGTCCGTGTCGGAGTCCGATTCCTCCGGTCGAATCCCCTGGCATGCACTGCTGGGAAATCTAGGTATTTAAGGCTAGAAAAATGGTTCTGATTTAAGAAGGCTTTCGATAGAAAATGTACACTTTTAAATGCAAAAGTTCTGAACATAAATAAAATAAATAATAAGGTGGTTGAACAATATATTTAAAATGTCTCCCAGGAAAAAATATATAATCTCACATGATTAAAATACAGAATGTTAAAGAATATACCATTATCTTTGGTGTGGCTCGAAAGTATATTATAATCATTTGAAAATATTAGGAAACTTAGAAGGGATTTTAATCAATACTAAAGCAAACTTTTTTTATAAAGATACTAATATATTTTTCAGATTTTAAATATTTATAAATGAATAAAAAAAGTAAGAAAGTTAATCCATTTTACCAATTAGAAGGGCAAGCACTTACAATTTTAATATTTTCTTTATTAAGGTATACTCACGTTTAATTATAGGAAAATCAACTTGTACCAGTTTTTTTTGTTGTTTAGATATTACAACTCTTTTTTTCTCAGTGTAGCTCTCAGGTATTCGCCTTTGCCGTCTTTCGCCTCTAATCGTGTGTACGTGTGCGACTGAAGTTGGTGTGAGTTCTCGGGTTTGGACGCACGGAAAAGGAGAATCCTGGCAACTGTCCACCTGCCCTCCATTCCTGCCCCATTAGTCTGTACATTAGGAGCTGCGAACAAAGCTAACACTTCCTGTGTGGATGAGGCTATGTGAATGTGACGCACTGTTGTTGCTGCAGCTAGTTTGGAATTCCGGCAACACAATTTAATACAAGCTACAGCAAATTGCACTGGCAAGATGTGTGTATTTAAATGGCAATGATGCCCATTTGTTGATAGGCACCAACAATTACACTGAGAAAGATAAAGACTAGTCATTCACTAGCTTTGTAGGTAGATACTGATGAAAGGGGGTTTTTAATATTTATGATCTTACTATGCATTCAAGGAACAGCTTTTTAGGATATAGTTAAGCTTCTTTAAAAAAGTTATGGGTAATAGATAAGATCAAAACATTAAAAAAATGTGAGTTTAGTTTAAATATCTAAATTGCATAGTTTGACATTATTTTAATTAAAATTTAGTATTTCTAAGCTTGCTTATTTTATTTTTAAATGGCACTTTCATAAGTAATTGGATATTTATTTATTTGTACAGGGTAGGCTTATTTTCCAAAATTAAGCTACCAAAAGAAAAGCCAGCCATAGCTTAATTGGATATATTTCTAGATATCCGCTTAAAAAATGTCTAATTTCTAGTTAGGACTTTTGGGGCAACTCTTGATCTCAGCATATACTAATTGTGTCTTGATGATTTTACTCCAGTGTATCTTTCAACTAAACTAATGCCTGGGAAAACTTTATCCATAACTTATGATAACATTTCCGTGTCTGCGTTTCCACATCGAAGCTCTGCCGCCATCACACACTTAGAGCCTTCACTTCATGCATAGTCAATCCTCAGAGATTGCCGACTAACATAATTTGTGCCATGTTGAACAACGGGCCAAAGCCAAGTAGGAAAATTGGCAATGGAGGCAAAAGTGGCTGCGACCGCAGACCAACCCGTTTTTTTTTTTGGCCACAACCACCAGCAAAGTCGGAAACTCTTGAGTCGGGATAACTCCTTCGTTGCCGTAAAAAGGGGCGAAAGTCCGGGGGAAAACGGCAAACAAATCCGCAGCTAATAATATACGGCTTTTGTTTATTAGATTCATACATTTTCTAGCCAAGTTTTGACGCATATGCGTACGTGGGTGGTTATGCTACTATCGTGTGTGTTTGAGTTCGTTCCCATTACGTTTGCTTTTATGGGCGCACTGCGTGCCCCGAGTACCCCCAAAAAAGAAAACCGAATTCCATCTTCCAGCAGCCACTCGAAGTGATTTTAATAAAATTACCAAAGCGTGTAGGTAAAAACAACTTTGGAGCGGAGCTTGCAGAGGGGCATGTAAATCCTGGACAGAAATCGCTGCCGTTGGCAGAAAATTGCTGCCTTCGACCTATGATGAAATCGGGCCAAATTGCATGATTTACGTAATGGAATAAATAAAATAAATTGCTTAATTTACTGATAAATTACATGAGCAGCAGCATACGAAAGTTTGCCGTGACATATGTGGGTGGATTGAGGATGGTTGTGGGTGGTTCAGGGGGGTTATCGGGTGGGTGGCTTAGTGGATGAGTGGGTGGGGGTGTCATAGTTACACTTACGACTGAGGGGTTTTCAGCCGCTCCATTGTTTTCCTTTGTTTGTTTCTGCATTTTTACTTTGGCACATTTTACGAGATTAATTTCGTTGCCCAGGCAATACCTTTGGGATGGAGTTGGGCGGTCAGGTGGGCGCATAGGTGGGTGGCCAGTGGTCAGGTGCAGCCGCAATAACCGCAGGCCACATACACCCACAGAAGAAAAATGGCAAAACGGGCCTACAGGCGTGTAAACTACGGCTACTTAACCCACACAAACGTAAACGCACCTGGCTCCTCCACCATTTCGTCCTTCTCCTCGTATATTTACGAAAGATTTATGCCAAAAGCTAATTTCATGGAAAAACGTATTGTTCTCGTGTGTATTTTGAGGTCAGCATAAGCCGCTGCACTATTAAGCCGAAAGTGTTCAGTTCGCTGGCCAGGCTTTTGTTGTTTTCGGCCACGTTATTGCCGTCCGACTTGACCCAAATCTAATTATTTATGTTAATCGCTCTCCGAAGCCGGTATAATGCATATATCAAAAGCGAACATTTGTTCCCAGGCCATGTTATGATAAGACTGTTTATATAAATTTAATGAGGACATCTGGTGCACTTGACAAAATTCAATTATTGCCTGCCAAGCACTACGAACTTCGAGTCGTGGCTTAAAAAGTTTTGAGTAAATGAGCTCATAACCAAGTGGCTGCAATGATGGGACACGTTCTTAGTTCCTAGTTGAGAAAGCAAACTAATCGAAAGTCAGGACAGTCCAGGTCACTGGGCAAAAGTATAATCACACCAGCAGCAGCAGCAGCAGCAGCACAGTCAACTTGTGCAATCTGGCAAAGCTAATCTCAAAGGATGCTGTGTGTCCTGGCAAAGTCATCCCAGCATATTGGCCCTCTATCAATGTATCTGTTCGGTTGCACTCTGCCCCTCCTCCCCCGATCAAAACCCATTTGAATTTTCAATTGAAATCAAGTCTTAATGTGACCAAACTACCCAGGGATCGAGACGGCCACCAAATCCAAACACTGGCTGTCCAAAATTACAGCTGGACTCATTTATGGCCAGAGCGGATATCAAAATTTAATTAAATTTTCATTTTCAATTTCGCTGCTGTCTCTCTTATGCAAGTGTGTGAGTGTGTGTGGGTGAGTAGTGGGAGTGGGTTTAAGTAGCCGGCAGAACTCAATTTTTTTCAAACACTAGAATTCCAATTGAGGACATCGCAAAACTCAATTATGACAACTGAAACGGGCAGCAACAAAACAGGATGAAAAAATCGGAAAAACAACAAGACAAAGAGGGAAATCGATGCAAAAAAAAGTCGATTATCCAGCTCGGGGTGAGCATTTTTCATCGTGTATTTTGTCATTTCCAAATTTGTCACATGACATGAGGCAGCAACAACATGCCCTGCCATAATGTTGACTTTGGCATTAATGCCGTATCCCCGACACACAATTCCCAATTCCCTGCCACACCTCATTCCCCAATCCCCACACCCCATTCCCAGTCCCAATCCCAGTCCCAGCCAATTCCCTTTGCCAACTGAGTTGTCCTGGGACGCTCTGGGGATTTTAGCGAATGTGATTTGAAAATCAAGTTTTTGCGCAAATTGTAAAAACGAATAAAAGGCATCAATCATTCAGTCGAGCATCGAGCTGGAGTGTATAGTAAATGTCATTGCCATGGACTCTGGCCAGCTGAATAATGTGGCAGGATGGCGTGGAGAGGATTGGTGGACAGGAGTCGGTGGACTTCCGCTTGCCGGGGCATTTCCGCCGGCCACTAAGCGCCCTGCTCAATATGCCAGGTCCTAGGCCCCAGGACCTTCGTCCATGAGTGAGTCCTTGTCCAGTAGTTAGCAGTCCTGGAGCCCGTGAGTGTGTGCATTTATGCGCTGATCCCCTTTTGCGAATTCCCTTTCGCTGCACTCCGTGCCGGCATATTAACAAAGTTAAGCCAGCACATCGGGTGCTAACGTATATTTACTCCGTTTCTAATGAGATTTCCAGGCACTAATAGAAACGAAGATGCACTCAGAGAAAAGGGACTTAAAACCTCACTGGTAGAATTAGTAAAACCCTGCGATCAACTAAAATTTTATTATTTTCTATACTATATATTATATATACTGGCTAATTTTTTTGACTTATCAAAACTCGAAACTTTATAAAATAAAACTATATAAAATAGTATTAAAAGTAAGATTATTAATTTACTGCATTACTATTAATGTTCTTAAAATTAATTTAAAAAATATTTATTCAACTCAAGCAAATCTAATTTAGATATACATATCTAATTGAAATAATATCACTATTATTTCAAAGTACCTCAAAAACTAAATATAAAATAAAATAATGAATGTGATCTAATTTTTATTCTTTTCAAGATCTTAAAAAGATATTTGTATGTAATATTAAAAATGTGCAAAATGTTTTGAAAGTGCGCATTTTTCTCCTCTTAGTACTATTCCAAAATGTTCTCTGTGTAACTCATTCAGTTCATAAACAGCAAGTTCATGAATACTACTGGCATAAACCTTAATTTTGCCTTGCGAATAAATGTGTGTTTATTTGTATTGCTCGTATGCCTCAATTTGCCGGCAGACTTGTTTAGGGATGATGATGTTTTTGCCACTACCGGATTTGGCCTTCGGCTTTTACCTTTGGCTTTATTACCCAACTGGCTTCTATAGAATGTCCGTTCTGAATGAAAATACCTGCTGGGCGGCTTTGGCTTTTTGCACAGGTGACACATTCATTTGTTGGCCTCTTTGACTATACCAAACGGACCGAAAACAGTTGGGGAAGTTGGCATTTTATCCCGGTCCAAGTTGTTTGCCAGATTATGTCTCTGTCAAAAGGTAAATGGTAATTTGCCAGCCAGACAGGACCCTTTTGGTGTTCATTGGTGTTATTTCGCTGACCCTTGGGGGTACCAAAAATTGCATTTGCTTTATTAAATACCAATTTGAAGCTCGCAATTTAATTATGAAATGTACAGCTTGCACTCGCTTGTTATTGAAAACACACACATTCACGTTTTATTTATTGTTTGGTCACATACTGACACAATCAAAGCAGAGATCAAATGCAACTGAAAGTAGTCAAATATTCCAGTTGAAATCCTGTCGGAAGAACAATAAAATTCAATTCCAAATTAAATTCATCATTTTCTAAGGAATTTCTTTGACTCCTTGCTCCTTTGTCAGCACATATTCTTTTAAATATGCAGTGTTGTTTTTTTGTAGAGTCCATAAAGGGGAGAATTCAAGAATTTGTATCATATTTTTAAATATTTGTGTCTTTCAGTCAGAAAGAAAAAATCTAGCTCGGCAATCAGTGAATAAGAAATATAAAATATATTGTTTTTAAAAGACCACAGTTTCTTTCTTTATTTTCTTTACAAATTGTTTTCTAGCTGTGGTTGTATAAAAACTATATAAGATTTGAATGCGTTGTGTTCTTTTCATCCAGTTAATAATATAATTTATTCAAAAGTGTAATTTATTAAATTTAAAGTGAAATAAGCTTCTCTTAATTCTAGCTAAAAACTGATTCAACAACCAACATTTTTTCAATCTCTCCTGTGGCTGGCATGTTATCATATCCTTTGGCTTGCCATAATTAAATGGGCGGTCGCTCTATTTATCCTTTGATTGTGGGAGAAAACAAGTTTGAAATGAAATACGAAGTATTTTTTGGTTGTTTCCGGATTGATTCGACCTTCCCCATCTGCGCACCTGTCCGTTGATGGTGTTCTCCTGTCTATTACCAAAACTGACACAGCTTCCATCGCCGTTGCAGTGATGCATACTCACAATTTTATTTCTATTTTTTCACGAGTGCATTGCAGTTTTTGCCGCCGCTTTCTGCATGAGAAAAAGGGCTGGGAAAAAGCGAATATGTTGCACATATTCAAAATTGAAACATGCAGAGTTGCCAGGCACCGCAACAATTTTTTCAGAATACGAATATACAACCCACGTGGAGACGAGCATGACGTGTGCCAGGATGCAGAATGCAGGACACTGGAGAATTCGGGAGGGGGCGGGAGTAGCATTGTGTTGCACAAACAAATGCTTATGTTTTTGCTTATCCCAGCCAACAGTCGCTGTTGCGAACTGCAATCTTCTCCAGATTGAAAGCCATAATCCCGCTGCTCTGGCGCTGCATTTTTGCCACAAAAAAAGTGAAGGTGAAAATCCGAACTTTTGGCGGTCAGTTGCTTAATTGAAGGTTGTGCTCGGCTTTCAAAAACAATGCGGAAAAAAAGGATAGGAATCCCTGCTGCCGCAATCATGCACACCACAAGCGTTTCGGGCATGATATAGAAATTTGCTCAAACTCAAAGGCATTTGCTTTTAATTAAAAATTTCCACTTGGCAAACTTTGGCGACCCGCTGGAAATTACTTACTGCCAACTACAGATACTCGACAATTTGCCGGCATGGCATCATAACCGAAAGAAATGGCTGTATTATATATATAATCAATTTAGCTATGCAATTTTAATTACAATTTGTGGGCGGGGTCAGCACACATGACACGCCCACTCTCCAGGAGAAGGAGTGCGAGTGTGAGTGTAAGTAGCTGCATAATGGAATCGCCGCCAAGTCCTCAACTACAGCCACGCCCAACGTGTCCTTCGGCCCAACTGACAGACAGTGTCTGCGAAAAGTTAATACACATGACGTGCAACAAATTATATTTATCGTGCATCGGCAAGCATCAAATTATCAGGGTACACCACCAACCGCAGCGAGCAGCGCAAGGATCTCGGTGTCTCATCAACATCCCCGTGGTCCTTGTCGCCGTTGCAAATTGATGCTTAAGGACAATTTTCACTTCATTACGCGCTGACTGTTCCCCCTCCTCTATCCTTTTTTTTTTCGGAGCACATCCAATGGGTATCAGGGGTGTAGTTGGCACAGTCGATAGAATTGCAGCAGGTGAAGGCTAGAGTTTCGAAGCTTAAGGTAAATTCAAGGAATAAATATTATATATGCTTATGCTTATATTTATAACAATATAACAACTTTAACGTTAGACTAAAGTTTAGTTACCTATTTACTTATTGAGCAACTGGTCCCTTTAATATGACCTAATACGTATTCTCTTATCTGCAAACAAATTCTTAAATTTACATTTTTGAAATAGTCCCAATTTATAAAATGATTAATTCCATTTATAACATTAAAGAAACATCATAACAAGTTTGGATAACACTTTTCTTTTCAATTTGACGAATACATATTTTCTTATAATTTAAGACATTTTTAAATTTGAATCAATATAATCAATAAAAAAAAAACGTATATCATTGTCACCTTTTTTCAAATTATATTTTGAAGTATTCCTTTACTAAACCCATTCTTAAATTTGTGTCCATTAAAAATGCAGGGATAGTCAAGTCATTATCATTTTTTTGGTTGTTTAGGGAGCATTAAATTTAGTTTTGAAAATGACAAAGCTATTTTCGTTTGAGAAACAGGAGAAGAGAAATCTCTTGCTGTAATGGAAGTTAATATGGTACTACCATTTTCCAAATTCAAAGGTATTTACCAGTCCAATCCTTGAAACATCATATTTATTTATGTAATTTTTTCCGTTGTAATGGAAATTCCTTTCCTGTGGCTGGCTTGGTCCGAATTACTCGGGTTCTTGAGCAGATCGCAAGTGTGGCTGGAAAAACCTTGTAACCCACACCAACAAAAGGAAAACCGTACTGTAAATATGGAGAAGAAGCCGCAGCAGTTATTGCCACCGTGAAATTACACCTTGGAAGCCCACAGGCGAGGAAAACCCTATCGCTGATGTTGACGCGCTTTTCGTGCTTTGGCGCACCTTTGCATGAATAATCTAATAAGGAAAAATGTCTGGGCGTATATCATTTAAAGGCAGCCCAGCCACACTCACACACGCTCGGCTGGCTTGCATAATTAATTGTGATTGATATAAGAAATTATTCGCCGGTGGCCAAACAGATGGCAGTGCCAAGTCAGCTCAAGAAAAGCCAAAAAGGGCGCCGTGAAAAATCATCTCGCAAACTGTCCCTAAAACAGACATTTATTCCAATCCGCACATACATATTTACCATTGGGGTTGAAATAGGAGTTCTGGGAATTCTAATAAAAAAAACAAAAATATTATATTTAAAAACCTTAATTTATTATGCCAGCATAACACATTTTTTATAAATACTTAAAATTATATATAATTTAATTTTACTTTTTATTTATTGAAAAAATCATATGCATTAAGGTTAAAGTAAAAATAATTCTTTTTAAAAAGACTTCGTAATTAACATTGTAGATTTTTTTAAACACAAGCCGTTTTTCCAAAAAGGGTTGAAAAAAAAGTTTCAAATGTTTAATAAAGTCCCAATAAAACATGTTATTAACTTGCTATATCGGTTGACAGTGAATAATAGTAATAGTGATAAAGTATTTATAAAATAAAAAGTAAAATCAAAATTGAACACGTGTATAACAATTGATGCTCCAAATTGTAATGAATATTTTTAATGTAAAGCAAAAAAGTTCAATCACTTTCTGAAAGCTTGTAGTTTCCGCAATCCAAATATAGTGCTATTGCTGTGCCCGCGGCTGTTCATATGGGGCGAGTGATCCGCACACCTGCACACGGCAAATGGGACATCATAAAGAAACTCAATTTGTTGCCGCTCGAGCGATTTGTTTGCCACGCAAATGAACAAAACGAGTGGAAGTAGTGGTGTGTGTGTGTGTGTGTGAGTGTGCACGTGTGTGGGTGAGCGGATGCATCGGAAAAGGGAAACAAACGGAAAGGTAGCGCTGGCCATTTTAATTTATGTCGGTTGGCAGCGCTCTGCTAAGCTGCTTAACGCCGCCAGCGGAATAAGAACCGGCAACCAGAAAGCAGCAAGAAATGCCGGGAAAACACTGGCAAAATGCTAGGAAAATGGCGGTGGGAAAGGCCGCGGACCTGGACCTGGTCTGCAAATAACCTTAAAATATAGCAGCCGGCTTAAACAATGGCTAAGGGCGAGGACATGTGTGTGCGAGTGTGTGTGTTTGAATGCTGGGGTGTGGGGATAATTCGCTAGCAAATTGAAAATAAACGCTCGGTGCTAACTAAAAAAGCTCTGCACACTTTTTCCTCGTTTGCTCAAATGTTTTTGTGTGAGCTTTGTCGGGCGGTGCTTACTTCTCAACTAAATGGAACACACACACTTTGGCCACGGTATATATGCGTATAAATGTGCAAATTTTGTGGCATGTATTTTGGGAGCATTTGAAAAATTTGCAACAGAACAATGCTCTTCTATTCAAATAAGGAATTTTATATGATTTGCGAGAACAAGAGGTGTGCCTGTGAACCAAAAGAAAAGCCAACTTCAAAACTAATAATAGTTTTTGGGTACTTCTAAATTTCTTATATCTTAATTTCTCACATGTAATCAGTTTTAAATCACGTTATTCCTAAGGCTAAACTACCGGTCTGATATACCAAATTATATTAAAACACAATATAATCTGGCTACTCTATAACGGATGGCTTTATTGACATTCAAATAAAAACATTTCTTGTTTTCTATAAAATGTATTAATCTAAACACGTTAGCAGATTGAAATGTTCCAGAAGTTGACGGTTTATCTCGTCCACACCATTAGATCCATGAATAACAGATATTTCTGTGCGAAGTCCTTCAGTATCCTTACCGATCAGCATAAAAGCTGGAAGGCATTCCAAATCAATTCCTTTGGCAACGTATGCTGCTTCCCAGCAGATAAGTTTTGTCAGTGTTTTGAATAAGTCAACTGCATTTTTTGGCTTAGTCAGATCTGCACCGTATAGAATAAAGTGGTTCTTGAGCGTTCTTTGGATTACCTCACTTTTTAACACGTTATGGCAGAAAATGTTGGTTAGAATGCTGTCTTCATTGTGCAAGTAAATTGCCAAGATTTTACCCTAAGAGATAACTGTGATACTTAGTATTCAATGGATTAAAAGTGCAATATACAAACCTGCTCAGGTGGCTGATTAAAAGCCTCTTTAAAGGCACTTGTTAATTCGCCCATATAAAATTCAGGAGTGGGATCTCCATAAAGCATCTTGTAGTACTGAGTAAAGGTAAGACTTCCTCCGTATCGCGATTTTTGAGGTATAGCCGTTGCAGTTTCGACCGAGAATTCACAATGGAAAGAACTAAAATCGAAATCGGTTTCTTCTTCCGAAGAACTGTCCAATTCAATAAAACTTGACATCGAACTGGAGCTATCGCGTAATTTATTCTCTATACTGCGGACCTTAAGAACATAATCATTTGCTTTCAATCCCGCTTGCTGCAAGGTGATTTCATCTGTTTGTTCATTTATTCCATTAGACCACAACTGGTACCTCACTGGAATGTCGCATATGCAAAACACATGCTGTTTGAGTTCACTAACCCGTGTATCACTGGACAAGCTAAGGTTTATCTTGCGGCCACTCGGTTCCTCCAGTATAGTTGTCGGAAGTTTGCATTCGATGATCTCCTCCACAGTTAGATAGTTATAACATGAAAGCTTCAAAATACTGAGCCGCTTTTTAAAAAGATCCTGGCTAGTATTAGCATGTAGAGCGCAGCCGTAAAAAATTTGACAATTTGGTTTCACGCCATATAGTTCAAAAACTACTTCCTGCTGTTTGTCCAATGTGACTTCGATAGGTAGGATAATTTTCTCTATCTGGTCTTTGAACTTTACGTTGACTGTCACAAAATTTCCAGAGCTCTCCATCTTCTCAATTGGTATTGCAATTTCGAGGTCTTTCTTATCTTTTATATCTTTAGTTTTTACTAAAGTCTCGGACTCTTTATTTTCCATTTTGCTTTTATGTTGCACCTTTTTTCAATTAATTTTCCGAAAATGAAAGCGGTCTTTCAGCTTAACAAACCAAACCCTACTTGAAATAAAAACAAAAAATACTAAAGTAACGTCGCCGTAATATAAAATCATATATTATTGTATGCATCAAATCAACACATCTATGACTTAATTAGAATGAGTGAGAGCGATCTAATCCACAAAAAAAATCCCTTACGTCATTTTGAAACAAACTCTATGAGTTATGGATATGAGTCATTGAAAATTCTCTTAGTCAATAAATTTTTAATATTTTCTAAAGTTTTGTAAATGTGTAAACACGAGTAAAATTAATATTTTTTAGCGACGAAAACATTTTTAAGGCTAAATTTGAGAGAGAGACTTGTGATAAAAGAGTAAATTTTACAGCAGAGCTCAAAAAAATTACAAATTTTACTTAGAAATTTATTATCTTGTTTGGCTTGCCACGATTCTGAGAATCGTGTAATGCTATGCCCAAATTTTTATTTAAATTTTGAAGACCAGTGAGAGTATTTTCATAAAATCTCCACAGCTCGGTAATATTTATTAGCTTTAATAATTTAACAAGAGAGAACGCTATAGTCGGGTGCCCCGACTATCAGATACCCGTTACTCAGGTAAAAGGAGTGCGAGGGAGATGGAGATAGAAACTTTGATCACGCATAACTTTTAAACGAATGGTCCGATTTGAAAAATTTCTTCTACATTTCGATAGGTATTGATAAACACAATAAAACTGCATTTTTACTTTTCCGAAATATTTAAATTTTTAAGATCGTATATAAGCGATTGTGGGCGTTAAAGGGGGCGTGGCACCTTTTTGAAACAAACTTGCGCTGCGTAGGAACTCCTAAAATCTGCATGCAAAATGCCAATCTTCTAGCTTTTATAGTTTCCGAGATCTCAGTGTTCATACGGACGGACAGACGGACAGACGGACATGGCTAGATCGACTCGGCTAGTGATCCTGAACAAGAATATATATACTTTATAGGGTCGGAAACGCTTCCTTCTACCTGTTACATACTTTTGCACGAATACAATATACCCTTTTACTCTACGAGTAACGGGTATAAAAATAAGAATAACAAGAGTATTCCATAAACAATCGAGCCTTTGAAACTACTAATTCTTACTTGAGGGAAGAATCACAAATGGTTTCGGTTAAATTGCCAAAAAAACTGACCCGCAAACTACATTATTTTCAAAGTTTTTGGGTCCTAAAACAAGTTAACTTGGCATTTTCGTTGTTGAAAACTATCAGTCACCTTCAAACAAGTCAAATAATGCTCTCTAATTTAATTAAATAGTTTATTATTACAGACCTAACATGACTCTTTAAAGAACATGAATAGACAACTTTTGGTTGCTTAATAAATTAAATTTATGAAATTTGTATAGAACAACGGACCGAACTTTAATAATTGTGCGATTCAGAAGTTACAAAACAACCCAAATACTAATATATCAGTTGTTTTATCTAAGATTTCAATAGGGTTTCCTATGCTTCTGTTCGATTTCCCCATATGATGCAAAGAATAGAACCCTTTCAAAGGTGTGCATTTTTCTTGGCGTTGCTCCAATTGTTTTCCCCTTATCGTTGCCCAGTTTGTCACTGTTTGTTCAGGACTAACTTTTCCCGGGAATAACTAAGTCCAAGTGCTGATTCCCGTTCACTATTCCTGTGTCAGTGGATATCGAAATGTCACCGCAGTTTTCGATTTGAGCCTGCTGGCTATCCAGCCGGGCTTAACCCATTCAAAGTTGCATTTCCAATTTGCTCGGGCTTTCAATTTCAGAAGGTCCAGACACTCGTGTACACTTTTCAAGTTGGACAAGTTAAAGTTCCATGATTAAGCGCGTTGATAATGAAGCGAACGGATGTGCTCGTATATTTGTTCAAGGAATTTCCAATTTAAAGTTGGAAAATAAAAAATAAACCAGACTCAAACTTAAATAAGCAAACAAATGGCTAAGCAGGGATCTTTGCTTATAGGTGTGCGGGGGCGTATGCGGCCGGGGCCACGCCCACTCCTGAGGTCTCTCATTACCCACAACCAATAGCCAAGAGCACATGCACACACACACACACACGAGCCACACACTTTGCCGGCAGCACTTAATTACGAAACGGTTTTTTGGCCACGAGGAGCAGCTGCTCCTCTTTCGTCCTAGATTGGGGGAATGGTGGGGCAGTGTGGGGTTAAGGAGCGGGCTGCCTTTTCCCAGTTGCCTCGCTTTTCTTCCGCATGTGTGTAAGTGTGTGTTCGTGTGTGTGAGGAAAGCAGCTGCGCCTTTTGCCTGCCATTTCGCTGTCAATTGCAACATGCATTGTCTGTGTGTGTGTGTGTGTGTGTCGGTTGTATGTGTGTGTGTGAGCTGTGTGTGTACGCCACTGATGACGGCACCGACATGGCTTAAAAGCGTTTTATTTTCTATACTCTTACGCAGAGTGTCCTGGACGAAGAACAATGTGCAAAATCATCAGCAGATGTGTTTAGAATAAACAAGGAATTTTAAAGAGCTTTTGGAAAAATACTACGAGAATATCTTTAGAGTTTTAGTATTTCAATAAGATAAGCACGGTAAAGGAAAACATTAAAGAAAAAATGGGGGGACTTAAGAAAGCACCTAAATAAGCCATAAACCTTCAAACATTTATCAAATAAAATAAGTTATAAAAGAACTAGCGTTTCCAAAAATATAAGCTCTAAGTCTACTTAGTTCTTTATTTTTTTTTTAATTTTATAAACTAACATTTAAATAAAGTGTCAAGGTTTCTTAGGTTGCCCAAAATATAATCAAAAATATCATTTCTTTATGGTGAGAGGTGGGTGTTTGTTATTTTCTCTTAATTTTACAAAAGTCCAAATCCTAAATGGATGAATTTTAAGTGTCAGCAAAGCCAACTTAAGCTGTCTTTTCCAGAAAGGTTGTAAATCTGTTGACAAATCTGCCAGGGTATTTGCTGCATCGGTTCGCAGCTAATCCTTGTCCCTTGTTTTCAGTGTTTTTTTTTTTTGTTTGCCTGCAGACTTGTGAGCAACCCTCGCGCATTTAAAAAACAGCCGTTCTTGTGCTTCTTTTTGTTTGGTTCCTGCGTTTTTAAATTATTACATCTTATTTACAATGTGCGAGTTGTGCCGGCTGCCGCCTTAAAGGCGTGGCATTTGTTGCCGCTGCTGTTGTTGCAGCATTCGTTGTCGGTTGTTGTGTTCTTGTGACAAAGAAATGTTGCAAATTAAGCGCTTGGCTGCGTGTTCTGTACAAAGTTTCAAGAGCGCTTCACAGAGCAACAACAAAATGCAGCTGCAACAAAATTAAATAAAAGTACTCACGTTTCCGTGTGTGCGGCAGGCAATACACATACACAGGCACACACTCGTAATTGTATTCCCACATTTTGCGATGCATATTCGTAATATTTCATTATGTTGCTGCACTCACTCTGCTTTTTCTCACCGCACCCGCTGTAGCTGTAAAAATGTCGTCATTGTGCCGCTTCAACCGCACAACTTTCTGCAATCAATTTGGACTCGTTTACCTGAAATTCCATTAAACTTTGTGCCTCGACGGCGCTTTCTTTAAAGTCTTTAAAATCATTGTCCTTTTCCGTTTCTCTGTTTTTAAGTAGCTAACAATTGTGTATCAAATGGCTGCAATAAACACTCGAATTGCAGATACCTTCTATGTTTTAAACAACAACTAAAAAACTGTGTAATAATTAATAAGCAGCTGAAAATCCAAATCAATAATTACAAAATTGAGAATTGTGTTATATTAACCTATAATATAGTATAGCATTTTCCGCAATTAGTAAATACGTATTAACGAGGGTGCTATAAATATTGCTATCGTTTTGAAATCCACTAATTAAGGCGAGTATAAGTATGCAGTGAAAAGAATAACGTAGTATTTCGGAATAAATACATTGCACTTCAGCCCTATAAATACTTTGCTGCTTGCTCCTTTTTTCTATAGATTCTGTATTTTTCAGTTTGTAAAACTTTTTTGACAGAAAACCTTTTTATTAAATTAAAAAACCATATTCTTCTTAGTGTATGAGAGCTACTACCTCAACTTTTCGCTTCACAAAACTATTCACTGCTATGAAAAATACTGCACTACATTTTTCGAGGGAGTGCTTGAAATAAGTTCGATCCGCGAATGAATTCCCAGCATGCCATTCTCCGATGGTTCAATCGGCATACCCCAAACTGCTCGTTCCGTTGTGGTTTTCTCGACGATAACAAGTTGAAGTTGGCCTTAATACATGTCCAGTTGGCATGCAAGTGGCAGCAGACCCTCCTGGGTGGAGTGTCCTGTACACGGCAATATCGGTAAGAATGCTGGTAATAATATTTGAGGTGTACCACAGCGATGTTCGTACGGAGCACACTATACTATATGAGAGGACGTGCATCCGTATGCGGCACTTTTACGCTGCGTTGGCAATGAGGAACTACACAGACAAAAATGCATACATTTTTAGAGAACCCTCTTAAGCAAGTCTTAAATATATTTGGTTAAAATATAACTAATTCTTAAAAAAACACTTAGGGCAGGCTGGGTATTAAAAGGTTTTAAAGGGATGAGGTTTTGAAATCATTTATAAAGGAGTCTAAAAGTATGCAACAGAATTTTTGAATTCAGAATTATAAAGATTTCATTACGAAAGTGGACACCTTTGAGATAACACTTGCAATAATTAAATGCATTGCAAATATTACTTTAAATATTAATTTTTGTCCCAACTTAACACATTTATTTTGAGTGTACGATTCTCCTCCCCGGAGGCCTGTCCAAAGATGACCCAGAATGCAACTTGTGCGGGTTAGTTGCCTGGTTTTCCCATCTGCACTCGTGTGCGTGTGTCATGTGACTAGGGGCTGCAATGTTTTACTTACCACAAAATTCTGTAACTAAACGCACAGGGGCGTGGCGAGAAGCGGGCGTTGGGGGGGAAGAGGGGAGTTATGTGGCGAATAGATACAGGATACAACGGGTCTACTTATGGAGCACTTGAGGCGGCACGCACACAGGTAAATGCTGCATCGGGCAGGATATATCCAATAGCAAGTTTTGTTCGCAAAAGTTGCCACAAAATACTACGAGAGACAGAGAGAGGGGAAAAGGGAAAGTGGCGGATTCGCCCACAACATATTGTTACGACCAGAGGTAAAGTTCTTGGCCCCAAAATTGTCACCGTTTCAGGTTTCAATGGTGCGCACATTGACAGGATAAACTTTAACTAAAATTTAAGTGGGCAGTGGGCTTGGGTTTTTGGCTCGAGGCTTGAATTTTAAATTACTATAAAATGTCCGATAATGAAAGGCAGGCTGGCAGGTTTTGGTTACCAAGCACAGGGCCTTGAATAATAATGGTTTAAAATTACATTTCCAGTTTGGTTGGCTAAAGGAAACTTTTGCAACATTTGTTCTAACGACTGGTCTTTGAATAACTTAAAAATTTTCTGTAAATTTTCGCCAATTTCATAAGTTTTCCAAATTTGGCTAAAAAATTAGGTGTAAAAGAAAATTTTCTAAAATAAATGATGGTCGATACATTAAAGTCCGCAGGAGCAAATTTTTAAGAAGAAATGTTTAGACATACATTTTAAATTTCTCTCCTTGGAAGGTTTTTATACTATTAAACCATATTTAATTAGTTTTAAGGTTCGATGATTTTTTGTAATCAGCGACAAAAAACTTATTTTCGGTAATCTTAAATTACGAAAAATATTAAATTTAAACTGTCTGGAGCAGGCGTATTATAGCAACGCAAAAGCAAGCTGCTGATTTTGGCGGACCTGGATGACGTTAATGGATCTAATAGAATAATCTTCCTCCCACTGATACTGAAGAAGCTTAAAGCTAAGTGCACCTTTGGCTAATTTGGCAATCATTAAGGCACTCAGCCAGCCAATCATTTAGTCACTCAGCCAGTCAGCCAGTCAGTCAGTCAGTCAATCAGTCAATCAGTCAGTCTGCGTTGTGGCCAGAAATAGGATCGTAATTGGATTCCCGTCTGCTTGTTGTAATGGCTACGATAACGCAACCCAATTGCAAACCGCGCTCAGATTTTAGCTTTTCAGTTACTGTTGTTTAATCAAGCGACAAAAATCAATAGGGCAAGCGGACCACACTGCGTATACATGATTTTTGACGTGTTGGCCATGTCTGGTGGTAGAACGATAAAGGCCCGGTAGATAAATCAGGCAACAAGTTCTCTCTGCACTTAGCAGGATGTCATCTTCAAGCGAAACTTAGCAACCAGCTGGCAGCAATCTCAATTTAAATAATAAAATATTGGACCAATCGATAAATATGAATTATGGTCTCCAGCTCTTCACACATTTAATTAGAGCAAACAAACACTCTCATATGTGTGTTCTGGACAGCTCCTTGAAATCCCCAGGACTGGAAAATCTGGCAAATGCATTACACACGAGGCGACGGAAAATCGAAAGTTTCTTATTTCGCTTGGCCTGCATAATTTTTCGCAGTCCAGTTGGACAAATCCATTCGATAACGAAATAAATTGCTTTCAACAAATGCTCACTGCCTTGATTAATAGCATGGAGCTGAGAGGCAGCCATTGCAAATCCTTTTCACCCGATCGTCCTTGAAGCATCCTGCCTGCCTGCTGATGAGCGCACATTTACTTAAATGTTCTTGGTTCGGTGGCTGCTCCGGGTATTTCCTGTGTGTTTGCGCTGTACGAATTTAATTGAGTGCTAAATGGCACGTAAACTGATAGGTCAACACATACAGGCACACGGGGTTACAGGACTTGGAGGCGTTGGGCCGCTGCATGGACAAACTTTCGACGGCCTCCCAACCCCCCGAAATACCCAAGAACAAGTCAAAGGCAAAGGCTAAGGCGTTGTCAAGGCCACTCACCCACCACCCATGGAGTTCACTGCGAACGTGGCCTAATGTGCATCAACGTTTCAACAAATCAGCAAACACACGCCACTCGTAAATTGCGTGGGCCAGCACATGGTCGTATAAAGGATTCAAAAAGGAAGTGGCCTGCAGTGTTCAATTAATTTCATTAAAAGACTAACTTTTGTATTGAATCGTGTGCACAGTCATCAGCTTTAGTTTAAAAACACTTATACTATTTTTAGTTCAAAATTTCTTTACATTTTTTTTAAGCCAAGAAAATTCTTAAGAGTTCATTTTTAAAATTTTTATTTTTTCAAAACAAATTAAAGAAAATACTTAAAGTGTGATTAAAATAATTGGTTTCTATTTAATGTTTAAATTTTATTATTTTTAGTCAATAACAATTTTACTAAAAAATAAACAATTAAATATGGATGCTAATTTTCTTAAATATGACGATATGAATACATTAATTTATTTATTTCAATACATGAAAATACGATTTAAGTTATTATATTTTACGACTTTTTTTTGCTATTATACATCTACTTTGATTATTTAAAAAATACTTTTCTGACCTTCTTGCGTAAAAAACCTTATGTTTGCTAAATATTTTATAAAAAAAATATTCGAAAATTAAATTTAAAGTATTTTACATTTACATTTTTCACATACATTTTATAAATTGTAACACTTTTTGTGTTCTCTGGATGAAATAACTTTTAGACTTTTAGGTTTGCACGTCCTTTTTGGCTTTGAGAGCATCACATTAGCAGGACAATTTGTTGGGTAATCTCCTTTTGGTCTAGCAAGTTCGGGCTCCATTTCCATTTCGCCTCTTGGCCTGGCCGAACTTTTTTGGCCCGATAATCCAACGCCGTCTGCGAAAGTATCCTGCGAGTCCTTTGAGCGTGTGTGCGAATGCGAGTCGAGATAAACGTCAGCACGTGCAAATAAAGCATTAAAACAGCCGGCCACATATTAAACCAAAGACACTGAAAGAAAGATTGAGGGGCGGAGGGACGGAGGCGCCTTGACCGCAATGACTCAAATGACGAACGGCAAAGGGCATCCTGCTCCATGATCGCTATCCCTTGTTGTGGGTCCTGACTTACGCAAACAGTAAGTCAGCGGCCACCCACACACTCACATCTGAATGGCAAGGACGCACGTCTCAAGTTTATCAAAGAAAAACGAATGGGGGGAAAAAAAGCAAAGGAAGAAAAAGGAAAGAAAAGCGAGCACAAAAAGCTACAAAGAGCACGGGAAATCCAAGGAAAAGCAGTGGTAACAGGTCAGGCCACACTTAATTCATTCGTGATTTATATGTGCCGCTTTCGGGGACTTAAAATGTGGTTACAGCTTTTGGCTTTCGCATTCGACATCGGCTTGGATTTCTGGCTTTGGCTTTGGATTTTGACTAAAACTAACGAAACTATGTGTGCGGTCTGCTTTGGGCGAATGATTTGCCTGCGCTCAATTAAAAATTCCCCTTGAGCTGCTCAAAATTCAATTGGAATTCCCCTTCGGCCTCAACCTTTACCCCAAAAAATATTTCCTGGTATTTTCGGCAAACTCGAGCAAAAGCCAGCAAAACCGCTGATAAAATGCATATATATATATATATATATCCCTGAGCAGAGACTTTTGGCTAAGCCTGTGAAAACAAGTTTTTTGGCTAGCTGCCGCCGTTCGGCATTTTGTCACTTTGACAAAATTGTTTGGTAGTTTTCTAGCCGGAATCGCTCTCCTCTCGACTCGTTTTGACTCGAGCCCAACTTGTCGTTCAAGTGACATTCAATTATTATTTCAGCCAGGCAGTGCACAAAACTTTCCATCGAAACTCAACTAAACGAAACGAAACGAGACTCTGCGACAAACGACAATATTGTTAGAATGTATCTCTGTCAGACAAATGTCCGACAGAAATACGGATACATATCTATAAAGTGAACAGGGGGGCCGAGGGGTCAGGGACCCATAATACGTATTTGCGCATTAAATTCAAAACTTTTCAAATAGTTTTGTGCCAAATAAAATCAAAAAAAAATCTAAAAGAAAATAAAAACAAAAAATTGCCCATAAGTCTGAAAGTCTTGTGCGTATAGAAAAAAATAAAAATGAAAACTTTTAAATTACATTTTCAATGAGAAACGCTGAGACACTAAGGCTCAGTTTCCATTTTACGGCTTAGACAGGCATTTTAACTGATTAAAACAAAATTTTGGAAGCTGGAAAGTTTTGCTTAAGAAAGATATTTTATACCTGCACTCGTAGCCTGGTATTTTCTTTTAGTTTTAGTGCACTCTATGGCAGCAATGTCGATAAGAAGCAATTTTGTTTAACTGAATAAATGCTGATAAAAGTCAGAGAAATGGGTTTCACCATTTCACTTTGTTGAATTAATGTCAGCGAAAAAAATAATAAATAATACCCAGCTTAGTAAATAATTTATTCTCATTGATAAAATAAAAGTCTCAAGTAAATGTATTTAAAGACCTGTGTAATCAACATATTAACTTGAAAAATAATATCAATTAGTAAGTTAATTGAATACATGTAATAAAACTTAAACTAAAACTGAAAGTACCTCTTTGAAAAACCTTTTTAATATTCGTAAAATATGAGCTCAAAACAATAATAAATATGTCACACGCGGAAAAACCTTAATTCGTGTATTTGCGTTGCACAAAAATCACAGAAATGTTAAAAAGTTCGAGCTCGATTTTGCAAACAATTTTACCCCTGGTGGAGCTTAGGTAAATTCCGGATTGTAAATGCATATGCGAGTGGGAGTTTCTTATTTTTTCGCCGGATAACTCGTAATTTGGACTCGAGGCTGCCGCCCAAAAAGCGTGCAGCTTAAAATTAATGACAGCGACGTAAATGTCAACGCAGGATGAAAAACAAGCACAACTTTTAGCCAGCCGCAACGTGTGGCAAAAACAATAATAAAGCCGAGTTTTTTGGGGTAGTAAGGTTACTGGGGGTACGAAAAGCGGGGTGGTTGGGGTGAGGTGGGGGTACGATGCATGGCTTCCGGTTTTTGTTCGCGCGCTGGTATTCGCTGCCACGCCCAGTTCCTGGGGTCCGCCCCTTTTTGGCCAACTCCTTGCCAACGGCATTGCGTGCTCGAGTGTCACATATGCACATTTTATTTATAAACTTGCAGCAAAGTGGAAAATAAAAAGCGACTGACTCCTCGTAATGCAATGCCACCTCAACGGGCAACTACGCTTTTTCGTCCTTTTTTTTGTTGTACTACTTTTTGCTCCTTTTCACTCCATTTTTACTCCTTGCATGCCCATGCCCGGCGATAAAGTCCGTGAAATGCTTATCATGCCCAGGCCGGATGTGCACAGTGTCAAGCAGCAGCGGCAAAGCGTTTTTATATCCCACGATAGTTTAATGCATAATTGAAAAGCACGCAAAGTGAAACAATAGACCAAGCCGAAGGAAGGCCATTTAAACCACTTCCGACTATTGGGAAGAAGAAACGCCCACAAGTGCATCGCCCCTTAAAATATTTGCTAGAATCCAGGGTCCTTTAATTTCCTGGAAAAAGAACAAACATTACGGTTGGCAACCAGAGAATTTATGTTTGCACAAAACGCTTTTGATAAGGTAAATAAAGAGGCAGCTCAGTTTTTAAATTGCCCTCACATTTTTGGGTTTAATTTTGTGAAATATGCAACACCACAATTTTAACTCTCTTTCATCAAAAAGGACATGTGTTGATCCTTACCGACTACCACAAACTTTTTGGTTTTTATGTAATATTTGTGTACTGTTTCCGACAAATATTAGGGGTTTTGGTAGACAAACATTTTGTGCGTTTGATTTGTGAAATATTCAGAGGTGTCATGGGTAATAAAATGTGTAAGCAGTACACAAGTTTTAAATTAAATAGTGTTTATTTTCAAAATCTTGCAATCACATTTAATGTCTTACAAAAAGTGAATACAGATGTATTTTAAATTAATATTTTTGCTTTCATCTTCGGTCTTTGTAACATAATCGCATTGTCATCTGTCCAAAAAAACTTTCTCTTTTGCGAAGGCAGCTTAAGTCGTTTTAAAACATCTTCGTATTAATTGAATTTTCTGCCTTGCTGGCAGCTTTCTAATCGTTTTTCATTGGCCATGTAAAACTCAAATTAATGGCAATCAACATTTCTGCCCATTTGCACTTGTTTGCACTTGATAATGGAAATTATTTAATATTTACGGGCTCAATTGGGCACGCAACAATCGCGCTAATGAACTGTGTAATTCATTTAGGCGGCAGAAAGAAGTCGCATCAAGTGTTGAAAATCGGGTGGCAATTGTGGTCGTAATTGAATGGCGCTTAGCGAAACCAAATCGCAGCTTTATGTCGCTCTTTAGAGGCACTTGCAAAGTGCGGAGAACAAGTGGCTGTCAGCCGCCATCCGGCATAAAATGCACAAACAAAGCGCGTTTAAGAAAATGTAAAAATACTGCCAAAGTATGCAAAGCTGCTCGTAAAAACACTCGAAACTACGTGCATGCAGCTCGTCGAGCGTCTTGCGTCCTGCGTCCTTGAGAGGGAATTTTGTGTGGAGCTTTTGGTAGTTGCTTAGCTGCATCCTTCCATGACCGGTTTCCTTCCTGAGAATCCATCAGCGCTAATTTTGCATATTTCAGTTAGCATTTTTTGTTCGGCTTCAACTATTGGGCTCCTTTCATTTCAGTGCACTTTACTCGCCTTTTGTTTGGCTAAGCCGGCTGGTGACTTGTGTTATTTTTTTACCAGCCTCAATGCTCGAGGTTATTTAAGTTATGCAGTGTCTGAGGAGAAAGGTCGGCGAGATCTCGGTCCTGATGATGAATTATGTGCGCCACGTACGTTATTAATAATTCCTGTGCTGTCAACAAATACATTGTCTTGTGCCGCTCTGTCTACTTCCCATGCTAAGGGCCACATTGCGTATGCGTGATATGTTTGTATGGGCCCCAAACTAGGCATCATCCAAATTTATTGGCCATCTTGTTTTGCAGCAGCAACCGAATTCGAATCGAGAGTCCCTCGACGACCTACGCAATCTGTTTACAACTCATGCGGGGGAGGGGGATGAAATACCCATGCCACATCACGCATACGTCGTGTACTACGGCACAACCCATTCGTTCATCACGCATACGCCATGTATTACATCATAGCCACTGTTTGTTTGCACATTGTACACATTTTACATCCCGTACAGTCTACAGTGGCTGGAGTGGCAAAGTTAATGGGCGGAAAAATTCAACTCAATCAATTACCAGGACAACACACTCGGCCAGTTGAACATGTGTAATTGATACGAGTCCTTAAAGGTGTTTTGTGTTATTTATGTTGGCACTCCTTTGCCCAGCATCGCGTGCAAGCACTTTCAACTTGAGTATCCCATGTGTTAACAGGGCCACTTCATTTCGGCAATTAAACGGTTACATTGTGCTTTGCCCACTTCTCTGGGGAAAGGAGGAATCAAGAGCCGGTAGTCGAGAGATAAATCATTTGTCAAATCAATTTATTAACAGGCCTCACAATGCTTGGGTGAAATTAGCTAATTATTCGGTGGTCGGCAGTTTGATGATTAAATATTTCATACGCTTCAACTGACACCGACTAAGTTTGTCCAGGCAGAAATCACAAATGTCTGGCGATTTCCCCCGGCTGCCTTGGCCCAAAACCAAACACTGCAGCATTAATTAAATATTTATGCACTATACACAAGTAAACATACAGCATACACACACACACACAGGCGAGGCCAAACAGAGCGCAACAAATAAAGACGGTCAATTCTGTTACGGCACGGTGACTCGAGGAGTAACAAGGATATACAAACAGGCACATACAACTCGTACTTGAACTCTTACTTGTCCTCACATTCATATAGCAGTAGTTGCCTTTATTTACCGCTTTAACATGTAAGCTCAAGACAATGCAATAAAGTTGAAATTAGTTCGGGCCATAATTTCAGGTGAACATCCGGAGGCAATGCAAACTGGTTCATCCGGTTGTCAGTACAATTGGCTGACAATCGTCCTGCTGCTGGGCCTTGTCCTTTGCTACAGTCAACGGTGCTGCTCCACACTGCCGGCATCATTAACGTCGCCATCGCCATTACCATCACCATCATCATTGCCGGCGGCAGCAACGGGAGAAAGTGCATCTAGTGAAAGTGTGGCAACAGCAACAGCAACAAAAACAGCAGCAGCAACAACAACAACAGCCACGAGGAAGCGGTGTCCTGCGGTCAAAAGCTGTCGCCAGGCCGCCAGTAATGTCCTGGCCAAAAGGTCCTGTCACAGATGATCGAATGAAGGCCACAACAGCCCCAAACTAAATAGAGTAATTTAAAGAGCCACATGAAATGTGTGCGAGTGAGTGTTTGGTTAAGTATCTCTGAGTGTGTGAATGATCGTTTGAGTGTTTGCTATTCAGCCGTTTAGTGTGTCAGTTTTAAACTTGTACTCAAAACAAAATGAAAAAAAAAACAACCACAATGCAATGGCGCAGCAATGGATTTCATTGAATCAAATCAAACTTCATTTTCTGAATGATTTTCCTGCACAATAAAATAAATATCAACGTTTTCTTGTTCTTAAAACGATTCTCTCTCTTTAAAATTTTAAATACACATTTCATTAAAATTGTTGAATCATTTCGTATTTTTTTTCAAAAAAAGTTTATAATTAAATAATCAAATTAATATATCTCAATAATACTTTAATGTACATAAAATGTACAATATTATAATGTTTTTATTTATTTTATATTAATACTTTTAAATAAAAATGACTTTCTCAAAAACAGATAACATTAATAATCGCAAAAGTCTACATACTTTATTCATTTACTTTATGCCGTTATTGATGTTTTTAATAATTATATGATTGGCAGACTTTTTTCTATATTCGATGTGTTTAATTTGTATTTGTGACGTTTACGTATTTACCTGTTCCTAAAAAACCACAATATTTTCATTAAATACAGTTAATTAAAATATTCATAGTGAACTTTTTTCTACTGCCCAAGCCGTTGCAATGTATTTATATAAATAATATTATGTGTAAGCTAATTGATTACAATTTAATGTGTATATTTAAACAAAATCAAAATTTACTATACGATGTGTGTAAATAACAAACTTAAACATAATTACGGCTTAACCGAAGCGAGGCATACAAAAAAATATGTATCGCAAACATTATAGGAATGAGTAATATCTATGCCCAGCGGCGTTGACTCTTTTAATAAATTAATGAATAATCAAATAAAGTGCAGTGTACAGTGCAAGTGCCGAGGCTCAATATTCAATAATTAGATAAAAACGTAGACAAGCCAAAAAGCAACAAAATGAGAGCAGCAGTGAGTCATAAAACATTTAAATTGATTGCCATATCATGCAAATATTTGCACTGCGCCATTTTCCACCCAAGCCAAATTCAAATTCAATTTTCTGTTTTATTCACCCGCACAAAATACAATTTATTTAATTTTTTATTGCATTGATATTAATGTCACAATTTTATAATTGACGGTAAACCAGGCTGCCACATTTGGTAATGATTAAAAAATTCTCTTCGTATTTATCTAATAAATTCTTTAAAACGGCTGAAATATTTTCATCGATCCGTTCATTTGGACTGTATTTAAATGACATTTGACACAATTCCCCTTTAATATTGGTTTCCCATTAGCTTAGCGACCTTAATTAAAAACACCGTTTTTGTGTTAAATGACGACTAGCTAAAAAAGCACGCATAGAGTAATTTTGTATGATTATTTTTTCAAAATCGAATTGCAGTAATTGGCAAAAATGTACAGTAAACACACAAATAATTATAACCATTAAAAAAAGAATTCCTATTCCACCCAATAAATTAATTTAATTAGGCATTAAAATGTTAAAAATTAAAATATCAGATTTGATTTCAGGTGATAGAAAAAAATTAAAATGACTTTGTTGACATACCGCAAATAATATAATTCACAAATGTTATAATTATAAAACAACAATTCCATTGGCCTGGATCTCAAACGATTTATATAGGCCTGAAATAACTAACATTCGCTATTCAAATCAAGCAATAACCAATTTAAACTTATTGAGAACGCTTGGCCAATTAAAATGTGATGTGATTTCCCCCATCTTGTGTTTGGACACAATTATAATGAAACATAATTCGGAATTATGCATTGCCATTTTGTTTGTTGCGGCCACAGCAAGGTAAAATTAATTTTATTAATTTCCGTTAAGCCGTAAAAATAATGTTAGTCATAAGCTGATTTTATGAGAGTATTATCTGGCGAATTGGGTAATAAGAGATAATGCTGCAGTTCCCAAATGCCGACTTGGTTGGCAAGGGAATTTATTTAAATTTGTATTAACAAATTAAAATATTGTCGAAGATTGCAAGTATATAATTGCTTTTTAATCAACATTTATTTAATAACCCTTTTTAGTTTCTTAATCATCATTTCAAGTTTAAATTCCTGGTTCAATTAGCATTTCACCATCCTTTCGTTTCTGACTTAAGCTCATCAATTGTTAATGCAACCAATCAAAAATATAAGCAGTCGCCTACAAATAAATATATATACTTGAGTTTAAGTGTGAATACAAACATATGCCAGCCAAATTGGAATTCTAACTCAACGGAATGCTAATGCCATAAGCCCACACGCATTTGCCATCAACCTTTAAAGCGCAGTACATAAATAATACATAATACATATGTAATCGTAGGCCATCAGCTAAGTAATTCCTGTATATTAAAGTTAATTAGTGAAACTCTAGAGTTATGCATTAGCCAAGTAAATTTACATACTATGTGTGACTAACGACACATAGTTAAATAGTTGTAATAAAGCAATCGAACTGTGTAAAACGAACTACTTTTAACTGTTGAAATTAAACTAAATGGCAAACTAGTGAATGCATAACATAAATATGACATCATAAAGAAACATAGCAAAACATTACAATAATAAACAAATAGCAACGATAACAAAAGGTAAACAACAGGGCGGAAAATATATATAAAAAAAAAAACAACAAAAAACAGAATAATTGTTTGTCTTTTGTGCAATCATTGTCGCCACAGTATTGTAAAACAACAAACAAGAGTAAAAAGCGATACGATTAAAATTTTTTATTTAAAAATTAACCCATCCGTGGCGTTTTCATTCGGGGGGCTTAGCTGTGTTAAAGGCACTGCCTGCTCAATTATTTATGCAAACTACAAGGGAACCCAAACAGCTGGCTGCATCCTCCAGCGGCAGTCGAAGAAATGAAAAATAAGCTGCAACGTATGCGTGTGTCACATGTAATCGCTGGATTATAGACAGCTCGGCCAGGAGTTCAGTATGGCAGGATGGCAGGCGTTGAAAACTGGGTCAGCAAATAAATCGAAAAGGCTTAAAACAAGGAAAAGGAGAGGCCATAGAACAGCCATGGACAGCCGAAGCTTATGCACACCGAACAGATTGCTCCCGGGCATAAAGTAGGATGGCTCCTGAAGGACATGGGTCTTGTAAGCATGTGGGCGGTGTGCGAGTGTGCGAGTGTGAGCAACTCAAAACAATTTACATTTGTTGTCCTGCTGATGTGTTGCAAAAACACAGGACATTCTTCCGTTTCTAATTACTTTCAGCTCAATTCACGTGAGAGAAAATAAATGGAGCTCACGCCCGAGCTATTCTAAAGTATTTAAAAGGTATGTGGTTGCTTATTCAGCAATGCCATGGTACTCATATATTCATCAGAGAAGTTTAAACTTATTACTAACTCCTTTTTTTTAAGCTTTGTAACTTTTCTTTTATTTTTGAATACTTTTTTATAATATAATTATACCCGTTACTCGTAGAGTAAAAGGGTATATTGTATTCGTGCAAAAGTATGTAACAGGTAGAAGGAAGCGTTTCCGACCCTATAAAGTATATATATTCTTGATCAGGGTCACTAGCCGAGTCGATATAGCCATGTCCGTCTGTCCGTCTGTCCGTCTGTCCGTCTGTCCGTCTGTCTGTCCGTATGAACGCTGAGATCTCGCAAACTATAAAAGCTAGAAGATTGGCATTTTGCATGCAGATTCTAGGAGTTCCTACGCAGCGCAAGTTTGTTTCAAAAAGGTGCCACGCCCCCTTTAACGCCCACAATCGCTTATATACGATTTTAAAAATTTAAATATTTCGGAAAAGTAAAAATGCAGTTTTATTGTGTTTATCAATACCTATCGAAATGTAGAAGAAATTTTTCAAATCGGACCATTCGTTAAAAAGTTATGCGTGATCAAAGTTTCTATCTCCATCTCCCTCGCACTCCCTTTACCTG
This sequence comes from Drosophila fuyamai, assembly GCA_018153365.1. Taxonomy (NCBI): domain Eukaryota; kingdom Metazoa; phylum Arthropoda; class Insecta; order Diptera; family Drosophilidae; genus Drosophila; species Drosophila fuyamai. The sequence continues at coordinate 10,118,616 of JAECXW010000155.1, forward strand.
AGTAACGGGTATCTGATAGTCGGGGCACCCGACTATAGCGTTCTCTCTTGTTTTTTCACGTTTCGTACTTTGTTAACCTATTTAATTATAATTTAAATCAATTTGATTATTAATTTACGTATAAGTAAGTATTATACAATATACAAAAATTATAATACTATATTTATATTTTGAAAACGGTTAGTAATAACAATAGCTTTTCTAAAAATAACATTTCCCTTTTGGATTATGATTAGAGCAAACTCACTTATTTCCCTAATTTTTCTTTTTTTTGGGCTGACAGAAATTTTAATTACAAATGAACTAATTTGAAATTGAATCATTTTGAACGTCCTTTGGGCCTCTAAAGTTTTGACAGGCGATCACGCAAAACCGCAATTGCAAGCGAAATATAGGTGTAATTTGGGCCAGTTCATTAATTAACTATTTCTTCATTGGGCAGCTGTGAAACGCAGAAATGCAGCTGTAATTCCATTAAATTGCGCCGCAAATCCCAGCTTATCCGCATGCCTGTCTGCGTTCGAATTCGAAATAATAACAATAATGCGACGCTGCGGCCATCCTTTGACCGCAGGCAGCCCAAATACCCGTAGTCTGTATTCGGAACTCCGGCGAAATGCAATGGGATCCCAAATTTTAAGGCCATTTTGCGACTGCCGACTACCGACTGCCGACTGCGTTGGCATAAAAATATTTATACGCTCACTTGAGTCCAAATTGATGCGCGCTGCTTATGCAAATTTCTGGTTGCCTAAGCAACCGCAGTGCCAAGCTGTTGTTGGCTGGATTTTGAATTTGTAGAATGGGCGGCGGGCAGTAGGCCCGAAATCCCGACCCGGACATGGGCATGTAATTTGGCCTGATAGATTCTGCTTAATGGCTGGCATTAGACACATTTGTTGCCTGTGTGCCACGGCCACAGGAACAGCAGAGCAGAGCCATGGTTTTGGCCTGATATTGATTCGGGCACAACATGGGGCATGGTCGGCGAAATCAGTTTTAAACAGGCTTCTCGGCGCCACAGACCTCAGATTTTCGCATTCACATTTTCATTTGACAAAACATTTTGCACACACGCGTTTGACCGCATTCTTTGCCAGCATTCGCACGCTAATTTGACTGAAAATTTAGATGCCATCAACATACTATACGTGTAATCCGCAGGAATTCCTCAAATGACAGTTGCACCGTGAATAGAAGCGGGTATGCACGTATTTGGATATTTAATTTGGGGAATATCAGACCATAGATAGCTGCATTTCTAGGAAATCCAATGTATTTTTAATGTCGTCTTAGCTTATTGATAAAATGGCTTAGACAATCAAAAAGCCATTTAAATCGCATTAAATTTATAATTTAAAACTGAAAGTTTTGTGTTTCGAGCAAATAAGAATGAATTAAAAAGCCATTCAAAGTGCATTGTATTTTAATTAAAAACTTAAAACTATGTCTTTCGAGCAAATAAATATGAAATTAATTTGAAAGCATATTAAAGCACATTTCAGTTTTCATTTCAGTTTTTAAATAAAAAATTGAATGCGATTTGAGTTGCTTTGTAATGGTTTTAGCCATTTGACCAACAAGATAAAGTAACACAAGAAATACTTTGTTTTAAGTTAGATAGTTAATCAAGATTTGCTCTTAAAAATAATGTCAAAGACAACAACTTTATCTTTCTAACTTTTTAATATATTATCAATAATATATATTATTTTATGTGTTTATAATAAAAATTTAAAATGATATTGTTGCACTCTAATAAAATTGTTAAAAAATGAAATGTAAATTTGAATGCGATTTGTGGCCCTTGGTAAAATAAAAAGTCATTAGTTTAAGTCAGTGAAATTGAATATTTTATTTGTACAAATATGGCATAATCTCTGGCCCTATAAAACATATGATAAAGCTTCAATTTCGGACCGATTACAGAGGATTCCAGGGCACATACCATGTTTTTCCGGGGGCGCAAAATGTGACAATGGTTGTTTGGGCCGCGAGGGCGTGGTCACGGCCAATGTGGTCGGGCATAAACTGGCCGCTACAGCAACCGCATGAAATGCCAGTTGAATTATAGACCATTTGAATGAAATTATTTTAATTGCGTAAATCACTTTGCAGCCAAACCGAAAATTCAACAATGCTGCGGTGCAACTGGGGGCGGTTCAGTCGTGCAGAGCGCCACTGGGGGCGTGGCAGGGTAAAGCGTAGTGGTCCTGGCCGAAAAGTAAAGTGTGAGCATGCCACTGGCACACTTATTGGCCAATCTCATTTAATGCTCGCCACTTTTGCGGACTTTGTGGGCTAACAAAGTAGAAATTTTTGGGGGGAAAGGGTGAAAATAGAAAAGCATGGTGGCAGGAATGGCATCTAAAAAGGACTGAGGACCCTCCAAAAATTGAACAAAATTATTTCTGTTTGCATATTTGCACTCCATTCCACGATAATTGTTTTTGCTAGGTCGACAATGGAAATAAATTCCGACAACAATTGCGCACAGCTTCATTCCCCGGGGAAAAGGGGAACGTGGGAGGATGCCACTTGCAATTGCAACTATAATTTGTACAAATTATCGCCAATATTATGAAAGCATTTGGCACACACCGCAGCGAAATGCGCGCTTCTAATGGAGCACACGGCGTATGGGCGCTATCAATAAATGCATATTTTACATGCAGCGCGACACTTGAAGCGGCGATAAATGCAATGTTTCCATAATTTATGAGTCGACATGGACAGATGGGGCGCAAATATTTGCAAACACTCTTCGTGCATTACATTAATAAAACAGGATAAAACCGGGCGCAAAGGTCGCCCTAAAATTAAACTCCTGCAAGTATTTCTTGCCGGGCATATCCTTTTTGGTCAGTGAAGGATGTCCTGGGAAAATCACTAGAAACACATCCCAACATGCTTCAGTTTTGTTGACCATTTACTATATGGTACACAAACAGAATTTAGATCTATGTATTTTTGACAATTTAAGAGGAATTGATTGAATTTTTACCAACAAACAAAAATCCAGTTAACAATAAATAAAAATAAGCCATTTTTAAAGGCTTTATCTTTCTTTTAAGTTGCGATATTTATGATTGCTACTCTTTTTATTTATGTGTGGATTACAATATTGACCTCATTTATATAAACCCTATTTATTTCAAGGAATATTTTACTAGAACTCTCGAGTGGTCATTGTTGTCAGTCGTGCGATTTAGTCATGATACGAGATATGAGTGCCGGGGCGTGATACATGATGAGGCTTAGCACGCTTCCCGCGCTCCCTAAATACTTAGTACACAGAGCAAGTAGAACTGTGAACTATGAACTATGAACTATGAACTTATGGCATATGTATTTGCTCGCCTTCAGCAGCAATCAACTGCACTTAGCCTTAAGTGGGTTTACTCCACTTGGGCTCACACTCCCGCCGGCTGAATTCAATGCCCGCCCGAGAGCCACTTGGCGACGTCTTCAACTGAAGCCTCGAATCCCAGCACTTGCAGGATCACTGATAGCACCACGGCGTTGACTCGAGCGGACATGGACTTCCTGCCTGTCATTCCGACATCCTGCCATCCTGCATCTGCAGCCGGATGCGCTGACACAAGGTTCGGAAACAGCCTACTGGTTTAGGGGGTATCTATGTATCAAACGTAAGTAGTTTTACTCAAATAAATATTGAGATAAATACAATAAAATACTTGCCAATAATTGTCAGGAAATACAGATATCCGTAGCTTTTTTACTTATTTTTTTCAGTTTTCAGAAATCCTTTAGCTCGAATAATAACGGCTTAATATCAAGTATCTTTATTTTCTGAAATGGATAATTAACATAAGCTTATTTTTCCAGCGTATAGGATTTATTTATTGTTTGTTTATTAAATATACGTTTATTTATTCCTCTAATTTTTAATTTTGAGTCAAAAGTTATACACATATATTTTATTGATACGTTCATTATGTTTTCTGCATTGATACATTAATCATGTTTTCTACATTAACCTTTAAAGTAAAATAGGAAATTAAAACAATCTTTGGTGCAACCCGAAGTTTAAGTTTAAGATACAACTTCAACAGAATTTTTGATAGTTTTTCCAGAAACATGTACACGAAAGAATCATTGGTATAATTATTAGATGGAATTTCTTAACACCCAGTTGTTGCCTTGCAACTTGCAACATGTTTGAACAACGTGGTTATACGTTCTAGTTCGAACAGTTTTGGGATATTGCAAACGAAGTATAACAGTTTGAAAAGGGATGTGAAACTGGATTCATTTGTAGCATACATTGTAAAATCTTTTTTGTAAAGTCAAAATATAATAAAATACCTGCCTTTTTTTTAAAGAATAGTAGCCTAATAAGGTAAAGAAATCAAGTCTAATGGAATAAAAACAAGACAAATTTGGTGTCTTTCAAAATTAATTTAATTTGTAAATATAAATAAATTAATTATGTGAATTATTTAGTGTTCACTTTCGTGATCTAAAAACAATTGCTTTCTTGTACAGATATATGTTTTTTTTGCTTTGTGTTGCATAATATATAACTATGTTGATATTATAGACTAAAAAGAAATTAAATATGTTACGTCAATAAAACAAGTATAATGTAATATTGCACTTTTTTAATGAAATTAGAATCATACAATTCGAATCAAATACTCAAACTAAGTTGCACCTTGAAATTCTCATAATTTGATTAAATCTCTATTATTCAAATGAAGCCAATCGTGACTACTTCTAGATAATGCCTCAATTTGACTTGAAACGATTATATCCCTTTTCGATTTGTGTAGAAGGAAGCGCAGCGGGCTGCGAAATAATTGTCTTGTCAACTTATGGATTTCGTATTGTTTGGCCATTTCCCAAGGACATCATCAATCAGGCGAACAAAGACGAGCCACCTAAACACACACTCCTGGACACCAGCACACATGCCACTTATTGGTGTCACGACCATCATCAGAGTGACGGACAACTTACAGTTTTGGGGATTACTCTTTCTTTACTTGGGAAAGGAAAAAAAAGTCGATCGACTCCCGAGACATGACCAATAAAATGGGGTTAGAACCGTGCAAAAAGCCAGCACAGAAGTCACGTTGGTTGCCAAAAATTTGGCAAACTTGCCCACAATGACAAACTAATTAAAATGCAAAACAGTTTCCTATTTTTAATTTTCGCTTTCCTCACGGCCTTTTCTTTCAGCTTGCTGACCACTGGGATTTTGGCAGTGGAACAATTTTTATTAAAATTAAAGCAAATCTGTTATTGTTATTTGAAGGACATGCAGTGGAGACTAGTGAGTGACGTCTAAGTTACACCTCGACAAGGGCATTTATTTCACCATTTTTTTACCGAGTGTTTACTGTACATGGTCTTGTATCTATTGGCATATTGGAAAAGTGCCATGCCACGACCTTTTTAGGTCCCTTTTATACCGGCATTTTTTTTGCCCAGTAATTTTCTTCGCCTTCGTTTTTGTTGCTTCAACGCCGGCTGGAGTCTTCTTCTTTGCCTTTGGGTCCTGGTCAGTTGCTATTTTTACATATCCCACCAATATGTACTTAGAGAAAAATATATGACATGCTGAACTATTTTTTGGTACAAGAAAAATATTAATTTTTAGGGCCAGCTTGGACAATGGAAGAACTCACCTGAGGAAAAAACAATTGTAAAGATAGTTCTAAACCATAAGTAGTTGATTAAAAAAGTACAATATGGAATTTATAAAAATGTTTTTTATTTTTAAATGGTCGGCAATGGTTATATTAAATAGATTTCAAAGATTTTTTTACCAAAGATAAATTAAAATAAATTAAAATTGTGATTTGTGGATTCTTTCTTTTTAAATATATAAATATTATGATTTTTTTTTGGTAATATTCCAAACATTTATCTGCTTTATTAATTTGCTGAAATTCGCAGTGCAGATAGAAATACATTTTCGACATACTTATAATCGCACGTGACCATAAGTGCGTCTGTCCGTTGGTCGCTCTTTTTCGACCGAAGATATTTTGTGTATTTCGGTCATGTAACGGTAAAAATTGTTTGCATATTGTTTCGGCCTGGCCAACACGGCCATTGTGATTTTGTTTCCCGCTCTCAATACACAGATATCCTTATATATATATACATATATAGGTATACATTCGGACAGCAAAACGTGTGCCAGATTGAATGAGGCAAATGAAGCGATCGTGAGGATGCCAAAGACGAAGGCGGCAAACTTGCGTTTGTTGAACAAATTAAAATAAAATATATATGTGGCGAGGTGGGTCACGCACGTGCGCCTGTGGCTATGCAACGATTTCTGCACCATTCCACAGGACCCTGAACACATACGTATAAACAGACTCAAATTAATGGCTGGCAGCGCCATAAGTTATGCAGCTGCATATTAAACACCCGAGTGCGATTTCGATACCGATTCCCAGCCTGAGCTCCTGGCCCCGATTCAGCTATGTGGCATTTACACCAATTATCACACACACCATACACACACCGCCCCAGATGTGCAGGCCTGAAAGTTATATCATAGCCGGGCCGAGAATATATGGCATTGCTAATGGTCGAATTTCACACGCCTGCTTAAACAGAGTCCCCTTTCCCGTCCCTTTCCCGTCCCCGTTCCCTCGTCCCTCGAAAACTCGACTGCGTGTATTTGTAGGCTGCATAAACAAACAACTAACTGGCTAGATAGATAACTGGATAGAGATACCGGCCCGGAGACGAACAGATAGCCCCTTGGGGTCCACACATTTGCATTGAGTGCGACCATAAATCAGTTTCATTCAATTCACTTAAGGACATTTTAGGTGCTAATTTCGAGCTGCCCTACTGAGCCTCAGATTGGCCAGCAGAAGTCAGTGACAAGTCGGTCAGATAAATGTTGTGAGATCGAAATAAATTAGGGGTTGTGTGGAGCACTTCGAGCTTTGCTGGGGCAACCACATCTATAAGTTATTCACTTGGCTTAGCCAGAAATAGGAAAGAAGCCAAAGTACTTAGGACACAAGTTTTATAAAAAATTTGATATTCGGCCAGATTTAAGACAGATAATCAGATCACAATCATTTAAAAGAATGCCACTTTAAAATCGGATTTTTGTAAGAGCTAATCATTTCGAAAATTTTGGAAAGGGTAACTCCACATAAAAATGACGAAAAATTCAGATTTTTGGTCACTTTGCGGCAAAGGCATTTTTCGAAAATTTGGAAAGCTCATAAAAATGACTAAAAATCGACCCAACAATAAAAACTAAGATGAGTATACAGATTTTTAGAGGATTAAACCACAATTATTTAGAGGTATGCCACTTTGAAATCGGGTGTCTGTAAGAAAAGTTATGGGCTTAGAAGTGCATGCTTTTGGTCAAAGCCATTTTCGAAAATTTGGAAAGGGGTTCATAAAAATGGCTACAAATCTAACCAAAAATACAAAACTAAGCACAACTATTTAGAGGAATGTCGGATGTATGTTAGTTATGGGCTTAGAAATTCAGGTTTTAATTAAACAAATTTGCCTTATTGTTTCAATAATATTTGTAAAAGCATTTAAAATTTGCCATTGTATAATGGCTAGAGTTTAAAATCTGAGTGAAAAAAAATGTCTATTTTACTGAATTAAGAACATCTGACTAAAATTATAATGCCCTTTATAAGGGTATAACAATTATTCCTTTTATTCTTGTTTAATACTGAAAACCTATGTTAGAGACAGTCTAGACATTTAAAAAGCGAATTTCGTTACAAAGTGATGAGGAAAAAAAAATGTTTACCATAGACCGTAAACTTCTTCCTCAGGTTATTCAAATTGTATAAGCTACTGTAAATGGGACTGATTTGGAAAAAATGGCAAACTTTTCTTGGGCAACCACACCAACATCCAAAATATATATCTCTGCCCCTCACTGATTGCACTCAAATTGATTCCTGAATACGTATTTGCATTTGATTATTTGTTGCTGGTGATTTCTATGCAAAATTAGACCAGGCTTTTTGCCAGTTGCTTTGAGCGTTTGTCTGCACTTGAGCCTGAAAGTGAGTGTGAGTGCTGGTGACACATTTCATTTGATTACATTTCCTTTACCAAATGGTTGGGCAAACACTGCCTACGGAAAATGCTCTCCAAAGGTTGCCAAAAATGGGATATTCACAACAGGTGGGGACGATTCGAAAATCATTGATGTTTTTCAAGTGCCGCTCCGATGGAGCTGCTGATATGCAAATGCCTTCATTTTGCAGCTATAACGCGTAAAAATCTGTCAGATCCCGTCGAGTACTCCTGGCACTTCCGCGTCTCACATCGGTTCACCCCGCATCCTGTTCTCGTGTTTGCGGTCGCCAAATTCGCGTTGTAAGCGAGGACATATATATGTGCCGAAAACAAGCCAACTGATGTGGATGCAACAAAAAAAAACAAAAAAAAAAAATGGAACAAATGGGGCAAAAGAAGTGAGAGGGGCAGAGGTTGTGAAAAAAAGACGTAAAGCAAAGTTGCACTTGCGTAAAAGTTTCTTCATCCTTTTGTTGCAAATAAATTAAGTGCAGGCGACGTTGAGGCTTATTGGCACAGCTTTCGCTTATTTTGTAAACAGCACAGAAATAAACTGAGCAAGGTGGCGCGGGGAAAACGGAAAAGCGCGGAGGTGGAAAACCCCACTGGAAGCGATGTTTCCGCTGTCAGTTAAGTCAAATAACGGTGAGAAGACACGGAGCTGTTGCCGCTACACTGACACAAGTTATGCATACTTAAGAATCGGAATATTATATAAACAAAAAGCAGAGATTGAATTTTTGGCTTACGTTTTTTAACTACTTTCCATTTAATGCAAAGAAAAATAAAAACAGCAGTTGATGCACATTTTTTTAAATACATTGATTTTAAATATCCAAGTATATATTTTTTATAATTCCCACTAAGATCGGTTAAACTAGGAAATTAGTAAAACATAAACTTGTTATATTAAAAAAAGAAATAAAAATTTGTAAACTAATCGGTCTATTGTTTTTAAAGATTTAATAAATTATATATATTCCTTTAAAAATACAATTTAAAATTTCCCCTTATTTTTTTTCCGGTGTGGCATTACAGCCAACTGTTTTGAGGCGGTTGCAGGTTGCATTTGCAGCGGTTGTCAATGGCCGGGTGGCAGACATTATCAGGACTTCCTCAACCTCGATTTGCGGCGTGGAAAAGGGGGCGTGGCCGGGGAGGGCTTGGCAACGGAACTTTGCCAAACAAAACGGAAGTGAATTGTTTCGTGTTTTCCCGCTCCAATCCCTGGCAGACGGAATCAGTTCCAAAGGCGCTCAATGGGGCTGATTGAATCGATCCGTTCGACCGCAAGCACAACTGGTAAACAAAAATGATGAAAAATCAGCCATAAATAATGCACAATTCACTCATGCAAAATGCATAAATATATGCCGCACTTAATTAGCTCTCACAGATTTTTAATGGCGTTAATTGCATGTCGTAAATGACACTCTCCAACAAACAACAAAAGACCCAAACGCCACTGCTCCATTGGTTGCGATGATAATCTGGGAAAAGGAGAATTTAATTAGCAACAGTCGCAGGCGCACAGTGAAAACAAAATAGTCGCACGACCAGCTTAAAGCTCAATATTAAATTGTAAAAAAAACTGTTGACGCCGCCATTCGTATGGCATTTTTTGCTTATGCCATTGATCCGTATAAAACTTCAACTTAAAGCCGCATTCCAATTATTTGCAGATATATTTTTTCAGACACTGAATAACTCTGTTCTCAATTGGGTTATATTGAATTCGGTTTTTGCAATGCCTGGTCCTTAAAGTGAATTATTTAAAAAGCCTGTACATTTTGAGGTATTTATGTCATAACATTTGGAAATGTATTGGGCAATATTTATATATTTTATTTAACTAATTCTACTATTTTTTAGAGACCTGCAAAAGAAATGCTCCATTTGCAGCTCTTTCTTACGCTCCCCCGATTTATTTTCTTCTGTGACACTTTCAGCGCAGTTAGCTGTTAAGTAAATTGTTGAAACGCATGCAGCTATCATAACTTGAATTCCACTGGCTCGGCTCCTGGATGTCCTCGCAGGACAAACTTTGTCGAGAGGAAGCGACAGTTGATTTAACACGAAGTCACACACACACACACACACACTCGCAAACAGCAGAGTTGCAGACGCGTGCACCTGTCGTCAAAACTTGCATAAGTCATGAAAGCCCAGGAAAAAGGAGGAAAAACCGGAGACTTCATCTGCCCAACCATTTTCCACTTCCCCTCCGTTTGCATTAAAAATGACAACTCGAGTGATTTTCGTGCCTTGTGCAGAGTCCCAAAAGCCGAAACCTCATTGGATTTCGAATCTCAGTAAGACCTCGAAGCGGGATTTATGTGAGCTAATTAAATTTTATGCGCTTTCTGCGGCAGCAGTCAATCTGCAAAGACTGACTTTAATTTTTTATCAACTTTTTTTTTCCACGGAGCTTGTGCCCTGGCAATTTAAGGCAAAGTTTTTCGCCGGAAAGGCGAGGAAAAGTTTATAGGCTTGTTAGGAAAAAGTTTAGCAGGACGGCGTTTACTTTCGGCAAATGCCAACAGGGAACTCAAAGGCCAAAACTCCGAGCCAGCAACAAATGAAACGAAAACGTGTCAATTTACTTTCTGACAGGCCAGACACAGAAACAAACGCCCCAGTAGATGCGCGTCACTGGCTCGTTTTAATTTCCAATTAATTTGTCAAGTTTAGAAATTTTCCAAAAAACCAGGATCTCCCTCAATTTCCGAACTGCAGCTTAAAGTTTTTGCCTTTTTGCCTGAAGCCAATTGATTGTAGCTGGCTTATTGAATGGCTCGCACTTTGTCTGTTTATGATCACAACCCTTTCCGCCAACGAATTTACGGTCTTATTTATTATTTCACTTTTATATGCTTATGTATGGCCCGATTCTTTGTGGTTTGGATTTGGGTCCCTCGTTTTTATGGACATTTGACTCCGTTTTATTGTCTCACCGCAGCGGAGTGGGTAGCCGAAACACTTGGGCACCATTGGCCATTTGGCCACTTTAGAGTTGTCTTTCGGAGTCATAAATTTCGCCACGTCGGCCATTTTGCGGCATGCTGAGACATTAATTTGATGCCAGCAATGGCTGCTTACCGGGTTTCCGTTTCCTCTTCCTGCGAAGGGCAGAACATAATTTATTTGCCATTATGGAAACTTCATTCGATGTTGATTGGAAACTTGTAATACATACAGTATATGTACTTTTCAATTCGTTTGAAGCGGTGACGGTGGCGCAGAACATAATTCCAAGTGCAGCCGAAGTTATGGCAGCCAAGTCAGCTACCAGGATCCCACTTATATATATATTTGTATGTATATATACTGTGTGTGAAGGACGCAGCAAAATGCCAAACGCAAATGTCGCCAATATCCCAATGGCAATCGATGAAAATTTATAGAAAATTGCGCACAAATAAAATTTTACGTTTGTTTGCTTTTTTCATTTACGATGCCGGCGAGCAGCTTGCCTGCCTGCCTGCTGTCCCTTTTCTTAACCTGTTTTCTTTTGGCTTGCGGGAAAGTGAAAATGTGGAAATGTGGAAATGCTTTTCCTTGACTTTTGTCCGTCAACGTGTTTTCTCCGCTGCACCAAAGCGATTTGCATTGCGATTGTCGTTCCTGTTGCTCAGCGGGGAATCCCATTGCTGTTAATGTTTACGATTGTCGTTTTCAATTTCAGTTAATTGAAACAAGGGCAACAGCAACGCATTAAGCCACGCTCCAAAGGGACCTCCGTATGAGTAGTACTTCTGCTGAATATTTTCTTTGCTTTCCAGCTTTTGCAACCATGTTTCCATGACTTTTTGTTTGTTTGCAGAACTCTACTTTGAGCGTTTCTTTGGAAGCCATAGTTTATTCTGTTTGTACTGAAAAGTGTGCTACAGTTTATAGCCGAGAACGTTAAGGGATAAAGTGAGTTATTTCAAAAGCAAATGGTTTGAGTAAAAAGTGGAGGAATAAATACATATATTTTTTAAATTTAAAGATTAAGTTCTTCTTTCTTCTTCAGATATTGTACTACCTGATTGAGCAAGACTTGTTTGTTTTGGCAACTGGAAATTGTAAAAGCCATTACAGAGAATATATTAACTGAATCCGATGTTAACATAGCCCATTTTTTTTTATTATTATATTTTTTTACATACATTTTTTCTTAGCTAAAGAAGCCATTAAATCTTTCACAAAACTATTAAGCAAATTTTACATCATTTATTTTCTATCTGTATATTTTTTGGTTCCTGATATTTTTTTTTATGGCTGTTACTGCTGCATAAACAAAGAACTTGTGCTGCCTGTAATTAACTCAATTAAAATTTAAATTACTTTCAACTGGATTCAATTGGAGCAGAACCTCGAGTTTGGTCGTTGACCGCATGTTATTGAATGGTTGGAATGTGTTGGGCAGAATTGCTAATTGCGGGCAGATACAATTGAGTAGCAACAAAGCAACCGCAGCATCCTGGCCACACACACATCCACAGGATCAAACAAGGAGCATATTCGAACATTAAACGGAATACAGAACGGCAAAGCAACCACTTCTGGGCAATGGCATCCCAAAGTGCTTTTGCCTGGCTAAGCGGAATGTGGAACACAAAAATTGCATATCGATAAGTAGTAAAAGTATCTGGTGTCTGCAAAAAAGAGCCAAGCGAATTTTCCACATCATTAGATGGCCAGCTGGGGAGCTGGCTCGCTTTTCCCTTTCGGCTTTTTGGTGGCCAATGCATATTCATCACACGCCATATTAATCAACTTGATTTTGCCCCCCTTTTTTTTTTGGTCCTTTTGCCCGCTCTAAAATCCGCATTAAATTCCGGAAAGCGCCAGGATGCGTGGAAGGGTAAAGCGGAGTTGTGGGAGCCTTATGAATGAGCCGCGGAGCTTTCACTAGCCGGCAAGGGGAGCATAATCGTAAAAAACACTTTGTTTACATAGACCACAGAGTGGTTATTTTTGGACTGATTTCCAGTGAAAGCTCTGGAAAGCCAATAGTGGTAACAGTTTCCTTAAAATTATGGTAGAAAAGCTTGGCAAAACAGCTTAATGTCAGTAAAAGCTTTAGCTTGGAGTTGAACCATATTTAAGCCATGGTAAAATATGGTTAAAGCTTATTTGTAAACGGTCTGTAAGTGTTTAATACATACATGAAATGTATTTATTATTAAGAAGGTTTCCCCATTTTAGAGCCATTTAAATCTTACATTTAATGTTCAATTAATTAGATGATACATTTCTTAGCTTATTTTTTTAAATCGACTCTCCTCTTGATGCTGATCAAGAATGTATATATTTTATGGGGTCGGGAATATCTCCTTTACTGGCAGGAGTATAAAAATTACCATTTATGCTCAAGTCATGAAAATAATTCATGACCAATAACTCGTGATCGTTGAACCCACTTCAGCGTTAAATAAACAACTTCTATTTATAATTATATTATATTATGTTATATTACATCACTACAGTTAATAATTATTGAATATACTCTTATATAACTAAGACAATTCACAATTATTGAATCTTTATCTGGTCTTTATTTATGCTATGTTTTTAGCATAAGATATAAGGGAAATTCACTATTATATATGAGACTGCTAGAAGAACGGCAAAATGAAATCGTTTGGGAAAAGTATATGATAGATAATGATATGCACACGAACAATCACTCCAATGAATAGAATATACAGTAGAGTACGTAAAAATATATAACAGATAGGCAGAGACAATAGATACTGGGCACTTAGAGATACGGCGAGGCCTTAAGGAACTTTCTTGAACTTGAGCAGGCACTCGTAGAGTGTCAGTTGCCTGGTTTCTGGCATAAGCATAAATACGATTAGGCCGACTATAAAACTAAGGCCACCGATCGTGAAGAAGAACACCGAAACGGTGATGCAGTGCTCGAAGGTGGCCACAAGGAGTCCCAGTTGGAGCAACTGTTCCAGGATTAGAATCCCAGCCAAACATCTGGCCTTGTGGGCAATACTAAAAGCCTCCGCTGTGTAGATTAGGGCGGGCACTGCCACGCCCCCGGATACTAATACCTCAAATAGGAGCATTAAAAGAGCAATGGCTTGTAAATTTATATCGTAGAATGTTCTCTTCACCGATTCCAGGTGTTCGAAGACGCCACCAACCATCACAATCACAATGCCCGCCAGGAAAAGCGATAGGGAACAGAGTTTTCGGCGACCCTGTCGATCAACAACGAAGGCTCCCAAAATACTGCCAATGAGACCCGCGAATGCCAGCCAATACATGCAGTTCATATCGCATTCCAGGCCATGCCAACTGACCACCACAAAAGCTCGATTGTAGCTCAAAGACACGGCCAGTGTGGCAAAGCATCGCAAGAGCAGGACCTTGAGAAAGGGCAGGAATCGTCTGGCCCATATTTTCCAACAGGCCACAGATTCCTCGGGCTCCTCCACAAATCGCTCCCAATCCCGTGCACTATGCAGTTGTCGGCAATCCTCTCGCAATCGCACCAATTCCGTGGTGGATTGACCATGAAGAGCCTTCAGAGTATCGCCCACTGCCATATCCCGTTCCTGATGCAACAGCAGAAGGGGAGATTCCAGGCGATGGGCCAGTGCCAGGATAACTGCCCCCAATCCCAGACCAGCCATCGCTATTCCATGCAGCTGATCGATGTGCAACTCATAGCCCTGCGAGTCCAGTGGCCTCAGATTGTGCCACACTCGGGTGTAGAACACTTGGACACAAACTCCCAGCCACAGGAAGACCTTCTCACAACTGAGCAGCATTCCGCGAATGGACTTGTGGGTCACCTCGGATCCAGTGACCAGAGCCTGGATCTGGGTCAACCCGTAGGCCGCTCCCACACTCACACTACTGTAGCAGGCGGCCAGGAAGTGCTGGGGCAGAGCTATGTTCAGAATACCAGCCATGATCATCAGGAAGCCACTGGAGGTCTGCGGGAAAAGAAACACAATTTAAGAGGTTTTTAAAAAGATCGTCACACAAAGGTTGCTCTTTAAGAAACAAGTTAAAGATAATTTCTTTTAGATATAAAAAACCCGTTAATTTGGGTGTACAAAATATGCTTTCATAAAATTTAAACTTAATACATTACTTATTTTAAATACATACATTATATACAATACATTATTTAGGCAAAGTTAAATGCTCGCGTTTGATCTAAACATAATTTTTTAAAACATTTTCGGCTTTTAAATTCCTAAATAAATGGCATCCATGAAAAATGTAATACAAACTAAAAAGGATACACCTCTATTAAATTAATAACAATAACTTCAGTTGTTGAATTTTGCTATTCCTGATGTACATAGCTATATATATTTCTGTTATTTCTCTGTATCACCCAAACTATTTTTGGCTACCAATAATTCTAATAATTACTTTCTTGTGTAACACATTTTCCACTTGGGAAAGTCTAACAATCGATCGATCAGCCCTCGCTTACCGCCCAGTGTTTATCGCCACTTAATGGCCAATGCAGGTTGAACGCGATCGCCTTATCAGTTTATTGGATTGATAAGCCCCCTAATGGTTAAGTGCTAATGGCTGCAGAATCAACTATTGGTGGCATGGAAAAGGGCAAATCAAGTTGGAGTTTCGAGGGGCAAGCACACAGTAGGATAAATTAATAAATTTAATTACTCACATAGGCCACATTTTTTGTGACACGTTGCACAAAAAGGGCAGCCAAAAGGGCGCCAAGTGCGGCGCCAATGAACCAGCTCATCATCAGGTTGTGCGTGTTGTTATTATTGAGAAACTTTCCGGCGGGTGTATCAAAAATTGACCAAGCCAAACGCATTCCGCAGCCCACGAACACAATTGATGCTGTTAAATACGAAAATTGGGTAAAATCTATAGATCTTTCCTCTGCTTTCTTCAGTTATTACCCGAGGCCATGGACTGAAACTGCTGGCGATATTTCCACATAAGCCGAAGCCAGGACAACTTGGCCTCCTCCTCAATCGTTGGTAACATCGGCATATTTCCGCAGAAATCACTCAAACACTGCGTAAGGCAATTAAATGCTTAGGGCTTAACAATTGTTGCGACGTTTCCGTTTTCAGTTATTTGTTTTCAGTTGATTTGTTGACTGTTTACTTGGCACCTTTTCATTGGAACCGCTGCCTTGTTTGTCCACTTGAGTTTGTCATTATTTTTGCAGTTTTTGTCACGGATTTTTAACTATAAACTTCGCACTTGTCGGACGGCTAACTCGTGAACACTGCGAATCAAGTTAACCGACTGTTCAGACGCCGTTTGATAAATGGAGGAGCATCGAGCGGTTATTGAGCGAGCGCCTCGAAATGGCAAGCACGCCGATAAGATAAGCGCTGGCAAAACTTTTTGTCAACCCACTTATCAGCTTGATTGGTGGATATAAATAAATTAATTAAATTTGAATATATATGTGGTTAAGAAATCACATGTGTACGTAAGCCATATAAAATTACGACCCAGAGTGGACACTATACACCGTAAAGTTTATTGACGTTACGAGTGAAAGTTGAATTGCTAGTAGTGAGCTAAATAGTTCAGATATTGTGGGTTAGAACTAATTCGTGATTGAACATCTATGATGTTTATTAACGTTAACATTAACGTAAACTACATAATTTTGATAAATTCATATAAATTCATAAATAATTATATATTAATAATATAATCGTTATTCAACCTAGCCAAAATAATTATTACCAAGGAAACTAATTTACGTTTTTAGTTCACGTTTTCCAATTTTTTTTAATTATTCACTTTTTAAAAATATATATTATATTCAAATAATTAAACAAAAATATTTTGTTTTTTCACGAAATGAAAATGACATCAACTTTTTTCTTATTTCCATTTCATATATCGCTTTAAAAATCATTAAAAACCAAAAACTAGTTCCAATTTTAAAATACTTTTAGTGATCTATATAAAGTCCACCAAACATTTATGGAGCCCAAATCTTATCAAAGATGTATGGGAATCGACTTAATTGCCGTTCGGAAATAAACCTTTTAGCGCGCCGGTCTTATCAGATAATTATATACCACGGTGTTTCCCGAAATCTAATAACCATTAGCTCTTCACCATGATCGGCACAAAATTACATTCAAATCTGGAAAGTCACTTTAGCACCGATAAGACAACAGCAAACAACCAGGGTTTCTTAAATGGATTTCAGATTTATTTGTAAGTTTTATCTAGGTGTTGGCTAGTCTTGTTTTCGAGTAGCCTACTTTCAGGCTGGGGGTATCACAAATTCCTGGAACTTGAATTGCGCCTGCAGCAGAGTGGTGTCCTTCGTTTCCGGCATATACCACACGCTGAAGAGGAATCCGGCCAGGAGTAGGCCTCCGAGGGCAAAGAAATAGAGCGCAATAACGCTGCTGTCGTTGTAGAATTGCTCATGACAAATGGACAGCTGGATGATCATCTCCACGATATAGGCAATGGCAATGCACTGTCGCTTAAACTTGCGTGGAAAGGCCTCCGAGAGGAACGCTGAGCTGGGGGCAAAGGCTATCCCGGCGAATAGTTGGTAAATGATCAGCAGCCACAGGGCCATCCGATAGTCTGAGAATGTCAGCAGCTGACTGCCTGCAAATCTGCTGGCCAGGGCAACAGACAGGCCACCCGCAATCACGAGTCCCAGGAGCAGGGGGATTCTCCTCCCCAAGGAATCCAGGGCAAAGGCGGTCGAGAAGGTACCCATGAGTCGCAGGAATCCAAATAGCACAAATGGTCCCGAACTGTCGCCGTAGACCGCCGCACTTGTAAAGGATATGGTGTAGGTCACCATCATGCTGAAGCTGACGGCATACAGACCCCTCAAAACGGAGAGTCGAATGACGGCGGGAATGGCTTTTTGCCAGCTGATGGAACTATGATGTGCCAAATAGGTGCGATGATCCCTCACCTGATCATAGGTTTCAGCCGTCACAGCCTTGGGTCTTTGCAACCGGCTCAGAGCCTCGATGGCACCCTGCTCATCTCCCTGCTCCAGCAGATTCACCGGAGATTCAATGGACAGCAGAAAGGCCAGGATCAAGGCAATGGCACCTAGGATTCCACTGATCACTCCCGTGAACTGCTCCTCCGTGAAGTCACTCTGCACGTCCCAACTCGTACTGCTCACGATCTGCACAAAGATGCCAATCGTTGTGGCCCACTGCTCCGTCGCAGATGTAATGGTTCCCCTCTTGTAGAAAACCGAGAGTTCACCTGCCATGGCCAAAGTGGGTGCGATGGCCAGGCCATTGGCGAAGCCATTCAAATATCTGCCTGCCAGCAGGGCATCGAGATCCATTCTATTCACAGCCATAATTATTCCTCCGGTGAGGGTGAGCAGGGAGCAGAATTCCTGAAATTATAGAGTGAGATTAAAGTGTTTAAGGCCTTTGATTTGAAGGAATGTTTACAAATGAATAAACTTATGGATTAGGTACCTCTTAATAGGTACCTCTTAATAGAAATGAACTTTCTATTATTACTTAAGTATTACTTAATTATTTTTTAACAGAATTAATGGAGTGTATTCCTTGAGTTACATTTGTTTACTAATTAATCTCTTAAATTTGTTATATGGTTTAGTTATTATCCTAATTATAGTAGATCGATTTATAAGATTGTTTAAGTATTAATAAACTTAAGGATTGTCCATTTGAAATGCACTTTCTGAGAAGTATTACTCAATTATTTTCAACAGAATTCCTGTTACATTTTTTTCTCATCAATCTTTTAAATTTGTTATATTGTTTAGTTATTTTCCTCACCATCAGTACTTTATAAGGGAACCTTTGACTGAAGAGTCCACCAAACAGGGCTCCCAAAATGGCAGCTATAAACCAGCATATCCTCACATGGTTGGTTACTTCCAGTTCGGCAAACAAACTGTCAAAACCAATGCTCCAGGCAATGTGAATTCCACCAGTCACAAAAATTAAGGCAGCTGTAATGAAACCAAAATTAATAAATATATGTATAGCAAATATTGTTTGCATTAAACAAATGCCGTTATCAGTTAAAGAAAAGGAAATTTTGTGAACGCCTACTTAAAAGATAAGATATTTTGTAGACAATTTGAATGACAATTTAAACTGTTGTATTATTTTTAGTTCAATAAAGACCAAATACTAAAGAACCTGTTTAAATCAATATTTAAGAATATAATTTCTATAAAATTTAATCAGGAGCTCTAAGTAATACAAAAATAACAATAATATTTGAATAATACACATAACTATACTTTTATAGACATTAACATAATTAAAATTAAATTTAGAAACAAAATTCCTGCTCCAGATACTCTCTTCCACGAAGGAGTTTCATACAAAATTGTTTTTAAATACTTAATGTAAAAAAGGACTTAATAATAAGTGTGAAGCACACTTTAAGAACCAAATTTCCTGCAAAAATAAATAATTTAATATGCTGATAAAAAAAATAAAATATCTTTGACATATATAGACGAATGTCCGCTTGATAGTATACAATTTGACTGACATATGGAGTGAAAAATTTATGCTTGGGAGTTCCACTTATCCAAAGCAGAATGACGCGGTTTTACCTCCCACATAGAAAGATAATGACAGGTTTCGGTAAAATGATTAATTGAAAAGAAAAAAGGCAATTTGCCAGTATTAAACTGAATTTAATGTTGATAAAAATATAGATCTTATTATAATTGTTATTGTATACTATTTTTCCCTCTGTATTTTTATTAATTATCTATCGTTCTTACCAGCTCCAACTGCATTTGATTGTGGCTGATTGCGGAGATCTCTGTTGCAGCAGGGACTTCTCTGTGAGTTCTGAAGGATCAGTTCCCGCTGGTGATCCGAGTTACTGTGGATGTTGTGCTCCGAGTCACTGTGTATAGGAACGGCCTGGAAGCCATCTTCCAGCGAAGGACGATCGGTCTGCATTGGACCTTCTGTGGTCGAGCTATCGGAGAAAACTACACGTCCGCGTTTTTCGGTTCTTGTAGGTGAGCGTGTTGAACAGGTCCCACTGGTTTATCTATCGACGTTGAACTAATCTTATCGGGTATTGATTGATAAGTAAGTGCTTAGAAATTTCAGTTTTCGCTATCTCTTAGAGTTCGATTTTCCCTATCACGATTTGTTTGCATATGTCTGCGGGATTTGTTTGTGTACCTTGGCAGGTAAAACTGCATTAGCTAACCTTCACCCTCAGACATACGTTAAATACTCTTATTCTCTTTGAGTTTTTGTGAAATTCTCTTGGTTTTCCTCCATTGTCCCACACTTTAATGACGATTGTTTTGTTGACAGTCCATAAATGTTATCAATAGCTGAAATACGATTGGGGAAAAACAACGCCTGGATTGCTGTGCGGCAGCTATAAATATTTATTATCTCTAGTGACTAATGCGTATTTCCAACTATAAAGCAATGTTGATAAATCTGCTGAACTTCTCCTGGGCCTCTCTCAAAGTCGTCCTTCTGGTCTCCGGCAGGCAGAGAATGCCGAAGAAAAAGCCGAACATATAGAGTCCTCCCAAGACATAGAAGTAAGTGGTTCCAGCGGATGCGTCCCAGGTGATCTTGGCCAGCAATATGAATACCAGCATCTCCACGATGAAAGTGAAGGCGATGAAGTGCTGCTTAACTCCCAGGGGATATGCTTCCGTGAGGTATGGCGAAGTGGCCGTAAAGGCGATTCCCGCGAAGAATTCAAAGACCAGCAGCATGATGGTGTTGCCGGTATAGGAGTATATGTTGTACTGGATTGCGATGATGAAGGCCAATACACTGCAAAGGAAAAGTCCCACTAGGGTGAACTTCTTGCGACCACCCGATTCCATGCAGAAGGTGGCTATGAAGTTGCCCATCCAGCGGCTGATTCCGAATCCAATCAGCCAACCCACTGACACAT
Source organism: Drosophila fuyamai (assembly GCA_018153365.1). NCBI lineage: Eukaryota > Metazoa > Arthropoda > Insecta > Diptera > Drosophilidae > Drosophila > Drosophila fuyamai. Next base: position 10,139,574 of record JAECXW010000155.1, read on the forward strand.
ATCCATACTGTGTCGTAGCGGAAAATAAAAGGGTGAAGAAGACAAAGCTGGAAATGCTCATGGCATTCAAGCCCCTTAGAAAGGCCAGCCGGATGAAGGTGGGAATGGCCTGCAGGATGCTCTGGCCCAAGGAAAGCTCCTTGTTCTGGGCCAAGTACCTCCTGTGCTCCGCCAGCTGCTCGAAGGTTTCGTTGGTCAAGGTGTAGGGTCTCTGCAGTCGTCGCAGGGCATTAATGGCACCCTGTTCGTCGTTATATTTGGCCAGCATTATCACCGGAGATTCAATGCAAAGCAGTGAGCCAATAATCAATGCAAATAGGCCATAGATGATGCTCAGCACTCCCTTCATATTCTCAGCCGAAAAGGAGTTTCTCGGTGGATAAGAAATCGAGGCGTTCCAGGATGAAGAGTAAATGACCTGCACGAAGATTCCCAGGCCAAAGCTCATCTGTTCAATGCTGGCTGCCATCAGACCCCTCATGGTGGACACACAAATCTCTCCAGTCAGGGCCATAAATGGAGCGAATACCAGTCCATTGGCTATTCCATCCAGATAAGAGCTCGCCAACGCGGCATCGACATTCATCTTGGTACTGGCATTGACTACACCACCAATCATCACCAGAATCGAACTGAAAATCTGTTAGAGGAGGCTCAATAAGTTGGCTTTGTGGAAAAATTCTTACATTTTTCACCTACCACCACATGTTTCTTGGCTATTTTGTTGGTTAGAAAACAACTGAGGAATGCTCCAATGATGGCACCAATAAACCAGGCCACAAAATTGTGCGTGGATGTATAATAGTAGAGTGGTCCATGGAATCCAATGCTCCACGCAATGTTCATTCCTCCAGAGATGAAGATGAGACTCGCTGAAAATGGGATATCAGTTTGGTGATCAGTTGTGAATGGAAATTTGAGTTATATTATTTAAATATTTTCTCACTGAATATTTCTTTGTACTTTGATGTGTGACTCACCTGCGCCAACGGCATTTGATTGTGGTTTGTTCTTCTGATTGCGACTATACCAGGTGGTATTCGCCACCACAGTGGTGGTTTGCTGGGGAGCAAATGGAAGTGGTGGTGGTAGTGGTGGTGGTGCCGTCGCTCCATATCCTGGTGGTGCGCCGTAGTACTGCGGTGGGTATCCGTGGTGTGGTGGTGGCGGGTACCCGGAGAATCCTGGCTGTGGGGGATTCCACGAATGCCCAGTCTGGGGATATCCTGGTGGAGGATATGCTGGCTGTGTATATCCTGGCTGGGGATATCCTACCTGAGGATATCCTGGCTGTTGTGGCGCAGGTGCAAAGCCAACTGAGGCCGGTTTGTGGTCAGATCCGTGCCCTTCGCTCTCCATTTGGTTTGGCCTTTATTTTTTTTGCGAGCGGCAACCGTCCCTGCGAATGGGTAATTTGAAACTGGTTGACGGAATGTCTGTGCCGATTATATTAACCATTTGGCATGGGACCGAAATGATTATTGAGTGGGGCCAAGGCTTATCGACACGTTCTTGATAAGCTGCAAATGGCGAACGATAATGGGACTCTTATCGAATCATGTTTAGAAATTATATATACCCCTAAAAGGGGCCTCACAGGGATTAAATCACTTTTAGAGTGCTTTACTAAATCGGAATAGTAGCGGATAGTTAATATACTAAAGTCTGTCTTTTTGTTTATTAAATATAGCGTTCTACAGTTTTTTCTTCTTTCAAGACTTCTTCTTTTTTTCAAATAAACAGATATTTGAACTCTTTTTTCTATGTTTTATGAACCAACTATTTAAGCTTAAATTAATTTTTAAGAAACAAAATGCAATAGATAATTACTTTTGAAATTCTTTAAGGGGGTTTCTTTCTATTTAATCACATAACTGATAAGAATCGACTTTAAAAAGAAAGGCCCTCACAAAAAATTATGTTGTAAATATCTCATGAGTTATCAAACGGTAGTATCGAGATAATGATCTTATATATGACTGTAATAAAGCATTATTATTTAACTGGAAAACCTTAAAGCGCCAACAAGCGCTAACATTGTCGAGCAGGTTTATATAGCCACGTATTTAGTAGGAAATTTGGCCAAGGCAACTTTAGAAAAGCTATGACAATTAACCGACCGTTCTTTAATCAGTAATAGACGACAGGTTCAGTTTACTCAATCTATTTGATTGCGTTTATACAATTTGATGAGTCAAATAAAAATGGTGTACTGTTTGAATATAACAACACATTCTTCAATAACTACTACCGATTATAAAAAGGGTGTGATTTGCATTTTACTTTATATGTATCTCCCCTTTAACTCAAGTGTTTGATTTCATTATTAGATAGTAGGGTGTTTCCCATTTGGGACTTCCCCCAACAACAAGTATTAATCATAAAAAATAATTCATTTTGTGATGAAATTCAGGCCTCTGTTGTAAGTATATATTTTATGTTGTATAATACAATGGTACATTACTCATTATATTAATTGAATCGCAGGTTCACGAAACTGCTGAACTGTTGCTGGGCACCTCGCAAGGTCATCAATTTAGTTTCGGGCAGTGTAATGACTCCCAGCAAGAAGCCAGCCAGGTACATGCCCCCCATGATGTAGAAGTAGTTGTATCCCTGCATCAGGTTGTAGTCACAGACATTGATGATGAGGAAGACGAACATTTCGGTGATGAATGTGAGGGCGATGAAGTGCTGCTTAACTCCCAGGGGATAGGCCTCGGAGATGTACGTTGAGGTGGCCGTGAAGGCCATTCCCGCAAAGAACTGGAACACCAGCAGGAGGACGGTCACTCCACTCATGTGCCAACTATACTGGGCACCCAATGCAAACGCCAGTCCACAGCTGACGAGCAGGCCAAAAACAGTGGGCTTCTTTCGGCCCAAGGACTCCATGCAGAAGGACGGGATGAAGACACCCAGCCAGCGGCAGAAGGCGAATCCTATGTACCAGGCATTCGTGCTATACCCTCCGGTAGTCACGAGGATGGACAGAGTCAAGGTGATGACCACAAAGCTGGAGATGCTCATCGCATTCAGGACTCGCAGGTAAGCGAGCCGGATGAAGGTGGGCAGGGCCTGGGAAATACTCTGACCCACTGTCATGTCCTTGTTGTGGGCCAAATAGCGCTTGTGCTCCGCCAGCAGCTCGTAGGTTTCATCGCTCAGTACGGCGGGCTTTTGCAGGCGACGCAGTGCATCAATGGCTCCCTGCTCATCGTTATTGGCCAGCATCAGGACCGGCGATTCGATGGTCATAAAGTAGCCCAGAATCAGGGCCATGAAACCATATATGGCACTCAGCACTCCCTTCATATTCTCGGCAGTGAAATCGTTGTACAACGTATACGTGTTATAGGACCAGGAGCTCACGTATATAAACTGCAGCAGGATGCCGATGCCGAAGCACAACTGCTCCAAGCTAGCCACGAAGCTGCCCCTCTTATAGGGCACAGAAAGTTCTCCAGCCAGGGCCAAAAAGGGAGCAAACACCAGACCATTGGCAATGCCATCCAAATAGCAGGCGGCCACCGTCGCAGGTCCATTGTGGTGTGAGCAGGCAATTATCAATCCACCGATGGCGACCAGAGCGGAGGAAAATAGCTGTGGGCAGGGGGATTCGGTTCTCACTCGAGGTTTTCAATTAATTACCGTTATTCTTCGCTTACCAGGACATACTTCTTGGCCACCTTGTTGGTCAGGCCACAGGTAATAATCGATCCAATGATGGCGCCAATGAACCAGGCTACAAAATTATGCTTGGTGACAAGGTAGCCAATGGGTCCTCGGACGCCAATCGCCCACGCTATGTTCATGCCTCCCGAAATGAAGATGAGACCAGCTGAAAGAGGAGAAATAAATTCGTAATTTAATAAATAAATTTAATAAATTCGTAATTTTTAGAAAACAAGTTTTTAAACTATTATCTTTCTGTAAAACATAACAAAACAAAAAAATATTTAAAAAGAAATTATTAAAGAAGTGTAAGTAATTTTCAAAACCTATAATTCAATAGAATTCCGAATTGAGGTTAAAAGACTTATTAAAACCTATTAATTTCTATAAGCCCCTCCGATTTTAATTTCCTTAAAGAGCTAATAATATTATTAAAGCTAACTAAGATTACAAATCAAAAAGGCTTTAAAAAATATTATATACGTTAATCCATTTTATATAACAACGATTTGCACTGAATGACGTCACGGTCCATTATCTAATATATTTCCAGTAATAGTCCGCTTTTGGGCAGACTAGATAAGATTATCGTCATGGTCAACTCTTTGGCTGGTGACTAACTTGATGGATTCCAAAATTGAACTCACCTGAGCCAACTGCGTTGGATTGTGGCCTGTTCTTTTGGTTGCACTGAAAGCATCCTTGGCGTGGTGGATCCACTCTGGTGGGAGCATTTATCGATGGTTGCGGTGGTGGTGGCGGAGGACCTCCGTATGTGGCCGCCGGGGTGGTGTGGGCAGGAAAATGCTGCTGCGGGTGTTCCTGCTGAGGATATCCTGGCTGGGGATATCCTGTCTGTGGTGGGGCTGAGGTAAATCCTACTGGCGGTGGTGCAAACCGGTCCTTCTGCATGGTCGATCGCGATTTATTTTTCTCCTCACGAAGAAGACAACCTGCTCCGCTTGAGGTCGATTCGAAACTGGTTAATACGACGGTTGGCCATCTGGTTTTTATGTGTAAATGATCGTGCCTGGCCAAACTGATAATCGCGTGCGGGGCCAACGCTGATTTTAGTAAATGGTTGAAATCATTGTGCATAAGTGCCCGATAAGGACTTTTATCGCATTGTTTGTGAATTATATTCGATGGTATGTGTGGGGAATAGAGACACTATGACGTTCTCGATTTGCCTGTGATAGGTGTAGGAAATAAGGGTGCCGGAATTTGGTTCTTCCCCTGCTTCTTCTGTTGCCATGATTGGTCATCCGTCTCAAAGTTCATCGTCTAATCTGAATCATACATTCTTAGAAATAACCATAAAAACGATTCTGAGATATGATACCCAGTTGAATTTCTTAGATTAGTATTTTACTTATGGTTATTATTTAGTTGTTCTCATTTGGTAATCAATTTACTTTAATCTTTATACCCTTATAATTTTGGTCAAAAGTGTACAACGCAGCGAAGGAGACATCTCCGACCCTATAAAGTATATATATTCTTGATCAGGATCGCCTCCTGAGTTGATATAAGCATGTCCGTCTGTCCGTCTGTCTGTTTCTACGCGAACTAGTCTCTCAGTTTTAAAGATATCGAATTGAAACTTTGCACACACCCTTCTTTCCTTTGCACGCAGTATGTAAGTCGGAACGGCCGGGATCGGCAGACTATATCCTATAGCTGCCATATAACTGAACGATAGGAAATGCCATAACTCTGGTGTTTGTAAGGTTAGGAAAATGGGATTTTCTATGGGTTTTATATTTGGCCAATTAATCTGACCTATCAAATTTCATAAGGATCGGCCGACTATATCCTATAGCTCCCATATAACGATAGGAAATACCATAACTTTGGTGTTTTTAAAGTTAGGAAGTTGGGATTACCTATGGGTTTTATTTTTGGCCAATCAATCCGACATACCAAATTTCATAAGGATGGCCGATTATATCCTATAGCTGCCATATAACAGAACGATTGCCATTACTTTAGTGTTTTTAAAGTTAGAAAGTTAAAATTTTTTATGCGTATTAAGAGTGCATCATATGAATAATTCTGGAGAATATAATTTACAGAATATTCTGCAAGGGTATATCAACCTCGGGTCCGCCCGAAGTTAGCTTTCCTTTCTTGTTTTAATATTTTTAAAAAACTGTAATGGATAATATTCATTAAATATTTATATTTTTATGGAAATTTGATTGGCTTTGTCCAGTGCTCGGAAATGAATAGGTTTTATTACTCACACTGTGTTAAATTAACATTAGTGAAGGTATTAAGGCGCCAACAAGATTTAGCATTGTCGAGCACCTGTTTGTATAGCCAGTTATTTAGTAAGAAATTTGGTCAAGGCAACTTTAGAAAAGCTATGACAATTAACCGACCGTTCTTTAATCAGTAATAGACTACCCGTTTAGTTTATTCAATCTTTTTGATTGTGTTGATAGCATTGGATGAGCTACACATTCTTCAATAACTACTATTGATAAAAAAAAGGGTGTGAGTTGGTAGAGTGTTTCCCAATTGGGACTTCCCCCATAAAAAATAATTCATTTTGTGATGAAATACAGGTCTCTATTGTAAGTATGTATTTAATTTTGTATATTACAATCGTACATTAGGGATCACTCGATTAATTAAACCGCAGGTTCACGAAACTGCTGAACTGCTGTTGGGCACCTCGCAAGGTATTCAATTTAGTTTCGGGCAGTGTAATGACTCCCAGCAAGAAACCAGCCAGGTACAAGCCCCCCATGATGTAGAAGTAGTTGTATCCCTGCAACAGGTTGTAGTCACAGACGTTGATGATTAGGAAGACGAACATTTCGGTGACGAAGGTGAGGGCGATGAAATGCTGCTTAACTCCCAGGGGATAGGCCTCGGAGATGTACGTCGAGGTGGCCGTGAAGGCCATTCCCGCAAAGAACTGGAATACCAGCAGCAGGACGGTCACTCCACTCATGTGCCAACTGTACTGGGCACCCAGGGCAAAGGCCAGTCCACAGCTGACAAGCAGGCCAAGAACAGTGGGCTTCTTTCGGCCCAAAAACTCCATGCAAAAGGACGGGATGAGGACACCCAGCCAGCGGCAGAAGGCGAATCCTATGTACCAGACATGCGCAGTATACTCATCGTAGATCGTGACTAAGGACAGAGTGAAGGTGATGAAGACAAAGTTGGAGATGCTCATAGCATTCAGGACTCGCAGGTAAGCGAGCCGGATGAAGGTGGGCAGTGCCTGGGAAATACTCTGGCCCACCGTCATGTCCTTGTTGTGGGCCAAATAGCGCTTGTGCTCCGCTAGCAGCTCGTAGGTTTCATCGCTCAGTACGGCGGGCTTCTTCAGGCGACGCAGTGTATCTATGGCTCCCTGCTCATCGTTATTGGCCAGCATCAGAACCGGCGATTCAATGGTCAAAAAGGAGCCCAGAATCAAGGCCATGAAACCGAAGGAAGTGCTCAGCACTCCCTTCATATTCTCGGCAGTGAAATCGTTATACGATGTATACGTGTTATAGGACCAGGTGGTGGCGTAAACGAACTGCAGCAGGATACCGATGCCGAAGCACAACTGCTCCAAGCCAGTTGCGAATCTGGCCCTCATATAGGGCACAGAAATTTCTCCAACCAGGACCAAAAAGGGAGCAAACACCAGACCATTGGCGATGCCATCCAAATAGCAGGCGGCCACCGTCGCAGGTCCATTGTGGTGTGAGCAGGCAATTATCAATCCACCGATGGCGACCAGAGCGGAGGAAAATAGCTGTGGGCAGGGGGATTCGGTTCTCACTCGAGGTCTTCAATTAATTAGCGTTATTCTTCGCTTACCAGGACATACTTCTTGGCCACCTTGTTGGTCAGGCCACAGGTAATAATCGATCCAATGATGGCGCCAATGAACCAGGCTACAAAATTATGCTTGGTGACAAGGTAGCCAATGGGTCCTCGGACGCCAATCGCCCACGCTATGTTCATGCCTCCCGAAATGAAGATGAGACCAGCTGAAAGTGGAGAAATAAAATTGTCATTTAATATTTTATTTGATTATTTTGAAAAACAAGTTTTTAAACTATTATCTTTTTGTGAATCATTACAAACAAGAAAGGAAGCCAACTTCGGCAAGCCGAAGTATACATATATACCCTTGCACTTATTACAATACGACTGTATTGAAGCCGACTTTGTGCTGCATTTGGCCATCGTTTCTATGGCAGCTATATGATATTGTTGTCCGATTTTTATTTAATTAAAACCGTAGTTCCGTAATATTTTAATATTACCAAATGCTAAAGAACAACAAAAAAAATTAAAAACGACAAAGTTAAATTTTTAAAAAACTTTTTTTTCCGATTGTTCCTTGGGGAGCAATAGAAAGACATCTTTTGGGAAACTTTCAAGCAAATAGCTTTAAAACTAAGGGACTGGTTTGCGTAGAAACGGACGGACGGACGGACAGGCGGACAGGCGGACATGGCTAGATCAACTCTCCTGTTGATGCTGATCAAGAACGTATATACTTTATAGGGTCGGAAATGTCACCTTCACTGCGTTGCAAACTTTTGACTGAATTTATAATACCCTCTCCAAGGGTATAAAAATAAATTATTAAAGAAGATTATTTAATTTTCAAAACTAATAATTATATCGCTGACATTTGATTACGTTTTTCATAGATTTTTTCATCGATTTCATTTTCCAATTCTTTTAAGGTATTAGTAAAATTATCAAAGCTAACTAAGATTTGTAAAATAAACCTTTACAAAAAAATAGATTGGTTATTTCTATTGATATGTAATTAAAATCTTCGAAGTATTCATTTTATATAGCATCGATTTGCAGTTAATTACGTCACGGTCTATTATATAATATATATCCAATATTACTACGTCTTTGAGCAGACTAGATAAGATTATCGTCATAGTCATCCCTTTGGCTGGTGACTAACTTGATGGATTCCAAAATTGAACTCACCTGAGTGAACGGCGTTGGATTGCGGCCTGTTCGCTTTGCTGCCCCCAAAGCATCCATGGTTTGGTGATTCCACTCTGGTGGGAGCATCCATCGATGGTTGCGGAGGACCATCGTATGTGGCCGCCGGAGTTGTTGTGTGGGCAGGAAAATGCTGCTGCGGGTATTCCTGCTGGGGATTTCCTGCCTGGGGATATCCTGGCTGGGGATATCCTGGCTGGGGATATCCTGTCTGTGGTGGGGCTGAGGTAAATCCTACTGGCGGTGGGGCAAACCTGTCCTTCTGCATGGTCGATCGCGATTTATTTCTTTATTTATTTCTCTCCACACGAAGAAGACAACCTGCTCCGCTTGAGGTCGATTCGAAACTGGTTAATACGACGATTGGCCATCTGGTTTTTATGTGTAAATGATCGTGCCTGGCCCAACTGATAATCGCGTGCGGGGCCAACGCTGATTTTAGGACTTTTATCGCAATGTTTGTAAATTATATTCGATGGTATATGTGGGGTATAAAGGCACTATTACGTTCTTGATTTGCCTGTGATAGGTGTAGGAAATAAGTGTACCGGAATTTGGTTCTTCCCCTGCTTATTCTGTTGCCATGATTGGACATCCCTCCCAAAGTTCATCGTCTAATCTAAATCATCCATTCTTAGAAATAACCATAAAAACGATTTCCTTTAAGTAATCAACTTAAAAGTATCTTTTAAAATATGGCTAAGAAATAATGCATTTTATTACTCACACTGTGTACAACAACAATTAACATTAGTGAAGGTATTAATTTCTTATATAATCCGGTATCCTGCATTTCAATCTGGCCACGAAAAAGTTTATGCATGTGAGCATTTCGAAAAAATTGACTTTAAAGTTGCAAGTAATAGATCATTTTGAATATATCCTTATAATCAAAAGTACTATTTTTTCGCACTAATATAAACGATAAAATGATCTTTGGATTGTTTAAACAAAATTATTCAAAAACCAAAGAGTTTCACTTGACCATGCTGAATTTTCAAATCAAAGATGAAATGGTATAACACAGCGTAACAAATGATTTGGAATATCACGACAAATTAGACTTTATTGAAATACGATTCTCCAGGGTGTTTCTCAAAATCTCTAATAAAATAAATAATAACTCCCCCAAAAAAATCCAGAGGTAAATTTTCAAATTATATTTCTCAAACAACTTAAGATCTTTTGTCTGTTTATCTATAACGTCTTCTCCTCAAATTAGCACGACCGTTGTTGTTAAAGCAATCCATTAAAAGTTTTCCAATCGCAACCAAAATGGAAAAAAAATTCTGTGGGAAGAAACATAATGATATCAGTTTGTGTTAATTGAATTAAGCTAACACTTTGCTTACCAGGATTTGCTTTTTAGTTTTCTTGTTTCTAATGAAGAATTCACAAACAGTTCCAATGATTCCAACAAGGAATAAACCTACATAATTCCATTTGGTGGTTGAAACTGTGAAAATCGAGTTGCCTTATTAGATGAATTTACCAAACCGTCAATGATATGTTCTAGGAATTTTCCCCGTATCAATCAGGTTAGATAAGATTAATTTGCACTATTAGTGCCGACATTTACCCACCTGAATCCCATGCATTGGGCTTTAATTTGTTTCCTTTTGTGGAACCTTGGCTGTCATCCCACTTGGGCTTATTGTGGTTCATCCGACTCATATTGTTTGCATTGAGAACTCTTTCTCTGACGATGGCTAATAGAAAACTAACTGACTGATCAGCTGTTCAAATAGTGTGCGCACCCATTGCGCACATTGTTTATAGCAAGTATTAGCTTAGTTTATGGCCGGTTTTTGTTCATTATCGCCATTAAAGTGGTTCAATCAGTTTGATTATGCTATCGCTCGTTTCAATCGTTCGAGATATTTTCTTGGAATTACATATTTCAAATGTTTCGAATTGTACAAAAATTGTAGTTAAATTTAAATATATTTCTAAATTCTCAATAAAGTATAATTGTTTCCAGGGTATTTCAAGCATCGACCTATGAAATATTTTTGCTATTACTAACTTTTGCTTTTGATAAGATTTGGTCTTTCGTTAAAAAAAGGGGATTGCCCCTTTATTGTTATGGATTTATCACCGGACCGGAATAACAACGTATTGGCTCAATAAACTACGTTATCATCGTGATGATTCACATAAATATTAATAACCCCGCACCCATATACTTAAAAATCTTTGTTGAACCACTTGGTAAATTTAAGCTGCGCCTCTGCCAAAGTTATTAACCTCGTTTCCGGTAGACAGAAGATTCCCAGAAGAAAGAAAATCATGGAAAGTGAGCCCAGGACATGAAAGTACGCCGTTATCCCAGCAATCGAAGGTGCAAAGCTGCAGAGGAGCAGTCGAGTGATGAGCTCCATTATGTAAACCGCTGCCACCAAGTGTGGTTTAATACCCAGGGGAAATGCTTCCGTGAGGTAAACCGCCGAGGCACATTGACCCAATCCCGCGAAGAATTGCAGACTGAAGAGCATCACCAGGGCGGTGATCATGTGAGGAGTTCTTCCAAATAGATTGGCAAATGCGATGGCAAAGGCTCCCGTGGAAAAGGTCCCGAAGAGAGTGGGTTTCTTGCGACCAGTGGTGTCCATGAGAACCACCACAAAAAAACAGCCGCACCACCGCAATACCCCGAAAATCACATAGGTCCAGGCGTGAAAGCAACTCACCAACTGGCTGGCAGTTTCGTAGAGGGCACAGCAGATGATGTAGTTCAGGCACAGGACTCCCAATAATCGAAGGGCCAGCAGTTTGAGAAGCGCTGGAAATCCTTTCTGCAGTCTTAACCACACACACATCGCCCGATTGTCAGCCACATACAGTTTGTGCTCATCCAATCGCAGGAGCGTTTCACTGGTCACCATATAAGGTCGTTGCAGGTGTCTCAGGGCAACCACCGCCCTTTGTTCATTTGATCGCATCAGCAGGTGCACTGGTGACTCCACACAAAGGGTTAGGGCTAGGGCCAAGGCTATCACTCCGTAGACTACTGACAGCACTCCGTGCACCTGATCCGCCACAATGACCACGTTCCAGTCCACCTGCCACACGGCCGTGTAGATCAGCTGCATCAGGATGCCGGTATTCGAGCTGAGTTGCTCCACCGTGGATGCCAGAAGACCTCGCATCTCGCTCACCGCAATCTCACCCACGGTGCTCATGGCGGGCACAAAAATCAGGCCATTGGCCAATCCATCCAGATATCGGGCGGCTATAATGGCTCCAGGACATTCCGGCCAAGCCAGGAATAGGATTCCGGAGGCGATCACCAAGCAGGAACCAAAGATCTGCAATGGCATTCAGGTATTAACCTCATTATATTATTATCATTAAATGAAAGTGTGAACAGCGCCTAATTTAGTATGTCGTCATCAGCCCTAGAAAAGTATCGATAAGTCCCTTTTAGTAGTGTTACCAGACTTATAATTATAGGCAGTCGAAATAGAGTCGTACTCCTGGGCAGAACGTGTTAAGACGCTTTAAGTTACAATTTTAATATGTAATATATATTCAACCTAATTATCCCTAAATAAACCTACACCACTTGAAAAGCCACCCCTTTACAGTTCAGAAGTAGGATTAGTGTAGTTGGATATGTGTGAAGCAGAGGAGTTGTGCCAAAAACTCTAATAAAAGTAGCGAGAATCGTCGGCGTGGAAAGTTTGCAATGGGATGTGTTCCCAAAGGTCTATGTGACAACGGAAATTGCAGATTACGGATGTGTTCCAGTTCTACGTGGCAGGCGGTTTCAAGCGAAACAGATCGGGAGTCTTAGTGAACCCGTGGACTCAAGCAAAGGAGTAAGATCAGGATTCTTAGTGAGCCTGTGGCCGCAGAAGTCTCAAGAGCAGCAGAAGTCTCAAGAGAAGCCAGAGCACATACACACAAACCAGTTGGGAGTATTGGTGAATTTCACAATTCGAAGAAAATAAGAATTCTCTAGAAGCCGGAGTTCTCTAGAAGCATACAAGGAGTTTGTGTGTATTCGTAGAGTGAGCAAGCAGATGCACAACTTTGTGAGGTACATATAGTTGTCTCGCTTGCACCTAGTAGTCAAAATACCAATAATTGCCAGAAATGCCGAAGATAGCAGAACTTAAGTGCGACGTATTAAGATTCCTGCTAAGATCTAGAAACGCGTCAGTTTCGGGCACGAGAGCCGAATTGGTTCAAAGATTAATAGAATTTGAACAATCAGAGGACGTCGAGCTGCCAGCATCAGTGGGGCTCACCATGCAGCAAGAAGAAGCTATGTCAGCTCAGTCAGCGGCAATTTCTCAATTGCAAAACGAAATGAAGGATTTAAAGGACATGCTAGCTCAATTAGTTACCGTTCAAATGGGAAACGCAGCACCTGCACAGGCAGAAAATTATCAGCAGCAACGGCAGCCAATAATCGATTTGGATATCGACGAGATCAGCAACGAGAGGAACATTCCTGTACAGGCTACCAACAACGTGAGGCAAGCTTCAGTCAAGGAAATTGCCAACACCTTGCCAGAATATGATCCCAGCGACGACAGCGCCATTTCAGTCGATCAGTTCATCGATCGTGTCAACAAAGTGGTTGATGCCTACCAGTGGGACGAGAAGTTCCTGTTACTTGCCATTTATACCAGGCTAAAAGGTCCAGCCAAGATGTGGCTAGATTCATCACCCGTTCTACATACTACGTGGAAGAACTTCGCCGATGCTATACAGGACGAGTTCGGCGCCAATCCGGACGAAGCAGAAGTGCATTTCAACATGGCCAATGCAACCAGGCGATCAAAGGAGACGGTAAAGGAGTACTGTTTCAGGATGTCAGCCCTTGGGGTGCGGTACAAGCTCAGCGAGGCAGCGATCATCAGATATGTTCGCTCAGGTCTACAGCATCGAGAATTGCAAAATAGTATTGCAGCTATTCATTTCTCAACAATGAAACAACTTCGTGATGCAGCCGAGTCTTATTTTCTTTACAGAGGTAGGCCGAGTACAACCCAGAAACAATATTCAACGAAAGCCAGCAACTTCGAGCAGAAGCAGGACACCGAAGTTAAACCGCCAAAGTCGAAGGAATCCCTCAAGTGTTACAATTGCGGAGAAATGGGGCACTTTGCTAATTCGTGTCCAAAGGAGAGGAAAAAGTCACGCTGTACCAAATGCAACAAGTTCCACGAGCCAAACGGACGTTGCCAAGCTACGAATGTCATGCGTTTAGGAGCCGCAAATCAGGACAATCTGTTCACCCGGAAAATCTGCGTACACTCGCACGATTACAGCGCTTTCATCGACACAGGTAGTCAAGCTAGTCTCATCCGACGAGCAGTTGCCGAGCAAATCAACGCCAAGCGCCACAAGTGCTCTATGAAGATAAGAGGCATTTGCGGAGGCTCACGAATCCTTACAGAAGCGATGACTGTGGATATAGGAATCGATGGGAAGACGATCACAGCAAAGGTGTATATAGCGGACGACGATCTATTGCTAGAGGATTTTCTATTGGGACAGGACGTCATCATCTCCGCTCATCTCGAGCTCATCTTTGAGTCAGGCGATTCAAAAATCCAACGAGCAGTCCACCAGCCGACAACCCCTGTAAATGCTACCAAGATCGCGAAACTTCTGGAAAATTTTCAGAACGACAAGGAATGTGAGCAAATGCACAGCTTACTGGAGAAGTTCGCCGATGTTATCTCGACAGGATTGGAAGGCATAGGAAAGACAAGCGTGGTCAAAGCACACATCACCGTCGAAAGCAATCAGGTAGTAGCACAAGCCCCATACCGAGTTTCCGAGCCAAAGAAGGAAGTCGTTAGCAGAATGGTCGACGAGCTGCTAAAACAGGATGTGATCACGATGTCAACGTCAGAGTACGCCAGCCCGGTGGTGCTCATCAAGAAGCCAAATGGTAGCGATCGAATGTGCGTCGATTACCGCCGCCTGAATAAGCTGATAAAGAAGGAGAATTTCCCAGTGCCGAACATTGAAGAGCGTCTGCAGGAGGCGAAAAGATTTAAGTACTTCTCATCCCTGGATCTCAACAGTGGATACTATCAGATAGAGGTAGCACCAGAGAGCCGAAAGTATACAGCCTTCATCACCACAGAGGGATTGTACGAGTTCAAGCGACTTCCGTTCGGATTGAAGAACGCACCTGCAGTTTTCAATCGACTCATGGCAGAGTTACAGAAGAGGGTGCAGAAAGGCGATATGATACACTACATGGACGACATCCTTATTGGCAGCCAAACATTTGATGAGATGTACGAGAAGCTTGCTAGGATCCTGAAAGTCTTAAAGGAGTGCGGATTAACTTTAAACCTGGGCAAATGTGAGTTATATAAGCAGTCAATCACATTCCTTGGTCACCAGATACACGCAGAAGGAATCAGTCCTGGAGAAATTAAGACGAACGCCATCAGAATGTTTCCGAAACCAGCAAATGTTACCGATGTGAGAAGGTTTTTGGGTCTCACTGGTTATTTCCGAAAATTTGTTGCTGGGTATGCTGTAATATCAGCGCCATTGAGAAGTCTATTGCTCAAGGATAAGATGTTTACTTGGAAAACGCCACAAGAAGAAGCCTTCGACGAGTTGAAGAATTGCATAATCTCAAATCCAGTTGTCATTAGTTATCGTCTAGTCGCAGAGCATGAACTACATACGGATGCCAGTGCCGTTGGTTTAGCCGGAGTATTGCTACAGCGTGAGTTGGATCAGCTGAAACCAATCGCTTATTATAGCCGAGCTACTTCCAAACCGGAGAAGAATTATCACAGCTACGAACTTGAGGCTCTAGCCGTCGTGGAGTCATTGGAGCGATTTAAATATTACATTTATGGCAAGAAGATAAAGGTTATCACCGACTGTAATGCCCTTAAGACGTCGATGGAAAAGAGAGAACTGATACCGCGGATCGCAAGATGGTGGTTGCGTATTCAGGAATTCGACATAGACATAGGAACCCATATGAACCATGTAGACGCACTCAGTCGAGCTCCATTCGAAGATGCTCGAGAGATGGATACTGCATGCCTGAAGATAGCAAAGACCATAATCGACGAAGAGGATTGGCTATTTTCTATACAACTACAAGACGAGAAGATTCAGAAAATTGTTGCAGACATGAAGTTGAAAAAGAAAGCTGAAACCGACGAGTACGTGATTGAGCAAGATCGCTTGTTTCGAAAACATAACGACAATTTGTTATGGGTTGTGCCGAAGCAGTTAAGATTCCACATTCTACATGAATGTCACGATAAGGCCGGACATATGAGCACAGATAAGACAATGGCACGAATTCTAAATATGTTTTGGTTTCCCCGAATGCGAAACTATGTAAAAAGCTACATCAAGTCATGTGTGGGCTGTGCGCTTTATAAAACACCAGGTGGACGTCAGGAAGGACAATATCACTACGATGTCATCAAGCCGATCCCCTTTTCCACGATACATATGGACCACCTGGGACCATTTCCAAAGAGTTCCAAGAGAAACGAGCATATTCTCGTGATAGTCGACGCATTCACCAAATTCACCATCGTACGAGCAGTGAAAAGTACAGCAACAAAACATGTCCTGGATGTCCTGCAAGAGGTAACCAGCTACCTGGGAATGCCAGATCGCATTGTCACCGATCGTGGAACAGCTTTTACATCTAAAGACTTCGAGAAGTACTGCAAATCAAACAATGTAAAACATATCTTAAATGCTGTAAGGACACCCAGAGCCAATGGTCACGCAGAGCGAACAAACCGAATCATCTTGTCAATGTTGTTGCCATCGAATGACATCGATAAGCGTTGGGATGACAACATTCGACCAATCCAGTGGAGCATCAATACCATGGTAAATAGTACTACTAAATGCTCCCCATTTCAGCTCCTGTACGGGTATGAACCCCGAGATATCTTGAAGAACGCCATTACCAACATCATTCAAAGCCAGGACCAAAATATGCTAACAGATGCGGAATTGAAGCAGCTTAGAGCAGATGCTGCGAAAACTATCAACGATCATCGAGCTACTGCCAAGAAACGATACGACGCCAAACATGCGAAGCCAACTGTTTACAGCCTTGGAGACCTTGTGTTGGTCGAGAATGAGCCATTCAGCACGGGCACATCTCGCAAATTGGAGCCTCGCTATAAAGGTCCTTTTATAGTCAACAAGGTCCTGCCGAACGACAGATATCTTGTTGAAGATATCCCTCACGCACAACGGAAGCAAAGACACTACAAATCGGTGTATTCGTCCGACAAGATGAAACGCTGGTGTGAGCTGCCACCAGAGGAGCCAGATGAAGATGAAGATTTGGAAGATGATCCACCCCCTGAATCTTGCGAGGGCGCAGAGATTTGTCAGGAGAGGCCGACTGTGAACAGCGCCTAATTTAGTATATCGTCATCAGCCCTAGAAAAGTATCGATAAGTCCCTTTTAGTAGTGTTACCAGACTTATAATTATAGGCAGTCGAAATAGAGTCGTACTCCTGGGCAGAACGTGTTAAGACGCTTTAAGTTACAATTTTAATATGTAATATATATTCAACCTAATTATCCCTAAATAAACCTACACCACTTGAAAAGCCACCCTTTACAAAAGTTACATTTACGGAGATATGTTAAAAATGTATAAATTATTTCTATAACTTAATGTGCGACTTAAAGACATATAACATTTATTTTTATGCACAAAACTATTTCTTAAAAAAAACTATTCTAAAAATGTTTTTCAAATATATATCTTAAACAATTCAAAACCAATGTTAATTTTATTATTTACCTTCATAATTCTCATTACAATTTTTCATAATTTTGTAATGCCCCAAGTTAGACATGCTTTTTTCTTCATCCCACAAGCTTTAATAAAGAATTTAATCACGTTGTAGTTTAAAACCGTATATATCTACCTTGAAACTTTTCTCGGCCCGACTTATATACATTGTTGTAATTTATTAGTTACATTTTTGTAGAGCTTCTCACATAAATGGGTTGCTGAGGCAGTCGGTGGGTGAAAAAAGCACCAAAGAGAGCTCCCAGGATGGCGGTGGCATACCAGGAGATTTGCATGTGTACGGTGTGCAGAAGCTGATCCCGATGGGAGGAGTGAACTGCGAATCCTGCTCCCCAGGCCAAACTCATTCCGCCCGAGATCAGGACGAAGGATGCGGATCCCAGGGCCGTCCATTGCGAATGGTTCTTATGGCCCAAACGAAAAAAGGTGGCCTTTTGGGGCGTGGCAAGCGAATCCTGGGGCGGCGGCTCACTCTTTTTGGCCGACATTTGCGATCCGTTTACGAGGCGGCCGCACTATACACTCCTATTTATAAGGGGTCGTGATTGGGACTGTTTATCAGCTTATCGCTCTGCATATTCATAACCATAACCGAGACCATAAAATCATCGACAGTAGCACCCATCAATTGAAACAGCGAAAATCAATATGCTGACTCCCCGCAGCGAAGTGAAGAGTTTTAATTAACTAAATTTCGGCGGCATAAATCATATACGGCGGTTGTTATCGAAACCTAATCAAAGTTTGGGGAGAGGCAAATAATTGGGTCTTAGTTTACACACGTGGCTGAAGTTCAATGCGATGTGGTTATACCATCTTGTATAATAATAACATAGTTCTTAATTTAATTGAGTGTTATGGCTAGGAAGAAGAAAATTCCATTATGAATTAATTAAATGTTTCTATCAGTAATTATACATTTTATATATCAAAGACAATATAATATGGCTGACTGATTTATTACTGAAATTAAGTCTTTCGGTTTTATAATTCTATTGGTTTCATTTATTTTATTTAAATCTGCATGATTAAGAATTAAAAAAACTCATTTAGGTTAATAGGTTTTTAAGTAACAAAATGTGCTTATTTGTTAATTGATTTCCGCCTTTTTATACGGCCTAGAATGTACAATTTTTTCACATATTTATTACATTAATTAGTTTAAAATTAGTTTTGTTTAACAAAACGTGGGACTGCCTTTAACCTACGAAATTAAATTTTAAGCCTAATAGGTACAATATAAAATTTTAGTTTTTTGTTTACGCCCAAGGATTCGTTACTCTTTAGTGTATTTATTTAATAAATTTTTATAAGGCTAATTTGTTAAAAAGAAATACATTTTTTTGTTAAACTACAAATTTGTTGATACAATTTAGCTTGTGGTTAAATTAGAATTTCTCCATTTCAGATCACATCTGATGCCGACATTTGCAACAAATTTTGCAGGAACAGTTGTGGCTAGGCGAAATTTTCTGCCGACTGGCAAGAAATGGGGGGAAAACCCAGACCAGACCGCTTTCGGCCCCGTCTGCCACTGCATTGCGGCAGGCATATTAACTCCGGCTGGTAGATTAAACACGGCCACGAGCATTGGCAATATCATTGCATTTGCCGGCTGGTTTATGGGCTGCATTACTGTTTGCGACTGGAGCGCCGGAGCACTGGACTCGTGCGTATGCCCAAAAATGGCGGCAACAAACACTCAGACACAGGGAAACACATACACTCACACACACACACACATCTACATAAGAAAAGTAGAAAATGGCGCAGAAACTTTTATCGCAGGTGCTTTTCCCGGCCTCTGACTGCGATTCCAGCGATTTCCTGGCCAAGAAGGCAGAGGATAGTTTTCGAACAGAACTTGCTAGCAAGTTGGCGATAGTGTTTGACTATGTGCGCACAACCAACGACACCCTAACACCTTTGGTCGGCGTTAAAATAAATTTAATTTTATCGCTACATAAATATGGGCTCAAAAAAGGAGTTTGTTCGAGCTGTTCCGGCCCAATCCAAGTTGCCAAGTTGACACTTCCGTCCTGGTGCAGCCCATAAATCGCCGGGTCAGCCTTTGAAGTATTTTCTATCCGCTAGATTTTCCACCCACATTTTAATTAGAGCACGCCACTTCACCGATCATTTAAATGGCGCAACACTTTTATGGCCATTCGGGCGAAAATATAAATAAATGTTATATTGATCTGTTGCCATTTTATGACCCAACACAAAATGGGCAATTTTCCATTTTTTTCCTCGACGCTTCTTCAAAGATTTACGAGCTTTGCGAGGAGAAAAAAGAGCAAATGCCAAAAGAGGAAATGGAAACGAAAATTGTATAACATAAACTTGGCTAGAAACAAAAGCCAAGTGGGTTCTCCTAGTGCATAAAATTTCTCTCTACAAAATAAAGAGAAAGATATGTGTGTGAGTGTGTGGCAAGGAAATTTGCGGCGGCTGCTGTTCGTCATATTGCGCATACGCCGCGTGTGCATACGTAATTTAAAATGCATATTATGACAGCCTTATGATGCGGTGACTGCAGAGGATACACACACGAGCCGGCCCCAAGACAAAGCCCATTCAATTAAGGGGAAAGTTAAAGACGAGAAAAACTACTACCAAGGACAAGGTCTCACCTAAGGGGTTTGCTATACTTTTGGCCAACTTTTTAGTCACCATTTCTCTGGAAACTTTGACTTTGGGCCCATCGATGTTCGTGTCCATTGAATGGCAGACACCCTTAACTGCCATAAACAATAAATCCCAAGTTAATGTACTGAAATAATACAGTTTTTCATGCTGCATGTTTACCCAACTTGTAGTTCATTCCGTACTGTTTTGCTTTTTCTTCAGGATTTACTGACGGCCTCTCGGAAATTATGTTTATGCAAATTTCAATAAAATGTCAAGGAAGTCAGGGCACAAATTAATTTATCAGTGCGTGCGGGGATGAGTCACAAATCCTGATTAACTTCTGGGCCAAATAAAGAAGACAACAAATGTGCACTTTAGCTGGAGCCAGGAAGACAAAACAATTGTTGTGGCGCACACACGCTCTCTTATATTAATATATGGTGTGTATATCCCGGCGAGTCCTTGTGTCGGTTAATGCAAGCCAATAAATTTCGGCGACATTTGTACCTTTTGTTATCAAGGAGAGGGGGCGTGGCATACTGCCATTGTTAACACGAGGCGGAGGCGTCACAAATTCCACAGCTTTTTTTCGCCTTGTCCTTCGTCGGCCGTCACGAGTCTGCCAAAGATGCCTGAAAAATGGCTACAATTCATTCGCAACAGCAGCTGGAGCTGGTGGATTGGGAAACTGGGGCAGGAGCTGCGGAAAAATCCCTTCAAAATCTCCAGCTCCTTCCGGCAGGACCTCGGAAATTTAGTTGTTGGATCGCTCCGTTCAAGCAAGTGATTTGTTTTGCTTCGTTTGGCAACAAATCAGAAGATAAACGACATCGATTGCGACCAACGACATGGCTGCCGGGCCCAAAAAGGATTCGCCTGCCGCAAATTATGAGTCCTGCTCGACTATATATATATATAAACAGCCTTGTGTATACCTGATACCTGCATATAACTACGAGTTTAAACACAACCAAACGAAATATTGTTCGCAATTAAAATTGCATTATGTGTGCGAAGGGAGGTAAACAGTTTTCGGCAATTTATTTTTTGGAAATTGTTCTTTTTGTTGCCCCTGTTCTGATGGCAAACGTATATTTTATTAGTCCCCTGCCAGGAGCATTTAATAATGCTGCATTGCACGGCCATATGGAACGTAAAAGTTTCCACAAATAATTGAAAACAATTTGTGCTTTAATTATTCACAGCCTGCGATTGCGAATATTTATTTGGGGGAATGTGCTGCACAGTTAAGGGTCAATGATCTAAGGTTAAGTCCATGACTTTAACTTGATTTATTCAAACAAATGCTCCAGAGACTTAACATAATTAAAGCGAGCTTGCAGCCCATCCAACTCATTTGCATAGGCAATAACAAAAGTTCGGGCCATAAAGGTTGATAAACTTAACGCGAGATACAAAATGTAAATGAGTTTGTTCGCCTTCTGATATCTGCGAAGCCATTTTGTGCGCTCATATGACTAATCTAATTAAATGTTATGTTTTCGTTGGAATACAAGACACTTACAATGTTAATTTAGCGGCGTATCTTAGTTGCCAGGATGGTTTACACTTTTAACGACCCACTCAAACTTTGGCGCAAGACACCGTGTGTGTGTTCGTCCCGGGATAATAACTTTTATCACACCTGCCATAAAGCTGGCCCCCACACTAATGGCAATCGCCCCCAACGAAGGGCAGTCATAAATCAATCATAATTGTCCTTGTTAACTGCAATCATGAATATTTCCTCGGCATGTGCATAAAGCAAATGACAGTCATGCCATATACATAACCGCACGCATAACATAACATCACCATTCCCCGAATATCCTTCCCCAGGAATTCCATGCGCCTGTGGATTTCGGGCCTAATTGCTGCTGCTGCTTCGGATTCAGATTCGGATTTTGGCCATGTATCTGGGTTCCGAATTAGGGCCGCTGAAAGATTGCGTCAAATGAGGTTTAATTAATTTTTGGGCCCACAACCGAAACGAGCGTTTGACAGGACAGCAGAAATGGCCATTGTGTTTGGCCACGCCCCGTGTTTGCTTTAGTTAATTGATTTTCTTTCAGTGCGTTCCATTTGCATAACAATCCCCCGACTGCCCTTTCGAATCAAAAGTGAAATGGGGAAAGTGGAAAAGCGAGCGGTGAAAAGTGAAAGCGGTGAAAAGCCACCAAACAGTCGATTGGTCAACAGTTGCGGGTTTTTTGTTTGACGACGGCCAGCAACTAAAACTGGAATTAGAACCCGTCCAAATTGCCATTGGCACACTTAAATACGGGTTCAGTTTAATTGGGTTCTTTTTTCTGGGAAGGCAATAAAAATGTCCCTAATAGTTGGTAGTTGAAGTCGACGGACTGATGGCTTAAATGCTCCCTAAGTGGGAACATTATTGTAGAAAAGTTTTAATTAGTCAAGTGAATGCTTCCATGGAATTATTTAGAGAGATAGTATGTCTGCGTATGCGGGTAATAATAAATGCGAGAACTAAATTGCTTCATAAATTTCAAATTAGCTGAGGATTTATTTGCGATTAGGGTCGTTGCTCTAATTTACTATAGATAAACAAATATTTACTAGATAAACAAATATTGGAATAATTTTTAAAAACAAAAATCTTTAAAAACAAAAGAAAAATAATTGCATTTCTTCTACAGTTGTTCTAATATTTAAATAAGAAAGCAATTAATCCATTCATCTTAAATGTTAAGTTTATCCTTTTATATTTTTATCTATTTATTATGTTTCCAAATATTGATTTGTGGACATTCTTGTATCGTTCTAAATATATTTTCTTTAAACTTCGAAAGTACTCCTTATCTTCAGTGAGTAAATGAATGGGTTAATCAGTCGCTGTCCATGACATTTAAGACTCGCCCACGCATCCTTCATCCTGGTCAAGGATGTGCGTCGAAAAAGGACTCGTGCACGTACGCAAGGCCCACGATTTGCAGCTCATTAGCAGCCACAGACTGGACACATGTCCGAACTGCTAAGCGGGCTCTAAATCACTGACACGACGTCGTGCCTTCGATTCCGTTGCCTAGCTCAATTAGTCAACAATTACCAGCGACAATCCAAACTGGCCAGGACATCGCCGAGCTGAGCAAGGACTGACAACAGGGACACGGGACACAAACTGCAGGCAGGAATGGCAGCCTGTCTCAGGTCATCTGTGCCGATGGTGGCTAATGGCTTATGAGTAGTCACGTGCCCGGGATGCCAAGGTACTCATTGCCCCTACTTGCTGCTCCCACCACTCGCTGTCTTTCATCACGTGAGACACGGCAACTTTTCAGCGAAGTTTTGAATAATTATACCAAAATTAAAGAACCTCAGACTGCCTGCTTTCACTCAAAAAAATTTATTTCACATAGTATCTTGCTTTGTTAGCTAAATGATTTACCATTAAAAATGTTAATTAAATATTTGCAGTCATTGGTAGTTTTATTTTTGACTAAGTAATAATCTAAGTCATTTTAAGTATATATCTTAAATAACAATTTTATTGACTGTGGAAGAAAATATTTTATTTGATTTTTTATACCGAAATAATAGTGTCATTTAAACCCATTTTTATGGCAATAAAATAAAATAATGGATCTTCATTATACTGCATTTTTGTATCGAATTAAGTTGTTTCTTAAACACTTGTAAACTCATTTATCACATTTTTAAAATAACAGTCTTGAAAGTTCTTTTAAATTTTAACATTAATCTTGTAGATCCAAAAAATGGTTTGAGTGCAGCCATTCTGGAGCCTAGATGAATGACTGGAGCTGAAAGTGGGTCCGTACACCGCTTAGCGGTTGTTGGTCCTGTCCCCGGACCATATCCTGCCATATCCTGCCATATCCTGGCAGAAGTCGGCCGCAGCATTTGCCCCAGTCCCTCCGCTTGTTAATAAACTCAAGTGAATGCGCTTAATCAACACATGGAGAGTGGCATGGTTTCCTGAAAAAGGATGCGCCCGACTTCCTGCCAGATGCAAAAATGCCCGCCCTCATCCTATTTTTCTTCAGAAGCAAAATTAATTAAAGAAACTCGTAAACTTTTGGGGGCTCGAAAAAAAGAAGTGCGGACTTTTGTGCATATCCAAAACAAATATTCTGTTTCATTTTGTTAAGCATTTTTATTCGGCGTTCTCTTGTTCTGTTTGTATTTTATGCCCGCCAAAAGCCGAAAAAACGCGTGGGGCACAAAAGCCAAACTCATTGCCATTAAAAACGCATTATCCTTTGTGCCTTTTTATGACTTTTCATTTGAAGAGCCGGTGTAGAGGTAGAAGTCCCCGGGTGCTGGTTGCCTGTTTATTTGCTGTCGAGCCGTAAAAAGAACTCAATATGATAATGCATACATCCAGCTGGCTGAGATTACATCCAACAGCCATATACAGTCGGATAAATCTAATGAAGAGCAATCGCATAACTCATGGGGCACGAATTCTGCGGAAGACAATATTAAAAGGAGCTTGCCAAAAACAGAAGGCAATTCGCCTAAGCAAAAGAAAAATATTTACAAGCCGAAAAAAATAATAAAAAAAAAAATTTTGAAGAAAATAACGAAGGCGCAGCAGCCTGTTGTTGTATTTCAGCTGGGATTTGCCAATTTGGGTGCCTCTCTTGCGATTGTCTGCCAAAAAAAGGCTTACATTGGGATTTTTATTTGATTGCTCAAATGAAAGCAGAAAGCCGAATGGAAAATTGCTTGAATCCGAGAAGAATGTTTGCCCTCGGGGCTCCAAAGAGTGGGAATAACTGGAGTATAATCATTTACAATGCTGCCCAAATGGATTGCCATCGAGAATTGAATTATCCGAGAATGGGAATCACTCAAGGGTGTCGTCGATAGCGCGTCGGGAATTATAGTTTGCTGATAACAGTTGACTGATTAATGCAGTTGAGTGAGCGTGCTTGAGTTGCATTTAATGGGCAATGGAGAGACATGTCTAGTTTTCTGCAATAATTCCGATTAAGTAATATATTTAGAAATCGAACTAGGGGGTTTATTACTTAAAAGAATTTTGACATACATTATTTTTATATTTTTAATAGAACTTTAGAAATATATCCCTTAATGTTATTGTTTATAATATTGCTTCTATAAATACCCTATAGATATTTAGTTTGACACCCTACATATTCATTCCTTCAGGATATAATCAAAATATTCGCCACAAACTACAAATCATGTTGTTCGCTTGAGAATTCCATTAACTAAACTTCTATTTAAAGTGGATCCAATAAGGCAAGGGGTAAATAATCCCAACCCTTTCGACTTTTGCCGTCATCTGGCAGAAAGGGTCTCCTAAATGTTTGGGATGGGTGGTTTTGGGACCCTCGTAGATTACTGTTCCCATTGTAGTTTTGTGTATTTATGCCAGAGATTCTTTTGGGGCCATGGCACGTGCATTGAACCCAGAAAATTAAAAACAGCATAAGTAATGGGACAGCCGAGGGTGCCTGAGAAATGAGGGGAAAATGGAAATTAATCGACAACGCATATGAATTTATAATAATAAAAGAAAAACACAGGCGAGCGAGAACATTTTCTGCAGCTGACTATCAAATAAATTCCCCGCAAAAAAAAGAGAGCCAAGACGCCGTTTACATTTATAATTCACAAGCATAAATTCTGGAAGGAACAGGTGGCGGAGCAAGGGTTAACAGGGGCTTAGCTGGCTTGTTTTTGGCAGTCGGGTGTTAACGTGCCACGTAAATTTTGGCTAACGATGCACTTTGCACTGGCAATTCCACCTGTGCTGCCACAATCAAGTGCAATTCATTTTGGCCACGTCAGCAGGATCTGCACTGGCCACCCACCCACACAATGGGAGTCCTTTCAACTTAAAGCCGGCAGGACAACTTCAGCATAGGCTCAGAACTATGCCACTTTCTTTCATCTTTCATTAGCTGCTTTGAGCAACTTTCCACCGATGTTTTTCTTCGTTCTTCCTCGCAAATCCAGCAAAGTAAATAATTTATTTTATAAATTCCCAAGTAGGATTAACGCGGCAATATTCAGATTCGCTCAGCTCAACCCGAAAAGGGTCAAGTAAAATTTTTGGGTCCAGTAAATGGGTCTCGTCCTTGGGTCAGTTTGTCTGTCGGATTAGCAGTTTTCCCGTGCTAAGCCTACGTATATTTATATAGTTCAAATGGCTGCAACTTTTTTCCCTCCTGTCAACTCTACGGGAAATTAAATTGAGTCTGTTTCCTTATAAATGGAAAAACATTTTCGGGCACTTGGCAAGACATTAGTCCAAACATGGACAAAGTTCGCACACACATTTGCACATGTAAATTTGTTTTGTCTGTTGACAATTATTGAGCAGATGACAAATGTTGCTCGAGGCATAGGAAACATTTTTGAGGCCTCCATGCGATGAAAGGGAATGTTGGGGAGTGATGGATTGACTTGCCAACTTTGGACTGGAACTTGGGTCAATTGATGCAGTTTATATAAGCGGATTGTCGAAGGGCTCAAGGGGCTTTTATCACTACGGTCATAGGTAATGGGAGTTTTGTGATTTACAAAAACGTGTTAAAAGCTTTGATAAATGGAGTCCAATTGATTGAGTTGCTTAATAAAGTTTTCTGTTTGGAATAAACTACTAGTAATCCAAAAGAGCACTTCAATAAAATATCAATATGTCTTATAATACAATTGAAATAAAAAATTTAATAAACTGGGTCCTAATACTGTGGTAAAACCTTTAATATATACAAAGATTTATCTTATATTAATTGAAAACAAAGTAAATCAGATCCATTTAAAAATATTGTAAGATTTAGAGTTGCATTTTTTAAGTGCTTTTTGTCTATATCTTAGCAAAAATACTAAGCATATCCAATAATGACTGATTTGTGCAGCTGGACATAAGCAATCGATTTCAGGTTGATTTGGAACATTTTTTTTTTACCGATTTTCGCAATTTTTATAAAGGGTTACATTGCGATTTTAGTCAAAAATTGGCCGAAAATGAAATGTTCACTTGTGAATGCCAATCGATTGGAAATGTTATAACGAATTCAACGAGATATGACATCCCAAAACTTGACAATTATTTTGCAAAGTGTAAGTCTAAAAACCAGAACTTGAGTTGAATTTTGTGGGCCTTTGGAAAAAATTTGTTTGGAAATTAATTCAGTTATGAAAAAGGACACGCAGCCAAAAGAACGACTTTGTTGAGCAGCTAAAGACAGGAAATATATATTTTCTAACCAATTTAGACCTTTTTGCCACTTTATAATTTCACTTTATAATTATTCCCAATCAATCAAGCTCAATTGATTTCAGTAGTTACAGAACAATTTGCATTTCAGACATTCCCTCGAGGTAATAACATTAAAGGCATTAATACTCCCCCTCTATTGTTTGCTGCCTATAATGAAACCAAAGGTTGGCAACAAAGTCCCAGCTGCTTCGATAAGCCGAACAACAAGTGATGGTTTTCATTTCGGGCTTGCACAAACAAATGATCATTGCATCTTATGTCAGTGGCAGTGCAGCAAACAGAACAGTCATGCCAACTATTATGTACATTTTACTTACACTTCCTCGTTACACGTCGTGCAACAAGGACTCACACATGTGCTAACTACCGAAACAATGTCTGTCTGCCTCGGTATTTTTGCCTCTTATATATGTGTGTGTGTGTGTGTGTCAGTGTGGGGAAAAACCAGTGGCAACAACAGTACCGGCGATGACGATAACGATTTGCAGTTACATGTGTTTTTCACCATTTCCCGAACGAGTCTCGATTTTGGGCTGCCTGACACATTGACAGCATTGAACAAGAAAGGCAGACTGATAGACATAACTCGACTATGAGTTACCCTTTATTCCCCCTCTTTCAAATATGTTGCTAACCCTTAGTCAACTCTTTTAAGTTAATCAGACTAATCTTACGTTTTTAAATAATTAGTTAAAACCTTAAATAATCTTTTTTGTGAGGAAGTAACATCAGTCACAGAATATTGAATTTCAAATATTATTTCTTTAAAAAAGAAAAAATAAAATGGAGAAAAAATGTCTTTGTGATTATCTACATTATTTCTTCTCTTTAGAATTTCTTGTAAAACATTTAGATGAACTTTCCTATTCACCCCATGATTAAAGGGTATCAAAAGTAAGCGACTGAGTGAGTGAGCGGGACGGATAATAGAAAGCAAACGCTGGCAACTTTACGATAGCGTTAAATTAGACATCAACTTGGCAAAGTACACACACAGTGACACACACTTGCACTGCCACTGCCGCAAACAACAACATTGATAGCCCGTCGAGTTGCCTGATGCCGTTGGCCCATGCTTATCAAATGATATCTAGCAAATACACTGGCACTGAATTGGTAGAATATTGTGCTACAGTTTCTTATCTGTTCATAAATTATGAATTGAAGAAGCTCGCTAATCGTTGTCATAGTAACACTTGTGCTACAAACTTTGAGCTATAAAGTAATAAAAGGCAATTCAAAAACCGAACAGCTCATGTTTTTATTGTATATTGTCATAAAAAATATTTAACTAATAATTTGTTCCCCATAATAAAATTTTGTTGATCGGATGCTTTTATTTATTTATTCATTTATTTAAAATAAGTTAGCTTATATATTCCATTGTTTAACACTTCATTGATAAAAATATTCCAATTATTTATTAAAAGCCAATAGCGATATTAAGAAACCTTCTATAAAATTAAATATTTTTAAAATTATTTCATCTTATTTGTAAATTCATACAGTTATTTTGTGCAGTGTATTTTTGGTAAGCAGCGGGACAGAGGCAGAAACAACAAGCTCGCAATCGCTTTTGCTATCGCTGCGCGTCATGTTGTTCAACGCCTTGCAGCTTGCTGCAGTCGACAACATTGCAGCAACACATAGGGGGCGTGGTCCCGCCCCCAACGACGGCGGCACATGTTAAAGGCCGAAGGGCTGTGGGCGGTGGGCGATTGGAGATGGGCGTCACGCGTCTGGCCGCCACGCCCACCATGCTCGTTTACATGACGCAATTGCCTGGCATTCATAAGCCATTATCAGAGCCAAGTCATCGGGCAAGTCTTAAAGCAAACAATGCAGCTGCCATCCATCACCCGACTGCGGCCATAACTACTCCACGACTTGGACTTCTATATGGCGATGTGGTGCATAGCCATTGCTTGCACAGTCTTATCAATTCCAGGACGACACAGATCTCTCGCCAAGATGTTTGACTTGCGGCAGTTTATGGCTTTATATATACTACAAGTGCTGTTCTGCTCCGTTCTCTTCTGTTCTGTTCCGTGCCCATCAAATTGGCAGGCTACGCATTCGTATAACTTTAACGCCTACAACGATTTTCAAATGGGATTTACAGGAAACCAGAATTAAATGTTGATCTGGGGAATCAAGTAGTTCCAGAAATGCCCTTTAAATAAAGTTATAATAATTAAAATAGAAATATATCATTATATATTATATTATTATTTAAGGAAATCCATTGAACAATATCTATGCATAATAGTTCATATCATATAAAAACATTATCATTGTTCATAAATATACTTATTACGTAAGATTTTAGTTTTCTTTACCGACGTATTAATGTTATCATTATTTACTAATCTTAGATTATTAATATTTAACACAATTATGATAGACATTTTTTAGCTTTATCTAATCCCATATAAATCATAGTGTTTTCCATTACTCACCACATAAATATTGTGTTCCGCCCCGTCAACAGACAACAATAATCACGTACACTTTGTGAACAGATATTTATCTAAGACCAATTCACCCACTTATCAAATATGCCTTTTCTCGGCTACTGCATAAATATATTTAGAAATAAACTTTGCCATGCGTCAAAGTCCCGTGAAATGTTCGGTGGAAATTCAAAATGAAATTCTGGGCCAGAATCGAGGGGGGGCAGAAGGAAAAAGGACCAAAAAGTGGCAACAGAAGCAGCATCAGCGAATAAAAACTTTTGGCTGTTTTTATAAATGTTTATTTAGCACAAAGGAGCGGGAAAAAAAAGAGCGTTAGAAGGGGGCGTTGAGGGGGGCGTGGCAGAAAGGTGAATCAAGAGCAACAACAATGAGTTGGCCTTTTGTTGCTGCGCGGTATTTGTCTTAAACAACGAAAGCATCAGCAATGGAAGCGATTTCGTTGAGTCCTCTTTTCTGCTGTCCCTTTTTTATTTTCGTGTGCGCTTTGTGCCTTCAACAATAATTTTGCTACTTAGACGGATTTTTCTATTTGTGTATCAACGTTTTATTTGCTGACAGGTGTAAAATTGCTTTAGCCCAGGTCTTTGGCCAGACATTTTCTGTGAAAGTATCGGCATTTGGCAGGACTTTTATTATTTTTATTGTTCCTTTTCCTTTTTTTTTCCTTCGTTTTGTTTTATGACTTGATTTGGGGTGGTTGGGTGTGAGTGAAGGATAATTGCCCGTCGCAAGGCAACAAAAGCGATTAGTTTAATAGTTGGCCATTAATGCTGCTGCCTTCGATTTGTATCTCATTGCCACATTACGCATACGCCATGTTGTCCGCATTGAAGGCATTAATCAAAGCGAAACGGGAGAAAGAAGTGTCTGCCCGCACTCTGTATTTATTTTCGCCTTTTCTCCTATTTTCCATAATAAATATTGTTGGCTGCACTTTTCCGCGTGCCATATTCTGTGATGTGAAAAATATTTTACACATTTCTGAAGCGCCAGCAACGTCAAATGCAGATGGAGGGCCACCATATCCTTCGTCCTGGTCTTGGCCCACTCTCTTATTTTCCTTATGGATGTATGTGTAAGGACTCCAGTGCCAGCAATTTCCCCGTGTTTGCTCTTGGCATGCACGTGCAATTTTTTCCCATTTCCTAACCATATATATATATCGAATATGTTTTGATAAATATGCACAACTTGAGTTTTTGAAGTACGACAACTACGTCTTTCGCCCTCGCTATCTTCCCTGATGTTTGCCCAATTTGATTGCTCAAAGTTTGGTTCTGGCCATATGCAATTTCCAGCCAAGCCCTCCAATGTGAAGATGTTGCCAACTTTAGCCTGTAATGACCATATCAATAAATTGCTTCGGCGCAATTTTTGAGGTTTCCTTTCCTGGGTTTCGATTTTCTAAGATATATTACAAAATATTTCCACTAAATTGCTCTGGAATCTGTGCAGGCTCTAGATAATTGCTTTATATTGGTTTTTATAGTGCTCTATATAAAGTTTAAAGAAATCCTATAAAACTCTTATTAGCTGTAATTAAAATTTAAGAAATAGCTAGCTCTAATACAACAACGTTAGGATAAATGAATGATTTCTTTTATGCGCCATCGATTTTATCCACTTAAGCAGCACTCACAAATTATGAACCAATAAAAGAAAAGGCACAATAAAAATAAACAGAGTTATGAGATCAGCTCAAGGAGCAACAGCGCCAAGATGCAGCAGACGAAGCAATTTTGACTGAAATAATAAAATTAAATTAAATTCATTTCAGATTGCTGGCGTACAGCAGAAGCGCCAACATCAGAAGCCAAAAGAAAGCAAAACGGCGCAAGCAGCGCGTTCGGTGTTTATTTAAAAAAATAAATTACGTTTTAAAAGCATCATAATTCAACGAAAACATTACCAAGCAGCCAACCAGCCACCAGCAAGGAGCAAAGGGTCCTGCAGAGGAAGCTCGTCTTCGCCTCGCTGGAAATTCATTAAGCATGTTATAAATGCTTTAAATTTATAAGTAATTGTAAAGGTTTTATGCGGTTCGCAACGGTTTGAACGTGTTTATCATCCCAAAAACTGTGAAGGGCATTTCCCGGTAATTTATTTAAGAACCAAATAAACCGAGTGATGTCCGCAGGCAACCGTTTATCGCAAATAATTGCTGGTAAATATTTGCTCATGTAAACCTCATTTGAGACACCCAAAATTTGAGTTGGTTTTGCGGTTGCTTTAGTTTTTCTAATTGAAATCCTCCTACCTAATCAAATTCCATCATCAAAGCTAATGTGTTCGCCTAAAATGATTTGTTGGCTTTTATTTGGGGGAAAGTCGAAAGACTGCCTTGACTTTTGAATGGGTAATAAAATAGTTTCTGCATATATTAAGCATTCGCCCCTTCAGCTATTGCCTTACTCAATTTCAAATCAAAATATCAATATTGACTCGTCCAGTATCCCACACGCATCTGTGTTTGAGGCTGTGTAAACTTATCTATTTGGATTTATTACGCCTGTTGTTGTTCCTGGTTAGCTATCAAACTATTTGCTTATTTATTGGACTCGAATTGCGACTGTAAATAATATGCCTGATTTGCATATTGGACAGCCCATTTCATTAGTCAAATGTGCCTTCTTGCCTCGTGAACAATAAACCTAAACGGAAGCGATTGATAATATCCTAAATAATGGTGTAGAATACCAGACAAATTAGATAAATCGAAAATTTCAAAATCCTAATTAGTTTCTGATTCGACTATCGATTAACAACTTTCAGATAACTTCCAATAATCATAAATGAGAAACTGGGAAACATTTCTGATTAAGAAATTCACTTAGAAAACTTTCCCCCTCAATCATAAAACTCGAAAGAAAGAGCCTTTGATATATTCTCCTCAAAACTTTACCAAATTTATGTGGAAGTAGTATTCCGAAACATTCCAGAAATTAATGGCGTTACTTTTAAAACCTTTTATACACGTCAGCAGAAAAGGGAACGCATTTGGAGGGGAAGTAAGAGCTGCCCACGCAAGGCAGAAGCTCGTAAATTTACGAGCTATAAAAATCAATATGTTAATGGCGAAACTTGCCATGTGTTTGGGTATACACACACATATATACATCAGAGAGCGGGTCCGACGAGGCTGTTGAAATATAAATCCCATTGTCAACAATGGCCAGCAGCATTGACATGCGACGACGGACGACGGATGACAGCCGGCAACGAATAACGAACATCGGGCACCGAATGAGCTGCAGAAGGATGAACTGGCAGACTGGATGGATGGGTCGATGGATGGATGGCTGGATGGCTGGTTAACCAGGACGAAGGACTCGAAAGGAGCACGACCGCAGAGCGCAGAATAAATACAATAAATACACATGCGGACAGATGTGAGCGGTGCACAAAACCTCATTAAACTGTTAAATCTTTTGACAGTCCGGCGACACTGATGAAGTTGCTCCTGCTCCAGGATCTGCATTCTGCACAGTGGCCCGAATGCATCAAGTGCTCGGCACTTCAGAGCCCCGGAGGTGGGCTCAAAATATTGACCAAGCAAACACCCAAGGCCGCCAAAGCCTCTTCCAATCCGGAATCAAGCCAAGGACTGTCTGCGAAATTTATGCAAACTTATGCCAGGCCATCCTGTGCCCAACCAGCCTTCAATTTAGACGAGACACTCAGCTGGTTGGGGATGGGGTTTGGTTCTTCCTCGTAGAACTTCGAATCAAGTCAAATTGATTTATGGATATTTTTAGCTGGCAAAACGAAACGAGTGAGACGACGAGCGGAAAAAAGTTTAAATCGTGTTGCGTGCCAAACGCAAATATCAAAAATCGACATTCGACATTCGAGGCGTGGTCGCCAGAAACCGCTCGAAAATTATAGCTTTCAGTTTGCGCGCGAATTGTAATAAATTTAGGAAACTTATATACACACTCATCGCAGGAACTCTGAACTGGAGTCGTTTTCATAAAGTTCGCCGCGCAATTGCAGTTTTACGTCCCTCCGCGGGCGCCATCAGTTGTTGGCCAGTAGACTGGAGTTATCCGCCCAACGAGCCGCAACTGGCAAAGGTCGTTAACAGCTGGCTCGGCTTAAGCCAACGGCCAACGGCTGCAGTGCCGCGAATCCGGCGGATAATAAAAAAAAAAACAAGAAAGGAAAGCTAACTTCGGGCGGAGCCGAAGTTGATATACCCTTGCAGAATATTCTGTAAATAATATTCTCCAAAATTATTCATATGATGCATTCTTAATACTAATAAAAATCCCAACTTCCTAACTTTAAAAACGGCAAAGTTATGGCAATTTCAATCGTTCAGTTATATGGCAGCTATAGGATATAGTCGGCCGATCCCTATAAAATTTGGTAGGTCGGATTGATTGGCCAAATATAAAACCCATAGAAAATCCCAACTTCCTAACTCTAAAAACACCAAAGTTATGCTATTTCCTATCGTTATATGGGAGCTATAGGATATAGCCGGCCGATCCTTATGAAATTTGGTAGGTCGAATTGATTGGCCAAATAAAGAAGCCATAGAAAATCCCAACTTCCTAACTTTACAAACAGCAGAGTTATGGCATTTCCTATCGTTCAGTTATATGGCAGCTATAGGATATAGTCGGCCGATCCCGGCCGTTCCGACTTATATACTGCGTGCAAAAGAAAGAAGGGTGTGTGCAAAGTTTCAATTCGATAGCTTTAAAACTGAGAGACTAGTTCGCGTAGAAACAGACAGACGGACAGACAGACGGACAGACAGACGGACAGACGGACAGACGGACATGGCTATATCAACTCAGGAGGTGATCCTGATCAAGAATATATATACTTTATAGGGTCGGAGATGTCTCCTTCACTGCGTTGCACACTTTTGACCAAAATTATAATACCCTCTGCAAGGGTATAAAAAGGGAGGAACGTTGGAGGCCAAGGCGAGGTGCAAACAAGCGTGGAGCATGGAGTGGCGCTAGGATGTGGCGGCAGGAAGCTGCCACGACCTCGACCATGGAATACACTGCCACGCCCTTGCGTTTCCAGGACCAACCAGAGCCATCAAAAATATGCTAATGTTAATATGATGGCGGAAGAGCCAATGTTGGTGGACTGAAGCCAGAAAGCGGCAAGTGCAGAGTAGCGGATGGGAAAATTATTGCAGGAGTGCACACATTAGAATAAGGAGGATGTGGCAAGTTAGGATTTAACGAGGGAAGTGCTTTTACTCATGCTAATGCCAGAAAACTTTATTTAGGAAAATAAAATATGGAAATATATAAAATTAATATTACCAATTAAAATAGTTAGCAAATTTGAAATGTACTAAATGGAAATATATAAAATTAATATTACCAATTAAAATAGTTAGCAAATTTGAAATGTACTAAATGGAAATATATAAAATTAATATTACCAATTAAAATAGTTAGCAAATTTGAAATGTACTAAAAGTTTAATAGTGGGCAGTGGATCGAACTATGGCAGTTCCTCAAAGATCAATTTTATATTTATTTTAATTGATAGAAGAGTTATTAACAGTTAAAAAAGCATAATACATATTTGATATATATTTTATAAACTAAATTTCAGTGATGCCTACTGTAAATCACACATTTTATTATATTCATTTTTATAATAAGCTAAATATTAAATATTGCACGATATATACAATTAATTTATTGGCATTTTTAATATCAAGATTCTTTTATATTATAGTCTGTATTCTTTTTCCAAGACTTTTGGCCTTCAGATATACGATAATTACTGATACAGAACCGTCGAAATTGCTGTCTAGCAGCCAAAAGAGCCGGCAGCCGTTCATTATCCTTTCACCGCTAATCCTAGACATCCTGAGAGCCTGTCTGAGCCGACTTGGGCATCGATGCCTCATTTTGCGGCCCAAAGGCGGCCACGCCCACTGCTCCTTGCTGCACTTGCCGCGAACAACATAATAACACCCCTGGCAAGGAACAAGAACAACTTGGCCAAGTTGAGTAACCAAGAGAACTTAGCACGCAATCCGAGGCAGGCTTAAAGGTTAAGCATTATAATTTGGCTTACCTTTTTCTTCACTTTTTCTTTGCCTTCGCTGCTGTTGTTGTTGTGGGCAAAAGTTGAAAATAGTTGGAGTGGCGTAGGAACTTGGATAAATTGAATTAAATGGAAGGCGCCTGCCTCCGAATCCTTCGGGGCATTTAAAGTGCCCACAATTTGGAGGGCCTCTAATTTATGACCCCCACCCTTCCCCCTCGCCCACCCACTGAGCATTACGGCCTGGTTATTTATTGTAAACTGCTGGCGAATTGCAAAGGAGAAACACTGTTAGATCGATAGGGCCAATCGATGGCCAGGGCAATGGCTCGTATTTAATAATTCCAACATTTATTTGATGCCAACTCTGCTGTAATTGTAGCTTAAGCCCGGGCTTTGGGTTTCTGCGGGGGCGGGGGGGGAGGGGGAGTCGGGGATGATTGGTGATTGGGGCGGATGGGAAGGAGCGGAGGGGGAGGAGGAGGTCCTGTGAGTTCCGCTCGGAGCATTGGCGTGCCAAACAAAAATATTTAACACTTGTGCCATAAACTATTGTCAGGCTTGGTCTCGGTGGTTTGGGGTTGGATTTTTTTCGTTTTTCCCCCGTTTCGTTTCTTGTTTTCCGCTTGTGGGGTGAAAATCCTGGCTGCGGTGGCCACCACACCACATCGTAATGTAGGTCGTGGTTTTCCCAACCGCTGCCGTATGTAAAATATTTTATATAATAGTGCTCAAAATTAAACACCGCATGTAAAGATGATTATTTACAATTTCGTGCAAGCTTACGCCTGAATTGTTTGTCGTGGCTTAAGTCAATGTACGCTGCATTGCCATATTTTCGGATTTCTCGCACTTTCTGTTTAACAACTGCATTAAATTGTAATTATATTTGTTGTACGCAAGCGAAATAAAAAAAGTAAAAAAAAAACCATATAGCCATTGTGTTGAATAAATCTGGATTCTGCACAAATTTGCATTGATTTCGCCCAAAAGTTCCCAAGAGAGAGTTGAACACAGTGGGGAAGGGGGAAAATTAAAAGTGAGTGCCAGCGAATTGAAAATGCAAACTACTGAAATTAATTCATTTGCCATAAAATATTTTGCTTTTATTTATTTGCACTTCCCAGTGAATGTGGGTGCACAAATATTGACACACATACGATTTAATTCCACTATAAATGTTCGTATACCCACACGCATGTCTATAAACTTGGACGATAAGGGGCGATGAGAAAAACCCATGCAAGGTGGCCTAAACTGCAACTCCTTTAAGAGAACCCCTTAAAATGGGTTTTCCTGGATGAGATTTATTAACTTTGCTATTTGACATTTATTTAAAAATATTTTCTTTGTGGCGCTTTTTCGTAACCCGATCACCCTGTTCAATGATGATACATTTTTTATGGACTCTCCACCTTTGTGGCACTCAATCGCAGCGTGCAGAAACCATAAACGCAGCTGGATAAAAGTGTCTGTATGTTTGTAATTATTTTGTCATTCGGCAAATAATCCAATGTAGCCAAAATCGACCTAAAAAATACCCTGAAGGAATGTTTATATTCATGCCTTCTGCCTTTCGTTGCCATAATTAATAGAGTTTTTTCTACGATTTAATTCCAATTAAATTTTGACTGACATAAATGTTCATTTCCTCGCCTGCATACTTACCAATGAATTCATTATACCCGCCGTGACACTTGCAAATTGAGTACACAGAAAATTTATCCGTCCATAAATATTTTCACAGTTTTTTTCAGTTGTTGTCGCTGTCAAATATGTTTGCAATTGTGTAAATCGTTCGCCGTGTTTGTTGAGCACAAAGGAAAAGCAAACAATTTTTAATGGCGGCGTGATAAGCTCTTGGCAAACAAAAAAAAGACGAAAGCAAACCAATAACGAGTAACAGAAAAATAATGACAAAAGAGAGGACTTTTTACACAATTGCATCCTGAATGTAATTGTCTGAAGCTGTTCTGCGTGTTATGTTCCCAAAAACAAGGTGCTCAAGATATACAGGTCAAACTTTATGTTATAACATATATAAAGTTGATAAATTACATTTTTTTAAATATCTTATAATATAACATTCAGATTGAAATTATTAAATTAAGTAAATAGAAACTGTAAGTTTTACGTTGTTTAAATTATTATCTTCAATTTATGTATTATAATATTTAGATCGATATTTCAAACTTGACTGAAATAATGACGAAGTACACAATTGATTCAATAATGTGTGATATAACTTTTACATTAAAATATATAAATTAAATTAAAGTTAACTTTATTCAAATATATGTTTGTTTGTGAGCAGATAAGACATGCAAAAACACGAACTGATTATAAAAAGAGCACCATAGCACTTTTACTACTTTAATTCATCGTCGTCTTGTTGAAAATGAAATTTTAATTTCATTATTTCTCCCTGAGATCCACCTCATACAATTTTAACTAAGTGGTAAAAACAAATATTTTAGCTAGAACTTTTCGGAAAGCACGTGCTCGTTCGAGTTAGGGAAGTTTCACTGTGGTACAGACTGGCAAATGGCTCACCGAGGACCAAGCCAAAAGGACAATGAGTCGTGGGCGTTGAGTGCGAGTTCAGACAGAGATTTCCACTGCAGTGGCCTCAAGCAGCTGCCAAGTGTGCCCCGTCTCTTTCCGCCCGTCCATTGCCCGTCTCTTTCTTCTGCTGGTGGGTTTGTGTCTGGCAGGCGTGCTCATTACGTAATTAATTATACGCCATGTTGTGCAGCCTATGGCCAAAAAGTGGCAGTGCGACTAAAACCGCAAACATAATGAGATAATCTCTGTACAAATAGCGCATATGCAGGGCCACTGGCGCCCTCCTTTTCCAGCCACGCCCCCCCCCGCCCAGCCCCCCTCTTCCCGGTGCTGTCTCTTATCCTGACCCGGAAAAAAAAAAGAAATACCCAACCGGCACACGAAGTGAACTTTTGGCTTTAATGGCACTATGTGCTGTTTTTAATTAGCAGAGAAGGGTCGCGCAGAGTGTGAAAAGAGCCGAAGAACAAGGAACAGTAGCTGGAGCCACTGCAAATGCAACACTTTATATGCATTTTTCTTTTAATTCCCATTTTTATGCCAGTGCGACGAATTTGAGAGGGGCCCGGAAATTTAGGTTGGCTTTTCTTGCGCCGCTTTCGCCATACGAATGCGTGCCACATTGTGGCAGTGTGTGAGAAGGGCATATAACTCGTAATTAGAGTGGAAAAAAACACGCAATTACCATTATGTACGCCGAATTTCGTTTTACGATTCCGGCCAACTGCACTAAAAGCGAAAACAGTCAAGGAACAATTGCCGGCAATTGCCGGCAACAAAATCAGCATTCCACACTGTCTCTTAGCTGACCTCAATTTATTTTTAAATCCAAGTCGTTTAGCTTAAAACATGCGCCAGAGATTTTTGCCCCACCGAAAGGCAAGTGGCAAATGGCAAGTTGCAGCTGCAGCTGCAACTGCCACTGCCACCGAAGAAATCCGTCCGGCTCTTTCACTTGCCATTTTCCAGGCTCTCTCTGTGTCCTTGAGGTCCCTTGAGGGGGGCGGAGGACTAGGGGCGTGTCCGGACACATTTGATCCGGCTTTAAGGCTGGAAAAGCGATTAAGCGGCTGACTGTGTGGCGGTGAATATAATCATAGGTGCGGGAAAAAGACCTGCTTCTGATGGCCTTCATTATCTTGTAGAGAAGCACTTTGTTATATTTGTTTAACTAAGTATTTTCAGGGCCATTTAGCAGTAAGTAAAGGAATACTTATATATATTTATTTACTTAAAATAATTTGTATAAACAAATCAAATAATCATTATAATCATTTATTATTTTATAAAGCATTAATTTATGTTTTATGCACAACGTGCAAAAAAGTATTTGCTTAAAAAATGTGTATTCAATTGATATTTAGACAATACATTTATGAGATGAGAAAAAGTTGTTATATTAATAAATTTTTTAATAATTTTTTTCCTTCCAAATAATTTAATATAAAAATCCGGTCTTAACAATATGTATGTAAAACATTTTTAATTTTCTTTCCAAGTACTTCATAAATTTTAACGGAAAATATATTTAAATTTAAGAAAGCTCTTGAGAATCACTAAATTTTTATTACGAATAAAACTGTTTTGCATTATCTGTGAAATTGCTTCAAGTGATTCAATTTACATTTCCATTTTTCCATTTTTTCCTAGTTTTACTACGCTATCTCCGGCAAGTCGAGTGGCTTCCGTCCGCCTCCCCCACTCTTTTTGCCAGAAAGCTTAACTATTTCTTTATTTGCCAACATTTATCCATCACTTGTCTGCAGAGTCTCGCCCATAGTTTATGGTTGGCTGATGGATTCCGGGGCTGTCCTGCTTGGCAATCGGATTGTCAAGACCCCGGACTAGTGGCCATTCGGAGCTACAAATCCGGATGACTCTCGGTGGCTCAAGGTCAAGCTGTGAGCGACATTTATGTGACTCGCGGCCCCATCACCTCCCACTGCCACTGCCGCCCCCACTCCCCCTCCCACTTGCCACCCAACAGATATTCATCTCGCATTCCACTTGCCCCACATGCTTAACTATTCAGCACATGGTCTCGGGGTTTCTTGTGTTTTGGTTTTTGCCCATTTTGGTTATACGCAAAACGACTGGCCTCTGGTCTACTAGTCCGCCAGTCAGCCCCTTCCTCTGCAGTCCATAAAAGCGTCTCCATTTCCATGGCGCTTCCCTTTTCGGCTCCACCCGGCCACCAAATCCACCGCAAACTATCTTCTGGTCGCATGCTGTGCAATAAAAGTGTCCCAACTGGCCGCAGACACTTGTACGGCAGTCCATGTCCCAATCCTATAAAAAAGGGGACAGCCAGATGCGCTCGAATCTATGAGAATGGAAGCGGCACTGCAGAAAAATCTATAATGAGAACTATCAGAAAACTGGATTTCGTCCTTACAAATGGTATTGACACATAAAAACTCGTGGTTCATTAAGTTCCCAATGTTTTATTAGATACTCGCTCTCAAAGCGAATTGCAACGTAAAATAATATGGTAGCTCCTTCTATATTTATTTTATAAAATTTTAGTGAAGTTTAATTTTGGGACGATGAATTGTTTTTAAATGTATTATATCCAAATTAGAGATATTTTAAATGTACGGATAGCAAAGCTTAGGTTCAAAAAGTTTTAGAGATAAAAGTGAAAATCTAAAGGCGAATATAAGGGGATTTTATAAAATATATCCATTTATAAGAAAGTAGAGCATGAGTAAAAACAGTTATGAAATTCAAATAAAAGTCAAAGAGCGAAAGAAAGTCGTAAAAATCATAATTAAAAGAGACAACGACTTAAAAGTTTAAGTAATACTTGCAACACGTTTGTCAAGTTAAACACGTGGTGTTAAAGTATATTTAAAATGATTTCAATTTAATAAAGTCCAGATGTCGATTATGATACGGCCAAATTACTTGTCATTTCAGAGCTACCTTTTCTCTCAGTGTCCAAACACCCTTGCACACATGTAGTGGCAGGCTTACAGGACACAGATGCTCCTGGCCAGGCTTATGTACTTATAAGAGCAAAACTGACAATTTCGGTTGGAAGAAATGTAGCCCATCGTCCTCGTTGCAACAACACATTCGGTGGGAAGTGAGGGAGTCGGGGGTTAGACATGTTCAAGTCCTTTTCCCTGCTTAGCAGTTGCGGCTGTGGTTCTTGCGGATGCAACTCTAATATGTCAGCCAAAAACTTTTCCCCCAACTTGGGGCCAGTAATAAAATCGCTGTGAGCACTCTTCCTGGCCAAACATTAAAAGAGCAAAATGCACGGACAAGAAATTACTTGGAGTGGATTCGAAATAAGTCCCAGTGGCGGTGCAAATCAATCCAGTGCGCTACAAATTTCCATTTTGGCGAACAGTGGAAAGGGATAAAGCATTTTGTAGTCATTTTGCCATTGGCAAATAACCGTTTTATGGCACAATAATTATGCTAATTCCGCGCAAAGTTGTGTCCGTTATGAGCACGAAATCGAAAAAGTTTCAATCAACCGAGCGTTGCAGGCGAAAAGTTGCTGTTGCCTTTAGAGTTGCAACTTCGATGCAACATCATCATCATCATCATCATCATTATTTCTGGGGCTTCGGGGCTGGCAATAAAGTGCTGGAAATGTTTTTTAATATGCCGCAGCTTAACCCAAATACGTGGCGAGTCTAACAGACACACACTTGACCCACTCGACGAGGTGGCACTGTACTGTACTGCACTGTACTGTACTCCATACCCATACGCTCCACTCATATTCAGATTGATCTATTGATTGCACGTAATTAATGATAATTTCTCCCATGACAAACTCTTCGCCGGCATCTTGGCCCTCGAGACGTCAAAGTTACGGATCGAGCACTTCATTATGCCGCCCGATTTGGCCACCCATCGAGAGCTTCCATTATAATTGAGTGCAAAATTATGCATTGAAGCCGCAGCCGGGCCACCAGCGATATCATCGAGGGGCCATAAAATAACTAATAGCCTGCCCGCAGGCCGTAAGCAGTTGGTAAGCCTTCCTGGCCCAGGTCCTTTCTGGCCACATTATAAACAACACGGCTGGCCGACGATAACACGGCCGCAACAACGGCGACAACGTTGGCCATAACAATGCTGGCTAATAACCGACGGCGGCAATGTGCATGGCTCTGGCTGCTGCATATGGCGAGTGGTTCCCAACACCGATTCCCCGACACTTTCATCCACTTTAATGTGCCCCACTTTTTAGGTGGAGCACCTAGGTTTACGGGTTTTTCGGCAATTTTACCTTGAGTTTTACTCTGCTCGCTTAAGATTTTAAGTTTTGAGAGGGTAAAACATTTTGAGTTACACGGTTCTTATGTCAACTTTACTGTATTACAAATGAATTCTTTTTGTTCTTGTTGTCCAGACAGCGTTTGTTGTCGTTTACCAAAAATTGAGATACCTCAATTGCTAATTACTCAAAAATTTCAAAATAAATCGTTTGGGCTTTATCGGTAATTAGCCATTTAATATATTTTTAAAACGATTTTTTCATAATTTTTGGCGAAAATTGGACAAAAATAAAATGTTTAAGCTGGAAATGCCAATCGATTAAAAATGTTGTAACGAATTGTGGTGGTGTGACACTCGAAGTTTTCACCATTACTTTATATGGTTTTGATACAATACCCGAAAAAAATTGAATTGTCTGCCTTTTCGACCTTGAATAACATTTTTAAAGATCGTTTTATTTTAACTTTTGAATGTCTGTTTTGTGAGGATAAGGACGTAAACAAGCGTTTTAAGTTTGATATTGAAAACCTTTATATTTTGCCTGATTTTATAACATTATAACATTTCCAAACTTAAAGCCAAATGGAAATTTTGTTACGAATTCAACGAGATTTGACACTTCAGCATTTGATCATTATTTCCGAAGGTTTCGATGAAAAATTAAAAAACACAGTTTACTTTTTCTGGCATTTGCGATAAAAATCAGTTTTAAGGATTTTTTGTTCTAACTTTGCCAAAATAAGACGCACAGAAATATTTTTAGGTCATAAAATTTGTTCAAGTGTTTGAAATCAATTGCTAGAACGCAGTCAAAGTTTTTGCCAGCTCCCAACTGAGCAAACTTTGGTTGGTTTGGCTTAAAGTTGACAATATTTTCTTGGAATTTATGCTGCACACTTGCCGGGGCACACCTAACTAAGAGTCCTGCGCCATCCTAAAGCCATCCCCATCCCCATCCCGCATCCTTTGTGGTATGGCAATCATAATGCAATTCATTTGCCTAGCGCTCCTTGGGGCACCGTTTTTGGTAAACGGCAAAGATTAGGCGGCATTAAAGTCGCAGGCAAAACAAACAAAGCAGATGAAGAGGCAATAAAAATGTGGCCGCACACAAAAGCCACAAAGGAAGTTAAGAGAAAATAAAGACCATGGGTTTTCGGACATTGTAAAAGCCAAGGAATCAGTGGAGCAGACTGTAATAAATTTACAATTACAGCGGTCACTTGAAAAATATAAGCTTCTGATTTCTGGCTGCTTTGCCGGCGAATTTAAATTGTTGAACGTTTTCTCCTTGGCTTATGTAAACATATTATTAAGACCGTTTTTATTAGCCCTTGGGTTAGCAAACAAAATTAAGCCAATGAATAAATGCGAATAGAAATTAAAAGCATTATTAGGAGATACTTAAGTTGTCATAGTACAACTTTTTTTCAGACTTCTTTAAGGGCCTTTGCAAATTGAATTTTAAAGTTGCACAGAGAAAATAAAGCTCTAAATTAAGACGTTTTTATGTAAGGCATTTCATTTATATATTTTTTAAATGTTTATTTAAGCTTTCTTCGTTGCTAAAGTAAACATAATATTGTTCATGTTTGCTTTTAGTAAGCTCACCAGAACCCAACACTTCATGTTATTTCAAACGAAGAAGGCTAGGATAATCCGGATTTAAAAAGGCAATTTAAATAAAAGAAACGTGCTATTAAACAACTTTACTAATCTTTGAATACTGCTGACCACTCACTTTTCAACCCACTGCGTATACGCAATATTCATTGCCTTAAGCCGGAAATGTTAAGAGATCTTATTTAGCCAATTAGCGCCAAGCTGGGTAAACAAATTTGCACAGCTCATCAGCGAGGGCGAAAACTCTTGGCAAGAAGTTTTTGCCAGGTGCTTACAAGCGCTTTGCAATTATTATGCTGCTGCAAAGTACGCAACAATTTATGCACTTTCAGCTCCACTTGAAATCTCCCTTCTTGTCCTTGTATTTGAAGCCTGACCAGTTGGCTGTTTGTTTTGCACTTTTGAGCTGTGCCAAAGATTTGCATTTTCAATTTGTACTTCTTACC
Source organism: Drosophila fuyamai (assembly GCA_018153365.1). Classification (NCBI taxonomy): domain Eukaryota; kingdom Metazoa; phylum Arthropoda; class Insecta; order Diptera; family Drosophilidae; genus Drosophila; species Drosophila fuyamai. The sequence continues at coordinate 10,184,293 of JAECXW010000155.1, forward strand.
CCGATTGCCCCTCGCCTTGATTGCCAGTGAGAGATAGAGATGAAGACGGATGGTGAAGGATTACACAGGCTGGCAGGAAGGGTTCGCAAAATCCCAGGGACTGAGCCTTGACAAAGCGGCCACTTAACATTCAAATGTGAAAACAACATCAAATACCGTGTTCAGAAATTCAACATTGTTATAGAAATCCGCAGGCTTACAGCACATTTGCCTTGGCATTGGATTCGATATTGTTGGTGCCCGCTTTTTATTCATGTTTTTCCATTGCTTGAACCAGGCCTAATGGCATACGTAAGTGGCGTCTAAGCTGGGGCATTTTGTTTACTCGTCGCTCGAAGTTTGGCTATAACTCTCAAGCCTTTTTCCTTTTCCCATTTTCTACCTTTTCATCCCGACCTTTGCCAATGCAAATTGACATGTTATGCCAGAAATGAATTGGGTAATTTTGAACGCGTATTTCGGCCATGATTCGAGAAGGGGAAAACTTTTTCACATTTCTCGACATTTCTGCACATGCAACCAAATGTGATTGTGTCAGTTTGGTTTGTGTTGTTGCGGGTTGCCACTTTGCTGCACTAAATTGCATTTAATTCTGAGATTTGCCCGTTGTGGTGGCTGCCTTTGGGTTTTCCCTCTTCTTTTTTTCTACTTTTTTGCTCATGGCCTTCACCCAAATAAACCAGCGAGTGTGTGCATGTGTGTGTGTTGCCAGTGTTTGCCTAAAATTTATGTGTGAACACAATGCTCACCAACACCATCACAGCAATGCTGGCTGCAGCGAAACGCAACAAAAAAGAAAATATAAACGTGCACAACAAATTTTGCATATTTCCGCGCGGCTTTAAAAAATGCGCGGACTCAAAAGAATTAAAAAACTTGTATGGACACACAATCACACGTTTCTACATAATAAAATGTTGGCATAATTATACCCTAGTGGGAAATGGATTGTGGTGATCCTGACACTTTTTTGGCCAAAGTTCGTTTCCCACTTTTAAACAATTTGGTTTATTTTTTTACTCGCTCAAACCATACCATTTTCTATGTCTATCGAAAATGTTAGGGAACCATGACATATTTTAAAATTGAAAACTTTTCGTTAATGCTTCAAGGAGTTTCTATTTTAGTTGTACATGAAAAAGGACTGTCCAATTTTTGTTCATTACTTATGTTGGCAAAACGCATTATCTATTATTAGTTTTATAAGAATTCAATATAAGCAGAAATATAGATTTAAGAAAAAAACAGAAAATCAAAATTTAACAAGACTCTAAATATTTCAAAGTAAATTAACTTTATGATTATAATGTGTTCTGTATATTTTTTTAAGGCTCATATGTTATACAAAGTTGAATGGTTAAATAAGATGTGCTGCCAACCTGAAAAAAATCAAAGCAATATATACATATAGAGAATAAATTATTTACTACTTTGCTCATTGTTTCACATTGGCTCCAATAAAATCTAAACTAAAAGCAAACTTAAGCATCTCATGATTTATTTATACACAATTTTAACTTTTAACAAAGGTCATTCCAAGTTCGTCGTTTTTAAGCAAGACATTTATTTTTTATGAGCTGACGCAATGCAAATGAATGCTTCTAGTTTTGGCCACTGCCCTTCGGCTTTGGCCTCGGAAAATGGTCTACGGCCCTCAATGGCCTAGAGAAGTGAAAGTCCCCAGACGGGCATTGGTTTTGTTTCGCGATTTGTGTGTTAGATCAGAAGTGTAACAGCTTAATTAACTTAAATTGGGTTGAATGGGTGGGGCGATAAGAAGGCGCAATGCGCCGGATTCCTTTTTTATTTTTATATTTACGACGGCGGACTGAAAGGAAGGCAAGCTTGACACATTTTCCTTGGCATGCAAGACACGGACAAGTTTTCCACGCTGGCGCTTAAAAACTTTTCACCCCCCACTCCCCCCTGGAAAAGTCTCGGGCAGAGGATTTTCCGCAGCTAAGCTGTTGAGTTGTGGGAAGCGCGGGGGATTGAAAAGCGAGAGCCCGAGTACTTTGACGAGATTTGCATAAAATTAGGGATTATTGTTAGCAGGATTCGGGGCATTGCGTTGAAATATTGAACTTTATGCGCATATTGATGGCTGGCAATCCTTTGACACGGCCCCGGAGATTCCGACTCCCTGTAAAACCTCAAGGCCCCCCAATTCGGGCCCCTGCCCAATTTTCATTTAGCAAATATTTGAGGTCCAAGTAGCTCGCTTTGAGTTATGACCAAAGCCGCAGTCGGGCCTTGCAATGGCCAATAAATCAACTCAGATGCTTACACACGAACACGGACAATTGTGGTCATTCAATTTGATTATTCAATTGCAAGATTCTGACAGCAACCAAGGAAATGCACACAGATGTGTTGCACAGATACCAGATACCAGGATATCCAGAGTATATCCAGATGCCCAAGACAAAGGCGCTTCCCACCGATAATGACATTTTAAATGCAAAACGCTTGCATTATTCTCCTGCTGATCCCCGACTTCTGCTTCCTTTGATTGCTGGCCCAAATGGAAGACCAAAATTTATGGGCCAGTCCCGAAAAGAAAGTTGTCTCTCTATTAAAAATAAATTATAGACGGGGGCCGGGGCGAAAAAATTGTATTTGCCTTCGGCCACGTCCGGGGCCATAAATTTCCGCAAAACAAACTGACTTTGTGGCCGGCGGGGAAGGAACGGGCAACAGGTGCACGCGTGCTGGCCACATCTAGGAGTCCCGAGTCCTGGCTGAAGGACTTCCGGCCAGAGGCTGGCCCCTGTCTGCTGTTTAATGCATGCCCTTTTCACATGGACTCGGCCCAAGTTCGGTGTGGCCTGGTCCTGGGCCCAAAGCGATAAATCACAAAAAATGTTGCTCTTTTGCATTAAAATTTACAACCTACTAAACAAGACAGACGTCCAGAGTTGCCCACTTGACATGTGCACGCGCGCCTTAATATTCGAGTCTATGGAATGAGCGATTTCGCATAATTCCGGCATTCATCTTGCTGGCCAAAAGGCGATGGCTTTAAGTCGAAGGTCCGTTGGGCTAATTAAGTCCGCCTGTAAGTTCACTATAAGTTCACTGTCGAGCCAATTACACGCAAATCAACTGGGGGACCCAGTTGTCAGACAATTAGCGACCAAGGCGACTCAGCTGGCAACCCGGCAAAAGCGTCTTTGCCTGTAATCAATTGAGCGATATTGAGTTATTAGGCTTTTCAAGCCGGCTTTCATGGGATGGGGGAGAGGGGTGTGTGTTCGGGAAAGTTGCTGCGAGTGCGGTTGCCCCCAAATAGCATTTAATGTGCTCTAATGCGAATGGCATTGACATCCGCTTCACTGGGGGAAAATAGAGGCAACACAAATGTTGTTAAGTTAAAAGAAAAAATTATAATAATACAATAATATAAACTTAATTGTAATTATTTTCTTATGTGTTTACCTTCATAAGATTTTGTGGTTTACATATTAATATTTTAATGTTTTTATTTGAATAGATTGTACTAATTAATTTACTTTGATTTCAATACCTATATTAATTAAATGATATGAGTAAGCCCTCCCAATTCTTTAAACTTAAGACAGTTAATTAGATCAGCTGGTTTGATTAAGTAAAAATTTAATCATTTGAATTGGATTTTGATTGCTTAAATCATTTATATTTTATTTCTCAAAAAAAAGCGCTCCCAAATTTCAAAAATCTATTTTCTTCAGTGTTAAAGCCAACGAAAGTGAGTCTGAGTCTGAAGGCACTCAGCTGTTAAACGCGACAACGATGATGACAGCCATTTTTGGTAACAGAATGTTTGCTACAACTTTTCGCGGCCAATTTTGTGGCCCACTGACTGACAATGGGAAGTGGCAAAGCCTGTAGCTGTCTCTGTCGCTGTCGCTTTTGCCGTCTCTTTCCCCGGATCTTCACCCGTCTCTTTTACCGATTCTGTGGTAATTTGAGCTTGGTACTAGCGGAATGAGCAGCCCTTTTAAAAAAATCCGCCATTAACAAAAAAAAAAATGGAAAAAAAGGATAAAGAACTTAAGAGACACAATAATCCGAACACGTCTAAAGATATTTATAGATTTTTTAAAATTTAACGAGTTACAGTTCCTATGTGGTTCATTATGTTCACTGCTAATACTACAATCCAGCATTTTTATGTTAATTAAGCCCAATTGTGACCCATCACATAAAGTCTAATTGGTTTTGTACAGCTGACAACCTAAGTAATCAAACCCAATCAGTTACCTGGCGATTTCCCCAAATTCTATATTTCACAATATGTTAATTTTTAATAAGAAGTAATCACGCTCTTTTATTGGGAATTAGGACTAAAGTAAAAATCTAGGTTTGAGTGCAAATTGATTGGAAATTGTATTGCTGGGGGTAAACGAATACAATCCCATCTATAAAATAGAAAAACTAGCAGCACAAGTTTCATTTGTGTATATCCAATATCTGTTTAGTGGCAATTAAACTCGAGAACAGATATCAATAATCATAAAGGAGAAAACAACTTTCAGCCGTTTTTATATGCTGATTCGTCTTTATAAGCCAGAACCATGGCTAAATTAATGCACAGTCTTACTGAGCTAAGCCATCGATCATGAAGATGTCCTTCGTCCTGCTTTCACTGGTCTCTCGATTCCTGGGGACCACAACGCAGCTTTCAGTGAATGCGGAAGATGTGATCACCACAACTATGCGGACAATGATCCCCAAGCCACCGAGTCCTTATTGCCAGACGAAGTTGTGCCCCAAAGGACAAACTCATGTGGCCTGTGAAAGCTTTTACAAAGTGAGTGTGAATCTATGTCTTTGACTAAAGAAAAAATTTGAGGTACTCGTATATCATCAAAATTTAAGGGGAGTAATTTTAATAAATATTTATTAAATGCTGGTTGCAATTTAGGGCAAACAAACTACAACAAACTAAACTTTAACCGTTTCTATAACAATAATCCAAGAAATAATACTTTTCATATGCGAATTCATTAGGAACTTCTGTGACGTCTATGCTAGTAAGTTATGTTATTTCGTTTGTATTTAAGATTAAGTCCTCCTTAAATAAGGTGTATTTTAAGTGTTTAAAATGTAGTTAATTCTCGAAATCCTTTCTCAGAGTCTTCATCGCACTTGCGCCGCCAAGGAGACGACTTTTGTGAACATGACGACTCAGGCGGAGAATATCGTGAAGCACCACAACGAGCGGCGTTATCTGTTGGCCAGTGGCAAGGACTCCTCACTGCCACGTGCCGCTCGAATGGTGGCAATGCAGTGGGACGAGGACCTGGCCGCCGTGGCAGGATTCAATGCCAGAATGTGTGTGGCCAAGCACGATGACTGCCGCAACACGGTTAAGTTCCCACGATCCGGCCAGAACATCATTGTTTTCAATATGACGCGACGTGTGGAGAAACAGCTGATGGAAATGCTGTACCCGGAGCTACTGTCCATTGCGGTGAAGACCTGGTGGTCGGAGTCCGAACGGATGACCGCCGAGAACATGGACCTCTATCCGTGCGATGAGAAACTGCAAAAGTAAGCCATGAAATACCTTAACTGCATTACGAAGCCTCCTTTGACCGGACGGCACTCCATTCGACAGCGCGTACCGCCACTTTGCGGTCATGGCCGTCGAGGGCAACTCGCACGTGGGCTGCGCCGGACTGCGCTACGTGGTGGGCAACCTGACCCAGTTCAAGCTCACCTGTAACTACGCTCGGGCTCCGGTGTGCGGACAGCCGATCTACCGCTTCCGGCCCGTCGGATGCCAGACGGGCCGCAACAAGAAGCACTCGTCCTTGTGCTCGCCCACCGAACTCTTCCGCTGAATTTTTCAAGGGGGCACACACACACACACACACCTGCACACACACACATCTCAAAAGGCCCCACATTAACGCATCTTGTTTATCCATGTTTACCCCGAAAAACGCTGGCCATAAATACCATTCAACGAGTGGCCAAAACGAATGGCCATGTTCCACAGCTGCCCATGCAAAATTCAAACAACTCCATCGGAATGGAATTTCTGCCAATTTCCTGTGACGAACCAGGCCCGAGGTCCTTGGCGAGCCTGGCAGGAAGTATCGATGGCGGTGCAATTACCTGCATAACAGCCGGGAAAAATAGCCACACTGCGAAAATATGTTTTTAAACGCTCGGATTAACAATTGAACTTTAGAAATTCATTTTACTTTGCTTTCTGCTACTGGATTCTTCCGTTAGACATTTCAATATAACAATTTAGAAGCATGAATATAGGCAATAAAATACATTTTTTAAGATCGATTTCCCTAAAATTAAAAATAACTAAGCATCATTTAAACGCCTTTTTAGGATCCAGCTTAAATAAAGATTTACAAAATTTTGTTGTGTTTCAAAATTGCATTAAAACCTATTTAAATGAAAATAATCTTTGATATATGTTAACATACATATATATAACAATGAAATTAAATACAAAACTATTATAATGCGTTTATATATAGTTTCAAAGTTTATAGTCTTCAAATTAACTTTTTATCGTACTATTTTCTAAACTTTTTTTTCCCTAAGTATACTTCCCAGTTCGAAAGAGGAAATGATAGTAAAAATGTTATTTTCAGGCATTTCTATCTCAGCATAAGGGGCACTCTAAGGGAAAAAGGGAAGCAAAATGATGCAACGCTCTTCATTATCGCAATCCCCACTTCCGTCGCCCCTTTATGGGTGTAAACAACTTGGTTAGGACAACTTGATTGGGCTGAGCTCATTTAATTTAATTTTATTCCTGCATAAACTTTATGGCTTGTTTAGGATTGGTATTTAATGGGCAATCGAGTGGCGTTCGGGTCATTAACCGACCCCGTTGCAATGCCAATGGGGAGTGGATAGCCCCCTCCAAAGTGGATGCTGTTGCTGATGAGTATTGGTATCGTAAAAGCTAACTACCTCTAAGTGCCAACCGGGGTGTTAAACACGTGTTTTTCTTTCAGATACGCAGCTCCATAGAGCTGATACTCCATAGTTAATTAAAAGAGCCACACCGATTGAATGGCTGAATGATATTCATTAGACGGGGAACAGAGCCCCTCTGTTTCCAATCCGATTAGCACTCTCCACTGCACTGCCATTCCATTATTTTATGCGACTTCATTTGATTGAAATGCATGAGAGTTTGGCGGGATGAAAATGGCAAAGCGGGAAATCGACTTTTCCCCCAGCTGGTAGCTGGTGGATTCGGCTTGGCTGGCATTTAACTGGAGGTAAACTCCACCCACAGTTAGCCACTTTCCATTCGCATGTCTGACACCTGGCGAGAGAAAAACTAAAAGTCACCACTTCCGCAGCACATAAATTTGAAGCGCTGCTCGTTTTTGAGGCTTCCTGAACCCCAGCAAAAAAAAGCAACAAGCTGGGCGGGTTGAATAAAAAAATACTAGACGGTGTCCTTCCATTTTTCCCTTTTTTAATATTTTTTTTTGGTCGTTTTCCTCTCGCATTGCATGCCAAATTGTTCATGTAGTTTGCAGTTTTTGTTTCGCCACAATTTGTTTTGCTTTGGTTCACCATTCCCACTGTTCGCTTTTCACTTTTCCGTTTCCGTTTAAGCACTTGAACTTAAAGCATTTTTATTTCATTTTTTTCGAAGAGAGCGTCGGGGGGCCAACAATTTATCAAAGTTATGGCCGTGGATCTGGAAGTAGAGCAAATGTTTGGACCCGCCATGAACCCCTCGAATAAATATCTATTAAAACCTTTCAAGTCCTCAGATGCAAGTGAAGATTTACGGGGCTCCGGACTCCTGATAATGGTGCATTAGCGTGTAAAGCGTTTTCGATGCACTTCCCACGGAGACAGTTTCCCCTTTTTCCTCCTTCAAAGTCATTATCATTGTCAGCACGTAAAGCTTGCTCGCATGTTCAATATGTGTTTTCAGTGGCTGTGTGAGAGAGTTGGGTTTTCGCGGCTTTTCCTTGCATTATGCCTTTGACCGCACTTTTCCTTTGTCTTTCTCTCTCTCTCTGCTCCACAAACACACACTGAAAACTCTGGTGGCAAAGGTGTCCCGACCCAAAAGGCAAAAACCACTTGAAAGAGTTTTTATTTTATGCCGTGAGCTACGCTCTAAAAGGTAGAATAGAGTTTATTGGGGCGAAGTGCTAAAGTATCGAGGCTTTAAGCATTCGTGGCCCACATTTTTAATGAAATGAGTTTCTCAACCCGGCATTAATATGTTTACAGAATATAAGACAAGACATTACAAAATTAATGATTATATTCGAAATATATAAACAGTAAAAGACCTCCTGGAAAGCATTTTATTTCTTGTTAGTACAAAATATATTCTTCTAAAAAAGAATTTACAAAGCGACTAAGTACTAGAAATGTTTAAAAGGAATAGGGTAGTCATAATGTAAAATAAATAATTTTTCTTTTAAGACTTATTTAATTTTCTGCGAGCAGAAATAATAGATATATCTAATTTGCCAATCATAATTTAATAATAATTTATAATAATTTAATAATAATTTAATAATAATTTAATAATAATTTAATAATAATTTAATAATAATTTAATAATAATTTAATAATAATTTAATAATAATTTAATAATAATTTAATAATAATTTAATAATAATTTAATAATAAGTGATGGTATATTTCAAGCTTTATTTCATAATTGGCACACTCTAAGCTTAAGTATAAAACTAAGCCACAGAGAAATAGTCAGCCTTTACTAATAATATTATAAACTAAGAACATTCTTTTAAAGCAATGTTTTAAAGACAATCACATCAGAGACTGCTTTATCTGCATTTTCTTGAAACTTCTATTTATAGTTGGTCTAGAAAAGTTTAGTCGCCACTTCTCGCGCCACTTTTGAGCTTATCAGCTCATCGGGAATTGCCTTTGGGGGCTGAGCCACACCCAGCACAGCACTCATCATTCGGTTCTCGGTTATTTTTATTTTTATGACTTCAACTTCCCCTGGTAATGGAGCTCGGTTTACGTTTATTAGCATACTTCGCAGTGGCTTTGGCAGTGGCTCAAGGTGCGTTTAATGGCGGACATCTAGTTGCCTGCGCCGGGCACTTTATGACTTCATTAGGAAGCCATTTACGAGTATGTGCTTCAGATGTTTTCCGCCCGCCCATTTGCTATATATGTACCTATACATATATATTCCCCCGATTCCGCCGTCTATCCCGCTCTATCCTTTGTGGACCCGCGCTGAAGGCCAATTGATTTGTTATAGACATTGGCAACAAGAAGGAGGCTTCAGGGCGAGAAATCGAGAGTGGGGACCAAAGCCGGCTGGAGCTAAAATCTAATGAAATTTATGCAAGCGCTGCATTGCGGCTAAACATGAATGGGAAGCCCCAAACTCTCACTCTCACTCACCTCGCCCATGTGGCGGCCACTTTTACCTGGCTTGTTCGCCAGTTTACAATGTGCCATGAGTGTGTGTGTGGCTACACTTGAAAAAATCAATGACTGAGGTGGTATAAAATAAATATTATAATGTTTTCTTAACTTGCAAAAATATGTAATAAATTATATTGATAAAAATAAGCGATGGGTATAAGTGACTTTTATTTTTACCACGCATACCAAAGATAAGAAAAAAGACGAATAAAATTTGAACAAGATCGCTAAGCCATGAGTTCAGATATAAAATCAATATAATAATTTAACCCCCTTGTTGCTTTCGAACATACACTTTAAATATTTTTCTTAAATTTATCCATATTTAGCTAGTTTGAATACTCAAATTATATATTAACGCTTATATTCTATTCTTTGTTGTTACTTATCAAATTATACAATCTAATATTTCAGTGTATAAAGTGTCAATAACTATGTATTATACCTAAAATTTATTCTTATAAAGCTTATATTTCAGCATACTTTTATAATTTATTTCAACATATTCTTTGGTATTAAGTTTCTCAACTAATTAAGTGGTGCGTTAACTTTCGTCAAGTGTACGGCTGACCTACATAGTTCCCGGGCCATCGAGAGGGAAGGCAGCCAGGGTTTTTATGAACACTCTGGGAAATGCCTTTGTCTCGGCTGTTAGCTTAGCTAAAACCCGACATCGATGGCCAGCTGGAGCCAGATTGGCGACCTGTCTCCCCTCCGAATCGCCCCAGTCGAGTCGAAATCCCAGCCCCGATCCGGGTTCAGCATGTGGAAGTAACAGTTTAGCGCTCCAACAGGCCCCAAGTTGCATGGCGCTGGCACTTTTCACTTTCGCCCCGAAAAACTAAACTCGAGCATATTTCTCTGGCAAAGGGAAAGTTTCCAGTCCTGGCGGCAACAAATACAATTTGCGCTCTGTTTTTAGAAACAAACAACTTAAAGTGCTCGGGAATGGAAAGGATGAGCATCCTGATACAAGGTGTCAGTCTCCTGCCAGACAGCCCGAAAGGAAGGAAGCTTTTTCAAAACGCCAAATGATAAATGCATTTTTAATGGAGCACCCAAGACGCCCGAGGCGGAAAAGCGAGCATTTTCCGGCGGCAAGACTTAGCGGTAAGCGTGAATGTGAGCGAATTGAAAGTCCTTTCGGGTTGGGCGGATGATTAAGCTAATGTTGTGCTCCTTTTAAACTCGACGAATTTTTGTTTCAATTAACCAAAGCTAACAGACGTACAAATTGCCTCCCGTTACCTTAACTTCTGAACCAATGTTCGACACGTGTGCGTTAATAAATGGCCCGAATTTAACCTTTTGCCAGGGCAATTGCCAAAGCTTTTATTTGTGCAATCAGGCCGTAATGCAATGAACCCTGTGCCCTCTGCAATTGTTTCTACTCACATTCCTGAGCGGCGTTTCCATTTAATCAATATTCAAAACACAAAGCCGACTGAAATGGAGATAGCAGAAGTTTCAATCCAAAAATGTGGCTAAACAAAAACTAAATGGTAAGCAGAAGCGATGGTAAAAGGTCGAATAAACTAGGGAGAGGGTGCGAGCGCCTAAAAGCATGCCACACAAATTGAAAATAAATGCTAGCGAAACAAAAAACGCCTCGCTGACCATTTTAATTTACTAAGTTTTGATGATGCACAAAAAGAGAATTGAGGGAAAAATAACCCAGCCAGCCATAAAGTGTAGATGTGGTTATTTGATGTATAAAATGTACACACACCAAAGGGGGCAGCGTTGTGAGCAGTGAAAATGAAAAATAGCTTACCGTGTGTGGTATGAGGATTTGCCTTAGATAGTTATTGATATTTGTACGGTCGGTGTGGCCGGACCAGCACCTGCAAGCAATCAATTCATAATGCTGTGGAGCAGAGCCCCAGAAATGGCTATCCAATGACCGAAGCAGGGTGAATTTATGGCCACTGGAGGAGAGATAGAGCCGCAGAGCAATGTCATTAACTGGAAGGCGAAAATGAAACGAAGAACTGGCGGGGATGCTGGATAAATGAGCTGTTGATGGCCAGCCATAAGGATGCTGTACGGATAAGCTGGTGAAATTGCTATAAAATTACTAACGAGTTGATTAGCTCACAAAAATGAAAAGGCTTCAGTGAAAATTGAAATGGCTTCGGACTTACAGATAATTTGAGCGAAGAAGAATCCTTATTTAAATGTTTGATTTAATAGGTAAAGAAGTGCCAGCATAAGCTATTTACTGAAATGCCGCAATCAAAAATATAATTCATTGTAGAAACATTAAAGTTTAAGTCTAACTAAATTGATGTAAGGAATGAGATTGTAGTTGAGTGAACCACTAAACCTCTTAGATCATATTTAAAAAGTCCCTTTGGTTTTCTAAAAAAAAGAAAATCAAGAATATATTTATATTATTATGATAACATTTCTAGTGTGCAATCAAAATATCTCAATTAAAACATCCACTTGCAACTGCAAATCTGATAATTTCAAAAGCCTTGGGCTAGGAAAACTTTAACGTAAACCAGGTGGAAAAGCTTGGCTCGACTTAACTTTTAATCAGTAGCTAAGTATAGATAGGGAGGAAATAAAATACTTTCAAAGTTTAATTGAAAGAGCAAGAGGGAATTTAATATATTTTTTCCAACTCTTCTGCAAATGATAAAATCGCTCGTTAATTTCTTTTACTTATTGCCACCACACTTTTTACTCCGTTGGACCCGCTTTTCTTTTTCCTTTGTCCACTTTTCACTTTTAGACTGGCAATTATGAATTTTGTGCTCTGCCTTCTGTTTGATTATTGCTCATTTTGCCTGGCCAAAGAACAATTTATTAATATCACTCAGCTATTGAGTACTTTTTTCAATAAAAAAGCTAATAAAATGTAGTTTTAATTGCATCCAAAGCAAATAGCCTGAGGGGAAGGAAGTGAATTGTTGATGGCAATATTCGTTATGTTAGTTGTGGCAGAACTAAAACTAAAAAACAAAGGGGCACAAAGAAATATCAGTAGTGTGGTATGGGGTATTCACACGTTTTGCCGTCGCAGCAACCTTAATAGGTGAAACAAAGGGCTCTAAACAAAAGGCTCTGCGGCAGGCCCAATTGGATAAGGACTCGCCCAGTCCACTCCCCGCTTTCAGATTTTATACTATTCGCTCCATTGTTGCACTTGTCTGACAAAGACAAAGGCCCCACAGAACCGGCTAATGTGTTGCACTTTCTTTAACGTCCTGCGGTCCTTTCCCCGCGGCGGCTGTTATTGTTGCTCCCATCCAGGACCCAGACAATGCCCCGTTCTATCTGCAATAAGGAAATGCTTGTGTTCTATATTTAGGCGGCGGTGCCACGCCCTATTATCTGGGCCCGTCCTGCAGCTGCCCATTGTTTATGCCACGCGCGTTGATTCAATAAATTCCAGGGCACGTGGAAGTTGGTCCGTGTGTTTTCTGGGGTGAACATTTTATGCCATTGCACTAGGTCAAGAAATGTATGTAGTAGAGATGGCAAAAATATAGAGTTTTAATGTAGTAACCCTTTTAAAACAGTGAAAAGCGACCAAGAAATTGCAATGTACTTTCGATATTTTGCAAAAATATATTCAATTTAATATATGTAAATTTAAGACACACACTTATTTTTTCATAACTACATTTTTTAAATTGTTTTACTTTATAACCCGTATTTTGTTATTTACATTGCAAATTAGCTTCCCTTTTAAAATTGAAATATAAACTTGCTCATTGGCATTTAACGCACGCATGATTAGCAAACCATTCCGCATATTACGCTCACACCATTATTTTCTGCGATTATCCTTCCAGTAGCAAATTGCAACTGCAGCTGCAGGAGCTTCTCCTTCGTCCTGGAGATCGAGAAAAACGAAGCAAAAAAAGGAGCAAGCACAAGACACAAAATGGGGTTAACTCGTGCACTTAACGGCAACTCGAGCGCCTCGAGGACGAGGACAACATTATAAATCCTTGGCAGGCATTTTGCAAGTGGCAGTCGCAACTTGTAACCAGTGGATAAACCCAGCCCCTGCCCCTCCCTCTTTTAGCCATCCAACGTAAGAGCATTACCAAGAAATGTAAACGGTTGGGTTTTCTTTTTTTGGCGATGTTTGTAAGACAGCTCACACACAACTCAATTTAGTCAGTTTTTAATGAGGAAACTCAGTATGCACTATTCCATCGCCATCCCCTTACTCTACTCGAGTAATCATCAGAATACGCTAGTCGACATTATACCCTGATGCACTCGTGTGTTCATCTTGGTCAACTGGCAATAAAAAAGTTAAATGTGAAAGTAAAAGAAAAAAATAACGTCGTAAATTTAAGGAATTTAAAGGCTTCATGCTAGAACTGCATCATATTTTAATAAGTTTAATTCATTTAATCCTGTCATAACTGAATGTCAATATTTAGATTTATCAAAAAAAGGTCATAGGTAATTTGATAATTCAAAGATTTAAAATTCAAAATTTGTATATTTTGTATAAAACTACTGAACTATTTAGTCTTCTTTACTAAATATTCCCATAAATTAATAATCAATAATTATTATAATAAATAATTAGTTAGGCTTTGTCTGAATACCTCTCATTTTATTATATTCTTCAGTCAACAATTTTCCTTGCGGCTTAATATTTTTCTAAGTGTAAGAGCCAGCCCATTTGCATTGGGTAAGCGGTTATGAGTCTGACAGGAGTCGAGCTCCGATGCAGCGCTCCGGGTTCCTCAAAGGAATTCGCCTCGATGTCTGTCATGTCATTTATTACCGCTCCTCCTTTGCAGCCCCACCACCCCCTCACCCACTTACCGCCTTCTTCCGGCCGCGCCCCTTTGGTATCCGTTTCGTTCAATCGTTAGACATTTCCGTTGCGCTGTCCCTTTTTAGTGCGACGCTCGACTCTCGTCCTTTGTGTACACGCCATCCTGCGCCTGTCCAGCCCGTGTCCTGTTTTCTGCCTTTTCCGTGCTTCACTGTACAGTGAACACTGTGCTCCCACGGCGGCCCTTTGTTGTTGGTGTAATCGCATAAAGATGGCTCAATAACAACATGAGGGGGGAGTCCTTTGGGCTGCGCCAGCAATTTGTGGGTCAAATTGAATTTGTATTGTGCCCGGGCAGCGGCAAAATTGATTGAAACATTTGCGTGAATTTATGTCCTTGAAATGATTGGCCAGCCGCATCTTTGAGAGCCCGAAACTGGGGACTTCCCGAGTCCATGCCAATCTGCCGGACTTGTTTGGCCTGTGCATTATTTATGGGATTAGTGGCCTCAGACCATTCGGCCAATGGCCACGTGCCAGGACCCAAACTTGCTCCGGCCTCAAAACTGATTAGGTTCAATGAAGTCCTTTCCTTTGCTTCGTGTCTCTGCTGGGCCATTTTCTCTGAGGCAGCGAAAAGCTGCCTCTTTTACTTTTTTTTTGGCCACCCGGCTTCATCTATTTTTCATGCACATTGCCCAGGATAAAAATAAAACAAATTTTCACTTTAATATGGGCCAGAGTTGACCTTGGCTTGAGTTGAAAACTTGCGCACACTCATGCCAACTGCTGGTGTCTGTCGGCCTGTCGGGCAACAAGTTGTCTCGTGTATGCGGCTGGAAATCTGGCTAACAGACTGCAAAACAGCCAGCAGCATGAGTGTGCAGACACCACACTAGACAACAAAGTGTCGAGTTGCATATACACTCTTTCAAACACTCTGGTGAATGCAAGAACTTAAAAATTTATTGGTTAACTCATTTTCATAATGTTGTCGGAATATAAATAGCCGACAGTTATTATGTAGTATATGTTTTAAACACAAATATTTTTAAAGAAAAATGTAAAGTAATACAAACAAAATTTGATTTAATTCACTCTGCATTGTATAAGTAATTTGGTCATATTTTGTTAATTTTATTATGACTTTGATAATAATAAAAAATTTTTATATAAAAAAGAAATCATGGAACAGACCTTACAAATTGATACAAAATTTTGCAGCACAAGAAGACTTTTTTTTAATGTTATTATTATATATTTTACCGTGCCCAAGCTCATTCTACCCAATAGATTATGTTATTTTCCTGGACAGTGTAACGAAGCCAATGTTATGCTTCAACGTACACATATATATTTTTTAATTTAAAAAATGACGTTTCGTATTTTTACACACCCGTGCTCGGGCAGACGAACCAACGCAGGCGGATTTGGTGAGGGCCTGGCAAATAGTTTAATTCCTTTAAGTGCCCAACGTGGCGTATGCGTAATGGGTGCAACGCTGAAAAGTAGGCTGCAGAATTTCAATTACAAAATGTCAGACAAGCCGCAGATAGAGCGGGCTTATCAAGATGTTGGTGTATGTATCTGAATGTGTTAGGGGTGCGTTGTTGTGAGTGTGTGTTATCATTGGCATTGTAAAACAAGTCACTTAACACACAAACAGTACGCCACACACACACACACACATGGAAAAGAAGTTAAATTTGCTGCTTTTGTTGGCAGTTGTAAAACAATGGCCTGGAATTGTGTCTTTTGTGTCTGTGTGTCTGCGTTGTATCTTGTATCTTTTTGTTAGCTCAAGTCAATTGTTCTGCATGTGTCGCACTTTCTCTGCATCTGTGTGTGCGTCTTTATTTACGTGTTATCTGGGCCCATTTTGGCCCCAAGGCACGCCCTCTGTTCGTTGTGTTGCCACATACCATCGATGTTGTTGCTTTTGGCACTTGTCTGCCTATTGCGCACTGATTGTATGCATAAATTGGCATAATTAAACAACGCTGCAAATGGATCTTTACTTGAATACCACCAGGTTTTGAGAAAGTTTCTACTAATCGATATCATAAGACACAACAACGCAAAATTCCTGGATCTGAAGTCATATAAAATTCCACGAGACTTAAGAATTATAGTAATATAGTAGGGCAATTAAATATTGAAGGTTGCGCTCACTTAGGTAAAATGGTTTATAGAAAATATAAGCAATTGACATACATTACTCTTCGGGGTTTAGAGCCTATATTTAGGTCCTAGCAAAATTGTAAGAAATTTGATCTATATGATTATATGTTAAATATCGGTTTTCACTAAATTTCATAGCAATTTTTGACAAGAAATTTTTGTGGACTATCCAAGATTGCTTTTCAGGTTAAACCCATGTTTGCAGAGCTTGGAAAATACTACTATTCCGAATACAAAGCTTTAAAACAGTAAATAAAGTGGACATTTTGCGTTTTCAACTGTGATTCTGTTTTTTGCCCTAGGCTCTTCTACCAGAAATGGTGAAAATTTCAGTTTTCTTTTCGCCACGACCTTTACGCGTGTCCAGTCGTGCACAAAAAGCGAAATACAAGGATCTCTGCTGAAGGGAGGGTATTTTGTGAAGGGCCAGGCGAAGAAAAGCGTTATGTAATGGGCCACCGCGGCGTATACGCAATGGCGACGGCGTTGTCGCCTTGTTAGCTGGCCTTTTGCCATTCATTTCCATTTTTTGTATGCACTGCTGGCTGCCATTATTTGGCTTTAATTGCTGAATGCATCCCCTGCCCTCAGCCACTACGTGCTTTAATTAAAATACAATACAATACTCGGCACAAGAGGAACATTTCAGAGACAGAAATGCTGAAGTGATAAGTTGCCGGCTTAAATTTCATAACTTGCGTAAAGGCTTTGTTTTTGCCATAATTAAGCAAATTAACTGTAAATAAAAATTCAGTTATTGCGTGAGCCAATCAAAAAGTAACTTGTTAAGTGCCACACCAAAAACATCGGGCCATAATTCCCATGCCACATCGAAAGAGCTCATTTATGCGCACATGAACTGCTCGAACTGAGTCTTTGGCATTCGTAATTGGCTCACCTTTAATTTGATGAAAGCAGATGGCTGCAAAGGAGATGGAGGCATGCGGGCAAAGTGTAATAAATAAATTAACATAAAACAAACACAAATTAATGAATGAATAAATGATTGCCATGGAGGAGCCGCCCGAGGCAAGGCCATTGCCAGGAGCGTAAAAATATTACTCAGATTTCTGTATAAATGGCAACTGTCGATCAACGTCAATTAGTTGCCAAATGGCTAAGGCAATTTCCAATCAATTTTTTGATAATTTCTTTGTTTTCCCTTCTGCCCATAATGAGGGCTGGCAAATCCTGTTCTGGCCAAATGTAAATTGCCAGCAAATCAATCAGCCAGCAGCAACAGCTGCTCATGATTTATTCAGGGGAACGGAGCAGTTGAAAATTTTAATAATGAACAAAGTCTGTTGTCAGTCTGTTCAATTGATTTTCTCCGAATTCACATTTAATGTTCTTTCATTTCCTTTACTTATTTATGCGACACGATGACAAGAAACTGAACAATTTTAGAGAGAGAAAGCAGGTGTATCTCTTAGAAAATAAGTAAATGTGTGAGACATTCTCAAAGCCATCGAAGGTACATACAAATGTGTATGGCAGATATTTTGAAATAGCTTCTACCACCAATGAAACCTTTTCTATTATTAAAGTCAAAAGAAACACTCACTTTTATTTGGGGATGGCTCTGATTTTATAGAGGAAACACGGGACAACTTTTCCCCCATCAAAAGATTGCTGCCATTGAGTTGTAAATTTTAATTAAACACAGTTCACGTCAAATTCAAACAAGAGTATCTGCATTATTTATGGCTATTACCGCTCCAACTACTCTTGGAAAACGGAGAGTTTTCCGTGCGCAATACAATAAATAAGAGCCACGGACCCAGCGGAAATAATTAACACAAAAGGCAAGGAAAATAACTTGGTTAGCAGTTTTGCTTCTCTGGCGATGATGTAGTTTTCCGATGATGCGAAAGATAATGACGAGGCCTTTGTCAGCAGTTTTTCCAGCAGTCGTAATGAATTAATTGATTTGCGGTTGCCGTGGCAAAGGTGAATGAAATATTTAAGTCAACATCTGACGGGGAGTGATGGAATTTATGCTGAGCAGGCTGGGCAGGTGGAAAAGTGGCAACTGTCATTGGCATCTGTCGCAGCTCGATTTGCATTGCTATGGTAAATGGTGGCACGTATATTTAATGGCCCATACGGGCGCTCTTCAAGTGGCCCAAAGCTTTCATTAAGGGCCCTCACACTCTCAACTGTCCGGGTAATGTGCAATTAAAGTAATTTAATTTATTATTTGCCATTGATCAGCAAACTTCAACGGCATAAATCATTGGGCAACGGCCTGTTTTTCTGCAGTTATGTTGCATTTTATTTAAATGCTGATAGAACACATTAAGGCGAGTCCTTGCGGGAATATAGTGTATATAGTGTAGAGTGGGGAACATTTAATCATTAAAATGGATTAAAACTCCTTAATCCTTTCAATTTTTGGTTATTATTTCTCCCCTCGCAATTTGGGTTAAGAGCTGCTGTGCCAGCAGCTAGTAAATGCAATTAAACATGCTCTCAGATTTTCGGGTGCAAAACCCTTTGCACCAAGCGTATTCCCGCTTCGCATAATCCCCTTTCACTCATTAATCCGGTTGTCGCTATATCCGATTAATTACGCCCCCAACCCGAATGGCAGGTAAAATGAGTTATGCTGCAGCAACAACCTCAAATTATGTTTTGCGGAAATTTATGAGTGGGCCAATTCAGGCTGGGATCTGGATGCCTGGATATTATATACTGTATATACCGAATACTGGGCCTTGTAATTACATTTTTTAATAAGCATTTAGCATAACAAGGACATCAACTAATCGCCGCTTAACATCTTGGCTTACAAAGTTAAATAACATTTTGTTACCTTTTCCGTTTAATAACTTAATGCGGACACACATCCCGCCTTTCAGGTTGGTCTAAGCGAATTTAATAAGCTTAATGCGTCTGCCAGGACAAACAGGTAGCGCGAACTTAGATGAATTTCCCAAGATATGCTGGGCACACCCTCGAAAAGCACACACACAAACACACGCACACACGCACACACACACAGACACACATACGCACATGCGAGTGACTTGAGCGCCCAACAAATGCAATTAATTATAATTTTTAATTAGCTCGGCAGCAGCCACCCATCCAACAATAACAAAGCCAAAGAAAACTGTAAGCTGCAAAATTCTATTTCATATTGCCGACGCATGACGCGCCTCGACACGCGATTAATAAAAGGGGCCAAGCGGCAAGTCAAGTGCTGGGCGGTGGGCGTTGGGAGTTGGGCGGTGGTACGAGGGGGCGTGGCCGGCATAAGCGACAGAAACAGCGACAGCAAGTGAAAGGTATTTAGTCACGCGGAAAGAAATGTTTACTTTTATTAGCCGGGCCACCGGATTAAGGTGGTTGGTGCGAAGAAAGTGGGGTAAAAGCGGAGGAAAACTGAAAATTGGGAGAGTTTTCCTTCTGGGTGGACCTTTTTAGGCATTCAAAATAACAAAGGGAAAACAATAAAAGGGAAAAAGATTTTAATGACTAATAAAAGATTCACTCGTTTGGACTATTGCCTCTTCTGAGCAATTAAATTTACATTCACACGGATCTTCTGCCAATATTGGGCAATCTTTTATCGGAATGCAGAAAAGTCAAAGGAAAATTAAGTAGTTAAAAGATTTTCTTGCATTAAAATTGTATTAATTCCTACACATATTAATTCCTACATGATTGCTTTTGCCAATTTATTATATGCAAATATTCGTTTGAACAAATTTTAGCTGCCAAGTTATCTGTCGAAAACTACATTTTAATTATGAAGTGGATTATTTACATACATGGACTATACATTTCAATTGATTTCAATAAAAATTAAGTTTTATTAGCTTTCCATAAATTTAAAATAAACGTTTTGGTTAAGTTTGATAAATAGAAAGGCTCTTGTGAATGAATGTGCTTTACGATTTTGTTTGAAAGATAAGGAAATATGGTTTAAATCACTTAAAATGTAATGTAAATTTGGGATTTTAAAAATCTAACCTTCTACAAATAAAATGAAGGTAGAGCAAATTAGGGACTAACAATCATCATCTCATCCAAGTCCACCCTATTTATCCGTTCATGCCTTAGCAAGCTGAGTGTGGATTAGCAACGCCCCCCATTTTTTGGCCACTCAATGCGTTGTTTACGTGCGAATGTGAAATACTCATTTCTATTTCGCTGTTGTTTATTATTGTGAAACGCCAGGAGAAAGGATGATGAAAGCAAAACATGGTCAGTGGGAGGGGGGTGAATGTAAGCCGAGACCCCTGTAATCCATCAGCCAAAATGGCTTTAATTCCCCCGCAGGGCTCTCTGTCTGCGAGTCGTGGGATCCGTTTAAGGCGTTTTGGGCGGCGGTCTAGGATTCCTATCCCATACTGCGCCAAGGTCATCTGTCGCCATGCTCTGAGCAGCTGCTAAGGCGCAAATTAGATTTCGCTGAGCCAACCGTGCGCCGAGACAAAGCCGCCAAAGCCATGACAGATCAGGGCCAAAAGGGCCGGCAACTCGAGAGCACAGCGACAAGATAATTTGAAACTTGGTAGTAATCAATATTACATATAAAATCATATATATGTCATTTGCGATATCATATTTTGCTTATGACAAAAATATAATAAGGATATATGTGCTTTTCAACCCTTTTTAACTAAATAATATTTATATAATTTAATTTAATTTGCACTAACCAGTTCTAAAAACTGTAAAATGTCTTCTCCTAATCGAGTAGGTTAGTAATATTTAATGAGAAACCTTTTATATCTAAACAATTTAATATAATATTATATTTAAATATGTTGGAAAAATGAATGCATGAATCCCGGATTAATGGATATTAAAGTGCTAATGCTTTTTTTTAAATTGTACAAAATTAATTACTTTTTACACCATCATTTATTAAAAGGTTATTTTAAATGTTTTTTTTTTTAAATAGTTTAAAGAAAGTGTATAGAAATGTTAAGAAATAATATGTAAATAAGGTACGCTTAAGAACGTAACTGGACAACTGTGTTAATTTTTGTAAATTTGCTTGTTCATTGCTTAACATTTCAGAGACCATATTAAAATTAATTTAATGAAATTTTAACATATTTTAAAATTTCTCGCACTGTAAAAACAGCGTCACCCAGAAGCGAAGTCAAAATTAGAGACTCGAAGACTTTGTCTCGTTGTTTGTTGCTAATTAGGCAAAAATTACATTTTAAAAGGCTGTCGAGCGTAAAATGGAAAAAGTTCCCGACCAGAACTCGACTCCGCCCGTCCTGCATTTTGCTGCCTGCAACTGGAAGGAGGTCATCTCCTGCGGAGAGTGGCACATATAACTTTTAGTGGCCCTAACGCTGGCTGAGTGGCGTTATAATGACTATGACACAAACGTGATGTTGCAGATGGTTGTCGGGTGGCAGGACATCAGCACGGATCCTTGGACACCCGAGAGCGAGTTGGGGTGCTGGGACCCAGATTCAGGGTCAACTTCCTGGGTCACAAAGTTGCAGCTGGTGCTGAACATGCCAGCCAAACAAATTGCGGCCATTTCTTAGCCAGAATTTATGCTATGCATAAGTGAGAATGTGGCAAACAATTTGTGTGTCCACCACACACCCATACATCACACCTAACCATGCTAATTTAATTGAGTTGAGCGATAAATTCAATTTATAAAATCACACCGCCAACATCGTCATTAGCGGCGATTGCAAAGAGCGCAAATTTAAATAGCAACAAATTGAGTTTGGCCACCAAAGGCTGCCAGTTTAAAATACAATTTGATAAAAATATGTTCGGTTTTTTTTTTGACACAATTAGCGGTCCGTGTCGGCTTGTTTCGGTTATTTAGTAAAGCCAAAAAAAAATGAATATATGTACAATATATGCGAAATTTATGCCCGAAACTCATTTTACTTTGTGCCCACTAAGCCAATAAAAATTCGCACAAAAACGGCATGACAGGCCGCCGAAAATGTCAGTGGCCCATCAAAAGGGATTGACACCAAACTCTGGGGAACAGGCCGCCAGGAGAAACGTAGGACATAAATACACATATATAAATAAGGCGGGATTGGGAATAACAAGCAGCCAGCTATTTGCGGCATATTTTACATGCTTCTCTACTTCGTTTACACGCACGAAATGGAGGACGAGCTGCCAGGACGAAGGACCTTGCTCCACTCTATCCACTCTATCCGCTCGCCAGGGAAAACGGGGAAAATAGATAGACAGAGGCGGCCAAAGCATTTGATGTGCATGTATGAGTGTGCATATAAAGTGAAAACATTTACACATGTTTGATTTATGGGTCAAGTGTGTGATAAAACTACAAAAGCAGTCTGAATGGAGCGAAGGAGATGGCTTCTGAAATCAGAGTAAATCATGCAAAATCCAAACGAAAGATGAGAATATGCCGGCGTGCCGTACGACAGAATTATGCAGTCACAAGGATGTGCGAAATGTCGCAACTCGAGCGCTCAGCGACGCGCAAAAGTATGCTATAAAAGTGACAGAAGGAGTGAGGCCATCACCACCCAGTATTTCTTTCTCTAGGACTCTCCGCCCCTCCTCCGCGCGTGGCCATAAAAATTGTATTTCAGTTAAGTGCCCAGCAATTGGACACTGTCCGCTCGGAAAAGGTCCGGCTTAAATGGCATTAAATGCACACCAGGGCCGGGGATTTTTCATCCAGCCTGACAGCCCATAATTCGAACTACGGCGAAGGGATAATGACAAGATGGGCATGTTCTGGCCCGGTTAACTGAATTTAACTGATTGTGATTTAAAATAATATTTTCGATTATCTTTGTAAATTTATTTAGCCAGATCAAGGATATATTTATAGGGCTAAGTAAGCTCCTATATTCCAGTACTTAAATAAATAATTATAGGAAATAAAGTTTCGAATCCAGGTTGATTTAAAATAATTTATTTATTGACCGATTTTCACATTTTTGATAAGAGGCTAATCATCATTTTTTAAGCTGTGAATACAAATTGATTAGAAATTTCATATCGAATTCGACGAGGTATGACATTCCAACATTTGACCATTATTTTCCAGGGTTCAAAAAGAGATCAAAAACCCGAAACTTAAATTATATTTTTTGAAATTTCGGCAATAATAAATATATGTTTAATTGATTTTAGTCTAAACTTAGCAAAAATAATACGCTGAGCTGAAATAACTGTTTTGTGGAGCTGAGAAACTAAACTATCGATTCAAGATTCATTTGATTTAACAGATTTTAAAACTTTGTATAAAGCGTAATATTATTATTTGTTGCGAAAAATAAAATTTTTAATCTGTGAATTTTCATTGATTGGACATTTATAACGAATTCAACGACGTATGTCATTCCAACATAAAATAAAGCCAGTCTAATTCATCCAAGTCAGGAATTATTGCCCCTGATTTGGTAACTCCACCAATCCACCCGTATAATGGGGCACTCACACACAGAAACGAACAGAGTGCAGATGGGTAATTGCATTTGATGCCAACTTAAATTGACCAAGAACGACAGTTGCCAGCAAATCGAGTTAACTTGTGGCAGAGCCCAGATCAGATGGCCATATGGATTAACGATTATGACAGCGTTCGTGTAACCATGACGCCAAGAGAGAACTCTCCTTTAATTTGTAGTCACAGCTCCTAATGAAATTGCCAACAGCAAACGAGTTGCAGAAATATGCGAAGAGTAAACAATTTGCTTTCAAACAAAATGGGAAAAATAATTATTTATACAGCAATTTTGTACTGCAACTCTGGCAATAGCAATAGCAATAGCAACAGCTACAGCCAGAATAAACAAGAAAAGGCAAGGGGACAGACGGTCAGGCCTAATTTATGTGAACGAAATGCCAAAAATTCCATTTGAGACAAAAGCCTGAGAGCCAAAGAAACAAAAATTGAAAATGACAAATTGCATTAGGAGGGCTTTTCCGGACGGGGTTTTCAAGCGCTTTTGGGAGTGGGAGTGTTGACCGCAAAAATGACAGCCCAAAGTGGGCACAGAGTGAGCAACAAATTCAGACCAGCTCGGTTATCCATTTATGGAGACAACGGCAACAATGTCGCACATATTCAAAAAGCAATTCTCTGCTAAAACTGGCTCACTCACACACACACACACACACATACACCAGTATTGAAACCCAAAACCAAAACCACGAGAACACATAGAAAATTTTAAAAACGAAATTCCAGCCAAACAAAAAGCAGAACAACAAAACAAACAGTTAGCGAGGGCGAACCCATTTAAACCGATTTCCTAATCAAAGCCGTATTACTTCCCCCGGCCCAAAAAACCGCACATCCATACGTATCCGCAATAAATGCCCACATACCCCTATTTTCCACTCCTCACGTACAAATGCAAAATTTAATTATGAGCCAGCGTTTTATTTTTTTTTCCCCCGCGTTGCTGTCGACAACGCTGTGTGAAATATAATTAATTTGCTATTTTTAAAGCAGGAAAATGAGAAATTTGGCTGAAACACTGGCGCCAAAATAATTTCCAAGGGAAACGCCCCCATAACCCCTTGTTTTCCCTGGCGAATAACCACAGAAATTTCATTACATGTGTAAACAATATAGCCAACAAATTTGGTTTTTTGTATTTTCTTCATTGTTTTTTTTTTAAAGAGGAATATTTAAAGAATGTGGAAGTAATTACATATTGATAATGCTGTAGGTAAGCCCTAATGAGGGGTTAATAAATTGTTTGCTTACCTAGGGGAAAACTTGGAAACTTGACCAAGGGAAAGTCATGCTCAAGCAGCTTAAATCGTAACAATTCAATGGGAAAACCTGCATACGAATGCATTTAACTCGCCACTTTGCTGCAATTTGAATTGGCCATTGGCATTCGCTTTGACAATGCCACAAACACGTTGAATGGTCGATGGGGATCAGTGAAATAATGTACAATATTCCAGTTGGCAGCTGGAGGACAATATTCGGCAGTTCCTGACAGGGCTTTGGTCCTGCCAGGACTCACAGTCATGTCAATAAATTATGTACTGGATTTTCGCAAAGACACAAACACCAGGCTGTGTGTGCACTTGAGGCCTTAGACGTTTGATTTATGTTCAATATGCGAGTTTAAATTTGAACTTTTGATGCAGACGAAACAAATGTGTGGCTGAGCCAAATAAAATCAAATCATACTTTCGCATTAAAAATGTACGCGGCAATATTAAGGGTCTCCACAGGAGTCGGCACATAAAAGGCGAACGTGTCTCTGTTTACCCAAGCTTTTATTTTTTTGCCAGTCAAAGTGAAGTGAAATTCCTGGCCAAATTGCCAGACTTTTTTCAAAACGTTAATGTTGATCCTGCGGCATGGCACTGGGTACAGCGAGTGTAGTGTCCTTTTAGGCAGCCCAGGAATGCGACACAGGGAAAATTACGTTGACAAATGAAAATGTCACAATGATGATAATTTATTTTCCCTTTTGTCGATTGCCTTACCTCGGACCCAACTGTGTGCCACATTCCCCGGGCATTCCGGCTTTCATCTGCACTCCGCCCGACATCTGTGGCCCGAGCAATGCGCAATTAAAGGTAATATCCGACAATTGCGTTGGCGCCTTTTTTTGGGCGCCTTTTGCACAGAGAATGGGCATCCAGGCTATGGCTGAATAAATATAAGGTGGATCTAAGTTTGGCACTAAAATGTGTACTATGAAATAAAATGGTTTACGAACTGACACTGTATAAAAATATCTTTCATTTATGCAAGGACATATAAGGTCTAAAAAAAATGTATTAAGTTCTAAATAAACAAAGTATGTTTACTTACCACCTTAAGATTAAAAGCTTTAAATTTTTGTATAATATTACAAAAAAAAACTATTAATGAATGGTATGTGTTAAATGGTGTGTCAAAAACATATATTTAAGAAAAATTTAATTACATACTGTTTTATTTAAATTTGTATGCCTTAAGTATATACATAAAACTCATCAATTCATTTTATTTTTTTTACACGAAGAACTGTATTCGCTGTATTATTTTTGGATATTGTATTTTCCATTTATACTTTTCCCCGCCAACAAATTTAAAGCTTCCTGTGCAGATCCAGCGATTTATCGACTTGTGCAGTCCATCCATCTTGCATACGCGGATATGGTCCCGAAACCGAAACCAGAGTATCCCAATCATCGTCGTCATCATCTCGGGTAATACTGTCTCTCCGGCTGGGGGGAACTTTCCGCTTCATGAGCCTTATGCGCCTTATTCGCTCCTTACGCTTTCCACTCAATGGATTCGGGGGAAAAGCGGGGTGGGGAAGGAGTCCTGGGTTGACGCGTTGTGCGCTATTAAACTTTTTGGCATGATATTTCGGGCCAGGACACACAGGCAGATACATACTTACTTGTCATATAATAAACTTTTATGTTAACGGCTTTTGATGTCTTACCAAAGCGCAAACAGGGTCCTGCCACACATGGCCCACTAGGATTCGTAGGGACAGCTGCCAGCCAGGCACTTAATGCCCATTCTTCTTGCCTTCAGTTTTTCCTGCCTTTTGCATTGCGGCTTTATTAGGCTGAAAAATGGAAAATGCCTTATTCCCTCCCCGAGAAACAGTGGAGAAAACTTGCAATCTCCCGTGGGGCCACCTCCGAAAATTCCATTGTCTGTGGTCTTGTGCGTGTGGCCCATTAAAATTCCCAGGCTAAATGCATGAATGGCAATGGGAAGTATTTGCATAAATCTTACCAGGATTCCACTCAGCATGTGGTGGACCACATCCAAGCTCCCCATCCAAGCCAAAAATCAAAGACAAGTCGGGCTTTTGTTATACATATTTATCATTGGATGGTAATAACTAAAAAAACTTTATTGAAATTTTTCATACCGATTTCCATATTTACGTGGCTACGTCGCTTAAAAATTAAAAACAATTTCATAATCTTTATAATGCGTTGCCATTTTGTTTGCAACAAAAGTCAACAGAGTTTGTTTTTTTTTTTTTTTGGTTTTGTTTCCGTTTTCTGCTTTTCGGCTTCTGTAATAATACTCGCTATTTTTCCCCTTATTATGCTTATAACATATATTATTTTATTTGCTTAATTGCAATTATATTCATGGTTTTTTCTGTCTCGCTTATGGCAACATTAATTTACCCATTAAACATTCATTTACATGTCGCGACTAATTTTGCATGCGTTGGGTTTACATTTTTAATATCGATACATTCATGTACGTATATAAATCCATATATTTATATGTATATATATATGACCGATTCGCGATGTCAGTGTGCATTCTTATGTGTGTGTTTATACCCGTTACTCGTAGAGTAAAAGGGTATATTGTATTCGTGCAAAAGTATGTAACAGCTAGAAGGAAGCGTTTCCGACCCTATAAAGTATATATATTCTTGTTCAGGATCACTAGCCGAGTCGATCTAGCCATGTCCGTCTGTCCGTCTGTCCGTCTGTCCGTCTGTCCGTCTGTCTGTCCGTATGAACGCTGAGATCTCGGAAACTATAAAAGCTAGAAGATTGGCATTTTGCATGTAGATTCTAGGAGTTCCTACGCAGCGCAAGTTTGTTTCAAAAAGGTGCCACGCCCCCTTTAACGCCCACAATCGCTTATATACGATTTTAAAAATTTAAATATTTCGGAAAAGTAAAAATGCAGTTTTATTGTGTTTATCAATACCTATCGAAATGTAGAAGAAATTTTTCAAATCGGACCATTCGTTTAAAAGTTATGCGTGATCAAAGTTTCTATCTCCATCTCCCTCGCACTCCTTTTACCTGAGTAACGGGTATCTGATAGTCGGGGCACCCGACTATAGCGTTCTCTCTTGTTTAATATGTAATGTATGACTACCACACAAATACTTGAGTACAGTTTATAGTTTATTCATATGGTATATCTGCAGGTTTATTTACAATTTTGATCAGTTAAACCCAACTTCTCACAGGCAATGGGTTCCCAATGTCCCGGCCAGTGGCCATACATTTTTAAATGTGGCACGGGACGAAGGAGTCTCGGGTCGATTTACCGGACAAAGTTCGCCAAGACAAACCCAACCTGAACACATTCGACTTCGACTTCGACCGCCTTGGCAAATGGAAATGCAAATATTTTGTTGACAAGAGTGAAAAGTGACTTGCCAGTTCTGTCTTCCCTTTTTCCTCCTTTTTTTCCGGAGGGACGTAAGGGCGTAAAAATGCAACCGGACATGCTGAAATGGGAGCTCTAAATTTCATTGGGCTCGGGCAGAGCTAGAGCAATGAACCCATTGCGAGGAGCATGTAAATGGGAACAGGAACTGCCCACATGACTTGGAGAAATTCTTCTAAATAAATTGTTAGCCCGGAAAGTCGCACTTCGAACTGAGTCGTGTTTTTGGCAGGAATTTCTCATGCATTCTTCGAGTTACCATAGATTATTGAGGCGAAGTGGACATGTAAATTTGTTCAAAAATTAGTTTAGGAACCTTCGAAGAAGTTCGTCTCGAAACAGTTAGCTACTTTGTATGTCTATATATTTACAATGCTTAAACTCTAGGCTATACAGGGTAACCCAAGCACAACACACACAAATCAAGAACGAATCCCTTTAATATGTACAACGATCTGAGTAAACATTCGCTACGTATATTCTTAAGTTTCTAGTCAGGGGTCTTTTGGGAATCATTAGATATTCAAAAACAGAAGTTAAGGTGGCTGAGTACTATATACAAATTAAATTCTTTACTTACATTTCTAGAAACAAATTATTTTATACCTTAGGTTTTTAAATCGAATTACATGTGTTTTTTTTTTAATGGAAAACACTTCTATTTGCTTTCCATTTTGTTTACTTTAATATTTCTTTAAACACCTAGCCATGGCTCTATAAGCAAACCACTTTAATATAGTTCTCTAATTTGATGATTCGTTCGAAATGCTTTCCATTTAGCTAAGTTCGCTAGTGTGCTGGCAATTTACGTGAGAAGTTTATGTACATGGCTCTGATTTCCGCCTAACTAACTAATCCCCAGCCCACTTAATTAGAAACACACTTACTTACAACTTGCGAAGGAGGAGCAGCGCCATCAGCACGGCGTCTTCCATCATTAGCATAATTAGTTGCTTTTTTTTTTAAAGGTATTTTTAGAAAGGTATTACATGCAGCTCAGGCGGAAGGACCTCAGATGCTGCTGCTGCTGCTCCCGTAAGTTCGCCTATAAATCATTTCTGCTGCATTTGGGGGCTGCATTGGCGGTGAAATTCCAACTGGGCGACATTAATTTATCACCGTGCAATGCGGCTGCCATTATTGACTCGCTCCTCGGACGTCGTCGAGGTATCCTTGGGGTCAGCCGGGTTGCCTGGTCGCGGCTTCTCCTGCCTCTCACTCCTGATTCGAGTGGGTCCTCCTGCCCCGGCCACTGCTCCACCGCCACCCTGCAGGAGCAGGGAGGAGCAGGCCTCCAACAATACAAGTGCCGCCACCATTGTGCTAATTACCCTGACCGCCTGCGTGGCCTCTCCAAAGTGACAGGACCAACAGGCCAGGGCGACGGCCGCCGGTGCCGCGTTCGTTTGCATCGCCTCGGGTCGCTCGCCTGTCCGGGAAATGGAAACGGGAAATGGTGAATGGAAAATGGAAAATGGGAAATGGTTAGGGTACTGTCGTGTCGTGGGGAGATGGCACAAGATTTGCGCTGAATGAGTAACAATTTGTAGTTTGTCTGCGTCACAAAAAGGTTCTACTTTCAGAAATGAAGTGGCCCCAAAAAGGCAGCTTACGGAGATTTGTTATGCCGACAAGGACAAAATATGTTCAAAAAAATTGCATTCATTTTTAAACTTAAATGGCCGGAACCCTTGTTACTTATTTTAGATATGTCAAGATTAAATACTTGTTTAAAATCATCTTGCACTATCATTACCAAATTCGTCAACTATTAATGTTTAAAGTAAAAAAGTTTTACTTTTCAGCAAAAGAAAAAGAATGATGACTTTTAAAAATGACGACCAAGAGATTACAATTTCTCTTACACATCGAAATATAATTTAAGGAATTTTAAAATAAATTTTAGGGTGAGAAACCTAAAACCGGTTTATATATAAATGCCTTAACGAAGAATTAAAAAAAATAGATTAAAATATTTTTTACTAAATTAATTGAAACTGAAAAGCTTTAATTAGCTCTAAGATTTTGTAGTTGTTATTCCTTAATTTTATTTAATATGCTTTTTCTGTGCCAATGATTTTCAAAAAATAATAAACTAGAAGAATTTGCTATCTAAAAACCTCTTCAAATTCACATTTTTTGGAGTGTACTTCTGTTGTGGCCACCAGTTCATAAATTGCGCAAAAGTTTGCCCAACAAAGAGAGAACGAGATGCAAGTTTAATGCATACAAATCGAGGTCAAGCAGATGCATGAATGTATAATCCACATTATCAAACTCGAGCATCCAATTAAGGCCTTAAAGAGAGCGCCTGACGGCGCACAAAAAAAAGTCGGTTGAAAAAGGACACAAACTCACCCTGAAGGACATGGACGCGTATGCTGGCTATCTCCGTGTTCGAAGGATAACACGAGTATTTGCCGGAGTGCAGGAGATCCGCATCGTAAATGAGCAAAATGGATTTGGTCTCCTCCGACTTGATGGTCTTGAATTTCAGCCGACCGCCCGAAGTCTCCTCGCTAAGAACCTGGAGGAAAAAAGGCAATGAAGGTTGTCATATTAAAAGCGATTTTCCCTCGTTGAAAACTGCCGCGATGGTGAGTGCTAAGCTAAATGCAAAAGCATGTTTTCTCATAATCATAAAAGCCAAAATTAAATACGTTGCGTATACGACGCGTAAACAAACGCGAACAAACTCACACTCCCCCACACACTTAATTTCACTGGAAAGGCGCCAGTCGAGAGCTCATAAAAGTTAAAAACGTTTATCCCGCAGCAATTGGCTGGGCGTGGCACCGCCTCCTCAACCTTCCCCTCGCCCCTTCCCACCACACACTTTAGCGTTTTTTACTGCGCACAAACTCAATTATTGCAAGATAATTTGGCACCGAAAAGGAAAACCTTAAATTGCGTTTTCCCCCCTGTCATCCCTCGGTTTTGGCTTACTTTTCCCCTGTAAATTGATTTTAAGAGATATTTACCTTATCCTGATGATACCAGAAGATATGGGTCGGTGGCTCCGGGCTGAACTTGATGATGCAAGTGAGATTTATGGTGCTGCCCTTGTCCACATACAGATCAGGTCCTCCCAGAATGGTGGCCGTGGGCACTGCGAATGGAAAGAGAGAGAGGGGGGAAATATTATGGCAACCATTATGCAATGCACTCCGCATTCCCTTTATAAATCGCCAAAAATTCCCCAGCTCTCTGCTAATCACTGCGTTACGTCGCCTAATCAGGAAACGTTCACAGCTCTCGTCTCTGACGAGTTGTGAAATTCCGAAATGGTTTGTTTTTCCAATTTCCAGCACCTCGCCTGCAACCAGTGACATGTCGCCCCCATCCCGTCCCCGATCCCACCTTCCTGACCAGGCCAATCCGGTCCAACTCGGCTTTTGTTGCCAATTTCCATAGCTCGTAGTCGGAGCTGCCGTGCCAGTCAAAGTCAGCACGTTAAATAATCGATTACCGCCCATCAGGTGACCAGAGAACGGAAAGTTTGGAAAGGACAAAGCTGCACAAAGTTGAATGTGATTTTAAGATGGACTACAGCTTAATTTTGTGCTGCTTTTGACTGAATCTACAATTTAATTTTCTCATTGGGTGAGCATAAAGTTCTTCGGGTTTTTGTTGTTAGTTATTAAGTTTTAAAGGATCTAAGATTCACCAATTGGCAAATATAATTATAATTGCCATTAATAAAATATACAAATTAATTTTGGAATCAGCTTAAACTAAAAATTAGTTCTCAAAAATTCCTTTTATCTAAAGAAATATTGAAGTGAAGTAGTTACTTATTTTTACTTTAAAATTTTCAACACCTAAAATTTGTTGTTTGCCACACTGAATTATTTGTCAAAAATAGAATATTTTGTTAGCAGTTTAGTCATAGTTTGCTTTGCTATGTCACTTGTTATGTGTTGAAAAATTGTAATAATTTTTTTGTTCAATTTGTTTGCCATTTGGCAATTTTGCCAGTCTGTTTTTTTTTACGTAACTTTCATTGCACTTAACAGTTTACTTGGTAGTTTATAACTGAAATGCAACGATTGCAGTTGAGTTGTTTTCTGAGCCCTCTTTTGTTCTTCAGAACTATTCTGGCCATCGACTTTTGTGATGTGAAGTCCTGCCATGGCAAACGGCATATTGGATGTAATAACAACATGGTAAGGATATACTCTATGGTCTTTTAGATCTATTAAACCCAATTTTCTTAAGATGTTCGAAGATACCTGCCTGCGTTTCCATGATCTGGTTAATATGCAACTGTTTAAGCAGTATCTGCTGGGTCTCCACAATGAATATCGCCAGGACGTGGCTAGCAACTTGTTCGTGGACCTACCACCTGCCCAAAAAATGCCAGAATTGGTGTGGGACGACTACCTGTCGCTAGTGGCTGAATATCACCTGAAACGCTGCGAAATGGACCTTCCCGAAGACACCTGCCTGGCCACCGATGACTTTGCCGATCCCCATTTCAACTACGCCGAGGACTTCTATCCAAGACCACTGGTTCGCCAATCAAACGTTAGGCAGATGACAATCCTATCGGAACAGTGGATGGATGAGCTCTTCGAAATGGACAACATTGGCTCGGAAAACGTGGAAAGCGAGATAGGAAATATTATAAACGACCAGAGCGCATATATGGGATGTGCCGCTGGCCGGGATTACGATCTGTGGAACATCCACTTTATTCTCATCTGCTACTACAGCTCGGGACCCCCCAAAAAAGGAAACCTCTACGAAGAAGGCACTTTTAATGCCAGCCTTTGTCTCCACGGAAAAAGTGATGAATACCCCAACCTTTGCAAAACACTGACCCTGAATGACTAAGTCGCAGCATCTCCGGAAAAATAAATATTGCAAAGGCTTTGGGTATAATTAAATGTGCGAGCCACTTGGGCCATAAGTGGGAAGCGGGCAGTGATGAACTTTTGGACTCCCTTATAGCTAGATTATAATATTCTGGTAACTAAAGGTGCCTAAATTTGAGTAATGCAGCTATTTTGATAAATTATGGAATCCTGATCCTAAACCCATATAATAAATAAATGTATTTATAACGAAGACATTTGGAACCAAGTTTTTTTAAATATATAAATAAAAGATTTTAAATTAATTAAAAATGTATTTTAAAAAATCATTGTCAGCTATTCCCTATGTAAGAAACATTCTTTAGAAATATTTGTCTACCTTTGCAAAGGGAACCTTCATAAATAATTTTTTCCCAGACCTGACAGAGTTGTGAAAACGCCAAAGAATGAACCAATGATATTTTATAGAATGAACATTAACTAAAAATATTATATATCGCAAATAAAATTTTAATTTGAAACTAAAGAAAACATTTCCATTTTTATTGCAATTGCAAACATTGCTTTTGCCAATCTAGCAATTTAGTTTGGCTCTCAAATTGCGGCAACACTAGAGAAAAGTGACCGGGAAATTGCGAAAAGGTAGAAAATAATAGGTGGAGTAACAGTAACCGTAACAAGCTGGCAAAGTTGGTGGGTAAAAGGTAAAAGCTTGTTGGAAAGCAATTTGTTCGTCATGAGCCAGAAAAGTGCTTGCCAGGGGCGCCCAGCACTTGACTCCGCAAACACCCGACTCCGCACCGCACCGCAACCGCAGCTGGCACGAAAAACGTTGTAAAATATTAAAAAATAATATGCATGCATGGCAGCCCTCGAGCCGAGCTCTCATCTCCGTCTGCCACCTTAGTTTTCCCTCTATTTTTGAAGCAGACTTGTCACTCAGCCAAAAAAGGCGGACTGTCTACAGTCTAAACCCATTTACCAACTCAACGACAGTTTGACTAACCCGCAACTGTCTGAATGGGTCCGAACATGCCGGCGAACTCATCATTGCCGGACTGATACACCCGATTTTCGGCTATATAGAAGGCGTCGTCGCTATAATACTGCTGCATCATATCGCTGGTCTCGGCGTCAATCAGATCTGCCCATCGAATCGTCGGCGTGGGGTAACCAAAAATAAAAACAAAGGAAAAGGAAAACAAATAATATATGAAACCAAAAGTATATAAATAGAAATAGAAAATCGTTTAAATAATTATAATAGGCCAACCGCTAAACTGACCAACTAAAGTACTCTGGCGGGCCTAAATCCAAAAATAGAATTTCACCATCCATTTTAATTAGGGGGACGAAGTCCACATGCTGAATAATACATACGTTATTCGCTGGCTATTATTTAAAGAAAAAAACTTAAAGTTTGGATCCATTGAATTGCGTTTCCCATCACGATTTCAAATTTGGTATTCTGGCTTTTTCCACTCCAGGCTCGCTTATCTGGTGAGGGGCTGTCTGTTGGTTTAGAAAAACCATAAAAATAATTCAACCAAAATATGGCCCCGGGATTAAAGTGGGAATAAATGTTTTGTCAGTAAAAATATATGGCTGCTGTTTTGCTTTTTATCTACACTTTAATTCCTGTATAAATATGGTATGTTTTCGATATTCGTTTATGTGTGCGTCATGGCTTACGTCAGTCCATCAATCTGCCGAAAAGAATTTGGGAAAATTCCTCTGTCATATTTACCGGCAAAGTCGCGCCCCGCTTTTGTATCCTGCTGCGACGATTGCCAAGTGTGCATAATTTACACTCTTGAAAATTGCATGAATATGCAAAAACGATACAGAAAAATATGCGAAATTCCCCAAACAAACAGGTACCCCTGACAGAGGCTCTGAATTCTTTCGTATCTGCATGTGTATATTACGTTTAGCGAGCTGAACTGAAATATGTGTGGATTTTTATATGCACTCTAAAAAATATTCCTCAATAGTGACAAAATCGTATCAGAATTTATTACATTCAAAATAAAATAAATAATTAGTTTTTGTAGAAAGTAAGTTCTTTGTTCTTAAATTTAAAACCATAAAACAAAAATGTATATTTTCAAATAATTCCAAATGTGCAAAATTATATGACAGTTCTTGGGTTAAAGTAATATGGTTAAAAGTGGCATGTTTGTTTTAACATATTATCATTATTATTAAGAACTTGGAGTTTTGAAAAATTTAATTTTGCGATTTTAAGTATATGTTATTAATAATATCATAATTTGAAGGTATATTTTTTGTAACACTATGTTTATATTTTAAAGTAATATGTATTTGCAAGGTAAGAATATAATGCTTTCATTATGCCTTAAATATTTCTGAAGCCCTTTGGTTTTTTTTTTTAATTGTCAATAAATTGTTATTTCCCAGATATTTTTGTCAAGTGTAGCCACTCACCCACGATGTTCAGGTTGACCGAATAGCTGCGCACGGGCTGCGTGGATATTTGGCACTCGTACACTCCGGCGTCCCGCTGCTGGGCCCATTTGATCTGCAGGGTCCACTCGTCGATGTCCCGATGGTAGGAGGTCTGGAACCGCTGATCCGTCGTGTAGGTATAGGTGCCCACTGTGAGGATGTGCAGGTCGCGATGTCGTATCCAGGCGACCTGAGTAAAGGATGATGTTCATTAATACTCGCTTCTGTGGACTTTAAAAGGCCAGATTTAAATTTATTTCGGGGGGGTCCATTGGCCATCACAGAAAAAGCAAAATTTATGCAGCTCACAGACTGAATTTTCATACAACTTGGAATTAGTGTGCGGAACGCATGACAGACCCGGAAAATGATACTCCCCATCCTGCGACATTCACTCGACATTGCCCACTACATTTGATACAAATTTTTGTCTGCCTCTATTTTTTTTTTTCGTTTATTTCGTTTCTAGTGGAGGCTCCTTGTTTATGCGGCTAACTGTCTAACCAATAACACACACAGACTGAAAGACCGAAAGACAGACAGTGAGGCAGCCAACTGTGTGGCATCCATCTGTGCATTTCCACTTTCCTGCCTGCCCGCCTGTCTAATTCTGCAATAGCAGCAAGAAAAAAAGAGCCCAAAAAAAAAAAACGAGGCAGCCCGAAAAAGTTGGAAAGTAAACTTTAGCCCGGGCTGGCCATAAATTTACTGTTGGCCAAAAACCGAGCGTGGCCAGTTAACTGGAGAATGTGAGTGTGTGTAGTTTACTGATTGCGGAAGCGGATTTGGCCTAAAGGAAATCTATGAGCCCCATGACCGTGGTGGCCAAATCGCTTAGCGTAATCAACGTTTTCGGGCCTGCCAGCACCTGCAAACTTTCCCAGAAAAATGGCAGCCGTGAATTTGGCAAATGCGTGCCAAATATATCCGCATTGTGTCTGCGGCAGAAACCATATAGCCGCCGATGCCGCCCCCTTTTTTTTGTTATGGCAACCAATTTAATTTTGATCGCTGAAATGCAACACTTTGTTTCGCTCCCGAAACTTAAGGACTAACAACTAGGATAGACTTTAATTGGGTCGGGTGGATCAAGTGACGCCATCCTAGGGAAAAAAAAGGGCAAAATACGGAGTGGTCAGCATGTGTGTGTTTGTCGGCTGCTGTCATGTATTACATAATAAACTGGCAGCAAATTTAATAACACCACTGTGTCTGTGTTGGCCATCTAAGTGGATATTTGGTGACACATTCGCCACACTTGCGGCCGCCCCATTTCGGAGCTCTTTGTTTATTAAATGTAAATAAAAATCAAGATTATTAATACCAAATGTTTCCGTCTGTTGTCTTCCTGTTGACTTTCCCTGCACTGAGGGAAAAACTGGTAATCTGATTTTAACCTTAACATATAAATTAGTATACCTAAAAATATAGTTCATTATTATTTTTGTTGGAAAATTTTCTGCTTAAAATCTTTTATTTATAATTGGAAAAACATTATAAACTTTCGATATCTCACTACTCACAACTTCTAAAATTGTACTTCTAGACAACATTTAATTTGTACTTTAAATAAATCTGTTTTTTGGTTTAAACACTATAGTTTACTTCTTTCCTTTAGAACCTTTTTTTGTCCATATATGAACTCTTGAAATAAAGGTTTTCGTTTAATAAAATTACTTTATTTTTATGGCTTTCATGATATTTACTGACTGTTAATGAGTAAATGTTCTACATATTGTAATCCCATTTTGTATCTTAAGACTTGGGCTACATAAATATTTTGTATTCATTTTTGTAACATATTTCTAAGTTTTTGCATGTGTAGATTTAGTGCGTCATCCCGGGACTCACCGTCTTATTGCCCAGATGCTTGACACGACAGCCCAGATATGCGGATTTGCCCACCAGCGATGTGATGTTCCTGGGCATGGTGAGATCAAAGTACGGCTCGTTCCACTTGTGGCCATGGGGATGGTGCGAGGGGGGTGCGTGGGTGGGCTTCGCCTCGGCGTTATTGTGATTGTTGTTGCTCACCGACTGCCGCTGGTAGCACACGGCCAGCCCTGAAAAGAAATTGGAAGGAGAAGGGATTTAAGAGAGATATATGCCGCAGATATATAGCCTCAAGTGCGAAAATCGCCTGCCATAATGGGAAAGGCACCTGCCGCCAAGGACACACTCCCAATTTTTCTTGGCCGAAAAATAACATTCGAGAAAAGTAAAATAAAAGCTGCCGCGAACTGCACCTTAACGTGTACTTTAATTAAAGCGATGACACAACCCCCTCAAGTTTTCCTGTTTTCGTTCGGTTTCATTTCACGCTCTTCTCCTCCCTTCAAATAAAAAAAAGAGTCACTAAGTGGCCTTCGCCTGGCTGATTTTTCCAAGTGGCGACCATGTGGAGTGCCGGTTGATGTTGTTTAGTTAGTTGCTAGCATTGCGAAAACACAGTTGTTGTTTCATTTTCATTTATGGCCTGCTGGCAGGGGTTAATTTTCTAATTACTCGACGCGACGATGACTTTCTATGACTTCCCCGCCGGTATTTGTAAAACGGCAAAAGCAAAAAAGCTTTTATAGCCCACTCAAAACCATTCCCACCCCTTCAAAACAAAAAAAAATAAAACAAGAGAAAACATAGAACCCTTTTACGGCAAAATAGTAAAACTGTAAAATTGCAAAAATTTCATTTCCGCCTAAAAGGAATCTAGCCGGCAAACAAAACAAACAAACAAACAACAATCTAAACATACTCCCAAATGGCGCAGCTCATAAACTTTGGCATTTACAAAATTAAGTACGGTTAGGTGAGGAATCTTTAAAGTGGGTAAAAACCAAACCAAAATACCAATCAAAAATCACTGAGAATTATGAAAGAAATGCTGAAATAATATGTATGAGCACGATGGGTATGTAAAAATGCCATTTCTCGGGGAATCATTTCAAGTATTCGAGATGCACGCCGAAATGAAATTCTGCCACAAACCGAAGCCCAAAAGGGAAAATTCGAGGCAGTTGGTAAAGGAAAAGCCTTTGGTTGGAAAATGCATTCAATGGTCACCTGTAATGGCATCAGTCAATGCTCATTTCAGGAACATGCACTGGGGAAAAATGTTTGGCTAATTGGCAGGAAATTGGGAAACTTGTAGCTCATATTGAATTCTCTGTGTGAAAAATCTTCATGACATTTTAAATATTTAAGCTCGTGTCTGGTTTTTCGTAAAGTCTAAAACAGAAAACGTGCATGAAATATATGCCAATTTAAAAGTATGAATAAATGAAAATAATGAACAGATATTTGTTTTTTCTTCTTGTTTTTGTGTGGCAATTTCGATGAAATTCGGTTTGTTTGCCTTGCATCGCCGTTCCGAGGGTCGTTTAGTTAGAACTTCAGTTTTCTGAAGCCATCAACGGACCGCAGAACTTAAAGAGCTGCCAGCCAGAAGCCCTGCAAGCGCTTTTCAGGGTTTTCCACAGGGATTTCCACAGGGTTAAAGGAGGCGAAAGCGGGCAGGGGGGGGGATCCCCTCGGAGGCAAACACTGCAGAAGAGTGAATGCAAATAGCAGTGCTGCATTGGCATGACGGGCATATGCGTATTGCTTTTATAAAACAGCAAATAGCAGGTGGGTTGCTGAGTACCCCAGTACTGCATCACTCCCTCTCAAAAGTCCACAGATTGTTTGTACGGACTCGTTAGCCAGCCTTTTGTACTCGGCCCGCTTGAGCAACTCATTTATTCATGGCAGCAATTTGAGGGCGAACAAAAATGCTGCGGGCAAATCCGAAAATGGAAATAATTCAAAAAGCGGATTCATGACAAAAATCCAAGCGAAAGGTCAAGGTACAAGGAAGAACAATCGAAGTCGTAATCGGAATCGCAGCTTGTGCAATAAATATTAATGTGCTTGGGATAGAATTAATTTTGGGCAATAAATCAATTAGTGGGTCCGCAGGGAGGGGCCAACATCACGTATACGCCACCGACAAAAGCGAATCGTGGCCGTTGACAATCTATGATTGATTCGTTGTGCGGGTGCAGTGGCCCCAAGGTACCGGAAGGTCCATTCACTCCCCCTTCGGTGTTCATTTGCATATATACGCATGCAACGAGTCCTTGGTCCCTTGGGACCTATATTGAATCATTCGAGCGGCTGCTCGGCGCTCATTTTACGCAAAATTAGCCTTGGCATCCGCCGCAGACATTGCAGCACCGCCTGATGATGGCAAAACAATTGGACCCAGGTACACACGATAACGATGACGATTACGGTTACGATGGCAGGACCTTGCAAGGGAATTTCAACTTCGACCCCAGCCACGGACACAAAACTACAGCAACAATGGCAAACGGGGGGGGGACAGGGGCAGGACCATAAAACGCTTAGTCCTGGCCAGGATTACGAATGCATGCATGTGTGTGGGCTGTCTGTTTAATGGTCTTAAA
Organism: Drosophila fuyamai; assembly: GCA_018153365.1. Lineage (NCBI taxonomy): Eukaryota > Metazoa > Arthropoda > Insecta > Diptera > Drosophilidae > Drosophila > Drosophila fuyamai. The sequence continues at coordinate 10,224,487 of JAECXW010000155.1, forward strand.
TATTTATAAAGCAAGCACTGGGCAACCGCAGCAGCAAACGTCGAACTGCCCGAAGGGTTAACGATTAATTGAAACAAAGTCGAGATACTCCTGCGGCGCCTGGATAAATATGGTTGGGGTCAACGCATTATTGGGGGGAGAGGATTGGGGCGGTAGGCTACATTAAATATATTTGAGGAATTGCGGTCGCTACATGAGGGTTCAGTTAAACGATCTGTCATTAAATATAGGAGTAATTAGCTTTATTAATTAAATATTGTCGTTCTGAGAAGGTTTATCGTAAAATACAATAATGAAATTAAAAAGAACGATTAATTATCATCGAAAACATTAAGGTTATAATTAGGTAAGTAAGAAACCAAATGTATTTTTGTTATAAAGTATTCAGTTTTTTTTGTTGTTTCATGAGATTTTCTATAGCAGAAATAGTGAAATTTAAAATTTAACAGTAACTTGGGGAAAATGAGACGTAGATCCGAACTATGCACCTATTCCTTTACTTTTTGAAACGAAAATTGTGGAAAAATAAACCTTAGGGTAATCAATTTAATATATTGTTACAACGATTTTGGCATTTCTTAATATAAAATCTGTTTTGCAGACTTTTAAAGAGCTAACAGAATTTGTGGAGTATTAACCCTGGTAAAGCCTCTTAAAAAGGGCAGACTTTTCCATAAAGAGGCCAAAGTGTCAGCACCGTTCAGCACCCGACTTCAGTAGTACCCGAACTCAACTCTCAACAGAAAGCAAATCCTGACAGACCGAACGAGCCAAATGCGAGTATGAAAGGCGTGCTCATCGTGGCGTGGCAGACGAGACTTTTGTTGGTCCTCCGTCTCCTTGCGCCGTGCAGAATGTTACCTCAATTAAAGATAAGTATCAAAGTGCATAGTAATCAGGAGGCAGCCAGCCGAGCGACGGGCCAATGAGCAGCACACGGCCTGGGGCCGATTCCGGGGTAAACACGGCGGAGAGTGCCTGTCAAAATGATTGTCTTACATGCATTACCCTCCATCCTGGACGCCGCCCCATCACTCAACCATTTTATGTGGGGAGGCGCACCTGGCGTATGCGCAATTTTTACCTGCCTGCGAGCTTCTCGGTTACTTGTTACTTATTTTTTCCCCGCTCGCACCACACCGAACTTTTTTGTTGCACATCGTTTTTCACAACAGCCACAAAATGTAAAATTTTTGCGCCATTTTTACTGCAATTTATGCACATTGGCCGGGCGGGAAAAAGGGAGGAGAAAGTGGATAGTAAGGGAAAAACGGGGAGGAAAACGAATCCGAAATCCCAGTCCTGCCGGGTACGGCCCTCTTTGGTCATTGCTTGTTAACACACCCAATGGGAGTTATTAATGTTTGCGGCGCTTTATTTACGGCTACCAGGACTCTGGCCGTATTCAGCCTGCCCAGCGAGTCGATTTTTTACGGCTCCCGGCGGCGGTAGCCCAAGGATTCGAAGGATTCGCTGACAGGCAGCGCAACTTCAGCGCCAACCCCCTTTGCAGTTGATTTAAATTTGGTGTAGTTAATTTTTAACCCAATTTTTTACTCAGCGATTTTTTTATTTATGTGCACCGCCCTTTTAATGTTGCAACATTTTATTGCCCGGGCGCCATGAAAAAAGTGGCAGGCTTAAAGGATTCAATTGCCTGAACAGTCGTTGATGGCGAATATTTTTAGGAGGGTTAACAGCAAGAGGGTTCTATCTAGGTTTATATCCGTACTTTATGTTCATAAACTTTTGGAGAGTGCCTTCTTCCGTCATTTTTAATCAGTTGAAACCTTTAACAAACATTTAATTCCACTTGCCTCGGCTCGTGTTGAACTTTCGCCACCCGACTTGTCACATTCTCCTCTTCACTGTGGAAAGTTTGCGACTTCAATTTCTTGCCATGTTTCTCTCTGTGTCATTTGCAAATCAAATTGTAATTGAAGAACTTGGGTAAGTTTCCCCCCCACACCGTTTCCCTTTCCACTTGCCGTTCAACAATGTCGGAATGTCTTGAGCAGTAAAATATTGTTGGGAAAATCCTCGGAGCGGCTGTGCGTGTGCATGTGGTCTGTGGCATATCGAATTTTGATTTTAATGCCGCCTGCATTTGTATGCAAATGTAGACAGAAACCGAAACTGAATTGAAATGATTCTTTTCAATTTGATGTTCGATGTTTGATTTGGCTTATTGCAATATATAGACTATTTCAGTTCGAAAAGGGTTCAAAAGGGTTCACGTCGCCCCTTTAACGGATGTATGTCAATTGGTTAATACAAAAAATCAATAGGAAAAGCTTTTCCGGGAAGCATTATGGTCGTCTGATTAAAAATGCATAATCGCCATGCTGAAGTCCACAGCAGAAGACCAAGAACGCCATTGGAACCGTCACGCATTGTCTATTTAATATATGCACATGTTGTTTACAGTACGGAATATAATTATATAGATAACTAAATCATGAAATAAATAGTGCTCAGGGTTTATTTAGTCATATATTATTTAAAGAAACAACATAATTATCGTTACGAGCTTTTTAAAGACATATATTTTTTCCATTTTTACAAAAAACTTAAGGCTAACGTGATCGTTTTTTTTAAAGCTAGCTATGGTAAATACATATTTATTCGAGTTCATATGTATGCACGACCTTTGTAGCATTCAAATTATTGTATTTAAAACTATCGAAATTGACATATACCTTCTTATTCTTTGATATAAAAGAAAACACTATAAGCTCAAGAAAAACTTTTGTTTAATCAGAAAATATGTTTATACCATAAGCCTGAATACAGTTAATAATTTTAAGGAATGTATTAAAATATGAGAATTTAGATCGAAATTTATATAGGGAATTGTTGAGAGCTTTCTATTCTCATGCGTTTTGCATTTCTGGGTAGGACTGTATCCACCTACCAGTTGATGGCGACGTGAATGACCAACCTGACATGCAAATGGCGGTGCACTTTCCCGATGTGCCGTCTTTAACCCACAAAGTCCACTTCTCTAGCTTCGTGCACTTTATTGCATGTTGGCCAGACTCGAGATGGGTTTGCCATAACTCATATTTCAGCCGGGCTGATGTTTATATGCATTTGTCGTGGTGTTTATTTAAGCAATTATGGTTATTCAGCCATGTCATTTGGCAGGAGGGGTCTGAAATGCTAATTAGATTCCGCTGTTGGCAGAGCATGAAAGCGGAGGATTCAGGAGGACATCTATTAAATGGCCATGAGTTGAAAAACGGAAAAACGAAATATTTGCCTGACACGCAACATCAACTGTCAATTAATGCTGTTCGGCAAAATATTGTTATGCTTTCAATTAAACTTCAATCGGACTGCATAAGCGGCTAATAAATTTCAATGGCGACCGAAGCCGAGGCCGCTAATCGCATTATGTGAAAACATTCTTGTTTGTTTTCCATTTAACAAGTCTGGGCTGCAAAAAAAAAAACAAACAAAAAACAAAATGTTCGAAGCTGCAGGAGGAGTCGGATGGAATATTTTTTTAACAAAAATATTTGCGCAATTCACACATCAAAAGAGAGCAAAGTTTTTATTTTTGGGAGTGGAGTGGAGATTTTCTGTTTGATGTTGTTCAGAGGCGGAAATTGCACAAATTGTAAAACGCCACTTTCCGGCTATTTTGCTCGGACCATCTATCGCTCTCTTTTTTTGGGCTATATCTGCCTCTATATATTTGTGTATGTGCGATGTGTAAGTGTGCTGTGGCATCCAATGGCCAGGCGTTAATTGAATTATGTTTGCCGCACAATTGGCCGCTGCAAGTGCAACAAAATTAAGAGTGACCTCTGTACATGTTTGATCATTGGTTTAGAAGTGAAAAAATGTAGAAAAAATGTATATAAAAACATAGAACATAATATTGATCCACCTGCTGTTGAAATGACTGTACAATCGAAGCAAATTGTATGCTCAAATGAGCTGAATAAATAACCATTGAAATTGGCAAATAAATTAAATCAGCTGGAATCACATTTCAAACGAATCAATTAAATCACAAATTAATCGAAATATATTCCCGCATAGAAAAATCATGCCAGGGAATTTTTATAAATTAAAGAACAATATAAAAAGCTAAAAGGATACAAAGAGGATTGTGTGGTAATGCAATCAAATAGGTTAAAGGAATCAAAAAGCTTAAATTTAAGGCACAAAAAACTAATGCATAGTGTTATCCCACCATTATAAGCCCTTTGTGATGAGTGGATCATGTGAATCGCATTAGAAGTCCTTAAACCACCGACAATTTGACTGCTTGACATTTGCGCAACCTTTATCGGGTTGTTTCGATCGCTGTTTTATTCATATCCCTGATGACCCGCACATAAGCAGACCGAGGAGCTCATTACAAACAATCAAAAGGCAATAGGCGGCGGCCAAAAATTACACAGACCACAGGGCTCATAGTTGGGGCCATAAAAGCAAATAGGTCCGAAAGCCCACACTATAACCCACACACACGCATGTGAAGAGAGTGCCAAAAATAAATGAAACACTAAAACTTAATTTGGTGTTTATGTCGGAAAGAGACGGAAATCGCAGGACGAACCCTAATGACAACTGGCCCCGTTGTCTGAGTCCTTCGAGGATTAATAAAGCGAGTTCCTGGCCAAAGGGACCGCTAATGAACTGTGCCGTTAAGATCCTGTCTATGAACTTGAGCCGGCCAACGGGGCGTATGTGTGATGGCTGTCGTCTACTGTGTGTTGTGGGTTTTTGCTCCTCGTATAAATTATTTGCGCAAACAGAGCAAACATTTGGCGCTGATTGCCAAATGCCTTTGGCAATTGTTTTCGGTTGTCCTCGCCAGCCTCGGAGCCACATAAAAAATAATGAAGAAAAATAACTTAAAGCGACGGACTATAAAATAAATGATCCGGCAATGGGATCCTTCGTGTCCAAACCCCCTCCCCCTCTCTCTCCCCCCTTTTCGCTCCACATTGTGTGCATAAATTGTGTGGAAATTTGTGGCCAGCCAAGCCAGTATGGCCTGCGGTCATATTATACATAAACAAAGCATATATCCGTTCCGTTTGCATATCGCTATATAGCCTGGCAAATTTGTCGGTCATTTGCATTTGACTTGACACAAGACGCCGGGCACAAGAAACCCAGGCCCAGTCCCATTCCTGTCCAAAGTTTTACTAGCCCATTTATTATGCTCCATGTATGACATTTTGGTGTTTCAAAGGGAGAGAGGGGTAAGGAGCTGTCTCCAAATCCCCGGCTAAGCATTTGCGGCTGCGTTTGGGGAATTCCTCAAGCCCCAAATCACCCCCCAATTCAAGGAGAAATAAATCAAAGCCTGCTTTGCCATTTTATTGGAATTGTTGGCAAAATTTCATTTCTCCCACGCCAAAGTGATCAAATGGATTTGTATTTTTAGCGCAAATTGCATAAATCAAAAGTTTCGCTTTGTCAATTTTGTTTTTATATTTTGCGCTCTTGTTGCCATTTCTTTTGGTCAAAGTTTTGATTGCCTTTTACGATGTTTTCATGTCCAGGGCAAAGTCCGTGGCCAGACTTTGCATGCCAAGGCGAACAACTTCAAACACACTCAAAAGCGGAAAGAATGGGATTTTGCATGTTTCGCCGTCTGTAAGCCGCTTTGTGACTTATGAATCATAATTAAATAAATTTCCATTTAGCCTGTTGACACATCTGAGTGCTCATTAAACAGTCAAACGACCAGCACTAAATCAGGCCAGCTTTGTTTATATTGTTCGTCCTCTTACCAATAGAACACGCTTTCATAATTTATGCTCGCTTCCAACTAATATCATATTAACTTGTTTAAATTCAGCCACAATTTATGCAACGCATAGTCCTCCTTTGGGCCATAAATTGGCGCTTTCATTTTGTCCGGGCCATCAAATCATTTTCAACAATCAAATTTGTGAAGCGTTCAGGGACGCACAGTCCATACAAATTTCTATGCCACCAGCAAATGGGCGTGTCTTTTGATTTCAAAATCACTGAATATAAATATTTAATACGCCATATACTATCATGCGGAAAGCTTTAAGACCTGATTAACATTTTACGACAATGTTTAATCATTCTTTTGGCAAGGCAATTTATTAATAATTTTCTTTAATTTTTAAGACATTTTATAAATAGCAATTAGGAAAACATTTTTGGAAATGCTCACCAATTTTTATATTCCAAGGAGCTTAAAATTTCTTCAAGTTAAAAGCGTTACCATACTTTGACATGCAATATTAAACCCGTAAAATAAATGGCACCCTATAAAAACCCAACCATCCATCAAATCCCGAAACCCTACATCGTTGTCCTAGTAGGAGAATAATTTATTTGACTCTAACCACTGACATAACTTTGTACATTATTTTATTTATGCGTGTATTTATGCTTTTATGAGCCGCGTGAAATATGTTGTTGGCCATGTTAGTTTTACACGCATTTAATGAGGGCCAAAAACAACAGCAAAAACGACACTTTAGTGATTTTCATATTCCGGTTATACTGGCAAAATGAACAACAGAAAATGCACTAAAAAGTAATTAGCACAAAAAATAGAGATATAAAAAGATATATATACATTTTCGGCTTGATAAGTATATAATGGTCGCTTTTGGAGGTGCTGGAAACTAATTCCAGTTGAATTTTAATTAAGCCATAATGAATGTGGCCAGCATTAGTACGAAATTAATTATCGCAACGAAAAAAATGAACAAAAATGTTGCCTATTTTTCTCGCCTGACTTTAATGAGCCTCGGATTTGACAAAGTAACGGCATATTAAACGCGGTCCTCATCGCGGATGGACACTAAAAATAAAGCAGAGCCAAGGAAAACATTTTCTATTCAGCCCGTCGAGGCGGCATTATTAATAGGCACTTAGGTATTTGTGGGCCAGGGAGGGGACGGTGGTCTCTATATTACGAGCTGATGAAGACACGTTTTTACATTTTGTATATTGACGTTAAAATTAGATGCCAACTTGTCGTCGTCTCGTTTACTTTTTTTATCCCGACCCAAACAACGCGTATCATATTTTAGTTGCTGATGAAGATGATGATGATGATGATGGGGGAGGCGAAGTATGGCTAAATGTGTGTGAGTAGCTGAGTTGTGGACTCAGCCATTTTATATCTCTTTTTTTTGTGTCCAAACAAACTTTAGAGATCAACTTATTATGCTTATATAATTATTAAACATTTAATCTGTTCTCTTTGAGAAAAAAGATTTGGTTTAAGAGATTTATTCTGGATTTAGAATTATTAAACATTGGATTTTATCTTCTTACGAAAAATAAAATTCATATTTTGATTGCATTTTAGTCAATAATATAAAATATTAAACAACTTAAACGTTCAAAAACTGCTTTGCAAACGAATACCTAAGAACTGTTTACTTTTGGGAATAAATATTTACATTTTATTAAACAATATAAATTTATATTGTTTGTCAATAAATTTATATCTGTTAATAAAGTTAAAAAAATAGAAAGATTAGCCGTTACTCTCTGAAAACCAATTTTTAACTTTTATTATTTTTTTTTTGACATTTCGGCTTTTTCTTAGTATTTTAAATAATGCCATCACTGTTTTTTCAGGTGTCTGTGCTAATGCGGCTGCTGTGAGATGATATATGACCGCCACGCACTGTGCAACAAATCAACATGTTAAATAGACTGTGAGTGCTTCTACGCCCACTCCAACCCTTTGGCTGAGTGTTATTTTTAGCACTACTACAGCCTCCAAAAACTTTTCACCTTATTGCCCTCCTCCATCGGTTGCTCCTGATATTTCTCACCAGCCTTGCAAAGGGATGGATATTTGGGGTCAGAGCCCGACTGGCATCCGATGGCCTTCTCCCGGTAAACAGGCCAGTCTGGGATATAATTGCTGGCGTAATTGCAGGCCAGCAGAAATTGAGGACTGCCCACTGGCTTCTCGAATTTCAAGGCGGCACAGCCCACGAAAGTGTTGTTGTCACGGGCCATAACGGCAAAGTTGCCAATGGATCTGATTAAAAAAAAAAATAATATAAGAAAAAGGAAAAAACCGCTGTAAATCCAAACCCACTCAGCCAATTTTCCCTTGGGAAAACGATGCAATTGCTCCCTTGTAATATTGACACTCTGATTCCACCAGCCTCCAATAGACTCCTTTATCAGGCACTCATCCGTATGATTTCCTTCTCCTTTCAGCATGTTTATATTTATCAGTGCCAGATTTTGGCCAGAGTTACGAAAATCAGGGGTGTTGTGGCAAGGATCATACTTTAAAACACACTGCTTCACATTCAGTGTGGCCAGATCCTCCAGTTCGGAATGCCACTGCAGTGTGGCCATGCGATCGGGTTGAGGTAAATTCGAGGCTTTGCCTGCAGCAAGGACATTGCGCAGGGCATTGTGCTCGTTCAGGATCAGATCATGCAGACCACTTAGATTTACCAACTCGGCGTCAGCAGGACACTGTTTGCTAAGCTCCTAAAGGGAATAATCAAAGATTTGATCATATGTCCTCAAAACAGGGGGAAACTTACTCCTTTGTTCTTGCAGGCAATGTGTTTTTTCGTAAAGTGACACAAACCACTCTGACAGTAGTCCGTGGGCGTATCGGTTGTGTTATCCTGGCAGAACACAACCTGCAGGATGCCGCAGAGAATGAGGGCCGCTACCAACACTGTAGACATGCTGCTGATTCGGTCTTTGACTGCTCGTTTGCCAGCCAAGCTCCCCTTTTATACTGCCCAGAAGTCGGACAATATCGGGGACAACTGTTTCCCAATCGGGCCACTTGCCACAGCTGTTTTTGCCCCAGCAACTTGATTCAAACTGAAAATGGGTATTAGCCGGGCCAACACAAACACAGCCAGCCGTCCGTAAATGACCAAGCTAAGAGCTGGCTGTTGCCAAATGGGATGACACCTGCTTCGATCCTATCAATGCCAGGTGCACAGGCACCTCCTTCCGCCCACCGACTTATGCCACTTGACATATTATCCCACTTGGAATCCAAAAAAAAGGAGGGGAAAAAACATAGAAGCCAAATGAAAACGAATGCTTAAATCCTAAAAATTCCTTTCATAGTGCAATTTAAACTGCAAACACACAAAAAGAAATGGAGAGGAGTGGGCATCCATTCATGGCAAGACCAAGAAAAACATAGAAGGCAAAAAGAAAATGAAAATACGAGAAAAAACCAGAGGGAAATGCCGCCATGTCCTTGTCGTTCATTTTCTACCTCAATTGAAATAGTTTTCTCCTCGGCTGCGAAATTGTTTGCTGTTGCTGCAACAGTTTTTCACTTTCATTATGGGGGAGAAGATTACGAGGGTGGTTTGACGAAAAATTTGTCATAAAAGCACTCTAACTTCAAGTAAAATATTGATTCAGACACGCATTGCAATAGGTTTTTCATTGAATTATTTATTGAGGCTGTGGCTTAGAAGAGCTTTCAAAAGTACTTAAAAAATTAGAAGTATATTAATTTAGAAAAACAATAATAATTTCAAAGCAAATATTAATAGAGGTTTTTCCCTTAAATTTTAAATCACATTTTTGTTTTGACCATTGAAAAGGATCATATAAAGTGTGTTTTATGCCCAGCGTTATGATAAACCTTTAATAACTAATTTGTTATCAAAAGATCTCATTTATTCTGAAAGTAACCAAACTGCATTGTTAAATATCTTTTGGAAACAAATAAAAAGGATATAAGTTATTATGCGGCGCCACCAGCATTTGAAAATAAAGCCACATTTTAATTTTAAGCCATAAGTACCCCCTGTTACCAAAATTGTAAAACTGAAATTTTCCTAAAATATTTCAAGCACACTTAAATGGCATTTTCGCATCAGAAATTAAGTAAGACTGAACTGGTGAAGCAACTCTTGCCACATAATTTCTCATTCTCTTTTACAGAGCATGCTTTCTTTTGCCCCTTTCCCCGCTTTCTTATTTCGCCTTTCTCCGCTCTAAATCTCCGGGTGTTTTTGTGTGCAACACGCAATGACAGTTCACAGCAGACAAAAGTAAGCCAAGTCCAAGAGTGAAGAGTGAAGAGCAAGGAGGAGGCTTTGGTCCAGATAACAGCCAAAGATTTCTCTTTTTTTTGTAAACACATTTAACCATTATTATTTATTATTACTATAGTCATTGTTGTGCCTGTGGCTGGGCAATTTCATTTCATGCTTTCCAGGGGAGACTGGGGAAACTGGAGAGCCAAAGTAAAAAGGGGACACACTTGAGGGAGGGAAAATCCAACAAGGGGGTGGAAAATGTAGGAGGCGGATGAAAAAAACAGGCTAAGGTCAGTAGCTAGAGTTACCCAGTTAACTACAGGGGGAAAATGGGGTAACAAAGAATCAGGTGAACTGGTCAGGTAAAAGGCATCGGCTTACAGTTGCTTTTCACTTAATTGGATTTGCCTTGGCAGCGTCTCCTTAGCCCGGCTAATAATTGCAGTTTGTAATTATTTTCAGCCCCTTTTACAACCAGCTCCCCAGGATTAGGGATGCACTTGCAAAATGTCAATTGGAAATTAAAACTTTCCCCGGCTTAAGTCAAGCCCAAATAAGGAGTGTTAAAGGAGCAAAACTTTGTGTGTGCGCGAAACAATTTCAATTTGGTTTAATTTCCTCGTTCGCTGTAAATTTATTCAACCTCCCTTCGATCGGGGTTTTTCTTTTGATTGGCACGGGTGTGAGCAGGAAATTGAAATTCTCACACATTCGCACTCACATTAGGGTGGAAGTTCGGTTAAAAGGAGCACTTGCTTCTGGCACTTTGGCAGCACTTATTTGCATATTTTAAGTAAAAATTTAAATTTGTTCAAAAGGAAGCCTTTCTCTTTCTTCTGCTCTTTAGAGTTTGCTGTGAGTGAGTGTGTGTGAGATGTCAATAAAACAATGACGATGTCATTTGATCGCCAGAGTCGCAGACAAAGTCGGTAGTGCTCAGTTCTTCATTTCCCCGGCAAAGTGCAAACTGTCACTTAAAATGCCCCACTCAAGTCGAGTCAACTCAATTCGTTTGTCCCATCGACGGGAGTTGTCGGGAGCTCCAGTTTATGTCACGCATTATTAACACACGCCCCATCGGATGGCAGCACTAGCAGTGCAACGTGGCGTATGCGCAACGACAGTTCTCAAGCAGAGCCACTGCAACTTGGACCGTCTGCCAAGTCGTGAGCTGATTGCCAAACGCATTGCCAACGACTGCACTTAAAGAAGTGTCTTGGAGAAACTTGATTTTAAACTAGAACTATGATACTCGAGCGTGGAATAAAGAATTCCTATAAGTTACTGGATCGAGTTATATTTCGAAATGTTCAACTAAAAATAATACGTATACGCAGCGTGGAAGAAACAGGTGCTAAAAATGACTAGCTTATGACATATAATATTTGAAAATGTAAAACTAAATACATTGTGAGATACAAAAGCCTAAATTAAAGTACTGGTTTAAATATCTATCTAGTTTGAAAATATACTTTGCAACACAAAATTATAAATATTAATATACAAGGCCCAGCGCTAAAATTTAATTTAAGAGAGCTCTTGTATATTTATGCTACTCGTCACAAAGTATTTTATAAATGTCAAGTTCATAGAGAATTGTTTTTTAAATTTTCTTTCAAATGTATAAAAAAAAGAAAATAATAAAATTCTAAAATATATTTCACAATATAGAAATCAAAATTAAAAAAAACAAGAGAGAACGCTATAGTCGAGTGCCTCGACTATTAGATACCCGTTACTCAGCTAAACAACTTAATATAAATATGCCTTCTTGTATGTTTTTCGCCCCTCGAATTAGCTCCCGATTTTTACGTTAAAATCGGTACCCAGGGAACACCAATTTGGCTAACTTGATTTGATTTGCATAGTTCTTGGGATATAGTTCGGTATTGACAAATAAAAGCCATCGCAATTTCCTTTAATAGAAAACATCCAGAATTAACGTTGACTCTGTTGAGCACCTTGGCCAGCTGTTCCAAATTCATCCGTTAGATGGCGCTATTGTATACGCCATGAAAGGCGGAAATGTAGGCGCTAGCCAGGCTTAAGTGTTTAATGGGTTTTTGGGCGTTAGAGTGGGCGTGGCAAACTTTTATTTGGCCAATCGATAGGTATTGACGAAACAAATACATATCAAAAAAAATTTTCATAATAGCATCAAAACTGTAGCCACAGCTTGTGGCTTGTGGGCGTCAGAGGGGGCGTGGCACCATTTTGAAACAAACTTGCGCTGCGTAGGAACTCCTAAAATCTACATGCAAAATGCCAATCTTCTAGCTTTTATAGTTTCCGAGATCTCAGCGTTCATACGGACAGACAGACAGACGGACAGACGGACATGGCTATATCGACTCGGCTAGTGATCCTGAACAAGAATATATATACTTTATAGGGTCGGAAACGCTTCCTTCTACCTGTTACATACTTTTGCACGAATATAATATACCCTTTTACTCTACGAGTAACGGGTATAAACAGTCTCTCTTAGTAGAAACTTGACTCTTTAGTGCATTGAAATTAGTTATTTTGAAGTAAAATATATATTTTCTTTGATAAAATATAGTTGCTTAGATAACTTGATATCCCACATTTTTTCCACAGTGTATTATCTGGTATGTGTGGCTGAGATTTGTTTTCTCACACGAGAAACGGAGGAATCAGCAGCAGTAGGAGCAAAAATATTGTCCTCGCCCTGTCCGTATTTACGTTTCGTTTTTGTTTTCCTCCACCTTTTTTGCTCCACTGATTTCGTTGTCCGCCTGCACTTATGCAATGCTTTTTGGCACGTCCCGCAATGCCCGGAACGTGTCGGGAGTTGGCCATGTGCGACTGTGTGTGTTTAGCGGCACTGAATGTGTGCTTGTGGCATGCAGCTGTGCGGCACTTGCACTAATGAAAAAGTCCTGTGGTCGCTCCTTGTCCTATCCTTCTCCTTCTCTTCGTTGGCAGTTTTTGGTCAAATTCCCTAGAGATTTTCGGCCAGGTGGGGGAAAAGTGTCTTTAGCAGTGAAACGAGTTCCATTTGTTATCGAGCGAACTGCTAATGAAGCATCTCCCAACTGGGAAGCACATTGCCCCATCAGCACTGGAGTTGAGGTATCCACTTCACTTATGCTTATGCCGTCTCATTTTCCGTCTCTCTGGAGTTCCTCGAATAAGTTCGCGTCAAGGTCACTGGCATCTAGCTTCTGTGAGTCTTGTCAAGCATATTGATGTCATTATCCTACCTAGGCAACAACAAAAGCCCGAACATCGGCCTAGACAATTTCGGTTTGCCTCATGGAAAATTCCCAACTCTCCTTAGATTCCCTCCCCCCCCGACTACAAATGCAATCGAGGGAAACGAAGACAGACACGCATCGCGGTATTTGCCACAAGCTATTCTCCGTCTACTTGTGGCAATTCCAAAAACACTAACAGTCAGAAAAATAATCCTACATGAAACAACCACTTGGAAAAATTTAATTTGGGTATTAAGCTATATTATGGAACTGGAATTATTAGAGCTTATTAAAATACTCCGATATTTGAGCTGAAAGAGAGTAGTTTTCTTCATTTCTATACCTTTAAATTTTATTATTAAAAATAAAATGTTTTACTGCTGAAATGGGTTGTTTGAATATGTACAACTTATTTATAGTTTTGTTGGCACTATAACTAGTCAGTCCCTGTTTGAAAAGTTTCTACAATTTTTAATTATTAAAAACGAAAAACCAGAAGGTCACTAAAAACATTAAAATGTGATTGTGCATTTATAAATAAACTAAATAATTAAATCTTATATACTAAATAACTTTTTAATTATATATATTTTTTATATTTTATATCAAAATGCTTTTTATTTTACTTCCGAATAAAGTCAACATGAAAACAAATTCTTTCAATAAAAATGTATTTAATGACTTTCAATGTTCCAAAGCTGTTTTTTGTGTGCACTAAAACACACACTTCCCCAACAATTTCACCCCAAAAAACACAATCCCCTAGCAAACAGTGCCAGCATGATGTCGTCGTTGTCGTTGTCGTTGTTTCGTTGTTGTCGCCGCGGTTTTGGTGCCCTTCTCCCAAGACCCCCCTCCCCTGCGCCACTGTCTGCCGTGATTTCTTGCCAACTGATTTTGTGATTTTCACAGGAACAGCACAGCACCACTTGGGTGGTTTGGTGGTGCAGGGGGCGGGCCCCGGTGGTTGGGGAGTCTGCTCATTAAATACGCTTTGACAATCGCAGTGCTACGCTTCGCTTATCTGACTGTGGGGCAGACAATGATGGATCTGCCGGGTAGTACCTCCGGTTTATTTCAGACTTAACATGTGTGCCACACCCTAATTAGCCGCTTGATCTTTAAATTTGAATGCACTATAAAACAACATATGTTGTGTGTAAATATATACAACTTAAATATATGTAAGAGCCACCCGTAAACAAGTGGATGGTGCAAAGTTGCTTTCCCCCTTTTGCATTTTCGCATAATTGTTATGTTGATTGCAAATTTGCAACGCGGCGAAATTAAATTCCCCAAATGCTTGCTAAACAACACTGATGATGGCCAAATGGGGTGGCCCAAAAGCGGGTGCGGCTAGGGTGGCTCGGTAAACTCGAGACGCACTTTTGACATGCAAATTTTATGCAATTTTTATGTTTATGTGTGCATTTGGGGGGGACAAATGTCAAGTGTTGTTTAACCCCATGGCGACGATGTTGCCGTTGTTTCCGTCCCAGCTGCAATTTCATGTTGCCACCGCTTGCCCCGGTGGCATTTGTAATTAATATAATTTCTGTTTTCATACGCATAAATTTTGAAACATTTTCCCCGGCCGGCTTTTCCTCTGCGTGCTGCGTGACTTTTAACGAGCACTTGAAGCCATTTTGTACTGCAATTTGAGCTGCAATTTTTCACACTTGACAACTGACCAAACTCAACCGCCTTTCTCATTTTTCTCCTACTTTCTCTATGCTTTGCTGCACTTTTTTCGTGAGCCGGAAAAGCCTTGGCAGCAACTAATTAAGAAAATATTTGCCAAGCTCTCTCGGCCAAGAGAAATTGGGTTGCTACTGGGATTGGCAAAGGAGAGAGGCACTCAGAAAAAATATAGCAACAGTCTTAAAAACAAGCAATGCTTAAAAGCCAGAACAGCAATTTCAGACATTTGAAATTTCAAATAAATTTTAAAAGTCTTACATCAAGGAATGGTGAAAACATTTCAAGAAATAAATCAGATTATGCATCTATGCAGTTAAAGAATTGATGTATTCAACTTTTTAATTTTTGTAACTGTGAAAAAGTAGTTTGGAACGCCAAAGAAATTTTTCTTCTCTTGCAACAAAAGTAATTAGAGACCTGCTAGCAAAATTAAATAACATATTTTATATTTCTCGGATGGCAAAAATATAAGTGTTGAGCAAATAAAATTTCTCTTCCTTTTGATGCAAAATATTTAGAGATAAGCTAACAAAATCAGCTGCTTATAAAATATTAAGTTTTCTCGAACTGTAAAATTATTGTGCTAATGCCTAGGATATATTTCTTGAAGTGTGAAAAGGATATAGCCAAACAGGCAGCCGGGCGAGCAATTGCCGCATTCCGTCTGCTGAGACCTGCTGCAGCTTGTATTGGTCGGGGAAAAGGGATTGGTCGGTTCCTTTCACAGGATGCTGGCACAGTGCAATTCTCGAGAATCAACATCTTTCGGAATGGCAACACCAACTGAGGCGGAAAATTCGGCCACAACAAAATTAAATTTTTCCCATACCCTAACAAAACCAACAAAGCGCCCATTTCCGACCACAGAAAAATAAGTGTCCCCTTAAGTAGAAAATAGTTTGATTTGTAGTTTTCAACTGAAAGTTGTCCAAACTATCCACAGATTAAAGACAAACCCTTTGGAGTTCGGTCACAACCGCAAAGGACAAAAGTTTGCCGCAAAGTTTTTCACAAAGCTAATGTACCCCAGTGGGATTCCCCTTTCCCGAGTTGTTTGCCCTCTGGCCTGCTTCGCTGCACATCAGTTCACTCATCCACGTCCTCATCTTCCGTCTCCTCCACCTTTTTTCGACCTTCCACCCCTTCACCTCCCCCATTCGCAGCCTTGAACTGGGTCAGGTGGGTCAGCTCAGGTGCGATTGCCCATCTGCACATTGGAGAAAACTGGATCCCAGATTGTTTCGCCTTGATCTAATATTGATGTAAGGACCTTAAGAAAATATGAAAGTTTTCCCGCAAGAAGAATTTTATCCTCTTATTTTAACTTAATATGCTGTAGCATATGTAGTTTTTAAGACAACTAGTTACTCTTTTCTTCTTTTACATTAAAATGTGTCCACAAAAGCATAACTTGATTCAATAAATTGGTATTTTGTAATTATTATAATTATTCAAAAACTAATAAACTGATTTTTTGTAATAACAATTGTACCAAGATTTTATTGGTATTTTTGAAAAAGGTTTTTAATATTAATACATTTGTATTTTATTATTAAAAAATGAATTGCTTATTTTTGTAAGTAGGTTAAATATAAAAACTTTCGTCTTAGATAACTACATTTTGGTCTTATCTTTTGAACTATTATGCACATTTATTTCAAGGTGCACCTTCCAGCTCAGACCTCATCTAAAATCTGGAGATGGGCTGCCGCTGATGGACATTGTTCATCAACTCAGAGATGCATTCATTCCCATTCACTCGGACAAGGGCCTCGAAAATTACCACCCCGTTTGAGTTATTCAAAGCCGGTGACCAAAAATGAAGCCATAGCCAAGGTCGCTGGGCAGGGGGATATTGGAGGGAGGTGGGCCTTGCCTCGTGGAATATAATTTAAGGGGACCAGCTCGCTTTGTTCATGCAAATTGAAGTGCGTGGAGGGGGATAATGATATACACCATCGTGGATTTCACGGTGGGTGGGAAATGCCTGGGTGTTTGGGCAATGGCGTCAATGTAAACAAACCTGCCACATGCAGCGCCGCAAAAATTAATATTTGTATTAATAAAACCGTCGAAGGGACAGGAATTCCGGGGGAGGTGAGGGGATGTTCGCAGCAGATGTGCGGTCGTAAGTGTTTACATAACATGTTTTGGATCCCAACACATTTAGCCAGTGGTGAGTGGTTCCCCCAAACCCCCGCTGAAGTTGGGATTCTGTGCGGCGAGCGAAGATAAAACGAAAAACGTGCCAAACACCAAAACGCTTAAAATAGACGCCAAAAACTTAAGCTATAGAACCTCCCTTTTCGACAGCTAAAACATGGCCAAAAAGAGGGATCGAAATCGCACAGAAAGCGCCTGCAATTGAAGTCGTGCAGCGTACAATTCAATTAACGAAGTTTGCTCTTTTTTCCCCCTGTCTGCTGATTTTTTTATTCCCATTGCGTTCCGTTTGCTGCGTTGGCGGTGACGTCTCAATTTTTAGCCACCGCCACTGCCGCAGGCCAAAAAGGCAAAAGCGATTGGAATGTCCGTGCCGCATTTAAAAGTCAGGGGAAACAAAAGAGCAAAGATCTAGGAGAATGGTTCAAACAGTGGGCAATAGCTAAGGATTGATAGAGTTTTTCAATTTTTCTGAACTTGTGACCAGCTCACATATTACCTATGATTAAAATAACCCCCACTGCGTATGAGTGACATATTTTTATAAACCTTTTCCTTTTACCCAAGACTATGAGATGTAGCTAATGCAATATATTTTTAGTTATGTTTTCTTTGAGAAAAGAAAATTGCTTAAGCAAAAAATAAAAAACAAAACCTTAATTGCAAAAGTTATTGATACAATACCTTTTTTTTTTAGAGTTCTGTCAAACTTTAAGCCACTCATTTGTTTTTCGTGGGCAACATTTTGCACTGCAAACTTTCGGCGAAATGGGAACCAGCAGTAACAAAAGCCTAGCGGCTTAAGTTGTTCATTTTTTGCTCACTTGCCGCACTCATTGCACCCATTGTTTGCCACTTCTCTTTCGACGTTCTGGCAGCTTCTCTCACTTTCGCACTTCTCCAAACCTCAACACCACCCACCCCACTCGCAACCTTGCGAATTCAATGCCACCCACCGCAGTCACTCACACCCGCGAATATCCACTTGCATTGCATTGTGGCTTGGCGCCTCGCCAATGGGTATTCATTGGGTGTACACGAATTCTTTTCTTGGGTTTAATGAGAAACACTCTATAAAATCAAACTGATCGACAGATCACAGCAATAATAATATAATAAATATTATATTATTCGAACTCGTAATAATTAAAAAAATGAGAAATGATCATTCGGTAAATACATAATCTTAAGCGCTACATATGTATAGTTCTGCCGAACAAAATTCTAACAAGCACCCCAGATACAAGATAAAATTTAATGGTAATTGTGTCTCACATAGTTTAAAAAAAGTGAACATTTATAAACTAATCTTTTTTACCACAAAATTAATATGTAAACTTTTTAAAAACCACATTCTTAACACATGTTTAGGGCTATAAACTTTTGAATGAAATTTTAAAACATGCCATTTTATGTAGAACAAAAATTCAATGTTTTAGTTCTGTTGTTACTTTATTATAAACAATTTTTTAATGGTTATCTCAAAGTCGATGCTCCAATCTTTTGTTTATCTTTTGTTTCCCTATTTTTTTGGAGTATTCCACTTTAACCAATTCGCTGGAGCGAGAATGAAATGGCATTGAAGAGAAATAAAACTTCACACCATTACCGACACCTTATTTTCTTCCCATCCCGCAGGATTGCTGCTGCTTAGCTATAAATGAAATGCAGTTAAGTGGATGTCGACGGAAGTTTATAATGGCTCTGTGCAGATGTTCGATTGGATTCTTGAAAAGCAACTCAGAAAAAGAATAATTACCGAATATGTTGAAAAATTACATATTGATTTTTTCCTATCAAAAATAAAATAATATAACCTATACCTTCTTGAAATACATATCCATTTTTAAGTGTGTAGCAAACAAACAAAGCAGCTCCAGAATTTTAATGAGTGTCCCTTCAGTTGTTGTGAAACTCGGTGTTGAGTGATTGAATTCTCAACGACCGTTGGAGTAACTAAGTGGACTCATGTGTATGTGTTTTTGCAGAGGGGCAGTTGGTGGGTTTGCCCAAGTTCCTTGGACCTAATGAAGCAGCTCTAGTAGCAGTTGTCATGCCAGCTTATTTAATTAACTCAACTCCCGCCAACATGCTGTACAATCCAAAACGTTGCCACATATTTCCATCGCTAATTAAGAGCAACAGTGCAACTTCAGCTGCAATTGCAATTGCAACTACAACTGCAGTCACGACAACTCTCTAGCTGCAGGCCAAGCAAATATTATTAAAATAAACTGGGACTGGACTGCCTTCTCTCTCTTTGTCCTGCAACTTTGTTGAGCTCAGTCAAACAGTGCGTTATAAAAGTGTGCACTTAAAGGGTATTTAACTGTGAATGGCAACACGGGAAGTGGGAAAATGAAGTACCTTAGTTAAGAGGTTTTTCACCTACGTAACTTTTAATCGAAATAGACGGTATATTCAATTAAAGTAAAAAAAAAACATGCACCAGATTATCGAAATAAATGCATGCATAAAAACAACAGTGATATATATATTTTGTATTATTTATATATTAAATATACAAATCAAAGTTTATTTGCTCGATAAATATGTAACCATTTACAGCTCAATAAAACCTATAACTAAGTTAAATAAATTTATTCCATGCATTTTTATTAACTTTTAGAAAGTTTAAAAACTTACAATTTATAATTTTGTGATTGGTTAATTGCCAAAAAACTTGAATCACTTTTTCTGGCCTTCCTTTTATTGTTTGAATTATTTTATATTATTGTTTCAACAGCAAAAAAAAATATTGTTTAGCTAATTTCATAGAAACATTTTTTCAATGAAACTCAAACCCCATTTGACAACTGTTTTACCAAAAATAATTTCCTAAAACCTTGTATTTAAGTCAGGACATGTTTTTGTGGTTTTTGGCCGGGAATAGTTGGCAAAGTTTAATGAGCAACAATGCCGGTCCTTTTCGTGCGAAAAACTGTCAAACATTGGGGAACTGGCAAAAGTTGCACACACTATAATACACACATGTCTGCCACGCCCACACACTTAGTGGGCTGTCTTCGTAATGGCTTTTGGTTAGAAGAAAGAGAAAAGTGACGGGAAGAGGGAAGGTGCGGGGCGAGCAGAGGTATCCGAGACAAAAGGCAAAGCAAAAATTTGCGGCTACAAGTTCATTTATCATTTTGCTTGAGTAATTGAAATTTCAACGTCGCCGGGCGCAAAAGCACCGAGTGGGGCAATCAGGAGGAGTTAGGTGGTTCCGGGTGGTGCAAAGTGGTGCTGCTGGGTCTTAGGAGCTCCACGAGCAGCATCCAAGGGACCGGGAAACCAAGTGGAGTCGGAGCCAATACATTAGACGCTTCCGCCAATGTTGCCGCCTGTCCGGACACATCTTTCGCTTTGAACTTAATGGATATGAAATACATAAAAAATGTATACGTATTCCCCGACACCAGAGACTTCCTCTATGCAAAAAAAAAAAAAGGAACCCCGCTCAAAGTCACCAAATGGCGAACGGAAACTCATTCAATGAGCCTCGCTTCTCCTTTGCACTTCGTTTTTTTCTTCCTTCTTTTTTTTTTTTTTAAATCGATTGGGGATTACTTTCGGGGCATCGCTCTTCATTTTTACCTCGTTTCACATATTTATTTTTGGGCCCCTGGATTATCCCTCGGGCCGGTCGGTTCTTAAAGCTTTTTGGGCCGTTTGCTTACGCATCGCCGCACAAATGATTTATAGGTTAGACAAAAGGGCAAAAATTGAGGCAAGGCCTCACCTCTTACCACCCGCTGCTGTTGGCTGACACAAAAATGAAATCATTTGACCATAAACATTGAACTAAATTCAAAATCAATTTAGCGTAATAATGAAAGCCAGCCTCCTGTCCTAGAAGTCTGCTGTTGGCAATAATGTCAACAATTGACTTCAATTGCCGTTGAATGGGCCACTGACATACGGAAAATAAACTGAAAAACCGATATACGTGATGATTTTCAAGAGCTTTGATAGGATTAAATGGGCAATAAATAAGATACACATTTATTCAAGATGATTAAGGGATTCCCTTGGCAACGGGATAGCCAAACACAAAAACTTGACGAAAAGTTGGAAAGCTTAAGTAAAGCCAAGTAAGAAACTGCAAAGTAAACTTCTTTGGCAAAATGTGTTTTTATTTTGCGCTTCTAGTAGCAGTCTGTTGACTTTAAAGTTGCAAACTTTCGCTGCGATATGCATATAGTAAGGGCCCATAAAGATGCCATGAAAGTCCTGGCCAACTCCGCCGACAAATAGCCATAAATAAGTGCTGGGGCCAAATACCCAAGCTCGCTCTTGTGTGTGCTACCTATTGGCCATTGTTGGCCCAGATCGGCGACAACTGCAGCAGTCGGACTCTTGGCCTGGCCCAGAGCTTATTTATGCCCCCCAGTCGCAGCCGAAGAAGCCAAGAAAAAATGGGAGGAGGGTGGTAAAAAAAAAGCGGTGGCCAAAAGTCAAGTGAATTTCCTTAGCGCACACACACACACACACAGACACAAAGCCATGAAATGTAGTTTGTTATGAATTTCAGCTACATCCTTTTCTCGGTTTTGGTTTTGGCGTACACTTTTTTCGCCTTTTGTATTTTTTTCGTTGCCAGAGAAGCGGGTCGCAAACACATCCGTAAACAATTTGTTCATGCTCCTATTCGCTTTTATTTTTCTCGGCTTTTTGTTGCCGCTCCCCGATAAGCAAAATAAAGAAATGAACGGGGAGAATTGAAAATAGGCAACCCTATTACAAGGGATACAAATGGCAGCCCAACAAAAACAATTCAAATGAACTGCGAACCCAAAAGGGCGAAACACGAGTAGCTCTGGAATTTTTCAAGTTTTTTCCAAGCGCGCGTTTTCCCATTTAAAAAAGGGTTAAAAAGGGGCAATCAACGCCCTGGGTGGCAATTGGTAGGAAAAGGGTTAAACGGAAGTGTGCGAAAGAGTTTCCAGTATCATGGTTGAGTTATGCGATGTCGTTAATCAGCGTGATTATGATCCATTGGTTCTTTAATCCGTAAACTGCTGTAATTATTGTTGTTTACTTCCGAAGGCTGTTCCATGTCCTCAAGTAATTTAATTGTATTGGCAAGTGTTAAAATGAAATTGAACAAAGCTTTCGTGTTAATTAACCTAACTATTTGGTAGTCAAAATCATAATTGAGTGGCTATAATACCGGAAATTACATTTTATTAAGCATTTCATTGATTTATAATCGTTTTAAAGCTGCTAGGACAACCCGGATTAATTTGGGCAGACACATTTACAAAGAAAATGTCTGGGAATATGCAAATTTTGCCTGTAAATTTGGCATACTTTGATTTTCGAAGCTTTCTTACCTGAATGAATTTTCAAAATAAAGTAAATGATGTGTCAGAATGTAAAGGATTATTTTAATGATTGGCATTTGACTAAGGATATATTTTGTTATAAAATTAAATTAAAATCAATAAAAGGTAGATACCCGAATTATTGTGATATATTTCGAGCTTGAAGCATTTTAGTTTTTCGTTTAAAAGAATTTTAAAAGGATGTCTTAAAAACTGAAATCTTTTAAATGTTATCTTTAATAGTAATTTTTTCAATAATTCCTTGATTGGCCACTCCTGAGAGCTATTTTTGAGTGCAGTGAATCAGAAAAGAGACAGTAAATAATTGCATTAAACTGTTGCTGTAAATTAAAGTGGAAAAGAGGGTGGTGGGGTGAAAACTCTGACTTGGCCAATTCCCGATGGCGTTGGTGTGAGTGAGCCTTTTCTTTTCCAGCACTTGTGTGTGTGAGCATTTGCCTGTGTCAACGTAATTTTCCCCTGACTTTCTTTGCTCCACTTCAGCTCTCATTCTTGTTTGCCATTTCATTTCCATATGCACAAAGCAAATAGGCAAACAATCTGGTGGGGGAGGGGGTTTATAGGGTGAAAAGGGGGCGGTGGGGGTGTGGCCTGCGCGTTGTGAGTGAATGTTAATACCGGCCCGATACAATTTTGTTGGTGGTTGTCTTGGCAGCGGGTTAGATTCCAGTCGGAGGTTTGTGGCATCTTGACAGCCAACAACTCACTGCTCAGTGACACGTGTGAAATGTTATGTTCTGCGGAATCAGGGGCGCAGTCGAACGAGGGGGGATATACCGGGGTCGATTCCAAGTTTTTTGACACATACAAGGGGCGAACGATGGCAAATTGGAAAGTCAAGCCGAAGTTGACAGGATTTGCGCGCAAAAGGATTTACCCGGGAAATATAGCGAAAAATACACAATGAAAATATTTCGCGATTTTCCAAAGCTTCTAAATACTAAGTTTTTATTTGCCTTGGAAATATTTAAAAGTATTTCATATAGCTATTAAATATATGTATGCTGGTCAAATGGTCTGCTAAAAGAGAATTCGGTTCGAAATAAAGAATATAATAAAAATAAACGAAGTATTTTTAATTATACGAAAAAAATGTGAACAACAATTTGATATCATAATGGTTTTTTAGCCATATCATAAAAAGTGTTGAGAAGTGTGAGAATCATTCGATTTATATTAAAAATTATATACAACTTATTTGAAACAACTTTTGGCATCAATCCTATGATTTATAACAACTATATTTATACAGATATCTTGCATGCAAAAATATAAAAGAAAACTTTTTTTTGGCTGTCAATATGTAAATAATATTTATAATATTTTTTTCCTGTACAGATACATGTTGTGCATTTGGTGTGTAGGGAGTCGAACAGGAAAAGGAAAAGGAATTGGAGCAGGAGCTGTTGTAGCCGCCGCAGCAACATAATCGACTGCCTGTCATTGTGTTTACACTAAATTTCAATTAAATTTTGAGGCCTCCTTTGACAACTGACAGTACAAGAAAAGCGGGCGGCTTCCGGGATAGGAATATTCAAGTAGTATATAGAAGGATCAGCGCAAGAGAAACAATTGCCGATGCCACTTGCCACTTTTTGGCAAACGACAACAAATCGCGGCCAAACTTTGGAAACAATCTTATGCGGGAAAATGAAGCCACTTTTGCTTAGCGCCCACAACAACAAAAATAACAACAGCTAAATCTGAAAAAGGAAATTCTAAAATAAAAAAAAAGAAAGAAAATACCAGCAATACGCCAAAGTGGGAGGGGATTTGCCAACTGGATTTAAAATGGAAATTATTTGAAGAAAACCAATTCGCTTTATTACTTTGGGGCATACGCAGCTAAGTAAAACAAGAGCAGTCGACGGTAAAGCTGCCAGCAACAACAACAAAAACAACAGAAACAAAATACCCCAGCAACAAAAACAATAACAATAACAAAAAACATTGGGGGAGCAACTAAAGAACAACAAAAGCAAGCGACCATAAAAATTAATGCAATAAAAACACATGGCCAAGCTGGCAGGAGCAAAAGCCCAAACAAAGGACACAAACAATGAAAAGTTGGCTGCCAGAATGGCAAAGAAATAAAGCCAAATGGATGGATGGGCGATATACAGGTATAGTGTTAGGATCGATTAGTTTTTGCCTTCACAGCCATCCAACATCGAATGACAAACAGGAATAAAATACAATTATTGGGTTATTCCAAACTTTCAAGAAAAGAATATGGGTGTGTCAGCTCATCATAATATGGAAATTATACAAAATTGCTTTCATTGTTTATATTTACCAAACATAGTTCATTATTAAGTTACCGAGATGTAAGCAATGATTGTCTTATTAATGTTTATTTAAAATAAAAAGTACTAAGTACATGGAATTTCAAAATGAAAAGAATGTACTTTAAATGTATATTAATTATCTAGATGGCATCAAAACTGTCATGTACAATTCCAATAAAAGCCATCCTTTATAAAAAGTCTGCTAATGTCAGTTTGAGCTTTAATAGGTAAAGAAAAAAATAAATGGGGAATGTGAAGGCTGTCAGGACTCCTTGGCTTTTTCTTGCCCTTTTGCTCTGTGCAGGCGGCACGCAATTAAAAGGACTTTCGACTCATAAACATTGCGCTTGAGTGGATGGCCGGGTGGTATGTCTATGGCCCTGTGGCAGCTGCACCACCCAACCGCCCACTCCCTCACCTAACCACCCACTGCCTGTTGCTCTTCGCCTGATTGAGCTCACAGTTTGCGGCTCATAAAGTCAGAGTCTCGGGCATAATTACACTTTTCAATTATGCATAATTATGTGTAGAAAGCAATTTGTGTGTGTTTGGAGCGCGTTTAAAATTTAAAGTGCAGTGACACCAGTCGCCACTCACCCTTCACCCTTTACCCTTAACCCCTGACCCCACACTCCACGTCCATAACCCTTAACCCCGCATTCCTCATTGGAGCTGCTGTTATGCGATATGCCCTTAAAAACGACCCCAAGCGACCAGCAAGCGACCGCATTTGTTTGCTTTGGCTCCACGTTGCTCTCTCACTTTTTACACTGAAAAAAAGCATAGCCAAAATTCAGAAAATAGTAAGAACCAAAAAGGAATCCTCAATTTTAAAATGGTAGATTATTTGTTTAATTACATTAAAACGATAAATAAACTTTTGCACAATAAGAATAACGAACAAAGTGGATTTTGTTAAACAAATCGAAAACCGATTAATTTTATGAGGCACTATTAATTTATAAGATACACCTTAATATCTCATTATTCTATTGTAATTGCCTGCAGATTAAGACTTTTTTAAAACAAATGTAGAGTAAATAGCATAACAGGTATAGGAAAAATCTTAAGTTTAATGACTTTTCTCTCGGTGTACCCATCGCTTTCACTGCTCCTGCTGCGGTTGGCAGTGGCCATGTCAGAACAGCAGCACAGGACTGCAAGGACAACGCAGCAGGCAGAAACATAAATCAGGATTTTCGCAGCCCGAACCACAAATGTTTTTAAAAGGATTCAGCGCCCGGCGAGGCGGCAACAATAACAACCTTGAGCAGGGTGGCATAGGGCCTATATTGTATATTTGTATATATATATATATTGCTGATAATCTTATGCATGCTTAAGCAGGCTACAGAATATGGGATGTGCGGTGGGACGATACTATGATGGAAGGATCGGGAGACTTGACTTACCCGTCAGGCAGCAGAAAAGTGCCGTCCACAGGGTCAACATTTTGAGATGACCCACTCTCTTTTTAGTGTTGCAGCTTTACTTCTTTTTCACTCCTTCCAATCCTCGTTCGATTCTGTTTTCTATCACTTTATCGGTTTTACTTTGTGTCCTATCAATTCGCACTTTATTTGCTTTGAGAGCTTTGATCTATGACAATCTCTGGGGAAGATATATTTTTGTTTTGATTACCCTTATTCACACACAACACTTTTTTCGTGTCTCTCTTTCTATTAGTCCTCGCTACAGAGAGAAAAATATGGTATTTACATTTTCTTAAAAACTTCAGTCTTTATTTTTGAGAAAGTAATATTCAAGTAAGTGTAATTTATGACTTATGATAATATGTAAACATTGTTTTGCCTCTATCCTTTTTGTTTAAATTTAAGCGGTCTTAAACTAATAGAGTTTTCCTATGTCATACTTAAAAAAACTTATAAGATTGTATTGTAAAAAAAAAATTAAATGTTTTATGTAAAACTTGCTTTACATTTCTAGTATAATCTCAAATCTATTTTAATTTTTCTCTCTGCAGCTATGACTCTTTCTGATTCTCTCTTTTCGTTTCGCGTGAATTAAACACTTGCAATGACATTTAAAACACTTAATATCAATGGCAGACAATTTAATCCTTTAACGTTCGTTTGTTGAACTTTTTGTGCAATGTCCTTGTTGTTCTTCGTCCTTGTTGCTGCTGCTGTTGCTGCTGCTGTTGCTGCTGCTGTTGTTGTTGCAGTTGCAGTCCAGTTTGCTCTTTTGGCTCGTTCTAGGCCGATATTTTTTTGTTGCCCTGCTCGTTTCGCATTTCCACGAACGACTTTTTATTTTCTTTCCGCCTGGAACGTACCCAAAAAGAATTGATTTTCGTCTGGGGCTAAAAAGGTTTAAGAGGAATTTCATTTGTCCTGTTTTTTTTTGCCCATGCTCCTCTTGCTGTTATGGAACATAAATTGATTAAATTTGTGTTGATGTCGGGTCTGATAAGCCAGATTTTGACAGAGTGCGTGGCACGTAAAATATTGTTAAATAAAACTTAGCATAAATTGGCATTTCCCATTTGGAAAAGAGCCAGGAAAAGCTTAGTGCTAGCCAAGGGAATTTTTGAAACAGCAATCAATACATAATTGAAATTATTGCTTGCCTTGTGAGTAAAGGGATTAAAAGGGCCTTCAAACTTTCCCTCCTTAAAAACAAAAGTTTAAACTACAAATTAAAAGAACATGGCTTTGAAGCAACGCCCAACCCGAAACTTTCATTCGATTCCCTTTTAAATACCACCTCACATCATGCAATTAATTATGATTAATGCATAAACCAGAATCAGTTATTGACGAAAGTTGGGAATTCTATCTGGTCAGCTGGCTTCCCTTTCAATATTTCATAGGCCAAAACTTCTGTGGCATGTGTCCGGTTCCGAAAATAAGTCGCCGCCCCTAGGACTACCGAAATTAGATGGAGTTTTTTGGAATACTGTTCAAAACAGTCACGCCTCTTTGCCACATATTTCCTCCTGCGGCTATTTTCAGACCTGCTGCCATCCATTTACTTTGGCATCAATCAATTGCCCGGCCCAGGGGAAAACTTTACCGCACTTTGGTATTTCCCTCACATCTAATTTGTTAAACATTTGCCAGGGAATTGCCTTTTTCACACGCCCCTTCGAAAACGGTGTGTGTTTTTCTCTGGAAATTTTTTCCCTCGCACTGTGTGAAATTAATTAAAACTTAATTAATTGCTAACTTCGCTGGGGCGAGGGAGCCAGGACAGACACACTAATGAGAAGGGGGAAGGGATTAAGGTCCGAGTTCAACTGCAGGTCTCATTTGACATGCAGAGAGAAAAAATTAATCATGTGGTTCAGGGCAAAAAAAAAAAAGGAAACTAAAGTCATACAAACGGAGAAAACGAAAAATGAACCATGTCAAACATAAATTGCTTTATATTTATTTGTTATTAATAAAGAAAAATTTCCATCATTAAAATGTATATTTATGAATAGTATTGGAGGCTGTAATTAAATTTGATATGCAACTGTGATTGCTTTATACTTTTTGCAAAGAATATTTTATTTTGTTTGGAAAAATAAAGACATTATATTATATACTGTTATGAAAAAATTATGAAAAATTAAAAAGAATTAAATTCGTAAATATATTATTATAAAAATTGTTAAATAAAATTCAAAGCATGAACTGTAAGTTAAGATTGATTGTGAACTATTAAACATTTGTATTTTAAAAATCCTTTTTTAAGTGGCAAAACCTTACCCATTAACATAAAGATGTGAGATTTGACAGATTGAAAAAACTCATAATAATCTTAGTTTTATAATAAAATAAAATATGGAAATATGATACATGTCTAAAAATATTGTTATCCATTTCAGATGCAAGGTCATATTTTTCTCTGTGACCTAATTTTTCTCTCTGCACGATCCTTTCTGTGTGACTTCAATCAGAAGTGGCTGCTGCTGACATGTTGTCCCCCTCTCCTGCACCTGCCTCCACTCCTCCCTGGATTCCTGCCTGGAATCCTTGGCCACTTGTCACTGTTGCTTCCGTAATGGAATTAGAGAGGGGCAGGGTGCGTGGGAATGTCGGGGAGGGACAAGGCCCCAGGCAAGGACTCAGTGATTCAGAGACGGAGTCTGAGACTCCTGCCAACGTCAGCAGTGTCTCTCAAAAGTGTTAACGCACTCAATTGCTCTGGCCATCTCTTTCTCCGCCAACTAGGCCCCTCTCTTTCTTTGTCCATTTGCCTCTCTCTCTCTAATTGTAAGCGTCTGCATTTTCCTTCTCAGCTTGGGGGCAGTGTCTGCTCTAATGCTTAGTAACTGTGATTAGGAGGAAACTTTAGTTCCGGGTGGGTTTAATTCGCCACCCACTTTCCCCCGGGGCAATCTTTGCTTTGCTTTTGTTTCTGCCCCATTGTGTGTCGTCTAATTCCTGCTGTATGAATATTTTATTGAGGAAGGTTTTCTCTTTTTATTGGCAACATGGCATTATGTGCCAGAACAAAGAAAGGATACAATTAAATTTTTGTTTGGGTATGATGGCAGCTATGATTCCACATAAGCTGATGGCCTTAAAAGTTGATACCCCAAACAATAGTGTTGGCGAAAAAGGAAAACGCTAAAAAGCCAAAGTACTTGACACTCGACAAAACTTTTTCATCAACAACTGCAGTTGCGATGGTGAAAGTTTTTCCCAAGGAAACTTAATTTTCCCAAGCAGCCACAACATCTTATCATACGCATACGAGATGTTTTTCGGTTTCTTTAGTCAGGCACATTGCGCATACGCACTGTGATCAGCCAGATTGGGGGTCTGTCGTAAATTTCCCTGCACACTTGTTTTCCGTTAATATTTTATGTGTTTTCTATTAATTTTTGTCACATTCTTTTAGTGGTCGCTGGGCCCCAATATTGGATTACACAAAAAAGTGTATTAACGCTCGATATTTTTGTGGCAGCAATTTCTGTTTTGACGCAGATCAAAGATAGTTTGCCTTGGTTTTTTGTTTTTTGTTTGGTATTTTGGTGTTGTTTTAATTTGTTAATTTGTGTTTGGGGGACTGGTCTCCCCTCGTCTGTCTAAATATAAAACAACTTAATTTGCTGCATGCTAATGAGGCACAGGGAATGGAAAAGGGCTGGAGGTCGTTGTGGGGGCGTTTAACACTTTTTTAATTTGTTTGCCTGCAGACGGATTGCTCTGCAGCTTTTATTCTGGTCTTTTGTCGCCTGCCACAGCTGACAAGCTGCTAACACGCACCGAATTTCGTTAGATTTCTTATTACATTTTTGGTATATACGTTTTTTTTGGAGGCGATGTCGTAAAATATTCGCGTGCCGAGCGCGTTTTGACTTGGCCAGCAAAAGCAACAACAGTTAGCAGTAACAGTAACTCGAACAACAACAAAGCGACAAAAGGTCATTCAATTTTCGACTGCCGGCAATGGGGCAATGAGGCTTTTCCTGCGTTTTCACACGTTTTCCAAAATTTACGACCCAATTGTGCCCGCTTTTCTTATCCGTTTGCACTCCACTCACACTGCCTCGAGTCACAAAAACACACACACACCCACTGGTCCGGAAAATGTCGCGCCTCACGTATTTGGGCCTCACATTTCCATCAACTTTTTCTTGGATTTTCCACGCGCCTTTCCGCGTCTTTGCCTTTCGTTCACCGTCGATGTCGCGCTGAAACTGAAACAGAAACTGAAACTGATTTCTGCCAGCAGTGGAGCATTATTTTGGGGACTCGAGGGGGATTGCCGAACACACACGAACCTTTATCAGCGGCGATTCGGGTTTGTTGTCTTCGTCTCGGGAAAAGTCGGAGAAAAGGGGTGGGAAAATCGTGTCCCGAGCATTTCCACTCCGGCTGAATTCGCCGCATTTCGCTCTCTTTTCTGGCGATACTCTCTTATGTTTACCAATAAATGCTCTTTCAAGGTCTAACAATAAAATGTTTCAAATAGTTTTGGAAATAAGCGATTATTATGTTAGTGGCAACAGGGGGAACAACTTAATGATCCCGAATTATGTGCTCCCGCTATGAAAACTTGTTTTACGATTACGATTTAACGGGTTAAGTTTATTTCTATGGCGGGAACTTAAGACACAAACAGTGATTTGAGGTAACAGCTGGGGAAATTAAATGAAAATTAAATAGAAATTAAAGGTAATAACTTAATTTATGTCTAGGAACTAACTGCGGAATGTAGAAGTGGGTTAAATGCGTTGGGGCATAAACAACTTATAAAAAGCGTAAAGCATTTATTAGGGCAGTAAAAAAATTGAGTAATTAAAAAGATATTTAGTATGTCCTTAGCTCTTATTTAAATAGACTAGTTACTATATTAAATAAAAAAGGAGGAACTTAAATGTGACGTAAAGTCTCTATCATAAAAACAAAATATTTCCGTTCAGCACTCTATCTG
Organism: Drosophila fuyamai; assembly: GCA_018153365.1. Classification (NCBI taxonomy): domain Eukaryota; kingdom Metazoa; phylum Arthropoda; class Insecta; order Diptera; family Drosophilidae; genus Drosophila; species Drosophila fuyamai. The sequence goes on from JAECXW010000155.1 coordinate 10,255,617, forward strand.
ATTGCGGTTTGATTCTCCAAAACTCTGCGGTTGATTATTGGTTTGAAATTTGGGTTTGATTTCAGATTCATTTCAGAAATTTCTAAATGATTGTCATTTCCACGAAAAATGGCTTTGTAAAAAACTGTAAAAAATCTGCACTTCTAGGCTCATAATTTTTCTAACAGAAATCCGATTTCAAATGGGCATACTTATAAATGATTGTAGTTTAATTCTCTAAAAATCTGTGCTTAAATCTTGGCTTGCATTTTTGGGTAGATTTTTTGATCATTTTTATGAGGTAACCCCTTTACAAATTTTCGAAAAAGGACTTTGCCGAAAAGTGACCAAAATCCTCCACTTCTAAGCCCATAACTTTTTTAACAGACATCCGATTATAAGGTGGAATACCTCTAAATGATTGTGGCTTAACCCTCTTAAGATCTGTATCTTTATCTTAGTTTGTATTTTTGGGTCGATTTTTCGTCATTTTTATTTGACACCTTTTTAGTACACCTCTTTTTAAAAACTTAAATTAAAAACAAAAATTATTTGTAATGAAATGTTTAAATATTTCCTCTAAAAAGAAGGTTTATCTCTCTGCCTCAGACAATATTTTAAGCTAGATTGACGGGCTTAGGTCAGTGTCAAAGAGTATTTTTACAGACTTAAGCAAAGAGTGCGCATGCACTGAAAAACACGAAAGTTCTCTTAGATTTTCTCCCTTCTATTTTTTTTGCGGCGAATTGGATAATGTGGCCAGAAGGCAGGGATTTCAATAAAATACACTGGAGTTGGCACAAAAAGAGCTAATGACAATATAAATTCGCATGGCGTATGGAAATCCGTGGCAGATGGGAAACGGGAGCTGGGCGAAAGATTTCCCTTTCCCGCTCATTGAAGGGAAAATGGGATGAAAAGCGGGGAAAATGGCGGGGGGTGCAGGGCAGCTGACAGCAGTTATCGCTGGAGCGAAAGGCAGTAATTAGCGTAAATTGAGTTGGTAAAAAGCGCAAGTGTTCAAAATCCGCCACCCACTTGTGCCACCCTCAAGGACCACCCCACAAACCCAGCCCACCGCAGTAGTTGCCTCTTGTTTTCGTGGTTGCTGTTGTTGTTGCCGCTGCTGTTGTTGATTATGTGGCAATTAGTTGTCGCTTTTGTGGCAAGCCGCGCGACACTTTCAATCAGAGCATCTTACTCCGACAGCCACATAATGCCCATCCAGGTGGGGCTTAGTGAGCTAATTAAACAAGCCGATTACGGCCCAACATCCCGCTGACCTTGGCCAGCTGCCACGCCCACTGCAAGTCCATCTCTGAAAAGTTTGCCACAACTCCTAACCGACTCGACCCCACAACATTTCTCCAGTTATCAACTTTCTGCACATATTGTCAGAGGTGTTTAAAAGTCTGGGTCACTGGTGGCTTAAATGGGCGGCGGGGCATTCTGGGGGCGTGGCTGCAGTCTAATGAGCGGCATTCGGTACTTGCTGGGTATTAGAAACTTTACGAAAAGGCAAAAAACCAAAAGTTTCCAATTTGGTTGCACAGAAAATATTGTTGAAGGAATTTCTTTAACTTCCCACCCAACGAATGACGAATGCACTTGGCAACTAAAAGAAAAAGTATAACATTATCGAAAATATTGGCATTTAAATTTCCAAACGAAAAACACCGAAAAAAATATTCCTTAAATAATTTATGTCTCTAGTTTCTTTCAATTTATTTTAGTTTTTGCATCTTATAAGCCATTTCCTCTAGCTCAACAACCCTCGAGGCCAAATGCAGTTCATTTGCTGAGCGAAAATTTTATGATTTATGAAAATGTTCTACGAATATTTCTGTTCTCCCCCACTTTTAAATGGGAAGGCGTCATTCCGCCCACATTGTAATACAATCAGGATCTGGCTTGGAATTAAATCTGCTAACCGAGTTATAGCTCTCGAGGAGGGGAGGATAAGAGGTTCTGTTCTGGGGCATTGTTGCATATTCAACAATTGCAACTGCAAACCGACGAAGTAATAACAAATGCAAATTTTAAGCTCAAGAATTTTCGTTTGCAAAAATTGTATACATTTTTTTTTTATTTTTAGCTCATATTTTACTTATTTGTGCTTTTTGCCTTTTGGCAACACCAGGCAAAAGTGCAAATGAGTTTTGGCCGGCCCTCTTCCCCTGACAATTGAATTTGTTTAAATTGTTGCCTGCTAAATTTGTGAGAGTCGAGCGGAATCGTAACCATGCATCAGCAATCAGGAAAGGGGAGATCCACTAAACTTCAAGTCGGGACACATTGTCCTCCACGCTGAGAGCCAATATAATCAAGCGGCAGCAGCTGGCAAAAAATGATGTGGCAATGTGTATGGGTATGTGCGGGGTGCACTGGGAGAAATAGAAATTAATTTCAACATTTAATTGCTCATTTTTAAATTATAGGTATTTATATTTCTCCCGATACTTAAAGTATATTATTAATTAATGACAATGTTAGTGTGTCCTAAAATCTTTTTAAAAGTACAGTCAAAAAATTAAATATAAATAATAATTTTAAATATTTATTATAAATGTTGGCATAACTTTCAAATAATACAAAATTGTTTGTCTTACAAGTTTCTGTTAATTAAACTAAAGTAACAGATCAGCAACCGATCGAATTTTGTATTAAAGAAAACCATGATTTTATTATGAACAAATAAACAGGTTAATATATAGCTATAGATATGGCTATAGATATAAAACAAGAGAGAACGCTATAGTCGGGTGCCCCGACTATCAGATACCCGTTACTCAGGTAAAGGGAGTGCGAGGGAGATGGAGATAGAAACTTTGATCACGCATAACTTTTTAACGAATGGTCCGATTTGAAAAATTTCTTCTACATTTCGATAGGTATTGATAAACACAATAAAACTGCATTTTTACTTTTCCGAAATATTTAAATTTTTAAAATCGTATATAAGCGATTGTGGGCGTTAAAGGGGGCGTGGCACCCTTTTGAAACAAACTTGCGCTGCGTAGGAACTCCTAGAATCTGCATGCAAAATGCCAATCTTCTAGCTTTTATAGTTTCCGAGATCTCAGCGTTCATACGGACAGACAGACGGACAGACGGACAGACGGACAGACGGACAGACGGACATGGCTATATCGACTCGGCTAGTGACCCTGATCAAGAATATATATACTTTATAGGGTCGGAAACGCTTCCTTCTACCTGTTACATACTTTTGCACGAATACAATATACCCTTTTACTCTACGAGTAACGGGTATAAAAAAAGAGTATAGTACTTAGGAGAAGTACGAAATGATTACCACCTTCTCTGGCATATTTTCAAAATATACTAAAAAAAAACTAGATATTTATTTATTGATAGATTTTTTATTTTTTTATATTTTTTGTGGATTTTTGTATCTGTATGAGGTGGTCGTGGGCCAGCAGGCTGCAGGACTTGGGCACTGATGAGTTCACTTCAGTGAGCAAATGAAACGATATTGTTGTCAATTTAGGTGCAACAAAGAGCAGCAATGCGTCCCGTCCCGTTCCCCGCCCGTCCCGTCCCTTTCTATCTGGCGGCAGACAAGGACAAGACAAAACAAACAGCATGCATGATGAGCGAGCGAGAGAGAGAGAGGAAGTCCTGCGATGGCAGGATGTCGGAGGGGGACAGCGATAGCTGGCGTAACAACAAAGGCAAACAACAACAAATTGCATGTCCTTCCGCCTAAGGTTGCAACACAATATACAACGCACTCATATTTACTTTGTTCGGAGGATCCTGTTCCAGGCTCTCTGTTCCTGTCTCTGTCTCTGTCTCTGTCTCCGTCGCTGTCCCTCCCGTCTCCATCTCCCCTCTCGCTCGCACCTGGACCTCGGCGCACTCCTCGCCCAGTTGCAACATTAATGAAAACTGCAAGCGACCTGACACAGATACATGTGGGGTAGTGTAAAGGTGGGAAAAAGGGAACAAAAGGGGGTGGAAAGTGGGAGAAAGGCAGGACAATGGGGTGACAGAGGGGTGAATAGAGGGATCCAAAATGGTCGGAAAAGGACATGGTGGCACCTTTATTTGCAGAGCCAAGGAACCGGAGGGAGAGCTTTTCCCGAATTGGACAATATTTTTAGCCATTTTCAGTGCCTGATTTTCCTGCAGGTGATCTAGGATAATTGCCAACTAAACTGGGCTTAATGGTTTGGCAAGGGTCTGCAATTTAAAGAAACTCGTTTAGGGCGAAAAAATTGGCGCAAGCACATATTTAATATCCTTTGGAAGAGATTTCCACAGCATTCTACAGATTTTACTTTCATATTCATTGCATATAAATGCCTGCCATTTTACTGGATGAAATGTATTCCGCAATAAATAAACTAAAATTGTTTTGAATTTCAAACTTAATTGAGATATATGTACTAGCAATAAATTGTCAAAAATTGAAGCTGACACAGTTTGGATTGATTTTCGCAATGAAAAGCAAATTCTATTTTATAGATTTTTCCAATATTTCAGCAAGTTTTAGAATTCATTTGGTGCGATTTATGCTTTATTTTAATTGCATTATTTGGGTAAACACAAATCTAAATACTGCTTATCATATTTATTCCAAAAGTTAATTATTGTTCCATTATATAGACAAGTGTCAATTGAATTAAAACCCTGGATAAGCACCCATTTAATTTCGGATTTATCAAATCAAATTGCATAGACGGAGTTGATTTATTATCGATAGATGGGTTGATAAATAGATGGGTAAATAAGTTAAATAAATAAATAAATTAGGCATTACAATTAGGCGTAGACTACAGCTGAGCAGAGCAGTGAGAGATGGCTGTTATCCTCGAGGACCCCTGTGCGTTCAGAGCCTGACAACTTCGACGCCCTGAGGGGCAAACAAGGATTCGGCTGCCAATTTGAGTTTCTCGTTGACCAATTTGGCGATTTTGGGCGTGCGTCGCCACACAAATTCGCGGGTGCGGTCGTGATTGTCCTTGCTCTCCACCTCCACCTGTGTCAAAGGTTGATTGGTCAAAGAAATGGCAAAAATAGTACGGATTTGAGGCTGTCACTCACCTGCTTGGGCTGCTGCACCTTGATGGACATTAGGGTGGCCCGATCGTCCAAAACGCTGAACTTGATGCGTCCCACCATCTCATTCGTCCTGGCCGTCGCACTCTTCACGCTCCGCACGCTGCCCTTCTTGAAGGACTTCTCCACGCGCAGGATCAGTGGGCCCAGTGTGAACTTGGCCTTGATCGTCGAGTTGCGTCCCTCGGCATCGCTGATCACCTTCACATTTCCCACCCGCTTCAAGGATGCCAATCCCGAGAGCCTTCCTTCGGCCTTTTGCAGTTTCTCAACCGCACTTCCCCCCGTCGCTCCCGCTTTGCTGGCCCCCGCCGGCTGATTGTAGTTTCCTGATTTTAGGCCAGAAGCCTTTTTCGTGTTTTGCTTGTGGCCCTGAGTGCCGTTCGAGGACTTCTTTTGGCTCGCTTTTGGGCCCGAAACAGTGCGCGTTTCCGCCTTCGGTGAATCGGATTCGGATGCCGAGGGGGCGGGGTCAGACTGCGATTCAGTGGGCCGCTTCTCAACGGCTTTGATGGCCAGCTCGGACTGTAATTGCGTCAACTGCTCCTGCAGCTTCACCGCAGCCTCCCGTGCCTCCTTGTTCGAATTGCCGGAACGAGGCTCCGAACGCGTGTTCTTCCTGCAAAAGGGACGCAATTTGAGTTGGTAAATAGGACACAGGTTGATTGCAGCCTTAAATCTTCTTTAACGATTTACGGGCGAATTTATGAAGCTATTTCTCATCAGAAATGGAAAGCTCTTTGCGTTCAAGGATATTTTTTTGAACCCTTATCTACTAACTATGATACTCGGATTTGTGAGATTTGTACTTAATAAACATGCTGTTATTGCAATAATATTTGTTTCAGAATTGTAATACACCAATGTTATTGCAGACCAAAAAGTGGGGTCTTTAAATAATCTTACAGTTTTATATTGCGTTAATTTTGTTATTATTTATAAATAATTTTAATAATTTTAATAATTTTTATAATGCGTAAATTTGGGGTAAAAAAATCGTATACAATATTTTATTAGATTTCTAATAAATACTTAAAGATTTTTGTTTATAAAAAAAAGGAAGTCATTAGAATATTACGGAAATAACAAAAAATATCAAGGATCAAATTAATAAATTATATTAAAATGCTTTCATCTCAAATATTACCAAAAATACAGTTATATAAAAAAATGGGTTTTTTATTCATGAAAGCAGAATCAACTTACAGCTTCTTGTGACCTCCGACCTTGCTGCTGGTGGATTGCTTCTTGTTGGCGGCCTTGACCGTTGACCCACTGGCGGTATTGGGGGATGCCAAGCGACCCGTGAGGTTAACCACATAAGGATCGTAGTTATCGGAAACTATGCGATTGATCCTCGAGAAGATGGCGTCGATGAAGTGATTGTGACGGGCCTGGAAAGCATCCGTGGACATGTCGATGACGTTGTTCTTCAGGTCACCTGCATGGGGGTCAAAGGTCGAGCGGGAAGCGCAGGGAAAAGGGCGGCGGGGGCGGAAAAATGTTCACATTAGTTCGGTTCAGCTGAACACAATGAAAGTTCAAATCGAGGGGTGAGGAAAGGGCAGAGGGCGTACATTGTGGTTTCATTTTCTAAAGGGTGAGTGTGGGTGTGATTTTCCATAGGCATTCGCTTTGTTTTTAACCTCTAATTACATTCAAATGTAGCAGTGTGTATGTGTGTGAGCACTGACCACAGATACACACTACACTAACACACTTGGACCCCAGTGATTACACGGTGCGTGTGTGTTGGTGGCTGGGGTTAGCAAACAATGTAAAAAAAGAAAAGCTCCACCTCCAACATGTAGTTAAGTTCAGAAGCGTGTACGTATTAAAAAATCCAATAACCAACGGTTGAGCAAAGCAATTTATAGCTCTTTCCCTATCATAATTCATTGAAACTCTAGTGTAATTAATAGCGTGCTTAATCATTCGATAATTAAGTGATTTGTTGAGCCTTTTTGTTATTGCAAAATAATTATTATATATCAAAATTTGTGGTAGGATTAAAGATGTCCACTTATAAAAAAGATTAGCAATTAGATTTTCTATATCGCTATTAAAATGAAACAAATGAGATCGAAATTAATTATAAATAGACATAAATAACCTCTTTATGTAGTCTAATTTTCTATGATACTTTTGCAAAATAAATCCTTATTATCAATTGATGTAATACATATATTTATGAAATGTTCTCTGTTTGGAATAATAAAATGATAATAATAAATGATATAATAAATGTATCTTGCTTATACTAAACTTTTATTTATTATGACAATACAGAAATATTAAAATATTAGAAAAAGATGTTAATCAAAAATATTTAATTAAAGTTTCCCGTTAACTAAACTCAATTTAAACGAATCTGTGTCTAATTAGTTGTAAGGTATTTTTCAGGAATTTCCACAAAAATACCAAAGCCCCAACTAAGTGGTCACTTAACCCCAAAAATATATTTCCGAAACTGTCACCCTCGGAACGAAAGTGTGTGTAGCGATTCGCCAGGACCTTGTTGTCAGCCAGGACCCCAGGTTTTAATCCTTGTCTCCTCCTTATCGCGGTGACCCATCACCCGGGCACCTCCCTTTCGGGTGGGTTAGACATCCACAAGCGGATATAATCTCACACTCGACCACCGTTGAACGTGATGAGGTACTAATGTACTTTTTGCATGTTAACCCAGCCCCACCCCACAGTGAGTCCGCTAAGTACTCGCCCACGCCCAGAATCGGGTTCAGTTTTAGCAGTTGCCCTTTTCTCTAGTTGTTAATTGAAGCGGGGAATTTTAAATTTAAAGCGGCATATTCTAGAATAGATAATCGTGTGGGCGTTGGGGCATTACATAAAAAGGGATGTGCGGGTAAGGAATGCACAATTGCAATGGTTAAGGACCAAATTCTAACTAATTACAGCTGCAGATGGGTAAGATGGATGATATGAGAGTTTGACGAGATAACAGAGAACATTACTGTAATGACGGAAGCTGCTAATGATGAGTGTGTGTGAGGGGCGACATAGAGGGGTAAAGAACAGACAGAGACAGAGACACCAATACCTGGCCTAAGGTGACGCTTGAAAGTATGCTACCAGAAATAGAAAACACAAAATTTCCAATTCCACAGTTTCCAATACCATTAAAAGTTTCACATAGAATTTCATTTCGCAAATTTATTTAAGCAAATTTTCATGTTGTTTTGTGGTTTGTTCTTCATCATCTTGCTTTGTTTTTTACAATAAATAATAAATAAATAAATAAATAAATAATAAATTATAAATTAAATGACCTAAAACGCAAAGTTTAACAATTCTCTATTTTTTCTTGTGAAATTTTGCGCTGCCTTTCAAGCGTTCAACTTTTAGCTACAATTTGTTTTTCTTTAAGTTTGACGGAGTTTTTTCCATATTTTTACAAAATTTGCGTTATTTACGTTCGGAAAATTATGCGAGCCGAAAAAAGAGACAGAAAAAGCCAAAGATAAAACATTTACATCTTTTTTTCTCAACTAAAATGTTCAATTGTAAGCCAAATGTGTGAAAGCAAGAGATAGCGATAGTGCTTGAATGCGTGTGTGTTGTGTATGCGTAAGAAAGATAGATATAGACAGGTAGAAAGAGATAGAGCGAGTGAGATAGGCAGTTGATTACATCATGATAACTAATTCCGAATCTGATTTGTTTAATTACACAAATAAATACGAAAAAGAAATTACAACTAGAAATAAATAAATTACACTAAGTGAACAATTCTTATTGCTGATGTTTGTTGTTGTTGTTACATCAATTTAGCTATAAGTGTATGCGGGGTGTGTGCGTGTGTGTGAGAGAGGGGGAGAGAGATATGAGGATGTGATGGAGTGGGAAAGAGAGAGAGCAAGAGAAGCCATTCTTTCTGGGCTTCATCTTTCTTTTAACTCTGCGATACCCCTTTTCAATTCTTCTCTTGCTCTTCTTCTGATTCTCATTCTTCCGCCTTCTCTTCTTCTTCCTCTGCGCCTTCTTCTTCTTTATCATCTTCATCTTCTTCTTCTGCTTTGTGATCTCTCTGAATTCAACCATTTTTGTGCTTGGGCATTAAACATGTTGCTGTTGCAGTTGCAGCTGCAACTTGTGTTGCTGTTGTGCGTACAGTTGCTGTTGCAATTCTTTTGTCAGGTGAAACAGTCCGTGCGTAAATAACTCAACAATTGTGCGTTGGAGGGATAATGTGGAATTTAAGTGAAAATTGTGCTGTTTTTTTGTTGTTTTGCAGATAGTTTGACTAGCACCAAACTCTCGATAAATTCATCCCCTCATCGGGGATGCGTAAAAATATATGTACTTAACTCAGTTTTTAATAAATTATAGGATAGCGAGGGGTGGGGGGAGGATAGTCAGTGCAGGCAAAGATGCAATTGCAAAAGTCCGGATCGCGTCCTGCCCCATTGTGAAAATGTTCAGAAAATTCGCTTTCCTTATTTTGTTATTTTTTGTGGGGCTTGTCAATCTTTGTTGCCGTAGTTGTTTTTATGTTGTTGTTGTTGTGGGTCCCTGTCTTTAGTTGTGGTTGCGGTTGTTGTTGCTGTTGTTTGTTGTTCTTTTAGCAATTGTTTGGTTAATGCTTCAGCTCTTTTTTTGCCTTCTTGGAGGGACTTGTTGATTTCTTGGCCTTGGCTTCTTTCGTCGCCGTTTCCGACTTTGATTTGGACTCACGTGCTTCACGGCGGGCCTCGATGATGTCATCGCCGATAATGTCATCGTCGTCATCGTCATCATCATCGTCGGCCTCCTCGTCGTCATCACCGGCGATACCTGTAATTTCACCAATTTCATCGACTCCATCATCAATATCATCATCATCATCATCGTCCTCGTCGTCCTCATCATAATCGTCATCGTCAGCGTTGTCAGTGTCGTCGGTGCCAGCAGCAACACCCCCCGGAGCAACACCGGCAACAAGTGTTGCAGGTTGCCCCAAGGTTGTACCACTGGCCACCAGCTTATTGTTAATGATGTGGTTGTTGGTTAGAGTGTTCTTGTTGACTGTGCTAGTTGTTGTCGTTGAATGCTGAGATGAGGCCTGTGATTGCTGTTGCAGTGGTTGCAGTTGCAGTTGCTGCTGTTGCAGCCGTATGTTTGTTTGTTTCTGTTGTTCGTCAATTGCAAGGGTGCTACTTAAACTAGTTGTGCCACCACTAACACCATCTACAAGTGCGTCTTCATCGTAAAAAACATTTTGTTCACCTTCATTGTTGCTGGCGGCAGCGGACTGCGCCGGAGCAACGGCAGCAGACACGGACTCATCGGCGGCATTTCCGGCGGCCACGGGATCGGCAGCGTTTCCGGACTCTGCAGGCAGATCAACGCCATCAGAGATTCCGGCGCTCACGGAGGAAGCGGCAGCGGGGGCGACCTCATCCAGAGTTTGGGCGGGAGCGGCGGCAGCAGCGCTCTGCTGGACGCTGGCAGCGGGCGCCACCTCGTCATCGTCATCCTCATCTTCATCATCTGGAAAAGAAGAGATATAAGTACGCTGGCCTCAGAAATATTAAGAAATTTCAATAATATTCAATAAATTATATTGTTGGCGCCCCCGGGTAGATATTGGATATTGGTCCAGGCATCAGGCACATTGGCTTTCTGTGTAGGCTCCTCAGATTTGTGTAGCATCAAGCCTATAAAATAAGTAACTTACCTCCCAAGATATCATCGAACAGCCTATCCAGATAATCGTCATCATCATCGTCCTCTTCTTCATCATCATCGCTGGCAGTGGCTGCCGGGGCAGCCTGTCCCTGGGGCGTGTCATCCTCCTCCTCATCATCATCGTCCTCCTCCTCATCATCATCTGAAAGTCCCGAAATCAAAAGAACTTTGTTACCCAAGGAGAAGGGAACCACAGAAGAGAGTCACAAAAAATATTGGTTAATAAAAGCAGGACAAAAATCGTTTTTGGCTGGGTGCGTATTGCATTGCTCAGTGGTTCAGTGGTTCGAACAGATCATACAGTGGTGCTGTGCTGGTGGTGCGGCCTGGGTGCATTCAGTGATCTAAAAATTGTTCATATCTCTGGACATACCATCATCGTCATCAATCAGATCTCCTAGATCGGGCTCATCATCGTCGTCCTCATCGTCATCATCATCATCGTCTTCGCTGGCAGGAGCCACCGCTGGAGCCACCTCATTATTGACCGCCTGCTGCCGAGAAACAGCCCGCTCGCTTCTCGAAAGTCGCTGAAGAGGCGATGCCTCAATTTGCAACAGCAACGCGCTCAACACGCACAGCAAAATCACGAACTTCATTCTGTCAGATCTGCAAAGATAGGTGGGAGTGATGCTATAAGTTAAAGATCCAATGATCGGTGTTTAATACTTAAAAATATTTATTCTTTTCGGTGTCCAAAGAAGCACAATCCCTTCTTTAAAATAATAACAATCAAATGCCTTTATTTAATATACTACCCAAAAAAGTGCCCCAGGTCATTAATATTTCTAAATCTCTTTTAATGCGTGTGAATTGTGTTTTTTTTTAACCCTGTTTTTTTCTTTGTGTAGTCACTTTCTTTTACATGACTGTGAAATTCCACATTTAGTGGGCAAACGTCGGTCAGCGGTAGAGTGGTCGGTCGGTCAATAAGCCAGCCACTAAAGAAAGCAGACAAAGGAGCGGCGCCCGTGTGAGAGTGCGAGTGTAAACATGTTTTTAAGCTACGCCTCAAAGTTGCCGCCGGCGGTGTTCACATGTCCAGTCGCTGGCACTTGACACACAGCAGCAACAGCAACAGTTGCAGCAGCAGCAACACCAACAGCAACAGCAGCAGCCACCTGAGCAACAACAACACCTTTTTGGACAGCTGCAGGCGCCACAATGGCAGTTGAAGGCTGAGAGATATAAGCGGGTCTCACTATCCATGAACACGCTTGCAGTCGGGGAAAAAACGCTTGGCAAAGTTCTCAAGGGAAGTCCGACTTCAAAGGGTATGCACAAGTTCGGTTTGCTGTCCTGGCATTGGTCTCATTGTAGTTTGTGCCGTCATGTTGCTGCTGTTGCTTCCATTGCTGGTGGCTTTTTAGTCATGACAATCAGCACGACCAACAGCCAACGGCAACTGCAAACAACCGCAGCAATTGTTGCCGTTGTTGCTGCTGTCGCAGTTGTTGTCGCAATTGTTGCTGTTGTAGATGTTGCTGCCGTTATTGTCGCAATGTCAAGTGCGGCTGCTGCGGGCTTAGTGAAAGCGACTGAGACGTCGACTGCGACGCAACGTTTTCCCAAAAACACGTTCGCAGCAATTCGAAGCAGCAACTGTTGTTGCCGTCGTGGATGTTGCTGCCGCCGCTTATTGAAAAAATGAGTAAAACGCTTTCTGGAAATCAAGTCCAGCGCTGATAAGCAAACAGCAAAGTGGCCATAAACCAAAGTGAAAACCCAGTGACCCACTGGCCAATTGCAGCTGCAGCTTCAGCGACAGCAACATTGCAATGTCTCAGATTTGAGTGGTTTAGTTTCGGGGTTTAGGGCTCGGTTTTTGATAAGCCGCCAAGACGGCGTTTTATGACGCTCCAGTGTCTCAAGTTTTCGAGTAGAAGACAGCCGGCAGCAACATCAGCATCACGGCAGCAACATCAGTATCGCGGCAGCAACATCAGCCGATGCCGTCGCTTAATTAAAAGTTTTACGGCGCGAAGCACTTCAGCGGTGTTTATTAAATACCGATGCTCCAGGCAAATACCTTCTCAGCCGTCGAGGGGCCGTGAAATGAGGGAAAAGCTCAACAAAATATGATGACATATTACCTGGCCTAAGTACAGTGGGTGTTAATTACCTAGAAAATATAAGACTTCTAACAACGATTTGTTTACCAAACTCCGGGACCTTATGAATTTTAATGAAGATTAAAATGAAGAATTATGATTTTTCAAGTGAAGACCACAAAGTACATAAATACTTGGCATATTGCTAACTGAAACCTAAGTTGTTTGGGAAATTTCGTGATAGAATCTTGAAAATAAGTAAAATAAATCTGAACTAAAATCGTTTCAGTAACCACCCTGTTGCACATGCAATTTTCCCACTATATGCCCCTCCCTTTCTGAATTTTCCCAAGGGCCTTCTGTTTCGAAGTACTTATAAACTCCTGCCTATTGAAGTCTTGAGGAAATTGCATTTACTTTTTGCACCGGCCCCGCCCTTTCGGCCACAAAGCTCTTTTATCTACCATTTTTCTCGCCGAACTCGGAACATTTCACGCGTCATGCCGCAAGAACGGGAAGAACAAGAAAATCAAGGGGAGTTTAGGGGTTACTGGAAGGTTTTTCTTGGGGCGGTGGGGAGGTGGAAGGGTTGAAGGCTGAAGGGCAGGGCAACAATGCAATGCAAAACTTCTGACAAGCGTGGGACAGAAAGAAAATGGGGGGGGCAAGTTTTTGCAGTTCTTCAGCTTTGGCAACCACTTGGCTCTCTCTTCTTCTTCACTAGTTTCTTCTTCTTGTTCGTTCTGGTGTTGTCTATTGTAGGAACTAACTCATATGGAACGCTGCTCCCACTATGCAATATTTTAATGCCCCCATAGAAAAACGCAGCTAACCGTGTGTGCATTCTACATTAATATTCATGTGCGTGATGCTGATGGAAAAGATACCGGATACAGTACACTGAAAATATATGTACGTTTTCATAAGTTGGAGTTAGGAAGTTCGAAACTCTAAAACAAACCACATAATCAATCTGTAAAAAAACTAAACTATTAGAGAATTTAAAAGAGCATGTTTAATTTGATGCAATTTAACTATGTGTTTCTTTGGACTGCTGACTTTTATTTAAAATATGTTTCACCACCAGAGATATACAAATAAAACTGTTGACAAAATAATTTAAAATTTACTTTGAAAGAAGCATTTATTTCTTTCAAAGTAAATTTTAAGCGTTTAATCAAAGAGTTCTTTAATAAAATCTTGTCTTATTTAGAGTTAAGCTGACTATTTTATTTTATAGAAATTTGCGTACAAAGCTTAATTTTTCCCAGTGCACTTTGGTAGTGTTTGCTGTGCACTTGCACGTCACATAGCTGGCAAAAATTACTTAAGCCCACTCAGAGAGGGGATTGGGGGGCAGAACGGGGTAACTATTGAAGGTGGTTGCCTGAGGCGCGGCAGCTGCCACTTGACGTTGGGGCTCCAGTCCGTTGGCCCCGCCTCCCGCATCCCTATTCCAGCTCCTGTCCTCTATCCGCATTGTCATATCAGCGTCATATCAATAAATATGCAGGCCGCACAAAAGGCCACGTGCAGACAGGATTTGCATACCCCTAACCTACTGCCACTGCCTCTGCACCTGATTTCCCCACCAGCTTGGGATCCTTCTTTGTTCGAGTTTGTCTCATATGTTTGCGGAGCCTTGTCTTCGCAGCTGCGTTGCAGTTAATTTTCCAAGACAATGGCCCAAGAGGTGGTGTAGAAAAATAAGCTTTACACGTGCCGCTTCAACGGCCACGCCCCCTCTAAATTTACAGTAAGCGCTTTTTGGGGGCGCCGCTGAAGATGGGTGGAGTTTTTTCAAGGAGCCTTAAATCACGGAAAAAGGAAGAAATTGTTTTGTAAAGCAAAACGGTTCTTTAAAAAGTTTGCATGAAAATATATGTTAAATTAAAGAAAAAACATCAAGAAATCTTTCTTAAAGAAAACACTTTTTACGTTAAATTCAATAGTAATAGTAAAAATTATTAGGAAATTTAATTCTCAGCAGTTTGCAAATGCAAACTTTTGCAAAATGCAAAATTTTGAAGATACTTAAGAAATTGTCTCTTAAGCAAGTGTAAAGAATGGTATTAGTTTCCTAACTTTTGGACAAATAGGTTTTGTAAGAAACTTTGGGAAACACTTTAAAAATCGCAAAACCATATAGAAACTTTTTGTTTTTTTTAAGTGCACTGCCTACGCAAAAGTTGCTATCGTTCTCTCTTATGTTTTTTGCATTTTGTTTGCTCCTCTTCAGCATTTCTTTTTCGCATGCACTCGCACGTCACTTGAATTAGGACTTTGTTATCGTGGCGTCGGCGCCACCTGGCGGAACAAGCTGGCAACTGTGGCCGGACAGGGGATTCCCCCTGAATTTTCCTGACTGACAAGCTGCATAAACTTGGTCATGAACTAACTACTTAGGAGAGCAAAAAGCAAAAACGCAAGAACAAAAATAAGAACAGTGGCGGGAAATGTGCGAAAAAGTGGAAAATGAATTGGAGCCACTCGAATTGCCAACAGACTTTGTTCTGTTAATAGCTTGTCCTTGCTGGACAAGTACACCCCAATTCATCCGCCCCGTTGGCCTGAGTGTGTTTTGTTTTGGCAGCAAAGTGCTGGCCAATGTAAACAGTGTAAACTATAACTTGGAACTGGAACTGGTTGAGGTTGCTGGAGCTGGCCAGGAAACACTTAAATTAACTGCTTCAAGTCGCTCGTATGTGGGTCAGCTGGGCAGAAGAAACCTGAGAGCCACGAGAGATGATTACTCAACTTGGTTCGCATCGGTTCTGTATAGGTTGCTTTGCTTTGGTTTGCTTTGCTTTGGTTTGGTTTGGCTTGGTTTGGCCTGGTCTGCTGACCGCAGAATCCCAAACAACATCAGCAGCACATGTGAAAATAGAGCGCATAAAAACCAGAGAAATTGCCAGTGAACGAGTGGGGGGGAGGGCAGGGGGGTTTCGGCTGTATTGTACTATTCTGGCCCTAAATTGCCGCAGATACAATTTATGACCCGGCCAGTTAAGAGTCCGACTCCGAGCACAAGTTGCCTTCCGCAGTTGAAAATCAATTAAAAGTTCTTGCCCAAGACGTTTGGCCCATTCCAAGGCTGCATCGCGTCGAGCTTTATGGCCCCTTTATGTTCGAGGGAAATCGGGGAAGGGAAAACCGGGAGGGGGGTGGAAAAACTAAGCATGCAAACGCTTACGTTTCCCACAAAAAATAGTACAAGAGTGGAAGGTTAAATGGAACAGATCGAAATCGCCGCTCCACTTTCACGTACTTTTTAGTCCAATGCTAACTTGCAAACTTGACTTTAAGGATACTCATATTTTCACACAGCAAAGCCGATGATAATCCTTCGAACTTTTTCACAGTTTTTGATACGACTGTAAATATTAGCAGAAATTATTAACAATGTTTGACTTAGCCTTCTCTAAATGCTCTTTATCAGATTTCTTGGCCGAGAAGTGCTCTAGATTTCACAAGTTTTGTGACTTAAAATGATCAATATTGAAGTAATCAATTAGAGAAGCTCTGCTATTGCACATGTTATTTTAAAATAAATCTTAGATTATATAATAAACAATAATAAAAAAGAATATTTTTTACAAAACAATTTGGGATCTGCGTGTTCCTTACTAGTAGCTTATGCACTAGCAAAATAACTTTTGAAATAATTCAAAGCAGATTTTAAAAACAATAAATGTTTATCAAAAGTTATGGGATTTTAAAAACAATAAATGTTTATCAAAAATTATGGGATTAACATTGTTAATTTGTTTTAAAATGTTTGATAATCCTCAGGCCTTTACATAATTGTATTAAGTCCATTTTCAAAGCTTTGGAAAATAAACACTTAAGGAAATCCTTTCAATATTAAAGCCATTTTCCAATAAGAACTTTAAATATAAGTTGGAGTGATTACACGAAAAGTACAGGAACTACGGAAACTCCTCTCCACTTTCACACAGTGTTTCTTTTTTTGTTTAGTAATCCAAAGGCTAACCTTGACTAAGTATTATTCACTGATCTTGGCACAGAACCGATAACAACCGATAGGAGTGGGCTTTTTGGACCGTTTCGAAGCGCTGCGATCTCCTCGAGTTGCCGTGAAAGACTGTCGCTGGCGAACTGCTTCTTGGATGGTTTTGAGTTTTCAGTCTTGAGTTCGAGGCCCCCCCCTTTTTTCTGCCCGATTCTTGGACAGTGACTTTCTTTTTTACCGCCTCTCTTTACCTGTTTTTGTGGCGATTCGATTCGTTTCGATTCGATTCGAGTCGAGTCGAGTTGGGTGGATTGTGGATTCTGGCCTGAGCTTGGCTGGCTTTTCAAAGATTCGAGTTTTCGGTTTTCCAACACCGCCGCGCACACAACTGTCTCGCTCGACTGACCGTCTGCAACTGATCGCTTTCAGCCAGCTCGTCTTACCAACATACCAACTTGGCTCACGAGGCCCGAAGCTCGGCCCGAAGCGTAAATTTACATTTGGCTGCTTTCTTGGCTCTCTTCGCTCGTCGATTCTTCAATTAATTTGACGAGCTGGGCTGGCCTGGGAAAGTATTTGGCACACTAAACGGCCAGCACACCAACACACCAGCTATAACAGTTAGCGGCTTGTCAGCGGTCCGACAACCTCCCGAGCACTCGTGAGCTATGATCTAAGAACCCAGGACGGGCGAGTCTCGTTGACGGCTCGGCTGTTTTATTGCAGCTCTAAATAGAACAGAGCCGGGCAGGTCATAAAACTCAATTTAATTAATCCATGAATCATAAAACTAAGTTTTCAATTACTCGAATGGAAAAGTCAGCCCATAAAATGGGATGAAAAGCAGATCAAAGTGGCTTCGAAAATGTATTTAACCTCATTTTGTGGGAAACTCTTGGTTTTGAGCTTAATAAAGAACATTTGAAATTGCACTTTTTCTAAGAAACACTCAATTCAAGTTTTTTTTATAATTAAAAAACTTTAATATTTCAAATGAACTACTTCCTTGAATGTATCTTAATCCTAAAAGATTAGATAACTTAATAACATATACCATAATATACTCAGAGAAAATTAGGATTAAGCCTTTCACATTTTAGTTGCGATAAGACATTAAGGAATAATAAATTAAACTAAATTGTACGAGTCGTTCTACTTTTAAAATGTTTTTAATTAAATAACTTTAAATCTATCTTTCAAATTATTGCTCAACGATGTGGAACCTAAAAGTTGCGATTGAAACAGTAGATAAAGTTTCGATAGATCTAGCTCGCATTCCATTTGGCTTAACATAATTTGTTTTGACAAACCGAAAAAGGTTTGTTTGATTTGTAGCCA
Organism: Drosophila fuyamai; assembly: GCA_018153365.1. NCBI lineage: Eukaryota > Metazoa > Arthropoda > Insecta > Diptera > Drosophilidae > Drosophila > Drosophila fuyamai. Next base: position 10,273,731 of record JAECXW010000155.1, read on the forward strand.
AATAAAATTCTTTCCATTGACCTTCCTTGTTTCTCCGACGCGAATTGGCCATACATAAATATTTTTGCCACCTGGAGTTGCGAATCGCAGAGTGCTGTATTAATATTGATTTATTCAGTCATCGTTCCGCACCCTAACCCCATTCCACATTCTCCTGGCCCCGATCGGAAGGTATTATGCATATATGGTGCTAATTTCTGCTTCTACCGAACCGACCAGCCCATCAAAGTGAAATCGCACTGGGGCAGTTGGGGAAAAATGAGTGAATACGCTTTATAGAAATACATCCTATGATAAATTGAGGTGTAATTAATTCGATTCGCCCTGACTGACGTTTCATTTTCAGTGTCCGGGACGAGGAAAATTGACAGTCACTGCACTGGCACTCAAAGTCAAAGCTTTCCCACTTACTCGGGAAAATTGTTGGAAGTCGATGTCGACGTCGACTGAGGCTGAGGCAGAGGCAGCAGCTGCGACGTCGACTGAGGCAACGACGGTTCACATCCAACAGTAAAACGTGTTCTACTCGTTTATGGCCAACACTACGGGCTGCTTCTTCTTGGGCAAAAGTTGTTTTTACTGTAGTGTAGCTGTCTATAACTTTCTTCTTGGCCAACTGAAGTCTGAGGCTGCGAGCCAAGTTAACTGGCTGTATGGCATAGTAAAGTCTCTGTTAACAGGTCAGTGGAGTTTTCTTAAACTTCCAACTTAGCCCGCTGCCGAAAGACAGAAACCGAAACCGAGTGTCTGCAGACTGCCGCAGAATGTTACGAAATTTTATGTAATGTGCCAAAAAAAAAATGGGAAAACAATCTGACAAAAAAAAAAAAACAAAGCTCTGCTCAGTGAGCAATGCCCAGAAAACTTTCATTTCAAGGCAACAAACAAACAACACTCTTCGCTTGGCCAAACTTTAACTATGTATTTCTTGTGGGGGGAAGTCGAGCTGAGGCAAGTTCAAAAAGCATATAATTTTACATTTTAATGGCTTAATACACTTTGACATTTGCTCGGTTTTGGGGTCACACAGGTGGCCGAAAAATTTGGAAAGGCGAAAACAATCACATCAACACTTGGTATTCCTATACCCCCTCCCGTGGGGCTTATCAAAATCCTTCTTCGACTAAATATTTTAGGGGTATTTTCCTGCTCCATTTGACTAATTAATTTCTGGGCAACTTGCTGGGCTTTAGTGAGTGGCTTCGTGGGGGGCTGCCAAAAGTTTTTCCGGCTTATTAATTTTGGTTGCACTTGTTGTTGGGCTGTTTAGTTTTCCGAGAACGCCACCCACTGAAAATCTTTGCCAGCGATTGGCAGTTCTAATTGAGAGTTTCCGCTCGCCTATTTGGCGCTTGATTCAGCGATTAATTATGGACGTCAAGTGCTATAGTAATTGTGGGATATAGTTTTAATTGGAACATGGCCAAAGAGCAAAACAACTCTTCTGAAAAATGTATAGTTTTGTAACAGAGTTGCGAAGTTTAAGGATTTTTAGTTTAGGGAAGAATCAAAACATAATGAAAGTTCAAAAAATACATTTCAACTAACTATTTAAGAATAAGTTTTAAGAATGAAATATTTCTGAAAATGCGGTAACTATTTAACATACAAAATATGTCTCTCGAAAAAAGTTAAACAAAATGTAATAGTTGTAAATCGTTATTCAAGCAAATGCAAACAATTTGCATACAAATGGAGAAAACAAAAGTTGTGACAGCTTGCAGGTTGTCACCTTAATTATATTTTAGCATTTTTCAATAGTAAAAACTAAATTTGTACTGGTGTGAACCTCCAAGAGCCCCTGAAAAATTCATTTGAATTTGAATAAAGTTTGCCAAACAAAATTGATAGTCATTTACATATTAATAATGGGTTGCTTTTATAAGCATTTTTATACCCTTGCAGAGGGTATTATAATTTTGGTCAAAAGTGTGCAACGCAGTGAAGGAGACATCTCCGACCCTATAAAGTATATATATTCTTGATCAGGATCACCTCCTGAGTTGATATAGCCATGTCCGTCTGTCCGTCTGTCCGTCTGTCCGTCTGTCCGTCTGTCTGTCCGTCTGTCTGTTTCTACGCGAACTAGTCTCTCAGTTTTAAAGCTATCGAATTGAAACTTTGCACACACCCTTCTTTCCTTTGCACGCAGTATATAAGTCGGAACGGCCGGGATCGGCCGACTATATCCTATAGCTGCCATATAACTGAACGATAGGAAATGCCATAACTCTGCTGTTTGTAAAGTTAGGAAGTTGGGATTTTCTATGGCTTTTTGATTTGGCCAATCAATTCGACCTACCAAATCATAAGGATCGGCCGACTATATCCTATAGCTCCCATATAACGATATGAAATACCATAACTTTGGTGTTTTTAAAGTTAGGAAGTTGGGATTTTCTATGAGTTTTATATTTGGCCAATCAATCAAACCTACCAAATTTTATAGGGATCGGCCGACTATATCCTATAGCTGCCATATAACTGAACGATTGAAATTGCCATAACTTTGGTGTTTTTAAAGTTAGGAAGTTGGGATTTTTATTTGTATTAAGAATGCATCATATGAATAATTTTGGAGAATATTATTTACAGAATATTCTGCAAGGGTATATCAACTTCGGCTCCGCCCGAAGTTAGCTTTCCTTTCTTGTTTTATTTTATTACCGCAAACTACAAACGTTAATTGCTCTAGAATTAAAGGGATTTGTTGTATATTCTTTAAACATCAAAAAAGTTAGTTATGTATTTGTACCCTACATAAAATAATAATAAGATAAGTGGACTTCAAATCATAATTGCCCACAATTTGATTCATGTTTCACGTATTCACCTTGCTTAAAGACAATTCAAATTTCGACCAATTTAATCGATTTAAACTTATCCAATTAAATGTATGCCAAGGTAGCAACTTCTCCCTTTCCCTTTACCTTTAATTCTTCTCCCCCTTAACTCTTATCAGCTTATCGCTAATTGCCCTGGTAGCGTCCTTAACCGCTTCTCGTCCATGAAACTCCTTATTAACCCAATAATATCCCCTCCCCCATCCACAACTCCGCCCAGTGCCACGTACATTGTTCATTTAACGCTCGTTATTGTTCCGGCGCTCATTCAAGCCATCCAATTATCCTCACTAACCGACCTCCGCCGACAATTAAAGGCATGAAATTATTTGATTACCAACGTTTTGTCGCTGTCTTAAACGAATTTCGCTTTTCTTTCGAGCTTTTCACGAGCGCACGAATTTTCTCGGTTTTTCCTTGGCTCCACACTCCACGTGTGTGTTGCCGTAAGTATTTGTGGTATTGGTGTAATGGTTGTTATTCGGTGTATAGTTGTAGGTGAGATTATGCATGAAAGCGTTTCTGTGTGCCTGGAATAATAAAGGCGGTCACTTTTTTTTAGGGGCGTGGCCAAAAGGGGGAGGCTGTTCTTCACACGCGCCAACTGTCAATAAACTGATGGTGATTGAGGGGGAATTTCCACACCCCGGCGACTAATCGATTTTCAAAAGCGGCTTATAGTTAGTGGCTGATGTTGCTGCTGTTGCTGCTGTTGCCACCGATGTTGCTGCCGTGCCAATTGGTGTTGCTGCTATGCGTACTGATTAAATGCAAAGTGCGTGCCGCTAATTTCGCTTTGTTTAAAGCGAGTACATGCATGTCGCCGAAAGCCGAAATGAAAACCATTGGACATTGCCGGGATTTGTATTTGGATTTGCGTTTGACGCCGCTGAATTTCATTTGCGCATTACATTCAATTTTTCATGCTGCCCTGCACTAGGGCTGCCTTTTGGTTTCGTTTTTATTTCTTTATGAATTCATTCACGTACCGCGCACAATAGGCAACTCAACTGGAATCCTCTTGACCGTTAAGTTCCTGCACTGTGAGAAATTTTGAAACCCCTGAAGTCAGTCGGAAATGGAAAAACACTTTGATAAATCAAGTAACCACATACGATCCGATATAATTATTGAACTCAATTGTTTATTATCAACAGCACAATATATATTTGAACAACACTTTAGTCCTAATATTGATTTATATTTGTTTATATATATATTTTTTTTGTATATCCTTAACTTTGTTATTATATCAATTAAATCTATTTTTCCAAAATTTAATTGAAGCACTTAATTCAGAAATTATAATCATGTAGAGGCAAATCCTTTTGTTAAATTAACCACAAGTATTTGTCTTCACAAAAATCTCCTTTGATATCTTATATTTACTACTAGGACATGGAAAATAAGCCAATAAAGTTATGATTTTTCTCCGTGTGGCTCTGCAACCGCCTTTGTGTGCCTTCAGTCTCATTTCGCATTCAATAAGCGAACGCATCCATCCATCGAACGAAAGCCAAGACAACCGAGGCAATTTCAATACAAGCGAACAAAATCAACGGCGGCAGCAACGGCAACAAGAAATGGTAAATGAAAGTGCCCTCAAAAGGTTTTCTAAATTTGTACCTCCAAGTGCGCGAAGAAGAGTTTTTTTTCCAATTCCGTTTTTTATATTTTTCCGTTTTTTACTCCGGCTTTTTTTGAGGTTGGGCTTAATTGTGTCGCAGTGCAGTGAATGACTGAATGACGGAGCGATTGAGTGACTGACTGCAGAGAGAACTCGCCGGCTTTCAATTAGCGAAAGTCCGATATGCATATGAAGCTGGTTCTACCAGCGACTCGGAGTGGGCGAAACAGAAAGAAAAAGCTGTCATCGGCTGGAATGGTATCGTTAAAACGCCATCTAATTATCTATTTATGCCTAGTTTTACTTTCAGGTTAGCGGCTTCTATTTCTTCTCCAGGGCCAGTAGCCATTGGCCAAGGCCTATTCGAAGTTGGCCATGAGACAAGTGGCACACCGGAAAAAGTTAATGTCAGCTTAACAATATTATTCTTTTTATGCGCTGCTGATATGCGTTGTAATCTTAAAAACTAAAACTTAAATATGTTTACAACATTATCAGGTTTAAAATAGCTTGTCATCAAACCAAAAAAAAAGGAATATTATAACTCTTTTATTTCCAACTTGATAATATACAAAATATTACATAATACAGACTGCAGTATAAATTAAAATTATACATCAATTAGAAAGATCATTAAAAAGGGATAAAACGAGATTTGGCAAAGATGTTTTCTGGGTAACTGCTAGAAAAATAAATAACAATCAGGAATTTACTATTTAGTTATTTAAATTAAAACAGGAAATCAAAGACAAATGTGGCAAAATAAAAAGTTTAAATACTAAAGCTTAAAAATCTAAAATACTTTAAGCTAGAATTTGTAAGCACATTTATTATTTGGGAATTGTATTGAAACGAAACTTATAGACATTGCATGTAATAATGTTTTAATTCTATTCCTTAAGAATGCCTAAAACTAAAGTAGTTTCTAGTTCAATTTTCCAGCTTTTAGGTGAAATTCTCTCAGTGCAGTCAACTGAGAGCGGAATTCAGCTCTCGCACAGGAAGGGAAAGCGGCCAATGTGGCTGAGCATCGAATTGTGTGTGTGCCTCAGTCTTGTTTTACAGCTCCAAAGAAAAGCAAAAGTCTGAGGCACATTATGGCCAGAAATTGACATTCTTTGCCGCCCCGCCCCCTCCCGACCCCGCCCCTTTCGGCCAACAAACCGCCAGCAGCATCGGCAACACATCGACAACAATTCGAAAAACAAAATAAGAGAAGAAAAAATACCGAAAAAAAACTGGCTCCAGGCACTTTCTCTTTCTTTCACTGGCGATAACGGATGGCTAAAAGGGGGTAAGGAGGGGAGGTGAAAAGGGGGATGGCCTAAAGGGGGGGTGGCCAAAAAGGCGGGGACAACAACAAAAAGGGAAGCACACACAATCATCGACAAACAGCCACATCAAATAGAAAAACAACAACAACGGCAATTGGAGTAAATAGACCAATTGCTCTTGTTGTTGCCCCTAAGCAATTTATAATTTATTTATGCCGTTAACACACACACACACACACACACACACACACACACACACACACACACACACACACACACACACACACACACACACACACACACACACACACACACACACACACACACACACACACACACACACACACACACACACACACACACACACACACACACACACACACACACATACACACATGCACATCCACGCACACACACGCACTGATGTTTCATCTTGGTAATTGACACTTTAAGGCATTGAAATGTGGGCGTGGCACACGAGTGACAACTACATTAACAAAATACCATTTACGCTCATAAAACTGTCAAATTGAAGTGTCGACTTGGCTAACACGCAATCTCACACAGATGATGAGTGAACTGTGGGGAAGGGGAAGGGGTTTTGGCCAAATCAACGTCACTCCAAAATTAGAAGGAGCAGGCTGCGAAAACCGCTCAACTCAGCCAAAAGTTGAAGTTTACTACCCGAGGCATTTCAACGTTATTAATGTGCAAAGAAGAGCTAGATTTAATAAGTGTGTAAATAGTTTGATAGTTTTCAATTTTGAAAGTATATAAAGACTATTCTTAGAATTCATATCTTTCAATTGCAATTCAAAGATGATTTTATCGCTTTGTTATTCAAAACTTGTTAGAACATTTTTATACCCGTTACTCGTAGAGTAAAAGGGTATATTGTATTCGTGCAAAAGTATGTAACAGGTAGAAGGAAGCGTTTCCGACCCTATAAAGTATATATATTCTTGTTCAGGATCACTAGCCGAGTCGATCTAGCCATGTCCGTCTGTCCGTCTGTCCGTCTGTCCGTCTGTCCGTCTGTCCGTCCGTATGAACGCTGAGATCTCGGAAACTATAAAAGCTAGAAGATTGGCATTTTGCATGCATATTTTAGGAGTTCCTACGCAGCGCAAGTTTGTTTCAAACAGGTGCCACGCCCCCTTTAACGCCCACAATCGCTTATATACGATTTTATTTAAATATAAATTTAAATATTTCGGAAAAGTAAAAATGCAGTTTTATTGTGTTTATCAATACCTATCGAAATGTAGAAGAAATTTTTCAAATCGGACCATTCGTTTAAAAGTTATGCGTGATCAAAGTTTCTATCTCCATCTCCCTCGCACTCCTTTTACCTGAGTAACGGGTATCTGATAGTCGGGGCACCCGACTATAGCGTTCTCTCTTGTTTAAAATGATCTTTACAACTTGGACGTTAGTCTGAGAAATTCTATTTCTACTTTTCACAAAAAATAAGTCAAGTCATTTAAATTTACCAATTTTTTTGCAAAACTGTTGTTCGAAACTTAAAAAAATGCAATTTAAATATTTTTGTTATCATTAAATCGTAAGATGTGATTAATGTCAAATTAATTGAATCTTGAAAATTTATTAAAAATACACTGTTTATTTAATAGCAATGAAATTTAAGAATTTAGGTTGCTTACAGATTTTTTTTTAATTGTTGTTTTGTTGATCAACAATGTCTAGATGCTTTAATAAAAAATTAACCACAAGGGCTTAACTTTAACTCCTTTAAGAGGATTATTTGCTCCACCTCTTATGAAATTAAAACTTAATCAAATCAGCAGCTTGTAATTCCTTTTTGTGGTAACGAAGAAAATCCCTCGGCTCTGAAGCCCCAAAAACTGCAATTTAATTGGCCCTAAGACCCCCGTACCAACAGACAATTTTTGCTTGCACAGCTAAAGTTTAATTTGTATTACAATTCTTCTCGGTCCATAAAACTTCCTTAAATATGAACCGAATTCCCCCCAGAACTCTTTACATTTAAGCATCCCCTTAACCTTTTTTTTTTATTTCATTCATAACAATTTATCTGAGATTTTATATGGTAAGACAACAGTAAAATGTTGAGAGTTTCTGAGTCCAAACATTTTATTACTTAGTAATTGGCAACAATAAAGCAACGATTTAAAGGAACATATACAAATATAACTTTCTCCCTTATCAAACATCGCACATTGCTGATATAATGTCGCAAATTTGACATTTACTATGTGTCAGTTGGCGGGGAATGTGAAACTTGTGGGATTTTACTATGCTGACTAATTTAATGTTTTCGCTTTAACAACCAATTTAGTCACGAGATGGTGGGCAAAAATCAATGCAAACGTCTGTATCCGCTAATGAAACCGCAAGTTTTCGGTAGCCGAACTTTGTCGGGGGAAACTGGATACCGACTCCAATCAATAAATCAGCTCGGCACATCGAAGGTTTCCCAACTACGCCCCCAAGCCCTTATGAAATTCAATCAGAAAATTTAATAAATATGCAAATTTCGTCTGGCCGTGTAGAATTACGGGTACATGAGAATTTTTCGATTATCCTATTGCCGTGTTGCACAGACAGCACTTCGTGTTTCATCGAAAATAATACCTAAAAATGAGCATTTAATGTACGCAATGTGGTGTTGTTAGTTTTAAAGACAACTATTGTTGGAAAAACGTGACTCAGCTGGCTGCACATTGCGCAATTGTAGAAATTCGTCGGGCTTCATTGAATTATGCAAGCCACACTTAACACTTAACACACACGTTTAATTAAAGGCACTTTCTTTTCACACATCCGACTTGCTGCGGCTTTTGGCACACAGTTTGTTTTCAGTGTTGCGTGTGCTGGGCATTAAATAATGTCGTTTGAATTAACACCCACCGGCGGGGGCATTAGCATAAGTTGCCGCTCGGGCTCAATTTTTGTGGCATACTCTCGGGCGAAAGGTGAAATAAAATAGGCGCTCTGTGGAAATTCAGGAAAAATCTGCGGAAAATTGCGTGGGTCGGTGGCGTTGGCATGGCCACTTGATGTCAGTCGCGTTGTATTAATAAGGTAAATATTTGCCGGACATTTCAGGGCCCTCAAAAACAAACACACAAATCTGAAAGGCCCAACAACCTTAGCTCCGATTTATATTCCAGGCGAGAAATTTAATTTGCATTCGAAATGCAAAATGTTCGCTTCCCCGACTTGACAGCTGCTTGGAGCTGTTCATTTCGGTGTTTTCTTCTAATTGGATGACTTTCGTTGTGGCCAGTTGCATTTCCCAAACGAAACTGGAACCTGTTCGTCCAGGAGCAGGATTGCGGGAGTCGAAGTGAGTTCGAGGCAAGTGAAAGGTTTCGGGCAGGCCAAATGTCTGAAATCAAATGTCAAATCCACATTGACTTGACGTCTAGTGAACCGGGCCTAACCTTGCCAGACCCCAACCGACCTGCTGTCCGTCTTTCTGTTTTATCTACACGGCGAAAAAAGTATAACGCTATCAAAGTATTTACTAAAACATGCAAAAAGTTTTAATTTATCTGGAAAATTCCAGCTAATATACTTTTAATCTTCTTTACATTTATTTGTACATTAAAGGATTCCTTTACTTTACTACTAATTATATGTTTATTAAAATCCTCATTTGGACTTTCAAGACTGAAATGAAATCAATTCAATAAATTATGAATAGAATTTAAAAATAAAGAAGTAGAATTATTAAAAAGAAGCTTTTATAAAAATAATTTCTTTAAGAAAATGAAGTAAATTTATTTATTTGTAGATAGGTATAACAATTCAATTATGGCGCTTATAAATAATTTAGGACACACATTCTACTTTACATATTATTAAGCTATTAGTCGAGTAAAAAAAACCTTTAAAAAATATTAAAAAATACAAATATTCATATATAAAAATTTCCTTGCTTTGCATATTTTCGGTGAAACTTTCTTAAAAATATCTAAATTGCTTCCATATTTTCTGTCATCCTTTAACCACAGGGATTTCTCTCAGTGTGGCCATCTCTTTTACCTGTGTCTTTTCCAAGTCTTTTCTTTACGCTCCTCTGACTTCTTATTGCCTTGGGGCTAAGCCGAAATCTTTGAGGATTTGTTTGTTGGCCTGTCCTGTCTGTGAGTCCTGGTCGGTTCCTTTCTGTTTCCCGTCTCGTGGTCTGCTGGCCGCAAAGGAAACCCAACTCCCGGACGCAAATTCGATTTTCGTCGCATTTTTTGTTGATTCCAATTCAATTTTCCCGGCGTTTAAGCACGGTAAACAATAATTAGATGTGCCCACCGTACTGTGCCGTACTATATATGCATGTCTGGGCATCTGTGAAATGGAGCACTTCCCTCTCGGTCCTCAGTTTTCCCTGGCAAATGCAGTTCGTTTTGCGGTGGAACCTGCGGTTTCAGCTCGACCACATCTTTAACGATGAGATTTTGGTCAGGGCACTTCGATTTGTGCAAAGTGCAGAATCAGTAAAATTAAATTGGATTTCCATTGTGACGAACTGGACAGCAGCAGGCCAGAGAAATTTGCGGTTACTCGGCTGGGATATCTTTCACTTTCGGGGACGGGGAAAACCTTGGACCTTGTCATCTTGGTCTGCCTCACTCCTCCTTCCCCTCCCTCACTAAACATAAACTGGGGTTCAACTTGCTGCCGGCCAGTTGAACTAATGTTTTTTTAAACGCTGCCATTGTCGGTGGCTCGTGGCGATATATATATATATATATATATATATATATATATATATATCTTCTGATATATTTGTGTATATATATATACACAAATATATCAGAAGAGCAGGGAAGCAGCACAATAGAAACTTCGATGGTGATTTGCGGTCGGAACTCTGCGGGATATCACAATGGATGAATGGATTTATAAACCATTGTGCATTAAAGATAATAATTGTGGCAATTTTTCAATTTTTACTAAAAAAATATTTGGCTAAACAAAACGAAAAATATCATAGTTTTTAAAAGATAATATTTAATGAATAGAAAATAGATGATAGTTTATTATTTTCGGTAATATTAGTTGAGTTATAATAAACTTTTAAGAAGACATTTGTGGGAATATATTTTTTAATATTGTAAACTTATTAAGCATAAATAAAATTCTTTCCATTGAAGCACTTAATTCCCATCGATAAGTAATTGTAAAATATTCTGTATTCTTTGGAAATAAGCCCGAAGCGGCACCCCATTGCCCTTTGAGTACTTCAATGTGGCATCCATTTGGCGTCAGGCCATTCTTTAATGATTATTTCTGCAGCCCCATTTCACTTATCGATAATCGCCCTATTGTGCCCGATAGGCAGCGGCTCCTTGTGGAATTGAGCAATTGCATGGAAACGCAATTATTCGGTGTATTCACTTTGAGAAATTCCCGCGCTCCGCCTGTCTGGCTGGCAATCTCCCAATCCCAATCATAATTATTATTGATCGTATTTCAATTTATTGGTACGTTTTTTATCCGCTGGCGTCCAAGCTGGCAACATTGTCAACGCATCGCATTTGTATTGTTGATGATTTTTCAAATGCGCTTAATGACATCGGGACCGCTGCCCCCGATCCAGTTCGCTTATTCCCGCTTTCTGACTATCTTTTCCGCTCCTTTTTGTCCCCTTCTACTACTCTTCTTTTAAGGACACTGAGGAAAAAGGATTGCCCAAAAATATTCGTTGTGTTATAGAAGAAATTAAAATATAACAAACGTATGACCTCGAGTAATCAAATAGCTACAATTACTAAAAATATGAAAATATAAAAATCAATAACTGAAGATGTATATAAATGTATATAGTTTTAGAGAAATTATATATTGTGTGTTATAAATTATAAGATTATTTAAAAACAAACTTGTATTATAGCCGCAATTCATTTTTACAAATTTTCTTTTTTAGATACCAAACCTTTAAATATGTAATTTCAGATATAATCTTTAAACATAAAATGTAAATTATTTCGTTAATTGAATTTGAACGCCTAATGGAATAAAAACTTCCTGGTTTATTGTTTATTGAGATAGTTACTCTATTCTAATTTAACCCATACACATTCAGCTTTGAAATATCTATGCTATTTTTCCCACAGTGCACCTTATTTCCTTTTTAAACGGTTGGAATGTGATTGAAGCTCCTCTTAATGCATATGAAATGGTAATTACGCATACGCCGCGTTGTTTCAGCGGAAGTCGGAAAGTCAGCCGGGAATGAAATCGAAGTGCCAACGCCACTTATTGCCGCTCATTTATCTTATTAATAGCTCCAGCAAGCTGGTCGCACAATTTATCAAGCGGCTAAAAAACCCGAATTTACTTAGCTTTGTATTGCCATGCTGCTTCTGTCATTTCTATAATCGACTTGAAGGCATTGACTTGGCCCCAGGTCCGCGAAGTCCTGCAGAAGCATCGAGTTTTGACAGTCGCCTTCGTCTAGACAATGTAATTGTCGACAGGAGCAAATCGAGTGGCCACTCGAGCAGTGGGATCCTCGACTCCTTGTTGGCCCCTCCTAATAGCCTTTGTGGCGGTAAATCAACTTGGCCCGTATAAATCACCAAGACCTAGGCTCCCCCCATTCATATGTTGCGGCTTTTAAATCACAAGGTGTCAGCTTGAAAAAAATAACCCCCAGTCTATTTTTGATTAGGGTAGAAGTGAAAGCAGAACTATGCAAAACAAATACGAATAGAAGGGGCAATCGGAATGTTGAACTAACCAGGACACAGGTCGCCGGTTCGTTTGTTTGTTTATTTATTTATTTGAAGTGTACGACCAGTCGGCCGACCACCACTTGTCACCGACAACAGTCGCAACTTGATTTATAAACATTTACATATCACAGGACTCCTCTTCCATTTTTATAGAGCTTTCTTTGCCTTGGTCCTTTTCAACCGCTTTATTGTTGCCCAATTAGGCGCAGCCATAAATTCTGGCGAACAGGAGCAAACCACTCTGCAGTGCCGTTAATTAAAAAGTTTTTTAACAAGTTAATTGAAATAGATCTCGATTGGAGTTTTTATTGATATTTGGCTGACGTTTGGCATTTGCCGCTGCTGCGAAAAGGAACGGAGCGAAACTAAATAATTAGTTTGCTGGCCTCTTTTGGGCCAAACTTTCTGTGCCACTTGAAGCTCGAAGTTGGGAGAAGTGGAGCGGCGTTTTGGCCAAGGAGCCAAACTGTTTGCCAACAACTCGAGCACGAGCCACTCACTCGTCGGGCGAAAACTTAACACATTATGAGTCCCTCGCTTTGACTTTCTCCCCCTTTAAAAAAACAAAAAAAAAAGGGAAATACAAAACCAATGCATTTGACATTTTCGCCGGAGCAACAGCTGCTACATAAATTAAAAAATGTAGCAAGCAGGCCCAAAGCCAATACAAATAAAAGAGCAATAACAACCGTGACAGGAGCAACTTGTATTGAGGGGACCTCTGACCCCCTCTGCTTCCATCCGCCCCTCCTCCGCCATCACTTCTTGAGCCCTCGGGAGCCGGGCATAAATAATATGTACAAAAGAAAGTTTTTGTCAAAGCGCCCCAAGTGGCACTCGCAGCTCACCCTTTTCCAGATAAGTCCGCCGTCGAACGCGATTGGGGCACCCAGTCAGGAAATCAATAATGATTTGGCCTAGCCATCGGCTGTAAAGCGGATGCAATCGTGGGTCTTATCACAGACTCTTTAATGCCCTTTAAATTAAAAAAGGGATAATGCAAAATAATATTGGCAAAAGGTAGACAAAAAGGTATGAATTATATTGGAGGGTATTTATTCAGCTAAACAATTTTTAAATATTCCTGTAGTGTCACAGAAATTACTAGGGCTTTGAACTCACATCGAAAGATTCTTTTAGGTATGAAAAAATTAATTGATAGAAGTTCTATTGATTTATTGTGAAAGACAACGATACATTTTATGACTGCATATTTTTCGACACCTTTATAGGTGACTTCAAAAGCCTAGCGATTTTTGTGACTCTAATATATATTTTAAAACCCTTATGATTTCTCTAACACCCCTTTAAATTGCAAACAAATTTAAAGATCTCTTAATTGAATTTACAAAATGTCTGTTTAAATAAATACCTAAAACTTCTTTGCTGTTTCTGACTCATTTCTTGTGATTTCCAGGAAGCCCAACTTGTGACTTTTAAAGGTACAGATAAATAGCACCTCTTGAAATTCCACAACAAGGACTACCCGAGAAGTGGATCCTTTCACACTGAACCCGTAGCCCGGCGTTGCGACACATTCCCCCTTTTGAAGATGAGATGACAACCTGGACGGACAATATGGATGTCCAGGAGTCATTAAAAAGTTGCCACAATCCCCGCGGTGAGGGTAAAATTAAGCGAGCCATTTGAATGGCAACCATGGCGACAAAGTCGAGAGCAAAAGACTTGGACGGTCATCAAAGTAAAGTGTTTTCCAACTTTTCTTTTCTCCGGTTTTTCTCCTGCTGCTGCTGCTGCTGCTTTTCCCTGTATTTTATTTTCCTTTTTTTTTTTTTGATTTTGTATTGTTCTGAAGTTTTGCGCAGCTGCTCCTGCGGCGCTTGTTATTGTTGTTATTTACTATTAAAGTTGGCAGGATCGTAAACAGCTTGCGGCCAAAAGGGGGGGAAAGTCGGGAAAATGCGGATAGTTGCCCCTTTTGATTTGGCCCTGGTGATTGCCGATTGGCGATTGGCAATTGGCTTTGCCAGCTGCAATTTCGCAATTTCCGGCTCCATGTGGGCTCAGCTTTATTACCAATTAAAGTTATTCAATTGCCGCGCAAAAGTTAAAAGGTTGCACTAATTTCATTTCCCCCCATGAAAAACCAACAAATACGCAATGCACATATCTATTTTATGCTTCCGTTTATTGTTTTGCCCCGAAATAACAACAAAGAACATTGGCTGCTGCTGGTTGGGGCTTTTGCATGTTTAATGCATCTAATCAACATTAAGCCATGTTTTGGCAGGGAAGGCAGACCGCACTCCCCCCCTGAATATACCCCCCTTAGTTCCATTGTATTCGCGGGTCAACCGCTGCCTACTCCCCAAAAAGATACAAAATTCAGTTGCAGATACATCTCTGTTGTTGCCGCTGTGGCTGTCACATTTACATAATTTCATTTGCAACACATGCTGGGCACTTCTCCCCCTCACCCCTTCTCCACGCAACGTGTTTTTGGCTGGCAGCAAATTATTACACGCTTTTATTAACAAAAATTATGCTCGTCTGTTGATTTGCAGCGTCATCGGAGTGGTGGTAGTCCTTCATCTGCCCCCGAGTCGGCATGAATATTCATCACTAAATATCTGGGAGCCATAAATAGATGCATTCTGGCAGCGGAGTAGGACTCAGGACACAGGATCAAGGAGCAACGCCCGCAGGCTCTTTCATTAATTAAGTTCAGATTTTTTTTTCCTCCTTTTTCTGCGTTTGCCGGACAAGCAGAGTGCGTAGTCAATGGACAGTGGTGGGGAAAATATTTAATAAAGGGATCGAATAATAGGTAAAGATAGCAGCATTACCAGCTTTAAATAAATTATTCCTCTTGGAAATGTTGATAATGGTCTCAGAAAAATTATATTTAAGAAGCAGTTGTGATACTTTTAAACAAACAAATTTATTAATAAAGTTGTATCGTAACTATCCAAAATAATTAATTAAAATTTAATTTCTGAAATTTATTTATTGAGATATAATAAACAAAGCAATACAAATATTAATTAATTTGTTATTTGGCATATAACATTGTTAAGTATTCTTTAATAATTCTTTCAACTATTGACCTATACAAATCACAAATTATTTAATATACACCTGACCTGTAAACAATTTAGTGTCAAATATTTAGCAATACAAAGTGATTATAATTCCAGCAAATTAAGATCAAATTTAACGCAAATTTGAAACCCCTTTGGACCTCTCAATCACGACTCTGTTTGAAAAGCAGAATAGCAGCGATGACGATGCCGATGACAGCGATACACGAGCCACTCAATCTTGTTGAGTAAGCGCCACTAATTTGTTTTTAAGGTCAGCATGGTCACCATGATCCACCTTCTCCACCCACCAACGAACTGCCACCACTTTGCATACTTTATTGACCGCATCGAGAGTATGTGTGTGTGTGTGTGGCGGCCACAACCACAAATACGCTTTTAAGAGGCATTTCCAGGACGAAGGCAGCTGCGACCTGGTCTTGCTCTTGCAATTTGGCTATTAAAAATCATTAGCAGTGGGGAATTTCCGACCCTTTGGACCAAATTTGAGGTGTGTGCCCTCTGACGAGCAGAATCTCCGGTGCATGCCACATTGTTGCAGCTGCATACTTTGTGGCACTCTGAACAGGTATTTTCATTAAAACGCCGAAAGCGAAAATTACAAAATTGGAAACAAAGATCTTTACATCTCTGTCATAAGAAATTTGTTCTTGCTTCTGGCGATTACAAAAATGGAGTAACATTTTTGTCATGCTAACTTAGATAATCATTAAGAAAGACTTTGGCTCTTTTTTAAATGTTTCTCTGCGGCTAAGTTTTTTAAATATATTTGTTTTATTTTCAAACCTACAATATAGTTAAATTTATACATATTAGTGCTTGCTATAAATAAATAAATCTTTGTCAAAAACCTGTTGATTACATAGTTTTAAATTCACAAATGTTTCACATATAAATCTTTTATATCAAAGTAGACTATGACACTTTGCTTATATTCTTATTCGTTGCCACCAACTCTATTACATTTTTACACCTACTACACATAACATTAACTCAGCCAGCTGCAAAAACTATAAGGAACCATGGACTGCAAGGCTCCCGGGCTGCCAGAAAGTGTAAGTGGCTCGGAGGTGACCCACTGCAGCATCTCCGCGTTGGATGACATGCCGATCCTAGACGAGTGCACTTCCTCTGAATTGGAACTGCCGAAGGCCTTTGAGAAACTGGAGAAGATGAAGCAGCGGGTGCTGCATTTGCGAGGTTTACTAATACGCCCTTTGCAGTCGAATAAGACCGATTGTGCCCAAGACTTCGACCATATACAGCGGGATATCGAGGAGACCGGCTCAAATAATGTCAAATTGAGGGCCGTGCAGCAGGAAACTGCGAAGGCCTACCAACAGATCGCCGAAGTGAGACGGCGACTCAAGGAGTCCAAGGTCTTTCTGACCAGACTGGACCAAAAGGTCCAGCGAAACATACAATGCACTAAGAAATTGTCGAAAAAGCTGCTCGAGGTGCCCAAATGGCATGACGAGCTGAAGCACCACACTGGATTGTGCCTGGAGCGAAACCATGACCTGGACATATCCAGAGGCAACTATCTCGAGTACAGCGACGATTACGTGCGACCCATTCAAACCAACTTGAAAGTCAGTTTTGCCTCTAAGGTTGGTTTTTAAATTATTAAACACCATTTTAAAATAGGCAGCAGGAAAACGATGTTCATATTTATGGAGGGAAATAATTTATTGAAAGTTTTATTAATATATACTAATACGTCTTTTGATTTTTTTTTTGGTAAATAACAATAAAGCAAAGATAATCGTAAGTCGTGATCGTAAAGGACTTCTGTTATAAACGTCAAAAACTTTTTTTGTCCGCAAAGTGTATAAAAACCTAACGAACTCGAAATAAAATAAATAAATGTCCCAGGATACCCTTATATAATCAGTGTCAAATATCTATTGTTTTTCGTCCTTTCAAAACTTTTACATGATATTTTAGCATGGGAAAAAATACTTTTTAAATTTATATAGGCATGCTGCATAAGATTAAACTTAACTATAAATTTAATTTCTGATTACTGGTTTTTAAATAAAATATATTTCTAGAAGTCATTTTGATGCTTTAATTATAATTTTGGTTTCCACATCGGTTTAATTTTTTTAATTTAAACAATTTTGCCCAAAGGTTCCCATTATTTGCTACAAGCATGATCACATCGAACTGTCCAGCGCGTTGACTAAAACGCGGAAGCTGCTCCTCAAGTGCTACGACCACCTGATGAAGTTCACCCAGAACCTGGACGAAGCCCTAAACCCGGGATACGATAACACCAAACTGCTGCCATCGGTGTCGGAGCTTTCGCTGATTGTCCAGCAGAACAACAATTTGCCCAAGACCAGGAGATCCAGCATAAAGATGCGGCGATCCTTCAAGTTCGCCTGGGCTGCTCCTTTGCCCAAGCAGGAGAAGCACTGGCTCGTCCAGGATTCCGATGATGATAATTGAAAGAGCAGTCGACCGCAAAAACATAGCGTATATTGTGTAATTTGAAGTCTCGTCCAGTTCCGATGGTTTGGCGGGGAAATAATGCGCATAATGAATATGCACACGGACAGGCGGAATAAAACACACAATGACCGGGGCTAATTGTGCAAAAATGTTTTAGCAAATATTTTGTTAACAAATTTTGTGGCCATTTAAGCCACAGAAATGCAATTAGCCGTGAACGTAATTAACCAAACAAAATGAGAATGCGAGTGCAGTGGCCACTCCGAAAACCGACAATAAAAAATTAGAAATTGGCAATGGGAAAACCAGCTGACGGCCGGATGTGCACAAAATTAGAATTTGAGTTTGAATTTGAATTTATTTTAGAGAATATTACGCAGTCGACAGGGGTTGCGATCTGTGGGAAATTGATGGCCGGCATGTCTTTGACACCTCGGCGGAGCTTCATTTCAGGTTGACGAGGGTTCAGTGGGTTCGCTGGGGATTTCCCCGGGGAGGAGCAACAGGTTTGTCATGTCCTGGCGTAGAGTAGAACGGAACTCCGGCCATTTCGGTTATCAAATTGAGCAAACAACGGCACGACCGACCAAAGTTTCTTGCCAAATTAATTGAACGGACTCTGTCCGCAGGAATCGCAAGGCAACCTTTCACCTTTCACCTTTTGGCAGGACACTTAATTTATCGGGCGAATGCGAAACCGAAAATTTAATTTAATTAGTGGTCTCGGAGTGTTCGAGTCGCTTAAAGGCCTCCTTGGAGTAAAACTTTTATGGCAGCTGTTGAGCAAGGATGTGGCGTGTTCTGCCCTTTATGCCTGTAATTGCGCATTGACTGCACATGTCCTGGTTGCCAACTTCCCGGGTCCATTGTCCTTTTGTGCGAATACCTGGAATACTTGTGCCCGACTTGCTCTGACCCTGCCACCCATTCATATAGTTTAATTTGCATTCATGTGCCAAGTGAGGGGCAACCAAAGTCTAAGGAAACTTGTTCCGTTTTAATGGGAAAACCTAAGCGTTCTCAGATGGGAAACTTACCTATTCATAACTCACCTATCATTCCCATTTCCTGATTGAAAACTGTGCCAAATTTCTACTATTTCCAATATCCATCAATCAATCAATCACTCAACTCATTAAGGCTGCTAAAAAGTTTATCTGCAAACAAATTGAAAATTTTAATAAAAATTCTTACGCTAAATTACGCTCAACAATCAAGTCCCCACCTTCTCCTATTGGAATTCCCAATCCTCAGTCATTGTCATTGTCCAACTGTTCGCTTAAGTGGTGTTAAGTATTTGAAAATCTCTGCTTCGGTTTTCCGCCCCAGTCAGTCCCATTCCCGCTCCCCCCTTCGCATGCCATCCGTTTTATTGTTTTACGACAGTTGGCCAAATACTTTGGCTAGCTGAAAGTTTTGCCCTCATGGTCATCCAATTGTCTGTGATTTACGGAGGCTTCTTCTCCAAGGATCCTGCGGCGGACGTCCAGTCAGTCAACGGAGCGAAGCGGAACCCACAACAGAAACTGGAGACCAGCATTTAGTGGATATTGATTTATTGCTCCTCAACTGACGAGACAAGTGGGTTCCAAACTATGTACTGTATTTTTTTATAAACAAAAATTACATCTTAATAAGAATGAAATATATAAATTTGACAACTTTTAAAATAGGTTTAAAAAATATAAACAACAAATTATGGTATGATTTGTTAGCACGAACCTAAAAAAACCCGTTTTGAACATTTAATTTTTAGAAAAATAACTTAGATTTCAACACTTTGTTGTTTCCAACTTGTCTGGTTAAATATTATTATTAATTTTGTGACATTTATAAATGAAAATTGCAGGGGACATTAAAAAAAGTAAAAGCGTATTATTAAGAAAGGTTTATTCAATATATCGAATCTAAATAATATTTAATTCATATTTTAATTTGATATTAAATATGTTTTTTAAAAGGTGTGCTCTCAAGAATACTTTTTTAAAATAGAATAAAATATTTAATAAGGTGATATTTATGTATGAAGTCTATATTTTCTCATAGCTGTCGACGATTCCCTGAGCCCTCACTTCATCGAGGACCCGCAGGCACTTCTCCATGGGCGTGACCACGCAGAGGGGTTTCCTGCCACTAAAATAGGCGCTGCTTGGTCGGGCATAGCCCACCTGATGTCCATGCAACCAGGAGGTGATCTCGTCCAGACACAAACACTGCCACGGATTCCCCTCCAGACTGATATGTCCCAATTTCTGAAGACCTTCCGATGACTTTAAGTCCGGCAAATAAGTAAGACGATTGTTATTTATTTCTAGGTGGGTGAGACCTTCAAAGGTATCTAGAATTTCCGCCTCAATCTTCTCCAGTCGATTTTCACCAATCGTCAGCAACTGTAATCGTCTCAGGGGTGCAAACATACGAAGATCCAGGTTGATTAATTTATTTCTCCTCAGTCTAAGTTCCTTGATAAAAGGCAGTGAAGAAAGCGACAAAGGATGCAGCTCCGCAATATAGTTGTTGCTCAAATCCAAATATGTAAGATTGCGGAGAATAGTGTGCCCAAACACACTAATACCCAGCATTTTGATATTATTCCTACTTAAATCCAATTTTTTCAAGGCCGTGAGATTGGCGAACACTTGCTCGGGAAGAATCGAGATTTTGTTGCCCTGCAGTTGAAGGGATTCCAAGGAACTCAGGCCAATAAAAGCCCTCGGATGGATCCTGTTGATCTGATTGAGCCATAGATTTAGGGTTCTCAGCTTGTTGAGTTTGCAGAATACCAAATCCTCCAGAACTTTTACATTATTTGAACTATAATCAAGCAGATCCAGTGGTGCTTCTTCGCCTGGACCCAAAAAAAGAGTTCGCTTGATCTCGTAAAGATTGTTGTTGGATACATTTAAGACTCTCAATTTCGGCAAGGCATAGAATATACCCATTTCCAGGTTCTCCAGCCAATTGCTGTGCAAGTGCAGTTCCTCCAACTTGGGTAATCCCCGCAGGCGGCACCATTGGAACTGAGGTATTATGAAAGGTTATATAATTGTTCATATAGTGGCATATGGATAACTTACATCCCTCACATTATTGTTACTTATTGACAGGTATCGCAGGTTGGCATTCTCGCCCAGAGTCACATTCTCCTGTTCATTGGTGGTTAGATCCAGGAATCTCAGCTTCTTTAGATCCTTAAAGGCATCGGGCTCTATCTCGGCAATCAAATTGTTGGAAAAGTTGGCGTACTCCAAGTTGGCCAATCCACTCATCAGTTTGCCAGTGATAATCTGTATGTCATTATAGCTCACATCCAGACTGATCAATTGGGAATTATTGGGAAAGTTCTGCGCCTGCAGTTCCTCCAATTGGCAATGGGTGAGGTTCAGTTCCTGCAGAGCCTCAAAGTCCTGTAATCCTCTTTCGCCCAGTGTCACTCCGCCGGATTCAGATAAATCCAAGTGTAAAAGTTTGGAGAGACCTGGCAATTCCCCATCCTCCGCATTTTCGATGCCTGTGTGCTCATTTACAACTTTAACGCTTTGCCAGTTTTCCCCGATGTATCGATTTAGTTGCTCGAAGCTCTCGATTTCCCGGCACAGGTGACTACCCTTTCCTAGATCCTCGCACTCCTGTAGATCCTTCCCGAACACTCCGCATACAAGCAAACCGATCAGAACTCGCAAAGCCTTCATTTTTGCAACTGAACTGAGCTCTAACCTGTGCCAAGTGCATTGCCTTAACTTGTGTTTATTTTTAATCAAAATAAACTCGTTTCAGTTCTCTTGAGGAGCCGGTTTCCAGTCGAATTTAACAAGATCAGCTGATGAGTTAGTGATGGTCTCAGTTCAATCGAAAGAATATATTTTCCCAGCCCAAAAGTAACTTTATAAGTTTCCATAGATAATCACACTATTATAACAATATTTTAAAAATTATTCACATTGATTACTCTTAAAAACAAAACTTATTAAAGACTAAACAAAATTCTTCAGAATGTACAGTATAAAAGCTCCAGAGCCCATTTATAATACCTAAAAAACCTCAGTTAATATCCCTGTTAAAAAATCAAATTATACATCAGATCTTAAGCTTTTGTCGGAGTTTGCCTCAGTTGATGTACGAACGAGGCTAAGTCTTCTAAGCCGACAATTGAACTGTAAACTCAGAGGAATTATATCCAGTTTCTCATCTGTCAAGTGCTAATTTGGACTCTCTTTTTCATTTCGTTATTTAAAAAAAAATAAATCACAAAACAATATCTAAAACATACATTTTAAAGTCGCCATAAATTAAGTATAAATTTCGTTACATGGTTCAGAGCATTGTCGAACTAACTTTTAACCTTAATTTTTGTCATATATTTTTGAAATAAAGTATAAATAATCAGAACCGATAAGTTGCTTAAGATAAAATCACAAAATCTGGTAAAACCAGAGTCTGCATGAATATGCCATATTTAAACTGGTGTCGGGGAAGAGAATATAGTTTTCAAGATTTATTTGACCATTATACATAAAAAGAAAACATAGATTTCGTCTATTATAAATTTCCTGACAGCTTAACAATAAACATTGGTATATATATGTTTCTATATATAAGAAAATACAGTTTAAAGTACATGGGTTAATAACGAGCAATCCGTTAGTTAGTTTTTGCTTTAGTGTGCATCGTTGTAAATTCATGAGTGAATCAGATTTGTCGTTGAATACAATTCGTTGATGAGGCGAAATAGCAAAAATGCTCAATAACTTAACCATATACTGGCGATGTCCTATGAAGGAAGCCTGAGTTGAATGGATTTGATTATCAAAAATAACAAAGGGTTCAATAAGCATTTGGTACAGAAGACTAGTTCGCGACAGTTCACAGGGAAGATATTTGGATGAAGCGGCAAATTAATAAAAAGGCACAACATTTAATCCTCGCTACAGCACCCGGTTTCGCAAAGAATACCAGCCACCTCGCATAAACATTCGCAGAACAAGCCACCACATGATTCCTAGAGCATTCCGGGTCTATCGGTCTCCCTGTTGCCGGACTTCTCAAAGAACATGGCATCCTGTGGATCAAAAGGAGAGCATTTAATTAGTCGGATTTACTTTAACAGATGTAGGAACCATAGCCCGGCTAGCCTACTCAAACTAAGCTGGAGGATTTGATGGGCTGGGGGATAATATGTTACCTCAGCACCAACGAAATCTGCGCTGCAGACGCCTCAACAGCTTGAATCGATAGAAATGTACGCTATACAACTGATTGGCAGGGGCCAACATTGGGTTACTAGGTAAATCTAACCGAAGGGAAGCACTTACAATCAGGAATGTGGCACCCAGCAAAACGGCCTTCATGCGCACATCCAGGTCCATGGGGAAACTAATGCCGAAGAAGTCAGCATCCGTGAATATCTCTCGCGCCAGTCCAGACCATTGCTTCGAGATCTTGCCGACCTTCTCGCCAGTAAGCGACACAACCTGAATAACAAACAATATTATAAACAAAAATATAATAAATATATATAAAATGCAAAACATACATTGAACTCAACGTCGCCGCAGAGCGAAAAGGTGCAGAAGGGTCCTTCGATGCGCATCACCGTGTCGCCGAGGTGATTGAGGATCCGGAACGAGGGCGAGCAGATGGACC
Organism: Drosophila fuyamai; assembly: GCA_018153365.1. Taxonomy (NCBI): domain Eukaryota; kingdom Metazoa; phylum Arthropoda; class Insecta; order Diptera; family Drosophilidae; genus Drosophila; species Drosophila fuyamai. Next base: position 10,297,362 of record JAECXW010000155.1, read on the forward strand.
ACTCCTGCTCGATGGAGCCGATGACGTTGCCGGGCGGTGCCGAGACCTCGATGCTCTGCAGGCAGCAGGGGAACAGACAGGAGGAGCAGGCCAGCGGCCGGTGCATGTGGATCACCTCCTGCTGGAAGTTGTCGAAGATCCTCATGTCGAAGGGACGCGAAGGACCGCAAATGTTGCGCGTACAGCAATCGTTGTCCTCCGCCGCGAAATAGACCTTCTGGCCCAGAGCGTTCTTGATCGAGAACTTGTTGTTGGTCTCGAAACCGGTGAAGGCCTCGAGCAGCTCGACCTTCTGCTTAACTAAAAGCTGGTCGATAGTCGTAAGGTACTCCAATCCGCGCGGACAGTTCGGAATTCCGCTGGGTATACTCATCCAGTCTCCTGCAAAAATATAAATTATTAGCTCTCAATGATTTAAATTTAATAGATGATTCTGTTTGGATAAAAGTCATTTAAATTTAATAATGATTTCAAAGTAAAACTGTACAAGAATGTGATGTTCTTTTCTATTAGACTTCGTGTAATCTTGATGGATAAATTCAATTTGTCCGCACAAAAGGGCATCTTTTTCAGCTCGTTTAGTGGCCAGTGTGTCAATTTGTCAATGTCGCCGGCACAATTGCTTGAACGCTCTAATTGGGGACATTACAATGGAGCACACCCCTCCTGAATATCCCATAGACAACCCCCCAGCCACAAGCTATTATGCTAGCTAATGCATCGCGGTTCTTGTATCTAATCTAAGCGATTAAGATGTACTTTATTGCGGTCTGTAAAGATATCCGTCCCAATAAATATTTAATTTCACAACGTATGGCAACCTTGAAATGATTTCCATAATTGGGATATTTTTAGATAAAAAAGGTTGGACTTAAATTTTTCGCACCTAACTACAGTGGATATTGTTTATATGGGTCTTTAACAATTAGCAATAATAATCATTTGACTGTTTTATTTTGTTTTTCCTATGAAATTCAATAATGACGTACTTTTATTTGAATAGTTCTTGAAATACCTCTTGTCTGAATTTTAACGAGATACCTTTATATTTTTGATACAATTTTTAAACAAACAACTTTATACTTTGATTCATTAACATGATTACATTCATTAGGGTAATTTTAAGTTTCTTTTAGCTTATTATTAAATGCTGTATCAAATTGAAGGAATATCGCAAGATCGTATATAAATAAATAATACACATCTGGTTATTTAAATTTATATACAGAAACCTTTTTTCTTGTCCTGATTTTTAATAGAATTGGCTAAAAACAGGAAGTTTTCACTAGATTAATATAGTTCCTTATCCAGACTGCATTTTAACCTCCTACACTGACACTTTTTTTTTAATATTTCTCTAGTCAAACAGAATAGGATCCTGTCTCTATATCAATATAGTTCCTGGACGAGACCTCCTCACCTCTTGTCCTCGTCGCTGATGTAGAACTCGTAGCCCTTTCGCTTGGCCGACTTGTTCAGTCTCATGGAATGTCGTAATTTCTTGGGCAGCGGTTTGTTGGCCTCTCGACAGACCAGTTGCCTCAGAGTCTGTGACCTCGAGCAGAGCTGATTGTATTGGCTGTATAGCGAGTGCCAGATGAAACGCAGCACTTTTGAGCCACTTTTGACACCTCTGCCGTGCGACTCCTCCGAGTTGCCACGATTCTCGGCATTTAGGTCCAGCATGGAAACACCATTGCAGACGCCACTTAGTGGATTTTCAGTGGACATTTTCTAGACTTTGAGACACGACCGCCTGCTCAGCTGCACAGAGATGAACTAACTGGAGCGTAGCTCTTGGTCGTCGGGGAAAAATCAACGCCATCCATGACGACGGGCGTTTTAAATGGCGCTTTGTATTATTTTATTGGTTCAATTAAGGCGGACGCTCCGCTTTCCGATAAGCGCCAAAGATCTGACGGGGTTTTGGCACGTGTAAACAAAAACACAGATAATAACAGACAGTCTAAAACCTCGAAATCTCTAACACTCACTGAAGTGCTTAGATAAATGTTTGCACCCCACTTTACCTTCGGATTCTATGTTCTAGGCGAGCAAAAACCATTCGGAATGATGGGTTCAGTGGTTGCACTCCTAGAACTCTTAAGACAACTGATTGGACATTATCTCAGGCGCAGGGCAATGACACGCCGAGCACACAGAGATGCGCTTTTGTTTTGATTCGATGAACCAAACGGAATATGACGTCACTCGATTATATAAAAAGTAAAGCCAGATATGATAATCATGGATATCTTTAAAGCCAACCAAATTCGAAGGCTGAAGCCGAAAATAAAAAAGGTTTCTTTTGATAGATAAGAAAATTTTAAAGAAAATTATCTAATAAGTCTAAATAAAAATGTAAACACAAATTTAAATCCAAAAAACAAAAGCCAACGTTTAGGTATAATGACCTAAAAACAAAGTACAAGGTACTCTTATAATGCCTTTACTTATTTTGTAGGTTATTGCCCCTAGAATTTATGGGCTAGGCTTATCATTTCGCCTAAAATGTAGGTTATTTTGCTTTGTTGGTTTTTCAACATTATTTTTTTAAGTTTTTTTGGAAACTAATTAAATGGAACTGACACGTTATTACTTTTTTACTGAAATTGTGTATTTTAAAATTACTCTATTTTTGGATTCCGGGTTTAGATTAGTACAAATTCTGTTTTTATATGCCCAGAATTGTTCTAAAAACTTAAGTTTTAAACATAGTTATCTAGTCATTAATTATAGTTTTTGATTACTTGCCTGCTGGTCCGCCTGGTGCCACTCCAGGTTGCATTCCGGGTCCCATTCCCGGACCCATTCCTGGACCCATTCCCGGCTGCGTGATAATGGGCTGTTGGGGCTGTCCCGGTGGATATCCTCCGAATGCGTGTCCAGGTCCTGCTGGTCCGGGGGGATATCCTCCGAAAGCCTGCGGAGGTGGTCCGCCTCCACCCACGTAGGGCGGTTGGTTTCCTCCACCACCCACATATGGCGGTTGACCTCCTCCACCGCCCACGTAGGGCGGCTGACCTCCTCCCCCACCCACGTAGGGTGGCTGACCTCCTCCGCCACCCACATAAGGTGGTTGTCCTGCTCCATAAGGCGGTGTCTCTCCGTACGGCGGCATCTGAGGAACTGGAGCGTAACCGGCTTGCTGCGGACCAGGCGAAAAGCCCTGAAACGATCGAGTGTTGAGTGGTAAGTGAGGAATGTACATTGTGTATTTTTCGGGGGCGTTGTGGTAAGTTTCTCTGTCGATTCTCTGACGTGTACTTTTTATTGCTCTACTTATCAACAAATTTGCTCCCAAGGGAGTTCTAAGTGGTTTTTAAATATATTTAGCACAAAGGCGGACTATATTTCATTATACGCACAGTTTCATTTATGCTCACCAGAGAGTTTGTATATATTTTTTAATAACTCTATCTTGCACTCAGAAAAAACAAAATTACGCTGAATGAAATATCTAATTGTTTTAGTAAAACCCATTTTGTATAATTAAGTTTCAAAACTAATTTGTATACAAATTTTTTTGTAAATAATAATACAAAAAATAAAAATGTACATTTTTAAAGAAAATAAAATTTTAAGCCTGCTTTTCAAAAATTTTACTATAATTTTAAGTAATAGTTGTATATAGTTTTGTTGTGAGAGGCGGAAAAACAATTGTCGAAGTTTCAGAGTCAAACGGATATGACTGTTGAAGCAGATAAATAATATATGTATATATGTAATATATTTATTTATATGGATTGCTTAATTTAAATCCCCTTTTTGCTTAGCAAGTAAAGGGGCATACAAATATTAAACTTTTATAGGTAAGAGTATTATATTATTTTATTAACGAAGAGTATTCAAATTGTTACTTGCTTATGCAGGCTGCATTACTGGTTTTAAAATATGTACATTGTTTTCGCAGTTGTTTTTTCCCGGGCAAAAAAAAAAAACATTTGTTGATATTTGCATGTGTATCTGTTTGCTGATTCCGCGAAATCGCGTGTGATTCGAATGAATCTCCTCCGTTATGTGGTTATGGTTTATAAATAAGCAAATACGAACTGGCATGACGTCATGGTTGTTGGGGTGCGTGAATAAGGAGCGCCCTATGGCACACCACCCACTTCCCTCCCGCTTATCTGAATTGCAGGGGAAGTGACACTTTTGGAACTCACGTAATTCACGGGCGGCGGCGGCTGTTGGTGACCCGGATTCGGGGGATACTGAACGGAGTGGATGCCACTGGGCGTCGGTGGGTATCCGAATCCCTCGGCGGGCGGAGCATTTGGCTGATATCCGGATCCAAAGCCGGGTGGGGCGTAACCGCCCTGGTTAACGTTGCTCTTCATTTCGTTCGATTTTCCTCGCTTTTCCCACTTTTCCTTTTCTTCGGCTGATCTCCGAGTGCTGCGTTGTTGTTGCACTGGAGCAGTATTGTTGCGGCCACGCCCCCAACGAAATCGCAACAATGTTGTTTATATTTTGGACCCACAATCTATTAAATAGTTTTGGAAGAGTGAAATTCGCTCAATCAGGTGGCTTTTGAAGTGTTACCGCCGCCTGACAGCAAAATAATACCAAACCTTAACTACAATATACTTCTTAAAGACATTTTTTTCAAAATGGGGATATTCCTGAAACTGATTAAGCAACATTTTTCTTTTTCCTTAAATTTTAATTTATTGATTTCCAATAATAAGTTAATATTTAATATTAATTAAGTTTATTTGTACCTCGAAATTTTACAGGAGTGGGTATAACAGTATGTAAGATTTTTTGACATACAGATGGCGCCACAATTTTTATAACATCTATTAAATTGCACTTGTAAAAACCATGTACTGCCTAAATAATAAACAAATTGAAGCATAAATTAAAATTAAAAACAAAAACACACACAAATTAAAATGTTAATTAATCGTTATAAAGAATAAAAAAATTATATATGTTTAAGCAGCACCAAATCTAACTTTAAACAGAGCTCTGCTATTAGCAGACAACCAACAGCCGAGACACCTTCCTTGCCAGCGACCTAAAAGCAAAGACACACACCACTGCTGTGGTTCCTTGTATCAGGGTTTTAGTACATTTTGAAATTAAATTTGACTTTTGGCGGCTGTGAAATATCAGAAACTGTTGCGAATCGTATTTCTATTTATATTTCTTTGTGATTGGTGGAATGCCTATTTTTCAGTATTAAAACGAACGATTGCATCATTACAAAATATTAAGTTCCCTCATATACATACATAGTTTGTCATCATCAACGAGTTATGGTTGCTTGCATGACCTTATAGCTTTTAACAAGTATAGAAAATGCTCTATTTAAGCTTAAAATCTTTTTGGTTGATGATGTTTAAAAAACTATGCATACATACTTAAATTTTACAATTATAATTATTTTGTTATACATTAATTGAGAATGTGCAGACCTACATAATTTAAATTCAAATCGAATCGAAAGTAAAATGTCTGAGGTGACCACAATTTGGTTTGAACAGGGAAATTTGTATTGGATTTCTGTAAGCAAAATTTCAATTTATCAAACTGGTAAATATATTTTGTTAAATTTTGTTACACCCTTATTGACCATTATTAAATAGAGTTAATATAAGAAAATAATACAAAAATCTTAAAAATCCATTTTGTATGCCACAAACCTATAGACACACACACACACACACCACTATCACAGAGCACAGCCCACATTTTTTTCTAATGCGCAAATTTCCATTGTGAGGGTGCGTCTCCCTTACACTTACAAAGTGCGACAGAGAGGGGCTTCGAGGGTGGGACGGAGAGAGGGATAGAGAGGGCGGCGTAGTTAGCGCGCATAAAAAATGGCGGTTTCCGACGCAAGTAAAACGCAAAAAACAAATGAGAAAAAATGAGAAAAAAAAAACGTGGGCAGGGTGAGGTTTTGTCGTTGGAGCGAAAGAGACAGACTGCTGAACTGCTGGAAAAAAATGCTAAAAACTGTGTATATAGAAAAAAACTGCGAGCAGAATTCCACCCCATGACCACGGACATTCAGGACATCCAGCAGACGTCCCTCACTCACACACACCACTGTAATTACCCATACAAATGCAGCGGGAAATGGTGGAATCGTCATCAACATCATCGTCCTGGTGGGAGGACCTTCCACCCACACACAGAACAAAATCGCAAATATATCCTTGATATCCCGAAAAAACACCAACATCAGAAATATAATTTCTTAAGTATTAAATAATAAATATTTGTTTTGATAAAAAGAAAAATATAAGATTTAGTTTTTTAATCATTAAAATACGCTTTATGAAATATCCAATAGTTTATATTATAAAAATCATACCTTTACGATATTAAAATCGACTTAACCTTCATAATGGTTGAATATTAGTCGAGCTGTATAAATTTATAACCAAATTCAAAAGTTGTTTCTTAAAATATTAATATTAAAATCACTTAACACCTTTATCATATTAAAATCGATAGGTTTGAGTGAAGTGACGATATTAAGTCTTGCTAATTAATATGTTAGTATTTTATTATTGACTAAACTTTTAAAAAAAATAATAAAATCAGGTGAAATAGTTGTTTATCTTAAAAAATAATTGAGCAGGCAGGATTAGGGAATAAAAAGTGTAGTTTCTTCCCGTGTGGAGCGGATTCGGTGTATTTAGAGGGGTCCTGCAGATGGATTCATCAGGGTCAGGGAAGAAATCCAGAAATGAGCGCTTAATGCGCCATATAACGCGATATTTGTGCCTGTGTGGGTGAGTTTAGCACATTCAATTAGTTGACTTTGCAATGGCAGCAAATGCAGAATGCGAAAATAAAACAACCGACTGAGAATGGGAATGGGAATAAGAATGGGAAACAGGAACGAGAACATATTTGCGGTTGGCAACCGACCAAAGGCACAAAAGCCTGGCTCAGCAGTGCCGCAATTGTTGCTAAGCCACCGCCCCCCTGCCGCCACCCACCCACCACCCCCGGTGGCCCCACCCATGACCTTTGGCAGGGCCGCCGTCGGTGAACGGTTCAGTGCAGGAGAGGCTCTCAAAAAATCAGGCAAGCGGCAAGCAGCGAGCATAATGCAACGGTAAACAGCAATGCGGGTCCCTGCCCTTGGCCCCTACACTCATAAAAATAGTATAAATAAACAAATGTACAGTTAATACAAATTAATTTAGTTCCGTATTATTATCCGATTATTTGAGCATATACTAAACCAAACAAATCAAAACCACTTTAAATTGGAATGTGCGTAAGCCATTTGATTATAAAATAATCTTTATAAAAACAATGCGAAAAGAAATGAATTATTTAAGACACAATTTAGTTACTTAAGTTTAGAAACTTTATTATTACTTTATTTAATTGAACAAAATTATTTAATTAACTTCGAAAACAAGTTCTAACACCCGCCCTACTTACATATTTTTTATCTTTGACAAACGAAACATTTATAAATTAGATAAACCCAAAGCTTCTATTTGATTCATTGCAAAATGCCTTGTGAATATAACGTAATAATTAAAGCTGAAAACACCTAAAGATAGCATTGTTTTGCACTGTGCAGAAAAAACCCCTCAAAGTCCTGGATCGGGTTTCGTTTGTGCCTTGCAAAGCGCCTCATTAGCCGTCGCTTCGTCCTTAAAGCTGCTGGCAAGGAACAAATTCCGGCTTTACCGAATATTCTGGTCGACTATCACAAATGCGATCTAATTTATGGCCCTGTGTCTCGCAAGAAATCGAAAGAATCGGAGACTGGGACCATAAATCAAGTTTCAGAGATGCGATCAAGTGGACTTCTAATGTCCCGATCGATCAAAGCTCCTTTTGTCACGCGGCCAAAAATAAGAGACGAAATGCAGCTGCTGCCGAGGAACCAATCAATCAATCATTGTTTAAAAGAAGATGAGGAAGATACAATACAATAATACAAATTGTATAATGCGATTATTTTGTAAATAAGATTCAATTAAATTACATTATAATTCATATTAAAGTTAATAAAAATTCAATAAAATTACATTTATATGATAGAATAACCGAAAATAATAAAAGAAAATAAATGTTTGCTTTTAATTAAATTCCAAAGACGTTATGACAAATATGATTTTAAATTAGTTTCAAGAATTTGGTTATATTTAATTAACTTTAAAATCTATGCTTTTATTACTTCGTTTTATTGCTCTAAACAAGGTGGTCACATAAATACAAAAATAAAAATAAATACAAATATTTTACAAATTAAATTGGTTTTTAAACGATATAGTAAAAACTTCAATTTATTTCCTGGTTAAAAATAAGAATAAAGTTCATATGGTTTCCGAAATCCGGCAGATCTTGACCATTTAACAGAATCCACATTGCGTTGGGTCAGTGAAGCGTGGGAACACACACATCACCATCACGAGAAATGAAACGAAAAAATGTGTCAATGCCGCGAAGGGGGAATTGCAACTGCCACTGCCACCGCCGCTGCATTTGGCCAATGGCCAGTTGTTGGCCGTCCTTTTGGCCAGCTGCATCATCGAGTCCACATGTGCATATGCCAAATGCAATCACGATGTCGCGATTTCCAAAACGAATGACAGGAAGTGCAGAGCCGCAGATACAAAAGAGTTAAAAGAGTTAAATGGATGGGGAGACAGTGGGGCCTTCACCTTTACACACCTGGCCCAAAGCACTTCACCTTGTCGTGGGTCAGTTAACAAGTTCACAAATGGAATGGCAAAAAGGGCGAAAGTGTGGTCCGGCTAATTGCTTAATTACGATCCACGGACAAGAAGGTCAGCCGACTGGCTGGCTGAGGAAAACTGGGTCAGGAAAGCCGGCGGAAAAAAGGGTTGTGCGGAAATCTTAATGAGTTTTCATTCTGGCCGCGCCCCGCCCTTGGAATGTTTTCCAATTAAAAGCACAATGACCCTTTTTCCCCAGGGCCCTATGCTAATGAGCCAGGCACGCACTTTACTTTTAGCCCGGCTCTGGCAAATTAATTACCCAGCGTTGAACTTGAACTTGTCTGACCGTTCTTAAAGCTGGCTAAAAATCAATAAAAAGATTTTTAGCGGCCAACAGCAGAAGCAGCAGAAATATTTTAATGGAGGAAAGGGTTGCAGGGTGGACCTTGTCTGGTCGCCACATGTCATGGCCAAAGATTTAAATCAGAGCCGACAGCCGGGCGAACTGTGTGTTTTTTGCCCGATTTTTCTTCCCCTTTTTCGAACCCTTTTCTACGGCGCTTTGTCCTGGCCGAGTGGCTCAACCCTTTCTGCTTTTTTTTTTTTGTTTTTTGATATTTTTTCGGCAGGACGCTGGGCAGGACTTTGACAGGATGCTGGTCGCTGGCACACGGTAATTGCTTATTTAAGCGCGCGCCTTTATCCTTCAACGGGATGGCGGGATATGCAAACACAGGGGCAGCGGCGAGGAGCGGAAAATAAATTTGAAAAAAAAAAGCGAAACGCGAAACAAAGGCCAAGTAAATGCCCCGTGTAATTACAGGCCCGGGGAATGGCGGGGGGCGGGGCAGCTGTCTAGCCGGACCATCCAGAAATATCCAGGATTTAGGAATCTGCTTCCAGGAGCATCTCGAAATGAACTGCAAATCAAGCTCGAGGGTAGCGGCAATCCACGGGTCACCGTGCGTGCATATTAAAAATGCTTTGGAATGATTTTTCGGCTGCCTGTTTGCGGCGATGAGGTAGAGGGACACACTCAGAAAATTAATGTAGTAAAAAATATTTAACGTGAAAATTAGACGAACAAATAACCAGCCTTTATTTCATTATTATACAATACAATATGTATAAGTCAATCTATATGTCTTGGTCCTTTTATATATTTATTATGCAGATGTAGGATTAGTGTGCTCTTGTCTTTCCTAGAATTAATTGATATTTTTCTTTTACTGGCGAATTATAAAATACTATTCTTTTGGTATTAAGAATTATAAAATGGCTTAACCGAAAAACTAGAAATAAATTCCTAAAGAAATGTTGAAAAGACCTTAACAAATTTGTAATAATTTTAAAAAAGAGAAATATATAATTGGACCTTAACAATAATCAATTAAAAATAAATTTCTAGAGAACATAAACTCGGGACAACATATTTTGGGGACTTTAATAATGGTTCTAGCTTGACATCTTGTATTTAATTATTTCGCTGCTTATATAAAGTTCTCTCTAATAAATACAAATAAAATCAGTGTTAAATTTTGTGATCATCGTCTAGAGATCACTGGTTCTTCTCAGTGTAAGCAAAAGGGTTAGGGCCCACTTGCGGGCAGCTTTCGTTGTGCAGCCGAGTGTGAGGTCCTAACTTGCCTCCCTCCCGATATTGAGCAGCTGTCGCTATCTATTCTGGCCTATCGCCATCTAGAAATCCGAACGGGTCAGGGGTCAACCGGAATTCAAGGGGTGGCTGCGATCGATCTGCCTGCCCTTCTGGGGTTTTCACAGACTATCGCGCTTCGGACTTCGATGCTAGATTAGATGGATAAATGGAGAGGGACCAAAAAACAAACAGACGGACAGCTGTTCCGCAATCGTAACAACTTTTGTTAACAACTCAATAAGCATGGTAAAAATTGCAGAAAAAGCACAAGACACAAGACTGTCTGTCCATAAATTATATCAAGTTGTCATTGATTGCTGAACATGAAAAAACACACTCAACTAGTTTGTCCTAAGCTTGTCAAACTTTAGTAGTCAAAAAAGTGATCAAATTTTATTTTAATACATATTACTAATTTGAAATCAAAGTTCGAATATGAAAAATAATTATAGTATTCTAACAAATACCATTATAATTAAATTCTTAATTTATTTGATATTTTTTCAAAGTGTAATTATCTTGATTGGTTAGGGACCAGCAAGAAAACCTGCATGTTGGGGCATTTTTTAGCCTTAATGACACTAAACGAAGGTGGACGACGACATGAACTGAATATATATATTTATTTATATCTATATATAACCTGATGGCCAGAGAAGGAAAATCTCCATACGACACAAGAAATAACTGAAATTATTTTCAATTAATTACAAGCGACTGGGGCTGGTATTTGACGCGTTTGACAGACGGTAGGAGTTGTCCATAAAAAGCAGGCGTGTGACGTTCTTTTTGCGGTTCTCAGGTGCTGATTTGTACAGGGGAGTAGACTTTGGGGGCTCAAAGTTCGGGATCAAATTTAAGATTTTTTCGATACATTTTAAAATATTTTAATATGATATAAATTTGGTGACTAGCTTACTTTATTTTGAATTATTATTATCATTAAAACCACAGTATACAAGTATAAGGGCAATTTATATAGTTTTTGCGTTTGTAATATTTTAATTTGATAATAATATGTTTCGTAATGGTACTTTCATTAACTATTAAAAAATTACCAATGTATTTATTTACATTTTATCTATGTTTAAGTAGAGATTGTGAATTTATAAAAATATTGAAATTGTGAAATAAATATATAGTCGAAGCAATTCTGTTTAACCATTTTAAGATTTTGCTACGTAAATATATATACTTTAGCTTCTTCCTTTTGATCTACCTAAATCCCCTTGAAGGCAATGCCTCTGGTTTTTCTGCACTTGATTCTGCCTTTGGCCTTTACCAACGTGGCTAAGCTGCCTAAATGGCTAAAAGCGATTTCGCCAGGCATTTGCATAGACCAAGAGCCGCTTTCCAGCCACAACAAATGCTGGCATGTGAGCGGCGATTGAAGTAATAAACGTGTGTAATAATAATGAATTTTAATGTCGCGCATTAACAATTCTTGCATTTTAATTGGTCCACCCAAACGATAGCGACTGGCTCTCAGTCTGGATCCCAATCCGAATCGGAGTCTGTATCTGAATCTGAAGCAGTGTGGGCTGGCATAAATTGTGGCTGTTGATATGATTTAGTGACATGGAACAATGCACTGGAATTTATGGCAAAAGCTCCCCAATGCATTTAAGCGGATTATGTCAGAGTTCTGCGGTTTGGCGTGTAAATAAAGTTCAGCTGTAATTTGTCAGCAAACATGACAAAATCGGCTAACTCATTTTTTTGCTTGCCGCGGCCATTCGAATGTTCGCAAAATGTTAATGAATGCACAAATCATTTGAGAATGTTGCTCTCCGAATGAAAAAAAAGGGGGCGTATCCACACCAATCGATAAGCAACAAACTGGGGGCGTTTCGGATCGCAATGTGATTGGATTTATGTAAGAGATCTATAAAATGGGTCCAAGGCGGTGGCCAGCACTTCCATTAGGGAATCTGCTCAATCAGTGTCAACGATAAACTGATTTTTATTGCCCCACGGTGGGCCGATCTGAATTGAAATACTCTTTGGTCGAGTTCTATTGAAAAACTATTTATTGTATCATTAATTTTGTGAAATCAAACAACAAAAACAAACCTTGGCCAGAAAATTAAAGAAGTCAAAAGTATAAAAGTGGTCACCTTTTCTCTATAAATAAATGCCTGAAGCTAAATTTGTATATTTTTATAATTTTGGATTTAATTGAATGTAAAATCTGTTAGCATCGAAAAGTCATAAGATTAAATCATTCATCAAGTTTAGTGTTAAAAAAAAAGTTATTTTAAATAATGGCCATGAGCGAAGATAGAAAATTAACTATTTAGTACTTTAGTTCCTTTTTATTGGTTGGAACAGTAAGGCAGAGTATTTTAAAAGTGCTTTTCATCAAAGCCAATCCCACATGTTTTTGCATCGCCCTCGACTGTGCAATCCTTTGCCTCTTGGCCAGGTCGTAAAATTTTTTTTATTTGTGATGGCGCTTCAAGCAATGGGTGGATCTTCATTAGCGCTAAAATGGTTTTCCAATTTGTACCCACCGGCATAACTTACGTACACCTAGCACCGCCCAAACCACTGGTCTCTCGACCACTACCATCGACCACCGACTTTGCTTTAGCACCACTGCAAAAATAGAGATGCCCACTGTAGCTTAATTATGCAAATATAAATATGAATTTGTTTTTTGACAATCAAAAGTCTTACATATAATCTGCTTTTACTTCTGCCACACAATAACAGATTATATAATTATGCTTTGTATAGAGTATTTAAAAAAAAAAGTATACAAATAAAACATATACACAAAAATATCTCCAATAAGTTTTTGTAAGTCCTTTAATATATATTAAATATTAAAAAATATTAAAATAGATTTGAGCTCTGGCTAACTTATTCCAATTTTAAGATCTTTTAAAATAGCAATTTTTCAGTAATAAATACATGATAATTACATGATTGGGAACTATTTATTGTTAAAATTAAATACATTTTTAAAGGTGGTCTTGAAAAAACATTAAATTTTAATTCCATTTATTTAAAGACCGACCAATAGCCAGAAAATAGCTGGGCACTACTGGCCATCTGCAATGGAATTATGGACTTCAGAGCGATCGCCCTGGCCGGACTTGGTTTATGAAGTCGTAAAGAGCACTCCCCTGCTGCTTTTCCCCAGGTTTTTCCCCGCAGGTGAGACGAGGCCTTCGCTCAGCGGCAAGTGCATCAGCATCTGTCACATGCAATTAGAAGTGCGCACCACACACTAATTAACTGCAAGGCGGCCTCCGCTCACCTTTTGAAGTGGAAGTCCCCCCACTTTTAAGCATCCTTATAATGTCGCAGCGCCACTCGAGGATTTCCCCGAGGCAGGGACACAGCAGTTTGTCAACAGGAGACACGCGAAATGAAAAGAAATTGCCACTGTCTGCCGCTGGTTTGCTTTTTACGCCTGGCAGCGGCATCAACGGAAAAAAGGGGCAGAAATTCCGAGGGAAAATGGAGAAAAAGAAAAGCCAAGGAAACGCAGCCATCTGCACGAATTGTAATTGAAAAGATTTCCCTTGAAGGAATTACAAGAGCGTGGCGAGGATCCCTCCCGGTTTTCCTGCCATTCGCTCCTCCTTTTTTACCCGGCGAAAGCTACGAATTTAATAAGGACACCCGCGGCGAGTTTATATTGTACTTTGTGTGAAAAATAATAGTTTTCTAACCAGACGGAATTGGCCAGCGGCGATAGGAGAATTTTTGGCGGTGGGCTGCCCAAGTTAGCATGGAAATAATTTTATTAACCGGAAAATATTCAACAAGGCGGCGGCCCGAAATGCCCTCAAATATGCGGCTTAATGAAGAAATATCAGTGAGCCAAAGCCAAATGGAATTTAACATCCAGCTTAAAGGCATTTTCATTTGCCCCTTTCCCTCCCACAGACTCCATTTTCCCGTTCGCTTCGCCTTTCTCTGACTTTCTGCGGTTTGCAAATGTGGCAATAGCAAATGGAAAAGCTGAGGCATTTTTTAATGAAATCCCTGAAGGGGAGTCAGCCACAAGAACTCTCAGATGAGCTGCAAGTGAAATTGATGGCCAAGGAGAGGTGCAAAAACTGCAGTTTTTAGGAATCTACTACACTGATAAAAAGAATATAGATATCTCCTACTTCTACTCACCTTATGTCAAACAATTTAAATTATGCATCACTTTTTAAAAAAGGAGTTTTCCTATCTAAACGAATTTATTGTTTTGAATTTTGTTTGTTTATACTTTAAGAACTTAGTTAAAACTTTTCTCCATTTAATTTACAATATTTAAACAATTAGCTAATTCATAAAAAGACATTTGAAAAACAAAATCATGGTCAAATACATTTGATTTTTTAATAAACAGTATTTCATATGTCAAAAAAGTCAATAATTAATTTAGAAATTTTTGTAGATTTCTCGGGAAATTAAGTGAAGGGGTACATTTATTTCTATTTCTGCCGGTTTTCCCGGTTGAGCTTTTTGGCTGAAACGAACTTCTTCTGGTTGGTTTGGCTGCGTCTGCGGCATTTCCATTTGGCATCCGTGCCTCGGGAGGCGGAGACACACAAAAGGGTCAGCAGGGGTGGTGGAAAAACCCTCGGGAGGCGCCAATGAACTCAGGTGGCAAATTAAAGTATTAAAATAATTACTTGGCCGCCACAGACAATGCAATTATGAGCAGCAAATTGTGGCGATAGGCGGGGAAAGCCCTAGGGGTGATAATTTCCCTAAACTCCAGCCCTTTTTCGTTTTAATGAGAGTATCAACAATCAATACAATCGATATTCCAATCAATAAGAACCGCACAATCGATCAGTGCAACAACAGTAGCCGAAATGTCAGCGGCAACAACAGCAGCTAAGTGAGCATTGATCGAACCCCGAACTGTGACCCTGAACCCTTAACCCTGACTTTTGTGTGAGGGGTGAGATTCAGCAGGGGTGCAACCCCTGACGTTTTTTTTTTTTTCCATTTTTGGCGGAGGAGAAAAAGGTTAATAGGCTTACTTTTTTGTCGTCCACTTTTGTTTATTGTGA
Source organism: Drosophila fuyamai (assembly GCA_018153365.1). Taxonomy (NCBI): domain Eukaryota; kingdom Metazoa; phylum Arthropoda; class Insecta; order Diptera; family Drosophilidae; genus Drosophila; species Drosophila fuyamai. The sequence goes on from JAECXW010000155.1 coordinate 10,312,715, forward strand.
AATTTGCTCAAGCACTTGAAACTGACAATTTTGTGACTCTGCTTTATTGACTTGCTGGCGGTACCGTCAAAATCCCATTTGTTTGTCAATAAAGTTGCAAAAAACAAGAGCACATGAATGTTTGTGAAACGAGAGGAAGGGACAAAGATATAGATGCCATCCTCCTGTTGCTATTTTTCCGTTTTTTTCCCACTCTGGTTGATTGATGTTCTCACATTGCAAAACAGATTAATGTGGTTTCAAGTTAGTGGAAGGTTGTGATGGATGCTGATGAAGTTGTCTAAGCGAGGAAATCTACCGGAAAATGTCCTCCTAATTGGAGGATAGTTGATGGCTGCCAGGGTCTATTAATCAAAAGAATTGAGAGACTGATAAATGAGGTTTACGTTTCGGAGATGAAGATTGAAATGGAATAAATTTTATATTTATTAGAAAACTCTTAGTAGATTATTTATGGTTTTATACTTTATAAAAATGTTGTTTTAAATAATGTAATAATCAAATATGAATTAAAAGAATGGTTTCAGGATAGAGCAAACCCAAAATTAGTATTTAGATTTAATGTCTGGATATATAAAAATCGTTTAAGGTTTTTTCTTTAATTTAAAGTAATAATTTGGTTAATGGCAAACTGACAAGCCCACAATAAATTAAAATTAAAACTACTAATATCTTTTTTTTCTAGAATAACTTAAATTATAAGTTTTTTAACTCTACAATTTCTTTTCTTTTTAAATATAGATAAAACATAAACTGATTATCGGTTTCTATTATTATGATCTATATTATCGGTGCTTTGCTATATACTTAGCTTTTTTCTAACTATAAGACATTATCCCTTTAACTATACGCTTTTCACCTTTAAATCTAACTTGATCCCTGAGCATTCAACCAAATTCGATTCGCCCGATTTGGAATTCCACTCAACAAGACCGGGCATTAAAATCCGATTTTTTGTCCGCTGCTTTGAGTCAAAATTTATAACACTAAATGCAGCCGACAGCTTGTCAGTGACAATGCGCTTTTAAGCTAACAAGCGTGAGCAAAGCGAAACAACAGCCCAAAATCCATTTACATTAAAATTTATAGAGCATAAAGTGAGCGCTTTTTTATTTTAATTTCATTTCATTTCCAGTGAACAGGGCACCCCATAAGGAGGACACAAAAAATTGTTACAGTTTGACTATAAAATTACAAATTTTCTGTTTTTTTTTTCTTTTTTTTCGGGTCCTTTATTGTTGAAAGAGAATATGTCAGCATGTGATTCCAAAGAGCAAAAAAAAACAAATGACAAAAAAAATGTGAAAAAAAGATTTTAATAAAAACCGACCGGAAATTATGTGCGTTAGGAAGAGGCAGAGGGGTGGAGGGGAGGAAACCGTTGCCATGAGGTATATATATTCACCTATATAGACCATAAGTACGCAGCACAATATTGTTGTCAGAGAGAACGTTTTTTTTCGGAATTTTCTCTTGTTTTTTTTTTGTATTTTTATATGGTGTTGTGTTCCGCACTATTTTAATTTTTCCGCGTCGCTTTCTGTGCGGCACGAACAATTGAATTATTTCAGTACGTGGAAGCTGCGAGGGGTGGGCATTTGGCCATTAGCCGAGTGCCACCCCACAATCATCGGCAGAATCCAGGAGCAATTCCCCGTCCTCATCAACGCCTCACCGAAAACGAGAAAAAATCCTCAAAAAAAAAAAAAATATGAATAAACGGATTCTGGAAAAAAATTTGTAGCAAAAGTTGTACGACGTGACTGTTGGCAAGTTTCTCGTTTTTTTTCCTTACATTCTATTATAATTTTTTTTTAATTTTTAGACGACTTGATTGGAATGTCAGATAAAGTCAAATGGATTTCAGCGTAAATTAAGTTGCCACAAAAATGGAGGATTTCACCCAGCTGCCGGCAGCAGTTTGGTTTGGCATAGAAACAAAGTTTACCGGACTTTGGCGACGCAGACATGTAACAGCAAAAATAACAGATTAAAAAGATTTAGTAATTCATTTTAGTAAAAATGAAGAAATAAAATATGGTTTATTCAAACTTCGCTACTTTGATAACTTAAAAAATGATATTATTATTGTTTGGTGAGTGCAGAACTATTATTTTACAACTTCAAAACATAGCACGTTATTAAAACCCTTTCTTTACAGTATTTCGTATTTTTTATTTGGTAATTTTTTCACAATACTTTTAACAAAAATATAAAACAACGAAGTTCAAAGCAGGACTTTCTTTTAATCCGTGATCCTTTACCTTTAAGCTTTAACTTTGTTTATGTGTATGGGTGCTTGCACAAAAAAGGATAACAGTAAATGATATGTAACCGGTTCGACCGGTTTCCTTGACGAATTATTGTGGTATTTTTTATGAAAATATTTGAGCCATTTCGCATATGAATATCCCGCGAGAAGGAATAAATTAAACCCCTTTTCGGTATGCAGCTGGACATGTTTCGGGTGAATTCAGGTAGGAATTCAATTAAAATTGGTAGGGAAGTAGGGGAAATAGAGCAGCATCCTCTGGACCCTTGACACAATCGCAATCACAGTCCCAAACAGGGAAAATAGAAAACATAGATGATCGCCACATTGTGAGAACACAATCGGCGAACGCCAGTCAGCAACTCCGATCTGCGATCTCCATTCATTACGCGGCATTCATCTTTCACCTTTATGTTTCACCCTTTCACCGAACCGCGTTGACAAAACTGTTGCCTTAGTTCCTAATGCCGCATTATCCTTCGGCTCGGATTGTGTCCTGTGAAGTGACATTCCGTCTAATTTGAATATTTTACCGCCGTCGTCGTCGTCGTCGTGGTCGTTTCCCACGATTTATGCTTATGATTTGCCAGCGGTCCTTTTCTTGGGCCTCTCCACTCGACAATCCTTAACCCTGCTCATTCTATGCTAATGCAGTTGCCATAAATTCGCTTCCTTCGGTGGTCCTGGCTACAGGTTCGCCTTTCTTGGGAGTGTGTGTGTGTTCCCCTCGAAACCCATATTCGAATGAGCTCCTTTGTCTGGCCCGTAATTGTCGCTGAAATTATTTACACATTTTTAATTGGCACTCAAGTGGTCGGGCACCTCCTGCTGATATTTCTCGTGTTCTTCTCAAATCGATTGCCTAGGCTTCCTCATTAGTGACAAAAGCATGTGGAGGTTGTTTCATTATTCTATTCTTAAGGATGTTTGAAAGGGAAATATTTAAGTAACATTTAAAAGGCTTCAACAATTAGGCACTTCTTCTATTGTTTTAAAAATTTAATTAATTTGTATTAATTAAATATTCAGGGCTTATTTAGCTGTTCATAGCTAAGTTAAAAATGTTTCAGCTTCAAATTCTGGAAGAATGAAAACTGTCTTCACCTAGCTAAGTTAAAAATGTTTTCGCGCCGCATCTCAGTTCAATGAGTATTTAAATAATTTATATAAATATGCAAATGTAAATTAAACTATATTTTTCAATATGAACAAGAAAAAATATAAACAATATTTTTAAGACAGTTTTTAATCTGTTTTGAATAGCTACTTTTATAAATCGACCACTATCTGTAACTAAGTTAAAATCAAGCCATACAGACTGGAAGTTATAGAATAAAATTGATGGGAGTTTACATATATCCGACTTTGGGTTAGGGAAGTTGGAGAACCGATAAACAAATTTTTAAAAATAGAACAGAATATCCTAGCCTCATAATTATTACTTTGCTGTGACACTGAAATGATCTACCTTTGATTCCTTTGAGGGCCACTTTGAGGCGGCACTTTTGACCTAGTCCTTTAATTTGGAACCGCCTCCGATTGATTGTCCCGCCATTCGAGGGGCACTTGTGGGGTCTGAGGTGGCCCAGAGGAAACCCTATAGAGTATCATTTGCTTTGCTGACTCGAGGGAAGCGAGTGCAAAAACGTTAAAAAAAAAGTAATTATGCCGACTAAGAGCTTCATCAGACATCCCATTATGCGGCCTGCACTCGACACAAACACACATGCCACCGTGGTGGAAACAAAAGCTGGGCGGGCTACCTTTGTGCCAGCCACAGTGGCCCCGCCCCCTCAACGCCCATCGTCCGACGCCCACAGCCCACCGTCAAACGCCCAACGCCCCTTTTCAACGTCATCATAAATGTTTGCATATGAAGTGCAGGGCGACGGAAAAGGGGGTGTGGCATGCACTTGAGTTGAGGCATTGAAAAGAGGAGAAAAACCTTGCGTTGGGATTAAAAATGCAGCGCATTGAATTTGCACAGCCTTCGCAACACCCTTTCCCCTTTTCTTTTTTTTCTACCGCCAGCCTCCATTTGCAACAAATAATGATGCACTTGAAAAACTCTGTGTGTTTGTGTGTGTGTGTGCAAAACAACAGCGGTAGAAGTTGCGAAAAAAAAGAAAAAATATATCATTAAAAGCTTTCCCTGCTCTATGCTGAATTCCTCGTTCCTTCGTCCTGGAACATCGCTTTATTAGAGCCAAAGAACCGAGCCGCTACTTGCCGACATCCATGCCATTAATATTTCATTTAACGCTGCAATTGTCCCAAGAGCAATATCGCCCCATCCCCTCTCCCCGGACCACGCCCCCTGCTTACACCTACCTACGCCCCTAAATAGCCTTAAAATGTTTAATTCATTTTATGCGATTTCATTCAGCTCGGGTTTTAATTATGAGCAGAGACCAGTGCTGACGCCGCCTCGAGTGGATAGTCAGCCGCAGAGGGAGCAGAGTTCAGCGGGGAAGGGCACTGAGAAAAATGGCATCTTTATTCAATAAAATAATAAAAAAATGACAGGAAATCATACACTGTTTTATATCATAAGAGTTGGGCGTAGAGGTCTACACCAACCTTAAAATGTAGAAGGCAAATTTTATTTTGACACAAGAAAAATGTTGAAGGCTGGTATACATGCTATACCCATATTTTAGAACTTATCAAATTAAATTTTCCTAATTTTATACAGCTTGAAAGTAAGATTTTAAAGTGTATTATTGTATTTAAATAATGTTGTTAATTTATTGCTTTTGTTTCATTTATTTCTATCATATTTAGTAACAGTGCAAATAAGATAAGTAACTGAAAAATAAAATACTCAAGTAATAACTTAATTAAAATTAAATTTTGATTTTGTATAAATAATAATAATAATTTAGAAAGCAGTATAATGATATGGGCAGCAGTCATTTTAAGATGTCATATTAATAGCAATTATTAAATTAAAATAATGTTAATATTTATTCATCTGCAAAGAAACCGTACCACTTCTTGTACTCATTTTTTTTCAGTGCAATTGTGTAGATGCCAGTCAACTGATTTGTGTAATTTGTGCATAAGTTTCATTTACTTTGGGGGCGACATAATCTTCAGTTGCTTACTCCGCCCCACGGCTAATGTCAGCCATGGTTGCTGCTCCTCCTCCAGCTCCTTCTGATCCTGCGACTCCTCCTGGTCCTGCTGCTCCTTCTGCCCCTCCTCCCGACCCCACTCTCCATCACCATCTGCTTCGCCAGCTCCTTGGGCATCCACTTTTCCAGGCTGTGTCAGCCGCATGGGGCGTTGGCAACTCTTGGCGCTCGAAAAAAATTGTCTCAATGGCCTTGCCCGGTCTGGTTTGGTCTGTGATTATGCACTTGATGTGATGTGCATAAAGCTGAATTTTAATTACGAGTAAATATTTAAACCATTAAGCTCGAAAAGTATGCTGCAGGCTAGGCAGTAGACTTTGGTGTGCCAGAATGAGGAGGAGGTGTCCAAGTGGATGTCGTTGGCTTTTCACAAGCAGTTATGTTACAGCCAAGAAAATTAGAACGCACTTGAGGACAAGTAACAAGAAGCCAAAAAACTTAATTATTTCCCTAATGACAGGTGGAAAATTGTTAAGTAAGGCATAAAAATTAAATAAATAAATTCCCTAATTGGGTTCAAATTAAAGAATTCAAAATGTTTAAAAGATTAATCAAATATGACTTTCTTGGGAATAGTTTTTTTTCTTATTTAAAAATTTTGTTCTTTACAGATACATTTTTTTAAATTTATTAACTTAACTAAAGGTTTTATAGGTCTAATAAAGATTATAAAATTGTAAAATACTTTAAAACTTATAATATAAAATATACTCAAATGTTTTAAAAACATTGATTTAAGTGAACATCGCAGTAGGCGAAGTATTTTAGAGCAACTTACACATATTGAATAGAGCTAATAATTTCAACCAATTTAGTCGCTAAGGACACAGAATGCCGCCAAATCGATTAAATCTCTACCGCCGACGCAGCAAGACTCTGACTGAGCAGTGTCGTAGGGACTTGAACTCGAATCCAGATGGAATAGAACTTGCGTCGCCTTCTAAAAATCTAATTAATATCATCCAGAAAGCGGGCGATGCCACTAGGCCGGTGCAGCAATTGTCCGCCGTCCAGGACATCCGCCAGCTGCTCTCCTCGAAGAGTCCGCCCATCAAGGACCTGATCCAAGGCGGCATTCTGCCCATCCTGGTGGAGTGCCTCAAGAAAACTAGCCCCAAGAGTCAGCAATTCGAGGCAGCCTGGGCCTTGACCAACATAGCCTCTGGAAACTCGGAACAAACCACTCAGGTGGGATCAGGATTTTAGTACACTGTATTTTATATTTTTGTATATTGATTTAATCTATTTTTTAGCTGGTGGCCGCTGGCGCCGTGCCACTTTTCCTGGAACTCCTCAAATCTCCAGATTTGGATCTCTGCGAACAGGCCATTTGGGCTTTGGCTAACATAATAGGCGATGGTCCTTTGCTTCGGGACTTTGTCATCAGACTGGGCGTGGTTCCGCCGCTGCTCTCCCTGATCCAACCGGATATGCCCAGCCAATTCCTGGCCAATGTGACTATGGCCATTGGGAATCTATGCCGGCACCACGATCCACCGATTTCGGCCGAAACAATTGGTCAGATCCTGCCGACACTCGATGTATTGATTCATCACGAGGATACGGAAATACTTGTGTCCACTTTGTGGGCAATCAGCTTTTTGGCCGGCGGCGGTCAGGATCAGATCCAAATGGTAATTGAGAGTGGAGTGCTGGGCAAGTTGATATCCTTGATGGGGCACAAAGAAATCGAAGTCGGAAGGGCGGCAATGCGAGCCGTGGGCAATATCCTGACCGGAACCGATGAGCAGTGCCAGAAAGTTCTTAACCACGATCCATTCTCTTATTTCCCATCCGTGGTCCTCTTTTCCAATGCGGATGAAGTGCACTTCCTCTGGAGAGCCACTTCACGGAATGAGCACTGGGTGCAGGCCTTCATAAACGCGGGAATGTTGCCCAAAATCATTGGGATTTTGAAGAAAGGAGGAATGCACGAGAAGGCAGTGGCTGCCAGGGCCATAAGTAATCTCACAGTCGGTTGCAATGAGGAGCAGTTGCTGATCCTCATCAGGAAGGAGGTCCTTCACCCGTTTTGTGATCTCCTCACCGGCAAGTTTGAACAGATTACCCTCGCTGTATTGAATGGCCTGAACAATATGCTCAATGTGTCCAATTCGCATGTGGATGCGGTGGCCCAAGCCATCGATGAGTGTGGCGGTCTGGCCAAAATCGAGGATCTCCAGACCCACGAAAACGTGGATGTCTACAAACAAGCTCAGGAAATTATCGAACAATATTTTGGCTATGAAAATGGCACAGCTTAAATTGTTACCGGCATTACTTTATATTTTATTAAGCTTTCTACTTGAGACCTTTTGAATAAAAATGCCAGTCAATACCATTTATTCATTTCAAACTTTTCCCATAAATATACATTTTTTGCTTTGTTAATTCTCTGATTAATTTGAGCAAGAACAACGGGAAAATATTTTATTAATTGTTAAGCCCTTGGTTGGGGGCACTCAATTAAAAGTTTCAACATCGACCATCAGACGAATGTCGATAACAGTGGCGGTCGAAAGTGTGTGTACATGGGTAATCAATGCAAATAAACGGGAATCACTCATCGATCGATGTTAATAAACAAAAAATGGGAGAAACAAATGAACAAACTTTTCAACAAAGCCATAAAAAATGGCGGAGTGTATAAATGGGAAAAAAAATTTAATTTTTAAGGGAGGAGGAACCACTGTTTTTGTTGCTTGTTGTTAGCTGTTTGCCTGCTGCCTGCTGATTATGTGTATTTGCATGCTAAAGCAGTTGTCCTGCGGTCCCCGCCCCTCTCCGCCCCCTTCGTCCTTGTCCGGTAATGGTCGAAAGTGCCACCCACAAACCAGTCCACTCGTCACCCTCTTGTCTACGCGTTGTTAACGTAATTTCCATAAAACATTTTGTTACTTATTTATCTTAATTAAAATAAATTTACATTTTTCTAATTTAAGAGCGCGACGGAGGAAAAACAACAACGACAACTAGTCAGTCGTGGCCTCCTTCTCTCCACTCCCCCCTCGAATTTCCGCCCGCTTGTCAAGCTTTAGAAAGCGACGTTTTCTTAACAAGCCAAAGGACATTTGCTGTCCTATGGGGGAAATGGCGAGCCATCGCACAAAGGTTCAGGACGAAACACAACAAGAAGCAATAGGAGGAAAAGCGAGGCATAAAAAAAGCTGGAAAAACTCAGCGTAATGGAAAGTTGCCTGTGCTCTTCGTTTGGATCTCATTAGCGCCGGTTGCCACGAGACTGAGTCTTAAACTCAGTGCTGATGTCCTGGACTCTTCTGAGAAATCGCGGGTCCTGGGAAACCGGGAAGAGCATAAAATTAAAAGCTGATGAGCTTGAATGCTGCACAAAATAAAAAGATTTCTTCACGTATTTGCGTAGTTTGTGTCCGGCGATTTTTTTTCCACTCCTCTTTTGCCTGGGAAAATACAAAACGAAATGTTTGCCTGAATGGATGGGGGAAAATGCGACAGGAAATATGAGCAGCAAATGGAGTGGACGCAATGGGCAGAGAAGAATGTTCGATAAAAGGACATCAGGCAGTGACTTTGCTGACTGGGAATACAAGCATAGATAAAGGGAAAACAAAATAGATAATTCGCCTAATTGATTGAAATTAAAATCTTGAGTGGGAAGTCTAGAAACTGCATAACATTGTTAAAAGTAATGTAAGAAATTAGGTTATAGGCAACAAGCAGCGTTTTTTTTATAATGATTAACTTTGTTTTAAAATATTTATATATTTTTATTGTAAGGAACAGATAGCAGTATTTCTACATTTGTTTTGAAATGTCTAATTAATTACAACTTTAATTTTGAAATAGATTGCGAACTTTGGTTAATTAAGCTTAAATCTTGTCATTATTTTAAGAGAAAAGGTGTGTTTCTAAGGAAAGTTTGCTAACAATTTAATGTTCTGCACATAATCTAATGTCTTAGTCAAAGGTATTGTCACATTATAAGTGTTAATATGAAATGAATATCAAATTGAATCAATAAAAAAACCTCTTATCGTAAGATCCTTTTGCCTCTTAGTATATTTTTTATCCCCAGTGGTACAGTTGCCTCGTGGACGACTAATCATTAGCCCGACATTAGCCGCCTTGTTGGTCCTGTACCGTTAGCCCGCGATCCTGGCATAAACAAGGCAAATCGCCAATAAATCAAAAATCAATACAGTCAACGCCATTTTGCATTCGCTGGTGGGAGTTGAAAAGCGTCAACTAAAACCAATACAAAGGCCATAAGTAAATCCGAGTTTGGCCCTCTCTCTCTCTCTCTCACTCCCCGTCAGTCCGTCTCTGTCTGTCTCCGCTGGCTGACAAGAAATGTTAGAAAAGAAACAAGCCAAAGAAAAGTGGGTTGGAGGAGGGGGGGGGAGGCGTCCACCCGCCAGGACAAAGTCCTGAAAGAAGGGGAGGAGTCAAGCCAAGGGAAGCTTGAAAAGAAACTGCGCGGCCCTGGCAAAAAAAAGGAAAATAAAAAGTAAATTCAAAGCAAACGAGACTAAAATTATAAAAATTGCCCTCCTGGTGGTTCAGAGTGCGCCCCCATCCAAAGTTTCGTCCTGCTGCTCCTGCTCCTCACCCTTATCCTGCTCCTGATGATGATGATGATGATGGCGATGGCGGTGAGGAGGACAAGGACCAAGAGCAGGACCAAAACGAAGCGAACGCGATTCCAATACGGGACATCAACGTCACCGAGGGTGGATGGTCCGAGTTCGAGTTCGAGTTTGAGTCCATATCCTGGGGGTGGTATATAAGGACACCCCCTTCCCTCCTCTATATGCAGGAGCCATTCTATATACACAGCACTCGCTTCTTCGCCTTGTGTATACACTATATAGCAATGGCCCGCAGCGTCAATGGACCAAAATAATAACGACTAACGGCCTGTTAAGGGAAAATGCAACGGGCCAAAGGGGAGGGGGTGTTAGGGGAAGGGAGTGCGAAGGAGCGGTGGGTGGTGAGGGGCTGGGAGACCAAGGTTTTTTAAGTGGTCGCGCGTGACGTGAACATCGGAGTCATACACCTAGAAAATAAGGAAATATTTAAAATGTTTAAATATAGTAATATAGTTTATATATATTGTTATATTCTTATTATCCATTAGAATGCCTATATATACGCACCTGCTTTAATAAGTTCATTGTAATTTAATTTCGATTAGATTAATTATGGGGTAAGTAATTTACTGATTCAAATTATTTTACGAAATCTACAGATTTACGTTATTTATAATTCAATTGAATGAATGGAAGAATTTTGAGAATCTACAATTATTTAACTTATCCAATCTCGAATTTCAATGAATTTCAAATTGATACGGCTATAACTTTTTAGAAATTATAAAATGTAAACTCTTTATACTCTTCAAACTCTAATATAAATCAAGAAATATGCACAAAGCATTTTTATGTTTTAACTAATAATTGTCCTCAATTTGTGCTATAAAAAAAATAGTGACCTAAGTTAATTAATTGTTTGTAATGGTTTTTATTAAGTGATTTAAGTGTTTTTATCCTTATTTAAGCAGCTTATAATTGCATTTACGGGATTACAGATCGAATTCAGATCCAAGCACCATTTCTTTTTGTCAGTGTATAGGGCTGTGGAGACGGAGGACATCTCCTGCTGACGTGGTATTTGCCAGCTCCGACTCTGATCGGTTGGCCGCCATGGCAAAACAAATTTTCATACCACCCTCGCCCACTTATTTGCTCACAAAACTCTTGTTACTAGCTGCCATTATGATTTTGAAAAGCCATTGCCATTCCACCGCCCCCCTCCTCCCAGCACTCTCGACCATTTTTTACACCCGCTCCGTTTCGTTTTTGCTCATTGAAAAACTGTGAAATTTTATAATAAGCATTTTTTTGTTGGTTGTTGCTGCCAGATTATTGTCGATGATTGTGATTGCGTTTTATGTTGTTCCTTTTATTACCAGGTCAGAGCAGGGAGTTTTTTTTTTTTTTTTTTGGGGATGGGTCCCCATTTTCTGCTTTTTACATGCGCCCCCATTCTTGGCGCTTTTTTGTGAACGGTGCTGTAATATTCCTTTTGAAAAAAAATATTATTTTGTTTGCCTCGTGCGCCTCTATTGCCACCGGATTTTTGTGCTCGGCCAGGCGCTATTGGTCTCCATTTAAGCTTATTAATTTTAAATGCGATTTTTAATTAAATATTATCAAAGCGTGTCGAGGGCGTCATTAAGTTCGAATGCTTCAGATGTAACGATTGGTGTTAAATTGCAGGGCAGAGCGACGCTGGGGAGATTATTGAAGAGATGTTTGAAAATCCCTATTAACGAATCGATTTCCACTAAGTGGATATTTTTAGAAGCGCGGAGAGAGGCGCTTTGGTTATTCAATTATCGCTGTATGTGGTTCTCAGTAAAGCAAAAAATTGATACGACATGCTGATGACCTACGAACAAATTTAGATGTTATTCAATAGTATTTAAATGTATTTATGACACACCTTCATATAGGTAACCAAAGATATGGGCGGCAGAGTAGGCGGTCTAATTGAAGCTGGCTTCTGACTTCTCAAAATTAGTAACTTCAGCATGCTGCAATAGGATTTGCTGCACTGAAACCACTTCTGATTGTAGGCAGCATCGCCCACTCGCAGGCTCTAAAAAAAGTTATTAAGTTGAGTGGCCTGAATTCCAGATATTTTATCTTCAACTTACAGCGGCAATCAAAGTGTCTCCATAGTAGCACACTAAAAACACCTGCACCAAAGAGGTCATCAAGAATATGCAGTAAATAATAATCACTTCCACGGTGGACTCGGTAACCTGAAAGGCTATAAAGCATATCTGCATGGAGGCCATCAGGAAATTTAAGAGCAGCGAGAAGCTGTATAGATCATTAACACTCTCGCAAAGTCTGCAAATATAAATATGGAATAAGTTCTGTAAATAAAAGAACATGTTTTCCACTTACTTCAGGCACTTGTCGTGGTATCTGATTATCCCAACGAGGAACTCTATATTTTCTCTATCCTCCTCCGATTTACAGGGATGCTGCTCCAATCGCATGGATATGTAATTGAAGTGCATGCAGATCTGGGTGATCACCACGACGAGTAGAAGATCAGCGCAAAGAAAGGCAATGCCCGCCAAATAAGCTCCATGAGCTATATCCCAGTACATGATCCAGTAAACCCAATTACTGCTCGTGGCATCGAAGGGAAACCAGATGAGGAAACCGAAATTACGATCGAAGGTGTCGTAGCCCAGTAAATTGAACTTCACCGAGGCCTTAATGGCCGGATAAAATGAAAACGTGGTCGTGTAGGCCAAGCAGAGAAAGGTGAAGATGTTAATCACTCGTTTCATGGTCTTTTCGAAATCCGACAGTTTGTATTCCTTCTGTTTCTCCAGGGTCTTTGGATGCATAACCTCCAGGTCATCGAGCAGCATAATCATCGTTTTTCGGCCATTCACCATGGCAACTTGTTTGAAATCAGCCACCAGGGAAAATCCAATACAGGGAGCCACAGCAATGGCCAAACGAATGGTGTCAAAGTCCTGCACTGAGTTGTAGAAAAACACCAGTTCGCCGATTACCAGCAGATTGAAATTTATAAATCCCGCATATAGGTAGATCTTGAGCAGAAGCGATTTCAATGGATTCGTGGAGCGATGAGCGTAGATATCCTCTCCAATGCTCCTGTAGAAAAGCACTGGCATACGCATCATGTCCATAAAGGTCCTGGCTGAATTATCCACTGCCATTTCCATTTTATTTTTATTTTTTAGTTAACTTTTCCAAGAGATTTCGAATAGGAACTGTTTGTGGTCAGTCCACCGCATTGGTTTTATATAGCGGTCGACTGTGGGCGTTTCTGGCAAGTTTTTATGCCCCATCATGTCGCGCCTTGAAAAGTGTTGATAATTGTGCCTAAACTTTTAACTAACCAATGTAATTAGCTGTGAACTTTTCTCACTCTTTGCCACCAGCTGAGAAGGTTCCCAAAAAGAGGGTGGATAGGGGGATTGGGGAAACAAGACATGACCTTCACAGGCCGTTAATCAACGTGAATTGCAACAAAAAATGTCGCCATCCTGACACCTGCGAAAATGTTGTGCCACACTAACAAATTAATTAACAATTAAACTAATTTTAATTTAATTAAAAGTAAGTGATACCAGTTTTGTGTACGTATTCATATAATATTAAAAAGTTCTTTATTTTTATTTTTAAATTCTATATTGACTACAAAATGTACTTCTTTCTTGGGAAAATATTTAAGCTTAAAGAGCATTAAATAAAATTTGTAGTTTTTAAATTGAAATTTATTGTCCTTGTATTTTATATCCTCAATGATATATTTTTATTTTATAAGACTTTTTCCCAGTTCATTGTAAACAAGTAAAATATTATTGTATTATAAATTCAGCTTAAGTTTTTTGTTTAAGCATCGGAAACTTTTAAAAGAAGTCTATTTAATCATCACCAATTAACAATTAAATCGAAATTCGGTAGTCCTTTTGGAAGGAAAGCCGAGAAAGGTGTGGCAATGGACACGCTACTCTGGACCATAATGAATGTGTTGAATGAAATGAAAATAATTTTTCTTGTTATCCTGCCTCCCCAGGAGCACAAATTGAGCGGAAAATAACTAATAAAGTCGGACGTGGACGGAGGCCATGAATAAAATGCAAGGCTCCCAGGCATTTGCCAAGATTACCGAAGAACGGGTGGCGGTATTGTGGGTGGGAAAATGGGGAAATGGTGAAAATTCAACCAGCCATGGACCATTAGGGGGTATGAAGGGAAAGGGGAGGGTCTGGGTCAGAAGGAAGCCTTCTCCGGGCACGTGCAAAATGGCAGCTCAAATTGAAATGCTGCCGATGCCACAATGGGTAATTTTCATTTCAATTTTCACAGTTTTCCTCCACTCCGTTGGTCTGACAATTTTTTGCTCATTTGCAGTTTGCATTTGAGAATTGAACTTGTGCCCGGAGCGAACAATGATGTTTCAGATGATGATGGAAAATCTCTTCAGGATTTTTTTTCATTCCCTCGCCATCCAAAGGAAAACTTTATCCCGGCAGCTGCGTGTGGCAAGAAAAAGTTTGGGAAATGTAGAAAATGTTTGCATCATATTGAAAACTCTTAACATTCTTCGCCGCTTACGTTGCCATGGCCCCTCGAAACTTTCAGCTAGTTTCTGTATTTAATAATAGGAAAGAATTTCTTGGTTGTCACATTAAAAACATTGCAAAAGTTTGTATAGAAAATATCGTCAGTATAGACGTATTTACATGAAAATAAATTAAAAATAAAAGTCGTGGCACAATCGATTCAGTAAAATTGATTTTCCTTTGTCTTAAAGCTATTAGAGAAATCACCAAATTATCCAGATGATTTCGTTCTAATAATAAACAAATAGAACAAATATCTTTTAAATAAGTTTTAATGTAATTTAAGTAAACTTAAATTAATTTTTTTTTAAATGAATATTTTTAATTTAATGAGTTAGTGACAAGAACCAATCTTATAAATGTACATTTTGAAATTAACTAATTTTAATTTCTGTAGCGTTCGATTAAATAATTTTAATTTTTAATAAGAAATAAAATTACTGGACATTCGGAATACATTTGATCATTATTTGCTCTTACATTTTTCCCTATTCCAAGTATATAAACACGTTTTCAATTATTCTGTTCAATTACTAGCTTCGATTAATTAGCACAGCTGCCAGAATTGGTAAATACATAGAAGTAATGCCTATATACGAATTTGGACAGGGTTCGTTTCGCTCAACTCCCTTTGACTCAATTATATTCCCCTCAATTCCTTTTTGAGTTGAGCTCCTTTTTTGTTTTGAGTCATTTGTTTTAAGGGGTAATTTTGAGTTTGAGGGGTTATTTTGAGTGGGGGTGGGTTTGAGTTTGAGTTCGAGTAGATTTGATTCCATGTTATTTCTTTCGCGATGTTATGCTATGTTTTCAACCCCTTTCAGATGATTTCCATGTTTTCCCCTCCCTGAAACCATTCTCACTCAAAATGTGTCTGTGCTAAAGCAGTGGGAACAGTTTGCCCGGCCAACAGAGGGCGCTGGTAAGCTCTGCAAGGATATGCAAATTATTTCCCGTACTTTTTCTTTCTCTATTTATTCTGATTTATTTGTTAGTTTACCAAAACCTGTCGCCAGGTGGTGTCTGTTAGTAATAGAAAAATGTTTACTATTTCTGCCCGATTTAAGGACCTCAGCCAGGCCATTCAAATCGCCTTTCTTTCATTTTTCTGCAACTCAATTTTGCACTTTTTTGTTTCACAGCAGCATTTTCAAGAGATGCACTTAGGCGCAGATTTTAATTACTTTCCGGCCGACTGGCAACGGAAGAAGCACACACAAAGATCCTTGGGCATGGGGGTATCCATTTGTTCACGAGTGGTGGTGTGTGCCGGGGGGGGGGTTGTGTATCCTTTTTGCAACATTTAGAGAATGCATTTATCTGACGGACCCTCGCAGCCGAGAATCTGGCATCTGAATTAGCCGCTCGCCTTTGTCGCACTCGGAGGAAGGCAGAAAGAAAAGAGTCCGCCTCAAGTGCAGGGCATTATGTATTCATGGCTAAAAGAAAAACCTACGACACACACATGTGCGTGTGTGTGTGTGGCAAAAGGTATGGGAGGGACGGTGTAAATTCAGGGGGGCTGGGGAGGGGCTAAAGATATGCCGGGCAAGTGCACTTAGCAGCTTGTAGACGCCCCAGTTGACATTGCCACACGCACACCAGCGTGTCTGCCACTTGGGGGTTGTTTTCTTCGAGCCATAAAAAATTCGCACATGAGCAAGACACACTTACACACACACACACACACGCACACTCACCCGCAAAAAGCGAGACAATGGCGTGCTGGCAAAAAAAAAAGTGAAGAGGGTGAGGGGGGCGGGTAGGAAATGGAGGGGGAGATCCTGGCTCGAAGTGGTTGCTTGCAACCCTGCTGCAATTTTCAAATGGCCCAAACGCTCAAGGCGCAACAACGGCAACGACATGTCCATGTTGTCCTGGCCGCCTTTGTTACAGTCCTTGCTCGCAGGACCCCCTCTCCCATTTCCGACACCCTCCCTGCCGCCCCCCTTGCCACGTCCATGCGAGTCCCCACTCGTGTAATCACAAACATGCTACAAAAGCCAGAAACAGGCTCAAGTTAATGACTTGGCAACATGTTGAGAACGCTGCGAGAGCAGAACTCGGATGCACTTCGCAAAGGACATGCACTGAAAGCCCACTGATGCTATCGTTAAATAAATAAATAGGTGTACCGTCAGGTGTACCGTCAATTCAATGGTTTTTCATATTTATTTTTGGAAAATAAAACAGTATTACTTAAAATTAAACAAAAAACTTTTTGAACTTTTATTTTAAAGTCTACCTAATTTGAATATCAAATATTTCATATTTATATCAAATTGAATTAAAGTTTGTATGTTTGTCGCATCAGTTATTTTATATTTATTAAGAATAAAACTTTAAGTTACAAATAAATACAAAGTTGTAATACATAAGAGTTAACTAAATATGAAAATTGATTTCCTTATTAAACTGGTAAACAAGTTATATTATATTATTATTATAAAATTATTAATCACGATATTACTATTGCTATAACTATTATCTATTAGTATGTATGTGACTTCAATGACTATTTTAAGATCCGTAAAATGTAAATATAAATATATCCTTTACTATACTAATCTATTTTTATAATAGCCTTAAAATAAACATAAAATGTAATCGTTTCTGCAAGTGCAAGTGCAACTGCAGATGAAGTTGAATTCAAAGCTGTGGCTGGAGATGGATGTGGGATATGCACCTGCATTTTATTGCATCCTGCCGGAGGGCCGAACAATGGGTCTTTGTCTAGGCCCGTCTATCCAGCTTTCCAGCCATCCAGCCATCCAGTCATCCAGCTGTTGGCCGCGAACAATTCCCATCGCGCGGAGTCAAAGTCGCGATGATCTTGATAGCTAATTGAGCTGGGACAGCTGGCTAGAATTTGTCCCCATGTCTTGTGGGCCAGAGAATTGTTTACCATATCGGATGGCGATGTTTTCCAAAGGCTTGACCCAATAGCCAGCCTCCCCTCCTCTCCCCTCTCTCCTGTATTAATCCATCTCCTGGGGGTGTCACGCATGCGCCTTTGTCACCCGTCTGAGCCATGTCAACACTTCGAATGTTCCTGGCCATTTTTGGGCAAATAACTTGCTCAGTTGCTGCGTTGCCCAGTTGGCCAGCTGAAATCCCGTTAGCGCGGACGGCCTAAAGAGTTGTCATTCAGTTGTCGCCACAGACCACCGTTGGAGATGATGTCGCGTCTCCATCTGTCTCTGCCTCTTTTTTTTTTATTAACTTTTTGTTTTTTTAAGTTTTTAACCAAGGAGCTCCAAGTTTGTCTCCTCAGTTTTGCGGCGTGTTGTCGTCTGCAAATTGTTCGCGTCGCTATTATCCAGGGGCATCAATCTCCCGGCAATTGACAGGCCTGCTCCACTGAAAAACAGCCTTTTTATGGCCAAGACGAAATTATTTACTCAGCCACAAACCACCGCCACCGCCACCGCAATTGTCAACCCGGGAATTGGCCCCCTTTCGTTTCTTCGGCTGCCCCTGGTTTTATGGCAATTTGATTTGTTGGCAGTTTTTCTGTAAATTGCTGCAAGTCTGCCTTTTGTCTCGTCGCTTAATTTAATTTGTTTTTCGGCTCTGGCGTATTTATGGTTAGTTGGCGGTCTTGACTTGATTTTTTCCCCCCTCCCCTCCCTCGGTTGATTGACGGAATTGAGAGGTGGCCAGTGACAGGATGGCCAGGAGTGTCGGCACAAGCTGATTGGATGTAAATGATTGTAGGGCTTATTGTGGATCGAATTCGAGCAGGTATATTTTCATTTTGAAAGGGAATCAGCCAAATTTGGAAGCCAGTCATAAATATTTTCGCTCCAAAATGATTTTATGTTGTTTTGTAAAAAAAATAGTTTTATAAATAAGCATGAAACAAAAAGTTGACTTCTAAAACTGCAGGAAAATTATACTGCTTTTATTTCATTTAATGTATAAACAAGAATATATTTCTTAAAGTACTCAGATTAGAGGACACAAAATAAATAAAATAAATTAGTAGACTTCCAAAATTGAATGGCAAATAAATTTGACTGTTTTCCAAATGAAAATTAAATTCTTCTCCTAAAAATTTAAATGTATAAAGACCTACAGCTAAACAAAGGCAATATAAATTCAAAACTTTAAAGAAAACATAAATATGAAGGTTTATTGTTCCGTAAAAATAACTCACATTATTCAGTAGGGTTCGGGCAAAAGCTCTTACCTTTTCCCGAGGTCTTTTCATAGCCAACTCACAGTTCGCTGGCTTTTTTAGCTCCATCGGGCTATACAACTTTAAGCTGATTTTGCGGTCATAACTGCCCAAACCCAAGGCACCGAAACAACGGCAATCCAACAACTTTTGCCATATCAATGCCAGGCAAAATAAAAACCAAAAGCGAAATGCACAAAAACCGAGCAAAGGGAAAGGGCTGCGACTGAGGCAGTATGGAAAATGGGGAAAATGGGGAGAAATAGGGGGGGAAAAACTGAGACTGGGCGCGGATTCGTTCCATTGCATTTCCGTTGCTTTTGACGCGGTTTTTTCCCACACAGTCGACGCTGCATGCAACAAAAGCGATGAAAATAAAAACAAAACTTTTGCCATTTTTAATTACAGCTCTGAAAAGCGCCGAAAAAAATTCGCAGTTTGCTTTAATTACCGCGCGAAAAGCGAGACAGAGACCGGTATAGATAGAGTGGGATGAAAAAAGTGGCAGGGCTGTGTTTGTTTTTTTTTTTATTTTTTTTGTTGTATTTTTTTCGCTGATGAGGCGCACTTTGATGAAAGAATTGCAGCGACGTCGACGACTACCTCGCAATTATGGCAACATGGAAATAAAGAAAAGCGGAATAGTTCTCGTACTTGAAGGTATCGCAGCAACTCCATTTTCGCCGCTGCCCCTTGAGCTCTTGGTTGGCTGCTCGGCAAGTGGAAGTGCATTGAGGCATGCAACAGGAACAGTGCCTCTGAAAAGTCCCCAGCTGCACTTAAACTTTGGCGCGCAATGAGGGGATAAGGCGGGTAAGAAATATATTAAGCATGGACGCTGACACGCCCCCTTTGCCATGTATTTCCATTCTAAAATTAGTGGAATCTGAAAGCCACACATGCAGCCTATTACTATTATTTATTAGGCTTATAATTGGCAAATCTTAGAAGCCACTTAAAAGTTTACCTCACTTTCACACAAAAACATTGCCGAAGTGTTATAATTTAGCTTGTATATTAGCTTGTACTTCACTCCATATACATAAATTGAGAATTATTTACTGTTGAATCACAAATATATTGTAAAATTATTAAAAGCAATAAAAGCAGAACCCAATTATTTATTTTTAAATGTTCCCCCCAGTTATAAATTTTACAGCTTTTAAGCTCGGTTTATAACACAATCTTTATTCAAACACATATTTATTCAAACCGAGACTTTTAATTTATTTAGGTTCTGAGAAATAATTATTTACAGTTCCGTTTTAATAGTGAAAACAATTTAAAGTACAGTATCAGAGTGTTGCAATATTCTCCAATGGTTCAGCAGCATATGGAAAATATTCCGAGTTAAAAAAAACCAAATGAAAAACAGTCAGGAAATAATGAAAGCACTGAAAAATGGAAAAAAAAACTGTGTGTAAAAGCAGGAGACGCGTAGATAGTCCTAGACATTCCATTCGCAGAGAGGGGAGAACATAGCTCATAATTATGCTGACAAGAGTTTTCTGGCTGGGCTTCTTTGGGCTCCACACCGCCAAATGCAATAGAAATGTCATTAATATTCGCGCCCATTAAAATCGACGCCAAGCGGAAAACTCCCAAAGGACGGGATCGAAAAGTGTGAAGGGATTTCGAGGGGGATTGGTACATCATTGCACTGTGAATGGGCTTCATTAGTGTGGTTTATTGAAACGACGACTGCTGCATAGATAGATACAATTACAAGTGGATGGCTATAGGGCTAGATGGCTGGATGCATAGATAGATAGATAGCTGCGGATGCCATAGATCCCGTAGATACAATTGCAAAAAATTAGTAACCAACTTGCCCGCTGAAGTGGGAGTCCATTGAGAATGGCCACAATGGAACTGATCGGATCTGAAGTGGCCCGAAGTGCAGATAGATGGAGCTGAATGGAGCCAATAAACGAGCCAATAAGCGAAATTGGATTCACTGAAACGAGTTACGCAACGAGGAAATGAAGTGTTGAAGTAAACATTGTTGGGCCTCTAATGAGAGTTGAGGTGGTGTCAATAAGGGAATTAATTAAAATGCAAAAATAGATAATTGTAGATTAACCTTTGAAGAGCTATCAAGTAATGCAACATCAAACAAGAAGATTAAAAAGTTTAAGAATTAATTTAAAGTAAGTGGAGGGGAACTTTTCATATCGTCATATCATGAAGATCCCAAAAGTGGTTCAAATTATAATGATAATTAAATTGGCACCAATTAAGTAAGCCCAGAAGCATTTAGTTTTAATTATTTTCTAGCTAAACTGTAATTATATAGCCAAGAGTTCAGTTTCGAGGTAATGAAATTTATTCGTTTCTTTAACTGCCACTTAATTAAAGCCTTCCAGCCATTAGCCTTTAGACCTTATTGGTTTTATAGATTTTCCAAAACCCCTGCCGATGGTTTAACTATTTCCATTACCACACTTCGCTTCCAATTTCAATCAACGGTTTTTTTTCACCGCTTTTCCCCTCCGGCCATTCAATTTGAAATGAGCTCACATCAATTTTAATTACCATCTAAATACGAAGTCGGCTCCCTTCTCCATTTTCTCGGCTTTCGATACGCCCATTGGGGTATTATCTTGGCCATCATTTGCAGTGTGCGCTGAAATAATTTGCGTTAATTTTTTGGTATTAACAAGTGAAGTTTTAGTACCCCTGTATTTTTTGTTGGCTTCAAATGGTTATTTTTCAGTTCGAGGAGGTTGAACCGGCGCCTGCAAGGGGCAATTAATCATAAGCTGGCTACCAAAAAAAAAAGTGGATACGAAACGGCTTCCCTTATAGCTGGGTCTCTCGTTTTTTGGCCCGCAAAATGTAAACAAAATGCACGCCCCGTCGTCATTCGGATCGTCATCGCTGTCTGCCGCAGACAAATGGTTGGCCAAATGGCCAAATGGCCAATGGGCCAATGTGACTGCCAACTGCAGTGCCCCTAAAACCTCCTCCCTCCATAAAAAGTGTTTTTGCCTTGCCAAGAAATGTGCATGTGGAATAAAGTCTGTGGCTGAATTGGCTTTCACATGGGGGTTGCGCTGGTCAGATGTGAACGAGTGTTTTGACATGGTCGAATGAGGAAATTTATGGGCCAGGCACTAAGAAAAAGTCTGATTCAAAAACATGTTTATGCTAGCTAAGAAAATGGTTAAATGAAATATTTATTAAATCATATTGAAAATCACTGTTTCAAAATGTACTTTGACATTCAAAATTTTGTATGATATTTTACAAAAATTTATTAACTCCCATAAATAGTTGAAAGAAATACAATTGTCAACCATTTTTTTTGTGATCCCATTAAAAGTATCTTGGCTAAGATCAGATGGACAAATTACTTGTTAAAAATTATCTAGGATTGAAATGAACTTAGATACAAATATAATCCCTCTAAGCAAAGGTTCATAAATAATAATTCAAAAATTATTAGAATAGTTTGACCATATTTAAAGACGTTTCTAAATTTAAAATAAAATATTTACATACTTTGTCAATACTTTTGTTTACGTGTAGAAAATAGGTAAATTAAAAATCTAAATTTCTTGGGAAGTTACTCAGACTGTAATCAACAGTCGTTAATTACTCCCCCAGAAGTTTATTTTTTAATTAAACTCTTTTTGAAGTGCATAGATATTTTCCTTGGGGAAATTGGTTTCTTGGCAGCCTTTATCGAATGCATCAGGCTAAGGTGATTGTTTGGTAGCCTTGTTTTAAGCCTGGCTGCTTAGCAGTCGCGATGTTTTTCAGCCACCGCTTAATGCGCTTTTAAACATGCAAATTGGCTCATTACAGGCCACGTTTTCGGCTCCTATTCATGGGTGCGACTTAATTAGCCCGGTTAATTGCAAGGCGCTACTGTTTGCCGCGCGTTCTCGTTCCCAGTTTTATGGCCTGTTAATTGGGCCAGACCACTCAAAAGCCAACAGTCACCGCCGATGCGCCTTTGTTTCCTCTCGATTTCGGGTTATTTCGAGGCGAGTTTATGATCCCTGAAATTGATTTCGGCTTCCAAAGTGCAGGTTGCATTTATTCAGTTGGCTTTGCCGTTAAACAAATGCTTAAATCTTGATGGAAAGGGAAAGAGAGTAGTTTACCTTACTGTTAACTTAGTTTTTCTCTACATGAACTTAATTCACTTAAAAGTTCACTGACCATTAATTATTTAGGGCATGTGCTAATGAGCTTTTATTAATTCGCATTAACATATCCATATTATTTTTATGATACTATTCTATTCAGAGCATTGCATTAAAATAAAATTTTAAAAATGAATTTTTAATTTCATCTTTTTTTACATTTATTAAGTCTTAATTATTTTTGATGATTTAATTGCACACTAATATTTTTATTATTTGTGAACTTTAGGTATTATACATGATCTGAAGATAAGAATTTAATAATGTATTTTTTAATGATAATATTTTTTATGATTCCAGTTAATAGTTTACTTTTGCTGACTGTCTTATTTCGCAATGCATATATAATTCCTTGTCGTTCACATATTCATACTTGTTGCATGCATTCATTTTTATGAAGTAATTCATAACTGGTATCGTTTTCAAGGTGAAATGCAGTCGTTTAATTCAACCATCGAGCCCTGTAATAAACCACCACTTGACTGACTGAATGTAACACGTATTTACGATTCATGAGAGTCAATTGCAGGGCACAATTAAAATGGCAATCCCCCCGACAGGCTGACAAGCTGACAATGCAAATTAGCACTTATGCCATTGATTATTGCCGATTGCCAATTGCCAATCGATTCGCACAAAAAAGGGGTCTGCAATTGAAAGGAGGCACGGTGCCACACCAGAGGCAAACAAAACCGATATGTCCTGTTGCAAAATGAACAAAGGATGCTGCTGCCTCCGAAACGTTGCAATTAAATTCCTGGTTGTCTATGGGTGTATTACACTCTACCCCCGAGGATTTCGAGGATATCCCTCGACTGCATTTGCATAATTTCCATATAATTCTCTGTCGCCAGTTTGGGAAAATACAAAGAAAGGGTTTCGATCCGAGCGGGGAATATTTCCCTATGCAAATTTCTAGCGGCGTGTGAACATTCTATGCCGCTAACAGAGTCAAGACAGCTGCTTTTTCTCCGCAGATACTGTTGATGCCTCGCACCTTGGATATCCTCTCACCTCTATACCCACTGCAGTCTATAAATATTCAGGGCCTGCATTGACAGGACCCTGGCAAAAGTTTTTCCCAACGAAAGTTTTTACGCTGGACAGCTTAAAACAATAAAAATGGCTTGGAAAAAAAGTACGCAAAAGCAAACCAAGTCAACTTAATAGAAGAAGGGGAAAAACGGTGCCTGAAAAGTTAGCGAATCATTTGGCGTTTTATGTTACGCTGATTTGCGTGGCCACACAAAGTTGCAACAACTTGCCGGAGCATTTAAAGTTTGAGCTCCACAAAATGAACTGCGTGGCAGCAACTAGACACCCGAAACACAACTCCTGTGAAAATATAGAAAAATATGGAGGTATTGGAAGAGCTTGGGAAGTTTGAAGTGGCGGAAATATAGAATCTAATCGTTTCATAAAAAAATAAAAAGTTGTCTGTGAGAAATGTACAAGTATTACTTTTAACAAAATGTGTACTTAATAATAAAATTAAAATCGTCAAGTCGGATTTGAGGATAATGTTTTCTCATCTATAATTAATGTGTTTGTTTAAGAACAAATATCTTTTTTTACAAATTTATGGACACAATACTTCTTTATCTATGAATATAAATAAATCATACATTTATCTCAATGTAAAAATATTATGACCATTATATAAAAACAAATAATGCATTTAAATAAATTAATTAATAAATTAAATAAATTTCCCCTTGTCCTCATAAGCACATTTAACCAGTTGAAACCATTGTTGATTTCTCAGCTCTCTTTCTCCGCATTTTCCTTTAACCTGGAATCCCTCAATCCTGCTTCAAGTCGTCAGTTTTCCGTTTCTGTTCGCCCAGTTCCTTTTTGGCAGGCAACTTGATGTCCTTTCTCACCTACGTCAAGGACACGCACACTGGCACAACAGTGCCAGACGAACACACACGCACACAAAGGCTCGAGGGAAAATGGAAAACTCCGGGCCACGCCCACCGTTTGCAGAGCTAAATTAATTAAAAACTTAGCCTTCCGTTTCTGAGTGCCCGTTACAAGTGACGGCAAATTGCTCCGCCAGCAGATGAGTGAGCGAGAGAGAAACACTGAGATGAGAGAGAGAGACAGCAATAGAGAGCAGTTAAAGGAGAATTTTCCGAGAGAGTGTTAATTGTATTAGCGCCTGTGAACTTTGACCTCCGCTTCAATTTGCGGTCAGCTGGATTTTTTCAACACTTTCGTAACGAGGTCAACGAAGCGCCACCTGCTGGATATTTTCCGCAGACACTTCCTTCCCATTTTCCACCCAAAAAATATATTGCGTAAATATTTTCGCGGCGTTAATAAACTTTTTTTTTTCCTCTTTGGTCGCTTAATGCGACAGTTTTCCTCCTTCTCCATTTCCATCTTCAGTTTCATCTTTGGGTCTCGACCTTCGCAAGGTGGTGGGTGGGTTTTTCCCGCCCAACTGCGTTTCCTTGGCTCTCCTTGCGCCTCGCTCTTCGCCCGTGACAGTGAAAATGATAGCCTGGACAAGAAAAGCGGCTAATTAGGTTTTTGCCCCGGATTCTTCACGCTCTGACGTCACCGTTGTGGGTGTAATTTGGTATGAAATGAAATTAGTTGGGTGGTTTTTTGGGTGGTTTTCGGCAGGCCAATGCCTTATAATGAGTTTTTGTTTTTATTTTGTTTGGGTCTGGGTCTCCGGGCTCCACTAATTTGCATTTCCCGTATTCTGGTCAAGGTCAATGTCAACATAAATTCACAGTCGGGTCAGGGTCGCGGAAGTTGGGATGATGAGCGGTGGGAGAGGTTAGTTCAAGGATGTTTATAAAAAGATTTTAATGAGGGTCAGTTCCTGTGCAAAAGGGTAAGAAAAAAAGTTAAAAGGGTAGGTAATGTTTCATGAAAATAACGAATTTGTTGATTTTCACAGCCAGTTGAACATTTTTTTTACTTGTTATTCCCCCATTACAAAGTCATTATAAGTAAAACTAGTTTTAGAGAATAGTTACTTTTTATTTAAATAAACATTTTTCTGTTAAAAACTAATTTTGTTTGTTTTTATACACAAAATAGCTGGTTTGGGACAAAAAAATGGGAATACCCTTTTAGCATATGTTTTGTGATTATTTAATGTTAAACAGATATAAATAAAAACAGATATTTGAACTTTTATTTAATAGCAAAAATAATATAAAAGTATATATATTTATTAAAACAATAAATTATAATTAACTAAATATTTCAACCACATTAATTTAAATGGCTTCCAAGGACTTTTATGTTTTATTAACTTTTGATTTTTATCTTTAAAACTCATTCCCTTGCAACCCCAATTATACCTTTATTTTCATATTTAAATGGGACTTTTGTTCGTTTTCTTCCCTCTATCAATCTCAACCACTCGAAACGCTTTCAATTTTGAGATCCCCCAGTTCAAAGAATATTTTCGTTCCTTTCAAGCCGTAACTTAACCAAAACTGTACTCACATCTGTCTCCTTACATTGATTTTCTTGTACTTTTCCACTTTCCACTTTTCCTCTGCCTATATGTGTGCACGCATATTTGCACAGTACCGCCCCCCCGTTGAAATCTCACAAGTTTCCGCCCACCATTTTCAGTTGTTACTGCCCCAAACCCACTTTACAAACATTTTCGCAAATCAACGGCAGACAAAAATCTTTTATTCAAATTTTATTTGATTGCTTTGCGATTTTCGCTGTTGTTCAGAGTGAATAAGAAAAGGTATGCCGAAAAAAAGAGACGAAGGGATCTCCACAGAAAGAGACGCATGAGAAATCAACATTGGAGGGTACATAAAATATTATTTCGAGGACGACAACTTAGGGTTATTGTTCAATTTAAGCACGCAGACAGTGGCTGCAAAAGAGTGGAAAAATTTCACGTCGCTGGACGGGACAGCCGAAAAAGAAAAGCTTGGAAAAGTTCAGCATCAGCAGGATAAGAGCAGGACAAGAGCGGCAGAACGAAAGGCTAGTCTGATGGAAATACAGAAGGACCAAAGGACGAGGCGACGGACGGGCAGTCACTTGCAGCGATAGACAAATTTGGCAGGAAAATAGTTGCAGGACTTCACTTTAAGACAGGAAAAGGATTCAAGGGTTCAGGCGGATTTTTTGCAATATTTACAGGCTAAATAGGTATCGACTTAAAGAAACTTTATAGAAAATAAAACGATTTAGATTAATTTAAAAAGAAACTGCAGATTGTCAATCAAAAGCATTAAAATGAATTAAAATATAAATCAAATACAATTTATTTGTTAAAGAATAGTGTATAATAAAATGAAATCGAGAAATAGTTTTAGTTAAGAAAAATATTTTTTTTTAAGAAAATTTTAGAACTCGATAAAATGACATAAACTGCACAAGAAAATGCAATATGCGTAAAATCTTGCTGCATTATATAGCTTTGAGTGCTAAAAATATTTTTAGAACCTAAACTGAAGCCCCTAAAGATGAAATGTGGGATCAGGTGCATTTTTACTGCATTTGCTACAAAATAGCGTTTGCATTAAACTCTTTACCGCCGTCCCGTAATACTTGATTATTAAATTTTGCACATTAACAACGTTAGTGGAGGCGGGCTGGGCCGAAACAAAATCTAGATAAATATGCCGGCCAGATAGGGGCGGTCGTTCTAGAAGGGGGGCGTGGCAGGTAGGGAGGCAGTGAAGCGCAAGGTTCAATTTTGAGGCAAAGTCGGGACGCTCATAAGCGGGGAGCGCCAGTCAGTCGTCTATAAATTATATCCGTTCCAAATTGAAATGCGCGTTAAAATGCAGTTAACTTGGTCGTTCTGCTGTCTCTGGTCCCTGGTTCTGGCCATGTTGTTATGGCCACGGTGGCAGAACTGCCGTTTTATGGCGCCTTCCATCCTCATCGCCTTTATGCTCCCGCTCCTGTTTTACAGTTTGTGCGCACATAAAAATAGAAAATGGCTCTGAGCACTGCCGGTCGCATGGACACGAGCACATTAGAGACCGGCTTCTTTTTCCCATTTTCCATTTTCCCATTCCCGGCCAAATTGTCCACCTGTTTGCCCCAAATGTTGACGGTCCAACCGAAAAAAGAAAAGGGCAAAATAGGAGTTCATGCCAAGTAAGGACAAAGACAATAGCTGATGGGAAAATAAAGAGGAAGTTTGTTGAACGGTAGCAGTGAAAATCGATAGATTTTGTAGTATTAAAATTAACTTAAGTTTATGAAATAACAAAGTCTAGAATTTTTTATAAAGATTTTATCCCTTAACACATTTAAATATACTAATACAAAGTTTTATTTTTGGTGCTAATGTAAAAGAGGCTTTAAAATAAACGCAAAAGTTTATTATCATATGATTATTAATGTATCAATAAGACAAAGATAGATACATTTATAAATTAATAATATCAATAAGACAGAGATTTACACAAATACATATATTAATTCGAGTAGTAATACAAGTATCCAAAGGAAAATATTCCAAATTGTTTTTAAATAACTTGTTGAAGATACGCAATGGTATTTTCCCTATATTCCTTACCAACCTTTAACCTTTCCCTACGATTTAAAGGACCGTCGGGTGTGACCTGTTCCCAATCCTCTGCTGAATCGCTATCAAAGCCATTGGAAACCCATTGATGCTCCTTCTCTGCTGCGTGTGGCGCTCAAGTGTTAAGCTTATGTCATCATTGAGGCATGAACGAGCTTTAGACACGCTGCCTGATTAAGCATACGCCATGTGCACCAAGCGAGTTTAATTTTAAAGAGCAGAATAGCTACGGAAGCAATTGGCAAATAATACTAAAAGCAAATGCCACAGCAGACGGATGGGGAGGGGGGGAACTATTCAAGGCTTTTCAAAGGCAAAAAGTTTCCCAGCAAGAAGATGAAAATGCCACGCAATTTGGAGAAAATGCGTGCAAAGTTTTGAGGTTACGAGCGAACAAACATGGCGGCCCGAAATAGAGTTGCTTGTAAATACATTTGCAGAAATTGCTGAATAAATGCGAATACATTTTCGAGGGTTGGGTTGCGAAAAACCATTTCGCATGGGTGGAAAAACTAACAAAGGCCACATAAAGAAAATTTTCCATTTTATATGGAAAATAGGAAAAACCCGACAGCACCACACGCACAAAGATACAGGGCGGATACAGACAAATCCACCACCACATGCATGTGTGTATTGCTTTAATAGAAAATTGCAAAAGTTTTGCAAAAGAAAATGCCTCAGCCAAGTCAGTTGGGCCAACCCAAGTGAGCCACCCCTCCCGACCGCTTTTCCTTTTTCCTTTTGGCCCCTTCCACCTTGCGTCGCCGTTGAAATTGAAAAGAATGTGCAAAAGTAGCAAACCAGAGCGAAAACGGCTGGGGTCAGGGGTTGGGTATTGGGGGAAAGGGGGAAAGGGGATGTTTGGCGGATCGGGGCTTAGCGTTTGGGGGCTGGCAAGAAAGCCAAAGTAAGCTCGAAATAAACCCCCATCATCCACGCAGGCAGCGCAAATGTTGTCTGCGAAGGCAAACAAGGTCCAATCTGCGGAAAAAGCCCCACGAAATTGAGATATGCTCCTTTTTCTCAAAAGTGAGGGTACTGCAGTATCCCATAGGAAATATTTTAAAATGCTTATATTTTCTATATATATATATATTATACTGCACTATTAACTTATTTTAAATACAGATCTTTAAAATTTTTACAACAATAAGACAAAGATTTCTTATTGGGTTTTAAGAATATTTTTTAAGGATTTTTTAATAAATTAGTGATCAAAAACAATCAACATTCTATGAAATGCTTATTTTCTGAGTTAAGTTTAATAAATTTTGATGTATGTCTTGTATTATAAGAAATAATACAATATAGCTCTTTTAATGACTCAGTAGTTGCCCCTATAGTTTTATAAACAAAAACAAAAGTTTTATAAATAAAAACGTCAAGTTTTCTTAATAACTATTTACATCGATGAGGTAAATATAATTAAAATATAAACATAATATAAATATAATAGCTGTGAAAAACGTATTCAATCTAAAATATTGCATAAGTTTATTAGTAAGCTACAATGATTTTAAAAATATTTTAAATTATATTTAGAGAACATCTCAATTATTTCCACTATTCAAATCAAAGGAAATTTTCAACAATCTTGTTTGGCAAACCCAATCAAAATGCGCACCATACTCCTGACTTTTCTTCTGGATCCTGGTTAAGTTCAGGAAAAACACACGCAGCGGACTCTATGAAGATTTACCGGTTTTAACGTTGCCAGTCAGCAGTTCACTTCCAATGTGTGTATGTGTATGGGGGAGTGAGTGGGCGGTGGGCGGTGAAGGGGGAGTGGCAGGAGGTGGGGCATGTACTGGGTTCAGTGTCGCGTCTGGCATTATTCGTCGCATGCCCCATGCTCGGTTTCCTGTGCGCCCTGCCATGTCGTCATGCTATCGGAGGTTGGAAGTCCGGAGATGGGAATGGAAATGGGCTGGAGGATGCGGGCATTCGAGGATACGAGCAGCAGGATGAGGATGAGGATGTGGCCGGGCCTCATGCAAAACGCATATCGATTTGTTGGGTCACGAAGGAAGCAACGAGGAAAGTATCTCAGGTGTAGCTGCTAGCGATATAAATATTACGATTTTTGAATAAAACAGATTTCTAGAATTACAGGAGAAATAAGAAATTAGAGAAAAATATCAAACAGAAATATAAAAGTTGGTAATGTTTATCTGCAAATTTAAAGAAAATATCAGAAATATTATATAAAAAAATGTAATAAGTCAGAAAAATCAATTCAAAATGATACCGCTTAATAGGAATGGTATTAGTGTTGCAAGTCAAGTTAGCCGTTTTGTTTTATATTTTCTTTACATTATTAAAGTCTTAAATGTTTTTAGAGTCATTAAAATTTATTTCTAGCTTATATATATATATTTTCAATAAAACCTTCTAGTTTAGAAAAGCACTGTTAAACCCGCAAAGTAAATTAAAATTATTTTATGGGGCATACAATGTGTTAATTGCCGCAGGCGACACAATAAGTTTCATGAATTGGAGTCATATATCTCCCAGAGCTGCATACATATTTGATGAGCGATAGTCCGCCCATAATTAGGCGCTACCACCTGAACCGATCTCCATTTATATATATTTTTGCGCTGACATGTGCGTGCAACATTGTGGCAAGTGCTATCGGACTAGATACCCTGGGATCTGGGATCTGGCCCTTATCATCGGCCACTATCTGCAACTCGACAAGTGCGTGCGACCCGGTAATAAACGGAGCATAAAACGGGGACCTGTTCTGGAATGGAAAATAATTAAGTTAATGCAAAATGCATTTTCAAATTGTCGGCCCCGGCATAATTGCCACTGGGTAGTAAGCCATTTTCAATGTGAACCTGACAGCGGGCTAAAAGCAGAAATCTATCATTTTTAATAACCACTCGGAAGTCGAAATTGAATTTCAAAACGAGGTATTTAATTGCACCTTCTCCTGTCTAAAAAACTCAAAGAGCAGTGGTTGGTTATCATCTTCAGCCAAGAATATTTAATTGATATTAAAAATAATTACGCCTTTATAAAGTGTTTGAAGGTGTAATTTTCTTCTCTTTGTAATTATCGACGGTCGGATAATTTTATCAGTAGTTTCGATGTTCTAAAGTAAAAGACAATATTGCGATGTTCAGAATTAACAGAATACAAAATTTAATACATGTTTTTGCAGTCTTTTGTTACTGGTTATCATTGGGAGCAAATCAACAATATAATTATCTTTGTAATAGTTTTATTATCGCCAATCGCCCTACCCTTAGTTTCCCCAACAAGATCCTGCAATTGAAATTCAAAGTGCGTACTCGTGTGCCAAATTGAGATGACCCAACCGCTTGTTAAGCAGCTTTCGTTGTGAAAGGCGATCGCGATCCTTTCATCGCTGTATTTTCGGTAAGGATCTGGCAGAGGGCTTCTTGCCTGCTTATCCACAGCGCCATTAAATTCATTAAAAGTGCATCAAAATGTATCAGCAGCAGTCCGCGTAATTTGCCTGTAATCCATCAGCGTGTCGCCATTGACACCCGAGGGGCCCTTCACTCGACTGGTCATTTTTAAAGGTTTTATATAAAAATATGAATTACAATGTGCGCCGCAACATGTTAATAAGATGAAGTACGTGAATATGCACTTCGGACATGGGACTTACTGACTGCCTGACTGGCAAATTCAATTAGGCGAAACGAACCGAGACAGTACAGTGCGATAAGTGGCCGCCACAAAAGCCGCAAAAGGCAGACTTGGCCTATATCCTAGCTTATCCCGATCCCGATCTGCGGTTGAAGTTCCTGCCACAGTTGCACTTGCAGTTGCTGTTGCAGTTGCAGCTGCAGATTCATTGTGTGCGAAACGAGGCGAGTGCGTAATTTAATAAACTCACGAGGGCAACTAGGAGCAGGTTCAGGACATTTGCGACAACGCCTGCCAGCAATTCGTGCGAAAACTAGTCGGAGCAACTTTAATCCCGCATCGCATTTGCGTAATAAAGGTTTCAACTTTATTGTTAATTAAATGGCCGGGACATGTCGTGGTCGAGGTCCTTTTCTCCGGCTCCTTTTTCAGCTCCTGGCCCAAAGGCCCTTTCGAGTTCGCAGCTGCCTCGTCTTCAGACCACGTCTATCAATGTAAACGTGATCTGGCCATAGCCCGAAAGTGTGGAAATTATAATAAATTTAGCCGCATTTGGCCCGCAGTTTCTGCCGGCCGTAATTATGCAGACACCTTGCCAGTATTTCGATCTCCAGCGAGCTGCAATTGCATACTGCCATATTGACAGCATGATGGATGTTTGGATCCCATATAGTCTTGCGCCGAATCAATATCGGCTGCATAAGGAGCCTTTTGCATAAATGGAGGGGCATACACAACAAGAAAATTAGGTTTCTTATAAATAGCAAAGTTTTCTTTTAAAAAATTGGAATAATTTTACTATTTTTCTTTATGTTTTCTTAATTTTATGTCAAATATTATAAATGGATGTTATCAATAGATATAAATATTGCTCTTTTCAAATCTCTAATTTGTATATTATCTTTTTAAGGGAAGTGTTTATAATTTTTTTAAAACAATTGTCCTTTCATATATAAAAGCTTCTTAAAAATGATAGTACAAATATGTATTTCAAAACACCAAAAAAATTAAATTATTAAAAACATGTCAAGAAATATTAGTTTCTAAACGATTATCTAAGAAGGCCGGAATAATTGCGATTCTGTTAGGATTTCTTTATTTTAAAAAATATGTATTATAGCTTTAAATGTTAAGGAGGACCTAATAATTTATGGAGGAACTTTTAAGGATACTTTTTGTGGAGTGCAAGTATTGCCACGGGTGGTCTGCCGTCAAGTGGCTGGACATTAAGATTCGTCCGGCGACTACCGTTGGCCATTTAAGACAATAAATTTCATAAATAGCTTATGCATAAAATGCAGTCGCTGCCGCCCCTCCCTGGCCCGCTGCCCCTCCTCCTGGCCCATCCATTTAGACCCGGCTCTCAACTCCCGCTGCGTTGATATTAATTGGACGACATAATTGCGCGGCCACGTTGGCCATATTAATGCGGAGAGCGGTCCGTGGGGTAATTGCACTGGAAACACGTTCCACTGGCAGCACTCCCCAATCGAAGTCGGCGAACTACTACTGGAGTTGGAATTTGTATAAATTTGGCTAACTTCGGCTGGCCAGTCCATTGAGGGTCCTCTTCCGTAATTATAGGTTTGTGCCACTCCGTATTCGTTTTTTTTTTATTCGCCGCTTCTTTTTGGCGGCACATACTTACGCACACACACTCGGCGTGGCCGCAATTATCGGTGTGTGTCCGCCTTTAATTTATTGTCTTTGGCGCTGCCCTAAATCCAATTGTAATACAATACGCGGCATTTATCATATTTAAGTACCGGCTCCAAACGCACACACAGCCTGTATTTACGGCCTGCTAATACGCGGTTTAAGTTTAATGAGTGCAACGAGGGTAGCTTTCGCTCTCCGACTTATAGTTCTTCATAAAAGGATGCAGTAATTCATAAAATTATTATGCAAAAAATATATGACTGCACTTTCAACATTTTTTAGCATCTGCAGCATAATATTCATAAAACTTCTGTTCATATAGAAACCAATTTCATTTGACTTTTATTAACATAATATATAAAACAAACTATATAAAAACATACGGTTGGGAAAACATTTTATGTGAGGTCTTGTTTCGGTTTTATATTAAATACTTAAGTCATAATTTTAAAATGTATTTTTCTGAATACTTGTTGCTTTTAAAATAATGATTTATGATTTATGATGATAATGATTTTTTCGAACCAATTTTAAATTAGTTAACAAAATTTTAATATATTTTTATCATTTGATCAAATACCATGTTTCCACGTATTTTTTCCCTGAAGTCCCCATATTTCGGACTTGTTTGCTCATCATCAGGCTGAGATTGATTCGAAGCCAGCCAGGACATTGTTATGATTATAAATATTTATTTTATGCGCAGCTTCGCTCGGCTCGGGGCTTTTCTCTTCACTCCAGAACGTAAAAATCGGTTAAATGGACTGTGCTGTTTATTTTCTCGTAGTCCCTTAATAAGCCCCATGAATAATGGGCAAATAAAAGAAGGCGTCTGAGGGAGGTTGATCCTTGGAGGACATTGAACATGTGTGCGAATGTGAGTGTGGCATGTGTGGAGGGGTGGACCCAGAAAGAAAATGGCGCTGGGCCAAAGATGGAGCAGGAGATAAAGACGGAGTCGAAGGAACAGCGAACAGAAAACATGTCCAGGCGAAATTGCGCACAATTACGGGGCAGAAACGGACTGTACTTCACTACCCCCCAACCCCCCCGCGCCTTATCCAAGCGGAAAAGAATTATTACGTTGAATTTTCCCCCAAAAAAGCAAAGGAAAAGAAAACGAAGCGAAAGAATTCTCATTTTTTGATAGCCCACCAGGACGATGCCGCAAGGATACACGGAGAACAAATTATTTAAAATGTTATTAAAGCAGTTAAACTTATAACCAGTTTTCAATAATATTTATAGAAACCTCTTTTTATAAAATAAATAACTTGCACTTTGAGGTAAGACAAAATCTTATTATTATTTTGTAAACATTAAATTATATTATTTTTTAAATAGTAAAAACAATGTCTTAACCAGAGGTTGATATTAAAATAACAAGTCACAAAATCATAAACGTTAAAGAATTTTAATTAGCTTCTCGGTGTTTTTGAATTTAAAATCATTTGTGAATATTAGAAAAAATTCTAACAACATAAAAAAAGATGATATTCGTTTTATTAGCGTTAAAAATGATTTTGTTACTCTCATGAAAAATAAGTTAAAAGGTGTTTGTTTTTTTAACTTTTTCTAAGATTGCTGTATTCTTTTGGTTGTTTTTTCTCGGTGTATCCAAGGATGTGCCAGCTACATCTCTTGGCTCACGTGCATATGACAGTGGAGTAAACAATTTCATTTCGCGCAGCAGGACCCACAAGATAACTGCTACAAACGAGACGCAAGATGCTGCAGTGGCGTCGGGGTGGGGGGATGGCTGTATTCGGCGTCGGGGAGGGAGGGAGGTGTGGTACGGGAGCAGCAAGGACAACGACAGCACTTGAGTTCTGTTTTCGAAGCCGAGCAAGAACAACAACCACCGGTAGCAGCAGCATAAGAAGTTGCGTAAATATATTGTCCTGTCGCTTATTTTTTAAGGTAGGGGAGGATTTTTTTTGTGGATCCGCGACAGGACGAAGGATGCAGGGCGAAGGACGAGGGCAGCAGGACGCAGGACTCCGGACTGCGGTCGGCCGGGACCAATTCGAAATTCTCCTGCCAGCGCCGTGGGCGTTGGACGCAGTTAGTCGAGCGTGCCTGGCGGATTTTTTAATGCGTGCCTCTATAAATTTTGCACGCCTTTTGTAAATGTGAGGACCAAGGAGTAAACTCCGGCAGGGGGAGTGGATATTTCTTTATGGAGGAGTGAGTCGTGGGCAGTTGAACACGTGGCATGACCAGTTTTTTTATTTTTTCAAACTGTCAAATTGTTACTGCACAATTCTCCTTCGCTCTGGGGGTTTGTCTCTGTTTACGAAAATCTTGTATTTTTGTCAAGCGAAATGTTTATCCCCAATATTGTTTCATAAATAACGTGTAACTACCCTGCAAAGGAAAAATAAATGCATGGAATAATGTTATTGAAAAGAGAAACAGAAAGAAAAATACATATACAAGTTTGTATTGTCAAAAGAATATTATAATAGATTTATTTTATAATACCGCGGAAACAATTGATATAAAATGATAAAACATAGTTTTTTTTGGAGGTAAAAGCCTGATAAAGTGATTTATTTACCTCATTTTATAATAATTAAATATTAACTATTTTTGTTTCTTTTTAGTTTCCTTCTCTATCTGTGAGGTATCCAAGTGTAATTTGTCCTTGAGATCACAGCAAGCCTTCCACTTCATCCCGTCCAGAAAATCCAGCCAACCGCCAAGTTGTTCATCTTGCTCCTGATTGGAATGATTAGTTTTGACATCGATGAGATTATTTGTCTGTTCCCGGGGAGAAACACAGAAGGCCAGCAGAAGATTCCGACGACTGAAGCGAATCATATAGAAAGGTGCCTCTTTGCTGCGAAATGCGCTAATGAGCAAATCCTTTGCACTTGCTTCGTTTGCCTCCGCCTGATTTTTCTTTTTCGAAGTTTTAGCCTTGTTCAAATAGTCCTTTAGGACCTTTTCAAAGTCCCAAATGGTCATTTGACAATCCTGTCCGCCCACCACCAATAAGTTATTATCCAAAGCGATCTCCATAGTGTTGATAGCTGCCTTATGATGGTCAAAAAATCGGATTAAAATCTCATTTG
This sequence comes from Drosophila fuyamai, assembly GCA_018153365.1. Lineage (NCBI taxonomy): Eukaryota > Metazoa > Arthropoda > Insecta > Diptera > Drosophilidae > Drosophila > Drosophila fuyamai. The sequence continues at coordinate 10,349,520 of JAECXW010000155.1, forward strand.
GAGTATCCCAAATCATGATGAGATTATCATCCCCGCCAGAAACCAAATAACGACCACATATGGAGTAGGTCAAAGCGGTTATCCTGCTTTTGTGGCCACTGAAAAGACGCACCTGGACTCCCTTGACTAGATCCCACATCCTTACTGTACAATCTGCGGATCCCGTGGCCAAGTAATGACGATTTGGATGGAATATGCACACCCCCAGCTCAGCTAAATGTCCTTGCAGGATTCGAGCGGACTTCCTGTTATCCTGCACCCAAACTCTGGCCGTACAATCATCCGAGGCGGTGGCAAAATAATAACCCGTTGGTGCAAATACCACAAAGCAAACAGGAGCCAGATGTCCTGGAAATATAACCACACAACTCCAGGATAGAAGGCACCACATGCGAACACTGAAGTCCTCCGAACAACTAAGCAAAAAGCGATCCTCTGGATTGAAGGAGCACCCATAAACTGGTCCCTGGTGTCCGTGAAGAGTGCGTCTGGAGTACTTCTTGGTGGGATCCAGCATTCCCTTGTCAATTCCAGCCATCCCAGTGTCAAGAACCTTCAGCCAATTGGCAGATTTCAGTTGAACCAACTTCGAGGGTTTCAGGGAAAAAATGTGTACTTTAGAGGATGCAGTTCCCAGGGCCAACATGCTGATGCTCTCCGAGAAGGAGGCACAAATCACCACCTCATCGCAAGGAGGAGCTGTATATAGATAAGTTGAGGGGAGATTGTCCCTATCCAAACGCATTCGATGCTGTTCATCATTCTTCCTGTGCAGCAAATCCATCCGCTTGGGATTTGGGTTATACAGCCTATCTGCCGGCGGAATGTGAAGATTCTTGAGTGCCTGCGGTTCGTTCTTCCTGCGGCGACGTTTTTGAAGAAAAGGACGAGCGGTGAATTCCTTCTTGTGCAAAGGTTCCGGGGCAGCCCAGTAAATGGGTTCCAAAAGAGGTTGTCCCAATGCCAAACGCTGCTGTGGCTTTTCCTCCGCACCATAACTTTGAATGTGAAAATGGGCCAGCAACTTTTCCTGCTGACCTCTGGGCCATTCCTCTGTGTAATATAGAAACTGACGATAGGCTTCCTCCGACATTTGAATCTCCAGTTTCTCGTGACCAGCCAGCAATTTACGCGCCTTGTTTGGAACCTCCTCTGGCCTGCAAATATCCCTAAGTTTCATCATTCTCGATACGTACGAATCATCCAGGTGATCCTGATTTCGAACCAGAAACAATCTGGCCCTCTGCGTCTTATCACTGGCCATCATTTGAAGATAGGTCAGGGCCATCAAGGGGTATATCAATAGGAATATCTCGTATTTGCAATGACTCGGAGCCAAATGAACGAGTTTGGCAAGCTGCTTGACAGCCAGTTCGTATTCCACGAACACCGAATCCTCCTTGATGACCAAAACACTAATGTTTTCTTTGTCCTCCGGAAATAGGGTACTATCTTCGAAAAAATCTGAACCATCATGTGGCACAGCCTGATCTACGGTGGGCTCTTCCCCCTCGGAATCACTTCGATGCTCCTGTGAATCCACACCCTTTTCAGGATTCTTCTGGTTTTCCTCTTCCTTTAAAATGGCCATGAGTTCTTCTTGGGAAATTTCACCTTTGTCAACAGGACGCAGGGACATTTCCTCCCAGTAAGTAAATTTTTCCTTGCCTGATTCGACATCTAAATCCTTTAAATTATCCTCGTTGTCTTCATCTAATTCTGATAAGTTTTGTTCGCTACTGAAGCTAAAAGTCGAGCTGATATCACTATCAGAAAGATTGTCTTCCTCGCTCACCGGTTCAAAAATGGCTTTCTCGATTTGATTGCCCATTTCACTTACTTTTTCCATTTCACTGAGGTTTATATATATAGTAATCAGAAAGAGAGATTTAATTGTAATTAGAAACTTACATTTTTTCATGAATTATTTCGGGTAATATTGGAGTCTGTACCATTTCAAATTGACTGGTTTCTTCATCATAAATGGGCATCGATGGCATGGGACCACTAAAAACAGGTAACGCTGCAAATTCTTCATCGTTTTTTGGCTTACAATCCTCAGAGCCAAAAGAACTAGATTGAAAATCTCATAAAAACTTGAATTTTTAAATATTTTAAATTTATCTCAGACCTTTTATCCAATGTAAATTTACTAACATCACTTAGGTTTGTCAGCCATCCCGTGGGTGAACCTTTAAATAATCATCTTACCATTTTTCTTACTTTTTATCAAAAACTTACCATCAGAATTGGAATCATCCCAATCGCTGATTTTATCTGATTCCGATGTAGTGGATTTTTCGCTTTTACTATCATCTGGATCATCTTCACCATCGGATTCTCCGATCTCGAAACCCATGTGCTCCTCAAATTCTTTCAAAAACCATCTGTTCATCTTCGTCTGCTTGGATTGGTTGGCTTTCGGTTCCTCCGAAATTTTCATGAATTCCTTACGAATCTCATCTCTTGAATCGTCGGAATCCGAAATGGAAATGGTGTCCACATTTTCATTGAGCGCTTTAAGGGCTCCCTGGATGTCAAATGCATCTTCCTCTGTGACTTCAGTGTGTGTGTCACCGAATATAGCCTTGAGTTCCTTCTCTAAATCAAAGTCATCATTTCTGTCGACTATATCTTGGTTTTGACCCGAATTTGGGTTCTAATAATGAATTTTTCTTTAGTAAAAGTCAAAAGTAACATCCCCTTACTCACTTTATCTTGCTTCCGATTTTTATTCATGGTTTTATTTCCGACTTAATATTTGAATAAATTTGATCTGCTTTTCAGACCTAAGTGAAAATTTTTCTGGCACTTTTTAAGTTTTCAATTTGACAGCTTCGAATTGTGTGACTGCATTTTTAATAGATGGGCTGTATTTACCATTGTTGTTTGTTTTTTATAACAACATAGTATTTTTAATTAAAAGACATTCAAACCCAATAATTATTCCCAAAATAAAACAATGTGTTTGTTGAATAAAAAAAGATGCGTTAAACTTTACTATTTATATCAAAAAAGCTCGTTTTTATATATTTTAATAACTTTTTTGGCAGCGTGTGCACACACTTAAATTTTGCAATACAAAAATGACTACATGGCATTGCCAGCTCAACATTTGCGGTTGATTTTATGTTTTCGAATACTTCTTCTTTCCTGAATTTCCCATTTTTTCACAATTTTTTCACCGACATGACGCGACGACGACCGCTGATCTGAAACAAAATGCTGGCACAGCATCACATCACATGAGGGCGCTAGACTCCAGGGTGGCCTCGAAAGGAGAGGGGTGGTGGAGGGGCTGAGGGACTGGTCCGTAGGTAGAAAAAAATTAATTTGCATACCCAATATTCAACGGATTTGCTGCTGCGGCGAGGCTTCCCTTGCTACTGTCCGTTTATGGGAATCTTTTTTATTCGGCAATACCCTCGATCAGGGTGTTATGATTTTCTATATGAAGATTAGCAAAAATAATTTATATGAAAATAAAATATAATTTTTTAGTACCGATCTGTATTTAAATATTCAAGATTTTAAGACAAATTATATATTATAGAGATGGCAATAATCTATAATTTTAAATAATTTTAGAGTTCAAATGTAAGCAATTTGCATTGCGAATTATTAACTGCCAAGAGATCATTAGATCCTAAACATAATATTTTTCATTGTAACTTACATTACAATTAAATAAAATATAAATATAATTAAAATAAACTTTATTCTTTATTCTTCCCTACACAAATATGAGTATTACTTTTTTTTTTAATATTTAAAACATAAGGCCATTCCTCGTTTATAAGAAGTAATATATTACCCTTCAATGAAGTAAAATAAAATAATAAAAAGTCTTGAGCACTCTTTTTAAATAATAAGTTTATGGTACTAGCTATTTTTGGCATTTTTATTATTTTTTAAGGGCATTTTGCATTCGATTCCCACAGATGAACCTGTATCTTGATTTCCTTTTTTCCACAGCTCACTTGTTAGTGGAATTGTGCGAGTATGCTGGCGAACCAAACCCGCGGATGCGTTTGGAATTCTTCTGTAGTTCGGGCAATATGTCGGGCCCGGCAACTCACTTTGCAGGGCACAGAAATAAAAGAAGACGGGAGTAAAAAATGAATATACAAAAACCAGGCGACAGGACAACCCGCAGCAGGAGCAGAAAATGTAGCTGCATATTGTTTTTTAATTTCCGTCATGATTTTTGGCGCTCGGGGAAAACCGCTTTAACTGCTTAAAGGCCGATCAAAATGACTAAAAATCTAGACATCCATGGATGGATATGTATGTCAATAATCAAGGGCCACAGTTAGATGCGAACAATGGCAAACAAAGCCTCATTATGGGCGAACAACAATTGCCAAATCACTTGATATGTAATGCTGGCCATAAATAAATCACACTGCAGCATAATCCATTGTAAAGTGTCGAAAAACTGCAATTGAAATGCAAATCAATGCAAATCGATACTTGAATCATCACCAGCCGCAGCAGAAACTTGAACATGAATGATTCATGCAACGCACGCGAACATTCAAATGCAAATGCCAGAATACCCGAATGCCAGAATGCGAAATGCAAAATGCGAAATGCAAAAATTATCCAAAAATGCAAATGTGCGAGTGCGAAAAACCCGCTGTGAGGGCAACAATCAAATCAAAATAAATGCACCACACAAATCCCAAACTGCAACAAAGCCAAAAATAAACACACAACAAACAATGCAGCACAACTGCTTGTGGATTTTCGCACTTCCGGTTAACTGTTGCTAATTTGATTAGGGAATTTTCCCGAAAGGGCGGGGTCTGCAAAAAAAAAAGGAGGGCGTGGCAAGCGAGAAGACCATAAACATTTTTAGCTGCTGATTTCGCTTTGGCCTGCCAACTTATGCAAATTATCTTGTGTGATTTATGCCCAGAATTTTCTCGCCTTCCACTGGAGCAGAAAACTTTGCTCCTCGGGGTGCGGCTGAAAATTGAATTTTACAACAAACCCTAGTCGGTTGATGGGGTAAATGTCCTACTATTAAAGTAGATTTTTCTATTTTTAAACCTATTATTAAACCCATTTTATGGTACATTTATAGAATATTTAAGAACCACTTGCTAAAACGTTTTATTTTTAATTTTGGTAATAAACAACGAAAAAGGGGGATACTTTGAAGTTCTGATTAGTTCGAATTATCCGTATAATTTTTATGATTATCAGTAATTTATATTCAAATGAAGTACACAATCAAGGCCAAACCTTCTGGTTACAAGGAAAAATCGAACTCAATGATTTACTGTAGTTAAAAAATAGTTTCACACGCGAAGCGATGATGCTGAGATTGCTCTTTTGAGGTCCTCTTATTTCTAAACAGCCCAAGCTGTTTCTCATATTCAAAATCTTTAAGGTATGCGCATATATATTCAATTCAATCATATCCTGTCATGTTGCCACCAGGAAACTGGTTCTTGTACCTTTCCTGTCTCGCATTGTTCGCCCCTGAACTTGTTCGTGTCAATTGTCATGCTAATTGAGGCAAAAAGGATTCCCAGGACTCAGGACTTGGACCAGGTAGAAGCTGTTAAGAAACTTAGTTCCCTCGCAGACATTGCCGGGTAAAGTGCCTCGAAGGAAGGCAGTCGTTAAATAAACCATAAAACAAGCAGTCAACCATGGAAAACAAATAAAGCCCACCCACAAAATAAGCTGTTGGTTGAATGAAAAACAAGAAAAGAAAAAGGAAAATGTCTCCGGCTGGCAGGAAACCACGAGCATGACAAACATTAACACGGCCTCTGACGCAATTTAACACCAATTACAATATCCGTTACATCTAATTATTGTAAGCGGCCCACAAGGAAGCCACTGGGCAGCCGTCTTTTTCGACTAAATTAAAGAAAAACACCGCTGCCAGGACATGGGTGGTGGCGCCATTTGCGGTTGCCAGGACATTAACAATGGAAACTCTGGCCGGGGCAAAAAAGGAGCAGGCAGGAGCAGCGGCAAATGGCTGCCATAAAACAACAGAGAACAGAACCCATGAAATATGAGCAGGAAGCTCAAGGAAAACACAAATGTGGGTGGCCGGGGCGAGCATTTCTTAATTTCCAACAATTTACGCTGAAAGCTTTCAGCGCTCAAATGACGCACAGCCGTCTGTGCAGGACTCCAGTGTCCTGTTCCCTTCTCCCAATCGTTTTTCTGGCTCAGACTCTGGCTCTGTTTTGTGTTTTGTGTTTCTGGCCAAGGCGACGATGATGATCTAACGCCATTATTTCCCCGCCAAACGACAGGCAGTTGTTAATGGGGCTTACCACTTAAGCGCGACGGCATAAAATAAACACGCGGTCTGCAGCCGGCCTCCAAAGCTGCCACGCCCCCCATTCCCACCGCCCAACGACCAGCGCCCAACTGCGGATGTCCTGGCAAATTAATTAACATGACGCTCAGTCGCTGGCAGCATTTTTCACACTCACAATTGAGTTCCTTGGAAATTCTAACGGAGAGTTATGAAAAGTAACCAAATTCAAAGAAAAATAATTTAATAAATAGAAGTGTTGCTGATAAAGGTAAATAATTTAATAATTACTGAATCTGAACTTAAAATATATATCAATACCAAAAACTTTTTTAAAAAGTAAATAGTTACGATTTAAGAATATAAACAGGTTTAAAAATATTGAATAAATAGTTCCAGTCAAAAAGCTAGCTGATTGCTAACGTGAAAACGTTTAAAGATTTTTAAAAGAATCAAATGACTATTTCGACAAAGGTTTTGGTAAGTCAACATAATTTTTCAAACAATAACTACGAATTTTTAGCTTTATAAAGTATTTATTTCAGAAAATGTCAATTAATCTTAAAATCTTAATCTTAAATCTTAAAATAATTTAGTGTCAAAATCAGAAATATCGTTTTTCAGCTCAAAAATACTTTTATTATAATGTATGTATACATACCGAAATTAAGAAATAATTTTTTCGTAGTGCAGCTTTTCGCTGTTTTTCTTCTTTCGCTTGTTGTTTTTGTCTTTCGTTGGTTTTTTCTTCGGCTTAATTGTGGACCATCGTCTTCAGTGCTTCAGGATGTCCATACCCCCCAGAAAACATTGCGATTGGGGAGCTGCCCAGCGGCAGTTTAACAATTAAGAAACGTTTAAAGTTTGGTGAATTTGGGGCGCGGCTTTCTTTTGATTACAAGCCACGAGCAGCAGTAGCAGAAGGATCTTCTGAGGTGAGGAGAGTCCTTTGCAGGACTCAGGACATTCGACATACGCGGCACGTTGTCTACATCCGTTTGACACCTTTTGTCGGGCCCAAAATGGCACAGGAAATGAGCTGGCCCGTACGTGACTTGTTTTCGTTGTTGCCAGTAAATTGGAAATGTAGAATATTCGGTTGCTCAGTCCCGATTGTTTGCTGCCCAAAAGGATCACGGGGGGAATCCCCCCTGCGATCCTGGGGGCACACTCGTTAAGCTGACCCCAAGTCCGGCGGCTGTTTAACATTCCAAATTTGTGCACTCGCTCAATTTCCTTCCATTCCCCAGATGTAATTACCCAAAAAGGGCGGTCCGAAATCTTTCTGATTTGACACGAATTTCTCGGCCCGACTCCGGCCGGAATAATTAGTGTCCATTGAAGGGGGCGGCCGGGCGCTACGTGCCAAACAGAACGCCCTGCGGCAAGGACGAACGCTCCTTGGAGGACTGTCCCGGCATAATTGCAATTAAAATGTTCGCCGGGAAGTGCAAACACTTGGAGGCAATTGCCGTGCACAGAAATAATAACAGGCAGATTGCGCAAATTAAAATATAATTAGAGACAAACAAGACGCCAAGTTGTGGGGCGATTAAACGGTTTTAAGAAATGGCAGACATTGAAGAAAAATTAGTGTGTACATTTCGATAATGTGTCTAATAAAAAAAGTAATGAAAGGAAACAAAAAAATAATTTAATTATAAATATTGAAAAAGAAGATAGGTTAGGGAAACATTTGATGTTTTGTTTTTAAAGACAGCCAATCAATATTGTACACGTATGAACATGGCCTATTGAATTAAGAATCTATTTAACATATATTATTTTATTGTAATGCCTTTTAGCAATTTACATATTTTCCATATTCAACATTTGTTTTTATTATTTTTAACCAAAATAGTTTAATGCGTCTGTAAATTTAATTAAACCCCTCCTAAATATCTTTAAAAATCTACCCCCTTTATTCCAGAAATAACAGTGTATAAGGTGGCGCCCACTGGTGTGCGGTGGCCGCGAAATGCCACGCACTTTCCACTGGAAGAAGTTTTTGTGTTTGGCTGGGAATTAGCGTGAGACGGCCCACCTTTTATTCTTTTCCTTCGAGGGTTGAACGAGTGAGCGAGAGAGGGAGACACATAGAGTGGAAGAGAGGGAGAGAGAAAGTATAGGGCAGGGGAGTTCGAATACCTGGTACCTCCCAACTAACGAGCAAGTAATTTTGTGGGCCAACTGAGCTGCCTGACAGCGTCTTTAATGTTTCCTTGGCGACTTTAAGTCGCCGTTGTCTTGGCCTTTTCCCATATTAAGTATACGCCGAGATGGTGAGGTAGTGCGTGGGGGTGTGGTACTTTCGCTTTTTTTTTGTTTTTTGCAGGGGGTAGGCCTGTGAGGGTCGTTTTTTTTTTGGCCAGGCCACACCTTCCACGCTCGCAGGGGTGACTAAACAAGGAATATTTTTTTCCGTTTTCCTGCGTGCGCCGAGCGTTCGCTTTTACTTTTGTTTGCCCGGATTTTCAATCGAAAAAAAATATAGAATAAACGAAAAAAATATATATATAAATAAAATAAAAACGAAATGAGGAAGAACGAAATTTGTTTCGCTGCTGCTTTATGAAATGTCAAAACTTCAAAGCGAACTCAACTTAAATGCAAGAAAATGAGAAAATATTCACTTGAGTGCGTATGCGCTGGCGACGTTGGCCTTCTCATCCTGTTTTGCTGATTTTGTGCCCATTGTCCTGTCGTCCTTGTTGCTGTGGTTGTTGTTGTTGTTATTGTTGTTGTTTGCGATTCTGCTGCTGTTTGAACTGTTGTTGATAGCCTTTATTAGTTGTTGGCCCAAAGCTTAGGCACGGCGCTTAGCATTTGCCCCCACTTTCACTTCCTGTCCCGAAATTTCCACGTCAGGACTCGTGCGCTCAGCAAATAGATATAATTTTGTGCCGCCCCCAGTGCTCTCGTTATCCTCGTTTTCCATTCGAAGTTCACTTTTTTTCCCGGCAGCAAATTTTATTAAAAAATTTTATATTAAATCAATTGCGTGGAGATTTTCTCCTTATATTGTGTTGTTCTAGTCGGGGTGTTAGATGTGCTCATGCATAAAGTTGGTTGACTGGGAGATGGTGCTGGATTCATGGTGGACTGGATAAAGTTGGATACATTTTGGGATAAGTCGATAAGGAGATGACCAAAGAAAAATTTGATTAAACTAATTTTATTTTTTAGCGATTACTTTATCACACTAACAGGATAATGCTTATTTCATTTGGCAAAATAGCAAATAAGTTATAGTTTAATAGTAACAAACGACTTGTTAAATTTAATAATTAATAAATAAATATTTTGAATAACAATAATAACCTTAAAGAATTCTTTAAATGGTGGGTATAATGTTTCTGGGTCATTACAATTATAAAATATTTATATTACCTTAGGTATATCCTTGAAATCATCATGTAAACACCTTTCTTTACCCCTCTCAACTTTAAATTACCCAGATTTGATTGTGTACGGCATTTACGTAATTAAATCGTCAATATTTTGACATTTACTGTCTGAAAAGCAAGACTATAAAAGCGAGGTTTTCTTGCTGTTGGAAAACACTTTTCCTACAAGATTTCAACTGGCAGTGGAAATGGCAAAAATCGAGCCTGTTGAACGATATCGCAAAGTGATTCGTGTGATCCGTTTCTGCGTGGGATTCTGTGGAAATGATGTGGCCGATCCCAATTTCCGGATGTGGTGGCTCACCTACACTGTAATTGGAGCGATTGGCTTCTTTTTCGCCTGCACTGGTTACACCATTTACGTGGGCGTGGTCATCAATGGAGACCTCACTGTGATCCTTCAGGCATTGGCGATGGTGGGATCGGCGATCCAAGGACTTACCAAGCTCCTCGTCACCGCCAACAGTGCTCCTCAAATGAGAGAACTTCAGAATACTTTCGACGATATCTATCGGTAGGAAAAAGTAAAAATGATAGTTTTTTATTAGATTTTTCTATGTTAAAACGTGGAAAAATCTATTCTTTTTGTTTTAAAGAGAGTATCTGTAAGCCAAGTATTATTATATTTTACATTTCCAATTTGATAATTGTAGTATGTTTTAATACAACTTTTTTTTGGATTTATATTTCTTTTCCATTTTCGGCTTCGTAGAGAATATGGTGCGAAAGGTGGTGAATATGCCCAATGCTTGGAACGAAGAATTCGAACAACCTGGCAACTCATCATCGGATTTATGCTCGTCTACATTATTCTTTTGGGTCTGATCATAAGCTTCCCGATTTTCTACTTGCTGGTCTTGCATAGAAAGGTTTTGGTTATGCAATTCTTGATGCCTATTCTTGATCATAATACCGATGGTGGTCACTTAGTGCTCACCGCTGTTCATGTGGCTTTAATTACTTTCGGTGGCTTCGGCAATTACGGTGGGGATATGTACCTTTTCCTATTCGTCACCCATGTCCCTTTGATAAAGGACATATTCAGTTTGAAGCTCAAGGACTTAAACGAGGTAATTGCCCAAGGAAATCAGTACCCAAAGGTAAGAGCAATGCTCTGCGATCTACTGACCTGGCATCAGCTTTATTCAAGGTAAGAGATTAAAAATATATATTTTTTAATTATTTTCTAAGTGTTTCTATTTTTAACAGTATTCTGCAAACTACAAAAAGCGTCTATAGCATCGTGTTGTTCGTGCAACTTTCAACCACTTGTGTTAGTCTATTGTGCACCATATCTTGCATATTTATAAAATCATGGCCCGCAGCTCCTCTCTACCTTTTATTCGCCGCTATAGTTCTCTATACCTTCTGCGGTCTCGGTACTTTGGTGGAGAATTCTGTAGGACATTCGATTATTTTTGTGAGAATCTGGAATTTATATATGCATTTCAGAACGAGGACTTTCTGACGGTCATCTACACGGATTGTTTGTGGTATGAGCTGCCCGTGAAGGAGGAGAAGCTAATTATCCTAATGATAGCCAAGGCTCAAAAGGAGGTTTGCCTCACCGCAGCCGATATGGCACCATTGTCAATGAATACAGCTCTCAAGTTGACCAAAGGAATTTATAGTTTTAGTATGATGCTAATGAACTACTTGGGAAAGGATTAACAAGGAATTTGCTGGAATGGAAAATTTATTGCACAGAGTACCAAGTTAATTTATTAAAGCAGAACTACTCAAATAGTAAATATGCAACTAGACATTTATATAAAACAATTATGAATAATAAATACTCAAAATCATAGTGACTTTTATTTATTTTTGGGGTATTAAAATGCTATTTGGTTGACACTTGGTTGTCAATTATCTTCTGACATTTTAAGTATGTATTTTTATGAATCGATAAAGCAAAGGACAGAACCATATTGAATTAATATTTTATTGGTTTGACACTTGATTGACAACTTTCCTGGGACATTTTAAATATTACAATTAAGTGTGGAAGCAAACGACTTAACCAGGCCAATTAAGTTGACAATTATTTGTCACCTATAAAAGGTCGACGAGCAGGCTAAAAATCAAACACTAAGACATTAGAAATCAAACGGATTTAAGTGAATTCAAAAGTCTGAAAATGATAACCAAAGTCGCTGAACAGAATACCAATCCAGAGGAAAGCGTTTTTGAGAAATTTCAGTCCATAACCAATGCGATTAGCTACTGTGCAAGGTTTGTGGGAGCGGATATCACCGATCCGGAGTTTAAGATGTCCTGGCGGACCTACAATGTGATCTGCGTGTGCAGCATGTTCCTGCTCTGCACAGGATACACGGTGTATGTGGGCGTGGTCATCGACGGCGAGTGGCTGGTCCTGGTGCAATCCGCCTGCCAGGCAGGGGCAGCGCTCCAAGGCGCCGCCAAGCTCTTCTGCGTTCTACTGTACCGCAAGTAAAATATAAAAAAAAAAAATTAAAAAAAATAAAATTAAATATTATATATTTCAATTTCGATGTTTAAAAACAAACGATAAATCGATCGTTCCTTGGCAGATATATCATATAGTCAGAGTTTCATAAAAGTAAAATCGTATTTTCCGAGTTTCATCGTATTTTTAAAATCGTTCAAAAGTTTTTAAGAACATTTTTCATTTTTATACCCGTTACTCGTAGAGTAAAAGGGTATATTGTATTCGTGCAAAAGTATGTAACAGCTAGAAGAAAGCGTTTCCGACCCTATAAAGTATATATATTCTTGTTCAGGATCACTAGCCGAGTCGATCTAGCCATGTCCGTCTGTCCGTCTGTCTGTCTGTCTGTCTGTCCGTATGAACGCTGAGATCTCGGAAACTATAAAAGCTAGAAGATTGGCATTTTGCATGTAGATTTTAGGAGTTCCTACGCAGCGCAAGTTTGTTTCAAAAAGGTGCCACGCCCCCTTTAACGCCCACAATCGCTTATATACGATTTTATTTAAATATAAATTTAAATATTTCGGAAAAGTAAAAATGCAGTTTTATTGTGTTTATCAATACCTATCGAAATGTAGAAGAAATTTTTCAAATCGGACCATTCGTCAAAAAGTTATGCGTGATCAAAGTTTCTATCTCCATCTCCCTCGCACTCCTTTTACCTGAGTAACGGGTATCTGATAGTCGGGGCACCCGACTATAGCGTTCTCTCTTGTTTTGTTATAGAAAAAATAATAATATTTATAGATGTTTATAAATAATAATATTTATGGATTTTTAAATAAATGGCAATAATGATTTCGGTCTCAGCTGAATCTTTATAAATAGTAAATTTATAAATATTAATAATTGTGATGTTATTAAATTTAAAATCTATAGATACTTGATGGAAGTGTTGGACTTCTTACTTTTTACCTATCAGAGCTACGAAAACCAGGGCCCAAATTATAAAAAAGCTCTTCAGAATGCCTTGAAATTCTTGATAACCAGCGTAAAAGGATTTTGTTTAGTCTATCTCAGCGCCCATTTGGCCTGTATTATTTTCCCGGCAGCATATTATGCTCTATATTCCGAGAAGCTGATGGTTATGCACTTTCTGGTTCCGGGTCTCGATCCTGAAACGATTATGGGCTACTGGATGCTCACCGCCTTGCATACCACTTGCATGGTGTGTGGGTTTTTCGGGAACTTCGCTGCCGACATGTACATATTCGTATTTATTGCGAATGCGCCACTGGTGAAGAATATCCTTAAATGCAAGCTGGAGGACCTAGACGCAAAGTTAGAGGCATTAAATGGACAGAGGATCCTACGCAAAGATGTCCATGAAGATATGGTGGACATCGTTAACTGGCACAAGAAGTATCTAAGGTAAATGAGTTTTTTAGTCCTATAGAAAGTTACAAATGGCTAACAATATCTTGGTGTAAGGTACTATTGTATATTTTTGTCAATGTCAAACAGATGAAAGTTTAAGTTTGTTTAATAATAATTAAATAATTTGTGGTAATAACCAATAACCTACATTTTAAGGCCGGGTTACTATAAAATAAAATTTATTATATTAATTTATAATTACTAATACTAATTATTTAAATGCATTTATCTTGTATGTATTTTTTTGTTTTATTATATACGTTATGAGTTATTAAATTATCGATTCGATAGCATTATTAACATATTTAAAACTGATAGAATACCATTATTTTTGGGTGATAAAATTATTTTAAAAAATTGCATTGAAATGGAAATTTAAGCGCACATTTAAGCAAATAATATTGGATTTAAAAACATTTTTTCACAGACTTCTGGAGTGTTCGGAGCGTATATTCTTCATAGTGATCTTTGTGGAGGTGATTACCTGCTGTATGAGCAACCTGTGCATCCTTTACTGCGTTCTCATTGGGGTTTGGCCCTCGGGAAAAGTTTACCTAACATTCACGGTCGCGTCTTTCTTAATGTTTAGCGCCTTGGGAACTGTGGTGGATAGTTCGGTGTGTAGCTGGTTTATCTATTCCCATTTAATTGATTTATTTTCTGCCCAGAATCAGGACTGCAGTGACATCATCTACACCTGTCGCTGGTACGATCTGCCAATTGCCGAACAGCGAGTCCTGCTCTTCATGCTTCGCAATTCGCAATCCACACCCGGACTTTCGGTGGGGAAAATGATGCCCCTCAATATGAACACCGCGGTGCAACTTTCAAAGGCCACCTACTCTGTTCTTATGCTGCTGATGAGCGGACGTGAGGATTAAATTTTGGCGGGGAGAAGCTGATTAATTTTTCCTCTTTGTCTAATGAACTTACCGCAAAAGAATTTAATAAACAGACCCGCACTTTATGGGACCACAAAAAATTATGTCTGTCAGGCCATAGACCATGAAAAATAGTAAAAAAAAAAAAAATAACGGCGAAGGGAAAACCCAGGCGATGAAAATGAGGGAAAAGTATGAAAAAGCATCGCTGGTAAGTTGTAAAAATTGTCTTTTAATGCCGCGCAAATCCAGCAGATTGCCACGTAGTGCTAATAAAATAAAGTTATGTTCGGGCATAAAGAACAAAAATCCCGCGCACCGCTAAAACGCACCCAAAATAGTGTACTTTGGTAAAAAGAAAAGGAAAATATCCACCAAAATCCACAAAAAATGGCGTTGAAAATTGAGTGCGCGGGCGCAAGACGAAGGCCAAGATGGATGATGAGGCGGCTTGAGGGGGCGGCGAGGTCGGTAAACGCATCATTAATCAAATGTCCGAAGCGTAAGCACCGTTATTCATCATTGCTTATGGCTAAGGTGCTGTGCCGCCCTCCCCCCACTCGAAATCCCACCTCATCCCCAAGTGAATCCCCTTAAGAAAGTCCGCATGAGTTGCCATATTCGTTCTACTGTTTTCTTGCTGATGAGAAATTGTTTGGAGGGTTTTATAAAAATCAAAAATCAAACAGAGAGTATCTGAAGGTTATTAAATATGATATTAGTCATAAAATATATTAGCCAACAATTACGAATATATTAAGAGCACAAACCAATTTTAAAATTAGGTTTTTGCAGCTCAATTAATATTCTACTAATACCAAACTTATGGAGCTAAAACATACATTTTAGTAATGGCTCTTTTAATAGTTAAAAATTCTTATGCTTACCTTACAAGTTAATTCGGAATAACATATTATTTTGAGACATTTGGGAAAAGAATAAATTATAAATTTACTATTAAGGAATAGTTCAATTAAAGCTGGCTTAAAAAAAATTAATTAGTGTTTAGGATTCTATTTTAAAATTGGTTTACTTTAAACATTATAAAAAGATTTAAATTTTGATCATTTTCAGATTTGAATAAATAATATTATTTTATTAAAAACTTTCTGTTGGATGATAAACTTCTCCAATATTTCTATATTATTGCAATCCTAATAACAGAAAGACTTCAAAAATTAAGCTGTTTAAACAGTCATTGTAATTTCCTTTATAAAATATCAAAAAGTGACTGACATTTTTTTATAATTTTCTTCGACTTTGTAGAACTCTGGCCAACTCACACACAGCACACGTGTCCGATGCTCAAGAAAATTCACAAAAAAAGAGCTCTAGTCTAGGGCTCCCCCTTCCATCCACTTCTTTTGCTAAGCCCCACCCTAATCACTTTCTCAGCCACCCTAATGGCGCATATCAATTTGGCTCAGCCACGTGCTGATGATTTCTTTCCTTTCTTTTTCCACAATTTTTTGTATTTACTTTACTTTATTTTTTTGGGAAAATGTTTGGCTATATTTTGAAGAGCTTGTAGTGTATATTATTGCGGCCTGAATGTGAATTTCGTGGGTTTTTTCGCTGGAACATCATAAATCAGGCTTACATTGCACAGAATCATCAAACAGGCGACAACTTTTTGGAGGAAAGGCGGTCAAAGAATGAGAAACAGGAACTGCTAATGGTGTTTTTACATTAGAGATTGCTTCCCGTCGACTGAATGTTGTTTTTATCGGGGCAAAAACATCGAGATGCTGCTCTAACACCCCTTCAAGTGTCAGTTACATATTGTCGGGACAACAAAACGCTTCACTTTCCATCACAGCCAGCAACAACCCGGAAAAAAAAACACGGGAAAAAAAGGTTAGAACCAAAAAATTTGCATACACAGCAGCTGAAACAGGATGCGTCCTTTTTTTTGGTGTTGTTGCGGTTGTCTGTCCAGGAAGTGTGCACATTGAAAGGTTTTCTTTTTTTCGCTTCACGTCGGCAGCGTTTTAATTTTTTTTTTGGTTAAAAACGAAAAAATTGTGTAGTCAAAGTAAAAATGTTAGCTATTAATTGGCCGCCAGAGGAAGAAAATGTGAGAGGGATGCTGGGCAGACTGGCAGCTGGGGTGAAAGTCTCCTAAATTAAATAGAAATTATATGCAAATTCGAATCGAGTTTTCCATTAACCCTTCGTCGGCAGGAAAATCATATTTGGTTACATTTCCACATCACGTCGACGTGTTTAAGTACGCATCATTTGGCCGCTTGCTCGTAATTTAATTGGTTTGGCTTGCGGGGCAGGTATCCTTGAAAGGTCCTGGCAATGAGGCAACTAATTTATGCCATCGCCCCGAAGGGTTGAGCGACTTTGCACGTGCGCCTCCGTCGAGGAGTTGCCTTATTAATTATTATTCTAATTAATAAGACGCAGATGGAAGAAGTAAAAGGCGAGGAGAAAAAGAAAATAATAAAAAGAAAAACACGGATGCCTGGCAATTTGCATATGAGTGACACAACAGGACATTTGCTTCCTGTCACGCAGCCCGGCGAAGAGGACACAAAAGAGGCGACAGGCACGTTCAAAGGATGCAGGATCGAGGGGTGGGGACTTTTTTTTTCAGCCTCTCCAGAAATCTCCAGCCAATCTCATGCATAATGCAAGTGAAAAGGCCCGTGAGAAACTCCCAGGCCGAGAATTATACTCCTGCCAGACAAGAATCCTCTTCCTGGCAGCTGCTTTTCGGTGCTTTTTGTGCTGCTGAAAAAAACTAGAGTTCTTCCACTATCATCAACAGGTTTGCAATCCCCACAAGTCAATCTGTTGACGCCCAAACAATTTGCCAAAATCAATAAACCCCTATATATATCCTGTAATCCCCACCCCTCCGACGATCTACCCCTGATCGATTTGCAAGAGATTTGCCAAATTGGCAGAGTCAAATGTCAAAGCAATTAAGTCGCAAAATCGAATCGATTTTCAGGGGTCGCACTTCCCTTTTGTCACTGGCATTATCACTGTCATGTTTGCTAATTCCCTTTGTTGTTCGCCGTGTTTGCCATTTCACTTTCACCTTTCGCTTTGTGTGCCAATCTCCTTCTTTCTTTTCGAGGTCGAGGGTTAAAAGTCTGCCAATTTCCGCTGGTTCTCCTAATTATGAGGTGAAGTTATGACAGCGCGGATTACACCAGTAAACAAGGCACTTGAATGGTTCTTGATCGCTTTCTTCTAATGACTTTTGATTAATTGGGGTTGCAAAATAAGCTGTTAAGAAACTAATCTGCAATGTAAGAAGAAATTTATAATTGTGTTTCAAGTCTCAGGGTATTTTATTTATTAAGTGCGAATTGAAATTTATTTGTTAAATATAATTTTTGGAACTTTAACATGTTCTAAGATTCTGTTTTTTTTTTCTATCTAGATAATAATAATACACAAAATCCTACTTGAGGATAAAGTTTCATCGTTGACCAAAAGTTTTTAAAATATTGATGTGCGCTGCAAACAATTTTATTTTTAAACAGTTTATGATATAAAATATTCGTTAGAGTCCCATCAAAGATTTCGTGGAATTTAATTTATTTATATTGGGTGCGCAGTTTCACGAAGCGATATTTTTCGTTGTGTAACAATTATTTGTGAACTTCTTTCTTGTATTTCATTGTGCTTCCAAGGAATCTCTCTTTAACTTGGACTTCAACTGGCGGCGGTGGTCTTTGTTTTCGGCTCGTTTCAATGAAATTCATAAAAACAATTTCTTTTATGGCAACTCGAGGACCCCAGCTCCAATCCCCATCGTGCGTTGCTGGGGCCGAGGCTCAGCGAAATTGGTTTTTAAAAATATTTCACATTTCAATCTCCCCCACTCGCCCATCCCGCACTTTTCCCTCTATCTCTCTGTGGGCCACCTTGCCCGGAAAACTTGTAATAAAAGCCAGTGTCCTGCCTCCTGTGGGCGTTGGATTTATGGGGCGGATGGTGGGGGGAGGGGGAGAAAGGCCAAGCCACAACAGTTGGCCAAGCCAAACGCACCGCACATTGTTGGCTTTTTTACTGTCCCCACAAATAACAATCAAAATATAAAATATCCCCCCGCCGGTTGCCACTGGGGATAAGATTTAGCCAGGGGAAATTGCCGCGAGTCCTGTGGGCTATGTGGAAATTACAGGTGCCTAATGCAAATTTGTGTGGCATATTTCCAGCTGAAAAATAATATTCGCTTTTCGCTGCGTTTGCTGAAAAATCTTCATCAGTTTTCTTCTTTTTTTTTTTTTCTTCCGCAAGGTTTTGGATTTTGATTTTGAGTTTTTCCCTTTGGCTGCGCGGACTTCGCTTGATTGTCATCATTGAGGCTGAAAAACAGATTTGCCTCCAATCAACGTGGCACTTAATTTCGTTTATTTGATTGGATTTGTGTTTACATGGCTGCCCTGCCTGGCTGCCAAAAAGGGGGTGGGGTGGGATGGGTATATGGGTGGCCAAGGCCAGACATGTGGGTGGATGGGAACGGTTGGAAGACCGAAATTCGTTGCAAATTAGAAAATCAAATCACTTTTGGCCGGACTCACACGCCGTCGGCAAAAAAAGAAGAGAGAACTGAACGGAACACACACACACAGGGAATAACGCACACATAAATTTATGAATATTGAAAAATTAAATCGACATTTTCGCCACCCTCAATAAAGGCAAAAAAAAAAACAAAATCCAAATACAAGAGAGTGAAAAAACATGGCCACGGAAGTGGTGCGTTGTTGTTGTTACTCAGGTTTTTTTTTTCGACCATTTTTCCAATGATGGATTTTCGAAATTTTAATGGTTGCTCTCGCTGCTTGGCTGAGTCCAGGAGTCCTGCAGTCCAGGAGTCCTGAAGTCCTGGCTTCCCAGAGTCCTGAGACCGGAGTCAACTTCGTCAGCGTCGTCTGGCGTTGTCAGGCTGTGGGTGGGGGTGGAAATTCGCCCGCGAGGGGTGAAATTCACCCGTGGGTGGGTGGTTTTTTTCCATTCCGACGTTTTTTTTTTTTTATTTTCCTCCTCGGTTCACTTCCTTTGTTTGGCAGCCATTGGGGGGTGGTGGGCTGTGTGGGTGGCAGGGCTTAAGGGATGGAATCGATATTTGTTTTCCCTGGCAGCAAAACAGAAACAGCAACTGCCAGGACACCCGGGACATCCCATTCACCCACCCCCCACCACCCCCATTCGATGCCCGCCTAATCCAATGTCTCAGGAGCTTCGGCGTCCTAATCAATATGCGCAAATGATAATTTTTAATGGCTTCCAAGCGCGTTTGTTTACCATCGACGCAGGCCAACATCGCTGATTTGGTAACAGTGAAAAAAATATAAAGTGACATTTTTGCATTAGTAATACTAACCATACTAAAAATTCAGATCTTAAAAAGGATAATTATGTTAATGTAGTTAAAATCCTTTCTTAAAACCATTATTAAATCTGACCTTTTTTACATTAATTCATAGGCAATAGGCAACATATATTTTAAAAAGTGAATGCATCCTCTTCTGCAAATAAATAAAATCAGCTTAATAATATCTGATTAAAATATGTATTCAAAGAATTTTAAACTATTTACATTTTATAGAAAACTATTCTTCTTAAATTTAAGTTGGCTCAATTTTGATAGACATTTTCTTAAACTAAGTAACATTTACCTTTCACAAGTTTTCAATCTCCGAACTTCTGTATAACAAAGTTAGATTTAAAGTTCGTAAAACGTTCTTAAAACTTTTATTCCTTTTCGGTTTCCCAAATCTTTTAAGCCCCAATTATTTCCATTCTTACCGTGTACTTGATTTCTTCCATTGCCAAGCCAAAGTGTCCGTAAATTTAATTTCCAATCGCCGCCAAACGTCAGCGTCAACCTTAACGGAAATTTAATTTGCAGACCGCCCAGACCAAACCAGATTCCATGGAATTCGAGGTAAGTCTTGAGGAGCTATGCCAAAAGATAATGCCACCAGTTAATGCCCGCCCAATGTGCCACGCCCCCGGCGGAGGCTATTGTCTTGAGTGGGCGCGAGCGAAAGAGATTCGAATGCTAATTGCTTTCTAATACGGTAATTTCCACTCTCCGCCGCCGCCGTCGATGTCTAGCAGCGAGCTTATTGCGGATTAATTCTACAAGCCAATTTCTTATGTAAATGGCAGGGCATTTCATGTTATTTTTACCCCAGAATTAAGGTGGCATTACTGGGGGACGGGATACACAATTTTTCAGGGGGGCGAACGCACGGCAGGTGAGTGAAACGCGATAGAAATGCTAATTCAAAGGCGTCGTCTGTAATTAGAAGGTAATTTAAGTTCTAATAAATATTTCAGTTGGCAGCTTAACTTGAGAAAATGGGTGAGGGGCTTTCAGATGGACTGGCTTACGGATAAGAAAGGACTTCGGCAGAAGGATTTGTGGCCATGGCGATAGCTTGGATCGATTGGAAAGGCATTACAAAAATTAATGCCCTGGCAGCTAAAAGTGGGAAAGGTTTTAATAAGTTCTTAGCAGCTATAGAAAATGGATGATATATTTTTTATATTTGCCATATTAAAGCCGATATTAAAACACATGAGAAATACATATTTTTCATCTAATAACAAAATCCTATGACTCAAATAAATGTACAAATAAGGTGAGCACTCCTTGTGTTATTTTAATGTAGTGTACTTCTACTTTTCTTTATGCAAAGCAGACAAAAACAAACAAGACCAATTTATACTTTTCTAAACAAATTCTAAGATTTTGGAAAAAATAAATTTTAATTAAGGAGCATGCAAATGCAGACCTAATCTAAGTTTAAGCTTTTTGAAAATCTTGATCTAACCATTTTTTCGCTTCGTTTAACCAGCGAAACTCAATCCTATCGATTACAGCAAACAGGCAGGCCAAAAAACGAGAACAAAAAAGCGGGGAAGAAGAGAGAAAAAGTGAAATCGTATCCATGCTAATTTCCAACCATCGTTCAAAACAAAAAATTCCCAAAAACGATAAACCGAAAACTGAAAGCCGACTGACAGGGCAAAGATCTATGGGACAAACCCCGGCATAAAACAAACCGACAGATGCACGGCATATTAATCTCAGACAAACAGATAGCAATGAGCCATTTCCTATCACGGGAATAATAAGCGGGGAAAAAAATACGGGAATGAAAAGAAAAAAGCGAAATCTCGCTTGAAAATCCTTTTTTTTTCCATGCCCGTTTAATGCTAAATTATATCCCTATGCAAATAAGTTTTTTTCACTTGATTTTTTCATTAAATCATGACGATTTGACAGGAAGCCCGGGGATGCTGAGGATGTTGATGCGAAGGGAGGGAGATAAATACGGGTAGTGTTTTTGAGGCTGGGGGAAAGGGTTAGGCTGGCCCAACATAGACATAGAGTGGTCCTTTCTGCCCGAGGGCTCGAGTTTGAGTTCGCTTAGTTTGTTTGTTTGCTCCGTCCTGACTGACTGGTTCTGCCCGGGGCCTTTTAATGGCTTTTCGAAATTGGAGCCGAGCGTGGGCTAATGCGTGTTTGTCCTCCTGTTTATCCTTCTCGTGTACTGAGCCGTGAAATTGTATGAGGTCATGGGTCAGACGACTTTTACAAGGTGAGCTTGTCATTTGATTTTGACCCCATCCATTCTCCTCTCATTTCTCTTTTCGTTTCCAATTAGTTATTGATCTTCCAATCGCTTTTGAGCAACCCCTAAATCAATATCAACTCTTTGGCAGCGCCCTCTAGCGTTGAGTGGCATCCAGTGCTTGTAAAACCTTTGGGCTAACTATATCCAATAATTTGAAGTTTCGCCCGTATGTAGTCCTCTATGTAGGACAGCTGGGGCGTACTATATGATTACGATCAACTACAAACTCATTAAGCCAAAATCAACAACTGCAACTTTGCAATTGCCATTTGCATGTCTTGTTCCTTCAATTCCACCGGGGGATATTTATACAGTTATGGGTAAAATACTAGAAGTTTTCCAAAGTGAAGAACATTTAGTTTCATGAACCTAAATTATACCACCAATAAGAACTCAAATAATAAGGCAATATTTTCCATACATTTTTCAAGGAGTTGAATGTACATAACTGCGATACCTTTCTGAAATAAACTTACATCAATAATTCAAATACACTTTAATTTTTCAATTTTCGATTTTTATTTAATTAACGAGACGACATTCATAAATCGGTAAAAATAGAAATGTATTAAGTATTTAAAACTATGTTATATATTTTTTATGAATATATCAGGAAAAAAAAATATAAATATTTAAAGGCTTATAAACTTTTATTTAGAATTAGATAAACTAAAATGACAAACAGGCTTTTTAATGTATGCTTATAAAATTATTTTGAACCTTTTAAGGGAGTATATTTGAAAAAAACAAAAGAAAAGAATGTAGCGTAATAGTTTGCCAATCATTTTTGACATTTATTACTTAGCTATGCTTTTTTAAGATTGTCAAGGTAAAATTATGGCAAGCGCTTTAGTTGAAAATAATTTTTGTTTGCTAAAAAATTATTATTAAAAATATAATATAATTACTCTTAAATAGTATCTAACTATTTAAGAGTAATTTGATTACATTTTTAAATTAAATTCGATTTTTGCTCTACTGTTTTGCACTTGTCTGTGGCCTTAATGGCATACGCAACCGATCCATCATCGAGCCAGTTTGCTGACCCAATAATGAGACCGCGTGCGTGCAGCCTACTTAATTTTCGGGAGCATCGGCGCAACAACTTTCGATCGAGTGACACACACAACACTCCGCTCATTGAGGTTGTGCAACGCCTCCAGCCCCTCGAATCCCCCAATCCTCCAATCCCCCAATCCCTGAGTACCCAAACCCTATATCCCCTTAACGGACTCCTCCTTTTGGCGGTGAATGTCCCCCTGCAATTACTCAGAAAAAAGAAGAAAAACCAAGTGCCCCAGCGATGTTGTCCTTCGCATTTTCGGCGAAGTCCAGAGCTGTCATCATGGTTGTCGTTGTCGTTGTTCTCCTCGTTGTCGGTTTTAATGTCTGAGGCGTGCGTCACTGGCAAAAAAAAAAAAACAATGTTGGGGCTGTCATTAAAATAATGCACATACATCCGAAGTATGTGGGCAGAGACCGAGTGGAAGTTGCAGCAGCACTGGGAAGGTGTTTATTAACAGATCGTTTGGCCGAGCGACGGCTGCATCGAGGGCCCTTAACCCTTTCCATTCCTTTCCTTCCTTTTTTTTTGCCAACTCCCAAGTCCCACTTAACCATCCAGTCGAGCGGAAAATCATGCAAAGTGTCGCCATCGCAGAGTGCACATTTAAAAATATTGTTAATAACATGCATTACACCCCTCCATGACCTGTTATTATTACTAGTTAATGGTCGGGTGTTGTTGGCCCAGTTTACATGGCTCGCACCACTCGGCCGCAGCAGCTTTTAAGCCGATTGCCATCTTTATGAAGACATAACGATGCGGGAATTTGCATACGTTGCGTGTGTGTAGCCATAACTCCAAACATTGTAATTAGAACGCGAACACTACATGGAAGTTGAAGTTTTTTCGCATAGCCCCAGGTTTATTACAATGCTAATTCCGTTTTGGAGCGATGCGTTTTTATGTGCCAAAGTCATGAAATTGAATTTCTTGCGAAACAGGGAGAACATTTTTATGAAAAACATTTTTGAACATGGAGAATTTTGTTAAAATTAATTTTATAACAAATTTAATTAACATTATAAAATGATAAAACTCTAAGAGATCTGCATAAGTCTTTAAGGGATTGTTAAACTGTTGCTCAGAATTTTTGCTTTCATTTGTAAGTAAATATTTGATTATTAACAGAAACCTTTTAAATGGAAGTTAATAATTTAATAGTCAATAATTTTTTACTTCTAAAGAAGTATTTTATCAACGTTTTTTGCTCACTACACAAAAGTGTTTCTTTCTGAATGAAAAACAGAGGCTATCTTCCGTAAAATCACTTAGCCCCTCTAATTATAAAATAACAACTCATTTCGCAGAAAAACCTCGACCAGGTTCAGTTCGCTTTTGATGCCTGAGAACCAGTTATTTGCCCCTTATGATGGGGACTTTCACTTTTACACTTGCCACAGGAAGCGCCAAGTACATAAAAGCTCAACTACCGATCTTGTTTCTCACCAGTCGAAGACAACGACTTCAAGCCTAATTACACATAATTTGAGGGGAATGAATGTGGAGGGGGAAGGGGGTTATACAACTGCAACAGCATTCTTCATTCGGCGAGTGTTCTGTCCCTCCTCGAGAATCCATCCACTTTGTTTGCCCAACGGTGCGAGTCCTAACGCCGGTTTTTGGACACTTGAACACAATATGTAATAACTTGTGTTGTTTTAAAATATATATAAAAAGCATTAGTTAGAAATTTCATTTATTATTTATTTATCATTTATATTACTAAACTGGAAGACCAAATTTGAATAAAAATATATATAATGTATATATTAAAAAAAAAAATTAAAATGTAGATAATTTTGTTTAAATATTTTGGAAATTACTCATTTTGTAGGTCATTTTTTTCTTAATATTACGTAATTTTGAAAATTTGTTGAGTGTAGTTCAGGAATCCAATTTACCTTGATAATTTTTTATTAAATATATAAAAATAATTCAATCTTACATAATTTTCAAAATATTTAATTTTTCCTAGACTTTGTTAAATAGTTTTCAAGTATTAGGGTATGTTTTATTACCTATCTTTTCATTAAGCTCAGTTATTTAATCACATTAATGTTAGAAATAAGCTAGGGAATACTATTTTTCACTGTGTATCCGAAAAGTCAGCCAGTTGGTCAGTTGATCGGCGATCAGCGAAAGAGACTTCTGCTGCGTACGTGTCTTTGGCACGCAAACCGATGCGTGTTTACACTGGCGATTATCCCGTTGGCCCTCCGATCCCATACGATCCCATACGATTCGATCCGCAAAAGAGGAGATAATTTGCTGGGGCCAAAGTCGATGGATGGCTAACTTGTTTGTTTTGCCCACCGAACATATCCGATCCGATCCAGGCCGAAAGACCTCACCCCGGATCGTTAACGCAAATTAACGAGCAATCATCAAATCGAAGCCTATATTGGGTATGGGTTCTTGTTGGGCATTAAGAGCGTTTATTTTGAAATTAATGCGCAGCTCGGGGAGCAGCTGTTTTGGCCTGACTTGCGGTATTCTCTCATTAACCATTGAAATTACAACCGGCTTTGGTCAGCTGGCAATGTCCGGCATTTACAACATAATTCATTTTTATTTTTATACTGCCTGCAACTTGCAAGTTGCAACTTGTTGCCATCGCTCGTTTATTAATTGCTTTTTAATAATTGCCGCAAGTACAGCATTGAAATATGCCTGGTAAATATTCGCACAATTTATCAGGACAGAAACGGTCGCTTGTTGCAATTTATTGAAATTAATTTTCGCATTATCTTGCTAAAAATGCAAAATGATAATTGCTTGGTGCCCACTTAAAGTAATATTTATGCTGGCATTTTTAAAGTCAATTTTAATTGAATTGTTTTGGTCCTTTTGACGCACTGCTTGCGCACTGTAGCATCCTGCGAACTGCTTGATTCATCTTCGGCTTCCTTGTTTGTGCATTAGATGGCGCCAGTAGTTTGTTGGCAAATTTCTAAGGGATGATTTATTGGCATTAGAATTTGCTGCTTAGCGCTGAAATTGAATATTTTGGATAAATAAGTTGGCAGAAAAATAGTTGTTTGTTTTTTAATCATTTACTATTTCTGTAAAGTTTTAAATTTTTTAGTAGCTTGATTTAGATTTGATATATGCGTAAAAAACCTTGATTTTCTAACTCACTTGATTTAATGCTTTTAATAATAGTTCGATAATCATGTTATGTTTCGGATAAGTTACATAGCAATCGGCTTTCAAGGGCGATTTTTCGCAACTTTCATTAATCCGTATATTCTTTTTTTGAACAAAAATAAAATAGATTTTATAAATATTTACTTTTTAAAAAGCAATCACAACTAAATTGTGCATTTATAGATAGAGCTAAAAAATAAAACATATTCTTAACACCCTTAAAAATAAATGATTGGGATAAAATATATATACAAATTTATAAACTGAATTTAAGCCTCATTTAAAATTTTAGTTAAATGGTATTTATTTTTTTTAACAGCGTGCCATAGCAAACAGCTAGGAATCACAGGGCACAAATTCGCACCCCATAGGATCGCCCCTTTGCCCTTCAAGGTCCTGAACCTTGGCCTTTGTGTGCTAATTAAACAAAAGGAAAACCCTTTCACACCTTGCGAGCCAGGGGAAAACTGTTACAACTTCTTTTGTGTGTGCGGTGCGAGAATAAATTTGCATAATTTTTGCGCAGCGTCATCAAATTGCGAAATTGCGAAACTGCGCGAGCAACCAGAACAAGCGAAAATATTAATTTTCACAGTTTGACATGTCGCACTCGCATCTGCCTCAGGTTTTTCCCTCAGCTTTTCCCTCATGCAGCGGCATTCGCATGCAAATGAGGCAACAATCGAGCCGACATTTGATCGTTTTTTATGTTGTATTTTGTCGATCCTCCAGATCCATTGTCCGTTGATGATTTTGCATATAAATCAAGTTTCCTTTTGCAACCCTCTCAAGGAATTTGCATGCGACCTTACCTTACCTTCCAAACAAAATAAAAAAGAATAACAAATGAAAATCGAAAGAAAAAAAGTGAAAGGGCTGCAGATCGTGTGAATTTCGTGGGTAATTCAATTAGCGGAGTTCGCTGGGAAGGTTGACAATTCTGCAACGTCTATGTATACATATTCATCGCCTCAAGTTGCTCTTGAGAAATTCCATTTCGACAGGCAGTTAGGATGATTTATTGAACCGAAAGTGTTCTGGGATGGGGAGGGGGGAGGGGAATTGAGAGGACTTTTCAGGACAAACCAAATGCACACAGAGATATCGGGAGAAAATGCTTGAAAGCTAGAGAAGAAGTGCTCAACTACACGTGTGCCAAATTCATTTCCATGCCATCCTTGTGGGCGACTATTGATGTTGCTGTGGGTGTCCTGTGCCAGCTCCTTCCCATCTCCCATCTCTTTCGCTCGCTCTGTGTGTGTCTGTTTGCTAAAGGATAACAACAGCAGCGGCAGCAACAACAACAGCGACAGCTAATACACAATTTGCATATATTTATCCATCAAATTGATGGATGCTACTGCACACACAGCAAAAGTAGGGGGATGTCAGGAGGGGAAATTTAACTTGGGGGGAGGGAGGGGCAGGACACGGCGTTGTTGCTTTGACACGTCGCA
This sequence comes from Drosophila fuyamai, assembly GCA_018153365.1. Taxonomy (NCBI): domain Eukaryota; kingdom Metazoa; phylum Arthropoda; class Insecta; order Diptera; family Drosophilidae; genus Drosophila; species Drosophila fuyamai. The sequence goes on from JAECXW010000155.1 coordinate 10,377,236, forward strand.
ATACCCCAAAAGGATAATGACAAAGACAGTAACAGCAACATCAGCAGCAGTCAGGACAATGCCATAAACACTGGGCGAAGAAAGCTACATTTTGAGTAATAGGAAAAAATAAGTTATAAGAAAATTAAATAATTTGTTTGTTACTATTTATATAATGGTTCAAGATTTTTTATCATCACAAAATAAAAGACTTAATAAAATTCTTTCAGAAAAATAAAAGAAAATTATTTGTTGTGAATATAATAATAGGGTTTTATAAAGGTTTTAATTAGCATTTGTAAAAAATACTTAAGCCAAACTAGAATATACCCCTATAAATATAAGCTTTAATTTTAAAAGCATGCATGTCAATTAAATAGTTCAAGACACTTGATTGCCAAAAATCCCTAACTTTTCTAAATGGTTATGTTTTTTTTTTAAATGAAATAAATGAGGTTCGCATTACATACTATAAATATCTGAACCGCAGAATAACCCAAAGATAAAAGCAATATTTTGAGTAACTATTTTTTGTTTATTCATATTTTTCAAATTATTGTAAAACTTATGTATATAACTAAATCAAATTAAATATATATTAAATTATATTAAATTTATAGAAAGACAAATTCTTTAAATTTATTGAGTTGCTTATCTTTTTATATTTGAAAGAATGTCCGACAGTATATCAATTATACTTAAGTTTTTGGAATTTAGGTAATATATAGTTTGCCTTCCTGTCTTTTGCAAGATGATGTTTTCAGTGGGGCTCCGAGTTAGATCGCAGTGTATACACACACCGATGCACGCACACACTTGGCAAGCGTGAGCAATTTGCAAGGCGCTGGCGAAAAAGGGCAACAGGAAACTGTCAAGATGGGGGACTGCTCTTCGGGGGAAAAGCGCTGGCTGTGAGCATCCTTTAAGTTTCCTTTCTCGCCTAGGTACCCAACCGACACTTCAATCGTGCCACGTTCGACGCTTCACTCTGGAAATGGCGGGAAAAGCGGGAAAAGCGGGCTGAGGAAAAGCCAGAACCAAGAACGAACGGCGAAGGTTGGCTGCCATGAGAAAATTACATTTTCCCCGGAAAAGCACTCAACCCGAAGACATTTTCCGTTGGCACTGGCAACTCAGTGCGGTTGATGGTGATGGTTTGAGGGGCTGCAGGGGCTGCAGGGGGGTGGCTGCCATTTCAAGTGGGGCCTTTGTGTCCACGTGTGTGTGTGTGTATTTGAATGTGTGTTTATCTGTGTGTGAGTGCCGCTGCTTTATATCCTTTTCTGCCGCTGCTGCCTGATAACAAAATTTTCTATTTTATCTCATAAAAATATATGTAAGACGTTCTCCACGACGAGCCAACAGCCAACAACAAAGCTGTAAAGGGGGAAAAGCTGGAGGAAAAGTGTAAGAAAAGGAAAATTCTTTTATGCATACTTATACATTTTATGTTGCGATTGTTGGACGGGCTCAGATCACAGGCTTCGTGTTTATTCCTCCCCTTTACTTATATCCACATTTAGAAAAAGGGGATTTAAATAAATACATCTTTTGTTTATGAAAAATGATGCCAAATATAATTATTATTATGGGTTATTATTATTACGAGATATTTATAAATTTATAGGTTTCATTAATGCAAAATAAACAAAGGAAAATAACGTACGAAAAATTGGGTCTTCAATAAAAATATCTGTATATATTTAATTAAAAAAATATATTTAATAAAAAATATTATGCAACTCCAAAAAAAAAATTATAAAAAATACTTAAGCTTTTTTGCTAATTTAACTTATAGTACATACTTTTTCTTAGTGGAGTTTTCCAATCGCCCACTCTAAAATTAACCGCTTGAGAAGCAATCGATGGTGCCCTTAAGCTTTTCCTCCCCCGCCCACAATTAAGCGGGAAAATCTTGGCAAGCCAACTCTTTCAGCTCTAATTTCCCTCGCATTTCCTTCTAATGAACAGCTGTTTTTCCGCCGGCCGCGAATCTGGCGATAAAAATAAAGCCAAGGAGAGCGCGCAAAACAAGTCGCGGAAAATTAAAAAGAAAATGAACAGCGGCGGCGTCATCAGCTGTTGCTGCCATCGTCATTAGCCGTGGAAAGTGTGGAGAGAGAGCAATGAGCGGGGGAGGCGGGGGGCGGAAAGTGGGAAATGGAAAATGAGGTGGAAAAGGGAGAGGGGAAAGCCAGCCAGCTGTGCGCTGGTGTGGGCGCAATGAATGAAAATGAAAATCGCACAAATGAAAATGAGCGCCGTGACGTTGCCGGTGTTTCGCAATGGCCAAAAAGCACGTGTTGCCGGCTACTAAATTTGTGAGTGAGAGAGGGCGAAAATTAGAGAGAGAAGGGGAACGACACTGGACGGAGCTAATTGACCAGAAAATTTTAAAAACCATTAAAGCACGTATATTTATATATTAAATGTTCGTTAATTATTTTGTTATCTATATATGTAAAACATTTGAAATAAAAGAATTAAACTTTTAAAAAATATGTTTTTAAATGGTTCAGCTAATACAAGCAATTGGGAACTATGTTAATTTTGCTTACTGATACAAATATCATGGACATTATTGGTGCTCCATTAATTACCTTATTGACATAAAAACCTGGAAAATATTGTGGGAAAATCCATGAAGTTTTAAATATATTCTTTTACAAATTTTAGTTGTTAGTTCAATAAAGAAATTAGGAATTAAATCCATTCAAAGATAAACATGATTTCAAATCATTAGGATAATTTGGAGTATACAAATATTATGTTAGCTAATGAGTTGTATTAAGTAATTTTTATAGTACAAAATAATAAAGACCAATAAGAACGATGCTAATAAATTGGTTAGGGCTTTATTTTGTATTTACGAAATTTGTAAATGTATTGACAGTGTGAAAAATCGTAAGTTTTCTAATTTCTAATTTATTTATAAAATGCCTTGTGAATGAAGAGTTTAGTCTGATCAAGTGTATATGCACTTACTTCATTACACATAAATTTCATATTGAGGTAGTCAATTGGGCATTCCTCCAAATAAGACCAAATAAGACCAAATTCCCACCCCTTCCCCCAACTTCTCCGTGCAGCTCAATTAAAAACAGAGCGACGGCGGCAGCCACCCACCAAGCAGCCCGGCCACCCACTCACCCATTTTCCCCGGTCGTCCTTGCTGTTGTTGTTGTGCCGGCACGTCGTCGCTGGGTCGTGTCCTTGAACTAGAAACCCGTTTAATTTAACTGTTGCTTAATTGCTGGCAGAAGCAGAGGCTGCGACGCCGACGGCGCATTACGTCATTAAATATGCTGCCGATTTTCCTATGAGTTTTCCGACCATTTCTCCTACAGCTGCTGCCTGCGTCGCAGTTGCTGCACTTTTCGCTGCTGGAAAACTTCATTTTGGGTAATTTTTCGCCCGTCTTTGTTTCTCATTTTCATTTTCATTCATTACCCGGCGTTAATTTCCTCGTGCCGAATGCCAAAGCGTTCCCCTCACCACGGTTATTCCGCTTTCCCGCAGCAAACGGCTGGGAAATGGAACGCAGCGACAGCGCTGCTTTTCGGGGGTTGCAATTGGTAGCGCGTGAGTGCGAAAGGGATGCAAAATAGCATGCGCACTGGTCGAAAAGCCAACGTCGCTGCCGGCGTCGCTGTCGGGCGGAGAGTTTTCCCCTGCTGCGGAAAACAGAAGCAGCGTACCAAAGGCCAAAGGCGAATAATGGCAGCCGCACTCTTAACTCCCACTCACCCACTATTTCCTTCTCTCTCCCACCTTTGCCATCTCGTTCTGTCCCATTCTATCTGCTCCTCGGGCAGAGACGCTGACAGCGACGTCGCCGCCGCAGGGCGACGAAATTTGCATGCGCCCAAAAATCGGGTTAACTATATAGATAACTTTGTACAGTAAAGTCTGGAAAATCCAAAAGCAACAAATTTTCAAATTAAAATATAAACACTAAATAGTTGAGAATTTTTTTATTTTTATTTTATTGAGAAACGATTTAGTTAATTAAGCCCAAATCGTTGTTACAAAAATTTGGTCAATAATTACTTTTAAAATTAGTTCGATTTAATACGTCCAAAAACTATTATTACAAATAGTTTATAAACAGTGAAGAATCTTAAATTAAGAAATTATTAAGGGTAAAATTTGTATTTTTGAGAGTTTCAGAAATTAGAAATTAATTACAATCAAATCACTTTTGTAAAACATATTGGGAAATGTTATATATAAATATATACATCAGTTTCCAATGTTTGTATCATAAAAAGTAATAATAAAATAATTGTGGGCTATGAGTCTTTCCCAAGTTTGTTATCCAGATTTTGTATTATATTTCATCACCTATTATCATCTATTTAGTTTGTAAAGGTTTTAAGCAAAATTTCCTGAACAAAATCGGATCGCCCATATTATCAATCGATCTTGGACTTCCACTTTTGAATACTATACCCAAAAAATAAAATTGCGGTTTTATGGAAATCTTTCCGGTAATTTTGTGCAGTTTATTTTTAGTGTGACTCAAGCTCCCAAAGTTCTTCTTTCGAGTGACTACTGTCGGATAGATATCTGTGTACACATACTAAAGTATGTGCCCTGGGTGATGGGGTGGCTGGGTGTGGATGTTCGTAGAAAGGGGGTGGCAGCTCGGGCAGATTCGCCGGAGATGTGGAGTGGAAACTGAAGGCTTCAGCAATATTGCTGTATTTTTGAAATTCCAATTTGCATATTTTGATGTGCGTCGTCGACGTTCGACGCTTCCACTTCCCACTCCCACTCCCTTTCGTCCCTCAACAATTTTCGCAATTTTATCGAATGCGCCCTGGGAGAATTTCCCGGCAAATGGCGCCTCCAAGTAGGCAATACTTTTCCTCGGGCCAAAAACAAAAATCAGTGTAAATTTCACAGAGAAACAGAGACAAATGATAATTAAAAGCAGACAACAACAGCCACCAGTTGCTTTGAAACGCCGGTTCATTCACCTCTTCATTATGCTAATCAAGAAAGAAAAGCCAAGAAGAAAAGTCGACGTCGCTGCCGGCGCTTAATGAACGCAGCAGAGCCAGCGACTGCGGCGTTGGCAGCGCGAAAAGCAAAACAATAACCGCCGTCACCTTGACCTTGAAACCCACATTTAAAATAATTCACTCCCGCCAGCTTCATCATCATCACGCTTCCCAGGGAGAGGAAAAACAGAGACACCGAAACCATTATCTCATCAACGAAAATGAAAATGAAAATGAGCGCAGCTCCCTCACACCAACGTCGACCGAGGCAGCGCTGCAGGCGTCGCAGTCCGCTTCAGCTGGGAAAACTCTCATTATCACACGGCGATAAAATTTAGGCTTCAAGTAAATTATCAATTAACTCGAAATTAAATACTGCTTAAAACTTAGCTTCTTTGATATAAATAATTGAACATTTTAGAATCTTGTTTTGTTTTTAGAATAATTTGTGGAGCTTTAAAAAAGAAATATTAAAATATTTATGTGGTTTTTTAAACAAAAAGGATATCGTTAATTAAGTAAATAAAAATATTTCTCTATTTTACGCTTTTAATTTCAGGAATTTATAATCACTTTTAATATACAAAATTAAGCAACATTAATATTCAAAAACCAATGATCAATCTTCTTCCGCCAACATAAAAAAAATAATAAAATATACAAAGGTTTTGACAATCTGAAAGCAATTATAAAGGTATTGGTAGCTAGTAAGAAAGTATTTTAAACACAAAAATCTTATAAGCTCTCTAAGTTAAATCATGTTTATAAGCATGTTCAATATCTTAAAATACTAATTTGTATTATCACCCACTCTTTTGCATTATATAAGAAAGTCAGAAAAATGTTATACTTGTGAGTTAGAGATGAAAATTTATTATTTTGAGAAAAGCAGGAACTAAAATTCTTCCTTGAAAAGGTATGCACATTTTTCTACCATCGACGTAGAATCGCTTTTTATGTACAACAAAAAACAGCTAAAATGTATTAATTATTAAGTTGTAGAATGCCAGCTTTGGTCTTCATTTTTTTCCGTGCCTTTGTTCACTGCCATTCATTTGGCGGGTGTAGAAAAGTGGGCCGCTCTCTCTTGCGGCTTTGGTCCCAAAAACAAACTAACAAACGCCGACGCCGACGCAGGACGACAGCGGCAGCCAGCAACCAGCAACCTGCAACACCAACAGCAGCAACACCAAAAGCAGCAGTAGCAGCAACTTCGCCGAGTGGGTTGCAAAGTAAATTTTTAATGGGCGAATGAAATTATAGCCCCCAGAAGAGAAGGAAAAGCTGTGGAAATTCTGCAGGCAGCGGGATGAAATAAATGAAATGAAACAAGCGGAGCCCAGCAGCGAGAAAAAGCGAACGCTGACTAACTAGCAACTTGCCTCATTTTCACAGCAGCAACAGCGATGACGTAGCGGCTGCCTTGCCTTTTAATGCAACAGTTTTTCTTTGCCATTTTCCACCCACTCCACTCATTTCCACGGGGCTTCCCCAGACGCAGCCTTAGATGTTGTTGCATTTGGCCTTGCAGCGTCTACCAAAACGAAAGCGAAATTAAAATGGCACAAGAAATTAATGGGCTACGTGGGCGGAAAAGGGATGTTAAATGGGCGGGAAAAACAAAGAGAAATGCTATTTATTTTTCAAGATTTATGATCCACCAAGGACACATTCAAGTTAATGGGGGAAACTTTCAAGACACAACTATTTGGGGAAGTTTTGAAAAAACTTGTAGGGAAAATGGTTTGTTGGTAAACAAATTAACGAAGGAAAATTTCCCATTGTTAAATGACAGATTTTGAAAGTCCCGAAATAAATTCTATAAATTATAATATCCCATTAATAAAAAAAGTTATAAATTATTAATAAATTATTAAGACCCTGATATAAATGTTCTTTTTATACCCTTGCAGAGGGTATTATAATTTTGGTCAAAAGTGTGCAACGCAGTGAAGGAGACATCTCCGACCCTATAAAGTATATATATTCTTGATCAGGATCACCTCCTGAGTTGATATAGCCATGTCCGTCTGTCCGTCTGTCCGTCTGTCCGTCTGTCCGTCTGTCCGTCTGTCCGTCTGTCTGTTTCTACGCGAACTAGTCTCTCAGTTTTAAAGCTATCGAATTGAAACTTTGCACACACCCTTCTTTCCTTTGCACGCAGTATATAAGTCGGAACGGCCGGGATCGGCCGACTATATCCTATAGCTGCCATATAACTGAACGATAGGAAATGCCATAACTCTGCTGTTTGTAAAGTTAGGAAGTTGGGATTTTCTATGGCTTCTTTATTTGGCCAATCAATTCGACCTACCAAATTTCATAAGGATCGGCCGACTATATCCTATAGCTCCCATATAACGATAGGAAATAGCATAACTTTGGTGTTTTTAGAGTTAGGAAGTTGGGATTTTCTATGGGTTTTATATTTGGCCAATCAATCCGACCTACCAAATTTTATAGGGATCGGCCGACTATATCCTATAGCTGCCATATAACTGAACGATTGAAATTGCCATAACTTTGGTGTTTTTAAAGTTAGGAAGTTGGGATTTTTATTTGTATTAAGAATGCATCATATGAATAATTTTGGAGAATATTATTTACAGAATATTCTGCAAGGGTATATCAACTTCGGCTCCGCCCGAAGTTAGCTTTCCTTTCTTGTTTAAATTAATTTTACACATCCCTTATATTATTTTCCACTTCGCCTATCTAATGCGATTGGGTCCCCTTATCTTCCTCACTGCTCATTTAATTACTTAAATATCTCAAATTCGCTGGGACAATCACTCATGGCTAAAGAAAACCCCATTACCATTGACGAAGACAATCAATGGATTTACTCAATAACGACAATATCAGCAGTCAGTCAATCTATACATTTCGCAATCTTACAGAACCAAAAGTCATTGGTTGACTTGAAAGCTGAAAAAGTCAGTGAAAGAACGTCGGCAAAAATCAAGAACCCAAGGCAATTGACAAAAGGATCAGCAGTGGACGGACCCAAAAACTGACCCTTTTTCCATGGCTGCCAGTTGGCAAATGAAATTCAGTCGAGTGCAACCGACAAAAAGAATGGAAATTCAGCTCTCCATTTTGTTGCCTTTTGCTGCCCGACTGGCGTTCTCTGATTAGAATCGACTGTGGACACGCATCGTTGGCATTGAATGGCCAAAGGTTGCCAAAGTGTCAGCACATAAAAAGATGTTCAGATTCAGAGTAATACCAGTTTAAATATGTCAGAGGAATATTTGATGAGTCAGTATAAAGTATAAACCTTTACAATCTATTTTAAAACACCGAAAACAATTAAGAAACTTTTAATTTGATAAAATCTAAAACTTAGATTTAATATGATATTTATTTACAAAACAAATGTTTATGTTTTTTCCAGTAATTCTTCAAAAATACAATTCTAAATTGTGGGTATAAAAATTCAGACAAATATTTATCTTATCAGATATCAAAATATACAAACAAAATAAAGAATCTTTGCTTTTATAACTTGGTTTCTTTTTGTTTTGCAGTATTTATTTTTCTTTAACTGTGTTTGTATGCCGAATAATATATATTTCAACTGATATTTATGCTTAATGGTTTTTATCTTTGCTCTTCTCTCTAAACAAGATTAAAGAACATTGACAACTAACTGAAAAGCTTCTTTCTTACCCAACCCATTTCGGGGTGTTTCGCATTTATTTTGTTGGGCAGAAGGAAAAATGGCAAATTTCCAGTACATTAATATGGCAGCCGATAAGGCAGCGGTTCGCCAAAAAAAATATATATAATAATGGGGAAGGAGGGGGCGTGGCAGTCGGGCTACATGTGTGACATATCGCATGACATTCAGCGCGTTGAATTTTCAAAGAGTTTTTTTTTTTCGCAGCCATCTCTCCCATCTCTCCCTTTCATTTTAATTTTTTTGGCGAATTTCGCTTGCCTCGAAATTGAATAAAACAACCTGAAATGACAAACGAGACTGAGTTCGTGGGGTTGGGAAAATGTGTGTTGATGTTGTTGTTGTTGTGGGTCAGGGGGTGGCTATTGAACATGTGAGTGTGTTCGTGTGTGTCCGTGTGTGTGTGAGCACGTGTGCACCCGTAATTTTCCATTTGTGAACTTTTCCCTTTCTTTTGGGCTGTAGATTTTCACGCTTCCGGCATTGATGAAGCTGCTGAAGGAGTCGGTGGCAAGAGCCAGCGGAAAATGCTGAAAAACCAGCAGCAGCCGCAGCTTGACAGCCAGATAGACATAACAGCAACAACAACAAAACAGGGGAAAAGAAAAAGGAAAAACTACAACAACCACTCTAACAAGCTCTCTTCGTTGCGTGTGTGTGCGTGCGTGAGGGTGTCAATTTGCAAAAAAATAAAGAAATGGAAATACGCAAAGCGCGACAGGCAAAAATCGAAGTTGAAAAATAAATGGGAGACAATTTCGTCAGCATATAAAAAAAAGAATGGGAAATACACCAAAAAAAAATGTAGAACTGTGTAACAATCCAAAAACTTTGACCTAAAAATTACTACCTATCATTGAAATAAGGTTGTAAGTAAATAAGCTAAAGGCAAAATATTCTGCTAAAGGGCTTTAATGTATATAAAATTCAATAATGTATTACCTCTATATCAATAATAAATTACCTATATTCGTTATATAAGTTGGAATTTAAGATGCTATTATATTTATATCCAGCTAACCAAGCTCATTAGATTACACATATTCAAAAACACAAGAAATGGGATATGTTACAAAATTGTAGACATTTTTTTCTGAACATAAATACCGAAGAGGTTCCTAATATTTGAACAAGATTTACCAAATTAAGTAAATTTATTGATGTATAATTAAGAAATCTTGAATAAATAAAATTTTATGATTTTCACGAAGTTATTAAATTAAAAAATAGTTATGTCAAAACGTGTCTTTTGAAACCGGATAAAATATGTTAAAAAAGTTCTTACAAATTTAAGAGCTTGTCATTATTTTTAAAAGATGAAAATGTTGCTCTTTGTTTTTATGAAAACCGTGTATTGAGTTCAATCCCCGGTTGAGTCCGATGGCAGGTCCTGTTTGTTTATGCGGCCTATATGAGTTCCAAATAAAAAATGGCTGCCACACACATGGGCCAAATGGGTGGTTGTGTGGGTGCTGGTGCCTGAGTGTGTGTCGGTGTAATAAGATATTTTAGTGACTTGTGTCACAGCGCATGCAAATCCATCAAATGTGCTGTCCCCCGAAAGTCCCTCACCCAGAAGCTCCCTTTACTTATTTGTAATGGGATCACAAACACACTTCAATTTCATTTGTGACGCTTTACGCACAAACACACTGTCAACCGAGATGAGAGCTCAGAGTCAGCGTATCAATCACAAATTAATGAGATGTGAGTGCCGCACAGTTTCTGCCAAGAAGAACTCCAAACTGACAGTTTGCCATTTTGAGGAAAAGCTGCTGCAAAGGAAAAGCGAGAAGGTGGTGGCGATTTTCCCTCTCATGCAAATGTGTCGCCCTTCCAAATTACATACAATTCATCACATTTCATTTGCCACTGTCGATCCAGGGTCTCCGTCTCCTCCGATATATCTTTCTATTTCTGTTTCGACTTGGGTTTCCGTTTCAGTTTATTCTCCTGCTGCTGCTGCCGTTTTCAGGTCCTGGCCAAATTGGTGGCCCGGCATTTAATGGGCTTTGCGACAAAGGCCCTCAAACGAGCTCTGTGCCATCCGAATACTCGGAGGTACCTATGTGTCTGGCTTTGTCTGCCCAATTTGTAGCTAAATCCAATTGCCTGATATGTGCACATATAAATAAGGTAACTTTAGAGCCTTGAAGGATGTCAACTTGGGCTGGGCTGACTCGTAATAAATTCGATGAAAATGTTAGTTGGCCCTCAGGGGAAACGCAAGGAAATAAAACAAAATCGGCACTTTCATTATAAATCAAACAGAAAGCATATAGTTATTTTGGAATATATATGAACGGAATACAAATAAATTTAATACACTTCTGCATTATATTTTATGTTCCCAAAGATATTACAAATGTTTATTTATATCTTCATAATAAACTTTAAGCACCTGTTAAAAAAAAATATTTACTTCCAAATTTAAAAAGACTTCATTATTATTGTGTCTAATAAGTTTTCTTAATTTATTTAACACTCAAGCATAGCTATTCAGTGTGTTCTTCCTGCACTTGTAACCTCTATAAAAATATCAATATTGGAGCGAACTTTTACATAATTTGAACACTGTAAATAAGTAGAAGAATGCCTTAGTTCGATAACTAAGTAACTATATTTTTTTAACCTTAGTCAAAGTTGCCTGCCATGTTTTAGCTAGGTAAGACACCTCAACCCAACCCAAAACTTCCACCTTATTCAAGAATCAAGAATTTGCCAAAGTCTTGGCAGCAGCCACAAATTGCGCAGCGTCATAAAATGTAAAATTTTCAATTGTCTGCAATCTGTGTGAGAAAGAGTGTGTGAGCCGCTGTCCTGGCTCCACTTGAACCTCAGTGAACTGCCGGGTATCCCCCGGAAAAGCCCGGAACTCCCCCTTGCCCCCTCCCCAATGATTTTTTTGAGTGGCCAGAGACCAAACATTTTTATGGACGCTTACAGTTTGGCAACCGTTGGCCGCTTACATTGTTCACATGCTGCCGCCGCGGTCGAAGCCACTAACTTGGCTGAAAGGCAAAGTATTAGAAATACAATAAAGTCGAGTCAAAGTGAAAAGTTTTACGCAGCGGCTGCCGCAGCTACTGCGTATTTTCCACCCCCCCCTCTCGACCAACAAAGAAAATTGAGTAAAAAATGCAGGAAAAGCGACGAGAAAAAAAAAGTTTTGCAAACAGCAAAGTTTGCTGGCGCCCGATGAGAACTACCTTTGTCGGGAAAAAAATTGGAGGGGAAAATGGGAAAAGGGGCACCACAAAAGCGCTACCACAAATAACTTTGTTTGCCACATATGAGGCGGCGCTTTTCGTCTTCATTTTTTTTTTTTTGTTTGAGGCGCGGCTTAAAAACTTTTAACAATGCACCAAGGCTGCCAAGTGATTTCTTTCATATTATTAACTTGGGCTTGAGGAGGCGACTCATGTGAAGTGGCCACCAGTGGAGGAGCACCACTGCAACTGCCACTGGAAGTGCCTAAGGAGGAAAACTCCCAGCTTTCCCAACTTTAACCCTCTCGAGGCACTGCCACTTGACCGTAAAGGAGTCACGCATGCGTGGAGGGCAGTGTCAATTCCATAGGGGATTACGCACTCGGAGAAAATGCAGGGTCCTCAAATAACTTATTTGAACGATAATGTTGCACTAATTTAATTTTTTTAATATTTTTTTTCTATTTTCTTGCAAGATATCATAGCGATTTATATTTATTTAATGATTCCAAGCATATAATATTCACAGGAAAACTATTCCTTCTCTGATGAATAATTTGATTATATCTGCAATCGTAATAAAATCATAAATAATAAAAAAAAATTAATGATTGTTCAACAAAGGCTTGAAAACTTGTATATTCAAAAACAATATTTTAATAAATATTTTAATTTGAAATAATTAAATATTTAAGTATATAATTCTTATGAAGTATTTCTTGAGTGAGCTTCTAAAAATGTTTTAGTTCTTAAATTTGTTCCGTTTGTAAAGTATTTTCTAATAGTTTTAATTCAATAATTTTCTTTTATTATTTGTTATATATGGGATACATATTTTTAAGTCCGCATAGTTTTTGATTCACTTTATAGACACTTTTACGCTGATGATCTCCAACTTGGAAAGTATTTTTCGCAGTGCAGGAACTAGCTGTCCTATATCTCTATCCATCTGAACCATCGCCATCTCGATCTGGCAACCAACACGCTCGAGCTTCACGCACAAACTGAAGATCCGCGGAATCGCAGAACAGCTGTGAAGGGTTCGCTGCCTCAGTCATGCAAATCGCGCATAAATTCTAATTTATTCAGCGCGGATCAGCGGAAGGGAATCGCCATGGAGAGGGTTGCCCTATGGCCATAGTATTACCTATACCCATACCCATACCTATATCCTCCGCCCAGGTAGAACAGCCTCCTGGGCCCTCGGTTTTTTTCTTCACTTCTTCGACGAGGCGTTTGCGCAGGCGCATAAATTACCCAGCGAGAGGCATTCGAAGGCAGCAGATCAAACCCCTTTCGAGGACTGAGAACTGGTCACGTAATGCCCACATCAATCTGTCCTCCGTCTGCTTTTTTATTTTTCTGGAAGGCGTTCTGCTGGGGATTTTCGCCGGGCATTTTTGGTTATTTCATTCGGCTTATAAACTGACAAATTCGATAAATGCTCTCTGTCATTTGATTGATGAGCTGGCGTCTGAATTTTGTGGCGGCTTAAGGCTCGCTGCTTTTTTTCGCTTGGTTTTTTGTATTGATGATGGGTTAGGCCATGAATATTGCTCAAGTTTCAGGCGGTAGTCAAATGAAGGGATAAAGGAAAAAACAGCTAAGGCCAAAATAAATGGCTTACACTTTTGGGATCATAAATATTCATTTGAAAAATTAAAACTGTTTTAGTCATAAGGTAAGACAACCTAAAAAACATTTTTTTAACTCAATAATTACAAAATAAAATGGTGCAAAAAAAAAACAGTTTAAAAATAAGTTTAATTAATAACAAATTATGATTTAAAATATTTAGTTTTAGTTATGTATTCTATCTCTTTCATTTGTTTTAGATTTGAGCTATAAAATGAAAGACCTTTTTTATTATTCAACTATTGGGTTATTATATTTATTTGTTTATTAAATAGGCTACCTAATAATTGTTTATTTTAAATACCACAAGATTTCCTTGTCCACAAACCACTTAACCCCTTTGTAAGCAAACTAAAGAGTCACCCAACTCTTTGTGACATCGAGGACAGCACTTGAAATTTCATGGGCAATTCAATGCTGGAACCCTTTCACCCAACTTTACCCGTTAAATTTAAAGAATAAAAATAATAAAATAGAGGACAAGCCAAACAGCATGTAAATGTGTTGTTAAATGCGACGGCGACATAAAGAAATATTGGCATTGCGAAAAATCCAAGTTTGGCGGGCATAAATCAACAATTTTTATGCAATTGCCAGAGATAGCAGAGCACTAACCCCATTGATCCGCAAAATCGAAAGGGGAATCCTCAACATATGCCAGCCCATTAACATGCGATTGTCAGTTCGGTTGTGATTCGGCATTATGAATATTCATAGCGCGGCATTGTCTGGAATCGGCGTAACGTAAATTAAAAGGCAAATTTATAATAATGCCCGAAAGCCAGGGGACAATGGCAGATCACAAAGGGGTTAGATCAGATAAATGCTCTATCTCTCTGGCCAGAAAGCACTTTCTGCGATCCGAGGGGCAAATCGGCAATAAATCGACTTCAGACAATGGGCCGATGGGCCGGGGGGAAAAAGGGTTCCGTTTCGAGAGCATCCTATCCTGTTTGCTTACTCCGGATTTTATTGACAATAGGGGTAGTAAAAAATGTAAAAACACCGGAATACCTGACTTTCCATCGCTCGCCACGCAAAAACATTGAACTCTTCGGTTCGAGTGTTTTGCGGTTGGTATCGGTTTCTGGTTTTCTGGGCCGCACTTAATTAGACTTTCATGGCAAAACTTTCAATACACATTTCATGCTCAAATTGCTGATGTGGGGATGGGTTCGCATCCCGTCGAATCTCTCATCTGCATACAAAATCTAGGCCCGCATGCCACATTATACCACATCGTTTCCTTGGCTACCTGAAGCGAATTCGAAACGCTTTTGTCTTTCGTCTTCACGCATCATGAATTTGATTGAGGATTTTATGCTTTGCATTCAATAATTTTACGCAGCTTCTCCTCATTCAACGCGGAACAGGAAGTTGCCCGGCGGAAATATCTCTCCTCAAGCGATTTTGTTTTCCCTTGTTATTGGCGGCGCTCTGAAAACTTTTTCGAAAAAGTGAAAGTGCAAAAAAGGTAAAAGTTTTCCAAGTAATGCACTTGACACTCACCTTGGATTGAGTTGGTTAATGAGGGAGGAAACTTTAAGATAAATATTAAATATTAAGTCTTTACACAAACAAGTCTTAAAATATTTGGAGATTTCATCAAATTAAGCTGCCTTTATATAATTTTAGCACATTTAAGACTCCTATTTGCACACAATACATTTTTTAGGAGAGCAAAGATGTCAAATAAAATCCACACAATTTATAAAGAATGCCTAATAAAACAGTTTGTGTATTAAATTCATTTATCAGTTGATTTGAAATACAAGTATTTTCCCTCTACAAAATTTGTATTTTTAATATTGCTCCAAAGTAAAGTACTCAAATTAGCAACCTGACTTTAGTTAGTGCAACAATCTAACCAAGACCTCACACATCAGCAACACAAACCACAATGTCTGCACATTAATAAACTAGAGAAATTGCAACTGAAGTCACAGCAGCAACATGCAGTTGAACCGCAGCAACTTGAACTTGCACGGCAGCAACATTTAGAGACTGTGAGTAACAAAATTGCCCGTTGCAGGAGCAACAGCAAGCAAACAAGCAACAACATTGACAGCAGCAACATCAACATCTTCAGCAACATAATGAAATTAAGCCACATTGTGTAGCTCCTGTGACTTCATTTTCCCACACCCCAAAAATTTTCCTCCGGCATTTAAATGCTGCTGTGTCTTTGGAAAATTCAGGAAACCCAAGAGAAATTCGTGTACGTGAAAATGAACGCCCAACTTTTGCCAGCTTGACTCATTTTCATTTTCCCCCGCTTTCCCTTTTTTTGTGCCCGGCCAAACATTTGTGTGTGTGTGTGTGTGTGTGTTTCGAGCGCAATTAATTAAAACTTTGTTGGGGTTGGTTATGGTCGTGTCCTTGTGCGGGTGGCGGGTGGTGGGTGGCAATGGGAGGTGGGCGGGCAAAGTCTGCTGCCGGGGAAATTATGTCAAAGTGTCTGGCTCAGTTTGGCTCCTTCTTCTTCTTTCGCTTGTCTGGGGCGTTTTGTGGGAATTCCCCCAATTATTTCGGCGTCGCCGTCGAGAGCTTAATTTGTTTTTACTTTCAGTCGGGCACTTTGAGGGAGTGGGTGGTTTTCTTTTTTTTTCCATTTTGCCTTTCCTGTGGCAACTTGTTGCTCGGCTTAGCCTGCCTTGCCATTTAATGAAATCAATTATGAGGATGAGCAGCTGGTAGCAACTGGTGGCTATGAAAATGAAATGCCACTTGCTGGCTGCCACAATTTGTCAACGGGCAGATCACAACAGAGCAGCAGCATCACACTATGTCCTTATTTTCAGTTCAAGTGGCTTGTTCCGCTTCCCTTTGGCTGAAATTTCAATAAGCGAACAATGGCTGAATTCTGGGATTGGTTGCTTCGCCTGCCTCCTGAAAATTGTCATTCAAAATTCATGCAGCACCAGGAAAAGCGTCCTTCGGCAGCCTCTCGTCTCAACTCACACATGCAGATGGTGGCAGGCTTTGGAAATGTCTTGAGCACGGCAAAAAATTGGGTGATTCATATTTATAGCTGGCCATTTTCAAGCCTAATGGTCAGCAAAAATTAAAGTTGCGAGAATAAATGGGGGGCCAGTTTTGTTTTGAATGGCACCCAAGCAAACGGAAAATTGAATTTTCTTTGTTAGCTGACTCACAAAATATGAGCAATGAATAATTAAACACTCTTTGAATAATTTCAGGGCATTTTGGACACAGGAAATCAAAAAAATATATATTTTTGGAAAATAAGTCATTTTGATTAGACAAATAAAACTAAAAACTTTTCTTTACAAAGTTGGTTCAATAGAAAATTGCGTCACATAGATGACTTTTTTATAATTTGGCTGTATTTATTTATAAATTTTTTTAGTGTTTTTATTTGTCCCTTTTTTTAATAAAAAAAAATATTCTTACCTAAAAAAGATTTGTGCTCTTGCAGTGCATATTCAGAAAAAAAAACACGCATCCTGTGCGACACATTCAATTCCACATTCCTATACGTGCCCTTAGTAACACCCCCCTCACTCGTCCCTCGATCGCCCCTACTCGTACCCCTTTTCACCTTTGTCAACATGCAGACTCCTCACTGTACTTTGATTTTTATTCATTTCCCGCTCGCTGGCATCGACAATGACGCTTATTATGAATTCTTTGTGATTTCGCGTGTGTTTTTTTTCCAGCTCTCGTGTCTTTTCATATTTTCAATATCTTCGCCGCCCCCCGATCTGCCCCGCCCCTCTAGTCAATTGAAATAACTCGCATGATGATGATTGTTATTCAAATGTGATTTCGCTCCTTATTCTCCTCGCATTCCCATGCATCCTTTGCGCCAGCCTGTGTTTATCGTGTTGTTTGCTTTACATTGTGTATGCAAAAATAATTATTTATATTGTTGCACTCGAGGAGCGGGAGGGTTTGCAAATTTATTTTGAAAGAATTTTTAGAATTTTTAATAACTAAACGATGATTGAAGAAAATTATAATTTAAAGCGACATATTTCAATGCTTTTTTAACTATATTTCTTTATAACTATTTTCGATTTACTTTTTGAATAACAACTAAATTATTTATTCTACCAAAAGCTTATTTAGAAAATGTAATTTTATTACCCAGTTTTGATTTGATAAAATAGAATTAATTGTTTGATTTAGACATTACATTTCTGTAAACAGTATTATATCAAGAGTAAAAAAAATTAAAGCAAGTTTTTCTTAGCAAAATAAAAAATTATTTATAATTTAGTTCTGTAGTTCATTGTCTTAATTATTTTTAGTATGGTGAGAGAGTAAGTATCGGAAATATAAACAAATAAAATTAATAATATTACATTTCCAAATTGGTCGCCCTGCCATCTTATTGATCCTATAAACCACCATATCATCTCAGTCTATAACTTTTGTCAGCATTAAAAATGAAACAAAATTTGATGACACCCCATCATGATTCATGATGTCGAAGGAATATCTTAAAAATTTACACCAAAAAAAAGGGCAGAAAAAATATATAAAAGAGCACGGGCTGAGCTTTTTGCTATTGATTAAACCTTTCTTTGATGGGCAAACCTTGAACCCAAATCGTTTTTCGGGGCGGATATATAGATGGGGGGCGGGGGCACACCCCCATTGTTGTGTGAGTTCTTCTGGGGCGGCGGCTGTCATCAAAAAATATTGTATTGTTATTATTTTATTTTTATGTGCCAGTGTCGAGGACGCTGGCTGATGTTATTTGCATAAGGATGGCATGCTCGTGGTCCTAAAGGTCCTGCAGAGGTCCTGAAAACCAGCATCCAGAAAAAATCGTTGAAATAAAAAGCGTTTTGTGTTCGTTCGTTTCGCTTGCTTATTTCGCATTGTAAATTTTTATGCTAAAACGGCAGTGTGTGGGTATGTGTGTGTGTGTGTGTGGGCGGGGGGGTCCTGCCACACCCCCTCCGTCCCCACGCTGCTGCCTAGCGAGCCAAGCAATCACACACATTGTAATTGAACACACACGCTCGAACGCATTTTGTTTAGATTTCATTTTTTTTCTGTGTGTGTCCTTGTTGCTCCCGCTCCTGTTTCTCCTTCTGCTTTATTCTTTGGCGGGTTCGTCTTTCCATACGTATTTTTGTTGTATTTTTTTTTCTTATACATTTTGGGTTCAGGAGATGTCGACATAAAATGCAAAACAGAATTTCATTTTCGGCAGGAATGCTCTGAGCGGAGTTGTTGTTATTGGGAATGCTACAACATTGTTGAAGCATGTAATATCCTGCCAAGGATAAGGGTTGGCACACTCACACTCACTAACACACACACACACACACACACAAAGGACCCTCCCCACTACATCATGTATGTTGTTGACGATTTCTGCTCGACTTTTTCGTCCTTCTTCCTTTTTTTTTCGCTTCTTGCGAATTTAGTTTATTGGTTTTGTGTGCCTGTATGCGTGTGGGAGGAGCTGCCCTGCACATGTGTGTGTGTGTGTTTGAGTGTGTGTGAGTTCCCTTTTTTTGGGGTGATTGATTGGTATTACGAGCTCGACATTTACATACACATTTCATTTATGCAAATGCTGGCAATTCATATTCTACAAATACTTTAGCAAATTACAATGAGCAACAACAACAACAACGAGAACGACAACTAACCGCTCTGCTCACATTTCAATTTCCAATTTTAAGCATTTTCGCAGCTAATTTCCCCTCAAGATTTGCACCAGTTAGATATCCATGCGATATATCGGCTTGAGATCTGCCGTAATTTCCTGTCGCAGCCATTTTCGTATTTCCATGCCAATGGGGCGAAGTGGAACGAAGTTGGCCAAAATGCACCGAAGGTGTGGCCAAGCAACTCCATCACTCCCCGGGCTATTCAGCAATTCATTTGGTAAGTCGGACAGTCAGGCATTAGCACGACCAGAACTCGGTCCCAAGTGCAGGGGCTGGAATGTCATGCCTGACGAGTTATGCTGATGAAGAGGCGTTTACATACAGTGGGTTAATTAATAATAATAAATAAGAATAATTCAGCAAAGGACAGAAAACCTAATTACCCATCAACTTTCAATAGCAAAAGAATAAATTGTTAAAAAAGAAATACACAAGTTTCATTTTTAATCCCTAACTTTTAAAAACATCTTTTTCAATGTCAGAAAATAAAATGTTTAAATATACCTACAGAATATTCTTACTCTTTAATTTAAAATTTATAATGTGTTCTGAATATACCTACATAATACTCCTCCTCTTTACGTCTCATCAAAACAAATCGTGTAAGACTCTGATCAAAATAGCTTAAGAATAATGAATTGTTTTAAAGCTATTTCAATAATAAATTTCCATATAAAAATAGCATTGAATTTTTCCATATTGAACATTTAAATTGTCTGAACAAGCAAGCACATCTTTTGCAATGCACTTCAAAGCTTAAATTGTAACTAATAAAAGTTAAGGGATTTAACTTGTAAATTATATAAAAATGTAACCAATTTTTATTGTGAAGTAAAAAACACAATCTTAGCTGTGTCTATTCATTACTCGATCAATTTTAATTACTTATAAGAAAATTTTATATATAATACCTATTTATCATAAAACCCTTGAATAATCCCAGGTCTGATATAATAATAAGTCTCGATTCTATAATTACTTCCACTGTGCCAGCAAGTTGAACAACTTCCTTAGCTCAAGTCTTGGATTTAAATTAGCATTTTGCATAAATGTTTGGCATGTCATCATAAAGCAATACAAGCACCCACACACACACTTAACACACACATCAAAACCGCACACCCATACAGACGCAAACACACTGACAACCCAGTTAGAAACATCAAACAGGCCATCGCAGCCACACGCGGCGTATGCGTAATGCGAAATACAGACATTGCCTCAAAGGAATCGAAAGATTCGTCTCGTTTGCGCTTATGAGTTTTTATTATTATTTCTTACAATTCGGGGAGCGGTTCGTTTTTTTTGCGATGTGCAGCTGGGCAAATCCGTTTTGTGTGCAATCAGCTAAAGCTATCACAAAAGTCGATCGCCCAGGTACTATATAATGTCTCCTAAGCAGCACAGCAGAGGAAATTAATGTTCCTTTTTGGGGCTAGATGATGGGCTAGATGATGGGGAAGGTGTGGGAAGCCTCTGGTGGCTGCCTGCCACTGACGTCTGATGTCTGAGCGAGTGTGGCAGATTAATGATTTGCCAGCGAGGAGCGGAGAGGTGGAGAGGACGGGGCCAAGGAAACCGCCCAAAAATACCAAAACCGTCCTCATGCTAGCCTGATTAGCTTTTTGCGATGGTCATTAGTGGCTGCTCAGGAGGAATTTGCCTTTATGAAATTCCAAGAGTTGCAAACGTATGCCAACATATACGCATGCCACAATGGGGGTAATCGCAATGGTTTATAGGAATATTTAATACATTTCAGTGAAATGAAATTTAAAATGTAGATTTTAATTTGTAATTCACGTTAATGCATGTTATTTTTAGTTATTTAGAAAAAAAAAAACAATTTTAAATTAATTAAATAAGCCAAATTTGGTAAATTAAAAGTTTAATATTAATTTTGTAGACAGACAAATCATGTATTTGGATTGTTCAAAATTAAAATATTATAAATGGATGAAAATTTAATAATATGTTTCCAAATTTAAAAATCAAGAAAAATTCCAATGAAAACATTTAAAAATTCAATATATTTTTGTACAAAGAGCTCTCGAAATCGAATTTGAATACATTTTTATTAATACCCATTACTGTTTATACCCACACATGCAGCAGCTAACTAGTGGAATTATAATAAAAAATATTTTGCGAAAGCTAAATAACTCGAAATGCCTTTTTGATGTTGTAGAAATATTCATGTTGCTGCCAGCACAACAGCAGCAACATGCAGCAACATGCAGCAGCAACAACACAAGCGGCAACTACAAGTTTCTCGCATTCATATATGAAGAAAGGGATCTTATAATAAATTCCAGTACGGGCAGACGAGTTGAGGATGACGAGAAACGACAAGGATTCAATGGGAAGAAGAAGGAAACTTTTGCCTCCTTATTTTTCCTTTTCTTTGCCCAAATTGTTGCATGCAAATGCAGAGGACTTGCGAGTAAGTGTGTGTTGTAGTTTCATTAGGATTACAGTTAGCTTACAGTTTTGCCAACCCCCTCCCTTGGCAACCCTCCACGCCCCCTTTAAGCTGGTTATTGAGTTATGACGCATGCGAATGGTAAGCAAAAGTATGGGGGGAAATAAAAATTTGCTGCTTATAAAAGTCGGTAACTATACCCACACACACACTCATCCACACACACACAAATAGAGAGAAAAAACACATTCGAGCAGATTTCAACTTTTATATAACATAGTACTATAGTTGGATGTGAGTTTGTGTGAGGCGGCATAACAAAAGCTTTGGCAATAAGCATGGCAGCCAAGGCTGACAGACATGGCTCGAGAAAATCACAGCCCTAAAACCACTCCTCCCCATCTCGCAAATCCCCCCTCGCCTGCGCCTCTGGCATCCCTTTGAATTGAAGTTGCAGCTGATCCATGAAAATATGTTGCATCCAGCCCGACAGCAGCAGCAACAACAATATCTCGAGTACTGCTACTTACAGCTTGTGGCTCATAAAAAAAACGAAGTAAAAATCCAACTAACATAAAATCTATAAAAATGTGCACAAAATTGAAGAGCAGTCGGGGAAAAGGGGGAATATATTTGCCCAGGAATGCAATTTGGATTAGCTTAAAGTGAAAATGTATGCAACTAAAGCAACAATGCATTCGAAAGCTAAATTTAAGGACAGAAACATATTTTCAAAAAAAGTGAAATAAAGAGTTGCCTAAATATTTCATATATAATATCACTTTTAGATTAATTATTTAAAAATGTTAATGAAGATTAAAAGCTTTGTGCAATGCCTAATAGTTGTTTCAATTATTTTATTCCTTTATTTCTCTAACATCTGCCATTGTCAAAGAAAAATTCTTCGAGAAAGTACATTGTACAATCCTTCAATATTTCAGATACGAATTTGTGACATTTTTAAATAAAAATCAAGCGGTTTAATATTTTAAAGAATTTCAGAATGTGGTGAAATATTGGTCTAATTTAAAAAAAAAGGTAATTGAAGAAAGTTTTTAAGGAAACCCTATGCGTTTTTAGTACCTCTTCCTTGGACTTAGCCCGAGGATTATTTTCCGCCCTTGCCAATAAATCCCTTCTTAAAGCTCCATCAACTCTTTGGCAGCCCCATTCGATTGGTTTGTTTGTTATTGGTTGTCCCGAAGCCTGCATTATCGATTCAGCCCCACGAATCCGTTCGTTCCCCCTTTATCGATAGTACAAAAAAAAAGCAACCCCGTCATCCCCATTCCAATCACCCGAGGACATTTCCTTGTTGGCATGTTGCTGCTGCATTTTACATTTTTACTTCGTTAACTTGATTTCCGGTGCCAAATGAATGCAGGCGAGAACGTTGAGAGTCGCAAAAAGTTGACAGCTTCAAGCGATCGAAGCGTGTTTAAAGTTTAAATATTTGGTTGGGGAGGCAGTGAAATTCAATTTACGCCAAACAAAATCATAATCCATCTATCATTCATCAGGCGGCGAACGGAAGGAACTTCATAGATACGCGCCAACCTGCACGCTCAGATACAGATACAACGCAGCTAAATGTGTGGGTATGAGCAGGAGGTTTTCCTACTTTTTTTTTCTTTTTCTTCATCCAGGGGGTTGAGGGCCTCTCATGCCGGGGCTTTTCTTTATTTCTTTTTACATATTTTGTTACGCTTGTAAAGCTCAAATCCCCAGCGTATAAGCATTTCTACTTCAGTCGCTGCTCAGTTTAGCAGGCCCCCCGTCCCCATTTTATTCCCACTCCTTCCACTCCTCTTACCCGGCTTTCTCCACTTTCTCTGCTTTCTCCGCTCCCTTGTTTGCCGTTGAATTTGACAAAATGCGTGGCTGGCATTTGGCTGATAACGTGGCTAGTACTGCCTTAAAGTCCGCTCAACAAATGGCCAGAAAAGATTTCGAAAGCGTGGTGAGTACTTCGTCTGAGGGGTATTCTTTATTCCCTGGAAGGTTTCTCTCGCTTTTCTCCAGCTTTTCCCATATTTTTTTCTGCTTTTTGCGAAGGAGAAAGGCCAAACACCTGAGGGTAGAAAGAGAGGGGTTGTTCGAGCAAAAAAGAGAGGGCTATAATAGGTCTCACTACAGAGAGAGAAAAGCAAGTGCGCCTGCGTTGTAACTTGAAAAGCAGCGCTGCCAACGTCGCACACTTGACGTTTCTCCCTCAATAGTAATATTTTTTTTTTTGTGTTTTGGGGGTGGCATTCTGTCTTCCAGTGTGTGTGAGGGTGTGTGTTTTTGCCCTGTGTGTGTGTGTGTGTGTTTGTGTGTGAGCGGACCACAAAAACAAATGCCAGCCAGAAGTTCTGTGGGCAGTAGCTGGCGGGCCTTGCGCCCGGCAAGTCTTCGTTCTTCGGTCTTCGTTCTTCGGTCTCCAGAACAGAACTCCCCTGAATCCCCTGAATATTGTACTGAGTACTGAACACTGAAAACACTGAATCCCACCGAATTCCTGACGCCGACGCCTCGCGATTACTCCAATTCGTGTGCGTGCGATAAGAAGGCGATGGCGATGGCGAAGTCTCGGAACTCGAGGACCACAGCCAAAGTATCTTATTGGAGTCGCTGGCAAAATCATTCCTTAACGCGACGCGTCTCGGTGCGGTTGTGTTTATAGATACCATTCAAAATCCTTAGAAACTCAGGGCACATCCGTGGATTAACATTGTGACATCGCCGTGAACTTGGACAATGATTAATAACTAAACTGACACAAATATCAAGCAATTTCATTCCAATAATTTGTGAAGCTAAGGAAAATTAAAAAGCTATTCTTATCCAAATTAAAGAAATACAAATTTATTAAGGTAAGTTAGTGACCAAAAAAGTGATATTTCTCTGAAATGTTAAAATCGAATAAATTAATATTGCTTTACTGTTAAAGAATTTTTTGGAATCGAAATTAGATTGAATAATTTTAAACAATTGCAAAACTTCTTTATCATCATAAATATTTTTTAAGATCAATTTTATTGATTGCATTTAGTGTTTAACAAATTTTTAATTTAATTCAGGAATTTCGTATTTTCAAATAAATAAATGGTCAAGACAAACCTTATAATTTTAGTGATGATTTATTTAAGTATAAACAATAAACTAATGGTTAACACCTGTAACTAGATTTTAATCCCTTTTTGATAAAAATCTATTAAATTCATTTTAATATTTCGTAACCAATACAATTTCTTGGTTCTGTTAAAATTGCTGGACACAATATGTTCATCTGTACAAAATAACTTTTAGTGAACAACTTAAATTTTTTTTGAGATATTGTAAGATATATCGAAATTGTATTTTATAATTTTTACAATTGAATTGAAGAAAATACAAATTAGCAATTTATCTTTACCTGTTTTCTGTTAGGAGTTAAGTTCAACTAAATATACTATTTTTCATCAGAATATGTAAAATAATAAATATTTAAAATTTTTGAAGTGCTTTAATGAGTAAAAGCAACCAACAATATATATTTTTTTCATTTTGGATATGCTCATCTGGATGTAATATGAAAATATTATCGCAAAGCATTGATGATATATTTTTGTTATAGAATCAGTTTTCTTTGAATTGAGTTTGTGAATTCAAATAATATTAATATTTTCCAATCGATATTTTATGAAGCACAATGTTTACGACACTTGATGATTGAAATCCTTATTGTGAGCTGCCAAATGTTTCTTTTTTATCTGTAGAATTCAGTCAGTGTAGGCACTATATAGAATTAGATAGGATCACCTTTTACGATCGGCTTCCGATATAAAAACACAACCGCACCCAACGAGCCAACGCGCCAAAATAACTTCACATCCTGCGAACTCAAAATCAGAGCCAGCAAATGAAAATGAAAACGAAAACAAGGGCAGCCGGCAAAATAATTGCATAAATTAAAATCTTAATTATGCCAGGACACACACAACAGAGAGACTCTCGCTCTTTCTCTCTCTCTGACGGGTTCTCTCACTCTCCCAATATGTGACGTCATTAAATGAGCGAGGGACAAAATGAAAAATGAAACAGGACGAAAGAGAGCGAGAGAATTAAACAAGAGGAGAAATTTGCAAGCGGCAAGGAAAAAAAATGCAAAAATGCGACGGCAAAATTAATGAGCAGTGTAGTATAGTAACAGGAGCAAAAACAGCAAGGACCTCTCTGCCGCAGTCGCCGTCGCTGCCTTTGCCGCAGTCGCTGCTCTGCCCGGGCTCTGCTCATTACTCAAATGAGAAGCGCAGAACTCGTTGTCCTTGGCCGTGATTTTGGTCCTGTTCGTGCCGCCTTTTCCCCCTCGAAGCCACCGTTCATTAACATAATTTTAATTTGGGTTAGTGAGACAAACGGGCATTGAACCTGGCTGGCTGGAAAATCAGGAAATCAGGACGAGAGCAGCTGTTAGACAGCATCAGAATTTTGTATTTCTCGCTCTATGTTAATGAGCTCGAGGATACAACCCTTCGCTTTTTCTATTTTTCCTCTTTTTTTATGCAAATGAGCTTTTTTTCGGGCCTTACCTGAGGGCCACGTTTTTTATTCGGGTTTTTGTTTTTTAGGGGCTGCTGCAGCTGGTCGGGATTTAATTGCAATACATCGATCACAACAGTCGCCGGCTAATTTGCATAAATTTTTGCAATTTTACTCACTCTTTTTTTTTGCATGCTCGCAAATTCTTTATGCAAATTCAAGTGCATTATTTGCAAATCATGTTCCGCGGGCAACTCCGCTGTCAATTACCGAATTGATTTCGACGGATGCGGATTGCTTGAGTGCTTGTCGTTAGTTGTTGGTTTCAAATTGGTATTGGGTTTGGGTTTCCCGTGAAGGTAGGGGTTGTCTCCTTTGCCAATTATGAGCTCAGAACCGAATTACTAACGAGATGTGCTTGGGGGTAAACGGAATAGCTATTTGTATAGGGGACAAGCTTTAAAGAGATTTTAAAGGGTCAAACGGAGAATTATTTGAAAGTTTAATAAAAACAAGGGAAAGGCAAGAAATAATTTAGCTTAGAATAATGGTACCTCGTCTTAAGAGTAACTATTCAAATAATTAAAGCTGCATAGCCAACAATTAGTTATTGCTTTTATGTAAAAAATGTACTATTAGATAAGGCATACAAATTTAGGGTTATCTAGAAAATTTATTTACTCAAAGAAATATCAATCATTTCTTTTGCTTCATAAAATTGTATTTTAAAACCCTCTTAAATATACACTAAAGATATATTTGCATATACCACTCACCGTCTCATCTTTTTCCACGCAACAAATATCTAACCGCTCCCAAAAAGGAAGATAAGGCCCCCTTAAAATCAACTCCACCCCACAAAATCGATATCCTTTTGCTCGGATTTTTCTAGATGCTTTTCGCGATTTCGCCATCAATCGCCATACGAAATCGTTTTAGATAAGGCCAGAATCGGCGTGGCGTTGGCCATTTATGACAACGCACCCATAGTTCAAATCTAAAACGCTTTTTCCACCCGCTAACACTAAATGGGAAATTGCCACCCACCCGTACACACACACACATGCCAGAAGGAAAACTGCCATTTTCTTTTGGCCTTTGGTAAGCACACACGCACACATGTTCGAATTTAGAGCGTTTTCTTTATCAAGACACATGAGTAAATGTTTGATGGTTGCTGTACCAATACAAATACAAACAACAACCACAGACACACGAATGCTGTGAGGGTGAACAAAGGCAAGGCGCAAAAAAAAGGAATAGAAAAGCGTGGGACACACACATGAATTTCGGGGGGTGGCTGCTTTTCCAAAGGGGGTGGTTGAGTGCTTCGTGTTTCCATCCATATTGGCATGTGCAAAAAGTATAAAATCGGGAAAAAATGAGAGACAGCGCCAGCGAAATAAACCAAATATTGTATCTGCGGCAGCCGAGTCCTTTTGGCCCCCGTTAACCCCCTCCCCAAGCCACCCACTGCACCCCCCTTACACCTGCCCTCCCCCCATCCCACTCCTTTGTGGCTCCTTGCCTTGCTCTCTGCTTTGTGTTAGCGTAATCCTTTTAAGCAAAAAGCGAACGCTGAATAAAAAAAATAAACTACGAGAGGAAAATACATATCAAAATGTTGAAAATAACTGACAGGACGACAAGCACTTCGCCCCCTTTTCCCGCCACGCCCCTAAATGTCTCTATCCTTTCTCTGCAACTCCGTCGCCATCTATTTCTCTGTCCAACTGTCGCGGGTTTTGAAGGGAATTGAATTATAGTCAGACATACATGAAGTTTCCTTCCTTCCAGCAGTAAAGTTTGCACTTAAAAAAAAATGTTTTAAACCCAAATAACTTGATTTTGAACATAATTTAAATCAGATTATATATTGGCCAAGAATCTAATCAAATTATTTTATAAAACGTAAATTTAAGTTTTAAAGCTTTTTGTTTTCTATTTAACAACTAACTTTATGTGAAATAATATGCTATAAACTGGATAATACCTTGATATATTTGGTTTATTTGAAGAGTTATTTCTATGCCATTTTCATAATTTTATTTGGCATTATAAAATTTTTCTTGTATCAGTTAGCTGTCGTTGTAATTTAAATTTTCTTTACCCAAATCAGTTAGGGTATTCCCATTTCTACCTTACACTTTCCCAGCCTCAGAGTTCGTTGAATGTTTGCCTTTGTCAGGTGCGCCGACAAAACCAATTTTCAAATATTTTCACTTGGTTTTTTCTTGGCTGTCAGGCCACTCATTGGCAAAATATTTGCTTGACTAAACAGAGATATATGCACACACAAGCAGTCAGACAAACAGACAAATAGACAGACAGACAACCAAATGCGTCTGTCAAAGTCAACAATGCAGTGCTGGCAAATCAATTTTTGGCCATGGGTTGATGATGATGGTGTTGCGGAGTGAGAGTGAAAGGTTTCTCGCCGGGCAAATCCTTTAACGAGGCAGACGGGACAGATTATGCAAATTAACGGAGAACAAGTTTTTATTTTTCGCAAATCAATAACAAGCATCGTGTTAGGCGAAAAGTAAATTTGCATAAATTTCCACACTCCCCACTCGGCTTTCACCTACGGACAGCGAGAAATTTCCTTTTTGCCTTTTATTAGTTTTGCAGCGAACGCATTCGCATTCGCATTCGACATTTTACAATTTTTACATTCTGCAATTTTGCAATTTTTATTTTTTTTGTGCATCCAAAGGAGGGAGGATTTTGAGGCGAGGCGAGTTGGCAAAATATGCAAATGAAGCTCAAGTTGTTAGGGTTGCACATGACCTGGGGGTTTGAGGGTTGATAAGCCGAATATAGAGATAAATCTGGTTATTGATTTTCTAGTTTCAGAAAGCTAGCAATTTGCTTGGGAAATAGTTGACGTTGCTATGGGATAAGTCTTTTAAATAAGAAGATGAAACAGATCTAAAGAGATAATTTATGTTTGCTAGGTAATTTTTAATTGGATTAAAACACGAAAAGATTTAAATCTTATTAAACAAATCTTTCCTAAAAATATGTTTATAATCATAATTTGAGATTTTAAAGTCAAGACTTTTCCGGTTCCCAATGTTAAATATAAGCCCTATATCCACAAAGCTAAAACCATAATTTCTTATATGTACACAATCTCAACAGTAGTTTAAAATTCTAACCCAGACATTTCCGTAACCTCTCGACATCTCAACTCATTCTCATTCTCATCTGTTGGCCAAAAGCTTTGCACAAACAATTTGCCGCATTCTTATGGACGCGAAAAGAAACTATAACAAACAATTGTGCTGTTAAGGAAAAACATTTTCAATTTCTGCACAAAGCAAACGTTACGATCCCCAGCCAAGTCAAGCTCAAGTACAGTTAACAGTTTGCCCATTCCACTCTTCCTGAATAAAATGCAAAATATTAAGCATAAAATATGTAACCCATTTCAAAGGGAAAATGGCAAGGAAAAGCGGGAGGGGGTGGGAGGGAAAGGGAAAGGAAGCTTGGTACTTGGGACTGATGGTTGGGCGATGCCAAATCTAGAGGCACATTCTGGCAGATTTACTGCATATTGGCCCGGCGTCAAAAGCAGCCAAAAATTGCGCGAGGCGACGGGCGCACAGTTGAGTGCGTTGCTATCCCCAAAAGTGTAACCCCCAAAACCCCCCATTTTCCACCCAGTTTTCCCCCTTCTCACAGAGTTTTTCCCCCTGTGTACAGAATTTCTGGCTGCGACTGGTTCTGGCATTCGGCATTGTCCTTGTTCTGGTCCTGCGCTCTCGTGAATTTATTTCCATCATTAGTTTTGGCACTTGAAGCTGAACATAAATGTGATTTATAAAGATTTTTCCACACCCATACACACCCATACACACACACACACACCGCGAAAAATCAATCTAGAATATATCGTATTCCTGAAGAGATCTTCGCAACGAAGGCGGCAAAGTTTTCTTCTGTGTGCGAGACACACCCACATCATCGAATATGCATTATTTTGACATTAGCATAATTTACTCTGCGGCAAGGAAAAAGCAGGATGAGTAGGTGTATCCTGCGACTCATCCTCAGACATCCTGACGTTCTGTCATTGGCACAGCGTCGGCTACACGGCTTGTAACAAATAGGATTCCATCATAATAATGTTCCCCTTGTCGGTGTATATATCTATATATTTAGAGTGTGTATATATGTACATCCTGTGACAAATACGACAGGATTCGCAATTGCAAATATTTCAAACTCAAACACACGACATCCTCGTACCCCGACTTTGGCTTTTTTCGGCTTGGGGGATTTGCTTTCAGCTTTCTGCCAGCGAAGCTGATGCTTCGCAAAATTGATGACTATAGTGCGTGATGTCATTTGCATGACAGTTGCGCATCCACGGCACAAGAAGCTAAGCGAAAAGTATCTACATCTCTAAGCGATTCGAGGTGGTTATGCCAGCGTTTTACTATACATACATATAAATGTATCTGCTGCCCTCAAAGCCCTATGTATCTGCACCTAATGTACCGAATGGCATTGTACTTAAAGCGATTTTAAACATCACAAAAATGAGTCTTTCATCATGAAAATGTCAGGAAAATCGACCTAAAATTACAAACCAAAGTTTCAATGCAGATTTTTAGGGGAATTTCACCACAAGTTTTTTAAGAAATACCATTTTCAAATCGGACCTTATGGACTTAGAAGTCTATGATTAAGGGCAAAGCCATTTTCCGACAATTTCATCAGGAAAATATCAAGAAAATCGACCCAAAATTACAAAACAAAGCTTCAATGCAAATTTTTAGGGAATTACACCACAAGTTTTTTAAGATATACTTTTTTGAAATCGGACTTCAGATAGAAAAGTTACGGGCTTAGATGTGCATGAATTTGACAATTTCGAAAATTAAAATTGTAAACCAAAATATAACTGCAGATTTTTAGGGAATTAAAAGATAGTTTAGATAGAAAAGTTATCTGCTGAAATACTTAGCGCTGGTATATTTAAATCAATAAAATCTAATAGCTATAAATGTTATTCCTCTACTAAGAAAAGGATAATTTATTCAGGATTAATATCTGAAAATATCTGTGACTCTTTCATTTAAATATTTGAGTATTTCCCATTCATTTCCATTTCCACTCCCAATCCAATTAAAATTTCAATGTCAACTTTTATTTTGCCTTCAGGAAAAAAAACCTCAAGATGCCGGCGGAAAAGAAAAATTTGTTCTTGACCTAGAAACAAAGGCAGGCACAGGCACAGAACGATGACGACACCAGACCGGGAAAATGAGGAGGAAAGCCAAGACGACGTCACCAAAAAGGCCAAGACGCGAGGAAAAGAAAGCGAACCAAACAAAAATTAAAATTAAAACAAGGACACAAAAAAAGCGTCATCGTCCTCGGCCGAGTGAGAGGGAGATGGAGAGGGAGAGGGACAGAGAGGGCAATAGCAACAGCCGGCAGCTGTGGGCCAGGCCAAAAAGAAAAGCGGGAGAAAGCAGGCAGAACTGGGTTAATAAGCAAAACGCAGACGACGATGATAATGATGATGATGATGATGATGATGAGGATGATGGCAACGAAGTGCATAATCAACAAGAGAGGAAAATTGTGGGTGCGAACTTTACTCATTTTCATTTAGGTTCCCTCACAGACGAGCAAACTTTTCTCCACCCCAGAATCAGTGTGTGAGTGAGTATCTGTGTGTGCAAGGACGACTCCTTGCTGTTTTTAATTTCATTGCAAAAGGAAATGAACGAAGCGAAGAGCCGGGAAAGAGAGAAAAACCTCAAGGAGCGCGAAAATGAAGCCAAAGACACTGCCAGCCCAAGTCTGAGCGCCAAGTTTTCCCGGTTTTCATCGCCTTTCACCCCTACCCCCACACCCTGATTTTCCCAAACCCCAACCACGCCCCCAACCTCCGCCCCCGCCGGCTAAATTAGCTGCAGCAGTCGCGCGACATTAAAAAGTTTGCCGGGTTCCTTCGCGTCTGGCGAGAAAAAAATAAAAAGAAATTGCAAAGAAAATTCGCCGTGAAAAGTGAAATTAAAATGAAAAGAAAGGAGGGAGAAAAGTTTTCTGGTACAATGCGATAAAAAAGGAAGTGCAGGGAAATTAGTGGCAGGAAAATGAGCAAGGTCGAATTCAAGAATCTCTTAGAAAAGTCAATGAACCAGACGAATTATTTAGATTTTTATGTTCAGTATTCTTTTATACGAGATTTTACGCTAGATAATTACCTGATTACCTGAATGAATCTAATATTATAAAAAAGAAAAAAGTAGCTTTCAATTTATAAGGAACATAAATTTAAATACATAACTAAAGTTTCCCAAGAACAAAATACCATTTACTAAGAAAAAATGGTCATTAAAGTCAATGCAAATATATTATTCTTATTACCTTAATTGTGGTAGACAATATGGAAATCCCCAACACAATAATAAACTAGATATAAAATTCCAGTTAGCCATCGAAAATAACTTAATTACTTTATTGACCCATCCGACTTATCAGAAAACTCCGTTTGAATCCATTTTGCCATCAATTAACGGCTGATAATTCCACTTTTTTTTGGACCAGCAACATTTTACAAGTCGCCATTAATTATTCAAACTCGATTCGTTGGCCAAACAACTTCCTTTAGAGATATCAAAATTAATTTAGCAAACAAGAAAAAATTGAACTGTAAATTGATTTAGCTCATTAAGCGGCGTGAGCAAACAAATGGCAGCAGTTAAAAGCAAAACCGTTAGCAGGAAGAAGTAGCCGGCAGTTATTGAGATACAGATCGTAAGATACAAATTGCCAGGCGGTAGCTGAAAATTACAAACAATAAAAGGGGAGTATGTATCTTTTATATTTTAATAATTATCACTTTAATGGCGGAACAAAAAATGTACAAGTCTTAAAGGGATGCATTGAACATAACAAGGCATTAAATATGAATTTTTGCAAATAGTATCTCCCAGATACGTCACGCTCCCGTAGTTCCTCGGTGGGTAACTATAGCGCACTTTAATTGAAATTGCTAGGCACTCTTCGGCAGTTGCTTACCAGCGGGGGGGCACTTGGTAATTAAACTGGTTCCAAATTTACATTAAACAAAAATTAAATAAATAAGATAAGCAACTACAGTTAGCGGTCTCGGCAAACATGTTTGAGTGCCGCACAAAATTAGCAAAGTGAGTGAGAGACCGTGCAACATGTTGCCTGGCAGAATGCCGACGCTTATAGATAAATTTCTGTCAAAATTGCTGATTGACTTCATTAATAACCACGCGCCCAGCCAGCAAAACCAGGCAGCCAGCCAGTCAACTAGGGGCACTGAAAGATATTCGAAAGCTAACCGATAAAATAGTATAGGTAAAAATATGTTTTTGAAAACAAATAATAATTAAAAGTCATAAAATATAATATCAAAAATAATATTACTTAATATTTGCTTAGAACTTAAACTTATAACAGATTATTTTTCTGAAGGTTTAGATTTGAAAACAAATGATAATACTTGCTTATATCAGATTCTTTTTCTGAAAGGTTACATTTGACCGATCTGATTTTTTTATCACCATATTTAAATATTGTGTAATATGATTTTTTCAAGTATTAGGTAAAATGTCCTTGAAATAATCTAGGGACTATTTCGCAATGTCATGTTAAGGTTCAAGTTTAAAATGTGTGAGAGTTGTACGGGAATTAGTTTCTTAATGTGTTTAGAGGTCTGTTGTCATAAGAATATTAACTAGAACATTGCCTAGTTAAGTGTTTTCAATCAGATACACTCTAATTATATTGATATAGTACATTTTTCTGAAACAATTAACTTAATGTCAAAGCTTAACATGACATTGAGAAATCGGTCTTTAATGAGATAAAAATTTAAATAAAAGCAGTTGTGCTGATGAACCAAAAGCCTTAGTGCTACAAATTGAATCCAGCAAATTGTATACAATTTCTTGCAGTGTACATATCCAGCCAGGCTGACAGCTCGACAAGGCAGCTGCTGAAATGCAAAGCAGATGGGCGAGCCTGCAAGCTGAGGGGGCGGCAATCGCGAGGGGCGGGGCAGCTAGGGGGGGGAATGGGTGCAAATTAATAGCAAACTTGTAGGACCTGAATGCTGTGTTTCGGTGGCGCGATTGATAAGCTGCGTGCTGCGTGGCCATGTTCGGTGTCCAAACGCTGCCACAACATGTTTCGCACGGCGGAAACTGGTTGCCAATGGAAATGGGAATGGGAATGGGTCGAAATCAGTGCGAATATTTATGTTTGTCCAGGCGGCGGGCTGGGAATTTTAATGGGCGCACTGCACTGACCATGAGGAAGCGGCGATCTGGCCGATTTTGCATCTGCATCTGCCGGTTTGGGGCACCGTTTAATTGCGCTGCAGAAACCGTTTGCTTTTAATTGGTCATCGAGGAGGTGGGGAAGGCAGTAGGCGGGGGGGCAGTAGGGGACCAAATTAAAAATGCCAGGCAGATAACTCAATAAATGTACAGATTAGTTACAGACGCAATCAATCAGCGTCAAAGGCGAGCCGCACTAAATTGTCAGACTTGCTAATAATTGCAACAACAACCACAAGTGCAACAAAGAGCCAGCCTTTCGATTTGGCCAAACTGCAGACGTGGCACTCACTGACCATCTACACTGGGAGAAAATGGGGATACTAAGGATGGGGCATACAATAAATAATATTTTTAACTTTATTTTTTAAAGAAATTTATGCCCAAAATGTAGCTACGTTTCTAAATATTTCATTTGGCTTAGTATTCATTTTGAATTTATTAAATATTTTAAATTTATAAAGTTATTAAAACTTGTTTTCTACTTTAAAGTAAATAAAGTACTTTTTAACTTATTTCTTTTATTTATTTTTTGAGTTTAAGAAATAATTTGACTAGGTTTAGGACTTATCTTAACAATATTTATCTTTACTTTATTTAAATTTAGCTATCTTTTTGCTTAATAATGAAAGCTAAATTGCACTCAAAATGTTTTAAGCTTTTTAGTCGAAATTAAGTATACGTCAATTTTTATAAATATATTAATTATTTTTAGAAAGCGATAAGCGTATTTATTCATGTTGTCTTTAATATTCTTTAATCAAGTGGGAGCTTAAAATTAATTACAATCCTTTCTGCCCCATTTTTTCGCGCAGTGTCCCTTCGTGCCTGCTTGAGTGTGTGCTCGTAATTTGGTTGCCTTTCACAAAAGACACTTGACGTGGCCAAGACGCAGACAGACGTACAGGCCACAAGACACATCGACGTCGGCGTTGACAACGGACATGGCACATGATACGTGGCTTTCTGGGTTGTTGGGTTGCTCGGTGTTTGGTTGTTTGGTTGTTCGGTTGTTTGCCTGTTTGGCTGTTGTTGCCGACAGTTGGTCATCATCGGGAACCGTATGTGCTGTGCATTTTTTACGACCATTTGTCTCGCTTTTGTTGCCGCAGATGCGCTGCAACGCTGAGCTACATAAATTTTGTGGCCTGGCGAAAGGCAAAAATTAAAATGCGCTTATAAAGCAATAAAATGCAGCATAATAGTAATAGCTGCCGCGTCGTAATGACCACGTAATGAAAACGTCTACGATTTTGAGAGATGTGCGAGTTGAAAGATACACACGGATGCAGCTGTGTGATATTGTGCAACGTATATATCTGCCCCGATGCAGATTGCAACAGAGAGTGCCGAAAAAGCAAAAAAGCTAGAAAAACAATTATAGAATGTATCTGGTAGATTGCAGATTGGATTGTGCCTGCACACCGAGAGTTATGGCACTGGCATTCTATGTGCGCGCCGGCCCTGTCAACGGCAATTTGCCATAACATAAAACTGCACGTTTACACTAATAGCACAGGTATCTAAAGCGCGCAGCAGGTGAGCTGGAGTATCTGGCTATCCAAGTATCCGAGTATCCAAGTATCCAAGTATTGGACTGTTCGAGTGCTCGAGTATCTGGCTATCTGGTATCTGGCTATCTGTATATGAGGCTGGTCTGGACTGGACTGGTCGTCGCCATGGTCAGGCCTTCACTTTTGCGCTGCCCGGCGCTTGATTAAAGTTCAATGCATATGAATTAATTAAGTTTTTTTTTTCTTTCTCAAGCTTATCGGTAACGCTCGAGCCGGGCACATCCATCATCCCGTCCAGTTATTCAGTCCCAATTCCAGTTTCTGGCCCAATGTGGGCAGCGCTTCCTCAGAAAAAAGAAAAAATGGCACAACAAAATAACGCCAAAGGAAACTGGACAAATGAGCGACAAAACTGGTTCAACACTCAGACACAACATCCGAACTAATAACAATTAAAAAAACGATAAACAAAAGAAAGGTAACCGTTACCTTTTCATGCTATTCTCTAAAAAAAAAGTGTTTAATAAAAACCACTTTAATCGATTCGTTTAATTTGTATTTACAATGTATTGACATGATATAAACTATTTTAATTAATATTTTGTTGGCATCCAGTTAAAGATTTTTTAATACGATTTTTTCAATAAATCTTATATTATTTTTTGTAAAATTATAAAAACTTTATCGATTAAAATTCCGTTTAATTCTTTTTACAAAAAATGTTCTTCTGAACAATAATACAAATTTATCCCATAAAAACGTTTTCTATAATTCTTTTATAGATTTATTTTTATTTATAGAAGTTATTTTTTAAAATTGTAAGCCTCCTTCTTATTATGTCACCATATATAGGCCTTTGTAATCTTCCGTAGTAAAAATCCTTCACATGAGCTTTTGGAAGGCCCGTCAAAACTTTCATGAAATTTCATCAAAATTTCGTAGCACGTTTGCTGCCCCTTTGCCCGGGGGGCGTGGCACATTTGCCGCTGTCTGGGCGTGTATCCAACTTGATACATTTTAATTTAGTTGCTTTAATTAATTTTTTCGCTCAGTTATTTAGTTGAGATTGTTTCGCCCAGATATGGTTTTTGGTGGTTTAATTAATTCTTTGCTAAGTGAGAAATTGCCTGGCTGGCAGTGGGTGGGAGGTTGTCTGTGTCCGTTGGCATCAATCAAAGTGATTGTTGAAATGGATTTCAAACATGTGGGGTCAGCGTTGGTCGAAATTAAAAAAAATAAATGGCATCTTAAAACCCATTCGTAACTCAATAGATTCGCAGGCCTATTAGGGGAAATATATGGGTATAACCTCTCGCTATTTTAACAGCTCATAAAGCTGCTGGTTAATCAAGATCACTGATCATTAGGCGAGTCAAACGTCAACACTTCAAGCACGGCGATAAAAGTGTCAATCCGAGGCTCATATAAACCTCAACCCAGGCAGTTCGTCGGTGTGGAGTCAGTCGCTCCTGCCTGCAGATGAATCCGAAAGTTTGCCAAGCGTTCGGTGCGATTTATGTGCAAGTTTTGTTTGCCCTGTCTTGGCTTTTTGTATGCAAACTGTCAATCAAAGACAGCAGCACCAGCAGCGATGCTAATCAGCCCAGACTTTGGCAGTTTATGTACTGGCCGGGCCAAAGTTATGGCGCCGTTATGGCCCACGAGGTACGGTAGCAGCTGCCACCGCGCTTTGGGGGGAATCACCGGGAAAAAAAGGTGAAATCGTTATAAAGAAATATAAAAAATAACTACAAAACCCAGAGCAACATTTATTTAAAATTATTTAAAAGTTATAAATTTAAAAGTTATATAACAAGTTAAAACTTCATCAAGAGATTGCATAACGTTATTCCAAAATGCTAGACCTGCATTTCAGATCATGGACAACATATTACTTTGAAAGATTTCAAAACTTTTCCCCCTAAAAATATATTTTAAATTGTTTAAATAATTTTTTTAAAATTCAAGAAGAATTTCCTACAAATAATAATTTTTTTAGAAAGATACATTCAAATAAGCTTTAATGTAAAGTTCATTATCAATACATCTTTATATTTAATTAATTAAAGTGTTGAGAACCTCTTTAATTTCTAATACGCGCATTCTATTTTTGTAAGCTTAAAAATGATATTTTTTTTAATTTTGGGCTTTAAAATTCATAATAATTTAGCCACCGATTGCAAGTGTCATTTTTTGCGACAGTGAGGCTTTCGCCTGGCGGCTCGTGACATCCCAGGGAGCACATATTGAATGTCTGCTGTGTTGGCCCAGCGGGTGGCTAAACATTTGCTCGGCTACCTTAGACCAAAAGCTAAAGCCAAAGCCAAAGCCAAAACCAAATTGATTTACGTCGCTGGCAGACAAATGGCAGAGGGGCAGGGAAACAAACAGTCAAATCTGAAATGGCAGCAACTAAATGCAAATCATGGTGGTTACCACTGCAGAGCAAACGTATCCAGCGGATACTCGACTATAGACTCAGATACATATACAACATGGCTGGGCTCTGGCAATCAAATGCATTTATTTTGCATATAATTCAAATGATAATTTGTGTGCAGTCAAGTGCTTTTGTAGTTGCTGTTCTGGTGGGCGTGAAAGAGTCGCCTTCTCGAAATGTCAACTTGTGCAGTTCTGTCAGATAAATCAATCAAGTTGATTAGTTTTTTTTTTTGTTTTAGAACTGCAGTCGGTAATTAGCGTGTGTGGGGTGTGACTCTTTATATAGGAACAAGTATCTAATGCGGGTGTAAAATTCTCCAAGGTTAATTCAGCCATTGAAATTGTCTTAATTTCAGTTTCCCATCGCTTCGAGTGCAAATCAAATAAATGCCAACGCTAAGGCATATATGCGGTTTCAGTATCTGTATCTGGGGAATACCCACACTTTTTGCGGCTAATGCATTAGCCTAAGTATCTACAACTTTACTTACATTCCCATTTTTTTTCGCCTTTCCTTTTTTTTCTATTTTTTTGCAGAGAAACGGCGCCAGCTAATGTGCAAACATAAAATTTTAAGACGCCGTCGAAGGGAAAGCCAACGGAAGAGAAGGATGGTTGGGAGTCTGGCAGACGCTTTTGGGACTTTGATATTTGCCGAAAGTATTGGCAGCCAATTTCATCATTGAGCCCAGCCAATATCTGGCAAACATAATCCGTTTATGACTCTAATTGCAGCTTAAGACTGACAAGTCAAACACAAACACCAGAGAGCCAGCTAAGTAGACACATGAAGTGCAGTGTAACCGAGTGAATTGTGACCATTGAAACCAAAAATCCGAAGTCTTTTTACCATCAGCGAGGTATAGAGTTCCTACGTTCCTATTCAGTCGTAGGAACTTAATACCGTGCTCTTGGAGGGCTGTCGACCAACAAAAATATAAGACAAATAAAGTGATTAAAGTGCTCAATTTAAGAAGTGAATAATTAAAATTCTGTTAGTCAGCAAAATATGGAAATTAAAGTGTTTTTTATTCAGCTTTTATTTGCGGTTTATCCACGTGAAGTCTAAAATACCATTTAAGTTTGCAAGAACTAACCCTTGACCATTTGGATTGATTAAAAATATCATGATATTACAATTAAAATAAAAATTAATGCATCAAAAAGTTTGCAAAAATCAACCCTTTTGCTATTTGGAATAATTAAAATTTTCATGTTTAGCTTAATATAAACCAAATATTGATATTAACATAAATATAAAGTTTCCAAAAATCAACCCTTTGCAATTTGGATTAATTAAAGAATTCATGTTCAGCTTAATGGCTATAAGCCGTATATTGAAATTGACGTGAAGAAGTTAAAAATATATATATTAAAAAAAAAAAAAACAAATCATATACCATTAATGTATTATACCTGTATTTAAATTTATTTATTTTGTAAAACTTAGTTGTATAAATATGGATATGCAAGTTTTTGAATAAAATTATTTGTTTTAGTCTACCTTAGGTGTATAATTTTTGGAGTAAAAAAAAGTTATAGCGTACTAATAAAATACACAATTTTAGAAAACAGTCTTTGAACAAAATAAAGTATCGGATGATCTTGAATACTTTTCTCATCACCCCACTGAAACCCACTTGCTAAACATTTCTTTACCCTTAGCTACCAACTCAAAAAAGAGGGTTGAGATCGGATCGCATCGGATACTTTCCTTAAAGATAAGAAACCGTTTCGGATATCCTACGACCCGCGGAGTTCAACAACCTTTAACTGCATCTTAGAGATATGCGTTTACCAAGGACCTTCAACCCCTTTCGGTCCTATCGCTGCGTTTTTATCTTTATCCTGCCATTAGCATGGCCACGTTTAATTGCAAAAATTTTGCAAGGACGAGCAACCGTTACGCAATTGATAACGGTTCATTTGTTTTTCGCGGATTTTCATATTTACTTGATTAACGGTAAAGGTAAAGGCTGGACGGCTTACAATACAGGATACACGAGGGGAAAACAAAGGGATTATATGTGCAAAATTCAAGTCAATGGAGCGTTAAGCTATAAATATGATATGGGACATAACTATATTCAGTAATGCAAATTGTTTAGTTTTAAAGATAAAAATAAATTAAGACAATATCATCTTAAGAGCAAATTGATTTTGGCTAAGCAGAAATGAAACAAGAGAAAAATGGAAAATTAATAATTTGGTAGATAATAATAGATCAATAAATATAATGTTTACTGTTATATGTTTTTTAACTTTTTATATTTACTAAATAAACAATTTATTCACAAAAAGTGGTAATATATTTGAAGGGAAAAATGGTCATTCATTTTAAGAAAGAGTTGACCTGCTTTTTTTCGATTTAAACGTTTTTTAAGTGGATTGATTACAATGAATAATTCTAAATAAATATTTGACGTACTACAAATATTTGATTAAGTTTTAACCCACTGTGCTGCGATAGCGAAGTTTCTCACCAATTTCTAATGCCCTTCAAATGGGATTAATAATGGCGTAGTTCACCGCCAGAGGACGAAAACCCTCTTCCTCCATATACCCAATAGATGTCGCTAGGATGGAAGGACTATTTGGACAACTAAAGAGTCCTTGCTCCAAGGGTTGATGGCCGAATGTGAATCAATTTCCATTTCCCGCTGCCCCGACACTTTAATGGCAATTTCCTGAGAGCGAGAACACGCGGCAAATAAAATCAATTAACCGGCAGTGATGCTGCAGATTCGCATATTGCAAATTTGTTCTTATTGGATTTGGCAGACGGGAGTAAACAAGCAAATGAGAATCAATGCGATTTGCTCCTGCTGTTTCGCCTTTAAACGAGTAGAATCGACCACCTGCTGGGCTTTTGTAAGCCATTCATGGGGCAAAATCCACAAGAGAGACAGAATATCTCTGGGGGCACGCACATCAATTATGTTAATTTAGGATAGCAATTACAAGGCAGTTTTTAAATTAAACAAAGCTATTTTTAAACGATTTTATGGACACAACGTGCTTGGATTTTTCAGTCTTCAGGAAAGTAATGTTAATTTCATTCAGATAATACAAAACTTAACTTTGAATAAAAAACTAAAAATAAAACGTGAGATTTTGTAAATGTGATAGAACGAAATCAGCCGAGACATCAACCAAAATCACTGCAATATTTAGCCAAGATTTTTTTCCCTAAGGCGCGAAGCGATGTTTTCTAACTAAGCTCAAAGGACCTGAGTACAGTTCCCCTCTACTGGGAACAGTTTAAAGATAATAGAAAAACGTAGCCTGAAAAATCTGTGTGGTCACATAAACTTCCCCTCTTTTTTCACTCAAAACATCGCTTCTCTATATTTTCACTCAAACTCAAACATCGCATGACGACTGAGCAACAAGCAAACAATACAAAAAGTGGGCGGAGTCTAAAAACCGAGTGAATGGACCGACACGAACACATCGAAAACATCGCCAACGAGTGGAATATATTATAAATTTCCCCTCGTTGTCATTGAGTGAGTTGTTTTTTTACAATGATCGGACAGCTGGGGTAAAATGCTTTTTACTCGCGCTATTCAAATTTTTAAATTTCTGACCTGACCGCGACCACCTTTCTAGTTTAATGCCCAAAAACCCAACCCTTAGTTAACCCTTTATTTATCTGCGATTGTAGAACTGGTTTCTCATTATATTGTGATAGGTAAAAAATACAACAGATGATCAACGATCATTGCTATCCTCTGAAAAATATATATCGCCGCAAGCTACAAAATCAGCGAAGTTGTTTCTTAATTTAAATAAGCTTAAGCATATTCATTGGATAAATAAAAGCTAGCTATTTTGATTTAATGTCTTTCACAGTGGAAGCAAATGAGACTTTTATTAAAAGTTATGACTAAAGACTAAAAACATTTTAGTATTTATACTAGTTTATTATTTACTGGGTAATAAAAAAAAGTCTATGGTAATATATATTGTGTTATAGAAAATTTTCTATATCAAAGATTCTGCTTTCCAAAAATGTGATAATCAAAAATATATTTTGGGATTTAAAAGTTGATTTAGTACTTTGAAGAATATAAAATCTGGATGTCTTTAAATATAATTTAAAATGCTATATAAATGCGTTGAAAAATATCAAATTTATTGCAAAGCAAGACACATTCATCTAGAATTAAAAAGTATGATAAACGGGGAATTTTATTTATTTCATAAATTATTTTCCTTCAAGGAATTATTAAAGTTGTAGGGACTTATTATTAAATATGAAATTGACAACTGGTTTTGTGTATAATTTTTATTTAGATCCTTTAATTTGAATGTCGTTATATTTTCTAGTAGGAACTCATTTTCAACGCGACCACTGTACGTGTACACTAACCCAACCCACCGTTTGTGCATCTGCCTGGCACTTAGTCGCTTCCTGTGGCACTTTGCATCCCCCTGCTGCACCACCCCCAACGAGGATAGCAATGTCAACCCTTACCTCTAACCCTTTAAACGTTTGACACTTCCCCGCTGACCACACTCTCTGGCACACACACACTTTTCAACCATCACGAGTGTTCTTCGGGCCATGACGCACTTTTCCAACAGGACGCCAGGACTCGAAGTCCTGTTTTTGTTGTGCGTGACGCATTTTGTGTTATTGTTTTTCACGTTTGGTGTTTGGAAGTGGCTGGCTGCCATCCCCCCGCAAACAAACTCTCTCGCTCAGTCTTCTATGACCCTCAACCCTTTCGCCTAACCAAATTGAACAAGTTTTGAGTGGCGAAGGGAGAATTATGGCACGCAGCTTTCGGCCTTTGTCTTGTTGTAGTCCTCCGAAAATTGATGCCAACTTTCCACATTTTCAGCGACAGTTTGTCCGCGTCGCTCGTCTCGAACAGTGAGAGAAAAACCCAGAGAACTGAGAGGAAATCGGCCAGTGGAAGCCTCAAAAAAAAAAGAAGGAAAAGTTCGTGCTCGAGAAAAGGGTTTTCCGGTCTGAAAGGATGAGTTTTCCTAATTCCCGGTATCGTTGTGCGTTTGTGTGCCTCCTTGAGAGTTACAATTTTTATGCAAATCTGTTAAATGTCTTTTCGGGGCCAAATGAACAATTGGAAGTGAGTCATTTGAAAGGAATTCGAATGGCATTTTAGTGGCACAGGGCCAAAAGGCAAATTAAGTGACACATTGATGGCTAATTGAGAGGGAAGAAATTTTTATGGCTTTTGCCCTGGAATTCAAGAGGTGAGTTAAAAGCGGAAAATTGATTTTAAATGTTTTCCCTGAAAATAAATCCACTCTTACATATTAAAATAATTTTCCAGTGTTTAAAATGCATTGAAAATATTTTACAAAAGTAATATAATGAACACAAATATTCATTTAATACAAAAACGAACAATTCGCTTTGTAATTTAATAACCCTTAATTCTTTTAGCTTAAAACCCAAATCCACATAACAACATTTCTAATTGATTTAATATTCCGCATACTAAACATACCCCAAAGCCAAGTTGCGCCCTTTGACCTCCGTCCGAAAACAACCGAAAAACTAATTTAAACGAAAAACTAATTTTGATGGCATTTTAATGAGCCGCAAAATAAGCGTTCAATTTCGGCCAAAATCAATT
Source organism: Drosophila fuyamai (assembly GCA_018153365.1). NCBI lineage: Eukaryota > Metazoa > Arthropoda > Insecta > Diptera > Drosophilidae > Drosophila > Drosophila fuyamai. The sequence continues at coordinate 10,421,230 of JAECXW010000155.1, forward strand.
AAGTTAATTAAATACATTTTATGCATTTATTTATACGTTTCCATTATAAAGCCATTTTAATTGCCGCCAAAAACTATTTGGAATTGATAGTCCGGATAATTATTACGTTTTGTGTGTGAGTGGAATGGAACCATCGTTAAAGATGTACCATAAAAACAATTCGATTCAAATCATTAGATTAAATGGGTTGAGTTTAGTAGAGAGATTATTTTAGTGGTTTGTCACATTTAAGGCCTGATAAAAAAGTGAGGTTATTGAACTCCCTGTCTGATTAAATTATAATCAGTTAGTTGCTGACATTTTTGTTTTTTAATCAGGTTTTCGAGAGCTGTTGTAATTTATATTGATTTATACTCTAGTAATTCTATTAATCTATAAATAATACTTTTCATTTTATAATACATTGTTGAAGAAATTGCAACTATAAAGTATAAATTCACGTACTAAGTGTGGAATAAACCCCATATGTTTATTATTTTTTTAATCGATGGTACGATGACTTTTGTAAATCTGTTTTATATCAGAGAAGATTTTACTTTGTTTTTCGACTTTAATAGAGAGTTTCCATCCTTATCTACTTCCTGCTTATTTAAATTAGGTATAGATTTCTTATAAATCTACCCCAACTATCCCATATATTTCTCTATCACCTCTGACTCAATTACATTTTCAAAATGGCAGCAAGATGAAGGCGGTATCTTTGGCGAAAGGAACTGCAAAAAGCCACAAAACTGCATCTGGCTGGATTAGGGGGTTGGGTTTTTTTAGAGTGCTCAATATGCGAGTACCAGGGGTTGCAATTACGAAATACTGCGGAGCACTTCCACTCACTTCTGAGTTTAATTATAGCGCGCGACTAGCGAAAAAACTCAGCGAGCCGTTAATAAGCATTTAATTACTCATTCTGAGTGACGGAGTGCGAGTGTGTGGGTGATTCTTTGAGTGTGTGCTCGGGTATCTGTGCGTGTGTGTGTGTGTGTGGGTTCTCTGCCATCTGTGTGAGTGAGAGCTCTCTCTTTCTCTCTCTCTCTGCTTCTGCTGGCGTTCTGCCAGCGTTTCGGCTTCACCTTCGCGCAGACGCTCGTCTTGAAAAGGGGGCGGAGTTTTTTTTTAATACACTTTCTTGCTGTCGCGACACCCACACACTGAACCACCCACCGACCACCCACCAAACACCACCCACCACCCCCCACCGATCACCCCACCACCCAACCACCCGCTTACTTAGTTCGTCTCGCTGCGTTGCCAGGGCAAATAATATTAAAACGAAAAAAATGGGGGGGAAAAAATAAGGAAAAACCGCCCGAGCACATTTTCATGTACAATTTTTTTCTCTTTCGCTCTTTCTCTCTTGGCAAATTGTGGCCATATTGGATTTTTAGCACTTTTTTTTCCGCTGCCGCCGCCGCCGCTTCTTCTTCTTCTTGGGCCGGCTCTTCTTCTTGGCCAAATGCCGGCGGTTTCTGTGGGCCGTATATTCACCCTCATTTTCCAGGGTGGCTCAAAAGTTGATTTCTCTATTTTCCTCTTTTTTTTGCGCGCACATAAATTGTATATAAAATAGGGGGTGGCACGGAGTGGGTGGTTAGGCCGAAGGGTGGGTGGTTGGTATTGGTGAGTTTTGTTGCTAGGTACATTTTTTTACTGCGGCTTTGATTTACTTGCATTTTGGCTCAAAATTAAACTCCAAATGATGGTGGCAAAAAAAAAAAACTGAAATATAGAAACATGGAAAAAATTTCCCCGATTTTTGAGCGCAAATCACGGTCCATTAGGGAATTGTGGTTTGTTTAGATATTTAATATAGTTGACTTTACCTCATAATTAAACTCTATTCATGGATGCAAAATGCAGGTGTAGAAAAAAGCGCAATAAATTATATTATTTATTTGTATTTATTTATTCCATAAATACTGTTGCTTTAAGGAACTGAAAATATAATATATATATTAAAGAAATTACATTTTAAGCACTTACTTTGAAACTTTGATTCTGTGAATATTAGAAATTTTGGGAAACAACATTTTAAAATAATTTTTTTTCTTATTAAATATCAATTGAAAATGCTAACAGCTCATGTCCAAATGATGTCAGAAAAAAAACATGCTAAGAGAAAACACATTAGTAAACATTGTGCCAACTTCTTTTACTCAAAATGTAACTCCATTTAGAAGAGGGAAAAAAATTAAAAATATGTATGAAAAGCGGAAAGCATTTCCCCGCTTTTTGTTGAGTGCAAAACGCGGTTCATTAGAAAAAATTGCAGCCGGCAGCGCAGTCGACGCCTGCGGTTGATGGCTGCTGCTCCATTTTTATTTCCAACTCCCTTTTAATTTGCATACGTATGAGTGTTGTGGTGCGGCCGTGTATATATATATATATATATTCCCGCTGATTTTTATTTATTTTTCAGTTGTTTTTTGTGTGTTTTTGCCACGGCCACGGCCAATGCCACCCCCTTTTTGGATGGAAAACATTGCTGAAAATCGCCGGGACAGGCTCCGTGGTTCATCCTGCCAGTCGGCCTTGTGCAGTTACCCGCCAGCAGCCGATGTCGCCAGTTGCCAGTTGCCAGTGGCCAGTTGGCACGAATAAATCTTAGTCATCAGCAGACTGGCCAAGATCAGCTAGCTTGGTCTGAAAGCCAGAATTCAGAATTCAGAATACAGAATCCAGAATCCAGTTGCTGTGACACTTGCAGCCTTTTCGCAGCGGAACGACGACAACGACGACAACAACGACAGCAACTTGCAGAGTCTGAATTGATTTATGGCGCAAATTTTATTGTCTGGCCGGGAACTGGAACTCCTGACCAGTTGGCTCTTAACTTGTTAGCCACTAACTGTAAAGCCCCGAAAGTGCGTCTGTGTTGGTGAATCGTGCGCGTGTCATGTGACATTGACTTTTGCTGGGTGAAGTTTTCTACATCCACATCCCCAACCATACTATATCCAACGCCAACAACCGTGTGCAACTTTGTGTATAAATTATATTATAAAACTGAAACATAAATTTCAACTTAACAAACTGTAACAACTTTCGCTTTGGACCGCAAAAAGAGAACCACGCGTTGGACAAAGTTTGCGATGCATTTGTTGGGTCAACAACAAGTAAGTTTTAAGCGACACGTTTATTTCTGGCAAATTGTTAAGTAAGCAAAATGTATTTGATTTTGGATTATATTTCCTGCTAAATATATATAACATTTTATTTATTCAGTTATTTTAAAATTATAAAATTAATAGAAAATCGTAGAAAATACATTAAGACAAATTCAAAACCTTTTGAATGCTTAAAAAATATTTTTTTAATGAATATCAATGACAATGTTTTCAAATACATACTCAAACATTAAATCATAATTACTTTTTTATTAACGGATCGTTGATATCAGTAAAAGTTAAAATAATTAAATAAAATCGTTACTCCAAAAGACAAAAAAAAACCATAACCATTTTATATAATCTAATCCCGAGTGATAACTTGAACAGTTACATATCTCAAATGGCGAAATAAAAAAGTGTCTAACCACTCGAATCCTAAAGTTTTATGCCCGTGGTAAAAAACAAATCATTTCCATTTTAATTGAATTTATTATAATTTAATCCAGATTGCATTTATGGTGCATGAGTGCTATTTAATTGAATGTAGAATAGCACTTAATTGACAAATGCGAATTAATATTTCCCATTACAATAAACATTATTTGCCATTTACAAATATCAATTTACACATGTGTATGCAAAAGAGTTATTTTGAAGCGCGTGCATTTATATATCAATACCCCCGCATTCCACTTCTTTTCTTAATGGGAAAACAGTCCAATCGAGTTGAATCTGCACCTGTATGCCATTAAATAAATAATGAAAAGACAGCAACAAAAATCGGCGAAATCAGTGGCATTTTTAACGCTTCCACTAACTGAACAACATCGAATGCAATCTCTCTTTATGCCTCTTCCCTTTTTTTTTCCTGTATTTTTTTTTTATTTTGCCGGCTTGTCTCTCACGACTATCGAATTAAAATTTCCTCTGCCACTGCTTCAATATTGATATTTCATCAGCAGCTCGAAGAGTTTATTTAATATATACGTATGTGCATTCACATGTATCGCCGCACACGAAAATATACGTATTCCGTACTGAGCAGCCTGAAGTGAACTGGAGTTGGTAAAGCGCATTACGGTTTTAAGCTGGCAGCCGCTTATCAAGGACCACTTAAACAACCGCCGACCCACTGCGAGAATTTCGCATCCGCGGCCCCATCATTCAGCATCCTTCTCTTTCTCAGTTATTGTCAGTGTGATTTGCACCGTAAAAAAATGCGGAGAAATAAGAAATCCCTGATTTAAATAAATTTTTGTCTTTTAAAGAGAGTTCACATCAAAACATTTTAAGATCTGAAATATTTATATGAATGAAAGCATATATTTTTATATCTGAAAGAATTAAATTAATCATTTGACTTCCTTTACATTTTGCACTTTCCAACAAAAAGTTAAAAAAGTTCTAATTTGCGTCTAATTTTTATACACTTGTAACATTATTTTGAATTTTTATAATGTTATGAACATTAATACACAAACGTTAAGGAGTAATTAAAAATTAATTTTTTCTCCATTTCAAATACCATGTTATTTCCTTGCTTTTCCTTGTTACTGCTTAATAATTTTGATATCATTTTTTTTAAATACAATCTCCTTTTTACATAATTTTCTCACCGTGTACCTGCTGTTAACTTGGGTAGAAAAAGGGGGCGGGGATGTGGAGCGCACTGAAGTGCAGATTGGCAGCTTCATCGCTGTTGATTCAGAACTGGACTGACGGGAACCGAAAAACCCACTCCCAGCCTCATCATTAAAAACAGCCGAAAATAAGAAGAGAAGAAATACTTTCGCACATAAACAACAACAACAACAACGACAGTGGCTGCAACAGAAACCAACCCAAATAATAGCAAGTGAAATGTGTTTTCATATATTTATAAAGGCGGTTCTCGAGGGGGTAAAATAAGCTTACACGTGTCTGGGCGTTTCGGCATCACATGTATCTGTATCTGCATCTTTTGCAGTCAATGCATATGGGTATACATGTGGCAAAAGGTGACCCAAATTAAAAATTTCATGACGCAGAGACGCAAAATTAATTTTAACTTTCCAAAACTTAAGAAGGTTTGTTGTTGGTCTTGCAGAAAATGTCCACAAAATATGTAGTATCCTAAAGCGGAGAATTTACAAAATTTCCTATTGCGGAATTTTCGATAACCTAAAACATATAATTAATTATTTTAGCTTATCCTGTATAACTTAGTTGGCAAAAAAAAATCATTAAGTACCAGACTTCGTTTAAATAATCCTCGTTTTTATTCGGATGAAAACTTAAGCCATTAGTGGGAAATATGCTTATGGCCTTATTTTTAATTCTTTCTTAACCAACTTTAAGTCCCACCACCCACTGTTCTCGCCCCTCTCCACCGTAAAAATCCAACAGCGCCAGACAATCCTTTCTTTTTTTTTCTGTTCTTTTTCCCTGGGACTTTCAACCATCGCTTCATCAGCACATTTTTATCCTTTTCCTTTGCTCTCGTACCTTTTGCTTTGTGCTACTACTTTTCTTTTTTTCCCCCGCTCCTTTCACTTTGTTCCAGGGCTTCGTTTTTAATTTTCAGCTGATTTTTTGATTAATGCTTAAACGTTTGCTCCTTTTTGCGCCGGACTCCTTTTATGCAAATCTCCAGGCACTTTAATTAGAAACGAGAAAATGTCTTTACGAGGAGTTGGGGTCGAAGAATACCATCCACTTACAAGTTTTCCTCATTATACTTGGGCGCTTTTCGGTCGCTTTTTGTGTTTGTCATTTATAAATTGGAAAAGTTTCCTTAAGCAAATTATGCCATTTTTCCCTGTCCCCCAAATGATGCCCGATGGTCGAAGAACCCTTTTTTTGGCAAAAAAAAAAGTAACCCCCGATTCCCAAGAGCTTCCTCAGCTGACGTTTTTCAAAACAAACGTCACATGGTCTCGCTTCCTTCTTGAATTCGTTTTTTTTTTGTTTTTTGTGATATCCTCATTCAGATTTGTTTTTCAGGATCCCTCATTGAGGTAGGACCAGGTCGTTAAAGGTTCTCAAGGTTCTCCGCGTCCGCATCTTCAGGTTCCCAACGAGCTGGTGACGACTTTGCATCCGCCTTTGCCTCTTCGCCTTTGTGGTGCATTCAACTTTATGTCTTTGATTTATTGCTGGCTGCCTTTGGCTTCCTTTCTCGGGGGATCCGACCGAATCAGAATCTGAATCTGGATCTGAATCTGAATCTCGTACCGATCCCCTACTTCCCCGAGTCTCAATGAAAGCGAAACAATGCCCGGTCCCTCGCACTCTGCGCTCTTTATCCTGTTGTTATCGGTGACCCTGCGATATGTAGGTCTATAGGCTACTACTACCTCATGGCACTTTCGGTTTTTACCGCCGAGTTCTGTGATTGCCCTTCACCCCTTCTGTCCCTCTGTCCCTCTGCCTTTCTGCACCTCTGACTGTGATGTAATAAATACGCTGTGATCCCTAAAACGATCCGTATCTGTGTGTATCTGCATCTGTCGTTTTGTTCGCATCCGAATGGAACATGTGCTTGTGGCCCTCTTTGGTCATAAATTGCCGCTGAGTTGAGGGAAAATCTGTTGATTAGTGGGAAAAATTGAAATGAGGGGCAGAGAATAGAACTCCTGGCCCTATTTTGTGGTCAGCTGGGCAGAGATTATGTCATAAAGATAAAAGGGAACGACAAGTGTTGCCTTTGTGACCCGAGGTGTGTGCATCGTAATTAGCCCGGGATTTCAGGTGAGAGGGCGTGTCCTTTTGCCTTAGACATTGCCAGCCATTGAGGATTATTTTGCTGGCACCTTACCTGCTGTGCAATAAGAAACAATTAGGGTCTTGTTAAGAAGAAATCCTAACTAGAAGTGGTTTCATAGTTTTAATAGGTTAAGGGGATATGTCTTAGGAAAGTTCTTACGCGTAAAAATTATAATTAATATTTTTCTTAAAAATAAATTAAATGGTTGGCAGGCAAAATAGGTAGTAGATTCCTTTAAAATATTCGAAACATTATTATAAAACATTATGAGTGGCTTTTATACACATCTATGTAACTGTGTTGCATTGTTCAACATTAAACCATTCTTTCCTAATGATATGAAATGTATTTTTCTTAGATATTACTTTTCTGAGGTTTTTCACAATTTTTCCAATTTTAATATATATTTTTCCCGCTTGATAGACATTTTTGACATGAATTTCCAGCCATGTAAGACCCTCAATTTGTTCATCTGATGGTTGCATCACCAAAACAAGAACAACACCCACAATTAACGGCTGGGCAAAAACAATGCAATTGACTGTGAGAAAAAACAGACTCGAGGCGGGAAAAACTCACTCAAGCCGGTTGTTGGCCCGCTTTTCCCTTTTGCCCCTTTTTGGCAGCTCCGTCATGCGCAAGGCTTTTTGAGTTTTGAGCCAAGTGTTCTGGGCCTTCTGAGTTCTGTGTTGTGTGGGGCTAAAATGTCACGTTCGATCATTGAAGTTGCCCCGCCGCTCCCTTTGACCTCCCCCTGGGGGCCAACTAATGCATATGCCAAAGCGGGCACGTAGGCGCATCAAAAGGAAATGTCAGTCAGGCGACAAGCCCACAACAGCAAAAGCAACACGGGCAACATCACACTGAAACGAAAATAAGGCTCGATATTTACAGTTGTATTATAATTTGATATGTAATTTTAGCGGAATCATTGTTTTCTGCCATCAAATGCCGTCGGGATTCATACAATGGAGCTTGGGAAAATCATAATTATAATATTTTTAATTGCTTACTTATTATTTTAAAATAATATATTTAATTGATCACGGCAAAACAAAACTTGCAAGTTCCTAAGCAGCAATGGGATTAGAACTCTAATTTTATTCGAACTTTTAATATTAATTTAATATCTCTTTATAAATTGTTTTAATATAAATGTCTTATTTAATAATCAATATGAACTTGTTAGTCTTGCAAAAATTCTTAAGATTTGATATAAAATTTTTATTTTCCTTCAAAATTAATAGGTAAAGGTATCGAACACAAATTGTATATATTTTTGACATTTCAATAAATATTGAAATGATCACTATTTTAGATAAACTTTTTTTTCGGTGCACTTCACCAACAACAACAGCTGAGTTTTGGGTGCTAGGGTCTGAGTGGTAATCCTTTGGCGAAACACGTGCAAGCCCACACACAGATGCAGATACTGGCTAACTCACAGATACAAATTCTCTCGGATACAGCTACAAACGAGTGTGGTGGGTTCTCGAACTTGTGGTGGGCTACAAAGCCACAAAAGCACACCAGCAACATGTTGACTGCAGCTGCTGCAAAATTGCATTCGCAAACACACACAGACACACACACAGCAATAACTTGAAGAAAGAGAGGTCTATATTGGGCCAGAGGGAGAGGGCCAACCTATATATATATATATATACGATACGATTTTTTTTCTGCCTACCCAAAGTTGCCGTCGACGCCGACGTTGCGATGTTGCTGCGGTGCGAGTGGCTTTTTTAGCCGCCAGTTGCCAATTGCCGCATTCGCAATTCGGCTTTGAAGCCGCTCGGGTTGCCAAAAGAACAGTTAGCTAGGAATTCTCCGGAGAATCGACAGAAGATTCTCCTGGGGAACGAACTCGTGCCCACGTCTCCTACGTTCTCTAACCCAGTTGTTCACTTCACCAAAACTTTTCAATGCTAAATGTGTGTTTTTTCTGTGTGCCAAAAAAAAAAGAAATACCAAACGTTTTGATTTCCAGAAAAAAAAATTAGATAAAAGCCAAACATTTTCCGCCAGTGTACCTGTGTGCTTGTGTTTGTGCCACCGAGTGTCTGTGTGATTGCCAATGTTTTTTGTGGCCTCTCAGTTTCAATTTCTTGGTGAGTTGTGGATTTTTAATTGAAAAGCGCTCGAGAGAAAAGTTTTCATTAAAATGAATTTGTTATGGGTTGTGGGGAGAAGAGTTTTGCATACCAAATGATAAAAGTTGGTTGGCAAATATAAATATAAATAAAAATTCATGGGGGGAATTTTAACCAAAAGAAAATAAATACTTGCCATAATAATGAAAGTAAGCCTTGTAGCAATAATCATTTAGGCAAATATTTGTTTAGCCGATTAAAAACCCTTCATTTCATTTGTGCTTTTATGTTTTACTGAATTTGGCTAGTTATACTTATAAAATATATTAATGTATTAATTTCATGCAACTAGTTAAGAAAATTGTATGAAATATTTTCATGGTAAATTAAAAACGTATCCAAAAAAATGGAAATACATTTTCTTCTTTTGAGCCGACCAACCAGAATCACACTTTACCTGTAAAAAATAAAAAGGGAGGAGTAAGAAAAACACACTCCTAGCAGATGTCAAGCAATGAAGTTCTTCCGGCTGTTTATTTTTTTCTAAAAAAAACACTTGGCCCCAGCCAGTCACATACTCGCATCTACGGGCTTACGAACTATAATCGTCAGTTTCCTCTTGGCCAAGTCAAGAAGAGGCTTCCTGCACGACAGCAACAATTGCAACATCAGTAATACACAAAGAAAAAAATTATATTCATTTTGTTATGGGGAGTGTAGATTAATGTTTGTATAAATACTTCATTATTGAAACATGATTACACTTCCAAAATAGTCTCCTTTTTTCAAATTGTTTAAACATAGTAAATACGAGAAATCATTAAAACGTCGGGACTCTTTAGAAAGGACAATTTTAGAACAATTTTCTAAAACCATTTAATGTCAATTAAAGCTTTTTTGATTAAAAAAATGTAAATCAGAAATGGAAAAATAATAGAATGGCTTGAAAACTCTAAAATTTATCTAACATTCTAGTCTAAGATTACACTTTGTGGAAAGGTATGAACTCATACCCCAATTGATATCCACTTTTGGTGCAATTTTTCCACTGTGCAACAGCAGCAGCCGCATTGCAACGTCAATGGACAACGACAATGGCAACCTTTTGCAGACTGTCTAATATAATTTCGCTGTGGAATAACTCAACTAAGTCGGGCCAGAAGAAGTGGCTCATCAAGATGCCAGCGTCAAGTTAGAAAAACGAAATGTTTGCTTGCAGATCAGGGCCACACCGGCGACCATAGAGACCAAAAAAAAAAAAAGAAATGAGACAAAAAGACAAACAAGACGGCCAGGAAAAACGGGCCAAAAGGGATAAGCCGGAAAGCAACACGGAACCCAAATTAATACAATAATTGAAGCCAATTTAGTGTAATTTTCTTCAATTTCATTGTTGTTGTGCTGTTGGTTTTTGCTGGCTGTCTAGCCATTGAGTTTGCCAACTATTATCGCATTTGTTTGCCATTTGCCAACCCTTCTCCGGGTTTTGCCCCTAATCCACCTGGAAGTTAATTTTCCCCCCAGCCAAGTCTAGTTTATATATGTATACCTTTACTTTTGTTCTCCATTTCAAAGTGACCACACCCCGAAAGCAAGTTTGATTAGTTTGGGTCACATGCCGGCTAGGTGGCTAATTAAATTAAAAGCCCGACAACTAGAGACTCATTTTTGATCGGGTGAAAGTGTGGCGGCTTACCTTTCACTGGCCAGAGCTCTTCTCGCATTAACAGATTAGCCATCTGCTCCGCTGCTGAGGAGCCGTTAAGGCCACGCCCGGCTGGAGCTTTAGGTTTTTCTCAACTTGTCGACCGGGCCATGAAAATCAAACATCAAATTTATGGTCTGAGTTATGGCCCAGCGAGTCGTTAACAATTCGACGTTTTGCTTATAACTATGAAAAGTCCATGCAAAAGTGGGGAATGAGGGGTGCAATCATAAAATAGATATAAAAGTTAACCTGCGAGATTTGGTTTCGCTTTAAGGTTCCACAAAAAAAAAATAGGAATGTTTTTCGGTTGTTCATGAAATCATGTGGCGTATAAATAACCCAAAGGCGACGAAAAAAGGTTGTTTAATTATAAGCCAACAGGACACATAAGCTCCCCCATTAAAATTGCACATGAAATGTCCTGCAGCCTTTCTATGTTTTTTGGAATTAAGCCGACATTTCGAAACGAATATTATCCTGGCCAAGGAAAACAAATAAAAAGTACCCGAAAAAAGTTGAAATACATCAAATCTCCTGATTATTTTATTTTTGTTCGGCTTAACTTTTGCGCTATTCGCTTGTCGTTGTCGTTGCTGTTGTAAATTGTAATTTGAAAAACATCACCGCAAACTGTCAAAATGCTCTGACATTTACAAATTATTTTGCTGGCAGCGAACTGGTCTGAGTGCGGAGCACCACCGCTACACCACTCCGCACCACTCTGCACCACTGTGCACCACTCTGCACCACTCTGCACCACATCAACGGCGACGACCGATTTGACGCTTTGAAATGCGAAATGGAAGCGGTCGCCGTTAATTTGCGTCAACGGGCTAATAAAGTTTTGGCATTTGTGTGTTTAGCTTTTATTTTTCTCTCGTTTTTCTATATCATTTTTCTTTTTTTTTTTTATTTTTGAATTTGGCGAACACGACAATGTTGTTTTAGCTATATCTGTTTCTATATGATTGGCTGTGTCTAGAAATGAGAAAACTTTATAGCTTAATATACAGATTTAAAATCAATTAAAGTTCTAAAGATTTTAATAATTGTTGTTTACTGAAATAGTAAATTTATAAATATTTGTTATGGACTTTGAAATAAGCTAAGAAAAAATAATTCATATTGCATTCAAAAGTTCTGCACTTTTTACTTAACTATTATTCTCAGAAAATAAACTAAAGTTTTACTTTTAATTTACTTGAGACTATAATTAAGAACTAGAATAGCAGATAAAATCCACTCTGTGATTTATTTGTGTACTAAGAATCAATCAGTGAACAATTTGGGATATTTTCCTATATGGCTTAAATGGAACTGTATTTAAAACATTAAACATATTAAGCATTTTAAACATTAACTTTCTTAATAAATTGCAAAATGCATAACAAATGAGTTAATAATTGAAAAGCTCATAATTTTTTTATAATTTTAAAACTATTTCCCTATTTATAACGGAGTAGTTAATTTTCTCAGTGCCATTTTTATGTTGCTGCCCGGCCCATGCAAATGATTTGAGATGCAGTGACTAACCCAGGCTGACATTTCAATAGCACCAACATCCAGCCAAAGAGCCGAACTTCCGTTCTGCCGGCTATAACCAGTGTTTCCCCTCCTCTCACCTCCTTGGCCATCTAGTCGTAGTCGCTCGGTTAATTGCATTTGATTGAGCACCTGAGCTGCAACAGAGTATCAATGAACCCGGGACTTTTTCCCAGCGCCGCGGGCTATGCAACCGAATAAGTGAGGATCCGCAGTGCAAGGTGCAAATTCCCAAGCCCAGATTGCCGCAGCATCGAGGAAGGTATAGAAGAATAGGAATAGAGGAACCTGTAACCTGTACCTACATATATACCTGTCCGGCTCACCTGCCCTGCCCCTGCCCCTGCCCCTCCCCCCACTCTCCTCTCCACTCCTCTCCTCTCACCTGGAAATGGCTTTATGGTCTGTGCCCCGAGGCTGCGTGTCTAGGAGTGGCCGGTGCCTAATAGCTGAGGAATATCGGGGCCCAGACAGGGGAAAAATGAATTATGATTTGACGGTAGGCATTTAATGGATGGCCATGGATCTTTGACTCCGTCTTCGACATCGACTTTGACTACGACTCCACCACGAAAAGAATTCCCGTTTGGCGCCAACACATATTGACAGCTGCTCGTGGTTAGGGTATCTCAGTATCTCTGTATCTTCTCCTTTTGTGTGTGAAGTTATTTCGCCGGACAGGTGAATGCTATTTAGTTAGAATGCCAAGCGGATCGTATCGCAACGCATCGGTTTTCGGGGCCTCTTTGTCTTCTAATTGAATTTCCCTTGGAACTGAAGTAGCCAACCATCCAACCATCCAACCAACCGACTGCTTAAAAGGTGCCATTGAAAAGCATTCCAAATTGGAGCATGACAAGTTTCGATCCGGTGATGGATTGCCGCTGACTTGCGGTTGACGCTGACGGCTGATGGATAGTGAAAGGATAGTTAGGGATCGCTGGGAAAGGGCATCTCCGGCCTAAATGGGCCTCACATATCTGTCGGCTTAATCTTTTCGAAAGGGGCTCCTTTCAAATATTCAAATATTTTTAAATGCTTGCCAAGCGATCTTTAAACATGGTGTTTGGGATACTCATGATTTATTATAATTTGCCGAAGGATATATATTCTTATTTAAAATCTTCTATCATAAATTGTTTTATACCGAGATGGTGTTTAACACTAAACAAAAGCTAAAAATAGCTTTTATACTTTCATTTTTAATAGCCGTGAATTTATATAGAATATTTCTTAACTATCCAATTTTCTTTCTAGTTTTTCCTAAGCAGTGTATTCTAGTACTGTGCAAAAGGTATCTGTTACTTCAATCGAAATATTACATTTTCCTGCTCTCAAACCAAACAGTATTTTAGGTTGTTCTGAGAAGAGTACCGTTTACCCTTCAGCACAGGACTGGATCTTAAACTAAATGTAGTATCTCCTTCTGCAGTCTGCATCTTAAACTGTATCTCAACTGCTCGCCGCAGCCCAATTAGCCGCCTTGCAGCCGAGGGGCATCCTTCGGATGTGGCAGCCTCCTTGGAGGGAAACTGCACCGACAACCCACACAATTGACAAACTGTGTGATGGGCGTTCTAAAGTCGAGTTGGCCCACTAAAGGCGTCCAACTGGGGGCAACCGCAACGGAAACTACAACAACCGCCCACCAGCGGCAAACAACTGGCTCTTTGGCTGGGCCAAAACAATGGCAATGCATAAATTTTCAAGAACAACAACCCAAACACGGCAACTTTTTGGCCGAAGATGCGGCGTAGAGCGAAAAACTCATTAGGTACAGCGCCTACGAAACATAAATGCAATAATATTCAACAAAATTACGAGGCTAATAACATAAATTCATACCAAAAAGGGAAAGGGGAGGACTAACCTTCATGCAGTTTTGTATCTATGAGATACGCACTGCGTAAAAGTTCATTATAATAAAGAATGCGGCACCGAAAAGGAGTTTGCCAACCCATCGTACCCGCGCTTATCATAAATTATGACCCAGAAATATGCGTAGAGCCAATGTCATAAACATAAACTAGGCGAATTAATTGAGACAGAGAGAGGTGCAGCGGAGTCGAAAGAGATGGCTACAGGCAGATACCAATAGAGCGGCTCATAAAGCCCGGAAATTATGCGTTTTTAAGTCGTGACCCATCCCCAGTCACACACATAAGATTGCACCTGCCTTTAGTCGGAGAATCCAAACCGGACCACATATAGACCATCGATCGCATTAGAGCGGCATTTGGCCAAAGTGCCAAATACTACCTGAGACACTTACAATCGAGGGGAATATAATAGCATTTTTATACTTATTCCTCTTTGGGATACGGGGATTATAAGAAACAAATTGAATAAAATACCCATAAAAAAAATAAATAGTCAAACATCTACTATATTTTAAATTAATATACATAATTATATTGAAAGATATAACATTTTTTATAACTGCTTAAATATGTAGATATGTAAAACTATTATTTCATATACACAGAACTTAAAAATTAATTACACAAACTTGAGTATACACTTAGAAATTTAGTTGGTAGCATAATTGTATGTTATAAAATTACAACCTGTGTCGGTGCTATTTCCCTGGCCTATGGTGTACATTAATCGCAAAATAGAGATGGAGACGGCCTAGGCCTAATTGAGTTTTGAGAGTCGTTACACTTCATCGCAATGGGAGTAAATTAAACTGTCATTAGTTTACCCTTTGGCACTTTTGTCGCCGTCACTGTATTTTTTTTTTAGGGGCTTTAGGCCTGGTCAGAACATGTGAAGTGGCGCGTTTGTTTCTGCCGGTTATATGTTGCTTTATGTGTGTACTTTTGTTGGGCGTCTTTTTTTTTCTTATGTTCTTCTCCGCTGTATTTTTTTTCCGCTGTCTTCTCTTGCAGCCGTAATAATTTTGTAGGTTTTACGAGTGCCGCCAAGACAATTAGGCATTTGTTATGTTGCTATGGCCAAGTGTGGGCATTTTGCTTAGCGGCTTTTGACGCTTTGATGTGAGCAAGTGAAAAAAAAAGAAACAACAAAAAAACATGGGAGATGAAGAAAAAATAGCGACGAACGCGCGCGCCCGCAACGAATCTAACGCCTTTTCAAAAACTCCGTTCTCGGTTCTCAGCTTTGGCTTTTTGGAGATACACGGCTCTTAACTTCTGCCGCGTTGTTACTGTACCAACATATCGAAGGTTTATTTTTCCATTATGGCCTGCCGGCATCGTTGTGGGTGTCGGAGGCCCCGACACAAGCCATTGGGGCATGACGGGCCAAAAACAAAAAAAAAAAAAAAAAAGAGAAAAAACAAACCAAACAAAAACTTTTTGGGGGCTTAAAAGCGGTTTAAACAGCGCGATGATCAGACTTTTTGGCGGTTTTAGCCGCACAACGTTTTACGGCTTAGTCGGTCTTAAAAGCGTGTGCAAAATAAGTTAAATAAAAATAGTTTCATTTAGTAGTTGGTTGGCAGCAGCTTATTCCATACATCGCTTTGGGCTTTGACTCGAGCGGTTTTAAAAGCGCTTATAAAATCGCTTGAGGTTAAATAAAAAATTGAAAATAAAACGAGTGGGTTGATAAGTCAATTACAGATTTAACCTTGAATAAACGCGGGCCAACGCAACTTTTACCGCGCGCCAAACGTCTAATGATACCCAAGCTTAAAGGTATTTCAAGAGAGACTTTCAAGTGGGTTTTTAGTTACATTAGTATCTAAATTTGTATACTTTCGATTAGATATAAAGATATATAAAGACAGACAAAAGCGTCTGGTTGGTTTATTAGTTTATTTTTATGAGATTTAAAAAAAATAAAATTAAACACTCTTCATTCACCTCTTTTAATAAGATTTCGCCATTAAAAAATAAAGATCAATTAAAAAAACGAATTTATAAAAATATCTTTTTTTTAATTAGTCTTAAATCTTTTCAAGTGTTGCTATATTTTTTATTTTTAATTCAACTAATTAACGACACGCCATTAAAATATGCCAAATGGCCAATGTTTATGATAGAAAGTCATGGAACAAATTTCCTAACATATCAATCCGGAAAAGAGGCGGGATTTGAGACTATAAAAACCCACAAAAAGCTGTTCAGAAATTCTTATATTCTATAGTTTATACCCTTGGCTTTTGTTCCTAATGATTCACTTGCCGTTGTGCGATCAGTGTTGTTGTTGCTGTTAATGACTTGACAGTAAAGTAGCCTACACAATTTATGGCGAAAAAAAAACAAAATAGAAACAGAACCGAAACTTGTCCGCCTACAATTTCTGATTGTGAGTTTCCTTTCAGTTTGAGTTGGGCTGCTTGTTTTTTTTTTGCCCCCTCTGTTTTTAATTGAAACATTTTTGACCATATTTTCTTAATGATCTGACATGACATGGCGTCTGTTTTGTGTATGTCTCGGTTGCCTCACATCGCGCATTATAAATTCATAGTAATTTCCACTAATTTAAGCACAAACAACTAGCCAAATCGGATATAATATAAGCAGATGCCAGTATCTGTGGCTAAATTAAAGCGTTGACTGCGTGACATTTGAATTGCCGGCGATCGTTTCATATGACATATGTATATCCCCCCATATCATTATTATAATTTGTTCATTATGTATCCCTCTTTATAGCTGCAGTTGCCATGGCAAACGCCAACGCCTTTGGGCCACAAAAGCTGCAAATGTTGGCCACATTCACCATTGTTGGCTCTTGTCGGTCCGCACTTGTCGTTAAAAATGTGTTGAAAATGCTTTTTTATGACACGAAATGAGCCGCAGCAATAAATTGAAGCCAAAACCCAGAGCGCCACACAATAATGACTAGATGCCTTTCGGGTTTTCCTTTAGACTGCATTCGGGTCTTACCACCTGGCTAAAAGATATTCCTCTTTGGTTTCATCCAACCTTTCTTTAAAGTTTTGAAAATGTGAACTTTTTGTTCAGGGAACTGGGGAAATACATTATCAATAAATATTCCATAAATTATAAGTAATCCAAAACCGTATTTATTCTTCCGTATATAAAAGAAAGGAAAACAATGGAAAAAATCTTTCTTAATCACTAAGTGGTTGGATTATACAAAATGCGAGTAAATTAAGAAAATATTTAACCTTTTGTCTATGATATTTTATATAACACTTTCATCCAAGAATATATATTATTTCACCTTCCCAAATAACGGTTTATCTCAGACTTATTTGTTTTAAATGCCAGCCACCATGAAAGAAATATATCTGAACACTTTAGCACATAATTTAAACCCATTGAAATGTATTTTTTGCCACCTCACAAACGGTGAGACAACTCCTTGTGACTTCTGGCTTCCATTTATTTTCGAATCTGTGATCAGCTTATAATACCCCGCTAATTGAGTTGATTTATGCAGCTGCCGCTGTTGCTTTAACCCATTCGATTTGATTCATTTGAATTTATTTAGTTTTTCATAATTTCTGTGTGCTACGCTTAGATTTTGTATTTTGTATTTTGTTTTTCTTTTTTTTTGTATTTTGTCTCTTTTGTTTTTGGCGTTGAGCTTTGTTGGTTTTCGCTATCAATTTCAATTTCGAATTTGTATATATAGTATTTCTTGTCGCTAATTTTGCCTGGTCGGGTTGTCGCGTTGACTCGTTGTTGTGTCCACACTTGCTATTATTTATTTATGTATGCGGAGGAACAGATTGCGCGCCATGATTTATGCTTGGCACATTTTATGGCCATTTTGTTGGTAATTTATTAACAAGCTTGTTAACAACAGTCCACTCGGCGCATCGGCATTTTGGGCCCGGCCCAAGACCAAAAGTTCCAGTCGCAGCCTGGCCAATATGCAGATGGCCAGCTCAAAAAGCTATAAGCTACAAGCCTGCGCTTTTGGCATGGCCACAAAAAAAAACACCAACCAGGCGAAAGAAGGAAAGGTTAAAGGCCAAAATACGGCAGCTAGACGCAACATACCTGACAGCAGGTGGCTTTAACGACCGCAATAATGCCGATGTGTCCATGATGTTGATAATGATGATGGCCACACTGGGAGAAAAGTCAGTTGAAGGACACGATGTTCGTTAAATTATTCATAGTGAAAGGAAGACAATCAGGAAGATTTCAATCTCAATCTTTATTAATCCTTTACAAACAGAATCTCCTTAAATTTATTTAACACAATTTATGGTCGGATAAAGGCAGACAATTAATATATCTTCGTAACTCTTTTAATAATAAAGAAATTAGGGATTACAAATAATTAAAATTAAACATAATTACTTTTAAATTTTAGCCAACATCCGAAAATATTTAAATCACACATTTTTATAGAAAACATATAAATATTTCTGGACATCTTTCTCCATAATAAAACACGCTAAAATCAATATGGTAAACCCTTCTTTTTTTCTTGCCTTCGTCAGGCGATGACGTCGATATTGTTGGCTAGAACAAGCCAAAGTCATGTCCATATTTATAGAAAGTTTAGCACACACACGAGCAGCCCCATAGATCCAACAGAAAACTCTGACATGCAGTTCTCTTTCGAAGTCCCTCCAACTCATCGGCTCGAAAAACATGATTTGTTTGCCGAAGCGCGTGCAGTAGCCCAAGTGGCCAAATGGGCAAGTGGCCGGTCTCCGTTAGCTGTTGCTCAAATATTCTAAATATTTGCTAAATAATAGAGAAGACAGGCGGAGCTTGGGAATGGATTGGGGTGGGGGGACTTGTCTTTAGTGTGTAGGCAGCCAGGCGTAGACAAACATTGGCGAAACCAGCGAACAAACGAAGTCCAAGCTAATGGCAGTGGCTTTGCTTTTGGCGTTTGAATAGACACGGCTATTTGCGTAGCAAAGTGTACGAAGACCAACTGACAGACAGCCTATATACTGGCATACCCCCTGGATATCGGTATATCGCTGCCCGTATGTGGGGAGCACTTGATGGGCATTGATGGTCGCCTTTGTGAGCGGCCCCAGCTGCGACTTCAATGGGAAAATAAAGGCCAAGCCGGGCTACAAATTTCCAGCACACTGCCATCGACATTCAAGCGGACTCATAACGTATTGCTTTCCCAGGGAAAACTTTCAAATCCTACAATCGAATGGAAAGAGCCAAATTCTAAGCTAGAAGTATCATCTGAATTTTATTGGGAAGTGAAAGAACTAATTTCATTGGAATAAATAAGACCATACAAAATGATTTAGATTGTAATGCAATAACAATAAAATGCTTAAATCCAGAAAATATATAAAAACTGATTAAATTATTTTAATATTATTATATGTTTAGTTCCATTATAATCCATCATCCTTTTTAAAAATATTTTCATTAATTATGATGTAGAATGTAATGGAATAACAATGCAATGCTCAAGTCAAGAAAATTATATGAAATTTAAATATTATTACATGATGAGTTCCATCATCCTTTTAAAAAGTTGTTTTTAAATTAATTTAATTTCAGATCTTTAATAGTTTTTACAAAAAAAAATCAAAAATTCAATCCATTTTTATGGGAAATAAATACCATTCCTTATGTCATATTAAAGAACATTTTCCATAAGTTTAAGACAGATTAATGCACTATATTTTTGAACAAAATATGTATCACCATTTCATAGACACTTTCAATTGATTGGCCTGGCCAACTTCAATTGTGGCTTAGAGCCAGTTTTTGAGCCAAGTCAGCGGCAGCGCCAAGTTGTCAACTTAATTTACAGCTAACATGTGAGCTACAAGTTCGCGGCGATTGAGCAAGCGATAAAAAGTATTAATTTCATAGACCCCATGCAATTAACATAAACTGGACAGAGAAACAGATCGCAGCCATATAGAAAAAGGCTTATAAATATGCAAAACAGTCTCGATTACAGCAACTCCTTCGTTGCCATTGCAGATACAAATCTGCAGCTATCTATATATCTAAGTAACGCGAATAGTTCCACTTCATACTTGATCGATAGCGAGAGGGTTTTATGCTTTTATGGGACACGGCACGAGCGACAAACATTTTGCATTTGTCACCCCCTTCCCTTCCCCTACCCCTTTCCCCCTTTGCAAAAACAACAAAACTGACTTTTATTTGCATAATCGGTAATGAGTTTTCATTTTGTGAAATGCCACAAAGTCCATAAAAACCAAAAGCCTGTTGAATGCAGCCAGAACTAGTCTGATTATGACTGCTGACAATCAAATCTCATTGTTTATGGCCTTGATTTGAAATGGTAAAGATTACCCTTTATTAAATCTATATTTTTTAAATTTATGTTGCAGCTTAAGATTTCCGAGAACAAGTTTCATAAAATTAATAAGGTCGTAAACGCCTTAGGAAATCGATTTAGTGTGAATACCATTTTGGGTCTTATACTATAAAATTTTAGCTATCATTTTATTATAATGCCAACTTTTGTGTTTTAAATTTTTTATTGTCGAAAAAGAGTACGAAGGTAACCTTTCTGATTTCAAAAAACTTGAGAGGAAAAACAGAAGCAACCCAAAAATAATTTCAATAAATCGTGCAAGTGCTATAAAAGTAAATTAAACGTTTTCTGGGACTGAAGCTGAGTTGTGTCTCAATTTGCTGGAAACTGGAATTGGAGGTGCCGATGCCAACATATAAGATTCCAGCTGCCCTTGATGAGGTGCCGCAGACATGGCCCGAGGAAAGGTTAACAAAAAGGCAACGCGGAAGCTGTCTGAAAAATAAAAAACACTAAAAAAAAATAACAACTAAAACAAAAAAACATGAAAAAAAAACATGAAAGCAACAAGAGCTGAAAAAGAACACAACTTTCTACATTTACTTTTGGCAATGGCCTGAAGGAATTTCCAACTGGTTTTCAACTGGGACCCTTTTTTCGGAGGGGCGCAAATGAAATGCAAATGTTGTACGGGGGGCTTATCGGTAATCTATTGACTGGAAATTTGCAACCGATAAGGCGGGGCACTATTAAGCCATAAAACGCATGCAAATGAAGGCGTTGAAATGCGCATATACATAAGGCCAAGAGGAGTTTTCGGGGCTGGTCACTTCACTTAGCCGAAAGTTAAAGGGCGCAAAAACTAACGCGTTTCGGAAAAGATAAAACCGGACAGTGGCGAGTAGTTTGGGGGGGTCGGTCGGTCCGTCGGTGGCAGCTGTCTGCTTCGGAGGGGGTAAAAATTCAACTTTAACTTCAACGAGGCCAACGGCTGACTGGCAATTAATTATGCCCAAAGTCGCTCATTCTCACTCACTCGATCTGCCCTCTCCCTCTCCGCTTCTCGTCCCCTCCCTTTCTAGTAGCGGACATATGTTTATTTACTTAATTTACTTAATGACACACATCTACAGAGGAGCACGAGTCACACAAAGACACGTAGAAAAAAGACTTAACTAAAATTAATTCTTTTTTATAGATAGCTCTTATTTAATTACATTTAATAAAGATCATACAAATATTTAAAAAATTAATTTGAAAATATTTCTAAATAATAAACTAAAGCTAAATCTTAGTCAAATAAAATTAGTTCCAAAAGTTAAAGCTTAATCTTAGGCAAATAAAATTAGTTTAAAATTTATTTCGAAATATGATTAATCTGTTAGTGACACTAAAGTAACTATTTTTAAATCCAAGGGCAAACATTTTATTTTCCAAGCTTTGTCAATTAATCAAATTGGAAATTAAATTAGTTTACAGTATGACTTACTGTAAACATAGTGAATAATTACCAGTTGATACTGTAAACCAATGCCTGAGTTAGTAAAGCCACAAACAAAGATTAACTATAAATACTTCTATGAATAACAATTTGTAGCCTGTTTTTACTAAATTTAATCGCTATAAAATACCGAACGACTCATGCAATTTTTTCTCTCCGTGTATGTACACACATTCTTTTTCGGGTGAGGTCATCCAGGCAAGGAGGAGCAGCCCATGTTTGTCTAATAAATAACATTATTAATTACCAGTGCAATTAAGCATAAGTACGAGTGAGGCACCCTCGCCAACATAGATACAAATTCAAAACCCGACGCAGGCTGAAAAAATAGACGACCGACTGCACTTGATGACCCAAATTTGAGTTCATTGAGTGATATATGAATGCATTAATCTTAGTTTATGTTTATTAGTTTGTTTATCAAATTTGAAGCGAGCTAAAAACCCGAAAATGTAGCTAAAAAACTGAAAACTGATACTGCCAAGAAATGCATAAAAGATCAGAGCTGTGATCTCTCAACTGAGAATTTATGATCAACATAATACGATTTTATTTTGCTTTTATGGGATCATGGGATATTTATGACCGAAGCCAAAGTTTTTAAATGGAAAGAGCTTTTTTTTTTTGATAAACTTTAGCTATTTTAATGTATTCCTTAAAACTTTAGAATGAGTCTGGCCATTAATCTTCAGCCGCTTGTTATTCGCTTAAATATGGCAACTGTCACGAGCAGGACAAATCAGGCAAATACTAACGAGAAATTGCTGAAAATTACAGAGCAGAGCAACTAGAGAGTTTTGGAAGGGGACTTCTAGTTCAGTCTAGCCATGTCACAACGTTTAATCTTTATTAATTACAGTGAAATAATAAGTAGATCCCTCCGACATGCACCCTTCCGTTTCCCCACCACTCTTCTCAGTTTCTCAGTTTCCCTGGTTGTCTATTTCTCCATTTCTCTCCTCTTTCTCTGACAATGTCAGACGCACCACCGACTGATTAATGCCGGGGCTAAAAGAGCCAAACAAGCGAACATGCCACAAGCAGCCGAACGGGAAACTTTCGGTCTGCTTTAGGAATTTTAGCCATGCACTGAGATAAAAAATGTAAGCTTCTAAGAACTACACAAAAGGTTTCTCAGAGAAAAGTAGATGACACATAGTATTCTTTGTGTCAAAAATATGGTTATGATAAAATTATAAAAAAAACTAAATCAATTGTATCAGCCACAAGTATTTAAATAAAACTATTTTTAAAAATTAAAAAGTTATTGTAAATAAAAATAAAAAAAATGTGTAACACGAAATATTTCTTAAATCAACTTGTAACAATCATTTGGCAATGATTTGAAATAAAACAATTACTATTTCTGCCAGCTTAAGACATTTCCTTGGTTCCAAAAATTTGTTTCTCAAAATTAAAAAAAAAATTTAAAATATTAAAATTTAAAATGATTTTTTTTAGTGTCTGGGACAGAGGTTCTCTTGTTTTGTTACGTTCTAGTGGGACGACATTCATCACTTTGGCGTTTCTCCGCATGCAGAGCAACTCCCCAATTTGTTGGGTGCCAAAAAGCGCCCAGCGGGTGAGAAAAAGCGGCGAAAAACCCAGCGAAAGGCGGAGAAAGGCAAATGGAGTGTGGGGGAAAAAAGAAAATTAGATAGCAGTGTGTGCAGGGCCACCATTTGATCCTTTTTTAAGGTCAGAAACGAAGGCTACAAAACCGCGCCTCGCCTAATTACGCATCTAATCAGCGGGAAGGTGACCCCAAAAATAGAGAACAAACCAAAAAATAATAAAAACATCTGCCTAAATGGGCAGCGAGTGAAAACTTGCGGCTTGTCAATCAACCGAAAGCTGTTCAAATATTTAAACAAAACTCAGCCTCTCAATGGATATTTGCACTTCAACTTAGCTCAAACTGTGCATGCAAATGCAAATGCAACAAATTCAAATAAATTCCGTGGGGACAGGACAATTAAATATGCGCATAACTGTTGATAATCATCGAATCAATATGCTGACAATTTTCTCACGCATTCGCAAGACTCGAAAGATACGCACAGAGATAGATATTCAAATGAGTTGCATCCCAAATACAGACAAGGATTCAGGACGAGGGTTCGTCATCATCATCATCCTGATCATGATGATTTCGATGATGATGCTGACATCAGCTCGAGCGGCTGAAGTCAATGAGGAAAGGAGGGTTTTCAGGCAAAAACGATTTGTTCTGCTCGAAACCCTTCCTCTCTCCCGTCATAAAAAAAAGGATTTGTAATTTGAATGTTAAATAGCAGCAGCCGCAGCCCTCAATTCCTCCCTATAGCTCTTAATTGTATTCACTACTGAATTAATTCTTACTCTTTTCTTGAAAATCGAAAGGACTTGCCCTGTTTGCTTAGGGTTTCCTTTCATTTCCATTCAATTCGATTCGCCGCGCCGCCTTTCAAGTCCCCGAGAAAAATCTATAAAAAAATCTATTAAGAAAACCGATTTTTTTTGTATTCCTCTGATTTCTTCTCCCAAGTTTCGCTGGCTGCTTAATGGCAATTGACAGGCGCAGTCATATGTAAATCTTAGGGCGTGGCGGTATCGCAGTTCAACCAGCTGCCGTTGGTCTCCGATTTCAAAATCGGTAAGGGAACCGAAGGAGAGATTAAATAGGGCGAAGCCTAAACATGTTTTCACTCTTTTCTAACGGTTTTTACCAAGGAAAAATATGGGAAAATCATTATGGAAATGTTGAGAAAAATAAGTAGATAAATCACCCAAAATAAATTATAGGAATAATAACGATTTCAATAAATACATTTAAAATACACAAGACTGTTGAGATGGGAAAATATGTGCTCCAATTTTAGATTTGTATATTGGGATATTATTTATTTCCTTTAAAGAACATTTTTTATATATCACTATTTCTTAATTTCAAGTGAAGTTAAAAATCTATGCTAAAATTAAGGAAACGAATTATAATTTAAATCCTTTTATCCTAATAAAACTTGATCTGAAAAGCATTTAAAAGGAGTTCCAATAAAAATATCTCAAAGAAACTTGCCAACGAAATTCAATTCCAAATTCACCAAATCAAGTCGTAATCCTTTGGCAGGATTTATTGCAACTTTTCTATTTGCTTGCCTTGAATTGAATGGACAGCCAGCCCCACCTCGAATCGCTCAGGAAATGTTGATTGCATTTTGAAAGGGGGTTAAACTGCTGAATTGCAGCAATAATATTGCAACCGACATCGATATGTGCCATTTGATTTGCATAATTCAGCACACAAACAGAAAGGAAGACCCAACCCTAATGCAAAAAAAAAAGAACTAGCAAAATATTGACAGGACCTGGGGATTGTGAAAGGAAAAGGGAAAGGGAAAGGGAAAAGGGGAAAAGGAGTGATATGGAGAAAGAGACAAAGAGCCGCTTAAGCTGCAAAACAGCCGCGCCCCTTCGGCTGTCTGTTTGTGTTTTTGCAAATTCATCGATAATTGGCAATTTGAAATGGCAACAACAGCAGAAGACAGGGGTTGCTTTCGACTTTCGACACATGAGTACGGGGCCAAACCCATATTGACTTTGGCACTCTTGAAGAGAACCCCGGATTCAGGACCCTAAAACCCGGCCTCGTGTCAAGGGCGCATTGCAAAAATTGCCAAAAAAAAAAAAAAAATAACAATAACGAGAAACAGGGAAACCAGACTTCGCACAATAGATAATGACTTAATGACACTTTAATTGTAAACAAGTTAATTCAAGCCATTGATGGCCAGTCACAACCAATTATCGCATCGATTCGGGCCAAAAACGGTGGCAGCAATTAGTGTCAGATATTAATATTGGCAAAACAAAGCTGAATGATAATTATCGTCGCAATGGAAACCAGATTCGGGGCTCATAAATTCAAGACAAACTCCTCGAGATGAGATGTGAAATTAATGGGCCATGTCTGTCTGGCAAATGTTTTCGATATTTTTTAACAATTTCCAAGCTCGATAAAACTATTTGTTCGTTTTGATGGATGTGTCCATTCACACCAGATATATCTCGTTGGGGAGTTACATTTTCCCCGCCCCACAAAACACAGTGTATATTCCTATATAAATTCCTAACAAATGTATTCTCCCCTTCTTCTATTTACAGGGGAAAATCATTACGACTTCTGGGCCCCGAAGGTAAGCAAACAGCCAACGGAGAAACTTGGCCAAAAAAGGCCAGGCAGAAACTTACGAAACAAAACAAACATATTGCAACTTTTACTTTGGATCTGAGGGCTCAGTCTTTTGGGCCCCCGAGGTCGGTTCGCTTTCAAGTTTCGTTTTTTGACAGCTGCTGTCAAATGCTGAAAGGCAGCCCCAGCTCCCATTCGAGCAGAAATCTAAAACAAGTCACACACGAAAAGAGTCGGAGTTAAAGTTGGAGTTCGAGTAGGAGTCGGAGTCGGAGTTGAATCAGAACCAGGCTGCAGTCTCGGTCTTTGAGTCTCTGGGGCCAGGGCATATCGCCAAAACATCTCTATACCAACACACATATGGGCACAAACAGCAGGGTCTAATCCAATAGAAGTCTGAAGAATTTTTGAAATATTTAACGGGGTCTAAGAATCACTAGAACTGTCTCATTCAACCTCATTACAAATAGTTTAGTATTCCCATCGTTTAACATTTAAAATTGGTATATATACAAAATTATTTGCATTTATAATGCCAGCTCCCTCCAAGAAAAGATCATGTATGTAATCTATAAAAAGTAATAGCTGTATCTCAACTTAGTCGGTTGAATTACTTTTATTTATGGCATTCTTACAAATGTTTCTTAAAAACTTATTTCGTTTCCGTCGTGCTCTGAAACTATTAAAAAGTAAAACCATTAGCATTAATAATGCTGTAAATTACCTATGTTTATGGCACTTGTAACTTTTATAAAATCATAATATGGCATTTCATTCTGCATTCAAATTAACCTACTATTATTTTAACCCTCGCTGTACTCGAGTACACCTTATGGCCCGGCTATGTTCCTTAACCTTCTCTAAGCAAGTTCTCAAAACACAAAGAGAGAGGCAGGGAAAAACAATGAAAACATTTTTATAGTTTTCATGCACGAAGTCCACGAAATGAAAAATTCTACAATTTAAACTGACATTTAAATTGATAGTTCAAGAGATGCACACGACAGATACGAAACAGGGAGAGCAGCCGAGGCCTCGCACATACCCTCGGATACAAAACGAGTCCATAAGTATCTGTATCTACGTCTATGCACTCCGCACATGATGGGAATGCATATGGCCGATGCACAGTTTTTGCGGCCTGAGCTGCTGATGATGTGGGGCTGAGGAAAGAATAAAACACTGATGCTGATAACAAAAGGCACACACAAAAAAACACAATTGCCAGGCGAAGAACTCTGAAAAATATTATTATTATGATTAACCGCATACGAAATGTTGGGCTGTGGTCGGGCTTTCAGCAGATGATGGGAAACTTTTTGAGTCTTGGAGCAGACAATCTAAAACATCAAACCACAATGAATAGGTTTATTTGAAATTCAATTAGAAAATCAGTAATATCAAGTGCGATAAAACCAATCTTATTCTGGAAAACCACAAGAAAATTGTAATCAACTACACAATTCAACTCTGAAACACTTTCAACAACAATGGTGTATAAAATTAAAGCAATAAACATCACCACAATCTCGAATTATTAAATTTTGAACAACACTAAAAAATGTACTTAAATCGTTGATTAAAACAAAGCAACATGATACTATTAGCCAAAATCAATTAAGCATCCCCGGAACTATAAAGAAATGTTCAACATGTAAAACAAAAATTTACACCAACGTTTTCAACAACTCAACAACAATTCTGTTTTTAAGACACCAACATCTATTAGTACAAACGAAACACAGCTTACAAAACAAACAAGAAGAAGTAAGACAACTTATAGGAAATGAACAACTTAAACAAGAAAACCTACACCACGAACAACCTTCACCAACAATCACCGCCAGATCCTCCAACATTGTCAAGTGTCATGTGCGTGTTCGCTATCACCCAAGTGCCGCAGATGGAGATACAAAGATACGGAGATAGGCAGACACCCAGATACACACTACACCAACGGCCAAAAGACTGGGAATAAATATCTATACATGTATATGTATATATGGCTTTATAATATATGCCATACGAGTGAAGCATAGATTGGGCTACGGCGCTAATCTTATAATTAGCATTCCTGGCAGATAACAACAACAAGAACAGAGTCAGTGACAGGCGACTGCTGACTGGCGATTGCCGACTGCCGACTTGGACTACAAATAACAAACAAGTTGCAATTACAGTGCGGCAGCGGCAGCAGCAGCGACTGTGGCAGCACTCGACTGTTAATCGGGTTGCATGATAACTGCACATTAATTAAAAAAATAAAGAAAGAGCCAGTGAACGTGGGGGAAATTACAGATCCAGCTAATACATTTATGAAACGAAACGAAACCGAAAGAGTGCTAATTGAATTATTGCAACAAAAAAGTTCGCTTCGTTTGTTGCCATTTCTGGTTGCACATTTAATTGCGCCACTGAAATCCCCCGCCCCTTACACCTTCACCTCCAACTCCACCAATACTCCACCGATCACTTTTCCCCCGGAAAAAAACCCTTTCGAGAGTATTGCTTTCGCTTCCAGGAAGACCCACAAATGCCCAGACAAAGCCAGACTCCGTTCTAACGGTAAGCAGCTATAACAAAACCCAAAATAACCGAAAAAGTATATATGGAGATGGGGGCCGAACTCACAGAGAGAAATAAATAACTATTTTTATTGACAAAAGAAAAAGACTTTCCCCAGTGGCTTAAATAGCAATTGCATACTAATAAAGTTAGCAATCATCTCTGGTATTAACGGATCTGAGTTCGATGCCAATCGACGCCAAATGTTTTTTTTATATTTTCAATTAATTTTGCTCTATAAAATCTGTATTGGATATTTCTGCATCTAAATTAATACATTATTTTCGAAAGTAAAAATTATTGCTTTAAACAAAGACCAAAACCCGATGTTTGCTACTTTTATTATTAAAAGACTGCTGAGTTCTGACAATATTTTGTTTTCAACTTAATTGATTTTTATTGATTTTTGGTTTGTTTTTGCAAATTTGCTTACTTTTAAACCCTATTAAACCAGATTAAAAAATTATATGTTAAGACAGCAGTGCAGTTCAAATTTTTAAATAAAATTAAAAATAACAATGATTTATTTTAAGATTTTTTTTCAGTGGATCGACAGACCCAAGTTCAATTTCTTCTCGTTTTTTGGGCAATTCATAAACCGAAAATAAAACACAGCAGAAAACGAAAAACTGTCAAGCTCAGTTTTCAATTGCTTCTGGCCCTGTAATCCGAGAGCATGTCCCAGACATTTGGATGAGGGACGGGGAAACGGAGGGGATATTAGGCCATGCTGCGGGCTTAGTCACTTCTGGGTAATGTCCTCCAGCCCATATTAGTTTTCAAGTCGCCCCGGTCGCATTGTTGTGCTCTCGTTGATATGACGAGCACAACCCGAAAGATACAGATACAAAACACACACACAGCACAGCTCGAGTATCTGCAAGTGCACGCAACACACATTGTAGTTGTTGGCCCCGTATCTGTGTATCTCTGTATCCGTATCTGCAGCCCATGCAATGTCTAGGGCCAAAAGGCGGTTCGGACATTTCAACAGCATGTCGCTTCATTTAAGTTTTTTGCATCAATGCACTCGTGACAATTTTCATAAAAAAAAAGAATGCCCAACCAGAAAAGGCCAACTGGCCAGAGGAGAAAAGTGTTGGGTGGACTTGTGTGATGTTACTTTGTAGGCTGCCCATCTGTTTGCGGAACTTCCAATTTAATTTAATAAGAACGAAATCCAACGGGGGAATGTCGTGGAAA
The DNA here is from genome assembly GCA_018153365.1 of Drosophila fuyamai. Taxonomy (NCBI): domain Eukaryota; kingdom Metazoa; phylum Arthropoda; class Insecta; order Diptera; family Drosophilidae; genus Drosophila; species Drosophila fuyamai. Next base: position 10,451,034 of record JAECXW010000155.1, read on the forward strand.
TACTTTAACTGATTCCTCGGAACCTCAAGTTGGAAATTCATAAGTAAAATCAACTATCGGAGCTGATGAACTTTAATTGTTACACAAAAAATAAAAGAGTTGAAGACAATTTATTAAAAATATTGAGAATACCCACTGTTATTGTATTAAAATATTCCGTTTAATGCATATATCTGCCTGATTTACATAAGAAAGGAAATGTGTTGATATCTCCAAATTAGGTGTTCATTGTTTTGAAAATTTATCTAGCATATTAACAAAACCGAAATCGAAATTTAGGTGAAGTTCTTTGTTTTTATACCCCAAATACACATAAAACTCTATGACACTCCCCAAAAAAGTTTATAACCATCATTAGTGGCAATCAGTGTTGCCATCTGGCACCTGAAATCCTCTCGAAAAGTTCCCCTTACTCATAATCTGCCCCCATCAAAAACTAGCCAATAAAAAGCTAATTGCATGAATATAAAAACCATCTTTGGTTTAATCATCGATACCATATTTGGGGTCATCTGCGCCCCCTGCTGAGAAAATCATGAGATCTAAATGTCAGATTTGTGTTCACTTAAACGCTAACATATGCATATTTATATAATTCATTTGGAAATATTTAAAGTCACACAAAAGCACGGCGCACTCAAAACATATATTAAATATCCAGATTTTACGATTCATAATGCGAGGGGGTAGTGAAGGTGGATTTTTATTACCAATCATTTTTAAATTTGTTGCCTTGCTGCTGCTGCTGCTTCTGCTTTATTTTATTTTTAATTTTTTTATTTTTATTATTTTTCCTTTTTTTTGGTTTTTGCTTCTGCTTCGTTGGACGGGTGCAAGCAACTTGTTATAAATATAAACACAGATACTTATGAAGGCGCATATAGACGTGCATACTCATATCCATCGGTATATATAGACGGACGTGTGTGCAAGTGAATTGATTGTAAAGCTGCCCGACCGACCGAGCGACGCGATTATTTACGGTTTATTTTCAACACTTCAAAAATAAACGCAGGCGGTACGAAGAAGGGAAAGTTGGGGGGGTTGGGGGGAGGGTGGTGCTGGGTGAAAGGGGGAAAACGCAACATGAACTTCTATACCGCTCGCCCGCTCCCTCTCTTTCTCGCTCAGGCCCTCATTTTGAAACAAAAATATTGCATACTAATTTTAATACGTAACACGCGGCAGCCAAAAAAAGTGAAGTGCACAGAGAAAAATTTATAAAAATATAGTATTAGTATCTGCTACTCATGATTAAGGTTTGCTTTTTAATAGTTTTATCGACTATTTTACTGTATTAAGGGCCAATTTCTCAATGTCATATTCAATGGGTTAGTTTGCTGTTTCGGAAAGATTTACTTTCTCAAAAATTAACAAAACACATTAAGAAAGCAAATTTTTGTTATTTAACAATTACTTCATGTTAGTATTTTCTGGCAGATTAAAAAGTATAACCTTAACTTGACATTGAGAAATATAAATGTTTAATTTAAAATATAATTTATACACTGTTTATGCGGTTAAATTTAAAACGCCAACAAAAAATTTAAAATATTTAAGGTAACAGAAAATAATATAATTATAAATGGTAAAGACATTATATTATTGAAAGAATTAAAAATAACACATTTCTTGTGAAACACAATACAATATTGCTGGATATTATTTTTGTGAGTGCAGTGGAGATCGGTGTATCCAGGCGGTTAGGGCTAAAAGTGTCAGGCAAGTTGTGGGGCTTTTTCATAAATTTTTTGGCAGGTGGAATGAACGACAAGTGCCTGCAGAAGAGGAGGGGAAAATGGGGAGCAAGCTGCAGTGGCTGCATTCATATTTCAATATTTTCGGTTGGCCACTTTTATAAATAGACACCAAGAACAGGGTGTGGAAAGAAGGAGGCAGAACGAAAATGAGTGAAACAAAATACAAAGAACGAAATATGTAGCTACCGATGCAATGCATAGAAAAACGAAGCACTAAAAATTAATTTCCATATAATTTTTATGAGGCAATTACTCATCGACACTCTCTGCCACTCTGCTCTTGTTTCTTGCCTTAAAAGTTATTTATAAATTGCGATACAAAATAGAAGAAAATAAGCACCGAAGCGAATTGAATCAATGGAACATGGCGCGTATGCGTAATTTTAATAATAGCTCATTGATAGAAGGTAGGCATGGCAGCCACACCCGTGCCCCTCGAACCCTGCTTAAAAAAGGTCGAATGAGCCAACTGACTAAAGCGGTTTTTATCATCGCTTACAGTGCAAGTCGTGTATATAGGTATCCTAGATTGCATTGCAAAAAATATGTCATTGCAAACATTAATTGGCAAAATAAAATGAAATATTAAAAAGCAGTTGACCAATTTTTTCATTTGTTGATTTTTTTTGGTCTCAACAGGTTTAAATTTAAAACAGATATACACATATATTTTAAAATATTAATTTCTACTAAATAATTTTACACTACTTCAATTTTTTTATTTCTGTATAAATACTGATGCTATATTATATTTATAATATTGTAAATTATAATTTGTATACAAATATTTATTTATTATATAAACAACTTAAATATATGAGTCGCACTGTAGGCGCCACCTATCCCAAATTCCATATGCATATAATTCCCATCATTACGCGGCAGCCACGCCCACCCGTCTAAAAAGGCCTAGGTGAAATATGCTTTAAACTGCATATTATTATAATAATTCTTTCTGTCATACCATTTCTTGGCTATTTTGTGTTAGAATTTCCGTTTCGTGGTGTAATTATTTGGAAATGCTTTTTAAGCGATAATTGCCGGTGGCACTACACTTTTTCTCCATACCATTTCTCGGAGTTTTCTTTTGGTTCGTTTGGAATAGGTATAGTTTTTCTGTTAGTTGGGTTTGTCAAATTATACAACATTTATCATCAATTATCGCAGAGTTGCTGGTGTCGCATTCGTTTTTCTGTTTGTCGTTGGTGGGAAAATGATTATTCTAGGTTCGAGGCACACGCAACATTCATTCATGTGTCATGAAATTGAATAAGCAAATGACGTGCTGACTGCCAGTTGAAACTGAAATTTCCAACATGACGATTGCACGTCCACTGCCCATTCCATGTGGCATTCACCTTTTTCCCGACCACAAAACGCAGTTTAAATGGAAACCATGCCATCTACCTCAACTCTATATATGACATTTCATGCCAAAATGCAGACAATTGTCAATTGTAACAACTACACCCCTTTTTCCACATGCTCAGTTGAGTTCTCTTGCTTATTTTTTTCACCCGTTTTTTATACTTGCACTGAGAGAAGACTTAGTAAGTAAATACAAATTGAAATGTATAAATGTATAACATTTTCTTATTAAATTAGTAATATATAGTTTCATATTTGCTAAAAGTTCTGTACTCTTTAGTAAAGATAAACATTTAAATCCCACTTATTATAAATTTGTCTATATTTTAGAGTAAACTATTTATCTCTTAATAGGTGTGTAAATATTGGTAGTAAACACGTTTAACCCAGTTATTATTTTATCTATATTAAAAACATTAATTAATTTCTGCTGAATATCAAGATAGAAATCACACTTATGTCAAAATCCTCCGTTCTAGATCCGTTCTCACAGTGTACATATTCGTATGGGCCAGGGACCAGACCACATGCTAAACGAATGTTGACAAACAATTATTATTTTATTATTATTTGTTTGTCTGTTGTCTGAAAGTGCCCTCTCAGCACCTCTCCCTATCGCTATCGCTGCTGCTGCTCTGGTTCTGGTTCTGGTTCGGCTCGGGACGTCTATCTATCAGTCTGACAGTTAGTTTGCATGACTTTCACAGATACCCACAATCGCATAGAGAAGCGCTCACACAGATACTCTCTACACTCACATGTCAGTTGTCGTCAGTACGTCTGCCCGGCATTTTTCTACACCGCCGCCCCGCGTTTGTTTACTTTGTCTAACTGCTATTTGTAATACTATTCATGTTCTGTTGTTGATTATTTTATTATTACCTTTTTTTTATTCACTGTTTGAGCAGAAATCTTCACATGCAACACATTTTTCGACCAAAAATTAACTAAAACAAACACAGAAAGTGAAGAATAGGCGTGAAGCGGGGCATAAACAAACTTTGACAGTTGAAAATCAAACGCTTAAATATTTGCCACATTCTTTTTTTTCCGTTCCCAATTGTGGCGAAATATTTAATGAAGTTCTCTGGGCTGTCGACCTGATTGCTTTTGATTAAATGCCTGTCAGTTAGTGACAAGCGGGAAAGCAAGTTGGGTATATCGAGAAATACATTTTTATAGGCAATTTCACATGTGAAAGTGGGAACTTAAAAAGCAGAACACTCCGGAAATAAATATTTATATTATATAAAAAAATCCCTTATCAGTGAGATTTTAATAATTACTTCTAAGTTCACAATTGACAAGAATAATTTTTTAATGAAGTTGTATATTTATTTATTAAGGCTATGAATTGACACTAAATGTAAAATCAAAAGTCATAAATGCTTCAAATAAAAGTGGGTCACATTAAAAAAATTATATCCGCAATCGAATCGCAATATCTTTCCTCATTAAGATGCGTGGCACACAGTTTCCCCTAACTGTATCTTCCATATCTGATCCATATTTCCCAACGAATTTTCTCCGTATCAGCGAGAACATTTCTATGCGCTGGCACACAGTTTTCCAGCTGAGGCATCACTAATAACTTAATTCGATTCGAGGAAATGGCCAGCGAGTATTCTCAGCCACATTGGGGCGTATCTAAACACAGAAATCTAAAGCTTAATGGCTCATTAAAGCGAGAAGAGCGAGCGGGCGGCCTCGTATGCGTTTTTCCCTCCATTTGATTACGAATTTATTGTTGGTAATATGAATAAAAATGAAAATTCAAACGCGAGTGTATCTGTGTGAGGCTGCTAATTATGCATGCCGCATATGCGTTTGCATTAGAAAAACGGCAGCAACAGGCTGCTTATGCAATGCAATGCAAACCGACAAGGAGGAAAAAAAAATAAAATACAAAACAACAGCGAAAAATTATAATAATAATGCAACAGCAAAACAACAAAACAACACAACAAAAAAATCATGAAGGGGAGGCAGGAAAAAATAAAGATACAAATGCGAGAGCGTTGCAATAATGGCAAACGAACCGAGGCACGCAGTTGGCCTACGAAATGAGCATTTCACATCGTGTGAATTTTAATTAAAGCACCGACAACAGCAAAAGTTAGACGCACTAAGTCAGCGAGCTTACTGCTTAATTAAATGCAACATATGCCGCTAATTAAATTTATGTGGCCGTCGCAAACTTTGATTATCAAAAATTATTTATGCAAAATCTCTGACAGGAAATACCTGCAACTGGCAAACCAGCAACTAGCAACCTGCAACCTGCAACCAGCAACCTGCAACAGGCGATGCATGGCCTGATAAGGCCGCAGCAACATCAGCAACATAAACAACATCAACTTCAACAGTAGCAACAAAGCCTGGCTTAATTTAATTGTACATAGTTTTTGGTTGCATAGTTAATTATGCTGCAGTGTTGTGGTTGCTTTGATTTAATGAGCGAGTGCTGGTTAATTTATTGAGGGAGCCAATCAAGTGATAAACTCAATTAAAAGGGGAATCACCTATTGATTTTCTCTGAAACAACATTTATATATCTGCAGTAATTAATTTAACGTTTTCGCAGACAATATATTACGTAAATTTATAGTTTTTAGACAGTATTTTATAATGAGAAGTAAAAAAATATACGTATTATTCAATTTTAGATTTCCAAAAAAAAAGATAAAAGGAAAACTCAAGTCTTTTTAATCTCACAAAATAAAATTGAAATGGAATTTGAAACGATATTGCTATTACTCAATTCCTGAATGAACTGCAATGACACTTTCTATGAATGACAACAACTTTCTGCGCGATTTGCATTTGTTCAATGCATCAGCTGTACTATATATACGCAGATATATCTATTAATATATGTATCAACCCGGGGTGTTGGTATAAACAATGTGTGGCAAACACTTGCACTATGCGCATAATCGACCAGGGAAACCTCTTACATATTTATTTATTGTGCCAAGGCGACTAACTCGCCGGCAAGCGAGGAAACTATGACCAGATGTACAGTGAGTCACCCTGATGACTTTCAAGTGATGGGCCGCCTCTCTCTCTCACTATTTCGCTGTTTGAATTTAATTCATTAAATTAAAATTAATGTTTATTTACGCGCAATTTTACAGCATGCCAGAGAGCCTGGCCAAAAGTATTGCCAACCGAGCATAAATTAAAATATATTACCAGTAGAAACGGCAACTTCAACTTGTTTAAAATTAGCCACTGCAAATGCAACAACATCATTATGATCACGATTAGCGCATATAGCTTTTCCCTCGTAATTTAATTAGTTTGCTGAGGCCAGAAATTCGATATTGTTGATGGCTTTGCATCTGACACTTGATTGACAGCAGCTGGCAAAAAAAAAAAAAGGAAAATAAGTAATGCCTAATGGAGTCCGCAGATTTGTTTAAGCAAAACGGGTTTGCTTAAAAAAAATGCTGGGAAAATCGTTGTAAGCTCAAAAAGCCTGATAAGAGATCTACAAGTAAATCAAATATTTTTTTTTTGCATCAGGTACTATAATTAAGCGATTGTGCCGCGGCGATTGGAAAATTAAAAACGTTTTAACAGTGATTATGCAGAGATAAGATTGTCTACCTAAAAACGAGCTAAACAAGCGCGCCAACAAAATAAACAAAATTATTACAACAATCGGGGAGATAGGGACGATAGACTAGACTATGTACAGCTGTTTTGTCATTAGAAATGCCAATTGCACGTAATACGTCAAATGCTATGTGAAATTATTTTTAATGAAATATTGTGTCATTAGGCGAAAGAGGGGCGCGTCTGGTCAGCGATTAGCTTTCCTCCCTTTTCATTCCCACTCGCATGGCTGACCCATTGTTGGTTTTGTTAATTTAGCTAAAAGTCCATTAAACGTTATAGTTCTTATGGCCGATGGAACTATTAACGTAATTGTTTATAAGGCACTCCGGGACCTCGGCTTTACACCTTATGGCTTGTGGCCGAAAGGTAGAGGGCCCATCAATAGCCGTAATTATTATGATGTGTGACATGCAGCCTGCTCGGCCGGCAGTCATTATCATTATGTCCAGGGACAGTGAACTGTCCTTGATGATGATGGGACAACCTGATTTCTCCTCGGGACGCGAGAGTAACCAAAGGATCCCGCTGGGGTTCGGTCTATAAGCCTTAAGTACAGAGATTTTTGTAGAAGTTTTAACGATTTATGATGGTGTTCTTATTGGTAAAAATATGTCGAATATATATTTATAAAAAGAAGTGGTGCTTTAAATCATAATTTTTTAGTTCGGTTCTAAAACCTAAAAGATACAATTTTTAAAAATAATTAAAAATAACCGTGAGAAATCAGTTTACATAGCTCAATCGACGAACTACAACAAATTACTTTGCTTATTTGGTATAGGCCACCAAAAATTATGGAACTGTCGAGTAATAGCATATAAAAATTTCATTTATAGATTTTTTATCGCTAAATACTGCCAAACATATATATACAGTACAATTACAAGGCAAATAAAATCAGCCATAAAAACTTATACAAGGGAAAAGACGGAGTCGAAGTCTTCTTTTATAGCACAAAATTCCAATAGGCAGAGCATCATAATAGAGACTCCATAAAAGTTTGGGAAACTATTGCATTGCTGCTTTATGGAGGTGCATTTGGGCGTTTTATGGAAGTAATTCAAGAGCTTGCCACAGGTTTGGGGCACATTCAACTGGCTCATCGGCTGGCAGATACGAATGGCCCCGAAACAGATACGACCTCGAACATATCGTTTGAATTACCATTTACCAGGGAACACAGACCCCAACGCCACTTTGGCCACTTGTCAACGCCATCAAATGGCAAAAGGCATGGAAAGGCAAGAAGGCAAAGGAGTGAGCTCACTTTATTTTTATTGCATTTTAGCAACGCTTACTTTCGAACAATCAATTCAACTCTTCCTACCCTCTAAATGCCTCACTTTACTTAAGCAAACTGATTTTTATCATCGCTGCCGTCGCGTCGTTTTATGAGCATCATCAAAAACTAATAAAAACTCAATGCGTTCTTTATTTGCAGGCAGACGGCAGTCGTACCCGTACATTTCAGACCCATCAACCAAGAGCCCCGAAGAACTGGAGAAACTGTGGAACCACAAAGGCAACATGTTGCACATGCACTCGCCAAAAGCAATTTGCATACAAATGTTGCCAACGCACTTCAAAAACTGCACAATCACAGGGCCTTCTAAGGGGGTGTACACGGGGGGGTGTACAGTGGCGGGGAGGGGGGGTATTGCAACGGAAGAGGGTAAAAGCCGCTTCATAATTTGATATTAAACATGCACGCGTGTCTCCTTCTCTTTTTCTCTCATGTGTGCAACTTGTAAATTTGCAAATTGCTAAAATGCATGACAGGAACAAAGGGGCAGGCGGGCAGAAGGGGGTGGAAAGGGGGGGAGACTTTCGGGCAGCTGCGTGAATTTGCATTTACATCAAGGAACCGCAGGACAGGAAAAGGACCACAAAAAGTTACCCAAATTCAGCCTCAGAATAAAAAATATGGTGAATAAAAATGCGAAGTCTGCTCAATTGACTTTCAATTGCAAAACAAACATAATGCACTTGGGGAAAATCGAAGAGACAAAGATAAAATTCTATATAAATATAGCCAAGACAAATCAAGATTAGTCAATTTATGAACTAAAATAAAGGAAAATTAAATATTTTGGGACTAACTAAACATTAAAATATAAGAACCTAGTTTTTAAAACTTTATAAACAATTCAAAATTATTAACATTAACATTTAAAACATTCTTAGGTGCTACAAAATTTTATTTACAAATTTTTTTTAAACCTTTCTTCAATTTTTTGTTCACAATTGTATTACTTTTTTCTCTAACTAATTTATTTTTTATCAACAATCAATTTCAATGGTAAAGAAAAAAACCAACTTAAAATTTGTTTTCTTTTTTGAAAGTAAAATTTAAGTATGTATTTATAGCTGGTTAAAAAATAACCATTCAAAGTTAATCATCATTGATAGTTCAAACACTTCTTACTTTTTAAAATAACCTTTTATCAACCCATTTTTTTCTCAGTGCTCTTCGGAAGACAAAAGCCAAACCCAAATAAATTTAATTTCAATTTTTTTTCAATCTGCTTTTCGTCCGTCATATGATTGACATGGTCGATTGAACGGGCGACTGAGTGAGGGAGTGGAGCGATGGCAGCGATACACATATCGTTTATTTTTGGCGGAAAGTGTTTGCTTTGCGTTCGGTTTGCAGTTTTGTTAATACTGCACTCGAAAATGCCCGAAACACCTCCTCAGTTGGCCCAAAAATCCGAGGGCTCTTGAGAGCGGGATCTCCGGATTCTTAATAAGCTGGCGTAGGAAAAAAAACAAGAACACACTTTTCATATCAGATTTGTACACGCAATTATACGTACTTTTATTTGGAGTATATGTGGGGCCATATATAAATCATATTTATGAGACATTTCCCCAGGAGGCAAAAAAAAGGAAAAAAGGAAAAGCATGTGAATGTTAAGTAGGCACGCAATGTGCGAAAGGGATGGCCAGAAAATGCGTCACTCTCCCCCATTTTCCTGACTTTTCCTTTTGCCGAAGGAAAACAATAATCAATAAGTGATACCCGGCCAACAACTGTGGGGAAAGTCACCCCCGATTTATCCATATTTCCTCCCTCTCGTTCATATGTGTTACAATTTTTGTTGAACTCGGTAGCTGGGTAGTTCATAACTTTTCTCACATGTGTGTGTCTGTGGTGGTTTTCTTGGCCAGGACTTTAGGCGTTTGACAGCCATGTTTGTCCTTCGCACATACACACACACACACGCACACACCCACACATGATTGTAGGCGTCGCCTTGTGGCACCCCCAAAAATACAACAAAAAAATTAAGGAAAAAGAAAAAGTGTTGGGAAAAAGTGTGCCACAAACTATTTTGCCCGAAAAAAGTTTGTCTGCTGACACAGATCTGTGTGTGAATGAGCGAGATAAGGAGCATTCGCAAATTTTCCAGACTCTACCCCTCTCTCTCTCACTCTTACAGTACACACAAAAAAACTTTAATAGCTCTTTGGTAAATTACTCTTTTTATGGCACAGCAATTATCACATTAAACAGCTGAAAACATTTTATGTTAAAGCTGTAATTAATCATAATCTTTTTAAAGGCACAATTTAAAGCGGGTTAAAACATACAATTATCACCCCAATAGGCTTATTTAATTGAAATGGTCTTAAAATGAGTTTACAAAATTATATTATAATTATTAAAAATTATTATAAAAATTAAAAATCCTCTTTTCATACCTAAATTACTTAATGATAATTGTATTTGGTTTTAAAAATGATTTACTTCCATTAAAAAATTAAAAGTTCTTAAGAACGATTTTAAATATTAATAAATGATTTGTGGACCCACATAAATATCTTTCTAAATTTTCCGTGAAGTGTAACAAACCATCTTTGGATTGCCAAAGAGTTACCGAAAAACAAATTTGAAAAATTTGGTTAGATTTTGGGTTCGTTTCAGTTTAAGGCCCAGCTGATTTATTGTCATAAATTTCATTGAAATTCATGAGGCTCTTGGATGAACCTCAAAAAGTAACAAAAAGAGGGCGTGGCCTAAATGATGTTTGCGTTTGTGTGTGCGTGTGTTGCTGCACCTACGCAATAGTTTCCAAGATTTATTTCGATGGAACGAAGGGAAATTATAATATTTTCCAACTTCCATTATTGAAAAAGAAATATAAAAGAAATAAAACGAAATACAATTCTGTGGGGAGATTATGAAAAGAGCTGTTGATGTATGAATTGTATGGGCCTCTCATAAATCTAGGTGCCCTGTCAAGGTGTCCATACGTTTCTCCAATGTGTGTTGTGTGTTGTGTGTTTGTGCTCAAGTGGCAGTCATAAATTTGAAATTTATGTTCATCTCTCGTTTGGATTTCCTAGTGTTTTTTTTTTCCATTTACCATTTTTCGGTTTTGGTCAAGAGAACCTGCCACAAAGCAAAGTTCTTTCTTCGCTTGTTAATTAAATGCGATTGCATCATCGCATCTTTCAGCTGTCCATCTCAATGTCCACAATTGAGGTCGGAATAATAGTAGTTTGCAGGTTTTTATGAAATTAAATATAAATTAAATACTTATTTTGGTTTATTTTACTTATTTATCATATTTGTATTATTTTATGCTAAATGGCTAAAAAAATATTATGAATGATTTCTGCCACCAAATGTTTAACTTTAGCTGTGTATATTTCTATACCATTTTATTAAGCTATGACTGGACAGAAATTGTCGCTAATCGCTTCTCATGTACCTCAAGACATGCCGCATTTGTCTTGTCTTTATTTTTTCGGCTTTGCCGACTTTGACACATTTTTCTTATGAATTTTCTGTATTTTTTCCCTCACTAACTTTTCGTGGCGTGTTTGTTCTGACCGCCAAAATTGCTTGTCCAACATTTGTTGGACATGTTTTTGTACTTTGGTTCAGTTTTTGGGAACATACAAACTACACGCAAGTGCGGAAGATTTTAAGGCAGATCCGTTAAACATCAAAATCAACTCTTTCAAGCTCATTTAACAGCCAGAGAAAAAAAAAAACAGAATAAAGCCAAAAGTTGACCTTCAAAAACGCAACGCAGCCAAGCGAAAATGGCAACAAAAAAAATAAAATACATAATACGAAAAATAACAAAAGTCAGAGCTGCTTGGAAACAGGTTGTTGTTTCGCACTCTCTATTGTTAACATTTTATTATGCTTTTTTCAAGCGGAAAGCAACAAAAGCCCCCAAAAACTCCTGCATTTTTACGATTACTTACGATCGAAATTCATTTCTCTGGCGATTTTTGACCTTGCAGTTGTTGCACTTAACACGTGCCAAAAATTGATAATGAAAGAGCCCGTTTTTAGGTGTTAATCACACGGCGGGTTATAAAAAAACCATGCGAAAAAAGCAGATATTGCCAGCCAGCTGAAAAAAAAACGGCGGTCAAAACGGCGCCAAAAATATTTCAACGTCAAGACAAAAAATTCACAAGCTAGAAAGGAAGTTTAATACGAAAAGTCGAGTTTGATATATGTACTCTTACGATTATTACAAAAAATGATTAGAAAATATGTGTATGTACATATGTACATATGTAGATACATTTTTGGGCAAGTCTTTAATATAAGTCTTTAAGTTTCAAAATTACTACTACAGGTTTTCTCGGTTATCATGCCATAATATCTATCCCAAATGTAAAGTATCTTAAGGATATACATATGTATATTGTCGAATCTGCTGAAAATAATAATTTTACTTTTTAGAGACATGAGTATCAAAAGTATTAAGACCCTTTGGCAGGGTATACCAAATATTCTAATCGCAAATGGACGTTTGCCGCGATGACGAAGAGTTTGCCTATTGTAGATCTTTATTTGCTATAGCTTTTGTTGTGGGCACTTCAAAAGTCGTGTGCGAGTTGTTGTAGTTGTTGTTGTTGTTGTTGTATATCGCTTGTTTACTTTTACGGTAAATACGAAAAGCAACAACAACGACAACGAGGACTACAAAAAAGCGCGCGTTCGTCGCGCGTATCTAGATAAATATCTGTGAAAATACACTTGAGGCCAAGCTACTGTACATACGCACGGCGACTGCGACGCCGACAGCGCTAGGTCTAGATACAGTCGAGTCCATTGCGTTAGTTAAGTTCTAACAGTTTTTTTTAATATTTAGAAAAATGGTATAGGATATTGAAATGGGTTTTTTTTGGAAACAAAATTAATTTCTTAGCCCTTTCAATCGTAATCCTGGAATTCCTAGTAACATTCTATTGAATTTGGCCCAAATATTCAAGTAGGATATAGACAATAGGAATTTTACATATCATTTACGTTTATAAAAGTCCATACTAGTTTACAAAAAACCCCAAAATTATCACTCTGAAAAAAAATTCTTGAGATATGTATGTAATACTTACATTTTTTTAATAATGCTTGTCTATATTTTGGTTTTATTTTTATTGAGAAAGGCAAACCAAAAATTTATGTAAGAAAATAAAAGCTTTTGAGTGAAAAAACTTGAATTCAGAGTAAAATACTGTCAAAGAGAGATTTTTCTAAATCAGGAAATCGCAATGTTCCAAACAAGGGAATCAAACTTAGGGTGTACATTTAAATATGTATCTTCCAGATTCTTGTTTAGCGCTCAATATTTTGCCCTTAGCTGTTTCGTTTTTGTTGCTGCTCCAGCAAAGCCAACGACCAACAACAACAACAAGAACAGCAACAACAAGCGATGACGACGCCGGGCAAAAACAATCGTAAACAGATCATCGAACTCCAGTGCTTTTGTTGTTGTTGTTTGCTGGCTGCCGTTGGCCTTGAAATGCCCCTTAAAAACATTTTTTTTCGGTGTATGCCTTTTTTTGGCTGAAAACTTTTTAATTGTTTCATTAATTAAAAGTCGCTTTTTTTCGCTTAGTTTCTTAGCTTTTTGGTGATATTAATTGAGTTGAAAACGCGTGCGGCGCCCACGCAGCAAGCAGCGCAGTCGACGTCGACGTCGGCAGAGCGGCTTTCACCGCTGCTTGCGTCATGTTGGGCTACAAGGCGGCAAGAGCGACAGCGCGACAAAATATGCACTTCGTTTGCCTGTATATGTATCTGAGCAATGCAGCGGCTACAAGTGGGCAATTCACCACCTTGGAAAACCACCACCGACAGAAGAAACCCACCACGGCAGCGACGTCGACAGCAACCAACCACGAAACCGCGTGCTTTTCTGTTTTCAGTTTTCGGTTTTAGTCGCCAAACGATTCTTTCAAACGATGGTTGCAAAACGCGGACGAATATAACTGTTATGTTAAAGAAAAAAAACCTACGAACGATTTGTAAACATTTTTTCAAAAATTAACTTAAAGCTGAAATTTCGATTTGAAAAATATCATATAAATTAATTCAGGTTTCTTGTGTTTTTCTAAATCTAAAACGAATTGTTAATAAAAGAGTATAAACTGGAATTACTTGATCGGTCAGATATTAAGGTTTATCGGTGTGTGTGTTTGTGCTGCACTTGTAGCGCTGCTTACGTGCACAAGTGAACGTCGACGCGTTTTCTAATCTGGCGATTATCGATTGATAGCGATAAAGCCGCGGTCGACGTCGACGCAGAAAGCGACTGCAACACACATACTAAGACAAAAAACACATACTTACAAAAAAAATACAAACCCAGTCTAAAGAACTCATACACTCTAAAAAAACAACACTCCATAGCTGCGCGCGACTTTACTTGAAGTTTCTGCGCGCGTTTAAAGTCGCGCGATCGAAAACCCACGCTCTGCCGCAGTCGACGTCGCTGCCCGCCGTCTCTGCTGCAGTCGCTGCCTCTATCGACGTCGACGTCGAACATCGCCGCACTTCGAGTTATTTTCTGCGCGACTTCGCTGCGTTTTTTTCAGTTGGGTTTCGGAGCTCCAAAGTCGCGCATCAAACGCTCGCAAGTCGTTCCGTGTTTTCGCATTCGCGTGACTTGACATAAAATTCGTAAAAACTGAAAAACAATTTACAAGTGATGAAGAAGAATAAAAGGAAAATGTATATCCATAAAATTAGCCGAGTAATTCAATTAAATGAAACATAAACAACAAAAAATAATGCAGTAGGATTAAAAACGAAATAAAAATTCTTATAGTTAGTCAATAAGAATTTTGGAATAAAAACATTTTATAAAAACGATAAACAAAAAGTACAAATTAAGCGCAAAAAAAATAATACAAAATAAAGAAACACTCAAGCTTTGATAATAAAAATTAAAATAAAATGAAAAATGCCAAACAAATCAGCTACGTTAAAAAGCTTAATTTTAAAATTTATATTAACATGATATGAATAAATAGGACTCAAATAAAATCTACAATCGTTTAAACGATAAGTCAATGATGAAATAACATTTTGAAACAAAAAAGAGTAAATTAGAAAATAGTTAGAAGACCTTCAAAAAAATATATAAACCAAGAAGTTAATAAAAATTTTTGACTTAAGCTTTTGAAGATATAATAAGAAAATAAACTTCAAATACATTCTCGGAAATGTCTAAAGAAAATAAACAAAGGCCCGAAAATTCATTGATGTTTCAAAAAAACAATTACTTCCTCTTAAAAACTCTCTAAAAGTAAACAAACAAACAGACTACAGATTAAGCCCAGAAATTGACATAACTTCCTCAACAAATTTACTAAAAAACTTTCTTTAAAATAATAAAAACTTTCCAGAAATATGATGTCATTTTATATTAATTTCTTAGAAACTCTCTTCCACAAAAAAAAACTTTCCACAGAAATCGCACTTTGCATAAATAAACTATTATATTTTTAACTAATAATAGACACACAGATTATTAATAATGATTTGAAAATAAATTAAATTCAATCAAACAAAAAAGTTGATCCAGCAAAAAACGCCAAACCCTAAAAAACAACGCTGAAAAAGCTGCCAAGCGAGAAACGGCGGAGGACCATATAGCCATATAACCATATAACCGTCGTCGTCATCATCATCAGCTAGAAATTCCCCCAGCACAAATCCCATGAAGAGAATCCCATCAGCAGAATAACAACAACTGAAATACTACAGGAAAAAAAAGAGTTGGAATTTTTGTAAGCTGGTATGTGAGTTGTTGTTCGCCTCTTTACGGTTCGAGTTTTGTGAAAAAGAAAAAGGGAAACGCTGCCAAGATATTTTTTACCTGGTTTTTGCCATCAGCGAGGTATAGAGTTCCTACGTTCATTATAAACTCGTAGGAACTTCATACCGTGCTCTTGGAAGACCAAAAAACAACGAAGTAAATGCAAAAATCCCAAAAAGAAACACGAAAACAAACAAAAAAGTGCGTTTTAAAACGATGAGAAAACGCTGAAGAAACGCAAAAGGAAGTTGCAAATGATGGGAAAGTAAGAGTTACTATTAAAATGTTAACCAAAATTCAGTAGTGATGTTTACCAAAAATTAATTATAGTAATTTAATGCAAGACCTTTATCTAAAGTTGTCCATAAAGTGGGACTTAAAAAGCTAGATAAACTCGTTAAAGCCACTAGCGACTTTTGATTGGTTGGTAAGAAAATTCAACAATAATTAATTCTTCTGTAAAAATTTATAAAAAACATGTCAAAAAATCTAAAGTTGAAAACGTAAACTATTTTTGGATCGTTGAGCGCATTTCAGAACGCCATTCCGCATACCATGCCATTTTTGTTTGTTTTATTTGAGTATTCTTAAACAACAATTTAATTAAACTGAACTTGTAAATCCCCAGAAAACGCGCGCGAGTCTCTAGCGACTTTAAATCTCTTCATGCATTTTTTAAGTAAACAAAATATCATTTTAAATAGTAAAATATACCAAATAATGTTAATAAATTTTCCATTTGAAAAAATAAACCGTTTAACATTGAATGTTAAGAAATTCAGAGCATTAGGAACATTTAAAGAGACTGAAGTACAGCTATCGATAAGATATGGAAACGCGATTCAGAATGACTAATATTCAGTGAAGGGCGATCTAGGTGCGGCTGATCCGAGTCACTTGAAAACTACTTGTCATAAATTAACAAACATTTTTAATCTAACTAAATATCAATTTCAATTAATTGCCAAGTACAGATAACGATGGATTGTGGGTGCTCTGTCCCTCTCTACATGAGTATATCCCTCTCTTTTCCCGGCTAAATGGCATCCACTTTGGATTGCTAATTGCTAAAGTTCCCTCGTCCGATGGAAATTGTTTGTTTTTGATTGGTTAGTACAGGCAGAATTGCTTAATTGTAATTTGAGAAGCAAATGAAGGAGAAGATTGCCAATACGTTAGTTGGGGTTAGACAATGTTAAGAAAAAGGTTAAAATGTCTTTAGAAATATGATGCATTTTTATTAAATCTTTATTACTTTCAAAGTTAATTTATTTCCATTGATATTTACTTAAGGCTTTCAATTTTGCGGAATCAAAAATTTCAAATATACCACAAAAAAATACAGAAAATTTAACACGATATGACTGTCTGGAAATGACAAAAAAAATATATATATATGGAGTTCGAACTGAACCAAACTGAACCAAACTGATAGGAGAAATGCATTCCTTTTTTATTGTATTTTTTTTTGTGCTATGGCCGATAAGCAGCGAAATAAAAAATAATAACGCCAGCACACACAATTTGCAATGACACACCAAAGGCCACAATGATAATTTTATCAACTGAAAAAATGGAGGAGGGAGAATAAAATTGTACGTATATATATATATATTTATATATATTTATACTTTATCGTGCAAAATGGGAATAAAACGAGCAAACGGTTTCCTTATGGCTTTCGCAATTTTCGCCGCGTATTTGCCACTGTCAATTTGGCCAAAAGGATGGAGACCAGGCCGAAATGCATTGCAATATTTTGCTGCTGCCCCTCAGTTGATTTCAACGCTTTAAATTCCTTCACTTCTGCACTGCTGTTGCAGCAGTTAATTTAATTTCAGCTCATAAATCAAAACTGTGCCGCGCAAAATGTTTGCTTTTGACGCTCCGTTTTTGTCGCCAGACAACCGACATCGCTGGACATTGGACAACTGGAACGGACATATAGGACAGCAGCTGGAGGATCTGGAGGAGGAGGACCAGGAGTTGGTTAACAGGAGAGGAGAAGAGGTGG
The DNA here is from genome assembly GCA_018153365.1 of Drosophila fuyamai. Taxonomy (NCBI): domain Eukaryota; kingdom Metazoa; phylum Arthropoda; class Insecta; order Diptera; family Drosophilidae; genus Drosophila; species Drosophila fuyamai. Next base: position 10,468,877 of record JAECXW010000155.1, read on the forward strand.
CCAAGTCCACTTCACAGCCGCCTGATGTTTGACAAACATCGGCGGAATGGAGCCGCAATTAGCAGGAAAATTATAATAAGGCTATTTTCTACCTACCAAAAAATATTTCGAAAACAATGGCATTAAGTTACTAATTAAATTTGAATTTGATTAATAATAAAGTACTTCCGTAATACCAATTCTTGAGTTGACCTAAAAAATGCAAACATAACTTTTAAAATGTGTACACAACTCTATTTAATAATTCAACAATAAGTGTATTGTACCTAAAGTTTAATATGCAAACTATTAGTAATAACATGCTTTAAATATTGTCATTTTTTATTTATTATATTTTTAAATTTTTTAAAAGCAATAAAAATGTTCACAAATGTTAAACATAAACTTGTATTCATATAACGATGTAGTAAGCAAAGCGTATAATTTTTTTACTAATAGAAACTTTAAAAGTGTTATGACACATGAAAAATATATTTTTTCAATTGAATGTAAATTTTTTCCTTAGCTTTATGTACGAAAATATTCTGTCTGTTACTGGACAATACTATATGCTTATCTGTAAACGAAAGTAATCATTTAAATACAAATAAATGGACTAAAGTAAATAACGTGGACTTTTATTAACCCCCATGTTGAGGAACCCAAAGACTTTTGCTTTCTGATTCACTGGCCAAATAGCTGGCTTTATCGCAGGTCAGTCCCTCTCCTCTCGAACTCCATATACACTCCTCTATATTTCTCGGACGGCCCTTCCCAGTTAACCAAGCCCCGTAAGCCGCAGACCCATTCCCATTCCCATTTCCATTCGAGGGGCACTCAAAAGCGTGACAGTAAATAGTAAACTAAATGACAAGTACTCACAATAGTTAGATAGATAGCCGGGGATAGTTGGATAGTTGGGCCCAGAGCAGAGATGGGCGACACAGATATATGTGCTGGCAGAAACACTAAAAAAACCAAGTAAAATACATAGAGAAAAAATAGAAAATGGGTGTGTACTTATGCCAAAATGTTAACCCTATAAGCAATGAAGCTCGTTAAATGCCAGTCGCATTGACACGACCTAAACTGCTGACTAAGTCGGGGGAGAAAACTCGTATAAAGTACCTACTCCAGTAATCCAATGGACAGCGGTGAACATCTATTGGAAAACTGGGCAGTGAACTCAGTACTGATCGGAATTAAGATACCCTGAAAAAAATAATAAATATTTTTGTAGGGGACTGAAAGAATCCGTTATCAACAATAAAAATTATGATCACTTTACATTTAAATAGAAATTTAATGTTAAAGTAGCCTAATCACTTTCATTTAACAAATATCTTTCTTTTCTTTTGAGCTTAGAATTGATATATTACTATTCAAATATTAAGGGGAATAATAATACAAAAAAAATAGTTTAACAAAATCCTTAATGGACCCTTAATAGTTTACAATTTATTATAAGAAAATGTTAATAAGCCTTCAAAACAAAGAAAACTCTTTTTTAATGAAAAGCAAAATGGTTAAGATTGTTGATAAAATGAATGAATCAAATCCAACTAACGGACAGGAAAACTAACTGGTATGAAGCATTTTTGGTCTTATCAGTTACTAGATTCCTAATTTTGTCTTAAATAAAAGGTTTATGATTAGAAAACATTGGTTGGTCTATATTTTATATTGTGTGAAAAGTTTGTTCGGTGAAAACTAGATATTGTGTACATACAAAGTATTAGGGCTTAGAAATAATAATAATAAATAAATTTTTTTAAGGCATTAATTAACTTAAAGAGAACTGGTACAGCCGGTGTGTGCGAAAATAAAATATTCCAAGCTAAAGTGTCATATTATTTGGTTTGTATTCACTTCACATAAATATCAACCGTTTAATGTACTCCTCGGTAAGCGAATTTATCGTTCAGTTTTAGTTTTACCCCGCTTTAAAAAGAGCTTTGTTTGGCGGCCCAACCCAGATTTCAGAGCGAACACAGTGAGACACAGCTAAGGCTGACCCATATCGGCGCAAAATATGCTAATTATCTGGGGGGGCGAGCACTGTATATATATAGACGACTATCTCTAGTCAGTCTGTCAACCAGTTGAGCCACTCGACATCGCCGGCGGTCAAGGCTGGGCTAATGGGCAAAAAGGTTCGAACCCCCCCCCTCCCTAATTCCGATTCGAGTCTGTGGAGGTGGCTATATAGCCATTTAGCTATATACCCATATACCCATATGGACTTGCAATAAATCAGCCACGTGCATTCGAGTGATTCAGCTCGAGAGAGTCGTGCAAAAGATTTGCGCTTTTTTTCGCTCATGTAATTAACGCTGACGTCAACTGAAATTATTTACAAGAATCAATTTTCAATCGATTAAGTTTAGTTGCGGCCCCACAGCTTCGAGATCGCTCGGGGGCACCTCGACTGCCTGACTGACTGTTGTCACGTCGGAAGTTGACTCAGCTAAACTAAAGATTGCCGGTGCACTCGGGCAGAGAAATGAATAAAATAAAATTAAATATTTCGAGAAACAATTTCAGAAGAAACAACAGATAACTACAATGGCACATTTAAATTTTAGACATGACAATAAGAATATTTCCATAATTACAAAATGATTAAAACTAAAGTCTGCAGAATATTTTAAAATATCAAATATATCAAGAATGCTTTAAGAATTTCATTTAATTTCCAGAAACTTAGTAAAGTACAATAATAATATTTGATAAAATATTTAAAAATTAAAAAACCAAAGAGATAAGAAACAATTTCATTAAATTGTTAATTGTATTGTTTAGAATAAACTTAATGAGGATGCAACTTTCCAGTACATATGTACAATTATGGTTTTATTTAGTGAAATTGAAAGAATGTTAGCACGATCGGCGAATGACTCCTCTTATTTTATAGACTACTTTTTAACCTTCAATCTTTTTGGCAGTGTATAGAGGTTAGAAAAAGTGGAATATAATTCCACAAACATTTAATGGCAGCAGCAGGAAATGCTGGGCCACGATTTAAGCTCAGTACGAAACTTGTTTCGTTGGCCCGGTCAACCCACATACTACCCGTATTATACTGACGTCCGATCTGTGAGCAGGAGAACTATCTAAACAAATCATTTAGATCATTTGTTATTCATTGAAATGTATTAATTTTGAATTCAACATTCAGCGGCGAGCAGTCAACATTGTGTGCGGCTTACAGATACAAAGTGTGTGACTTTGTATCTGTATCTTTTCTGTTTTCTGTTTTTTTTTATTTTTTATTTTTGACTCTTATTTATTTGAGTTATCGCCGGTGTCCCCACATTATTTCACTGTCGGATTTGCGTAGCATTGTTCGGGCACCAAAACTCGAAAACTGAGAACTAAAAACGAAAAGCCAAAAGCCGATTTCCAACTAGATACGCTGGATTGGCATTGCCCCTAACGGACTGTGCGGCGACAAAAGCTTTGATGGATTTTGACATAAATATGAGTTGGAATTTCGTGCGAGCACGTCCATGTTTGGCATGCCAAAAGCAGGGCTTATCAGTCGGCCATATATAGCGACCATATATGCGATCTACCCCGATCGGCCGATCGATCGGATCGGATCGGATTGGATTGGCAGCCAAACTGACGACGACAGGCCAGAAAATAAAAACACGGCCGTGTCCAAAAGCCACGACTATTCGCGTATGCTTATGGGCATCGGTTCGATCGGTCGGCGAACGAACGAACACACAATTTATGCTAATCCCGCCGGCCATAATTTGTATTTTGTTGGGCAGTGTAGCTGATGAATTTTAGCAAAGTGAGCGCGTGTGGAGCATGCCCAAGCAGCAGCCAGCCCGGTCCATCCCATTGCGTTTAAATGATTAATTTACATAAATATTTTTATGATTTGCCAACAAAACGGCCGACAAACAGAGTAAACCTGGCCAGCTGCCAGCTTACACTAAAACTAACAGAGATTAAATTGGATGATTTTTCAAATAAAACAAACGTAACTATACAAGACCCTGAAATCTCCTTTTTGAGATTTACATTCTTATTTGACATTGTAATGTGAATTGTAAGAAGTCATATAATCATAGCTTCACTATAATTGAAAGAACAGAAATTTGACCAATAGATTTAAAGGCACTGCTTTTTTTATGATTTTGTATTTATTCTCTTACATAACTCTTTTTTTAAAGGGTGTTGGAAAATGCAATGTTTCAAAGCTATTATAAAAAAAATTGTTTTTAATAAATAAAAATTGTTCTAATAAAATATTATTGTTTATAATATATATCTATGTTTTAGAGTAAAATATTGTAGTTCTTGTAATCCTCATCTATACTTCAAAATTATATCAATATAGAGGAAAATAACTTACCTAAAATTTCTTGAATAAGTGCATTAAATAAAAGAAATTCTCGGTAGCATGTCAGATAGTTCTAAATATATATATAATTACAAATCGAAGGCTATAAACAACTTACCTTTTCAGTTTTAATTGCATAATTTGTAGAACTTTTGAAAACATTTCTAAGTGTAGAGGGTCCAGTGGCTATTATGCAATCCAGTCAGTTGGCCGAAAAGTTGCGCCCCTTTTTCAAACTTCTGTTGGTTCTGGCCACGTGCCTTCGACGCAGCAAGAGGGAGTGAGAGGGAGCGGCGCCAGAGGGAGGCAGAACTAGTTCAAGCAACTGTAAAAGCCAACCTCTATGGGCTTCGCTGTTTTTTTTTTTAGCCGCCACTGGGTGTCATCAACCTCAAACGTCTTTTGTCTTTGGCTTCGGCTAAAAAGGCTAAAAAAAAAATGAAATAAAGAGCCCAGATGACAGGCTTAGTCGAGAGGTAGAGGGGGGTGCGGATGCACAGGACACAGGACGTGAGCCACATGTGACTCAAATGCTCAAATGCCAATGAACCCAGAAGAAGAAGAAGGAGGAGGAGCAACCAGGAAGTAAAGTTCTGCTTCCTACATCAAACGCACTGGCAACAGGTGTAGATTTTTAGCCCCCTTTTCCCGCAAGATTTCCCACCGTCATCGAGATATTATAATATTGTATGCATGGCAACTGCGTCAGCAAATGGATCCCGCTCCTTCCTCTTGTCAAATGGCATTTAGATAAGTAAACGATCGCCGTAATCTGCAATCTATAAGGTAATATCCATAATGACATTTGCATAAATTAGATAATTGAATGGTTGGGGGGGATTAGTTAAATACAAAGATATGGAGAACGCGAAAACCACTTTAAATACTTGCTTGGTAGTATTATTTATTTTATTTTTCTTTAATTCACCACAAATTATATGAAAAAAACAACTTTCAATTACAAATAATACTAGTTTCCTTCCATTTTTAAATCTTTATAAACTCATATATATTGAAAACGTATAAAATAAAATATTGCTTTTTGAACCAAGCTAGACACCAGCCTCAAGTTAAATATATAAATAAATATTGTTCTATGGCGTAACATAAGTTTTGCAATTTACTAGATAAAACTATTTTTAAATTCAATTTAAAAACCCACTTTACATGATGGCTTTTAAAATGGATAAATAAAATGTTCTCTAGAATTTCTAAAATTAATTTTAGATCTAAATTAAAGTAAATTCTTCAGATAACTAAACTCATTACAACTAATTTTAACTTTCAAAAGAACTACCCAGAAAATAAATGACAAAGGCTAAAATAAAAATAAATGATATCATTTAAAATTATCATACCAATGACAGCACCCTTTTCAAACTATACTTAGTTGTATTTATAATATAGAAATATTGTCGTTTTACTTACTTGAAAACTAAAACGTTAATAACATTTTAAGCATATGCAGTGCTTATCTCTTTTGGTTGCTGTATAATTAATTTTCCCATTAATAATTAATACTTTCGTTAGATTATTTTATTCTCTCTAGACTTTTTTATACAGATAAATTAATGGTGACCCCGTGACAGAGGCTTGGTCATCGACATCGTCATCCCAATCTCACACTTAATATTTGTTTGTCTGTTAATCTTCAGCTACTCAAACCCTTTTTATGCAAATTCAAGAAAAATATATGAGTGAAAAATATAGCAGCAACAAAATGCTGTATAAATTTATACAAATATATATGTTCATATATATAGGTAGATGTGTGTGGAAGTTCATGTGTGGAGACTTTGTAGATAAATTTGCATATTTGAGTCGTTCATAATCCAAGTCTTTCCTTAATTTGAAGTCTGAGTCTGCGACGGAGACCTTAGGGGGAAATCAGCCAAGCAGCAACAAAATCGACAACTAAAAAAAAAATTTAAAAAAAAAAGTATAAAACAAGAACAACAACCTGGGGCCGCGTCACTTTGAGAGGCGTCGAACCATTTGAATTGCCACACCTAACTAAATTTTGGTATTTTTTGTTCGTTTTTTTTTTGCGCCTACTACCAAGTTTGTTGTTTATTCCTCCACATATTTTTGTTTAGCATAATTTAATCACTCCAAGGAGGAGAGAAAAACAATTTCACCTTTTTTTTATAAAGGAGGCGGGGGAAGCTCTGATTAGCATTTTTGTAGAGTATTTAATTTGATTTTTTTGAATTTGTTATCACGCTGACAAGTTGCCGGACCACTTAGCGGAATGGAGGAAACGGTTATACACAGATAATTCAATGCTTTAATGTTACCAGTTTTGAGTTTTCGATTTTCGAATATCGGTTTTTGTTAGTTTGCTAATTTGCCAAACACACGTGTCTGGATGTCTGGGAAAGTTCTGTCGATGACATAGTGCCGGCTGTGGGACATCAATCCAAACCGAAAACGAACTGTCATAAAAAATGTTCACGATTTTATTTTAAACGTTGAATTAATTTTGAGTTTCTTTATTTTGTGCTGCCAGATCCTTATCTATGCTAAAATATCTGCCAAAAACAAAAGCAGAAAAACAACGCAAGCCATAAATGTGACTAAGGAGGCGCTGAATAAGCAGACACGAAAAATCCATACTAATTAATTGTTCAATCAGATAACACTCGACTTTTGATATAAAGACATTTCATTTCCCTACTAAAAAAGATATTTCACGTAAAGAAATTAATAACAGATACAAACGATTTCATTGTTGTTGCCGAAGCATCATTAATTTGTGGTTTGTGGCCAACAAACAGTTTTTTTTTTATTCTTTTGGTTAATTTATGGCTGGCGTTAGCTAATTCTGGCAGGCACTGTGTCGTCAGCTCCATAGTAACAGCGAATTGAAAAAGAAAAACCAAAGAGAAGACACAGGGGAACTCATCAGGGTTTAATGATCTCCGATTGTAGAGTAATACTTTGATACCTGGCTTTAATAATCAGAAAAACAACGAATAAAGTTAAAATTCTAAGGGAACTTAATTGCAATTTTAAAAGTATTATTTTAAATTAAAGTGGATCAATTACAATTATTTTTTTATAGAAATATAAATATCTTTAACCAAGTAAAGAAACCACATAAAAGACAATACCCTAAAAAAACAAAGAAATAAATTATAATTAACCCAAGCTTGTGATTCCCCTTTTTTTCGTTGCAAAGAGTAATGAAACAAATATTGAAAAACAATAAACTATATGACCCCTCATTAATTTGAAAGAAATTTACACTTTTAAGCGCTCTGAATAGTTCCCCTATTGGGTTTCCAAACTCTATTTCTTGATCGTTCCACCTCTAAACATATAACCGGAAGATTTGGCATATGAACGCAGTAAATCACTTCACCAAGGCGCTTGGAAACAACATGTCAACCAAATGAGCAGTTCAACAAAATTTAGCAGCCAAGAAATATAGCTATGAAAAACAACAAACAAAATGGCAACAAGAAAAAAAAAGCGAAATAAATTCGCCAACAAACGAAAACATTATTCATTGAATGTCTATAAAGACAGCGGAAAAACACATATTCGCGACCTGTATGAAATGAAATAAAACGAAATTAATAAATACATATATTTTACTCACACATTTGCAGCGGCGACAAGAGAGTTATATTTGCTGCCGTTGCTGGATTTATATTTTTTGAAAGGCAAATTGATTATAAATTATGACGCTGCCAGCTGACTGACAACTATTTAAGATTCAAACAATTATGATTTATGGCGGTGTGTGTGTATAATGAGGATGAGACACCTTGACATGATCGCACAGAATCGCAGAAAAATATATGCGGACTAGATCTTTGCGTAACTAATAAAAACGTTGAATATATCTCAAAAAAAGTTTGCTCAAACTATACATTTTTTTTGCTAATCAACAGAGATAAAATGAGAAAAATTAGGCGAGCAACTGCCATCAATCATTAGACAAAAAATTAGTCATATGTTTTTTTGTTTGTCGAGCTTCTTTTGGTTGGTTTGGCGAGTTCAAGGCATTCGCCTTGCCTACTTTTGGCAAACTTTTCAGGCAGCCCCCGCACAAACATATCAGCTCAGCATGCTGGTATGAGTTTATAATGTGTATTTAATAGACCATTTTACAAGCTAACTACAAATGAGTCGCTGAAATCATCAAGGTCAGGTTCAAATTATTTGACACACAAAATACGACAAAATGATAGAAATATATTTATTTGAAGATAGAAAATTAGAACAGCAGATGAGCAATGCGTCGCTGAAATTATTAAAAAACCAAATTAATTATTTCAAATTGTAACTTTATATACAAAATACGACAAAATGTTAGAAATTATTTGAAGGTAGAAAATTAGAACATTAGAAAATTGTTTGAAGGTTTGAAGTGTAGTTGCACAGTAGAGTTATACCAGAATAATATCATTATAATAAGTTGCTTATTTCTAATTTTGATCTTGGTTAAAGTAGTAAAATTCCGTCTAATTATAATTAAAAGTCATATATAAACATTGATAATTACCTAATAAACTATTGAAATATTTGTTTGTAGAATTTTTATTTTGGTTTTAAAGTCAATTTATACATTTTAAAATAGAATAAAGTATATTTTAAATTTCAAATTGCCTCCACCTTCTCCATTGTATTTTAATAGTTCAAAAATGAATTTCTTGCTATCGGTTGCAGCTGTTTCCCCTTACTTTTCTGGGGAATGTCACGTATATAGAATACATATTCAATTCTTGATGATGCATATACAATATTGCGCAAATTTCGAATAAAAAAAATATTAAGCAAAAACTAAATAACAAATGTGAATATGAAACGTGCCACTTGCAGCTGTTGATAACAAACATAGCTCGACTAAATATTTTTTTTAAACGAATTTATAATAATCAACATGATTTATTTGGCAGAGGTCATTGCTGTCTGCCGCCCATAAATGCTGCTGCTTTGCTCCCAAACATTTTTCTCGTATTTTGGAATAGTTTATTTAATTTTTTTTTTTGGCCAGAGCATAAACTTGATTTATTTGCCAGGCCAATGCCAAAAGGAGAATGCATTAAAAAATCGGTGAGAGAGTGGAGACGGGGGATTTGGCTGCCAAAAAATGTCTCAAATGAGTTTTTCCAGCTAAACTGGAAACTTGAAACTGTACGGCGACCATTAAACTGTCGTCGAACATTCCCAGCTTGGCGAATGCCCCGGCAATTTGCAACATTTTCCCTGCTAATTAAAACACTCAAATCCATTTAGCAGTCCCGAGGCTCGGTGACTAGGAGGGAAGAAAACGAGGCTGCCCCTTAAGCCGATTAGCGCATCGAATTCCAAGTCAGGGCGTATGACAATCGAGGCCTAGACTTCACTTCCCCTGTCATGACAATGTTATCAAATATCAATAAAATGAATGGAATACGAATACGAACGGAGGAGGACCCCATTCCCCTATTTTTTGTGCCGGCTCTGTGACTTGGTTTCTATATTTAGATGCATCCCATATAGTGCAACACTGTTGCAAATCGCTTTCAGATTAACGGATCGAAAGAGGTCGCGAGGTAGGAGCTAAAGTGTCTGAAGTCTTAACTCAAAGGAACACGATGAGCCATTCGCTGACTTTTTAGTGGCTTTCAGGAAATTTTATTAGGTAATACTGTGTTGTCATGAGTCTTAATCATGTGTTTGTTTTTATGGTCGGTTTTAATTTTGTTGTTTCAGGAGGTTCAACATGTTAGTGGTTTTAAATTACTGAGAATTTTATCAATTTCCCAATATTTAGAGGCTAAACTGATGAGTCTAATAAAATGAGGTTCAAGATAAGGCATTTGCAATGAGTAATTTTATTAAGCCTGAGATCATGTGTTTATTTTTACTATGACTGGACGGCGGACTATTTTATTACAAGGTTTTATATTGTAATTATACATATTTTTTAGCATACTCTTTGGAACGTTTAATAAGCCAAAAATAAAACACATTACGTTTTTTTTATTAAAAAATTGCCCTATAAATCAAAACCTTAGTTTCAAATTTAAAACCAAAATATTTAAAACTGTCATTTGAAGCAAGTGAGCAATTTCTTATATTTCCTAGAACTAAAACAAATTGGTTTAAAGGCCAGGACTTTATAAAGCGTACCCACTTATTAGCACATGATAGATTGCTGCCGGCTGAGAGCACCGTTATTTGCACTTTACTTTACATTTTAACAACGGCCAAAACATTTAAGCCAAAATCAACATGCCAGCGACGACAGAGTCATAAAACAGCAAAGAAAATGCAGCGCCCAGCTGAAGGAAAAGCAAATGCAAGGCGGTACAGGGGCGGTGGGTAAAGTCTTGGGAGGGGGATGGGGGGGGCCTTCGCAGAGGGATGCAGTTGGCAAGTGGGCGGGGCATCAAGGGGGCGGAGGGGAGGCAGCAGGGGTAATTGCAACTAGTGATTTTCGCGCATGTTTCATAGTTTTAGGTGGTTGCTCTGCCAAAAGTTGTTTGTTGCTGTTGTCGCCTGTCGTTGTCATTATGTGTGCTCTACTAAACACTGAGAGAAAATATTTGAAATTAAAGAAAAACAACAAGATTATTTTAAAAACTATGGATTCATTTTATAAAGAAATTTACACTTTTAATATACAGTCAATCAATGGACTTTTCTCCATAAAAATGAAAATACCTATTATTATTTTTAACACCTTAGCCTGAATTTTTGTTTAAAATAAAAACATTTATCTTATATATCAATAAAATATTTTTTGTGTGTTTGTAATATCTACTCTGGGGAAACATTTCATTAATTCTTAAAATGGGTTTTAAAGATATTACCAATTTAAACCCTAAAAACGTGTATGTGAGGTAATATTTTAATCGTTAAATTCAAAACTTAAGATTTGTTATCAACCACGTTTTTGGATATTAGAATGGACTTGCGAACGATTTTCTCCAAATTAGAAGCCAAAATTTCTGAGAGTGTAGTCGCGTTTAGAGCCCAGGAGACTGGGTACTGTGTGTGTGCCCTGTCTCGTGCAATTTTCAAATCAATTTTGTTTACTTTTTATGCAGCGAACACTGAAGCGACAAACACGCACGGCCACTTTCCACAGTGGGCCCCCCCTACCCACCACTCGTCATATTCCCCCTGATCGCCAGTTGAGTTCACTTTAGTTTAGTTCACTTTGAGTTAAGTTCGGTGCATCGTGTGTTTAACAACATTTTTATGGTTTGGCACACACCCCAAGATGATGGCAAACAAAAGGAACAGAAATGGGCAAACAAACTTGCTTGTTGTTCGATGGCTAACTGTAAATTATACATTTCATAATTTTCGCTACATATTTCATGATAATCGCATGTAATTGCACTTTATCTACACCTTTCCATCCCTGTGCAAGCCAACTGAAATGCACATGCATATACACACATCTAAAATATCCCATGTATTTTTATATATTTACGATATATTTATTTTTTGTGAGGACAACCCCCGGCTTGTTTGCACCTTCAAGTTGCAACTGAAAAGTGCCGAGTGTAGAATGCGAAAATGCATTTTCAGGGTGCGCTTCAATGGCGATTTACATCGGCCGATAGCAAATTATGCGAACAAACGGTAAATGCACTCGCTTACAATTATATTTGGGTTACAAGCCTGGTCAGCAACCCCGAAAAAGGAGTTGTCCGGCATTATCCCTCGGGCCAGGGACTTTCACCGAAGTGCCGACGGCTTGCTAATGTCTTTCTACCTTCCCCACACAATTCCCCTCTCGGATTGTGATAACAACTCACGCGATTATCAATTTGACACCCAAACATTGCAATTGGCCAAAGGAGCGATCACGAAACGGTGGGCAAAACACGGCACCCAAATGTTCTTTTGGCTAACAACTAAAGAGGGGAAAGGGGCTACTGGTCAAATGCAGCTGGGTGCCGCGAGAAAATGACGTCGAAAAAGGGGGCAAAAATAAAGCGCTAATATAGCAATTTGGCACTGCACAAAAAATGTAATAAAGCCAATTACTTTTTTTTTATAGATATTTTACGACCTTTCTACTTGGTAGTGAGATGTTGGGGCTTAAAATTGCAGTAAATATAATTAACTCTGCTAAGGGGTTAGTACCATGTATATGTATATATCTTTTGTTTTAAGACTAAACTAAATTTTATGTAGAAAACTATTTAAAAAGATATTTAAAATTGGTCTACAAATAAACAAAGCTTTTTGTGTCACATGTTAAATTAGTTTCTTTAAGTTAATGATTTAATATTTGTATTATTTTTAAAATCATTTCCATTTAGTATAATATTCTTTTGATAAGGGTAGGTATAAATCCATTAATAATTAAGTTCCAGTTATTCATTATGATAAAACAACTTTTACTCATCTGCATAATTTGAGTGTAAGAGAAATGTCCAAGATTGGTTATTCAGAAGGCATTTTCCTCGACAAATTCGAATAAACGATTCGAAGATATGGCGAGAGCGAGAAGGAGACGGCGACTTTAATTATGCTGTCAAAGTGGCTTAAAAAAGACTTTCATCTTTCACCAGACCAGACCCGAAGAGGCTCCCAAGGTCCAGCTAAGTAGAGGAAAAACGAAAATAAATTCGAATTTATAATCGCTTAATTACATTTGACATGACATGTTGACGGAGTGGCGAATAAAATGCTGTTGTATCTGTCTGCGTGGCCGTTTGTGTATACAAGATCAAGTGGCATTAAAGCAGCAGCGATTGGAACAATTATAACAACAACTTTTTAACCGACAAATTCTCTTTCAGTTTTAAGAATAATAAATGGTGAAATTTCCTAGTTTCCTCATTTCGAAATGAGAAACGGAAAAAGAGAAAACAGAAGAGTGCAATCTAAGGCAGTTGTCTAAATATAATGAGAAAGTATAATTAATATAAAGAATCTATATTTAAAGTTGTATTTTATTTGATATTTTTACTAACAAAGTGAATAAAATTCATAAAGATTATTATTTCAGGTAAGTATCAATTATATTTGATTTTCGGCTTTTATCTAAAGCTGGTATATAGTCTAATATATGGTTATAAATGTAAGAGACAGTGATTATTTAAATTACCACTGTTTTAGGTGACTATACTATTACTCTTAGACGGGTCTGCCTGTAAATCGATTTACTTAATGAGACTATTAAGTTCAGTAAAATCGTTAATGCTGTTTCAAAATCACTTAGCAAACCGTAGAGTGCACACTGCACTCCCTGGACAATTCATTTGAATTAAGTGGAAAAAAAGGGAGAAGGAGGCTGAGCCATAAAAGAGTTAACTCGGGGTAAGCAATTTGCGCAGGCGCTTTCAGCTGAGCCGATGACATTTATTGTAGTGCCTTAAAAAAAATTAAAATAAAATGCATAAAAAGATGGGGAAAAAAACCAGGAGATGTGGAAAACAAAAGGCGGCCATGTTGCGGCCAACCGCAGAGTTATTATTTAAATGTGCATTGCAGTAAAAATCGACAGTTGGCTGTCGTGGCCCGCCTGCTTCTTTTCCCTTTCCCCTTTCCCCTTTCCAAAACCCAAACTCAAACCATAACCCTTACCATTTCCATTCCCTGACATGTTGTCATCAACCTTTTCGCTGCTCTGCGGCTGCGGCGGCGTCATAATTAATAAGAGAAATCCCTTTTCAATTTGACGGAGTGCATTTGTCATTGCATTTAATTTGCGGAGTACGCCGCGGACAAGGACGAAAACGGGGACGAGGACGAGGACGAGGACAAGGACTCCGGAAGCTTGGACAAAACGGGGAGCGTTCCAATCGCCTGGTGTCAAGTAGGGGCTGTTCCCTTCGGCTCCTTTCTGTTTTTCGGTTTTCACACGAAACATTATTTAAATGCCCGCCTAGAGAGCGCTTGAGTTGGCAGCAAGGACTCCGCAGGACTCGCGCTAAGGATGCGAGCCAAATGAAACGCGTTAATTGATTTTTATGTCGTTATGTTTGTCGCTTTGGTCGGCATCGATAGTGGAAAAGGGTCCTTTGGGAAACAGTTGGCTAATAGTCATTTAAGTGGCTAACAGTTGGTCTAACTGGGTGGGATGGTGGCCCAAGTTATGGCTGATTGGTTGCACGGGCTGGGGATTAGATAAAGATGGTAGAAAAATTACAAAATGGAGGAGCGTTAACAATAGATAATGAGTTACATTAATTATAAGTTAATATTTTTAAAAATATATGTAAATTTCCACATTTGTTTTAATAATAAACTATACTGCTTGATTGGTATAATATTTTTCTTATATATTAGTATCCATAATTCCATTTTACTGTATCTGACTCAAGGTCTGTATACATGAATATAAAAGCCACATTTAATACTTCTAGTATATAAATTCTATATTGTTTTATTAAACCCCAATTATAGATTTATAATCGAACTTACATATTGACAGAGTTAGGCAATTAAAAGTTAAATTGCTCTAATAATTCAAATTAGCTGCATTGCTTGTTACTCATATATTACTAAATATATTTCCTTACGTGCACCTGAGATGCAATCACCTTGATTTGCTATCTGCCATTAATCTCCATCAGTGACCATGTACACACAGCTATCTTCCCATTTAGACAACCCATTTATCTACCATTTCCCACCTCATAACCCTGAGTCTCTGCTCATTTCCTCTGCCCACAAATGCGTTTGGCAAATTTGCAGTAAGCCAGAGTCAACGCCGTAGGCCTACTTAACGCAGCAATGGCCCAAGGGCATTGCCAATCACTTGCGGCCCCCTGAATTTTCCCGATATCCCCTGAATTTTCTTACTCCCCCAATCCACCGATTTTCCAGCGGAAGCGGATGCATTTGAGGAGCCAAGCCAAAGCTGTAGCTGAAGTTGTTTGTATTTTAAATTGGCAACGCGCTTTTGCACATCCGTTAGCGAATACACGATTAAAAGGGGAGAACGAGAGGGGTTGGGCGGGTGAAAAGCTGCACTGAGAATAAATCTTGTTGATAAAATATAATACCTAATTGATTCAAATCAATTTAGTTTAGTTTACATCAACTTGTTAATATTGTTAATATTAAAATTCTCAAATGAACTTTCTAATAACTAAAATTAGAAAAATCATGACAAATATTAAATATAAATAATATATAACATGTAAATCATTGTTTGCCAATAAAAATGGGCACCAGCAGTGGGAATCGAACTTGGCCCTTATTTTCGGAGACACCTTCTGCGGGATCTTACATAGTTCGCATAAAATGAACTGCCTTTTAATTTAGGATAATTTTCGCTGGTAAAGTAAACAACAAAATTATATATAATTCTTTTAAAAAGATACAAATAAGTGTTGCAGTGGAAAAGTGGGAGGGGGGGCAATAATTGATTGCCTAACCGATTGGCTGCAGCATCAGCGACAGCTCAAAATGCGCAAGCAACAGCCGGTGAGGCGGGCCAAAAGCAACCGTTACCTGTGCCCACCTGCCACCCAATACGTTCCAATGCCCCCCCGCCCCGCCCAATGCCGCCCATACCCTCCCCCTTTCCAGCCACTTTGCCCAGATGAGATTTTCAATTTGGCTAGGGCTCGGCCCGAAATGTTTGCGTATTAAATTTGCATGGAAATCTGTCTATATTGACCGAGAATGGCCAATGCAAATGTTTGCCGGCCAAATGAATGGCCAGCGGACACCCGTACAGTGGACACTGTGCCCCGCGGACAGCAGACAGCTGAGATCGGCCATTGCACCCGGCAAATGGTGAACCAACATCGGACATCGGACATCGGGCATTGGCATTTGCCTTCGCCAATGCTCTTTGGGCATTTTTAATACGCGTTTGCGTTTGGCTTGCCGTTTGCATTTGCCAAATGTTATCAGTCCAGGCTACGACATCATCATCATTACACAGAAAAAAAAGTATTGTCTTAAACCGAAAATGAGAGAAAGCATAAGACACTTTGCGTATTTTATTATAAGCTGGTTGTGATATTTATTTTTTTCAGTTCTGGTTAAACTCTAAATGCTTTATTTTATTGACTACTGACAATTTCGTTGGCATTCACTTATATAAAGTCTTACTTATTATTACGACACTTAAGATTTATGTGGTCTTTAATACCCCCACAAAAGTGCATTATATAAACCAATGCCTTTCATTTTATGATTTCTTCTTATAACTATATTATATTTATTGCAATTTAGATGCAGATTAAGCCAAAAAAAAAATATACATTTTATATATTGACACAATTATATCAAACTAAATAAATAAATAAATAAATAAATAACTCCAATTGGTGGTTATACAAGAACTGCTTTGTTTCTTAACTTATTTTTATTTATTATTTTTATTATAATTAATTTCTTTCGGTGCATTAATATCATCATCGTGGGCTTTGTCAGTGGCCGGTCCAATGGCCTCGGTTGTTATCGATGAGGCCTACGCCTGCTATCAGCTATCAGGGTACAGTTGCGCCACTGCCCCCGGGGCGTGGTTGCCCCCTTCTGTTGCTGCACCCCCCTGAAATGCGCCACCCATGCATTGCCCAACCCCCCTGATTGCACTTAGAACGGGGAAAAGCAAACATTTTGCTTGAGTAACATTTGTAACTGCTGTTACTGCTGCTCGCCTCTTTTGTTTTCAATTCAACAGCAGCTTCTTTTTATACCCTTGCTGGGCATATTAATAGTTATACAAAAAGGTTACCATTAGCTAAGGTTAATTAAAATAATTTTGCATAACTTTTAAGAAATACATATGGTTGGAAATCTAAAATAAAATGGCCAAATATTTCCTTTAGAAACCCCTTTATAATTACATACTATATTTATCAATTCTGTGTAAGATAGTTATTAAAAAAACAGGATTTTCCAGGGTAAATGATACTTCGATTTCATAGCCAAGTCTCCTGTTTTTCTTGTCTTTTTTGCTTTCAGCTGTCTGCAAATAGTCGGAAAAAGTCGGGAGTCGCTCTCTGCGTTGATATGTGGACACATGTGGACTACTGGATGTCCAGTCTACATCATGTCATGTCATCAAGCGTCAGACTTTGCACAAACAGTTTCAAATTGATTATTTGCCGCTGCAAATTAAAATTAAGTCATTAAGTCTGTCAAATGGACAAGCAGAGTAAAGAAAATGGAGAGGATGCATCACCATCCAAAGGGGAATGGAATGTGTTAATTAACTTTGAAAGTGTATTTCAGATGGGTTTTATTTAGTTAGAGTCGAGTGACCATGAGACTGGTCAACTTATAATTTAGTATTTACAATTGACATTCACTAAAAGTACAGCTTCCGATAATATTCAAAAGCAATTGTTTGAAAACATATATGTAAAACATTAAACCGCAATCAATTTTAATTAAGTAGAAAATCATGTAGCTCATTGCCTCATGTCTTATCAATAATATTGCGTTGCATTTGCATTTGCAGCTGGTGCATCGTTAGATGAAACAATAGAATTCGCCAGCTGACTTCCTCATTGACCCCGCAATTTGAACTCGAAACACGTGCTTATCAATTACGCTTGGGTCCCCAGGCAATGACACATTTTGCAAAAATAATAGAGAACACGAATTTAAAAAAAAAGACCACTGCAGGCATTAACAATTTACAATATTTATTCATTATAATTTTCTATTTATTTTAATTGATGACTTAATGGCAAAAGGCTCAAGCGCTTTTATTGTTGTCACAACTGCAATTGCAATCATTATGACAGAGTCAACAATAAGCTTCCATGTCCCTCTCCTCGGAAAATGCCCCTGATAAGCGTTTTCCATAATTGAGACTAGCCAGCGAGACAATAAATCAACGATAAATATATTGTAGGCAAAATGTTGTTTTATGGGGAAAATTTTAATTATTTAATCGATGGTTCTGGCAGAACAGGGATGCAATTTATGTGGAAAATAGCAAAATATTGTACGTACATATGTGGTTACAGATAATTAGTAATATTTATCTTGCGTTTTTCTGACTAAACTTTTTAATTAGGTAATTAATGAAAATTTTATAAATTTTATACATTAAAATATTAAATGGTTTAAATTTCGTCATCGTTTCTCGCGTTTCGTAGAGTATTTATAAAAGACTTTCATAACTTAACTGACCATCTCGCCTTTCTGCTTAGAAATGGTTCTAAATTTAGCGTTATAACCGCACGAATTTGCAATGAGCAATTAAATTCTGCGTGTTGCAGGGGCCTGATATTTATAAAACCCACAGCCCAACACCCCAGCTCCCTGAATTGAGGCCACAAATGAAGGTGGATCCATTTCCAGCCACTGAAACAGCAGCAGCAACAGGGAAAACAGGGAAAACAAGGAAAACAGGACTAGTCGATGACTGATGATGAGTGGAAAAGAGGAGTTGAGGGAAAAACGGGGACAGTGCGGTCTGCCTGGAATGGACAGTGATGGTTGAAGATGAGGAGCGAAGGGTGAAATTCAATTACATGTTTGTGGCATGCCGCAATGCTCAATAATGCAGTTAATATTGACAGCAGCACTGGAAAGGGATGCACTGTCAGGTTGTCTCTATGTTTTCCCTGGCAAAACACACGGTCTACTGCATCTAATTCAATTTTCAAAACCCGAAAATTCTGTTGACCCAACTGCGTTGAAGGGTTGATAATCGGGCGCCCCCCCCCTTCGAAAAATCCCATTCCCGCCCACAAAGTGTTTATAAGTTTTTGGCTATTTGACTGTTTGCCTGTTTGTTGCCGTTGTTGTGGCTGCGGTCCGAAATGGAATTTTGTTAGCTAATTGAATTTCAGTTGCAACTCATTTGCCATGCACAGCATGAAGGGGGAGGGGGGCAAAAAAAGGGGAGCCTGGTTTGGCTTTTGGCCATTTAATTGCTGTTTTAATTTTGCAAAACAACACCAGCACCCGTTTTGGTACAAAAAAGGCAACGAATCGCTTTTGGGACAAAGAGTTTGGTGCGTTGTTGCTTTTGCTATCGATCAAGTCGGAGACAAAAACAAAAACAACCACAACACACATTATGTTGATTAATGCAACAAAAACGCCCACAAGGCAAGCTTAAAAAAAATAACAAGGAAACGAAAAAAAAAGTTAAATACAAGAAAGAGGAAGTACGTTGAAGTAGAAAAATTATTTTGAAATACTCTTTCCAAAAAAATACACATACATATATAATATGGATTTGTAAATGTTTAAAAAAATCGATTGAAAAAAAACAGGAAACAAATAACAAATTTGTTTCATTAATATTAATAAATTAAATTTAGAATTCCGCATTTTAAAAAGAGTATTAAAAGCTTCTGATTTACTCAACTCTTTCCATTCTTTTAAAAATGTTTCATGGCATGTATATTGTACATTAATTTATTTGCCAAACAAATTGCTGTCAAATAAGGAGAGGCTAATTATTATACCCATAGCTATCTGTCATTCTAATTTATTAAAATGATTGTGCAACTTTTTCTTAGAGATTGGCATATAATACCAGCATTAAAAGAAAGTTTGGCAACTCTTTTTAATCGTCAGCGGTGTTATCTTTATTGTCTAAGTGAGAACTTATTTTTAAATTTGATTTTTCAAAACCACGAAAGATACAAATAAATTCAGACCCTCCACTCAAAATGAACATAAAAAATATTGTAGTAAAAAATAGATTTAAATACGCGTGACATGCGCCTGACTTTTGCACTCTGCGCGCGCCGCCACAAAAAATAAAACCGAAGTAGGTAAAAGATAAAAAAATAAACCAAATCCCAATGAAGGCAACAAAACCGCAGCTGCCCCGCCCCCCGTCCACCAGCCACCAGATCACCCCATAGTTCCCTCTCTATAAGCCCAGTTCCCTCCTTATCCTCACAGACTTTCAGTCAGCACAGAGCTTAGCACAGTTTGCGTTTCGGGCACACACAACTCACTCGCATCGTGTGATTATTTTGGTTTTTATATTTTATATATGTATTCATGCACAGCGAAAAAAGATGACTAATATTACCACTATTACGTATTAGAAAATTGTTTAATGACATTCTTAAAAGTTTTGCAAATACGACAATTTATTTTATTCTGTTAAATATTGTAGGAATTTTGGAAAAAAATTGGCTACTGTCACTACTCCAAATAAATTAAGTTGTAAGCATTTTTTATGTATTTACGATCATGTATTTATGGAATTGTATTTATATTTCATTTTGAGGGCTTTTTATCTTTCGATGAATTTAAATTATATTAAATAAAATAGTTAGGTTTTATACCCTTGCAGAGGGTATTATAATTTTGGTCAAAAGTGTGCAACGCAGTGGAGGAGACATCTCCGACCCTATAAAGTATATATATTCTTGATCAGGATCACCTCCTGAGTTGATATAAGCATGTCCGTCTGTCCGTCTGTCCGTCTGTCTGTCCGTCTGCCTGTTTCTACGCGAACTAGTCTCTCAGTTTTAAAGATATCGAATTGAAACTTTGCACACACCCTTCTTTCCTTTGCACGCAGTATATAAGTCGGAACGGCCGGGATCGGTCGACTATATCCTATAGCTGCCATATAACTGAACGATAGGAAATGCCATAACTCTGGTGTTTGTAAAGTTAGGAAGTTGGGATTTTCTATGGCTTTTTTATTTGGCCAATCAATTCGACCTACCAAATTTCATAAGGATCGGCCGACTATATCCTATAGCTCCCATATAACGATAGGAAATACCATAACTTTGGTGTTTTTAAAGTTAGGAATTTGGTATTTTCTATGAATTTTATATTTGGCCAATCAATCCGACCTACCAAATTTTATAGGGATCGGCCGACTATATCCTATAGCTGCCATATAACTGAACGATTGAAAATGCCATAACTTTGGTGTTTTTAAATTTAGGAAGTTGGGATTTTTATGAGTATTTAGAATGCATTATATGAATAATTTTGGAGAATATTATTTACAGAATATTCTGCAAGGGTATATCAACTTCGGTTCCGCCCGAAGATAGCTTTCCTTTCTTGTTTCTAATACATTCATTTTATTTGTAAATAATAGCTTTTAAATTATGTAGAGCCTAAATAGAATCACTTTTCAGGCTAATTTTATAATATCTATAAATATATAGAACTGAACCTTGCTTACATATGTTCTTATTGGACTAATTTTCTCCCTGTGCATTCGTATATTTATTCAGAGTTTTGTTTTTTCCTCAGCTGAGCCTTAGCGCATGATTCATGCTGTGATTTCCTGCAAAAAAAAAAAAAAATTATAAAAAAGCGAAAATCTTTGCGGCAGCCTCAGCTTTGGCCAACAACAAACAAAATTGACGTGACTATGACATGACGCGATGGTTGTTGTTGCTGATGTTGCTGTTGTTGTTGTCGTTGTTGTGGCAGTGGTTGTTGTTGCTGGTTGCCCGCTTGGGCATTATTATTTGCAATTGCCGTTTGCTGGCTTTGCCCGTTCTAGTTGCTATTGCTGATTGCCATTGTCTGCCGAAAAAGCAGCAAACTCCAGCGGAAAAAAAGGAGAAAAATAAATGTATAAAAAAAGAGCTGGCACAGCTTCGTCCAGCAGCAACACAAACAACAACAGCAGCAGCAACAGCAGCAACAGCAACAGCAACACGAGCAACAACAATCGCTCCGTCTACGTCTCTTTTTGATTGTGTTGCTCGCTTTGATTGAAGCCTTTCACTCCATGCAAGGCAATTGTCGTTGATGTTGCTGCTTTTCGTTTTGTAGTTTTATTATTGAAATTACCAGCAGTAGCAACAACAAATGCAACAACAGCATCAGCAGTACCGTCAGTTCTTTAGCTACTAAACATAACTTAACGTCTATGAAACAATTAACGAAATGCTGCAGAAACAACAGCAACTGAAATTGATGTCAATATAATGGCAAAATAATGGCATAGCTTCAATATATCTTTCCGACTACACTGGACCAGCGATTGGTAACAAAGAACACTCAACAAAATACTATTGAAGATCTTGACTTTACTGCCAACGTAGTAATATTACATTTTAAAGTTAATAAAGTGTCTTAAATAATTATAAAGTTAAGATTCCGGTATAAAATTATATTAACTTTTCATATGACTATCAACGCAGAGTAATTGAAATAAAGTGATGAAAGTTAGTTTAAAAGACTTCAAGTTTGTCGACAGTTTTTGCATGTAATTCTTCCTTCTTAAATTAAAAATTCTGAAGCAATAAAACTAATATTTTAAAGTTAAAAACATTAACAATTTTATATTAGAGATTAAGTTAGCAAGTGATTGAATAAGAATGAAGTTTCTTTGTATTGAACTGCAATTATCTCTGTATACGCTTCTGCAAGGCAGAGTATGTAAGCGATCAAACTTAATTAAAGACTCTTAAAAGTTTGTTTACCTTAGAAAGCTATTTTGTTGACTTAGGACTATTTAGTTTTCGCTCAGTGTACGAGTATTGATGACGCTGATTGCTGACTTGGCCGACACGTTGCTGGTCTTTGACGTTTTCAAAATGATTGCAACGAATTACACACAACGGCAACCGAGAGCCGAGCAAAACCTTTCATAAAAACAATGCCAATGCTGACATCGAATCAATGTAACTACCAGGCTAAGTTAAGACTCCACTCCACTCCAATCCCATCGGCAATCCACTCCAATCGACTTCAACTCGACTTGGCCGAAAGGAAGGAGAGACAGGGCAAAACAAAAAACAGACGGCACATTAAACATGCATCCTGTCTGTGCCAAGGTTGCCGCTCTGCAACTCTGCAACTCTGCCACTCGGTTGAAAAAGCCAGCCTCAGAGAGAGATACTTTGCCACCAACGCCGACGCGAAGAAGCAGGTGTTACCAACAATTACTTTGCACACGGCTGGCTGCTCCCTCGCAGATGAAGACAAAACCAAAAAGACAAAAAAACAACTAAACAGAAAAAGAAACCAAAAGACCAACTCCAACACCGGCAACAACAGCATGTTGCTGCTGCGCCAGTTGTTGTTTACAACTAGACAGCCTCTAAAGCTAGACTCTGAGTTTTTACCCTGGCGGATGCTGGCGCATATTAAGCGCAAACTATTAAAAATAAATCATGGCACAGTATCAAGATCGGGGCAACGACGAAGACCCGGTCTTGGATGTTGCATGTGCTGCATGTTGCCGCTTGTATGTTGCTGCATGTTGCTGCTGTTGTGGCCAAGCGCCGTGCGCCGCTTTTGCATGCGACTGCTGACCACACAGGGAAAAAAAACAAAGCCATAAAAATTTAATACTGTCTGCTTCCATTTTCAAAATCTTAATAAAATTATATTTTTCATATCCATTTTTATAATATCAATTCTACCAACCACCCACTTCAAAAACTCATCAAAAGTTTAATTTGTGTGTAGTTAAAACATAAAGAGGAGTTTTACAGAAATCTTTTGCAATCAAATTCCAACCGAATTTGTATTGAATCCCGGATGATGTACAATTTATAAGACTGATTAAGATTAAGAATAGAAAATTATGTCTTTTTATGCTTTTTTGCTTGTTTTTGTCAGTGCACTGACCACTGTCCAACTTCGGGATTGGAGAATGCTGGCTGGTTGGTAGACCTTCTATAGGAGTTGCCAATAATGTCATTGTGCTGCAACTGCCATGCCAGAGGACAGCCAGCGATGCCCTGGGTGGACTATGTGGAGCAGTTGTTAAAGGACAAACAAAGGGACAAATGATTGTTGCTGCCGTTGCAGCGGAATCCACGTAGTAGATCGTACACTTAAAGAAATCAGCACATCAGGAAGAGAAGAGAATCATAACTTAAATGTGAAAGATGTTCAGTGTTATTAAAAGTCAATTTGTTTGCGAACATTGCTCAAGATAAAGTTTAAATATTATAATGTTGATTTGTCTTTATCAGGATCAAATATCAGTAAATAGTAAGTTGTAAGTTAAAGAGTTTAATTTGCTTTAATGAAATAAAGTCATCATTTTTTGCATCACTTTAATCCTTAATAATAAAAATATATTATAATATTTATTATAATATTTTTATTTTTTGGCCAGCGTAGTCAGAGATTGCTGAGGGAGTTAAGAACTAAGCTGAGCTAGGGGCTAGTTAAAGCTTATGCTGCTAGGGGACACATGATGTTGCTGCTGGCGCTGATGTTGCTGATGTTGCTGCCGGGAAGGGCCAGATATTGCTGCCAATTTCGGACTGATAAGTGAATCATTGCAATGCTCGCTGCAGCGAGGGATACCACTATATTCGTGTTCCTCCGCAGCATGATAAATAAACACAGAGCACATGTTGCACATGTTGCTGCTGTAATAGCAATAATGGTTACCAGCAATCGCAGAGGAAGCGATCGGATCTCTAGTTGGGAACTTATTATAGATAGATAGACACCAACTGCTGCTCATTATGACTGGCCTCGCTGCCATGGCCCGGATATTAGTGTCACATGCAACAGATTTGGCTAGGGGCAACATGTTGCTACTGCAGCGGATTGCTGTTCCTGCCGTTGCATATCCGGCTGCCCACAACAATTGCGCGGCATTTAACTGCCAAA
Source organism: Drosophila fuyamai (assembly GCA_018153365.1). NCBI lineage: Eukaryota > Metazoa > Arthropoda > Insecta > Diptera > Drosophilidae > Drosophila > Drosophila fuyamai. The sequence continues at coordinate 10,493,679 of JAECXW010000155.1, forward strand.
TCAGCGTTACTTATTGCCAATACGTAGCAACAACAATTGCTAATGGCTTGCAGCCGTCGTCCATTGCTGCATGGCAGCAACATGCAACAAGAGTTGCTACCGTGCCTTAGACATTTCGCTGGACAGAACAAAAAAAATTTATGGTTTCCCTATTACGGCTTTGACATGTATTGGTGGAATTATTTTTAGATTTATTGATTACGCGTTCGTCGCTCGTCGCGTCGTCCGAGCAGCAATTGTTGTTGCTGCTGCTGCTGTTGCTGTTGCTGCCTGTAATCGCTTGGCTCTATTAAAAACAACAAAACGTTTATGCCCCTGCCTTTTGGCACGGATGTGTGGGCAAAGTCAGCGGCCAGTCAAGAACGAGCACGGCAGCAACATCGATTGCTGCTGCTAATGTTGCTGCTGTTGCTGCTGTTGCTGCTGCGTGGTCGCTACTGTGGGCCACTTAGTTTGCTGCATCCAGCCGATCGTCTGACAGCCGTTTAATATTGAAAACGTTGACCGGGAGGCGCCCTAATGGGGCGAAAAGATTGGATTGGCATGCCAGCCAGTGAAAAGGAGGGGAAAATAAGACAGACTTCCCAGTACCGGTTATCCCAGCCAAACCAGTCAAATTTGTTATTGTCGCTCGCTGATAAGCAGCAAAAGATCTCACATTAGCCGGGCCCACTAAATGTCCGGGAAAAAGCTTTACAAAATTTTACGATCTCAATTAAATGTCAAATGAAATGCCACAAAATTGCTATTTATGCGACGAACCCGAGCCAGTGGACAATCGCAACAGCAACATTGACTGCGACGGCAACGATTCCCCGTGCAAGACCGTCTACGATCGTTTCTAGGGAAATAAAATCAAATAGAAAATCCAAACAAAAGCAGAAAATGCACTTGAAAAAGGATATAGAAATTTTAGAATTTTAATTATTTATCATCTATTTTTAATTGTTCAAGTGATTAATCTTCTTTCATATTTTTTCTAATTTATTAAGAATTGTGCATATTTTGTTGGTCAAGGCAATAGTTTTACCGATGCTTAGATTCAAAATGATTTTTTACTTCATGATTTATTTGAACTTAAATATAATTTAAAAATCAGTTTCTTTTAAAATTAGTTATGCTTAAAAACAAGTAAACTTGCATATCTGAAGTCTAATTTTAGATTTATTTAAGTGTAAAGACCGCCACTTTGGTTTTAGCTCTGCGGCAAGCCGCCACGTTTAATATCACATTTTGATCATGACAATTTCTTTGCCATGTTTATGCAACTGGCTGCGTTCAATTGACAATCTCTGGATGGCGTTTTACGGGGGGATTTTGCTGTCGGTACGGCGGCTGTGAAATTCGATATTTATGCAGCAGGTTTTGCATTTTATGCTTATCAAAATTGTTCGAGTCCGTATTAAGTTTCACGCACAACTCGCATGCGGGCCAAGCGAATCCCCCAATCCGAATCGCAGTCCCAATCCAGAATTCAATCGAAAAAAATGCACCAAATGCATGACAATTAAACGATCGCCGGCTAAGGAGCACAGGGACAATCCTTAAAATGTTTGCCCCAGCACGATGCAGTGGCATCTCGCAGGTTTTTTTTTAAGTTCCACAGGTCTATGAAGACAAAAGGCCACGGCTGCGATGATGGGGTGTGTCCGAGACACACAATGTTTACTTTACAATTCAATTGAAAGTTATTCCACTCACGAACTACTTAAGACTCGAGTGCCAGGCAAAAATAAAAAAGAAGCGACAATGCGACGCTGGGAAAGCGATTGCAACTGCAACTACAAACTGCAGTAACGGGCATATTGCACACGTACTGCAATTGCTGTTGCTGTTGCTGTTGTGCAGCAACTGTTGCAGTTGCAGTAGCAACAGTTGTCGCTTGTAAGGTTAAGGCAGCCCCGGGCTCTGCCGCTCAGTTCGGCTTAGTTCGGTATCTGTGTTGATCATTTGTAAAGCGCAATGAGACAGTTTGCTGGATCACCAAGAATAGAAACTACTCTTTGTTTAAACAAATCGGGGAGAACTATCATTGCTACATCTATAATTATAAAAAATAACAGTCAATTTGTATCCACATAATATAACTGGAAAATAAATAAATGGAAAATATTAAAATTTTTCCAAATCAATAGCTAGTATATTTTGAAAAAAATAATTGATTTTTTTATAACATTTTTGTGTAAGACCTGCAAATTAATTTTTAATATTTATTGAATAATAATTTGAATTATTTAATATTATTCTTTTAGAGTTGTAAAACAATTTTTATTAACTTATTAAAACACATTTTAACAAGTAGTTGTCATATTCTTTTCATTAATTTGATATTTTTAAGCTTTTGTTTTCCGATTTTTCTTATCGACTTGTACTTTTTAAATATAATAAGAGCTTTCTGAATTTTGAATTGTTAAATATATTGTAATACTTATCTAACGCAAACTACTCACAATGCAGTAGTGCCAGCTGCAATTTAATAGAAGGCCGCAGCCTGCACCATGACAATCGATTTGTGGCCCGATCTGTGTGCGATCGTTGCGGCTAGTTACGTGCCAATGCAAAGGGTTCAAAAGGGCCTTTCGATGGCTCCCAATTCACCGACACACATATGGATATCTATGCCCATTTTATAAGTAGAAAACCGCTGATCTTTCGCTTGGCCCCGTTTGTTACGTTACCAATGTTGTGTTTGCTGTCCATCAGATGCATACGAAATTTTAGTTGCTCTGCCGGGAGAGATACTTAAAAGCAGTCAAAACGAAACCAACTAGGAAACGAGTCGAAAAGGAATTTAGTTGCTGCCGCAAACAGCAGCAACAAATGGCAGTCTGAAGTTTACAGTTTGCCAGAGGAAAATGTCATTGTATGATAATGAGCTGGTCCGAGTCAGATGCAGCTGAATGAATGATAAAATATACTTTAAATGGTCGTTTCGACTCTTGTCCGTCTAGCCGAAAGCACTAAGAAAAACCATTTAAAATCGTACTTAAGCGATTGATGTGGGAACTATATCAGAAGTTAACAATGCCACAAAAGCGAAACATGGTAAAAAAAATTGTATTATAATTATTCGGAGTTTTTTAAATATATTTTATACCCCCTTTAATTTTATTTAGCATTAATATAGTGCTTACCTCTTTATATCTAAGCTTAAGATTTAAATAGCCTAATGTGCTATTAAATAAGATATATAAATAAACATGAAAAATATTGACTATGAGGAATATTATTATACTTAGATGTTATTTACTAATACAATTTAATTAATCGTTTTCTTTTACATAAATTTACATTATATATTACAAACAAAATTGTACATTTGGTAAAAAACTAGTTCGTTTTTATTATTTTATTTGATATAGAACAACACTTAATAATATTTTTGTGATCTTTTTTTATTGCAGCATTTTTCTGAGTGCATCTAGCGGTTCAGTTTGTGTTTCTGTTTTTTTTCAGCCTTTTTCCTCCTATTCCTATTTCTTTGAGCAGATCCACTTTAACTGGTTCACATCATTTCAGCCAAAGTAGCTCGCAGCTCGGCGACTTCTTGTCAGCTGCAGATGCAGGCGATCTCGGCTGGATTTTTCAACTGCAGTGGCTGCTGCAAGTTTGTCAAACGTTTTTGGGGTCGAAGCAAAGTTCATTTGGGTCGCTTTTTGACGTGCCTCCCGTTTCGGCTTTAAAGACTTGGCCGCGACGCGTGTTGCGCATGGCCAAGTGACTTGAACTGTGGCCCCAGATACTTTATCTACGAGATTGCAGTTGCAGTTTCAGCCAGGTACCACATAATTTGCCGAATACTTTTTTGAGTAAAAGCCCTCGCCTGGTCATAAACTAATTATTCGGCCGTTAAGGTCAAATTAAGTTTCGCTAACGGTTAAGCCCACTAAATGGAACATCAAAGCTCAAACTGCCGACTGCATTTAATTGCAGTTTTCCCACTGCGACCGCATAAATTAACGAGAAATATTCTAATTTGCAGACAGCCGATAATGTCGGACCTTAAATGCATTTTGGGTTGGAAAAACCTTTAACTTTTCCATTTTCCCCATTTAGTTTTGTTTCTTGTTCTTTCCGTATTTTCTGTTATTAACCCAATGCGCGTTTATAACGAAAAGACTGGCTACCTGCAATATGTGTATATAGTTAAAAGGTATGGGAGTGGATATGGGAATGGGAATGGGACAGGGGTTCGTTTGTATGAAAATTGAATTCTAAACAGGTCTCGACCGCCAACGCCCCACCCCAAAATGTGCGCTGAAGCACGCACAGCAACAACTCTATACATTTGGCGTTATAAAGTAGCAGCGTGACCAAATCAGATAAGAAAGTTGACACATTTTCACCATATATTTTGACATTTGACATTCCGCATTAGACGCGGCCCGTTGGTCAGCGGCAACAGCAACACCAACAACAGCAACACCAACACCAGCAGCAACACCAAAGGCACACCAGCAACACTGCTCCCTACATTACTCCCTGACTTTTGTTTGGGATTTCGCATGTTTCGCTTGGCATGATGGGGGTTGGCTTCGACTTGGGCCATAACCACTACAAGCTACAATACCAACTGACCGACCAGCGACCTTAGGTCGCTAAAAGGTTACTGAACCTGCAATTAAAACAGCAGCAGCATTATCGCGTATAAACGCCCACAAGACGCAGTTCAAGAAAGTTGTAGGCCCAAAAAAAAAAAAAAAAATGCGGGTCGAATCCCAGCAGGCAAATGAATTACGAGTACAAATTGTTTTTCTTTATATTTTTTTTTTCTGTTTTTGCCGCTCTGAAGTTGTCTATTTTAAACTGTAGCATTTTATGAGCTATTAAAAAATTATTGTAATGTTCGCCCGGCTTCCACGGCCAATGACAATGTGTAAAAATATTTTATGAAAGTGTTGAAAGCATTTCACAGCAGCCCCTCTCATGTGTCGGGTGAACTTGCCTGTTATCTGTTGGCAATTCGAATGTGTTTTTCGAGTGTGTCATCGTTAAAACGCTCGACTCGCTTTTTACGACTGAGAACTTTTCGTGTTTGCCCAAAACAAACAGCAAAATACTCTTTATCTCATACTTTACATATGCACTCTGATGTCATCTGGAGTGGAGTGATTCAGGAGCCACATTTGAAAATGATAAGTGCTCTAAATTTTAATTTCCTGCGTGAGAAAAAAAACTACATTATTGAACAAAGAAACGTCAGGAAATATTGTTCAGTATTTTTTAAAATTAATTTATAATTTTATGAAATATTTATAAAAAAGGCATTAAATGATATTTTTCTATGTATTGTTATATTTTAAAAATTAATTATATTTTGTTTTATTTAATGTAAAGTAATAATGGAAGCATTACTTTTTAATCTAAGAATTTTAATCTTTTTGTTTTTAAATCCAATTGTTATTGAGGTTGTTGTTGTTATTTATGACAACCATAAAGTTAGATATATATTTGTAAATAATATACATTTAAATAATTTGAAATCCCTACTTATTGTTTAAGTGCAACCAAAAGACACTTAATAGCGATTCTCCCCCGTTTATTATCGAGTCATTTGAGTGTCTTAACAGATCCGATCCCTGGAGATACCCTAACCCCTTCGAAAAGGGGCGCTAAAAGGGGTCACATAGACGCTGGGTGGAGGGGGGAGGGAAGGTCAACGACAAGCAGTTGAGTGAGAGCCTAATTGCTGGCCCCTCAACCCCCAGAAAAACTATTGCCCCATGTGGCACTAATTTGTAAATTGCCGCTGTAATCGCAAACATGCTCGACTTCCAAGCCATTAAGACTTATTAATTTGTGTATGAGGGTGGACCCGAATTTCATTGGTAGCTGTTGCTTCAATTATGCCAATGATTTATCGTATTGGGAGCTCCGAAAATGATTGTGAAATATTAAGTCAAGATTTATGCCCAGGAAAATGCGGCTCGAAAGATGGGGGTGTAGAAATGGGTGGTTACCACTGGGATATAGGGTAGATATACATATGTGCCTAGCCACGCATAACCAAATGCAATTTTGTGGAGGGGCGGCTCAGCTCGGCACAGAAATTATGGCATTGCAAAATATGATGTAGTAAGGGCGAGGCTTGGATTGGGAATGGAAATGGGAATGGGAATGGAAATGGGGCTGGGCTTCCCATCATTCATTGTGCCGAGCGGAAGTGCGTAGCATGTTCATTAGAAATGCAAACGCACCTTCGCCGCAGCGAACTCCTATTGTTGTCGGTTACATTCGAGTAGTTTGCTTGGAGAATTCACTATAAAAAATAATTCAGAATACCCTTGTAAAAGGAATTATTTCCTTATTTAAAGAATATCTATGAATAAGAATTACTCTCTGAACAGTTATGTGAATTGCATTTGTATTTAAAGGTAAAACTCCAATTTTATTAAGGAAACTACAACATTATTTTTATTAAGAGATAATACCCAGATTTTATTGAGGAAACTACTACATTTTTTATGAAAAGGTAATACCACAATTTTATTGAGGAAACTACTACATTTTTTATTTATATATTAATCTTTAGAGTAATTTTAAAATACACAATTGAATATAACTTTATGATCAGTGACTATTAGTGATTTAAGTTATAATTGGCGTAGTTATTATATATGAACTACTTTAATTTGTACGGTTGTAAATTGGTTTATTATGAAATTTATGTATCTGAAAATTAAGGCTTATTGCTTTCTTAAGCTTCTTAGTAAATATTTTTTTGGAACGCTTTAATTATTTTCTTTAATTGTTTGTGCTATAACCTTTCTAGAGTCAGACTATTGAAAGTTAAAATATATTTTTTCCCTTACAACAAAATAATTGGAATTTTAAAGCTTTTGAAATAATTATTTTACAAGTCCCAAGACAATGGCCAAATTAAAATTCATAAAATAGTTTCCTCTGAGTGCAGGAGGGCTCCGTCCGTTCGTTGACTTGACGGGGAGTTCAGTGTACGCCCCACAAATTATATGGCTAAATATTTGCCCGGCACTTTTGGTAACCGGCAATCAAAGAGTGGCTCGCTCGAATGCCAAATACCAAATCAGTAAAGTGGCAAAGTGGCAGCCTGATTGCGGCAAGTATGCTGGATTCTCGTTGCTGCTGCTACTGCTGCTACTTTTCTATCATTTCCATCGATACAAAAAAGTGAGGAAAAGCGAGGCGAAAACAAAGGCTGCTGAGTTACTGCTAATTGCATATTTGTCTAGAGTCGATGACCAAAAAGGGGCAAAAAGAGGGGGCTTGGGGTTGCAGAGGGGGTCAACTGTTGCTCTGACACTAAGTAGCGACAGGCGGTGGAACGCGTGGAAATTGCAAAAACTAATTAGAGCCTTTGCCCCAAGTTGCTGTTGCTACTGCTAGAAATTGCTGGTTTGGTACGCAGCAGCAGCAACTGCAGTACGTCAGCAACAGTAGCAGCGTTGCAAGTTTGCAGTTGCCGCAAAATGTTGCACGTTGAATAATTGCACTTCCGCTTGATAATGCATTGTTGGATTTTATAAATATTTGCCTTGGCCAGAGATTCAACGGGGGAACAAGATAGACGGGCAGACAGATGGACAGGTGAAAACGAAGGCTGAGCATGATTTATGTCGGCAACTCGGTAAATATTTCCTTGGTTTTATTGAAAACTTTCTGGAGCAGAGAGGCAATTAAAATATTTACTATTTAAAGGAATAACAGTAAGTAAAATGCTAAAAGACAAAATGAATCAAGTAAAAGCAAGTACAGAATTGAATATAATTCGAAATTTGTGTGCTATTAGAAATAAATTAGTTTCTTGCAAACAGATTTCCTTAATGTTAATAGACACTCTTTGGTTTTTGTTTTTTGTATCTTCCACTTTAAATAAGATAGCACCGCTGAATATAAATATTATAGTATTTTCAAATATGTCGTTGGTTTTTTTGTTAACTTTCCAATTTTAATCGCAGATAACATTTATATAATTCTTACTCAGAATATACTTATTAAATTGCTATTGCAGAAAGTAAAACAATTCAAAAAGATGAATAATTTTATCATAATATTCTAACAATACTTATTGTTTCTCCACATCACTTATAAAGACTAAAAAATATTATATATTTTTAAATACAAACAAAAATGGAATACGACAAAATTTCACATATTTTAAGCTTTCTGCATCAAGACAAAGTTTCCCAGTGCCTTTTTCCACCTGACTAACTGTATTTGTTTTCCACCTATTCGGCTGCGGGCTTATCCTTCTCCATTCTAACGAGGATGCAACCTGAGCTGTTATTTTCCCATTTGCCACACGACTCTTGCACCTCTGCCAGCCATCTTCACACCGCTGGCCATAATTATAGGACTCCCCGTCACCCCCCCACTATAATTATAATGCCATTTGGCGTGCAGTGTTGCAACAGTTTGCACCGCTCATCGTTCATGCGTCTTTGATTGCTTTGACTTTGCCTTCGGTTGCGGCTATTGCTGCTCTATCGCCTTGCAACGTGAACAGTCGGCGGCTAAATACGCAACACCATGGGGCCACGCCCACAAAAAAGCCCACACTCACGCACTCTCAGCCGTATGTAAATGCATAATTACAGCACGCGTCTAATTATGCAGGGGCGTGGCACGAAAAGGGGTAACAGCCCACGACGAAGTGCAATGGTTAGGCGTAAATTGGGGGAGAAGTCAAAAGTTTTTACATTGAAATAAATATTCAGAAGACTATTAAACTATGGAAACCTTTTTTCATTTTTTACATAGCTTTTTTAAAGAAAATATATAGATGCTTAAAATATCCTTTTATTTTAATCAGAAAATTAGCAAAATTAAATTAAATAAATTGGTTTATTTAATATTTATTAATGATAAGCAATTGTTACGGATTTAAAAATATATTTGAGAATCAACATTTACATTATATATTTTTAGATAATCTTATATTGATAGAATCAAGTATTATTTAAATTTAAAAAATTTGAACTTCACTCTTCTTATCTTAATTATTATGTAAATTTGGCAATGTCCATTTGAATAGTGATTCCTTAAAACCAAAAAGAAAACCTTTTGCCAAGTGCATGTAAAATACGTGCCCTATCGAATGACTCCAGTAATGGGGCGATGCCACGCCCACTGTCCCACTAAGGATGAGGATTTAGTTTGGCTGGCATTTCATCTTTTTTTTTTTTTTTTTTATTTTTGGGATCGACAGAGTGAGTGTCTAATGGCAAACGACACGTACGTGCCAATAACCATTTGTATCTATTTGTCAGGCTGCGTTTTGGCTTTGGCCTGGCCAGCAGACTTTGATTTAATTAACGTTACATTGACCAATTTTGGGCGCAACACGGCGCAAACCAAAACGGTTTTGGCCAGATGGAGGAGTTGCGCGGGATTTGGGGGCAAAGGAGAGTGCCAGTCATTACCATCATTAAGGCAATATCATTTTCAGGCTACTCGTATGGGCCTGGCTCGTACGTTTCCGAGAAACGCATTAGAGCCGCTCCAATATGGTCTAATAATTCATGCCACATAATATAATTATGGAGCGGACGGGCCAGACAGTAAGGCACGGCCATGGCCGGAGTTCCGATTCCATCCTGGTCTCCGCTCGCTGTTGCATCTCAAATATGATTGATATCTGTGGATGTTGCTGCCGTTCGTCAGTTGGATGTTGTTGCAGGTTGCTGCTGGGATGTTGCTAGTTGCTGCCGTTTACACAGATAAAAAAAAACTCTCCTTAAAATTTGATACTCGTAAAATAGATTACAACTTTTCGTATCTTTTCAATATGTGAATAGATTTCAGACTTTTTTTTAAACAAACAGCTAAAAGAATGACTTTTTTGCAGCTTTTAACACAAGCTTTGCATTTTTTATTAAGGAAGATATTTGCGAAAATTGGAGTGAAATTTTATAACGAATTCAACAAGGAAAGATAATCCAACATTTAGCCATTGTTTTCCAGGGTTATGATCAAAAAATCAAAACTCAAATTGATTGGGCTTTTTGAAATATATTTTTTTGAACTTTGGCCAAACGCACTGCCATAAAATGACTGTTAAAACTAGATTCCCAGTTAATTTAGAAATATGAATTTATTTATTCAAAAATAAACCAATGTTGGGCTTCATGTTTTTTCCTTCTTCATTCGCATCACTTATTTTTTTCTGTGTAGCTGCCTCGCGCATTCATCTTCACTTAGTTATGTCAGTCAGTTAAGGCAACGCGAAATGGAGCACATGTCTCAAAATGATGATGAAATGCGCACATTTTCTAGGAATTTACAGCGCCGTCGAATCGCAATTGGCAGTAGAGCGAGAGACTGGAGTTGCAGTTGCGGATTGGGGCTCATTCCGTGTGCCCAAGTTGGTCATCGGGCCATAATGAGTGCGGGCTTCGTGGCCGGGCCGCAACTGTCAGCTGTTGACAGCCGTGGCATGTCAACATGCTAAAATGCTAAAATGCTGGCCATGCAGCTAGAGGCATTGATTAAAATTGCTTCTTTTTACTGCGGCTAGCGCTTCTTATTCGATTGCGTTTCCTGGCATAATTAGAGATCAATAGATATCCCCAATACAGATTCCCTTCCTCATTTGTCAGACGGCAAAGGAGCTTAGCACTGAGAAAAATAAAATAAGAAGAGAAGACTCTTTAATACAAAATAAATCCTAATCACGACTGACCTCATGTTTTTACCACATAATGATAACTAGTTCTGGGAATTTATTGTAGTGCTATTTATGAACAGAACATTCAGAACATTTCAGTTTTAAGTCTTCTTAAAAATATATGAATTTTTTATTTATTCTATTTATTCATTCTATTTATTTATTCTGTGCTCAACCCAATTATTATAAATAGACAAAAAACAATAAAACCAATTTCTTTATTGTTCTTTCATTCGAATTTTGATTGATAAGATAACGATCTAAAATTAATAATTTGATATTATATTGATTAGTGTTTGACTGATAACCTTTGATAAAAACGAAAATTTATGGCTTTTTGATAAGAAATTTGATAAACAAGATTTTCAATTTACAAAATTTAAAGAAAAAGTTAAGTAAGTATAATGTGGTAATAGAAAGAACTAATTAACATGGTATTTCTCAAAAATATATAAATCATTATTAAACATAAGTCGTTTGTTTCATCGAAATAAATGGAAAAGCCAAAAGAAGAACCTTTATAGTGCTGTGTCCAAGATAACTTATTTCGACCCTTTCAACAAATGAGAGTTATTTAATTTTAGATGGCTTTCGGGCAGTGTACTTTAGCTGCCCAATGCTGATGAACTTTAAGTCGAAAGAGCCACAGGGGGCCATATGCAAAAAAAACGGGGTTTGTGGGGGAAAACTGATTGAATGCTTTGCTCCGCCATCCGCCGTTCGATGGCCATTAATATGCGCTCTAAGTGATGGGAATTACTGTAATTTCAGTGCAGCTAGACCAGCTCCCTGGCCAACTCTTTGGCTTTGGGCCTTAGCTTTTTTCTGGTATTTCACCCTCTCCCTCTCCCCCCTGTTCATTTTCTTTTTTTTTTTCTCGTTCCGTTCGGGGCGTTTGCAGTAGCCGTGTTCGTAATTGAAACCTCTTTAGTGTGGCTAAATGGCAGGGCCAAGAGCCGAGGGATGGGGAAATGGGGAAGTGGTGTTCATCCTCTGGCCAATATTCAAAGTGCTCTATGAGCCGAGCCGAGCCATCATTTTTGCATAGTTCTTGCCACGTTTCGCCGTTCATCGGTTTTCATGCGGTTTGATCTTGCCACAAAAGAGTGTGAGTGGCCAGTTGTATGTAGTAGTTGGTGGTAGTAGCCAGTTTTTGGCCCGAAGGCCGCCACATATTTGCCAAGCATTTTGTGTGGCCAAAGCTGCAGATATAGCAACAGCTTGATCTGCCATGAATTATGCATGTTCAGATACAAAACGAAATGAAACGGCAGTGGGAGGTTGGATATTCCGATTTGGGTGCGATTTATGGCGCGGCAGATCTAACAGGCAATGCATACCTAATCGCGATTACAATATATTATAAAGCAAATGTGTATATTACAAGATACATATAGTTATATACATATATAGTCAAGATCCATCTGCATTGATCGCTGAGGGGGTGGCACGTTTGCACCGTTAGCTTTGCAATTACAATGCAATTACTGTACAATCGCCCAAAAGGAAGTGCAGTTGAGCGTGCGCCGCACAGGAGGTGAAAACTTTCCCTCAAACATCCGCTTGAAAACCCCGGCCATGTTGTTGCTCTTGCCATTGCAATCGATGCGTTAATACGTTAATAAAGTGTGTAAATTGCGGCTGAGGCTTATCGCTGGGACACGAGGCCAGAATGCTGCCAAGCGAACACAAAAAAAAGCTATAAAAATGCAGCAAACTTCAGGCATACACTGGCAGAAAGTTATCTTTTTCGCTGACCATACTGTCTATTAAGGTTACTATACAATTATTAGAATTATTATTAAGTAACTCACATTTTTAATGTATTTTAGATTTTAGAAAATGATTTGACCACAACAACATAACCATTTTCTTCACTTTATTTGCTGTCTCACCTTTTTGGAAATTTTTTTACATCGCTAAGATGTTTTAATAGATCTAACTATAATAATCTCAAATATTTATTAAATAAAACACATATCTTTACCCTTAAAAAAGTATATTTTAAAGCCACACAAAATGTGACATTTTAAAATAAAGAATTAAGTGTGTTTAATATTACATCTTTTCACATCATAAAGTAAGAGAACATAAAAAACGCAAAAAGGACACATTTCTTATATTTTAAAAAACATTGTCAAATCAAAATGAATGAAAGTATAGATAAAACAAAATTAAATCCTCGACTCTTCGCATGTTTTCAAAATAAGAAATTAGTAAGCCAAATTTTCTCCCTGTGCTGCTTGAACTGCAAATGGAGAATTAATAGAGCGTGTTAACCGTTGTGCAAATTATAAACATAATTAATATGGTGGGCCAAACTCACACACATGCTCCGCGGAAATCGCGGGGGGCAGGGGAAAGCGGTGAGATTAATTTTAGCGATAGTGTTTGCTTTTGGCTTGAGGTTACTTGCTTGGCCCGGTCGACAACTGCCTCTGGTTTGGCTTGTTAGCTGATTGATTTGCGTTTTGTTTGCACTCTGGACGTGGTCAAGTATGGACATCAATTAGAAATGCCTGCCAGACACAATTATGCAGATGAGCCCGAAGTCTGGACGGAGTCTAAAATCTCGATGGTCTGGGGGATGAGCTTGCGATTGGCTTTTGCCATTAGGCATATAAATCACAAAAAATGTCTATATAACGGGTCCCGAAATTGATTGCAGTGAGTTGGCAACTGTTCATTAGCAGATTGATGAAGACAAAGTGGAAGATATCGGTTATATATCCCGATAAGTTACGATAGGATGGTAGGATTTATGTCCCAGACTACTGGAAAATTTAAAAACTTTCTAATCAACCCACAAATGCAATTTTAAACTGTTGAATATTACATTTTTAAGCTCAGGATAAATCAATGATATCCTTTAATAATTAAATTAAATCCCTTCTCAGGCAATTTCGCCCTCTCCTTACACTACTGAATTTCAGATTAATAAGAAAAAAATGCCTCACTTTAGCCCATTTAAATTCAATTAACCTTTTCAATCACCAACCCACAATGTAAATCCCTGCCATTTACCTCTTTTATGCTTCTCCCCACCCAAGAAAACCTTCAATCAACTCGAATCCACACCCAAGCATCCGATGCACCCATCTGTAAGCCATCCCAACCCAGGCAATTTTCCCACAATCATCACATTCAAACACGCCAACCATCAACGCCAACATATTGGCATTTGTCCATTTGAAATGTACAAAAAAATAAGAGAGGAGCCAGTCAAGAAAAATGGCAAGAAATCTTTACAAATTAATGCCAATGGCAAACAGCATTCAGGCACCTGATGGCGGGGCAGAAAATGATATTTACACCACTTACATATAAAATTAGTTTGTACAAGTTGTCCGGGCTGCTTCTTTTCTCTTTCTCTCTGGTTGAGCCTGTCCAACTGCCATTGACTTATATAAATACATTAAGTCACAAATCACAATTTTCCGATGCCTGAAATGAGCAAACGGAAGGCATACATTTTAAAGCACCAGCTCCTGCATCTCCTGTATTTTTTTATTCCTCTTTTATTTTTTTCTGGACAGGAGTATCCAGTGTCCAGTGCCCATTTCATTCCAATCCAGACCCGATCTGGCTAGTAAATAGCCCGCGGCGTTTGCCGGCCAACCAACGGCACCAATCAATGCAATGTCGTCTGGTCCAGACGCGATGTCGCATCGTCCAGAAGTCCATCTCCCGACCAGAATACCCCCATCCTCCCCAGTACCTCCACCTATTCACCTGTCCACTTGTCCTTCTGCCCACTTGTGGCCCCACGCCCCCTGGAACCACCCAGAGCCATCCCCGCCCACCTGCTGCACGGGCCTTGCGTGAGATTGGATATCAATCTTTTTGCAATTTCGTATGCAATTTAAAATTCATGAAACACATTCCTTTTGACTCAAAAGATGCAGGCAAATGTGGCTAACTGCACTCGCCAAAAAAAGGGGGTAAAAGGGGGACGAAAATTTGTTTTCTATGTTAATTATTATTAAACTTATTTGATAAACTAATCTTCTAATTCCGTGGCGTATTTAGGAATTAATTGATATTTCATTGAAAATTAATTTTCTTTGCACACTGTTTTTCCTTAATATATTTTAAAGAAATAAAAAAAATTTTTCATTATTTAAGTTTAAAACTATATAACTTCTTTAATACTGCAATTAAATTATATGAAAACATACTTTCAACATATAAAATAAGAAATGGGCTTAAATTTGTTAAATTTATTTTCATATAGCTTGTCAATGTAAACTAAAATTATATCTTAAAAAAATTTTAAAAAAATGTCCTATGTTTCAATAGTGTTTTATATATTTTTTTTCATTCCTGCTATATATTGTAATAAATATATCCTTCATATGACTAATATTCTCTAGTGTACCAGTGCTGGGTCCGCAGTCACCAGCAGGATTGGGATTGTGATCTTCCTCATCATAGAAGTCGATGTCCGTTGTCCGATGTCCGTTGTCCGTTGTCCAGTGCCCACTGTCCGTTGGCTAGGGAGCAGAGAGCAGGCTCAAATTGCCGTTTGCATTATTTATTTTGCCTCCATTGATGAGGCGGCTGTCGGCTGTTGACGGCTTTGCCAGCACTGTTTTGACCAGGCCTTTGAATTGTGGGCCGAGGAGATCTCTGTGGTTGCCCCACGCACCCACAGCATCTAAAGGGGGAATCACTCACTGCTGCCGTTACTTGTTTAAATTATTACAAAAAGGTGGAGAACATAATAATAGCAAACTGTCCCAGTGTTCGCCCGCTCACTCTTCCGCTATTAGTTTAATGTTTTGTTTATTGTCCAACGGCCCGGGTGCGTCTGAATGGCACTCCATGGACCATTATGCTGAGTAGTTTCACAGCCGATTCAATCCGATATGTGAGTGTTTGTCC
Organism: Drosophila fuyamai; assembly: GCA_018153365.1. Taxonomy (NCBI): domain Eukaryota; kingdom Metazoa; phylum Arthropoda; class Insecta; order Diptera; family Drosophilidae; genus Drosophila; species Drosophila fuyamai. The sequence continues at coordinate 10,509,208 of JAECXW010000155.1, forward strand.
GCCCGATTGGTTAGCCTAATGGTCAGTTGGACACTGGACTCTGGGCGGCTGGGTGGTGCCTTTTTACAAGTGGAGTGACAGTGGATCTGCCTCTGAATGTGGCAACAATTGAATGGACGAGCCACAGACGTCGACTGCCTCTCATTTCGTTCAATTGGTTTGGACGTACATCGCAAAATGCATTTGGTGGAAAATGTTTGAACGGAACTTTGCCGGCCTCAAATTTGATTTTTACAAAAAAAGAAGCCAGACAATGGCATATTATTCGGAGTGTTTATTCACTATTAAATAGGAAAATTTGCCTCTATTCTGTTTTAATAATAGATTCACAGCTTGTAAACTGGTCATTATGGAAAAGTTACTTTATTGCTGTTGGTATTATCGAAATGGGAAACAGTTAAATTAGCATATATTTATAAGTAAAATTTAACCAAAACTAAATCAAAAAGTTGAAATGGGTTCACATTTATTTTAAGAAACATTTTTTATTATTTTATTATCCTTTTAATTCAGGCAGGAGACGTTTGTAATATAATTGTATTAATAGTAATATGTAGTTGTACTCTGTAGATTTCAACCCTAGTTTTTGAATTTATATAAGTTTCTATGATTTAATTTATAAATGCGTTAAATGGAATTTGTCTCAACTAAATCCATAAGAGAATTTAACAAATATTTTAAACTCAAATGATTTCAAGCATAGTTTTTCTCATTTAAATGTGTATTGAATTTATCTCAACTAAAACCTCGTTCAAATTTAATAATTATTGTTATATATATTAGTATACAACCAAACTCATCAGATTTCAACCCTAGTTTTCTCTCACTTGATTACCCCCGAAGTACCATCAAGATACATTACTTTTGTTGATTTTACCCAAGGTAAATTAGGAACCCACTCTCCCAGTTTCCACTGCATTAGTCTCTCTGGTATTTGCCTGGTTATTTATGCAGTCTTCTAATGCAACTTTTACGTTAGTACTAATACAACCCCCCTCACACCCCACCCCGTCAGATTTACAGGCATCAACCCTTTTGGGCTAGACTTCACCTGCTTATTAGATTATATGCATTACACCCTCTGGCAGTGAGCATTAATCCAGAAACTGAAACACGCCAGCCGGGAGCGGTACACTTCTCAAACCACACTTAACCTAACCCACCTGCAACAATGATTACTTGTACTTTGGGGGGCGGGTAACATGTTAACGTTGCATGTTGCACATACAAGGACCGCTTATCTCTGGTTAGCCAAAATCTTTGTCGGGTGAGGGGATGAGGGGGTGAGGTGGGCCAACAACCAGCCATTCAACTAGCCAAGTTTTCGACGGATTAAGCTGATTAATTTGAGGCGATAAGAGTGCGGTGATGGCCCCCAGTGGATCCAGGTTTTTCGGTGGGTCGACGGGGCTAATCCCGCCAGTTCGAAGGGTAAACAAAAATATGTTTTGCCGTTAGTCGCCGCCTGGCATATCAGAAGTCAGTCAGGTAACAAAAAACTTTGGCTTCCTGTCTGCCAAGTTTTTAGGCACGACTTGCCTCTCTTTCTCACAATTTTTAGGCGGCATCGTCTAGCGGTAACCCAAAAAAATATTTATATCAAACAGTGAACACGCAAAAAATGTATAGTTTGGTAAGATAGTTGGTAAGATAATAAGAAGGTTAATAAAATAATAAATTAACTTGGTAGCCTCGAGTGTGGACAAAATATATATTTTTTTTAGCAAATGCAAAGCTCTTAAATATATATGATATAATTTGTTATCTTGTAAATATGTCAATTAGTATAGTTTTATTTCCAATAGTGCACTCCGCATTGTCAACGTTGTTGCCCTTTTCGACTGTCCACTGTATGGGGAAAATAAATTTCTACAAAAAAAGAAGAGAAACAAACATGTACTGCTTTTTCATTGAGGGGGCCGGACAACAAAATATTTTGTTGTATAAAATTTCAAATTCATTTTAGCATCAAATTACGTGCATGTTCTGAACTTTATAGAGTGGGCGGCTGGAGAGTAGGCGCTAATTAAAATCGTTTCGAATTTCGCAGAAAATATCATAATTCCATGGAACTAACATGCATTTGCCAGCAACAATGTTCCATTGAAATGCGATACTTTTCCAGGTTAGCGGCGGGAAGGCAGGGCGGCGGTGATATGGGGGTTCTTTGGGGCCCAACCGCAAAATTCTGACATGGCCTCAACCTCAATTTCCTCAGAGCTCCTCCACTCAACTCATCTCAACTCACATGTGGTAATCGATCGAGTGTGTAAGCTTTGGGTATAAACAAAAAATTAAAAACGGGCTTGGGACTGGCTAAAGGAAGGGAATTATACATATGGGTATTGGGTAAAATAAAAAATATAATGAAATAAAAAATGGATGCAGTAAAGAAAGATTAATTTAGATTTTGATTATAATTTTGAATTTTATTTGCCAAATGAAGATTTCAACATTATTATAATTTTAAAGTTTTCGGAAAAGGTGCCAAAACTACACTTCTAGGAACATAACTTGTCTTACAGACATCCAATTTGAAAGTGGCATATTTCTAAATGATTCTTGTTTTATTCTTTAAAAAATTGTATCTGTATCTTGGTTTGTATTTTTATGTCGAATTTTCGAAAAATGGCCTTGCAGAAAAGCGACAAAAATCCAGCACTTCTAAGCCCATAACTTTTCTTACAGACGTTCGATTTCAATATGGCATATTTCTAAATGATTGTTGTTTAATTCTCTAAAAATCTATATCTTCATCTTGGTTTGTATTTTTGGGTCGATTTTTCGTCATTTTTATAAGCCTTTCCAAATTTTCGAAAAATGTCCTTGCAGAAGAGTGACTAAAATCCAGCATAACTTCTCTTAGAGACATCTGATTTTAAAGTGGTTTACTTCTAAACGATTGTGGTTTAATTCTCTAAAAATCTGTGTTTAAATCCTGCTTTGTGTTTTGGATCAAATTTTTCGTCTTTCTATGATATAATTTCTATAATTTAGCTTAAATTTTGTTTGGTGGTAACAAAAATTATTTCAATCTTACATATTATCTTCGTTATAGTTTTATTTTAAATCTAACTCAGGCTTTAATGCATTTAAACTCCAGGCTTTTTGTCCATCGTTAGATGGCTGATTACTACTCCACGCTAATAGCTTATGATATGCCAGACACAAAATAATAGAATATTTCCTCTGTCGCTGGACCACTTAAAGTGTCCAAGTTGTTTTTTCCTGCCGCCGCCAATCGAGCTTCTCCCCAATAATCCGTTCAGAGACACTGGCAAATTGGCCGGATTCGGATTGAGATTCAGTTGGCCGGCGATCGTTAAAATGCCTACGCTCAATTGGACCCCTCAATCCGCACCGGTCACTCCCCGATTGGGAGGCTTGGACCCAGTTTACGGGGCTTGGACCCAGTTTACATGCGGTTAACATGTTTGAGGCTGGTGCCGGGCGTCATTTACATGTCCGCGTGCCTCTCCAACCTCCTCCTAATCCTCCCCTGCCTTCGACAACATGTTTACATTTTTGCACTAATTTAATTTTTTCGCGTTTAGCCGTTGTTGATGCTGTCGGTTAGTTGAAATTTTTTTGCTGGCTTAAATTGCTGTTGAGTTAATTTAAATTGGTATTTGATTATATTTGGACGACCGTTTATGGCCAACTCAATTAAGCGCAATCAATGGATTGGTGAGATTTTTGCATTCAACCAGCATTTATTGCCAATAATATTGGCGGAGCGATGGCTGCAGTTAAATTTATATTTTTAAAGTGAAGATATGCCATCGTCTGCCGAAAAACTCCACCCAAGATGTGGAAAGGAATAAAGATGGGAGGCCGTGGCCACATGACTTGGCCAAGCCCAGACGAAAAACATGTTTTCTGTGGCCCATTGCATGTCAAATGAAAATTAATTTTGGCACTTAAACAAAAGGATTTGACTTTTAATCCCTGGCTATAAATGGCATGTGTGCATATATACGAGTACCTGGCACATAAATATCCCAAAAGCACTGTATGTGTGTGTCGGCTTAAGCCAAAATAATGAAATTTTCTAACAAAAGCAACACCTTGCCTTGTCCTCATCATCATCATCACGTAGTCGTAGTCATCGTCTGGCTATAGCAGCAATTTGTGCTGACTTAGGTAACCTCCATGGGGAGTGGGCATCAAAAAAGAGTGGGAGGCGGTGGACAGGGTGGATTTTGATAGCACAAAATGTGAGCAGGCAGCTCTAGCTCTGCAAGGGAATTTTAAATACTCGCACGAAGATTTGCGATATTGGACGGTTTGAGAGCTCAACAAGGAGCCGATTTATGGACTTATTCCAGTCCAAAAAGCTTGTGCATGCCTGTTTATTTCGTATTCGGCTTCTTGATTTAAACGAGTAAATTAAAAAACATTTTTTATTAAAATAGAAACAAAGGTACATCTATAAATAATCACTTCTAAATGTTATATGCATTGAGAAAGGACATAAATTAATTACAACAATCAAAGTCTTATAAAAATTCAAATGCCAAATGGCGGATAATTTAACTAGAAATGCATATATGAATAACTTAGTGATCGTAGAATAATTTTTCAATGAATCTTTTTTAAGACCCCTAATAAATTGAATAATTATGATAAAAAGGAATGTTTTAAATTTATTAGTCCATAAATTTAAATAAGCATTAAATCATCGACTTCCTTAGTAAACTTATAAAAAGTAAGCATCTAGGAAATCGTTTTTGCCATTTATTATACCGGATTTTAATCATTTTTAGCTAAATTTACAGTGATGATTCCCAATGCTAATAAAGTACCTGTTATTCATTAGAAGATCGTTTAACATTTTTTTAAGGGAGTAAAGCAGTAAAAATTCATTATAAAACAATTATATTTTTAACAAACTACTCAGCTAAAGTAGTCAATTAAACAAATATAGTTGTTAAAATTGATTTTTATTAGTTATAACTAGCTTTTTACCATTTAACTTTTGGTTAGTATAATATCAACAGCTAAAAATCAAATTTCTTATACTCATTTGATTATTTGGCATGGGCTGTCACTTCATGTGTAATTAGTGAAAATAGTTGAGTGTGTTACGACTAGAAAGAAAAAGGGGAAAGGCAAGTCAGATGTTAGCCATATATTAATTGCAAAGCTGGCGAAAAGTGAAAAGTGTCATAACAAGGCGAAGAATGATGGGACTGCCGCTGTGACTGTGAATGCGAGTGAGATGCGATGACGTTTGCAGCTGAGTTTTAATGACTCACTAAATTATTCATACGCCGTGGATGCCGACGAATGGCGTTTTGTTTTGAGCACGCCAAGCGCTAAAAGTAAACAATTCAGCGCCAGGCAAAATGAAAAGTCAACAAACTTGCCGAGCATATGAATATGCAATGAATGCCAGCCTGGCCAAGATGATGTCCTGCCGTTGACAGGATTGTGGATGTCGAATGGGGAAAGGGGAATGGGAAATGGGGAGCATGAGTAGTGAAGTCACTTTCTACCCTCTCGCTCAAATAGAGGGATCACATGACTTGATTGCTTACACAGCCGCCATAGAACATGGAATATGGCATGCTGGCATACGTATACGTATACGTATTCCTCGTATTCGTATTAATATGAAACGCTTTTGAGCACGTAGCAACACTTATGGCCCCTCAGTCAGCCATCCTGGATGGGATATATCACGACAATCATCAGGAGGACGAAGGACGAAGGACGAGTACGAGTACGAGGACAACGGCAAACGACAATGACGAGCACAATGAGGACGGAGCTCTGGAGTTCTGGAAGCTGTGCGTACGATTCCATTACCAAAATGCCAGTGGAGTGATGACGATGATGATGTATCATGCATGAAGCATAAATTCCACTTTCAAGTGCACCTCAGATTCCTGCCGAGCCCCATCACGAGTTATCCTTTTTGTTGGCTTTCCATCTCTCATCTCCCCTTTTTTTTTATTGCTGCAATTTTTATTTTCATTTTACTTGAGCCTACACTTCATTTAGCCTCGGCTGTATAAACCTCGCTTGCATTTATTTGTTCAAGGGTTTTTCTTCGTTTTTTTTTTATTTTCGTCCTGGCTCCTGGCTCCCTGCCTTCTCACTCAAGTGTTCATGCATTTTCTTCATTGATTGCATTTTTTGTTCGTGCAGATGATGTTCGTTGCTAATTAGCCGAAGGGGTTGAAACAAAGGACTTCTGAGGAATATTGCATAATAATTATGCTCAAGTGGCGACTGGAAATCTGTGAATAAAATGCAATAACGATTAAGTACGTACATCTGAATTTAATTGCAGGCAAACAAAGTAAACTCTTTAAATAGTAATTGGGTAAAACAAAAGCCTTTAATTAAAATTGATAACACATTCACTGTGCATACTTAATGTACAATATATAAAATGTGCATCAATTCAATAGTTTAATTTTAGCTTTACTATTTTATTTAAATATCCTTACAATACTCCGGACTTAAACTCTCTGCTTTAGCAACTGAATTCCACGCCTTTGTCGCAGCTATTACAACTGTATCAGTTTCATTCACAATTGAGTTGTTGCCATTGTTACGACTTTATAAGTGCCTGTATCTAAGTATCTAAGCAATGGCATAGTTAACGTGTTTTTTGCCAGCTGCCGCCTGCTATATAAATACTTCTGATTGCGCTTTATAGAGTTATAAAAGAGTAAGAGCAAAAAAAAAATTGCAAAGTATGGTAATAAATGCCATGGCATTTGAAAATGTTATTAAAAAATGCTGGAGAAAAAAAAATTATACCGCTGAGAGAGAGAGAGAAGTCAGGCCATGCATATAAATTGCATGGCCTGCATATAGAAATAAATAAGTGAAAAAAAATTGTATACCAATAAGTGGTGGACTGGCTATGACGTCAGTTGGCCAAAATACCAAGCCAAGTGGTGCCAGCCGCAGAGATCACAGCTAAATCAGAACCATAAACCAGAAACAACTTCTAAAAACAACTTTCATTTTGTACTCGAGAACGCCGCGCTAAAGTACTGCAAATAAAATACAAAAATAATGAAATTAAAGAAAAAAATATCTGAACAGCCAGACAGAAACTTCAAATGATTGGGCTTAATTTCCCATTGAGAATGAAATGTGCCAAGGGGGCAAAAGGGTGTGATTGGGAGGACTGCGTTTGTAATTAAGTTGAAGTCGCATAATTCAATTAACGTCTTGGCTGTCGATGGGGAAAAGGTGGTGGTGCTGTTGGTTCTAGTGGTTCTGGTGGCTTTATGGGTATTTCGTACTGCCGGTGGAGCACACGCAAACGCAGGCAGCAAAAGCACCCACTGTTGCATTGTATTTACTAAGTGGAACTGGTCACTGATCTGGATTAGCAGCAATAACAACAGCCGGCCAAGTAGACGTCAACACAATCACCGCACAGAGACTCGAACTTTGCACTGGGCGAAGGATCGGTTATTAGAATACTATATGTAGGCTTTAGATAAATTAAGGATTTCGAAAAAAGACATTAAAAGATTTTGTTGTTTACACTTACACTTTACAAAACAATAAATAGATAATCTGTAATTTACTGTAATAATTTAATTGATTTTAATACAAATTTTAAAAAAAAATTTTAAACAATCCACCTTTTTTAAAATATGTAATATAAAACAGACTTTAGTATTTTCAAAGAGTTTTATATTATTAATGAATATTATTCGACTTAATTATTTAGAGTAAATAAGTCTATTGGATAATACTTAAAAGACCTAACAACTAAAATCATATTAAAACATTGAACTTCAGAAGTCTTCCAGAATTTGAATAAATATATTTAGACAGAAGAAGATATTTAATATTTCTTGAGAATACATTTTTTATAAAAATCTTGATTATTCTATGGGCAAATTATACAAATTTAAATATTTCTTTAGAAGTGTATAATTTAAAAGAATAGTTATGATGAGCACAACAATGGACATCGATTTTGGGTTGTTCCTCACACATTTAAATGACATTAGTTCCGGGACTTAACCAAGATGTGGCCCTAAGATTTTCACAGTGCATTAGAGCCGGGCTAGGAAATATTGTGGGGACACCGCTGTACCAAAGCGTGACAGGCATGAATTAACAATTTGAATTAATGTCAGTTACTCATGGCATGGCTGCTGCTCCAAAGACTGAGTGCGATGGTGATGGCGATGGGGATGGTGAGGGGGGACTGGAGTGGGCGCCCTCGTTTTATTTCGCCTTAGTTGCACTTACTAATTTCTGACTACGACTGGCATTGATCTTTGCATTGTCCGTCCGCCGGCGGCCACAAAATGAAAGGAAAAGTAAGTTACGATTACGTTAGCAGCGTTAACGTTAACCGGAGGGAAAGGTAATTGCGATTTGGCCAAAAAAGGGAAAGGAAATGTTTCCTGCGCTGTGATTTTAACTTGGCCAAGTGTCAAAAATGTGGCAGTCCCCTTGGCCCGATGGAGGGCCCAAAGGGGGATCCAAAAAGGAAAGGAAACGGGAACGAGACTGGAACCCGGCTGAGCTGGCGCCAAATTAACCGGAAATGTCACAATGGCAATGGGCGACGTGCGGCCCGCTGCCCGTTTTTGGAAATTATACAATTTTGTCACGTGACATGCATTAGAAAACACAGTCACACAAACACCAAGATATCACCAAGACGTGCCAGACAGTCGCGGTTCAAACGGCAACAAAAAATGCCGAGAATAAACAAAGAAAGTACAAAAGATACGAAACAAACAATTAAAGGCCAATCAGATAATCTAAACATATGAGGAATGCAAGAGATGATACTGTCCATTACATTTTTTGTGACTATAAGCAAAGAAAAGTTAAAAGTGTTCGGGAACAAAAATGTATTTTAGCCATTAGTGTTTTAGAGAAAATAAGTTTAAATAATAAAATTTAGTTACTTAAGAAATAGTTCGCTTACCAAAAATTCAACACAAAAATATAATGAATGCTTTTAAATTTTCTAGAAAAACCACATTTATTATTTTATAAAAATATCTCTAATCGATTATTTTTTTTTAACTTATTGCTTTGAAATCCGAAGTTTGAAAACTTTCAACCCTGTCTTTTAATAATTTTTATTATAAAAAATATAAAATAAAGAAATAAAAATTAATGTTCAATTATTTTCAAATTCTGTTTGATACTTTTAATAAAACCCTGTGTAATCGGCTTTAATTAGAGCCAATCCACCCCCGAGTACCCATTAGAAAGGCATAAAAACCAGGACCGCCCCTCACTTAGACGAGTGTGAACCCGTCAAGTCCACTAAATGTCAACTGAACACGCGAAATTCCGCAGCAGGACTTTCACTGGCCAGAGTCCTGCTGTTCTGAATCATATATTCCCGGGCCCTCGAAAAAGTTTGTTCAAAACCAGAGTCAATGTTCTCCATGTCACAAAGGTGCGGAGGTGTGTGGGGTTAAAGGGTTGGGGTTTTCCAACAAAAAGAAGCCGCAAAAGCGCGAGAATATTGGCGGACGAAATGCAAAACCCGCTTTGAAGTCTGAGCCCACTGATTTGCCTTCTTGCGGACCAACTTACTAACTAAACTGCTGCCACTTTGAAGTGGCGTAGTTTTCCCTCTTAACGCACTTTCTTCGTTGGCAGCGTTTTTCCAAAACCTATACGGCCAAACACCAAGAAAAGATGGCGGAAATGCTTCAATTTCAAAGGCAAAAAGCCGCCAAACGATGAAAAGAGATAGCTGCTCGTACGAGGCCACACATGTGGTGGAAAAGTTTGTTCCTTTTTCGACTTTTCTTTCCTTATTTTTTTTTGGGGGTTGAATGTCTAAGGGGGAGCACTTTCACTTTTCTTCGCACCCAAGTTTTTGTTCGCCTGTCACAGGGATATTTTTTTGCTTATTTTTCGCAGACCCTTTTTGATTGGAAGTATTTGCCAAAAATTGTGGGGTTGGGATTTTGATAAGGATATGCCCTGGGGTTGCCGAGGAATATACAAACGTTTCAAAGCAAATTTTTTGGCAATGATTTTTCTTTGAGGAAGAGATGAAAGAGCTGTGCCATGACAATTCCTAAAGGCAAGTGACACACAAAAATAAAGGGTTAGGGAAATTATTAAAAAATAAAGAAAAGCTCAACCAATTTGAAATTGGAGATGCGATCGTGACACGTCGTAGTTTGTTCATACTCTTATGCCAACCTTACTAATCCATCATCAACCAAATTCTATAACATATACAAAGCTGTTCCGCTAACCCATTTTTCTCCCAACCACTTGAATGATCACCCAAATCGCATTTAAAACGAATTTAAAGTCTAGACTCTAGACCAAAACGAAATTCAAATAAATCTCTGACACACTCGAAATTTGAAATTAATTTTCGTTTTAATTATATACGAATCCAGCTACTGTTAAACCGCTAGTCAAGGTCAATCAATGGCGCAGAGAAAACATAAATTCAGCTGTCCATGCGAACCGTTAATGTAATAACTCATGCCTGGCCGCGACTTGATTATGAGTCGAGAGGCCGGCTTTATACTGAAATACATATATGTATGCGCATTCTTCTATATCATTTCTCTGGGGGCCCCCGTCGCATCAAAATCAAATTAGTTCCGAGCGCTGATTTTCTTCCACAGTGTCGGATCGGCGCTTCATGCTCGTTGGTTTCCAGCTAATTTTTGCTTTTCAAATCGACTACACAATACCAGACAAGAGAGTAATTATAATGCGAGAAACGGGCGAACGCATTTATCGCCGCGATCAGCATACATCCGTTTGCCGCTGATATAAAGCTTGTAATTACCTAGCTAATTTACATGAATTTCCAAGCGAACATCCTTTTGGCCAGAAACCGTTGGGCGAGCTGGAGAAATTTTTCCCAGGAATATTTTTCTGCAAATACATAGTTGCAGGAACATATAATACACACGGAAAAATATTAATCTTGCTGAAATAATTTAGTCTAAGGTTTATAGGAGGTTCATTTATAGTTCCTTTACAATTTTATTAAAACGCACTCTTAAAATTTTTTTTATTATTGCTATTTTGGACTTTGCAAAATATTAAAAAGAAAACTAAAAGTATAAATTGAAGAATATCTGAGCTTGAGAATTTTATATTTTATATATTATACCTATATAATTTTTTTTAACATTTCAATTTTTATTTGCTTGTGTTTGTTGGTAATTCAACTTAAACCCTTTCTTGTACTTAACTTTAGCCAAGAGGATTTATAATATTAAAAAAACCAATTAACTATTACTATTATATTAATTAAACAAAAAAAAACTTTTTAAATCTTTTAATGTGGATTTTAGAATTTAAATTAGTTTGTGGGGACAACTTAACTATGAACTATAATTTTTTGTAGTGTTTAACTTTAAATAGGCGCAGAGAAATGCGCGTTGTTCTGGCCGGGATTGTTGGCTTGGCCTATCAGCTATTTGGCATCATCATCGGGCAGTCTTTTGGTCGTGGCGTGGTCACGTCACAGGGCCATCGCTGTTGACCATCATCGGAGCTGGCCATTTCTCTCGGCCTTTTTCGACGCGATTGGCAATGATAAAGCGTCGTGGCCAACAAGTGGCGCATCTTTGTTGCCATTGCATTTGCATGGGCTAGGAGAAATTCTTGAAATTTTCCCCATATGACACTGGCCACGCCCAGTCGTTGCCAAGCCGCCCAACTCCTTCTCCGCTCCTTTTTTTATGTGCTTGCTGCTGCAGCAAATGGTCAAATTATTTCCTTTTCCGCATTTTCCACCAAAGCATTCACGCGCACGAAAGGATTTCTTGTAATTTGACTGTGACTTGAAAAGATGCTGGATTAAGACAAAAAAAAAAAAAAGAAAAAGGGGGCGAGAATGTGGATCTCCGCCCCTGTCAACTGATGAAAGGGATTTTGTGGCTGCCTTTGCTGTTTTGGCGACTTTGCATTTTTATTTTGTAATGATTTTTGCCAAGCTCGTTTCGCTTTACGTTTCCATTCTGGTACGGGCTACTGTTTTTGGCGGGTTGTTGTGCAGCTTTTGTTTTAAATAAAAAATACTAAAAAACAGGGAAGGAAAGAAATAAAGGCGGTGCGGAGGCAGCTTCATGACCACCGTGTGTGTGTTTCTCCTCTATAAATGCATATGCTCACGTATATAAAATCGCAAACACTAAAAAAAAATATTTTGCTTAAAATTAAATTAAATTAGACATCTATAATTTTGTGTACGTTTTCAAATTTGGATTATATAAAGAATTTTTTTCTAAATTAGATAGATATTTTAAATGCATTTATTTTATAGCAATTGGATTTTAAGAAATATAGTAATATTTTTTACAAATATTTTATATTTTCCTTAGTTTTTAGAGGTGTTATTCTCTGATATTTTTTTTTTCTTAAATTAAAATGTAAGTGCCGCTTTTCTCCGAGTGTACCCGTACCCCAAGTGCATCTCGGCATGGCAGATTGAGCCCGTTTGTTCAATGAGTGCTGGAGATGGGCTGGATTGGGCTGGTGCTGGGATCCTGGACCGGGATCCTGCATCTGCATCTGCATTATGCACACTCATTACCCTCACTCCATAAATCGTCCTCTTTCTCTTTTTCGGTTTTTCGCTTTTTCTTCCCTTTCTGGTCGCCATTATCCTTGTGCACTCGTTCACTTTCATTTCACATATCGCATGTATGTGTTTTTTTTTTCCTGGATTTTATTTCTCTTTTTATTTACGTGCCTTACCCTTGCCACTTGAGACATTGCTTTGTTCTGTTTTATGCCACGAAGGGGTTATGAAAAAATATATATCCCGAAATGCTTTTAGTGTGCATGTGAGAACGCGTTGAAAGCGCAGGCCAAATGCATTTGGATGGTCTCTCAACTCACAACCAAAAATTCATGATTCAAAATACCGCATAGCAACTAAAATGTTTGCAGGCAGAACCAAAACATGAATAAAACAAAATATATGGGTTTTAAATGCTAGTTTAATATGATGTAGCACGCACAGAGCTTTTTGTTAAATTACTTTATATTTAAAACCGTCCTTAAAGGTTTGTTATATTATATATCAATAAACATTATTGCGTTTGCACTGTTTGCTTTATAAATAAAATTCAAATGGAAGAATTTAGCCTTGCAAACAATGTCATTGCCGTTGGGAAAAGCAAAACTAGTCAACTGTCAACCGAGTAGGTTCAGTCTTCAGTAGAAATACGAATAAAACACAACATTTCATCACTTCGAACGTGTTTAATATTCCAGTCGATACGTGCTCTGATAAAAGTTGTAGCTGTCATTGTTGTTGCCGTCGTCAGGAGCATCCATTATCCCATCAGCCCAAAAAAAAGAAGAAAAAAAACCATCAAATGTTCGAGGGTTGTTGGTAAGTAGTGATCCGAGAGCTAAGAGTCGATGAAATAATCCTGATCCGATATAACCCACATGCTGGTGATATGAATTCCGATTCGGAATACTCCGATGAGGATCACGGTGACTCACATCGCTCGCTTCACAGTCACAATCCCTCGTCATTTATGAGTTGCGGGACCTGTGACAGCGACGAGGATACCTGCACGGAAATCGCCTTGCCGGAAAGTCCCAATGGAAATCCCGAGGCAGATGACTTTGTCTACAAGGTCCTTTCGATTGATCAGATCGTTCAGCACCAGCGCAACATCATCGATGAGGTGAACAATGTCCTGAATTTATCACCGCAGGTCACAAGGATAATCCTCAATCACTTTAAATGGGACAAAGAGCGTTTGTTTGAGAACTATTTCGAGAGCAGTTCACAGGATTTTTTCCAGCGCGCCCATGTGGTGAATCCTTTCGAGCAGCGGAGTGAACTGGATTTGAGGGACAGCACCTCGGCAAGTGTGCGATCATCCCGCTCCTCGCAGGAATTCTGTGGCATTTGCTTTGCTCCCTGTGATGAGTTGAAGGGTTTGGGCTGTGGTCACAGTTTTTGCGCTGCCTGCTGGAAACAATATTTGGCCAATAAAACGTGTAGCGAGGGATTGGCCCATACGATAACGTGTCCGGCGTCCAATTGCGATATCCTCGTGGACTATGTGTCCTTTCTGAAGCTCTCCGATGATCCAGAGGTTATAGAGAGATATCAACAGCTCATAACCAACACCTTTGTGGAGTGCAATATGCTAATGAGATGGTGTCCGGCTCCCAATTGCACTCATGCCATTAAGGCCAATTGCGCCGAGGCTCGTGCTGTTCACTGCAAATGTGGCCATCAATTTTGCTTTGCCTGTGGCGAGAATTGGCATGAACCGGCCAGCTGTAGTTGGCTTAAGAAGTGGCTCAAGAAATGTCTCGAGGATTCGGAGACCTCCAATTGGATTGCCCAGAACACGAAAGAGTGTCCCCGGTGCAATGTGACGATTGAAAAGGATGGCGGATGCAATCACATGGTGTGCAAGAACCCATCCTGCAGATATGACTTCTGCTGGGTTTGTCTGGGTCCCTGGGAGCCACACGGTTCGTCCTGGTACAGTTGCAATCGATTCGACGAGGAGGAGGCCAAACAGGCGAGATTGGCCCAGCAGAGATATCGCTCTTCGATGGCCCGATATCTGCACTATTACAACCGATATATGAACCACATGCAGAGCATGCGAATGGAGCACAAATTGTATGCCAGTGTTCAGGCCAAAATGGATGACATGCAGGAGGAGATGAGCTGGATTGAGGTTCAGTTTCTGCGGGATGCCGTCGATGTCCTATGCCAATGCCGATCCACTCTGATGTATAGCTACGTTTTCGCATTTTACCTGATGAACAACAATCAGAAGATCATATTCGAGCATAATCAAAGGGACATGGAAATGGCCACCGAAAAGATATCCGAGTGTTTGGAGCGAGAGATCACTGTGGCAAATCTCTACGAAATCAAACAGAAGGTCCTCGACCTATCACACTACTGCCAAAAGCGACGACATGTCCTTCTGTGTCACGTGAGAGAGGGCAACGAAAAGGATTGGTGGGAGTTCATCGAGGAGACCTCTACATAATCCTCAGTATAATACACCATCTATATTCTGGCATTCTGGCAACACATAGAAATAGAAAGCAAAGCGGACATTTCACTGAAGACTTTTATTTAATACACACTACAATACCTGTTTCGGATTCCTCTCTGGTTGAATTGATTTCAGTCGATTCGACCACGAGCCCCCAAAATTCTACAGTCTTTAAGCAGCAATAGAAAGAAATATAAAAATGAATCATTCATTATTGAAGGGTATTTGTGTTTATTTTGGTTATCGGGAGTTCGGATTTAAAATAAAACAGAGTCTGTTAAAAATCAGAAAAATTGTGCGGAATCAGAGATTTTTTAAAAGCTTTTACGATATATTCAATTTTTTGTTATTTTAAATAATTTGTATAATTTTGTTTGTTGGCGACCTTTGATGTATGTTTAACTTTTTGAGTTTTTCCGGCTCAAGGTCATCACTTGAAAAATTTTAAATACAATTTTTAAATTTTATTTTTTTCTAAATAAATAATTTTTTGGAATAAGCTTCAAATTTAAATTTCAATTCATTTTTAAAGATTTTTATTAAGCCTTTATTTATTGGCATTTTCATTAATTTTGAATCCTCATTTATTTCCTTATTTCTGATTTGAGACTGCTCTTTTGAAAAAAAATAAAGAAGACCAATTAACACATCAATGGTGGCATTCTATTTGCATTGTTTATTATTTTAAAATGTTTGTATGAGAATTAATTGGTCTATTTATTAAATACTTGGACTATTGCTCAATTTCATGCAAAGTGTAGATCTGTATCTATCGACAGCTTCACGGTTTGCTCTCTTTCGGGTCCCCCTAATATGCGTCTGGCTTTTGTAATTATAACATAAATCAATCCCAATTTCATGTTATACTTTTCAGCGAAGCAAAGCGATTAATGTCGACAATGGACCAGAGAGATATGGCATGGCAAGAGGAAAATCATAAATAAGCCATATATTGCCATGGCCAATAACGGATTGGAACGGATTGAACACCCCACCGACCGTATGAAAAATATTTCCTTATCGCGATGCTTCCCCAAGAGAAACGCCGCCAGGTGCAAAACGAAACGTGTGCATTGTGGATGTCGACGGGGGGAGGGGGTTTCTGTGGGGTTAGGAACTGAAAACTGAAAACAGAAAACTGGGAACTGGAAAAGCCTTGGCCAATAGATTTACGGCAAACGGCAGCCAAGTCGTGCCTGCCTTGGCTTGGAGTGTGAATTTTCGCACCCGTGATGAAGTTTCCAATTAAATTTTATTGGATTTCAAATTGAGGCTGAGACTTAAGCCGCTGATCCGATGCCTTTGCCTTTTTGCTGCGGCTGGCTGGTAAATATTTGCGCACCATTGTTGTGGCAAGTGTTGAAAGTGGGCGTTGCATTGCTAAAACCCCAACCACCCATCTCCCCCCATTCCTCTCAAATAATGCCCTCCCTCGCAGAGTGATTTCTTATGGCAGTTCAATTGCGGGGTCATCAACGTGTCAGCATTCGAATTGCATGCAGTTGCACCCCGGAGTTGACTAATTTATGAATGCATTGTGGGAACGCCTTGAGAATTTCAGGATCCGGGAATTATGGTATGCAATTGGCAGTCAATATTCCCAAACGAGGTGAAAGTTTACTCTGTTAAAATAATTGACTGAGATTGGGAAGTATTTTTCATGCATTACAAATAAGCCTTTTACATTCATATGCCTAAGATTAAAGATTTAAGAATCTTTGCTTTATAATTATCATTTACTTGGAAATTAAAATCTAATACAAAACTGTGGGCTTTGAATTTTTCTGAAATTAATTTGTATGAATTTGTTTTCAGAAAGTATGATTTATTTTTCTAAACATTTTTTGACATTGTGTGGATAAGAATATCAGTTTTAAAGTTAAGTTTAGAATTTTCTTTATTTACCACTGTAAATGCTACATTTTTATTGCTATACCTTTTTTAGTAAAATACGTATATTTACTAAATGTCTTTTAGATTTTTTGTTCAAGACTTTGAGAAATTACCTTTAGAGCTCTCAAGTTACTTGAATTTACCTTACCAACTTTAGCATTATTCGCGACCCAACTTTAAGCTCTTCGCCTCATCTCTATTTACCCACAATATCGGCTCGGCCATAAGGCTGCAAGTGCCAGTCAACAGTTGGCCTGTTCCTGGCCCTTGGTCTTCGGCTCATTCAACAAGTCAACAAACAAAACACACAGAAGAGAATGCAGAAAAAATGATGGCCAGAGGGATGGGAGGATGCGAGGATGGGGGGGAAGAAAAACCTCAGAAAAAACCAAGTCCTTCCGTCGGGGACCTGCTCCCTGGTCAAGTTGTGCTCAAGTGCGTTCGTATTAATTTTATTTATTGGCCACAAAATCCCAACCGCAGACCCGGCCCCTTCTTCGGTCTTAACGGTTCGTGTCCTGCTCCTGGGCTCTTGGCCCGGCTTATTGAATTTTTATCTACAGTTTGCCTTTGTGCTTATGGCATCTCACTGAATCTTGAATCCCGGTCTGGGCGTTAGCTATTTTTATTATGGTAAATTCTTCTTCAATTTTTTTTGCTTTTCATTCAACTTAATTTTTTCTATCGGCTTCGAGCGGCAGACACTTGATGTCCTTACATCTGCTTTACAACTTGGTCGCGTACTTTCAATTACGCGCCCTCGTCCTGCCATTGTCCTTGGCCTTTATTGAAGGTCGGTTAATAGCCAGGACGGCTGACAATGGACCAGGGCCAGAAAGTGTTGTAAGCCAGCTGAGATTAGCGGAGAAACTGTGTCAATGGCTGGGATAAATCAATCAACTGGATGGGGAAGTGACGCCATGAATAACCTGTGCCTTGATCAAGAAGGAAATTAAATTGCTAATTATATTTAAAGAGGTTTTCGTAAGATTTATAGCACTTATAATTATTTCTAGTATTAATAACTTCAGTTTACACAGGTTAATAATTATAATAAAGGACAATTATAAAGTGATACAACTTTTTAATATTATTTTATTTTTATTAATAACTTGTTTAAAGATGTGAAATAAATAATCAGAAAGCAAATAATAATTATAATTAATGTAATTAGATAAATATGCCTTGAAAATTAAGGTTTTACTTCAGAAAACTTGAGCTTTATTTCAGTATTTAAGTTTTTTTATTTTTACATTTTTGTCATTCAAAATGTATTCGTTTTTATAGTTATGTTTAGTGTTAAATAGAGTTCTAGAAGCAATTTTCAAAACTTTTAAACAATTTATCCTTTGCTGATGTTATTTTAAAGACTGAAAAATGAATACCCTTGGTCTATATTTATTAAACCTATATTTTCCTTTATATTATACGCACTTGTTGCTAGTGAAAGAGGTGTTACGTAATTCGCGATTGCAGCCAATTTGTTTGTACACTTTCTAATGGCTTCCCCTTTATTTCCTATCTGCGGCACATTAGTTGGGCCATTGGGCAACTATGTTGTTGTGTTGGATCTTTTCGCGCTGATTTTATGCGGCCAAGACGTAGCGCTGCAATAAACAATCTGCGGCGGACACTGTACACTATATAGTCGTGGCTATAGCTGGATCTGAATCTGAGGCTGCCAGTCGACTCCTTGGCCGCTTTTTGGTTAAACTCCGCGTATTCCTCGCACTCCGCACACTATCACTTGATCAGCGACGTGAATTTATGAGGCACTTTGCGCAGTCGCCGAGCATCGTTGGCCATAATTTGCCGCCGTCTTGGCTTCTCGGACTCGTCTATTGGCGAGTGCACAAATTGCGTTGATATGCTGACAGGCGGCACACAGCGGCTACACGGCGAGAAAAACCCCCCTCCCTTTATTATGCCCCCCCTCTCTAATGCGCAGACTCATTTGCCTATCGCCTGGTAAAGTGCATTGAAAATGTTCCGACTTCGGCCCACTAAATTGAGGCACGCGCGCAGGCGTTAAAGAGTAAACAAATAAACAGAAGCCAGCGACCAGCAAAAAGCGGCCCACAGAAACAAAAAGAAAACTTCAATTGACTTTAATTGGCCAACTGCGAGGGGCAGACGCTGCTCTTTTCGACACTAACTAGCTGTCACATTTCTGTGATGCGCGAGAATTGGAACTCAGATGCGCAAATAAACGGCGGATATATGAATTGAGGAACTATCAAACTGAGGAATACTCTTTCCGTGGGGGTTCATACTTAAATAATTATTAGCAAAACTGATTTAAAAATGAAATTTAACTATTGTCACTTTCTAAAAGTGGTCATATTTATTAAGCTGCAGGTATTCTAACATAAGGAAACAAAACGTTTCTAACAAAAACATAAAGAATATTAGATATAGTTCTTGAAAAAAGAATAATTAATAGTACTACAAATGTTATTGAAAGCTGCAAAATGTATCTGAATAAATAAATAATAATAAATAAATAAATAATAATAATAATAATAAATAATAATCAAAAATAAATACAAATTTCATATTTACATTAATAGAAGTTATATATTTAAAAGCCATACCATTTACATCTGTACTAATATTTGCATTTTAATCGATGTATTTCTTTCAGTTTTCACGATGCCAAGTTACACCTTCCACCATTTAGCCCCATTAATGTAGTGTATTTTTAACTTAACTCATCTCACAAATTAAACGCATTCCTCAGGCTTCAGCTGCCCTGGCTTCTGTTTTTCTGCTTATCACTTGAATCATCATCATCATTCCTCCGCAAAAGCCGCAACGAAAAAGGTCGTGCCAATTTAATTAAGCGACATTTTATTTAATTATTTCATATATTGATTGCAAAATGTGTAAAGCTTTTAATTGCGAAAAATGGCCACAATTCCCCAAACAGCGAGCCACAACGAAAACCCGAGGCTCACAATCCCTTCAACACACATACAAATGGGCATCAATAATTTCAATAATTTCGCATGGTGAAATTTCTGGAACGAAATTGATTTGGCTCGACAGCAGATGCATTTAATGCATTTATATTGCATTTCATTATGCTTACTTCATTTCATAATGATTGAATTGCAACGGCTCCAATGATGACTGCCAATAACAATGGACAATTGGACAAATCAAACAGATATGAGATATTTTGGAATTATCCTGGAAATTCCGGCCTCCTGGTTCCTGTTGCTACACACGGAAAACTTTAGGGGTATTTTTTAATTAAAAAGTGCTATTAATATATTCTCAGCTTTTCCTTTTATAGTACTTAAAGTTTGTTGATAATAAAGTGAATAAAATAAAGGAATATAAAACTGAATCAAATGTATAAGCCCATAATTCACTTAAGATATAGAAATATTTTATGCCATATATTTATATTTAAAAAGATGTTGCGAAACTTAATGCTCAACATTCTATATAATAAATAAATATTATTTTCCCTTAACCTTCGGTGATGACTTAGAAAGACGGCGAAATTCTATTCAAATTTAAATATTTGTTCACATTCACAAAACCAATATTTCTTATTTTAAAGTAAACTAAAACTTCTAAACTCATTACAAATTTATGATTTTTGCTCTAAATGTGGTGCTCTGATTTATTTCGCTATGTGTGCCCTTTGGGCAAACATATCAATTATGCGGCACATTTTTGCTGTTATAAATATTTACGCAGAAATTAATTATTTAATATTAAAATGACCGCAAAACATTTTACACTCGACTGGGCCTAGGAACTGGGAAATCCACTCGGGATATTGGCTTTATCCCAGGGCTTCCTGCCATGTTTGAACATCGAATGCGGTTGATTTTTTGTTGCGGCCCCAATGACTGGTTGACTGGTTGACTGGTTGAATGGCCATGGCCTGGATGTGTGCGCTGTGATTGACACGGTAAATGATATTCACATTATGCACAGGATATGTTGCTGTCCACTCCAAGTGCCCATGTGTGTGTGTGTGTGATGGTTAAACAGGAAACGGAAATGGCAACAAGCATTGTGTGCAGTTCCATTGGGAGCCATCTGCATCTGCATATTGCATATTTGTTGTTTATTCAGCCACTGAGATTGTTGTTTCTGTTTGCCAAATGGCAAAATTAAAGCCTGATGAGCCGATAAATGCTTTAAAAGTGTAACGATGTTGTGCAAGTTTTCTGCCCACTGCCCATATACATTTGCTGTTTCAGCATTCAGATCCATCTTCATCATCATTGCAGGACCCCATCCTATCCAGCCTCCTCATCACGCCCATTCAGAATGTAGCTATACTCTCAAGCCCCTGCCCGGATAAAGGCATCTGCGATGATGGCAGGAGCTGAAGAAAAGCTCTTTAAGGATCCACTTGTGTGCCTGGGCTCTCAAGTGTCCTTTGCATGTTAGCGAAACCACTCGAAAATATGACGCGTTTGCTGAAGTATGCAAAAATTGCACATGGAACACGGAACACAGGAGGCAAAAAAAAAACCAACAAAATTCCGAGCTCAACTGCTCAACAATACCGCGGAACAATTCAATGTTTTCGCTGCTTTAAGTTGTGTGCCGACAGCGAAAGATTTTTCGTTTTTTTTTTGGTATTCCACAAGAATTATCAATCAATGGCTATCGGGGATGCAGATGTGAATCGTGGGCATATAAAAGAGAAAAAGCCTCTAAGAAACGAATGCTAAATCCTTAAAAAATTGGAATAAAAATACATGTATACAAGTTTCTTTTAATAAAATCGATGATAAAAGTACTTAAATCGAAGTATATATTTATATGTCTAAAGAACCGATTCCACTTTTCTGTTCATATTGATTTTTTGCTTGTCTAATGATTGTAATTAGTATATTAGTTTAATAGAGGCAAAACTGAGAAAACAATGTGGTATAAAAATACTTGTAGGTATACCTTGATTTTATAAGAATACAATACAAATCCACAATCAAAAGAAACTAAAATTTAAGAACTAAAACCTTTCTTAGAGCAGAAAGGCCAGACTTTATTAGATTAATTTCATATTTGGGAATTAATTGTAACAAAAATGATAAATAAAGGCAGTCAAACTGTTCAGAATGAAGCCAGGTCTTAGGGGTATGGAATAAAATATGGCTTAAATACGTTTCCGATCCGAAACCTACCAATCCTTCGCCTCCAGATTCGATCAATCAATACCCAGAACATTGGCGTTGGCGGCAAACATGAAATATCACAGCCGCAGCCAAACCCTTTTTCCCGAACCCCAAAACTTTTCGATTGGGAGTTGGGATTTGGGTATCGGTTTCGGTTTCGGTTTCGGTTTCGGTTTGGGTTTGAGTTTTCCCTCAGCTGGATTTCCTGCAGCCGCGAACGTGAGCGTAACCAAATTTTGCCCGAGGGCTTGGCCGAATCAATTCAATTGCCAAATTATGCCAAACCTATGAAATACAAATGGAATCGGCAGTAGAAATGGGAATAGCCATGGCCAATATTCGGTGCTGTTCCAATATTTGTGGCCGCAATTGTTTAGCATGACTCGACTGGGGCTGAAAAGCCTCAAAAACGAGAGACTGAGCGACTGCATTGGCTAATCGATCATCGGGCCAGGTTTTCTTTCCTTTTTTTTCGGCTGCATTTTGGCTATGAAACGCGGCTTTGGTGTTGTGTACTATTTTGGTTTTTTTTTTGTTTTGTGACGGCGGGTTTTGTCATTTGGCTTCGGTTCGTTTGTTGGCCTGCTGTCATTTTTAACTGTCTATCTCGGTGTCTCTGAGCCGCGGTAAGACTCGGCTCTTAGCCTGGCCTGCAACTATTTTCCGTGCCACATTTTAACGTAATTATGCCGAAAAAGTAACACGAGCAACGACGCGACGCGCCGCGGCATTTGATTAATTGTCGAATCGTGCACACCACTGGGGCTATTTGTTATCTCAAGGCGTTGAAATTATAAATTGTTTTGAGTGCTAGCCCCACGCGAGTCCACAAAAAAAATAAAACAAGAAGAGACTGTACCCGGACATCGCCTGCTGATCGTCGTTTAAGTTGTGCCGAAAGTGTGAAAGGGTTCACCAAAGGGTTCACACGAAATATCACCGAAAGTTCGAAACAGAAAATAAAATTTATTTCGACAGGGGAAGGAGTGTTGATAAGGCAAGATGACAAGAAGTGTGCCTCTAGATTAATAAAAATGACTATCATTATTTTGGAAGGCATTTAAAGTATTTAAAGCATTTATATAACAATTAATTTACTTATAACTCATAAATTTATTTAATTTAGTTAATGTAAAAACGCAAAGCAGAAAAATTATTGATTATTTTATAATATTTGTTTCAAGAAAAACTATTAATCATTTTTTTATATAAATTTTTCTTGCAGTTTTGGATTTTTGGACACTTAAAAATCAAAATAAAGTTTATTTTAAATAAAAACTTCTTCACAAAACATCTTTTTTCATAATTTATAAATATCGATAATAAAAATCATTAAAAACCATTAATGTGGATAAACCAAGCTTACAATATCAATATTGCTAATGGTTTCAATCACGATAATGGGCTTATTACAAATCAATTCTCCAAAAATTCAGTGTCTGCCCTGCTTTCAATTTGCCATTCGTAATTTGGCATTTCCTTAAAGTTCAGCCAATCCGGCAAAGTTCTTTGTCACTCGTGCCACCCAATGACCTCCACCCACCCACAAGCACAGAACCATCCACCGCCCACCACCCACCGCCCACTGAGTGCGCGCTGAAGTGCATAAATGCTGAGTATCCCGGTGAGAGCTCGGAAATTTCCATACATTCACATGGACCTGTCGCAGAAGCTAGAAAATCAGAAAAGCACGTGACATTGTGTGACATCATTGAGCTGGAAAACTCCGAAAACCGAAACGACAACCAGAACTTTCGCTTTATGGAGTTATGGAGAAAGACAAAGCCAGACGCCTTCCAAGTTTAGCATTTTCTTTTTTTTTTTTTTTTGGAATTATTCAGATTTTTTTTAGAATTTTTCTTCTTTGGTTTTTTTTTTTTCGTCACTTGCAAGTGCTCACTTGAGACAGCAGGCTGACGATGATGATGACGTTGGTGATGAGTGACGAAATCCCCCAGGGGGAGGTGTAAGTTCAGGGGGCGTGGCAGTCAGGTGCCGAGAGATGCATTCAGCACGTAGAACATAGATCAACGCGTTTGCATACATGAAACGGGTGGAAAACGGGGGTGAGGTGGCAACTGCAATCACGTTAATTAAAAAGGTGCAAATTGTGAAAGGAGCTTGGGGAATCCGAATGCCAAATGTGCTGACAGCTGTTAATGAACGAGGTAAGTGCCGAAGGAATGGGCCATCGTCACTTGTTCGCCAGTCACGTGCTCCACTTGGTAATTAAACGTATCATAATTTCTTATGGCAAACAATCTCGCTCGTTTTCTTATTTTTCACATATGCGCTTTGGCATCCCCCGATGGGTAGAAATTTTTCAGCGAAATCCCCAGTCCCAAAGGACTCCTGCATTTTTACATGCATTTTAATATTAACGCCCTGCGAAATGAAAGGCGACGCGGCGCAGACATAAAGGATATTTGTTTTCTTCCCTTCACAGGCTACCAAAAAGGATGCGACGCCGACATTTGCTTTTGGCCATGGCTCAGTTTGGACTGCAATTGCTAAATGCGACTGTCTACGCCTTCGGGTGGTGGGGAAACTAAGGGGCTGGAGTGGGTTTACACTGGTTAGTACATTAAATGAAGTCTCAGTCCGCTGGAGTCCTTTCCAGAGTCAATCACTATAAAAAATAGGGTTCTTGGTTCGTTTGGTTAACAAAATATTACTATTGAATATATTATTGTTTGATCGAATTTAAATAACACATTTTATATGCAGCGGCATACTGTTTTGTAATATTATTTTGTTTTTAAGAACCTATGAACAATTCTAGAAAAAGAAGGAGAATTTAACATTTCCGAAATATATTCACAAATAGATATGTAGGCTATCGGTTAATGTATAAATATGAACTAGAACTATCATCACAAGTATACAAATTTAAGAACTTATTTAATTTTCTTTTATGTTCATGTTTCTTGTAACATAATAGTTTTTTCAATATTTCTTAAGTAATCAAAAGGTTTGGATTTATAAGTATGAATATATTTTGTCAAAAAAAAATATTTTAAGTGTATAAAAATTATGAAAAAATGTTTACAATTTTTTTTGCTGTTTGTTGTGCAATATGAAAATATGAAATTTCATTTTGCCGACTACCGCCGACGCGTTGCATGCAACAATGGCGTCAAAGCAGCGGGAAATATGCACGGACACCAACGGCAAACGGCCAACAAGAATACAGCTGGGATTTTAAATGGTCGCCCATATGGGACAGCTTTCGAGAAATAGCAATAGCCGTGAAATGGGACGAGCAAAGTGCATTAAAACGTTGTACATTCAAATTTTGATATTAAATTTAAGTCAAGTGGACGTTGAATAGCTCAACATGAAAGCCAGATGCCAGCATGGAATGGAAACTAATAAAAACAAATGAGAGATCGTTAAATCGAAAACATCTCAATCGAGATTAGTTCAGGCTTAGAGCGCTATAAAAATGATGAAAAACTTTTTTTTGTAATAATAGGAACAGGAGATGTTGCAAAGTACTTGTTTTAAGTATAAATTAAAGGTAATTAAGAATTCATAAAAGTTGAATAAAGATTCGTTTCCTTTCTTAAATACTAAAACTAATGGAGGTTACAAAAATCGTCTTGAAAAATCATATATAATTGCTTTTCAATTGCGCAGTGTATTTCGAAATGTTATGCATACCATTTAAACTTTATTACTTATTTAAGATGGTACTTATAGCTTGGCCAATAATTGCGGTTTAGAAATAGTAGTTAATCAAATGTAACAACCAATAAATAAAGTTATTAAATAGTTTTTATTAAACATTGTTAAAAATTGGCCAACATATGCTGGACAACTTATACAATTAATCTAAATCAATAGACCATGCCTAAAGCTATGCAAATTTAGCAATAACTCAAAGCAATTCCCCCACTTGAAATTGGTTTCTGTTTACTATCTCTGATTTTAATTGCAGTTCTTGCAATTCGACATTCCCTGCTGCGATTATTTTCATTTATCGAACCATTAATATCAAATCATATATGGAATTCTCAAAAATCTTGACAGTTTTCGCAACAATAAAATAAAAACTAACCAATATACTAGGACTCAAATTACGTTGATCATGTTATTTGTAATTAACATTTCATAAATTTGCCATCGAGATAAGGGAAGTTTTTCCATTAGGAATCAATTAAAATGCAAAGAAAAAAATTGCTGTCTGAAGCTATCGCGATTGAACCACTTTTCACACTAGATATTAGATAAAGTCGCCGGCACACTCTTCGTAAATTGTGGCAATAAGAGAAAAATGTATATTTATTGAAAAAGCATAATACACATGAAAATGCCAATAAATTGTCAGGAGATTATGCAGCCGGCTCCATTAAAAATGAAATAAAAATAAATATATATATATTTGTGTGCAAATAATATAGATATATAGTATATGCTGAGCGATTTAATCGCTGCCCAGAGCTCGGTTAATGAATTGAATTGAGCTGGAAAACCCAAGTGGGCAGTCGCAAAGTGGGCCGGCACTCGTTGCTCCGTAGGCTTTGCGCTTTTTGATCTACTCTAGATTGGCACTTTTAGCGTAGCGCCATAGATACCAAGCGCCTGAGAAATAATAATAATAAAAATTATGCACTTGCCACTGCGCAAAAAATTTGCATAGACATACGACTCTATTTCGGTTCGCCTCGCATATCTTTTTCTCTGTCCGTTTAATCGCCATCTATGTGGGTTATACTCATGGCATCTGGCAAAGGCAATCGAGCGTGCCAAATGGAATTTTTGTAAGTAATTGAAAAATTTGTATAATTGAAATGCAGTTCGGGAGGAAAGTATGTGCTGGCGCCAAATGGAGGAGGTGGACTGAAGCATAATGTCCTTAAGGATACAGGTTTGTGTCCTTGCTAAAAGTAAGGATAACTGTTATACCAGTGAGCTTTAGTGGTTGGAAAATAATTTTTCAAGGAAACTTATTAATTTAAATTGTTTATCAGAAAGGAACGTGTGAAGTGATCCCGTCATGAGTAAAACTTTTGGAAGTATTTTAATAAATTAGTAAGGGATATAATATAACTAAATAATACAAATTGATTTATTTTTGTTAAGCAGTTATATTTTTCCATATAATATAAAACAGTTCGATAAAAAAACTTTTAAAAATATTTTGAGTGAGTATATACAAACTCTTTTGTAAAAAAAATCGGTTGGAATCGAACCATCCATTAATACAGAGAAAGATAACGATTTCTGTGTCCTGACGGTATTTGTTCTGTTAATTTATCTGTAAGAAGAAACCAGCCGAAGTTTATATATCCTTGAAGCTCTTACAATGCTAAAATGTAACTTAATAATCTGCGTAAATTTGAAAAAGGTTTTAAAAGTCCATCGAAACTTAGTCTCTAGAAGTTCAAATTGGAGTTAATGATTAAAAAGAATGTCGATTTGTTGATGATGATCTCTTGATCTTGATATGCATACTGTCGTAAATCTGCCCTTTACTACGTTACAAATTTTGACCCAAATTATAATACGTTCTGCAAGGGTATAAAAATAGGTTTTAAATTCCTCTTAAATACATTTCCCAACCCACGTGGGAAACTTAAAAAATGTTTAGGATTTTCTTGGGTAATACCCCACTTAAGTAAACCCTGGGAAAATGATCGGAATTCGCCCGTCCAAAACTCCTATTGATTTATTAGCATAGAAGGCGAAAAGCTTTAAAGAATGGACTCAAAAAAAAAGTATTTTAATGTAATATGTTGTAAAGCCACCACACGAAAATCATCCATAGCGACCACATGCTGGTGTCCCAAATGCATTAGGGAGACCACGAGAAAAGCGGAGCCGCCTAAAAGAAAATAAACAAACACAGCAACGCCCGCATTCCAAGGAAAGCGCCAGCAGCAGCAGCTGCATGAAAAACAGCGACTAGTAACAGCAACTACACTGGAAAAAAATGAAATCAGATTGGATTTTAAATAATAAGACCAAAAAACATGTGTAAAACAATAAACTTCGACCTAATTGGGTTATCAATTCAAATGGGAAAACATTATTAAATTATTTTTAAGAAAAATTAAGTGTAACCTTGAAAGTTTATAAAGAATAGTATGCAAACAATGTTTAGATAGGGATTTTTGTAATATATAAATGTTTGAATTCAGTCGTCAAGTATAAATGGTTTAAAGTATTATATAATGGTATATAAATTATTACTTAAAGTTAACGTCGTTTAACAGGATTTTTCAGACAACATTTAAAGTGAAATGTCGCAAAAGGTTAAAAATATATAAATTAATGGAAAAAATATGTTTTTTTTTATAAAACCAAATATTTTCCGTGTATCATCAGCAGCAACTAGCAGCTTGCAGTCACACACAAGTCAAAGAAATTTGCTGTTAATTCACGTATTAACCTTTTGACATTTGGCAGCATCGCCAACGTCGTCGATGCCGAAGTGGAAAAAAGAAAAACAAGTCGACAAAATTCCAATATGGGGAGACAGAACAACGGGAGGGAAAATCAAGGGGCAGGGAGGAGGGTGTGGAGTGGAAAGGGGGAACAGAAGGCGGGGGGCAGGGCTTGGGCACATCTGCCATGGAAAACTGTGTCAATGTGCCAGCAACAACAGCAAATACGGCAAAAAACTTTTGCCGGGGCGTCGGTTCCCCACATTTGGGTGAGTGTGTAGTGTGTTTTTGTGTGAAGATGTTGGCATGTGGGAGGGCACAGGCTGTGATCGGCGGTCGGTTCGCTGCCACGCCAAATGGAAAGCCGCAGCAGATAAAAAATATCCAAGAATCGAAGTTATAGATACCTCTATCACAAACAAGTTTTAATTGCTATAAATTAAAAAAAAATTAAGTATACGTAGGAGTGCTGAAGATCCGGGTTGGCTAATTATGAAAACATTCCTTGTCTGTCTTTTGCCATCAAATCCAATAAGTTTTAAATTTAAGCCTACGTTTACCATTCTACAATAAAATACAAATATAATAATATTCTGAATTTCTTTTTAAAATACCCAAGAAAATTTAAAATAATATACAGAATTTAGAATTTATAATTTAGTTTACTAAATACAGAATGTTAATTGGAATTATTTTAAACATTTTGACAAGTTTATTTGTTAAAAATAACTACATCAAAAATATAGCTAATATACTTTTAGCATTAAGAACATTTTTCAAATAGAAATCTATTTTATTATAAATACCAACAGCTTTTTAATCTCTGAAAATTGACAAGCACGGTAGTAAGAAAATATTGACTAAAGTAAATTGACCATGATTGAGTCCTTACCCCATTACATCATGCCCACTTAAAGGGTACCACAACTCGTGTCTATAAAGTACGTGTGCTTCAATGACTTTCAATTAAATCAATATTCATCGTTTTGGCTGCGGCGGCCGCTTCGGGCTAAATGGCAATGGGGCGACCAAGGCAGCGACTCTTAACTCTTAACTCCGCTCCTTGATTAGACGCGACAACAACAACATCACCGAGCAACAACTGGCAACATTGGCTAGAAACAGCAACAACAACAACAACAACAACCGGCAACAGCAGCATGGGAAAATGTGCAATTTTGGCCAAAAATAAATAAGCCAGGCTGGAGGACAGAGATCCGACCTGACCGTCCCTCGTCTAACATTCGTTGCGCAAAAATTGCTGCCTGTGTCTGATGACTTTACACAACAAAGAAAACCCAAACTATATTTAAGCTACATTTTTAAAGATTTTAATATCTTATATATAATGAAAAACATCATCCTTTCAACAAAAAAATTCTGCATAGCTTTCAACATAACTAACATTATGAAAAAAAAATAGTTTAATCCAAAATTGATCATATTATAAAAAAATTGAATTCATTTGAAATAAATGTATAATGAGAAAATAAATTGATGATATTTTAAAAGGACACCAATATTAATAAGAGTTTTAATTTGGTTTGAAATCGTTTTATTATTGAACATTAACTTTTCCACTGTGTAACCAGCAATCAAAGATACACCGGGGAGAGCAGAAAAATAAACATTTGAACTACTAGCCCAGGCCTTTCACAAAAAAAGGAGGCGGGCGCCACATCGCGCGCAAATAATTAATGTTTGGCAATAATCGAAGACACCTTCGGAGGCAGTTGCTGCTTTGGCCGGTTGCCAGTTGCCAATTGCCAGTTGCAGGTTGCCAGTTTGCCATTTGGCCAGTGGATTTTGAGCAGCTACAAGTGCAGCCAGCAGGCATGCAAATGAGCCGCAAGGGAGGCGTCACCTTGCCGGCAAAATATTTTAGCGTATTTTCGTTGTAATTACAGTTGGGTGGAGAGTTATGTGAAGAAAATGGTTGTAGCCAAAGTTTATTTCACAGCCCCGCTGAGCAATAAAATATGACACCAGTAATTGTACTCTCCGAATTGGGCATTCAAAATATTAAATATTAGTTATTAGGTAGTCGCAGTTGCTTGATATTTATTATAAGATATTATAATAAGTGAACACAAAACCACTTAATACATGAATGTAAAGTTTTTATTTTGAAGAAGTAATTTTTTTGTGTTTAATAGTTATTTGCTAACAAAGACATTTATAATATATTTATTATAATTCCTTTCAATTATTTTAATAATGGTATTTAATTTTTATAACATGCAATTTTTTGCCACAGAATACTCAATAAATCATTTTAAAGTCTATAGTTACATTAATCTTAGTAAATCCAATTAATAATTCAACGATAAATGTAAGAGTAGCCAAAGTCAAACCACCCAGCCACAATCCCATAATGAGGTAATAATATTCCAAATTATTCGATTTCACTTCCAAATGCCGATCACGAAATCCGAAATTCAGTAAGCCACTCTGAATGCCATGTAGATAGGCATCGTCCTTCATTTTCAGATAAATTCCACTTTCAAATATTTTTCTCACAAACCAATTGAACAACTGGAAATAAGGTCGTCCAAATGCAGCTGGGATTTGAAGAGGTTGCTGGTACAGGATATGTGGAAACTTCCGGAAAATGGGAAATTTAAGAAATTTTTGCTGGTAAAGAGCAAACTCTAGGCGATCGTAAAATCCCGAATGAATACAGCTCGTGTTTAAGTTTCTGCGAAATATATCTACATCAGCTTCCGATGTAGTTACTATGCGTTTCAATAGTTTTACTCTATCGGGAATTAATTTTTGCATAGTAATAATGTCAACATCAATCAAGGGCCAAATGCCATCAATTTCGTCCAAATCCTCCCATGTGTTTATTTGTTTTTCGTAAAGTCCTGCAGCCAAATTACTGGAAAGTTTAGCCAGATAAAGATTGGTAAATATAAATCCTGCAGTGGTTAATATTATAAAGAGTACGAGGCGATGATGAGATGGTCGATGGCCCATAAATTTATCTCCTGAGAGGAACAAAACTAAACGGAGAATTTGCAGGAAAGCTCCACTTAAGTTTATTTGTCCCCGAGACAAAATTCTCAATGCCAAGGAACAATACACGATCATTATTATCCAGATTATCCGGGTGCTAAATGTAAAGGGTCTGATCAAATAAACCGAGTTAGGCAAAAGTCTTGATGATGGCACTATAAGACCACAATTTTCCAGATAAAGAATATTGGTCATCGAGAACTTTTCGAGCGGTCTGATTAAAAATGGGAAAAAGTCTATCGTGTGATTGGCTAACAATTCAAGGCCATCGTTCACAGTTACCACGTTCATTAATCGAAAGGAGCCATTAAAGTGCTTTGTAAAGTCCACAATCATCCGAAGCATATATCCAGATAGCACTAATCGATTATGACGATCCGTAAAGGAAAACCAACGAGGAGCTCCAGCTGTAACCAGACCGATTGTGATATTATATCCATTCAAATTCCAATTAAGGTGAAATTTTTCATAGTACTCCTTCACACTACGCAAGTGCAAAATCTTCATATCTTGATATGGCAGAAAACCATAGAATACTTCCGAATCCGGTAACATTGCCAGTGTTTTAACCAAACCTTCTTTAAAGCAATGACGGAATATATATGATAATTTTTCATATGTATCTCCGTTGTAAAATATCAACACTTGAAGATGATGATACTTCCAAAGCCAATTTTTCAGGTAATTAAGACCACTTTTCAGATGCTCATCGTCAAGATACAAAACTGTTAGGGTTTTACTGCTGAAGTTTCCTTCCAAAACCATTTGCTCTTCCGTATTTGTGATCCAAATGCTGGGTATAAAAGGCTGTCGAGCTGCTCTTAAGATTTCTGAACCATTGCCAAACTCCAGAAACACATTGAGTTCCATTTGATTAATCGTATTCAGCTCCTGAATTGTTTGCCCCAAGCGATTGCCTCCGAGTAACGAAAGGCTCTGAAGCGTGTTGATGCACAGTAAGTCCATTGAAAATACTCTGAAATCCTCTGTTTCGAGCTTCTTTTATAGGCAATATAACGGAGCCCTCTAAATGGTATCATTATATCATTACAGTGGTGCATAATAAAAACGCCAATTCTAACGTGAATAATGGATATCCAAAGGAATACAGAAAAGTTCCAAGTCATATGCTGACATTAGAGGAAGTAAAAGATTTCTTTAACAAATTTAGATGTGCTTATTTATTTCCCTATCTTGGGAACTGACAACACTCATTACATAAATTACAGTTTTGTGATAAATAATTTTTATCATGATTTTTATTATGATTAGACGAATTTCCAAACTTTTTTTATCTATTAAAAATCCTCTCTAATAAAAAGACTACTGTGCCAACAAGCCATCCCAGTACCAATAAAATATAGGCAAAAAAATAAAAATCCTTGTCGAAGACCTGGATCTCCCAGGACTTCGATTTCCGAAAGCTAATTTCACCACTAGAAATTCCTTCAAAGTTGGCGTCCTTCTGAAGTTTTAACCATATTCCCGACTCCCAGGTTCTCCAAAGGTAATGGTTAACTAGTTCCACATATGGCAATCCATGACGAAGTGCCACAAAAACAGGCCTTTGGTCGTAGACCTCCTTCAAAGTCTTGAAAATCGGTACTCGGAGATATTTTTGCTGTAACAGTTCAAATGCAATGCGATCTTCATAGGCCTCGTAGACGTAACTAGTATTAAGGCTCTTCCGAAGTTTAAAGACCTCATTTATGGATGTAACTTGAGTTATATTTTGAAACTCTTTCTGAATTATATTTTCCTTGATCATATTGTGTAGTACATTCGCGTCGAAACTTTCCACTAGGAATATCCGTTTTTCACGAAATAAATCATCAAAGGTGTTGAGTTGGCATTTAAATAAGCCAGTAGTTAATGAACTTGATAATTGAGCGGTATAGAGATTGGTCAGAACAAATCCAACGGCGAAAAGAACAATAAAGCTGAGTGCAGAAGGTATTCCCAGTCTAAAATGCCAGTTTTTGCTTAGAGGAAGTTGAAAAAATAGCTGCAGGACATCCAAAAAGGTGGAGGATAAGGAAACCTCCTCATCCTGTTTATATCTTATCCACCAGATCAAAACAGAGGCATAGATAAAGCCCACGATGATTGTAATCCAAACGGTCCAATAAAAAGGTTTTATAAAGTACCAAGATTTTGGCAATGGTTCAGCCCAAGGTACCATAATAAAGGTTTTTATGTTGTAAAAAATATAACTGCGGTAATAATATTTCCAATCCATGGCGTGTATAATTCGCGGAACCATATCGATTTCCCCATTCGCAAATGCACTTAAGCCCAATTTATAGGGTACTGTTTCCATATTACCAAAAACATGCTTCTCAGTGCCATTGTAGGTTTCAATAAATCCCTTTAGCAGCTTATACATATAACCAGCATATACTAGTTTTCCTTGACGATTTTTATAGTGAAAACATCGAGGAGTCATCGTCTCCACAGTGGTGTGAACCGCCTGTCCTTGCAGATTTCTCAACTTTGTCAAATCGTGAAATTCCTTCATATCCTCTATTTGATAAATTTGAATTGTTGGATATGGTTTGTATGTATACAGGGTCCCATTATTTAAAGCCAGCACATGAAGAAATCCCAAGCTTAAAGCTTGCTTAAAATAAAAATCCATTTTGGAATTTACGATATAAATCATGTGCAAGTGCTGTATTCCCCAGAGTAGTTCCTTTATTCCGTTCAAGGTTCGATTATCTGTAGATTCTTCCAAACAGGCGATGATCAAAGAACGCGAACTGAATCTACCCAATAATTTTTGCTGTTCCTCAACAGTATTCAGTAATAAATTGGACACTTCCTGATTGAATCGTAACTCCATGTCGCCGCAATCCAAGTAAATATTAAGATGTAGTTGCAGATCTTTATTAAGCTGATTTATAACCTCTCTGGCAGACCAACAATCGGATGTCTCGAAGAACAGGACAATTAGTATGAAAATCAGCAAGCGACACATGATGCAGTCCAGCCCGAAAAAAGGACACTGTGACTCGCGATACAAAGCCTTTGCGGTTTTAAGGCCTTGCCAAGATCTCTATCGGAAACAATTACATTGCATTGTCAATAACTTAAAGTTGAGGTGGAAGTCAGAGGCGATGTTGAAGTCGAAGTCCAAGAGCAAGTCGTGCGCGGGTGAATGCACTGCAAAAAACAGCAGCCTCGTATTAAAATTAGAATTGAAAAAAAATTGTAACTTTGGATACTAATAAATGATTATAGAAATCTCACAAAATTCTAAACACTTTAACAATGACTTTATTATTATTCAATTAACTTGTTACCATCATTAATTTATTTATTTATTTTTTTTTTAATATTAAAGTCAACTGCTAATTTATATTAAATTCAACTTAAGCTTAGTTCACAACATTTGGTTTTTTTCAGTGTATTTTGCTTATCGCAGCATCTACCAAATTGCCCCTTTGACCACGACCACGTAAACGTAATTGCTTGCGGTCTGGCTTCGGCAGTTCTAACGTGACCAAACAATTGCTAAATGTCATAGATATTGTTAATAAAATTACATGATTGCATAAATGGGCGCTAAACTGGGCGGTGATCTAAGAAAATTATGTCAGCCAGATGGTATGTGCCAATGAGTGATTCCAAGTGGAATCTAAATGCTGATAAATGCAGTTTTTTCATGGGACAAGATGATCACTACACCCAACCATTTAAATAGCTGTGGGGATTTTTTTACATATTTAATTGAATAAAATTAACTGTTTCAATAGAAGAGTGTGTATCAGCCTGAGTAAAAATAGTAATTGTTTTAAGCTATTTATTTTACAATGTATTTCTGAAGTATTTTTTATAATCGAATCTAGATATGATTGTTGAAAATATTATCATTATAGAACCTATTCAGGGAATGTATTAAACAAAACTAAGAATTTATCATCTTTCACATGAAAATTACTTTTTGCACATGTACAATTTTTTAATGGACCCAACTGATATATATTTCCGAAACGCACTGTTGATTGACCCTTTGCTCTGATTAGTTTCAAATGCTGTCAGCGACTTTGACTTTGTCATTTAAGACGGTTGTCATTGTTGTTCTTGAATTCGTCGTTGCAGTGGCTTTTGGCCAGAAACTCGTTAGCCCACAAGAGAGATCAGCCAAGCTGGGGCAAAAGCAACAAACGAACCGCATTGAAATTGAAATCGCTCATAAATTCAGTTGCTAATTGTAAGGAATGGCAGACCTTGGAATTGAAAGAGACAAAACTCATTTCCAATGGCTACTGCAGAATGCGAAACACAGTAAAACTGGGCAAAAATGCCTAACAAAAATTATGAAGCTGCAGAAACGGCAAACTAGCGAACAGAAATAACAATAAATAAATATAAATTTCAAGCGCAAACATAAAGAGCTATTGACTGTTGACTTTTATGAACAATTAGGCGGCAGCCACTTAAATGGCGAACATACTTATGCATATCCACTATATGTATCCCCCAGATGCAGATACGCAGCTCCGGCGACGACGAACGAACAAAAGATACAGATACTCACACATATAAGGCCGATCCGCTAATCGTAATGCTATAATGGCTTCTCTATGGGCCTGGCCCAATAATAAAAAACAATTGATTATATCGGCAACTGCAGTCTTGGATATTTTGAGAGGGGGCGTTGCCGGGGGTTGGTCTTGGGTTGGCTAGAGCAAGAGGGAGTCAGGGCATTTGGACTTTAATTAATGCATTCAAAGCATTTATGTAAATGGCGGGAAATAATTTATCACCCATTCAAGACAGCAACAACGAACGGCAACACAACGACCAATCAAATGTGGCATCCAAGCATTTCAATACAGTAAAGAACCTGATCTGTAGATGGACAGCCTAATAAATAGTATTAAAAATACCTCTTTAATTCAGATTAAATAAATAAAAAAAAATAACCAAGACCTGCATCTATAACATCACATAAAACATGTCTTTTTATTAGTCTTTTGATGAAATTCAAAAACCAGAATAATCCAATTAATTGAAAAGAAGTGTTTGGTATTTTGAAAAACTTTTTATTTATTTAAATAGGCTAATTGCTTTACTATAAGCTTGTAGAACAATTGTTAATTTAAATAACTTTATTCCTCAGTAAAATAAATCTATAACAATTTTACTGCTATCTATAAGACATATGTAGTGCAAAATAAAATAAATAATACAAAAGAAATAATTAAGACAATAACATCCAAATTGCAATAAATAATGTTAACCGCTGTTGCGATTAATCAATAAAATAGTTTTTATTTCTATGGCTCTACCGTGCTTGTATATCTTTTTCCATTTGTTACAAAATGTTTCAACATTTCCATTTTTTCTCGATTTCTGTGTTCATTAGTGCAACGCCCACACGTTGGGCATTAGGTGGGCGTGGCCGCAGCGAACATTAAATGCGGCAAATCGTTTGATTTCACTCAGATTTCTCGTTGCCTGTTTATGGTTGTTGTAGTTGTCCATGTAATTAGTACTTAATTTATAATTTTTGTACCGCAAAAATTGCAAGCCAAATTGCTGAGCAATGTTCTGAGTGTGTGTGTGTTGTTTGTTTGAGAAATCGGCGCAAGGTTATAGATACTAGATTCCAGATACGAGCTATAGGAAGGCGGTACTGTGGGCCGGCCCAAGGCGTTTCTGTGTGGGTGGTTGGCATTTTTTTTGTTACTGGTGCGATTTGTGGGATAAATTCCAATTGTCGGCGGAAATGCAAAATTATTGCACGAAATATGCCACATATTTCTCCAACCTAACCTTCTCCTTTTGTCAGATATTTTTGTGCCGGCACTTTGCCAACAATTTCCGCAAATTAAAGAACAATTTCTATCTTCCTTGATACCAGCTAGCCAAGCGCTTAGCTCACATTGGCCACAATCATTAACCAGAGCTATTATGGAGCAAAGGATACGACGCAGCACCAAGAATTTCTACACATTTCTTCAGCAGAGAGATACACCTGGAAAAACAATGGTTCACATATAATTATTTAATTTTTAGACCACCTTATATTTAAAAAATTGAATACTTAAATACATAAATCAATAAAAAATAACTATAGCAGGTTCTATATTTGTTGATATAGGAGACCTTAACCTTAAGCTTTTAAGTTTAATATAATGATTTAATACTTTTGCCACATAATTAAAGCTGATATAATTTTAAGAAAAACAAGTGTTTACTGTTAAGATTTTGAAGAAATGATTTCTTTCAGTGCACATCAAATCAGGTGGCTGCTTGATGCTCATCCAATCGAGCCGTACAATTAAATAACAGTCCGGCTAGATAATGCGACTAACTAGAAATAAATAAACAAGGCAGGCAGGCGCCCAGTGGCAAGCACCACCTCGGATGCATTACTTCCCGCACCACCACACCACTGCACCACCGCATCGCGCAGCTCCATCACTCAATCCCCATTGTGGTCGTCAATCAAGGTTGGCCTGTACTTTTAGCCGGACTACTGTGCGTACTCGATGGGAGGGACAGGGGCCGGCATTGTCTGTCTTTCGCCCGTCCGCGCAGTTTGGAGACCGCATAATGATAGAGCGGACCTGGGGCCTGGCGTTAGCCAGGCTCTGAGACGGGGTTTACTCAATTACCTTTGACTAAATTATGGCCAATTGTTGCATTGAACATGTGTTGCATAATTACGGGCTGTGGAAGCCACGTACGCTGCAAGTTGGTAGCTGCGAGCTCAAATTTGATTACTGCCTATAGATTAGAGCCGCGCTCGGAATGGCGATGGAGTGGCTGCGCGTTACAATACACTGAAATCAAATCGTTGATCCCTTAAAATCGGGAAATTAATATGCGTTTAATAATTTAAATATTTAGTTTTGTTTACGCATATTAAAAAAAAACATTTGGAAAAACTTAATTGTGTTTAGTAGCTTAAAAATAGATAATTATCAGAATATAATCATTATCTCGCTAAACTTTGTAAATAAATAACGGTATGGCTTCGATTATTTTTATAAATTTTAATGAAGACGAAAGACGAAAAACCTTCCATTAATGCATTTATAACATTTTAATTCTAGTTGTTTGACAATAAATAATATTTTATTACCACAATTATCCTTATTAAACTTTAATACTTCGAAGGAAATATTTTTTTTAAACAAAAACCTTAAAGTGTATTTAATTATATATAAATAATGAGTTTCCAGTGTCTAATATTTTGCCATACATGATTGAAATCCTGTATATTAACGCCAATTCCTATATTCCTTTTTTTTGCCAGTGCAGTAAGTACTTAAGTTGAACTTGCGCCTTCGGGCCGGCAACTAAAAGTGTTGCAAACTTGGCCACGTTGACAGGTTAATGTCCATGGCCAAAAGGGCCCATAAAGGAGGTGTTTTTCCAAAGAGGGTCGAGCGGTATTTTTGGGGTGTGGGATTCTGCGGTTCAGGGCGTTAACGCTCAACTAAACAAATCAGTTTTTAGGGGCCATAGAAAATGTGTGGAAAACTGGCGACCCACACGTGTTGGCAACATTGTTGTTGCTGTCGTTGTTACCATTGTTGTGGGCTGTTTTTTTTTTTTTTATTATTTTTTTGTTGGCCGGCAATTAGCGTCGCAACATTTACGAGTGCCAGACAAATTACCGGGCAACATGTTGCAATTAAAATAACGGCACGCCAACTTTCGCCGCAAATCGTTCGCAGCAGCAAAAATGTTGCGAGCACGCGTGCGACAACAAAACAACAACGAACAAACACCGTTGTTGTTTGTTGCCCGTTTGCCGTGAGTTTATGGCGCAAAACACTTAGCCAAAAGACCCATACTTCAGAGCCAAACCTTTCGCACACAAATTCAATTTGTTTGCATTTTAATTGTCGTTTGTCGCAGCCGCAGACCAAAAAAAAAAAAATTACAAAAAAATGGGAAAAATGGAGAGAAAAATTGCCAACAACTCGTCGCCAGTTGTCGCAGCAAATGCAACATACACACTCGATATGGTGTTTTTTATGGCCTTATCCTACGCATTTCCAATGCTGTTAACAGCTTTGTCCGAGGGTGTGTTAAATATTTTTTATGGCTTATTTTGAGCGCCCAACAATCATTTTGGTTTTGGCTTTTCCTCTACGCACGCCTCGCATTTTGGCTTTAAGCTGCATTGACTGCCATTTTTATGGTTATTAAAGCCGCGAGCCGTCTTTTTTGGCCCTCATGTGTTAGCTGTTCGTTGTTCGTTTTTCGCTGTTCGCCGTTCGGTATTCGGTGTTAGTTGTTCTCGTTGTTGTCGGTGTGGGCGCAAACTTCAAGATAATTACGTGCTAAAAGTCAAGACAACACAAAAGCGCTCAAGATAAGTCCGCATTTTTATGTTGGAAATTTATGAAACTTTCAATAATAGACATAAAATTCCAAAAATCTTTGGAAATTGTTTGGCACGCTTTTTTAATGGATACAAATTTCAAAGTCTTATGATAAGCCCATGAGGAAATCGTTAAGTAAGTTTAATGTGGTTGGCAGATACAAAATTGCTTTTAAAAAAAATGTTTAACTTATCTTAAATTTATTATATAATATAAACATATTAAGTATATAATATTTCTACTGAAAAAGTAAAAATACCAATATGAACTTTAAATGGCTAATACCAAGAAATATTAAGACCGCCAGAACACGTAAATAATCTATCAATAAAAGTAAGAATCATTAAAATCAAATTAGATAAAAACGCACTGAAAAAAAAAATCTGTCAGTTAATTAATATTTATATTTTTCAAAAAAAAGCGAACAGTACAAAGAAAGTTAACTAAGGAAAGCCAGAAAGCTGACTTATGTGTTATTTCCATATATAATATAATACCTTCTGTACAAAGCCATATTTTTATTGTACTTCCAAAATATGTAATTTGCCAGAAATCGGAAACCCCTGACACTGAATCCGAATATTAAAAATAACACAAGATTATCATTTCGCAGACGCGATTTCAATTGAGAAAAATATCGTATAACTGAAATTCCTTGTGTGTGGTCCTAAGCTCGTGTAAGTTGTGCCTAAGCTCTGGGCCACAGACGGTTAAGCCCCACTGTGACCTGAGACTGGAACGACCAAAAGGTATGCAGACACAAAAAATGGTAGAGGACGGGGGCAGGAAAAGAAAAAACAAATCAATAACCAGGCAACACCTGCAGCCCGACACATATGGCTGTCAAAAAGGCAACAAATACGGAGTCAGGCTGCCAATTGTCGACAATCAATCAACAATTGTTGTTAAGTGCCCGTTTATGTGGCTGATTTTTTATTGCAAACGCATTTCCTCGCCGTAAACTAGAAAAAAAGGAGGAAAAAAATCAGGCCTGGACAAGTTTTTGACTTGGAGATACTCTTTTCGCGGAGTAAACAAACCCCTTTTAGTAAATAACTTTCGCATGGACAATACAGTCAAACTTCCGTAATTCAAACTTGCCCAAGTCGAAATTTTAATAGGTCCAACTAGTTTTATTGGCCATCGAGTGCTTCAATAAAGGCAAATTCTATTATACAACTCGTAATCAGTATAACTTGAATTTATTTTGGTTGTAGTTATGGAAGCTCCACTGTAACCTGTTGCACGTTGCAACATGTTGCCGCATCATGTTACCAGCGACATTTGCATGCCGTTTGCAAACTTGTTGCGCTCTTGTCGCCTCCATCGATTGGCAACAAGTGCAATCAGGTGATGTACTGCATTTGATTCGCTGCCCGTTTCAGTTGCCAATGTTTTGGCCGTGTTATGCAAACGCAAAATGTCAGGCACCTGGGCAACATGCGGCTGGAATCGCCAAATGAATGTCAAACATATTGGAGCGACCGTTGCAAATGTCAGCATTTGACAGTAAACAACACAAGCAGCTGCACACCTTTGCACTTGGAAAATATTGGATTTATTTTATTAAGAAAGTATTATTTTTTAAAACATTCTTCAACCATAAAAAATGGTAGTTTTAATAAGTGCTCTTATACTTATTAAAACTACCATTTTTTTAAACTTTTACTCTTTTACAACTTTGTTCAAACCTTTGATATTTTCTAAATAAATTATTATTATTTCCAAAAATATTAATACCTTACTCCAACATCTGAATCAAAATTAAAGCAAAATATAAAAAAACTTTAAGCAAACATCATCTCTTTAAAAAAGGTTTGATAATTTTATAAGTTATTCCATGAGAATAGTTTTTATGTTTCTCCTTTTTATAATACCATTCTAGCACTTTTCCAGTTCCAAAATTTTTACTCATGTATTAATGAGTTATTTTAATTATTGTATAAAACTTCCATATAATTTTTTCTCCAAGTGCCCTCACTATGTTGCACTTGTTGCGCCTGATTGGCCTGGCAAGCGACAAATTAGGCAGGCAATCGCTTGACTCCGGCTGTGTTTATGGGCCATTAACTTTGTATCGGCATAGCCAACGCCTTGATTAAGCAATTTTCTCTGCCAATAAGTTGGATTTTCGGCCGCTCTTATGATGGCCAATTAAGGTGGAGGCATGCGTGGCTGATATATAGATACTATAGCTAACTCTCGGGGGTCAGTAATTTTTGATTAACCCCGCCACGGCAATGAAACCATTTGCGGACTGACCACTGACCCACAAGTACACATAACAAGTGCAATCGCAACCACATCGCCTTGCTTTCCAACTTTTTCCAACTATTTCGCTTTTTCGGCCCACCCATTTGCCTAATCTCTGACATTAGTTGAAAGCGTTTGATGCGAAAATTGCAGTCCTCCACTCGCCCGAAACTGAATTATTATATTTGGCACTCTGTTTTCATCGAGGATTGTAATTTATGTTTGGCCCGAAAAGTCAATTGATATGGCCTAGGCGATAACACAAATTTAACTGTTTTTTGGTGGATTTTGTTTTTTTTTTTCTGTGATTTCTTGAGGCTATGAAATGCACTCCAAGATTGATGCCAAGCAGATGGAGTTGTCTGGGCCAAGATGCGGGTTCAAATGGTGGGCACTAGAGATGTGAAAACTGATTTATCGTGAAAGCAAGTCTTCCCCTGCCATGATATTATTGGATTTATAATAGATATTGTTATAAACCTCGGATAAATTATAAAAGTATGACAAAATAAGTAGTAAATATTAAATTTCTTACCCAAATTTAATAGTAATAGTAGTAACAATCCCTCACGAGTGCATCCCTAGCACATGAACCCCTTTCGGCCCCCTCTGATAAAGTTGTAGATGTTTTGGCAAATTGATTTTACGGATTTTCGAGTAGACTTGAGAGGGGCGAATAACTCAAGTGTCGCCAGGGGGCATACTTAGACTTTAAGCAGATCGTTGGCTGGAGATTGGAAGGGGCGTTCTCAGAAGTGGAGGGATAAGTAAGTGGTAGACGATTGTTATTTTAATGTTATGGTCATGCCGGGTTGGCTCGAATTGGGTGACGAATTGTGTGTG
Organism: Drosophila fuyamai; assembly: GCA_018153365.1. Lineage (NCBI taxonomy): Eukaryota > Metazoa > Arthropoda > Insecta > Diptera > Drosophilidae > Drosophila > Drosophila fuyamai. The sequence goes on from JAECXW010000155.1 coordinate 10,552,092, forward strand.
GGCGTTGGTAACGGATTGACAACAAAACGAAGCCCTCCTTAACCCTCGAAAAGCGAGGACTTTCCCATACCATGCCGCTCACGTCACCTTTTGACCCACCGACAACTGATCCAATCAGAGACAATCGCCCCTTCCATATTTGTTGCACACTTCACTTCATTTGTGCCACATTGTACACCTACAAATGTCACTCAAAGCAAAAAACATGTTAATTTAACTCGCAAAATAAAGAGAAAAACAAAAATGAAAACGAAACAGCGAAACACAACTTTAAATACCCCCAAGACAACAATGGCCAGCCAAAAAAGGTTTAAACGGAACGGAGATCACAAGTCACGATAATGATAAATCGCAGCACAAACATTTAGCCAGAGCTACTGCCACAAAAGGTCGAGGGTGGGTACAGTAGCACTGAATTTATTTACTCATTGTACAATCAAGAAATAAATAATAGCAAAAAAAAAACAAAAATAGAAAAAAAAGCAAGGGGGAAAAAACAAAAAAAAAATCCAAACACGAAGAAAATAAACCAAGCAAAAACTTATGGCAAACATCAAAAAAAGGCAACGTGTCACAGTTCGTGAAATAACAATAGTTCAGTATCGGCCCCGGCGGCTGGAAGATCAGACTCCAAGTCTGTCTTGGCCAAAAAATAAAGTCCGCTGATCCGGGGAGCAAGTTGGTTGGAGGGGGGTGGAGAGGGGAGGGGGATGAGGGGTGGCAGATCAATATCTCAATGAGTTGACGATTGAGTCGAGGCTGCCGAATAAGTTTCGAGGGGTTAGGTGGCTTGTCATTCGTTCGGCTTCTGTGGTAAATGTAGTTTATTTTCATAGCTTATGACAACAACAGCGGCTTACAGCCCCCAGCCATTGGTTGCTCCATAGTTTTTCTAGCTTATTTGATTATACCAAATATTTTCGGATTTTTCGCCCCCCCACCCCACCAACTCTATGCATAAATTATGGCATATTTATTTAAATGCATTTGCCGCTAAAGGTCAACTACAAAATGAAAACATTTTCTGATTGTATTATATTATTTTTTTTTTCTCGGTTTTTGGAAAATTTGGAGCAATGTTGTTGGCGTCACGAAAAGTAGCGACCCAAATTGAAATTGCAACTTTTCGTATTTAGCTTTGGCAATTTGTTTGGGCATGAAGCATGAGCAGCATATGATTAAGTTTTAAAGATGATGTTTCTATTGACATTTAGTTATTGAATAAGGTTAACCAAATCTGGGTTTGATTGAGCATAAATAACACATGTGGCTTTGAATAGTTTGACCTTTAATTATTTATTGCAAATTATTTTAATCGGGTTTGGCACACACAAGCTAAAAAATCTTTTAAAAGTGTAGTTTTTTATAGATTTAAGTATACAATTTCAAATATAATTATTGTTTTAAGACTTTTAATACATTTTCTAAGCTTATTAAACAATTTTGTGTTCCGAATTGAACTTTTCCAATTTTAGAAATAATTCTTAAACAACTAAAAATAAGGAATTAGGTAATAAGAATGCAATTTTAATATATAGTTTGCCTTCTTTTCAATCACCATTTATCGTTAATCATCTATATTACTTCACCTGATTCGCTCATCTACTGAAAGATCCTTGTGTGTTTCTATATGCAATAATTGCCGATTATCTGATATTTTAATGCACTGTAATAAACGCTTATGTTGTCGTCATCGTTGCTGTTGTTGCTGGCATAAATAAGCCCAGCTCGTACTCAAATGAACGATGCTTATCTGCGGCACAACTCAGCAGAAAAATCAGAATGAACGGGGGGCTTTCATGGGGGCTTCGGCAGATTGTTGCAAGGGGGTAATGTGGCCAATAAACTTTAACTACGACAAAAGACGCATTTTGCTGCTACTTAAGACCAATAAATCTAAGCAGCTGCACTATGTTGCTGCTGTTGATGTTGCAGTTGCTGTTGCTGCTGATGTTGCTAGTTGGCCTGTTGCTGAAGCACTTTTAACTCATCGGCGCGGGAAGGTAAAAAGACCAAGTCGAATCCCAGGCCATGTCCATGTCTCCAGGTCTATGCGATTGTCATCAGCAACGGCTTTATCATTGTTGTTGCTGCCGCTGACTTGGCATGTAATAAGTTTCAAGATGATGCTGCAATTACCGCAAACAGCAACAACATCAACGCATTGATAAAATAGCCTTGAGTGTTGATGCATCTGCACTGCGCGAAAAAAAATAGCTAAAATAATACTATACTAGACAAATATTAGCACACAAAAACAATCAAATAATAATATTAATTTTTTATTAGACATTTTCTATATTTTTTAGTTTTGGGAAATGGTTTAAATATTGTTTTCCAAATAATCAAAATCAAATTTATATTGAATATAATATATAATAATATTTTGTTGCCGATTGACAATGTTCTAAATACATAATTTATTGAATATTTTGTATGAAATATTAATAATTCAAAGTATACCCAGCGTTCTTTTTGACAGTATGATAGGTTTCTTATTTAATTATCATAATCGTAAAAATCAAACTAAAATATCTGAGGTTATTCCTGTTAACCGACAAAAATAACTTAATAACTTTTCTCTCTCTGTGGTTCATTACTCAATACTTTCTATTTTTCCCAAGTGTAGAATAGGCTCGGCTTTGGTCGCATCGTTTCTGCCCCATCTGAAGCCGGTTGGCTGCGTGTGGGGCAACTCATTAGTGGCATTTGACCTGCCTTGCACTCTTGGCTGATTGAATTTGCCATAACAAACAACAGCAACAACAACGGCAACAACAGCGGCAACGGCAACGATTTCCGCCTGTCAAAAAGCGTTTTTCTCAAACACTTGAATGTGGCCAACTCGAGAGGCGACATGTTTGCCACCCAATGCAAAAGAAAAATCGGGGAGGGGCGAACGATTGGCATTTTGTAATCAACGCTATGCAAATGCCTCGGCATAGTCACAGCATAAATTAAGCATCTAATATCGCTGATGTTGTCGATGTGTTGCAGATGTGTTGCTGATGTCCCAGCTGATATTCGTGTTTAAAAACTAAAAAAAAACAAACAGGAAAAACACCTCAACAGCGATCGGATCGGTGAAAATTGTTTTGATTTGACACTGATCTGGGGCAGTGTTGATGTTGTCGCAATTAATTCTTCAGTTGCTGGCGGGCTGCCCATGTTGCTGTTGGTGCTGCTCTTACTTTTATGCTGATTTTTATGCAGCTAAGTTTCCTTACAATTTTCAATTTAAATAAAAATAAAAGTCTACTGTCTAATTGTATGTTAGTCTACTTAATTGTTGTCGTATATTGAGGATAAGCTTTAATTGCATTTAACGATTTATAGCTGTTTAAGAAATATTTTTTTCTAAAAAATATTAAATACTTGAATATATCGTTTAATTTAAGTTTATTTTTTTTGGAATACATTTTTATTTTTTTTATATAGCTATGTTGCAGGTGCAGTTTCTGTGTCTCTTGTCAAACGTAGGCATTTGCTTCATTTATATCTATCAAATTTTATCGCCTCACCTATTAAACTTTATTTTTCACACCCCATTTCGAGATTTGCGTCAAAGATTTTATTTGACAAATGTTAGCTGATCGATGTTATTGACCGATTAAACGAAGCGATAAACATGCAAACAGGTGCAAAGAGGTGTGAGAAAAAGCTTTCGACAAAGAAAATACCATCAACTCAGTCTATCTCTAGGTAATCCTTATATACCGTATACTGCTCGACATTAACTAATTGAAACATTCTCTCACCTTGCCACCAGTCATCTCCTCGGCAAGTGAACTTTATGAACTCCTTTTCCGCAGAAATTACTTGATAGAGCTGGTACCAGTATAAACGGAATATTAAAGTTATTTAAATAAAATGTGACCGATGATATATCGAAAATGCAAGTCTATTTAAAATCTAAAAACAATAGGTAAATTTAATAGAATTCTAACAAGTTAACCACGATTTAACAGCAAGGAAAATAAATAGTTTGCAATCAGTAAAAAGGAAATGGGTCAGGTACAGTAGAAACACCAGGAGCAGCAGCAACTTCTGGCCATCATTTGGTTGGACAGCCCATAATGACGGCAAGTGCGAAGAGTTAACTTGAAGAAATGTCAATAAATTAAGTCTATATATATGAAATCCTCATATATCTTATACCGTTTCACACAGTGGACAGTAACTAATTGAAACATTCTCTCACCTTGCCACCAGTCATCTCCTCGGCAAGTGAACTTTGTGAACTCCTTTTCCACAGAAAATGGCTTGCCACATACGGTGGTCATGGTGGTTATGGCTCTGGTGGTTACGATTATGGCCCACATGTGCAACCTGACTCCTCGCCACGGTGGAAAAACAATTTCCATCTGCACGGCCATAACTCAGCTCATTGTCAGCCCCACGACCCACACACTGACCCCGCAAAAAACCAGTAAAAAAGACGACAAGAAGGGGAGAAGTGAGACCAACTTGGTTAGGCGGGCGTCAGGGTCAGCACTAGCAACATTCAACTTGCAACATGCAACATAAGGCAGCAGGCAAAAGGTCAAGCGGCTGCTGCGGCAATTTGTCAATTTCATAACTCAGAGTCGCACATGGAGAAAAGGCGAGTTCTGTTGGTCTATTGGTATTGTAGGGGTCCGAGTTATGTTATTATTAAAAATACACGTTGAATATATTAATTTTTTAATATGTCTTTATTTTTGTGTCCACACTCTACCCTTGTAAAACGACGACCCTCCGACGACTGACTCGATGACGACCGACTCGATGACGACCGACTCGATGACATATCGATATACCTACATACTTATAACATCTGCATACATATGTTATACATAATTATAACAGTGATCTTAACTTAGAAATATACTTATTATATTTATTATACATGTGCATTTGCAACTATAAATAGTAACGTAACAGGCGATCCTGCTACAATTCGGCCTTCCTGACAACTAAGATCTCCTGATCTTTACGAATTACAATCATCTTCTTATACACTACTTACAATAATTTTAACTTTTCGTATTTTTATTAATCCAAGGTTTTATGTTTTGGCTACTCCATATACCCTTGTACGGGTTACGTGTCAATTGGAAACCCTCCACATCTTTTATTAAAAATCTATCATATCTCAAAATCTTGTCTATCATATATGGCCCTTTATGTTTTGGGATTAACTTTCTTAACTTCTTAACTTTCCATTATATAATCACCTATTTTGTACCCAGCAACTTCTTTCCTTTTATCATTATAATGTTTTTCGTTGTTCATCTGTGCTTCTTTTTGCTTTTGAGCTGCTTCTCTTCGAATTTTATTTAAGTCTCTATTTTCCTCTACATTATCCATTTCCTCAAGTTTTTGTTTTAGTTCATCTACAACTTTTCCCTTTTGTTCAATGCCAAACAACATCCTACTTGGAATTTGACTGATACTTTTTTGAATTGTATTGTTGAGTGAGTATTCTACGTTTTCAATCACTGTGTCCCAGTGCATACCTTTCTCAGAATCAGTTAACTTGGCTATCATTGGACCCAAACTCCGATTTACCCTTTCTACTTGGCCATTGGCTTGAGGAGATCCCGTTGCAATTTTAACATGCTTTATACATAATTTATTTAAAAATTCCGCGAATTCTTCTGAAGTGAAACAGCTACCCCTGTCTGACACAATGCATACTGGTCTACTATAAGCACGAAAATAATCTGATAAAGCTACTATAACTTCCTTGGTCTTTGTTGTCTTTGTCGGATACAGCCTTATAAATTTAGTAAACCCGTCTATAACAACAAACAAATGCTTTTGAGATCTTCCTGCGTCAATTGGTCCGTAATGATCTATGTGTACAAGCTCAAATGGTTTATTTCCCTTCGGAATACTGTGTAACAATCCCTCACTTTTTCCGGATTTGGGCGAATATGCAATACATCTTAAACAATTTTCTATATGCCTCACAACCTTTTCCTTCATTTTTGGGAACCAATATGTCTTCACTATTGCATTTATAGCTTTGTCCCTTCCAACGTGCCCAAACTCATTATGATATTTAAACAGTACCATTTCTACCATTTCCTCCGGAACATAAAATAGTAATCTACCGTCATTTACTTTTCTATACACCACCCCATTTCGCATCTCAAACAGTTTGTCTTCTGATTTCTCTAATTTCTGTATTAATTCTTTTATTTTACTATCTCTGTGTTGACAAATTATTAAATTATCCTCAAAGCTATTAGTTTCAATTACGCATATATTTGAACATCTGCTTAACGCATCCACATGCTGCATTCTCTTTCCTGGCCTGTGCTCTAAAACAAAATCATATTCTAATAATTCTAACGCCCATCTAGCTATCCTTGGGTTCAACTCGACTTTGTTTAATGTTAGCGCTAACGAATTACAATCTGTGACTACCTTAAACTTTTTTCCTTGAACATAAATCCGAAACCTCCTTAGCGCATAAATAATTGCTAATGTTTCTAATTCGAAACTATGAAATTTAGCTTCATCTTTTGTGGTAGCCTTGGAAAAAAAAAATATAGGATGTAGTTTATTATCATCTTTTCTTTGAAACAAAACCGCACCAAAACCTAATTTGCTGGCATCTGTGTGTAATTCTACTTCATCCTTATAGTGGTATAATGCTAAAACTGGCGCTTCCACTAACTTTTCCTTTAAATTATTAAAACATTCTAATTCCCTTTCCCCAAACGTAAATTCTCTATCCTTCTTAAGTAAATCATACATCGGCTTAGCTATCGTTGAAAAATCCTTTATAAATCTCCTGAAGTAGGAGCATAACCCCAGGAAACTCCTAACTAAATGTACCTTGTCCGGAACAGGGAAATTTTGCACTGCTTCTATGCCTTTATTATTTGCCTGTATTCCTTTGCTCGTAATAACAAAACCTAAATACTCTACACTCGATTGTAAAAATTCGCACTTGTCCATCCTTAATTCCAATTTATTCTTTACTAATCTGTTTAATACCTCTTTCATTGTTTCATAATGTTCTTGTAAATTCTCACTAGCTATCATAATATCATCCATATATACAATTACTTTATTTTTTCTTATCATATCGTCAAAAATTTTGTTGATAAACCTTTGAAATACCGCAGGAGCATTTTTCAACCCCATTGGCATTCTCAAAAACTCGTATTGACCTAAAGGTGTAATGAACGATGTATACTTGACTGACTCCTGATCAACAAATACATGAAAATATCCGTGATTTAAGTCTAACTTTGAAAATATAGTTTTATTAACAAGCCTGTCCAACAAATCATCAATTAGTGGCAACGGATAGTTATCTTTCGTTGTTACTTTATTCAATTTTCTATAATCTATGCATAACCTTAGATCCCCTGATTTTTTTCTTACCAGCACTATAGGTGAACCGTATTCTGATTCACTTGGTCTAATAATGTTATTTTTCAAATATTCATCCAACAATACTTGTAATTTTTCCTTTTCCATATAAGATAATCGTCTTGGCGAACAACTAAACGTTTTGGAATTTTCTAAAGTCAATTTAATTTCACATTTTACTTCGGGATTTTCTGGTCTTGGTTTACTTATATACTCATCCTCCAATATTTTAATAAACTGACATCGAACCTTGTAATCTACTTTTTCATCTATTCTATACTCATGTGCATTCTCATCTATATTTATATTTAATAATTCCCTCTCAACTTCATTAAATGTTTCTTCTTTTTCTGATTCATTCCTAGAATTTTCATTATTTTCATAAAAATTGTCGTCCTTCTTAACACCATATTCTTCATAACAATTTTCTTCCTCTTCTTCCATTTCATAACATTCTTCTTCCTTTTCATAATCTTCTTTTTCTTCATAACAATTTTCACCTTCACAACTATTTTCTTCTTTTTCATAACAATTTTCATCTTCATAACTATTTTCTTCTTTTTCATAACAATTTTCAGCTTTTTCATAACAATTTTCATCTTCATAACTATTTTCTTCTTTTTCATAACAATTTTCAGCTTTTTCATAACAATTTTCATCTTCATAACTATTTTCTTCTTTTTTCGCTTCAACAGTAATTATTTTTAAATTACATAAGTCTAAATTTATGTTGCACGCTTCCATGAAATCTCTTCCCAAAATAGCATTATGACTCATAGATTCTTCGTTCACAATTATTAAATGAAAATATACTTTATTAGAGTTTTTGATAATGTAACATAATATTTTTCCTTTAGTTTGCAAATAACTTTTATTTAAACCATAATACCGCTTGTCCTCCGGCAATACTTCAATATTCCTGGGTACCATACAAGTTTTAATTAACGAAATCGGACTACCCGAATCTATGAGGCATTCTACAATTATTGGGTTATTAGAAAAATGTACAAAATGTATTTTAACATGTCTTACGTAATTGTTGTCAGCTCTCTTGTTGCTTTTGTTCTGTGCACATTGTCCTACCCAGTGTCCCATTTCTCCGCAAGCAAAACATGATCCGGGCTGTCTTTTCGGCTTCAGACAATTTTTAGCGAAGTGGCCTCTAGCATTACAATTGTGGCACCGAATTTCGTTGCCAACAGCTCGATCCACCGACGCAGTCTCTTTTTCGGGTACGTTCGTTCGCTTCTTCGGTAAGTACACCTCTGCAAACGCTCGTCTCATATGTGCGACATCCCGAAAACATTGAATTCGCGCTTGGTTGCGCAAATTTCCGTTTGGTATTCCCTCAATAATTCGATCTAGTAGTTCTTCTTGATCCAAACTGACGTTCTGGGCTAGCATCAGCTTTTCATCTAGGTACTTTCCAAACTTCTCATCAGATTGCCAGATACGAGACTCAAATATCCGGCGCTTTTCTAACTTCGACTGCGTTTCACCGAACATCGAAATCATCTGGTCGCATAGGTCATCCATTGGTTGCGAGGCCCGACTTGGATTCTCGTATAACCAGGTGTTAACTTTGCCTTTGACCTTGCTTACGAAAAGCATGCGCATTTGAGTTCCAGTAATTCCATAAATATTGGAAATATTTTTCATTTGCGCTATCCACATGCGAGCACAGGTCTGTCCGTCGTATACACTCAAAGCTTCCACCGCCATCCTCCAAGACATTTCGCCGTTGATATTTTCGCCTTGTCCGTTTTCGTTGGCCATTCGGTTCTGATTTTTACAGCTCTGCATCATTTCTTCTACTTCTGCGTGGCCTTGAATAGTCGAGTTGCGTGTTTGCTTTGGTGTCAATAAATGTAGTTCGACGCTTCGCATTAGCTGGCGCAATTCACTGACAATATCGATGTCTCTTTCTGTCTTGCGCACTTCGACGTGTAGTTGCTCGTTCTCTTGCTGGTTCTCCTTTTCTTCGTCTTCGTTGAAAGAATCCGTTAGGTTTTCGGCTTGGTTATTTGCGTCGTCTCCTTTGCCATACAATCCCAACAATAACTGTTCCTCTTGCTGTTGGCCGGTTTTTGCCGACATCGAAGCAGCCACGAAATTGTGCATTTCTTTTTGAATGTCATGTGCAAATTCATCCGTATTGCTCATTGTGTTCAACCTCAGAATTAATTCGTCTTTAGTGCCCGTTGTTGGCATATTTAGCACTTCTAACCATCTCTTTAACTGCACTACTGACACTGAGTTTAGCTCCGAGTTGTTATTCATTCTGGTTACGCCCACTTCTGAATTTGTAGGGGTCCGAGTTATGTTATTATTAAAAATACACGTTGAATATATTAATTTTTTAATATGTCTTTATTTTTGTGTCCACACTCTACCCTTGTAAAACGACGACCCTCCGACGACTGACTCGATGACGACCGACTCGATGACGACCGACTCGATGACATATCGATATACCTACATACTTATAACATCTGCATACATATGTTATACATAATTATAACAGTGATCTTAACTTAGAAATATACTTATTATATTTATTATACATGTGCATTTGCAACTATAAATAGTAACGTAACAGGCGATCCTGCTACAGTATGTAGATTTGCAGGAAATAAAAATAATGCAAAGATTAAAATTTTGATTAAGCCAATTATTTCGGATTAGAATTTATGTCTTTAATTGGGTCGAACTGCTGATTATCGATACACTTGACAGCCAAACAGCCAACCAAAAAATACTAAATAACAATAAGAAGGTTGCCTGATTACCCAACAAAGCTCTTTAGTCTATTGGCTATAATCATGTGATTTTAATAATAATATTAATTGCTTTTTAATTATGATATTATAGTTACAATTTTGATTTATGATGATTTTGATGATTTGGAAAAATGATGAGGAAAAATTATAAATGAGCAGGTAAGACATGTTTTCGAAAAGTCTATAAAGTAGGTTATTATTTATAATTTCTAACGTTAAATATTACTTAAATTATGATCTACAAATCATATAATTTTATTTAAAATGATATTTTTTGTAAGCTGTGCTTTTAGTAAGATACTTTCAGTTTTGCTAGTCATTTTTGCACCAGAGATTGCTTTAGCCTGCATGGCCCCTTCAACACTTTTATTGCCACTGCAATATGGTAATATGGAAAAAGGGGGGCTGTTAGCTGGGAGGGGGGAGGGTGGCAGCATTAGAATAGGGCAACAAATCATCTCCATTAACCCAAAACAAAACTGCGCACACAATCGCTGAACGTGCATCTGCAGCACGCTCTAACTTCGGCCCTGATGGTGGTCCCCATAAAAACAACATGGAACATAACAGAAACAGATGGAAAAAACAAAAGCGGGGCTGCACTGCACAACTAAAGGTGGTAAAATTGGTGTCACTTGTCACGTAGAACGTTAATTGTGAAACGGAAATGCTGGCAGCGTGGTTGTTACCTTAGTTGTTGTTGTTGTTGTTGTTGTTGTTGTTGTTTCTGGCACGCCTTGTCAGCATGTTGCAAGCTCACTAGCTCCTCATATAATTTGCGTTTGCAGCTTCTGCTCCTCCTTCAGCTTTTCAGCTTGTTGTGGAAATTGAAAAATGAAATCAAGATACACGGCCGAATATGTCACGAGTGCAATTCTCTAGTACACAGAAAGAAAAGCTCTACAAGCTCTAAAAAAAATATATGCCAACTGTTAAAGAATAATATTAATACGTTTTTGAAAATATACATAAAACGTAAAAAAAAGATTTTTTAAATCGAAAAATAACTGTTTTTTTGTTGTATATTATAAAATCCCCTTTTTTTGTTTATAATAATTAAAGAATATTAATTAACAGCTAATAAGATTTTCAATTATTTTTTATTAATTTCATAAAAAAAAAAACAGAAGAAAGCCTTTTTGATTTCTTTTATTTTTCATGTGCACCGACTGCCCCTTCCCTTTTTTTCCTAGCAGGTTGCGGGACATTCCTTTGAGACACCATTTGGCATTTGCATTTTCTGATAATTGAATTGTTTTTCAGTTGGCTTGAATGCAACATTTATGTGGCATGAGTGGCCAATCCCGCACCCGTGCAGCCCAAAAATGACAATTCCCAACAATCTGCAATAAAAATAAAAGGAACGCAAAGTGTCCCCAGATCCAAAAAAAAAAGTTTGGAAGGCGTGAGGGGTCTTGAGTGGGTAATGCGGGGCTGGCAGTTAGCCAACATGCAAAGCACATCCAGAGAGATGCCAAATATTTAAAAGAAAAACCGGGCAGCTGGATTGCATGTGAGGGCGCCGTAGGCAGATCAAGAAAAGGAGTAGGACAGATTGTGAGTAGTGTTTCTTGACTTTGAGATACCTTAGATTTTTATTGGGAATCATTTTATTTGACCACATTTACAGAAGCCATATAGGGTAAAATAAAATGAGTTCCTGGTGTTTATTCACTGATGTTTATTATATGGTGTTTATTTACTGAATTTATTTTGTAAGCAAAAATTGTGTTTATAATTATTAATTTTATTTTCATTTATTTGTTATGCTAGCCTGTTATGAATAGTTGGCTAAACATTCTATTGTACATATACATTTTAGGAAATTAAATTAAAAAATTGAAAAGTTTAAGTTTAAAAAAAAAATGAATAAAATTACTACCTTTTTATTACTAATTAGTAAAACAGTATACATAATAAAAGGATTGTTATAAATGTGCAACAGACCAAAATGTAAACAAAAAATAAAACTTAGCTTATTTTGAAAAGATTTGCTCCTGCATTCCTGAAATTGTGTTTCTAATATTTTATTTTATTTTCATTTATCTGTTATGCTAGCCTGTTATGAATATTTGGCTAAACATTCTTTTCTACATATACATTTTGGGAAACTGAATTAATAAAATTACTACCTTTTCAATACTAATTAGTAAAACAGTATACATAATAAAAGGATTTTTAACAAGAGAGAACGCTATAGTCGGGTGCCCCGACTATCAGATACCCGTTACTCAGGTAAAAGGAGTGCGAGGGAGATGGAGATAGAAACTTTGATCACGCATAACTTTTAAACGAATGGTCCGATTTGAAAAATTTCTTCTACATTTCGATAGGTATTGATAAACACAATAAAACTGCATTTTTACTTTTCCGAAATATTTAAATTTTTAAAATCGTATATAAGCGATTGTGGGCGTTAAAGGGGGCGTGGCACCTTTTTGAAACAAACTTGCGCTGCGTAGGAACTCCTAGAATCTACATGCAAAATGCCAATCTTCTAGCTTTTATAGTTTCCGAGATCTCAGCGTTCATACGGACAGACAGACGGACAGACGGACAGACGGACAGACGGACAGACGGACAGACGGACATGGCTAGATCGACTCGGCTAGTGATCCTGAACAAGAATATATATACTTTATAGGGTCGGAAACGCTTCCTTCTAGCTGTTACATACTTTTGCACGAATACAATATACCCTTTTACTCTACGAGTAACGGGTATAAAAATGTGCAACAGACCAATGTAAACAAAAAATAAAACTTAGCTTATTTGAAAATGTTTGGCTCCTGCATTCCTCCCCAAGTTGATACTTAATTAAAGATTTTAATGAAATAAAATATATACTCCTGCAATAAAATGCTGTGAAGTGTTTTGCATACCCCAAACGCTACCCTGGCCATCATTTCGCATAGGAAGGCAATCAAAACACGGCGAAAAAAACGGCAGCCGAGAGACAAGACAACGCAACAGACGTAACAACGTAACAGCAGTTGGCGTTGCACAGTTGCGCGATTAGTCGCGTGGGCAGACTGGGAGTCGGGCGGCTATATAGCCTCCGATTCGGATTCAGATTCAGATTCAGGCTGAGCTTGGGACTCGCATTCAGATGCAGATGCAGTTGCAGGCGCAGGCGCAACATGACGGCCAACACACAGCGACATATGCCGTTCGAGATTCGGAGACCAAGGCGGACAGGCAGACAGATCCGATCCGTTCCGTTTCGATCCAAACGCGAAAAGCGAACAAAAATCCATAGGCGATCCCCACTTTTCCTCCTGGCTAGCTGGCCTAAACGATCGCCGTCCTACGGCTTCCAAAAGACTGGCAACTTGCGCGGGCTTTTGTGATTGGATTTATGTTAATTTCTGACGAGATTTGTGCAATGCAGTTGCTGTTGCTGTTGCTGTTGTTACTGTCAGTTGACGGCTGCTGCAAGTTGCAACTTTAAACTGTTTTGTGTGCGTAATTAAATGGTGACATTTTGCGATTGTAAAGTGTTTTCTTGCATAATGCCATTGAGTACGGTTGCCCAGGAAGAGTTATTCATTGATAAGTTAATATACTTGGAGTTAAAGTCCTGGGAACCAAATGGAAAAGACATTTTAACTTTTACTATCAATGTATTTCAAGTTGGATAGACGAAATTGGGGGATTAAATATTTACAAATTGCCTCTATTTTTAATGTTTTATAATATTAATTTAATAATTTAATTTAACCCTTTAATGCTTTATATTTTTTAAAATACAAAAACCAATGGGAAAAAAGTTTAAGGCTCAATTACATGAATTAACTGCAGTTGTTCCTCAGTAAGGTATTTCTTGTCCTTTTTTTGTACTGTATTAATCTAAATGTTAACCACAAATATGCAACTCCATTTCCATTGACAGCATTTATTTTGTTGTAAAATTTATAAATAGCCCGCAAGCTGACAACGGCAATTAACAAGCCTGAGAATTTTTGTGCGGCATTGGCATGTCAGTGTCGGATCTAGTTTTGTATTTTGATCATTTTTCGTATTTTTTTTTTTGACCAGCACAGCTGCCTTCATGGAAATGGAACTGCTCCAATTTGCCAAAAAATCTCAGACTGCGGCGAAAAAATTCCTTTGCCGGCCGAGACATAATTGAACCGGATCGGATCTCTATATACGTATGTATATGAGTGTGCTCCGAATTAATTATCGTCTCAGCTGCAGAAACTTAAGTGACTGCCGAAAGCCCAGAAAAGCACACAAACATAAAAAAAAGAAACATAAAACAGCGAGAAAAGTCAAAGACTCAAGGCATTTTCCAGCTTGCACCTGGCAACGGTCGCGACAGGTCAGGCTATGAAAACCCCCCGAAAATCGTAAAAAGAAAAATCAAACAGCAGAAAACCCGCTTCGCAATATTGCACAAAACTTGCAGTCACTTGTGAAAAATTAACTACAAGTGATCATTGTTGCTGTTGCTTTTGTTTGCAGCTGCAAGTGTTTGGCGGCACTTGCATTGCCACAGACTCAAAAGTCTCTCAAAAGTCCACAAAAACAAAAAAAAAACAAAACCAAAAAAAAAACCTAAAAACCCCAAACCCCAACTATGCTGCGGTTTCTCCTGCTAGCAAGACACGGCTGGAAAATTATATGAAAATTTATGATACATTTGCCTGCACTTGGTTGTCAACGTTTTGGCCTGTGGGCTGAAGATTGTCATGGTTTCCAACATTTTTTCGTATTTTGTATTTTGTTTTTTTTTTGTTATGTATTTTCCATTGCTCGCCTAATGATCGCGGTGGGGTTTGTGCCACTTTGACCCAGTTGGCTCCCTAAGCGGGCTAATGGGGAAAGGTGTAGCCAAACAAGCTGGCTAGTAGCCACTGCCATTGTGGCTGCCTTTTTTCATTTTTCCAGATGCCGTAGTTGATGCCGAAGTTTCGGTAGTTGAGTAGTAGTAGCAGTAACTCGAAGCCGGGGGCCCAACACAAAAAAAAAAACCACTGACAGAGACACCTTTTGTTTGCTCTGGCATTTCGGAGCTGGCTTATTAAGATCGGTGTGTGCTGATGGAGAAGGACTCAGATGGAAGGGAACTAAGTGCATTGTTGGGGAACAGGTTCAGCGGGAAAATTAAGGTGCTGAAGAACACTTATTAAATTTAAAGTTCGATTTTTTAAGAAACTCGTAAAAATGGTTGAAACTTTGAGTATTGCAATTGCAAGTTTCAAGTTCTTTTAATTAATGATGAGTTAACTACTCCAAACATTAGTTTTTTTAAAATTAATAGGCCTAAGCTAACATTCCTATTAGTTGGAAAACCTATTTCTTAATAATTTTTATTAATAAAATTTAGAATGTTGTTTTGATGTTTTAAGCTTAACATCCTTTAATAAATGATTTTTTAAATGCATTTAAGAATTCGTTTTTCGACCACTATATTTGTATATGATATTTATTAAAAAAGAATTTGAAATTAAATTTGTAGGCATTCTTAATTACTTTTGTGTCATTTAAATCTACAATTAAACTTTTAAAGATAAAAAGAAAAATAACTTTTAAAAGTAAAAAGAACTAGAGACCTTTAATGTTGTTGTAAGAAATGCAAGTCGTAAAAAAGGGCCTATATTCATTATGCACTATCAAACATATATTAACTCTACAACACAGCCCCCACAAAGTCACAGCCTTCAACTTGTTATTTATGCATTTTCCTACTCAATTTTTGTTGTATTTTGATTTACCAAATCGGAAATCAGCGGGCCATGCGTGAGTGCCGCAACTTTGTAGATGCCGTGGCCCACATTTTGCTGGGCCAATTCACACCGCAAGTAAGAAACAACAAATAGCAAACAAAACAGCTGGCAAGTCGGCCAAGCCCGCACCTCCGCCCACATCCGCCACCCGCTTGCCACTTTGCATAACAAACGACTTTATTAATTTTCAAATTACCGAAAGTCAGAGGCCGGCTGAGCATTTTGTGGCCTTTTTGCGATCGGGCTTATGAGCACCAACTCAAATCTACTGGCGGTGGGCGTTGTGAGAAAAATCTTTGCGCGCCAAATGCCAAAAAATGCTGCAACAAATCGCCAAAGGGGGCCCGCTGGAGAGATAAGAAATAAATTCCGTCTTATGCTAATATTGGCTAAATGCAAAATGTCGCTTCGTGCTGAGGCTGGCTAATAAATCAGCGAATTATCAAATGCCCGAACGATTGATGAGCATTAACGATCTGACATGTTGTCTTGGCGATCGAGGAGCGGGCTAATTTATAAAATGTTAATTTCTCAATTATCATTAACATAACGCGAAATGCTTTTGTGCAATGCCATAAATCATACAATTAAAAACTAATCAAGCAGTGACACAAGTCTCACAAAAAACAAAAAATAAAAAAGAAGCCAAATACACAATTGCATTGCCAACTGCAACACTTGGCTCAACAATCATTTTTTGTCGGGCCCACTTCAAAGACAAATTTATGTATTGTCAGACCAGCAAAATACAAAGAGGTGCAAGCACAACGAAAAGGAAACCTTACAAAATGCATAATTCAGAAATTGTTAGACCCATTAGAGGGGACCTTAGCCAAGCCCCAATGGAAAATAATTCCCTTCCACCAGAAACACACACTCGCAACCTACGATCCTTAGTTATTTTTTTATTATCTTGCAAAGGCGATTATAATTTTTACTACACAACAGATGGTTTTCTATATTTTCTACAAGTGCTTACAAAATTAACTGCACTTTTATTAGGTTACCATGATTTTTCAATAAAAATATTATGTTTTAGTTAACTACATGACAGGGTTTGAAAGGGTAATTGCTTTTTCTTGGTTTGAAAGTTGTATTTTGTATTTTGTTGTATATTAATTAATGCTTAGAAGTTATATTTAAAAAAACAAGAGAGAACGCTATAGTCGAGTGCCTCGACTATTAGATACCCGTTACTCAGCTAAACAACTTAATATAAATATGCCTTCTTGTATGTTTTTCGCCGCTCGAATTAGCTCCCGATTTTTATGTTAAAATCGGTACCCAGGGAACACCCCAGTTTGGCTAACTTGATTTGATTTGCATAGTTCTTGGGATATAGTTCGGTATTGACAAATAAAAGCCATCGCAATTTCCTTTAATAGAAAACATCCAGAATTAACGTTGACTCTGTTGAGCACCTTGGCCAGCTGTTCCAAATTCATCCGTTAGATGGCGCTATTGTATACGCCATGAAAGGCGGAAATGTAGGCGCTAGCCAGGCTTAAGTGTTTAATGGGTTTTTGGGCGTTAGAGTGGGCGTGGCAAACTTTTATTTGGCCAATCGATAGGTATTGACGAAACAAATACATATCAAAAAAAATTTTCATAATAGCATCTAAACTGTAGCCACAGCTTGTGGCTTGTGGGCGTCAGAGGGGGCGTGGCACCATTTTGAAACAAACTTGCGCTGCGTAGGAACTCCTAGAATCTGCATGCAAAATGCCAATCTTCTAGCTTTTATAGTTTCCGAGATCTCAGCGTTCATACGGACAGACAGACAGACGGACAGACGGAGAGACGGACAGACGGACAGACGGACATGGCTATATCGACTCGGCTAGTGATCCTGAACAAGAATATATATACTTTATAGGGTCGGAAACGCTTCCTTCTACCTGTTACATACTTTTGCACGAATATAATATACCCTTTTACTCTACGAGTAACGGGTATAATAACGGGGTTATGAATATACTCGTCCATTTATTTATTAGTTATAATTGTGTGTTAAGATATTACTAATTAATGTGCGAAACTATGAAGGTTAAACATAAAATTTAAAAAATAAAAGTCAATCAGGACTTAGTGAATTACTTGATCGTTTAATATAAATTATGTTTTTAAATAATATCAGGCAGTAACCTTTCATATTATTCCAACGATGATGTAAATATTTAAGACATAAATTATGCACAACACTATACAGAACCAAGAATCTTAAACTCGTTGGACTATGGGAAATAAATCGGTGGTGTGGCATTTGTTTGTTTCAGTTTTCAACACCTCCCCTTCGAATCTGTGGTGGGTGGCAACTTGGCTGTTGGATTGCTGATACGTTGTTAGTTGGCAGTTTCCTTTGGCAAAATGAAAAGCCGCCAACTGAAAATTGCTGGCTAATTAATGCCAATTGGCCGATGGCAAACACAAACACTTGAACACTCCAAAACAACGGCACCAAATGTGGGCGCAACGTTAACTTTTATGCACGGTATTTATTATTAACTATTATTATTATTTCAGGCGGTGGCATTTGCATGTGACATAAAAGTGATTGGAGTAATTGATAATTGTGCAGAGACACGAAAACGATGCAATGGACAAACGACCAATTACGAGCAGCAGACGGAAGACTTTTCTAAATTCTCAGCCAAGTTCGTGTCCGGAGTCTTTTTTTTTATTTTGTATAATACTTACCAACAATGTTTTACAAATTTTTTTTCTTTGCTTAAAATTATAGCTAAAAATAATAAAGCTTAAAAAAACATTTTGTTCCATTAAAAATGTAAAAAATAAATGATCTCAAATTTTAATGTTGGCGCCTTTGAAGTTCGTTTCCTGAGTCTTTGGTTTGAAATTTTGTTTTATTTGCTTACAAATTATAAATAATGCTCTCCTTGATTAATTCCTTTATATAAGTATGGGGTATAAAAAAAACATTTTACAATTTAATTACCATTGTTTGAATTAAAAAAAAAAATTCTTAAGATAATTGAATCTCAAATAAAATTGTTAACCTTTATAACAATCATTTAGTTTTTATTAAGCAATGGATGGTGATTTATTATCTTGACTGAGCTTTAAAAATCATAATGTAAAAAACCAATTACAAATGCAAATTGAATTAGCCAACAGCAATGGAAATCAAACAAAAATCCCCAAACATTTTTCATTAAAAACAGCCAGAAAGTATATTTACGAAAACACATTTATCGAGGGGAAAATGCATTTGAAAAATATATCTACAATTGCCGAGGCTAGTTGCCGTTTGCCGGCCAATCTCTTGCCATAAATCAAGCAGTAGAAATGACCGCAGGCGCCTTGTAAGCGAGTCCCAGTCACCGGCTCTTTTTTTGCAGTCACAGTCACAGTGACTGACAGCCGTACGAACCGAGATCTTGACCAGCCGAAATGGACAGGGACTGCCGGACAGACGGATCGATGTTGGCCCACGCCAGGCCTTAGCAAATCAAATACAAATTCAAAATCTAGCTAATTTCCAAAAGTCATTTAACTGGCCCCGAGTGGGACAGCAACGAAATAAAAAAAAAACACACAAAAAGTATATCTAACCGCAAAGTTAATTTTATTTTCCACCTACTGGCAAAATCAATTTGCTTCGTGTGGCACGTGCGCCAAATAGAATGAAAATTTTCGGGTTTCCGCGGGTGGGTGAGGGGGCGTTGGTGTTCCGTCAGTCGGTCATGTCGTGTGCGTCACTCCAAGAGAGAGAGATCTCGGACATCGGTCGTGCCAAGATTGGGCCACAACGGTAGCCAAGAGCCAAAGCGACCGACATCGACTTGGCCAACAACCGGCGAACCATTTAAAAAGCAACATTTTGCAATGCCAACAATTACAATTACGAATTTTCGGTTCAATTGCCCTGGGCCAAAAAGAAATTATACACTGTGAAATAGACGTTCTATGAATAGAGCAAGTCCGGCGTTTTTGCTTAGACCTTTTTTTTCTTTTTCGTTATACTTTCTAGTCAAAGAAAATCCATTCTTTCTAATCAACATCTTGAGAAAGAAGAGAGTTTAAAATAAAGGCATTACCATTTTATAATGTCAAAATTATTTTCTTTGATCAATAATTTTAAGTCTTTAAGTCTTCATTTTATTTTATTATTTTTATTCTAATTACAGAACATTTTCTATTGATAAACATGCTTTTGATGAAATGTTATTTCAAAGCACCAGTTCGTTGCCTAAGTCTTTCGTTTTCAGTATGTTTAGGCACTTTTTTCTTCGAAAAATGTTACATTTTCCCTAAGTGTACCGAAACTAAAAAGCAAACCAGGCCGACTAAATAAAAAATTACTCAATTGAATAATGGACAAGGCTACGCCTGCTCTCAGTTCGATTTTAGCTCTCGGTTAAGTTATCCATTCCAACTTGCGACACATAACAAATGCGTATTTAATGTGTCGAGAAGGGGGTGCTGGATGGTGGACCGCCAAGGGGGGGTAATTGCAAAGGGGACAGGGAACGAAGGCCCCACTTCGATTTCCATTTAACGCGCCCCAAGTAATTCGCTTAGTTTATGGGTGGTCAGCGAGCGTCGAGCGTTGAAAGCCCTCCGGGGGCTTTTGCTTGCATTTTTAATTCGTTTTTAATCAACGTGGCCACCGCCGCAACGGTTCGCATTGATATATGTAACCAGATTATAGAGCTGCGATGCCCCGGCCCGGGTAATTTGGAATTCAACACTTCGGACCAAAAGCCCAGAAAATGGCCAATTGCAAAATGCTAGGTTGTCATTCGCCGGCAGTTTATCGCTGCCAGAGATGGGCATTGGAAAATTGCCAATGACAAATTCTGGCCAGCAGCTAAATTGTATCAGAAATAAATTGGGATTTTCCCAAGCCTGGGCTTAGCTTAAATTATGGTGAGTACAGTGGTACCCACTTAAAACAATCCTTATTAGCACACAACTCTAACCATATAAAAATCAAATTATGAATATGTAATAAATAAAACAAATAAATTATTTAATCTTTGAAAGTTGTTCAGAAAATGGTTTTGCACATTAAATACTTCAGGCAGTAGAATAAAGAAATAAATATGTAAATTCAATCTCGGAAAACAAGACGATCGTAAAATATTTTTTATAATTCTCATTAAATAGATAATTGGTCCATATCTAATAACTTTAAAGTCACTTATAATTATTTTATAGTAGTCGGCATTCAAAAAATTAATGACCAATTCCGATCTAACAAGTGGTTGCATATATAATATAATTTACATTTTAACTAAGTCATTTTCTTTTTATTAGGTTAACAAGAGACCACTGTTCTTCGAAAACTTTTAACAATTTAAATCGTGATATTTTCGAAATCAGGGTCGAACATTTCTGGTACTTTGGATGGAATTGTAAATTGCGACTTAATGAGCAATTTTTGTGCAGGAAAATCAACTTCAATTATATAATTTAAGCGTGAATTAGCAGCGGCTGCAATAGAGCGATCGGGGAATTGAACGACCAACGACGGCAACAACAGGCAACTGGATTGTGTAAGAACAAGAAAACATGTTAAGTGCAGTCGCATTATGTTGCAAAATGTCACTTTTAATTGGGCAACCTTGAAACATCAATGTGAAAAACGAGCGAAAGAACAGCTAACAGCAATAGTAACAACACCAACAGCAACAACCAGCATCGGCAACATTTTGCTGAAGGCCAAACACCACCAGGCCAACAACAATGACAAAACGCTTAACGATTGGAGCGGGCATCAAAAGGCCAGGCCACGAGTGCACGAAAGGGACAGAACACCGCACAGACGGGGTCAAAAGAATAATAATGTCACTATAGATTTTTGATCAATTTAAGATATGGTTTTTTATTGAAATATCATCAACTATCGTATAGAGTTTAACCAGCAAAATTCCACGAATTTTAAATGCCAGAATATTTGAAATAACATGAGATCTTAGGATAACTTGCCATTTTTGGTAAAGATCAACTTAATGTTAAATCAACCTCTGACAATTTGTAATAGAAAAATTATGAACAGTTTTTGGTTTCTTAATAACCAAATTCTCAGTAGATATATGAAAAAATATAATTGATATAGTTAAAACCATTAAATTGAAACCTTTCTAATGCTATCTTACAAATATTTATAATTTTGAAAATAATATGTTTATTGTTAATTACATTTTTCAGAGAGTAGCGTCTTGTAGAAATTCGGAGTTCTGGTATCTTATTCGTACTACCTAATTGAATATAAATTGGTTATAAAGCCAAATGCCAGCAAAGGTGAATGTCCTTTGCGATCCATTAAATAATAATAAGACCATAAAGAGTACTTCGTTATCGCTTTTGCAATTGCATTTATATGTTTATTACTTTTTGTAAAAGTTGTGAAAACATTATTTTTACCGCCACTGTCATCAGATTAAGAAGTGGTAGGAAAGATATCGAGAGGGAGGCCGACCGTTATGTGTTACAATTAGCAAATTGCACATTTATGCTCACACATGTGACCAAACCCCTCCTCCAACCCCCGCGAACCACCCCCCCTCCCGCGTTCAGCTGACAATATAAATCAATCATTGGGCATTTGGCTCAAAGCCGGCGTTCTTATTGGAAAGGCAACCTTGAAAGCTGCCGCCAAGAGAGCTTTTCGACTGGCTAGAGATTGGCAAATTAAAATAAATGAAAAGCTCGCCGGCAAATTGCAAAACGTTCGTATTTTATCTTAACAATAATATATGGCACATCATTTATAATTTCCGCTCAAAATCAACTTCAAATTCAAATTCGAAATTCAATTATTGTGCATTTCCTGTTGCCGTCATCACTGATCACCAGTCATACAGGAAACCAATAGCTGCTTGTTGAGCAATTTTCGAAGCGTTTCGCTTCAGGCGCCTCAAAATGCATTTAACACTATTTTTATTCAAATATTGTAATTACTACTCTAACTTTACCATGGGCAGTTAGTTTCATAGTTGTTTATCTTTCCTATGAGAGATTAATAATGGTTTTATTATGAGTTTGAAACAACTCTTATATAAAACTAATTTTATTCTGGGCCACTATAATATTAAGTTTTTACAGACGAGCAAAGTTATAGTAAACTTTTATTTGTTCATCATTCATTTACCGAGTTTTTCCGCTGATTAGGAACGGAGTTATAAAAAAGGGGTGGATTAAAGTAAATGTTATGCTTCAAATCATTTATTTAATTGGCTAATAGTGCCGACCAATTGCGGCCATGTAAAAATATAAATTTTTAATTGCCTATATCATGAAAATGGTTTTTAAAAAATATAAATGCAAAGCAAACAAACGTTAACATACAAACTACTGCAAAAAGGCGTGTCTTTCATGTTTAAATAATAATGAAATATTTAATAAAGTTTGAAATGACATTCCGTACCCCTGGCATAGTCTTCCTTTCATTTTTACATCTTAAACGTTCAACTCCCCTCTGCAGCTTTTATTTATCACCAATTAATTCCAGAAGAATCCATTAAGATTCCTGGGGGTACACTTTCCAGTATATTCAACTCCTCCTTGAATCCCCACAACAATCACTGCCGAAATACCTGAGCAACAGCAACTATTTAGTGTGATTTGCAATATGTATTTTAATTATGGGCCACATGTGTGCAGCAAAATGAACCAGAGGACAGCAGCTGGCCGGGGAAACTTGGATGGAGTGGAGTCCAGCTGGACGAGAGACTGCGGTTGGTAATGGTGGTTTCACTGTGCCTGACTAATGTACTGAGAAAAAAATATTCTAAATTTGAAATAGATATTTTCCTTTCTATTTATCTAAGAATATTGTGCTGTTAAAATAAACCACACTTAGTTTTTTCTGAAATGTAAAGACTAATTGCAAATTAAAGATACCGGATCAAGGTTAATCATTCCAAAAAAAGATTATTTAAATTTTATATTTGACAAAATTAATATTTTCAAGCAAAAAATATTTGTGGTATTCAATTGGGTTGATAGTATAACTATTAATATTCAGTGGAATATCCAGAATTTAATTTAGGAGTGGTTTTCAAATCATTTATGTTGCATATTAAACTTTTTTTGCAGTTTACCCTTCAATAAGACTACTTAAAACTTTTAAAATAATAGTTATTTAATTTTGCAAATTTTGGAATTAATAATTTTGAAATGAAATACTAAAAAATTATAATTATAACGGTTAAAAAAATAAAAAAATTAAAATTATTTTCCGTGTGATGGCGAACCGTCAGCATCAAAGTCTCGCTCTTGTCATAAAAAATGCGCGAAATGCAACAATTTAAAAATGCTAAATATGCGCGTATGTGCGGAATGATTACTGCCGGAGCTTGAGACTCTGAATCTGGTACTGGATCTGGGACTATGGCTCAGATCGGCACACAGCAAAGGCGTCGGAACTAAGGGGGGGCGAGGCGGTTAAAAGGGGGCCAAAAGGGGGATTAAAAAGCCGCAGTTACTCACCGACTGACTGCGTTTAGTAATTATGCGCGCAACACGTTCAAGCCATTGTTGTTGCTGCTGTTTTGCTGCTACTGCCGCTGATGGTGACTGTTGCCGGGCATTGCGTAAGCTCTTTTGGAAAATTGCATTAGAAAATCCACTTGGCGGCAGCGGCAGCGGCAACAATTAAAGCCGCAGCTCGCATGTTTCGCTCCAAGTCGCCTGGGAACCACAAAAGCCAAAAAGTCTCGCTGCCAATTGGGCACCACCGTAAAGGCATCGCTGCCACTTGAAGTTTGCCCACTTCAACGGTCTTTCAGACGTTCTAAAAGAGGTTTATGATTGGGCTTTGAAAGGGGAAGCAAAGTAAGCGGAACTCTAGAAATATAAAAGACAAAATAAAAATAAAATATCAACATAATATTAATGTACATTATTCATCCTTTAATTTAAAATGGAATATCAAGTTGTTAAAGTCTAAAAAGAAACATACAAATAATTTATGTTTTATCACAATGGATATTCCTAATAATTATGAAACTACCATTTCCATTTCCAGGTAAAATACTTTATTTAACTATTCATTATTATTTAATATTTTTAACTTTGAAATTGATTTTCTAAATATTTATATTTTATTGTCAAATAAAAGTATTGCGCATACGAATCACTTAGACAGCTTTAAAAATATAAATGTCATAACAAAATATCACACAATCTTTGCTTTGGTTTGGCACACAAGTGAACATGAGTTTTACCACCGCAGCATCTCAAACAGTGCCTCGTAAAAGTATGCATCGCATGGAAGTTATGGTCTCTAATCCCTTCAACTTCGGGCCAACCTATTGGCCGGCGGCTCACCTCGCCATAATGTGCACAATTTATTGGCATTGCGAATCTTTGGAGCGATGTTAATCGCGCTGGAGTCGTTGGCATGGAAAAAAAAATCCATGTCTAACTTAGCCATGGTCAAAAAGGCAGGAAAGGTGGCTACTTGGCAAACCCTTTGGGGCAAAAAAGCACCGACACCGAGAGCGAGAGCGTAGAAAATCTTTGCTATTTTTCACCAATTAAAAACGGATTCTGCGCAATTTTCCATGCAATGTGCAACTTGTAGCTAAGTGAAAAATGCCAGGAAAAATATTTTTGGCGTAGGACTCTATTTATGTGGACCGAAAAAACATAACCCAAAGGTTTATTTATCACATTTAAAATGCAATAAAACAGCATTTCGGTGGGGCACTACATAAATTACGTTTATGCATTTTAGTTATGCATTTGCACAGGCCCTAAGTGTCAAAATAATTCATTATAATTGCCCACAGATCATTTTTGTCAACGATTTTTTTCAGCTTTGTTTGCTTGGCGCGTATTTAAATCCACATTGCGTGCGTTTTCCTAGCGTTTCTCTTTCTTCACATTTATTTGCATTTTTTTGTGGTTTCTTATGTTTTACTTTTTGGTTTTGGCATGTCGTCGCGTTTTGGGCCGAAAGAGCAACAAGCGAGTGAATGAGTGAGTGAATAATTGCAGGCATGCCATGTTGTTTATACTAAATTTAATTAATGATGACTTTTATTTATGAATGCGTGGCCAGGCGTCGGGCATTCGGTCTCATAAATCGGCACTCTGCCACTCCCACAAAGTGGTGATAAAGGGGCGGAGGACTGTCTTCAAGCTGAAATCTTGGTTACCCAAGGGCTTGGATTAAATTGAAATGATTAGTGCGGCCCGTATCTTAATTGAGATCTCTTTTTCATTTATCATAATTTCATAAGCAATAAATTCTAATTAGGAGTTGGGAGACTAATGGATTTTTCCTTCCTGTGCCCCTATAATTATTTTTTTTAATCAGAAAGGTAAAGATGTCTTCTAGGCAAATATTTTATAGTTTATCGAGACAACCTTGATTAGAATATTTTAAAAAACGAAAAGGAGTATTACTAAAATACAAGGAAATTTTTCAGAGTAATGTTTGCTTGGGGTTTTTTAATTCCTTTATAAGTTCTTTTTATTTTAAAATGTTTAGAATTTAAATACCATTAAAATTTAAAATTTCTACTTTTATTTGTACTTTTAGTTATTATCTGTTCTCAATTATAAAGGATAATGATTAGAAGTAGATTTCAATTTTAATTTTTTTCTGTAATAATGTGACAGTTTTGCTTAAGTTTCCTTTGCTTTGTTTCTATATTGAAATTGTAAAACAAATTTTTTGTTAATAACCTCCCCCCCATGTGATACTTTTCTTAATTTTACAGTAATTTGGCTATAATTGTTTTTACGACGCTCAGCAATTTTAATTAGTTTTGTGCGCCCCGGCAGGTATATCTGTATCTGTATCTGCAACTTGCCCCTGGAGCGTTCCACTTAGCCCCCAGATACAAAAAAAAAAAATACAGCGGCAATTGGCTGTGCCCCCATATATGGACGGCGAGACCGCAAAATATTATTGCGCTGAACAAATTTTTAGTTTATTTTGTTGTGGGCCATAAAAATGTTAACATCATTATAAGACTTTAACACCTGCAACAGCTGGCCGAGCATTTTTCGCATCTCGCATTTATCGCTAATCGAATTGAGTTTGTTGCCACTGCCACTGCGGCGACAAAATGCAGCTCTCGATGTCTCTAGGATCTATAAAATGTTGTCGCTTCCAACTCGCTTTGCATTTGCGAGCGGTGGCGCGTTTTCTCACGCTCCTTATTGGATTTGGAACGCAAGGGGGGGCGGGGTCTCTTCGAGGGGGATTCCAGAGGTGGGGTGAATCAAGGGGGGATTGGGGCACCGGAGTTCGGCGACCACTGAGCAGTCCCATCCAGATGCCGGCAATTTTGCGTGCTTAACCGCAGGGCGAATGTTTTGACTATGCCACCGACGCGACTTGCTGCCTGTGGACCTTCTCTTTGGCTTAACCCGTTGAACACTCCCCCTAAATCTTTAAAAAATAATAATAATAAATATAGAAAATATTAATTAATAAATTAATGTTTATATACAGTCTATTCCTTTAACAACGCGTTGTTAAGCCTCCCTAACTTTCATAAAATATAATTATAATAATTTTTTTTTAATTTCAATGAATCATAGATAGAAAAGACGCTTTGCAATTGGTTGTAACAATGGGAAATATCTTTGGCGCCCCTGGAGTATTCCAAGCTCTTTTTAATCAATTTTTAGCATCAATTAATAGAACTTAATCAGATGGCTTAGCCTAGATCTTCACTAATTAAACTTATCTCATTCTCAACTTCTAGAAAGCAAACCTATAAAAATAGGAAAGTCATTTATGTAAATTTTGTTTGTTTAAAAACAAACCATTAATCATTATGGAGTTTATCTAGTAAAATATTAACAAATTTACAAATTGTTCTTGCTATGAAAAAATGTATAATGTTTTTTGCTAAACCAAGTTCCCAAACTTGTAGTTTTTAATTCTCGATTTTACTATAAAGTTTTGAACTATTTATTATATTTGTTATATTATAGTCAAAATGAATACTATTTTTAAAGGAATTGTCTTCTTATTAATTTCAGTGATTTTTCCATAACTTGCCATATCGAATGGACAAATTCCGAGAAGTGCTAATTAATGGGTTAACACCTTTTAGGCCAGTTGCAATCAATGCAAAGTGAGCGGCGGCCGTGCAACAATGTTGCCTGCTGCTGCCACACAGCTGATGTCTGTAGCCCGATGGTCGGTGCCGACCGATCCCACTGACTTTATGATTTATGTACCGGCAGTCAGCTGGCGCCGCTTCTTTACCTTCATCCGACTGTCCAAAACCAAAGGAAAATGTTTGTTTTCTCATCTCCTAGATAAATCATTGCCTATGATTAAAGGGTTTTAACTTTCACATTGCGGATTAATTTACACAATGAATAAACATGAAAAACAATAAATTTTCCAACAGCCAATCCAAACACCGTTTAATGTAATTTAGAGCAATACAAAAAACAGAAAATTCCAATTGAAAATTCGTATTTTAATTCCGTTTTTTTGGTAACAAAGTCTGCAATTTATTTTTTGCATATAAAACATTCATCGTTCGTATTCCAAAATTCATAACATGGTATCAACTATCTTGATAATGAGTATTCCAATGAAGGAAGAAGTGTTAACAGGCTAAGATATAAAGATGTAAAGATAAAGAGAGAGAGACTGATACAGTCTCGTGGAACTGATCCGTTTCGTTTGTGAATGATTTGTTTATGATAATGCCTGAGCTTCGACTAGCTTTGCTTCCATAGCAATTTAGATATAGTTATTCATGTGGCTGGCCACATGGGAGGCAATAAATTGGTACTGCGCGTTGAAAGTCTGCACCCACTGCGATTGGCCATTGTTCGATACGTTCAGCATGCGATTACGCTCAGTCAGAGTATTTGAACCATCATCCGAGGACTCATCATTGCTGCTTTCTCCCACAGATCCTTCCGAGCTTGATCCAGCCAAGCTGATGTTGCTCAGTGCCTCTTCCTCCTGTTCTTCTTCGGCTTGAACACCATCTTCGATGGCGATGGCCAACTCATCATCTTCTTCCTCATCATCGTATTCTTCCTCCGAGGAATGAGAGATTCCATAGCTCTCTTCATCCGTTTCATACTCATATTCGCCCGTGGAGTTTGTCTCGTAAACAGAGGTATCAATTCCAGATGAAGCACTCTCGTTGCTCTCCACAAAACCACTCGATGAATTGAGTTCGCCGCTGTCATCGTCCTCATCATCATCAAAGTCCTCTTCCCCTTCGTTGTACTCCTCCGAGGGGTCCATATCGGATCCACTTCCCGCGGCCACTTCATCGGCTGCCTGTGGCTGCGGTGGAATGTCCATCTGATGGATTACATGAACACTTAGCTTGTTCTGCGGTTCTGGTTTCTCCAAAATTAGAGACTCCTGGCTCGGGCTATATCCAAGGGAAACTAAGTTCTCCTTCTGCGACTCTGATACTTGCTTTTTATCCTCATGACTATTGTAGAAAAGTTCGAGAATGGTGAGATAGAGATTATCCAGCAAGATGGCAATATCTGTATTGTTCATTTTGTTGTCGTTACTGTAGTTGAACAGGCGTTTCAAAATGCTATCACGATTTTTCATTTTCTTGAACAGATAATTTTGATTAATACCTGGCCAAAGTGATACATTTTTATCTGCATACAGTATCTGCGGTGAAAATAAAAGATTTAAGTAAGTAATTTTGATTTGTAATTGTAGTTTAGTGTATTGTAAACTAACCTTTGGCTTTAAATTACGTTTAACCTTCAGTTTATGTTTTTGTTTAAGTTTGTAGAGAAGCTGACGGCGTTTTCCCTGGACTTTCTTCAGTTGGCGCCTTTTCTTCTTGGTCTGCCATCTCTCCCAGATTAGCTCCTCATCACTGGTGGAATAGATAGTTTCGTAGGATTTGTCACTATGATAACCGCATCCCATACTATCCGAACTAATGCTACTGGCATCGTCCACCGTGTTCGATATAACCATGTTCTGTATGGTCATAGAGCTGGTCTGTGTTGGAGCCGCCAGACAATAGGTCTTGTTGTTAATCGAGTTGACTGGTGGTGCAGGTGGTGTCACTGTGGATGGTGATGGCTCTTGGGTTAAATCCAGTGGTGTTAAAGTTGCTGTCAATTCAGGGGAAATCATTTCTTCCGGGTTTATGGTATTCTTTGTCTGAAGTGTAGTGCCCGCTCCATTATTAGGTTTATTTTCTTTGTCGTCAGTTGGGCCAATGCTTTCATCGATGTTGTTGTCTATATAATATTCATTTACTGTGATTACTGGTGTTAGCTGCTTTTCCTGATTTTCTGTATTACTTGTTTGTTTTTCGATCTGTGATAAGGCATCTACAAATAGTTTGCTTGTAGTAAGAGATGGCTTGAGTTTTTCTGGCTTTTTCATTGCAGTATCTTTGTCTTTTAGTAACACTTCTTCTTTTTTATCTTGCTTTAACATTCCTTTTTCGACTTCTTTTAATTCTTTGATTTTAGGACTCACAATTTTTTTCGAACTACTTGGTACGATTTCGAAGTCCAGTTTATCTTTGAAAGAGTTATCATTGGACTTTCCATGGTTTTTATCTTTAACAGCTTCCTTCAATTGATCACAGGAATTAACATTTTCTAAGGCCTCTGGCATATTTTTGGCAACAACTTGTGATTTATCTGTATCATTCTCAAAGTTGTTGAGCATTTGGCTGGCATTATTCTCCAATTGAGGATTTTCTAACACTTCAGGTCGGTTTCTGAGAGCAACATCATTGCCTAGACTTTTCTTCAATTCCTCCTTATCTGTTACATCATTTGGTTTTACATCAGGTTGGGCACGCTTTGCAGGCATTTCCTGTTGCGGATTGGTCTCTTTAATGAAATACCCGAAATTGTACTTGTCGAAATCCCAAAAGTTGAAGTCCTTGGGCATTGGTTCCTTCGGAAACTCTAGGACGGACCAAGCCGTAGCCACTTTGTGGGACATTTGCTTGAATTTCAGGCTCTCCTTCTGGGAGGAAATAAAAGTGATGGCTATGCCTTTGGATCCAAAGCGTCCAGCTCGTCCAATGCGATGCAGATAGGTCACATGATCCTGGGGTGGATCGAGATTTATAACTAGATTGGCATGTGGTGAGTCCACACCGCGAGCCATCAAGTCGGTGGTCACCAAAGTGCGCATGGTGAAGTTTCTATAGCCCTCGAAGACATTCAAACGATCCGTTTGTGCCATGGCTCCAGTAATCAAATGACACTCGACTCCACTGGCCGCCAAGTAGTTCTTGTAGGAATCTGCACGCATTTGGGAGCTGGCAAATAGCACGGCCTGTTCGTAGGGCAACTGGCTAAAGATCTCGGCCAGAACCTTCAATTTTAGGCGCATCTCCTCCACGCTGTTTGTTTGTGGCGGCAACTCGTAGACAAACTGACGAATGCCCAGAAGCACGGTGGCCCTTTCGCTATTCGATATGAGCATGGGTTTGTTCATGATCTTGGCCAGGCGCACATCCAAATCCTGATCGTAGGTGGCACTGCAGGCTATTATTTGACGATTTTTGGGCAGGACCTCTATGAGTTGATTGACCGTATCCTGAAGACTCCTAGTTTGATATAGCTGATCGGCCTCGTCGAGCACAAGGAGTCCGAGTTTTGAGACATCCAAGACACGGTTTTGATAGAGATGCCATAGGCGACCAGGTGTTCCGATAATAACCCGACTCTTCATGATGCGCCTGCGATCTTTGGCCACTTCGGTGCCCCCAATAAAGGCAGTGGACTTGAAGTCCTGATAGAATTTGCAGAGGTAGTGGAATGTATCCTCCACCTGGATGGCCAGTTCACGAGTGGGCACCACAATCATGGCATGAGGACGAGTCATCTTGCTATGGTAGCTTTGCATGGCGGCAATCACATAGATTAGGGTTTTGCCTGTCCCACTTTTGGACTGTACCAGCAGATCTGTCAAATATGTAATAGTCATTATTGGAAAGCCCTTGGTTTACCATATATTTAGCGATTTATTTACCCATTTTACTCAGAGCCATGGGAATGGCAGCAGCCTGAATCTTCGTTGGCGTCACAAAATTGTGGCGCTTTAGACCGCGCATCATTTCGCGGCACAATCGCAGTTCCTCGAATGATTTCACCTGTCCAGGTGCCACATCACTGCTGCGCTGCTCCCCGCTGGACAAATTGTGCGCTATTTCGCGCTGCATCCTGCACGATTTTTCTCTTTTTGTTCACAATTTTAAAATGTGTCGCCTTCTCCAGGTTTTTTTTGTCAGTATGACTGCAGCGGAACCGGCTGAATATGCCGTAAAGCTGTTAATAAATATACCAAATTATACCACACATATACCACTTGGGCAGTCGACACCATTTTTACACGGAGATTGAATGTAATGTAAAAATGTAATTCGTTAATGCGTTGTTTGCAGTGCGTGTACCTCAAAATGCAATAGATAACCTTTGGCACCTATTAAGCAACTTTTTGGCCGTGTTTTACTTAACAAATTTCCAGTAGTTTTGGAAATAATAGCTTAGCAGTGAGCCTGTAAAGAACACCACCAGCCATGACATGACTACATGACATGAATAACATTTAAATACTAAATAACAGTTTTTCTTAACATAGCCAACAGTTCTTCTCAAACTGTTTAAGTTGGCGGGATATTTAAATAATTGAATATGCTTGCTTTTAGTGTAAAAACAATAAAAACTACTTACATTTAGTTCACCTAAAAAGTTAAATAATTGGTGCAGTAAGATATTTATTTAAGCAATATGTTTAATTTAATTTACCAAAGTAGCTATGTAATAATCTATCAGACTTTTGTTTCCATTCCAAACCTACAATGTCAGAGCCCTTTTACGTTAGTCAAAAACAGATGAAAAATTTGATTTCCGCTTAAGTAAATTAATTTTTTTCCAACTCCAAATTCCAAAACCATGTTTAAGGCCAAGTATCGTGACATAGGATTCTTTGTGCTGCTGACATCGATGCACGTGTGCTCAGTTCTTCAGCCAGTGGTCGAGGCTCAGGCCAATTTCAAATCGGCTTTTCCCTCAGTAGATCGGAATTTAATTCTACAATTGGGCTACATCTATAATCACTGGATGCTGGTCAAGGCGATGATGTATTCGCTGCTGGTTATGATCGGACTTTGGTACAGTCGGCATTTGCAAACTAAGGAGCCGCAGGAATCAGAGGAAAAAAGGGGGATCCTAAAGGTTCCAGAACCGCTAACCGCCAATGAGGTGAAAAAGGGCTGGCTCAATCGAAATAATCAAAATTCCGCAACTGAATTGGGACCCTTTCCGGTGAAGAACTTCCTGCTATTCGCGCTGCCTTGGCTATTGACCTTTTTGGCCAGCGGATTGATTAACTACCTTCGCCTTTATATGGTGATCCAGCATTTCTGCATTTCCAACTGGAGAGCCATACAGCTTTATGGAGAACTGCAGGTGCTCTTTTTGCATCGCTTTTTGGCAGTGCCATTAATTCCCTATTGGTCAAAAATAACCGGAGGAGCCTCCAACATGCCCGGAAATTTTATTAGTTTCGAAACCCATCTGTTGGACTAAGCATGACCCTTTTTGATTTGCATTTTGTATTATTGTTGGAAAAATCAGTTATGGAATTGTAGTTAAGGATATATTTAAATTAAAATGTCTAAATTTATAATTAAAAAAATATATAAATTAAACGGTTTTAAAAAAAAAAACATTGTGCATGTCGATTTTTACTGGTACTTTCGCTAGCATATACATTTTCGGAAGGTCCTGCTAAATATACCTTCTAAAAAAATGATAGAAAAAACGTTATAACCAACGATTTAAAAAATATATAGTGTATATTTTTTATTCTTTATGAACGTTTTTGACGACAGGTTTTTGTTGGTTCCAATTTGTCAACTGTATTTTTGTTGTCTATTCTTCTGTTGTTTTATCTGCAACAATAAACGACATTTTCTATCAACCGAGGAGTAAACTTTTCAATGGACTTTTCTGTATTGCTTGGCAGTTTATTGTTGGAAAAACTTTTCCACCACGTGGGAAATATGCAGCAATCAGTTTTCCTTTCTCACTTTTCCTCAGTGTGAATAAATGTCCAACAAGTTAATAAATACGTAAGCAAGTCCAACCAACCAGTTTCACAATTAATTAAAAAGTTTTCCATTTAAAAGAATTATTTATAAATAAATAATAGACAGTTTAAAAACACACTGCTTAATAAAATACAATTTCACGATTGAGTAGTACATATATCTAAATGCGAGGGGATAGAAAAAACCATAAGATTGAAACATGTGTCTTTTCGCAATAAATTGAGCCACTTAATAATTAATAATTTATTAAGAAAATCCCAACATCACTGACAGGACAGTCAACCGAATAAAGTTCACTTTAAAACGAGAATTCTCCGAGTATATTTCTAAATTTTACCCGAATAAACATTTTAAATAAATTGCTTTTGTTCCGAACGTAAATCGCGTTTTGGACACTTAAAATACGAATCTGTGTCATCGACAGAATCATCAAAAGCCGGGGAAACACGACACTTCCAAGGATCGTTTCTTGAGTTCTCCATTGGCTAATCACACGACTCGGAGCTGTTTCTGATTCCCCTTTCGGTCCACTGTTTAGACTTGCTGGTAAGTTCTCAGATTTTAAGTAAAACGGCTTTGAAGCAATCAGAGTTTTTGAAAATATAAGACGAATTCAAACTTAAAACGGCAAGCAAGCTAGAAGTGTTTAATTACATTTGGATTGGAAACATAGTTGCAATTTTTTTCGTCTTTTGGTTTTTAAAAATCAGCACAGCTTTTAGAATGAGAAATGCATGACTTGCCGTGACATGGCTTTAAAGAAAAACTAAGTTTTTAATAAAAAAAAATTCCTTGTCTTGTTTGAAGAAATAAAAGTCGCGCCATTATTGATAGGCACACAAAATTTATTTATAATGGTAGTCAGGCTTTTTTAAAGAAAATTATTTTTAGTGATTTAAAGTAAGAAAAAGAGGTCTGTTGAGAAACAAATTTTTAAGATATTAAATTCAGATATTACCAATATACATTTTTTTCATTGTAGTAGGAATATTTCCGTTGTTCCATATTTATTAAATTATAGATGTACAATTGGCGAAATTATGACTCACAAATGGAGCCTAACCCGAAATGTTAAAAAATAATTTAATCAAAAAATAATTTTACCGAAATCCGACCAATATATTGTGTATGATAATTGCAGTGAAAAGTTAGTTTTTCAAAAAAGGTGGATTTATATACACCTCCATGTGCTCAGTTTTTAGTATGCAATGCTTGTAAGTTGGAAAATTCTATAAATATAGATTAGGCCAACTCTTATAATTTCTTTTTGCACAAAAGCCTATTTTTTTATTCTAAAATTAATAATGGTTATAGAATAAAGGATTATTTTGGTAAAGGTCTGCGAAGGTCTATGATTTATTGTAATCCGTGTAATTTCCAACATTGAACTGATTGCTTCCATTGTGTAAGAACATACAAATTTTCAAATAAAGCCCCTTTTGACCGATCTAGTAATCGCCCTCTTTACAGTTACCAACAAATTGTTTCGGGTTTATTTAGTCTTTCGGTTTTGTACAAAGAAAGCAGACTCCGCATTTTTTTTGTTTTATTTTTTTGAACACACATTTTACGTTATTACATGAAACATTTTTGAACCTTTTTGGACACCTGATAAAACCTCCGAATGTGGCAACTCAAAATTGATTGAACCAGTTTAAAGAACCAACACGCACAGTACACACACAGTAAACGCATCGTTTTTAAGCAACAACAAAAAAACAACAAAATTGTTTAGATAATATCGCGTCTATAATATAGTAGATATATAAATACTATTTCGATCAATATGCGTGGACAATTGCTGCTGAAGGGACCTGCATTGGCAAGGAGCCTGAGCCGTGTGCGAGTGAGTGTCCTGCCGCAAATTGGACCGGTCCGTCATGTGACCGCCGGCTGTGGAGCGGGCGATGCCGTCAAGGGCGGCAAGGGCATCGTCCTGGGCCTCTACGAAAAGGAGTCGGGCAAGGGTCCTCGACTCACGCCCGCCGGCGAGAAGTTCGACGATCGTGTCCAGGGCAAACTATCCGAGTTGGTCTGCGAAACGAAACTCACGGGACGTCTGGGTCGCGGCAAGGTCTTCAACAATGTGGACGCCGATTTCCGTTCCATTTGTGTGGTGGGCGTGGGTCTGGAGGGCATTGCCTTCAACGAACTGGAAATGCTGGACGAGGGCATGGAGAATGTGCGAATAGCTGCCGGTATTGGTGCCCGATCTCTGCAGGCCATCGGCTGCTCCGAGGTGCATGTGGATAATATGGACTATGCCGAGCAGGCGGCCGAAGGTGCCGCTTTGGCCATTTGGCGGTATGAAGAGAATCTGGCCAAGAAGTATCGCAGCACCATACCCAAGTTGGAGCTCCATGGATCGCCCGACGTAGAGTCCTGGACCAGGGGTCTCTTCAAGGCGGAGGCCCAGAATCTGGCCAGGCGACTGTGTGATGCCCCCGCCAATTGTATGACGCCCACAATGGTGGCCCAGGCTGCCGTGGATGCCCTGTGTCCCTG
This sequence comes from Drosophila fuyamai, assembly GCA_018153365.1. Lineage (NCBI taxonomy): Eukaryota > Metazoa > Arthropoda > Insecta > Diptera > Drosophilidae > Drosophila > Drosophila fuyamai. Next base: position 10,588,509 of record JAECXW010000155.1, read on the forward strand.
CGGCATCACTGTCGAGGTTCGCACCATGGAGTGGATCGAGCAGCAGCATCTCAACTCATTCCTAATGATTGCCAAGGGCAGTTGCGAACCACCCGTGCTCCTGGAGGTGGCCTATTGCGGCACTGCTCCCGAAGATAAGCCCATATTGCTGGTGGGCCAGGGGATTACCTTCAACTCTGGCGGGATTAATCTGCGTCCTTGCAAGGGAATGGATGAGTTCCGAGGCGATCTCACCGGTGCCGCCTCCATTTTGGCCGCCATGCGAGCAGCGGCCGCATTATCCCTGCCCATCAATATCACCGCCGTGATACCACTTTGCGAAAATCTTCCCTCTGGCATGTCCTGCAAGCCGGGCGATGTCGTTACCCTGCTCAATTCCAAGTCGCTGGCGGTGAGGAACATCAGCAGAACGGGAGTGGTGGTCATATCGGATCCCATGCTTTATGGCCAGATCACGTACAAGCCGCGACTCGTTGTCGATGTGGGCTCCATGTGCAAGGGCGTGAAGAAGGCGGTGGGCGGTGGCGCCACGGGAATCTGGTCGAATTCGCATTACATCTGGAAGCAATTCCAGCGGGCTGGATCCCTGACCGGCGATCGCCTGTGGCGGTTCCCATTGTGGCGCTACTACAAGGATCGTGTCGCGGAGCACCTGAGCTTCGATCTGCTGAATGATGGCGAGGGTTATGCCTCATCTTGTCTGGCGGCTGCTGTCCTCCACGAACTGGTGCCCTGCAGCGATTGGGCTCACCTGGACACCTATGGCACTGGACTGCTGAGCACCTATGGTCTGATACCGTATCTCACGGCTGGAAGGATGACTGGCAGGCCAACAAGGACACTGGTGCAGTTCCTCTATCAAATCGCCTGCCCCGAACAGCCCAAATAGTTCTGTGTTGCAACTGCTTTCGATGTCGGATAATATGACTACGATTACGTTATGGTTGGTTCTTTGACAGGCGACTCGTTAAGACCCCGGACATTGGATGTTTGGCTTCAACTGTATGTAGATGAGAGATGGAGATGTGCTCATCGCCCAACGTTTTAACCCCTTGACTGAAGTCCCCGTACCAGGGACCAAAACCCGTTCAATGTTTCTATTTAATGTTTATGACTCGGCCGCATCCCGGGGCTGAGTTGGCTGGCAGAGAGTGTCTCGAGTCCAAAAACATCCAAATTGACACAGATAAATCATTGTATTACCCATTCATAATCTATTTCGGCTTGCAACCAAATGTAATAAATTGTAGGGTCCTTCAAAAGAATTTGTTTTTGTTTTTAATATCGTTTTTACTGAGATTTTTGAAGGTAAGTTAATTCTTTAATTCAGGCAAGCGACAAGTCTAATATTAATAATAATCATTTTATTACTCATTCGAAATTCTTTTCATTGTTTTGTTTTTACAAATTAAATATCAGCAAAGATTAAATAATTTAAACTAAATCTGATATATAAACTCAAAGCTTAGTTTTTTAGATACAATAAATACGCAAGTCGACATTTTTAGAGATTTTTGAACATTGTTCCCTGCAGGACTCTTCGGCTTCTATTTTATCTATTACCTAGCTGAATCGATTGCTTTAATCCAGTTTTCAACCGACTGGCTTTAAATCCCAATTCAGGCAAACTGTTGGCCACAGATTCGACCAATTTTATGCGTTTTTGGCTGGAAAATATACCCACTAAATTGCAGTCCAAGGTCCTCAGACTGGCCCCCGTCAAAGTCAGACAAAAACAAAGAACTGAGGACAAACACCCACCCAAACTTCACCCACTCTGCAAACTAATTCGACTTTTGGCATATCAATGAGGCGACCAACAGGAGAAGGATGGGAGTTTTGGTGTAGTCTGGAGACCGAGTGACAGGATATTCCACGAGTTTATGGCAAAGTTTTGAGCACGTTATTGATGTCCGTCTCTGCTTGGCTAAATTTCAAACTTTGCCGGCTTGCAAGACTTGATTTTGGCTTTGAACAATTGAAGAGCTCCTCCTCCATTGCACCCTCCATTTGTCGACTAATTCAATTGGCCAATGTAAAATCGCTTTAGATTAATACTCCAGCAAGATGAGAAGGCAAAAAACTGGACTCGAATGCATTTTAAAACAATTTCTCACAGAGTTGCCTGCTATGGACACCACATCATTTTTCATTCAATTGAGGTTTCCAATTCGATTTTCGTTTTTTTTTTTTTTGATAAAGTGCTAATTGAGTTGGCTGGTTATTATGTGAGTGTGCAAGGCAGCTAATCTGTCAATGTCAATATTATGTATGCCCCATGTATGGCCTTAAAAATATTTTGCAAACATTTTTCACGGACCAGCGAAAATATGTGGCCATGCACTGAAAAATTCTGAGTGTGTTTAGGGTGAGAATTTTGTTTTTTACAGAATCACATTGGTTTAAAAAATTTCAAAAAAATTATTGAGAAATAAATTTATCTATAAATGTTTTAATTATAAGTTACGTACCTTTGTTAATTAGTTATATTTGTTATAAATGGTTTGCTTAAATATATTTTAATGACAATTATGGGTTTTTTTGCTGTGTTATTAATGGAAAATTAACATTTTGAGTATTTTTTTGGGCAGTAATATATCATTTTAAAATCAAGCTAAGAACTTTCTACGGTCCCTGCACAAAATCAGCGTTTTGAGTAATTATTCCAGGAGCTTGTTCGCCGGCAGTGTAGCTCATTCCCCGCCCTGTCAACTTTGGTAATGATAAAGTGCTTCATTATGAGACCGAAACCCCCTTTCCCTCACATCTTGTATGGAAATCGTGCAAAACTGCTGACAGCAAAGTGCCCCCAAAAAAGGGGGGCTACCGAAAATGAGGAAAAGTAGGAGGCGGAGTCGACAACCTGTTTTGTATGAGAGGTGTAAAAACTTTTATGGCTTAATTCTGCACTGCACTCCTTCATTTTTTGGCAGTGTTGTCAGCAAGTTGGTTGCCTGCCAACTGAGCTTCCACTTTTTCGGGCTTGAAACTATTAAAGTGTCACGTGGTTGAAAATAGTTGCCGCACATTTGGTCGGATTAATTTTTGGGGCTCATGTAATTAAAGGAAAAGGTCAGGTTGTCAGTTTGATTTGATATGTTGAAAGTTTCTTAGAATTTTAAACTTATGTTTTCAAAAGGTTGTACACTCTTAATCTTATATATGATGTAAACTTATTAGGGGCTTACTTTAGAAAGCTTACTAGAAAGCCATTATTCTATTTATAAATACCGAGAAAACAAACCATTTTTTATGCTAATGAATCTCCCTACAAAATCCCTAATAATAAATCACTAATAAACATTTCCTTTATTTTTTTTTTGTGTTTCTTAGATTTTTTTTCAAAAAAATATGTAATAATTATAAGAGATTAAGCTTTAAAACCTACCAAGGGAAAGCTTAAATTCTGTATAATATTTATCTTGGCTAAGAATAGTTGTTATACTGCCCGCTGGATGATTTTCATGATAATATAAATATGGGCAAAGGTCATGCTGTCGGTTAGTTGCCCTTTGCTTCCATTTGGCCTTCACTGTGATACGATCTGTTGGCCGCCTTCCATCTCTTAGCCACCTTAATTTCACCCACCCGACTGCTATTCTGCATTGTTATTTATGACGGCCATTGGCAGGAAACGGATATGCGTGCTCGGACGTCAACGTGTCACAGTCGGCGGAGGATATCCGTGTGGGACCGATGCATTGGCATGCAATGCCATTTGGCTGGACGAGTTGGCCGGCAGACAAATCGTTTCGACCATGTCTGCAGACCATCCACCCGCCCAACCAATCGAGAAACCCCCTCAATTTGATGGATGCAGTTCGCCTGTTATGATAGGTGACTGTCAGAAAGGTCAACTGGCGAACTGCGATGCTGTCGATAAGGATGCAAGGTTGAAGGCCATCAAAAATGAAAAGTTCGATGGGATACGTTCTACGTAAATGGAAAGTCAAATAGCGTTGTTAAGGCAAGCCATAAAAGTTAAATGAATGCACGCTCGCAGCATCAATTTAAAATTTTTTAGTATTTATTTTTGTAAGCCTTTGGTATATTTAAGCTTAAATTTTATTTTGCAAAATCTTTCAATGTAAGCAAGTCAAAAAAATAATTTTTTTATTAATGTTTCTGAATTTATTAGATAAATGAATGCAAGCCAGCAGTCTTAATTTTAATTTCTTGTATTTATTTTGAGTATGCTGTTTGTAAATGTAGTTTTTTTTAATTGTATTTTTTAAATTATTAAAATTCAAGCTATTCAAAAAGGAAACATTTGATGTATATATTTTAGAAAAATTCCTCATTTTTACATCACCCTATTTTGTATAGCTTAGAAATGAAAACATTTAATAGTAATAATCCCTTTGAAAGAATTTAAGTGAAATAAAGAGCAGCCAAAATTTACCAAAACAATTTTGGCTAGCGCTAAGGCAATTTCGTGGCTGGTGGTGTGGCACAGTCAGTGCCAAAAATAAACGACCATAACAGGTCTATTTAAAGAGCATATTAAGCACACCGGTTGTACTGCGTGTTTTGTGTGGTTGCTCCTCTGGTTGTTTGCAGTTCTATGTTCTATGTTCTATGCACTGTGCGTAATGCCCATAAATGTTGTGGTCAGTGTAGCACTTTCCCCCCTCTGACAACCCATTTTACCTTCAATGCCACAGAATGGCACAGCGACGGAATGAAGTCGCTTTTAATTAATGCCACAGCATATTCAGGGTGCATAATTTTGTGTTTACCGTCCGAAAAAGGGAGCATAGCCATACGCCCGCAAGAGACGAAGCTAAATTTAATTTTTCCCCATTTGCCATTCAACTTTGGGATGCTGTTTTAGCGGCCATTTATGAGCAGGCTATTGCATTAAATGAGATTCGCTTAAATCCATCCTTGAAAATGTCGGCTTTACTAACTACAAATGTTTAGCAAATGCTCTTTTTTTAATTGCACTTGATCCAGTTGTTTTTATTTAATTACTTCAACTGCACAAAAATAAATGAAAAATTAGTGGCAATTTAATTCAAATAAATGCAGTAATGAGATAAAGGCTGTTCGACGGGTAAATATTTAGAGAAATAACAAAAAAGCTGATTGTAGTTCGAAATTTGTTTTTAATTTATTTTTGAAGCAAAATATTTTTACGCCGTGGAATAACAAGATTTAACATAAATTTGTGAGCAAATCAAAATCTGTCAATCTCAAGCATGTTCAAATTTAAAGCATACTTTTCAGCGAGGTCTTACACTATGAAAAAAATGGAGGGGCAGACGCACACGTTTAGCTGTCAATGAAAATCCACTTAAAATGACTTCCAACTGTCAAAGTGTCACCTGTTCGAGCCTCTCGGGTAAAAAGGCACTACCAGCGATCCGAGAAAACCATGAAAATGGAGCAACAATCGTGAAAATGGCTGCGCTAGAACGCAATTGTCACTTCTTTTTTCGTTTTTTTTTTTTGGATTTTCTTTTTTGGCCACTCCTTGATTTCTTTTTTGTTGCTGCTGCCTTTGTGCTGAATTTTCGCGCACAATTGAGAATTTATAAAAAGCGGATGTTGTGTTTTCCGGCGGAAAAAACTTGGCTGCATCCATGGCAAAGAAACTCGAAAAAGAGAGAAGGGAAAAAATTATTCGCGTTCACCGGAAACGAGGCAAACTTGATTCAATTCACAGACGTAAATGAAAAACAGAACGACGGCGACGGTGGCCAAAAGTCAAGGCAACAACACTGAATACTTGGTAATCAAAGCGCCATGAAAAGCCGGCTCAAATGCATTTGGGCCAAGGGTAAAAGGGGCCAAGGAAGGAATGAAAAAGTACTTAAAAAAAACAAAGAAATAAAACATAATTCCTTTTTTGTTTTTATTAAAGAAGTCGAGAGCTTAAGGTCTTTAGCTAATTATATTGTTGTGTGCCTTCTGAAGAACAAGAAATGAGAGTTAGATTTGATTTTAGTTAAATAGTTTTTGACTAAATTAAAACTAAACTTTCTGCAATATAAATTAGTCCATTTATTACATTTAACATAGATACAAAATAATAAAATTTCTTTTATGATAAGTAAATTTCTAAAATGACCATGACATATGATTAAATCCAATGAATTTTGAATTATTTAATTCAAACATGCTTTTGACACACACAAAGTCATTTAAATATTCGGCCGCTATTTATTGGTTTTCCATTGATATAGAAATACGTTTGAATTTCACGCATAAATATTTTGCCACAATATCCTGCCACATTACAACAAGAAAACACTTTCTGTCTATCGGAAATGAACGGAAATCTAGCTTTTGGTTTGGTGAAATTAAATTTTCAATTATGCGCAATGGCTTATGTAATTCTGTGCCAAACACTGATTGCATTTAGTATTTAATTTTAATGGTATACAGCAATTTCATTTAGTTTTCTATTTTTCTTTGATTTATTTGACGTGGCGCCCGCAAAATCTCATTTGTTTTCATGGACGCCAGTATTTGTGTCCGGCTCATTTGGAAAATACGTTGTTTTATTATAATTTTTCACATGCAAATTGATATTTTGACATAGCGAATGAGGCAAAAACCGAAATTTGTCAGCATTTGACATAATTGGATTTTATAAAGCTTATAATGAGGCGCTCTGAAGCAATGCCATTTCCCCCAATGAATAAACAAAAATAAATATTCACGCTTCGAAATATTTGGGTGTAAGCATCAAACCAGGGCTTAGCACGTTGATAAGCCGGTTCCTTATCCGCCGGAAAACCCAAATCAAAAGCACCGACAACTTGATCCCATTTACCCAAGGAAAATATCCCAAAAAAGAAACGAGAAAAAACGTGAACACATGGGCTATCAAAATATCCTTGGCTCAAAGTCCTTTGCCAATCCAATTGAATTATGTTGCCAAGTATTGTGAGTCGGTCCGAAGGCTGTCAGCCAATTGAGCCGGGTAAGAGCCAGGTTTTTTCCAGGTTTTTGGCAAACGTATTTTCGCCTCGGTATTATCGTTAAATATTCAATATTTCCCTAACTTTAACTTGATCAATAAATCAGTTTAATTAGGCAAAACCATAGAGTTCCTGTTTAATGAATTTCCAATCCAATATGGGGCCAACAGCCTTTTCACAGTTTTCATTCAAGCTTTTCCGACCTTTCTCGCTCTCTCTCTCTCTCTCTCTCTCACTGACTTTACTGTTTTGGCAAACTGTTATACGGATTGAACACATTTGGGCCATTATAGGCAGCCTCCTTTTTTCGGTGTTACTTGCGTAAAATTTTATGGCCATTTTTGGGCCTTTACGAACCTGCCAAGTGACTTGCCAAAAGAATATTTTTGTTTTTATTTTTTTGGGCTGTAAAGGAATGCCGAAGAAAAATTAAAATTGATTTCACACGGTTGAGTGGACAAGATTGTGGGTTTTGCGCTTTAAGGTTTATTTGCTAAAGCAGTCAAGCTGTTCATCGCTCAATGTAAAAGTTTGTATTATTAATAAAAAAAGTCTTTGCTGAAAGTATCGCTGTTTTTCCAGCTCCATTTTCCAGCTCTAAGTTTCTATTGTTATGCCAAAACATTTAGCCATTATCTGTGCAAATAAGCAGTAATCATTGGTGAATTTTGCTTCGCAACTTTTCATTCGAGCAAGTTTCGGCAATGTTGGCCATCAACTTTAAGACAGACAAAAGTCCCGCAAGATAAGCCAAAAATCTGCAGTGCATACATTTGCCAAAAAAACATGAGAAAAACTCAGAAATAATAAAGGAAGAATGAAAGGAAACTTTGGCAGAGACACTTGCTCACACACGGAGTCATGGAACAGAAATTTCTATTTAATAACGCCAAAAGAGAAATTACACTGCAGCATTTCGGTGTCGAGAAGGATGTGAGTATCCGTGTCTGGCTTTCTCCTTCCCCCTTCTCCCCTTCCCACCCGTTTCTCTCCGTGAGTGAGTGTGTGTTTGTGGAGTTTCTGTGGGCATTGTATCACGACTGCATTAATTTATGTACGAAATGGCATGGCAATGGCATTACACTGCGATGCACAGCACGTACCGTATAAAGCGATCTCTGTGGAGCTGGATCTGCGGCCAAAAGTCAGACAGACAGGCAGAAAGCGGCAAACTCAGACGAGCACACTGCAAGATGCTAAACCAGTCGCAACCGGAGGCAACGGATGGGGCAAGAACAATGTGGCTTAAAAGGAACACTGTGAAAAAAGTGTCATCTGAAAAGGACTCTTTCCTTATTTTTTTTTAATTTTGTAAGGTTTATGTAACTTTTAAATGTATAAATGTTTGTTTTGTATATGGACTCAGCAGCCACAATTGGTTAAAACCTTAGCCTCTAAACTTTATTAAAATAAATTCCAGTTTATTCATGTTTTTCGGATAGGTTTTGATACCATATGTTACTATAAGTTGAATGCTAAAAATCCTCAAAAAATGCTAGTCTTTTTTAATACATTTTGTAGTTTTTAATTCCCAAAATATTATAAGTAGCTGTATGGCTGTAGTTTCTGTAAATTACAAATCAACAATCTTAATTATAAGGCTGACACATTATTCAAATGAAAAATGCATTTTGAAAATTACCCACAACTGGACTTCCACAGTCCATAACTTTGCCAAACTTAGGACGATTTCAAAGTGTCATACCTCTAAAGACTTGTGATTCGATTCTCTGAAAATCTGCATTCAAATTTTTCATTTTAACGTTGATCAAAATTTTGACCCATTTTCATGTTAGTTATTTCAACAATTATGACAAGTTGTAAAAGTGTCACCCACATCTGGACTTCCACAGTCCATAACTTTGCCAAACTTAGGACGATTTCAAAGTGTCATACCTCTAAAGACTTGTGATTCGATTCTCTGAAAATCTGCATTCAAATTTTTCATTTTAACGTTGATCAAAATTTTGACCCATTTTCATGTTAGTTATTTCAACAATTATGACAAGTTGTAAAAGTGTCACCCACATCTGGACTTCCACAGTCCATAACTTTGCCAAACTTAGGACGATTTCAAAGTGTCATACCTCTAAAGACTTGTGATTCGATTCTCTGAAAATCTGCATTCAAATTTTTCATTTTAACGTTGATCAAAATTTTGACCCATTTTCATGTTAGTTATTTCAACAATTATGACAAGTTGTAAAAGTGTCACCCACAACTGGACTTCCACAGTCCATAACTTTGCCAAACTTAGGACGATTTCAAAGTGTCATACCTCTAAAGACTTGTGATTCGATTCTCTGAAAATCTGCATTAAAATTTTTCATTTTAACGTTGATCAAAATTTTGACCCATTTTCATGTTAGTTATTTCAACAATTATGACAAGTTGTAAAAGTGTCACCCACATCTGGACTTCCACAGTCCATAACTTTGCCAAACTTAGGACGATTTCAAAGTGTCATACCTCTAAAGACTTGTGATTCGATTCTCTGAAAATCTGCATTCAAATTTTTCATTTTAACGTTGATCAAAATTTTGACCCATTTTCATGTTAGTTATTTCAACAATTATGACAAGTTGTAAAAGTGTCACCCACATCTGGACTTCCACAATTCATAACTTTGCCAAACTTAGGACGATTTCAAAGTGTCATACCTCTAAAGACTTGTGATTCGATTCTCTGAAAATCTGCATTCAAATTTTTCATTTTAACGTTGATCAAAATTTTGACCCATTTTCATGTTAGTTATTTCAACAATTATGACAAGTTGTAAAAGTGTCACCCACAACTGGACTTCCACAGTCCATAACTTTGCCAAACTTAGGACGATTTCAAAGTGTCATACCTCTAAAGACTTGTGATTCGATTCTCTGAAAATCTGCATTCAAATTTTTCATTTTAACGTTGATCAAAATTTTGACCCATTTTCATGTTAGTTATTTCAACAATTATGACAAGTTGTAAAAGTGTCACCCACATCTGGACTTCCACAATTCATAACTTTGCCAAACTTAGGACGATTTCAAAGTGTCATACCTCTAAAGACTTGTGATTCGATTCTCTGAAAATCTGCATTCAAATTTTTCATTTTAACGTTGATCAAAATTTTGACCCATTTTCATGTTAGTTATTTCAACAATTATGACAAGTTGTAAAAGTGTCACCCACAACTGGACTTCCACAGTCCATAACTTTGCCAAACTTAGGACGATTTCAAAGTGTCATACCTCTAAAGACTTGTGATTCGATTCTCTGAAAATCTGCATTCAAATTTTTCATTTTAACGTTGATCAAAATTTTGACCCATTTTCATGTTAGTTATTTCAACAATTATGACAAGTTGTAAAAGTGTCACCCACATCTGGACTTCCACAGTCCATAACTTTGCCAAACTTAGGACGATTTCAAAGTGTCATACCTCTAAAGACTTGTGATTCGATTCTCTGAAAATCTGCATTAAAATTTTTCATTTTAACGTTGATCAAAATTTTGACCCATTTTCATGTTAGTTATTTCAACAATTATGACAAGTTGTAAAAGTGTCACCCACAACTGGACTTCCACAGTCCATAACTTTGCCAAACTTAGGACGATTTCAAAGTGTCATACCTCTAAAGACTTGTGATTCGATTCTCTGAAAATCTGCATTCAAATTTTTCATTTTAACGTTGATCAAAATTTTGACCCATTTTCATGTTAGTTATTTCAACAATTATGACAAGTTGTAAAAGTGTCACCCACAACTGGACTTCCACAGTCCATAACTTTGCCAAACTTAGGACGATTTCAAAGTGTCATACCTCTAAAGACTTGTGATTCGATTCTCTGAAAATCTGCATTAAAATTTTTCATTTTAACGTTGATCAAAATTTTGACCCATTTTCATGTTAGTTATTTCAACAATTATGACAAGTTGTAAAAGTGTCACCCACAACTGGACTTCCACAGTCCATAACTTTGCCAAACTTAGGACGATTTCAAAGTGTCATACCTCTAAAGACTTGTGATTCGATTCTCTGAAAATCTGCATTCAAATTTTTCATTTTAACGTTGATCAAAATTTTGACCCATTTTCATGTTAGTTATTTCAACAATTATGACAAGTTGTAAAAGTGTCACCCACAACTGGACTTCCACAGTCCATAACTTTGCCAAACTTAGGACGATTTCAAAGTGTCATACCTCTAAAGACTTGTGATTCGATTCTCTGAAAATCTGCATTCAAATTTTTCATTTTAACGTTGATCAAAATTTTGACCCATTTTCATGTTAGTTATTTCAACAATTATGACAAGTTGTAAAAGTGTCACCCACATCTGGACTTCCACAGTCCATAACTTTGCCAAACTTAGGACGATTTCAAAGTGTCATACCTCTAAAGACTTGTGATTCGATTCTCTGAAAATCTGCATTCAAATTTTTCATTTTAACGTTGATCAAAATTTTGACCCATTTTCATGTTAGTTATTTCAACAATTATGACAAGTTGTAAAAGTGTCACCCACAACTGGACTTCCACAGTCCATAACTTTGCCAAACTTAGGACGATTTCAAAGTGTCATACCTCTAAAGACTTGTGATTCGATTCTCTGAAAATCTGCATTCAAATTTTTCATTTTAACGTTGATCAAAATTTTGACCCATTTTCATGTTAGTTATTTCAACAATTATGACAAGTTGTAAAAGTGTCACCCACATCTGGACTTCCACAGTCCATAACTTTGCCAAACTTAGGACGATTTCAAAGTGTCATACCTCTAAAGACTTGTGATTCGATTCTCTGAAAATCTGCATTAAAATTTTTCATTTTAACGTTGATCAAAATTTTGACCCATTTTCATGTTAGTTATTTCAACAATTATGACAAGTTGTAAAAGTGTCACCCACAACTGGACTTCCACAGTCCATAACTTTGCCAAACTTAGGACGATTTCAAAGTGTCATACCTCTAAAGACTTGTGATTCGATTCTCTGAAAATCTGCATTCAAATTTTTCATTTTAACGTTGATCAAAATTTTGACCCATTTTCATGTTAGTTATTTCAACAATTATGACAAGTTGTAAAAGTGTCACCCACAACTGGACTTCCACAGTCCATAACTTTGCCAAACTTAGGACGATTTCAAAGTGTCATACCTCTAAAGACTTGTGATTCGATTCTCTGAAAATCTGCATTCAAATTTTTCATTTTAACGTTGATCAAAATTTTGACCCATTTTCATGTTAGTTATTTCAACAATTATGACAAGTTGTAAAAGTGTCACCCACATCTGGACTTCCACAGTCCATAACTTTGCCAAACTTAGGACGATTTCAAAGTGTCATACCTCTAAAGACTTGTGATTCGATTCTCTGAAAATCTGCATTCAAATTTTTCATTTTAACGTTGATCAAAATTTTGACCCATTTTCATGTTAGTTATTTCAACAATTATGACAAGTTGTAAAAGTGTCACCCACAACTGGACTTCCACAGTCCATAACTTTGCCAAACTTAGGACGATTTCAAAGTGTCATACCTCTAAAGACTTGTGATTCGATTCTCTGAAAATCTGCATTAAAATTTTTCATTTTAACGTTGATCAAAATTTTGACCCATTTTCATGTTAGTTATTTCAACAATTATGACAAGTTGTAAAAGTGTCACCCACAACTGGACTTCCACAGTCCATAACTTTGCCAAACTTAGGACGATTTCAAAGTGTCATACCTCTAAAGACTTGTGATTCGATTCTCTGAAAATCTGCATTCAAATTTTTCATTTTAACGTTGATCAAAATTTTGACCCATTTTCATGTTAGTTATTTCAACAATTATGACAAGTTGTAAAAGTGTCACCCACATCTGGACTTCCACAGTCCATAACTTTGCCAAACTTAGGACGATTTCAAAGTGTCATACCTCTAAAGACTTGTGATTCGATTCTCTGAAAATCTGCATTCAAATTTTTCATTTTAACGTTGATCAAAATTTTGACCCATTTTCATGTTAGTTATTTCAACAATTATGACAAGTTGTAAAAGTGTCACCCACAACTGGACTTCCACAGTCCATAACTTTGCCAAACTTAGGACGATTTCAAAGTGTCATACCTCTAAAGACTTGTGATTCGATTCTCTGAAAATCTGCATTCAAATTTTTCATTTTAACGTTGATCAAAATTTTGACCCATTTTCATGTTAGTTATTTCAACAATTATGACAAGTTGTAAAAGTGTCACCCACAACTGGACTTCCACAGTCCATAACTTTGCCAAACTTAGGACGATTTCAAAGTGTCATACCTCTAAAGACTTGTGATTCGATTGTCTGAAAATCTGCATTCAAATTTTTCATTTTAACGTTGATCAAAATTTTGACCCATTTTCATGTTAGTTATTTCAACAATTATGACAAGTTGTAAAAGTGTCACCCACAACTGGACTTCCACAGTCCATAACTTTGCCAAACTTAGGACGATTTCAAAGTGTCATACCTCTAAAGACTTGTGATTCGATTCTCTGAAAATCTGCATTCAAATTTTTCATTTTAACGTTGATCAAAATTTTGACCCATTTTCATGTTAGTTATTTCAACAATTATGACAAGTTGTAAAAGTGTCACCCACAACTGGACTTCCACAGTCCATAACTTTGCCAAACTTAGGACGATTTCAAAGTGTCATACCTCTAAAGACTTGTGATTCGATTCTCTGAAAATCTGCATTCAAATTTTTCATTTTAACGTTGATCAAAATTTTGACCCATTTTCATGTTAGTTATTTCAACAATTATGACAAGTTGTAAAAGTGTCACCCACAACTGGACTTCCACAGTCCATAACTTTGCCAAACTTAGGACGATTTCAAAGTGTCATACCTCTAAAGACTTGTGATTCGATTCTCTGAAAATCTGCATTCAAATTTTTCATTTTAACGTTGATCAAAATTTTGACCCATTTTCATGTTAGTTATTTCAACAATTATGACAAGTTGTAAAAGTGTCACCCACAACTGGACTTCCACAGTCCATAACTTTGCCAAACTTAGGACGATTTCAAAGTGTCATACCTCTAAAGACTTGTGATTCGATTCTCTGAAAATCTGCATTCAAATTTTTCATTTTAACGTTGATCAAAATTTTGACCCATTTTCATGTTAGTTATTTCAACAATTATGACAAGTTGTAAAAGTGTCACCCACAACTGGACTTCCACAGTCCATAACTTTGCCAAACTTAGGACGATTTCAAAGTGTCATACCTCTAAAGACTTGTGATTCGATTCTCTGAAAATCTGCATTCAAATTTTTCATTTTAACGTTGATCAAAATTTTGACCCATTTTCATGTTAGTTATTTCAACAATTATGACAAGTTGTAAAAGTGTCACCCACAACTGGACTTCCACAGTCCATAACTTTGCCAAACTTAGGACGATTTCAAAGTGTCATACCTCTAAAGACTTGTGATTCGATTCTCTGAAAATCTGCATTCAAATTTTTCATTTTAACGTTGATCAAAATTTTGACCCATTTTCATGTTAGTTATTTCAACAATTATGACAAGTTGTAAAAGTGTCACCCACAACTGGACTTCCACAGTCCATAACTTTGCCAAACTTAGGACGATTTCAAAGTGTCATACCTCTAAAGACTTGTGATTCGATTCTCTGAAAATCTGCATTCAAATTTTTCATTTTAACGTTGATCAAAATTTTGACCCATTTTCATGTTAGTTATTTCAACAATTATGACAAGTTGTAAAAGTGTCACCCACATCTGGACTTCCACAGTCCATAACTTTGCCAAACTTAGGACGATTTCAAAGTGTCATACCTCTAAAGACTTGTGATTCGATTCTCTGAAAATCTGCATTCAAATTTTTCATTTTAACGTTGATCAAAATTTTGACCCATTTTCATGTTAGTTATTTCAACAATTATGACAAGTTGTAAAAGTGTCACCCACAACTGGACTTCCACAGTCCATAACTTTGCCAAACTTAGGACGATTTCAAAGTGTCATACCTCTAAAGACTTGTGATTCGATTCTCTGAAAATCTGCATTAAAATTTTTCATTTTAACGTTGATCAAAATTTTGACCCATTTTCATGTTAGTTATTTCAACAATTATGACAAGTTGTAAAAGTGTCACCCACATCTGGACTTCCACAGTCCATAACTTTGCCAAACTTAGGACGATTTCAAAGTGTCATACCTCTAAAGACTTGTGATTCGATTCTCTGAAAATCTGCATTCAAATTTTTCATTTTAACGTTGATCAAAATTTTGACCCATTTTCATGTTAGTTATTTCAACAATTATGACAAGTTGTAAAAGTGTCACCCACAACTGGACTTCCACAGTCCATAACTTTGCCAAACTTAGGACGATTTCAAAGTGTCATACCTCTAAAGACTTGTGATTCGATTCTCTGAAAATCTGCATTCAAATTTTTCATTTTAACGTTGATCAAAATTTTGACCCATTTTCATGTTAGTTATTTCAACAATTATGACAAGTTGTAAAAGTGTCACCCACATCTGGACTTCCACAGTCCATAACTTTGCCAAACTTAGGACGATTTCAAAGTGTCATACCTCTAAAGACTTGTGATTCGATTCTCTGAAAATCTGCATTAAAATTTTTCATTTTAACGTTGATCAAAATTTTGACCCATTTTCATGTTAGTTATTTCAACAATTATGACAAGTTGTAAAAGTGTCACCCACAACTGGACTTCCACAGTCCATAACTTTGCCAAACTTAGGACGATTTCAAAGTGTCATACCTCTAAAGACTTGTGATTCGATTCTCTGAAAATCTGCATTCAAATTTTTCATTTTAACGTTGATCAAAATTTTGACCCATTTTCATGTTAGTTATTTCAACAATTATGACAAGTTGTAAAAGTGTCACCCACAACTGGACTTCCACAGTCCATAACTTTGCCAAACTTAGGACGATTTCAAAGTGTCATACCTCTAAAGACTTGTGATTCGATTCTCTGAAAATCTGCATTCAAATTTTTCATTTTAACGTTGATCAAAATTTTGACCCATTTTCATGTTAGTTATTTCAACAATTATGACAAGTTGTAAAAGTGTCACCCACATCTGGACTTCCACAGTCCATAACTTTGCCAAACTTAGGACGATTTCAAAGTGTCATACCTCTAAAGACTTGTGATTCGATTCTCTGAAAATCTGCATTAAAATTTTTCATTTTAACGTTGATCAAAATTTTGACCCATTTTCATGTTAGTTATTTCAACAATTATGACAAGTTGTAAAAGTGTCACCCACAATCTGGACTTCCACAGTCCATAACTTTGCCAAACTTAGGACGATTTCAAAGTGTCATACCTCTAAAGACTTGTGATTCGATTCTCTGAAAATCTGCATTCAAATTTTTCATTTTAACGTTGATCAAAATTTTGAACTTTTGTCAACTGAAAAACGAATGCTGAATGAAATTTATCTCAGGGCAAAACTTTAAACGATTATAAATGGGTATGTATTATCGCCCGCACACAAACAATTTGTCGCTATCTTTCAGAACACTTTATTGTCTTCATAATTTAATGCGATTTAATCGCCTGCCTCCGCTATCGCTTTCACAATGGAAACCAATTAAGTTCTGTCACATCATTTTAATGAAATTAAAATAAAATCTGTGCAAATAAATAGGCCCATGATGGATGGCTGAAAACCGCAGGCACTGCTTTGTCTCAAGGCTGAGTTCTGCTGGCGAGGTTTTTAAAATTCAGGGCATGTCCGCAGGCGTCTGACAGACCCACTCAACCGCCCAAACAAAAAAATGCCATCACCAACACCAACACCACCCAACACCCAACACCACCCACTCACCCACTGACTGACTGACTACATGAACAAGGTGCTGCCTGTTTGCTTGCGGCTTCAGCTCCTGCATGAATCCTTAAGTGACTATGAACCAAAAAAAAAGGAAAAAAATTGAGAAAAATGGAAAAAATAAAATGAACAACAAGATAAAACGGGTAACAGAAACGGATGCCGGGCAAAAGTAGACAAAACGCTTAGTCTACTCAATCCTCTGGAAAATTCAAGAAGGGGCGTGCACCGCCCATTTCTTGTTTGCTTTTGCCACTGTGTGAAGGTCGTGGGCGTGGTGTCGTCGTGCAGCAAAAAATATTGCCAACTAAGTGTTGAGCATAATAATGAGAAAGGCAAATGGAAAACAGACGCACTAATATATCAGGCTGAAAATATAATCCTTAAGCTGGTGAAAAAAAAGAACCAAATATTATTTAAATTTAAAGGTTTGCATAAATATTTTCTAGCATTTAAAAAACATTTGCAATTTTAAGAATATACCTAAGAAGTGAATATAATTTTTAATAGGATATTTATTCTCAATAATATTTTTTCTTGTATGCAATTTTTAGTGAGTAGTTAAGCAAAAGAAACACAAATTTTACTTTTAAATCTTTAATTTTTTGTATATTTTACAGGCGTTGCAAGTCGGTAGATCTTATTTTTATTGAACAATTATTTTTAATTAAATATAGGAAATAAATAAATACTTCATATTTATATGTGTTTGATTTACCCAAAGAAAATTCTTAACACTTAACTCAAAAGCGGAAATTATTTTTTCTAGACCTTGTTCTAGTCCTATTCATTGACCCCCAACTGTTCTCAAGAGAGCACATATATGCACGACCGCTGTGATTCTGTCTGTATTTTCACAGTTTATCCACGTCCAACTTTTACTTTTCGCCAGCCGTCTGTTTGTTTTAAATAAATTATGCCTGACTACGGGCTTAATATAACTTCATCATGTTAACGAGTCGGCTTACTTACTCTTGAGCACTACTTTCCTGCATGTGACACACATTTGAATTGCATATTCAAGTGCGTTAACCGAAATGCAAATTCATTTCCTGTATTTGGTCCCCAGGCAATTAGTCGGCCACTTTGGTGAAATTGGCTAAATTACAAGCGGCTCGATTTAATTTTTGCCAGCCTAATATTCTCTTATTTGTGTGTGCGAAACTCTCGTCGGCAGGAAGTCATTGTCATTGTCATTGGGGTTTTTTTGTGGCCTGCTGGTGTCTGCCTGGCAGTCAAGTGAATTAGCATAAATTATTGGCCTTGCCGTTGGGGAATTGCCCTCGTTTTTAAGGCGGCTCAAATATTTTGCCTTAATGGAAATTTAATATTGCCAACAAAAGCTAGCTAAAAGGCGTTCAGACTTATGCTGATTTCAGTGAATTTTAATTAATTGTTTTTAATAGTAGCATTTATTGTTTTATTTAGATGGATATTTCCATACATTTTATGATTTTAAATTTACTAATACTAAGGAAACCTGGTTGTTTTATATGTTTATATATAAATATAATGGTAAAAGATAACTCTTTAAACTCTGCACAAAATTATAATACAAAATGTAAACTTGAAAATGAAAATTTCTAAGTTGATTTATCAGATTTTTCTATTAGAATATGGTTTTTGTTTCACTACAAAGTTCAAAAAGTAAAATAAATAAATAATCATAAAATTGACATAAAACTGTTTAGATCGTAAATCTTCAAACCGAGCTGTCGTTAACTTAAGCTGAACGATTATCTGTGATCTGTGCTAATTTCCCGGCAATAATCGCAACAATTAAATTTACGACCGTCTTAACGCTCCAGTTGGCTTGAAATTTTTATTACCTCATTTCTATCACCAAAGCACAGCCCAAAACGAAGCCATAAAGTAGGGCGTGTCATATTTTTTCATAAGCATAAATCAAAATATATACATAAACTAAAGGCTGTGAGGATTGGAAGCCATCCGCACAGCTGCTATTAAATATTACGCATACGCCATGTTAACACTTTATAAACGCATTAGCTTCCAGACAACATTTGAGAAAGGACAAATGTTGCATATTTTAGAGTTTGTCTTGGCTCCCATATTAAAATACAGTTTTCAAGCCGAACGACAGAAAAATTGAAAACAAGAATATCCAAAAAGGAAAAGGAAAAAAACAAATTCAGGCTGGCTAAATATTTATGAGCCAAGAAGGAAAGGACTTCCCTGACCATTGTTGGCCATAAATCATGCGATTATTGGGCGAAAACACGTGGCCAGATAAAACTAATATACGATGTGCTTCAAAATTATATGGCAAAGTTTATATTGAAAAACTTGAAATGATTTAAAAAAGTTTAAATATTGATTTATCAATATTTCTTAAGAGTTATTATTAAATTGTACTTCGTAAATTCTTTTAAATTTTATACTTCCACAATATAAATGGAAGTGAAGTAGAATTAATTTACATAAAGTGTATACTCTTTATATAGTATTAAATTGTTTTTCTATGACCAAATTTTTGGTCCTTTTAATTTCTTCCTAAATTCTATAAATATTAGTTTCGAAACGGACTGTATCCACGTGGCAACGAGGACTTATAAATGGCTGAAACACGCCCATAAGGCGCAGGACATTAAACTCAATGAGTTGAAATTATTTGCAGCTGAAGGTCAACTAAATGCAGACTGAATAAATGGCGGGGAAAGCGAGGAAAAATTTATTGGAGTAGAGTGGATGGTCCTTGAGGGTGTGGCTGCTGGGGTGCCATTAAAGACAACTTCCGCAAACAATAAATTGTGCTTACCAAAGAAGCTGCCGACGGATGGTGAAACGAAACCCAAAATGGTTTTTTGGGGGGAAGCTAAGAGCCTAAGCGCTATTTTTTATTCCGCAATATATATTTTAGCACTTCCGTTTCGTTTTTTACTTATTTTTTTTGCCACCAAGCGAATCGATTAAACTGTTCTAAATTTGAACTTTACGGTTTTCGGTTTTAGTTTTGGGGTCTGAGTCTTTGGGTGGCTAAACGTGCACGGTTGCGTTAATTTGTATGGATTATTTATGGTGGTCGCTCTGTCGTTTCTGCCACTGGCATCAGATGAGGCCACAAAGGAAGTGAAGCTGGCAAAACTCTAGTTCGCGGGTAAAGCCGGATGAGCTGCAAGTTTTCCAAAAGTTTGCAGCCTCACAAGTGCCAACCAAAATTTATGGCTCTGTTGTGAAAGTTGGCTGGGCTTTGCCAATGTTTCAGCTCGTATACATTTAATTTCCTTGACTGTACAAAATCAATTAACAAGAAATGAAACCACGCGTTCGACATCGAGTTTATATCAGTTTGGTTTCGACCGCAGATCGAAAATGTTGTTGGTTCTTGTGGTGTACCAATTTATAAGTTTCACTTGTTGTCGTATGACGTGGGAGATACTAAAGAACAACGAACTTAATACACCTTGCGAGGAGTTATTTAAAGAAGTCAAACCAAATCTAGTAGTAATATTCCAATGCCTAATGACAAACTACAATTTAACTGAAACCATTGCGGATGTAATGTTAACAATGGAGCATGTTCAACAGAAGATGAATGAAATTATATCGGATGATCAAAAATATAAAGCATCACCTTTTAAAAATATTGATGATATTTTGGACATATCAACCGATATTTCCAATAAGGATTGCCAAACGAAAAGACAAATGGTCCAAGCAATCCGACGAAAACTAGAATCGGATAATGTGATGAAGGATCAAGATACTACTTTCTTCGCCTGGCCAAAATCGTGGAAATCCGATCTTAGTAAACCTAAAATTCGTCACTTTATCGAGGCGAAAACCATTTCAAAAATACTACAGAGGACCGATTCTACTCTGAATTTGGATGAGATCCGTTGTCTGTTGGCAAAAGCCATTCGAAACACAGGTAATAAATTAAGCTTTTAACCTTTGTTGCCTCAATTGATTGCGACAATTAAAAAGGCACAAAAGCGGTGACAGGTGCGAAAATTGGCCCAAGGGGCAGGGCTACTGCATTTAAATTGTAAATAAATATGTAAGCATCTCGCCGCACAAAGGCACGCAATCAGCAAGCCTGAAGCGAAGCTTCATCACAGAGGTGACTGCTGGTGCACTGACCGAAAAACATCATCTAACTACATTTTTTTAAATGTATTATTATCAGTATTTCTTTGATTGCCCTTCAACTTTTCTTAGGTTGTAACCATTAGTTTTATTTAGGACTCTATAGAAACAAAATAAAAGAAATATTTATAGGCCAGTTTCCGGTTTGTTCCAAATATCATAGATGTAAATTATATTTTATTTTCGTTACAGATTGGTTGACGAATCCAAATGACAAGACCTGAATATGCACATCAATGGCCCCTTAAAAAATAATATTTTCGTGTAAATTTCGATTTTTTCCATTTTGAATGTGATATGATTTGAATTATTTTCCATGGTGTAACACAAAACTTTAACGAATCTTGTTTAGAAAAATTATTAAAATAAAATACATTATTTTGTAATTGAATATCTATTTCTAACAGATTTTATATGTCTTTGATAGGATAGTCGATATTTTTTAGAGTGCTTGAGAGAGAACCTGCTGTGCTGGCATAAAAACTTGTGGTCACATGTGTGTGGAGCCCCCTTTTCCCTTTCGTCCAGTAGTTTGGCCTCGTTTTTAAATTGAAATCTCAGCAGCCAACGATGGACTTTCCCCGCGGACGAAAAAAGGGAGAGTTGTCTCTGCATTTCTACCGTCCTTGGTGTGCTTTAAATAATTGCTTAGAAGCCGAGCACACACTCGTAACAATAATAACAGCCCAAGCACTCCGACAATGATAATAATAGCAAATAGAACCTGCCGCAGATGGACTGTCCCCCGTTTACCCCCCCCCCCACCCCAAAGCCTTTGGCTTATGACCCCTACTGCAAATGCAGTTCACTTGCTATATATATATATATAAAGAGAGAGTAGGGATAGTGGGAGTATGTGTGTTTATCCTCGCTTTTAATGTGCCATATAAAATAATTTAATGACCAGCCAGAGACGACGACGCCTCCTGGTAATGAGCAAAGCGATTGGGGCCACTAAAGCGGGAGACTCTTAATGATAATAGTGGCATATTATGGGGCAGATAGCCGTAACAAATGCCCTGGCCGCACTTTAATTGGTAAACTGATTCTCGTTAGATCAGCATTTATAAAAACAATTATATCTTTAAATTATAATAATAATAACAATTTTTATACAACCACTTTAAACATGTCTTTAGTGATAAATAATTGAATGAAAATGCACGACAACTGACGTCGTATTAAGGAATATACTTAAAATTTTCTATAACAGAATTTTGTGAATGAACCAATTTCTTTTAAAGGTAATAATAGTATAATCACACATCTAAATTACCAATAAAGATGTCTGAATTTTACAGAATGTTTAATTTTTGTGCAGCAAGTTTCCTTTTTTCCCCTTATTTTCTTTATTTAAATTGTTATTTTTGGAACTTTTTTTCTTAATCTGCCAAATTTCCCTTCGGTTTCCTTAAGTCAACCCTAATTAGGTTATTCTTGGCCCGCCATAAGCCATTCTGGCTCAATTCCCATTTTAAAGGAGCCTTTTAAAACGGAATTAATTTTAAGTATTTTTATTTTCCTTGGATTTTCTTAGGTTTAGGGTTTGTTTGGTCGCCTTTTTGGTTTGTCTCTTATTTTCGGACTTTTCCTCCTTTTATTTTACTGGTCCTGGTCATTTTCTGCGAAATAGTTGCGCTTTATTTCCCAGCCAAGACTGTCGCTCAAGTGACAGCTGTCTTCACCTCCGCTTCCGCTAGAATGTCAATAAAAATTCAATTACGTTTTCCGCCGAAGAAAAGTTTCTGTTGGAAATACGTTTCTTTATGGCCTTCTGTTTTCCATTTAAAATTGCCCCTCTTTGTCAAAAAGAATTTGTTTGCCCTGCTGATCGATTTGTGATGCTGGGGGGAAGAAATCAGAGACACAGGCACTTATATTTAATGGCCTAATTATGTAACCAAACGCCCACACATAAATAGGCCGAGTAAATAATCATAATCATCAGTGTTACGTACGCAGAGACCATAAACTTCTCTGGGTCCAATAAAAATAAATTGTTCGTCTTGGGCAAATTGGCGGAAATAATTTTCTGGCTTGTACACATATGTTTATTCTACGTTTTTTTTTTGGTGGTTAAATAGTTGGCCAAGTTTATGCTGATGATGCTGAAGGTCGCTTGTGCATTAAACCACATTTTATGTTACCTTTTAGCAGGTAGTATCAAAGAGCTCAGCCACTTTTCCATTTCCCCCAATATTTTGCCCATCGACTCTCTCTCACGCACAAAACTGTTATACTGGCTGTAGTGTTATACGACAAGGCTGCTGCATACTTACAGGCTCTTTTGCGCAAAATTTCAGTCTCCCTTTGCAAGTGCTCACGTGTGGACGGAAAAACTTTTGCTCATCGCTTCACGCCTCGCATTGGAAAGTCGCGTAAAATTCTCGTGAAAAAGGAAAACCTCAGTAATACCCCATCCTCAGGGAAAACCCCAAAATTCTTTGGGCTATCCGTATCAATCATCGACTAAAGGCTTGGCAGTCCTTTCTGTGAATGTGTGATTCTTGTGTGTGAGCCGTGTTTAGTTGTGCCGGCTTTAATTAGCAGCTTTTCCTCCTGCTCCCACTGTTCTTGTGTGCGTTAGATTAATGAGGCAAAAGTGTTTTATCGTGTCGTGCGTTAAATATTTAATACAATATCAAATAAATGTTGCATAAGCCGCCTGTCGTTTAGCATCTTGTGCCAACAACAAAAAAAAAGTGTGTGCTTTCTGCTTTTACCATAAGTAATTCGGACAGACGAAGGCGGATTCTCCTCCCACACTGCGCAAACAAGGTGATCAAGTAAGTTTCGGGTATTAAATGTCAAAGAAATAAACATGAATGGCTTTTCATATATCAAATTGCCCATTTTTTCCTCTGTTAACATATTTTATTGGCTCCTTTTTCCGTTGAGATATCTTAAGATATTTTCACGTTTCCCAAACGCATTTAAAACATTTTTATTGCCCATTTTTGCTTTACGTCCGGCATTAAAAAATCTCCCACCAGGTAGATCATTTTGATTTGATATTCGTGTAATTTCGTCGTTTGTTATTTGGACGAATTCCTTTGTTGACGGCCTGCCAGGGAATTTCGATTTGTTTTTACCCTTCATTTGTTACCAGAGCTTGAGATGGAAATGATGGTAAAAATGGCCGCAAAATACTTTTACGGCTTCAGGTCTCCGGGACCGGTTTTCATTTCAAATTGCTCACATTAAGGGATCACCCCTGGCATCTCCAACCCCCTTATACACATCCCCTTCATCTTTATGTAGATATCGCCCCTTATTGCCCGGCGCAGAGTACGAAATTAATTGTAACCAAACGTTTTGCTGCTTGCCGCAAACTTACTTTTATGCTAGTTCATTTGCCACGCCCCTATCCCCCACGGAATGGACACACACACATTTACTTGGGTACACACGCACATTAATACTGAGAAAAATTATGATTTTTTCATTAAAAACATGAATTTTAAGATAAACATGTTAAATTAAATATTTGTAGTCCCAAAAATATGCATAATACACTTCTTATTAATTACTTACAATAAAATGTACAATTTGGGAATTACAAGACGTATTTTTTAACTAACATAATTTTTGATCAATTTGTAAATTTGTTATACCAAGTTTTTTAACAATTCACAAAACTATATTCCTTTTAAAAGGCGTTTAAGATTATATAACTACTTATCACAACTTTAAATCTGAATTATAATATTACAGACATTTTCCTGAGTGTAGCTACACAAACACGTGCACACGTACATGGGTAGCGTGAGGCAGCATCCCAACTAAGTAAATAATGCGTAAAACAAGCCAAGCGTTTTACAAACCCACCCACTTCGCCACCCATTTTTCCTTTAAACAGTGGGTTTTCACTGCAAAAGTGGGGAGTTTCCCCATTTAGAAACTGTAGAAACAGTCAATTGTAAAATTGCTGCAGCCAACAAAGCGTGGCGAGGAAGCTAAGCGAGTGCTCAGAGCGATTCCATAGGTAGTTGCCTGATGTTTTTGATGGCAAGGATTGCAGGATTTCAGGGACCAGGACTCCTCAGTCCTCAGGCTCAGTGTATGTAATTCATTATTATGCTGACTGAGGCAAAAGGGGGCGAAAAAGAAGCCAGAAACAGGAAAAATATTTGCGCACATGTGGCTAAAGTTTCCATCACTCCAGTCTGCTGCCGTTATTCTTGTTAACGCTAAAATTGTCTGTCACTTTGAGACTTCCGTCATCAGCAGTATAAAAGATGTGGGAAAAATATAAGAGCGAAAGATGAGACTGCCCGCGCCGGGTAATATTTTAGTTCTCTGCGAAATACTTCACTGCCTTTTGTTTATACAACAAGGTTATCTTTAAAAAAAATAAAAGGATCTGCACAAAGTTGTATTTATTTATCGGTCTTTTAAGAATCTGATATTATTGAGGTACTAAAATGATTTAATTTAACATTTAGTCATAACTTTAAGGTATTCTCATCAAAGTGTGTTAGAACAAAAGTTAAATAATCTATATTAAATTGCTGGTTATTTTTAAAATTAAATTTTAATAATTAAAAGTTTTGTTTACAATACTCCCACAAATTAAATATGTCAAATTCCTATATCAATTTTAAAGCAACAAAAACAAAAGTCAAAATGTCAATTTAAAATAATGGTTATGTCAAACTGTTTGCAAACAAAGACACAACAAAACGGTAAGAAAAAAGAGCAACAATTAAAAAATCAACCTGGGTTCCATCCAAAACTGTCAAAAGAAATAAAAAAAGCGAACTGAAAATTGAACAACAAATGAGAACAATGAACAAATGGCACACAAAATAAAAGTTTTGCTTGCTCATTTTTGTTTGACTTCTTTTCACATTGACCCACCAAAAGTTTTTCATTTTTTTCACAACAAGCCTCGAAAATTGTGAGCCATAAATCAAGGGGCGAAAACGTGACACCGTCACATACATGGACTAACAAAAGAAAAACTTGCACAATAATTTGGTATAAACAGCAATTACTTTTAAAACTCCGAACCTTGACTTGCTTAGTCAACCAATGAAAAACTTTATTGTCAACTATTTCTCAACAGCTCCATTTGCAGTTATTTACATGAGAACACACACATTTTTTGGGTGGCGGATGTATGTTGGGTGGCATATGGTTTCTTATTTTCTGCATACTTGCGACATCACATTTTTGCACCAGACTTGTAAAATTTATTTCGGACAATATGCAAAATGATATTTTATATTCAAGAAGCCCGCTTCCCCCCAAAAAGAACTTGTGCATAAGTTTTTTCTCAGAATTTCAATAAAATAGAAAAGGAATTTATGTTCAACATATATTTCTGTGATTTTTTGAGCAAGCAATTTGTGGGTATTTTGTCACAAGTTATTTGTACAACAATGTCCATTGTAATTTTCGGAGATTTAATATTTTTAAACTGTACTTAACATACAACGAAATAAATATTAGTGTTGGATGATATATATTGGTAAAATTTCGAATAAGTCAAAATTTAATTCAACCCTTTTTACATTTTTGTACTCAACCTTTTTTTTGGCTCTCCACTTTCGGGAATCATCCATCTTAATCGCTTTGACTTCTTTGGGTGGTTTTTCTTCTCATTTTCATCTCTTTTCCCTCTTCTAATAAGCCTAATGGCATTGTCAGAGCCATTATTTCAAGGAAGAGCGTACAAATATAATTTATTCCACATAAACTTGATTAAATGCTTTTCTTTTCCAGTTTCCCCATTGCATTAGCATACAAAAAGGGGAATGGAAAAATCCTACTTAAGTTCTTTCCTACTCAAAAACAGTAAACTTTCCGCACACGCAGACCGCATGAAAAAAACCAAAAAAAAAGGAATAGAACAAAAAAAATCTACTCCTTTTGTACTGGCTGAAATCCGCTTAGCGAAGGATACTTACGTCCTGGCAACCGCCACCTGCTGCAAGGATGCGGCTCTTGCCATCGTGAACCATCTATCTTTCAGGCTCTCTGACGAAACCCACATTCAATCAGACATATCATCAATCATGCCCAGCATGTTTCCAGCGATGCCAAAACGAATGGCATCGAAAATTGTTGAACCAACACATCGTAAATGTCGCATTCAAATCGCAAAATCAGCAAATCGATTCCAAAATTCCACGAAATTTCAATCATTTGGTTGAATACGATTTGTGTGCGCTAGATGAATTCCTTGCGATATCGAGCTTTTGGGTTAACAAACTCATTAGATCTTTGGCATCATTATGGGAGAACCAATACAAGCGCACAAAAACACTCAAAAAAAGAAATAGTTAAATAAAAATATACTAATAGCTTCAAGATCTCAATACATTTTTTTAAATCTGAGAGTAAAAGGATTAAATTATGAATAAATATTACATCTAAAAATGCTTTTACAGAAAATATCTTTAATAGTAATTTTATTAAGAACAACCCGTTTTTAAATTAAGTACCATTACAAAATAAATTACGGAACCTTTATAAAGACTCTTGAAACTTATATCAGAATTATGTTTTCATTTATTTCATTTTGTTGAGTGCAAATGCACGCATCCATTAAGTATGCGCCGAGTGGTCCCACTTCCGCGTATCAATGCCGTCACAATGACGCTCTTACAGCTTCTGCTGCTCCATTTAGCGTTAAAAATATTTAAGCCAACAAAAGCAGATACCAAACACGCACACACACACGCCCCCACTCAGTGGCACACCCATACACATAGGTTCTTTTCTGATGCTTATAAAAAAAAAAGAAAAAATGCGGTAATGGTGAAGGTCAGGCTGTTGTTACGTTTTTTGGCCTAAACCCATGGCCTTTTGCCGTTGTTCTTGTTGCTTCGCATATAGTTAAATTGTTGTTGCTGCCCATTGCATCCGCCCTTTCATCTTACATCTCTGTCCCTCTCTTTGATCATGCGCCCTTTAACCTTTCCGGTAGCACACTTTTTGTGATGCTGTCTTGGACTTTTGTTGGCCATATAACAGTTTAACAATTGCAGACTTTTGGGCGCTGCTGCTCTGCTTTTCTGCATTTCTATTCTTTTGTTTTATTTTCACAAGTTGTGTGGCCACAGGACCCAAAAAGAATAAACCTTTTATAAAACTTTTTATTTTTTTGATTTAGTTATTTGCGCGTCAAATTGCCACTGGCGCCAAATAGGAAAAAACCCAGCGCAAAAAACCACAAATAAAATTATACGTATGAGTTATGCTAGCTGGATCAACATGCATGGGATTAGGTAGCCCGTGGTGCACAGTTGCACTTTTTTGTAATTTTCTTTGGAAAAAACGAGGAGCGGAAGACTAACGAACAGGTTGAAATATTGTTGAGCCTTGTAAAGGAAACGCCAAAACGAAGGATATGAAATGTGGGTTCAAAATAACGCAAAAGTTGCAGTCAAAGTTTTTCAAAGTTTCAAAAAAAGTAGAAGTTTGGAAAATTACAGAAAACTTTAAAAACAGTTGTTTAATTCGTAATCACATTTTTTTTTGCATTTAAGCTAATAGAAATGGAAATTTGTTTCATAGTACTTACCTAATTTGTTATTAATTATTTCCATGCTTGAAAGTTAAACTTTGAGCTTAGTTTCATAATTGTACTTTAAATTTTTTTCAGTTAAAATTATTGGGTTAAAATTCTTTAAATAATTCAAAATAGAATGAGATGAAATTGTTTAAGCCATATATATTTTCATTCTCCTTGTTTTTTCGTTTACCACCCTTAGGATCTCTTCATCCCCCATTATTTGACATTCTTAAAGTTCTTTCCAACCATGAGCATTAAGTTATGCTGAGAAGTGCCTAACCAGCAATCCGTTTCAGTTCTACTGAGAAATAATAACTGACTGGGAAATAATTACCTTTTTCTGCCGTAATTGGACCTTGAGAGAGGTAAGTAAATCCCAGCGATTGCCACTTCAGTCCACTTTAATAACTCGAGACTCTCTCTAGCGTTTTTTATATTATCTAACTCTGATCATCCTTTTGTCGTTTTAATGTCATTTTCATAATGCGTCTCGGCACCTTCACTTTTTTTTATTATCTTTGGGGTGGCATCGGGGTAAAGCTCTTTATCCAACCTCATCCACCCACCCGAGACTTTTACAAACTTTTATGACGCGCTCTTCAAAGCCACTTTTGCTCACTGTGAAGCTGACAGGGCAAATGCGTATTTAATTCCACTTGTTCAGCCCCTGCCACGCCCACTCCATTGGGCGGAGCATTTGTTGTTGATGCGTTAACATTAATAAATGTCAGCGCGTTTTTCGCTGCACTGCCAAAAAGACAGACTTTCCACTCACCGACACTAAGTTTTACATATTGCATTCTTTTGAGCTTTCATTAAGTAGACAGACAGTAAGGGACATCAATGTTTACCCACTGGTACAAAATAATCAAAGTTAAAAAACATGCAATGGAAAACACCACATATGAACCAGCTCTAAAAACGTTAAGTCCCTTATAAGAACCGCAATCAAAAGTGTGTAACGCTGGGAAGACACATTTTTGACAAAACAAATTAAATCTGTTCTTGATCACCTGCACTTCTAAGCCCATAATTCTCTTACAGACATCCGATTTTAAAGTGGCTTACTTCTAAATGATTATGGCTGAATTCTCTAAGAATCTGTGTATTTATCTAGTTTTTTACTTTTGGGTTAATTTTTTTTTCTATTCTACGATACCCTTCCATATTTTCGATAAAGAAATTTGTATGAATTTTGCAATTTCTTTCCTGTAAAATCCATTTTATATGTAATTTTGGATTTACTTTCAACATCTAATTAATATTTCGTAGATATTTAAATGCTAGATGATAGATTTTACCCAAGTGCTAGCCAAAGACAAACAGATGCTGATTGTCGAAGCTCCTTAAATTAATTACTCCCATTTTTAGTCTCACTTAATCTTCGGGTATGCCGACTCGTTGGCCAACTCTCTGTTTGAAAAGTTGCTGACAAGTAGATTTTCGTCATGGCCCATTTTTCTTGGGGCTATCGTGACCAAACGAAATTCCTCAGGCATATTGCTTGCTTTCATTTTGGCCTTGGCCATAATCGGCTTATGCCAGAACAGTGCAAATTGATAAATGCTACGGAAATGAAAGGAAAATATAGCACTGCCTTTATCTCAATCAATCAGACTAATGATGAATTTCAATTAACTTTAAGCTTCAATTAAAAAATCAGAAGGATGCACCCCAGGCTGGATGACTTCTTGATTGCCTTTCAATTGAGGAAAGGGAAAATCATTCCATTTGGCCCACTAAGCTGCAGATTACTGTGACTAACACACCCATACTTTAGCACATACTCATGTGTTAGCCAGGATTTTTCCTTGACTGCCATTTTCTCCTTCTTTTTCCCTGTTGCAAATTCGTTCGAGAGCTGCAACTTTTCAATTTGACTCTGATGGAAAATCAGAAGGGGGAAATCCAACTACATATTTGCCTTCAATTTAAGTGATGAGCACATTTCGTTTCAGCCAATTTCCTTCCTCGCCCTTCCTCAAATAACTCAATTATTTATATATTTGCTTGGAATTTGCCAAACTCTAGTCAAGCGAAATAAAAAGAGAAAAAGCTTTGAAATTTCGGACTAAGCAGCTCTGCAGAAAGTTTGCCTAACCGATTTATTAAGCAATTAGATGGGAATTGGGGGAAAACGAATTAGACTGCATATTTGTAGTTCTATTGGGAAAATGGACCATTGAACTTTTGCTTGACTGCAAAGTTTGTAGTTCTTTCGTGACACTACGTTTAAAAAACCTGTAAAAGAAAATATAATATATATATATTATATATTGTAAGTTTGCTTTAAAATCTGTTTACTTAATGTTACTCTTTTCTAAACGCATATAATTTACTTTATTTTTTTTTATTCCAAATATAAAATATTACTCGCCTTCAATTAACTTTCAAATAAATGCCATATTTTATAACATGGAAGTGAAAGCAAAAATTAAATGACATTATCCAATATGTATTTTTAGATAAGCCAAAAGCTTGCAAACTGTTTTTAAGTGAACCAAAATCTGTGACCTGTTTTTGTCAGTTAGCTAACAAAACCAAAAAATCTAACCAATAAATGCAGATGCGAAAAAGCCGCAAAATTGGGACGAAAAAAAATATATAAGAAATAAATAGAATGCGGGTCGATGGAACTGACATATACTGCAATCATTTGATTGCAACTTTCAATAAAAAGGCAAACAAGAATTGCTCCACATTCAATAGCAAACAAATGAATGCAAATGGCCAGAAGGGCAGCAGTAAAACAAGAGGAGACCAGTGTTCAAATGCCAGATGATGGTCCTTCACTGACTTTCGATACCCCCGACTATCCCACTCAGTGAAGGAAAGTAGAAATTAAAAACACTCAAACTGTGTGTTATCCAGTCAGCCACTAGAGAACGAGATTGAAGATAGCCAAAGGACTGGAATCGGACCAAGGATAAGTGCATAAGTCGTCCTGTCGGGAGTCATTCAAAATAGAAAGCCCCTGCTGGGGAAATCAATATTATGCAGACTGGCTGACAAGTAGATATCATTCTACCTCTCGTTGCGATGAGTAAGAATGTGGGTTCAACTGTTGCACAGACACATGCTACCGGTTGAAATTGCCACTTGACAAATTTCTACACCCCTTGCACCGCCATTTATCCTGAAACTTTTCCGGGAACTTGGTCCGGCATGAAAATCGCCCGAATATATGTGTATATATAGGGGCAGAAAAGTTGTTCCTTCCACAGAAGTACGGAACTTGACCAACCATTTCACATGGCTAATCGTCAAATACGAGGGACATGCGATCTCGATTTCCCCGACATGTCTCTCTCATTAAAAAGTAAAATAAACAAGCGCAAAAAACTTTTCCGAATCAAATGTGAACTGCAAAGCTGAAAGCAACAGCCAAAAACAGTGCGGCAAAAAAAAAAATATAACGTAGAGAAAAACCACTTGAGAAAGCAGCCAAAGTTTTCCATTTATAACGAGCTCAGGCTCTCCAGTGGATTTCAGAGGGCAGAGTTCAGGGGTCGGGGATTCCGGACTGGATATGGATGGCCTGACTGGTGTACAAATAGAAACAGCACCGACTGCCGGGCTAAGTCATAAGCGAGAGTTGAACGCGAGTTTTGGCTAGGGCATACATACAGGTGCACTGGGGGAAATACGAACTCAAATCACGAGGGCTCTCCTTTGAAAATATAATCTTTATTCTTGAAAATAATCGATAGTATACGTGTAATAAATTTTAAGGCTTAAGGACATCGTAAAACGTTAGCTTACATAAAATTTTAACGTTTCTAGTGTTACCAAACGCGTATAATTTAATTTCCCTGCTTTAATAGTTAAGTCACCAAATAAGTAATATTCAAATATCACACCATATGTATTAGCACAACTTGAAATAATCAACTGCAAATGTAAGCTGTTAGACAAATTTAATTCAAGCTTAGCTATTTAATTAATATATATTTTATTAGATGTTACAAAATACAAAGCAATGTCAACTAAAAGCATCAATAGTTTATTTTATATTGAAAGAGATTAAACAGTTTTGTTTGCCAAGCTAATTAAACCTTTTAAAATATATTTTATTAATTTGAGCATGGATTAAAATTTTGATCTATTTAAAGGCTATATTATTGTTCTAAGTTTTATTATACCCGTTACTCGTAGAGTAAAAGGGTATATTGTATTCGTGCAAAAGTATGTAACAGGTAGAAGGAAGCGTTTCCGACCCTATAAAGTATATATATTCTTGTTCAGGATCACTAGCCGAGTCGATCTAGCCATGTCCGTCTGTCCGTCTGTCCGTCCGTATGAACGCTGAGATCTCGGAAACTATAAAAGCTAGAAGATTGGCATTTTGCATGCAGATTCTAGGAGTTCCTACGCAGCGCAAGTTTGTTTCAAAATGGTGCCACGCCCCCTTTAACGCCCACAATCGCTTATATACGATTTTATTTAAATATAAATTTAAATATTTCGGAAAAGTAAAAATGCAGTTTTATTGTGTTTATCAATACTTATCGAAATGTAGAAGAAATTTTTCAAATCGGACCATTCGTTTAAAAGTTATGCGTGATCAAAGTTTCTATCTCCATCTCCCTCGCACTCCTTTTACCTGAGTAACGGGTATCTGATAGTCGGGGCACCCGACTATAGCGTTCTCTCTTGTTTTTAGGTACGTTTTCCTTAGTTATAAATTGCATTTTCTGTCAGTGTCACTATCTAGGCGGCGATGTATCTTCTGCTGTCTCATTTTCAATGTGTGCTTGGCAAAACTTTAAATGTGGCGGTAATGAAATTGTTGGCAGCAAATGTTGTCAACACTAATACAGAAATACCCCCTGTATAGACACATACGGGTTTCACATGCGGACCCACACTCAGACAGACATCATCAACACCATTTTATGACATGGTTCCGGCGGAGCGGCATCCTGCAGATTCACCAAAGCCGAAAAGTTCTTCAAAATGCCAACCCAACACAACTGTGGAGCAGAAGTAGAAACAACAAATATTCGGGTAACTTTAAGGGAAAACTGTGCTTGGCTTAGAGATAGACATACATTTTCTTGTATCTTTTAGTCTTGGCTTACAGTTATGCGAATCGCTTAAGATTCCAAGGAAGCGTCAAAGGGCTTTGCAAAAGTGGTTTCCTATTCGATTATAGGAAAAGTTTTCGGTGGATTTTCAAGCGACATCGTTAAGCAAGTTAATTTAGGGTCTTGTAAAAACAACATACAAGAAGTTTTGGTTTTATAGGATTATCAACCCAAAAAAGGCTCTAAAGCTTTAAAATCATGGATTTACTAAATTAATAACTCTTTTTAAAAGAAATCAAAGAAAATGTGAAAATAATAACAAATAAATTTATGTTTTTTCCACTTTTAAAATGAAAAAGACAGTCAGTATGAATAAATTCATTTAAAATTGACCAAGTTACAGATTATACTTCCAAAATAAATATGAAAATGCGCTTATGGATTTTTTAAAGGTGGCAGCTGTTGCGTTAGCGCAAATGGTATGCGATTTCATGCCGTTAATCAACCAGATAAGCAACTAGTACATTTGCATAAATTTACGGATGGGATAAGTTTCTCGTTTAATTAGCCGCTTAAATCATTTGGACTCCATTAGTTTCACCTTAAAATATGCAATGTGGTCGAGCATTATTCAGGAAACAGCTGTCATTTGGATTCAATCTCCTCACTTGAATAACAAGTGGATTATTATCATAATGGGACTAAATGAACATTCAGCGAAGGAAGTGAATCTTCTTAAACAGATTAAGGTGAATGTAAAAGTTTCATAAGAAAGAAAAGTAAAATGAAAAAGACATTAAATCTTAATACTGAATAATAACGTAATTTTAAGGCAGAATTGATATTTTAAATTTAATTAATAATTGTTTGGCACTTCCTATAATAACAAATACTATTTATGTTTGATAAAACTTTAATAGTTACCTCAAAAAATACTATTTTAATTTTATACAAATTTTATGTTTATCTCAAAAAAGACTTATTTCCCAAATACACGCATAAAATAAATATGTAAGTAATGACCGATGAAGCAGCCCTTGAATCAAACTTCCGAGTGTTAAATTTTTTTGCCCAGATGGAACGCCAGTGAAACCTCAGTTTACCCCTTGCTTTGAGAGTGTCGTGTGCCTAGTCCGGTTTCGAAAATATAGAAAAAAACATAATTTTTTCATCAAAATTATTTGTTGTGATTCGTGTCTATTGTTTCATGTTCGTGAATTTAGTTATTGAATAGGCATTCTATACGATAGATTCCGAATAAGCCGTTTAACAAAAGACAAAATAAGTTAAAAAAAATAATATTTTTGGTGCACACGAAATTTGCAGTCGTAACTAAATTGGTCCGAGCAGGCAGATAGATAATAGATAATAATTAAGATTCATTAGGTATACCACCGAGTATGAACAAGCTGCGAAATGTTGTGAAGACCGTTGTCCAGAGTCGCCTGCCGCATGTGATCCAAGTTCGACATGCCTGCGGTGGTGAATCGAAGGTCTCCAAGGGTCTGGTGATTGGTCTTTACCAGAAAGAGGGCGACAGGGATCCCAAGTTAACCCCCGCTGGCGAAAAGGTCAACGATCGTCTGCATGGCAAACTGACGGAGCTGATTTGTGAGACCAAAATCTCGGGTCGTTTGGGAAGGGGCAAGGTGTTCAACAACATAGATCCCGAATTTCGCAGTCTGGCTGTGGTTGGCGCCGGTCTCGAGGGCATTGGCTTCAACGAACTGGAGATGCTGGACGAGGGCATGGAGAATGTCCGTGTGGCGGCTGGCATTGGAGCCCGTTCGCTGCAGGAGATTGGCTGTTCGGAGGTCTTTGTCGATGGCATGGACTATGCCGAACAGGCGGCCGAGGGTGCCGTCCTTGCCATTTGGCGGTATTGCGACATGAACTCCAAGAGGAAACCCCCACACATCCCCAAACTGGAGCTGTTCGATTCCCCCGACTACGACAGCTGGACCCGGGGTGTCTTCAAGGCCGAGGCCCAGAATCTGGCTCGCAGGATGTGTGACACGCCCGCCTGTTGTATGACGCCCACCCTTTTCGCCCAGGCCACCGTGGATGCCCTGTGTCCTTGTGGCATCACCGTGGAGATCCGTACCATGGAGTGGATTGAACAGCAGCGGCTGCACTCATTCCTGATGATCGCCAAAGGCAGCTGTGAGCCACCCGTCCTGATGGAGATCACCTATTGCGGCACCAATCCGGAGGATAAACCCATCCTGTTCCTGGGCAAGGGAATAACCTTCAATTCGGGGGCCATCAATCTGAGGCCATGCAGCGGAATGGATGAGTACAGGGCCTGCATGTCGGGAGCGGCAGCTTGTGTGGCCATGATGCGGTGTTGTGCAGCGCTATCCTTGCCCATCAATGTGTGCTGCATCATCCCGTTGTGCGAGAATATGCCCTCAGGAATGGCCTGCAAACCGGGCGATGTGGTCACCCTGATGAATCACAAATCCCTGGCCGTGCGAGATCTGGACAAGGCTGGAGTGGTGGTGATGGCGGATCCATTGCTCTATGGACAAAGCACCTACAAGCCCCGCTTGGTGGTGGATGTGGCCACCTTGGGTGAGGGCGTTAAGAAGGCTTTTGGCGGCGGTGCCACAGGCATATTCTCGAATTCCCACTACATCTGGAAGCAGTTCCAATCTGCGGGAGCCCTAACTGGCGATCGGGTGTGGCGAATGCCGCTGTGGAACTACTACAAGAAACAGATCACCGACGAAATGGGCTACGACATCAGCAACGATGGCCGAGGATTGGCGAGTTCCTGTTTGGCGGCCGCCGTACTCCACGAAATGGTCCCCTGCGTGGATTGGGCCCATCTGGACACCCGGGGCACTGGCATGCTGACAAAGTTCGGACTGATACCCTATCTCACCAGCAAATACATGACGGGACGGCCCACCCGAACCCTGGTGCAGTTCCTCTACCAAATGGCCTGTCCCGCCAACCAAAAGTGAAGAAGGATTTAAGAAGCAGTCGGCGGTGACCGACCTGAATCAAATCGAATCGAAGTCTGCATAGCAAAGATTTCTACTGGATATGTGTATTGAGAGTCCTTTTGTCAGTGTGAATGTTTTGTGAGCCGTCATGTGTAGTAGCTTATTATCTCCGAAGTTCTCCAAAATTTTGTCATTACCAAGAGTATGTAAAATACAGATTTTTAAATTTTAAATACTTGTACTTTTTCCGGGGGAGCTATAGGAATCATAAAATACCTCCAGGGGAGTAATTTTCCGTTTTTTTCAGAAAATTAAATTACAAAATCTTTTCATATTATAATTAAACAAAATCACTCTCGATTAAAGTCTCGGACACACCTGCTCTTTTGGTAAAATTAAAGACCCCAAAGGCGGGTAATGGCTATCCTAGCACACGTTTCCCTCCCAATTAGACAAACAAATTTTCCCAATTTTCACACATTTGACACGTTTCAACCATTCCAAAGGCCTCGTTCAACACACCGCTATGAGTGGAATTAAGGTCTGGGGGTTTGAGAGCATCCTTGGCTGGCAAAAGGATATTTGCATTTCCACATAAGCTCGCCACCTCGCCCGTGTCTTTGTTGATGAAATTGCTCCAGGATATTACTTTGAATTATCATAAATAACAGAGCAAGGTAATGGCATCGGCAACGGCGCTATGTGTGCCAGTCCATGTGTATCCTGCGGTTGGAAAAAGGTTCAGATGGTCCTTTCAACAGACCTTTCCTTGTTTTCTACACTCGAATGTATAGTTTACAAAATTAAAAATTACTATTTTCATTTTTATAAATTCATTTAAAAACATATTATCTAACTTAAATTAAATCGGTACTTTTAACAATTAGCTACACACAAGAATTTACAAATTCATTAAATTAATAATTTTTTAATAACTCTAAAAATACTCTAAAAAATATTGAAAACAATTATAAAGTACGTTTTTTAGAGTGTAGATTTACGATAGCCAATAAAGTAGATGTGAAATGTTCAAGTAATCAGGTTGCCTTCCTCAAAATGTTTTCCATACAATTTCAAAGCCACAAGCCACGATTAAGTTTCCAAGTTGACGAAAAGTTTATTAAAAGCTTTTCACTTTTTTGCTGGAAAATGGATTGCGGCAATCGGTTAATGTGCATTCCGGATTGCCAATTAAAAGTATTTGTACTCGACGAAGTATTAAAACGAAGCAACGCGGAAGTTCCGGCTTCCTTTCTCTTGGCTTATACCGATTTTCCATTGATTGGCATTTAAAATTTCATTAAAATACTTTTCCGTTTACACAAGCATACTTTCGCACAATAAGCGAACGACACTCCTTGAACACGTCTTTTATGTATATTTTTTATTTTCAGAAGATCGCATTTTTCCATGCGAACGGATATTAACCATTTTCGTCATTATCCAGTGGGTAGGAGATACTGCTCCACACGTGACCGTCGGACATTTATCTATAGATATTCGCTTTTGCGAAAAAAAACCTTGGTCTTTGGTCCAGTGTCCTTGGTCCTTTGGTCCTTTGCTCCTGGCCACACGTCCCGGCCACAACGTTTTCAATTTATTTCGTTTTCCATGTGCGGGCTTGTTGGCTGCCATTAAATATATTGGATTCTACGTAAACCGAATTAAATTCACATTTATGCGGCAAAAGTGCCAAGAGTACAACAAAAAATTAACATAATTTACTTCACTCTTTTATGGCCTCACTGGTTAAGTCAAGAATAATTTGTTTGTCAACAAAGGGCCAAATTCAATTACAGTCTTCCGACGACAAAGCCTCTTTCGAACTTGAGCCACAAAAGCCAAGCGAACACAATGGGCTTAGGATATTTCCCCATCATATGTGAGTGGCTCTGGAAAATGTGGAAAAACGATTGGAAAAGGAAGAGGAAGTCTAGCCAGGGTTATAATGCTACAAAAGTGGGTTATGACGATGGGTCGCAGTATGTGTGTGTGTGTGTAGCTTGTAACTTTTTAATTTCATTTGCCCTTGCTCACACTTTTTCACAGCTTTTAAATTTCTTACTTTTCTCCTTTTAATTAAGAAGAGGGTAAAGTTTCTCATATCCTGGAAAATTCATATCTGCACTCTGTTAACTTGATCAAAGTTTGCGAGTTCATTTCACTTTACTAGCAGATTGATTGCAATTAATTAATGCATGTTCCTTATCCTTTTGCTTTAGTTACAAAAGTAAATTGAATTAAAGAACTTTGTTGCTACAAATTCTTACATACAATTCTATAATTTTTCCATCGCAATGAGAAAAATCTAAATCAGTTACAATAATAATAAAGAGCTATTCGTTTTTTTTACAAAGCGCAAAGTTATTTAATGACGTATTCTTGATTTTTGGGGATTAGTTACATTATTTAGAAATAGTTACAATATTAAAACTTTCCTAGGAGAAACACCAAAAATTACAAATGCCAATAGAAGGAAGTCCTTAGTTTCATAAAAATTCGTATAGAAAGTAGAAATCCATGTTTTTCCCCGTTTTATTCCGGTTGCTTGGTCAGTTCTCGCCGCTCTTTGGAAGATTCTTGATTAGGCCTTCGGTCCTACGAATTGGAAACTGGCTGAATCGAGTGGCCCAGGATGTGTTGATGTTATTCCCAGCGATATCTGCTGGCTGACAACGGCTCAAGAGGTCCTGGTTTGAATCCTGTCGAACAACCATATGTTTGGCGGCGGTATTGCGCAACCGATTCGCCATTAGCGGAAAAATATACAATAAATTTCGATACATATTGTTCACTCAAAATTTTTTCTACGAAAAATAAATTCAAAATCTGGGTTTGGGTGCTTGGATGTACTACCTGCTTAAAACCAATTTGAACTGAAGCTCAGGTTTTACGGGACTGGCATCTAGACTGAACTTTCAGTTTGAATTTTCACCGATAGCCTGATGTTTTAGGTTTCTGTTTTCATATTCAACTGGGTACACTGAAAACAATATTCTAAATACAAGGTATGCTAATGGCAGAATTGTTAGTTAAATTTATAAATGCTTTCTTTTTTCTCCTGAACACAATATAATAAAACATTGTACAGTAGGTACAACTAGTTAATTTAATTTTTTTCCCGTGTATTTCTGCATGTCAAAAAGCAAAGTATCAACTTCCATCCGGTTGACTGCTTTTGACGTTGGCCAAACTTAGTTTGCTGCCAATAAATCAAATTCTCAATCACATCAAGCTGAGAGCATCGGGCCAATTTTTACTTTGCCACTTCCCAGTGTCACGCCCACTTATTCGCCCCCAACATTCCGCCCATCTGAAGGGCATTAATCAATCAAATGGAGAGATAAAGAGAAGCGAACCGAGCAAACGAAAGCTATGAATGGATGTTAAATCCACACATGCATTTGACAGTTTAAAGGTTTCGGTTATTAACCGACTTAATTAAAGTGCACTTAATTAAGCTCAACGTGTCCATCCAAATTGAAATACTATCGAGGGGCCTTGGTCGTGTCTCACCAGTGGAAACATCTGGCCAAACATTCCGGATATCTTAAGCTCAAGTACTATCAAACGTTGCCAAGTCAGAGGACTTCACATTGCCAGTGGCAATAATCGCAATTTAATATTCATGACGTTCTCACAGTCAATGTATTTGAGGAAATTCCACCACGAGTTGCAACTGTCGACGGAGCTCAAGAATATCCTGCGGACAATTCAACATGAGTACCTTTTTATTCACTTTAGTTTCATGATTTTGAGTTCCCAGGCGACAAAAGTTTAAATCGTAAAAAAAAATTTGAAATCTTTTGGAAGGTTTAAATTTAACTGAATGACTTTAATTAGTATGCTAAATTGTTTTTAATTTAAAATAAGAAGACTTAAAGTTTATATCTAAGCTTTGTTATAAAAATATTCCAGTTAGATAAATATTTTTCACACTCTTATTTTAGAAGCTTTAATTTGAAATACAAAAAATGTAGCTTAGATAAAAATAGATAATAAATAGACAGGGAAATATAAGTCACAGAATTGTAATATAATTATGCCAAAAATTATTTCTTAATTCAGTATACGTTTTTATAATTAAATAATACGCTTTTCAGATGGTTAATTATAGTCGTAATTTTAGTGTCGCCTGTGCAGCCATCATGTTTTGGATCTCCTGCTAGTGTTTGCTCCGATGTCGTACATTCAATAAGCAAAGAACCCAATTTACCCGCTCCTTTTACCCAGCCCCGTTCTTCCCTTGGGTTGACGTGGAGCAACAAAGCTGACACCCTTTGCTCATCTGTTATTTATCATACTGTGCCGTATATCCTTGCTCTCCCGTCGTCCTTTTCCCTATGAAAACCCACAGCGCGAGCTTTTCCTTCTGGCTCTTTTCACTTCCTCTCAGGCCTTTTGTGTGTTCGTGGGTGTTTTGTGAAGAGAGTGGCATTCTTTTGGCTTTACATATTTTTTTTTCGAGCACTTCCGCTTGTTTCCTTCAGCTTTTTCCTCCAGTCCTTCGGCTCAGGCCAGTAGTTTTGCTTGCTGATTTTCTTTTGGCGATAAGCGGGGCGGGCCACATAGTTGTTTTTCCCCATGTCCCACCAGTCTATTCTTTTTACACAAGGATAAAAGTTGGCATACATAAATTATTCAACCTTAAACCTTATATGAACAAATATTTGTAAAACAAACATTACAAACCTTAAGTCTTAAACCTGTTTTATACATATTTTAAGTAAAACTTTACCAAATTTCATTTATCTTGATTTAAACGTTTATATATATTATATAAAATTATTTTTAATTTGTATATTTGTTATAACTTATTTGCATAATTAATCAATCTTGATTAGTTTATTTTTGAATTTTTATTTCTTGTTTTTCCATGTTTTAATAATAAGAACAGGGCGAATACTTGATATTTTTTTCGATGTACTTCGAACAATTTTCGCTTCTTGTCTTGTGCAATTTTTTCATTCAATTTTCCTAGCCCCTGGCTGAATTTATGACTACTGACGATTTAGAGGTCTGCGAATTAGTTCCCCCTTCAGTGTTTTCCCCTTGTTTTCTGCCCCTTGGACATTATCAACGCATCAGC
The DNA here is from genome assembly GCA_018153365.1 of Drosophila fuyamai. Taxonomy (NCBI): domain Eukaryota; kingdom Metazoa; phylum Arthropoda; class Insecta; order Diptera; family Drosophilidae; genus Drosophila; species Drosophila fuyamai. Next base: position 10,629,990 of record JAECXW010000155.1, read on the forward strand.
TGCTTATGCTGATTGGCGTATTAATAACAGGCCTGTTCCCCAACTGATTTCGGCGCCATATGCCTGAAAGGCATTGGCAAAATAGTTGGGGACGTGCTCTTTGCCTATTGTTGGGGGATTGTAAGTCCATTGGCTTATCAATTCGTAGGTTTATGCCTTTTGAATTTATCATCAATGTGGAAAGAAAGATTCCCTGCGCCCGAACAATAAGCTGACTAAAATCTTGGCGGAAATTTGCCTCTGATCTAAAATTCTGTGGGGAAATTTGAGCACATTGTGGTCGAAATTTGAAACATGTTCAGGGCAAGTGATTAATGATTCTAAGGAAAATACCCCCATTGTTTAGAGTGCTCCATCTTGCGACCCAAAATATGAGTCTATAAACAATTTGGCTTATTGACATAATGGCCCCTGCAAAATGATGAACTAGAACAGGTTTCTCATGCCGCCCATAATGAGCTAACATCTGGCCCAGAATCAACATTTGCGCTGCCCCGTGAATAATTGCATAATTAATAATGAAAATTAAATGTAAATTTTAGCCATGAAGATGACCGTTTGTCAGTGGAAGCTCTGGCCGGCCAATCTCCTTGCATAATTGAAGCAGGTCTGGAGGATGCTCCATTTTATGGCAGTTGGCAAAAATGTCGCATTCGTTTCCGCCGGATGCAGCTCGGCTCCCGGCAGGACTTTTCCTCGGTCCAAGGACCAGACAGGAAGCCGTCGCACAAAAAGTTTCCAGTCATCCCGGCATGCTAAATTTGACAGGGAAAACTTGCCCCCTTCCCGATGGCCAAATTGAAAATGTCCACTCACTTCACAGGCGTGGACCAACAATGGACCATAAATTTGACTAGTTAGGGTCTCAAGCTGCAGAGGGGTAAATCCGCAGGAGCTCTCTCAGTTTGCATAATTTTCTCATATTTTATTTTTGTTATCTATTTTCTTTATTTCAAATATATACAAGTTTTTATTTTGCAAAAAGTTAAAGAGCTTAGTTTATAGATGGATCTGATTCAAATTTAAGAAGAACTACAAAATATAATCTTTTTCTGATAAAAAATCGCATTGCGATACAAAAGTTAATTGGTCCTACATGACAAATGGTAATGGGATAAATCCCAATTGGAACGCATATGCTTTATCACAATTAGAAATGACAAAGCTATCTTTCTGTTTTCCTGGTTTATTTTACAAATTTTTCCTCAGTTTTCCATTGGCTTTATAAGGCGAGGTGACATACACAGAACTTTTGTTCATCTTTTTCATTACATTTTCCCGCCGCATTGCTGATGTTGTTGTTGGTGTGGAAATTAGCCGCATTTCAGTGTAAAGAGAAACATGAATTACCCCGAGGGAGATTTTCGTGATGTTTTCTATGGTGAGGTCGTTGTTTTTCTCGCCGCTGCTGCTGTTCCATTTGTGACACTTCAAAGTTGCGCCCTATTTACCCACCCAGGATTTTCCACCACCTCTGGTTATCTATTGTCGGCCAGAGGAAAAGTCGTTAGCTTGATGTGCCTCATTATGTGGCAGAAGCAAAAAATATATAGTCTTCATTATACATCCTGTACACCAGCTCGTTTTCTTTGTTCCAGATGATCCAATTAAAATTTTGCCTTGCGGCCATCTGACATTGTCCAAAATTTGTGGCCAAATATTGTTTCTCTTCTAGCCGGCAGTAATATGAAACCAAATCTCTGCCACAGAAAACAATAATTTGATTTCGTATCTTGCTTGTTTTCTGTCCCCTTTCCATATTTATGCAAATATTTATTTGAAAGCTAGAGAAACAAAAATTTGACGATGGGTAGAGCAAAAATGGGTTTTATTTGAATTCGCACAATTGGAATTGCAAGACCTTGTGGCAACCATTTGTTCAAGACAGGCATTTAAGCAGAAGAAATTGTGTAACTGAGGGTGCAAAATAAAACAAATCAAATGTGGATGCGAGTAACAATGTTTTCTTATCTATTATGTTTAAGTTTAATGTGGAAAAATCTTACAGGCAAATAATTACACATTTTATTGATCTAAAAACATTTTAATAAATAAAAACCAAAAGAAAAAACAGGCTTTGTTTACTTTTTGTAATTAAAAAGGAATGTTTAAATTATTTCATCACTCTTTTCTTTCCCGTTCCCTTTTCTTTTTACACCATATTAATAGATTGCCTAATCCTTTGAACTTTATTATTTGTTTTTCTGCCCAGAAAGTCTTCAATTACTTTGTAAAATTTAAAGCATTTACCATTTTGGACAAATTAATTGAATCAAATCTGGAATGAATGGCAAGCGTTTGTGAAATTTAAAGACATACTTTCTGCCAGTCAGTGCAAATTCCATTTCCCATTTTAAGACTCATTCTGGGCGCTCTTTCATTTTCCCACTGAGCAAAAGAAAAACGAAATATTCATAGCATATCCACTTAATCCAGCTAAAAAATTTCTTCATCATTCTGCCTCCACTCTTTTGCTCGTTTTTCTTTTACTAATGATGGACTGCCGCAACTGCAGCCAACTCAATTAAAAAGGAATTTCGAGTGGATTTTCCTATAATTATTCGTTATTCGTTGCGGTTTCGCATTTCTATATCGATCGATTGCATTTAAGAGTTTGTTGACTTTGCAATTTACCGCAAAAAATATGAAAACACCTTTTTTTAAGCTTAATCATATTCAGACTTATGCGTTGGAGGCATCAGATGATGGTATGTAAATTTAAAGTTGCTTGTTATTCCCACTCATGTTTGCCAAATTGTCATCACTTATGTCCTCTATTTTTTGTATTTTCATGTAAATGGATATTTGCATATTTTCAAGGATTCTCAACTTGAAAACACGCACACAGTTATGAAAATCCTTGAAGCTTACGAGTACATTTATGTGTTGGGTATCCAAAAAAAAATTTGTCACAGAGCTCAGCTTGGACATTTTTAAGACGTTTTTTACACAAAGTTGTGACATGTGTTCGTCCTCTGGTCACCTCACTTTCCATTCCCCAAAATTTCCATCCTTGGTTGTCGTTTAAAATTTTTGTTGCCCCCATTTTCGTTGTTGCCGTCGCCTGTCTACCTTTTTTGGCATGTTTGACCAACCGCTTGTTGTTTGCAGTATGTTGGCTAAAAAGGTTTCTAGTAAAATATATATATTTAAGTTATCAGAGCTCCCACAAATAGAAATTACAATTTTTAAGATAGTTTAAAGCCATACATTTCTGAGCTCACAAAACTATTGAAATTGAGCAAATAAAATATCTGAGAGTGACTTTAAGTTGAATAATGAATGCAGTTGCAATGAAATTTGACAATTGTCAGACCTTACGGAATCAATTTGGAAATATATTTTTGGAAATATTTAGCATTTAAAGCAATCAAATAAATACACACTTAGCAAATAAAGAAAAGGTTAGAGCAGCAACAAAAGGAGCTACAAAGCGTAAACATCAATTCCAATAATAAAAGATATCTTTTCAAAGTAATCAAACTAAGTGAAGTTTATTATGTTGACCAAACTACTCGCAAATAAAACAGAAAATATATATTGAGGTCGAATTATCAAAGTAAAAGGTTTTAAGCGTCAAGATCCATTAAAACAATTGTATATTTACCGAACATAATAGTGCTTAAAAGCCAAAGTATTATTCATTACTTAAAACCACAAAACATTAATAACTTATACAGAGAGTATTCACTTTCATTGTTTTTTTAAACCGAAACTGGCGCTAAAAAGTGTACTCCCTCACAGCTTTTTGTCAGTCCTTTGACATCCTGCACAATATAAATCACGAACCGAATGGTGTCAGTGCAACAATCCACCGAACAAAGACTAATTGCTTGCACTACCACAGCAACGCCCCCTTAGTCTCCTGCGACCTTTGAATGCAGTTTTCCATCTCAATCAATGCCACCAAAAGAGGAAAAAAAAAAGTTGGGAAAACGGAAGAGACCGTTAATTGTTTCAATGTCAGGCAGCCGAGCGGAGCAATTAATTGAAGGTCAAGCAATTGACATGAAAAACAACACCAGCAAACAACTGGCTGCAGGCAACAAACGATTTATGCGCCAAGCGATAAACCTCAAAAACCAACAGAAAGAACAACCACACCGACGAACCTGTAGTACCAACTACAAAAAAAAAAAACTGAGAAAATGGAAGCAAAAAACATTTAAAAAGGGTTTTTTAATACCCTTTAGAAAGAAAAAGTAATTCTCTTAAAAAAAAATTTTAAAAATCTTATTCCAATTTAAATAAATTGCAAAATTGATATTTAAGAATGTTATTTCACTTTAGTATTTTTTTCGGATAAGACTGGCTATATTCATACTAATAATACATTTTGTTATAAATAATACCGAACATTCAAAAAGAAAAGACTTTGCTATGTTATTTAAATTAAATGGATTGTGAATTTGTTATTTTTTAAAACAAAAATTTTTGGCTGGCTGTTTTTGTTTGACATAATGGCTCAGCATGACTTTCGAATTAAAACTATTTATACAAATTTGTACTATCAAAATACAATTTCCTTTTTATAATACCAAAGACTTAATGAAACATTTTTTAAATCTTTTTAAAGAAAACTGGGTTTGTAAGAGTATTTCGAAACGAATTTAAATTTGACCAACATTTTATGTTTCAATCCTGCGCAGCAATTTGTAAATGTAAACAAAGCTAACGATGAAGCAGGGCAGAGAGCGGTAGAGAGAGTTTTCCGGGACTAAAAGAGAGGCGAAAAACTGTTATACGCTCTCTCAGCCTCAGAGGAAAACCGCTTTCCCTCAATTTAGTACGCCCGCAGACTTCGTCGGTGTGAGCAAGTGTAAGCGGAAAACACCCACCCACTTATTTCGCAAAAATACCGCCACTCTCCCAATTATAATGGTAAGACAAACCGAAACGATTCTCGGCTTACCAACGCGTTTAATTTGATGCGCAAACAAATGTTTTTAATGGCCAAAGTTTGAGAACACAGCCAAAAAGAATTCGCGCGCGTTTCTCCTCTGCGTAAATATTTGCGGCTAAATTAGCGAAAAATTCCCCAACCAGGTGCCAAGCATTTTCCATTAAAATTGCTTAAGTTTGTCTATCTTCTTTTTTCCCCCACATTTCCAAATTAAAATAGCCCCTCCAGGATAATTTTGTTTTTTTTTATCTCCGTTGTATGTTCGCTTTTCGATTTCCTCGTTTTGTCCCAGAGATAAACAACCGGAAAAAAATCCGAAAAACAAACCTCGCACAAAACCAATCAGCTGCAGTTCCCATGGGTGAATACCTCCCCCTAATCAAGAAACGGAAAAATCAAACCAAGAACAATTGTGAAGCCGAGAAATTCTGCAGCATCAGCTGCGTTAAAATAAAAGATTCATTTCGTTTATAGCCAAATTGTGAAGCAAACCAAAAAGACATGGCAAAATGTCACAAGTTTTATTGGAAATATTTTGAAATAAATATATAATGGTCCGAGTATAACGAAAGTTTTATTTAAGTATTATTGTTCAAAATTATTTAAAATAGAATCTAATAATAACAGTATTGTTTTCCTTATTATTTTTAAGCAATTTGTTTTCATATTTGTATGTGAATAAGATTTCATATTTATTATTTGATTAACACTTCTTTTTTACGCCCACATTATTATGTATTTCAATTTAAAATAAAAGTCCCTGAGCAACACTTTCGCCGCTTTTGCTGTAATAAAATGTCAAACAATTTCTCCAATTTCCATATTAAATTTTCCTTTTTTCCTATTCAATTTCACACATCCCATCTTGCCACAATTTCCCGCATTAAATCACTCATAAAACTCCGTGTGTGGGCCCCGAAAAGCGAGCTACGATTTTTCACTTCAATGCCAAAGGTTGAGCAAACATTAAACAACACAAGACGAGCAACAATTTCTCAGCATCAGAAGGCAAAAATTGTCATAAAGTGAGTAAAGCTACTGACAGGGAGCTGACTCCAATGGGGTGACTCGATTTCTTGTCAAATGGCACAGCGGGTTCACCCTAAGCACGAGTGTTAGCCAACTTTCTCCGAATGTGTTCCTTTCGCCATGGTTTTCAAACAATTTTGCTGCGTAAATTTACGAGCACCGCAGTCGCCATATTAAAAAGCATAAAACAAACAACAAAACCCCAGAGTAAAAGAAAAACAAAACATAAACTTGTTGCCAAAAATGCTTTTGGGAAATACTGAAGTACAGTGTTTACTATCTTGCTAGTACATTTTCAAATTAGATTTTTTTAATCTAATTTTTTTGGGGCTTATAAAATTTATAAAGACTACAATATTTAAAGGGTAGATAAATCTCATATGCTAGGGCATTATACAATAATAATTAAAACAAATATTACTACTCATTTCTTCATTAAAAGTATAATAATAGCGTGATACAAATTATAATAAATATGCATGCAAAACATGTTGATTTATGTAGACACTCATATTTTGTTTGCGTTTGTTATATCAAATCCAATTAATATGCAGGCAATTATTACAGCAAAATGAATTGGAGTAATTTCTTTTTTTTTAATAAAAAAATAAGTGACAGCAAGCATTGGGACTCATTTTTAAATTAAACTATTAAAAGAGTAAATAAAAATACATAATCGGTGCAAATATTGTATTGTTGAACTGCACATTCAAGAAGGTGGTTTTCTTCTCCTTAAAGTCACGTTGCATGCAATGAGGGGGCGAAAATTTATGAAAATATTTTACGCGTGACAGCGAAGCGTTTTGTTGCTCGATGCGTTGCCTTGGGTTATTCGCTCGAGAGTTTCCCAGCAGAACCAACAGAGAAAAGCGAAACGGAACAGTGCTGAACAAACAGAACAAACAAACAAACAGCACAATGCAAACAACCAAAGTTTTTCCTTATGCGCATAAAGCAAAAAAAAAATAAAACAAAAATTACGAAAAGAAACACAACGCAACGAAACAAATAAATAAATAAAGCGACCCAGACGGAGGCAGCCAGTCAAAAGTTCATCAGAAAGGCAAAAATGTACTTGCAACTTTGCCACCAAAGGCGAAATCCTTCAAAGTTTCCACGTTTCGGTTGCAGCAAACCAATGAAGTGAATTTCTGGGCCGTTTAGGGCTTCGACCAATAAAGTTCACTTTGTTTTAAAATGACAATAAGGCGACAACATAGAAGTGTTTAAGGAGGAAAATGAAATGAAAACCGAAACGCATATTTGTGGGGTTATTCTTGCTTTTCCCAAATCTAAATTACCATATTAAGAGACTCTTTATAGTCGGTTGAAATTGTTTTAATTGGATTTAAAAACTTTCCAATCAAAATATAATTCCTTTTATTCGAGAGTTACTTTATTTTCCATTAATTCAATGTTTTTAAGTAAATCTAAAGCCACTAAAACTAACTAATAAAATATAGTTAAAATCCATATTTTACAAATAAATCATATTACTATGAAAATTGAACTTGGCAATATACGAAGGGAAAACCCACTTCCGAATTCCCTGGCCAACAATTTCAGTTGGACTTTCAGTGCGATAAGCAAACCATGACTGTAAAACACCATCCGCAACAACTTCAATTTGTTAAACCCATGCAAATCACATTCACTTTCCCACACTCACGGGGAAACCTCGTGCCGAGCTTGTTGAACAGGAAAATAAAGGAAAAGCCAGGCCAGGAGTCGTCTGCTGGTATATATAACAAATGCACCGAGCATAACTTTGGCTGCTTCGAATGGCCATTAGAAGTGCACTTCCATTCACGGGTCGGAAAAGGGTGAAAATGGGTGGGGAAAAGCCACCTTAATGGCTATTGAAAGCGACTGATGGCGACTTTTACTGTTGCATTGCCTTGCTTCTTACGTGTCCTTCCTTTTTTTTGCCCCCACAATTTTCCTTCACATCCTGTTAACCGAATGCCCTTTTTATTCATTTATGTATGGCACACAAACACATCGAGACATCCGAGTTAACTGCATTTTACATTCGCTAACAACATTTCTACCTCATATCCTTCTCTAACTTTCTTTCCCACTCTTTTGCTCTTTGGATGAAATGGTAAACGGAAATTGTGCATATTTCACTTAACATCAGCGCTAAAATGGCGCAAATGGCGCACTAGAGTTGTCAGTGGTTGTGGACGGAAAAGCGGGGTAAATCACGAGGAAAGTGGATGAAATCAGGTGTCTGCAGGAATTCAAGTAAACCAGATACGGGAGGAACATCAATTAAACCGAAGATTTTATACTCTGATTTAAATACTACATTTTTAAATGGAATTTTATCAATGGCAGAAAATTTTTGAGAGATACAAAGAATTAAAATGTGTTATATATATAGAAATTATTGGTCCGATTCATACCAATCAATATACAAGTTTATTGATTAATGACTTCAAATTTGAAAAGATAGTAGTTACTACCTCTTAGGTACAATTTTATATAAAATAAAAAAGGGTCTATGTAAATATCGTAGAATGCCCATTTTGGGCAGATTTATAATTGTTTTGGGAATGTATTTATTCCAAAAAAAAAAAATGTGCATAAACAAGTGGATGTTTCTACAAGATGTTGTAGGAATATAAAAAAGTTCACAAGAAAAAAAAAACAAAACAAAAAACACACCGTGTATTAAATTACATTGGTAAAGTCTTTAATTTTAACTTTAATTTATTTTATTGAAATAAATTTGAAAATAGTGCTTGCAAGATCCATTAAAATCTCTGTATACCTGAAGAAAAACATGGAAAAATGAAAGTGCAAAAGCTGACTGCAAATATTTGTGAAATCAAATGGCAGCCTGGGGTCCCAAACGCATTCAATGTGTGTGTGTGTGTGTGTGTCGATGTCCTGGGCTTATAAAATTGTAACTGTAAATAAATTATTAGCCAACTGGTGCTTCGATGAAAAGGCGGGCGATAATGGAAGGGTGTTGGCAGCTGCTTCCGCTTGTGGCTCGGTACAGTGAAGCCCGTGTCCGTGTTTGCCAACAAGCAGCGAGTAACGAGACAATTACCACTGGGATTCCATTTTCCCCTTGGGGTCCAAGTCAGTTGCAAGTTTGAATAGCTTTACACACTAGCACACTTTCACAATCGCAAATGTGTGCCAACAGACGCATACAGTGATCACAAAATAAATGCACTTGGGTCTAATTTTAAGTTCAAGAAAAATATAATTATCGCATTTATATAATAAAGCAATAATACTGGTTAAATGCAATTATTTAAAAAGTTTTTTTTTGGAACGCCCTTTTAAAATCGAATTTATTAAAAACACGGACCGTATAATATTTGGTGGTAATAAATGCAAATGTAAATATTTGAAAGAATCACTATTTGAATAGTAGTGCTTTTTAAAAAATTAACTTGTACATTTTTTACATTTTTACTAAGTTCGGAATAAATAAAAACTAAATATTATTTAAAAATATTCCTAATATCAAATTTCTTTTTTGGGCTTTTACTGTACTGTACATACATTGATAAGCAAAAACTATGGCAAACATTGCAGGCGGCAATGCTTCTGCTTCTTCTCCGCTTGTGTGGGCGGCTGAAGGCTCAAAGGGGCGTGGCTGCAGGGCGGCTTGTCTGCGTAGACAACGTGTTAAGCTTCAGTGGTCCGCCACTGCAAATGGGACACATTAGCAATGTAGCATGTTCGGTGGGCGCAAAGGAGAGTGGGGGGAATGGCTGGATGAGGTGGAAAAAGTGGGGGTGTGTGCCATGTGCCAAATATGTTAGCATTTTGGAGACTCTCAGTTAACCATCTCATGTCCCCAAAAAAAATACTACAAAATATTATTATTTTTAAAACCCATTTAAATTAATCACAAATATGGTATTAGTTACCTAATTAATTAGTTTAAAGACCTTTAAAAATATAATAAATTTGATTCTCTTAGTAGTCATAATTAGTAAACCAAAAAGTTATTGCACAAGTCCAAAATTCTATAGAAAATATTTTTTTTTAACTAAAACCCTTACAGTTTTTTTAAAGTGGTGCTGATAAGAAAAACAAACCCCAGTAGTTTGGAGCACAATCTCATATTAATTTTTGCTAGAGTTATCATACCCTTAGAGAGAATATAAAATAATAGAGGAAACTTCAACGTTGGTTGAATTGCTTAATTTTTTCCAATGGTGCAATCCTTTCCTTTTTGAGTTTTTTATTTTTTTTTAATTTCCCTCTCTGTCCGCTGGTACAAATGAATTTTTATGTTGGTTTTATTTATTTTAATGGAAACGCGGGCGCAAAGGAACTGAAAAAGCCATATTTAAAACGAAGCGGGACTAGCGAAAACATAAATTGAAATAAATTATACAAATATGCAGGAAATTAGCCAAAAGAGCAAGCCCAATGGCGGTAAACAAGTTCTTTCTTTTGCGGCTAATTTTTATGGTTGTGGAATTCAATGAGAGGAACATAAAATTAAATTGCTTTACACAAGACTTAATGTCGGAAGTGTATTTTAAAAATGAGTTTTCATTTGAATAAACAAATTTGTGCGCTTTTTTGTTTATTTTCCTGCGCTGACTCTTGTCGTCCTCTTGGCCAACCTTTTTTCATCTCTTCTGTCAACAAAATCTTAAAATGTCTAACAATCAATCGAATTTTCTTGATAAGCCAATTCATTTCAAATTACTCGACAATTTATTTACTCCCCTTACAAACACAAACATACTTCTCCAATTTATATTAAAAAAAAAAAAATAATATTAAAATTAAAAATGGATGCAATCTTAAAGCCTTCAAAAAAACCTACATTTAAAAAATTCTTATGTTTAATTCAAACTAATCTGATATGATTTAAAATTTTTGTATTTATCTATAATTTTCTTTTATAATTCAGCATTAGTTGTAATTTTAAAATAAATAAAACGAAACCACAACAAAGGAAAAACTAAGACCTATTTATATTTCTTTATTTCAGGTACCCAAACATAAACAAGAGATGAGTTCGAATCAAAATCCCTTAAAAAGCTGCTAGTATCAAGAGGTCAGCCTCGCCCACTCCACAACTGCCCACTTGGCATATAACGTTGGGGAAAATCACATAGGCATTTTGTAGTGGCGACACGTTCTTTTGGCCACAACAAAAGCAGCGAGAAAAGCCACAAGAAAAACAACAAAAATCACTGCGCTTCTTTACGAAAAATCTCGGAAAATCCCGACGTGAATTCAATTAGGCGCTAAGATAGGCGAATGCCTCTAAAGAAAAACTTTGCAGATGTCAAGTCACAAATAATACAATAAAGTGTTGATTGTGTATTGATATTAACGTGATTAAGTTAAGAACAATCAAAATATCTCCCATAATATAATACACTTTTAAAATTGAACAAAAATTGCAACAAATGTCTGCGTCGGCCGTTGAAGTTAATGGAAATGTTCCGCCAGTGGAATTTCATATAAGAGAGGTAAGATAATATTTTCTTACAATTAAATATTTAATTTAATTTAATATTTAAATGAAATTCACTCATATATGTGTAAAGCTGGAAATATTAGTATATAGTATATAACATGTGATTATTTGGTAAGCAGCTTTTATCCCAAACTTTAACCAAACTTAAATCAAAGAAATATATTTAGATAATACAGTTTTTATAACTAATAATCCATTTAAACTGATCAATAAAATTAATTTTTATAAGTTCAATTATTAATAATTCAACTCACTTATTGTAGTGTTTGTTTTGTCTCACGAAAGCACTCTACATTTGTATATTTTTTTGACTCTTTATCATGCGTTCTATAAACACACACACACACAGAAGATATACATTTTTCCATTGAACTTGTATTAACATTGTATATTGTACATTTAAAACTTGTTAAGAAGGTTTTTCCACTGATTAATAAATATTATTATTCAATATTATTCATTATTATTCACAATTATTTGTTGTTATAAACACTTGTTTAAATAATATTTTCTTTGATTATAATTTCACATGTATGTATGTATACACAGGTACAAAGTTCGTTTGCAACTGAAATCTTTGATATTCCGTTTTGTTCTTACCTTCTTATAATCAGCAACAACAACGTTCAGCTAAATTCCGTTAAGCTTTTTCTCTGACTCGCTCACACTTGCGCAAAGGTCAGTCTCTTGCAGATATATTTGCTCTTCTTCGGCGTCGGTAGCTTTGGCAGTGCTGACCACTATTTTTTTTCTAGCCAATTTGCAAATTTTTTAAGCTACATGTGTATCTTCGAAGATTGCCTTAGTTTATCCAAATATTAAACTTTTTTTATATAAAAATGGAAACCAAATATTAAACTTTTTTTTTATAAAAATGGAAACCAAGGGATTTTGTGAGTATTTGTTATTTAAGCCCATAATTTTTTTTGGTGTGTTTCATTAATACTACTAAGTCAAGGTAAATCAAAGTAAATTGACAAAATATGAAGGAAAGTAAACCGTGCATAGTAAATTAATAACTACAAAAAACTTTTAAAAATTATTTAATTTATATACAGCCCAAAAAAAGCCAAAACCAGCGATTTTTTTTTTAATCTGGCATAACTAGTGCACGATGGCAGCCATTTTTTTTGTTGCGTATGCGTCGAAGGCTCTGTACACGATCACTCTCTCTCTTTCTCTCTGGCTTTCTATTGGATCGGGCTTAGTCTTCGGTTCTCTGCCACTGTCTTAACAACAAAAATTTCGCTCCTCGGGTTTGCTTCTGAAAAAGCCATTCATTTTTTGGCCGCGTGGCGAACGGTTTATTTTACTCGTGATTTTCTGGATTTTCCTTGAATTAATTTAACATAATTGGATTATTTTATTTCTTTGATTATTTTGCAATGATTATGAGTTTGTGTGAAAATTAGTGAAAATAATTGTGTTGATGAAAAGCAATAGAAGATCACAAAAAATGGAACAAGATTGGCCTTCGGAACCTGACGGCGTTGTTTCAATTTCAATAACAGGAAATTGGCGCATTTTCTATCGCTGCTGTCAATTAAACTGGGAATTGAACGATGAGTGGTGCCGTCTGGATAAGGAAATTTGGGTTCGTTTTTCTATCATGTCTTTATACAAACATACATATATATTTAAAAGCATCGCTCAGAAAGCACGCTCGCCCTCTATGCCGCGGAATGACTCATAATGACTTGTAAAAGTGTGGTCCAGGGTGGCAGGGGGTGGGCGTGAATCACAACGATCAGTTTTTCAGATCCCAAATACAAGCACCGATTATTGCAAGTCTCGGGAAAATCACAATACATTTAAAACTGCTCGTAACGGTAATGTTATGGTAACTACATCTGTTAAGTTTCTTATCTTATGTTAAGGTTTGAAAAGAGCTTTTCGTGCAGTGGTTCGTATACTGCGATATGGAAGCTTTGTGTCGCGGTTGCTGTATTGGCTACATGAAAATGTTTGAAATCCTGTCCTTATAAGGTTTGTGTCGTGACTTAGGTCTTATACTAATACAAAGTTTTTATTTAAACTTTTTCACGATCAAAGCAATAAAAAACATCAAAAAATTCTTTAAGATTATAGACAAAATGGTTGTTAGAATCGTTAGCCAAAAACTTTTGTCGTTAGTTTGTTCCTTTATAATTTTTTTAATGGGGAGGGTTTATAAAAAGGCGAATAATATAAATTTTATAAAAATGTCTCATAAAATAAACATTATAAAAACAATTTTTGAAGAACTAGATTTAATATACTAATATATATTTGTAGACTTGTTCAAGAAAAAAGTATGAGGGTTTTGACTTAAACAAAAAATTAACTTACAAAATTTAAAATAAATTAAAAATAAATATTTAAGAAAATTTTGATTTTATCTGAGTAAATATAAGCGGTTTTAATATTATTGACGAAATTAATATTGGCATATGTTAAGAGTAAACTCGAGAAAATTAAGCACTTCATTGAAAAAATCTTCAAGAAATAATAACGTGCTAAATTTAAGGTTACTTTTACATCCTAAATTTCTCCTGGCCCAAGCTGAATCCCAATCTTTACTAATTTGGTTAGGGGCAGTTGCCAATTCACTCAGACAGTCGTCCTTTTCACCGTTCCACGGACTAGGCCAACTTTTATTGACTTCCGCCGCAATTCGCAGCCATCGCAAAGTGCAAACTTCTGTCGGCTCACAGGACCTCTTGCCACGCCCCACGCCCCCTCGCCATTTCGCCCCCCGTGTGGCCAACTCCTCTAGATGGCTAATACAATCAGCAACAAAAGTGGGAGGGGCAAAATGGAGCAGTAGACAGCGGCTGACCAAAAGCAAACATCGAAAATCAACATCAGCCACCGCTACCACCAAAGCAACAACAACAGCGACAGCCACTAAAATCACACATCCACACTGAGAAAAAAAAGGGAAGTTCTTATACAACAAAGCGAAAATTGAGATAGGCAAGTCATTTCCTGTCAAAAACTGAAGGTTCACATCGATATAATTCGAAATTTTGTTAAAAAATCCAGACAATAATTTTTTAATCTTTTAAAAACGGAAATTAAATGATAAAAATAAATTTAAATAAAATAAATAATAATATATAATTGATTTCAAAATTTTAAAATATATATACACATATCCTATATATATAACATATTGATGTTAAGAAGAAACAATTGGTTTTTAATATTTATTCAAATGAACAAATTTTCTTTATGGTATTACTATAAAAATAAAACTTGTGTGCTGAATTCATACTTTTTGTCTAAGTCCAACCAGTTTCTCTCAGTGTAGCTACACACTCACTCTTTTGCACTCACTCTCAAAATGGAATTTTCGTCGCTGCAAAAGTGAATTTAGTTCGCCATTAATGGGCCAACTTTTGAGCTAATGCCGCGAACTGAAACTGGCAACAAAACCCTCGACAACCAAAAAAAAAAAGCAAAAATTTCGTGTCTAATTGGATAAGCAGGCAGACCAAAACCAACAAATAGATTCTAAAAGCCCAACAAAATAGAGATACCAGCATTTTTGGCTGAGTTCAAAATTCAATTAATGTTTGCTGCATTTTACACTTTTGTTTGTGGCTTTTTTTTGCTGTCGGAGGCGTAGCACAGCATTGATAATGAGCTTTGCAGAAAAAGTTTTTTGTTGTTTAATTTTGAAAAATTGTTTTCTGGTTGACCTCCATGAAGTTATCCGCATTAATTTTATTTGTCCCACATTGAAGTTGCTCATAATAATTGAAACTACAGAAAAAATATAAAGGATAAAATATAAAATATAAAAATATAAAGGACTTACTGGAGTAATTCTTTAATTGCAATAGGAAGCCTACACATTTTTGTTTTTAAATTTAAAGCAAACAATTTACTGTAGTTTTCAAAAATTACCAAAGTTTTTACCTTTTAAAACTTTACTTTTAAATTAAATTAAGCAATAATAATTCTAAATATTTGTTTTAAAATTTAAAGTTTGTTTGAAACAATAGAACAAATATTTTTCATTACATACATAGTGTGAAAGTGTGAAGATCGCATATTACGTTTAAAAATTATTAGGTTCTTAAAGAAATATAATATTAAATTAGTTTTTCAATTCCGTATTTTTTATTCTTTAATATAAATAGGGCACAAATAATTAAATAAATAAAGTACACTTTGACGGCCACATAAATAAGTAGCTATTTTAGGACCTCTTTATGCACTTCAGTGAAAAAACCTACAATTGTGAGTGGCAAGTAGAGAACATTTTCTGGCGACAAACCTGCATTTGGGCCATCTTGCATAAGGCCTCCCAATTGACTCCATTTGGGCCTTCTTTGGCCACTGGCCAAAATGTCAGTTTCGATTCGCTCATCACGTTTTGTATTTCTTGTTCGACTTTTTAGTTTTTGTGTGTGATGTTTCTGATTTCAAAATCAAACTGACAGTCTGCCATTTGTTTCTCTATAAAATACTGCGGAAATTATCATAGCAAAAAAGATGTGTTCGAGGCTAAAAGAGAGATTTCTTTGAGGGAATTGTGGGGAAACATATAGTTTATTTTTTGGCTTGCAGCAAAAGGCAATCAAGATTTACTTGGCTGAAAAAAAGAGGCAAAATGAGGGTAAAATTGGGTGGAAAAGTGGGAGAAGAACGATACACAGCCTCTGAAATGGAGGCAGACATGCATGGCGGCATTTCCGGTTGCTTGGCACCATTAGTGCAACTGCCACGCCCCTTAAGGCAACGCCTTTCGTCCCCTCCCCCCCCATCGCCCTCTTGGAATTTCTTTTTGGCTTTTTGTTGAGATAAGCAGTTTTGCCATTTGTCCGTGCAAGTTTTTCGAAAAGCTTTCCTAGAAGTAAAAACTTGTTTTTTTCGCCAAAAAAAAAGAAGAAAGGGGCGGAGGGCGGAAGGTGGGGGGGGATGGGGCATTTGACATGTGTTTGCTGCAGCAGCAGGACATTTCGCCCTTGTGGCTAAGAACTTGCCAAGTTTTTCGGCGTCTCTAAGCTTCTGCCGGCCAAGAAAAGTATATTCATTATTTTGTTTTCATTTTCTGCGGCTGCCGCGAGCGAAGTTTGCAATTGAATTTTATTGTATCTCCTTGGAATTTAGTCAAAAATAATACGGCTCTTTCAAATAGATTTTTATGTGCGGGAATGCCAAAAAAAAGCAACTAAAATGGGAAATCCATTATGGCAGGGCTCTTAGTGACTGCGGTCTTTAATGGCGGTTCTCTCTTATTTAATTCCACATCGATCGAATTAAGCTTAATGTTGGGGTATTTGTTTTTATAGCTTTTACCTGAGAAGGGCAAAAATAGTTTGAGGCAACCTTTTCTTTTTATGTATTTCATGAGGAAAAACCATTCCATTGTTCCTTGTTTGCTTTATCTGACCAACTAAAATCAAGAATTATTACGCAAATCAGCAACGAAGTAAAACCAAAAAGACCGCAGCTGAATACACATATGTACATACATACATAAAGTAAACCAAATGAAAGAAAATGAGGAAAAATATGTAGGAGTCAGGGAGAAAAGGAGAAATAAGCCCACAACCAGAACCTACAAAATGCTTTTATCATTCTTCAAATGTATGCAGCATTTTTGACTTATTTTACACAGAAAAAAAATAACATTATATTTGTTAATTTATTCTGCGAAAAATAAGGATGTTTGACTGTTATTTTATTATAGGCAAACTATGATCAAATATTTAATACTAGTATATGACCACGGCTAATATTTTTATTATAAAATGTTGTCTCTATATTATTTAATGAGAGTTGCATTCATTTTATAACAATATGTTTAAATAGTTTTTCTGGTTTTAAGAATTATATATATTTTTTGGATTTTTTTTAGTGTACCTACTACTCTACTTTTTCCCCTATTTTCCCTGCCCCAACATATGTCTGAGTTGCTTTTTGCTAATGGCCTGATGACGCGTCATCGTCGTCCCATGGGCGGCCTTTCTGTCTGAGAGTCGCTCGCAAATTATAATTGAGTGCATGGCGAGCGCATTGAACTGTGGGGCCTGTGGGTCCCATCACTCTTCGACCTCCTGCCTAAATAAAGGATAAAATCTGCACCCAGTACTGTCAACATAATACCCATTATAAAAATGTTTTAGAATGTTCATAAACGTACTAAAGCTTGAAAAAATATTAACACCTAATTGCAGGGTAAACTTATCTGTTGTTACAAATGCTTTCTTACATATTTTATATTACATGTTATGATCTGTAATTTAATTTATTCTAAGTTTTACTTTTTAATTTTTTAATCCAAATTTTACGAAATAACTATTTTATTTAGTTGTGGCTAGTAAAGGTGTTTATTATATTTAAATTTGTTTCAAGAAATGCAAAACAACTATTATTGCCCATTACGTTTTTCAAGGAATGTTAAAAACATATTTAACCGAAGGTTAAAGTTAGTGTTAGACAACAAAGATTAAACCTTAAAACTACCAATAAGAATAGAATAATCACAGGGGAGGGTATCAAAAATGCTTCACTTGCGAACACGCCCACCTGCTAGTTTTATTCTCCACTTTTCTGCGGTAAAAAGCAAAGGAGTCGAGGGAATTCCAGGCGAACCTCCGGTTAAAGATCTGAACCGTTCGGAATGAGGAAGCTGCTGCTGCTTCTGTTTCTGTTTCTGTTTTTTTTTATTTTTTTGCCACTTGAGACGCACAGGTCTCCCTGCCTTTTAAGCTATAAATTCAAGCGCCACATTTCGCCATTTTAATGAATGGTTTTTTTAATGCAATGGTTTTTGGCTCGTTAGGAAAGAGCGAGCGGAAGCGGCGAAACAGCAACTTTCTGGCTGCCTTAATTTATTGACTAATTTAGGAGGTTGGCGCGGCAAGAGCCCCACTAAAATTCAGTAATAGATACTTTTAGCCTCTGCTAAATGGGCAAACGGTTTTTTGCGTCTTTAATTAGACGCTAGATTTTCTTTTTGGCATGGGAATTTAATTTAATTAATGCAGATTTGATGGCAACACTCAAGGTCACAGTGGGGGTTGGCTGAGATAAATAACCCCATAAAAGCTCAGCCCGAGGGTTTCCAATTTGCGCTTCAAGTGAACGAACACATGTGTTTATGGCTGCCCCCCAAAAAACAGAACAACCCTTTTCAGACCTCTGCACTCCCCTTTTGAGCCATTAAATTTTCTGTTTAACACTTGTAGACTTAATTTGGCCAGTGCTGCCAAGTTAAGAGTTTTAAAATGGCAAAAAATTAGCCACATTTTATAATAATTCCATATTTCGTATTTCTTTTTTGCTATTTAAATGTTAGATATTTAATGTGTTGCACACGTGTTTCATAAAATTTAAAAATATGTTGGCCAATTAAATATATTTATTGCAAATTTCTATTATTAATTTAAAAAATGTAAACTTAAATTTATTTATTTTGAAGTAGACATAATTAAACTTATTGTTTTTGAAAATATCCTAAAGAATTTTCATCACCTTTGATTTATTTTTAATTTTAGAAATGTAAACTTTAATTTATTTATTTTTAAGTATACATAATCAGACTTAGTGTTTTTGAAAATACCCTAGAATTTTCATCACCTTCGACCCAGTGAAATTTTGTTTCAATTAAATGGCCAAAAAAGTATGCTCTGTTTTTTCGTACATATTTTATTTGCTGCGTGTGAGATTATATCTGCCTTCCACGCCATTGCTGATTTTTCCCAGCCCTTTCACCCTAAAACAACCCACTCCCTTGGAGTTTTCCCTTGTTTTTCCCGGTTATTCCCCCCCCCCCCCCCCCTCCATGGGCACCTTTTGTCATCGTTTTTGCCTGCTGTGCGTCCTTCGCGTTCGGGGCGCGATAACAGGCATCATAAATCCTTTGCTCCTTGTAAATGGCACCCCGACAGATCCCCCAGAAGCTGCCACGCCCCCTGCCTACGCCCCCGGGGGGGGGGGAGGTGTAGGTGTAGACAGAAACAGAAACAGCTTCTGTTTCGCTTTTGGCCATCGTTTGTTATTGTTTGCGGTTAGTTGGCCGCATTTCCCCCCCACTTCTCTCTTTACATATATCAAACTCAGAGGCAGGTCAGCTCCCGCGGGAAGGGGAGGGGGGTGGACTTAGTGGGGGTGGGAAATATAAGTGAAGAATTTTCCTTTAGTTTTCCCCAAGTTGCGGTTGGCTGACGATTGAAGGGCTGTGGAAACTTTGGACTTTATGAGCGAATAAGCTACAATATGGTTTTAATGCAACTAAATAAGAATCCCTCTTAAGAAATATTTTCTAAATGGCTTTAAATACAAAATTGGAAAATCATTGTCACATTATTAAATGTATGTATGTTAAGAAATACCGATTCTTCATATATTATTATAATCCATTTGTTATCCCTTGAAAATGCAATTTTTATAACATTTTTTTATTCATCAATTTTATTAATTCCTATATTTGCGTACTATACATATTTTTCTTTCACCAAATCATTTTTCATCGCATCTCCATTAAGCGTATTAAAAGTGATTTACCCTAGGGAAAACCCCATATTTACCTTACCATATTTAATATACTTTCATAACTTATCGGCAGATGTTCATTATTTACCTTTTCTCCGTTTTTATCTCAACCCGCCCGCATTCAATTTTGCGATACTTTGGCTGCCTCAAGCAGCTTAGTCAAAAAAAGGTGGAAAAGCGGGGAAAACGGTGAAAAACCTGGCACGTTGCTCATTTTTGCCCGGCTACCGTTTTTCAGAGTGTTGGCGACAATTTGCCGGCCAAAAGGGATTAAAAAGTTGCCACCGTGGGGATTTTTGCATTTATGCAGGCGGCGGGTGGAAAATCCAGGCGGGGAAAATCATGAACGCGTATCATGTGCAGCTTTTTGGGTCTGCAGTGCAAAACTTTTCCCACTTTCTATGACTGACTATCTCTTTCTGTCTGCCCGCACCTTTCTCTTTCACTCTTGTGGTGAATCCATTTGCATTTCAAATCTGGGATTCCCCTTTTTCGCCTCTTTCTCGCATTTTCCCCCGGTCTACCGCTTTTCCCTCCTGTTTTCCACTTTCAAACTGACGCCTGGTGCTGTCCGTCGCGTTAATAAGCCTCCCCATAAACCACGCCTACTATTTGTTGGTCGTGCTAGTTTTACACTGAAAAAAATCTATTTTTATTCCCAGGAATTTTTTTTTTACGTTTCAAATGATTTCAATCAATTAAAGTGCATTAGAGTAATGAAAGTAATTATTTTTAATCATTTGTATTACAAATTAAATACTCCTTTTACGGTTTATAAATTAGTGTTTGATCTTTTTAAACTCACTCTCCTTTTTTGATAAAAAAAAACAAACTATTTTTTTTGGTCATTTTGCAATTTGCATTCATTAATTTTGATGCATAAAATTTGTTTC
The DNA here is from genome assembly GCA_018153365.1 of Drosophila fuyamai. NCBI lineage: Eukaryota > Metazoa > Arthropoda > Insecta > Diptera > Drosophilidae > Drosophila > Drosophila fuyamai. The sequence continues at coordinate 10,650,778 of JAECXW010000155.1, forward strand.
GTTCTGTAAATTATTGTAAGTTTTTATTATTATTAGAAACTTTTGTACCAATTTGAGGGATTTTTGTTTGTGTAGTTTCACCATAACATTGCCCCGTTTCCCCACTTTTTTGGCCAACAACATGCTGCTAATGCAATCTTGACAAGCGTTGTCCTGGACAACCGAAAATGAGGCTTGACACTTTTGATTTGGTTTTACTGGACCACCCGACTATCACCCATTTTTCCAGCCACTACCATATCATCCTCCCTTTACCATCCAGAAAGCCAAAGCAGAAATTTCAACTCTTGGCGCATTTTTGATTTGTCGGACCTCGGCGTTGTTTGTTCATCCTATATGATGGTCATATCAGGAGGGAAAGTGGAAAGCGGGAAAAGGGGAAAACTGACGGAACTGAGACAATGCCAGAAGGCTTTTTGATGGCCAAAACGGGTTGCAGGCTTCAACAGAACGGCGAGAACTTGAATTTAAAACTGAAGCTGAATGTGAAGAGTATAAATATTAAAAAATTAATGTTAAAATACACAATATAATATGCTATATAAAAATTGTTTAAAAGCGTGAATAAGCAAGGTTGGTCAGCAAAACATATAATTTTTAATTCTTAATTTACAAGGTTTTTTTAATAGGTTGTACTTCAAGAAAAATATAACTATATTGGCATTAAAGTTAAAGAAAAATTGGTTATTGTTAATAAATTAGGATTTGTACTTTCGAAAGAGTCGTTCTACTAAAAAAAAATTCTCAAAGGGAAATGTACTATTTGTGTATAAACACACGTTCTTATTTCTGCTCTTTTAGGATATTAATAGATTCTTAGTCAATGTAAGATTTACACAACTTTCAGTAGCAAAACACCAGGCCTATTTTAAAATGACGTTTATAAAATTTCAAAATTCTCCACAATTTCGATACAGTTATCGATAACATATATTATGGTGAAATGTAGCTATTACATACTGTTAACTTTTCACTCACGCTCTGTTAACTGTGGTTTTACAGGTCCAGAAACACGCAGTTGTGAGCAATGTCCTAACGCGTTTTCAAACAGAAAGTGCTGAAAAAACGGTTTTGCTTTCTCTTGGTGACCAGTCCTTGAGCTCTGTTACCATTCCACTCGAGTTTTTGTTAACGGTAAACAATTTCACTCCAGCTCATGGTGTGATGTCCTTGTTTGAACAATGTGGTGAAAATATCAGCTGTTCGAACATGTGCGAGGGACCAGGACTAGGATGCAACCGCCATAAGAGCTGCGTGCGTCTGAAGAGTACAGCAAGTAGGAATTGAATTCAAACATTTTGCGGGTTTGTTATATTTTGTGAGATTTGCCGTTTTATTGTTCTTTTTTCGCCTTTAAAAAAATAAAATAAAATTAATATCATAAATATTATTACTTAAATATTATTTCTCTGTGATGAAACTCAAGTTCCTGCGCGCACTCCGCTAGAGATGGAAAAACATCGATGACGACCGGCCAAACATCGATAACAGCGATGTTTTGAAAACATCGATTACACTGATGTTGACAGCGTCGATGGTTCTCCACCTCTAATCGCAGTTGCGTTCTCTCGCTCTTCGCAACAAGTCGTGGGTGTCGGACTAGCGGTAATTTCGTATTTCCCAGTGGAAATTCGGCACGCTTGAAAGTGAAAACAAAACGCACGCACGCACCGAATAAATACAAATAGCCAAAACGGTATAAAATAAAATTCAAATCAAAATAACAGAAAAATCGGGAGAGGGAAAAAGAAAGACCTCCCTTTATATTTGAAACGAGAAAAGTGCAGTGCCGAAATAAGCTAAGTGAAAAATAGCGAGAAAACGCGCAGATAAATGAAATGAAAAGTTATAAATAAATATATATGCCATGCGGCTGGGTGGAAGAAGAAGAAGAAGAAGCAGCAGCAAGGGACGTGATTTCTCTTTTTCGCCTGTCCGTTCTTTCGACCCTTCTCTTTCGCACCCGCAGCATCCCACAAAAGTAACGAACAAAAATTCATTCACAGCGCACATGTTTTTGTGGCCATTGCTGTGTTGTTGCCTTTGCCGCCTCCGTTTCGCCTGCTCGTTTATCCTGCCATCCTTTTTGGCCGCTCTCCAAAGATTCTGATTCGATTTTTCCCACTCATCTGGCGCTCTCTCACTCTCCCAGCTTCTTTGTTTGTCCGCTTTTCGCAAAACATATATAAAATTGTATTAAAATTGGTAATAAATGCCTGAAATAAACCCAAATAAACAGATGATGAATTTCAGTTTCATAAGTTAAAGCGCACGGAACACTAGGAAAAAGGGCAGACGCGCGAAAAAAAGTATCTCAGGGATGCGTAGTAACGCAGACAATCAAACCTCTTTGTGTGTGATCAAAAATCGAAAAACAGACAACAAAAATACAGTCAACGTTGAATAAAATGAAATTTCAAAGGAGTTAATATTGTTCATTTTGCAAAAATTACAGTAGGCACATCGTAAAAGTAAACTTGTTCAGAAGCAAATTTAAATTTAACAAATTTTGATGAATAACAATGTCAACAGAACTTTTTACAAATCACATATGACTTCATTTATAAATAATGTAATTTATTGACTTATTGGAAAAATTATATTTCTTATCAAAAAACTGATAACTAGAAAATGTTTGTTCAATTTTTCTTATTGTATTTACAATGTCAACATAGTTTGAAATTATCGTTTGACTTAATTTTTGTTCAAATAAGGTCTTAAGACCTTTATTTAAGCAATTATTGTAATCAAAGAAAAATGTTTAAACTAGAAGAAAAAGTTGAAAATCCACTACTTATTGTAGTAAATAAGAAAAAATAGATAAAATAAACTAATTTTTATTCTTAAACTAGATGGTTTTCTAAGGAAAAAAAGAGCCAATTAGGAAATAACAAAAACTATAAAAATCAATTTAATTTAACTATTTACTGTTGTTTGTGATTCATTTAAAAAGCAAAGAAGGAAACTTGAAAGCGTTATATAATACTATCAATCCAAAATCAGGATTAAAAGTCCTCGTAATAATCGCCGAAACTGCAGTAGTTTTTACTGTAACTGTCTGACGATGCCGCCCCCTCTTCGTTTCCTCTTGCTTGCTCGCATCTTTCGCATCATCTCTTTTGTCTCGCGTTTGCGCCGTCTTTTTTGCGCATTTCTCTTTGGTTTGCTGTTTCGGTTCTGTTTTCGTTTCGAAAAATTAAAATATCCAGGGAGTTTTCAGTTTCCCAGGAGCCCGAAAAGCCACCCCTATAAAAACAACAAACAAGAATTTGTACTTTATATCGCCTCTCGTCCCCTCTTTTTCGCTCAGTCGCGCCCCATCTCGCTCGCTCGCACGTGCGACATTGAAAAATATAATAGTTTTGCGTGTGCTGAGAATTAATATCCTATAAAGTGCAAAATCGTGTTCCAAATATTATTTATTTTTCTTTCTTATTTCTGACTTACTTATTTTGTAGTCAAAGTGAATATTACAACAAAAAAATAAAGAGAAACAAAATTGTGCCAAAAACTAAGAAATTAATCAAAATAAATCAAATAGATATCTGAAAACAAGAGAAATATTTGCAAAACAGAGAGTAAAGTGAAAGAAAAATTGTGAACTACCCCCTGTTGTTGGCCAACCCCCTGCAAATACACGCAGAGAAATTGTCGAGTGCAAAACAAGAGAGGAGTAACATCATTTGCGACGCCACTGTGAACATAAAAAGCCGTCAAACTGTGGGGCTCAGGGGCATTTTTTCTTCCTCCGCAAGGAATGTATTATCCGGTAAGCAAAGACAAAAAAACTCCAGCAAACCCCAGTAAAAACAAACATTGCCAAACATCGCGAGTCGTAAATATCACAAGCAAGCAACGATAAAAAGCAAACTCGGCTCTATTACGCTGCTTGTTTGCCGCCCGAAGGTGCACTTTTCAATGCCGTTTTACCTACACCAGTGGTCACTTCATTAGGGAAAGTTTCCCCAAGTCATAACATAATCATTAAACTTCTTATGTTTACATTTCTTTGGTTTTCGAGTGTTACAAATAAATACAAGTGATATCTGTGGTCGAAGATTTCATTTTTCATGTGAATAAAAACCTAAACATAATTTTGAGTTACTAAAAATTATAATGTTCCACATATGTTTTCTCAGTAAATAAAAATTCCACAATAAGAATATTAGATACAATAAGAACTACTATGGTTCTCTATATCGATGCTTTATAGATAAAAATTTAAGATGAAAATATGAAATTTAAAGTTAATTTTTTATGTCATAATCGTAATCTTTTCTAGATTTAAAATGATTTAATAAATCAGTTTAAGATGCACCAGTTTTATGTTTAACAAAAATACCTTGCTCATGTATTGCAGAGAAAGTTTCGAACTGATACGATAGCTGTCCTAAACCAATAGTACAATATTTAAAGAGCGTCCACTGTATTTTCTGTCGCCACTATTTACTTTTTCTTTCATCCGGAGTCACAGTCTATGTGTGTTTTACTCTCGATTTAAGGCGAATCTTAGCTCGTGCTAAAATCCTTATTAGTCAAACTCTCTGTTTTACACACCTCTCCCTTTCTAGTCGCAGTTTCTGTCTCTGTTTGTTTACCTGTTTGCTTAGACGACAACAAATAATGTTAAATGTTGTAGTCACACGTGTGTGAGGTTCCCCCCCAAAAAAAAGAAGAAAAAGATAAACCCCTCTTAGAGCCAAATGTTGACTTTGTCTTCGTTTTCTCTATTTTTTTATGCGGGACAATTGTTTGCCGCGGCGAAAGGGGGGTAATTTGATAGCCAAACCAAAAATGCGGGTCGAATTTGCGGCTTTTTGGATTTTGTATTTCGGATTTTCGTTTCTCTCGACTTCCACTTGACTTTGGCCGTGTTTATGGTTATTATACCCGTTACTCGTAGAGTAAAAGGGTATATTGTATTCGTGCAAAAGTATGTAACAGGTAGAAGGAAGCGTTTCCGACCCTATAAAGTATATATATTCTTGTTCAGGATCACTAGCCGAGTCGATCTAGCCATGTCCGTCTGTCCGTCTGTCCGTCTGTCCGTCTGTCCGTCTGTCCGTCCGTATGAACGCTGAGATCTCGGAAACTATAAAAGCTAGAAGATTGTCATTTTGCATGCAGATTTTAGGAGTTCCTACGCAGCGCAAGTTTGTTTCAAAAAGGTGCCACGCCCCCTTTAACGCCCACAATCGCTTATATACGATTTTATTTAAATATAAATTTAAATATTTCGGAAAAGTAAAAATGCAGTTTTATTGTGTTTATCAATACCTATCGAAATGTAGAAGAAATTTTTCAAATCGGACCATTCGTTTAAAAGTTATGCGTGATCAAAGTTTCTATCTCCATCTCCCTCGCACTCCTTTTACCTGAGTAACGGGTATCTGATAGTCGGGGCACCCGACTATAGCGTTCTCTCTTGTTTTTCTCATTAAATTCTGATGCATATACAATACACAATATATTCTTAATGCCCCCGACATTATATAATTATCTGGCCCCAATTTATTGCCTGTTCATTTGATACCCTCAATGTGTTAACAAGAATGACTTTTTTTTCTGGCTTATATCTTCAGCATATTTTCCCACGTCTGCGAATAAATTTCGATTTTTATTAATTTATTTCATTTGTCTTCTCTTTTCTTTGCAGGTACGTTTGATATGCAAATTGTATGGGTAAATACTACTTTAATGCCGAATGATTGATAAGGAAGTTGGCCTGGCCTAAACATAGACCAGATTTTGATGAATGGCGCTAGAAGCTGCTGTTGTGGTTAACGATGGGGTTTTAATGATGTCAGACCGGTGATTTGACATTGAATTGGTTGGTTAAGCCAGAACGAGTCTTTTTGGAGTTTGTATGTATGAATAATGAATGGATACGCACTTACTTGAACGTTAATGGTCTAGTAAGACAAATATAAATAAGTCCACATTTACAATTTAATTATTAGAAAATATATTAAATAATTCGCGCAATATTCTTTTTGTCGTCAAAATAGCTTATATGTATATAAATTTTTTTACAAGCTTGCGTTATTGGCACCTAATATAAAAAGTCTAAACTTTCTAGACGACAATCATAATATTTCCAATAATTTTGCAATTTCTTAATGTCGTCACCGCCCTGAATCGATTTGTAGTTTCAGTTTATTTCGCAAATGTCACTCAAATTAATTGCAATTAAAAGTTCGCCTAGCTGTCATCGTGTAGCAGTAGTTACTAAAATTTCAAACGTTTCGCACATGTGAAATAAATCCCCAACGAACAGAGAGAGAGGAAAATATTTTATAAAACTGAAATTGCGTCGCATTAAGTGAAACCTTCCTGGCCTGGTCCGCCGATTTTTCAATTGAAAAATTGCACATAAATTGCATAAAACGGTTATACGTCGACGGCAGCTGGCATAAATTGTATTTCAGATGTGGTTTTTATGAAGGGGCCGGAGATTTTGGGAGGAAGAGAGATCAGAGGAAGTCCATTGTGCGTGCGCAGTTAACCGCAAAGTTTTGGTCAAGATTTTGTATTTCAATCCAAACAGATTAAAGCATTTGCACAGTGGATTTTGGGATTGTAAGATGGGCTCTTACAAAATAAAAGTCATATAAACTTGAAGGTTTTTTGAACTAAGACAAACATTTTAAATTGATAAATGGTCAAACCATATAGATAATATCCCTAAAATTAAATTTAACTATCTCTTTTTTCTTGGTCTTAAATGGGCTTCTTAAATTAACTTAAAATCATGCAACGCACTGTATCTAACCAGATATCTCTCTCTTTATTTCTTTCGGTTTTTATGTCTGCTATTAATTATGTTTATTTTGTGTTTATAGCGCTTTGAAGGTTGTTCGGCATCTCGAATGATTTTTCTTGTACAAAATGACTTTCACTCAATTAGTTTTACATTTATGTAGGCATGTGTCCGACAATTTCTTAAGTAGATTTTCCATCTTTCCCATTACCCAGAGTGGTCATCAATCCCTCTACTGATTGGATAGGTTCTTGTCATATTTCAATTTCTCATTTTCCCCCCTTGATTGATGGTGCTTTATAATTTTCCAGGGGCGGGGAAAAAGAACGAGCATATTTTAGAATAGGCAGAGTAATGTAGAGTAGAGCGCATAAGGCCCGCATCTAATTGAGTCCATTTCCATTTCCAGGGCAAATGATTTGACAATTTATTTCAATTAAAGTTGATTTAAAAAATTGCCTTTCCGCCTCTAGTTTCTTTCTATCTCTCTCTACTTCTGATCGCCTTGATAAAACCGACGATAGAAAACCTTATTTAAATTCCTTAGCCAAACCAAATAGACGCTCCCTGAAATTATATAAAATGTATGTAGATTACCTCTTACTTTCAAAGTGTTCAATGACAAATTATCCACAATTAAGTTTGTCAAATTGAAAAATAAGATACTCATGATAAGATTATTTTTTGCGTAATACCTTTGGAACGCAAATTGCTTATAAATTGTCAATTAACTAACGATTTTTCGTATATATTTTAGATATTTAAAACTTTTGTTTAATTCGCATAGGTGCTGCCAGAGGCCAATTAAATCCGGGTCGAGTATCATTAAAATGCTCTTTAAAATTCATGTACCAGTTTTGCAAATTTCAAAGTGCTTCCAAATAAAATTAGCGAACGAGTAAATTGAATATTTTAAATTAACACAATGCAAATTTGCTGTAACTGACAAGTTCACAGCTCGAGATGAAAGAGCCAAAGATAAACAAACGCCAACAAAACCTGCGGCAATGTGAATGACCGAATCTTTATTTTCTCTCTCTCTCTCTCTCTCTCTCTCTCTCTCTCTTACATTTTGTGTTGAGTGAAACGTTTAAGCCAAGTTTCATGCAAATTATTCGGTTCAACGATTAGGGAGCTCGAAGGGGGTGCGGTGTGGTGGTAAAAAGCGGGGGCTAAAAGCTAATCGCAGGTGTCAGTCACACGAGTCCCAAGTATCTCCCCTCGCTTTTCTGCCCCCAGCAATTAGCAAGATCGTCGCACGCCCGTTTTTTTTTTTATTTTTTGTATTTTTATGAGTCAGCAGCAAAGCGGACAAAACTTGGTCAAAAGTGTAACAGGTTTTTGCGTTGTCATTGTAGTGCAGTCGACAAAGTAACGGTATCTGTAGCAGCCAGACAGATCGAGGCGGTCCGTAGCATTATCTAAGTTATTGGAGCGGTTTCATAATAGCATTCGTCTCGCATGAGTGGACAGCTCAAGATCAGGCTTTTCGGCATGAATTTAATTGTAATAATTATAGATCTATTTTGACTCAAGTGCATCAAGCATTTGATGTTAAAATTTTATAGTTCTATATTTAAACAATTAAGCTAAAAAGTATATTTATCTTTTTATTATATTTATTTACTAATTTGTCGTTTTTGCTATATTACGCCAAAAGTAACCAATTGGTATCATCAGTTTTCTTTTCTGACTTATCAAGAAATTAAAGGTATGCAAATAAAATTAATCCTATCAATATGTTCTAGCCTAGAATGTCTAGGATACAGATTTTCTGAACCATATTTACTGTAAATGTAGCATATATATTTGTATTATATGTAGTCCTTTATTTTGTATCCCTATAGTTAACCATCTAAGCAAATGTGTTTCTAGAACAATATTTTTATCTTTCAAATAAGAAACAATTTCCAAGAAAATAAAAGTTTTTTTTTTTAATTTGTCAGGATACATATTTTAATTATTCCTTGACATTATATGTAAACATTTTAAGATTACTCTCTAATTTTGTGCAATTTTCACGTTATAGTGTGAAATGAGTACTTGGTTGTGCTCTTTAAACTCGATTTTTATGGGGTTGTGAATTGTTTTCACTTCATTTCCCGGCTCCATTCAACTGCACTTCGTTTTCATTCATTAACAGCAAGTGTAACGCTTAGTGCATCAGTTCTGCTTCTTCGCCACGCTTGTCTTCTCTTTCACTGACCCTCTACCCGTTTCTTTCTTCCCCTATGTGGCTATTCGTTACGCCCCCACGTGCTTTTTGAACGCTTTTGATCGCTGACACAGTCGACAAATTTTTATTGCCGCCTCGAGTCGATCTCGGGCTTTGTTTTGTTTTTTTTATTTATTGCGGCCGGCTTTTGTTTTTATTTATCTTGTATTCTTCGCTCTCTCGATTCGTTGATATTTTTTATAGAATTTTATTTTGTTTCGTTATTTCTATTCTGCGGCGCTCACTGTTGGACTACTAAATTTACATTTTATTTGCATGTCATAAACGAGATTTTATTGTAGGCATGTCGTTCGTGCATATATAATTTTTTGTTGACTTTATTTTTTTAAGCAAAATATTTTGCTATTGAGTAATCAAATCAAATGTCTACAAAGTCAAACCAAAAACAGTGCGTTTCGAAAGAATAAAGGAGCGGAATTTCTTATATTAATATGAAGGCCAATATTTTACTTATTTTATATATGTACATTCTTAAAATATGTATAATGTTTTTCAAACTTTTCTGTGTATAAATTGGCTAGATATTTAAAATATTTATTAACGCTTTCGATACGCACTGTATTCCCATGCAGTTACTGCTTACTTGATTTAGCATTGAGCAAGGTTTTTAAGTTTTTTTTTAGGGTTGGTCAACAAATAAAAAGTGGGCAAACAACTTTTGAATGGATTTATACAAATAATTGTTGTATTACAAGTTTGTCAAAGTTTGAAGTGGATAGACAGACTCCACTTAATTGATATCAAAAAGGGGTTTGCTTTAGTTTATAAACAAAGTGAATACTCTTAGAAAGAACTATTAAAATTGTTCTATAATTAAAATGTTTATAAAATTCTTAATGAAAGTGCAGCAATCCAAGGTTTTCATTTATTAACCATCTGAATCATCACCATTATTGAATAGCTACCACGACATCTATTAAATGGTTAAGTCTCACCTGAATCATTCTACAACCGGAAATGTTTAGAGACATGCAGTCTGTCACTATTTATAGAATGCTGCTTTAACTCTGAAAAATGGCTTTGTAAATATCTTGCATAATTAAAAACTATGCATAATTTATGCAAATACGATTAATCAACGATTAATGGAGTTACGTCCCGTCCACATTTTTTTTTGTTATTACTTGCAGCAATGCCTGCATATTTACACGATTTTTTGCCATAAATTCTCGCTTTGGAAAAAATGCCAAAAGCTCGTTTAAAAACCTGCGATGAGTGCCTTTTTATTTGGCCCCTTTCATTTATTGCTTTATTTTGTGTTCCTTGTAGTGTGCATATATTTTTACATTTTGCTTTAATGGCGTCTCGAGGTTTTCGCATTTTCGACGAATTTAATTTATTAGCTAGTTGAAAAGTGCAAATTTGCTACTCGTTGCCACCCGTTTGGTGGAAAACTGTGCTCACTTTGCCATAACTGTTGCCAATTAACATAAAGCGACAGCACCGGCAACAACAAGGTGAACAAGTCAGGTTGCAATGCAAAAGATAAATGGAAGATGCGCTCTGGGTTGAAATCTGTGTGGAAGGGTGGGGTATATATTACGTCTGGCGCCATTGTTTCGATTGTCTTGACCATAAACGAGTTGCTGACATCATCAGTGGCTAACAACCTGGCCAACTTGTGACCTTTACAGCCAGTGACCTTGAAGATACCTCCTCCGCCTCCCTTTTTATGCCCTCTTAATTATTCGCCATTGCAAATCGAACATGCAATTGCAATGACCCAGAAGCTGAAATCATTGGGTGCATCGGTGACATTTTTATCGAAGAATTAAAAAGCGAATTAATGGTGGTAATAAAGATCACAGACCTTAAATCTTGACGCCTTAACTTTAACTAAATATAGTTTACTATGAACTAAAAAACGTAGAAACAAATTTATTATTTTGTTTAAAATATTTAGTGCCTAATTATAACCTAAAATTCAGAAAATATAGTCATAATTTTTCGTATCATTTGTTCTTAACTTCGTCAAATCCCTTTGAGAAATTTTATTGCTGAAAACGGATAACTTTAATTTATTTCTTTATTTTCGTTTACACAAATATTTTCTCGTTTAAATACCTCTTTAAACACTAGAGGCCAACAATATGTCAAACATATATCTCACCATATATTCCCGCATATTCTTAATGCCTGAAGGATATTATTTCATGTATTACACTACTCGGTCGTATTCGTATTTTGTGACGCTCAGTCGTTTCCATTTACATTAAAGCTTAAATATTTAATTTATTCTTTTCATTTGATTTTAATGACCGTCAGCCTGTTTTGCTTACTTTATTTATTTAGTTTTAATTTGTATGTATGTTTATTGAAGTTGAAGTCTGTACAAAGGCGGCCTTCAACTTCAGCACGCATTTGTCATCAATTTTAATTTATTAAAAATGTAAAAAAATTGTATTCATATGTGCGCATATTAAATTGCAATTAACATGGCTATTATAATGAACATCTAAGTGAGATGGGTATAAAAGATTATAAGGTTAATGCACAGCTGCAGTCAGAGTGCAAAGACGCTAGAAATATATGTAAGTTTGTAAACTTGTACTTTTTTGCTAAAAGAGCTCAGAATATGTAACAAGTACCTATGGATGTTTATTTTTATGCTAGGAATAGACATCTCTACTTCCTATCTATTTCCTTCCATTTATCCCTCTGATTAACACACACTCGACTAAATCTCATTTCGAACACTTCTAAATGGAAGCCCAATCCTGAGCCTTTCTGAAGTATTTTTTTTTGCCCTTTTGCTAATTCTCATTGATTGTGGATACAGAGGAAAAAGTCGAAGGTCCTTGTACATTTAAGATTCACTGCTCAAAGATGCTGAATTTTCAGAATTTGGTTGGTATTTTTGTATAATACATTTAGCTAAAGATAACCAACATAAATTCAGTATAACCAAATATATAAAACAAATGTAGATGACAAATAAAAAAAAAAGATTTTATTGCTCTCTTTTAATTTGTTATATGTTGTCGAGTTAAAAGAATTTATTACTTTTAATTCAAATATAAGATTGTTGGTTTACATTTAGATAGGAAATCATTACGAAGTACCACACTTTTTTTTCTGTGTAGAAAGAGTCCATTCTCGAGCTTCCTGTCGTTCAGCCTGTCTGCCAAAATAGACAATTTCCTTTTCTTATTAAATGTTATTTGTATTTCACTCACAGCGAAATGAACGACGTTGAAATGGCCGCCGCTTGACTATTTATTTGTTTTTAGCTCTGCGAACACAGCCCCCGACCCAAATCCCCGATTTCTCCCGCCTGTCCTTTGAACATCATCCAATTACACACCGAACCGCACCCGAGACACGTGTGCAGCATCTGTTACCAGTTTTGTGGGCCACTCGTTCTCTCAACATCATCGATTGATGATGGCTTCTCGCTGGAAACCGCTGCAGAGTGAGTAGCGGTCCACTAAAATCGTTTTGGATGGGATTGCTGAAGTTTGGCAACGTCGCTATCGCGCTGACATTGCTGAAATAGCCCCAAACCGAAAACATTTTGTAATTGTGTACCCTGCAGAAACAAATCAAATTGCGAGTCCGTTTCGCCTTTAAACATATGCGTTTGTCATAAACACTTAAAAAAAAAGTTTTTAACACCTCTTGAAGACTCAAAGAATAATGAAACCTTAAAAGACACACATTACAGAACTCTCTTTTATTTGTTTGGGATAAGAAATCTTGGTTGAGCAAAATAAAAAAAAAAGTCCATATCTTTAGTAAATATGTTTTCTATATGTATTTTCCTATTTTGAAATCATAAACCCAGTGTTAATGCATCTTATAAAACTGGTATCATTAGCTCAAAAAATATATATAAAATTCATATTTTAAAATCAATTTTAAAGAAATGGTTTTTGAAGCAGAATATTTTTTCAAAGTGCAAAAGAGCCAAATGTAACGAACCGGAACGAAGACGTAGGACAACCATGGGTTAACAGTGGACCTGGGGTCAGGGTCGCCCTTTCGTTCTACGGCAAGTGCAAAATAATGGCCAAGAAAGAACAACAGAGGCAAAGAAACTCATACATATTATATTTTGTACCTCTCTAACCGGGCTGCACAGAAAAAAAATGAATGAATAAGGGGTGGGTGAGGAAAAGGGGGCGGTGCAGCTGGGATGGTTGATGTGGGGGAGGGGGGGGAAAGGTGACCCGAGTGCCAACCCCAAAGGAACTTGGCATCACCATTGTGACATTTAAGAGGCTCAAGAGAGGCAGCAGCAGTAGCAGTAAAGCTAAAAACAAAACCCACGCACATACCGCCGCCTCACACAACCCCTCTGCTCCCAAACCACCCATAAAAGACCACCCACATTCGCAATTCCCAGAGCAACCCTCGGGGGAAGGCCACCAGTGAAAGGTGTGAGGCGAGGCGAGTCGATTCGAGTCGAGTCCTTTGCTCAGTGTGTGGCCCCTCAGGACCTCCATGGGTGATGCTGTATAAAATATATATGTACATATGTATATACAAAAGTATATATACCATATATACATACAAACGTGTGTTCCGCCTCTGGAGCATTGCATACTTAGTGGTATTGGTGCTGCTTAAAATAATTAAAAATCAATATTTAAACTATGCAATGAAGCCTATCAGGAAACTCAAAGAAGAGACACACAGAACGGCAATGGGTGGCATTAAAGCAATCAGGAATATATCAAGTTAACGACTGATGTGATGGGTATGGAGAAATATATTAAAATGAGATTACTTTAAATGAGTTCAATTTAAAATCCATGTAATGATAGATTACAGTAACAAGAAATGGTAAGCTAGCTATTTAACTACTTAAAATGAGAGCCTTCATTAGTAATTAAAATATATTTATCAGATTATGGTAGAAGAACCCATACAAATTTTTGATATAAAACAGCTTTTATAATCGGCTCTTCCACCTTAAAATCTCTTAGGCGTAAATGCCCTTTTTTCATATAATAGTATGCAATGAAAAGACATGGCTTATCATCTTAAAAGGTCGTAATTATTATGTTCCAAATGAATTCCAAGTATTTTTTGCTTAGACTAGCATTTTATTTAGCATACTGAAATAAATTAGAATCCCTTGAATAAACCCATACAATCTAGGAAACATTTACTTTACCTTTGTACATTTTAATATTATTCCGCTGGCATATCGCTCTAATTTATTATTTACGCCTAAAATTTACAAGGATAGCAGTAAAGGCGACAACAACAATTGTCCATACCGCGAACCTGCTCCAAATTTCTAGAAGAAATTTGCATAATTTCCAACCACAAAAATGAGGGAACAATTTAATTATACCATCTTCGTATTACATAATTTCTTGCAATTTGCATATATTTTCACCAAAACTCCCATTTTATGGAAAACCTCTCCCAACCATGACCACCAAATTATTTCTGGAAACTCTACTTGCCTATGGTTTAAAAATGGTTTTATTTTTGTGGTTTCTCGCACAGCTTAAAAGTCAAAATAATTGAATGAATGACACACGAAAAATGTCTGTTTTTTTAAATTTAAATAGGAGCAAATCAAATGAATTTGCTGATAAATTGAGGTAGAAACGAGTCAAAGACTGAAATATGAGAATATTTTTTGTTTCAGATATTTTGCCTGGCTATAAATAACGTTTGAGCCAAAGTTCATCGCAGTGGGTGGTCCAAAAGCCAGTGACTGAATAAATCACTGAAATATATATATCAAATTAAATACTTATAATTCAAAAAACAAAAGCGAATATGCTGATGACAAGTTCAATTGATTTATAAACTGGAAGAAAATTTGGAGAGTTATTTTATAGCCATTTTTCAATTGGATTTATAAGAGATATAACATGGGGCAACGACATACCTCAACAAAATACATGTTATATTATAACAAAGAAATTAGTTAATTGGTAAAATGAGACCTGTTTGAATTTATTTGCAATCCTATGTATAAATCGTGTACGTTCAAAAGTTTATTTTTACTGAGTTTCCTATCGCTACTTACTTTTTCATGGGCCTCCATAAATTAAAGCAATTACCAAACGAAACAATATATTTCTCCTATAAATACAACTATAATACCCAAAACTTTCCATCATCCTGGTAATGCCTTTCCACTTTATATCCTGGGACCACTTTGTTTAACGCTGTTTTTCCAATATCCGGAAAATCACGCATTACCATTGTCATTTTCGCTGATAACCGAAAAATGTTCCGCACCAGGTGAAAGGCTAAAGGTTCATTAAATGCTCGTCACTTTTTCCCGGGGTGTGTTTCAGCCCTCATTAGATAAATCCCAGCAGTATTCAACAAATATATATATATGTATGGAAAAGCCCGCGTTCATATTGGGCAACATTAACGCTAACTGTCAGTCTTGTGGGCCAATGACAATTAGGCTGGTGATAAGATAAGCCGCCAGAAAGCTGCTGCCTAAACCAATTTCGGTTGGTTGGTTTTTCGGTTCTTTGGTTTGGGGAACCCCTTTTTATCTCAAAATTAAATGGCGGCAGCTGTCGCACACACACACGCCCCAAAATTCGAACTTTGACTTTGAGTGCGTATGCCATTTTGTTGCCGCTTCAATCAAAAAAGTTTGCCACACAAACAAAATTAGTCTTTTTGTTGTTTTTCACTGCTTGGTTTGTTATCTAGATACATGCAAACTGTCAAAGCGAGCTTAAGTTTTGTATCTATTAGTTTGCCTGCCAATCAGGGATTTGGTTGTGAAAGGAATTTTATTGTGAGGTGCGGCATGACTGGGCGAAAAGTGTTTTTTTTCAGTAAGACGAATATCTTTCATATATGTACATGCAGTCTCTGACAGCTTAATTTTTGTACTCTTTACAACTGAAGTCTTTAACTGCCGAATGAATCTCAAAAGTATCTTCCATGGACTGACGCAAGCCAAATAAAAATTCAATCATTACAGAGAATTTTCTGCATAAATTTACATTAACCCCTGGCTTGATTGCTTTGAGGCCTCATCTTTTTATATCCCCTTTTTTCCCCCTTATATTCATCCATGCGTCATATGTGGCCAACTCATTTACGTATTTCACCCAGTGTTGTGTGTCTCTTCATTTTTTAAATACCCCGAAAATTGTTGTTAATTACGTTGTTGCAATGTGGCCAGGAAAAATGGTTTTTCTACCATGAATAAAATATTAATTAAAGACTTTGCTTGGACATCCGCACACACACACACACACACACACACAGACAGAGGCAAAAAAGTTGTGGCCTCGTTGACCAGATTTCGGCTGGATGTTGAGGGCAAACGGAGGTTTTGGGTTCTGACAACTTTTCATGAAAATTTATTAAATGTCACAGGCAACTGATAATGAAAAGACGGAAAAAAACTGTATGTGTCAATTTTCCTTGTTTTTGCGGTTCCAAGCCGAAAGTAAATTAATTTAAAATTTGAAAAAATGTGCTGACAGCTGGGGCCCGAAAAAAGAAGGCAGTTGACTCATTCTTTTAATTGAGTGTTTTTTCAGTTAGTTTGGTTGATCGAATTTTTTAATATATGTATCTAAAGAATACAGGCATTTAATTATAAACGACAGTTTTTCTATTATGCAAAATATTTATATATTATTTTATGAATTTGTATGTAAATGGAAGCAGGTAACAAATAGGAACTATGAGTTTGATATTTATTTGATTTAAATATTTACGTCTGACTTTTAGTTTTATGTTTACACAAAAATTATATTTCTTTTTCTTTCAAGTGATTTAATTTTTTGACAATCGTTCATTTAACCACATTTAGACAAAACACTTTATTGAGTTTGTATAAATAAACATGAGTTGAATTTATTTATTGAATGGGCTACAATGTTGGATCTATTTCAATTAAATTTTGATTTAATTTAGTTATTGAATGCGATACATTTTGGAGTGTGTTCTCGAGGACATCATAATGAAGTTTGTCGTACTGCAGCCACACATAATTTTCGAATGCACTGCAAGGCAAGTTGGCATCTGTTTCTGCTGACAGCTAATCTAATCTATGAGGATGCTTATCCTGTTCTCAGACAGATATATATATAAACATAGAGATGCAGTTGCAGCTGGCGGAGAAAATTAGGCACTCGAACATTTGGGGAATAATTTATATACTCATATTAGCGTATGTGTGTATGTCAGGCTGTGCAATTTTCCGAGCTCCCTGGGAAGTGTCGTAATAAATTTCTGACTTAAGACAGCCAAGAACTCGACAAATAAACTTTTGCTGTTTACCCACTTGGACTGCCTTGGAAATGATGCCATGTCATGCCAAATGCAAATCTCCGAACTTATAGAGATGTCAGTGCTGTTTGTACTGAAGGTGTCAGATTCATTGACTGAGAAGTTTCTACAACTCAAGCGGAGCAATAGTACATTAATGTGATATATATAAATACATATATATATATGGAAAGGTTCAAGTTGGGTGCTTTGATCTTGCTGCTGTGAAAATTAATTAACCTCACAGCCAACGCGTAGGCATAATAAATCAATAATTATAAGTTAAGTCATACTTCCATCATCTTTTTCCATCTATTTATACCTATAAGCTAAGCATTTAAGCCACTTGCTATGGTTACCCCCAAGCCAAAAATTCTGGTTGCTTGCCAGTTCATTAGGTTAATTAAAAGTACAACAAATTTTCTGAGGGTTTCTTGCTGTCATCGAACCCATCATTAAGCCAAAAAAAAAAAAATCGAAACCGCAAAAAAATAAGCAATTAGAGCCTAAAAATGATTTGTTTTGAAACAGATTGCGTTACAAGCGTTTTTGGGCTTTTGATTTATACGCCTGCCGCCTGCCCAATTTTTTGAACAATTCAATCAGCAAAACGGAAACGCACACGAAAAATAATTAATCAAGATTTCAGTTTCGTTTTTTTTTAAGGTTGTTTGCTGTGCAATAATTTAAAAGAGAACGCACAGAACGTATTCTTATGGAGTTTCGACTTTGAGATATTTTTGCACGCTTGAAGCGATTTGTCCTTGAGTCGAGGCTGCTCAAGTCGAGCTCAAAGCCCTCGGAGTCACATTTTTCCCCCCTTTTTTTTTTTTCTCTGGTCAGCTCTCGTGGTTGTCTGGTCTGATTATGACACTGCCAATGCCTCTCGAAAAACCCGGCTTCTTCTGCGTTAGAGGAACCGGAATAACCAGTGGAAAACTGCGCCGACATCATCAACAACAAAGCTACAGGCTATACACAGGCTACAGAGAAACAGAAAACTCACCAGAGCAGTAGGCAGAAAAGCGAATTGCGGCTGCGAGTGCATTAAACTCGGTTAGTGACAGTGAAAGTGGTTGGCGCAGTTGCTAACTGGGCCTGTCGACTGCTCCACGGTTGCATGACCAATTTTAATTTATGGAAAGGATTGTGACGCTCACTCCTAGGGCGAATAAACATGTTACCCAATGCCAGTTGTAAATTAAAGGGGTTGGGGGAAAAATGTGTAGATCATGATGTCGCGATTATAAAACAAGAACCTGAGTTGTTTAGTCATTTTTTATTAGCAGTACATTTATACGTATAGGAAATGATAGGGATTAGGTCAAATGTTATCGAAGCTGTTTTAGTTATTTTTAAAAAACCTTCCTTTTATATCAGCAAATTATAAATTAAAAGTTCTACGATAATAACAAATGCCCATAATATGTCAGTGTACATGAAAATAATAAAAAAAACGTGATTATTATTAATGTTAAAAAATGAATACATTTTTTCCAAAATATTCAAAATTTGAACAAATGATCATATTTAAAAGGTTAACATCTCTATGAAATGTATCTATCCGAATTTTGTTCCCTATAAAAGTTCTCTCTGTGTCTTTTATAGTTAAATTGATATATACCTTTTTTTTTAAAAAAATAGCCATGAAAAATTTAATTTATGTAGCATTTTAAAAGCTTTCTGTAAATTGAGTATATTGAATTAAGTTTAGTATCAAATCAATGTTAGTTTTTTTATGGCAATGGATTTTATTAATTGAAAATAAATATTTATTACTACATGCATATGATGGCCGCAGAAACCGAAGTTGCATCTCTGCAACACCGCAACGGAATATTGCATCACGAATATGGCGACGATGCGCGCATAATTCGCCATTTCCGGCGGCAAAGCACACCTCTAAATACAGAGGCAGAAAAAAAGAGAGAGTGGGAGATGAGAAATGGGGGGATATAAAAGCCGAAGTGACAACGATTTCTTCTTATTTATTTAATTTGTTTTATACGTTTTTTTTTTTTTTTTGAATGCACGCGCGAGTGGCAATAATTTATTCAATCAACGCAAAAGCCAACACCAAACGAGCACTCACATGGGGCATTCACAGCTACAAGAATACATGGATACCCAGATACTCGGATACTCAGATACTCAGATACTCAGATACCCAGACACTTGGCACGCGGAGAGCCTAAATTGTCTAATGATGCCATCATTTGAGGCGGACACACAGCAGACAGCGTTTTACGATGGCCACGGATTGGGCCCGGGACTACTGGGCTAATAAAAATTTACGCATTGTTGCCTGGGCCATGAGGCAAGAAGCAAGCGGCGTCGGGAAGCGGAGGGGCAGGAAACAGGAAGCAACACTTGATGCGCAGTTATGAAATACAAAAAGCAAAAGATACAATATCTCGATGTGTGTGCGCACGAGGGGTCGAGTGGGATTGATGGCCGTGTGGCAACAATAGGAATATCTATGGGCTACCTGGCCCTAAGTGGCGCGCAGATACCGATACCGTCGCGGTATTTCATATATACAACGTAAAATATTCGAGACCCTGAATGCCTGAGGAGAATATATGGTGTGCAGATAAGCAAAATGTATTTGTAAGTGGAATATCAGAATTTACTCCATTCAAATAAGGTTGAAAAAGAAATAGAGGCATCGGAAATGATCAGTATTTAAGAAACATCAGTACTTGTTAAAAATGTTTCTCTCAATTATTATCATTATACCCGTTACTCGTAGAGTAAAAGGGTATATTGTATTCGTGCAAAAGTATGTAACAGGTAGAAGGAAGCGTTTCCGACCCTATAAAGTATATATATTCTTGTTCAGGATCACTAGCCGAGTCGATATAGCCATGTCCGTCTGTCCGTCTGTCCGTCTGTCCGTCTGTCCGTCCGTATGAACGCTGAGATCTCGGAAACTATAAAAGCTAGAAGATTGGCATTTTGCATGCAGATTTTAGGAGTTCCTACGCAGCGCAAGTTTGTTTCAAAAAGGTGCCACGCCCCCTTTAACGCCCACAATCGCTTATATACGATTTTATTTAAATATAAATTTAAATATTTCGGAAAAGTAAAAATGCAGTTTTATTGTGTTTATCAATACCTATCGAAATGTAGAAGAAATTTTTCAAATCGGACCATTCGTTTAAAAGTTATGCGTGATCAAAGTTTCTATCTCCATCTCCCTCGCACTCCTTTTACCTGAGTAACGGGTATCTGATAGTCGGGGAACCCGACTATAGCGTTCTCTCTTGTTTTATAATACAAACGAAAATATTTAGTATTTTTGTTGATTCAAATCTGAACTTCTTTTTTTAAGAGTCGTCATAATTTTTTTTTGGTTGGTTTGTCGCCAACCCAATTGGCAAATACAGATTTTTTTAGACACAGCCATCAACAAATTGTGCACATGGCTAATTGCAATTTGTTGCGCCTCGCTTTTGGCACCTGATGGGCCATATTAAAGCCAAAAGAAACAAGAAAATGTATAAACCAAGGTAGATATATACATGGTTATGTGAAATTGAAACAAATTTCTAATGACAGATGGACACAAATAGACCAGGGCGAATACACATGAAGAAAAGAGTCAAATTATTCTAAAGTGGAAGAAATAATTACCACATATCTCTGGGAAAAAGAACATGGCTTAACTTATTTACAAAAATCTTTATTTAGAACTAAAAGAGATTAAAGAAGAATCCTCACAACTCTCTATAGATATGTATCTCTTATATAATCCCTTAAAACCCAGACAAATTCCTTTTCGTACCTCATTTAATCTCTTGAAGAGACTCCCTCTATCATGTAACCCACTCATGTCCAGCTTCAATGAACTGACAAGCTCACATCATTAGCAAGATGGTGGGGGAAATGGAATGGAATGGAACCACACTCCCCGCTGTCAGAGAACTTATGTGCTGGCATTTTTTCGGTGGCTTTTACCCCCTAACTAGCGATGGGGGAAAAAAAACCCAAAGAACCACCAAAATCGATGAATCTCCAGTGCTGTTTTTATGCTTGCCGCATCGCTAATTCGAAATCATCCATCAAGCTGGCAAAAAGGCAACTCAGGCAACCCACCAAAGAGTCATTGAGTCACTCAGGGACCTCGCCAAAAGAAAAAAAAAAAAAACTAAAATCGGGAAGACAAATGCAATCTCCTGACTGGTGTCTCCTGGGCGTGTCTGTACCGGGGGCGTGGCAAAAGGGGTAACACAAAAAACCAAAAAAAAAAAAAACGCTCAGCAATGCCAAAGTTTGCAACTCTTTTGTCTGATGACAAAAGTTTGTTGTAGGCGCTGCTGCGACTTTGACAATGAATTTAGCCTAAAGGCAGAAGCAAAACAAAGCAAAATCCAAGCCGGGACAAAATCCTGTTTTTCGTCCAGGAATGAAGGCGAACTGGTTTTCTCGTTGTGGGTGTGGAAATGGAGTGCAGTCCCAGTCGACTACGTCATCAAGGCGACTGCTTTTTTTTTGTTAGCGCTCTTTTTGTATTTTTTTTTTGTTTTTGGTGCCTTTGTGCAGCGACTACAATGAGGCAACTTGACTGGTCGCTGACAAAGCGAGATTGATGCCCATCTAGGGCATGTCTTGGTCGCATTCTGGGCGTTGAATATATTGATGGGTGGGTGGCCCGGCTAGGCATCTTTACCACGAACAGGTAACAAAAAAGACAAAAAGCTGGATGGAAATGAATGAAACTGTTGAAAGAATGTAGCACAATGGGTGTTCTCCGTGCATATTCAGCACATCATGCAATTTGGATCCAAAATATACCCTTTTTGAACTATGGCTAATGAAGTTATAATAGAATTTTAGTACTTTATTGTGATGATGTAGCTGGTTTGGTGGCCCCTGGTAAAAATTGCAATACGATTTATAATTCTTTAAGAAGAATTTACATTAATGTATCACTACCAACATAAACCCACTGTAATAAGGGGCACTCAAATCTGGGATCACCCAAAATGAGGAAAACCATTACAAAGTGTACTTCTCATAACCATAGTCTAAGATTTTTTTTCGGCTAATTTGTGCTAATTACTTATTCCCTCTTCTCTTTGCAACTTTTTCATTACAGGTAAGTTTGAAGAACTCATAAAATTGCGCCAGAGGAAAGTTACCTCATGAGTGGGGAGCCCATGGGGCAACTTTAATTAGTAACAAAAAGCAAAAAAAAAATCTTCACGCCTTT
Source organism: Drosophila fuyamai (assembly GCA_018153365.1). Taxonomy (NCBI): domain Eukaryota; kingdom Metazoa; phylum Arthropoda; class Insecta; order Diptera; family Drosophilidae; genus Drosophila; species Drosophila fuyamai. Next base: position 10,673,209 of record JAECXW010000155.1, read on the forward strand.
GGAGGAAACTTCGGACTGGGATTTGGTCATAAATCTTGCAAAACACGAAAGCAACAGCAACCAAACAGGTGCTCCATTGGCCGAAAGCCCGGTAAATTGAATTAAGATGAAAAGCCTAGCCTGCGATAGACAGAGACAGCAGCAGGCGGAAGGACCAGTAAGAGAGTGAGATGGAGCATCAACAACTTTTTAATGCCTTGGCAATTTTATGCTTAATATTTCGTTACCTGCATCAAAAGTACAAGTCCCAAGTAAAAGTCAAGACCCCTGGACAGATGCTCCAAGATTTCCTCAAAAGATAAACAAAACAGAAAGGAAGTGAGAAAGGAATAGAGCGAGAGAGGAAGATAGATAGGAAAAGGTAAAGACAGAGATGGACAGTTTTAAGCTTAATAAGATCAAAATCTCTGCGGATTATTTCATACACTTTTTTTATACCAAAACTTTTCATACCTTTTCGAGAGTCACGCCCCCCAGCCGCTTCTCTTGGGAACCAAAGGCGCTCTGCGGTTTTTGGTCAAGACAAGAATTTCGAATTTTATATATATATATTTTTTTTTTGTTGGTCCTATTCCGTGTTCTTTATTCATTTTCTTCATTTTCCTTCTCTTAAGTCAAAAGTTTGTTCTGTGTAAATTATTCGCAAAGCAAACAACTCAAAAGCCAAGCGGGGTATCCTCGAGGGGATTGAAAAATGTGTGAAGGGAGCAGCGGAGCCATGTGACATGTTTTGGCAGTTTTTTAACAGAGATTAGAACGTCGTACAAGTTGTAACTTTTTAAGCAGCAGCACAGTACGAAAACATTTCCCGAACAGAACGACTGCCACAGAAAAGTTTTATATTCATTTCAACTTGCTCCGATTTCAAGTGCTGCAAAACATTTCGAAGAATGAATATTTAATGCCCCCAGGGTCGGGGGTGTGGAGTATGGAAATCATTTGACACGTAGGAATCTGTTCTCGATTGTAGTAAAAAATAATGCAAATGACAAACTATGTATGCATATGCGAAAAAAAAATATATTCACGATGCCGATGATGATGGGGATCGTAACCCGTCATGTTGCGTAAATTGCTGCATAAAAAATTGAGCTCCCTGCAAATGCAACGCTTATCTTTTGGCTCTTTTGAAAACCCTTGAAGCAGAAAGAAAAATTGTCATTGTAACTACATAAAAATGAAATGCAATAAAAATACCCGCAGAAAACAGAAAACCACCAGAAACAACAATAACAATTGGAGCAACAAAACCAGAAGGCAACACATAAAAATAATTTCAAATGAGCAGTCGGGGAGAGAGGGATAGACAATAAATGGAAATAGTGAATAAGAGTGAGAGAGTCAAAGGATTTGGGGCAACTGGAAGTGTTACACAGAAAAAAATTGCAATTTTGGAAAGATATCAAATATGAAATATTAAGTTTTTGTTTGTGAGTCTTTTAAACTATTTTCTTTAACAATTCATAGCTTGTTATGGGGGAATTAAAATAAATAAAATAATAAAATAAATATTTATTACAGTAGACAAATTCAAATTCACCTGTTCAATGTGCAAGCCTTTTCTTAAAAAAAAATCATAATCAAACTTTCCTAAAAAAAAATCATATGTGAATCCTTGCAAGTTACTATCAATTTTTGTCTGTGCAAAAAACATAAATGAAAATTTTTTCCTATCTGTTTTTGTTTTCGCTGCCGTTTTCCCGTTGCCTTTTTCTTCGATTTTTATTTTGCCACAGAAATGAAAACTATTGAATGTCAAACAAAACGTGCAATCGCAATGAACACAAGCACACTCACGCATATACCGAAATTCAGACAGTCGGAGATATTAAGGAAAATTTCAGGGAAAAGTGGGGAAAAGCGAGTGCACACACACGGCGTATACTTAACCAAAATATTTACTCGCTCAAAAATGATTGTGGGTGTACATGGTTTGCCATGTGTGCGAGAATATACATTGAAGATTAAATGGTTTTTTATGTTTATTGCACAAATACTCTTGTTATTATTTCCGTTAGTTGTTATTGAGGGTTTTCTCCTGGTTTTTGTGTACCAATAAGTTTGAAAAGGATATCACACTTTCCATTAACGGTAGACGAAGATTCGATTTGTGTATTGAGAATAGAAATTGGAAAACTGAAATGTGGGATAAAACGGGGTGGAAATTGAGTTTTCTTTTTTTTGTATTGTTCATTAAGATATGAATCCTTTAATGGAAAACTTATTAAAACGCGGTTAGTAGTACTTAAAAATACATCAAAGTTTAAACATAACTAAATAAGTTTAAATGGATATGAAAACTTATTCATTTTTAAAGCAATTGTGCGGTTGTTGAATTTTCTTATTAATCTGCATTTAAAATTTTTAACATTTTTAATTTTTATATTTATATTCCAAAACGTGTGAAATTGAATTTTGATTGCTCAATCTTTTATGCATACTGAGCGATTCTATTGTTTTTATCGGTTGACTTATTTGAAATTCTAATTTTGCTCACAATTTCCTTTCGCAACTCCCACAACTAATTTCGCGCACAATTAAATTCAAATTCCATTCGAGTTTCTATAAATAAAACAGTATGCAATTTATTTTTAATCCACTGCCTTGAAAGATATTTTGCCAAAGCCCAAATGGCAATCGATCAATGCAAAATGGTTTTTCGGCTAAGGCGCCCTGACCTTGACGAAGATTTTTGGCAAAGCTCGTTAGACTGATAAATGCGTTTCAGTTGCAGTTTCCCAGACATAGACATTGAATATATATCGATGTTTGTCTTGTCTGAAAAGAAGGAAGGCTTTTAGCCATGTCATTGTTCAATATAAGCAGATGAAACAAAGTAGAAGCTCTTATATATATTTCGAATATATGAGAACTGCAATTTGGCAGAACAGTGGTAAAAAGCTTTGTGATTTTATTTTAATTTATACCCAATTACTAACACGTTTCTTTTGAAATTATATTTAATTTTAATTAAGGTTACACATATATCAGTGAACGATTTTCAGTGCACATCCATTAAATGGATAACCTTTTCTAGGCAACAAATTACATCATTATTTAAGCCTGTGTCAACGCCTTTCCCTTTTAATTCCTTTCCATAATTAATTGACAGATTGGCTTAATTTTTCCGCCAGCCAGTAAAAACTTTTGCACTTGCTTCGGCAGACGGAAGGAAAATTCGTCAGGCCCTTGGCCATGTTTCGAAATCCACTTTAGCATAATTTTGCGAAGCCCTTTGGGGGTGAAGAAAAAGAGCTCTATTAAATGCTTATCGTTCGGTTAGCTTATCCGCAGGCCAGAAACCATCTAGGGAACCCCCGAACTTCCCCTTCCCCTTTTCCCAAATAAAACTTATTGATTAAACGCGAGGCAAAACTGAAACTCAGCCAAGGCAAGGGAAAATTACTGAGGCGGAGAAGTGGAAGTCGGGACAAAATACCGACCCGACACGCGAGCCAGCAATTTTCCAGTTTAGTTTTAACACCAGCCCAAGGCAGCTGCCTTGGTTGTGTTTTATTATTTTTTTTGGAGGGGCTAAAAGGGTGTGAGTTGGCGCTAATAAGCCAGTCAATTGTTGCTGTTGCTTTGGCTACACACACAAAATTTGTGCTGGCTAATGGGCCAATACAAACAATTTACAAATTTAACGCTGAATTTTTTTACGTCTCTATTAGAATGAATGGAGGGGTATAAAATCCATGCTTTGTTATAATGAAGTAATTAGTTTTAATTCAACCAAAACTTGATTTCATCATGGAATAACAATTGGAGAAGTATTATGGTTATTTTTGGCAGTAAAGGAATAATTAAAAGGTTTCTTATTCCGTTAACACAAAGTAACAAGTTGTATTCGAGGAAAATAAATATATTTTTATCAGGCAATTTACAAATTAAACAATTGTAAGCTAACGACTTATTTATTTTCAAAGCTATAATATATTTTAGGTATATATAAAATCTACAGCAATAAAATGGGTTGAAATACCAAAAAAATGATTCAATAAAGCTAAAGCTTACGCTTCGGGAAACTGTTTGATTTTATTGTTTTAAAGATTATAAGATAAATAAATTTATAAAATGGTAAACATAATCTTAAACCTTAATTGAATAACAAAGCCGTAAGATAAATTATTTTTTAATAAATTAATTGTATGAAAAATTTTTAGGTTTCATTATATCCTGTAGCCATTCTCTAGGTACTTTCAGTAATCCTATCCCCTGCAGTGGACGGAAGGCTTTAATATGCAATATTTTAATTAATTTTTCGCACAGTCAAGCAAAAATAAAAACGACCAAGAGCTTTTTCCTTTGACTCTTTGGCTTCAACAAAAATTCGCAAAATAAAAACAAAAGCCAGATAAAGAGCCAGGATAAAAAACATTTGCGCCTCCTGCGACTGGCAATGAATTAAAATTTATTGTAGAACGGGTTGGTTTCCCATGAGTTTTAAACTTCAAACGAAATGGGAACATAACGGCTCTGATTTATTTCATTTAAATTTATTTTATTTTATTTCTGCTTGCATTTGGGTAATTACAATAATTGTTGTTGGCCTTTCCTTTGGGAAAGCTGTCAAAAAGTTAGCCCAAACCCTTTTGGCACTCACCTAACAAATTATGATCTAATTATTTGGTTTAATTGCCCTGTCGTAACTAGAAATTTAAATTGAGTTTTGCATAAAACGAAATTTGTTCGAAAATTTGCGCAGGCAATCAATTTACAATATATACAACATGCAAAATTAAATTAGTTGTCAAATTGCATTTGATGTTAACATAAATTTATTGTCGGTTACATTTTTCTTCATTGGATTATAAAAAACTCTCTTTAATTTTTTTGTGTGAGCTCAATGTTTTTGTAAATGGTTTTATGGGCAGAGAAAATAAATGATTTCCCATATACATATGTATTTTGAAGGAAATTAATAATTTGACAGAATTTAGTTAAGCTTTGTATTTTTTCATTCGGTCAAGGTTTATTTTTACATCGTCTAATGCTTTTTGCTTGATTGGCTTTGACTCGTATTTCCGTGAGATATTTATTTTTAAATAGGTTTTCCCTTTTGATGCTTTGAATGCTTTTTTTTTTTAAACTGCTGACAGTCACAAATTATGTTGAAGGTATATTGACAAAGCAATTTCCACATCCTTCGGTTCGTCTCAAATTTCTTTTTAGGCCACAGGCGAAGGTGCATATATATACATATATAGGTTTTCTTCTATACATCCATCCCATGAGCTGTCAATAATGTAGGCATGTGAGTTCAATATTGTCTCCCGAGCGCCAAATGCTTAAACTCTTTGACAATTCCAACGATAAAAATGTGTCAGAAAATATTCCAATTTCCCTTCGCCCCGCTTACACTTTTCAATTTTCATAAATTCTTTTCTTGTTTTCTTTTTTTTTTTTCTTTTCGTTGTGTTGAATTTTTTTCGGTTGGCCATGTGCCAACCAACTGATTTACGGCAGCTAGGGAAATGAAGTGAGGGTGGGATGGGTTTTGCTGACTCAATGGGGACTTTTTGGATCTGATGGATAGCTGATGGAACGCTGACTACGTAAGCGGAAGTTGGCAGTTCCAATTATTTATTTAGAATTTTTTGTGTGCGATTCTTGTAGAACCTAAAATTAGTTGCCTTTGTTATACAAGCTAGCCTAAATATTGTTTCCTTTTATTGTTAAGCAATTGTTATCCTATTTTCGGTTTATTTTTGCGACATTAGCTTGGCAAAGTGGTGGACAATTGCAATTGTTGCGCTGACCTCGCCACCTCGTTGGCCCGTCTGATCCCATCTGGATTCTTTTGTTTGCATGTCAATCTCATGCTTATAGAGAGGGCGGCTCTGGCTTGTATGTTGTGTCATTTAAGTGCCTCATAAAAGTGTCAACTTGTTGTAGCCAAACCCCCTTTTCCATTCACCATGTCCTTTGTCCAATTCGCTTACATCCATATATACGTATGTATATATACATATATAGCTCATATATGGTCAGTGTGTGTGAAAGGATTTCATTTCATTTCTTTCAGGCTTTTTGTTTTCCTTGCTGTCGGGTGTTATTTGTTCGCTTTTATACCTCTTTGCTGGCCAAATGTCGACTGCTGTCCTTCTGTCTACCTATCTCTATCTTCGCTCCTCGTCCCTTCTCTTTCTTCGACTCTCCACTGCACTTAATACATATTTTTGTCACCCTTATCTGGGCATGGACGTCATGTGCCGCTTTTTGCCTCCACAACCCGATAACATTGTCTGACTTTCAGGCTCAGTGTGAAGTGGATTCTATGATGAGTGCAGAGAATGGTTTCTACTTTTCCGGGGTATGACAGCCTGGAGGCCTGTTATGATTGTCATGTGAATGAGTTGTCCGAGTTTCAAGCTTTTGGGCTCTCTTTAAACAACCTTAAACTTGTGGGATTTTCTGGATAAAAAACGAAAAGTTTTTATGCCTTGTAAATTATTACATCTTGATTTTCTTTTAATCTTCTTTTCTAAGGGCTGCAGGGTCATACCTATACTATGGTATGTCGTTCAGGGTTGCACCTATACTTTCGTATGACCATGCTAACTGAAATAAGTCCTAATACAGTTTATTTTATAGAAAACACTTTGGTATGACCATGCTTACTGAAATAAGTCCTAATATAGGTTATTTTTATAGAAAATTAGACAAGCCTTTAAGACTTTATTTTACTTTAACGACATTTTCGCACATCCCCATTCTTTTCTTGGTTAACAATGAGTGGGCAAAGTTTCGCTATTGCAGTTAACCCCTTGCTCCTTTATTTCCAATTATAATTTACACATTCAAACCATTTGTCTTCGCCGGCTTTGTTCTTGAAGACGGTTACGCGACATTGCCATAATTTAGCCACTTGGCCATAATTTAAAGCGGGCGCTCTCTGACATTTCGTTTTTACGACTTTTTAGCAAGTTAATAAAGTGTTCTTTTCTGTCCTTCCCCCAAAAACCGCCCACTCACCCACACACATGTGCATATAAGTTGAGCCTTTTGCAGACAGTACGTGACTTCCGGCCAAAACAAAACGGTTTTTGTTGCCATTATTTTTTTTTCGGTCGCCAGACATTTTATGATAATTTATTTGATTATTTTCTTGTTAAAGTGCAAACTTTGTCATATTCTTGGTGCTCTCAGCTCTTTCTTTCCTTGTTTTTGTTATTTCGCGCTATTTTCTTTGTTGGTTTGGGAAAAGTTTATGCATGGTGTATGAAAAATCGTCGACGGAAACGGAAATGTTGCACAACATATGCGCCAGTGCGGAGTTTTGTCTCCCACAAATATATGTATATAGATATATACATACAGTGATATCCTTGTGTTTGCACAAGTGTGAGGAAATAAATTTTATTGCATATTTTTCGGCGCCACATGACGGGGCAGCAAACGGACTGGCAACTGCTATTTATGTGGTGTTCTATGCCATTCTGATTTTTAAACCACTTTTTTTTCGAATCCAGCCTCTCGTTTTTTTTTGCGGCTTTTCCTGCCCTCGCCATTCAATCAGCCAACAAATGAAATGAAAACTCGAGCCAAAGTTTTCCTCCCCCACCTATTTTCTCCATTTTTTCCTGTTTGTTATTTGCCCTGTGGCAGTCTAGTCAAAAGTTTTGTTTGGCATCGGCAATATCCTGGCGGCAGCTGTGGCTCCCCTTTAACCTTTGCTTTCGTTTGTATTTTGCAGCTTTTTATACCCTTGCAGAGGGTATTATAATTTTGGTCAAAAGTGTGCAACGCAGTGAAGAAGACATCTCCGACCCTATAAAGTATATATATTCTTGATCAGGATCACCTCCTGAGTTGATATAGCCATGTCCGTCTGTCCGTCTGTCCGTCTGTCCGTCTGTCCGTCTGTCCGTCTGTCCGTCTGTCTGTCCGTCTGTCTGTCCGTCTGTCTGTTTCTACGCGAACTAGTCTCTCAGTTTTAAAGCTATCGAATTGAAACTTTGCACACACCCTTCTTTCCTTTGCACGCAGTATATAAGTCGGAACGGCCGGGATCGGCCGACTATATCCTATAGCTGCCATATAACTGAACGATAGGAAATGCCATAACTCTGCTGTTTGTAAAGTTAGGAAGTTGGGATTTTCTATGGCTTCTTTATTTGGCCAATCAATTTGACCTACCAAATTTCATAAGGATCGGCCGACTATATCCTATAGCTCCCATATAACGATAGGAAATAGCATAACTTTGGTGTTTTTAGAGTTAGGAAGTTGGGATTTTCTATGGGTTTTATATTTGGCCAATCAATCCGACCTACCAAATTTTATAGGGATCGGCCGACTATATCCTATAGCTGCCATATAACTGAACGATTGAAATTACCATAACTTTGGTGTTTTTAAAGTTAGGAAGTTGGGATTATTATTAGTATTAAGAATGCATCATATGAACAATTTTGGAGAATATTATTTACAGAATATTCTGCAAGGGTATATCAACTTCGGCTCCGCCCGAAGTTAGCTTTCCTTTCTTGTTGCATTTTTTTTAGTGCATAGGTTAGAGGTGAAAACAGCAATCAAAGAGAGCGTTCCAATGCATTTTCCTTGCCGCATAACTCTTAATTAATTTTTGGGCCTTTGTTCAATTTTTTGGAACTGAAAAAGTTGCTCCGCAGGATAACATTTTCTGTCGCTTAAAATTATTTGATCTGTGTTTTTTTTTTTTTGCATAATTGAAATGCATAAATTTCATTTCTCAGCCGTTGGTTTTATTTACCATATTAAAATAATATTTTTCAGTTTGCCCGCATTTCCATTTCATATTCCGGATTTCACTTGTCTGCTTTCGCCATTTTTCCCTTACCGCTTTTTCAACTTTATTTCTTTTGCTCGATTTGCGTCAACGAATTAAATGCGCATTTTGTGCTAAACAATTATTTTTTTTTTTTATTATTAGGGAAGTTCTTTGTTCGGTGGAAAGGGGCCGTGGCATCATTTGTTATAATTCTGGCTGCGGGAAAATGGCAAAAAGTATTTTCTTTTTTTGCGCGTTCTCAACATTGGAGTTTTCTTTCCGTTCTGCCACCTTTTGCGGCGGGCATAAAATACGCATTTGTGCTGACAGCCTGCCGCAGCTTTTCGCCAACTTCTGGCATTGTTTCCCACCCCGAAAATAAAGGCATAAAAAGGCAATAAAACATACAGACTGAAATGGTAAAGAACTGGAGAAAGACATTTCCACCGCTTGATTCCATTTCCACTTTCCACTTTTCCCCCCAACTAATTACACGCGTTTGCATAATTGCCCGTCTTTCGTTCAATTTGGTTTCATCGCTCGATTCCCCATTTCCACTTTCATTCTGCGGTTCCCTTAACATTTTGTAAATCTTTAAAGTTCTTTTAATTTTCTTTTCTTTTGCGCAGTTTTTCAACTCGTTTCTCATGCAAATGCAAATAGCATGCAAATTTTCGTATTGCATACAAGCAGGCGTAGCAAAAAAAAACTGCCAAAGTTGTACAGTTTTAAAAACCCCAAAACGATTTGTTTTGTTGCATTTTAATTGAGTAACAGAATGCAGAACAAGCTCAAGGAAATAATTTCCCCAGGCGAGATGTGAGTTTATTTAATTGAAATCAGGCAGGAAAACTTTTTCGGCCAGGTCTTAACAAAATTGCTGAAAGCAATCAAAGCAAATGACTCAATTTTTGTTGGGTAGAGAGAAGCTGTCACAAAAGTTTTTTTAAAAAAAAGTGAGAAAATTTTGTATTCGCCTTGATTTCCATTTTCTCCAATTTTTTTCCGGCTGTAATTAAGTGGGGAGTGAGACGGGTTTCGTGGGGTTTGTTAAATCTGCTTTGAAAATGTCATTTCACTAAGCTCTTGCCACTCTCCCGTTCAATCCTGCTGAAGCGTAAATCTCATTTTAATGCCAAGAGAGTTCTTAATTTAGTTTAATTACACCAAACACACGAAGGGGGATCGGGGGAGCGGAAAAGAGGGACTCTGGCACACACGTTAACAAGTTTTGTTGTTGCCGCCGCCTCAAAGGCAAAGTCTGGCTTGGCGTGGCTTGCCCCGGCTTTTCCGCACCCTTTGCCCCGATTTTCTGTTCCTGTTCCCTGTTCTGTTTCTGCCATCGCTGCATGCTTCAATGCGATTTTAATTACAAGAAATATATGCAGCCGGAGCAACTCTGCAGAGTCAGCCAAACTCGCGCCACGAATCCTCCGTACAACATGACGTATGCGTATTCTAGATGAAAGGAATAGACACACTGAGAAAAAATAACGAGACATGAGAAATAAATGGGTTAAGCATATTTTGTAGTGCTTAAATAAATGTTTTAGTATATAAGTTGTATATATATATAAGCTTTCTAAACTTATTTTGGCGATGTTAATTTATAAATATAAATTTGTCGTAGAGATGGATTATATTGTAATGAAGAAAAGAAAAACATATTTAATATTTTCATTATCAAAATAAACGATTCGATTTAAAAACGATCACATTTTAAATTAAAAACCTATTTTTCGTTAAAAACGAATAAATTCTCAGTGTAGACAAGAGCTGAAAAGATAGAGAGAAAAAGGTGGCAACAGGACACAAAGCCAGACAAGGATGCGGCTCCAACTCTGATGAGTTGACTGCCTGTTGGCAACACTTTTGTGTTTCAGCCGTTGCTCCTGGCTTGCCACGTAATTATGCGCACACAAAATTCCAACAAATTTTTCCACGTGGAATATACAACAACAGGATAGAGTTAGAAAGAGATGAGGACATTAAAGGAGACAGGAACAGGGTGAACAGATGGCTGTTGCATTTCACTGAGCCGAGCTGACTGCTCCATGTTCCTGATGTCGCCTCATGTTGTTTGCGTTTTGTAACTCATACTCCACAACCGAACAACTCCACAGCACTTTTCGAATTTCGTATCTTCACTTTTTTGCAATTAGCAACAGCCGAGGGCCAGGCTAAATTGTTTGTGAATTTTCCATTTTCCAAGTTGAATTTACACACCGAAGCACTGAAAAAAATAGATTTAAATATGGTATTTTCTTTAAAGTTTATTTCAACAAACTGAATAAATTTATAACCCTGATATACATGAATTTTGTATTACAAAAAAAAAGGTATTAACAAAAACTAAATAATATGTTCGTCTTATGTATAAATATATATATTAAAATTACTTAAGCTGCATTAATTAAATCTACACAAGATAAACTTAAAGTTAGGCCACTTTCTATATTTAAAATCTATCATTTGTATAAATCTGAATGTTTCTGTTTGAGTGAGTGACAAAGCGGGTGCGATAGCAAGTCAAGTTCTTTCTCTCGAAGCTTATGTACATTCATTTGATGGGAAACAAGTGGCCTGGTTGGTGGGTTATTCGGATGGGTAAGTGCATTACCCCAGTTGCTGGGCGAAAGGGAAATGCGAGTGGGGTTTTCCAGATGAGGGTTGGAGGCGCTGAAACGTGACAATGCTGCGACATCCTCGAGGTCTGGGAGATGGAGATGGGCCACAAGAAGACACTGCAACATCGCAAGGCAGTCAAGGCAACACTTTATCATGTCAGTTAGCAAAGTGGAAATGGAATAAAACAGAGCAAGATGCAGAGCAGGCCAGAAACGGCACCCCAAAAGTTGATGGGGGAATTCTCTGTTGCAGTTTTGTTTTTAATTTCATGTAACCCGCCCAAAGGTGGTATGATAAATAAACCAAGCAGAGAAAAGTATCAACAAAGGAAAAAAAAATATGCAGGAGATAAAAATGCACTTTGAAAATATTTCAAGGAGAACATTAAAGTAAAGTGTTTGTAGAGATTCTTGAACAACAATTTCTATACAAAAAAACTTTAAAATTGTATTTAAGGTTTGAATAATTTATGTTTTTTAAAGTTAACATTTATCTCAAAACTAAATAAAATAAGAAAGCGCCTATAAACATAAACAAAATATTTCAACAGCACAACCTAAATTATTTTAAGTTAATTTTGAATTATGCGTTCAAATTACATTGAAAACTTTATTCCAAGGCAAAGTCCCCCAAAAATATGAAGGACCATTAACCCATTCGCACTTGACAAACTTTACTACAAAGTTGAGTTAACCCTTTCGGGCCATATAAAGGTGTGCCTGTGTTGGAAAAACCAACGACAACTCGGCGAAAAATTCCCTCTGAATATGCAAATGAAAATGCAGAAACAGAAGCGACAGGCAGCAGGACGAATGAGGTTAAGTTGAGCAGCGTCAATTGTAGCTGACGGAAATGAAAACAAGATGTGTGGATGGGTGAAGGTGTCCTGGGGACTGGGCATCCAGATGCAGCTGCAGTTGGAAACAAGCTAGTGGTGGTTTTACTTTTTGTGGCCCTCCTCTTGGGCATAAAATTTGAAATGAAAATGTCGCGAACGTTACGCAGGATGCAACAATACAAGGAGGGCAGAAAGGGAAAAAGTCAAGAAAGCGGTAGAAAAATACATACACTTTGGTAAATACTTCAAAATTTTAAATTGTTTATCAAAGCTTTACGAATTTTACCATAAAAATTTTATTTTTTGTACGTAATTACCTAAAAGCTTATAAACCCTGACATCTGAAATAAATCAAAGTGTTCCAAATCACATTTGGAACCACATTTTCTCAGTGTTGATTTTGTTTGTCAAAAGTCTTCTGTGCGTGCCTGGGAGCGAAACAAACCAGAACGAGTTTAATTCAAATTTTAAGCAACAAGCTAAAGGAAGAAAACTGTGAGAAAAAGTTTAATTAACAAGAAAGGAAAGCTAACTTCGGGCGGAGCCGAAGTTGATATACCCTTGCAGAATATTCTGTAAATAATATTCTCCAAAATTGTTCATATGATGCATTCTTAATACTAATAATAATCCCAACTTCCTAACTTTAAAAACACCAAAGTTATGGTAATTTCAATTGTTCAGTTATATGGCAGCTATAGGATATAGTCGGCCGATCCCTATAAAATTTGGTAGGTCGGATTGATTGGCCAAATATAAAACCCATAGAAAATCCCAACTTCCTAACTCTAAAAACACCAAAGTTATGCTATTTCCTATCGTTATATGGGAGCTATAGGATATAGTCGGCCGATCCTTATGAAATTTGGTAGGTCGAATTGATTGGCCAAATAAAGAAGCCATAGAAAATCCCAACTTCCTAACTTTACAAACAGCAGAGTTATGGCATTTCCTATCGTTCAGTTATATGGCAGCTATAGGATATAGTTGTCCGATCCCGGCCGTTCCGACTTATATACTGCGTGCAAAGGATCGAAGGCTGTGTGCAAAGTTTCAATTCGATATCTTTAAAACTGAGAGACTAGTTCGCGTAGAAACAGACAGACGGACAGACAGACGGACAGACAGACGGACAGACGGACAGACGGACATGCTTATATCAACTCTGGAGGTGATCCTGATCAAGAATATATATACTTTATAGGGTCGGAGATGTCTCCTTCACTGCGTTGCACACTTTTGACCAAAATTATAATACCCTCTGCAAGGGTATAAAAATCGACTAGAAAGGTTACAAATGCACGAGGGGAAATAGAACTGGGAAACAAGATTGAGTACTGGAAAACAAAGAAATTGAAATGAAGTCAACTGGCAGCTACGTTTGTTGCCTATCATTTCACCTAGAATTTCAAAGGAACATCAATTTAAGCCTTTGCTTTTCCTCAGAATTTCGCCTTTCTCTCCTTTCTCTCATACACGTATTGAATGCTACTTCAGCAGAAAAACATTCAGACAATCTTAAAAAGATTCCATGAAATAGGATACAATTGGAATTGTTCAGTTTGTGTTCCCCTATTTTCTGTTTGATTTTGGGTGCGTTTGCAAAAACTGTAGAACAAACGACATTGAAAACTCATTTCGCCTGAGAAAAATTAAAAGAGAATTTCCATAGAGCCAATCAAGGCTGTGACCCAGACTTGGCGATGGAAATTATATGGTTTAAATTCAGGGTCCGAGTTGGTCAATGGAGCAAATCCACAGAAATGAACTTAGGCCCAGTCATTAGACCGTCCAGGTTGCCTCATTTCAAAAACATTTTTTGTGCTTTGTAAAGTATTACTTTTCCGCACTTCTGTGAAGAGAGAAAAACATTATCCATTCAACTAGTTTTTTAGGCCAGCAAGGTAAAATCTTTTTCGTTACTTTGCTTTTAATTATGCCCTCGTCTAAGGCCTTTTTTCGGCTTGTTTAACTTGTGCGTGGCCAAAGAGATCATAATGTGCTGCTGCCCCAGGTGGCTCATTAAAAAATAAAGAAAAAATCGCTTCAAAAGCAACAACAAGTCATCGCAAAGATTGGGCAAAGTTGAGCCACGTTTAGGCGCTTAACGAGTTCCGAGTGAATATGAACAACACAAATTTAATTTGTTTGCGCCATGTTTTGTCATACATATATAGTGGGGGCAAGAAACTGCCCAGTAATGCCAAAATATTATGAGCACCGGCTCTGACAATTGATTAGGCATTATAGTTATGTTGTTATGTATTTGGATAGATGATTAAGTCGAGGAGTTCAAGTTTCAAACATTAATCATAATTTGTCTTCTTCTATTTTGCAGGTACGTCTATGTTTTGGGATTGGTACCTTGATTCACTGAAAAAGATTGATGCAGTGTTAAGTACAAGTTGTTTATAATAATAGAAAAAATATGGACTTTGTACCTAGAAAAAAGGGATTACAAAATATAAATTTCAAATTTAATAATTAACATTTTTCCAAAAGCAGGAATGTTTTTTAATCAACATTTTTTAAATTATCAAAACATATTAAGCATTAAATACAGATTGATTTAAATTTATTAAAAATATGATTACATGGTCATCTTTAATTTTTTTGTTTGCATTTTGATATTCTTGAATATTTTGTTTTTGTTTGACTTTGGCATGTTTTATCCAAGTTAATCTCGGTCAACAGTGGATCCATGGCTCCCTTTTTCGCCGCTTCGATTATGACCAAGTGTCTTTTATCTCATTTTCTTGAACAAAATTTCCTACTTTTCCATCTCAGTTGATGTTGGCAATATAAACAGCATCCTGTCTGCGTTGTTGACACATAACAGCATTGCGTACTTTAGCTGCCATCTATAAGAGGAGGTTTTCCTGGCATTTTAGCTCCTTCCTCCTCCGATTTTCATCCTTTTCCCCGTTTTTCCCGTCTTGCTTCCTATTTTCCTCACTCGATATCGCGCCATTTCGCCTCAATCATTTCAATCAGCTTTGGCTCACTTATAGCTTTACTTACATTGACTTGCCTTTTGGCTTCTGTCTGCCACATCATACCTCCCCTTATGCTAGCTTTCTGGTGTGTAAAACCAGTGGCGGAGAATCAGAGTAAAACCCCTTTTAAGAACTGTATGATATTACTACAAATATTGTATGAATTTTTCGAAAATTATGAAAATATTAGTAAAGGTAAACAATAATTTTTTTTGTTACCAACCGAAACGATATACCAAACATAATGGCAAACATTCATATGTACAAATTTGTTAAATTATGCTTACTATGCTATTAAAATATTTAATTTGTATGTGCCAAAGATTTTAGTACCTTTAAGGCACCTTTAGATCTACAACCCCCTCTGTGCAAAAAATGTATACGTCTCGGTTTTAAAATATTTTTGTATCTGTGCGTACTTTGTGTATATTGTGACTTAAGATCGAACTTTAATCAAAGTAAACTTTTATGCGCTTTGGCTTTGGCTGTACACAATTTTTAAGGCGCTCTTTTTTTTTGTGGATACTTGGTTGATGGATTTTGATACTTCCCCCACATTACCCCCCTGCAACCCATCAACAGATTGTGCGTTTTCCAGGAGTAACAAGTTGCCTGGCCATATAAAAGGGATTTGTGTTGGAAGGGGTGGTGCAAAATTGAATGGGGTACACCACACCAGCAAGTCAGAAATAAGAAAGCTGTGTGTGGCCCCAAAAAAAAAAGTAAGCGGGAAAAAGAAGCGAAAACTTTAAATTGAAAACTGTATTCAAGCGTTAAATTGGCTTTTTCTGCGTTACTCTCTCTCGCTCTCGCACACACTGCGAACAGCTGCCTGTTTCTATACC
Organism: Drosophila fuyamai; assembly: GCA_018153365.1. Lineage (NCBI taxonomy): Eukaryota > Metazoa > Arthropoda > Insecta > Diptera > Drosophilidae > Drosophila > Drosophila fuyamai. The sequence continues at coordinate 10,689,271 of JAECXW010000155.1, forward strand.
CATTCTTCGGTCCCCTTTCACCGCTTAACCCAACCCCTCACACAATTCTATGCCACAATGCACCTCTTTCGACGCTTGCACTTTCCCCTTTCAGATGGTGCAGGTTTTGTTTTTTGGCGCTTTTATACACCCTTGCCCCAAGAATAGTCATTTTTCAAGAGCCTTGCTGCAGAGGAAAATAAAACCCTTTATGTAGCTTTTAAAAAATGTATAACTTCAGTTATGGTTATAGTAAAAACAATGTAAAAATAGTGTAAATGTGCAATTTTTCGGAAATATATCATAGTTTTTATATAAAAGTTGGAAAGCTTTGATGCTTTTTTGTGAAATGGAACTAAAAAATAATTTGTAACATTTTTACAATTCAATGAAAAGCTTATTTATCCCATAATCATGATATTATTATATAGAAACTGGCATTGCTGGGTGTTCAAAAGTACGGTCAAACCGAAGACGTCAAATCAATTTTAGCATTTTCCAGTTTTGGCCAATTTGAACGCTTAAATCAGCTTGACCAAGTCGTTTGGGTCGCTTATTGACTTTGTATTACTAAACATCCAGCCCCATCGTTTTATTCCCCCTTTCTCTATTATCTCTTGCACATAAATTCAAATAATCGTTGTATGTTTTGCATGTTAATTATGCACGCTTTGTCTGTGATTCTCTTCGATTGTGATTCTGTTTCTGGGGCTGGCTTTGTCTTCGATGTTTTTGCTGCAGCTGTTGTTCTGTGATGGCTGTTTGTATTTGTAGTTGTTGCTGCCTTGGTGCTTTATTGTGCTGTTCATGTTTTGCGTATTCAATAAGCGCAAACGGCAATGCCAACACACTCACACACACACACACACACACACATGTGCTCGACCCCACTTAAAATCCCGCCTTGTGACGATATAAACCCAACACCACCCACCATCACCTCCCTCCTCAGTAGAATCTATGATTTTGACATTTGTTTTGGTGCTGCTCTGCATGCAAATGACATCGAAGCTTTTGCCACTACAAAACCGACTGTCAAATGTGTTGAGATGGGTTTTAGATAGTCAACTGAAATACCTGCGTGGTATTTCTGTACATAAAAAAGTATTAGACCATTACAATTAAAATAGAATAGTAAGTAGAACTCAATTGAATACCCTAAAATTAAAGTACGATTTATTTTACATCTTTTACAAGTTAAAATGATTCATCCGAATATCTTTAAAGCTGAGGGACAAGTTTAAATAGAAACGGACAGGCGGACATACATAGATCGATCGATTCGCCTAGTGATGTTAATCAAGAATATATATATTATATAAAATTCGTAAAATAATTACGTATTGATAAGGACTAAAAGTCGTGGTGCGTAGGGCGTTTCCCTTTTCCTTTTTTTTATAGTTATGCACAAATGATGAGAAAATTTCGATTTCCAATCTCAGCCAGGGGATATACAGTAGCCCACATCCTTCGGGGCAGACAAACACTTATCAAATTATCTTGATACGAGCAAAAAATATAAGATCGTAAATTTCTTGCTTTCGGGTCGTTGGAGTCTTGTTGCGTGCCAGATAGCCATCAATATGCTTTGGCGATATTTATGAGGCGCGCCCGCAGGATACGGGCTTTAATGATAGCCCAAACAGGGCACTTAATTTCCCAGTCTCCAGGCATTGGCGGCACCACCATATCACCAGCGTGCCACCAAAACCGAAACCACCGTCAGCAGCAGCTCCTCACAGCACAATCAATAACGATTTGATGAGGGCTCCTTTTGGCAGCAGGATGCGAGTATCCAATCCACCTAGGCCATGGCCACTTAATTGTGTGTATATGTGTGCATGAAACGAAAGCGAAATAATAATGAGGGTAATATTAGGCGGTGGCAGGGGAGTGTAGTTTAGTGAAACAAAATAAGAAATTGAACCAGCTACGAATTGGAGTATAACAAATTTTTGTTCTCGTCTTTGTTTCCTCTTTTATACTCGCAAAGAGGGTTCTTTAGTTTATCACAGAACTTTGCAACACGTGTCAAAGGTTTTACTAAAGTTTTGCAAGCGAAAACCTTTATTTTCACATGAGTTACTACAAAGAACGAAAACATTGTAATACCTTTAAATACCTTTAATTTACAATTGAATTTTTAATAACAAATAATGGTTGATTTTTATTCGTATGGTGGAAACTTTTAATCGTGAAAGAATTAAAAGTTTATGGTTCTTTGAAATTATGCTTTTAATTTATGATTCATCATTCAAATCGTTAAGAAAGATAATGGTAATTGCTTCTTGAAAACATGCACTTTATTTCATGCTACTTTTGTACTGAACAAATATTATAAATGCATCAATTATTGAAAACATGTGGTGAAGATTAATAAATTAAACTTCTGACAAAGAAAATTTTTGATAATTGAAAAATTTTAAATAAATTTATACAGCCAAAACATTAATATTACATATATAAATTAAAAATTGCAATATATTTCATCAATTGAAATATTCAAAGAGTATCTCAAAGTGATTTCTTCCTTTCTGGACTATTGTGTTCGTTTTTGCTTTTGTGTCCGCAACAAAGAAAAGCAGCGAATAAAAACTAAAAGTGGCCACGTCTCTTGCCGTCCTTTTTGCTCCTGGCCAAGAGTTCCTTTTAATGTGGCCAAAACACGCAAGCCAATTTGTTGTTGCTATTGTTTGTTGTTGTTGCTGCTGTCGCTTATTTACAACCGTGGAAAACATTTATTCTACTTCTTAGGGTTATCGCCGTTGTTATTGTTTCTGCGGGCATTCATTTCGCCCTGTTTAGGGTGTGTGAAAAAACTAATAAAGGGCAATTTGGGCAATTCAAATTTGATCGTTCGTCGTTCCAACGCTGCGGGTCCTGGCTTTGGAATTTTTAATGTAATTATGACAGGCTTATTGAAATATGTGCATATGCTGGGGGAAAATGGAAAGGAAGACGGACTGTTTACCCCCTGGGCACCACCCACACCTCCTTAATTTCTACACGTGCTCGCATGTGTACACTCGCAACGAGAAGCCCTTAATCACACGCCCACACACGCACACACACACACATTTGTGCCATAGATCTTTGTTAAGTTAACGCTTTTTCTGGAAATCAAAGTAATGCAAAGCCTTGGCACAGCCACGCCCCCCTACGTCAGCTTAGGCTGAAAATAAATTGGTAGCTACTAGTGATGGAAATACCCTGTAACGAATAAAAAAATTGGCTATATAAATTGTATTATGTTTCAAATCGTGTTTTGAAAGTACATTTTCCTTTCCTAATTATAAAAAAAGGCAAGAGCTTAATGCTTTCGAACCAGATCTCCAAGATTAGGTTACTAATTAATTTTATTGTAAAGCTAAAAATTGATTTATTTAAAAAATGATTGTACAGCTACAAATTTATTTACTTCAATAATATTTTAGCCATTAAATGTTTTATTTTTATATGTTTGAGCTAATTAAGAACAGTGTTCTTTATATTATTAAAGAAACAAATAAAAAATCTCGTCGGAATTTTGAACTTGTAATGTTGTTTCAAGGGGTAATTCGAGCGCCTAACTCTCAATTAAGAAAGATTTATCACTGTTGTTATTGTTGTAAAAAGCCATTACGTTTATTTATGTATCTGTATTTTTTTCGCTGGAGTAGGAGCTTCTTCCATAGGTTGCCACGTCGACGGTATCTACGCCAAACCACCTCCACAATCTCCACCCATTTCATACTGTCTCTCGCCTCGTTTGACACTGAACGCTAAAATATTTTGTTTAATTTCGATGCCAGTCACGCATATCCTGCAAAAGGCGCTGCCCCCCCTCAACTCCGGTTGTTATTTCGTTGCTATTTTTAAAGTTATCTATAAACATTTTGCCTTGAATTTAATTTTTACGATTCTTACAAGCTTTTTACTTTTTCAGTCGCGCTTTAGGCGATTTCCGGGAAAGCAATAATTACATGGCTGAGGTGTAGGTGTTGTGTAGTTGCCGCAAGGAATGGAATGCTAATGGAAATTGCCTTTAGTGCCCCCGCCCATCTATGTATATTTGGAAATTTATGATTTTAAAAATTCCACCGCCGTCGTCTCTGCGTCGACGTTGCGACGTTGTTGCCTCGTTGTCGCATAAAGCCAACGCCCAGCAGCTAAGCAAAAACAAAAAGGAATTCTATCTTAATGAATTTGACCCCCAGTGTCAATTTAAACTGATTAAATGGCCAGACCCGAGAGCTCAGCCCTCTCATTCGCTGCCAGATGAGTGAGAAAAATGGGGACGGGGCGCACCGAACAGTGTGTCGTTGGCGGAAATGTTTCTCTCGCTGTTTTTGTATTTCGTTATTTTTAATTTTGTAATTGAAACATTTTCCATACCCCCATTTGTTTACACGTTTCAAATACTTTTACGTATTTCGGCATTATAGACTGCAGACAATGCCAAAAACACAACGCGGGAGAATCTGTTTTTGGCACGGGAATTCCAAACAATTTACGCACATTTAAATTGGAAAGCCCACATATATGTTTCGATGTATTTATATATAATTTATTCCATTCGTTTTTTTAAAAAAAAAATTTTTTTTTGCTTTGCATTTTTGTCACGCAACAAATCTGCGCTGAAGTGCAGATGTTTTTGGGGTGAATTTTTTATTTGCTTTTGACTTTTTGAACTCAATTCATGTGAAAATAAGCTGATTTATGTGAATGTTCTGGGGCGTAATATTTTATTTTATTCCAGCTTCAGGCTTGTGCTCATTTTTCAAATAAATGTTATGGAAAATATTTGTTCATATTAATCTATAGTAATTTGGTTGAAGTAAGCTCTCAACTAAGCTCTCTTATCAAAATATTATACAAATATGACTATTTCAAATGGCAAACTAATTTGCCGCTTGTAAAAAGTTACCAGACCGCAGGCTAAATTAAATAAATCTGCGTGTGACGCGAACATATATATCATAATGTTAAAGAAAATCTTATTGTGTATTATCTAATAAACGTTTTTTCTCTTTTTCTTTCAGGTATGTTCAACATAATAAATAATTGGGAAATCATGTAAAAAACCACCCTAAATACTTAACTAACACAACCCTTAGTTACGTAGGACTATTTGAATGCTATCGGTGAATCTTTTATTAATGTTTTACTGGACTTTTTTAAGTACTTTTTAACAATAGTCATTTGCAGCTGTGCTATAAATCATGTTATTGCCAAAATGGCGATCAACTATTCGCTTCACCATTACCTAGCTTTCTTTCTTACATTTTTGTACAAGACTTCTATATGCGGAAATAGCTGAAAGAAAGGTATAGACTGACAATCTTGAATGAATCATTCACTACGCCTTAATTCCACATAATTCTACAAATTAAAATGCTGTACTGCATGTACGGTACCATTGCCATTGGTCGCTTAATGAGCAAACTGCTGCCATATCGACAACGTCTGGAGTCTAATTTTAGATGCCTTTGGCCTCCGACTTCAGACTGCCAAGGGATCTGGAATAGGCTGTTGTTTGTGCTTCTGTTTAACCATAAGGTTGTGGGGTTGAGAAATATACACTGACATTTTATTTGAAAATAATTTGAATGCAATAGGTTTTTATTAATTAAAGACTCCGTTTTTCTAAAGGTTTTCATTTGACCACCAAACGATAACTCAATTAAAAACATCTGTAGGTTTCAGTTATCTTAATATTCTGTTTTGAAAAGTGTTTCAGATTCTGTTTAAGGAAATCTTAACTATTGTTGATAACTAATTAGCGATAATTGTTAATTTTTATAGGTATTAACGTACCATAGGGTGCCTTATTATAAAATATATGTTTCTCTCTGTGTGGTGTAGACAGTCAAAAACGCAGCATGGGGTTGTCTGCTTCAAGAGCAGCAGAAAGGCAGAAAAAAGGAAAATAAACACACATTAAACGGGGAATAGGGGCTGGCAAAGAGGCAGAGGAAATTTTATTAAAGAGGTAGCCGGAGCTGCGATGGACGAGAACACTCCATACACAATTACGACAAATCCACAGCTCTCTCGGTACTCGCCACTCGGAATCCCCCCAACTCTTGGGTGATAATGCGAACGAACCCCAGAGAACTCAGAGAAACTCGGTGCTCGGGGATAAAAATAGACAGCAGAAAGGATATTGTAGCAATGTGGAGGAACTCTGAGTGCCAAAGAACCGAAAAGAAAAACGGAGCAAAAAAATCAAGAGGAAAAACACGGGGCAAAAGGGAAAATCTCTGCAGTCGCCATGTGTTGCATTTCAAAGTGTGTGAGTTATGGGTAGGGGGTAAATGGAATGGAAAACCCGGAGCCAAAGGAACACTGCCAGATGAGACGACAAATTACAAGATGTCGAGGGGAGACTGTACTGTGATGCTCTGCACCTGCGAATAAATCAAAATCCAGTGCAGCAAAACAAGCTTATTCCCACTAATTGGAGTCTGTACACGATGGAACTTGATAGTGCGAATTAATTTTGCAACTCTTGATTTATGGGTGTTAAAAAGAAATTGGTATTTAAAAAAAAAATAATAATTTGTCTTTCGCAAAGTAAAAAAGGTATCAGAGTCAAGTTCCCGTTTTATTAGTCATTAAATATTTTCGTTTAGTGCAATTTCGTGTGTATCTCGAGAAATCCTCTCTGATTTGGCTCCAATTACAAAGGGTCAAAGTCCAAGTACTTCCCGCATGCAAATGATGGTTGATAATCAAAATCGACTCCATATTGGCCCTTACCAAAGTCAGCCTGCTTAAAATGCATATTTTGCAAGTACTCTCATATCAAAAATTTTCAAAATATTTGCCATTGCATAATGTATGTGTGGGATGAGGGCATCAAAAGCCACAAGGCACAAGTTATAGACCAAGAATTTGCTTGAACTTGGATGGGAAAACTTAATTCAAAGGCCAGGATATGCATTACATTTTTAATTGCTTTCGATGAGATAGTTTGCTGTGAGGAGGAAGGATGGACTCTGGACTCCCAAACCCTAATGCATATTGCATTTCAATCAGATTGGATCAGACCAAGCATGCATAGTTTTGTAATTTTTAATTAAGAGAAGCATTTCTTACATGAGTATCAAGTTCGAACCAACTAGGATGTTATGTATTTAGACGAATTTTGGGAAGATAATTGGAAATCAGATAATAAACTAAACTTTTAGTATGAACAACTTTTGAGTATGAACAACTACAGGAAATCAAGTGGAATATACTCCAAATTCTTTTATTTGATGCATCTCCTGAAAAGTTTTTTACAAACTTTATGCTTCATTTATTTAGTTAGACCGTAACCTAAATCTCTGTCTAAACAACATTTTTTATCATACCAAAAGTTCGATTGCAGTTTTTTTCCAGTAAAAAAAAAACTTCTTGCATGTTCTAATCCAAAAAGTTTTGTGTAATTTTCACTAAATTTACTTCCCACTCTGGAACTGTTTTCATGCAAATAAATTTTAGCTCCTACACTTTAACCAAAAACAATTTCCATAAAACTCAGTCTGCCTTTGCGCAAGACCTGGGAAAGTCCTGTGAAATCCCCAGGACATTTATCAACGAAGGCTGTACCGGCAGCTTATTATTCTCCGGCCGCATTTCAATGGAGAAATTTTAATTAAGGCTGCGATGGGCGATGGTCGATGGTCTGTGTCCACTCACCACTAAATCTCAAATGTCAATGAGCTGTGGTCACAAATTTTAGCTTCCTGGCCTCCGCATCCAAAGCCATTTGTAATGGTGCACGGGGGAAAAGTGGAACTGCCACAGGCAGGTGTCGTTGTGGCCAACAAAAACAAAAAAAAAAAAATGGTGAAATCCCAGCTCAAAGTTCGCTTTCCACCCACTTATTCCCTCTAAAAATGATAAATTATCCGTAAAATTTTGCAAACTCCTGAAAATTACGCATTAAATCATGCAGAAAGCAGGAAAAACTGGGGATGCCGCCAGAGGGTCACCAAAGGGTTAAGCAGTGCCAAGTCATTGTATAGTTTACGACTGAGATTTCCTCCATTGAGGGTGGAAAGTTGCGTTTTATCGCTCGCATGAGCTGCAATTTTATTACATTTTTATATTTATTTTTTGTGTGCGCTGTTCCCTTTGTGTTTTATTTGGCCAAAATGAAAATATTTGTATGTTACCCTGTTGGTCACGTTTGCTTTTTGTGCCGGCTCGTAAATTCGGGCAAACAAACTGCAATTGCACAAGGTGAAGCATCAGCCAGCGATGAATATTCGCCCGCCCTGTTGGGCTATTTTGTATTTTCATTATTATTACCAGCCAGGTGTAGTCGTCTCCTCGCTTGGCACATATTTCATGGCTATGATTTACTTCATTGTTCAGGGCTGTTGACCACCCCAAAGCACAACAACACAGCTCGAGCAGAACAAGTGCCCAGTTTTTGGCAACGCCCTCGCAAAACCTAAGTCCACATCATCATCATCATCATCATCGAAATGTTTGTTTTGGCCCCTTGGACTTGGGTCAAAACTATAGTTGAGACATGAACCTAATTTACTGCCTGAGTGCCTTTCATGCTGTTTGGCCTGGCCTTTTACGAAGAATTTTCAAATGTCTTTATCTCGTTGGCTTTCGTTTCCTTTTAAAAAGCATACTTTTAGCCAATAAAACTCGTATAAAATACACAAAGCTAGCCAGATTTATGTATGTAACTTCAATTGTGAAGTGGAAAATACTTTAAATACTGTGTTTCAACAATGTTCTTATTTATTAAAAGCTCACTTTTAATTATTGTGTACCACAAAAATTAAGTCGGAAATAATGTACTTTTCTAATACATAAGAATAAAGCTATGCTTTTTCGATTTAAAGACTACCATAAATCCCAACTTGCTATAATTTTTGGTCACATTAAAGTCAAACCACGACTTTTTTATGGCTTCCTTCGCCATAACCCTTTAATTGCTTAACGCTTCGAATTACAAAATTGGTTGGTTAATTGCTGGGCAACCTGGCTGACCCACTAGAATGTCAATCGATGCGAATATCGGAAGTTCAAAAGCCTTAGTTAACGTTTGCTTAATTGCCAGTGAAGGCAACCAGGCCCACGCCATTTTATCAGTCAGTTGTGAAAGAGGGCAAACGCACTTCATGTTACCAGGATGCTTGAGCATCCTTCGAGCCACTTGATACCCAACCCCCTCACATACACCCCCCCACACACTCAGTCAGCCAGATAGACAGGCTCTTAGTTTTTAATGAAGGCTCATCATCAACAATGTTGGCCCATAGAGGCACACGTAAAGGCAAGGTAGGGCTGCTAACCAATTACTTAGTCATTGCAGCCATTAGGGCAAAACAGTCGGGCGGGATAATTGACACTCCAGCAGCAAGGATAACACCACACCCAACCGAAAACTATCGCCAGTACTTGCTAGGCGTACGAACACTGGATAGCGAGGAGAATATTCCCCTGCGGGTCCTTAGATCGCCCTGCTCCTCGGGGTCCCTATCGCCGCCCTCCCCCGCCCCATCCATTTGCTGGCAGGTGAGCTGGTGCTTCTCGATATTCGGATCGTAGCAGATATTGTGGCGCCAGAAGGAGGAGGTCATGTCGAAGTCCACTGCATTGATGGGCGCCGCCATGCAGACGACCACTATTTTGTCGCGGCCCTTTTTCGAGAGCTCCGCATCCTTGCACATTGTTATCAGGACATGTGAGTGCTCGTTGGGCTTTAGGATTCCCCAACGGGGTCGCACAGAAAACTTGCCATACACTGTAGTTTGCACCTGGTGGAATAATATAATATATATTTTATAAGAAACAAAATCATTCGAGTAAAAATTTAGAATAATCATCACCTTATAGGTCACAGACTTTTCGGATACATTTCTTATGGTGATTTCTTGCCTGTTGTTTGATTTGCAAAAAGTTAATGTTCCATGCGGTGAGACTTCCAGAAATTTTTCAGACATATTCGTTAAATACTTTGTGTAGTTTTTGGAAAAATTACTTAAATTACTTAGACATTTACCTAAAATTTTATAACTAATATTTTCGCACAGATTGTGGGAAACCTACTAAATTTAGATACAATGAAATTAATTTACATATTGTAAAAAGCCTGCTTAGTTATGGAAAATATTAACAGCTAAAAAATAACAATAATTAAATTTGTTTTTTTTTTTATGATGAAAGGACAAATAGGATAATAGCATAAAGCTAATGAAAAAAGTCCGTTTAACCTTGTACCTTTTTCATTTACCTTTGAAAATTTAATATTGCTTTCTCAAAAACCACGATAGGCGGAAATCCAAATCCTTTCTTTGGCTCAATTTCCAACATAAATCCCCTCAGAGTTCTTAACCCTTTCTTACCTTAAGAGCCATAATAATCACCTTTTGGCCACCGCATTGCAGAGGCTCCTTTACACACAATTGACCTCGAATGTGTGGGACCAAGTTGTGGGCCACGTATTAATTACATTTCAACGGTCGCCGCTCAAGCAAATCAGAAAATCCGGCCAACGCCGACAACTACAACAATCAACATTTACGGCCAAACAATTTGCTTTCGAAACAACAAAAGGGGAAACAAAAGTTCCCACACACACGAGAGCACAACACACTTTGGGTTTTGAGTTGGGCATTGCAGAGGCTTCACAATCCTTGGCCAGTCGAGCATTTTGAGCTTAGCCGGCGCTTAGGCTAAATGACCAACCGGCAGTTGGTAGTAGTATGTAGTCCAGTAGCCAAGTGACCATTGGCCAGTCCAACTGTTGTTGGACAACAACAACAACAATAAGCAGTAAAATTAATTGATTTACAAGTGTGAAAATGCGCAGAGCGAGACAGGTGGCAAAGCCAGTGGGTCATAACAATAACGCCCGACTGAGAATGGGAATGAAAATGAAAACGAACCGTAAGAATGCGCATTTAGTTCTAGCTTAGTTCTGTGTATAAGCATACAGAGTGTAAACTAAAATCCGCTTAACGGTAATTGCCGTACCATGCCCACATTATTTACCCTTTAATTACAGACGAAAAAATTCTAAAAAGAAAATGTATTGTAATTCATTTAAATTAGTTTAATGCAAAATTTGAGGAAATAAAATTAATTCTTGGATGGGTTACAATTTAAACATAAGTAATTTCAAATATTGCAAAAATTTAATTGGGTGGTATATAATTGTTTAAAATTAAAAGATTAGATTTGGTTCTTAATTAAACAAATTCTATAATATTTTTTAATTTTTTTTTTTTAATTCACTTTTTTCCTTAATAAATATAAGGTTTTTCCTCTAACCCCAGAATAAGTAAATAAATCAAATAAAAATTGCGCAATGTAATTAATTTTCCCAGGTGTAGCGTTATTTTGTCGCGTGCTCTTTAAAGCCAACTTAATGGGCCCCCAGGCCACGCCCACTTCCTGCACCTGCTACATCCATAAATTGCGGGTAATTTTGGATTTCTTACTTTTTGAATGTTCACAAAGCTCATTTATATTTCATAAACTCAAAGGTTGTGGGGGGTTGGGGCAATGGGTGGCCGGAAGTAAGCTTTTGTTTTTCAGCCGTTAGTTCCTTCCGCTTCGACTGCTTGTTTATTTGCCTACATTCTGTTCCGTTCTGTTGTGTTTTGTTTTTGTTTTGATTTGTTTGTTTGGGCCTTGTTTTCCGAGGCAATTTAATAAGCGTCTTGGGGCTTTGCGTGTTTTTTTTTCGGGGACCGTCGAAAAAACCTAAAGGGTCTTAAAGGTTTCTATTGAAGAGGTGTTTCCCATTGATAGGATGGCATTATTTGCCTTATTTATTGTTGACTTCGTTGGGCGTAGGAGGGCGTGGCCAGAGGACAAATATTGTTACTCTGATTGCATTTAATGTCTAAGCGCAAATCAATCAATGGCAACAACAACAGATAGCGTCTCGATTTCACTGCAATCGTTGCAATCATGAGAGTCGTTTATTTGTTGCGAAATCGCAGCTAAAATGCTGTTCAATTGCCGTCTAGCTTTTCGGGTGTAATTCTATAGAGACAAGTGAACTCGACTTTTGCCCACACAGAGAAAAAAAACGTATTAATAGCAATTATGTTGAAGCCATTTGATGAGAAATAAATGAGCTTATAATGACCAAGGGTTCAATTCCTGGGGGAGTTGAATTATGCCTGTATCCAAACAGCATGTAATTAATATGTAAAGGATGTGAATAAATAAGCTGAACAATGGTAAACAAATATCGGTATACACAACATTTTGGATAATTTGTTCTTATCATCTAAACAATTATATTTATCACGATGATCAAAGGTCAAAAATCTTATGAAATGTAATAAAAGTTGTATTAATATGAACTGTGAAGTATAATAATTGTTCTACTAAAGTTTTTATTCTTTAAATATCAATTTTTTGTCAAATTAAAAACTTTTCACTTATTGAATAACATGTACTGATGTATCTTGTACTTATGTATATAAGAATCCCCAAATTGAGAATTCTTTTCCCAGTGCAATCCTTTAAGTATATATGAACCTCAGCGTAGATGTGTCACTGTAATGTGATATTTCCGTCTTGATTGTCCTTTTGGTTCAATTGACTATTTCAGTTTCGTACTTCATCATTCCGTTTTCGATGTAAGAGTCAAAAGGAATTTGGCCACTCGATAATCGCAATCCAATTAAAAGAGAAAACTTGAAAAGTGCAGTCGAACATCAAACATGCTGAGTTTTCATACTTCTGAGTGGTCCACGTATTTAGCATGGGTCTCGCATCATTTCCAATGATATCCGCAGCTGCAGCCCTTTGGACACGCTTTCATGATGCCTGTTAGCCCATGAAAGAAGCCACATCAAAATATATACTTAGGCCAAATAAAAGTAAAGTTTTATCTCTCTCTTTTTTCTCCTGTGATGTTTTTTGATGTTGCGCCAATTGACAGGGCCTTTAATTTCTTTGGTTTTTTCCTCTAGTTGCTCTTTATTTTTGGTTTTTTATTTCCTTTGGTCTTGTCAACGCATCGTTCGGCTGCCATAATTCAAGTCTTTCTGTCTGTTGGTGGCACGTCGTTTGCATAGCCAAACATTTGCTCTTAAATAAAAATTTATTTGGTATTTGTGCGAGTGTTTTTTTTTTTCACTCACATTTTGCCTTGTTTATTGACAAGTTGAGGAACGTGAAGATCTCTTCGCTTTTTGTTTTATGTACTATTTTTCTTTGGACTCTTTGTGTGCTTTGGATATTTGTCTTCATTTATTTTTATTGATTTTTGTGCTACCGCCGAGGGTTTCGATGCTGATTTAGTACCTATATGTACGATGGTAGACTGCGAGTGGTCAATGGCCAATTTTGTTTTCATTTGCTGAGCCAGTGAATAATCACAATGCATTTATCTATCGACCTTTTCGCACACTTTCCCCCTCACTCGCACAGTAGCTTTTCAATTATTTAATTTTCCACTCACGTTTTTGTTAGTTTTTCACGTAGTTTTTCATTGGCCCTCAAGCTAAATGCGACAAAAGGAAAATCCCAACGAAATTTGGCGATAAAAATCTCCGAATAAGAAGCGAACTAAAAGTGCATCTTCAACTCGGAGGCGGCGACATTCTCACGTTTCCATTGGCATTAAGGTTTAGTTGATCGCCTCCGCCATTTAAAGGGGGCTGAAAGAGGGCTTACCAAATGCACTCAGATATATTTGGTGTAATAATCACCATTGTAAAATATAAAGGAATGCTTTTGTGATGATTCGATGAACAACAAATATTACATCTTTAATGAATGACACATTTTTGCCTTGCAATATAACATTATATACCTGGTGGTTATATACCATTTTAGTAGTTACTATTCTATTGAACTTTTTTCCCAGTGTATGTGTGGGTGTGCGCTACTTTTTCCCATTCACTCGCTTCATGCTTCATTTGGCAAAGCTGCAAGGCAATTGATGACAGACTCGGAGTTGGAGTTTCGACTTTGGGTAAGGCAGCATAAATTCCATTTAAATGGCAAACCAGTCCTCAGCGCTGCAACATCATCATCATCAACTCACAGCCGTGATGCATCTTTAGCTTCTTCAGGTTGGGCCATTAACAACTATGGAAACTGCTATGTGGGCAGCCCAGTGACACACTAAAGTGCCACCTAAGAAAGCAGCAAAAAATCTTATTTTTTTATATTGAAAAAAAAAAATGTCTGCACGAGGTAACAGAAACCGCATTTAAATGCTGGGCTGCAGTTCAAGTTTCGCTTTTGGTTTTTGCAGATGCGCAGGCATGTCGTCCCCTTGTTTTCCCCTTCTATATCCCGATTTTCAACCAACCGGTTTTATGGCTTGGCCAAGCTTGCCTAAGGCCATCTATTCTTCTTTTTTTTTTTTTTTTTTTTGCACTTTTCTGGTTGGGTTTTAGCCGTTTTCCGTTGCCAAACGTTTTGCCGTTGTTGTGGATATTGCTGCTGTAGGCACCTGCATTTGACGTTTTAGGTTTACCGTTTTGCAGTGGCAGTTTTCTACTGCTAACCTGGTCAGTTATTGCCCGCTGCTCTGGTCTGCCGAGGCAGTAATTTCATTCATAAAGTTTGCTTGTGCCAGCGTTTCGTAACTTTAAGGTTAATGGACAAAAATGGTCAAGCAATTCAGGAAAGTTCGCTTAGAGGCCATGACTAAAAGTTATTTGGTAGTGATGGGCAGTTTCCGATTGCATCCTAAAAACTAGAATATAATTTTTATATACAACAATGCGCTCTGTGACATTCCGGCTTCATTTTTAAAATAAAAGGCAATTGAAATTCGTAAAATAAGTGAAAATCAATTGTAAACCGAAACCGAAAATAAGCCACCAATCTCTCCCTTTAATTATCATAAAATCACGGAAACGGCGAAAAGCCTTTGAAAGAGCTGGGAAATTTGATCAGTTTGATTGAATATTTGAATGTAGTTATGGGGCATTGAAAATGGTCATAGAAAAATGTTTAAATAATGGTATTTTATCCTTGACAACGTGTTTCCACGCTTTGAGCTGAGTCTTAATTATAGACAACCAGCGTCGGGCTTATTGCATTACAGTGCTCATTACGTATACGAGGAGTGTGACGTGCTTTTCATTAATTTTCCACCCACCCAACCCCTCTCAGATGTCGCGATGATGTAGTGTTTGTCTTATTAAAAGATGCAGAGTGGCGAACATGGCATTTTGTGTATTTTGAAATAAATTTCCGTTCTGTTGATTTGCGAAACACATGCACAGGCACAAACACATACACTAGAATTTATATCTTGCAGTTCGTTGTTGACACCCGCATACTGCAATTTCAGAGCCAGAGCAATTTCTACAGTCATATTACATGTCACAACACACACACACACACACACACACACACACACACACAGTGATCCCTTCGCACCTGAACTTCCTTCTACAGTGCAACACGCTTTCGCTGTAATTTCCTGTTGGCAAAAACTGAAACTGTCACAGGCAGAAAATCTCTCACTCTTGTGCTTGTGTGTGTGTGTGTGTGTGTGTGTGTGTGTGTGTGTAGTGTCCTAATTTGCAAAGGACCAGCTCTCTAGTTTAATATCCTTGGCTGGCAATGCCGATTGCAATTGCCATGTAAATTGATTTGGCACGTGCTGTATGCCTTCCGTGGCAATTATGGGAATGTGACCTTCGACCAGGCCGAAAAACTTGACCGGATCAGATCTCTCCCAAAATAGGCAGTGACATATTGCCCTGACATCGATATAATACTTTCCAAAATGTAATCTGGGCGACAGACGTGACCTGCATCGACCCACTTGCTAGTTATCCGCCTATTGAGCAATCACCAAAAATCAGTAGAAGTTAAACAAAAGCCCAAAGAGACTAGACTTTAATTCAAACAATCGGTTGGCGCGTGTTAGGCAAATTTTCAGTTTCAATTGGCATCGGTTTTTTCTATTTTTTTTTGGTTAGTCGTTTTTTTTTTTTTAATTGGCATTCGCGGCATGAGCCAAGCAACCGAGTTGGCCCGGCTTTTTAACGAGCGTCGCCCCAAATTTGCCATTGCATTGTAGACCAAAATTGGCGCTTCGATCGCTGAATTGCGTCAGCGATTGAGCAATTGGTCAAATGGTTTCTGACTGTGTCAGGTTCAAACTTGGGAGTCGGCATAGGAATACGTTATTGGTAATGGTAATGCTAATTGAAACGGACGCACTCGGCCAAAAGACTTTTGGTTGGTGGAAAGTACGCAGTCAAAGCACACGAAAAAATTTCACTCGCCATTCACGTCACGGTTTATTAATATTCCGTTGATGTAATGCGACTGACACCGCACACATAATTTATATATAATTTGGTCTGACTTCTGACAAGTGTGGCAGCCATTCGGGTTTGTTTAGTTTCTGTCCAAATATTTTGGTTCAATTTAAGATAACATTATTCAACAACACGCTTTGAGAATTTTTGTGAATTTTTATGTTACTTAAAAAAAAAAAATTATCTACGCCGAAGATCAAAGTGGATTTTTGTTTTAATATCCCAAATGTTATAATTTAATTTACGCTTTTACATTACCAAAAGTACCATGCTTTCAACTTGTTTTTTATATATATTTTTTTAAAAGCACAGTAAACTTAGAATATTTTATAATTTTATTTTTATATGGTGCCCTCTTAAAATGTGAAAATTTTCTGGTTGCTAATGTTATTATAGTTCAATCACTTTCCAGTTTTGTTCGTTTTTAAAATGCATTTCCCAGCGTGATTTTTTCAGGCTTCCCCCACAAATTTTTGTACGCATTTTTCTTTCATTATTTATGTTTATGTAGATATATATTTTTTATTTTTTTTTTCGGCGTCCATCAATCACTCTCTGTGGAATGTGTGACACACTTAAGCGTAACGCATACGCAGCGTGTGCTGCCAAAATGCAATATATTTAATGAGAATGGAAAATTGCTCTAATATTTTTTCTGCATCGAACCAACGAAAAAATTGCTGGTAGACAAAACGCTTGAAGGCGGCCACTTGAAAGCGCAGCGAGCGAAATTGTTGCAAAATGGAAACGTAAAGTGTTTTGTTGAAAATTCTCCAAAAACAACAGTAGCGAAATGTAAACAAAAAGCGATGGCAGTTGGCGCTGGCCCCAGTCAATAAAACAGAGCCAGCTGCCGAAAATTTTTGTTGCCTGTTTTTTTTTGTTCTCTTATTTTTATTCCTGCAGAGTAACTACAAATGCAAATTGCCAGGGCCGCAGTGCTGAACGAAATATTTGCCATGTAAATATGGCCCCAAAAAAAAAGTATATATAAAAGAATATACTTTCGTCCTGGTCCGGTCCTCTGTTCAAGAGCAATTAAATGAAAAATATTTGCGAATGCAGCGAAGTATTTGCCTCAAGTGCTGTGACCCCGCCTTCGAAATGGTTGACAGAAAATTATAAAACTTATTGGGAGTTGTTAAAAGGAGTTTTTTAAAGGCGAAAGGAGAACTTCAGGCAGACGCAGAAAGCAATCCAGACAAACACACACGCAGACTCATTAAGAGAAGAAGATGGTGGTTCTCAAGTGCAAGTCAGCACATTCCCTACGTCAGCAGCTGTCGGAAAAGCAGGGGAAAAGTGGAAGAAAAACATTTTCATTGGCACAACGGAATGAATTTTCATACAAATTTTATGTAAATTCAAGATGTCAAGTTTTTTTTTGCACGCGCTGTTTAGTTGTACGTTTTAATACACATATATGTAGGTGAAGTATGTATGAGAGTGCGCATATATCATGGGGTGGCCAACGTGGCGGATGAGCAACATGAGCACCAATTTGCACTGCGGATTATGTCACGAAATGGGGAGGGGGGTAATGCCAGGGCAGAGATACTTGCACCTCGCCGAGATGTCATATGTGGCTTGCATTTAATTAACAAGCTAATTTTTCAAAGCGCAAATCGCCGAGAAGCCGAAAGAGAACTCACACAAATATGACGACTGCAATTTGATGGCCGGTGCCAAAAAAAATATAAATAAAATAAACCAAACAGGCATTGATGTGTACGTATTTTGCGGGACGTTGAAATAGCTGCTTTATGGCCTGCTTGCCAAGATAGATGAACTGTGTTCATCGAATGAAATAGTTCAACGTCTAGGCATTTAAAATCGTTTTTGGTATTTTTAAACTACACTAATTAAACGAACTAAACTACAACAGTCTGTTTTCGCAATCAAATGTCATGTCAGACACAAAACGTTTCTTAATTGAAAAGCAAAAATATGTTGCTGCATTTAGCATTTAAATCGTCCACTTACCTGCGTTTCTGTGACATTTGCATTAAATCGCAAAATTAATAACCATTTCATGTAAGCAGTTTGGGGTAGAAGCAACTTATTTCCTTGGCTAAAAACATATTAAAATGCCACTCACACGATAAGCCCCGTTCTTGCCATTTTAGCACCCGCAAAAATATATCCTGAAAAAGTTTCCTTTTGCCTCAGCACACTGTTGTTGTGTTTGCTCGTATATGTGTATATGAATTTAGCCAAGAACCAACAATAAGCTGCAAATTTTGCATATTTCATAGATGCTGACAGAGGTTGGGTTGGAAATCCGGGCGAGACAAGCCAAATAATGGCAAAAATTTATACAAATAAAACTGACAATTTAAAGCGCATTTTGTTATACCCCCTAAAACCCAACGAAATCCTGGCCCACATCCTACCTGTTCGTCCGTCTGTCTGTGTCCTTTGTCTAACCAAGAGCTTAATACGGAAAGCTGTGGACCAGCACCCGATGGGGTTACCACCTGAAAAATAAACTACCTGGATTTAATTTTCCACTTTTACGGCACAACCAGACACACACAAATAGGAAAATGCTTAGCGTCTGCGTGGAGCAGGAGGGGAAATAGGAAGCCCAAGTAGAATGAAAAGTGTCTCCGGGTAAAAACTAATACTCATAATGTTCATTTTAAATGTGCACTCGAAAATATTGTTCAAGCGCAGCCCTTAAAATGTAGTGTTAACTGTTGAAAGGAGTTTATTTTGCCGACTTGTGGTGCAGACTTTAATTAGATATTTTAGATAGAGGACGTACCATTATAGCCTTATTTGAATGTATTTATATAAACAAATTTTAAATAAAATAAACAAATTCTTTAAAGACATCAAATTTACTCATGCTGTTAAAGAATTTTTGTATTTATTATGATTAAGGTCTAGCGAAATAATGTAAATAAAAAATATAATAAATATTTGGCAGTTTTAAGAATGTTTGAAATAGTTCAAATAATTTATTGCTAAAGTGTGCTGTACATCCAGAATGCTTTCTAAAAAGAACGTTTGACATTTTATTATGATAACTAACTCAAAATAATATACGTTTACTTTCTTTTAAAAAACTGTATACAAGAATGGGGTGAACGTTGTCTTTTGACATTTATCGATCTTTTGGTTTCTAATATACTAGCATACTTTAAGATTTGGAACCGTTTGATACTTCTGTATTATTCTCTTCAGAAAATGTTATTTGTTTTCAATAGATATTTAGGGCGATTCTTTTTTTTTTGTTGAGTGTACAATGGGGGATACTTACACTTTTACGACCATTACTAATCCATGAACCCATCTCTCTCTCTCTCTGCTTCTCTCCCCCGTTTTCTCTCTCTCTCTCTCTCTCTCTCTCTCTTTTTGTATTCCTTTCTGGATATGCAGCACATGATGCAGGCGGGCGTGGCGCCTTTCCCGGGCGCTCCGGCCGGCTATGCCGCCGCACCAAATCCGGCAGCGGCGGCTGTTGCAGCAGCGGCCGCCGCCCAACAGCAGCAGCAGCAACAACAACAGCAGCAGCAGCAGGCCCAGCAACAACAACAACAACAACAGGTGACCGGTGGACCGCCCACAGCGGCCGACAGTCTGTCAATGGCGGTGGCAGCAGCCGCAGCCAAACAGTCAGTTGAGCCAGTGACCCAAATAAAAACGGGAGGCGGAGGCGAGGCCGCAGGAGCTGTCAACAACAACAACAACAACAACAACAACAGCAGCACATCTGGGGCGGGAGGAGCGCCAGGATCCGCCGGTGGATTGACCACAGAATATTCAACTGGATGTGGGGGCGGTGGTGCATCCGCGGCCAATTCAGCGGTGGTGGCCACCAGTGTTTCCGAAGTACACGTTTCGATGTACATGCAACAGAAGGTGAGTCGAGTTTGCCTGGCTAATTGTTTGACCTTTCCTTTTGCCCACCCACAAATCCTCGCCCACTCACCCACTTTTCATACACCCACAACTCGCTCGATCTCACTCTGTTTGTGTTTGTGTGTGTTTGAAATGCATTTGTAGCTGTGTTTGGTTTTTGGCTTTTGGGTTCGCTTCGGTTTGGTTTGGTTTAGTTTGGTCTGCTTTGGTTTTTGCCCCGCTTTGATTTGGTTACGCACACTCAATATACACAGATGCCAGCACATGCCATTACAAAGATAACAACACTACAATAAAGATCAAATTTATACCAACTTATGCCTAAACGGACTAATATTTTAATTTTATTTATAAAGGGTTCAGTTTAAGTTCATTTTGAAATACTTAAGTTATAAAAATATATCTGATTTAAACCAATTTCTTGTGTTATACCAAGCCATTCAATTAAAATAGTATTATAGTATATGAAAAACAACCTGTTTTTTAAAAATAGTTCAGACATTTAAATTTTTTAAATATTTGAAGGTTTTATCCAAGAATGTAAAAATAATTATGATAACATACATTTTTTATTTATTGTTCCTTAAAGTAATACTTTTAACAGAAAAAAGTTTATTTCAATGATACAAATGACTTTTTAAAATTCTTTAATAACTTTAACTTTGTTTTTTAAATACGGATTTATTTTTAGCTAATTTTTTCTCAGTGTAAGCCAGGGCATACAAATACACGCCGTGCTTGTTATCGCTGATGCACCTGGTCGTGTTTAGTCTGTATTTGTTGCCGGTGTGAACGCTTTGCTTTTGCATTTTTAATTGCAGCGAGCAGCACAGAGAAAAGTGCCAACAGCAAGCAACACTCACGCACCTTGGCATACACAAACACACACGCATTCGTACACCCACACACACTAACTCACTGACTCACCTGTATTTATTTGCGATGGGCGTTTTATGTAGCATACTTTTTGTGGCTGGTGCTCGCTTACGTTTCTCATTTGACCCTGGAGCTGAGTTTCAGTATGCTTTGTAGTTTATTGTTTCTTCGCTTCTAATTAAAAATTGACTGTAGCACACACAACACCATCAAGTTGCAAGGGGTTTCCTAGAACATCCCCAACCTTGGTTGCATCACACAAACAAAATATTATACATATATTTCACCAAACAAAAATGTTTTTAGCATTTTCAGTTTAGTAACTGGGGAATCGAAAGATTTTGGCCCTAACCAGTTGAATAAATACGAATTCCTGTTTGGCTATTTACCAAGAGATATTTGCTTATGAAAATTGATTCGTTCATTTGAATAATTTAACAGATGGGAGCAGTAGTTGTATTTTTCAAATGGAGCCTAACTAAGCACACATGCGGTTTGCATTTAGTTGGAAGTGAATTCGTACCTTGCAGGTGTTATAAATGAGCAAATATTGAATAAATTGAAATAAATAGTTTGTTCTTATGTTGTATTTCAACCTTTGACTTTCACGTTATTCGCAATTAATTAAATAATGTTCACATATAAAACAATGCGTATACGCCACGTGGAACAATATGAAATCTCACACCTTCAATAGCTTCACTGTTTTTGTTACTGTTGTTTGCTTGGCCTGCGGCAAAATGCATCGTAAATGCCAATTAATTTTATACTTGAACATGGTTTGAGAATTTAATATGCTTATTTATGTACAACAAAAGCTTGCGGTTAGTTAAAGCAAATGGGGTGAAAAATTCTCAGCAAATTTAAATATCATATCCAAGGCTTAAGTCACTTGAATGTGCAATAATTCGGGTCAACAGAAATGTATTTATTTCCACTTGCCTACAGTTTCAATTGCTAAGACAATTTAATTTAACCAAATGTTTATCAATATGAATTGGCCAAACAAAAAACAACAACTACTAAAATGGTTGTCAAAATTAAACAAATAAATTATAGATGATGCAGAAAAAGGAAACTGCTACTAAAGAAAATTATATAAATCCAATGAAAAAACAAATGTGTCATAGTTTAAATAATTTAATTTAAAATCCTCCAAAGTCTAAACATTTCTATATTTTATTCATGTATTTTTATTATGAAAACATTTCATAAAAGAACATTTTTTTTGTATTCTTTAATGTGAATTATTTTATTATTTAATTGTATCAATGTTCTTACTAAAATATTATTTACTGTAAAAATGGTTTGGTAGTCAAATTGTTTAAATATTTCACATCGCAAGAAAAATATTTTAAGAAAAAAAAATTTGTGTTCTAAAAATACTTAGATACATTTTTTGGGAAATTTTACTTCGTTTAGGAATGGATGATCGTAAACAAGCATTTAGTTTGTTAACCACTCTGCATTTTGTCATGATTCATTATACTTATATCTATATATATACACAAATCTTTATATGGTAAATGTAACAATTATATATTCAAGGCATGTTTCAAGCAATTAAGCAGCTGTAAAACGGTTGAGAGTAAAAAATTAAGCTACCCATTTAAGAAAATTGTTGGTGTTGGTCGCCTGCCTGTCTGCCTATCTGGTTTTTTAGTCCACATTCACACTCTTTCTCTTAATCCAAGTCCTCCACAAAACACACACACACACACACACACACACAGAAAAATGCAGGCTGCAACTGCAACTAAAACGCAAATCCTTGTTGTTATCTGAAAATTTATCACAGACAAATCTGTCAACACAAACACAGACACAGTACGAGTACGAGTACAATGGAACCAGCCTCGCAGAACCAAGAGTCCCAGGTCCCATTCCGCTTCCACTGACAAATGGACATGCCATGGACCAAGTGCAGCAGCCACCAGAACACCAGCAGCATCTGAAATCATCGCTGCCCCCACAAAATGTGCTCAGCATAGTGAGTCAGCTACCAACAAAAAAATTATAATAAAATAAACAGAGGAGCAAAAAAATATATGAAAGAAAAAAATAACAAATATAGAGAAGAGCCGGGCGGACAATTGAAATTTACGTGCTAGCTAGATTCTTGGTCTTACCATGTTTTCTTTTCCCATTTTGTTTTCCTATTTGTTTACCATGCTCATCTTCATTAGGCGACCAACCGACTGGCCAGGGTAAAGCTGCTTTTTGCCTCAACTTGAACTCTTTTGTAACTGAATTTTTGTATGCATTGTCATCATCAGGGAAACTTTGTTATTTATGCCTTGGAAAAGCAGATGCTGGCCAAGTATTTCTATAATTAATTGAGTGGAGAGAATTAAATTCCAGCTGTGGGTATTATCTTAGCACCGAAACGTGCTTATAGGATTTTAAATTTATTACTAAACAATATATTTGTCATCATATGTTTTAAGTTATTTTCATCGGCTTCACTAAAGTTTGTGTTCATTTCACTTTACATAACATTTTAAGTAATTTATCTAAGTTAAAATCAAATACAAATTCGTCATCTTGCCGTGCCAGGTTTAATTAAGGTTCAGTTTATAAAGTCCTGGATAGCCGATTCAATCTAAAGTTCGCAAATAAAGCCACAGAAAGTATTCAAAGTTCAAGAAATGTACCCCATTCAAATATTCAAATCGAAATAATTTAGTGCAAATTTCTTGACTTTT
Source organism: Drosophila fuyamai (assembly GCA_018153365.1). NCBI lineage: Eukaryota > Metazoa > Arthropoda > Insecta > Diptera > Drosophilidae > Drosophila > Drosophila fuyamai. The sequence continues at coordinate 10,712,951 of JAECXW010000155.1, forward strand.
GCCGGGGGCGAAAAGTTTTCAAATTTATGCAGAAATTCTTTTAATGCCGAATCAAATCCCCGCCGGCGACCTTTTTTCAGCCATGTCGCGTGCCGCACAAAAGCATTTCGATAAACTAAAAAGCGTTAAATGTCATTTACGTGTAACCCGATACCCGAAACAATAAACCCTCCACCTCCGCCAGTTGGCCATTTATGGGGCCAAAGTTTTTCACGCCATTTCACTTTGGGCCCGAAATGTTCGGTAAACATGCAAACCGAAACTGAACAAAAAAAAAAGCACAACAAACAAGAAAGGAAAGCTAACTTCGGGCGGAGCCGAAGTTGATATACCCTTGCAGAATATTCTGTAAATAATATTCTCCAAAATTATTCATATAATGCATTGTAAATACTCATAAAAATCCCAACTTCCTAACTTTAAAAACACCAAAGTTATGGCATTTTCAATCGTTCAGTTATATGGCAGCTATAGGATATAGTCGGCCGATCCCTATAAAATTTGGTAGGTCGGATTTATTGGCCAAATATAAAATTCAAAGAAAATCCCAACTTCCTAACTTTAAAAACACCAAAGTTATGGTATTTCCTATCGTTATATGGGAGCTATAGGATATAGTCGGCCGATCCTTATGAAATTTGGGAGGTCGTATTGATTGGCCAAATAAAAAAGCCATAGAAAATCCCAACTTCCTAACTTTACAAACACCAGAGTTATGGCATTTCCTATCGTTCAGTTATATGGCAGCTATAGGATATAGTCGACCGATCCCGGCCGTTCCGACTTATATACTGCGTGCAAAGGAAAGAAGGGTGTGTGCAAAGTTTCAATTCGATATCTTTAAAACTGAGAGACTAGTTCGCGTAGAAACAGACAGACGGACAGACAGACGGACAGACAGACAGACAGACGGACAGACGGACAGACGGACAGACGGACAGACGGACAGACGGACAGACGGACATGCTTATATCAACTCAGGAGGTGATCCTGATCAAGAATATATATACTTTATAGGGTCGGAGATGTCTCCTTCACTGCGTTGCACACTTTTGACCAAAATTATAATACCCTCTGCAAGGGTATAAAAATGCAAAGCGAGGAAAAAATGTGTATTGTCAGGGCGAACCAAAAATTTGTTTAGATTTATGTGTCAACAATGCGCAGCAAATTAAGTTAAGCGTTATTTCTATTGCCTACATTATGGGGCAAACGCAATCTCTCATCTTATTTTTTTTTTGCCTACTGTTCATTCCGGTTTTTATTGCATTGTCATCGAATTTGGTCGGGCTCTTTGCTCGCCTACGTAAATTGAGAATTTTTCATATTATTCCGATGCTGGGAGAAGCGGTGGTTGAAACAACAAACAATACCCGTCGATGCCAGTGCATTTTCAGTTTTAATAATGCAGAAATACAAAATGCAAACATTTCCGCGAACTCGTTGGGGGATTTCTGCACTGCGCTGTGGTGGATTGGGTATATTGCAACAGTTTGCGCGACAGTTTTATTGCATAAGTCAACACAAGTTTGTGCCACAAAATATGTACGTACGTGTATGGGGCTTCCAGGCTCCTGTTCTCCTGTCTGTCTGTGTATGTGTCTGTCCTTATTGTCTGTGTGTGTGTGCGGGGGTAGCTTTTTTTATTGGGTCAGACCCACACACATATGCGTGTGTGGCCTGCTTTTTCGCCCTCTCGCAGGATTTCCATCTCTCCCGGGATGTAAACCACTTGAAAATTGTATTTTCATTTCAATTGTTTATTTATTGCCGCACTTGTTCGCATTCGATTTGCCAGGCAACGCTGAAAATTCAACTGTAAAAAATATCAACTGCAAACAGCAACGGCAAACAGCTGGAGTACTTTTGAAAGTTTTACTAAAATCGCATTTCCACTAAATGCGATCGGAAAATTACATTTTCACTTTTTGAGGTACTTTGGTTCTCTTCTTTTGAAGCCCTATTCTGTTCCAAAGGGTTCATAAAAAATAGCTTAAATACTAGTGGATTATCTCTTTAAAGCTTTTGTACTTAAATTAAATCCACGATTTCAGGGTTTAATATAAGAAATTTCTTTGAAAAAATTAAAGTCCGAAAATATTCATATAATATGAAAGCAATCTAATAATGAATTTATTCAGGGCTATAAATAAGACTATAGAAATACAAAAAAAAAATCCTAAAATATTAATGTTAAATAGGACTATGAAGGAATGATTTAGATATCCAAAATTTCTCGAGCTTCTTAGGTACATTTTTTGGGGAACTATAGACTTTTATTTTAGCGTACCTCGCTTTCTAAATTAAAGTTTGCTTTAACTATTAGTTCTACTTTTTAAATCCGATTATTTGTTTGCGAATAAGATTTTAATATTGAAAACATTTTACTAATATACATTTTCTTTATTTTTTTGTTGCAGTCCACAGTATTGATCGCCAATGAGGCAGCAGAATCACAACAGAGCTCCGCCATGCCCAATTCTGGAGGTGGCAATACTGGCGGCGGCGGCGGTGGAGGCGGTGGCACGCCCAGTTCACCGCTCAGCAGCTCCCCGTCCAGCGCAACAGCCTCGCAGGCAGGCGGATGCGGACTAACCCTCAACGGCAGTGCCAACGAGGGCAGTATGTCCGGGGACACATCGCCGGTGGCCAGCGGCGAACCGCTCCTGCAGACGCCGCCCGCCCTCCAACAACAGCAACAACAGCAACAACAGCAACAGCAGCAGCAACAACAACAGCCGCTCCTGTGCAGCAGTCCCACATCGATGCAATCGGCGGGCACTTCAGTGACGGGCAGCTCGATAGCATCCGGCACATTGGCGGCAACCAGCAGCAGTGGAGTTGGACTTTTGCCCACCACCGGATTGGATAGCATTGCCAATATTGGAGCAGGTTGTGCCGCGGTGCCGGCCAGCACCACGCAGGTGATCGCCCACCTGAATGCAGCAGCGGCAGCGGCCAGCGGCATCATGTCGCCCACGGCCAATGTGGCCACTAGTCTCAGCAGCGCTCTAGTCCCGGCCCAGTCGGTGCCGTCGGTGGTCGCCACACTCGATGCCAAGAGCCAGCCGAAGCGGCTGCACGTATCCAACATACCGTTCCGCTTCCGGGATCCCGATCTGAGGGCTATGTTTGGGGTGGGTACAAAACATATATTGAAACTAAAATTAAATTAAGTAAAAAAATTAAATTAAGTAAGTAAAAATTGTCAATGTCAGAAATGAAATTAGAAATGCTTAAAAGTATTAGTATAAAAAGTATTCATTTATTTATTCAGCATAAAAAAAATAAATATTTTATTAAATATTAAAAATCTTCAATGTCTTAAAAGAAATTTAGAATTTAGCAACTTAGGTTCATAAACTGTATGTTTCAGATAATCCTTAAAGAAACTAATTCTAAAATCCAAAGAATTTGAACAGAAAATTGTAAAATTGTTATCAGTTGTCGATAAAGTCAAGCAGATTTTAATTATATAATTTTGCATATAAAATATATTTTGGAAGTATAAAAACATTAACCGTGAAAAAGCGTTATAAGTAATCGAACCTGTTTTTTTTTTTTTTGACTAAAATAAATTATAACTTTTATCCCACCAAAAAAGAATGCTAAAGATTTTCCTACTGGGAAAATTTACTATCCTTAAAGTTAACCCCTTGAAAACTTGCTAAAAATTAATATTTATTATTTTTCTATTCCCCCCAGCAATTTGGCACCATTCTGGATGTGGAAATCATCTTCAACGAGCGCGGCAGCAAGGTAAGTTTCGCCAAACTTTCTATCCTTATAGAGCTCGCCGTCTCCCTCTGCAGCTATACTGCCTGCTTGCTCGCTCTCGCCCCCTCTCTCTGTCTCGCTAGTGTCGCTGTCTCACTCTGCCGCCAATTGTGCGGGACATTTTGCATCTAATTGTCGCACAATTCATTTAAATTATGCACTTCAAGTATTCCCAGATGGGATGTCTTTGTCCGTCGCCAGGGCAACCTTGTCGAGCTGTCTTTTTAACAGCATTATTATGCCCGGTCCGGAGCCTGGTGAAAATAATTGCATAGTTACCATAGCACCAGGAATTGTGCATAATTCAGGACCGAAGCCCCAACACCTGGAGATGCTCGAGAAGTATTTTTTTAATATTTTTTTTTTTTGGGGCAGGACAGAAGAGCGAGTGGCGATGGATGAGTTTAGCGGGCAAAGTGGAGAAGGAGGCGTAGTAAGGAGTAGTGCAAAGTAGGGCACGTGCATGTCGCAGTCGCAGACGCCACCCCCAAAAAAAAAAAACCCCAAAATCCAAAAATTCAACCCACCTTAAACCCAGGAGTAAAAAGATGTGCCAATGGCCCCTGTCCGAAAGCATGTCCTTGGCCGCCTTGTTGATGTATTTGTAGCTTTAGCTTTATCTATTCATAAATATAATAATAATAATAATAATAATAAATATACGACTTCAACGAAACCCGAAGAAGAAGACTTTGTTGTACCAAATCGTTATTTTTTAGTTTTTTTGAAAATCGTAATCTATATACTCTATATGTTTCTTTAATTGCATGTTTGATTGCGAATGGCAGGGATTCGGTTTTGTAACATTCGCTAACAGCAACGATGCAGAACGAGCACGCGAACGTCTACACGGCACCGTGGTTGAGGGACGCAAAATCGAGGTGGGTGCATGCCATATCATATACAACTTACCAACCAACACACACCAAACACACACACACACACAGACACACCCAACTAATTTCACACAAACTATTATAAATATATCGACTCAGAGGAGTAGAAGAAAGAAATTGCTTTTCAACTTATAATCCTTGCGTGTCAGAGCGATATGGCTTTAAAAATACTTCATACCACCTTCCTTTTTTTTTGTTTTCATTTAAACCAAGGACTAGCGTACAGTGATTGATTCTTATTTGCCTTTCATTAAAAATTAATTACACATTTTTCCTTTCGCCTTCCTCTCTGATTAATGCTCACTGCGAAGGCCGCAAATAATTGGCATTTAAAATATGCTGAAAATGCGCAAAGTACGGTAAAGTTCGCCCGTCCGATGGTTGGTTAAACAAATTAACTGAGCCGCATAAAAGGCTGAAATGGAATGTTATTTCCCTGCCAAATGGCAACGGAAATCGCGCGAGTCTAATTAAGTCCTGTGTCCACAAATGGCTGCCATATATATATGTACATATATGGCGCAACCGGAAAAGGAAACGAATGTCCGTCCGCTCGCCTTCAAAAATTAATTTTCTCCGTTTTTTTCAATCGAAACAAATGAAATTTAAATAAAGTTCAGCTTTGATATAAAAAGTTTCCAATGATAATGGACTGAAATTGTAGTCTTTTTTATGTTTTATTGAAGCTTTATCAAAAAATAATCCTTGGGGAGTTTCGATACATTTTTTGAAACTTTTGTTTACTACAGCTTCTATTTTTATTGCTTTTTTTGACAAATAAAATTTTAGAAAATACTATAATTCACTGCCCTTAAAAATAGTTTAGACGCCCTTTCAACAGACACATCACCACAAACACGTTCAACACTATTTGCAAAGATTTTCGTAATTGTTAACTAACACATAATTTATTTCTACATTCTCTATACATGCGATCTTTATAAATATATATTATATATTCTGCTCATATGTGTGCATATGATATAAAAAATAAAATCTTAAAAACTCATCACCAAACCAACAACAACAACTACAACAACCACGCTCGCTGATCTATCAAAAATAAAATATAATAACCAATTGTGAAGGTGAATAACGCCACTGCACGTGTACAAACCAAAAAAGTGACAACAGTACCCAACGGTAAGTGACCCTAACACACTCACACTATTTTCCACACACACACACTACACCCACATATAATCTTACACACATTACCCACACATATATACTTATATATATATTCACATACACGGCAGCTAAGTTTAAGCCACATAATGAAACAAGTTCAAATGTTCGGCTAAGAAATGCAATTACGATGAAATGCAACAGTAGCAGCAGCAGAAGCTACGAAAATAGCAATAAAAGTCTGCTCAATTTAAGTGTGCATTGTTTTTGCTGCTATTGTTTAGTTTCTTAACATTCCTCAAGTTTTTGTTTTTTTGTTCTTCGTTGTTGTTTTGTTTGTTTGTTTTTGGAACTTTTCACATCAACTTCTTTGGTGGCCAAAAACTGAAACTAACTGAAACTGAGAAATTGAGTTGCCAGCGAATGTGTGTTTCCTAATGAAAATGTTACGATTTTTTTGTTTTCTTGGATATTTCGTTGGCAGCACACGCTAGAACATTTTCCCCGGCTCAAAGCAATCAAAAAAAAAAAACAAAAGTTGTTAACTCAAATGCCACTAACTTGCGGGAAGCCATATTCAATATACGACCCCCCCCCGCCTTTTTGTATATTTTTGTAATTTAATTTCTTGGGGTTTTGCGGCTGCCTAACTAAATGCACATTTAAGACACACCAAAGTAATATCTAATACACATCAAATTAATGCGTATTTGTGGTTTCGATTAAGTTATGTTTAATGCGTCTGCTTTGACTATGATATTGATGATGATGATAATGATTGACCAGAGTTATTTATATGATTTTCATTTTGTTTTCTCTCAAACACCCCACACAGTTGTACTGACCAAAGATGGTGCCATACCGGCCCCAGCTCTAGGTGAGCCAAATCCAAAAAAAAAAAAAACCCTAAAACCTTCACCCAAATAAAACAAAAACCATAATGAAATAATGAACGTATTTCGTAATCCTTTTTGTTTTTTTAACTTGTGTGCCTGTCAGAAAAAAATAAAACTAAACTATGACACGAATGCTCGCTGCTTGCAGCTTCCGATCCCATCCGCCCCTCTATATGTTCGTTGGATTTTAGTGAGAGGTCCTCAGATATGCCTTGGCATGTTGCACGTTAACTGTTGCTAACTGTGTATTGTACTCGCCCTCCCTTTATTGGCTGAATGAAATCAAAATTAAAACCTTCGCCTTAAACGTATCTACAAGTTAAATAAGATAAAGATTAAATCTTTCCCAGCATGTTACAAAAAAGCTCAAGAAATAAAAAAAAGGTGCCCTAAAATCTCTAGTAATTTTTATGTTTATAAAGTTGTTTATATTTATCATAAAATTATATAAAATCGTTGGAGATATAAATTTGAAATATCAAGTAAACATCAAAAACTTTGATTGTTGGAGAATTATGGGGCACCTTTTATAAAAAATATTTTAAATAAATAGGATACAGAAATCGAGGCAATATATTTTTATGAATTTCGACTTATGTAGGTGTCAATACATTTACGATTAATTCATTGACTTATAATTTGCTGTTTGAAATGGGATTTCATGAATATTAAAAAAGTCTTCTTTTTATTATCTTACACAATTCTTTTCCTTTCCCATAACATTGCCTAAATTTAACTCGAGATTATCTATAAATTTATAGAAAACTTTTTGAAATATACCTATATCCCAGTTTATTCTCCCTGATTGCTCAGCTATTTTCCGTTCTCTTTTCTGACTTGATCTCTTTATAAATACGAGAATCAAAAATATCCATCTTAAAGTTCATTCAGCTAGAAGTTCTTAGTTATTTCTTGTACCATTTGCAGTTAAGCGCAGTTCCAGTTAAGGCTGTCTTCCCTTTTGCAGAAATAACTATAAAAAGTGGGATGAGAAGAGCAAAATAAGTTGAAACCGAGAAAAGTTTTTCCATGCAATGTATAATAAATAATACTGCTGATTAAATCGTCTTCTCTCTCTGTTTGCCATTAAAAAGTATTCACAGCACAAAATCTATACTTTTGGTACGCTCAATACGATAAGCCGCTTACAAACCGAGCAAACCAAACCAAAGCGAACCGAACCCAAGGCATGAGATTGAAAAAGATGGGATGGGAAACGAAGGAGCATTCTGGTAAAGCGGCTCAGGACGTTGGCAGCTTTGCTCCAGCTCCAGCTTCAGCTCCATCTCCAGCTGCTGCTCCTGTTCCTGTTCCCTGGCGGTCGGTTATCCTTCTGCCGATGCAAAATGCTTTTGTATTGCCAACAAAACTTAGACTCGGACACAAAAAGGGCAATATGACCGAGCAGAGGAGCATGTTTGCCGCTTTTCCCAGCAGCTAGCTTCCCTGCCCTTGGCCATGTGCACGTGCACCTAATGCGCTTCATTTGCGTTGCACTAAATGCTGCTGGAGCCCAAGAAGTTTACCGGCTGTCACAGCCCATCTCAGTATACTACACTAAAAAAAAGTCACAATTTGCTTAAGAAAAACAGACATTAAATATTAGCTTAGTCTTAATAAAGTGAACAACTCAAATTGTATCCAGAGATATATGATGTCTTTCTTAAAACACCTTACCATTTCTTAAAATAATTCTTTTGAAATACATACTTATGTTAATATAATAAGTATAAATGAAAGAATTATTATAAATATTTTTTTCCGAAGTGCAGACAGAAGAAAGCATCGAAAGGACATCGCAGGGCTCTATTTTCTCTAGGTCCTGGCAGTCACTTTATCACGTTTCGAACTGGCTTCTTTTGCATGGCAAATCGCCTGCTGCATTATTACCCAGCCGGAGGACGCCTCACGTCGTTGTCCTGCTCGTTAGGCGGCAGTCAGGGTTTCAGAGGAGTCAGGCAGTCAGGCAGTCAGTCAGTCAAGCGGCAGTAGGGATAATTGCAAATAAACCACAAAGTTGCAAACATGTGGTGGCCCTACCCCTGCTGGCAAAACAAACCGCCCAAACAAGCACACACACACAAGCAGACATAAATTTAGCAAAAAAAATAAAGTTTTCTGGTTATTCTGAAGGCGGAGTAGCACTCTTGGGGCGAGGGGCACAAGAACGTTTTATCCAAGCCCTCTGTTTTGTTATGTCTTATGCAAATGCGCACCCCACACGCTTACTTTGTGCATTTGCAAGAAAATTTACTCCGTATAGGTTGATTTTCCCGCACAATTTCCCCTCTGACTTCTGGCTCATCTTCCTGCCATTTAACTTTCTTGGTATGTGTTTTTTTTTTCTTTTTTTTTTTTGCCTTGATCCTTTGACATGTTAAACTTAATGCGCCCTGTCCCCCTTTACTCTGTTCCATTTTTTTCATGCTGGTGTCTCTCTGTCTGTCTGACATGTCTCTTACTGCATTTTTCGATGGTATTTCTGGGTATTTAATTTGCCATTTTCCAAGGCAATTGCAGACTCCTGTGAATTTCCATAGTACAAAGAGACAAGAGCTCATTGTGTAAGCATTCGATCGGTGGAAGCAATCATTGCTTGCTTATTTGTCGTTTTATTAAGCTTTTCTTTTGCATTTGCAATGAATGCAAAGCTCAAATGTACAGAGAGAAAAATACATATATATTAATGCATAAGAACATTGTATTACCAACTTGTAATCTCAAAATTAGTTGTACATTTCTATTGCCTATCAACTTAAAAACTAATTATACTACATTTTTCAACTACCCTGTTTTATGAGAATATAATCTTTCTAAAGACTTTTCTCTATGTGGAAACCCAATTTTAAATTCACATATGTATGCAAATGCCTCCCATTCCCAATGAGAGAAAACACAAGGATGCTGCATGCACAGCAAACAATGAAAACACAATGCCACAAATCAATTAGACTCTACAGTATTTAACCAATTACCATAAGCACTAAAAAACAAAATCAATCTAGTATCTGTTATAGAGCTGCCTGTTTTTAATGTGCCTAAGACATGTATCCAACAATATTTATTATGGGCAATCCAACAAAAAATGCAACAAAAACTCTATTTAAATGCGAAACTAATGAAAATATTTTCTTTTGCCTTTTCCATGCCAACGATATAAAAAAATTACAATATATTTGCAAAAATATATAAATCTCTTGCCGGAACACAGTCTGCGTACAATGGCCCGAAGGTAAGCGTTTTGTCCATATTTTTCTGTTAAATGTTTTATTGCTATTATTACGTATTTATTGCCTGCCGTACTTTCGTTGTAAATTCTCAAATAATAATACACACAATTAAACACCACGACCATACAGAGAAGCAATAAGTTATCATAAATGTACAATAATCGACCAGTTTTCGTTTCTGTAAACATACATATAAAACAACATGTATTTTTAAGAGTTTTATCAACGAATTTTTTAGCTCTTAAGCCGAATAACCAAAAGCAAAAAAACCAATATTTAGGCAGGGCAAAAATGTTGATATTGATATTGATATATGGCTATTGAAATATAAGCCCATGTGTAGGTCATCGCCGGGAGGATTAAAAAGTCCAGAGTTCACCAAATGAAACCATTTTAGCGATTGCATTTGTTCGTTATTCTCAGTTTTATTTTGTTGCAATCTGCAAATATGTTTGAACAAAGTATATATATTTTTACGAGCATTTTCTTTCGTTTAATAGAGATATATAATATGATTTATTTTTTTGGTAGGTCCCGACGGAAATTGCGTTAATCTATATAAACTATGCATACAATCTATATATGAATATAATGCTGCAACTTATTTGATAACCGTTTGTTAAACTATATTTTTTCTGTTGTATTATCATTTATTATATTTTCGTCTGCATATAACCAAAGTTCAATCAAAGTGAAAAATACCAAGCAAGACAAAATTACCAAAAAACCAAAAGAAATTGAATTTGAAATCATAAAAAGCCACATTAACACCCGCTCGAAAATCCCGTTTTAAAAGCAGGCCCGTCCGCCACTTTTTTTCTAGTCCTGATTTTATATTAATAATCGATAATGACCAATAATGCTGATGGCAATGACTGAGATCATTATACTGATGGTTATGAGTTTAGCATATTGCGGCTGTGTTGTCTTATGCATACTACCTACTATATATACTTTATATATCAATTTATATGCCAACTATTTTATCCACATATCCTTTTCTTAACCAGTTTCGTTGTATGTGCGTTTCCATTATGATTATGATTATGAATTTGACTTTGACTTTGATTCTTGTGTATTTCTTTGTTGTCCTGATTTACATTATCGTTATTACACGTTTTTCGTTTGGTCTGGTATTCCTTTGGTCTGAACATGTCTGAAATGCTCCTTAGCGTAAACTATTTATATTCGTACTCGTAACTGTAACTGGTAACTCTCGTCGCGCGCCAAGATCCAACCAAAGTCTAACTTAGCACTAGAACTAAGCCAAAAAGCAACAAAAACAGCAACAGTAACCTCATCATGCATCCCACGAATATGTATATACTATAATTAAAAAAAAAAAAACAAAACAGAGAAACCCCCCACGCACACACACACCAATAACACTCGCATTCTAAGTTCATTTTAATGGTGACCTTGCTGGTCAGAAGAAACCAAATTGAAAGCAACAAAAAATAAAAATCTGTATGCCAAATCCAAGGTTATCGACTGCCGGTCGCCGCCTGGCCGTTCCTGGGCGCCCCCGTTGGCGCCGGAGCCCCCGCCCTCACCCACCTCCAGCTGCCCGTCTCCATGCAGATGGCGCAAGCGCCGACAGCGGTCGCGAGCGGTACGGCGGCATCGTCCGCATCCGCAGCAGCCGCCGCCGCCGCTCATGCAGCGGCCGCAGCGGCGGCCACGCCCATAATGCTCGCGCCACGCCCACCGCACAGCGCTGTCCAAGCAGCAGCGCCCACAGCAGCAGCGCCACGGCGGAGGTACGACGACCGAAAGTGTCCCAAAAAGGATCCTCGATTCGGGGTCCTTGGTGAAAAAGCGCGCCTAAAAGCAGAATTCAAAAAGCATAAGATGGAAATCGTTTACTACGTTTATAGGCGAGCAATTGGCAAAATGCAAATACTTACAAATCACATATAATATTGCAAATTATTAAAAAACTCAAGAGCACTTCTAACTTTCCATAACAAAGTAAAAAATATAGATATTTAACAGAAAAAAGTATCATCAATTTTTTTTTATCTTTTAAAGAGGTAATTGAACTGATAGACATTAGACACCTTACAGTAAAAATCAAAAGTAACACTAATAATGTAAATTTTAATATAATAAAAATAATTTAATAATTGTAAAAATTCCAATTAAATTAACAGTTTAACTTGTAAATTCTTTGAGACCTTTTAGAAGGTGAACTAAATAAAACTGCTCAGTTCACTTTGCCGAACTTGTGTTATGTTAACTCAAAAAAAGCCCGTTTGTAAGCGTAGTAAACGATTAACCGATAAAAGTATTAATTAAACACTGCAACAACAACAACTAGAACCAGAACCAAGATCACCAACTCTTTAGCTATGAGAATCTTTGTAACATAATACAGTATAAATGTTTGTTGTCTTGTTACTTTGGTTTACGCATTTGGGTATGACTATTTGACTATCGATATATTCCATAAATATTGCATACATTTTTGGCGTCCTTGAGATTGCATTGTTCCAACGACTAGGCACACACACCCACACCCACACTCTCGATCGAAGCAGTATATTTGAAATAAATAAAACTAGTGGCAACCACCTGAAACTGTAATCGTAACTAGCTGTTAAGAATGGCAAGGTCTTAGCTTTAACCATAGTATAAATTTTATATCGTAACTATCGAATATATCGTAACGTTTATCGGTAGCGAACATTTTGCCGCAGCAAGCATTTTTCGTAAGGCCTTTCTTTTAGAGCATCACTTTCTAGCAACCATACTCTCGTACTCTCTATTTGTTCTCTATCCAACTATCCCGCTTACCTCAAAATCTTGTTTGTTTGTTACAATTTGCACGATTTTCGATTTTTTGTGTTTATCTATATAACTTGGCTTTGAACAATTGAAAAGAAACACGCATTCAATTTGCCAATTAAACTCTCAAAGAGCAGAAATCGAATGGAATTTTTAAAATTGATTTTTGCATGCCACCTAGACCATTCCAAAAAGTTATTTCATTTCTTTGATTATTTTGTTGCCAAAGCATTTAATTTGTATAGCCACGGAAATTAGCAGAGAATTTTGGCAAAAATATTTCATCCCAAATTCGTTAAACATTTTGTCTAAAATTCTTTGCCGAACACACACGATTTAAGTTTTCGTCCAATAATTTGCATACAAATATGGCAAATCGAATTTTTAATTGCATATTGGTCAAACAAATTTTCAATTTGTGGCACAATGTTGCCAAACGGAGTGCACGCTCACTCCCATTCAGAGCCCCACAAAATAATTTCATACATTTCAATTATGATTTGTGCACTGATTTGCACTGAAAATGTCATAATGCTACGCATACCTGTGGCCAATCATAATGAGCAGGCTTTCTGGTTACCTGTCGGATTTTCTGGCGAAATCGTTAATTATGGGGCCTCCATTATAATAAATTGAGTGATAAAACCGCGTGGAATTATTTAAAGAACAATATTAAAACGTGTGGTTATGTGGTCCGTTTACGAATTAAAAGCAAATTAATTGTAACTAAAGGAAAAATGTAAAACAATTGCAGACGTATATTCTGTTGTTAATATGAATTATTCAGATCGAAAATTTAAATAGCAAGAGGCTTAAAAAATATTTCATGGGAAGTTAGTGCTAGGTACCGGAAGATGTTTATATCTGTCCTATGTACATCACAAGAAAATATCTCTAGGTCAAAATTATAATTAATTTTCGTTAATTTTGATTTACCTTTTCTTATGATTTACCAACCCTCTAGGCATGCAAATCAACCTATTCCTATCCACACCCTACAACAAAATTTCACTTTCCGAAAAATAATCCCAACCTAAATCTAAATCTAAGTCCTAAACTGCATTTCAATCGGCCCAATTGTTCTATCATTCCACTTAGCACTTGGTAAATGTTCTTGCTAGTTTTAAATGTATTTGAAAGGTGCAAGGGTTAAACAAAAATTAAATGTATTTTATTTACTTAACTGCTTTTAACCCCCTCACAAACACACACTGCTAAATGCAATGAGTTGTTGAAATAAAAAAGGTCTTGCCGCATACGTACACATTTGGATGTATGTACATATGCTATATACTACTGTACTAAAGATCGGTCCAATGTTTTTTCGTATTGTTGATGATAATATCTCTATATATATACATAATTATGCAATATAAAATGCAACTAATGCGTAGCATTTTTTGGTAATTCAGTGTTATAATGTTTAAGTATGTTTCGATATAAATCCCATTTACATATGTATGACCTACACGTATGTCTTATGTATTGTTATATGTATATATCAACATCATCTCAGCGCTATGAATATATACCAAAACAAAAATCGTTACTACATAATGCCTAGATTTGCCATATACTATATACTATATATAAATATTTACTTATATATCAAGAAAGAAAACTAACCGCATGCGTTTTATGTTCTTTTCTTTTCCTTTTTCTACTTTTTGCACACAAAAACACACACATAAACCAAAAAAAAAATATATAAACAAAATACACTGGTCAAAAATGTTGTGTCAAATGGTTGCAAAAAAAAAAAAAACAAAATATATAAATCCCAAAAAAATATACGAATTTCCGTATCGGTTCGGTGATTCCTGCAGCCGCCGTTGCCGCCGCAATGCGTGGAGTGGCCATCCAGCGCGGACACGTGGGCGTGGTCGGCGCCGCCCCCTACCATCATCCCCATCATCCGCATCATCATCCGGCGCTGCTGGCGGCCTCCGCCGCCGCCGCCCAACAACAACAGCAACGCCAACTGGCCGCAGCCGCCGTGGCCACAGCAGCAGCCGCCCAACAGCAGCAGCAGCAGGCGGTTGTCCAGCAGCAGCAGCAACAAGTTGTGGCCGCCGCCCAGCAGCAACACCAGCAGCAGCAGCAACAGCAACAGGCGGTTGTCCAGCAGCAGCAGCAGCAGCATCAACAACAGCAGCAGCAACATCAACAGCAGCAACAACAGCAGCATGCCGCCGTAGCCGCCGCAGCTGCCGCTTCGCATCCGCATATGCATGCCGCCCATGCCCATGCCCACGCCCACGCCCTTGGCCCCCAGTTGGCGCAACTCCAGGCGGTCGCTGTGCCGACAGCGGCCAACAGTGCTGCCGCCCTGCAGCAATCGCTGGCCAATGCACTGGCCCAGAATCCGAGCGGTAATCCCAACGCTGCCATAAATGCCGCCTATGCCGCCCGCCTGTCGGCGGCGTCGGGCGCCACACAATCGTCGCAAACGGCCGCTGCTGCTGCGGCTGCTGCTTCCATGGCCGCGTCGGCCAATGCGGCCAACAATGCGGCCGCTTTGCATGGATTCGCGCCGTAAGTAGAGTCCGCCGTGGACTTCACTCCGTCACACCCGCGATCCCGCCGTAGTTAGTCCGTTGTAGCCGTAACTTTGTACTTTAGTTGGTTCCGCTGCGAATGTAGTTTTAGCGCACCCCTATTCATAATCAATACTACGTTTATACGCACGCCTTTGAAACTTATGAATGTAGAGCTATTTTTATTTATTTACTTATTTTTCTTAATATTTAAGAACTTTTTCTCTTTTGGCTTAATTTTTTTCCTTTTTGTTAAGCAAATAATAATATATTTAAACATTTTTTCAAGATTCCAATGTTAACAAATAAATTATCAAACATTGAATGTCATTAAAAGAAGCAAACATTAAAAAGTTTACTCCAATCTCTTCCCAAAAGATTTATTAAGTCTTTTTTTATTTTTAATGACTAATGAAATATATAGGTATTTGTTTTCGATAAATATAAAGTGAAATTACTTTTTAAACGAATATTAAAATATTGTACATATTTTTTTCATTATACAATTCTAACGAATTTGTTGTTTTTTTAAAAATTAAATTTCTAAAATTTTTTTTTTTTATCGGAGGCGTATAAACGTAGTAAAATTCATAATTTGTAAAATTATTTCCCTAACCTCTAGTTTCTATTGGTGCTGCCTAAGCCGCAACCACCGAAGAAATCCCTCTCATATTTCATGATTTTAACCTAAAGCTTAAATTGTTTATAGCTTAAAGATTGTTTTTCTTTCCATCTCTCTCTCTGTGTTACTCTTATACGTCTCTATCTTGTTGGTGAAAAATGTTTTTTAGCTATCTTGTGTGTGTAAAGTTTTAATATCGCATATAATGAAACCTAGACTTTGACTTATTTTGTATAAAACCAGCAATAGAAAAGAGTCTAACGAACCGAACGCAAACTGAATACAAAATTGCAAAAGCAGCAACCGATTAACGCACGCTAACACACACATCCACGTAAACTATCTATAACTCAATATATATATATATACACGCATATATTTGCTCATACTATGACTGACAGAAGTGTGTTTTTGGCATCGTATGACTACCTAATTATCGTTATTTTGGTTAAGGGACCTACTCGGTTGTATATTGTGTACCACTAGGCGTATGATGAATTTCGGTTTGAATTTGACTTGAAAGTGTTTTAATGCGACTGCGTCGCTCTCTGCCAGCGCCTTGCGTGCATGTTCTGCCCCGACATTATATATATATTTATATAGACCTTTGATTAACTTATTTTTTTGTGGCTGCTCTCTACACACACACTCACCCATGTATCCAATTTCACACCATAGCGTACGAATGAATGCTCCATTAAATATTGTATACTTATAAACACACATCAAGACATGCCAAACCAAAGAAGCAAAAAAAAAAGAAACAAAACTAATTAACTAGGTGCATGAGTGTCTGTTTTGTCTAAAGATGAAATGCTAAATTGAAGCAAGCAAGCAAGACAATTTTCGTAGTGTTTTGGGGAATGGAATGACCCATGTATGTGGTTGGTTGGTTGGTTGGCTATCTTTGTACTAGAACTCTATATAAACGACAATATCTAAACCTTTTGATTTCCCTTTGTTTCGTTTTCTCTGTCTCAAACATTTCCTCCAATCAGTTCGTCATCAAGTGGGGAATCAGGTCAGATCAGGTCAGTTTAGCACAGGCTATTAGCTAGGTAGGTGGGGTGTCCACTTTAGGTGCCAACTTTTGTTTTTCAGTTGCCCCTTAAGTTTCAGCCATTTACCCACAAACAACAGCATCCGGTACCAAAAAAAAAAAATATATATACAACAACATTTAATAAAAACCAAACAAAAAACAGAAACCGGACGTGGATAAAGTTTTATTGGCCAGCGAGAAATATTTAGCATTTTTTTGTGTATAACAAGCAAACTTTATCCCGTCTGGTTTTTCATAGCGCCCAAATCAAAGACCACACAAGTGCGTTAAAAAAATGAACCAAAAGAAAAATTTTGAATTTTGCTTTTAAGTGCCATAAATTGGGTGAGAGGCAGGAATTCAGGGGAGTATTTTATGTATTCCTCTGTCTGGTTGCCTTTCATTTAACTCACCTTACCCAGACACGATCCTACCTTGATTTTGTTATTAATATATGGTCTTCTCTTATCCATCTTGCCCCCAACGCAGTGTATACTATGATCCCTTCTTAGCAGCCGCTGCATCCGCTGATCCGAATATACGCTTCCAGGTGAGTTTCGTCCAGCCAAATTGTCGTTTACCTAGTCTTAAGTTAACTCTGTACGTATTTAAGTCTAAGTATAAAGCCTAGTCTAGAGCTTAAACGATCCCCTAACTTGCCACGAAAATACATGAAAATATTATATAAATCTTACAGGCAGCCAAACCGGTCACTGAAGTTCCAGCCGCTCAGCCAGCCGCCATATTAAATGTAATAAAACTTTTTCAAACTAATATCCTAACCACAACCACCAAAAAAATTAAGAACAATTCAGTTTTAATTTGTATATTTTTTATGGTAGCTTGTGAAAGACACCGTTTGAGTTTTGAAACATTTGACTTGGTTTTTGGAAGAAACGTTTTTATCTACTACTCATACGTATATTGTTTTAAGTCGCTTCCTTTAAGTTTCCTTTTGCATTATCCACGTCCATCCTGAACTAACGACGCGTCCTAATTTCTTGCTGTGTAACACGTTTAAGTTGAGATCGAACTTGGTAACTGGTCGTAAATCACTTTATTTTCTTGACTTGAGCTTGGCAAAGCTTACTTAACTCAATGTCTGAATAACAGAACACTTGTGTATAAGCTCTCTATCATATAATTGCATCCTTTGTTTGTTTTTCTTTTAAAAAAAAAAATCAATTAGTAAACACAGGTGGCTTTATAAACCATACGCTCTCTTTGACTACTTTAATCTATATACTTTTTAAGTATTTCTGCTAGTTTTCTTAATTTGTTTCACAATTTTGCTTTCGCTGAATAATAATAACTACAAACTATTTATATATAAATATTTACTATTCAATGCTGTAAACATTATGTAACTATTACAAATTCTTCTTTGGTTATCTTTCACGACTGTTACAACATACTCAACTCAACAACAACTATCACAACACAATTGAAAAAAATATATACTGATTGAAAAACAAAAACCATAAATTACAGCGCCGCACTGTGACTACGCTAAACAGTAACCCACATACGATCAACCGCATTCCGGTTCCACAGAATGTTTTGGTAAAAATAATCATATCTAGTTCTAGTTCTCCATACCCATGCACCTAGATATCCTTACCTTCCGTTTGATTGTTGTCTCATTTTTGCGTTCTGCTCAATGCCTTTTTGTATGCACCATTTAAACTGTATGTCTATGCCATAAGTCTTAAGTTAACCCTAGCAAGTAATTCGATACGATAAGTTATTTACTGGTTCGTGCCACGCTTTTCGGTTTGATAGCCTGGCATCTTGGGTTCTCCGTAGCTCGGTTTAAAAAAAAAAAAGGTACCAATCACCTGGCTTAGATATTTAAGTGTATATAGAATATTTTTAATCACACTACTCCACTTGTTTGCACCCGTTTCTTTGGTTTTGGTTACAATATTTATATATATATTTATTATGTGTGTGTATACTTTTGGCCTCCACCGGTTTGGGTTCCTAATTTCTCACCACACTTGCTCTCTCACCGTCTATACTCCGCTAGTCTTGTCGTTTGCCGTTGTTGCCCCACAAAAAAAAAAAGGAAAAATATTTACAAAAATAAATCCCAACCCCCGAAATGTAACTGCGTCTGTTTTTCGAGTCGCCGCCCTCATGTTGCCCCAGTTTAACGCCCCATTTGCTTAACATTATTCCAGGCCACTGCTCCGCTGTTAAAGACACCGCTGTCTCAGGCCCAGCAGCAGGCGTACGCCACGGCGGCCACCACCTACACGGCGGTAGCCGCCCGGGCCGCCTATGGGGCCGCTGCCGCAGCAGCTGCCCAGCCGGCACTCGCCGGCTACGCCACCGTAGCTGGGTAAGTTATATATCCCCGATCTCATCAGCTGCAGAGGTGACCTGCCTCAGCACGACCCAAGAACAATATAATCATGAAAATCCCATTCACCTTACGATGACTTCAGTTGGAATTTAAGGTTAAACCTTGCAATAGAACTATTAAACAAATTTTTAATGCAAATGTAAACAAGTATTTTTATTCCTTAAAATTAATAATTTCATCATCATTAATCTTTTTCTTTAAATATACATTTACGTTTATTAAAGACTGTATTTATTTATAATATAATGTATGTATATTTTTTAATATTTAATATATTATTGTTTCATTTACCCTTTTATTATATGCAAATTAAAACAGGTGTTTAGTTTTTTATGTTTTTAGATAAAAACTTTTCAACTTTTTTCCAATTTATGTAAATAATAACCATAGAAAGAATATCATAAAAAAAGTGTTTAGGTTTAAAAAATTTTAAGTTTATGATTTTGCTTATGTATTGTAATTTGGGCATTATATTTTATTATAATTTTACATTCAAGTTTTATTTCTTATTTGTTTTTATATTTGTTTATCTAGTTATAAACCTAGAAGTTAACCTGAGTATTGTTTATTTCTTTATTTTTATTTGTTGTATTATTATTTATTATATAAGTTTTTGGATTTATCTTACTTTTCTATTTGTAATTTGACTAATTATTTGATTTTATATTTTCTTTTTAAAAAACTTGACATTAACCATGTTTAACTGATTAAAGTTTAGAAATCTAACACCGAAAACTGAAGAGCTACCACTGTCGATTGAACACTTTTGCAAGACCTTATCTAAACTAAATAACTTTTATTAAACAATTAAGAGCAATAAATCCGACTGGAATCATCAATCAACCATTCTATATCATAAAAAATAGAGAAAATCGCCATTGAATATTACTAATAAGCTGAACATACGTCACAAAAATATTTATAGATATGCGCGCGAATATGCAGATCCTTATCTAGGACATGGCATTGGACCAGTTCCTGGATATGGGGTAAGTTTTTTACTAATATTTATCCGCTTAACATATATATTTTTCTAATAATATATTTACATATATTAAGTTTATATTTTTAACAAGTTGATTTTTTCTTAGTTGTAGAACATTTCTAATAATATGCGAAATGTTTATTAAATTTTACTAAACCTCTAAAATTCCTATTTTTCATCCCATTTTTCTTAAGGCAACCATGTATCGCGGTGGATTCAACCGTTTTACGCCATATTAAGAACAATCTACGCCAGTCAGCCAAATAATGCACTTGAACTACTCTCGATGAAAATGCTCAATATATGAACAAAGCAAAGCGAATAAGTAACTTAGACGTAAATACTCCTCCCTACGTGCAGTAAGTAGAAGTTACAACTAAACCGATAGATGCAGGATACTCACACCCAACAGCAGACACGGCAACACCAACAACAGACGCTCAAAGTCCTTGGAGAGTTTAAAATCAAAGCTAAGCAACAAAGAAACAAAAAGAACATAAACAAATCAATGTCGTCCAGTAAAAGCAAAAAAGCTAAACCAAAAAGAAAAATATATGCCGCTAAATGCAGTTCTATGGAGTTTATATAAGTAAACCAAACAAAAAGTCAAAAAAAAAATATTTAAACATAAATTCAAATTGCAAAATAGTTTTGCAGAGAATGAAAAGAAAAATGTGCTTCATGCGTAGATTTTTACCAGAACAAAAGCTGAAACTTTGTGCGGCAGATCAGAATTTATATATATATAGATATATATATATAAATATTACCGACATGATATATAGTTATTACATATAGGCATTGTATTTGTATATCAAAGCAAACCAGGAAAAAGAGCAATGTTTTTAGGTACTTTTCATGCTGAAACATCATCAAAAAAATATATAAACCCTCGGTTGTTGATTTTCATAGCTTCGTTGAACTAAGTTAGTCTTTATGATTTACAAATTATTCTAAAACATTAGCATTGTAGGATGTAGTAAGGAAAAGTAACAATGCAGCCACATTACAAATCAAATTGTATATTATTTGCAAACTGCTGAAGCACAAACAAAAATATATATTTATTCGTATATACTTTAGATCGATATCTCTAATTTTGATTACCCAAAGAATACTCATTTCTGTATTGTACTGTATTGTCAACGAATTTAATTTTAATGCATTGCTTGGTTGTTCCTAATTATTTTATATTTTGGCAGCTAAAACAACTGACTCACTCAACTCACGACTCAATTCGAATTGCTCAAAAAATTGTAGCGCATAGGTAAATGCAAAAGATCAACACGTAGACATATCCTTGGAATATACAATAATATTTACTTTAAATGCCGCCATAGCAGCAAAGCGACAAAAAAAAAAGAAAGAAAAAATGAGAAAAAAATATTAGTTTTAAAAAGTCAAGCTTCCAGTGACAAAAAGCCATTGATGAATAATGTGGAAATCGAATAATAAGCATTAAAAATTACAATTTTTAGCTCTTACTCCGTAGCACTTTCCTTGTGTGTTGTGTAAAGAAACAAAACAAAAACAAAAAAATTGAAAAAAGAAACGTCGTTTCGGTGTTGTTCATTTTCGGTCTAGACCGAAGCGAAACTTCCCCAAGCAAACTAAGAATTTATTTTATACACACTCGAATCTAATGCACACACAAAACAAAAATGAAACCAAGAAACTTTTAACGTTGTGTATTTTTCAAATGTTAACGATTAAATGCTCAATGGAAAACAACCAAACAAAAGGACGTCGTTCTCTATTTTGATTCTTAGGCAGTTACTGTCGTCAAATTTATACTAGTTGTTTATCAACCATACTATGCTAAACAAAAACAAGCTACTAATTATTGTGTGTGTGTAATCGTGCAATTCTTTAGGTGTTCTTCGAATTTCCTTAAAAACCTACTACCAATTACTTGAAATGAGGGAATAAGAAAGGAATGAAAAATTCATCAACTCCAAAGAGCTTCAACTTTGACGATTTATTTTTATCTAATCACTTAGCAACTGTCTCAGATTGTACATATTTATGATGACTTATGGTATTTTTCCTTATTCCTCTCACACGCACACACAAACAACACACGCACAGGCTAGGATCCTGGGAAATCGAAGCAATTTTATGGCATACTCACATTTGTACCCTCATTATGGTGTACTTTTTGTTTGATTCTCTCTTATGATCATGCATTGATATACTATTTTTACGTTGACATTTTTAAAGCCAAAGTTTATATTTTAAATGATTTTTAGTTAGGTATTAGTTTATATGCTGACGACAGACACAAATGGATAAGTAAATGACTAAAGGGAAAACAATAAAGAAAAACAAATCGAACCCAACAATTGCCAAATTAATCGTAGCTTTCAACTGAATTATAAAATAAAGACGTAATTAAATTTAATGAATTTTTCAACTAGCGCAAAAATAGTTTGCCAAAAAGCCTAGCATACTTTTTGGCCCACCCCGATCACACACCAGAAAACAAAACAAACAGAAATTTTGGGTTTGATGAGCAAAAGCAAGAGGAAAACCATCTAGTTATAAAACAAACTTAAATATAATATGGTACGGTATATACATTTAAATTATGAACTCAACTTCCACCGCAAACTTTTAAAACAAATAAAAAACAAAACTAAGAAAAACACAATTTTTGTCTTAAGCAATGCGTTGAGGAAAGTCAACCTACAATTAAATTATAAATGCAAACGCAACTCAATCAAACACTGCAGCTATATAATAACATACGATATATGATGTATATGATAAAGTCTTCATTTAACCCGATCCATTTTGTGACCCCAAAAAAAAAACTGTAATCTGTGTAGTCTAACCGTAAGCCAGCGCCAGCTTTTGTTTACTTTCACATAGATCAGATGCCTAGGCGTCATATAAAGTATAAATATAAAGTATATAAATATATATTATATGGAAACTCTAATCTTTAATGATGTGCCAAATTGTAAGTTGTACCATTTGTTTTTATGAGCAAATGCAAAACACAAATTGAAATAAAAATATGAATTAAAACATAAAACATTGAAAATAGCATTCAGTTTTCCTCCTCCCGAAAACCAGAAAAGGAATACGCAAGAAGCCTATTTTGATTTTAAAACATTTAGATGGTAATGGTAAATAATTTTTTAATTTTAGCATTGTGTATAGGAACGGGCAAGGCTGCAAAAACAAATGGCCAAGCCGAGCGTTCTCAGGCGCTACCTTACAAAACAAAATTGATAATAGAATCGCAGAGACGACAAAAAAGTATTATATTAGCAACAATCGCAGAACAAAGCCCAACCAATAGCAAACACAAATAAACTAAATATAAATCCAGCTCAAAATTTAATTTACTTGACATATACAATGCCGGAAGGTATTGAATGGAAAATTTCAATAACAAACATACACAAATTCCGTAACGTATTGGTTTATATCAATTTTCAATTTGTAAGGTTGTGACAAATTGTAAACAAACATAGAAAACAAAAATGAAACAAGAAACAAATCCATGGAAAATTGTAATATTGTTTGTGAATGGCAAATAAAATAGCAAGAAAGTGGAAAACATTTGAGATTCATACAAAATACATTTGAAAAGAACGCCAGAGGGAAAGAGCGAGAAATGCAATAAAAATAACTTTAAAAAATGCAAAATAATCCAAAAAATTGAGTTTTCATTTAAGGGGGCCCAAACCCTGTTGACAGACCTCCATAAATTACGGATTCGTGTCTCCTTTTTTGATGCACGAGGTAAGGCGGTTCTAGGGTAGCATTTAGCAGCACACAATCAATCATAATGGTCGCAAAAACTTATGACTCCTTATCCACCATCTACCGGAAATCCTTTGACGGCTCACACCTCTATGGAAAACCTCTTTAGTCTTTTCAGCCTGGCCCACACGCACATGTAAAAAATTTCATCAATCATCAATTTACCTTCCTTTAGAGCCAGGCAGTTTTTCTTCATTACTCCAAAACTCTTTGGCACTCGGGGCGTAATTAAAGTTGATGGCCGACCATTTGCATGCAAGTTTATTACAATGCAACCGCAAACATTTAACACCTCTAAGTCCCACACACACACACACACAAACTCGTTCTACATGTATAGAGAATGCCGCGACATGCAAAGGCTATTAACGTGATTAAATCAAATGGCTCCACCACTTGAGTCCGCCAGCCTGTAATTACACAAATTTCGCATTTGATTGAAGAGTCCGACATCCAACATGACATTTCTGAGGTAGAACACACTAGCATATATTTACAGCGGTGGGTCTTGGAATAGAAACGAAAAATATGTTATATAATTAAAGAGGTGTTTTTAACATTAATAACATTTTATTGTAACTTTTTGTATATTATATATGTTTAATCAGCTCTTTAATTTTTGTTTTGCTCAATTTATGTATTAATATCTTTTTAAAATAATGTTTGCGCTGCTCAACTGAATAAAGTAACTTACAAAACTTTGACATCAATTTAAGTTAAACTAACAAATTTAATTATTTTCTCAATACCATCATTCCTTAGGTAAATAAATTCACAAAATAAATAGATTCAATGAAGAGTTGTTTCTATTATATTAACCAGTGCTGTATAATATAGAGCCATATAGACATGGCTCTGTTTTTAAATGTGCCATGTCAAACCGACAACCGCAGGAAGTAAACGCCTCTTCGCCTCTGGTTTGATTTGGTCCTGCTGGCAGATTTGGGTTTGTGGCCAATGCGGCCGCTGTGTGACATAATAAATTAAGCTGCATGCGAATGATTAATTTTAGATGCATGCGACATGACAGTTTCGGGAGTGTGGGACACACGCAGCGCACCCAGTCGAATGCATACAAAATTAACAGCAGTAACAGTTGGAATTAGCCATCTCCAACTCTCCAAAAGGCAGGCAATCGCAGGACGAAATCTGTGGCAGGCTGCCCATGGGTTATTTGCTTTCTTCTCCCTATCTATCTATCTCCATTTGAACGGCCCGATGGGCCCCATGAATTATTACGTGCAATTATTTTCTAATTAATTATTTGACAGCCCAGCGAATGGCAGACGCTCGAGCGGCGATGGCATGCCATGGCGCGATAATTTTTTGGGCACAATTGGCCATTCGATATGGCGCGTAATGGGCGCCATTAAATTGGCCCGGTCTGCTTTCTGATTCTCGCAATGGAATACGGCCAAAATACACTTTTTGCTGGCAGTTTGATTTAAGAGATACTTAAATATGTAGGCCACAAATGGAGACGGTGCCCAGCTGACTGCCAAAAGTAGGGGAATGAAGCGGAATAATAGAGAAATCCGGCGATTCGAGGAGAGTTAAGCAAGTCCAGCGGCTGTTGGATTATGACTAATGGCATAATTAAATTGGGATGAAATTAGTTTGGTCTGTTGAGCGCAGGAATATGGTGTACGTCGAGTAATAAGACTGGTAAGACTTGTCGGTAAGTAAGTTTAAACTTGTTAAATTTCATTATAAAATTAAATTAAGTTCTCTCATTAAATTACTTAAACAATATTCTACAGGATTCTGAAATGAGACCAAATGAGTTTGCTACAAGATTTTTGAAGATTTTATTAAATAACTTAAGTTTAACTAATAAAAACTAATCGAAATGTTATTCATTAGTAATTAAGCATAACTAGTTTTCTTTAAAAGTTCTAGCTTAAAGCAACTTGTCTTAACAATATAATATAAAAAAGATACAAATTGTCCTTTAGTCCTATCCTAATTAGAATCTATAACCATAGCATACTTTTTAGCTCCCAGTTTTAAAACTATTAAATAGAACCCGAGCAACTTCAATTATCTAATTGTAAATGGTCGCAACCATTTGAAAAGTGTCAAAATTACTCGGCATCTAATCAAAGCACTTATCATTACCCAATTCCAATCGAAACAAACAGTCCCAAAGCCACCTTTTTGGCAACTCTCTTCCACAAAACAAACTGCTAACGAGGGCCCAAAACATCGGACAGGCAAACTTGTCCGATCGTTGCCACGACCCCAACAAAAACCCCAAGCCACACCACCAATCCCCACTCCACCGAATTGCATCCTGCTCCCGACCGCGGCACAAAAACTAATTACATTATTTCAACTTGATGCAATCAGAGAGTGCGTATGCGTGCCCCCACGAACCCTGCTGCCCCTCACATCGGTTTACCCCGGTGACCATCCGCGTTTCGGTTCAATTGAATGCCAGACAGGGATGCGAAACTAAAAATATCAGAAAAGAATCCAGGAATCATGATCGACCCTGCTATACCCAGTAATGTTGTAGTTCATAAATAAAAGTGTTAAATTATTGTACTATTTAAAGCCTAGATGAAGCCAGTCTAATGAAAAGAGAAAATGAGGTTATTTTTTGTAAGGTTTATAATTAAATTGAGTATAGGGTGAGTATATTTTGAATTAATCTTTTTTTAAGCGTAAATTTGTTTCAAATTAAATATATTTTAAATGTATAAATGGCAAAAATCCGTATATGGTTTGATTTGTTTCCTAAGCAATACGCCTACACAAAAATTTTGAAATTACATCTAAAGGAATCCCTTTTATTTGTTGGAAAGATGCTGATACAGTAGATTGTCTTGATAAAACGCTTTTCTATAACAGGATAACTGGACATACCGACCATTGAACAAACAACGGAGATACCCATGAAACTCCACGATATTCGACGTGTAAAAACGAAACAACGAGAAAAGCCCCGCAGCCAGAAAAGTTGAAATCCTCGCAGGACATGCCGATGCACGCAAATCACTGCAAAAATGCCCATTGGCCAGGGCCGATGTCGATTTCGATGGGATGGTATGTCCGGCTGGCGAATTGCTGGGCATTGTGGGGGCTGTGCTTTACGAGGCGCATCGGTTAGATGGGATGCACCATAGTGCACGGGTGTGTCCTGGATGCGAGCGTGTTGGATTAATGCCGGCAGCTGCGGCATGAACAACCGCCAATAATTCAACGAGCGGCGTTGGGCATAAAAATCGCAGCATCTGCAAACCTGGCTGGCAGTTATTTGTTGTTATATTTGTCTGTTAATTGCCGATACAGCGCAATAAAAAACCCACACCAGCACACAACCAGCGAAATTTATAATTAACAGTGTCGTTGGCGCCTTGTACGTGACTCGTAGCGCGTTTCAATTAAATGTTTTTAAAGGCCGCCGTACCCAGATCTCATTTTCGATTATGCAAATTGCGCTGCGGTTAAGGCAGCACTGCGTCTTCAATTAAAACTGATTTATTTTTGAGAGTTAAAGTACAAATTTTAAAACCGTTTCCTGAAACCTTTCAGATAAGAAGAATAGTTCTCCGTTAATTTCTTGTTTTATTAAACAGAAGATACTTTTTAAAAATGCCTGCGCTTTTCGATCCAAAAACTACACTAAGTAAATTAAAATATGGTTTTATAACAATTTGTAATTAACCAATTATTTACTCTTATATTTTTTAAGAACTTTCTCATTGCATTTAAGAATTGTTCTTTCACCTAAAAAGAGCAACACCACTTAGAGCTGTAAATATTCCATAGACTAATTAATCGAACATCCAAAGAACATTTCCAACTCTTTCACCCTTTGACCTCATTTGCGCGTTTAATGAAAAATCCCCTTGGCTTTTGGCTTTTGAATTCCGCCTTTGACTTTGCTTTTGGAGCATTTCGTGCCCGCCTGAAACCATCAAAACCTCCGGTACCGCAAAATCGGGGCAGGAACCGAAACGTAAACGAAATTCCCATGACTGCAACATTTGCAAACACCGCAAAGGAAGCAATAGGTCCATTCGGATCGATTGGGAAGCAAGCTTCTTAGCCACAAAATAAATAGCTTGCCAGCCGCAAATCTTGTTTGATTGTCTAAATATTTAGACGGCCAGTGGGACACACCAGATTTTCCCATGTCCAAGTTCTTCTCTTAATCCATAAAACAGCATTGCAATGGGAAAATCAAAGAAATTTGCTGGTTCAGAATATATATTCTTTATATTATGAAATAAATTTTTTGTGAAACTATATAAAAGTCTACCAAAAAATTAATTGTGCAGTTTATTTTTATATCTTTATGTATGCATTTTATATTATTAAAAAAAAAGTTTCAAATTGTATTATATAACGAATAGTTTTTTGTGAAATAAAATACTAATTTTCTTTTTATATAGTTTTTCTCAATTGTCCAAAGTTAACTACTGTTCGTCGGGTTAACTAACGTAAGAAGCTCAAATATGTCGAACATTTAGTTTGATGGGAATGTCCCTTGATTCAGGTGGAGAAATAATATCCGGAGCTCAAGTGTACAATGCATCATTTGCTGCGACCCCTTCGACGCACGAAGAATGCCATGCACAACCCAATTTCATGTGTAATCATTTTGCTATTTACAATCAATTGCCAGGCACTTGGCAGCCTCTCAGCCCGGATCGCTCGCATATCCTTGG
The DNA here is from genome assembly GCA_018153365.1 of Drosophila fuyamai. NCBI lineage: Eukaryota > Metazoa > Arthropoda > Insecta > Diptera > Drosophilidae > Drosophila > Drosophila fuyamai. The sequence continues at coordinate 10,741,669 of JAECXW010000155.1, forward strand.
CCAATTGTTATTGCCGCATCATTGCACTTGAGTCGAGGCAAATCCTCGAACACCTCGACTTCGCCTGTCATTTGCCATGCATGGGAACTGTCCGGGCTCACTTGGCCACCCATCACCGACAGCTGTTGCCGGCGTGACCTTAGACGACTGTCATAACTCAGGCTACAGCCTGAAGTTTTCACCCATTTTCCACCCCCTGGGGGAGGGACTTTTCCATCCCGGCCACCTTGCCTCCCTTGGAGCTGTCTGTGGCGGAATTATGCAATGGCTGCTGGGCTGCCTGTGCAGTCATTTTTCAAAGATTCAATTGTATATTCAATTCAATTTTTGTGATCAACAACGCCGTCATTGTCGGCCGCGGGGGAAATGGCGTTATTGGTTGGAAAAAGATTACGACACTTAAAAAGATAATTATATAATATAAAGTAAATAAAAAAAGTCAACTTAGCACAATGCAATGAATAAAATATTTTAATAATAATAACTCTAGAAAATAAAAACTGTCGTAAACTGTGCTGTAAGTGCTGTAAAGAAAATATATATCAAAATTTAACGCATGAATTTTTTCTAAAATATTTTTTAATTGCTTAAAAATAATAACATTGGAAACTTTTTATGAAAGCTTAGCCGATTCATCAGATTTTTATTTATTACCGCAATCTATTAAGAAAACCGGAGAGCGATAATTTAATTAATTAATTTTCACTGTTCTCTAATTACTCAACACAATTACATAAAAAAATAATATAAATCAATAAAAAAGTTTTATTGTTAAACTGTGTGGGCTCGAAAAATAAAACCAATGAATAAATTAAGCCCAATTCAAATAAATATGCCTTTCATGCCTTTCAAGAAGGTCTTTTTCTCCTGGGCTCATGATTTTTTTCCAGTGAATAAAAGGAAAAACACAAGCGCTTCGAAAACCACTTTAATGTGACAAGTAATTGAGCGATGTGATGGAGGGGAGAGCCAAGTTTACTGCAGCCAAATGTGGGAGGGCTTAAATCGAAACACAATTCGCTGCTGCCAAACAAATGGCCGAAATAATTGCGTTAATTAAGCATGAGTTTAATAACACACTCAAATGAATAGGAGGACTGTCAGGCGAGCATCCCAGGACCTCGGGGCCATCAATCAAGGAGATGACAACGGAAATTCTGTTTGGCAAATAAATCATAAAAAACAGAATAACAAACGAGCGGTTCTTTGCGGTTGAGGCTGCGCCTAGTTTAATGCTTTGTTTGGGCTTCTAGTCTGTGAGTGTGTGTCTGTGTGTGTGTGTGGGAGTGTTTGTTGGTGTATTGGTGTCTTTATGTGTTGGCGGTTTTTGCGGTTTGCGTTTTGGCCCCCAGCTTTACCTGGACAAACACCGGAAGTGGGTGTGGCTGCTGTGCGGGAACTGCGCTCTACTGCGTGTCCCTCAATCCCCGCCTCGAACTTTCTCTTTGTATATATATACACAGAGAAAAAATCACATCTGATTCTGGTATGATATATTAGGCTTTTACTTTTACATGAATTCATTGATATTATATATTAAAAAACACCACAAATTAAACTACTTTTACTCTAGTCAAAAAACTGTCTAAAAATCAGATAAATTGAAACAATAATAATACATTTTTATTCAGTCTTGTAAAATAAATAGTTTACAAATTCCAGTAGTCTATAAAAATAAAAGTTTCAGTTAACGTGTTTTATTTTTAGGCACCATATTACAACGATTTTTAATTTAACTATTTCTTTCTTAAATATAAATACTAAATTTGTGATGCTATTTTAGCCTCTAAACTTTTTTTGAGTGCATAAGAGTGTGTATACGGGAGCGCAGGTGTAAGTGGGCTGGTGTGAGTGTGTGTGTGTGTGAGTGTGTCGTGTTTCATTATAAGCTCAACGGCACTTAGCACACATTTAAGCCGCTTTGGATTTGCTCTCTTTGCTCACACCCATAGCCAGCCGCTTTCAGAGACCTTTTTCTGTTATTTGGTCCTTCGAAGGACCTTTTATCCACCCATAGGTTTGCCAGCCGGGCGTTAGTTGTCGACCCTTTGGCTGAATTATGCACACAAGTTTTGGAGGCATGCCTCATCCGTTTTGGCCACTTGCCCGAATCCTGCTGCCATTTCGCTCGACTTTGTTGGCACACACTTTCATTATGCAATTATTGCATTTTTAATTTTTGTGTCGAGTCATTTAAAATAATTGTGCGAACACTTTGTGACAACAGTGGCATGCAGCAGGGGCGTGGGTCTGCCTTTCTGGCTCTCTGAGCCTTGGTGACTGCCAAGGGCCAAAAACACTCAACAAGTGGCTTAGATCTTATCCCGGGCACTTATGATGTCTGGATGCTCGAAAATTGCCATTAGTATTTTAATTTGAGGAAATCACTTAGCTAAAAATAAATAAAGATACTTGAGGATAATTGCTGCCAAGTTATCTTCCAAATTTATTTATCCCGATGACCATGGGCTTTATAAAATAAAATTTTAGTTAATGTTTTGAAATAACAATTAATGCTAGACATCAAATATATTAAAATCATATAAATTCTTCAATTTTTAAATAATAATAACAAGAGTATTTTCAGCTCTTTAAATTGTTTGATATCACAATAGTTAAAATTTTACAGAATTACAAACAGCCTTTTAGAAACATAATAAAAGGCAATCATTATATATTATATTATATATATATACCTTATATATATAACAACTTAAAACCTAAATAATTCTACATTTTCCCATTAAGAAATTTCAGATTCAATTTCCGTTTAATCCGAAATAAAGACATTTAGGAGAGATTATTGCAAAGCTTAGGCAGCAGTTAGATGTTTATCTTTCCGATTGGACGATGGACAAAGCAGTTGGCCTGGCGGCTGGCTGCAATTGATTTGCGCGAACGCGTTATCTGCCTAATTATATTAGTTGGATGCCTCCAATTTTGCCTGACATGGCAAGGCATAAGCGCATTATAACGCTTCACAACCCGCTGAACCGCCAAGCCCGAATTATGCATTGCAATTACACGAAACCGAATGCAATGGGGCGATATCAATTGCAGTGTCCGACTGCGCGCGCACACACACACACAAAGCCAAAGTGAAAGCCACCTTGCCATTTTCCCGCCCCCAAGGAAAATGGCTTAATTGTTGGGCACACGCCTACTTTACCACCTCCCACTCGAACATGCCAAACGACCGTGCGCCTCAACAAGTTTGCAGAGGTAACAAAAAATCAATAGGCCTCACAGCAACACAAAAAATAAAAAAAAAAGACAGGAAGTTGGGGCATATTAATTGGCCGTTTCAGCGCTACGCCAAAAATGCTGAAAATACTTTCACGCTCGTTTCGAGGCAGGCAAGGATATGTTATGTGAGTACACTCGTTGCCACGTGCCCCGGGAATCGCAGCTCCCCGCCACGATGTCCTCGTTGCCGCTGTCCTCGTCTAATGGGTGTCCTGCACGCAAGCCCAAGCCCAATTCCAATTCCAAACCCAATCCCAGGCCCAAGTCTGCAACGAAGTCGGGTTGGAGTTGCTGCCAAAAGACAAGCATCTTGAGGTACTTACTCGTCGGATTAGCCAAGCACAAATACATGTAATCAAACATGAGCACTGGCAAAAAATAACCACAAATATGGCTTTAAGGTTTTAAAGTCGAGATTTTAAAATGAACACCCCAAAAATAGCTTTAATAATGTACTTTGATTTTTAATCTTATTGTTAAATACCGTATATATACTAAATAAGTCATAGGGGTTTAAAATCCATAACAACAAAAATATGCGCATTTCAAAAACAAAACAAAAATAAGGCCGCAAACATTTAAGCTGCCAAAAATACCTGGTAAAAAATGGTTTGGTAAAAAGAATGCCAACAATGGCTTGCATTTAAAAATGGGAAAATAGTAGTATTTTATTTAATTTACAGCTCCCGCCCTTTTTTATAAACGATTTGTTGTCTGTTTCCGCAGCACAATCCCCACTTTAGTTTTTATTTCTCCGAGTGCTCTGACAAACGCCTTGTGTATATTTAACTTTTCAACTTGGAACTGTCCTGAGTCAGCTGGTGGCTTTGCAGTTGAATTTATGCCTGCTACTGATTTCCCGCCTCTCGACTGTCGGTCAAGGCTGACACAATAACGCACCTGGGGTTTCGCCAGGAGTGGCGACTGCCTTCGAGATCCCCAGTGAATGCCGCCCTCAAAACCAGGCCAAGCTGAACCCAGCCCAACCCAAGCGATTCCAACACGGTGGCTGCTTGTAAATTTATGCCCATAAAAATGCACAAAAAGGAAGCGGAAAATGTGTTGTGTAAAAAGGACGACGGTGAAAATAAAATCAACAATAAATTTTACATGCAGCCACATTACGAAACAATGCCTGACGGGAATCCCCCTCTTTTGCACATGGGCGTGGACGGGGGCGTGAGCGTGGGCGTAAGCGTAGGGGGAACACACTGCAATTGGTATTTTTATTGCGTGTTCAACACGGCGTATGCGTAACACAAGCGCATGCCTCGCAAGACACTGCTTTATGGCCGCTTTTGACTTATGCCGCACATAAAATGCCATAAAGCGAAATTAAATACGCGAAATGTAAAAGAGATATTTTCGGACGCCAACGGCAGATCCTCAAATTGATTGGCATTTCTATCAAATTTTGTGACATTTATGCCATACAGTCCCCCAAAATGATTCATGAGTTTTTCTAGCCAAGATTTATGGTCAACCCTTTTTCTGGTAATCGATTCAAAAACAATGAGCATTCCCTGGTCCAATTTTTATTATCCAGCGTTCATTTTCGTTGTCGATTGAAGTAGGTTACGATGTCCCCTCCAATTTAAAGCTTGTTTCTCCAGAATTTTGATGTTTACGGCCGGAACAAGCTGTGGCGGCGGGGGGGGCGTGGCCTAGGCGGTTCGGTTACGTGAGGCACATCAAAGTAACCGAGCTCCGCGCCCACTTTTCCCGTTGCGAAACAACGTCAAACGCTGATGAGGTGAGTCCCCGAATTGGGGTTGACATGGGACGACGCTATCCCACATTTCCCACTACCCATACCATTTTTCCCATCTGCCGCATCTGTTGATTAAGCTTTTGCCCAGTTTCTCCGTTCCGCTCTGCTTTTCACGGAGCTCCCACTTTTGTCATCATTAATCAACTGCCGACAAGGCGCATCGACAAAGGCCAAAGGAATGTGAGCAAATTGCTGACTGTGACTAGGGATGGGAATACGAATACGAATGCGAATACGACTTCGAATACGAATACGAATGGGAATACGTAATAGAAATGACTGCTGTTCATCACTCGCATCTCTCTATTTGCAGCAGTTCGCCTCCTGAATTACAAATAACAAAGAGTCAACACATTGACACTTGATTTTGCACTGCACTGCACATCTGAGCCTGATTAGAACCCACACTTGCCACTCACTTTGAACTTGAAACTTGAATCCGAGACGGAAGCGGAAACAGAAACAAAAACAGAAATCGGAGCTGAAAACTTGACAGCCGAGACGGCCTGGGGACAAGTTATCCGAAGATAACGCCTCTGTAAGCTGCCATAAGCCATTCCAAATCAAATGCTCGGAATGGAACAACAATTACATAAACTTAATAACTTGATAGCCCCAAAGATAAGCTGGGCAGGAGCAAAAATTGCACAGCAAAAAAGAAAACTGATTTTAATATATAACACACATTTTTTTTAATTTTTGACAAGCTTATTGAAATTCTAGCTCCTCAAAAACGGTACAAAAATATATTTGTTTATAAGAAATGTATTTACTTTATTTAAGAAATGTATATTTAAAACACATAAAATGACGATAAAATGCTTAACACACATTTTCAATTTAAGTTTATTTATAAAAGTCCATAAAAAATTATATTTAAAAAAAAGGACTTCATTATTTATTTGGAAAAGTATTAAGGCAAAAAAAAACAAAAAGAGGACTCACAAAAATTATACATTTTTTAGTTTCTAGAAAGAGAATAAAGAAAATATTAAGTTTAAGCTCAGTAATTTTCAACAGGTGAATCAATTTTTATGTAAAAATAGTTTTTTTCAAAGTCCTTTTTTTTGGTGCGTAAAAATGAAATAAAAAATTTTATGGGGCTATGAATATATAAATATTCATATACGTACAGAGGCAAATAAGATTAAAAGCGTGTTCTTTTGTTTTAAGAGAATTCATTTAAAGTCCTGAAGGATTCGACCAATTTAAAATCCCAGCTAACAGTGTAGCTTGGCCAACATAGGGAATTCGAAAAGAGCCAACAAAATGCCCACCGGCTGAGGGCGGTGTCTGTTCGAGCTCATTCCCAATTACAACTTCAGCCTGGGGGCCTTTTTCGGACCTTCGGTTGCACACAATTTTATGGCCGCAAACAATTTTCCAACGTTTCGTAAACTTTTCACCGATGCACAGGGACGAGCGTCCGGCGGTGAGGCGGCGAAACGAAGGGAAGCTTTTAAGGACGTGGGCCTGTTGTTGGGTAAATACACTTCACTTATTACAACACTTACAGCTGTAAACGAGCGCACGGCCCAAGGCTCGATTTGACTTTACTCGGAACTCAAGCTCGAGCTGCATGAATATTGCAGGACCGGGCCAGTAACTAAATGGAAGGCCAAAGGCTGAGGGCTTCAGCGGGCTCCAGTGCTTTCAGGGAATTAAGCCGCAGCAGCTAGAAGATGACATCGCCGGGGCCAAGGAACTCAGATGTTCTGCAAATGGATGATAAGGCGCCAGGCGAGTGGGCCACCCGATCAATCATATGTGTAGCGGAAGGAATATACTCTTAGGTTCTCGTAAAATATGTATGTTTTTTAAAATGTGCAAACTGACAGCAAACTGCCAACTTTTTCATACCAATGAGTGTGGTTGTGTGAGTGTGGGTGAGCGCTATGCAAATGAGCTGCAAAGTATGCAATGAAAGCTTGATTAGCATATTGCGTATACGCCACGGTGCGCAGCGTGAAAAATGAGCAAATTGTAAATGCTTAAAGTGGAAGGCAGCAACTGGGACAACCTTCGATAGGTGAGGATAAATTGAAGGGGCAATTCCACTCACTCAAACACACACTGCTCATTTAAATGACCCCCTGACCCCACCCAGAAAAGGTTTAAAATAATATTACCCATACGCCACATGTTACGTTGCGGACTTAAAGCAATCCCTTTGGCCGCAAACAGACGTCAAAAACATTTGCAAACTAATTTAGAAACTATTTCGAAATGTTCTTCCCATTGCCAGGCCACAAAATGTGCCACTTCAACGCAATAAGCCGGCAGTCTACCCAAGATAATCATTTACAACAACAGCGGCAGACAAAGGCTGTGCCAACAAGACCACCATATGCGAGCCATTTCCCAGGGCAGACGCAAAAACAGGAGGAGCACAAAAAAATACATATATAAAATAAGAGAGACAGGGGCGAAAAATCCCCAACAACTTTTTGCGGGCATGCATGCCCTTGGTGGCCATAATTTATAGACTATCTGCCAAAATATTCCAGCTGAACCATAAAGATTCAATTTCACAAGCAATTTATATAACTGAAACCCCTTAGAACACCCCCTTTCCCAACCTTCTTTTCCCAGCTGCCGTACAAATGAGCAACATTCTCGGACCACAGACGGTTATTTATGCCCTGAAAATCACGTGGCTTGACCCCCCAAAAAATCTGCCATATCCAAATTAGTTTTAAATGAATACTCCCAGTCAGCGGGCTCTATATTTGTGTGTGTTTGGGGGCCCTCCCGCCCGAGTGTAAATTGAATTAAAATTATTATATTTCTGAGCAAACACAAACGGCCACGTGCAAAAGTTTAATTAAATAGTATTTTATTCCTTTGCGCTGTCTAGTGCCGCTTATGCGCATAACTCGTGCATAAGTTCGGGTAGTTCGCCCAACCATCTCATTTTCCTTGGCCGGCAGTGGAAAAAGTTTTAATTTGTTGACTTAACCGCAGTTACAGTTACAGGGGAGCCCCAGCACCCCGGATCGGGCATAACTTTGCCCGGCGCAACTTAACATGCATATCTCGTCGTCCTGCGAATCCCCTGGGAATCGTGGGGAAAACGGATCCCAGGCCAGCGGGCTCCTCTTTCCACCTTCCACTTTCAGCTTGCCACTTTCCACTTTCAACTTCCATTTGTGCGCTCCGCTCAGTTCGCTTATCGTCTGTTGCACACGCAGTTGCAGCGTTTTTGCATGTTCCCTTCTCGGCTTTTTTGCTACCGATTCCCCTGATTCTCAGTTATATAGCCTCAGTTGCAACTACCGCTGCAGCCCCTGCTTAGCCATAAATATGCAGCTTAAAATGGCTTTCGACTGGCGGCTTTCGGCTTGCGGTTTACGTGGCGTATGATTGATGCCTCTTTGGCCCCCTGCCCCGGATGTTACTGTTGCTGTTGCTGCTATTGCTGTTGCTGCTGATGTTGTCTCATGGTTGTCAGGTTGTTGGACCATTAGCCAGCATTAAGTGCAATGCGAATAAGATGACTGAATAAGATGGGTGGACTCGTCCGGCCAATTCAATAGCAAATGCGTTGAATGGCAAAGGAGCCAATGCAAAGGCAATCAGTATTCGGAGTAGAAACTGATTCAACGCCAAGTCTTTTGAGATAAGTTGAACTTTCTATTTCTTTTTAATTGCTCAATAATTGATCTTTAGAATCCTCAGCTGCACGAAATAGAGATTTGTTTGGATATGCATCTTATTTAGGCTTATATTCGAGGTATCTAACTTTGAAATTGCCTTAAGTTTGGCAATTAATGTGGGTCCTGTTTTTACAATTTTTTAACTAACGCGAAAATGCGTCAACAAATTGCTCAGCTTTAAAATGACACAATTAAATGCAGATTTATAGAGAATCAAACTACAAAACTTACGAGTTATTTCACTTTCTCAATCGGCTTAAAAATTGGTCAAGTAAGGCCTCTTTACTATTGTATTATTATTCTTCTTTCAGGTATTTAAGAAGATTATTTATTTGACACTTTTGAATAATAAAGATCTGCAAAAAAGAGAAATATGGAGTTGATTGAGAAAGACCCTTTTATAATTATTGGTTTGCACTTAATATCACTTAATAATATTAAACGCTTATTAAAAATAAAAATAATTTTTTGGTATTTACCCCGTGAATCTTTATTTATAATCATAATTATATATGTTGATTGGCCATATGCGCATGACATAACATTTTCAATTAGTAACAATGAGAAATAAAACCAAAAAGCGCAATAAGCTACATTTGCGACTGACACATGCATAAAGCGTAATAATTAAATATTTATATTTAATATATATACATTTTTATACGATACCCATATATTTATCACGCCTATTTGCCGGCGAGTCTATTAATAATGCAGTGCACTTTTACGAATTAAATGTTAATTAATTATGTACCATTGACAGTCATCAATTGTTGGCTCAGCTGCACCAGAAATTCTGCTGGCAGAGTGATAAAGAGGAGGAGCCCGCGAAATGCCAACAATTTGCACGCTCTAATCAATCTTTGTGCTCTTGCCCAAAACCATTTACCAAGAGTCACTCACTCGTCACTTATGCTAAATTAACAAAAAGCGGAATGGAGTGGCGGAGTGGATGGCTAAAAGGATTGCAGGAGGCGGAGCTGTAATGTAAGTCGCAGAACCAAAATCAACAAAACTTGATACTTGACTCGTGGGTTTTTGGCCACCTCCCCTTCCCCTTGGCACATTTGTTTGAACTTTTCGCTTCAGTTTTTCGCTGCTGCCGCTGCGCTACTTAGCCAAGTCGGAAATTTGAATTGGATTGGCTTCACTGTGCACCATGGCAGTGCAATCAACAGAAGGAATCCCTCAGGGCCATGTTAGATATTCATTTTTGTATTTAATACCCAAGATAGTTTATCAACCGGGTCCATCTGAATATGGGCCACACATGGAAATATTCCAAGATATTATTTTACTTTACGTACAAAGCAGTTTTATAATAATTAAAATACATTATATAATACCTTTTAAATTAACTACCAAAACAAATTTTAAATTAATACAGATAAATGTTACTTTTGTTAATACCCAAATAATTTATCCCCCAATTAAATTTCAGATATATATTAAAGATTCAATCAAATCAATTTTAACCAAGTTGATAAATTTATTGCTCTTCCTTAAAAATATATTTATTTTCTTAAGAGTAATAATTCACTAATTTCTTTCTAGCTTAAAAATATATTTATTTTCTTAAGAGTAATAATTCTTTATTTCCAACCGAAACCTATTTTATATTTATAAGCCTGCAAAGCTATTTTAAAAGTTTTTATAATTTTTAAAAGAAACCAAAAATGTTTTACTTATTTTCTTACAAATTCCATCGCTCTTCTTTAAGTGGAATTGCAAGCTGTATCCTTATTCAAGCCCGAATGGCGAAATGTCAATTTAATTGAAAGAAATTGTCATTGCAAATGCCATTTGATGCAGTCAATGTTTGTTTAAGGCTTTGATGGGCGGCTGTCAAGGGAGTTCTTATTTTTTTTTTTGGTCCATCGGGTCCCTTAAAAGCGATAAAAGTCATTTTGAATTTCGGTTGCTGTCGAAACGGTTGCCGCATTCATTAGACGACATCATTGTTGGCCAGTTCGCAACAATGTTGTAGCAAATGAGTGAATGAATGAGTGAATGGATGGATGGAGTGGTGGCAGGCGGAAAGTGGTAGTGAATGCACAGCGACGACAATGTTTTCAATTCGTTACAAAACGTGCACTTGCCATGCACAGAGCTTCATCTCCAACATTGGCAGCGGCATCAGCGAATTCCCAGAGCGCCACTCCGCACTCCGCACCCCCTGCATCCTTCTGACTCCTCCATTCCTGCAATCGTCCCACTTTGGCAGTCACGTGCTCCATTTGCAGCAACGCCATTTCAAACTGGCTAATCAGTCAAATTCCTGCAGGCGAGTTTCCTGTTTCCAATTTCTAGTCCTGAGTTTACACGACTTCGCTTTGCAGGATAAACATGAGTCCAGTCATCACTGAAATAATGTCCAATCTCATTAATTTAAATTAAGTTTATCTCTATTTCTGATTGGGAAAGTTGAAGCATGTCACTTTGACCTAAAATCTTATAACATTATAGAGTATCATTTTATGCCATTGAAATTTAGAAGTCATGGAATTGTATGCAATGTCTTTAGCGATACATTTTTTATAAACTTATATAATATTTCTTATTTAATAACTATTATATAAATTGAGTTATATTTCAAACGTGCCATAAATAAAATAAATAAATGGATAATAAAGAAATCATATTTTAAATTCGGTTAAGTTCTATTCGATATATTGAAATTAATTTTTTAAATTTAAAACTTTTTCTACCACCATACATTTTTGGCCTCTTAGTATAATTGTAAGCAATAGTTTTAATTCTTTTACATCTATCATTATTTTTCACATTGGTTTATATGAACTTTTTGGCGTATATACGCAGTGTATCCCCACAAAGCTAAACTGCTATTGCTACATAAATGAAAACAAGAGCTTTTCTCCGGGCTCTCAACTGAAGCGAAGTTTTCCATTCATTTAATTGTTGGCCATGCAAATCCCCGGTAGCAAATTTATAGTGGCAGGTGTGATTACAATCGTGTGCTAAGGGCTTTTGAACAGTGGAGCTCCGCCATGCCGATTTCTATCCCGATTTCTATTCCTATTCCTATCCCTACGTCCAATGCCTCTCCTCCAGGATTCGCCCTGCAGCTTATTCTAGCTGGCAAGCAACATCATTTAATGAGTTTAGTTTCGAACTGAAATTCAGTTAATATGCGTCCCATTTATGCGCTGCAGGAGCATCGGGAATGCTCCAGATGGAGATAGAGCCCGATACAATTTGCGCTTGGCACTTTACCCAAATGAGTCGGGCTTCGCTTCTTATCTCCGAAGAGCTACAATGGTTCCTCCGTCTCCCTTTCGCCTTATTCCCCTCTCGCTTGCTCGGCAACACGCATGCCAGCACATGAGAAGCTTATCTTTTATTACCATGTATTCATTAGGTTCCTGTTCTTGTTTATATACTCTTTTAGGAGGTATATGGTGCTTACTATAAGATTGCCCTATTAAGATAATCAATTTGAAGGGAAAAGGACTCATCACCATTAACGAATTCGTATTAGTTTTATCTGCAGCTTTCCAGAAACTAAGAAAATATTTAATTAATCTTATTTTTCCTTTTAATTTTTTCTGCAATAATATTTGGACATTAAAGTCATACTTTAATATCTACAATAAAATGATAGAAATATAAATATATAATACAGATAATAAGATACTATATTAAATTTTAGTTTTTAAAATAAGGAAAATGATAGAATAGAAATACGCTAATTTAATTTAATAAAATTATACAAATATTAATATATTATATTTCAGATAATAAGATACTATATTAAATTTTAGTTTTAAAAATTTTGTACAATTTCACATAAGTTTAAAAATATAGTTACCTTAATACTTTTGCTATTTTTCTAAGAAAAAAAGAAATACGATATTTTTCTTTAAGAATATTTAGACAGTCAGTGTTCCTTTCTTGAATATTATTAGTTTTGTTTTCCTGAGTTAAGCTGCACATGCGGTATCTGCGTGGAGAACGACTTCCTCTAAAATAATGCAGATCCAGCATGGTAGATTCCCTGTGTTAAGACTAGCCTGGGATGGCACCGGCTGCACAACTAATGAAATAGAGTTATAGGACGCCCACGCACACAGCAGCACAACAGCACACCAGCACACATACACTCAAACGCACACATACACACACACACACTGAGAATGCCACGTACGAGCGCACTAACTCGGTTCTAATTATGCCAATCAACATGCTCGCCTTGGCCAACCGAAAAGCTCGCCTCAGCTCGGCTCGATGCCTCAATAAAAGACGCCATCAATGTGCAAATTAGTCGTCTGATGGCTAATCAAGCACAAGGGGGCGGGCCACGCCTCCCAATGCCGCCTGCGTGGGTGCTGCACATAATCTGATTAATAAAGCGATTTGTGCTCAGTGATTAGCAATACTTTCCATAATTAGTAGCCATTAAGTCAGACATCGGACAAAGTTAAAGCCGGAAAGTTAATCAGCGAGCGATCGAGTCCAAGCTGGCCAACGAATCCCGGCCACTGGCAGTTCGATAAAGTTTCGATTAAACTTTAGGCCAAGGTCTGCCACAGATAACCAGCAAAGGAAAATTGCAGCCAAAATTCTTACGTTTTCGATTTACGACAAAAAACATAAGCAAAAAAAAAATTCTGCAAGTAAAAGTTGATGAAACTTTGTTCTGAAACGACAATAGGTGCTCAAGCTATTTTCTAGATTTATTAATTCCGGTTTGCAGCAACTGAAAAATCATTAACCCATGTTTGGGGTTGAGTTTTAGAAGTCAATTATTTGTTTTAAAGAACATTTTTTCTAAATTTAAATAAAATTTCTTAAGGCTAAAAGGATTTTTTTAATTTTGAAGCTAGTATATATTAAAACTATTAACCTAAATTATTTAAAACCAAATAAATTTATTATTAACCAATCTTATTTGTTTTTTATAGGTAAATGGCACGACTCAATATAAATAATAAAATATAAATGCTTATTCTTTCTAAGTCCTTACTTAATAAAAATTTGTTTAATTTTCGCTGATTTAAAAATATTATTAAATATATTTTTAAGCCAGTGAAAATTAAACCAATTTTTACTGACAGTCTTATTTTATTTCTCAATCGAAGGGTATTAGTAGAAGCATAGATTATTTAACATTTCTATCAATCACCTTAAACCAATACTCAAACATTCAGTTTAAAAGGCATTGACATTTTTAGAAAGTGAGGTTTACCAAAAATACCACTCCCCAAGTGCCATAGTCCAAGTTTTGAGGTGGTTTTCAGCCCTGTTCGCAATATTCTCTAGAGGGGCCGCAACTCAGAGGCGTTGGCGACCATTGGCAGCTCCGCGGAGAGTTGTTGGCCTGCTTAATTTAAAACTTGCAACGCAACTAACGACAGTTTTTTAATTAAAATACCAAAGACAAAGCGTAAAAAACAAAAATGGAAACAATGGCGCCAAAGCTGAGGCTGTGAGACAGCGTAAAAGTTGCCAAGAAGTTTCAAAAACTTAAGCACCTGAAAGGGTCGGGGGACCAGGATTGGTGGACTTTGAAGGGGGGAAAACAGGACCCGGCCAGCCAGTACCAGAGACAAGCGTGTTAAAATATTATGAAGCACTTAGGCGAACAACAAAATGCCACCGGTACAGGTACAGTTGCGCTGACTCAGCAACGCTACCCCAAAAACTCCGTTTCTTCGACATTGCAACTTTAGTTTATTCATGGCAAACTAAGCGAAATGAAATTGAGCTGTTTGCAAAGGGAAAACAGTGCAAAATACAACGGAAAACAAGGGAAACGAAAATCAATGGCAGAACTTAAACCCGTTCAATTGGCAAGGTCACGTAGAGCCGGCAATCCTGAATGGGAGGTGGAGGAGAACCCCCACCCCTTTCGGCCTGGCCAATTTGTATGCCCCCTCAACTTGTTTGCCTGGGGTTTGGGGGGGGGAAAGGCGGCCACTCAATGAATATTTAAACAGGACCCAGAGACTAGGACCTCCAACTGGATGATGGGGATAACGATGATGAGCTTGCCACGCCGGCTGCACTGCACTGCCACGATAATGAAAGCAATTAGTTTTCGAAAAAATATCTACTCAAGTGCAATTTGCCATCGACCACTTGAAACTGCATTGGCCCTCCGCCTGGAATCTTTATGTCTCTCTCTCTCTAGTTTTTGGGGGAAGTGACTTTTAATTGAACGCTAAATTGTGCAAAAATTTCACCCAAACATAGATGAGAAATTTCTCTACTTAATTACCTTCCTCGCTGGGGCTCTCAGCATACAATGTGAATTGTTTCAGGGCAAAACTTTGTCGCCCCCCAAAGAACAAGATTGAGTGTAAAAGTGTGGAGGAGTTTTAGCAAATTTTCGCAAGTTATAGAGTGACAATAGAAGACCTTAAGGGATACCTTTAGGGTTTCAATATTGGAAATGTGGGAATATCCCTTTTTAATTTTATAAGTATAGTTAATATCAATAAACACAAATAAATTAATGTCTTAAGAAGAATAAACGTTGTAACAATCTTTTAAGCATTAGGTCAGTAAATTAATTTATTCAATAAATGTAAACTAAATTAAAAGTAAATTAAATAATTTTTTACTTTAGAAACATAGGAACCAACCAGCTGCTAAATAGATATTAGGATTATACCCATAATTTTACTTAC
Organism: Drosophila fuyamai; assembly: GCA_018153365.1. NCBI lineage: Eukaryota > Metazoa > Arthropoda > Insecta > Diptera > Drosophilidae > Drosophila > Drosophila fuyamai. The sequence continues at coordinate 10,756,992 of JAECXW010000155.1, forward strand.
AGAAATGAGGTTCTTATCTAAGAAAATTATTTAATACCGAACAAGTATTTTCATTACTTTTACAAGTAGTGATAATATGTACAAACCAACAATATAAGTAAATATTTACACTATATAAATATTTAACTGATTTCATGTGTTAACACCCATATTAAAGTTCAAGCGCAATAAGTTCATCAAATATTATTATTGAGCAAATAAAATATATTCCATAGTAAACACAGAGTAAATATTATTATTGTTATTCAGTAAAATAAATATAAAACAAATGTAAGCGAACACATGTTATACCTAATCCAAAAATCAAATGATTGAAAGCGTCGACAGGGATCGGATGAATGGGATGAAAAATTAGCCGGGATCCGGGAGCTGAGTCCTGTGGAAATCTGTTGAAGTGCATCAGCTGCCAGGGCCCTTGTCCTGGTGGCCCTCACATGTGCAATGTTCACACTCTCGGCTGCAGCTCCTGCTCAACATCAGCATCCTTGCCACTCCTTCGACGCCGCAGAAGGACATGCCATTCGTCTCCGTGTGTATTTGCCCAAATGACAAATTGCACAAACGTTCTCGCAGTCGTTGTCGTCCTGCTGAAAGAGGAAGCCAAATGCCATTCCTTGCCAAGGAGCCAAGTCAGCAGCGGAAGTCGACTTGAATGCGCTTCAAAATGCTGTTAAATTATTTTAAAACGTTGCAACCAACTTCGGCACACCCCACGCCCCGCCCCTTTTGCACTCTATCACAATAGGCGCTACTTGAGTGCTTGCAATTATTTGTAAGTGCTGCAAAAAGTTGACAATGCCGGGGAAATTACTTTTTTCGGCAGCCAGCTGGTCAATGAAATGATGTAAGAAAATAAATTAATAAAAAATATATATATATTTTTAGGGCTGTCTCGATGGTAATAAATAAAAAAGTCATTTCGCCGCACGATTGGCATGTCATGTCATGTCAATCTTTCCGGCATATATTCCCTTCCCGGCGCCGGGATTCAGTGCCCTTTAGGCCATAGCCACGCGTTGGGGATCATAAATAAAGCATGATTTCCATTTGACCCCTTCCTGTCGGGAAGTCGGTGGAATTTTGGGGGTTGGGGTGCTATTTTATGCGGTCTTATGTGCATTGTTGTAACTCTCTTCTTTTTTTTTATCGACAAATCCGTATGCGCAACGGCAGCCACTCAAACCGTCTGTGGTTCGCTTAAATCCATGAAGCCTGAATAACCATATACCCATAAACCACCGCTTCCCACACCCCTCGTCATTCCGGGAATGTGAAAAATTTATATATTGATGTATGTGGATACATTGTGCTTTTTATGTACGCCATTTAATATTGCTATGCAGTTTATTGGATTTTTGTATGGACAAAAAATGCACAAGCAGAAACCACATGGCGTATACGTAATTAGTGACATTTAGCTGGCTGCCTAATCAAAGCAATTGTACGATTTATGCAGTCATGGCTTCCGTTTTTATATTTACTTGGGAGCACAATGGATTGGCATTTTTATAGAATTTAAACGTCATTTGTAAAGTTTTACGAATATAGTTCAATAAAGGTAGAATAAATAGCTTATTTTTGGGTGGCACTGTCGAAAAAAGAACCACATGGCGTATGCGTAATTAGTTGGATTTAGTTGACAGTTAAATCAAGTATTGGTATTTGTATTTGCTTTTACCTCCAATGATATTTACATAGATTTAATTGGCATTTTGAAGAGCATAGTTGTACCTGCAGGTTAATTAAAAGACAATTCTTGATAAATGTAACACTTTTTTACCTTCTGAATTTAGTTGAAAACTGTAAATGAAAAATCCATTGTATACTTCTTGGAACTGAATACTTTTCTTCACTTAAAATCCAGGGCAAGTAGCAATCTCAAAACGTAATCGTAGTTAGACACATTTAGTAGACTTCCTTATCCAAGCAATTGTAGATTTAATCCACTCATGTTACTGGTATTTAGATTGATTTGAAAATTCGATAGCTGAAATCCAGAACACAAATTGCTATTGCATACTGGTAGTTCAAATGTATCAAAAGCTTCAGTTGAGCAAAGAATTTCTATTGAACAAATCAATAACACACAATTGTAATTCGCTCACTCTTGCACAATCAAACAATAGGTAATTTAAATTATGCCAGCAATCGAATGAAATATGTGTGCATGTTCCACTTGAGTGGGAGTCTCTATATGCAAATCAGCCTGGCATTAGCATAAAAAGAGCAATCGAGAATCGCTTCGGGTTCAATTCGGATAATTTAATACCTCAAATATAATTGCTACATTGCAATGATTAAATGATAATGTACGTTCAGGTATTACACTCACATAGTCGGCAATTGAAATAAATACGTATATGCAAATGAGATTGGTTTAACAAGTCGTAAAAATGTGTGTTTACTTGCCGTTTTTATTTCTATTCAATTTTTGTTTTGCCACATTAAGGCGATTAACACCCAAAATGCCTGTGGTTGAAATTTAATTTATTTGAATACAAAAGATTTAATTGATTTATACCGGCATGGTGCCTTATGTCCTAAACACAAAATGATTTGCGTGCGACCGCAAAAAAAAAAGTTGGACAAAGTTAATTATTAAATAGAATGGATTCCGTTTAATAAAAAAATAGACACAAAAAACTCATAATTGAAGCCAGAACTGCAAAACGTACACAAAGTTACAGTTTATAGACTATTAATTTGGGTCGCAAAAAGTTTAATCTTGTTACATAAATTAAAAACTTTTTTCACGCATTTTTTGCCAACTCTCTTCACCTAACTTTTTTTGTAAATTCCGCAGTAAAGACAATTTGCATATTTTTATGCAATCGTTTTGTGAGCGCAGTTTTAAGCAAAATCGTAAAAATGTGCATTAAAATCACTCAGTACAGTTAGCATGCCTTTCGCGTTAATTTGTGTTAAATGCTATGGGGTATAATTAAATGCCTCGGGTCATTGTCCAGCTTTGAGAGCTCTTTCTGGGGGATAAACTGAGGTCCACTTCACGGACGACTGACTGAAACGCTTAAACGGATTGTCACGGCAAAGGAGACACAGACACGCTTACCCACACTTGCTCACACTCGGCCAACTTAACACGCACATGCACACAAATGAGCACCGTAACGTATGCAGCAGATTTTGCCAGGATGTTACTGCGTACAGTCGCGGAAAAAATAATAGTAGTGAACATACGAAAAGGTATTGCTTACAACGCATTCTTCTGTTTTTTAGACAGTAAGTAGTGTAATAAAACTAAACATACATAGAGGCAGTAAACTTAAAGGTCATATACAAAAAATATTAAAATAAATAGAATGTTGGCATTTTAAAGATACATTTATTTAAGTTCCCAGCACATTAATAAATTAATAAATACGTTCAAATTATAAATAAATTGGTTTAATTATAAGATTTAACTGCTGCGATGGTTAAAAAAACTTTTTGTAACTTTTGCATAGAACAGTTAATCTTAATGATATTCATAATAATTTTATAAAATGCGCTGTCTTGGCTATTATTTTGCCCACAGCTTTTATCGCTATTGTTGTTACTGCTTGCATTGTAGTTGTTGATGATGCTGCGTCCAAAGTTGTTGTTGTGCGGCTCCTTTTGACTAACATCCGACGGTCAATGGAATCGTGTCCAATGCATTGCCATAGATTGTTGCATAATTTCCAGAGGGCCAGGACACGAAGCGTTGTCCGAAATGAACATCATTTGCAAGTGCAGATTGGGCCGGGGGTCAGAATGTGAGCTGCTTAGCTGGCAGGCAGCTAATCTTGGCCAAGCAATGATGATAAATCGCCCAGTCCAGCCAGTCATGTAAATACTCCCACGGGACTGAATTTCAGCACAGCACAGCCCCCTCGTTAAATTTAATTTGCAGTCGCCTTTTAATTAAAAGCGAACAAAGCGTCATTAAAAAATAGTTTGCGCCTGCTAATTTTTAGCATGTGATTTACATAATTCAATTAAAATTAAGTTATGAAACGGTCGCACATTTTGGCCAAATGTTGTCGTTTTAAGGGAAGTCTGGACGAACTGAGAGGGGCTATTCACGCTTACTTCGTTATGCAAATTATGAACGTACTGTGGACAGGCACTACGCAATGGGTTTTGTTTGTTGAAGCGGCAAAAATAAATAGCGCAAAAAGAGAGGAAATGGCCCTCTGACAATAAAGAAGATGAAGGGATGAAAAAAGGTTTAAAAACAGTCGCGAAAAAATAGTTTCTCACAGTTAAATTCATAAAGAAAACTACATTTTTTTTTACAAATATAAAAAAACCTAAATCTCTAATCGAAAAAACTGTTTAAATTAAAAAAAGTTTTAGAAAAACTGTTGAAAAACTTAGTTTTGTTCCAAATTATTAGGAATACTTACTTTTAATTTTTACAGGTTTTATTTTGTGTTTGCGAATCGAATTTTTTGAATGGATTTTAAAGTTTAAAATGTTCCTTTCTTTCAAGTTGCCATATAATATAAAACTGGCGTACATATACAAACAATTTTCCATAATTATGCTCTAATTCGTTTAGTGTAAGCTTGGCACGCAATTGGGAGCAGTATAATGATCCTGTCGGAAGCAGTTACAAAGGATTTAAGTGTGAATAGAATATGATTGCTCCAAGCTAAATAAATCAAAATAAGATTTCCGGAGACTTTATAGTAAATTTCTCTTGTACACCTGCCGTTCCTGAATTAAAGTTTCATTGCCTTACTTGACCCAACCAGAAGATAATCACAATTTTATTCCCTTCCTTTTTGCCCAACAAATAGCCAGTGCAATCTCCATCTTCATCTTCATTGTTCAGCCGGCAATTTGACATGCCGGACACATCGGAGAAGTACTCGAAGTACAGAAACACGGTAATGGCTTGGGCCTATCTGAGGGCCAATCTGCAAACACCCATCGCAGCCAATTTTCCCTCCTTACAAAGTGTCGAGCGTATACACATACACACACGCACATTGGCGACACAATTTACACTACATCGAGGAAACAAGCTGGGGAAAAACTCAGTGGGAAAATGTAACAACGAGCTACGCACTCAATTACTTTTATTGTCTTACACACGCTCGGAAAATTCGGGCAACATTAGCCCAGTGGGTGGGGATAAATAAACGCCCACTGATGCCAATCAATCTGCGGAAAGCTTTTGGCTCAAACTTCATCGACTCAAAGAATACGCTTTAATGGTTTTTCCCGATTCCTATTTGGCCTTTAGAATTCAACAAATTTCATTACATCAACGGCAAATGGCAGCGAAATGGGGAAAAACTTTTTTTCCAAACAGAACGACAGGAGAGGGTGGGCAAAAAATGACAAACTTTTCAGCAAGGCACATAATTCACGTTAAAGTTGAAAACGAGGGACCACATGGCGTATGAGTGTTATCAACGTTATTTGACTATTCGCTGCTAATGCATGTCAGCCATGGGATAGGGAATCGGGGGTATATACTATGCATATATATAGGGGGGGGGGGGGTATATGGCAAGGAATCTGTTGCCACAGCTGCAGGTGAAGTGAAAGTTGACAACGCGGCGTCAGCAGAAAATTTCGCTTTGCCCTCACGTAACTAACACGCCACGCCATGTTGTCGGCTGTATCTATATGTTATATATATATCTATGTGTCTATATGTCTACCCGCTGTTCTTGTTATTGTTGCTGTTGCCACTAAAAGCAAATGCCAGGCGAAATGCAAAGCCAGCAGGACACACACCATACATTCCCCAGCTCGTGTGTATAAATAAAATATTGAGCTACATAAATTTAAATTTTGCGCATTTCGCTCTCCTAGATTTCACGTCCGTCGGCAAAAGTTAGTCAGCTAAAAATCATTGCCAGCAGGGAAAGTAAAAGGAAGACTGGATAGTGCGAAGGATCCAGTCATGGGTCGCCATGGAATTCACTTGGCCCGGCAACAACTGCCGCTCTTTTTTTTTGACAGGTTTCCTCAGACAAAGTTTCCGGTGCAACAGAAATTATTAAACAACGACGCTTAAACATACACTTAAGAAAAGTACTTCAATAATTAATTATTTAATAATTAAATGTTAGAATCTATTATGTAACACTGTGTGACTAGTTCAATTAGACTAAGCTCTGTGCTAGTAGCATTAAAAGGGCCTGAATAAATTGATTTAAGTTTACATAAAATAACAATAATATAATAAATTGAATAATCAATAAAAGAACATATTTTGTTGCAATTAAAAACATTTATTACAACAGGGTTTAAGGTTATTTCTTAATTATACTCCAACATATTCTTTTAAAATATTGAATGAATAATATTTGTATTAAACTCGTCATTCAACTAACTTTTTGTTTTAAAATATATGTATTTTAAATCTAAAACTCTTCTAATGTATATCCCCTAAATTGTGCTAAAATTTAAGGAAATTGAAATGCCTTTTTTTCGGGTGCACTTGTGGCTGCCGTACAGAATTAATTAAAGCTGTGCCCCGACTTTGTCGAGGAGAGCTGAGGGGAAGTGGAGCTCATGGGGGTGGAGCAGGTGGTTGGCCTGCTAATTGCGAAATTAATGATCGGACTGCGTGAACTCAAACAATGGCCACAAAGCCAACAGCAATCGAGTCGCTGAATTGCCAGCCACAATGGGAATCGTCGAGCAGTTGAAAAGTTTTAGTTAAGACAGGAAAAGTTGTAAATGGCAATTAGCCGGCTAGGAAGTTGATATGTCTTGGGTAACGTGTACGCGATGCAGTCAAGCGCGAATTTGCCCTTTTCCATATTTATGGAATCTTGCAAGGCTGAGCAAATCGGACCGGGCTCACTTGTATCGCCAATTTGTGGGATTAGTTAATAATCAGGCAGAGCCAACTCATCACTTAATCTCAGCCAGCTCATGGTCGTAATTAACGGAAATTCAATGTCTGGCACATAACGAATTTGTTAACGCGAAAACTACAACGAGGCAGGCCGAAGATACGGCTACGGCATTAACTCCCCGTCCAGGCCAAAGTAATTGTGAAAGCTTTCTAAGAGCCAGGCCAAATCCTTACAACAAAACGTTGGCAGCGGCACACACAGAAAGTGATTACAAATGAAGAGCAGCTAAACCAGGAACACTGAGCAAATGGCTTTTTTTATTAAAAATTAATAAACTACATAAATTGAATCATAATTTTTGATAGCGTGAAAATGGGAGCGGTGCTCTGAGTTCATTATTTAACTCATATTTTTAGCTGATAAATTTTTCATAAAATGTTTCATCCTTTATATTATAATTAAAAATCCAAAAAAACTGAAGATAGTAAAATAAATTTCAAAAAAAATTATTTTACACATTCCCGTTTTTTTTTGAACGAATTCTGGGGTCAATAAAATATGCCAAGATATGGTTTACATTCCTAAGCATTAAGAATTTACACAAGAACATTAAAATAATCCCCAAATTTTACCTATGCAGCGGAATGTTATCAATGATATTTCAATTTAAGTATATACTTTGTAAACTTGTAACAACAAGTACTGAAACCACAAAATAAATGTCCAATTTGTCGCTTTTTTTCCAGTACAGCACCAATGAAGAAGGGGGCGCTGGGACAGGCGTTTTGGCGGCATGGAGTAGCGCGTCGGGGGAAGTGCGCCCTATGCCATGAGCACTAATTACGCCCAGCGAACAAATGGCAGCGGCAATGGCAACTGTGGCGACAACGGAAGCTGCAGCTGGCGCAGTCTTGACTTGGTTAACAAAGCGCAAGCAAAAATAATAGCACCGCCACGGCAACAACGACAACAACATTATTAACAAAGAACCGGCTAAGGCAACAGGGCAAGAACAACGACAAAAAAAAAACGAATCTCAAATCCAACTTTAAAAATAAATACGTATAAAAACAAGACATGATTTAAGAATCTTCCTTGGTGGTGCTGCTGCTTGGCAACTTCGTTCTTTGCCAATTTCTGCGCTGCTCTATAAGCCGGAAACCATAAAAAAGCAATTCGTTATTAAAACTGCATAACAGAGAGGCAAAATATCCAATGCGAGTAAAGAAGGTTAAAAGTTTAAAAGAAAAACGAACTGAAATTACTCTAACCCTTCAATAAAATAAAATAAATAATTTATATAAGCTCTTTGAAGTCAACATGGCGGATGATTAATATTTAAGCAGTAAAACTATTTAAGTAGCTAGTACGGAGTGAATACTTCAAAAACCTCTACTTCAAATTGCGGTTGAGTACTTTTTATTCTTACAAAATTTGTGTGTATTTTGTAAATGTATTTATTAATTTATTTATAAAATGATAACAAATATTTAATCCATTATTTTATTACTAAAGATCGAAGATTATTAAAGATCGAAGATATATCTGCTAGATAGCTTGAAGTTATCAAATAAAAGATTGATCTATCTGGAAACCATATTATATTAAGTCCTAACTCAACCCCATTCTCATAATTGCAGCATTGTGCATGCTAATATATTAAAAATACTTCAAGTAGTAGAAAGCACACATAAATCCATAAATAATTGAACGTTCTACATTGCAGATTACGTTTTCCCAACATCACAAGCAATTTGTGTTACCCACTATGAGAAGTATGAGAAAAACGCTGCAAAAATATAGAGCGGCAGGAGGAGCCGTACAATGCATATTGATAATGCACATAACAGCCATAAGTAACTGGCATCCTGGCAGACAAACGTGACCCCAGCAGAACCGTCAGGGAAGGCAGGAAAAGCGGGAAAAGGCAGGAAAAGCTGAAGAAAATGGTCGAGCGTACGAGCGAGCGAGAGAGGGTGCGTGACGAGTGAGCGAGAGGGCAACACAGATGCCGGGCGTAGCAAATGACATGCAAATAAATGAGAACAAAGGGATAAACGAATGGCCAGAGCCAGTTGAAGTTGGCACTGCATTTGCTATTTGCCATTTCGCCATCGCCATCGCCATCGTCCGTCGCATTTCCAGGCATCGCAAACGAGCCGCATAATTTTTGCCGACTGCACTTTGCGGCCAAGGCGCCGGAAAAGGCCGTCCTGGCCCCGCTTCACCCCGGTCCTTCAGGATCCTCTGATGGTTCCTGCTTTAATGAAGTATAACGCGACCAAATGAATGGCGTATTAAGCGAACGTTGCCTTCATTTGCACTGCAAAAAGTAAAGACAGATATTGATTTTTTACAAAATAATGTGCCGTTTTTATATTATATTTGATCACTATATAACAAAAAATTTAAAAATGTATATTTTATAATAAACATTATAGCTAAATTAATTATCTTGATATAAACTTTATCTGTCCAATATATAATATGTAACGGAATTTTAACAATAAAAAAACCATGATTACAACCACAATGATTTTTAACGCTTATTATTTTTTAAGGAACCTCTTAAGAAAATATATACACCTTCAAAATACTTAAAAGATTAATGATTTGTTGAATATCGTTTTCGAAAGCCTTATTAAGGAATTTAATGATGATTCAACATAAACGCTGACGGCTTAGTTTTCTAAACATTAATTTCAAAGAATTGTTTCTTATAAATCTACAATTACTAAGATTATTTTTTTACTTTTCATTTTTTTTACACTAGAAAACAATATATTTTTGTAAAAAAAAACGGATCATTAATGGGATTATGGATTATTTGGACTAGCGATAAATTATTTTTTAAAATAACTTAAAATAGTAAATAAAAAAATGTATGTAAACTATAATTTTTTGATTTTTGCTCAGTGTCCGCATTGAAAGGTGAGAATAAATCAAGGTGGGCTGCGGATGTGGCTGCTGCTTCAGTTGTCGCCGTAATTTGTAAGTCGAGTGGGAAACAATATTTTTCCATCCGCCCTGGTGACCCGAGACAATAAGCATAAATAACATAAGCATGGAATATGGCATATGGATGGCATGCCAGCTGTAATAGACAGCGAGTGGACATGGCTGGCTGGCTGACTGGCAGGAGGAGTCGCATGTTTGGTGCCTCGGATTCTGGATGCTGGCCGGGATCCAGGACCGAGGACCCAGTCCCTCCGGCAGGACCTCTTTTTCGCACCCTCGTCCTTTGCTGATTAATGCTTGTTTGTTTGCATGGCCGTGTATCACTAATGGAATTCACATGTTGGGACATGACTGATTATGTACACATTAGTCGACTGATTTGCAATTCCAAGTGCGAGTGAGTGTATGAGTGAGTGTGTCATGTCCTGTTTCGGGGCCAACTTTTCCACTATGTATATGGCCGGGAAAACAATGTTGCAAGCCGAACTATTAGGTGCGGGCCTTCAGCGACTCCGCCGACCGACTGACTGAATCTACGTGTAAGTGTGGCACGTGTACCGTCGCCTGTCGCCTATCGCAACCTCCACCTGGACCGCCGCCCGCAAAGGACCTTCCATGACTAAGCACATTATGTAGGATCCAACCGGCGCTAATTGGCAGCCGCTTTTGTGTTCGCCACCTTCGCCTAAAGCAATTTTGTGTGCTCGATAATTTGCCCATGGCGATGCGACGCGAAATGCATACCCACACCTCTCAGTGTACTCCCACCGTAAGTGCAGGGCTCCTTTTTAAATTGTTTAATAAACATGCATGGCAGCAGCGGGTTTGCTTAACAAATTGACTCTTTTGAAAGGCACTTCTGGATTCCATTTGCCGGAATACAATGAGTGCAGGCACAGGCGACAAAGGATGCAAATACTGTTTTTATAACAAAAAGGTGAAAAAAATCTAAAAAAAACACCGTTTAAACAATGAACGTAAAAAGTTCTACAAAAATATTAATAATTGTAAAATAAAATCTATATTTACTGTGCTGGAATTATAATAAATATTTAAAACAGTATGTGTACGGCAAAAAACACTTTTATATTTCCCTGTAAAGCATAAAACTTTACAAAGCTGCAAAAAATAAAATATTTTGGTCGCCTGGGTTTTGGGAACTCAGATATATACTGATTCCGGATTTGGAGCGACAAATGCAACTCGAAACGCCAAACTATATAAAGCGTGACTTAAGCTTCCAGCGGCGTCATTTGCAGCTTAATTGAGCATGTAACAAACACAACTTTAGCTTTTAACTTGCACTCACATACGTGCTGTGGCAGAGCCAAGGATATGCAAACAAAGCGCAGGAGGACCTCCAAAACTGTGCCAAAATTCCCCCACTCTCCCCAAAAACGTATCATCCTGGTGTGTGTGTGTGGAGGTGTGTGTACATCGCGTTATGGTACTCGTATATGTTTTGTCCATGTTTATGTTTGCCGCCACAAGTACTTGTGTTCAAACTCCTGCAGGACCCTCACACCTACACAAATATCGAGGAACCGACACGTGCGTTTAGTGTTAGTGTTTGGTGTGGGAAAATATTGGATTGCGCCGATGATACAGTAGCACCTCCATCTCCCCAACTACCAACTAATTGCCCCCCCTAAGTTCAACTACAAAAGGCAATATTTTTCCGTTTTTCTTTACCTCCACGTTGCGGAAATCAATCAATTTCCTGCGTAGACTTGCCATTCTGATGAATTTTTGCACTCGCCTCTCTGTATATAAAATGTATTGAGTACTGGATAGTTGAACACCGACATTGATTATGTCGGCAGGTGAGTCACGCGGCGGGGGTATGAGAATTCTTATATAATTTAATTAAAATTGCTCTGCGCATTGTGGGCCATGTGGAATGCATAAGCGTTGCGGGCATTCTACCCAAGAAAACTAATTAGTATGGAAAAAACTCAATAAAGAAGAAATATTTATGGCATGCTAGTAATCAGTGAAAATGATTTAATTTCTAGAGATTGGCTTGTTTTTCTGTTTCTAAATGGGGCTCTCTGAAATAAAACATTTTTCTTAACAGTCTGTGTAAAGCGAAAATGTAATTATTAAAACTCACGTGCATATGATATTTAGTGATTTGCAAGTCGGTTTCAAGATATGAACAATTTGTTAAACTAATTGGTTTTTCATTGTTAATTTAAGATTACTGTTGACAGCAGTCAAAACTAAAAGTGGAAACTATAGGGAAAATTAATGTTTAGGTAATTTAGAACTGAAACTTTCAAACTTTTTATTTAAATAATTACTGTATATTTACGTTCTCGTATAATTTAAACCATTTCTGTGGTTGACTTCTGAAGTGGAGACTGCCTATATTTCTAGGTTTTGCTTTTGATATTCTATGGTTATTATAATACTTGAATATATAAATAACTTATTATTAATTACAAAATAGATAATTTCTTTTAAATTATAATTTATACCAGTTAAAGTCGTAAGGTAAACTCTTAGGATCTGGGCGCTTTCCTTTCCTCGAGTTCCCTCTAATTATTCCACCACTTCCGGCTCCACCTGCTCCTCCATTTCCACCTGCTCCTCCTTTTCCACCTGCACCTCCTTTTTCACCTGCTCCTCCATTTCCTCCTACTCCTCCATTTCCTCCTGCTCCTCCTGATCCGCCTGCACCTCCTGGCTGACCTGCTCGACCAGGTCGGCCAGGTATCCCCGAACCAGGTCGGCCAGGTATTCCTTGGCCAGGTCTACCAGGCTGACCTGCCGAGGCAAAGGAGCTTACCTCTCGGAGACTCCTCTGATTTATTGGCGGACCCACAGGGAACGCCTTCTCTTCGACAGCTTGACCTAAAGAGAACACATCTTTAAGTTAATGTATAACAAAGCTTTCTTAATATCACCTTTGTGCATTAAGCCAAGGCAGCAGATTAAAGCCAATGTGTATACAGTTCTCATTTCTACAGTTGACTAATCCGTTTGTGCTTAGGCAATACCTCTATATATAGCCCTTAAAAAACGTGAGTTACCGATAAACCTCTCACTTTTTACAATTGACCGTTTTGGGAGAGAAAAATGTAACCCAACAGACTATCGTATACAATAGAATCATGATGAAACTAATGAACCATACTAGACTTGTTAAAACCCCTGACAAAACCAAGTTATAGAAATAGGCGATAATTGGACAAGGTAGGATTAAGAAGTACACTCAGCGTCATATCTCTGCGTACAGGGCAAATAATTTTTAATTTGTCACTTTGACAGGAAAAATCTTGGGCTAGACGTGTTATAAAAAAATTATGATTTTTGTTACGGATAGTCCCAGCAATTACCTTCACATTCTATAGTTTAAAAAATTTGTATCTTCTTTGGTACCCCTATAATTTGTATTTCCCCAAAACCTTTTAAAATAACATGCTTTCAAAAGTTTGCGTACAGCTGGAGATAGTTGCATTTATTGGCCATTTATACGCAATTTAATAAGAGGTTGGATAACCTTTCCGCTTCAAAACTTCGGCGAGACGCTTTGGCATAGAATTGACCAACTTCTCAGTCTCAGCTTCGGCTATTTGGCCCCATACAAGACTCCGAAAGGAAAATTATCCTAAAATTGCATTTGGAAGGGAAAAGCTTGAGAGATATTGGCGGAATCGTAGGTCGCGCACACTCCTCAGTGCAGAGAGTCATTAACAATTATATTTCGACCGGCTCTATACTTCCCAAACTCCGAGAAGGCCGCCCATGCCGTTTAACAAAAAGGGATCGTTATTTTGTTGAAAGATAAATTTGTTCTGCAGCCCCAGCTTGGTTGCGCTTTGGACCAAATTATCCTTCAACAGTTGGATATACACCTTATGGTCCATAATACCATCGATGAAGTGCAGATTTCCAACGCCGTTAGCTGCCATACAACCCCATATCATTATTCCCCCGTCTCCATGTTTCACAGTGGGCAGCAAATTCTGTTTTTCGAGGGCTTCTCCGCTCTTGCGCCAGATTAATTTTTCTCCTTTAATTCCGAAAATGCAAAACTTGCTTTCATCAGAGAAAACAAGAGAGAACGCTATAGTCGGGTGCCCCGACTATCAGATACCCGTTACTCAGGTAAAGGGAGTGCGAGGGAGATGGAGATAGAAACTTTGATCACGCATAACTTTTTAACGAATGGTCCGATTTGAAAAATTTCTTCTACATTTCGATAGGTATTGATAAACACAATAAAACTGCATTTTTACTTTTCCGAAATATTTAAATTTTTAAAATCGTATATAAGCGATTGTGGGCGTTAAAGGGGGCGTGGCACCTTTTTGAAACAAACTTGCGCTGCGTAGGAACTCCTAGAATCTGCATGCAAAATGCCAATCTTCTAGCTTTTATAGTTTCCGAGATCTCAGCGTTCATACGGACAGACAGACAGACAGACGGACAGACAGACGGACAGACGGACAGACGGACATGGCTATATCGACTCGGCTAGTGACCCTGATCAAGAATATATATACTTTATAGGGTCGGAAACGCTTCCTTCTACCTGTTACATACTTTTGCACGAATACAATATACCCTTTTACTCTACGAGTAACGGGTATAATTACGGACTTCCAGAACTCTGGAGGCTTGGAAATGTGGTCCTTTGGAAATTGTATTCGTTTCTCCCGATTTGTTTTCGAAGTATAGGGCTTCTTTCTGGCCACGCAGCTCATGTATCCCGATTTTTTTTTAATCCTTCGGATAGTAGAATACGAAACCGTTTTAGAAAACCGAGTTTCCACCTCTTGCTGCACTTCTCGGGAAGTCAATTTCGGATTGTTTTGAACGAGAACTATAACTTTCCTTTTTTCCCTTTTTGTTAAACGGCATGGGCGGCCTTCTCGGAGTTTGGGAAGTATAGAGCCGGTCGAAATATAATTGTTAATGACTCTCTGCACTGAGGAGTGTGCGCGACCTACGATTCCGCCAATATCTCTCAAGCTTTTCCCTTCCAAATGCAATTTTAGGATAATTTTCCTTTCGGAGTCTTGTATGGGGCCAAATAGCCGAAGCTGAGACTGAGAAGTTGGTCAATTCTATGCCAAAGCGTCTCGCCGAAGTTTTGAAGCGGAAAGGTTATCCAACCTCTTATTAAATTGCGTATAAATGGCCAATAAATGCAACTATCTCCAGCTGTACGCAAACTTTTGAAAGCATGTTATTTTAAAAGGTTTTGGGGAAATACAAATTATAGGGGTACCAAAGAAGATACAAATTTTTTAAAATATAGAATGTGAAGGTAATTGCTGGGACTATCCGTAACAAAAATCATAATTTTTTTATAACACGTCTAGCCCAAGATTTTTCCTGTCAAAGTGACAAATTAAAAATTATTTGCCCTGTACGCAGAGATATGACGCTGAGTGTATGTCTATCTCAGTATCAGTAGTAGATCCAGAATTTGGTTGTTGGGGTTTTGAATACACATTTTTTTATAATGGGATACTTTTTAATTATAGCTTATTATTGCAGTTTTTAAACGAATGTGTGGGAGTTTGGCGGTCGTAATCTTTTAATATGGGCAAATATGGGTAAATGAGCGAACAGAGAGATCTTGGTATACATTAGCATATCTTATCGAACTAAACTCTTTTTAATTTATTTTCTTAAATTACTTGCTTTACCTTGAAACTCAAATGTGAAATGGTAAATAAATAATTAGAAAATTTAAAAAAAGAAACGTACTTTCAATGGTTTATTTAAAAGGTAAAATAATATCTTTGGCAAGTTAAATATCAATCAAAGTCTTATTAAAGATATATAAAACACAGAACTGATTTGTGATTAATATACTCAAAGGTACATTTTTAAAATGGCTCTTGTAGATACCAACGCTAAGTTCATACCAAATGAGGGTGCTTGATGGAGTATCGGCTTGAGTGGATCACCTAGAGGCGTGTTCGAAGAGCACTCTACGTTGAAGAACCCGTGGGACGACTGGATGTCTATGGAAAAAGCAACGATGCTTTTCGATTTTCTGTCAGGCTTTTCGGCACCCAACACCCATTTTCCGTTTGTCAACGTTGCTCTAAAATATATGTTTATTTTTTCGAAATATTTTTCATGGCACATCAGAGTCTTAATAAATACTAAAAAAAAGCCATGATGAGCTGCTGCCCGGGCACAAAAGCCATCAAATCCGTCCCAGTCCCAGTGCCAGTGCGACTGCCACGCCCCCTCCATCCGTGACGCCCCAATCCAAATTTTAACTATGACGCTGACGAGCTGCTGAGATGCTGCGATGCTGGGACGCTATGCTGTGCATTCCCAATGGATTTGCTCGTGCGTGTCGACAAGAATTTCAATTTGCAAACAATAAATTTGAGCAGCCAGTCGCTCCTTCGAGGACGACCACTGGTGCGCATGGAACCAAAGGAAAGCCGCAAAAGAAAAAAAAATATATAAATAAAAAATAAACGGACTCCAAGCAATGTTTAATAAAGAAGAAATATTTTGCTTTTCACTTTGGCGTCGCATTGCAAGTGACAGTTGACAATCCCAATCCTCGCACTTTTGTTCCAAGCCCGGCAAATAGAATTAGATGCCGAATTAGGACTAATACAGCGCTTCAACTTGATTTGAAGTCCTGGCAGCCAAGGACTCGGGACTTTAAGCGGCGGAGGGAGAGCAGACAGGAGCGGAAGCGCAGAACAGAAAACGGAAATGAATCAATTTCCGTGCTGCAGACCATTAAAAACTACAAAAGCCCTCCAAAGAAACAGACGAAGTACAGGAAAATGGGGAACAAGAGGCGGTACAGCAAAATAAGCTTTTCTGTCTGACTCTGCATGAGGGATGACCTATGAACCCGGGAAGCTGCTAGTTAATGAGTTTGCGGTCTGATGTATAAAAAACAGTAAAAAGTAATCTCATATATAGACCTTCAAACGAAGTTCAATATGGCAATTATTTTCCTCATAATTTCCAGTGTCATATTTAAACAGAACTATTTACTTTACCATTGTGTGTGACATCTAGTTCATTTTTCAAAAATAAAGTATTGATAATCAAGACTCTAAAAAAGTTCAAAAAGTCAATTATTCTTTTTGCTTTTTTAAAATGGTTACCTATTTTTTTCAGGTCTGCAGCTTTATTTATTAAAATGCTTATGGATCTAATAGTTTTCATAGTAAATTTATATTTTTTGACTTGTTTAACATAAAAGTGAAATACCCATTTTCCTACTTTTATTAAATACAAAAGCAATTTAGCTAAAAATAATTATTGAAAAAATAACAAACCTAAACTTAAATTTATCGCTTTAGATCTGCAATCATCATTAGAGAAAATAAAGATTTCCTGTCAACTTTGTAGTCTTCCTGGGAGTTGGACAAGTTCATGTAGATGGTATAAATAACATAGATGAATCCGAACTCAATTGCTAAGAGATAAAATCATAAAGTCAAAGAGCTAAACAACTAGTTTATCGATTTAAACTTGCCCATGGTCAGCAGTGAGATCAGAATATTGGTCAGCGCCTCGATGGCATCTCCCGCAAAGAGCTCGTAAAGCCACCACAAAATGAAGAGGACATCGAAGACCAAACCGCAAGCGCACCAAACCAACCAAAATATCATAAGCTCCGGTTTGTGCTGAAATGGGAAAATCAAAGGAATGTAGTTGAGGGAAAGCCCCAGCGATAGTTTTACCCACCAACGAGATGCCAGCTATCATGAGCAGCGTAATGCCAACCCAGACATTCAGCATCAACAAGTAGCCCCAATATATCCAAATGTTTTCGCTCTCATTCAGGTTTTTCCTACTCAAGAGGCCTTAGGGTAATATAATAGTTACAAATTTAAATATTTAAATATTTTAATTTATTGGCTGCACTTACTGGGCAATGAATTTCTCTGATTTTCTATTGGTGCTTCAATCGATACGTCAGCGGCTTCTTTTGCCAAACGACGACGTCGCATCAAATAGAACATTATTAGTTCGAAGAAGAGCACTCCCACAATGTCCATCCAGCCAATGGCCATTCCAAAGGCATTCAAAGCATTTACCATGCTGAGTTGTCTTCTGCCCAGTCACTATCCGTTTATTTGTTATTCAAAAGTCTTAGAAAACATTTTTTTTGACAAATTTTGCAGCGTTAGTTCCGAAAATAAATACAATTATTAATAAACTTTTATTATTTGGAAGCGTAGGATTTTAATTATTTAATAAATGGTTTGCTGTTCATTATTTCGTCTGCACACAGCAACGTTCGAAAACCAAAACGAAAAAACTATGTTTATAAACTCAACTTTCAGAGTTTCAGCAAATTTAATAAAAATTAGTTTTTTAATTCCTAATGAATTCGTTTACCATTCATATTTTTCTTTATTATAAATTAAATATTCAAATCGTTTACTTTTAATATTTCTTTAAAAGATAAACTTCCGTTAAAAATGAAAGTATAATATATGTCAAAAGCCTTTAGTATATTATATGTATATTCAAAATTCTGTTGAATGTTTTTTATAGAAAAGTTTACGTTTATTTAACTTGACATGGAAGAAAAGGCCAATTTATTTTACATATTTTACGCAAATGTCTTGAATATAAACAGAATTTATAAAAAAAGCTAACCCATTTCTGTGCTACTCAAGCTCCCTGTTGCTCCTGTTGGCAAAACTTAAACTGGAAGTGAGATGTTTAAGAAGGCTTTGTCGCACCCCGGGGCATCGCCACTTCTTCGCCCGAGTTGCAAATGAGCGCGAAAAAAGTAAATTATATTTGTCAACGGGGATTCCCACGCTCTTCCTCACACACACACAGGGGAAGAGTAATGTGTGTGTTGTGTGTGCGTGTGAGCTGCCACCGCACGTATTTCATCAGCGCGGCATTATGTGTGCGTATATATGTACATGCGGTGGTATGTCTCATTTTTCCTCTGCATAAATAGATGCGACAGCCATTGCTGCGAGACTTGGCTGCCATTTCCGTTTCCGCTTTGATACCCTGTCGAGGATGTCATCAAATGTTGAAGAGATTTTTCGTTTCTCAGATCTCAAATAATCCTTTTCACTTTAATGTGGATCAAGTAAAAACAGAAATTAAATATTTCATTTAGTTAGCTCCAAAAAATATATTTTAAAATCTCGATCATGTTAAGTAACACGTTCTAAGAAATAAATTGCTCATTACCAATTTAAGAGAAAGTCGTTTATTAAAAAAATAAATAGTTTATCAATTGTATTTATATGTATATGTACTTACAAAACAAATAGTAAAAATAGATTATACAAAACATGAATAAAATAAGCTTGCAGTGCATTAATATATCTTAATATTTTATCTTTCTACTAATATTTTTATTCAAATATAATATTATTCATAATATAATATTTGTCAACACTTAGAAACCATTTAGATGGTGAGTAATTTAAATTACTATTTAGTCACAAAATGGGCATAGAGACCGTATATAAATCGATTAAAAATTGTAATTATTATTTTTTTAAAATAAAAGTGATCTAACATTCTTTTCTTCGATAGCCAAAAATATTCTTTGTATTTGACATGAATTTAAGCCCGAATACGCTGTTGATGTGGGCCTATGGTGTAGGATTCTTTGATCTAGTCAGCGCAGTGCTCTTTTCTATGGTCAGTTTCAAGACAATCTGCAATCGCGTAAGGCAGCAATAATGTATTATGCTAAATAAAAACTTCTCAAATCACCCCATTATCTCCCCCAGTTGAGTTGGCTGACAATTTTTGCGGTTGTTTTTGGCCTTTTCTGGGTATCGATGATACTGATGCTCCTGGTCGGCATTCATGGGGTATATAAAAGTGGTTCACAGTCGATGGCAGTGTGATGGTATCCTCCGCTTAATTACAGCGCAATCCCAAATGTGTTCGTGCCTGGATTATCTTCTCCTGCCTTGGAATCCTGGTGGAGATGTTCCTGATTTTGTATGCCGTTTTCACCGAGAGCTCTTTCCAAATTGGTCTGGTCAAAAATGGATTGTTGCTGATGCTGGGATTGTGTGAGTACAATATCAACGAAATCGCATTCGGCTTGCCTTTCAATTAATTTTGGCAATTAATTTCAGGTATTGAGTGCTGCTTTCTATACGTTGTTTACCGATTCTACGTAACTTTGGCATTTTGCCAGGCGTGTCACAAAACTATAAAGTCAAAAGTGGTTCAACAAGCTCTAACTGAACCGCCACAAGATCCCAATCACCAACGACATAAACAAGCCAGAGATCAGCACAAAAATCGTTTTCAAATCCAAAATCCCAGAGGAAAAATAGTTCAGAACACACCATCACATCCCAGGAAGCTGAGTTTTCTTCAAACTTCTAACAGCAATCTATCGCCATAAAGTGGATTTTTATTAATATTAATTTCACAAAAATAATGCATTATAAATTTACAGGGAATTGGCAGCGTCGCATTCGTTTAATGTGAATGTCTATATCTTGATTTTTCTTCACTCGCTGCTGAGCAAATTATTTTAAAAGGATTTTATGTTTAACATTGGCACATTCGTGTGTGTGTGCGAGTGTTTTGTGTAGGTGTGAAGAAGTTTGCATCCTCAATGTGATAAAAGTTAAAGAGCTTTGTTCCAGACAAGAATAATGACAAAGGATACAAGAAAACAAGTGAAGCCCAAAGAAAATATTTTAAATAATTTAAAAAATATAAAAAAATACTATTAAAATGTTATAGAGACACCTAATTCGTTCCCTTTCGCATTTGTTTTTGTAGTTGTTTAATTGCAGCCTTATCCCTTTTCATACGTTCTTTTGCCTGCTTTTCCATGCGTTTTAAATCCTTGCGATCCAAGGGTATTTCTTTTTCCTCGAAATGATTTCCCTCGCTGCCGCTCTTTACTCTTTGAGGCTCTTTATGTGACGGTGCCGGAGGACTATAACCAATCATATCCAGATAAAAGAGATAAATGATGTAGACAAATGTCATTTCCACAGCTGTTAAGGATCAATGGTATCAGTAATAAATTATTTATATAATTATTGAATACTAACCCAGTCCCACGAAGGGCAACACGGTGATCTTTACACCCTCCCAGTTCACCGAAATGGCCAAAGTCAGGCCATAAAGCAGTATTACTCCATCGAGGAGTATTCCCAGACAGGTGAACACCAACCAGAAGCGAACCAATCCCAGTTGCCTTCTGTAGATTCCCGCCAATAAAATAATGATTATGAGCATCCAGAAGATGGTGAAGATCAGCGCCACCAATGCTGACCAATTACCCTGGAAATGCCAGAATGTGACCATAATTTCACCGAAAGGAAGAGGTAACCGTCTTACATGCTTGGAAAATACCACTCCCGAGATAATTGCGAATAGCACGGCGGATATGAAGTCCAGCAGAGCGATGCAATAGGCGCACAGCACTAAATATCCATCAGAATTTGACCCCATTGCCCCAGCTAAGGTTCATCACATCAGTGGGAATGTTGTCTACTAAATCAAAGCCATAATGATGATAAGCACGTACTTGCCAGGAGGAGAAGGAGCAGGAGGAGGAGTGGAATTGGCTGCCTGTTAATCAATGCCGTTTGATTGCCAAAAGTCTCAGGCACCGCACAGTGGTCCAAAAGGATTGCTGCACGGCTTTATACAGTGGAAAAAAAATATAGAAACAAAGGGAAATTAAAATTAAGATTCAATTTATTCTTCATTTATGGTAAAATATAAAAAAAGTATGTTAATAATACGTTGTTTAAATTTGAAACATATTATTTAAAAACATTAAAAAATTAGAACAGACAGGATTAAAGCAATTTCCTGTGAAATCTTAAGGCATGTTGCATTAATTTTAAGATACCGAATCTTTTGAGTGAATTTTATATCGGAAAAGACTATTTGCAATCAACAATATTTTTTTGTAGGCAAAAAATACTTTTTTGTAATTTTACTTACAATTTGTATTTGTTTGGCCAACGAATAAATATTTATAATTTGTTTCGTACAAAATATTATTTATTTATTTTTTATATTTATCTCCACAACAGTTATACTTATGTTCTGCGACCTTCACATTTGTGTGCAAGGCTCCAAAAACTAATGTTTAATGGGTTCCCAAAACCACCATACAATCCAATGACGAGCCCTTGTCGACGAAGATATGATAAGTTTTGGGAGACCATCTGTCTGCTCCTCAATTATGGCATTTGTTTTGTCAGCAGGCCGTGGAGATTGGATTGTCCTGGTCCCCCGTTGGCAACGTGACTAGTTCTCGTCTTTGTCCTTGAAGGCATCGGAAAATAGATGGAAAACTGTGTAAGTCAATTACTATTATTGTTTAAGAGGGGAAGAAAATTGATTTGGCCCTCCCACTTGGCCGGTAAATTGAAATCAACCGATTGAAAGATATAAATATATTTTATTTTTTTTATTAATTCATAAGGGATGCCTTCCCATGTGTGAGAATTGAACATAATCAAAAGAGATTTCTTTTTCGAGTGTTTTCTTGAATTTCTCCAAATAAGCTTAATACCCTTCAGTTATGTTTATAGAGGTATTCGTATTTGAAGTTGTAGAAATTATCTTTGTTGCAGCATCTCTGTTACAGTCTTCTGTAATTTATATATATATATAAATACAATAAATATACAATATATATAGAATTTATAAAATGCTATCCATATAGTATAAAGCATAAATACATGCTTACCACTGCCACCTTCAGAGGTAAAATCATAGTTGCTACCTTCCAGAAGACAATAGGAATACAACCTCTTGAAATATCGGAATACCAAGTACAAACAAGTGCACTCATAAACTGTTTAAATATTTGATTAGTTTCTTATTGGTTCTCAAATAATATCAAATCAAAGACCTACAAATTCCTAAATACAAAATTGTCCAGTGCTTGAAATGAATTTCGTCAAAAACAGGAGATGAACTTACATTCCAAATCAAGAAAATGACATTTGTGACAGTGGCAAAGCCAGAAAAAAGTAACCAAAATACAAGAAGAGTTGGACGATCCTGATAGAAAAAGTAAATCAAATTTTTTGACTTCTGTAAATTTAAATTGATTATTTTTACCTTCAATAGACCTACAAAAAGTCCAACAACGGTTAAAATCCAAGCTACTGTGCTAAGAAAAGCAATTATGGTATACGAATTCGTCTAAAGCATAGTAGTTAAATATTAAAACTTAAAAGTATTCCTTATTTTTATACTTACATGCGATATCATGACAGAAACCGAAATAAATGAGAAATAAAGCGAACGCAATAATTCAAATACAGAAATCAGAAAGCACATCCTTAAAAGATTATCCCTAGGAATAGTCCACTCTCCCGTTTCAAACGACATTTTTTTATGAAATATACTTTATTTCCTTGCAAGTTTTATTAAACTACACAACGTTTGATAACAAGAGTATAAAAATATATTTGATTTGGCTGAAAGAAACAAGGCCAACTAAGCAAGTTTAAGATAAACAAAATACATAAATGGTCTTTTTTATTTTTTTCCTTTCTTTTTCTTTGGCTTTGACTTTGACTTAGACTTTTTCTTATCATCCTTACCGCCACCTATGAAAAATGATTAAATCGATTATATATTTTTTATAAAAAAAAGTTTAGAGCTATCTTACAGCATAAAGTCCTTTTCTCTTTGGGCTTCGCACCCATGATCTTATAATACCGATGTATGAGATAAATGCAGGAGCTTTCAATAACTGAAAAGTATAAATGTATAAATGAAAAATTAAAAATAAGTTTATATTAATATTGTTTATAGTAATCATACATATGCCAAGAAAGACTATCGAGAATTCTTCAAGACGGTCCCAGTCCACAGTGATGGAAGTCGCAATGCCCCAAAGCAGAAATAGTATATCGGTGATAAAGCCAGCTAAAGAAAATATAAGCCAAATCCGTACCAAATCTGCCTTGCGCTGATGAGAATATAGTTTTCAAACCAGTTATAAAATAAAAGTAATGCCAACCAACCTTCCATAGACCAACAATTAGCATAACGACAATTACAACCCAGAAAATGACACCCAGAAGCGCCAACATAGCAAAGACGCTGAACTATTTATTTAAATGGGTTATTTATTCTTAAATATTTTATATTTCAATTTAAGCACCTACCTTATAAATTAATAAAATCATCGCCTGAACGGTGAAATACAAGGCATGTAGCAGATCGGAAACAGCTATAGCATAACATATTTTTGGAAGATTGGAGTTTACAGCTCCTTTTTTAGAGTCCTTTTTCGATTTATGATCGGTGTGCTTTTTCTTTTGGGGCGATTTCTTTTTTGGCGGGTGTTTCTTCTTGTCGGACACCATTTTTTGAGTATGGATAGAATGGATTTTTTACATCTGTTGAACATAAGATCAAAGCACTTGGGATTATATTATGTATGTAAGTGTAGAAATCCCATAGAATCATTTTTTTGTATATAATTTATTTTTAACTAAAAAATGTCAAAAACAAAATCAAAATAATATATTATTATAACCTTTTAATGATAATCTATATTTTATCTTTAATTTTTCGTATACCCCATCATTATTTTAACAAAAACATTATTTTAATTAAAAAGAAAACCAAATAATGATTTGAATTTTTTTCAGGCGTACATCATACATATTAATGATATGCTAAAAAACTGAATGTAAAAACAAAATAGAAAATTAAGCATATTCTTTAACAATCGTTTTAAAAAAATAGTAGTTTTCTATTTTGTCAGAAAGAATTAAAATGTCAACAGTTTTAAAATTGAATTTTAAATGTTCAGTTGCTCTAAAACTGTGATCAGCTGACCATACATAATATGGCAGCCCTCTATTGCCCTCGCCTATCGATTTGTCAGTGTTGCAAAACTTGTCAAAAGTGGTTTTAGGCGGTCGTCTTTGTTTATACACCGATTTATTAACCATTATTAATTGTCCAAACCGAAAACAACATGCCCATTATAGTGAGGACGTAAGTATCTTGAAATACAATAAAAATAAGGCTTATTATATGGTTTAAATAAGTGAAACCAAACACGTACTTTCTGGTCGCCTGCGAGTGACAGCGTTGCCACCTAATCGACTCATTGTCAGCTCGTTTCTGGCAATCTGCGATTTAGTACGCGGATTTATTGTGAAATTATTTTTGATTTTTGTTTAAAATGGGGCCGCCAAAAAAGTCGAAAAAGGATCGCAGCGGTGCTGACAAGTTCGGTGAGTACGGGACATGTGGAAAACAATCGAAATTTGATATAACTTAAGGGATTTTCCTCAGCAAAAAAAAGGCGTGCCGAGGATGAGGCTTTCACTCAACTGGTGGACGACAATGATAGTTTGGATGCCACGGAATCGGATGGAGTTCCGGGTGCTGCTTCCAAAAATGCAGAAACCAATGATGAGCAAATCAATACGGATGAATATGGGGCCAAGGATTACCGGGCGCAAATGCAACTCCGCCAAGATCACGGCAATCGTCCACTTTGGGTGGCTCCCAACGGTCACGTCTTCCTGGAATCCTTTTCACCTGTGTACAAGCACGCTCATGACTTCCTCATCGCCATCTCGGAGCCCGTCTGCCGACCCGAACACATCCATGAATATAAACTCACAGCCTATAGTTTATATGCCGCCGTTTCGGTAGGCCTGCAAACCCATGACATTGTGGAATACCTCAAGAGATTGAGCAAAACCAGTATTCCCGAAGGCATCCTAGAGTTTATCCGCCTTTGCACCCTTTCCTATGGCAAAGTCAAGCTGGTCTTGAAGCACAATAAGTATTTTATAGAGTCGCCACATCCCGAGGTGCTCCAGAAGTTACTCAAAGATCCAGTGATCCAGAAATGCCGCCTTATACGCAGCGAAGGTGAGGATTTCATACAGGGCACTATGGACGGCAAGGCCATCACACAATTTGGCACAAAGTTGCCTCCCGGAGCAACAGACAAGCCGGCAGAAGATCCTGCCGCAGCTGCAGCAGCTCCTGTTGCCGCAGATGGAACAACCGCAGTGCCCGAGGACATCACAGACTTCTACGAGAAGATTGACAAAGAGGAGGAGGACGAGGATGAGGCAAATTTAAAGACTGTATCCTTTGAGGTTGCTCAGGAAAAGATCGAGGTGATCCAGAAGCGCTGCATCGAGATTGAGCATCCTCTGCTGGCGGAGTACGATTTCCGCAATGATACCAACAATCCAGACATCAATATTGACTTAAAACCCGCTGCTGTTTTGCGTCCATATCAAGAGAAAAGTCTTCGTAAAATGTTTGGAAATGGAAGAGCACGTTCTGGGGTCATTGTGCTTCCTTGTGGAGCTGGTAAATCCCTAGTAGGAGTCACAGCCTGCTGCACTGTAAGGAAAAGAGCCTTGGTCCTGTGCAACAGTGGCGTTTCTGTGGAGCAGTGGAAACAGCAGTTTAAAATGTGGTCTACAGCCGACGATAGTATGATCTGTAGGTTCACCTCCGAGGCAAAAGACAAACCCATGGGTTGTGGCATTCTCGTGACCACCTACTCCATGATAACACACACACAAAAGCGTTCTTGGGAAGCAGAGCAGACGATGCGCTGGCTGCAGGAGCAGGAATGGGGCATCATGGTGCTGGATGAGGTGCACACAATCCCGGCCAAGATGTTCCGTCGTGTGCTCACTATCGTTCAATCTCACTGCAAGCTGGGATTGACAGCCACACTCCTTCGTGAAGACGACAAGATTGCGGATCTCAACTTCCTCATTGGTCCAAAACTGTACGAGGCCAACTGGTTGGAGCTGCAGAAGAAGGGTTACATCGCACGCGTGCAGTGTGCTGAAGTATGGTGCCCCATGTCGCCAGAGTTCTACCGCGAGTACCTGACCACAAAAACATCGAAAAAGATGCTGCTCTATGTGATGAATCCCTCTAAATTCCGCAGTTGCCAATTTCTCATTAAATATCACGAGCAGCGAGGCGACAAAACGATTGTGTTCTCGGACAATGTGTTTGCGTTAAAGCACTATGCAATCAAGATGAACAAACCTTTTATTTACGGTCCCACCTCTCAAAACGAGCGTATCCAGATCCTACAGAACTTTAAATTTAACTCCAAGGTGAGTGCAGTCACTTCTATAAATTATAAAACTTTTAATCAAACAATATCCATTACAGGTCAACACAATTTTTGTGTCCAAAGTGGCCGACACCAGTTTCGATTTGCCAGAGGCCAACGTGCTTATTCAGATCTCCTCGCACGGAGGATCTCGTCGTCAGGAGGCTCAACGTCTGGGTCGTATCCTGCGTGCCAAAAAGGGAGCCATTGCCGAGGAGTACAACGCCTTCTTCTACACACTCGTCTCGCAGGACACCATGGAAATGAGCTATTCCCGCAAACGTCAGCGGTTTTTGGTCAATCAGGGTTACAGTTACAAGGTTATCACGCATCTCAAGGGCATGGACACGGATGCGGATCTGATGTACGGCACACAAGAGGAGCAGGGCCAACTACTCCAGTTGGTCCTGTCCGCCTCCGATTTGGATTGCGAGGACGAGAAGCTGCCGGGTGAACCGGGCTTCCGCCCAAGTGGTGCAGGCGGTACCGTCAGGCGAGCTGGGGGTTTAAGTTCCATGTCTGGCGGAGATGACGCCATCTACTATGAACATCGCCGCAAGAATGTGGGAAGCGTGCATCCGCTGTTCAAGAAGTTCAGGGGATAATTTTTTTGTAAGCCGCTGTGAAGCATGAATAAAATTCTGAAAAAAAACTTAAGAAAATAGTTTGTAATTGCATGGGATTCTTAGAAAATTTTGCGCATCGCATTATTTGTCGACTGGATATGAGAAATTTAAATCAAGACGTCTTCTATTTATTTCAGACAAAACTCTGGCAAATCTGATTGGGCCATTATAGAGCTACAAGGCGATCTGGAGGTGAGGAGCAACCAGGACATGCATGATCAGTTTATTGGCGATCTCTACTACAATAAATATGGTCAACCTGTGAGTTGAAATCAACAAACCTAGTAACCCAGCAAACCCTTAACTAATTTTATATATCATTGCCAGATCCTCATCATTGGCCATCACATCCTTCAGGGTCGTGAACAAAAGTTGGATAAACCGTTTGCGGTGCTGGAAAAATCCAAAACCAATGAGGGAGAACGACTCTTGGATACGAGCATGGCCTCTCAGGATGTGAGCATGCTGAATGCCACGACGGGAGCAGAACGCACTGTACTGGATCACACGATTGCCCAGGAGCACAAGAGTCGCCAGAGAACTGAGTACACCGTCCGCGCTGTTTGCACCAAGAAATTGATCTTTAAATCGCGTCCCAAACCAATTATAGCCAATGTTGCCAAGTCTGTTTAAGTGTCTTTTAAAAATATAGTTTTATTCGCTTTTTATGATAATAGATTCATAAGTAGACTATTAAACAATTTCCATTTCACGTTCAATGCCCACAAACTTGAGCTGCTCTGTGGGTCCGTATCTGTAGTCGAAGAACAGCTCCTCGCCGGGCTGAATGGCCCGCTTGGCAAAGATGCCGATGCGATGGTCGCCGGTGACCATCATCACCTTAGCATAGCAGTTGGGATTAATGGAATGGTTGGCGAATCTTATCTTGTTTCCCTTTCTGGTGGCATCCACAACGAAATCGTTGTTAAGATTGAAAAGAAACGAGCACATGTACTTGTCGTAAACTTTTCCACGACGATCGGCTTCGTCTTGGGAAATGATCTCCCCACAATACTCAGAGATGAACTCATTCTTTTGGGCGCCCTCTTTGAGGAAAATACCCCAGCCGGCAATGTCAGAGGGGGCCATCAACAGGTGTTTGTCTGGAAAAAGGGAATTGCATTAATTGTCATTGATAAACAACTTTAAAAACTATTTGCTACATCTATATCTATAGTTTCTTAGTCGTATATTAATGTGGGCAAAGCTAATACAATACAAATTTAAACTTTGGAAATAGCATTTAGTACGACTAATATAAACAAATCATAGTATTTCATAAAGATGGATATAACATATAGAGAAAGTCTTTCTTTAAGGTTAAATTATAGAGTATGAATATGTAATTAAATTCCTTACGCAGTCCCCGCTGCACGCACACATTCTTGCACGTGATCTTGGTCAACTTGAACTGATCCGCTCCGCAGGCCTGGCAAAGATCAGGATCGCACTCGCGCACCGCCAGGTAGCAAGGACACTGCTTCGTGTTGCACTGCGCTTTGCATCGGCAGCCTGGGAAGCGATTTTGGCAATCGCTGCTGCAATTGCAGAATTTCTCACAGAAGTTCTGCGTTTGAATGCAGGAGCAGTTCATGTCGCAGGGATGCCCTGGATGGTCGCAGGGCGTGTAATTGTACACGTGATTCGACGACGAGTCCTTTTTCAGCTGAATCTTTCGGCAGTGCAGCGACCAAAGGCGTTGCTTCTTCTTCTTCTTGCGTGGCGGGGTGAAGTCCTGGCGCAGATCCTCGAAACTGAATTCGGCGTCTTCCTTCTGGGCAAACTCGTATACCTGGCGGCAGGTCTTTGTGAGCATATTGTGGGCAATCGCGCAGTAGTTCTTCAAATAAACTTTGTGCAAAACACGATAGAGCGCTTGGTCAGCACCAGTCCAGACGCACTGCGTACTGGTGATGTTCATCATGCCAGCTGGAAATGTAGAAAAGTATAAATCACTTGGAAAAATTATTTGTTAATAGCTAATACTCACCCATAATTGAGTTAATCTCAGCCACGGCAGCGCTATTTACAGTCAGACCATTATCCTTGCTGTTCTCATGGCTGAAGTCCTTGTTGCTAAACTGGCTGTTGCTGTCATTGCTGTCCTCAGAACTGGCCTCATTGCAGGAATCAATTGGTGGTGTTTTACTATCGGCCGCCAGCTTTTCCTTCATACCATCCTGTAATTCAAAAACGGAACATGGTATTTCAACACATTTAATAATTTCATCTTTGTTTAATATAAACTTACAATCAACATATAGCAGGAGTTGCTGCAGGGTTCGGCAAAAGTCTTCAGCTCCGGATAACGACGCTTCTGAAGATTGGGACCAGCATGTCCCTGCAAGCCTGTGAATAGAGAGCAGAGGAATTAGAAAAATTCCATAGACCACAGATCACTTGATGTCCATGAAACGCTTTTGGATTAGCATGAGGGTAATCGGTTACTTTTCGAGAGAGAGATACAGAAATGGTCCAGGCAAAGCCACACGGAATGAGGTGAGCAACACCAAAGAATCAATTTAGACACATGACAAACATAGCCAATTATCCACAGATATGAGGGATTATTATTATATATTATATTCATAGACAGCGAGATGAGGATGCGGAGGCGTGGACGGGCTAACGGCATGAGAGTGTGTGCGTGTGGTTATCGAAACAACAACTACAACAACGACTCACCCTGCACATGGTGACCTAAATTGCAATTAATTCAATACAACATTTTCGAATTTCGTTTTTTTTGGGGTTTAAGAAATGGTACAAATTTTTTTGTGGCAAGAATAAATTGTTTCCAAACAAGAAAAGAAAAGCAAAAACAAAACGTAAAGTCATTAGGTAACCCAGCTGGAAGAAGTTCCCACAGTTAAACTTACGGTGCAGGAAGCAATCGTATTTGAAGCATCGCCGACAGAAGAGTGTGTGGAAGGAGTGCATCGTTCTTTCGCGGGTCACACTCTCGGCCTTGATGCCATCTATGTTAGGCGTGCATTCCTGGGGACGCTCCGGATCCTGGTGTTCGGTAAGCTCAATATACCTGAAAAAAGGTATTATAATTTTCAGTACAATTTTGCCAGGCATTAAAGAAATCTTTTCCCACGAAAAAAGTATATATGTAAATGATTTTTTATGGAATCTGGCTTTTTAGTTTTTAGAGCTTCATATCTAGTTTAAATTTTCACAATAATCGTATTTGTATGGGAGACAGAATGTAAGTCAAACAGCTTGAATCGGAAGACTTTATCATAAGGCGATTAATAAAACAAAATATGCTAATATTGTACTTGGTTCAAAAGGAATATTCAATGATTTTGATTAACCCTCCTTTAAAGCAGTTAGTTTCTCAATTTACATACTTCTCTTTGAGCTCTTGGGCAGTCCCCTTATCTGGAAAATTAGCGCTGATGGCCTGGAAAATTATAGGAGCAGGAAAGGGCAGCTTGTCCTTGACATCATCTGCAACTGGTTTAACATCGGCGCCCTCGTTGGCCTCAGCTTCGTCCATTTCTTTTTTCACCACTGGAATATCGCCATTGCTCTCGGTTTTCTCGAGTTCTTCTACATCCACATCCTCAGCCTCACTCCCATCTTTGGGTTTCACAGATGTCTCCGTCTTTATGGATGTGGATGTTCCCGGAGTGGCTTCCTCCAATTCCTTGCTATAGGAACGCATGAGGGCATGCACCAGTTCCACAAAGATGGCATCATCCATGAACGACGGATCCTTATCGCCATGTACCTTGCCATCGTAGTTCTTGATCAGTTCCTCGATAAACTTGCCATCCTTATCGAGGACCTCATCGCCCATATAGGGAATATTGTGCAGCACGGTCTCATCCTCGACCATGAAATTCTGCTGGGTGGGCGCCCACGTGTACATGGTGGGAATGGGAGTTACGGCGTTGATCACGCAGATTGGAATCTTCTGTGGACCACTAGGAATACCATTGTAGCTGGTCACTTCCGCTCGCTTCACGCAGTCCACATGCGGCGGATCGTAGGGTTTAGCCTGCCAAACTTTCGACTCGCAGTACAGATCTTGTACATTATGATTGTGCTCGTCCCTGGGGGATACAGATTTCTATAGCTTCAATTTCAGACTTCTACCTTCTCGTTCCCGCGCTTACCAGTTCTTTATCCACGCCTCCTTGATTTCGTCGGCGCGTTTGTGGCGCTTCTGCTGCCTGATTTTGATATATTCCGATTTGACACGCCTCTTCCACTCCGGCGGCACCTTGGTGGTGTTCATGGCGTCGCTTAATAACTTAAACCTGGTTGCATTAACGGGAATAAATTATTTTACAAGATTTATTTTTCACGACCGCCTTTTTTCGCAACAGCTGCATCGGTGTGACCGTTTCTCTTTCAGAAAAATCCCCTAAGCGCATAGACATGGTAATTTTGGATGGTATTAATTTTATTAATATGTCATTTTACCTTACAATTATTGCAGTAATCACAATCTATTTATAATATTAAGCCAATCAAAATCGTCTATATTTATAATATTTCCATATCCAATAATGTTAATTCATAAAGGTTTGACAAAGCAGTAATCTACCCCCTTTTGACACTACCATGTTTTTTAGTCTTGACTAACGCCTTCAACCCCTAGTGTTGGTTAACGTGGAATATCATCAAAAACATAAAAAAAAGGAAAGCTATGAGAATCCTATCAAAATCTAGGAAATTTCGCAAAAATATATAAGCTGGACAAATTCAATCGCATAAAGGCGGCCACGAGCATCGAGGAAATGGAACCATCAGCCTGCGAGGGTGAGTTGATGCAAAAAACGCGGAAAACGCGCAATCCACTGACTATGTTTACCAACTATAACTGCGTTTGTTTTTGTTTGCTCTGGTAAAGATCTCAAGGCCTTCGAGCGGCGCCTCACCGAAGTGGTTTCATCGTACCGGCCCTCGACGTTCCGCTGGCGCAGTAAGTTAATCCCGAAAAACTCAGAACGGGAGCAGTACGGCCCGTAATAACAGTAGAACTTCTTGCAGTTGTCCTCTCCGCCATGTCCATGTGCACGGCCATCAGCGCCTGGTACTGGTTACGGGATCCACAAACCACCGTCGTCCCGCTGACCGAGTCCCTCTGGATCCATCCCATCTTCACAGTCGCCACCCTGACATTGAGTAAGTGCCGCCAATGGTGGTAGTGTATTTTGTACGTAGGTCACTTCGCATAGTCATAGGCCACGGTCATGAAATTTCGGTTTAAGTATGCGATTTAGTATTAGGGAAATAGAGGAGGGTTCAACAAACCTTATAATTACATTATTGTTAGTATATAAAAGTATAATATTCGACCTTGCGATGACAGTATTAATATTATTTTGTGATTTTAAAGTCCAACAAGTATTAACTCTTAGTGTACAAGTAGAGAGCCGTTCTTACGTAATAGCCATTCCTTATGGTTCTTTGCGGGGGCCAAACAAAATACAAATTCATAAAATCGTAATAGTATAATGTTTATTTGTAGTATGATGAGATAAGAAATGACTTAAATAACACTCGGAAAAAGAATAATAACTTTATTTTGCAGAGATTAGACTTGAATTAAATTCAAACCATTATTACCATTATCATTTTTACACCAATATAGGTATGTTGCTTTTAAACACCTATTTTTTTTATAAGTCAATCCGGGAAAATGTTCATTTTTGTCACCAAAATATAGATTACGATTTTTGGTGTAAAAACCTTGAGACCATTTTGTTATGGAGCGATTATTTTATACAGGATTAAAAAGTGCTGAGACCAACTAGAGTAAAACATGAAATTTAATATTTAATTTGATAGTATACAACAAATCCAATAGGTGTTAGTTTATTTTAAATTTTACAACATGCTGCTTCTGTACTAAATATAGAATTCTTATTTATCTTCCAGTCGTTCTTTTCATCCTGGGCATACAGAAACTGGTCATAGCGCCTCAGATAATCACCTCCCGAACGCGAACTGTACTGGGAGATTTTAATATGAGCTGTGACGACACGGGGAAGCTGATATTAAAGCCGCGCCAGAGTAACAACAACAGTACATGAGCCCTGGCCCCGCTTTCAGGACATTTATTTAGTTAATGTTTAGTTTTTTTCCATTCTCTGCCCTCTATTTGTTGATTCGGACACCCTCGCTTTGTAAGCGTAATTTTAACGTACCCCTTTTCTCCTTTCGCCTCCTTTTTTAATTATAGAAGCTCCATTGTACAAAAAAAAAAGAAAAGAAAAAAACTCAATTGTTAAGCTTTATGTGTTTCGTTATATGGCGTTACCTATCGCTGCCAAATACAAGCCACTTTTCAATATCAATTAATTTATAGCTAATGAGATGCTCTAAGATTGTGCAACGACAAGTGTTTTTACCCATTTGGAACAGTTTTTAGGAAGCTGAATTTTGTATAAATAGGCAGTCTGAGCCGTACCAGAGCATCAGAAGCAACCGAGCCATCTGTACAACAAGCCAGCCTAATCATGAAGTTCCTACTCCTGTGCACTCTCATCCTGGGCCTCGCCTTTTTTATGGCTTCTGGCAAGGATTACAATGGCTAACACTCGGTGTCAACTCCACATAACTCATTCTCCTACACTTTCAGCTCTGCCCCACACCAACGACAACGAGGCCCCGTTGAATGAGCATGACCATCACCATCACCAAGTGGTTCGCAGCGTCCACTACGCCGACGATGAGAAGGCTCCGCCCAAGCACGATGATGTTGCCTGCTGCGGCTAGACTACTAGCTAATAAAGACGTGACGGCAATTTCAGCTATCTTAAAACGTCTTCAAGTTTAAATAAAGAGCAATATTGAAAAATGTACTAACGACAATCTTCTTAATTTTAAATTTACTGGGATTTCAGGACAAAAATAATTTTAAAAAATTCTTCTCTTGGATAAAATGTATCCTATAAAAATAGGCCCTTAAGACAAACCCCAACCTTTTTAAATGGACAACATACTTAGTATCTGATCCGAAGCTGATCTTTTTTAAGCAGTCATAGTGATATTCCTATGTACATATATACATTTGGATACAACTACAAACAATTTAATTAATAATCATTGGGTAATTGATTCCCAAATCTATAAAAATAATTCCACTTACTTTACATTTCAAAAACTATATATTCAATAACTTAAAACTTATCTTTTTTTAAAAGATACTGAAATATTAAAGGCTATTTCTAGTTATACAGCCTGGTAGTGATATAATCCAAAAGTTAATATTAGTAAATGTTAAAACAATTTTGCACACCCCATTAAAGTACAA
Organism: Drosophila fuyamai; assembly: GCA_018153365.1. Classification (NCBI taxonomy): domain Eukaryota; kingdom Metazoa; phylum Arthropoda; class Insecta; order Diptera; family Drosophilidae; genus Drosophila; species Drosophila fuyamai. Next base: position 10,791,726 of record JAECXW010000155.1, read on the forward strand.
ACATTATCTGGTTGATTTTGCGTGATATTTATTTTGATTCAGCATTCTCTATAGTTTTTTCTTCAGTTTCTTCTCGCTCTTATCGCATATATAAATCTTTATTTAGTTTGTGTGATTTTCAATGTATTTTTTTTTTTTTGGTACAAATTGTATGCGTTAAGTTTTGCCATTTCATTACTCTTTTATTTCTATTTGTAAATCTTAAAAATTATTATTATTGCGCAGCTCAAGTTTATTTTGTAGATTTGTTTAAACACGTTTATCAAAGTTGACGGCGTGGAAATATATATAAATGCATCCGCTTTCTGCTTGTGGTTCAGTTGTGTGTAGGCATTTTAGTTCGTACAATTCGTTTGTTATTAGTAATCAATTAATTTATGCATTATTTAGCTCATTACACCTCGTTCTACACAACACGTCATGTACAAAAAAATAGTCTAGATTTGATTTAAAAATGTAATTTTATATTTATAATCTCTGCTTTAGTGAAATTTAGGATTTATCTTTCATATCTTCCCAACCATCAGTTTAAACTTTGCGCTAATTTGTTGTTAGGTTAATTGGGTTTCTTTCATTACTTAAAATTAAGGCTAGATTATCAACTAAATATTGTTGCTGCTGATATATGCGTCCCACTTCGTTACGTTACGTGGAGGCTGGAGTCTAAAACAAATGCTGGAAATGCACACAGGGTAAAAATAAAACTAGAGGCTGCCTCCTGCTAGCACAACACTCGCTCACAATTTTTACAAATAATACAGAAGCCTACTAATTACATAAATAAAGTAAAACCATTTAAATCGATACGCATACACATAGAAATTAACGTTAATGAACTCTCCTCCTTTCGATCCCCTCCGCTATTATGCGGCCAGCAGGCGCTGTATGTTCTTCGGCGTGTTCTCCCCATTCAAGTGCTTCGTCGTATATCGCAGGGCATTCAGCAGCGGCTCCGCCTTGACGGCCGGCTGCGCCTGCAACAGGCGCACGCACCCCTTCACGTCCACATGGGCGCCCCGCACGAACGCTCCCTCCGGATGCACATGGTCGTAGAGGATCACCAGGCCGACCATCACGCGAAGCACCAGCATTTTCGTGTCCTCGCGCTCGATCTGTTGCACAAGTTTTCTGCAAAAATTATCGAATCGATCAGAATTATACAAATATTTATTTTTATTTTATTCAACTCACGGATTGTCCAGCATCCTAAGGCACACCTTGGCCATGGTGCCCAGCGTTTCCGTCGTGTTCTGGACATCATCGGAATTGTCGTTGACAAACTTTGAGGTGGCATCGCTCAACACCTTGAGCATGGGCGTGGCGTGGGCGTAAAAGAGGGACATCCGGTTAGCCAGCTCAGTGCTGACCAGCATATTCTCCGTGGAGTCCACACGCTGTCTGCTGACGATGCGTCTGTAGTAGCTGAAATCATTCTGTATGGCGGGGGTTTTCATCTGAAAATTAAAGATTATAAACTCTATTAATTTATTTATAATTTATACATATTAACAGAAATAATTAAAACAACTCTGGAATCTGTTGGGCTTCGCAATTCTCTATAAAGATACACAGCAGTATAATATTTTCCAGTAGACATTTTTAAACGATAGCTTGTGCTTTTAAATCATTGGAATAATAATATTTTCGGGGTGATATCTGAGTCAGTCCTATCCCATCAGTTAAGTTTGAAACATCCGTCAGTATGAGTAACAAGAACACTAAAGGTTTCAGGGGCATATTTAAAAAGATATACAAGCGAGAAGTGCATGAAGGGTAAATTTAAATATCGTTTATAGTTTTCTAAAAAACTTTTCGGGATGTTGATTCGCACCGATCGCAGTGAAAGGCAAAAAAGCCATATCGTGGAGAGTTCGCAGAGGATGAAGGCGGAAAAGGATAGTTCGCATAAGCTTAAGGAGCGTGAAGAGGATCACAAGGAGCGTCAACGGGGACTTAGTGAACGTAAAAAGGAGGAGGTGCGTGAACGTAAACGGGAACAGGAGCTGGAGCGTCAACGGCGAAAGGAACTCGAGCGGGAAAAGGAGCTGGAGCGGCAACGTCAGCTGGAATGGAAACAGGATCTGGAGAAGGAACGTCAGCGCGAAAGGGAATTGGAACGAGAACATCTAAAACAGGAGCCTTCAACCTCTAGAAAGCCGAATTCAGAAACGACCAAGTTTGACGAGGAATTCGAACGAGACATTGAGAAATTGGAGCGTCAGATGTGCTCCCTGGACTTCCGCTCCAAAACCATGGCCACCATGTGGATAGATAGGCTTCGCAATGCTCCTCATAATACATCCGAAGCTAGGTCAAGAAATGTAATAACATCCCATCTACTCAAGTGCTGTGGTGACAATATATTTAAGAAGGAGCCATTCAACCATCCACCACCACCCGAAAATTTGGCTACTATTAGGGAGAGAATGGTAAGTACAAAGGTATTTAGTTAAGCAAATTAAGTTTATATCCATCCAAAATTAGGTATAAGTGATGCAGTTAAAATACTTGCTTTTTACAGTTTAAAACATATTAATTTCACAATTCGAAGAATAATTTTTTTAATTTTTTTAGTTTCTGACGCGGGACAGTATGTGCCATGGTATGCCCGTGGTCAAACAGAAGGAACCAAATTCCTATCTAACCCAATTGTTCAATGATTCGTACGATGGCGGTGAATTTCTGAGCCAGCTTCCCGTGCCTCGCGATGGGGCTTTCTTCATCTTTCACATGCATCCAAATTTATAATTGTGAATTGGCTTTAAGTAACAACCCAGCTAAATTCAAAATGTAAAAACAGTTTAAACTCTGGTATTTTTTGGAAAACAGAGAAGTGCGTTTTGGCTTTTCCAAGTGGAAATAATGTATATATAAATAACATAATATATTTTATTTCATATTTTTATGAATAAAAGAAACTTTAGCTGGCTTTAAAAATAATCATTTAACGTTAAAATAATGCTCGCAAAGAAAAGGGGGTACGGAAAATGACAAAAATTATTATCAATCAATTTGTTCGTAGAAAGAGGGTAATAAATTATTTTCTATTGAGCAAACCAAAAAAGATCAGATCTGTAGATACAGTATTTATATTCCTCATAGCAAGTAGCTTTACCAACTAGTTAATAAAGCAGTCAGCACCTGTCAGGTGTGCAGCTATCGTTTTCAACACCCGCTCTTGTTAACCTCTAATTACGCTTGACTTCAAAATCTAATTACTAATTACGCGGTACGTGACACCACAATTTACCTGTTGCCCGTACGGCCAAACAGTTTTCCACTCCGGGCCAGGCCCAAAACGACGATGCCGCACTTAAGTTGTCAGGGCTGGATAGAAAACGTGCGTGAGAAAAAAAAAAACCGAACAACTTCAGAGATTTGCCGCCGTAAAATTTTGAGTCAGGTAAAGTTGGGTTGCTCATCCAATCACCTTGACTGAGGCGCTGCAAACGAACATCATGCACTGCTATACACTACTATACTATATAGTTTCGAGAGACGGTTGCGAAACCTCATATAAATACGTTATTAGCATAAATCGTTCTGAACAGTCAGAAATGAAGCCGCAAACAGGACGGATCGTCAAGAGTAGTTCCCAGAGCTTGGTAAACGTTGCACTTCCAGATTGCTCGACACCTGAGATGATTAATCTATTAATGATTATTTTTAGCTATATGCATTACTGCCCCTGATGATAGATGCAGTTTGTGGGAGAGCTCAGTATGCATCACCCTATGGCAATACTGCTTATGCAATTCAAACAACAAACTACGCCCAACCATATTCTCCTCCAGAAGTCCAATCGATATGGTCTGGTTCCCCAATTATAGTGAATGATAATCAGTATGGTGGCCAGGCACAGCAGCAATATCCAAATGTTAATGGTTATTATGGAGGGGAACAACCATATAGACAACCCTATTCAAATTGGCGAAGGGAGGAGATACCAGCAACGCGTGCTCCAAATCATAACTACAACAATGTGCCAGGATACTTTTACTACCAACAGCAGGAAACAACGCCATCACCACCTCTCCAATATCCCCAATCTATTACATCTCGACTTCAACCCAATCCACAATTCAATTCGGAACTGGACTCCAGTGATTCTCGTCGCGAGGAGGAGCAAGTGGTCCAAATTGGTGGCAGTCGCTCCCTGGCCACAAATAACCATCAAAACATCTATAATAACGATGAAAACTTCTATGAACCCGCACAACCCTGGAGGCGTCGTGACTTTCAGGCCAAATATGCCCAACATTACGCCGATTATTTGCGTAAATATCCAAGACGCCTGCAGCCAGTTTACAACACCAGCGAAGATTTCGATGAGAAATGAAGGGAATACTCCATATATATTTTAGTCTGTGGAAAAGCCAAATTGAATAAAACCCCTCAAGAGCCATTTGGTTTTTGATTGAAAGCGTGCCAAGAAAACAATTTTGGGTGTATTTTGGACAGATCAATTGCAAACGATAAAGAAAAGTAGTCTGTAGCTGAAAAGTCAACGCATATTTACAGTGAACATTGGTTTAAAGGGATTCTGATATTGGGCAAAGGATAAAAATTCCTAATCTATAGTATAAAATCGTTTGCCACAAAACAAAATAACATAAAATATGGTCAAAATAATTACAAGTTTAGGAATAATATTACTACAAATAATAAAATAAAATTGATCTAAAATAAATGAGCTGGGCATCATCTGAAACTGTAGGTAATTTTCATAATTCATTTGGATATAAATTTAATTATTTTTAATTATTAAAAAACATTTCATATAAATCATAAAATAATTTTGTTTACAAATTTTCCACGAAAGGACAATGGGAACTAGATTTTTATGAGTTTCAATCCGAGCAATTTCCTTAGAGCGTATTAATATAATCTTTACTTCCTTAATCCTAATAAAAAACAGCTTATTCCTTTTCAGCGACATAAAATGTACTATTAGAAAGCACACCGTAAAGTGGCTCTCGATGTCAGAAGATTTTTTTTGCAATAAACTCGACATTAAAACGAAGCCAATTACAACCAAAGTCAATAAATTGTGCAGCATACTTTGGGGCCCACTGGAAACAAGGCAACAAAAGTGCAGAGACAATGGTCTTTATTGAGGAACGGAAGTAGCTGTTAGTTGGGAAGCACGTCTGGGCTATATATACACACACACACACACACACACACACACAACTTTTACATGGGAATCTCGGTGGGCCAGGCAGCTGACACTTTGAGCACACAATGAACGTGCAGTTTACAGCGTTTAACATCATCATCATCGCTATTATCTTCGTCACCATCATCATAATCATCAACAACGGGGGCAAAACTTGCAGACACTAGAAATCAGAGAGTAGAAGCCGACGAAGGCGATGACTTGGCCATCATCCCATCATCCCATCCCTACCAGAAACACCTCCCAACTGTCCCAGATCTCGCCTTCTCGCCCTGCCATGTACATTCACCGCTCCCCAATCGATTTGATGAAAGTTTCGCCAAACGGAAGCGAGCCATGGGAAATGCGCCATTCACAGGGATTTGCCATTAAACAAATCGATTTTGTTGGCTCCGGAGTCCGGACAATAAACCGACATATCCAACTGCCACAGAAAGTGGTGTGGCTGAAGGTAATGTTTTAACCCAGTGCGGATGCATTTGTTTGCATATTTCATACATTGATATTGCTAACAACTTAGGTAAAAAAAAAGGTATTACATTTTTATTCTCTAAAGAAACAATTTTATATGGATTTTTTCTTGACAGTTTGTGTTTATGGGTTAAACCTCTTATCATTTATTAATTTCAATAAAGTTGATTATTGAAAAACGAAAATGAAGTTAAACTTCTTTAAAGCTAATTTGTATCTGTTGTACCTTAAGTAAGGTATTTAAAAATCAAATTCAACAGTATTTGACCTATTAAAAAAACCCTTATAATAATATGTTTATACTTTTAAAAAGTAAAAAAAAATACTCAACTTTAACTATGAGCGAGCAAAAATAATTGCATATTTAACGGCTGTAAACTATTTATTCTGAAGAGTTCAGAAAATTAACTTTAAAGATCTATTGATCATTTAGCTATCTATCGATCTATTTTACTCTCTCTCCAACATTATTTGTTGTCTATTTAAAAATGTAAAATTTTTTTAAAATACCTCAGCTCTGTGCTATTAAATTGACCATCACTGTTGCCCAACCGAAACGACTTTATCACTTTACAACTTCATCCGGCCATCGGACGTTCGTCGTGGGCCATTTGGCTTGCGTGTGCGTAAGTGGCTACGACGATGCTCCACTGTGGCTCGAACGAATGCACGGATGGCCTGAAAGATTTTTCATCAATGGGCCACAGCACGCGCCCGTCTTGGCCAGTCTGTCCAATCGTCAGTCATTCCGTCAGGCTGGCAGACGGCAAGCAAAAAAGTCAGTCAATTAAAAGTGCAACCACGCGCACAATGAGTTGGCAGTGGGACTTGGTTTGGCTTCATTTGACTTGGCTTTTAGATATTGCTTTGCTTTGGCTTGGCTTGGCTGTCGACAGCGCCCACATAAGGTAAACAAACAGACAAACTGGCAGTGAAGAAGACAGAATTTAACCCACTAACCATATAATAAACTGACGAAATAGAAGTTCATGAAATCTGGTTGAGCTGGTACATACGTAATTTTGCATAAATTTAGCTTTTGGAATGTACAGATTTAATTAAGTTACCCGTATTCAACTTCAGATGATGTGCTAACACCCAGAATAAATTGTTTATTTTACTTTATAATGAATTTAATGGTTTTTAATAACAAGCTTATTTATTAGTTTAGAGTACAATCTTAAAAAGTTGGTTTAAGCCAATCACATATGAGGCTATAAATAATCTATCACAATATCAAATCAATTTTTTTGAATTATTTACTTTTATATCTATTTAAAGTAAATCTCTTTTTAACATCCAAACTAACAAGTGTTCATATTTAAAATTATTTGTTGTTCTTAATTATACCTTTGTCAGACGGAAACCTTTTATTGTCAGTGTTTGGTTTTTCCACCAGCAGTAATTAATGGGTTAAACGTGGTGGGCGTTGTACTGCCAAATATGGACTAGAGCTTGTAACACCCAACTGTCAAAGCAACTCACTCACCTTGTACTCGTCGAACTTCAGCACGAACTCCAAGATCTCGGCCAGCTGCTTGACCAGCGCCTGCTGGGTCTCCAAATGCTGTGTCGGATTGAGCTTACCGCCCACCAGCTGGCCCAGCAGCTTGGGCACAATCTTGTCCAGCTCCATGGAGTGCTCGTAGCAGCGCTTCAGCTTGTTGACCAGCGGCAGCACCGCCGCCCAGGCTTTGCCCGTCACCTCCGGCGAGGGATCGGCGATGGCTTCTCGGATTTCCTTGCCGGCACCCTGTAAAGATTCGCAGGAATAGAGGGGAAAAACGTCAGTCAATACATTCGACTCGAAACTGGACTAAATGCGAGTTTGGCATGCGAACTGTAAACGATTTGTACACTCGAAAAGTCAGGGAATTTGTGAAATTTCTATTCAATTTCTTAACCATATGAAAATCGTATTAAATGTTTGGTTTTTTATATAAAGCATAACATACTATAATTCTAATTCAATTGTATTGAGAGTATATTTTACTAAACCAATGAATATTTGTTTTTTATTTATTATTTTATACTATTTTGCAAATTGCAAAAAAAGTTTTAAAAATGTTTATCAATTTCCATGAAAATGTACTGGTTATTTACATGTAAAATTTCTCCTAAAATGTATTTTAGTGCGCTTTTTTCCGGTAGAAACTTTATTTCATTTTTCTAAGTGAGTTTTTTCTGTGGGTTAGTTTTTTATTGGCCTCTAAAAAAAAACTATGCCTGCTGTGCACATTTCATGCATTTGTTTTATTACAATCAGTGAACTGTGAGGCATTGTGGCCGGCTAGTTTTCATCGAGGAAAACTCGGCGTCTTTATTTCTGCGGCACATGCAACAATACAACGTTGAAAGCAGCGTGCATTGACCGGCTATGTGATTTTTATCGATGCTTTATGATCTACAAAAATAAAATAGAGGAAAACACATACGACACGGCACCGGGAAACTGGAGCTAACGAACGGTCATTGCATGATGCGAAAAGTTCATTTTGTACTCGAACAACAATCAGCAAATGGCGTTGATTATTTCAATTGAGGTCTTTTGGCGTTTTTCAAACACATTTTAAGTGGCTAATAATACAGTAAATATTTTATTGGCAAACGGCCATGCAGGCTACTGGCGGTTAACAGCCGTGAAATTAAAGTTAAACTATAAAAGATTAAATTGATATGTGGATTTGGTCATTATTAACATTAATTATTGTTATCTTTTAATGTCTCTAATTACGTATATAAATTCCTACGAAACTATTCTCTCGTCTTATCTTAAAACTAACACATATCAACTGCAAATTTTTTTAAGAACACAATCATAAACTCCATTTGAAGGTCTGCATGGTTATCAGTAATTTTTCTTTTAAATACCAAGAATAAGAAATACGATTGTGCCCCAAAACATTTCTGAATGATTAGTAATTATTGTTTACTTTTGCGATATGCTCAAAAACATATTATTCTTGTAAATTTAAAGTATTCTCTGAGAAATGTAAATTAGTGCTATTAATTACTAAAAATAATTTTATAATAATGTGGTGTTTCTAATCTTCTTTACCACGTCAGTTTTAGAAATAAGCCTAATAAATTATAGCTTGCCTTCCAATGTATTGGTCAAACAGCACATAACATAATTAGATAATTATATACCCCCATCTGTTGTTGTTGCGTGTCTAACCGATTATACCATATTGGCATATATTAAATAGAATTAAATATAGCCTGGCCCGCCCCCAATTCAACCTAAAACTCCGCTATTGAAAACATGCGAGTTACGCACAGCTCAGTGGACTGCGAAGTTCAAGCTCGGTGTATTAGAGTGTGAGTATCTTGCTAAAGAAGTAAATGAGTGTTATTTTTGGTTTGCACACCTCTACGTTATATAATGGACCAGCACGTGTTGTGTGTTTATAATTAAATCGCTGCGCATATCAACAAACACTCAGACGGAAGGCAAAATGCAGAACTACACTGAAAGGTAGGGGATTATTATTTTAAAATAAATTGTTATCCAAGGATTTTATAATTACAAAACAACAAATTAATATTTATACAGCTTACTCTTATAATAAAAGGGGCTTCCATATAAATTTATTTTATTTTATAAATACAAAACAACAAATTAATATTTATACTCATTACTCTTACAATAAAAGGAGCTTATATACATATATGTATTACGAGTTAAGGAAGTTCAACTGTATGCAATGCAAATAATTTTTTCTAACAGTGTAGAGGAGCAGTCGCCCTCATTCCCGTGTATTTTGCCATGAGTACTTTGGCATAATCATAATAATAAGAACGCAACTGTCTGCAGCCAGCGTTGAGCAAACACTGCATCTGTGATGTTTTGGCTTTTGTTTTGTTTTTTATTCCCCGGTTCTGTGCTGGCATTTCTTTTCACTCTACATAATTTACACCTGTCTGTAAGTCAAGATCCCATGTCCTTGGCTGCTGCACTTGAAGCATCCCAGAATGTTTAACGCGCGCAAACAAGTAAACAAAATGTGAGGGGAGTTGTGAAAAAAAATGTAGGGGATGAGGATTGCTGTCGTTGACTTGGCCACAGTCGTCCAATTTACACAGCAAGAAAATTAAAACTAATCAATCATTATTTAAAACTCTCAGTTTAAAATATGTATGTCTTCAGTTTTCGTATATGCTCTTTAATAAATTATTTAAGACTTTAAAAAGGTTATTTTGAAAAAAGAACTGTATTTCATGTATATACTTTATCTGGAATTTGTAATGTATTATCGTGACTTAAGAAAAACGATTTATTTAAATTGATTTCATTGGGATTTCATTAAAATGATTTTGTTTTTTATTCTAGATATCTTTTCCTGTGTGCATTCCCATTTTATTCAGCGGCATTGTCTCGTTTACGCCAGTGACTCTCTAAGGACCCTTGAAGCCTCGAACCAAGCACACGGTCATGCAACGGAAATGGTGCTGGTGCTTCTCCTTTGACTTGGTATATGGTTTTGAAATAAACGTGGCCTGTGTGGGCGCAGCACTCTGGTTTACTAGCATTCCATTCCAGAGATTTCAAACTGAGATTTTCGTAGAAGAGGAATACTTGTGTTTTCCCCACATATGGCCAAGTGTCGTTAGGCAGCTCACTTTTGTTTATTACCCTTGCGGGGGGCATTATGATTAAGGTCGACCGTTTTGCTAATGCGTTGGGGGAAAAATAATTGATGATAAACAAATATACAGCCTTCGTTTAGTTGAACTCAATTTAGGACTTAAATTTGACAGAATTAATAAACTTAGACTTTAACGTTTAACGTTCAAGTCTTTATATTCTAGCTATAACAATAAAGAACAAAGTTTGCCACAACATTTTTAATTAAAAGCTACCAAAAGAACAAAATTATTCTTTTCTCTAAGATTTCTCTGCACTCGCAAGGGTATTATATTATTTTTCAATGCCAATGACTCCTCTTGCTTAGCCGTTTTCTGTCGTTGTCGCAAACATTTTATCTTGCATCATGTTCATGTCAGAACCAAAAGAAGAACGGCAAACAAAAGGCGTAGGTGTTGTGGGGGAACTTAAAGTCAAGTCACAGGAAACGGGATCGGGATCCACGAATTCTTCTCGTCTCCTCCTGTCCAATGAGCAATTGTGTTGATTCATCACAGCATCCCATCTTATGTTGAAAATTAAACCGCGATGTGCTCCATTTGAGGGGCACGTGCTGTCTACTTAAGCGTTTCACCAAGAAACTGAGGAAAATGAAAGAAAATCACCCACAGCCACAACAAACCTGAACTTCCATGACTTTTATATATATGTGCTTGCTCGGATGAAAAGAAATCATAATAAGGCAAGAACCGTTTTTCGTTTTGTAACTGTTTCTAGTTTGGGTTTTAATTAACACTTGCCCATCTTCTCATCATCAGCAGCATAAGAGCGCAATCAGTCAGCGTTTCATTTGTTACATGGAGCAGTAAAAACCACTTCACAATGCTAACCATACATATAACCACACAAACTACACTCAGATGAATAGTTAATTAACTTTGGTGAGTGTTGCATCTGCCACAGAAGAATGGCAGTGTTTTTAATTGAAAACGAAATTAGAGGCAGCTATGCGGAAATGCAGAAATGAAGAGAGAATGGCCTGCCCTAGATAATTGCTGGTGATACTTGGCAAGTGTTGTTTAGAATTAGCGAACATGATCGTGTTTTAATCGTAACCCCCACTCACTTAACTCAGAACCTGCTCTAAGTGCTCGATTTATCGGAAACACAGAGAAAAATGTACAGATGATCGATAGCTTCACATCAATTCAATTTATTACAATTAGAAAAGTTCATTTGCGTGGCTGTTGATTTATTTTTAAAATATTTACTCAATACGAAACAGAAAAAATTTTATGTACATATAATATATATAATATGTATATGTATATAAAAACCCTAGAAGATAAAGCATTCATACCTCTTTTAATAGTTTTTAAAGTTTTTGTGAGTATTTTAATAGCCATCATCATAAAGTAAACCATGATAAAAGTAATAGCTGCTCTTATTTTATTAAATTAGTTTTATCGTTAAAGTTTTCCCATGTGCAACTGATTATCCCAAGTGGCGCTAAAGTGCAACTCAGACTTGGTATTGGACTTTCGCCCACAATGGAAACGCGTGACGCTATAAAATAGTTGATGTCATGTGTTTTCGAAAGTGGGGAGGGAGCCGGAAAAGTGTGGGTGGTATTGGTTGCAGCGGCAAGCGAAATGGAAATGTTTTCATGGATGCCACAGAAGTTGTTTACAGCTCTTGCTATGTGTTTAACAACAAACAGTACCCCTGAGAGGACAGACATACCAAACATGCCGAACATTTTTTCTGGCTTTTGCTGACATTTTCATTTCCATACCACAAAAAAACTGACTGCGCTTTTCTAATTTCCCTTCGCCTTGCTTGCATCATCAAAAACACCGGATTCGAATTCCCATCACGTTGAAATGAATCAATGAATGAATCGCAGGCAAACAAAAATGACAAAATAATTATGTATATATATATTTTTTATTCAAACAAACAGACAAGCTATAAAATTGGCGAGCCACAAATCAATGCAAATATATTCTGAGAATTTGAAGAGACCAAAACCATTTCCCAAAGAGGGAATTTCTTTGATGACAATTTATTTCTGAAAATGTATTTTTAACAAGTACGAGTCAAATGAAAAACAGAGAACGAAAAGGCATCAGAACAAAGGAAGCTGACCCCACAGACACTTGGTCGCCTTTCATGACAGTTCTGGAAAATTAAAACATATAAATAAAACACAAACAAAGTGCAACTGCAAAAACGACAGGCAAGATTATGACGACAACGGTGACAAGATTCATTCTATAATTTTCTCATAGCGCCACTTCTGATGAGTAACATAATCGTAAATGTTTCATAATTATCAACGAATACTTGTGTTTATGTTTTCCCCTTCCGTTGACGAGGAATCTCTTAATAATTCAATGTTCGACAGAGAAAACCCCTCTCTAGAAAGTTCTCCAGTGTTTTACTCCAGTTTCAAACTCGGATATCTGCAAACTTAATTAGTAAATAAATAATATATAAACATAAATACACTTTTAAAAACTGATTTCGCAAAAAAAAAATTATAAAATTATAAATAAAATTATTAATCAAAATGAGCTGTATTCAGCATTTTTTGTCAATAATAAGGAAATATATATAATTTAATATAAACAAATTTTTTTGTTTAATAACAATGTAAATGATTAATTTATAATTGTATCTCTATGTTGCAGCCGCTAAACACTGACCATTATAAATAAAATTGAAATTATTTAGAAATTTTTTAAAATTTATTTTCGTTGACAAATATTTTTAAATTTTCTAAATAAATATCAAACCAATTCATGAATTATCTAATCACTGGAATGTTTTCAGCAGTCCTTTTAATTTTTCACAATTTGTTTTTCCCGTGTAGGCCTCGCAAAATTCTTTGTTATTGTTAATGTTCTTGCTGTTGGGTTACACTTGTAAAATTGCTGACTCGGACAAGAACTGGGCAACTATGGCTTTTGTGAGTCACTTTTTGAATCTGAACGATCATTGACTGGGGCTTTTGTCGAGGGACAGAGACAGGTAGAGATCGAGAGAAAGAGAGAGATATATGGAGATAGACAAGAAGAGGTGGGAGGCAGTTTTAACTTTTGATTTTCATAAGAATGTGACGATGCTGTCTGTGCATCACTCGAAGTCATTTGGTAAACAATAGCATTTAGCAATTAAAAATATCACTTTCAGTTGATGCAACACTTTATAAATAGAGATTAGCTTGCTTTTCAATATTGCGTAAATCCCAGATAATTATGGTTTCCTGTGAAAATGAATCTTTGCGACATATTTGTTCATTACACATTAACTAGAGGAACTGAACCTCTTGTGAATCATTTTGAGATTCAAGAATTACACACTTAAGTGAGAAAAATAGAATGTAAGGTAAATAACATTAAATTCAACTTCATTCTAGCTCATATAGTGCGTGAGTTGTAAATTGAATTACCATTTACATTTAAATAAGCCATAACAATGTGCGAATGGCTTAGTTTTTCAAGGGCCAGGGGTTTTTTGGTTGTCACGAGCACTGGCGTAATTTATCAAGATAATCGAACCGACAACAGAAAAAAGAGTGAAAACAAAAAACCAGCAGCAATTACAACAATACCTGTGATTGCCATAAAGATAAGATAAACCTCGGCATTATCAATGTCAGCAGGAGGGGGATATAATGTCCATGCTATGGAAAGTACATTAAACTCGGAGAAAATTAAAATACATTTAAATGTATTATATTTAAAAGTCAACGCCTTTTATAGTCTTATCATTGCATTTTACTGTCCTTAGAGTTATATTTTATTGTTTAAAATTTAACTGAGCTCATAATATTAAATATTAAATAAATTAACTTTGAAACTATCTATGCAATAATTCATTGTATAAGACAATTATAAAATACATAAATTATTTAAATTAGGGCTTATTAGGGAAAGAGTACTCTAACCAACAATCACTACGTCCCTGAATCTACATTACTAATCGAACGATATGCCAAATGATTGCATTTAATTATCAACAGCAGTTCTCTTATCGGAAACCCCAGTTTGACGCACTTCATCCGAGCAGCCAAACAAATGTCAATGTCCCCAGGGGAAAATTCTGGGAAATGGGCAGACGGAGAGGAAAAGAGCTGTCGCATTCCCCTTATAACACATGTCACTCCTTCGTTCTCAATTAAGGCAAATAAATCACATTTGCCTTTGGCGGAGTTGGGAGAGAAATGGGGCTTTTATATCGATTAACAACACACTTCCAACCCCTCCCCAACTTTAAAACTCATAAACAGCTGTGGAAAATTGGGTTAACAGTGGAATAAAAAATGGAAAAACCTCTGTTTCTGTCGGCATTTTAATTGATAAAAGAAAAATGCAAAACAGAGCCAAGAAATTCCAATAAAAATGGCACATTCTCCAGACCGAAACTATATTTATTTTGTGCAAATTACACGCATAAACGAACATGCCAAACAGTTGCTCGTAAAAAAGATATAAAATAAAGTAAATACTTTTCTGCACAGACGCTGCCGTAAAAAGCAGCTGAAATGTTGCTATTGTCGTTGCACTTTGCACTCAGTTACTAAGCTGCTTAAAGGGACTCAGACATAGAAGTACACCTTCCCGAGAAGTCGTAAATTGTTCATTTGACAATTTTAAAGCCACTTTAACAAGGAGAGTATTTAAAACACTATTTACAGCGCCGGTTAAGACTTTGATGAATGGTTTAACGTCAACAATCCTGTCCTAGAGCAACATACAAAATACATTTTCGTGGCTATGCTTAAACTTTTATAACTCTTTAGCAAAGCAATGCAAAAATAAAATACAATATAAACAACAATGCTCTGGGCGTTATTCAATTAAATTAAATTCGGTTAAATGAAATCATCTCAGTGCCATTTTAATAAATCAGAAAAAATGTGTCATGCGGAGACAGTGCGTTTCAGAGCGTTATAATAAAAAGTATTTATAAAAACAAAAATAAACTTATTATGCTTCACAGGTGCATTTTAAAATAAAAACAAGAAAGGAAAGCTAACTTCGGGCGGAGCCGAAGTTGATATACCCTTGCAGAATATTCTGTAAATAATATTCTCCAAAATTATTCATATGATGCATTCTTAACACTCATAAAAAATCCCAACTTTCTAACTTTAAAAACACCAAAGTTATGGCATTTTCAATCGTTCAGTTATATGGCAGCTATAGGATATAGTCGGCCGATCCCTATAAAATTTGGTAGGTCGGATTGATTGGCCAAATATAAAACCCATAGAAAATCCCAACTTCCTAACTCTAAAAACACCAAAGTTATGCTATTTCCTATCGTTATATGGGAGCTATAGGATATAGTCGGCCGATCCTTATGAAATTTGGTAGGTCGAATTGATTGGCCAAATAAAGAAGCCATAGAAAATCCCAACTTCCTAACTTTACAAACAGCAGAGTTATGGCATTTCCTATCGTTCAGTTATATGGCAGCTATAGGATATAGTCGGCCGATCCCGGCCGTTCCGACTTATATACTGCGTGCAAAGGAAAGAAGGGTGTGTGCAAAGTTTCAATTCGATAGCTTTAAAACTGAGAGACTAGTTCGCGTAGAAACAGACAGACGGACAGACAGACGGACAGACAGACGGACAGACGGACAGACGGACAGACGGACAGACGGACAGACGGACAGACGGACAGACGGACATGGCTATATCAACTCAGGAGGTGATCCTGATCAAGAATATATATACTTTATAGGGTCGAAGATGTCTCCTTCACTGCGTTGCACACTTTTGACCAAAATTATAATACCCTCTGCAAGGGTATAAAAATTACTTATGTATCGTATACGCAATATTTTCTTTATATTCTATAGTGTTGGAAGGCACTTTAGTTGTCACATCTGTGTGGGCGAAATGAAATTTCAAGATATGCTACAATTTCCAGTCCACTCAAAGTAAACAACAAATTATTTTAAAGTGCACTCAAAAAACCGTGAAAATGATACTTGATGTGTAGTTGTTGAAACAAATCTCTCGTTGAGCTTTACACTTTGAATGTGTACACTTTAATTTACTTCAATATGTTTACGTTTTGTATTTCTCTATTTTTGGCGCAATTGATTTGTAGTTAATGACGTCGGAAATACAAAAATAAACGTTAACGTTAAAGCTATCAACAATTTGGAAATGCCTCTATCAAAGCAAACTGGGAAAAGTGAAATGCAATGAATGATGAATTTAAATTTGAACTGCGGTTAATTTTGACAATAAAGGTTAGACATTACGAAATCAAATTTTACCGCTTTGGAGCGTATTTTACGACGTGATTGTTAAATAAAACCTTCGGGAGTTCCTTTTGAGGAGTAGCCTACTTTTTGGGAAATGTTGGAAATTTTAGAAATGCGGAAGTTTATTTGTTAAGGTACGTTGGAAATAATAAATTGACCTTAATCATGTTTTGCATTTTGTTTATACTTTCAGTTGTTTATGTTTGTGGTTTCCTATTTCGGGCTAAATTTATGTGTTTTGTGACGTCAAACGAAATAAATACTTATACATTGACAAGCTATAAACAATTAAATTGTAAAACCATAAAAAGCTTAATGCAAGTATGATTTAGAAATTGATTTTCCATTTAAGTTAAACTGTTGTTTTAATAGACTATTTTTTGATAATTATACAGTCATTATAGACTTTTTTTGGTAGTGTAATATAACATACTTTTGGTTGCTTTTTGATTGTCCAGAAAATTAAAGATTTATAATTTTTTGTTTTAATGGCGTTGGATTGCACTAAAGCCGCATATCAGCTTTTAAATTAAATATAAGAAGATAAGTTTTAAAGGGCTGGCCGATAAAAAAGCATAATTGTATAATATTCAAATGCCGATCTCTGGCACGCACATTATAGCGATTATATCGACTGACCAACCGAATGACCCAACCGGAAGTTGGCTTTCATTCCACTCTCCGTCGCTTTGTGATTTTGCATTCGCGCAAATCATTTAACTTGTTCGTGGAATGGAGAGCTGGCAGAGGTGGGAGTGCCGCCGACGAGCGGTACGGGGCCTATCTAATGAATGCTCATTCCGATTCTGTGATTATTCTGATTGCCGTCTGTCGCCCTCCAGCGTACAACTCTCATTAAATACTTAAATGTGCATAAATTTATTCATACGACGCTAAATCGGTTTTTTTTTGTATGTGGAGCATTCTTTTAAATGGGTCGCTTATACATATATATCCATTTAGGAGTAGCACTTCTCCCCTATTGACTGAAATAAAGACTGACTGAATTCGTGGGAAATATATCTCCTAATTGAGGGAATATGAAAAAATTTTACCATTATATGTTGCAAATTTGAGTTGAATTAGGTCAAAAATCAGCTTTAATCAGTAACAAAAAAAAAACATTTTTACAAACAAAAAAAACCGGAAAGGGATGATAATTAAATTCTTCAAACATTTTGAGTCACAAAATGTGTTTGATATTTTTTAAATTATTCAAATGACTCAATAGGTTCACTGAGTTTTTGAGTCAGTGTATAAGCCATATCAAACATTACACAACAATCAAAACCGCAAAGAAGCTCAGCTAATATTCAGCACTTGACACTGGTTTTCCATATGGGTTTGGGAATCCAAGGTTAGGTATTGGATTACTCCATGTGTTCGACATTGGTTTTCCTATCACGATAACTAACCATGTGTATTTGTTATCTCCCCGGATGTCAACGGTGTGAAAAACAACATAAATTATGGGTTAATTCATAAAATTTAATAATTGTTCGATCCATCTCATCAAGTTTCAATGACTTTGGCCTACAAACCCGATAAAATTTTATCTGCATCACCCACACGTTGTTGCTTATTGATATATGGGTACTTTCATGTTTATTGTTGTTTTTCCCCATTCTTCAGGTGAGTGTGTAGGCATCATTATTATCATAGTTACACTGAATGGGGGCTTTTTATACCCGTTACTCGTAGAGTAAAAGGGTATATTGTATTCGTGCAAAAGTATGTAACAGGTAGAAGGAAGCGTTTCCGACCCTATAAAGTATATATATTCTTGATCAGGGTCACTAGCCGAGTCGATATAGCCATGTCCGTCTGTCCGTCTGTCCGTCTGTCCGTCTGTCCGTCTGTCTGTCTGTCCGTATGAACGCTGAGATCTCGGAAACTATAAAAGCTAGAAGATTGGCATTTTGCATGCAGATTCTAGGAGTTCCTACGCAGCGCAAGTTTGTTTCAAAAAGGTGCCACGCCCCCTTTAACGCCCACAATCGCTTATATACGATTTTAAAAATTTAAATATTTCGGAAAAGTAAAAATGCAGTTTTATTGTGTTTATCAATACCTATCGAAATGTAGAAGAAATTTTTCAAATCGGACCATTCGTTAAAAAGTTATGCGTGATCAAAGTTTCTATCTCCATCTCCCTCGCACTCCCTTTACCTGAGTAACGGGTATCTGATAGTCGGGGCACCCGACTATAGCGTTCTCTCTTGTTTTATTATTACTATTTGCGGCCCTTTGTTGACCTTGTTGTTGGCTGTTTATTACGCACACACAATGGGCGCCTCTTATTCCGTATCTAGTCTGGGCCAATATTTGACAAAAGCGTCACTAACAAGTGCTGATAAATTGGATAGAAAAGTCTATTACAGATGAAAAGTCGTACAATGATTTCTTTGGATACAAAAATAAGTGCTGTTTTTTGTTCAGGTTGTGTTTTTTTTCAAAATAATAATAATCAATCCTAAATCGTGACTTTAACTAAGCAATATTTAGATACTTAAAAACTTAAAAATTATTATTTACTAATAAACTCTTCTTTTAATTTTGGAATAAATTTGATGTCCAGTTTATTTAATTCTATAATTTTAGTGCAATTTTAAAGCTTTGTTGATTCCCCACTTAACCTAAAGAAAACAAGAAATGCAGTGGAAAAAGAAAAACCTTTGATTTTTCCTATTTGCAGTTTTCTTTCTATTTATAGCAGCCGACTTGGAGGAAGAAAAAAAAAAAAAAAAAAACAGAACAAACATGAAGTTTTTGCCATTTTGCTAGCTTTTGGCGCCTGGCCAACTATTTTTTGGGAAGAGGATGGAGGGAATCACCTACTCCACAACCAGTTTGTTTGTCTTGACAACCAGTTGTGATCCAACCCAAAAGCCACCCACTCATTTGGGGTAAAAAAGATTGCTCACAGCAGTCGAATAAAAACTGCAATGAAAAATAAATGCAGACCACAATTAAAGCGCATTTTAAATACCTCTGGTTAGTTCTAGAAAAATATATAGAAGAGGAACAGAGACCATTGCACCAAAGGGTTAAATGCCCGCCGAGGTCGTCTTTGTTGGTTTCGGTCCCATTTAAGTGGGTCAAACACAAAGGAAATGAGCTCATTGGTATACATTTTCCAGTTCATTTGCGTTGATTAAAGCTTTTCGGCCTGACATTTGTTTGTCTGCCGCCCATCATTTTCCCCTTTCCCTTTTTTTCGCTTTTGCTGTCTTTTTGCGTCTGAAACCCAATTAATATTTTGCACACACCAATGTGAATTAGAATTTGCCGCTAAAAGGTCAGTTACACAGGAAAATATCAATACGTTGATTTCAATATTTTAAGCTAAGCCTTTATAAAATATTAGTTACCTTCTCCTTGAAATAATTTTTTTACGATTTGAGATTCTTATTCAAAAATTCAATGTAAAATTACCTTTTTACTAATTATATTACAAAATTTAACAATAAAATATATAATATCTCATTAAATTGAACATTAATTAGGAGATTGATTTATGACAGAAAATTATTATCTATGTTAATGAGTTTCTAAAAGATATTTTTATACAAAATGGTTTTTGATAAGAGTTTTTTTTACCGATCGCAATTTTGTTATCACAGTTTCAAAAAAAGTAATCAACATTGGCCTTCTTTGTCAGATAGATAAAAATAAAATGAATATTACATTTTCTTATCTATTTGATGTGAATATTATTCCATATCGTGTTTTTTGACAGAAAAATAAAGTATATTAATTATATTTTCTAAGTTATCTTCAGTATACGTTATTTTTTATAAAAAATGTTTATAAAATTATCATAGAAATTTTGTTCTGTGTGAGTAAGAAATGGAGAAGGGTGACTAATTTTCCTTCCGAAGAGAAGAGAAGAAATATCAGAGTGTGAAGAGCAACGGCATAAGTTGGTAAATGACGTCAGTGGAGCGACGATAATGAAAGAAGTCCGCTTCACCGGATCGGATCATGTGGGCACGTGCGTGAGTCAGACCATCAAAGAGCCCCATGGGGAGATATTGGAAGAGCCAAAGTTTACATTGGATTCCCTAGAAAATGTGGCAAGGTTTATGGCTCCTCTTCAGGCCTCTTAATCTTATCAGTTGCAGGGAGTAGGGAAGCCCATTACTTTTAATATGCTTACTCCAAGTGATTGATTTTTTAAATATTTGTGGACATATATTTACTGATAAATTGGTTTTAAAAGAATCTAACAATTTAAATTAGTAATGCTACTTTATTTAAACACCCGTTTTGAAAAACATGCCGCGATTCAAAAATATTTGAATTCCCTCTGATGATTTTAATTAATCCTTTTTATATTATAATTTTTTTTTTAAAGAGTACATAACATAAAATGCTCAGTAAACAAATAATGCACCCAAAGAGAGTAAAAACTGACAGCAAGATAACGCTCAGTGCGTCTCTTTTCTCACCCTGCCAAAGGTTAAATACTCAATTTGTTGCTCGTTTATTGTTGCTCTTTTTGTTGCTGTCGATTTCCCGGAGATTGTTGTTATATTTAGCGAGCTGTTTAAATTATCAGTTTATCACTTTCCTGCCTTTTGGGAAGCCCAAAAGAATTAAACAACTTTTGAAAGTCTAAGAGAGGTTAATCAAATTATATTCTTTAACTTAAAGCTGTATGAAAATTAAATAACCAAAAATTTAATCTTTTTAAAATGAACTTACATTAAAATTATTTGTTATTTGAATCTTAATCACACAAATGATAAAATTTATATGTTAAAGAAAAATTCACAAGAGCCTTTAAAAAACTTCTCTAAAATAAATTTTCTTATAAGTCAAATGTTGTATATGTAGCTTTATATTGAATATGCGGGGCGATAGAAAACTAAGAGTAATCTTAAAACATTATTTTCCTCAGAAAAATAATATATAAATCAATTTAGCCGAATAGCACATAATAGTTCGAACTATAGAAATCATTAAACAAATGCCTAATAACCGGTTGAAGGGGTTGCGGTAAAACCCAGAGCAAATGACGCACATATGGTAAAGCGAGACTCACCCGATAGATCTGTATCTCGTCCAGAACCACCTCCGATTCCCGGAGAACTCGCTCCACCTCGTCGTAGACCTCGCGCTCTGTTTCCGTGGGCGCGGCATTTTCGAAATCCAGGAAGACATCGTAGGATTTGGCGGCGCAACAATTCGAGTCGTCGCGTGACAGAAGGCTCAGCAGCTTTCCCATTTTCTTTGATTAACTAATACTTATTGTGTTGTGGATTGGTATTGGTTTTCCTTTTATATTTTGATTATTAATTAGCACTTTCGTTTTTTTTTTTTTTTTGAGCACTGCGAGAGATGGAAATACAAAAAGAATATAAGAGCAGCTGTTGCACCTGTTGTCACAAAAGGGCTTAATAAATTTTCTGGTTCCCTAAAAAGCAGCTGCAAATGTTGCTAGCGATATTTTGTGGAGGTCGATTGTGGGGGAAGCTGCACTGAGGAACTTGTTTCATCTTTGGAGGACAATGGAAAACGACAATCAAGGGTGGGAAAATGGTGAAAACAACGGCCTGTCCTTTCAATGTTTTCCGCCCCCTTTAGAGAAGATCCCAGATGGTTTTAGAAAAGGAAAATTCTTGTATTCTAGGTTGACTTATAACATATATTAAAACAAATATTTAATATTTCCCGTGGAGGTACAAATATTTATTTAACAGAAAAGTTTAAAGATGATTTTTATATATATTTTTCAAAGTTTTGATTGAATTTTAAAAGTCAAACCATGAACAGAACTCTTATTGATTTTATATGTATAGTAGTAGAGTAATAGTATTATATTTAAAAAGACAAAACATTTCTTTTAATGCTTTAATTTGTTTTGTAGAATAATATTGAATAATGAAATGGGACAAAAGAAACGTTTCTGATTTTTCACTCTAGTTTCTACCGTATCCAGTATTTACTGTATTATTTTCGACCTCTGAAATTGCACTGCGGGGGGTGAAGAGGAGTGGGAGAGCAAAGGAGAGAGGAAGATTAAAAGGAGAAAAGCCATGTGTCTCTCTCACACTTTATTTGTGTGTGTTTCGCAGGAAATGCTGCGAATCGAAACAAATCGAAAATGGTAAACAAAAAAAAACTGAAAATCACCAAGGCCAATTTTCACACATCGTTCTTAGTAGGAAAAGGCAATTTTCCTGCTCACACAGCACATGTAAACATTTATTGCGAAAAAAAGAGCAACTAAAATGGTCTTGTTTTTATTCAAGAATTGTGGCCATGTGTGTGTGGCTTTTGTTTATCTGGCTTTTCGTTATCTTGCTGTTTCGCTCTTCTTTTTGCGCCTGTTTCGCTATTTTGCGCGCTTATCTTCACTTTTATTATTTATACATTTCCAAAGGGTTCGTCTGCATTGGAATTTCATTTCTTTCTTCCTTTTTTTCTGCCCGCTTATCACCTTTTGTTTCCACTGAACGGGTTTTATTTTGTATTTTATTTAGGAAAGCGCAATTGCGCCTACAATATGTTTGGCACCTCGCGGGGTAAAATGCTTGTATTTGTTTGAAGACACATAAAACACACACGATTCTTGGATTCAATTCGATGCGAATGCGATACACACGCCGCCACACAAAAAACACAACAACAGAACAGTAGACAGACCGTCGCGTGATGTTAAATAATAACGGGATGTGGACAGCCAAAATACTAAAATAATCAAGAATTAAATACTAAAAGTATACCACAAAAAACAAAAAGTTAGTAATAGGATTTCCAAATAATAAAATTACCTGTGCACAAAATTTATTCTGTTTTAAAATATTTACTTGGGTGAATGTATTTTTTTAAATATATTTCCACTTTTTGGAGTTCCTTAACTACATAGAGATATGTAAGTGCACTTATGTATTTATTTATCTAGTGACTCGTTTCAAAATAACAATCTAATAATTATTTATTTAACTCTTAAAGCAAGAAATGTAACCAACTATTTTAAATTGTATTCAAATTATTTGAATGACTACCATTAACCAAACGATATATCGCACACCCAATCAGTGCTGCAAGTCGCAAAAACTATCGCTGTAAACCCGTGCACGCCGAAAACAGTGGAGTTTTCTTGATTACCATTTTCCGGAGAATCCCAGCGAATATCCTGTAAAAAAACCGACCCAGAATGACTGAGGAGAGCAAGAACCCGCAGCTGGACGACCTGCAGCGCCAGTTACTGGATCGCCTGGCCAAAAATGACACCAGTGGATTCAAGCAACTGCTGGTCGGTTGCCAAAATGTGAATTTTGTGGATGACAGCGGGATGTCGTGTTTGGCGCACGCCAGCTTCAAGGGAAATCGCGAGGCGGTTCAGTTGCTCTTGGATATGGTGGGTATACCTGGTACTCGGACCCTATCTTGAGTTATCTACAACTTAGACTCCAAGTGTCTCTATTTAAACACAAAGTTTCCTTTGTGTTGTGCACCGGGTTGATCCACCTGTAAACTTGGGCGCAGAACTCGTAGAATCATGGACTCTATAAGCAAGATCTATGTGACATCTATTAACTTTATATAATGTTACAATCCCGAGTAGATATCTATATGAACTGAATGTGGAGAGCTTAAAGAATCATTGATGATCGATTAACATAATCTATATTTGCCACTTACACCTTATTTATTCCCGATTCCATGTTAATCTATTTATGAATCTGAGCTACAATCATTCTCCTTACCAAGTTTCAAACGAACCTTCAGTCTCGGGGTTTCTGGCTTTTTTAACTTGCTCAAGTAGAGATTTCTTAATGACTCTCTTTTCTTTCACAGGGTGCCGACATAAACCTCAATCAACACGGAGCTGATTACACGCCTCTGCATTTTGCTGCCTTATCTGGTAATACACACGTGTGCCGGCAACTTTTGGATGCGGGTATCAAACCGAGTAGCATTAATAGTGTCCAAAGGACCGCCGCCCAAATGGCCGCCTTTGTGGGCAACCACGGCTGCGTGGAGACCATCAACAACTATGTGACCCGCTCGAGCTTGGAGTACTACACCCAAGTGCATGGCCAGCAAACGGAGCCCCAGATTCCGCCCAGTTTACTTAAATCCTTCCATGCCTTTGTCACCGAAATCAACTTGCATCCCGTGAGGATTGCCCTGAATGTCCAGTCGTTGGGATTACTCAGGATCCTGTCTAACCTCCGCAAAACCCTGTCTTTGATGTGCGAAAAGGAGATGCAAAAGTCCCATGACCTCAACGAACTCCTCGCCTTCAAGTTTCACTATCAGGGTTGGATCCTGGCCGAATTGATTCGCTGCGAGGAGCAGTTTAAGGCCCAGCACAAGGAAAAAGGCGCCGAGGAGGTTGGCGATGCCAACAAGAATGACTTTATTGAGATGTTCGTGAAGCGGGTGCTCAAGGAGAACAAACTGGGCCAGCTGGACTATGTGGAATACACGCTGAGGGAGTGCGCCCGCGAGTTTCCCGTAAGGGAGTGCACCATCTTCCGGCAAATAGCCACGCAACTGGGCGCCAAGGATGCACCGCCAGCTTTGACTATCCTGCGAAATGCCATCAATGGAATGAGAGGATTTGTGGTGGGTTCTATTAGTCATGTAAAACTTCTAAAGCCTTTTTGGAAGTCTCTTATCACTCAGAAGATGAACAATTATAAAGATATCAATCTTAAGACTAGTTACTTAAAAACGGTTCTATAATTAGAAAAATGTTCCAATTTGTTTAGCTACCTGGTTAAACTTTGAGTAACTGTAATTTTCCGCTTTTCTTTCTAAAATGTTTTATCAATATTCAACTTATAATCATGAATTGGAAAGAAAAACAGACATTATTTATTGATCTTCCTTAAAATTATTTTATTTCAACTATACGCAAAACATAAAACATCAAATTTACTGGAATATTATAGAACAATGTGTATTTAAATCTCAAAATTTCTGTTTCAGGACGAAGGCAGCTACTGCAGCACCTGCGGCGCGGAGAAGCCGGACAAGAAGTGCTCCAAATGCAAGGCGGTGCAGTATTGCGATCGGGAGTGCCAACGACTCCACTGGTTCATGCACAAGAAGAACTGTGCCCGCCTGCTGGCCCAATCCCAAAACCAATCGCAATCCCAAGCGAAGGGAGCCATCGACACCGCTGAGCTGCGTGAGGAGCTTTCCAAGCTGACTGCGTAATCCTGTGCTCCTTTGTAACGCTAATAAATGTAACTTAATGCAAGGAACTAAGCATTTTCGTGTACTAAATTATAGTTAGTACCATCTGTCATTTGACAACACAAGTTAAGCCACAAATATAGATAATAGTTATTGTATTAGCGGCAGGCAATGGCAGCTAGAATACTTTTTATTAATTTTCAGTCGAAAAATGCAATTGAAACTGCCTGAATATTTTATGCCTAATAAACGAAAAATAAAAGAAGTATTAAAAAGCTGCAATATGAACATAATTTTTAATTTACCCCTGTTAATTAAGTTAATTAAGTATATTTAGAAAAGAAAGTAAGATAACAGGTTTTCGTTCACCAATGTTTTTTGATAATGTTTTCGAAACAAAAAAGTTGATAGATATTTTGAAAATTCGACTTGGTTAGTCTAAGATTAATTTTTAAAAGAAATACACAAAAAAAATATTTTTAAATAGAATTTTAACGGAATTCTGTTGTCGCATTTCGAAAGTTGAATTAACAGCGTTAGTGGTATTCCTTTCGAGTTCTGTTATCTAGTCCGAAAATTCGAAAACAAAAAAACAGCTGACGGCAGTTTAATATTTTTATTACTCTTTATGTTTCCAGTTGCTCGTTAAAAGTAGTTTAGAACAGTTCAAAAATGGTGAAAGTGTGGTATATGGACACTGAGGAAACCGATCAACGTTTGGAGCACCATCGCAATCCCCCAGCTTATTTGGAACTGGACGATCTTTACAGGAAAACCGGTGTGGAATACTTTAAAGCAAGTGAAACTACGACTTTAAACCTTCAGTGACCTTGAGTGCGAGCTTATCTTGATTATTCACTTTTTGCAGATCAATGCCGACGAATACCAGAGCGATAATACTCTCACGGAACTGAGGGCACAACGTGGCTACACCTATGATGATGAGGCAAGATCGGAGATTCCATAATAAAATGCAAATAATCCTTATATTTTCCCGATTTATTACAGATCACCTGCTCGGAAAAGTGTCTCCCAGATTATGCCAACAAATTGAAGGCCTTTTTCACCGAACACCTTCATACGGATGAGGAAATTCGCCTAATTTTGGATGGATCTGGTTACTTTGATGTTCGCGAGTGAGTACCAAGCTTAAACTATCCAAAATTATTAACATCAGTTCAGTTTTAATATCATATTTTCAAATAAAAATATTACACAAATAATTAATTTCAAATTAAGTGATTTTGTTGTAATCAAAGTACATTTTTATTTCATTTTATTTATTCTAGCAACGAGGATAACTGGCTGCGTATTTTGGTTGTGAAGGGAGATATGATTATAATACCCTCTGGCATCTATCACCGCTTTACTTTGGATTCCAATGTAAACTTTAGATTTGATGATTTGATTTATTAATTTTGTCGTTGGTCTTTTATAGAACTTTATTAGAACTCGTCGCTATTTCATTGGTGAGCCCGTGTGGGCCCCGCATAATCGTCCTGCCGATGATATGGACTGCCGTAAATCTTACATCAAACATCAGTCGGAGAACTTTGCTCAATTAAACAAGGTTTAAAAATTATACCCAGAGTTAAATATTTGTAAAAAAAATTACATGCAAATATCAAACAGATGCTTTAAATAAAAAAGAACCGCCAAAAAGTAATTTTGAAATGTTATTTAGCTTGGTTGCTGTATTTGCTAGAGTTCAATTCGAGCTCGAATTCCATCATATCAAAGGTCAAGAAATATAGAGTGATACCATCCTTGTGTATAAAGCTTGAACAGATATAAGTGTTATTTAATAGAATCGATATTATCAAAAAAAAAAGATATAAAAAAGTAAATAAACAAAACAGGTGCTGCCGGTTATGCACCCTAACATTTTTTTTGAAACGAGAGAGCGGAAATCAGAGAGAGATAAGCGGTAACGTGAGAACAGAAAATCCCTAACGCAAAGAGATTTGTCGATAGTATCGAATAGCAATCGAGTTAATCCCACCTCCAACGGAAAACAAAACAAACATTTTTTTACTTTTTCGGCCTTCGGATCGTTCGGACGTGCTTCGCGGTCTCGTCTGTGAGTGAGTGAGTGTGCGTGAGTGCAGCGGCTAGCAAGCACAATTAAAATAAAATCGAGTTGCAGCTGTTAATCCAGAGATAACGGGCGATACAATACAATATCGTTATCTTTTTACAAACAAATCGGAGTGAAATAATGCCGCACACAAGTGCATAAAGCGGCGTGTCTGTGTGTGCGTGTGTCCCCCTATCTTTGAAATAGTAAACAATTAAAAAAAAAGAATAAAGAAGGAAACAAAAACACAAATTTAAAATTATTTAACAAAATAATTTGCAGTGCGTGTAAAATAATTAGGGAAAGCCGCCGCAAGAGCAGCGCGCTGAAAGTGTGTTGGCGAGGCGAGCAGCACACATAAATATATATATACCAGCGAATAAGTGCATATAACGTGTACATAATACATAAGCAGTGCATTTAATTAAGTGAGATCCATATAGTTTTGTGCATGCAAAATTGGGAAATCCAAAAGGAGTTTCCGCAGCAGCAGCGCAGCGGCAGAGGCGCCACCAAAGTAACGGATTTTCACACGCGGGTAAGTTTTCTTTTCTTCTTCTTCGTGCCCCAAAACAGTGCTAAAATTTTCATTACGCCAAAGAAGAAAAATTCAATATGTATGCGAGAGCAGCTCCATCTCCGTCTCGCTCTCTCCCTTTTCCTCTCTCGCCCGCTCTCTCTCTGTCACTATCCAATTTAACCTCAACCGGTCTCGTATGCATGTCGCCCATCTTCGACTGTGTGTGTGTGTTTGGACAATAGAGGTCAATGCAATAGTGGCAATTAAAGTCAAACATTCAAGCTATCATTGCGACATTCTGTAGAATAGACAACAGTTAAGGTAATCAAAATAAAAAGGAGAACTATTTTTGTATAATATTATTTTTTAATTGTCAAATAGAGCATTGAAGAGTGTACACCATAGTGATCTTAATTAAAGTTTCAATTAAATGTAGTTATAAAAGAACCTTAACATATGACATTACAAAAACAAATTAAATTAATCGATTTAAGTATGATTAATTGATAGATTGTTTAGGCTTATAGTCTTTAGTCCAAACTTTAGAAATTTCAATAAACTTTTAACTTAAAATGGACCTCTCACACTGTTGGTGGTATTGTTCCGCCCTCGTCTGTGAGCATCTGCATAAGCATCTCTGTGTGGTTGTGTTTGTGTGCGCTTGTCATTCGGCTCGTTAAAAATGCTCTGCCGGCGTCGCACTCAGCGTTGGCGGCTTCTTCTTCTTTAACTCTCGCGCATTATTTCGCAAAGCTCAAAAGCCTGCTTCTTGTTGTTGCTGCCTTTCTTTCTTCTATATTGACAATTTTTATAGCTTTTATTTGTGGTTGTTGTTGTTGTTGTTGTTGTGACGCCATGCTTAGGCGCTGGTTTCAGCTGCTACTTTTTTGTTTTTGTTGCCTTGCCGCTCGACCGAGTTGCCACGGTTTTTCTTTTTCATTTTCGGAAGGGGTTGTCGCCTCTTCTTTTGTTGTTCCATTATCTATACACACATTTCTTGATTATGAATGAGTGGTTGGCGGTATTTTTTTTAACTGTGTTAATGAACTTTCCCTGTTATATTTCGTTATTTATTTTTGCTAATTACCCGCACGCACTTTTTTGCGCTTTGCAACACTTGTTAATATCTCAAAAATTACCCCACACACACATAGAAATGCACTTGTTTCGGAAACTCTCTCTCCCATTTGGTGCTCTCTTTTTTTGGGGGTCCTCCACCCTCTGTTTCACTCACCCTCCTGTAATACGCATTTTTCGGCAAAGTTGCATGCCCCAAAATACAAATACACAGGCTTACAAAAAACCACCTTGCTGACTGTCTCGTTCCCACACACATACACAAACACTGACGGACGCACTAAAACCCGGTTCGTCGTTAGTTTTAAACTTATTTTGGCATTCTTTATGTGCACTGCATTCTCGCCGTCTCGTCGTGTCTCCCCATCCTCATCCTCCTCCTCATTGCATTTCTCTTCGCCTCTCGTCTCATCTCTTTTTAGTCTCGATTTTACGACCCAGACCCGCATTTCTAGCTGCTGTTTTTGTTGTTATTGTTTTGATGTAGTTGTAGTTTTTGTTACACCAGTAGTTGTAATTGTTGTTGTTCTAAGGGGCAATATGGGGAACCGAAATTGGAACTAGTTCACGGTGGATCAGGTAAAATCTAAAAGTTAGGGAGTGTTTTAAATCCCAGTCATTAAAACTATCGTACTTTTAAGAAGTCTTTATTAGGCCAGGGTTTTTTTTGAAACCTTAATTGATTACAATAAAATTTGAGCCATAAAAAAAAGTAGAATTATTTTGTTCAATAATCGCTGAGCGGTTTTATGGTTTTAAAATGAGTAAATCATAAACCATATAAAAACTTGATTTGTATTCAACATTTTTTGTAAGACTAGCTAATAGTCATAAATGCATTGGAATTTTCAGTTTATTAATTTTATTTAAAAGAAATATTATTAAATTAAATTATTTTACTACTGTTAGCAGTGCAATACTCAGAAGAAGTATAAATTAATATCACACATGTATAAATACATTTAATAAAATCTGTCTTAATTGGGTGAATCATTTAAATGTTTCAATTTCGAATTGTTTTAAATGTATCTTAATCTAAACATTTTAAAAACTCCTTCGTACACAAAATTTGATTCCACTGTAACCAAAAGTAACCCATTTTAATAGACTTTACCAAGTTGTCATAAAAAGTAAATGTTAAATCGAAAGAATAAAATATCTGGCAGATTGGAAGTAGAATTCCCGGTTCTAAATTTATCGCTGTAGCTTTAGCGTTTTACCATTGTTTGTTGCCGTGTCAGCTTCACACACACACACACACACACACATACCACTCACTCGAACACACAGATGTCAATTTACCTGCGTTTGCAGGTGAGTTTTAGAGTACGTGTGTGTTTTTTCTAAGTGTGTGAGTGTTGGGGGAGCAGTTCGATAGCCGAAATTCTCTTTTCGTCTTTTCGTGCGTTTTTGTTTGAGCAAGTGGAGCAACAACTCTGCAGCACCGCTCCACCTCCATTCTTCTTTCACCTACCCCTTTCTGTGTTTTGCAACCCACACCCTTCCTTGCACTTGCTGTCGATAGCAAAGATTAAGCTCCAATTTAGGTTAGAGGAAGGTTTTTTGGTCGAAAGTTCAAATCTCATTGTTTTTACTTATAACAATGAACAGTGTATCACTTTCATAAATCGAAGGTATCAAAAAAAGAAAATATACGAATGATTTCAATCGATTATACGGCTACACAAAGATAATTTTTATTCTTTAATTAACGATATTTTCTAATCTTCACAAGATTTTTTCGACTGATCAATGAACAACTACACAAAACCAACATTAAGAATTTACTATATTAACAGGGCCCAATTTAAATTTAATCCGAAACCAACTTTGATATATATTTTTCCCTATTATACAAACTTAAAAGCAACTTTCGCTTAATACCGCACTATTTGGCAGACTTTTCCAAGTTTTCCCCATCCAATATATATAGCTTCTGTAAAAGTTTCGATTTATAGATGACAACTGGGATTGGAGGGGGGTGGCATGTTTAGGGTGTAAAATCTGTTTTTCTTTTTTCGTTGAAGCTGCCTGCAATGCATCTGGTGCTGTTTTCTGCCGATTCAATCTGCATTCGTTGGAACCAAACATATTGCAGTTGTTTTCTATTTCGATTGCTGCACAATGTAACTCCCCTCCGGTTTCTACACCCATGCAATTCTCTATGTACAGCTTACAACAACAAAGCATCGCAAGCCGAAATGCAGTTTAAAGCGCAACTAAAACTAAACAGAGCTTTCCACTCCAAGTGGGTGTCTCTAAAAGTGGGAGGTGTGGGGGGTTTTTTGGGGCTATATACATACATACGTATATCGGCACTGTATGTGCGATTGTGTTTGTTTGGTTTTCCATGTATGGAGTGGAGTGGAGTGGATTTTATATCAAAAGTACAGTCGCTTATTGCTGCTGTTGTTGCTGTATTTCATAGTTCGTAGGTATATATGCACATATAGGTACATAAATTGCATGTTCATGCTTCAATAGTTGCATGCAGCGTCCGCAGAGCATTGTTGTTTTTGGTCGGGCAGAGGGGGTTGGGGGGGGTGGGGGTAATACTGACGTTGGGGGGGGAAAGGAGTGGTACTGTAGTACCTAAACCTAAGCCGATGCACCAAACTAAACTCTCTGTCGGCAAGTAAAGCAAAAACCCAGCTGCAACATCAACAGCTATTGGGAACTATAAATCAAAATCTAGAAACGATTCAAGAGCTATTGTGTGATTACGATAACACTAGATTTTTTAATGTCTTGATGGAGAGAAAGACATATTTATTTTTTTTCTTAAAACTAAAACATAGTTTTAAAAGCGATTTTTCCTAATGCCTTTGAACTCAAAATTCTCTAAAAGATACTAACGTTTAAGGCTGGAAAGGCCAAAGCGATAAATAGATACGATTTTATTTAATTATCAATACAAAAAACTGATGATTGTTTATTTGTGAAAATAGCTGTGAAGTTTTATGTTTTCCCCTACGCTGGATTGCAATCAAAAAGTTGTTCTTAAGATTTTTATATATTTTCTACAATTCTTGAGGAGTTAAATTAAGTTTTTTAACATTGTTTTGCCTTAAATTTGTGTTTGGCTTTGAACCAATATAAATCGTACCTAATTCTAATAAATAAAAATTTTTCAAACATTTTCTATGATTTTTTTTTAAAGAACGCTAAGAATTTTATAAAAAATCCCAAGCGATATGAAAAGGGTGAGAGGGCAAAATTGTTCAGCCAAAGGAATTCGTTTATTGTTTGGATTTTTTCAAACTTTCCACCTCAAACCATCTTTCCCATCCCAAATGTCCGCACCTCCCCTTTCTTTCTGGGAGTTTTTCTGCCTCTTCAGTTGTTTTTACTTATATATATTTTGTATGGATCCCCTTGTGCTTTCGGCCTGAGGTTGAGTGGGTGGTCTTAACTTTGGCTTTGCTGCTCCTGAAAAAATCGATTAAGCGCGACCAAGAAGGACACGCAACTTAAATTTAAAGCAGCTACTGGAATTAACTAAGGTTTACAACGGAATTTATTTATTTATTTCTGCATATAATAACTGCATATGTACGTATGTACATATACTAAATTGCGAGAAGATGAAACTGTAGAATTCTTAAGTTTGATTACAAGGAATTTTATTGATTAAATAAGCAGATAAACTGCGACATAAAAAAATGTCACGTAAATAGTGAATGAAAAAAAGGGAAAATTTACTTATTGATTTTGTAATGAGTTCTGTTTCTACTGGCTTTTCGATGGGGTGTCCTTTGGGGGTGGGGGTTTTTCTGTAAGCTTCCGCTTATGTATAAAACTTTTTCGGCAGTCCCGGCAACAACAACAACAACAAGGAGAAGACAACAACTATGGCAATATGAGAAGGCTGCTGCTGCAATGGGTGGGGGTGGGGGGTTGTAGGTGGATGGATGGGTGGTTTGTGAGGTTGGTGTTGGTTTTTTCAAGGGGGGGGAGGAAGAGCGAAAGAGGGCCTGTGGAGCCCTTTCCCCCTTTACGTTTGTTTGTGTATCGGGTGGCGTTAGTTGAAATGCAGACGTTTTGCATTGTTGTTGTGGGTGATCCTGTTTTTTGGGGTGGCTGTGGGTGGTGCTTGGGTGTATGGGTGGTCTGTGGCGGCGGCTCTGTGGCTGTAAAATGCCCCGAAACGGTACAGCTGTGCATGCACATGTATATAAACATTTCGCACACACATACACACACATACACAAATACAAGCAGAGAGCGAGCAAGAGAGAGGAGCATGCAAAAACAGATACATATACAAAACAGGATAAGAGGGGCGTCCCGGGGGGTGATGATGCGGAAGGGAGGGTGGGGGTCGGTAGGGAGTAGAATGGCATGACAGGGTCTGCTGGTCTGGTCGCCTGCTTCCTTCCTCGCATAGTTCAAGTATGCATATAATATCCGGGCTCGTCGGTACCCGAAAACGAAGGCCACAACAACAACAAGAAGTACAGCATCATCCGATGAACCACCACCCCCTGAACCACCGCCCATCGAAGGCCTACGCACAGCTGTGGTCGAAATTATAGCAAATGTCATTGTCCAGATTGTCAATTGAACTTGTGGATGCCCCAGATCTTGTGAGATTTCAAATATCTTGAAGAAGCTTTTGAAATTATGGTATCCCGATAATAACTAAGAAATTGGTTAAATAGAGATTTATTCAAGCTTCAAGGTTAAGGTTTTCGGCAGTGCCTACGTAAATTCGCAGTCGTTAATAAATAAAAAAAATCCGAAATATATAAACAAATTAAATGTACAGCAAACCAGATTATTAAAGCAATAAAAAAACGGCCTTAAACTTGAATTTAAATTATTTAAATTGTCTTATCATTTTATTAGATTTATTTAGAATTCCCAAATGAAACAATTAAATTTGGTCTTCTTATAAACATTATAATATAATTCTGATAGGGAGAAGTCACATTTCCATTTCGTCAGTAATCTGTTTTACAATTAGGTTTGTTAAAAAAAATAAATGAGGATGTTGATAAGACAGACCCAATATTTGTGGTGCACAAGCAAACTCACTAGATTTCGCTGATAGATAACAAAGTTTTCGTAATTTATGGACAGGGTATATTGTGTTATTATTTTGACACCAGCTGTACAGTGGTGTACTGAACTTAACAGTGGTGCATAAGCGGGGAGAGGGGGTCATATGTGGTTGGGTGGTGGCTCGGTCCGATGTGTTGTGTTCGATATGCTTGAGTGGATTTCCTACCGTTTTCGGGTGGCCATCTGTGGGTGGCTTACTCTGGTACCTTGTGGAGTCGAGTGGCACAAATGTGTCGCCGCGAATGTGTGAAGCCACCACCCCCCCCTGTGCAGCAGCCGCCCCTCTATTTCTGGTCCCTCGTATCCTGGGAATAGTTGCGTAATCTATGCGATGATATGCCTACGCTATTGTATATCACTGAACTTCCTGTTGCAGGTCGAAGCAAATATGGTTTATTTGTGATGGGGTTTGGGGTCAGTAACCCCCCCCCCCCATTTATGCAAATTTCCACAAATTGTAATGCCGAAAATCCGAATATGTTGATGCTCCTCGTATGGTTTGTGTGTGAACATGAAACGTCGGACGGGAAATTAGTTTTAGCCACATAGTGACCCAGCGCATAGCCCCCCCGCTTCTCCTACTGCTTTCGCCCATTAATATTACGCAATTTTAATGAAAATGCCAACGACGGCAATGGCAATTAGCGCAAATATCATCGGCAGTGGGGGATTTATTTTGGAAGGGGCTTTGGGCACCTCAAAATTCAATATTCTGCAATTATTTATGAAACTGGCTTAGTTTACCCCAGACCCACAATATTCCAACTATAAATTGCAAGCGCAACTGTACCACCCACCTGAAAATGCAAACTGGTGAGTAATCCTAAGCCAAGGGGGTGGGAGTTGGGTGGTTTTGGGGTTGGGGGTGGTGGCCTTAGTGTGGGGTGGGCAGGTCGCCACTTCGATTTTGCGCGTTTGGCAATTATGTGGACATGTGTCTTGATGTGCCGCCTATGTATATCAATTTATATATACACAGTTCAACGACTATACCTTCAACCACGAACTGCAAATCCCTTTGCAGCGGTTCTAGGTTATTTTTCTTAAAACATCCTGTCTAAACAATAGTGTTTCTTTGGTTTTTTTAATGAAAAAGTTTAAAGCCTTTTAAGTTTTCTTTTGATCTTGACTTTGACTTTTACACTCAAGTTTAAAGAAAGTTTCCTTGTTTATCGAATTCCAATCAGGTCTTTTACTGTACATATTATTTTAATTACGGGATGTTTTAAGGAACTTTACAGTCTTTAGTAATACATTAATATAATCCTATATTGTTTTCTAAATATTATACTATAAATCAATTATTATCCTCAAATCAATATTACACAAATGTTTTTTTTTAATGCTGAAACTTTTCAAAGTATATTGTTATCTAGATTTTAAGGAAGGTAGTTTGTGTACAAATAAAATATCTAATCTTGAATGAAAGCAAAGCATTTTCCTGCGCCTTTAAATTTGTTGGTTTTATGAAGTTTTTCAAAGGTTTGTAGTCATGGAAGTTTTTGAGTTATGAAGACATGGTTTATTGCATTTTATTTTGCAGTTTTTTAGGCCAGTACCAGTTATGGAAGTTCGACTGTATATTTTGTGAGGATTTATATGTGTGCGCGGAGTTAGCGACATCTCCGCCTCACATAACACCCCACCCGGGTTTTCGGTCATAGTTTTGTGCCACCAGAAACACGCCCAAAACCAAAGGCAATAACAGCAACAACAGCAACCAGAGCAGCTGTCATTGATGGGCAGGGGGTGAGGGGTGAGGGGTTTTTTGGTGGTTGAAATTTTTGCAGGTTTTGCAGGTTAAGGGATGGGTGGGTGGGTGGGCGTTTTGAACCCAAAAATAGGGTGGGGCAGTCGGAAATACCACCCACCGTCTGTTAATGACATCCCAGCTTATTTCTGAAAACACACTCCTTGCCATTTGTTGGGATTAACTTAATTTTGCACTCATTATATAAACAAAACTTTTGTTTTTCAATGGTTTTTTGCAACACATTCACTGTTGTTATCGCAAACATTTTTTAGTTGGTGCCAAACTTTTCTTTGTGTTGTTGGCACATTTCGTTGTCGATTCCACCTCAGTTTTTAAATTGTTTCTCTTCTGGTTTTTGGTTGCTTGGGCTATTTGGTGGCTCTTTAATTGCCTGATTAGCTGTCCCGATGCTTGCACACACTGCTGTACATAATGCCCCCTATGTAGTGTTTACTATATACACGAAAGTAGAACCCAAACGGCGGAATATGAGTATGAGTGTGTTGCGTGCACACAGGCAAACATTCCATGGCCGTGTATATAAGACGGCTCTCTCGCTTCCTCTCTCTCTCTTTCTCTTTTGGTATCGGTCTGTCGCCTTCTCTCCCCGATTCCACCTATGCCCCCGCCTCCTCTTCTTCTTCTTCTTCTTCTTCCGATTCGACATCTTGGGGCTGCTGCGCTTCGGTAAATTATAATTTATGCACATCTCGATGTGGTTAGTATTTTTTAATGGCCGAATTTTGAGCACATTTGAAGAATTTTAAGAAGCATGTCAGCTGCTATATATCCATTTAAATTTAAAAGACGTATCCCTTTATTGTTTATATAAAATAGTTTAAATACTTTTCACAAAAAAGTAGGAACTTCCAATATCTTTTGTGATCTAAGAATCTTTTAAGAAGCTTAAAAATAATCTCTTAGGTGTGCAGCAATATCTTTTGGAATTCACAGATACCGTTCTGCAATTGTTGTTTTGTTAAAATATCGCATCAAATATATTTGTATACTTTATGAAATTATACATCATTCAGTTTCTTAAGAATTGTTTCCGCTACTAAATATCGTAAACAATTTCAAATAATTTCCTGTATTAATGTAGGTACCCAACATTTTGTATAATTTTTATTACCATCTTCTAAATATATTTTTTTAAATGATTTGGGATAAACATATTGTTTTTTAAAATTGATTTCATTAAATCGATCAATTGTTTTTATGAGATGCTTGAAATACGTTAAAATGTGTTGTTTAAATACTTCCCGTTGGCCATAAAACATTTTTTAATTTTCGACATGCATTTTTTTGTTGCTATTTAAATGGGCAGCTGTCAGCTGCTAGCCCCCTCTCTTTCCCCACGGCCACCCTCTCGCTTTGGTATTCGGTGCCTCTCAATTTCATTTAGTTTGTGTTTGGTTTTTGTGTTTTTCTCGTATTGCCATCTCTTTCGAACATTTGATTTTGGCCGCTTGAGGCAATTGACCGTTTAAATGACTTTTCTGCCGATTGTTTTTTGAAAATGTTTCTTATATTTGGTTGTGTTTATCTTTCAAAGCTAAAACAGAGTTGCCATCAGGCGGGAAAGATACATTATGGGTGGCATTCCAATTTTCATGGCTATAAAGACGACACTGAGTACAGTACCAAAGGACCCAAAACCATATTATCAACTTTTTTGAACAAAACAAAATTACTTCGTCCAAAATAGGTTTTTTCAGTCCCAGTTTTTTATTATATCGTTGTAATTACAATTTTATGTATGGAAATAAAACTTAGGTTTAATGATATTTACCTAATCGGTTTTAAAGTGCTATTAATCCATTGATATTGTACATCTGTAAATGCGCTAAGTACTTAAACATCTATTTAACAATCAAATTTTATTGTAAAACGGAAAATGCTAAATGTGAAACTCATTTAATGGCAATGAGTTTTTTTTCCTCCATTGTATTTACTTAATTTATACGTTCTCCACAAAAGATAATGCGCTGCCGTAAACATTTTGCAAAAACTTACATCGATTTCCTTATATTGTGCTGATTTTCATGGTCAGCTCTTGCTGACTAATTATTTAAAGGTATCAACGATAATTATTGTTGGCCAATGAAGAAGAAGAAGAAAACCGCCAGGCCAATTTGGTTGTTTGCTGACGATCATTTCACTCAAGAAAAAATTATAAAAAAAAAACAAAGACAGACGGCTAAAAAAAAGTGGCAAAGCTGCTTTTTTGTTGTTATTTCTTTTGGTTTACCTTTTTTACCTGTTTATTTTCAAATTGCTCCATCTCGTTCGCACGCACATCCCAGCTACTAGTACATATGTTTGTGTGTATGCTGGCCATAAATACATATATACCTATACCTATATATATATAAAGAGAGCGAGAGAGAGCGCAAAACACGCGCGCGAGCTCGTTACACGTCATTAAGTGCAAAAATAAGAACAAGCGCATAAAAAAAGAATTGTGCCGCACATAGAAGGCAGCAGCGACTAAGACTAGTTTTAGTAGCAGCCACTAGTGGTTGTATTCGTAGCTGCAGTTGCAGCATCACTTAACTCGTTACCGTTATTAAGCTGCATCCAACGATTTCTCTTTTTATGCAGAGTTCACAGACCTTGAACACTATTTTATTGGCCAAGATCACAAAATTATTCCCCAGAGAAAATGTATTAAATTAAAAATGTATAATTCAAGTCTAGTACAAATCATGATTTACGAATAATACATAAAACAATTCAATCACGCAAAATTTCCTGCAGCTTTAGTCAACACTGATAACGTAAAGATCTCTTGACGGATACATATTTATTTCAAGGACGCTTTAAAGTGCTTAGTTTATCAAGAATCCATAAATTGATTTAAAAACAATTTTTAACCAAAATAAAACTAAATAAAGTTATTACGGTCTTGTAATAAAAACTATTTATTTGATAATAGTTCAATAATCAATCTTAAATTTCACAGCCTTAAACAGTGCACATTATGTAATTGTTTCAAGTATAAATAAGTATTGTTTCAAGTATAAGACCGCAATAAAAAAATGTTTTTTGTAGCTAAGTAGCTTAACTAAAATTAGTCTGTAGTTATCACACATTGGATTAAGATGAAATACTCTGAGTCAGCCTTAACAACAGTCAAATTGAAAGTATCGCGTACTCTCAGACCCTAAATACATATGCTTATATACTTGGGCCGTTCGTTAGTGTGGGTATGTATGTAAGTGTCGCCCTGCTTATCAGCTAGAGAGCTAGAAAAAATGTTTTCTCTTTTTCCATTTTTTTTTTTTTCGCTGACATTTATTTTTATACGCCATGCATATGCACAGACAAATGTACAATACTTTTGGACTACACATATTCAATCGAACACATTCATGCAAACTATGCAAATCCAAAGGGTTTGATTTGCCAAATACCCAATCTTCAAAGTGGGGATATTTATCAGTATATCGACTCTTTGCAGGAAGTGACGTGGCTTAGATGTAATTATGTATAGTCGCTTGGCTTAAGTAAATAATAATACAGTGTCCGCTCGATAAATATGAAGAGGTTCTCTGATAATTTAAAAGACACAATTTTTTAAGCAAACGTGCAACTGTTTTTCGCTCCTGTTTTTAAATAAATTGTATTTTTATATTTATTTAAGAGTGATTACTCTACTAGTAAAGTATGGCTTTATTTTAGTACAAAATTGTATCGAGCACACAGAAATGTTGAAAAACAGCAAACCCAATTTTTAGGGGTAAATAAAAAGAATGGTCCCCCCTCCCCATTACATCCTAAGGCAAAATAATTGTATTATATGTATGTATTTGAAAGGTTGTCATGGTGCACGCTCCACTGTGGCCGCATACATGCTCCTTTGAGTACCTTCTTTATACACACCCTATTTGGATTGATAGGCGGCGTATATACCCCTCGACTACCCTTGACAGGGTGCACAATGCAAGTCTTTGGGACCTGTCACCGAGCATGCAGTTTGCAGGCGAAAAACGCGTGCTAAGAAACAATTACACGCTAATATGTGTACATAGAAAAAAAAAACACAGCATTTGCATATTTACATGAGCGACTATACATATAAATGGGTGTAAGTGTGTGTGTATATATTTTTATTCGCGATGGTTAGTTCAAGGCTAAAGTTTATTATTATTGCATTGCCTGAACTGCTACTCGTTGGCAACTTTGATAAGCCTATTTATAGAATGATATTTACTTAATTATACTAAATGGCAAACGAAACTGAAATCTCACTGAGAAATTGAATGAAATTCACGAATTTTTCGCACTTATCGTACTATGTCATAAAAAAAAAAAACAGTTAAGTCTGTGTGTGTGCGAGAGAGGAAAGTATTGGCTAACTGGTTTTTGTTATTTCTTTTCGGGCGCTGCTTTTACGCGTTATTTTTCGGGGTTATTCTTAACGCTTCTTAGCGTTTTTCTCTCATTTCCATTTCCATGCAGCATTCAATCTTTGTTTTGCCAACCAAAAAACCGAAAAAAGGTAAAGCACAAAGCCTAAAAATAGCCAAAACACAAAAAAAAGAGAAAAGCATAGCAACGCGTTGGTAATTTGCTTGATTAAGTGGAATTTTTCCAAAGCATTCTAAGTGCAGGCGTCAATTGCTTGGCGAGCAAAAAAAGCTAACAAAATAAAACCAGGAAGCCAGAAAGAATTAAGCACGCTGAAATTTTAAATGTGCCAAATGCAAATGCGTAATGATGTACGCTACACAGGGTGAAATTGTGAATTCTGAATTGTAATAAATAGATCGGTTGCCTTTTCGCCGTTTCTCAGCCAAACAGTCAACGGCCACCGAATGCCATAAAATACATGCTGCACAGTCGAGGGCAGATATATAGCAATTACTATTTAAAGTTCGCAAAATATGTTAGCTTCATTAGATTCAGTCATTTTCACTGCTCTGAAACAATGTAAACTTTATTCTAGAGATTTAAAATATCTTCATCAAATATCTTGTTATTACAAATATTTTATTTTCGAAAACTGATTAAACTTTGTGCCATAACTTCTGTAATATTACGTAATTACAATAACTTTTGGGATAAATAACTGTTTTTAATATAAATAAATATACATAACATAAAGATATTAAAACAGATATAAGATAGCTGTCTTCAACAAAATATATGAATTGCATTTTATAACCATGTATTGGAGTTATATATTTTTTAGTTAACAGTAGTGCTTTTTTCCTGCACACAATTGATAAATGGAAGCTGATTTTTTCTTATCACTAATTTGATGGCCCCAGTTGTACTAACATACACACACACCGTGATCCAAAAGAGGGAGAGGGGGCGCATGGATAGACAAAAGCAGAGACGGTGACGTTGGCAGCGACGTCGGCAGAGTCGGTCGGTCGTTTGGGTTTATATACAAGTTGAACCCATTGCCTATGTGAATATGCGGGAGTGTGAGTGGAAAACATACACATTCATGGATGGGACTGCTTATGTACAGCAAAAGTAACAACAACAAACAGCAAAGACGCAACGTGAAGAAGAAGAGAAGGTGGGCAATTGCATATTTCGCCGTACAATACATACATATATGAAATCAAATATTTATGTATAAATATGGTATATAGGCACTACCTGCGCAAATGGGCAAAATTGCAAATTGACATGATATGTAAATTGTTAAAGTTTTTGTCGGTTAGTTTATTAACCTCAAAAATTTAAAGAGTTTGCCTGGTCTAACGTAATTATTTAATGATAAAATTTATTTTAATTTGGTCAATAAACATTTACGTACATAAATAAAATCTGCTCATATTGACCAATTGATAAGTTTTAAAGTTCTCGCTTCCTTAATATTTGTACTATTACCAATTGTAGCAGTGCTGTTATACTTTCTCCACTTATTGTCCACATGTAAAGCTTATCCCTGGAAAACAAAAAAAATATGTGGTATTAAAAATTAAGTAAGTCCCCGTTTTTTTTCTACTGCGGGTGGCGAACAAAGCATTAAATGATGCTTTGGCATCGGCTTCATCGCTTTTTCTTCTTCTTCAACTTATTTTTTCTTCTCATTCACAACAACAACAGTAAACGAAACCAGTTTGAAAGTCATTAATTTTTAGCTTGTCTTTGCATTGTTGCTATTGCTCCTTATGTATTGTATTTACTGTTTATTTTGTTGGCAACACTGGTCAAGAGCACGAAGAAAAACAGCTGTTCAGCACCCCTCTAGATTTTTTTTTTAACTTTGCCAATTACTCAGCAGTCAGTTTCAAGATATGTTTATACTTAACTGATAAGCAAGAATTAAATAAATAAAATTAACTCAGAATGTAAAGAATCTGTTTTTATTTTTTTGTGTTTGTCATACAGTGCACGTAATTAAATGGGGCCTAATGTTCTAGTTAACCCATTTAGAACTTTTTGTTGTATTCATTTGTTCGCTGTTTTGAGTGCTGGCGAATTGCTCAATGCTGCTTATCGGTTGTTATAAATAAACGCAATGAGAAAAACAACTACATAGGTACAGTGGGCTATTTGTGGAAACTGTCATACGGCACTTAAGTTGATTACATCAAATGGGAACCTTTCAGCGAAAGCCCTTTCTAAAACTTTTGTGAAAGAAACCCTAACAGGAAACTTACTTCGATAAGATTAGCCAATTTCTAAAACGATTTGTTTTAGAGAATTACATATGTGAGATAAGAAAAGTATTATTTCGGAGAAATAAGAAATTGACAAAACATTTCTTAGAATATTCTAGACTTAACCACAGCGATAAATGTTTGTACAAAATTAACAACTTAACTAATATCATTTTCCATTAGTTGATTTTAGTTGACATTGTGAGAAGGCCGGATTTATTATACTTTTATTCGTACAGCGAATTCTTTCTTTATTTCATTGGCTTACTCGTATCGACCTCCTTTTTTTTTTGTTTTATCCTAATTTGAAACCAAATATGTAACTTATTTAACATAAAGTTATATATACATTTTTCTTCCATAGGGACATTTTTAAGTGAACTGAACATCCGGTCGTAAATAAATATCTGTCTGTGGAATAAAGCTATAAATTGTTTTCCATTATGTTTATTTGTATATTTATTGTAATCAATTTCCATTAAGGTCAAGACCTCTAAAAGAACAGTTTTTTGATATTATGTAATTTATATCTCTTTAGTGTCAGAAGTGGGACAGATTTCTACATATGTATGTACATATGTGTGTAGTCCTAGCACGTATTTCAAGTATCGGTGCAACTGCAAGTCGGACTCTTTGAATGCAATTCGATAGTTCGCCATAGTTTTCGATGACATCACTTGAATGCATTTGTGAAATTGCCCAACGTTTGATTTAGGTTTTGGGATTGGGATTGGAATTGGAATTGTTTGGGATAGTGTTTTAAGCACCCGTTGCACTACCCTCCCAATTTCGATTCAAAATCCCACCATGGATGAGTAAATATGTACGAAGGTCGGTCGCCCCCCGCCCACTTCCCCCACCCCATCCATGTACAACAAGTCGTGCTCTTTCGCCTGCTCTCTCTCTTTTTCTCTCAGCAGCCAAGCAGAGACCCCCACTCCACTCTACTAAATCCCCCGTCCACCCCGTGAGCCCCTCTCCTCAACGCCTATGTACAATGGCCATAAGATATAAGATATGCGCATTTCTTATAATGTCGAACCGAAACGTGGCAAAATAAATATGTTTGTTTGCTAAGCTGTGTCTTGCCTTTTAATCATTTTAAAGGTTTTTATTTCATATTTATTGTGTTTCAATACTTTGAGGTGTATATAGACCCATAGGGGGGGTTTAAATAAACATTAATAAAGTATAATAAAATGGCTTCAATAAAGATTGTGCAAGAGTTAGTGACAAAGTCATTGGGCTCTATTAAAAATTCTTGCTCACAAATAAAGGAACTAGAGTAAATCGTTGTATTTGTATTTGTCGTAGTGGTTTAAATGACTTTAGATGTAGATTTTACTATTTATGATTAGTTTTATAGCTCGGAAGGGTTAAAATAAAGGTGCTAATAATTTAAGATATTGTCGTTTGTTCGGGTAGGCGATTTTGAAGTACTTTTACCGAGTTTTGTAAGAATGTTGAGTATATGTAAGGAATGTTTGTAACACCTTCAGATATTAATAATATCTTTGAAGTTCTATTTAACTTAACTATAAGTATGAAGGAAATTGAATATGAAACTCCATTATCAATTATAAATTTCTTCGTATTAGGTATTACTAAACTGAGAAGTTTGAAATAGAATTTTGGAGCATGCATTAGCATAACCCCAAAGTGTGAAAGAAAGTTAAATTATAATGATTCTTTATCCCAAGGGCCGATAAGCAACTAATATGCAAATCAATGGGTGGGAGGTTGGAGTTGGCGGTGTAGCAAGGGGATAGGGATTTGAGGGGTGGTGCTTTTGGGTGGCCAGACCCCAAAAACCGCTGCCCGCTCACCTCTCTCTTTCTCTCATTTCGATGTCGTCTCGCGTGTGTGCGACGTGCGCTCTCTTCTTCCATCTTACTCTCGCTCTCCCGCTTCCTCCTCTCGTTCTCACCGCACCGCACCGCGTTCACTCTCTCTGTCGCTCTCACCGCAGCCACATCCAAACACATTTCGCTTGCTTTGCTGTTGCTCTTTGCTTTTGTTTGTGTTGTTGTTGTTACTTTTGTTGGTGCTGCTGCTGGCCGCGCTATGTACACAACTGTACTTTTGATTTAACCTTATTTCTTTTGCTTTTTTGCGTCGTCGCTGCTAGTCA
Source organism: Drosophila fuyamai (assembly GCA_018153365.1). NCBI lineage: Eukaryota > Metazoa > Arthropoda > Insecta > Diptera > Drosophilidae > Drosophila > Drosophila fuyamai. The sequence continues at coordinate 10,836,662 of JAECXW010000155.1, forward strand.
TTCGCCTCTAAGTTTGTTTACCCCCTCCCCATCCGTTTTTTACTGGTCACTTTAATAACTCCCTAATATCGCCCTTGCTCACTTTGATATTGATATCTTTGACTAATCCATGTAACAAATGTATGTATCATCAAATTTGCATTTACTGAATGTGAATGTGTCGTCATCATCAATATTTTACCTCTTCAGGTGTTAACGACCCTTGAACTTGAACTTGAGCATAAGGTACACTTGTTCTTAACTGACGCCCTAAGATCATCAAGTATCTGAGTATCCCACAACCTATTGTAAAGTTAAGCTGAGCAACTCAAAAACGCTAATTGAAGCACATTTAGCGCGCTATTAAACACAATTATAGTCATACAAATGCCAAACGTCGCAACAAATCGATAAAGTCGGCTCTTTTCTGGAAGCCGGCCAGGGGTTAAAGGGTAAGGGGGTGGATAATGCCTGAGGAGGGGTGGAGAAGCTATCATCACGCATAATGGTCGCGAGCATTAAAAAGCATCTATAAAAATTTAAAAATGTTTGCATTAATTTAATAAGAAAAAGCTGACAATCATCAAAGCACACAAACTCACACACTTTAGCAAGCAAACATACACAATCTCACGCTGTGGAATTAACTCGTACAAACAAGCCAGCAAATTCAACTCACAGTGGAAAATAGTCTTAGCAAAAATCGTAAAATTATATATTACAATTAGGGCACAATAAAAAAAAAGTTTCTAAATAAATTTAATATAATATTTACCAATGTAACAATGTTTTTGAGGAATAAGGTTTCATAAAATTACAATAAAAATGTTACTACCTATTGGTAATATTTTTGAGACATTAAATATATACATTTTTAAAACTGTTTAATAAAATGTAACAATGTTAGTTAAGAAGTAATAGGTAAAATCTAACAAACATTATTTTTTTTTTTGACGGAAATGACCATTCCCTAAAGTTTCCAGAACCTGTTAACCACTGTATCTTTTTCACTCAATGTTATCGTCGCCCACTATCGCGCAGCACGCTTTGCCACCTATTATCTGGTACACCCCGCGAATGCGACCCACTGTGCACTGATAGCGGACAGCACAATCTGATGACGACACAAGTGTCGAAAGTAACGAGACTCCGCCGACAGCCGTCGTTTTTAGGGGGGCGGGGAGAGAGGAAGAGCTGGTTGGGGAAGAAAAAATAATAAAAAACGAACGAGTAAGCGTGCTCATACACTCGACTTACATAGTATGTGTTTGTTTGTGTGCTAACTTTCAAAGCGAGTTAATTTATAGCACGTTGGGGACAACAATGCCAAGTTGTTTTATTTTTTTTTTATAGTTTTTTCTTTTTTTTTTCCCCCAGCTTTGTGTAATTATGCCATTTGATTCGCTTTTCTTCGGCCGGTATCTGCAAAAGTGGATTCTTCTCGGCAAGCTCCATTTTGCCAGGGTTGTCACCTGCTTTAACGTATTTATTTTACGATCCATCGTTTATATTTCATTTTAATTGTGACGCTTATTGCTGGTTTATTGTTGGTGTCTTGTTAAAATGATTTTATTGACTTTTTGATATTGTTTGTATGTGCTTTTGAAAATCAGCGGCAGGTGAATGTTTGTCGTATTTGCTGGGCTTTGTTGTTTGTGCTTTTGTGCAGCTCAAGTTGCTTGAAAGGTTTATTCACCTCCCGCTCTCACGTGTCAGGTAGCTCTTGTTGGTTTGTGATTGTGTGCGCCTGTTTTTGCTGGTTTGAATCTTAGCTAGTTATTCTACTACTAAGTACAGTGGAGCTTGCCGAATAGGATCTAACTGGAAGTATTTAACGTTTAAAGTGACATTGGATTTCTTGTATATTAACGCAAAAGTTAACAACAGAGTAATCAAATGATGCATTTAATATTAAACACTATTAGTTTAAAAGAAAGTCTCGTTATGCTCACCCAAAACAAATCCTCATAAAAATATTTAAAGTAGCTTAAATTTAACAAACCTAACTTGTTGGGTCAATTTTAATAAATTGTCATCCATTTTTTTTATATATAATAAGCTGGTTATTGCTAGCGAGTCACCACAGTCTTACAAGTTTCTCACCCCACCAACTAGCTTGGTTTTCATGTAAATTTTCTTGTAGCCGCAAAACCAGCGGCTTTGTATGCGAAAATTTGTTAAATCGAAAACGTGACTTGTTTGTGGAGATGTCCGAATCGAAAGAAATATTTTGCTTTGGCGCTCTTTCGCTAACACAAGCGCCACAAATCCACTTACACTTGCATATCTACGATCAAATCAGATTTGATTTGTGATTTAGTGCAGCTTTCTCCCATCTCTTTTTCATTCCTTCCTTTCTTTCTCCTTGGGGGAATATGTATACATCGGTTTACAACAAGGTCATCGCCTTAATAAATTGAAATCGGATATCTTTATTTTTTCTTAACACGAAAAAGAGAAAAAGGTGATACAGATATACAGATACATTTAGGGGTTAGACAGTCGCACTTCCGCTTTCAAAGTGCCATGATGGCAAAAGAAAAACAAAACGAGAATAAAAACGGTTAAAAGGAAACCCAAGTTCAACCCTTGGTAAAACACGAACGCCACAATATCCCATTTCCTTGCCACGCCTCCTTAACCCCTATTCACACACAACCCCGCTATGAATGTTTACAATAATTGACATTTTTTATGAAAAATGTCTCGTGTTTATATTCCCTTGCAGAAGGTATTAGTATAATTTTAGACAGAAGATTGCAACGCAGTGGAGTATATATATAAAGTATATATATTCTTGATCAGCATTACTAGCTGTGCAAATTAGTCTCTCAGTTTTAAAGCTTTTGAAAAGAAGTCTTATTTTTATAACGACTAGACTATATCATATAGCTTTTAAAGTAAAGGACGGACGATAAAAAAAGCTTCGTTTTTATTCTTTCAACATTTTTTAAATTTTATAAAAATTGGTGGTCTATTAAAAGCTGCTTTAGATATCGTACTCTGACTTCATCGACCTTGCCTTTAAAACTGAATATCTTAAATCTCAATAATTGTCCAAAATGTAACTAATTTCTTTAAAAACCTAATCTATGTTCATTGACACATTATTCAAAAGCGAACGTTTAAGAAAGAAGAACGATATAATCTTTAAATCGTGTGATTAATTAGTTAATAATAAACCCAAAACTTTTCCCCATTTGGTCACTTTAACTAATCGATTTTCTTTTCCTTGCTCTTTGCAGTTGACCAAGATACAAAATCACGACGACGCGACGAGCGAAAATGGCCAAAATGGAGGTCGACGACGTGGTCGACTTGAGTTTAGGGTCCGGTCGTGATCCGGCGTTGACCATAACGCCGGCTCCATCTCCGGCGGCGCTCAGTAATCGGGATCTGCGAGCGCTGACGGCCAACAATATGGGTCTGACCATCACTCCATCTCCGGCGCCGGCGACCAATAATGGCACCGCCACCAATAGCAGTAACATTAACTCCAATAGCACCACCAACAATAGCAATAATACCACCAATAGCTCCAGCACAATCAACAACAGCATCAATGCCAGTGATGGGGTCACAGGTGCGACAGGTGGTGGTGGTGGTGGATCCTTGGGAGGCGGTCAGGATGAGAATAAGGTTCAAAGGCGGGTCCTGCGACCCCGAACCGAACCCAAATCCTATGCCGAAGCACCGGACATTGTGTTGTTACCCGCTCGCACCAATGGACGCCAGCAGAATGGGAATATAGATTCAGAGACGGATGACGAGGAGATGCCGCCCTATGTGCCCATCAAAGAGCTGAGTCATGCGGAGCTCAAGGAGCGTGAGAAGAGTCTGAGGAAACTGCGACAGGATTTGCGTAATGAGGAGACCAAATTGATGCTGCTCAAGAAACTGAAGCAGTCGCAGCAGGTGATGAAGGAGAATATGGTGGTGACCCCGACCAGCGTTTCGCCCAACAATCCGCTGGCCGCAATTCCCGCCGCTCTCACCTCGAAGGGATCGCTGAGTGTGACGCCGACGTCGGCGGTACCGCTGCCCGCCCACAGCAAGGGCAGCAGAAGCAGCTTAAGCGGCAGCGGCGGACCGGCAGTGAGCATTAGGTGAGAATTTGGATTAATTACGACTTTGTGATATTTATTTACATTTTATTTTTTAATCTGCAGCGCCACCAACAGTCGAACGGGAAGCTCAAGCTCAGCGGTGACGGCTTCTGCTATTGCAGCTGCAGCGGCCGTCTTGAGCGGTCAACATCGCAGCAGCAGCAGCAACTCCATCCTGCCGCCGCCAAGGTCATCGCTGCCAGCAGGTGCCACATTAGCCGCCGGTACCACCATCACGCCCGCCACCTCCTCATCGCACCGCTCGAGCAATCTGCCGCCGCGCACCAACCTGCCGAATCTCACCATCACGCCCTCGGTGACCATCACGCCCACATCGGCGCCGCCCTCCAGTCTGAAACCACGCAATGTGAGTTATTGTAATGTAATCGTTGCCGTAAGCGCCGAGTTTTTCTCTCACCTTTTGTCCAAAAGCACTAATAACACTGCAATTCACTATACACATAGTTAGACAAACATTTGATAAGAACAAACATATTCAAAACACACTTAAGAAACAAAAACTCACGCTTACCAACACAAAACTCATTTAAGACTAACACACTTACCACATGAAAGGAGCAAGATGTATCAAAAACTATGATTAACTAATTTAGAGATTGAAAAATGTTTCACTAAGAAACATGTTGAATTTATTTTAAAATTTTAATGTAATTTTTTAATGTAATTTATGACAAAATACTTCGAAATCAAATCCAAAACTATTCATGTTCTGAAGACCATGTTTCAATAATTCCAAAGAGAAATATCAATTGTCATTCTGGTTAGAGGTGGAAAGATTTCGCAAATATTGTATTTAAGTATTTAGTATTTTTGACTATTTATACCTTGATTGTTTTTATACCAATTAAAGCTTACATATATTATTGAAGAAACCTTTCGATAGTTCTTGCTGCCTAACACTACACAACATAGACAAAAGTTCACAACTACTTTTCCAACATTGCTACTAACACTACTCACCTGTCAAATCAGCCGAAGTCAGCCTCTGTATGGGGATTTTCCAAAAACCGAGGAGGCTTCGTGCAAGTGGCACTTAATATTCCTTCATTTCTCGAATTCATTTAACTTTAACTAATATCCCAACTACTAAAAACGCAACTTTGCTCTGTACCCATATTTGCCATCCTGTAAAAAAAAAATCAAAAAACAAAAAATCGTTGAAACATGCAGCCTAATATTTCGGATAATTCGAAGGTACCTGGGACCATAAGCAATTCTGTATCCATCACGCCGGCGCTCCCACTGTCCCAATCGCATCAGAATCAGCACAACGAGCAAAAGGTGAGTGCTCATGTCAGAAAAATGATTAAATAATTAAATTAATAAATTAATTCACTATAGAATGATCGCTCCACGCCAAGAGAAGATGCTCAGACACCTGCTCAAAGACAGGCGGCAGCTAAAATGGCCCTTCGCAAGCAACTGGAAAAGACGTTGCTACAGGTAAGTGTAAATATTCTTTTAGGAAACATAGAAATTTTGGTTTTATACTCGTTTATCTATGATAGATTCCCCCACCAAAGCCACCACCGCCAGAGATGCACTTTATACCCAATCCCAGCAACACGGACTTTGTCTATCTTCTTGGTTTGGAAACTGTTGTGGACTATTTGACCGTCAACAAGAAGGCAAATGCTGTGGCAGCTCCCTTCCGTTGTGCCCAGTGCAAGATCGATTTTACGCCCGTGTGGAAGTGGGAGAAGCAGAGTAAGTATATCCTTAGATTATAAAAGACTTTATTGAACGACTTAGAAAGTTTGTTGCCAACTTAAATCTCACGTTAAGCACATTGCTTTCTACAATAATTTTTAATTTGACAGATAAAAGACTTGAAAAGTTAAATTTAATTTTTAATCTTAAATAAAGTAACATAAATTGTATAATATTGTTAGATTCCCTAGACTCATACTTTCAAATTAAGAAAGAATTTTATTAAATTTGTTTCGGTATTAAAATAAGGACTGAATAAAATTAAAAGACGGTCAACTCCGTTCTGTCTGTCCCTAACTAAATTAATAACTAAATCGTTCAATACTGCAAAATGATATCGGTTTAATACTTATTTCAAAACCTTTAAGGCCTAATAATAATAAAAATAATCTAGATAGAAAACTTGGGACCTTAAATCTAAGAGAATACAAACAGATCATCTAATGACTTTCTCTCTATTCACAGCCAACAAGGATCCCAAGGTAATTTGCGAGCAGTGCGTCACCTCGAATGTGAAGAAGGCTCTGAAGGCGGAGCACACCAACCGACTGAAACAGGCGTTTGTGAAGGCGCTGCAGCAGGAGCAGGAGATCGAGCAGCGTCTGGCTAGCCAGAGCAGTCCCTCGCCAGTGGACACCCATGGATCGAGTGGTGGCGGTAACTCGCTGTCCGTCTCCGCGGTGACCAGCAACTCCTCATCGTCGCACCTGCAAAGGGAACGGGAACAGTTGCAGGCGACGCACGCTTCGGCGGCAGCTGCTCTGGTCAATTTGCCGCCGTCGGTGACGGTGATACCCACCAAATGCCACACGCCAACGCCAGCGACACCGCGTCCAACGCCGCCGCCACCCCAAAGTCAAGCCACACCACCGCCGTCGTCGGGTGCGTCGCGATCCTCGCGAGCAGCTGCCACGGCTGCAGCGGCCGCCATTGCCGCTCAGCAGGCGGGAATCCTTAGTCCCGGACCGACAGCAGCGCATCACCATGAGGCGTCCACATCCTCCAGATCCTCCCGCAACGATCGTCTCGATCACCATCACCAGTCGCAGCAGCAACAGCAGCGGGATCAGCGCGACAGGGAACAGCAGCGGGATCAGCAGACGCAACAGCAGCAGGCCCAGAGCTACGACAAATACTCGGCGGCCACGCTGGCGGCGGCTGCTCATCTCAGTGCCCTTGGCGGCATGGGTGGATTGAACATGAATAGCTTGGCCAGTCTGGGCAACCTCGGTAATCTGGGCAACCTCAGCCAGCTGGGCAATCTGGCTGCTTTGGGAGGATTTGGCAATTTTGGAGGAGCCTCGACGGGCTCATCCAATCCGGCGGCAGGACTGGGTAATTCCTCGCCAGCTGCCACGGCGGCGGCCATGCAGGCTTTCCAGCAGCAGCTCCTTAGAGGTGGGTTCATCTTGGTTTGGAAAGCATATTTTATATTTTTACTAATCTGTGTACTCTTTTTTTTAGCTCTGGGACAAGGTCTTGGAGGCAATCCGCAGCATATGATGCAGTTTGCTCCGCTTCTGTATTCCTACCAGATGGCCATGGCGCAGGCGGCACAAGTGGCAGGTAAGCCATCGATCAGTTCAACTGGAAATTTCATAACTGTCTGCGAGCAATAGGAACGGCATAAATAAAATTTCAGTTTATCTAATCACCTTTTAAAAAGAAATTACCTTAATAATATATTTAGGCATATTTTCTTTTCAATTTAAAACTCCTTTTTGCTCATGATAAACTGTAAAACTACTTTTAGCTTATCAGGAGGTAAAGAAAATGGGTCCAAAATATTTAATTAGAGCCAAACTTACCTGTGTTGAACTACCATTTACAATATTTAATATGATTCGCATTTTATTTTAAAAGTGAGAAACAATTATTTTAACTTTACGAATGTCTATTAAGCTGGATAAATATTAGAGATTAGTTTCCAAAATTAATTTTCTTCAGCGCAGTCAGTAGGTTAAACTTCTAAACTGAAACTGATTTGAAATTGATCTTAACCTTTTGTTTTAGCTTTCAATAATAACAACAAGAAGAGCAGCTCATCCTCCGGATCGGCGAAGAACTCGAGCAGCGCCAGCAGCATGGCGGATGTTCAGCGGGCGGCGGAGATGCAGCGCCAATATTTACTGGAGATGATTCCACCCCAGCAACAGAGCGGAGCCAGCGGCAGTCGCCAGAACAATTGGAAGGCCTAAGAGGCCGCCACTAACGACAAATTACAATTAATATAAAACTAAAAAACAGAAGCAGATGCAGCAGCAGTAAAAACTATTTTTATGGTTTTCTTGATTAGGTAATTTTATAATTTTAACAAAACGAAAGAAACAAAAAGAATTAATAAGAAAACAACATCAAATATACACGTAAATATTAATTATGCTACTTGTAAACAATAATTATACATAATTATACAAAACGGAAGAAGCAAAACAAAGCCGATCTAAACATAATTGTTAGTAGTTTCCTTTTTTGTTACCACTGCATTAAATATTTTAATTAATTTGCCAGCCAGAATATAGCAGCCGATAAATGAATGCAACCTTTTACGCTCCTAGTAATTGAATATTAAATATGAATAATATTGAATCCTAGCTTGTAAGAAGATTGCCCCGTTTTTCTAGGGGCACACACACACACACACACCATTCACACCCCCACTCCCCCCTCGCCACACCTTTTTGTAATTGTTAACCTTTTTTGGGGGTCCCAAATAGGATTGGTAATCCTTATCGATAGAAAGCCCTCTCCCATTTTGGTCTTATTCAACAATTTTGTCGTACAATTCGTTTAGTTTGTAGCATCGTGAATAAATCTATAAATAATAATAATTATATTTTTTAATCAATTTTAAGCATATGCATAGTATTAGTTGTAAACAAATTTTTAGGGTATAATAAATTACAGAAAAAAATTACACAAAAATTCTTGCATTGCCAGCCACAACAACATAATCCACGTTTCATCGCTCCACACACACATCATAATCATTTCCGATATCAAATCCTCCACATGCCTTATCCATGTTACAGCTCCGATACGAAGTTAGTACTGTTATTTAGTTGAGACCGCAAAGGATCCAGCAACCATATAATACCACGATCGTCTCTTAGGACTGTTTGATTTTGTTCCAATTCAAATGCAAAACATACATCGAAAACTAAAAGCTAAAAACAAACCGTAAAATATTTTGTACATATATGACAGATGAGATATTCATCTTCGGTAAACCGAAATTTATATACTCTTCCCATTAGAACAGAAACGATCTTCAGGTTTTCGATTCTCCATTGAAAGTGAGCTCCTCCCCCAAAATGGGGGAATTTGGGCAGACATGAATATAATATTGACTGAATATTAGCATATACACAGAGTAGGAATCTAGACAGAAGCAGAGGCTTGCATAAATCCCTAAACATACGAAGTAAAACATATATATTTTTGCTTTATCGGACGGCAGTTGTAGGTTTACATTCAGGCGAATCATTCGGAAACAAACCAAATTCACTTTGGGCATGCGAAATCAAAATGTGATCAAAATATGAAATTACAAAAAACGTAAGAAAATGAGAATAAAACGGAAACAATTAAATGGAAACAAGCAGATGAGAAATTCATAATTAATTTAAGCTAAATAAAAACAAACTAAAAATGCATTGTAATTCATTCGGCATCAGTTTCAGTGTGTATGTGTGTTTGAAATTCTATGCTAAATGTAAAACAGTATAAGAATATAACAGTTTTTAAACCAAAATTGGTTGGTTTTAATTGGTTGTTATTTTGGGAGGAAAACACTTTATTAATTTCGTTGATTCATTTTGGAGTTAACCATTTGAAAAAGAATGGCGGTATTTTTTAATACTGAGTGACATAAGGTTTAAAGCAAGTTGTCAAAATTAGTAAAGTAGGAAAAAATTTAAAAATGAGCATTCAAAAAATTTAAGTTTTTTAAACTGCTCTTTGAAATTTACTTTTTGAATAATAATTTTAAAATAGCCAGTGTAAGATTATTTTTATTATTGGTTTTCTCGTACACAATTGATTTAAAAATCATATTGAAACGGTTAAATATTTGGAAAATATGTATTTTTATACATTAATATTTCTTTTCAATTAATGAAATTACAATTTTAATAGTTTTATATAATAATTATGTTTTGTGAATATTTGTCAATAATTTTTAAATTTGTTTTTTAAATGAAATTGCGCCAATTTTGAAATTAAGAGTGCGCCAAGTTATCGTTTATATGGCGCAATCGAAAAATATCGAAATTAGCCCATCGCTGGCCCACACAGCACCCGCACATACACACCTTTGCAATCGCACGCTTCTCTTAATTTAGCCAAATAAAAAAAGAACCAGCTTTTTTTGGGCCCCATTTGTTGTGTTGTTGGTTGCTGGTGCTATACGAATAAAAGGCCACGCGATGATAAGCTTTCTGTTCATTGTAAATCGCGCTCTCAGCAGCAGCACGCTGACCCTATCGAGCAAGAAGATGTCCGCCCCGGGACCACGCCCCCTCGTCCTCTGCGGCCCCTCAGGATCTGGGAAGAGTACGCTACTGAAACGCCTGTTTGCGGAATTTCCCAACACCTTTGGCTTCAGCATATCCCATACCACGCGGAAACCACGGGAAGGTGAGGAACATGGTGTGCACTACTACTTCGTGGATCGCCCCGATATGGAGGCGGCCATCGCCGGAGATGAGTTCATCGAGACGGCCGAGTTTTCGGGCAATCTCTATGGAACCAGCAAGGAGGCTGTGCGTGAAATCCAGGCTCAGGGCAGGGTCTGCATCCTGGACATCGAACAGAAGGGAGTGGAACAGATCCGCCAAACGGATCTCAATCCCATACTGATCTTTAATAATCCCCCAAGTATCCAAGAACTGGAACGACGGCTGCGTCTACGTGGCTCCGAAACGGAGGAGTCGCTCAGGAAACGCCTGAATGCCGCCCAGGTGGAACTCGATTATGGTCTGACGCCAGGTAATTTCCACAAGATCATCAACAACGTGGACATCGAAGTGGCCTACGAGGAGTTCCGCAACTTTGTGGTTGAGGAACTTAAGGAGCAGGAGAACCAGGGAGTGCCCATCAGTCTGAACTAAGGCAAGGACTCTTTGAACCAGTGTGCAATGATATTAACCTCAGTAGGGTGGTGTTTGTAGTTTTCTTTAGAGAAAAATTCGAGGGCGAGAAAAGTAATCCATGTCAAGCTTTTTTATTGGAAACCATATGTGTTGTATCAAGTTTTAAATTTGAAACTAAAAGGATTGTGTTGTTAAGATTACAGTTTTTTACAAACTTTAGAATTATATTGTCAGTAAATTTAATTGCTTTATAAACTCACATCCTTTACCTTAATAGTTTTGTATGCAAATTAAGATATAGTATAAATAGGCATTATATATTTTTTCTTTCTTCTAAGACAACATTTTTTTGTTACAATATTCCACTAAGGACTGCCCTTTGCCTTTTCTAGTAAGATCAACTTTATTTAGATAAAAACAATGTTATTGTTTATATATTCCTTTAATAGTGCCCCTTAAAGAAAAACATATTAGTTAACTTAAAAACTGCTTATTTTATTAAAAGAATTTTTCATCATTTTTGAAGAAACGAAAACAATGTTTTGCCAGGAGAGTAATCCTAAAGTAAAAACAGATCTAGAATGTTTTAGTAAACGTAAACACTTGTATTGAAGACCGCCAAAGTTAACCCATTTAGAACTGCGAACTTGACCTATTGTTTCCAATGAAAACACGCCATGGATTACTTTTCGTGCCGCCGATTCCAAAAACAACCCACCCTAAAACCACGTTGACTAATGGCATTTATACTTAAGAAATGGCTTGTATTTATTATTCTCCTCCTGTCCACCTCACTGTTGTGCAAATTCGTTGTTGTAGTTGTAATTTTAAGCTGAAAGTTGTTGCGCCGACTTCACGGTCAAGAAAACCGGGGAAGGCAATTAAAATGGAATCAATAAAGCAAACAGTATGCGGGTATATTGTATTTTCACGAAGGTTCTATCTATATATTCTACAAATACGAAGCTGGGAAGGTCAAAATGTTATCGGCAGTGGGATTATTTACACAGTATTGGTTTCCTCACGCAATCGCTCGATTTCCCCTGTCTTCAGATGTCTGGAACTCCCGTCTTTATCTCTCGAACGTAATACGAACTCCCAGGCGAAAGTCCTGCTCTGAACCTTGGATTACGAGGGATACGCATTGGTCTTATAGTCATGATGGACATGCAATCGTGCCTGGTATTTGGTGCTGCCCGTACCCGATTGCGTTCCCTGGGTGCGATGCACCAGGCTGGCGGATCCGTCGATCTTCGTCCGACTGTCGGCACTGCTCCAGAGTCCTGCGATGGCCTCCAGTGCCAGTTCCGTCTCATCGTCCTTGTCATCGTGCTCCGCCGAGACCGTGAGATCGATCTGGCGTCGCTGGCGAGGAAGCGATGCCACAAAACCACAGGAAATAACGAGCAGCAGTAGGAGGAACTGAAGTGCACGCATGTTGAAAACAAACTGAGATCGTCAATGGATGCTAATCTCGGTGGAATTTTAAATGGAAGCTGGGTCTATGGGGTTGTTCCAGATTTAAGCTGTTTCATAGATTAAAATAATTGCAGTTTTCGCCTTGTGCTGTTTTGTAACGAAAATTCTCAGATATTTTTTGGTTTAATTTGTTTTGAAATTACTTTACTTTACTAATTAGTAATAAGTATTTCTGTTTTCAATTCTAAAAAAAATTCTCCCATATATATAAGAGGTTATACCTTTTAAACTTCAGCTATTTTTGTAGACTTACTTAACTTAAATAAGCTTTAATTTATATAGGCTTTAATTAAAATTTAATTAAATTAAAAACCTGTGTGAAAACGTTTACCGGAACACTCCCAAATAGATCACAGATCGAAGCTCAAGAATTTTTGTTTGTTGATAATGCGGCCAGCTTATCAACGGCTTTATTGCTCTCTTTTCATTTCCATTTTTTGTAGAATAATTAGTACTATGTGTAAAGCTTGCAGCTTAAGCCTAAACTTTGGGCTCGAGGATCTGGGCGGGCGGCCAGTCCCACTGCTTGGCAGGTGCGGTTTGGACCAACTTCTCCCAGGGCTTCCAGCCGAGCATTTTGCGGGCCAGCACCAACTCGTTCTCGGCCTGGACAATCAGCTCCTCCACCTGACCGCAGCCAACGGCCTTCTCCAGGGCAACGATGTCCTTGTTCTGGGGAGATTAATTTATATAAGTAAGGGATTCTCTTTCTATATTCTGTATATTCCAGGGAAACCACCCTAGAGGCTATTTAAGTAACTTGTTTCTTACTACAATGTGGTTTTGAATTCTAATACTACTTTCTGGTTGATCTAGGGATTAAAGTTATCTTCAATATTTTATATAAGTTCGCATTTTGATTTAATTTTAACTGAAAATGAATTAAATTAAATCTCAGGGGAAAATCCATGAACCTTATAGATTCAAAACATTATTATTAGATAGAAATGAGACTTTATCGAAGACTGAATATGGGAATATTGAGATGACATTTAAAAAAGGATATTTAGAATTTATATAATATCGAAATAATAATCATTAATAACTTATGCTTTGCAGAAATAACATGATAGTTTAAAAAACGGTATTTTGAAACTCTAGATAACAAAAATTGATTCTAAGAAATATACCAATATCTTAAGGTATTATAGGCATTTCAAAGTGACATTGACATGATTTCTTTCTAGAATTTGTTCCCCAGATTGAGTCAATACAAATATATCCTTTGTGAATAGTTTAAGTTGGTTTCTCCAATCCTAATAAAGCTTACTTGGGCCACAGCATCGGCGCGTTGCTTGACCAATTGCTCCGTGTATTTCCTGTAGCTGGCTTCCTCCGGCATCTTGGCCACAGCCCGCAGGATCTTTCCATAAAGAGCACTCAGGGTATGGTGAGGATTGGAGGACACGGCGAGTCCGGTTAAACCTGTGGACTGCAGAAGGAAGCGATGACATAACCATAACAATTGGAAGATCAGCACGAATATCGGATTTGAAAACATTTTCCCCTAGTTTGCAGACTCTTGTTTATTCGTGTGCTGCATTAACTTACCGCCTTAATAATCTTGGCCATGTTTGGAATAGTTTTTTAGCCGAAAATGCTTAATTTTCCGCACGATTTTTTGTAGTCAATGAAAAACAGCTGTTGCTTAGTGCTGTAAAATATTAAAGGTATTTCGTAGTGTTGACTAATTTTGATTCGGCAACTATCGCACTTTACCGATAGTTTGGCGGTAAACAATTTAAGTTCAATTCGATTATGCTTAAAAAGGTTGCATTAAACATTTTACCATAATCTAATTATTTTTAATAATTCTTTTACACTAATATTTGATATTTAAAAATATTAAATATTGGTCCAAAAAAAACGTATTCATTTTGAGGGTATAAGATTTAAAAAGGTTGGAATAAAAACGTATTCCTTCTGAGGGTATACATATATTTATATGATATTTTAACTACTTTGTCACGGTTTAATGAACTTTTCCTTGGGGTCTTTATTTTTTCTTTATAATAAACATTATTATAAATAAACAATTCGTTTACAATTTAAATAACTTAGCTTAAGGCCCCTTTAAAAGTCTTGAAGTAAACTTTTTATTAATTTTAATTTTCCTTAAATAAATAAACAAGGTTTTGATTTCTTTTCGAATAAGGTGTAAAATGCTCGTGGGATTTTATTTATTTATCACAATTGATTTTTAAATATACAAAAATGAGGCGCTTTGTGAGTCTCAACAAGAACTGACCAGTGTATCTGTGAGTTAAATCTAAAGATGTGATTGTGCTTACAACTCTACATTTTATTTAAAATATGTCCTTGAACTATGTTGTATTGACGGCTAAAGGGGCTCGTTCTGCTACGCCAAACGCCGATATAAGGACATTGACCACCGTAACAATAAAAATTCCGATGACTGTGTAATTATTGATTTTGTTCGCCCGGCAGATCTCTTGCTCATTCTTGATGTTATACCGGCCATTCCAAATAAGGCCCACGCCAACTGCGATCTAAAATGAGAAAGAGTACATATAAATTTATGAATAATAACAGCAAAATTATGGATGATTATATAAATAATAATATAAATCCCATTTAGTGTAGAAATGCCATTTCTTAATCGTAAATTTATTTATATTGTTTTAAAATCTCATAATATTTTAAGTATATCAAAATTGTTTGTTTTCAAAATTAAATGTCTAATTTAGGATTGCTATTGAAAGCGATAATAAGGTTGGCTAATTAATATTTCCTTCAAATGCTATGAACTTTTTTATTACAAAAATAAATAAATTTATGTACCAAAATTGTTCAAGTTGTTTTGGATATTGAAGTATTTTTAATAATTTTTCTAAGTAAACTGATCAAAAGGCAAATTGAATTATCTAAAAATACGCATATAGAAGTCTCAAAATTGCGCCTTTTTAAAAATAAATTTGTATAGGGTACACTCGTATGCAAATGCTTTACCTGGAATATAATGCTGAGCGAGATGAATAGGAGACTGGGATAATAGTAGGGATGCTGCGTATTGGTTTCCAGCACATAACGCAACTGATTTGCATTGGCGGACAGTAGGGCCAGATCCATCATTCCCTGTGCCAGGGTTTTCTTGTGCTGATATGCATTCACATCGGGTATGGGTGTCTCCACTCCGTTGATGTTCACAAAACCGGGTCCATTATAGCCCGGAAAGGAGAAACTGGGTCGTCTTCCTCCATTGGGTACGAGAACATTGACACCACCGCCTCCGCTTTTGCCTCCTCCGCCGCCCAGAAGACCATCATCCACGCCGGGATTGCCACTCCCATCTTCAACAAAGGGACGATCATCGGTGTCGTCGTCATCCGTTTCGGGCACTGTCAAAAATCAGCGGAAACAATCAATTTAAATTGATATCCCCTGGCCTAAGTTACTTACACATTAATGTGGTTTACACAAATTGTTTAATGATTGCGGTTTTAAGCAGCATTAGTCACAAGATCGATTAACATATAGACAAGCACAGAAATCGGATTCTAGTATTTCACAGATAAGCGAGTAAGTTGGGATACATACCTGCTCGGGGCACTCGAAGATTATTACGTGTCAGTCCGTCGATTGCATCGCCGTTGCTGTGATTGTTGATATTTTCCTGTAAAATTTCAATAAAACGATTCCGGAATATTAACGAGTTTGCTTCCAAAATGCATTGTTTAAAAATGCAAACAGCACAGCTTCTGTTCTGTCAGCGCTGATAAATATGCAAACTCAGATTATTGCAACTATATGTTAAATGGGGACTATAGTTGCCTATCTGTACATAAGTATATAAGTAAACATATACGAGAGAATATCCAAAAGCATTAATTCAATGATAAGGTAGTTCGAGGACAAAATTGCATGACAAAGCCCGATTATCTATTTATACTTGTAATAAAGCAAGCAAATTATTCACCTAAAAAGAAACGCCATTGTCTAGACTCAAAAAGAAATTCAAATATAATATATATCATGAATCGCAAATTAAGAATTAATAAAAATTAAAATCAAAATTACAAGTCATTGTTTACCAAAATTTATTAATACCTTTAAAAGCAATGAATAAAGGAACTGAAAAACAAATATTGATTTGAAGCATACAAATTCAATCATGTTTTTTTAATTTTCCTTGACTTTAAATGGTAAATCACATGTTTCGAGCATGAAATCATTTTTCTGATAGCAAGAAAAACCACAAGATTTATTATATCTGCAGTGTTGATCTATGAATCATAGAAATGGATCCCCATGCTACTTTTTCCAAAAAAATGTATGCCAAATGGGGGAAGTTTTTCTTCTTTTTACACAATAATTATCAACAAGTACTTTAATTTTTTTTTCTATTTAATAGATCTATCAGAAAAGTAAACATATACATAACTGGTTTTTTTATACATCCTGCATTTTAGTGTTTAATGTGTTATAAAGCTTATTATTTGCATTCTCAACAATCTATTATATGACTATTACACTTTCGAACAGGAAATAATATCTTTGATTTGGCATTGATTGCAATAAAAAACCACAAATCCATAATGAATTTTAGGTGACCTATTTCTATTACAAACTCATGGGTTTTTTCCCTTACTGCTGTTACTTTGCCCAAAAAAATGTAGATGCTAAATGGGAAGAACTTCCACTGTTTATATACAAATTATCAAGCTTTGCGAAACTATACTTTTTTGTAGTGAGTAAATAGGCCTTTCAACAATCTATCAGCTAAGTAAACAAAGCACTGATTTCTCAACCCATGTTTAGCCTTCTCCTATAGTTTAATGATTGTTAAGCTAAAACTCACTTGATTTCTCGTCAAAGTTTTATCGTCATCTTTCGGCAGCTTATCCATTTCCAGTGTAATATGCTGTAGGTCACTCATTTTACAATTAATTTAATACAATTAAACGACTTGGGGCAATTATAAATTATGAACTGCAGTGTGAACTTTCGGCGTCAAATGCTTAAAGAATTCCTTTGTTTGTTTGTGTCCGTTATATAGTATATTTATTATCTAGATCTTTTCGGTGCAAAAAAAACTTTGGTGTTTATGTCTTATTTTTTTCTTCGGGTTCTTTTAATACTCGTGCGCGATTTGCGACCGCTCAGCACGCTATTTCTCGTTCAACTGACCAGAGATACAAATAAAATCGCGAATGTTGTCTCTGGTCCACTTGTTTGGCCGGTTGGTCGTCAGCGTTACGTTTCCCCAAACAATCGGCTATGGGGATTTCACGTTCTCAGCCTACAGAGTTACAAACAGTTTGTGTTGATGTAATAAAAAGAATTTATAAACACATGCTACGAAGAGTGTTGGAGTCGTGTAAATCGGTGCTGATATACAGAAAAAAATTCTAAAAAATAAAATACATAATTGATAAGGAATACACTTTCTGGTTGAAAAACTTGTGGTTTGTCGGATTAAGGTCAGGAAATTCAATAAATGTATATATATGGTGCTTTTTAGTACCGATATACTTAAATAAATTTATTTTTGTATTGTCTCTTTTTATATATAAATAAAAAATAAGTACATATATTGATTATACTTTAAATTTTGTTTTCCAATTGGCAGCCATAAATGGTAAATGGTTTATTATTTATTATTATAATTATATGGTCAGAAACTGCCTGTCTTCTCAGTGTACATATAAATGTTTTTTGAAGCTCTCGCCTATCCCTCTCATTCTCTCTTCCAACTTTCTCTCTTTCTAATTTAATACACCTCTCTCTTTCTTTTGGTTAAATATTTCCGCAGTCTAGCACGCTAGTTCCTTGTTCGCATTAAAATGCATTCGACTAGAACTTAATTCTCATACGTCATTGCATTCAGCGCGATAACCCAGAGCACTAATATATAGACTATATGGCTAGTTTCGCTGCTCTTTTTTTCTACTGTTTGAAAAACGCGAGTTCTTGGAAAATGCCCAAATGAGCTTGTCGGAAAATGTCGCAGGGAATATTTATTTCTTCCCCTGATTTTAATTAGTCATCGAGTGGCAGAGCGCAACTCACTGAGGACTTTCACAATTGAAGAACAATCAAGTTCTTTTGGCCTTAGCGAACATAAAGAAATGAGAATTTAAAAACCGGTTGCTGAGATTTAAACATTAAACATATACATATACACACACAGCTAAATTTTCAAGAGTTTACACTTTGGGCATCTCAATGGCTCGGGATGCTATTGGACCAAAACCCAATGGCTTTCAATATTTCATGAATTTATTTTTGGCTTATGAGATTTTTGACTTTGGTTTACTTGTCATTCATTTCTGCAAAGCAGGCCGAAATATGAAAATGAGGAAAAGTTTCGGTTGCAATGTAGATACACATACTTTTTACAAAATATATATGTATATTATTAAAAAATAAAAATTTAGTTTAACATTCCAATATAAATAAATACAAGATAAATTAAATTGTATACAAAAATTGATTCAAACTCTAAACTCAAATCAAAATTTGAATGAATTCCTTTATTTAAATTTTTAGCTGTAAGGGAAATTAAATATTTTAATAATTGGGCAAAAATAATTTTTGAAACATTAGATTGTTAACGTGTTGTCAATGTAAAGTTTTTAAATATAGTTTTCAAATAATAACGTATTTTCTGTTTCCACACTTTGCAGCACTAGTTCTCAAACTTGCGCATTGTTAGCCGAATCTAAGTTTAAATTTCAAATGCAACCATGAAAGCGCGGTAATTATTTGAAATTACTGGTTTTTTAATGTTATAAATTTTGTTTTCCAATTACAACTTTTGTTTGTTGTTCACTTCACTAAACTTTTGTTTAGTTTAATCGGTTCAATTCGGGTTATTCAAACTTCTATAATGGACTTACATTTGTAAAACGATATACAAATATAAACATGTTTTATTTATTTGTAAAAACTTAATTTTTGTATTATCAAATGAGCACTAAAGTCTTTTTGTTGGTTATTAAATAATTTATTTTGAGGTAGTTTTTTAATTCAAGACACAACTCTCCAAAAAGTTATGGTGAACTTTAGCCTAGCCTCAAACCATATGTTGAACACTTTTTAACACTAATTGATTTGCCCGCGAAAGAGGTGTGGTGAAAAACTGAACTTCAAAAGAGAATGAAAGTTAAGGACGAGTTTAATTAAAATACTGATTATAAATGCAAGCCGCAGTCGGACCGCAAAATCTCATTTTCTGTTGTCAAATGTCTTGCATTTGATATGCAGTGTCTGCATGTGTATTGAGCCAATCGAGACTTGCGAGGTAAATACAACTTTAGTTAATTAGTCGTTTCGGTTAATATGGTAATTGAATGTGCATGTACAGACATGGGCAACTATACATATTCTCGTACATGTGTATAATGCATGGCAATAATCTGGCAACTGTTATGTCATTGGGCTTGCATAAATTATGATTGTGGGCTTGGGTGTGGGTGTGGGTGTGGGTGGTATACAGCCTTTAGGTATAGGGTGCGAGCATCAATTCCTTTGCCCCAAATCGATACAAATATGTAATCGGCAACAGAGCAGGTCGAAATACTGTCATTAGAACCCATTTTCAAATATTTCACCCCTATACAAATGCTCTGGTTTACTTTTGGTTTTTATTTTTCAAAGAAAGGGTCACCATTGATCCATCAAAAAATCCTTATATATATTTTATCTTGTAAAATTTTTATACAAAAAGTTCAAAAAGTAACTAAGATTGCATTTATTCAAATGTCTTTAATAACGGTTGCCTATGAACACAAAAATGTTCTACTTATTTAAAGCTAAAGCTTTTATAATTAAAACAATAAGAAGATTTTTTTTTATTGTAACCTTCTAACAAATGTTTAATCCTTGACATCAAGATGTTTCTCTTAACATAACACCTCAGGGTGTTGTAATAAGATAAGTTTTACAGTTCTAAATATTTTATATCTTATCATTATTGTCATAATTAAATAGGAAAGATCAGAAGTAAAACTAATCTTATAAATAAGCCAAGCTTACGTTAATTATTGTTATATGGAAACCCCTTTTAGAGAGTTCTAAACCTTTATTTTCCACAACCAATATTCGGACCCCCAATGTAGTCGTATGTAAAAGGACGAACAATCATGTCCTACACTTGTTCCCCCGCTCCAGCATCCGTATGCATGCGTAATCGGACTGGGCCAAAACCGAAATGGCGAGCACGTAAACGGAAACCCAACGACAATCGCACATTTCCCAATAATTATATTTCAATGCATCAGAATTTCAGCAGGACAGTTGTCTGGTTTCCGCAGGACAACAACAAATGGAGAATAATAACAACACCAGCCGTGGAATCATCATCATCGTCATTGGTTTATCATCGTTGGCAGCAGCGGGAGCATCATAGTCATCGCCATTGATACAGTTATGAATGCCGGGGAGCATAACAAAGGCCCCTTGGTCAGTTCAACTCCACACCCACTGACTGACTCCTGCCCCTCGAAAGTCCTTGGCCCATCCTGTGGTGGTAAATGGGTGGCGGGGTGAAAGGGAGGGGCCTTTGTGGGCGGAACGCCGGTGTGGTGTGGTTGGTCATTATCTGTTTAACAGTTCCACATTTAACGATGAAACGTCCGCTGGCACTGCCATCTCGTCATGATATGGCCACATTTGAGTGGGCGGCTTTGAATGGCTCACATTCCTCCCACTTCCCTTAATTCCCATACGCCAATCTCACTGCTAGGGATGGCAAAATGAGCTATAGTGTCAGTGGAATAGGGCAAGAGGTTTTGACCCAAAGGAATTTATTCAGGCAACTGGTTAAAAGTACGTATAAAATTTAAATTGTTGAAGATACAGCCAAACAGTATTATGCATATAATATTATCATAAGTATTTATATCATTTTTTTTATGTGCAAGTATTTTTTATGTTTACTTGATTTAAAATATATAAAGCTTATTTATTATATTCAGCTACTATTTATTTTGAAAGTAAATGAAATGCTTAAAAAAGTTTTTTAACAACTAATGTTGTTAATTCAAATTAAATTATATTTTTATCTGTTATTTTAAGTAAATTTAAACTATTTTAAAATTCAGTTAATACAAAAAGACATTAGCCAAGTTTTCCTAATTTTGAAAATCTGTTTATTTATTTTTCAAGTTCTTTCGCAAATTAATCAAGGCGATAAGGATATAATTATTTAATGTCAATTTTATAAATTCTTTTTAAAAAAATATATCTATCTATCTATCTTACTAACCAACCATAGTTATGTAACATAGCTAATGTATTCACATTTAATAAAAATAATGTTAAATGCTTTCATCCTTAAAGTACATACATTATATTTCCTTAACTTTTCTCAATAATTTAATCGTAGTAATCAAATTTAGACTTCGAAAACCAGAAGCGTTTTAACTAGATTATTCCGTAGGTGAGCAGCCAATAATTTGGGCCATCCCTGATCTCCCCGACTCCATCGGCAGTGTCCTGGCATATTGTGTATTACAAACGGACAATCAACGGACAGGCATGGGGCCAATAAGTTTATTACTTACCTCGGCGCATTGCCCAACCAACCATGTTCAGATCGGGAAGGAGTGGAGAGGGGGCAGAGGGTGTTGTTCAGGATAGCACACAACGAGTCCTTGAGCAGGAAACGGACATATACACAAGCACACACACAGATGTTCGACATCGCAACGCATCATCTTGCCGTGTATAATTCATGAAATGCACATCATTGCCTCAATAATGATTGCCGTTACACACACACAACACACACATCACACACACACACGCCTCAATGGCTGTGTATACAAAATGTATTTGCCTGTCATGGCAGGGGGATTCCCAGAGCTCATGAGTCCATACTTGTGTGTGTGTGTGTATGGATGACTCGTTATTTGTGGGTATCCCGTTGCCTTGTTGATTGTTGAATTAGATGGTAGATACCAACTAAATTTTATGTCAGTGATTCATACAATTTCAATGCCTTATGTATGTTGCATAACTAAATGGGGGAGTCTGTGCGAATGCGAAATGTAGTTCTGGTTATGCTTGAAAGCCGGCTTTCTTTAACTTGGTAATTCATCGAACTACCTTTATCCGCTTAGTAATCTCTCCTATTTAATAAGTAATTGTTCATATAAATCAATAGCTTATACTTAGTGAAAAAGGACTGTGAAATGTTCTAATAACAATTGCAAATATAACAAGTTTATTTAGACATTTGATAGAGATTAAATATTTTAAATATTTAATACATATGTAATTCATAAGCGTTACTGAATAAATGTAATTCAAATCATAAAAAAATTTAAAAATTTTAAAAATATGGAATCTTTTTAATTGCAAAGTATAAATATTCAAACATCCCTCGCATAAAGTTTTCTTAACTTTCAGTTCTTATCGAACATGGAGCATATCCTTTAACTTGTTCAATCGATTTTCCCATTCTTTTCTTATACAGATTTATTGCTATTGCAAATATTTTAATTTTCTCACCTGTCCATGTAGAACAAGATTGCGTATACGCCACTTGGGTCATCAACAAATTTGCTATCTTAACTTGATTGGAAATGAAACAAATTGATATTTGTTTAATAACAGGCATTTTAATTGGGGTTTCTGAAGGGACCAAGGCGTGAGAACATACCTGCCAAAACAATGTGTGGTCAGATGGGCGGAAGGAGTTCTAGAACCTGGCTTAAAGTATTGGCGAGTGTAACTGACTGATGCCTACCCTCAACTCACTCACTCATTTGCACTCAAACACTCCGTCTGCGGTTAGCATACTTGCTGTTGAAACATTTCAAGCACGACTCATGGAGTTTGGTGCTTACCTGTACACTTTAAAAAATGTGGCATTCTATTAATACACAAAAAAAATATCGTTGAAAAGCATTCTTTTTCCTATTTATCAATGATAAAAATGATTAAAAATGATATTCTGAATAATATTAAATACTAAGGTTCTATAAGAATATCATAATGCGTCAGTTTACAAGTATTGGTTAGACTATGTATTAAAACAAATTATAAAATCCATTTACCTTAAGGATTAGATGCACTATTAGCGCCATATGTTCTATGTTAAAAGCATACGAGTATTTATCAATTAAAAAATTCTTATACTGATACTGTTTTTAAAGATAAATTTAAGTATCAAGAATCAAAAGCCATTGGTTTAGTATTGCTAAATTAGCCTTCTTTGGTAATAATAAAGTTTTAAAATAAATCTCTTTTTTAGTGCACACACGGACAAGTTAAGATGAGCACACACACACAAACGCACACACACAGAGAAAGTGGGGTGAGAGGTCGGCCATTATGGCCACTTGCTTGGCACCTCCCACACCTGTCCCACTGCCACGCCCACTCCCATCCCACCATCCCCAAAACGGACATGGAGGCCGGGCCTCTTGTTGACACACTTCTGCCAACAGTTGATCTTGTGGCCGACCGCAGGCATGCGGATTAAATCCATAAAGGATACGCACACATGTTCATTTGCTATGCACACGTGTGTGTGTGCCTGTGTGAGTGTCGTGCGTGCCTGTGTGTTTGTGTGTGTGTCTATGAAATTTTAAGCACGTCCGTTTCATGCCTAACGAGCCCCATTTCCAGGCCCCGAGCGAGATGGCAAGTATGCCAGTCGAAAAGAGAGAGAGAGATAGTGCGAGTCACAAGGATATGGAGCGCCCGTAAGTAGGCAACAAATTGTATCTGCTTGTGCGTACAGTGCAAAATCTTGGGCCAAACAGAGAAGGAAATCGGAATTGGCTTAACAAGGATTGCAATATTCTGAGATCATAGCTTAATTTAATAATATCACTTTAATAAATATTGGAAACTAAAAGGCAATTAGATCCAAATAACTAAGTATCGAATAGGTTGCCAAAACTTTACAAAAATAATAGTTTCAAACCCTATTTTTGATAAAAGAAAAATATTTCAACAGAGTGATTATGATAAATTCAAACAAAATATACAAGAAACTTTTTTATTAAGCGTTTTAAATTATATTTTAATTAATAGTTACATTTAATTCATTTGAGGAACTTTAAAAAGCGTTTATTTACAATGGCTATTGATATGGTATTAAAAAATCCAAATTTTCGTTTATGAAATAAAGATCTAATTTCTAGGTTTTTAAAAAATTATTAAAAAAATAAATAAAAAAATTGTTTTAAAAAGCTTAGAAACCGTCCCAAAAGCACAAAAAGCAAAAGAAATTTATTATAAAAGCCATTCATATATTTGCCTTTAGTTATTTGGCTTAGCAAATGTTTTATGCTACCCTTCGCAAGGACATACCAAGTGGGTGCCCACACACACACGTTGAAATTGTACTGTGTACGATATGTATTATGTTTACAAATCACACCTAATAACAATTGAGCAAGGATTTAGCACGTCCCTTTCGCCCTCCTGCTGCTCGGAAAATTGTTGAGAGTTTTGTGTGGCTTTTTGGGTTAATTAAAATATGCAAGCAAATAAAATGAAATTGTTGCTTTGTCTGGCCGTCGCTCCTGCTTCCCAATTAGATGAGGCGTAAATTGTGGTCGGGTTTTTGTTTACTTGTTGGCTTACACAGGGCCTAACAGTAAGCGGTGTTGCAAGGTATGAAAATGCATTTTTAATTTCATTTAATTTGCTTCGCTTTCTGCTTGCCAGAGTGAAAATGAAATTGATTAACGCTGTAAAACTCTTGTACATTTTCATAATAACCCGACCGACAGTGGCCGCAAAAACAAAAAAAAAAGGAGAACGACAAAAACGAAATGAATACAACAAAAAATGGTTAAATAAATAAATTAAAATCAATAAAAACCACAATGGCACACACATATGTACGAATGGATGTGTATGAGGGAGCCATTTTAACATGCACATTATTACAATTAAAATTAATTTAATAATAAATTCCAAAATAATTACATTTCACTTGTTTAAATAAACGTTTTTCGACCATGGAATGGACTCTGGGTAAAGGACCAACAAATAAAAATGATACCATTACAAGCCGGTGTGTGTGTGTGTGTGAGAGTGTTGGTGTTTACATTGTGTGCTTGTGTGTGCAGTGTCACTGGCCAATTGGCAATCTGCTGCACAAGTTTTTAACAAAAAGCAAAAAAAGTCCAGCATTTAAATGAATTGAATGCCCTTTGAAGTCCTAGGGTATTTTTACTTTTCTGTTGTTCTTATTTGAACAGTTTGATTGCTGAATTGAAAACATTTTCCAGGTGCATGAACTATTCAAAAAGACTTCCTCTATTTTTGTTAACATCTAAACTTTTTGTTAATTGATAAATTTAGTCTTTAAATTGATATGTACATATGTATATATTATTGTTGCTACACATTTTTAAATTCAAACAAGAAAAAATAAAACTATTTTTATAAAGGTAATTATGTTAAAAATATTAAATAATATTAAATTATTTAAATTGTTCTTCAAATACTGTTTGTTTGACTTATTTGTTTAATATTATTATTTGTTGCTGACAATATTCTAATGGTCTGAGTTCTAAAAACCAATTATTTGTATTGGTTGACAATTCTATAAATATGCGTATTTGCCTTTCTCTATATTCATCTATAATTCAGTTGAAATTCAATTTAATCCTTTAATAATTCCCAAAATGTTATCTCGAGAAATAAATGTATCTACAGACCATCCAAATAAATCTCTCGCATAGATCGAGAGAAAGAGAAATACAATTTTCTGCTTTATATTTGCATTAAAAATTCAACATTTTCCCTGAATCTTTTGCACAAGCATCGCATAAATAAAATGCCACACGGATATATAGCAAAATACATACGTGTGCGGAGACACACATAAGTATATGTGTGTGTGGATATATATACATATCTGTCAGTCATGTATGCCATATGTATGACTCTGTAAGTGGAGTGTCCTGCGAATGTTTCTCTGCTGTTTGCTCCTTTTTTGCGTGTGTTTTTATTTGTTAATTTGTATGGAAAATCACTTTTTGCCAGGGAGCTGGGATAAAAGCAGTGAAAAGTGGGTGTGGGTTCGAGTGTAAATAAAACCCATTTAAAAAATTACGCTGTTTTTATAAGGTAACAATGCATACAACAATTTACACACGTGTGTGCGGATGATGCAAATTTGCATAACATTTTTGCCCGGGACCACAGGACGAGGGCAGTGGCCACGCCCCCATTTTACACACACAAACAACTATATTCAGTTTAATAGTGTCTGAGTTTTAGAAACGTTAAGACCATTTTTTAATGAAATGCATTATACTATGATTTAATAGAAAATATTTATAACAAGAGAGAACGCTATAGTCGAGTGCCTTGACTATTAGATACCCGTTACTCAGCTAAACAACTTAATATAAATATGCCTTCTTGTATGTTTTTCGCCGCTCCAATCAGCTCCCGATTTTTATGTTAAAATCGGTACCCAGGGAACACCTCCAATTTGGCTAACTTGATTTGATTTGCATAGTTCTTGGGATATAGTTCGCCATTGACAAATGAAAGCCATCGCAATTTCCTTTAATAGAAATTCTTATCGAGAATTAACGTTGACTCTGTTGAGCACCTTGGCCAGCTGTTCCAAAGTCATCCGTTAGATGGCGCTATTGTATACGCCATGAAAGGCGAAAATGTAGGCGCTAGCCAGGCCTAAGCGTTTAATGGGTTTTTGGGCGTTAGAGTGGGCGTGGCAAAAATTTTATTTGGCCAATCGATAAGTATTGACAAAACAAATACATATCAAAAAAAATTTTCATAATAGCACCAAAACTGTGGCCACAGCTTGTGGCTTGTGGGCGTCAGAGGGGGCGTGGCACCATTTTGAAACAAACTTGCGCTGCGTAGGAACTCCTAAAATCTACATGCAAAATGCCAATCTTCTAGCTTTTATAGTTTCCGAGATCTCAGCGTTCATACGGACAGACAGACAGACGGACAGACAGACGGACAGACGGACAGACGGACAGACGGACAGACGGACATGGCTAGATCGACTCGGCTAGTGATCCTGAACAAGAATATATATACTTTATAGGGTCGGAAACGCTTCCTTCTACCTGTTACATACTTTTGCACGAATACAATATACCCTTTTACTCTACGAGTAACGGGTATAAAAATACATATTTGTCCATTTTTTTTTCTTATAAAATGGTTTGTTAATTGGAATTTTTTACCTTTTTCAAATTTGTTTTATATCAAGAATTATGGTATTAAAAGAAAATAAATGAGTAAAAATAAATTATGGGGCAACTTTTTAAAACATTATCCATTTATTTAAATTATTTAACGCCTATATTCATATCACATCTCAAAGTAATCATATAATGAGATTTTCAACAAAAGTAATATTGAAAAAAGCTTTAAAATATGTTTTTAAAATAATACTATTATTTTGAACACGACTGTACTTACATATACGTTTACTCGGGCGTATAAATTCACATAATAAGTCCTTCGTCCTGGTGCCCGTGTCGGGTTTCCTGCGGTTTGTGGATGATTCCGCTTTTGCTGCTCCACTCCTCTTCACATAGTTGTTGTTGTTCAGGTTGCTGTTGTTAACGTTGATTCGTGACAAAAACAATAACAAAAGCAACAACGGCAACAGGAAAAGCGTATGACAGGGATATCATCCAGGGATATACAATTTGGTAGGTCATTATCCCTGCTCCTCCGCTGGCAACTCCTGTTTTGACTGCGGTTTCAAATATGGCAAATAATTGTGAAATGTTTCGGGATTCAGCTCTGCGCTTCCTATATCATCATCATTATTACGGCCCTGCGCCATCTGGCGGCTGTTGTTGATGTTTTTGCTATTTGTGTCGCTGCTGGTTATTGGTTTATTGTAAATTACTGGGCTATAAATTAAAATAACATACTGACTAAATGTGTAATCAAAGTTGGTTAGCCAAAATGCTGACAGCCGTGGAATGAGCAAAAGGATTGTATCCTTTCGTTTTATTTAATAATTGAGTTAAATATTTATCTAATTAAGGATAACAGAAACAGGAAACGTTAAAACATTAACTTATTTTATAATGTAATTTATTTTAGTAAGCATTAATGGCATATAAAATAATTACAAAAGTAAGACTTAAACAGAAATAGGAAAATGGGTTTCTTTATTTGCGTATACAAAATATAAATCTTATATTAATACATTTTAGGTATCGTACAAAGCTGGTAAAATAATTATAACTGTAACATTTATAAGTTTACAACTTACCTCATTTTATTTTGTACTTTAAAATTGTTAATAAATAAATGGTATTGTAAGTATAATAATAATAACTTTAACTACGAATTATTTAAACTATTTAAATATATTTTGTAAGTTTTTTTCAATTTATGAACATTAAGTTGGCAATTTCAGAACTTATCCCCGTGCTTGCACAGTATTTTTTCGCCTTCCGTCTTAAAGTACACAATAGTATTGCAATAACAATTACGATGGCAACAAAAAGGAAACTGCAATAAACTACAAAACAGACTGCATAGGACTTTCCACTTGGTTCTGTAGACGGACCTCTCTTTCCTCCTTCGGATTTTCCTGCCGCTTTCCACTTTCTTTTAGCCAGCTTCTTGTGTTCTGTGTGTTGGCAGCGAAATTGCGTTGAATGTTACCTGCCATTTGGCAGGGCATACACACGCAGGGTCTCTGGGATCCATTTTAACCCCGGCCGCCCCCATTCAACAGTCGAGTATTAAGTAAATGTCGGGGCCTAGGACCTGGGTCCTATATGGGAGTATTTGTCCATGTAGAGGGCGAGGGGGAGGTGTGGGGAGACTATATACAAAGGAGTTGTCTACAGCATGCATATGCAACATGGAGGACTCTTGCTACTCGCACTCACACTCCTCGATTTCCTTACTACAGTCCCTTTCGTTATTGCGTTTTCGTTCTATGTGGCAGACAACAGACAGGACACCGGTGAAAGGATGGCAGGATGCCGACTAAAGGTGCTCAACGATGCTCGCTTGGCGTTTATTTGTTGCCCCCTTTTGGGTTTCGGTCCCGCACTCGCTCCTGTTTGTTTGTTAGCCATGCCAGCCAGGATTCTGGCCCACAGAGTCCAACAGACAACAGCGGGAGCTGCAACTTTTCCATTAAATCTTCTTTTGCGGCTTAGAGATGAGACGTGATCATCCCGAAAATATTACTTTAATGCTAGAAACAAAGGGAAAATTCATTCGGCCACTTTAATGTGTTGAACTTGGCCTTGTAATTATTTATTTTTCAAATTGATGACAGATTTCTTCGGTATTTAATACAGGTAATATATTCGTACAGTTAGAGGGCTTAGAATTTACTAAACATAATCTACCAACAAATTTCATTGACTTAATGATTATTTTTTTTAGTACTACTATGGACATGTGTCTTAAAAATAAAACGTAAGCATTGAACAAAATACTTTAAATGTGAACCATCGAAATGTACCGTACTGAGTAGCATAAGTGTTTGTATTTAAATTTGTTATATTTAGTACTGCCTCCCTCGATCCAAAACCATTCATAAGCCATATTATCACGATGCCATCTCTAAAGGATATTCAAAAGTCTGCTCGCCCACTCTGTTTAATGTTGTTTAAGCGGTCCTTTTCTGCTCGCCGCCATTGTCATTGTCTAGACTTGTGTCTATTGGGTTGATAGCCTCGCTGTGCCCACTCCGAGACTTTTTGCCAGGTCCTCCATGTCGCATGCTTAATATTTGTCCAAAGTAAACTTAAATTAATCATACGCATCGTTGTGCAGGATAAAAATTGAGAAAACTTTTGTGCTTTTCATTCGGCAACGAGGTTCAAAGGGCAGTAAATATTCGAATTGAGCCATTGACTGGCTGCCCAAACTCCACTTATCCATTGCACAGCCACCTTTTGAGCAAACAAATAAGTGTGTCCTGTCCGTACGTGCGTGTCCTTTTGCTGTCCTCTTGCCTCTGTACAGTCTATTTGTTGACATGTAATTGTAACTAAATATTTTAAATTGCTTTAAAATAAAGAGGAAAGCTTAACGCCCGTTCCGCCCTCGTTTCCCAAAAAAAAAGGTTATGCAAATGACAAAGTTTGCAGGATGCACATACACACACACACACACATGCATTAAGAGGGAGATAGAAAGAGGGAGTGGAAGCGAGATATATGTGCGGCAGGTGAGGATGCAACGTTTGTGTAAATAACATAAAATTCGTATTTATACACAGTATGCAAGTAAACACTAAAGGGGGCGGGTGCAGCGGTAGGGCGTATAAGGGGAGCTTTTCCGAAAAGGGGGCGTGGCAGGGGTGGGGGGTATGAGTTGGCAGGTTGCAACAGCAGCTGAAGAGAATCATGAAATTTCTGTTTGCATTTTACATTTGACTGCGTGTCGGTGTCAGGATAACTACGTGTCCGTGTCCTTGTGTGGGTGTATTTGGTTCTGTGAGTTCATACATGTATGTGTTTTGGTTTGTGTGTGCCTGTGTATATTTATGGCAGAGTAAGAGTACATCACTTGTGGTATGTGTGTGTGCATGGGGCCTGATATGTGGAAATGCTTTTATCAGTGGCAGACGTGAAACAAGTGAGAAATACTTTGGTATTTACAATGATTGCACTTTCTGTATATCCTATAAAATATGTTCGTCAATAATATTATATATAAAATTCTCAACCACATTTCAAACACAAAGATTTCTCTGACATAATACAGAAAATTAAAAATGCACCACGTTGGGCGCCATTAATTTATTTCAAGTCCATTACTGTATCAATAGCTGTTATTTACTTTCAATTATATATTTCTACCGATATACCCAATCGCACACCCTCTACAAACATTGAGATAGCATTTTGCAGCCATGAAATTTGCAGTTTATTGCCTTCGTTTTTATGTAGGCGGAGAACGAGAGGGAGTTAAACCGCACACATGCTGGAGTGGGTGTATTGTTGGAGTAACAAATTAATTGCATTTCGGCAAAGACCTAAAACATCGATTTGCATTTGTATTTTGTAATTTCTGATGTGACATTTTGTGCATAATAAATGTCAACGCCGGGGGGGGGGGGGCGTGGTCGTGTAATTAACACCACAAAGGAAACACCCAGTGCACTTGTCAGCGAGTCACTTAAAAGACTCCGCGACCTTCGATAATCAATCAGTCAAGCCATCAATCATTCAATGACGACCACAGCGAAAAAAACAAGTTTTTCAACCGCATTCTTCAACGCAAACGGAGACAATTTAGAGTCGTAAATAGTTACAGTCGTCGACAGTTATGCGAAAATATGATCGAGAGTTATCGATATCTAGAAAGATAGATACCATTTGAGAGCTACAAAAAAAATTATTGAGCGGAAGAAAAAAGTTAATTAGGCGCCTGTGCTAATTGTCTCAGTGTCTTCTCTTTTTCTCCACCTGTTCTCCCTGGTACTTCAATTAGTTTTACATGCACTTTGGCGCCTGCTACTAAAATAAAAACTGGTTTCCCTATCTCTCTTTCTCTCTCTCTCTCTCTCTGGCCGGAGAAAGGAGCCAGAAGAAAGAGACGGACAGACAAATTGAAAAAGAGACGAACAGAGAAGTACCTATCGTTGACATTTTAGCCAAGCTCATTGGCAATATTAATTAACAGAATTAATAAAACATTTGTACCAGTATCTGCAGCCAGCAAGAAATATTAATTAACTCGAACCGCTTTCAGTAACTTGCTTCCGTTGCCACTGCATCGATTGGGGAGGGGGCAGGGTAGGCGGAGCGGAGGGGTGGCGGCGCGTCGTGGTGTGTTATACAATAATTAAGTTTTCAGCACCTGCGTGAGTCCAAGTTGGAGCCGCTGCCACTGCAGCTGCTCGTGTGTATCGCTTAAGCCTGTCCAGACAGCCAACCAAATGCCAAAGAGCGGTTCCAATAATCCAACAGCCTTGGGCGCTATTAGGAAAGGGGCCTTCTTAATTTTCAAATAGTTCTATTTTATTTGTAAAAATTTAATTTGTTAAGAAAAATTGCAATTTTTTGATAAGATTTTTTTATCAAGTGCAGAAGCTTATGCAAAAGTTAGGTGGACTTGGGTTCTTAATGATGTAAATCTTATTTTGTATAAACAAGTTGTTTTATGTATATTTCAAATGAAGATATTTTATCCCTATTTTTTTAGGTACTAGTTGCTTTACTAAAAATGTTTCAAATTCTAAATTAACGTTTTACATCAATAGACACACTGAAACACAATTTTATTTAATTGAATTGCTGTACTATAACAGAAACTAGTGATCAATATAAAAGAAACCCTACGTTGGGCGCCAGTTACATTTATGTATTCCTAATAAGAGTATGGTTTCATAAATGCTTAACATTACCATTAATTACTTCTAAAAATGCTCGACACTAAACAAGCCCCACGTTGGGCGCCATTCATTTCCCTCGGTTCCTGCACTGTGTCAGCTAACCGAAAAATTTCTTTAAAAAATTGTCGCCCGATCGCCTCGACCGACTGTCGCTTTTTGGTGGCCACTGTGGCGCATGTTTGGGCCGCTTTACATGGCCTGGCCAGTTTCAAATTTCAGTCCTGTTTGGCACTACAACCCCCCACCTCTCTTTTCGTAACTGTGGCAACTGTTTCTTGATCGTTTCCTTGCTCCTGTTTCGGGTTATGCGTGAGCGGCGCTGTTGACGTGTTTGTTGCACATGCGCATTAAGCTGGCCGCAAATTGTAATTACCACAACGCATTACAACATAATTTCCAATTGCCCCACCCGCCCTCTCCGGTTCCCTTGGGTGTGAATTTAATGATATGAGAGCAGAGGACTGGCCAAGAGGATCAGACAGATGCCGAAAGAAAGTTCACCCCAATTGCCGTGTCTAAGTGGCAGTGAAGCAAAGTGAAGGGCACTCCTTTGGTAATAACATAATAAGCTAAAATATTGTTGGCATTGGAATTCAATTAGTAAGATGCGGCAGAAAAAAGGGATGTGAAAGGAAGCTGTACGAGATGATGTCGTCCACCGGCCCTCTTCTCACCCAGTTTGAGGTCAATTGTCGAGAATCTCGGTGTGTGCAGAGGCCCAACTTGAAGACCAACTTCAGGTTTGATACCAAGCACGTGCACTCGACCAGTTTTCTGTGCTCTGCCCTCTAGACAAATTGACCAGGCTTCGGATTCGGTTGCGGCTTCCCAGTTTCCAACTCCTCTTACCTGTTCCTGTTTGCTCTCCACATGGGCATGTGTGTGTATGGATGCCATCAGGTGTCGTGTATTTTGTCAGATATATTTGCGTTTCGATTTTTCCGCCTCACTGCAGACAGAAGTTGTTCGACCGGCCATGTCGTGATCGGCAGGCAGAGAATGTTGGGATTTGTTTTTACTACGAAGAGCTGTTAGGGGGAGGATCCCATATCTAGCCAGCATCGGGGGTATTTGCTTTGATTTCCTGTGAACAAAGATGGTCTGTAATCTATAGTGCAAGCTAAAGCTGTTCGATGTGACTTTACACGTGAATAAATACGAACTTTAAGAGTTTTTTGGTGTTTTTAAAAAGCTGAAAAATTGAATTAAATTTGTTTGATTGCCTTAAAAGTTTTCTTTAAATGATGATAGTTTATTTTTGTTGGTAATAAATAAATAAAAAAAATAAAAACAAAAATTAATTTATAGAAAACACAGATGTCTATTTTTATTCAAACCTAAATCAAACAATTATGCAAAAGTTTTTTTTAAATGACTTTGACTTTTGGTGAGTTTGTGGAAAAACTGAATTATTATTTTCTTGATCTTTAGATGGAGAAATTAAATTCCTTGGGCTAATATTATCGTTTCCATTTTATAGTTCTTATAAATGATAAATATATTTTATCTATATTTATGATAAAAATAAACATTTATACATTATATATCTATAAAATTGTAAATGTATAATCAAAACCGATTTTGAAGACTTCTTAATTGATAGTATTAAAAATTATTTTGAGTTGAGATTTTATCGCTCGAAATGGGGCGCCTTAAAATGTGTTTTGTATCTTTTTCCCCGTTTTTCTGTGTTTTGGACTGTGTGGCTGTGAAAGATTCTTTTCTATTGGCCAAAAAAAAAACTTGACCCAGGTCTAGACAACCGAACTGCAGTGAAATAGAGGCGACTGGAGTGAAGTGGAGTGAAGCGGATTGGACTGCTCTGGGTTGGATGTTTGGTTGTGGCTGTGGAGCCTCGGCTCAAACTCGTTTCAATTAAAATTCTTGGCCAAGAAGCGACAACAACAGAAGTTGGCAGCAAACAAACAAACCGAGCGACCGTCCGAGAAGCGGCCAAGAAACCAACAAAAAATAAAAGCGGCCAAAGGCAGCAAAAAGACAAATTAAAGGGGGATTATGAGAGGAGCAGACAAGCGGAGGATATATCTTATATATATATATATGTGTATGGGAATGCAACTGGCAAGAGGCTTCTCTTTTCTCTTCTGCCGTATGCGTGTAAGTAAATTTTGCAGAAATTGGTGCAGAAGACAAAGGAAAAGCACATAAAATAAAATAATAACAGACGCAATCCAAAAGGAGACCGAGACGATGATGACGACGGGCCAATGACTAAATGACTGACTAAGTGCCAAAATGGAGAAAAGGGGGATAAGAGGGCTACACCGGAAGAAAGGCAATGTCGTAACGATAATGGAAGAAAGTTAATTTCATAACAATATGTCTGTCGTCTTTAAATATTTGTTGCCGTATTAAAATTGTAACTAATCGAATTAGATAAGTCATTATTCATAAAGTATCCGGAAAATGGCTTTTAAATATTACGCTTTTATGTGCAGATGTTTATAGCTAATATTATTTTAATGTCCGATTTGGTCGAATTTTTAGTAAATATTTTGGAGCATGTAGTTAAAAACTTGCATACTATAAAAAGATTTCCGGTCGTTTTTTTATATTTTAAGGGGCTATTTGGTTACATTGGATAAACGTAATGATAAACGTTATTACATAACATTATTTGTTTTCTGTGTAGGATACAGGGACTTTTGGGACTAAATGCGAAATCGAAACGAGAGATCGAGAGGTATGGCATATGTATACGCATATATATATAAAATACGAGTGCTGCCTTCAACGTCTGTCCTCCCCCTACCACTTTTCCCACTCTATACCCCCCGTTATACCCTAGAAGCCCCTCGATCTTCTTTTCATCTTCGATCCATTGCCAGTCGTCGCCGTCGCCGCTCATTATAAATTTTTTTAATCGGCTGCGCTGCTGCACACAGGAAAACATCAAAGATCCGTCTGCCAGAAGCGACCATATCCTCTGGCCTTCTACACCCCCCAACCCCCACCCCCCCGCAACTTTTAGCAGATCCTGCTGCAAGTTTAAATATTTAAAACAAAGTCTCCTTCATCCTCCCGCGGCGACTCCTGCATCTGCAACATTCCTGGCGATCGCTCGCCCCCACCTCCAGTTGGGACTCCTTCATCTTTTC
The DNA here is from genome assembly GCA_018153365.1 of Drosophila fuyamai. Classification (NCBI taxonomy): domain Eukaryota; kingdom Metazoa; phylum Arthropoda; class Insecta; order Diptera; family Drosophilidae; genus Drosophila; species Drosophila fuyamai. The sequence continues at coordinate 10,872,480 of JAECXW010000155.1, forward strand.
CTTTCTTTCTGACCGCATCCTCGGAGTGGCCAAGACCCAAACACACTCGCACATGGTTAATATTTTCCTTTATTTTTGTTTTTTTTTTCCGTTTTGGACGGACCTGTCGTCGTCGTCGTCGTCCGTCTGGAACTTTGACTTTGGCTCCGTTTCGGTTTCATTTCGAATTGGCAACTGTTGGCGTATTTCACCTGGCATCGGTCATTAAATGCCCTCAAAATGCATCCAACAAAAGAACTCAACAAGTTAAAAGGGCATAACAACAGCCACAATGCCAGGGTCCCATGCATATTTTCGTTTATTTAATATTGTTTATGTATAATACAAATTGTTCAGGTGCATTGGGCAGCTGACCGATGTCGAGTGATAATCAGATGAATGACTTGGATCAAAAGATAAGGAAAAAGGAAGACTTTTATTGGGAAATTATAACTTAACAAGGCGATAAAGAGTGGCTCTTAAGCCATAAAATAAAGTTATTTAAATATTAAACGAAATGCAATAACCCAAGCAATTCCTTTCCTGCTTTCATTTCCTTTCCCGGTTTAGAGTGCATATAATATATTTTTTTTCAAAAATTCTAAGTAGAAATAAATTCAATCCTCATAAAAGTCATTTACAATCTGATAACCACAATAATAAATAATTTAACATAATCATTTTTTTTTAATTAAATTCAATTTGCATTTTTTCCCTGTGACATACTTAATATTCATATCTCGTTAATGGATTATAATTGAATCTGTTTTAATCATTCAGATCATCACTCAATTATTTACACAATCATCTGCATCAAGAAATTATCATACTCGAATTCTTTTCATTCACAAACTCTTTATTAATTTTTAGCTTAATCATCTTTATGCTGCGTCATGTTTAGTTTTATTTTATTTTTTGGTGGGTCACATTGCATTTTATATCTTTGCTTTTGTTTTGTATCTTTTGAGTGCCTTTTTGTATCTTTTGTGTCAAGTTTTACATACTACAGGAGGGGGGGTGAGGATGAGGAAGAAGAATGTGCGTGTGTCGAGTGGCCGAAAAGTGCCAACAACATACGAGAATCAAGAGACAACAGGAAGCAGCTGCTAAAAAATTCTTGGAAATATCACATTGCTGCGTTATATAGCTTTAGCTTTAGCGCCTGGAACTCGAGTTGCACATAATTTAATAAATTCAAAATGAGACAGAGATAAAGCCGACGAAAAACAACTTCATTATTAGAGTCGGAGAAAAGTCTTACGACTTCGGGGTCAATAGTATCCCAAGGAATTCAATGCTTCTTTGCATTTGTTGCGGCTCAGGCCCAAAAGAGCTAAGGCCAAGGCAAGTTGGTCTAAAGCAGAAGCTGAAAGAAGTACCACCCCCCTTTCAAAGCCACCCATCTGTACACAGAAAAAAATTGTTGTACATACTTTTTTTTTTAATACAAATATGACTATTAAGACAAGCATAAATTGTAGACAACTATCTTTCTAAAAATGACTAAAATTATATGTATGTACATTTCAAATTGGTTATTAAAAGGAAGCGGTTACTATTTATATTTGTTACAATTCCCAACTAATGAATTTTTAATTGCTTTGATAGACAACAATTAGTTGAAAAGCTGTGTTCTATAAACAAAATTGTATTACAGATTATTTTTAAGATGTTTATAATACTATTTCTTGTAATACTAACTTGACTTCTATAATTCTCAACTGGTTATAGCTGCGCAATCGTTTAAACAGTCAGCAAAGGATTATGATAGCTAAGTGGCTCTTTCAAAAAGCAAGCTGCTTGGGCCAACTTGGTTTAAAATAATCCTATTTTTTCCTGTGCACCTCGCACAAGGAAGCGCATTTTTAAATGCCAAAACAAATGGAAAATATAAAGCCAACGAAAGAGGAGGCTAGGGCCAAGGGGGGGAAAGAGATGGCAGTTAAACCTGCCCGCCGGAGAAAGAGTGAGATGGTGCGACCGAGAGTTGACTGTAAAAATGCATCTAAGCTGTTTTTTTTTTTTATTTTTTTTTATTTCTACCTTGCTTCTTTTGCTTTTTCAACTTTTACCAACTGGTTTGTGACCACTCTCCTAACCCAAGCTCACCCACCACCACCCCCCCCTCCATCCAAAACTGACACAGCAGCCGCAACACTTTTATTATATGCCTTCATCTAATAAGCCAAAGCCAAAGACCAAGGCGAGCTTCTGCTGAATCTGTGGCTGCAGTCGAGGCTATATGGCTATTGAGCTATCCGTGTCCAATTGCCAACTCCAGATACATACATACTCGTACTCTCTAGCGGCGAATAGTTGCAATTGTAAGTTGTGCCATAGTTCTATCGCTCGACGATGATCACCAAACATGATTGTTCAACTTTGCTGTTTTAACGCCAAATAAAATAAATCAAATTCCTGAGCGGTCGTCGACTAGACGTATGGAGGATGAATAGAGAAGGCCTTTAACGAGGCCATAAAGATACCTGGTACTTCTTATTTAACATAATAAAACCATTTTCTTATGTCTTTATGAGCTGTTATAATGAGAAAATTCCTTTATTTCATTAGGTATGGGCCTATAAATTTATTGTTTGGATAATAAACTGCAACTCTATAATAATGCGATCTATTGTTTATTAATCTTATATTATTTTAAAGTGAATACTTAATACAAAATTAAAATCAAGCTATTGGTAAATTAAATTAGTTATTTATATATTTAATAATTTAATTTCTTACTCAAAGGGGTTACAACTATTGCAATTGATCAATATAAATGAATATATATATATGCCTTTTGACAAAATTAATTTAAACAGTATGTTAATGAATAATATGTTTGGATACTTAATTGCACATTTATTTAACTGAAATTAAATCATCATTTTACGGATTTTTGCTATAAAAGTACTGTATATAAAATCATAGAAAAGACTAATCCCCTTTGGCTCAGCACAGCGCCAAGCAGAGCTGTTAAAACGGGGACCTGAGTAGATCGGTCTGAAAACGGCCCCTGGCTTTTCTGCTTGACCTCACTCGGCAGAACCTCCTCCTGAGACCCTGGTCCGCCCCCTGAGATCCCACCTCCTGGCCAATGGCACCAAGTGTCGATCGATGTGGATGTGGTGGATGTGGATGTGGATGTCGATGTCCTAGGCCATATAATAAACTTGAGGAATGCCGCTAAAAGAGCATCAACAGAAAGGGGAGAGTCGGATCCAAATGCAAACGGCTACCAAGCCGGCGATGAAGACTCCCAGCTTCAGGTCCATGTCCAGCTTCAGTTTCAGCTCCAGTTGGGGCCCCGAAACATGTTAAAGGCAGAGATTAAATTCAAATAAATCGACATGGTCGCCTGGAAATGAAAACATTCACAGAACACACGAGACAATAACAACAGCAACAACAGGAGCAGAAGAATGGATCCGAGGGAGGAGGTGAGGCAGTTGTGGAGTCACAACAACGATAAGCAGGAATGATCAGCTAAGAAGGATACGATTTTTGGTGTCTTAACTTGGGGAATACCCAGGAAAAATAAGAGGCAAAAGTTGCATAAAAAGTTATTTAATTTATAGGAATTCTCTTCTTTTAATTGGTGACACATTTACTATAAACTATTTGTATTACTTTTAACTACAACTAATTATAGTTTTCAAGTAAATGATAATATTTATATATTGCTAATACATTTTCTTTTAAGTTATCTGGGTGATTAAGTCTTAAATAACCAAAAGATTAAAATGTATAGCTTTTATTATCTTGACACCAGATTTAATGAAATATAAATACTTAACTAAGATTATGCTTAATGCTAAAATTAACCAAAGGACTTAACCTTAATTAACTGATTGTTTTATTATGTATTTCGAATTAGTTAAGATATAATAAAAGTAACTTGGTTTATTTTATTAGGTTAATATAAAAAACGATTAGCCTTCTTAGGAATTAAATATTTCTTTACTATAGAATAGTTTAGTATGAGAAGGGTTTTGGTGAGTGCTTTTATGGTAAGTATGAAAATGTTATTTATGTTTAAGCGAACTATTAACTGATATATCTTATAATACCCTATAGCTAGCTGCGATCCAAGGAAATTTTGCCTGCTGCCTGACGATTTGCGTGGCTCAAACACACACTGAAAGAGAATCCCAAGGAAGGCAGAACGAAGAGAACGGATTTCTGGTGATGATGGGTCGCAGGGGGTTGGTGTGCGGAGGGCGGGGGACCTCATCAGAGGAGGGGGCGCAGCCAATTTGCGAATATTTTCATTTCAATTGCGCGACGGCTCCCAGGATTGAGCCTCCTCGCCATTCCACTCCACTGCCCCTCCAATGCGTCCATATATCCATGTCCAAGTCCATTTCTGATTCCAAGTCTTCTGCGGCCATTGACACACAGCACACACAACGAAGACCGAAGACTGGAGACTGGAGACCCGAAGACCCAAACACCCAAACACAGAAGACAGCTCGGAGCGCGTTCTTCTCGGGTCACACGTTCCGGGCAAGGCCAGGCCATCAATCGGAGGGGAGGAGTGGGCTGGTGGCCAGATCACCGATCACCGAACTCCGATCCCCGGGCAGGTACACAAAACGTCACTTGGTGGGATGATCTATGTATGCAAAGAGTTTTCGGCACCAGTCACCTGTGCTCTTCCGCCACATTTTTGATCCCCTCGGTTGGCCTCGGGTTCCGAGGGCTCTCAAAATAAGATCTGGGGATCGAGACCCCTGAGAAACCCCATCAAGGCTATCATTAGCCCATAAGCCTCGGGCCAAAACTGTTTCGGCTTTTTATTTCTTCTTCTGGTCATGAGGAGAAAATACCCTGTAAAAGAATCGACTTTTAAATGGGGAGTATTGCAGGTAAAAACATCATAAGACATTGTTTTTGATTATGTCATAATTGAAGTATTATTTAATCATTACAGTTTATCGTTTCATTGTCTATCTTGCGAAAAATTGGGAATTTATTGTGTCACAAAACATGACTTAAATAAATAAGTAAAGACTGTATTTAAAAGCTACATTAACATTTTAAATAACAGATATTAGTTTTTTAAGCTTATTATTAAACTACTAAAACTTTTCTGATTTAATTACGATAATTTAGAACATTAAAATATGAAATAAATATATTAAATTTATGGAATTTTTTTATCCGTAGAATTTTAATTGTTTTGAAAGGTGGGTTATGCGTAAAAACTATTATATGTTTCATATTGAATTTATTAGTATTGACAAGGAATTTTAGTGTAATTTTCAAATAAAACCTTTAATAGATTTCCAAATCTAGAGGGCATCCCTTAGTCGATATATATAATTTCCCGCATCATTCTAGTCACTTATTTCCTTATGCATCATCGCCTTTTGTTTGTGCAAAACTTTCTTAAAAATTCATTTCTGCAGCGGCTTCTGCCGTCTGCAGCCAATGCCGGCAGCGCTGCCCGGGCAGACTAGTTTGGTATCTTGAAGTTGAAATAAAAATTATTTACGATCGTTTTGTCAGTGGCCAAGAACTGGACGGCTACTCAGACCGCAGAGCGGACCACTGTCCACTGACCACTGACCACCGGCCAAAGACGACCGGTGTCCAATGTCCGGTGTTCGATGTTTGGTGTTCAGTGTTCAGTGTTCGGTGTTCGGTGCTTGGTACTCGTTGGCTTTGGCCACCTTTAGCACAACTGTCGCCGTCCGTACCGCCCGACCCGCCCCCTCGACACCCCTGCCACGCCCTCTTTACCACTTGTTTCTGCTCTCGAGACGTTGTTGTATTTCACGCTCATCAAAAGCACTCAGCACTCGGACACCGACAACTGTTGCATCTATCTAGGGATGGGTAAACTTATTTACTAGCAATGATTTGCTTAATATAGCTAATTAATGAAATTAATCGTAGACCATAGAAAATTAAATGTTAAGGATCCGTAATCAATCTTGCAAAATGTGTGTCTTGCAAAATGTGTGTCAAAACAAAACTACAAATTGGATTATATTATTTCGTAAGGGTATTATCGAGAAAGATCGTCTTACCATATAATCAAACAGACCAATTTTTGATATTTAAAAAAAATGGAGTTCCTGTACGATACTCGTATTGTTAATGTTTTTCATTTCCATTTTATTTGTGTCCAACATTTTTTTTGTAATTATTAATAATATATCCAAACGCTACATACTTCAAGCTTATGTATTACTGCTTTTGGCACCTATCTTTAAAATTCTCTTTAAAAAATTCAAAATTTAAATGCGATTATTTTAGGTACATCTATTATTGAATTTATTAAGATGTATATTCTCTTTTAAAATAAATATTATTTAATGAATCTTGAAAAATAGATAAAAATATGTTTTTCTCTTAATAATAAAAGACACTGAGAAAACATAGTGCCACTAATAACTACTTTCTAAAAGCACTACTGTCCATCACAGCGAGCTGTCTTCTGGGTTCTCGATTCTCAAAGTTCTCTGAGTTCGGGTTCTCAAAGTTCTCGGGGTTTTCAAAGAGCGATGAACAGATCTCTTGACGGTCAGGTTCGGTCGGTGTCTTGCGTGCCGCTTTGGTTAATCGGCTATGAACAGTTATCGGACTGGTTTTATATTGCTAAGCATTTGTTATGTGTAGTGGCCAAGTCAGGAACTCAATACCTCCACGCTGTCCGAACCGCAGCTATTTATATTGGAATTAGTGCGCTTCTGATTCGATAAGCGAATTGTGCGAGTTTTAATAAGCGTGTTCAGTTGGACATTTAGATATGCCCCAGTGTCGTCGGGTTTTTCCTCGTTCGCATCAGAATTTATTACTAATAATGATGCGACTGAAACTGGAAAATGAATTTCAAATTGGAAGTGGGTTATGCGTTAATAATTAGTTGTATTTTCGCCGTAGAGCCACGAATGCTCCTTAATAATACATATTTTTAGATTCACACATTATTAGAAATTTTAAGATTTAATTTAACCCAGAAATAAAATCTTTTTATTGATAATTAGTATTTTCCGTATTCTAAGTACATTTTTTATTCATATATTTTACTTGATTTGTTAAAAAAACAATACACAAACAAATAGTTTGACCTAACCTAATGCTAAGATGGATAGTATTTGGGGTACCATAAAAAATAATCTTATTTATTTAGAAATTTTTACTTTATTAAGTTATTTTCACCGGTATTTACCAACAAATTTAAATGACAGTTGAAATGAAATATAAGACTGTGTAAGGATGAATAAACTTATTTCGACTGGCGGAAGTGTTTATTAGTTAATAAATGAATACAGGAGGTTTTCTTCTTCTGGGTCTTAGTTTAAATATATGTCAGAGGATGGGAATATTTTGTAGTTCCCTGGCAAATGGAACTGTTTATATGAATAGTAAGTCCGCACACATCCACAACGGCACACAGACGGTTGCAAGTTTATCGTATTTGTGGGTCGAGGCTACTCGGAGACCGTTAAAAGAGAGCGAAGGTTGCGACCGGCGGGCGGAGGCGTTTAATGGGTGGCCCCGGCTAGGTGGGCGAGGTCGTTTTACCCTAACGGTTCTCAGTGGGCAGTGGGTGGGTTTTGTATTGCCCGTTGGGCGTACGACGTACGGCTATGTATATCTGTCCTCTGTTTTAGCCCGCGCACACACATTTTCTTTATGAATCCACCGTTTCTAACCCGAGAGCAATGGATCCGCGGGTAGGGGGGTGTGCTGGTGGGAGTGTTGTGGTGTGATTGGGGGGTTCGGTGGTTGTAGGTCGCAGGTCGCAGGTCGCAGGAGCCTCCGAGGGTGGCTAACTGACGAAGGTTAACAATAAGCTGGCGCGCCATCCTTGCGGCATTTGAAGGTTAATAAATATACATGACAAACACAGCAAAGGCGAAATTTGTTTTCATTTTTCCGCTCTCTTTCGGTCTCTTCGCTTCCATTTATAGATTGAAAATGCTTTCTTTAATGACGTCACTGTTTTTCGGAGAAATGACGTAACGACGGTTGCCGCTTTTTTCCCAGTACTGAAATTGGTTGCCAGTGGCATTTCAGTCACCCACACGCATTTTCAAAGAATTTAGACAATGTTGCCTGAATATAAAAGCATTTGAAGTTATTTATAAATCATCAAAAAGTATTCGCATTTTAACGCCTTGCTAAATTTATTCATTCACTGCAAAAATCTTTTAATGATGCACATTTATTTTTGACTGAATTAAATTCATTAATTTTTTATGGGTAGCCTATAAGATTTTTAAAAACTTAATATTAAATATTAAGGAAATATACTATGTTCTTATAACATACTAATAAATAAATAACAAAAACATATTAATACAACAAATTCTTTATTTAAAAAAAATAACTTATCCTGTCTGATTCCAATATTTCTTTTAAAGTTCCTTAAATGTTAAGAAAGTCTCAGAACTAGCTGCTTTTGTGTAAATACAAAAATCAACCACTGTTCCCCGTCAAAAAACCAACGTATTTGCATTTAAAAATTTGTGCGAATTGCACACCCCGTTGGGAAGGTTAAAGGTTGCTCAATTGACATTTTCGCCGGGAGGACGAGGCAGCAGGTGGCGGCTTTTAAATTAAAATTTCTATCGCTGCGCGTTTGCTAATTAGGAAACCAGCGAAGCGAGGTGAGCTTGAGCAAGTATTGTTTGTTAAGGGTTGATGGGTGCCTTTAACGAAGTTAGCTTTTATAGCATACTTCCTGGGGTATCGGAGATCCACCCCCGCGCATATGGAATTCTTTACGCCTGCTGGCGATGTCAACACATGCGCCACCTGTCGCCAATTTTGCGCTACCTAACCACCGACAACCCTCGCTCCCCCTCAACCCTCGAAAATCTGGAACCCCTTCATGACCCCCGACTATCCTATTGGAGCAATAAAAGTCGCACGCAGTTCACCTTTTTAAGTCTTTGGGGCTATATTGCCCTTTATATTAAAGGGCGGCCCCAGCAATGCCAGTTTACAATGCACAAGGACACCCCGTCGGAGGATCCTTCATACCTTTTCCGATTCTCCTACACAGGAAAGAAATACTACCTTTTTGTTTTTATTGTATAGTAGTTTTAATTGCGATCGAAATAACTCGGAACAAACCTAAGCTAAAAATATATTTTCAATATCAATATTTAATTGAAATACTAAAATATTTTAATATTAATACCTAAATAAATTAAACATCAATAATTACAATTAAAAAATATTTATATTTGAATTTTATTAAATTAATAAACAGAGGGAAAAAGATTACCATTTATGTACATATTTAAAATTTTCAAATAATAATAAAAATGTTATTAGCACAATAATAAACTACTTTAGTTTAAATTTTAATTATTTAAAATGGGTTGTAATTTTATTCCTTAATTCTATGTTTCTATTCTATGTTAAATAATAATAATTATTAAAATAATTCAGATGCCATTAACTGAAAATTAGTATTTTTTTCATTGTGTATTCCCTCTTTCCTTTTTTCAACTGCTGCTTTTTCTTCTTGGCGCGACACAAATTGCCAACGTTTTTGCATCCTTTTTCCATATTTCTTGTGTGCACCCACACCAACCTGCCTTACAATTTCTGTGTGTCTGTGTGTATGTGTATGTATACAGTCGAGTGTCTGTAAGAGTGTGCGTTTGTGTCGGGAACATAATTACATATTGTGCGCTGTCACTTTTGGCGCTCCCGCAGCCTCGAACAATGACAAAAAACCCAGCACACTTCTCCACCTCTTTGTCCCGGTTTCATTTATAGCCCTGCACATTTACATATACATATATATGTATATTTATATATATAAATGGGAGTTCCCATTTTCTTTGGAAAAAATACCCCAACACCCTGAAATCCTTCCCCATTTGCCATCTTTGTTTTGCCCCTGTTGCTGTTGTTGTTATTTATGTAATTATTAACATTTTCGCTGTTGTGTTCGCTGTTGGCATTGTCACTCCGTCGACATTATCGTCCTTGCCACGCCCCCCATCACCATTCCCAATCCCATCCAACGCCTCCCCCGCTCCCACTGTCTTTTCCCTCCATTTAGTTGTTATTGCAATTGTTGTCATCGTCCTTTTCCAACGCCTCACTTTTCCATTGCTGTTTTCATTTAAATAATAATTTCATTGCAAAACGCCTTCGCTGATGGCCGTGGGGGCCGTCAAGGGGTTAATGTAGTGGCACTGGAGCAGGAAAAGGGCTAATGAGTGAAATGTTTGCTCTTTGAGCAATGGGACAATGTAATATGTAATTTCGTTATTTGCGTATACGTAATATTTGAAGGATGAGTAGAGTTGCGTCAAAAATGATGTCAATTTCTTAATTAAAAAGTCGGAAAGGGATATTGGATTATACTTTTATTGTACTCTACAGTCTACAGTTAAAATCTTTAATTAAATTTTAAGCTATACTAAAAATAAATATTATTTTTTAAGAGCAACATAAACAATTTTTTAAAATTTTCTTATAATGGGTAAACATTTTGAATAGAGATAAAAAATGTTTTTCGTATTGTAATTAAAAAGTTGAAAATTGTGCTAATATAATTTAAATATTTAAAATAAACAAAAAAAATATTATCTTAGATTAGGCCTTATAAAAACAGTCTTACTGTCATTATTATTCCTACTTATTATTTTCCATAGTTTTATTGATTTCTGGTTTTATTCATTTATTCGAAGCACTTTAAATTCACTTTAATAATTATATAGTAATTTATTCTTATCCGCCATTCACTTACACCCCCACACTCAAAGCCCCACCCACACAAATACATATGTACTCATCGTTTTTGTCGTGGCATGCAAAATCTGCTCAACTAATGAATTCAAGCGTATTAATTATTACGCATACGCCACATTGTGCGAAGGCCGTTGAGCACACAAGCATGCCAGCACCCCCTTTTTTCCCCACCCACCCCCATCACACACTCGCACCACACACACAAACACGTACTTGGAAAGGCGCAAATTGTGCCAGGCGTTTTTGGAGTTCCCCCCGCTTTCCTTGCTCCTTTATTCTGTTTGTTTTTATTTCCTTGATTTTTTTTTTCGGGTGGCGAATGGTGTTGGTGGTGCCGCTTCCTGCGCTGCCGTTTAGAGAGGCTGCCAAAAAACATTTATACAAAATTTCGCACGGAAATACACACTCGCTCAGCCACGCAAACATATATGCATACGTACATATACGGAGCGCATAAAAGTTTAAGCAGAGCTGCAAAAATGCCAAAAAGTTTCGCACAGCAAAGCGAAGACAAAGAGAGTAAACGTAAAGCGGAGCAAAAAACAGCAACAAGAAAAATCTATGAAAATGAAAATTAAAGCAAAGCTGTTTTAGGAGAAGGGGAAGTGGGGTAACGGGATTTACTGTGATGCAGATGTTACTCTGGATTGGGTTATGGAAAATGCCACTCTATTTTAAGGGAAATGAATAAAGGCAGAACTTTAAACATTTTTTTAGTAGCTTCTTGGATTAAATAATAATTAAATTAATTAATTTATTTTTTAAAGGGGGTTTACCATCTTTAATTGATTCGTTGTTTAATTAAAAAACTATCATTTAATTAAATAATTTATATATTCTTATTTCTTAAGTTACTTTTATCTTTTAGTCGTATAAAAAAAATGTTTAAATGGAAGTAAATGATGGAATTTTAAATATAATAAATATTAAATATTTTATTTTGCAATAATATACTACATTTTAAATATAAATATAAAAAAATAATTAAATTAAATAGTTGTATAAAAAATATGTGTATTTTTATCAACCGATGCTTTGCATTTAATATATTTAAGTTTTATATTTTGTTACACCATTGTTAACTTTAAGCTTAAAATATTTAAACTAAATAAAGTATACCAAAATTTTATAGATAACTTTTTTAAAGGTCTTTACAAATAATATTTTAGTCGTTCAACTTTTGGTCATTGAAATTGATTTAGAAACCCTCAGAACATTCAATCTTCGCTATACTTCTGTAGACGCTTTTCATCTTTGAAGGCTGCAAAAGTTTTAGTGGCTCGACTGAAGGAGAAGGACTCTGAATCGGATGCGAATATTATGCATGTTTGCGAGAGTGTGTGAGGCTGGGCAACTTTTTGGTGACATCGTTGTCTCTGTGTGTGTGTGTGAGAGTGTGATGGTTTTGTTGTTGCTGCCGTTTTGCCTGCCACATGGCACAATGAAGATGAAGAAGAAGCATCACTGTAGTTGGCTTTTGCTGGTTTGACTGTGACTAGGTCCTCGTTTCAGTTCCTCCAGCGTTATCATTCAGTGCGCAAGCTGTTTGCTCATTGTCTATTTATGCAAACCCATACAGTTGCAAGCAGGGTGAGCAAGGGGGAGGAGAGGGGATAGGGAGAGAAAGGAGGGAGAAAGAAGGGAGAAAGCAGGAAAAAGGGGGTAGTATACAAGCATGAGAAAAAGGGGAGCTATGAGAGATATGGGCACGTAAGGCAGCACACATTGTCTGCCTCAAAACTTTTTTGCAGGTTGATGGCTTTCCCCGAAAATAAAGAGAGAATGGGTCGAGTAGATAGGGATACCAGGAGTAGATAGGGACAGTAGTACACACACACACACACACACACACAATTTGCTCGCAACCATGTGTGCATATTCGCTTTCGCAATATCCTTTGCTCCCTTTTCGGGCAAGTGTCGAGTGTTGTCTATATAAATGTTGATCTCAACCCCCCCTCCCCATTTGTACATACTATGTAAAACAGACATTGACAATGCATTTACAAAACCCCTCTTGCAGGCACGCCCCTGTAAACATTTGCATGGCAAATGCAGACAATCGAGAGAATGTTTGCTGCTTAATGTTTGCCTTGATACCAATTGCTGTTGTCTTTATTAATTTCAATCAAATTCTGAAAGGGATTGGTGTAGAAGGGATCAAACATTTTTAAAGGACTCTAAAGTTCTTTAGATTTAATTACATTAATTTAATTTATATATTTAATTTAATTTCGCCTTACTACCTCTAAACTAAATGAGTTAACAAACTAATTATAATTATGGTGGCATAAAAAATTAGTTTTTACATTTATATCTTTAAATTGAAAGACAAACTCTTACAAAAATGTAAAAGTACAAACATTACTTATTGGAATTTTGAGTATTTTTTTTGGATCCATATATTTATCTTAAAAACAACTTTTTAATTGTTTATCCCATAATTGGAAAGGATCTTAGTGAGGCCAAGTCAAAGGCGAAGTAATATTTTATAAAATCCTTGTTTGTTCTGTGCCACAATTTGTTAATATTTTATCGAAGTTCATATGCTATGGCAATTGGGAGCTTCTTCAAAAGTATTCGTTGTGTTTCCCTTTTTGCTCCTCATCGAGTAAAATGCTCGCACACGAAATTCTCTGGGGTTAAAGTGAATGAAAGTGGGGAAAGATTGGAGAGGGTAAAGTAGTGTGTTGGCTCGTGGATGATACATATGTACATCAGTCTGACATGTTCGAGAGTCCTGCCTGTGTCCTCACTCCTCTTGCCAACATTTTGGGATTTGCTCGTCTCGTTTGCTGTTTCTCTTTTCTGTTCGCCTGGCAATTTGCAAGCAAAAATTTTTAACTTTTTCTTTTCTCGGAAAAATTCTGGTTTACATACATGTATGTGTGCGTGTGTGTGGTGCACGTTTGTTTGTATTGCTTTGTCGAATGTTAAGGGAGTGGGGGCCAACATGGATATTATTTCATTCTCTGAGGCCAAGTCCCAATGAGATGTTTACGTTTTGTTGGTGATTATGAAGTGGGTATGATGTGGGAAAATTTTCGATGAGTGACAGGATTCTTGTGTAAATTGTTGTGGCTTTCCTATGAAGGAATTGATGAAATGATTAAGTGAATTATATTAAGCTTTTCTTTTTTTATTACCTACAGAAAATGTTTAAGCTATCTTAAGGTAACATATTACATATTTCTTTAAAAATGTCATTTTCTAACTCGATTTTTAATATTGATCCCTGAGAATAATACTATTTGTTTTGTTCATTGTTAGTCTAAAAAATATATTTCAATCTTCTTTTTATTTAAAATTGATCAACATAATTTAGTTTTATTGATTGAAAAACGACAAATCAAAAGAGGATAGGACTTATGCAAAACCATTTTATTTCATTCAATATCTAATATCTAATATTTAAAAATTGGCTCTTTGCCACATGAAAATATATAGATTCCTTACCGAATGTGTATATATCTGCATTATTAAGTATTGCACACCCACACCTACGTACGTTTGCATACCTGACAGGTGCCACAGCGACTTTCACCGCCCCCATTTCCCCACCGCTTTTGCCACGAGAAACTCAAACTCAACTCATCCCAATGCCATTTCCTTTCTCGTGAAAAAGTTGCACCACTTAGCGTTTAAGTGGGCGGCATTCTCCATCTCATGGCGCCACCTCCTCTGACATTTTGGGCAAATCTTCTTTAACAAGAGCCACCGACAACACAAAAAGCATAAAATGCTATGAAAAAGCAAACGAAGCCGCCAACAAACGCACGCACACATAGCGAAACTCAAACATAAGTCGAAAACACACACACACACACATAAGAGATAGGGGGGAAAATGGTGGGTGGAAGTGGGTGGTTGGGTGCTTTAGCTGTAGCCAAAGCCGCAAGGAGTCAGGAGGCGGCAAGGACGTTGTGTTATAAATTTTATGAGCTTGCCACTGGCAGAGATGCTGTGTCTGTGTGTCTGTATGTGTGGCTCATAAAAATAAGTTGCACTCGTGCCACAACTCTCTCCTCACCACCACCCACTTTATCCGCCCGTTTTTTGCTATAACAAGAAAGATAGCAAACTTCGGCAAGCCGATGTCTATATACCCTTGCAGCTCATACTAAAATGTTATATTCTATAGTTCGATTTTGATGCCTACGAACTATGCCACATTTTTACAAGTCATCGGAAACGTAGAAATAACTTAAATTCAAATGGGTCAAAAAATTGATCAACGTTAAAATGACAAATTTAAATATAGATTTTTAGAGAATCAAACCACTTACTTAGTAATCGTCCTAAGTTTGGCAAAGTTATGGACTCTGGAAGTCCAGTTGTGGGTCACCTTTTTACAAGATGTTTTAATCGTTGAATTAACTAACATGAAAATGGGTCAAAATTTTGATCAACGTTAATATGAAAAACTTGAATGAAGATTTTCAGAGAATCGAATCACAAGTCTTTAGAGGTATGACACTTTGAAATCGTCCTAAGATTGGCAAAGTTATGGACTGTGGAAGTCCAGTTGTGGGTGACACTTTTACAACTTGTCATAATTGTTGAAATAACTAACATGAAAATGGGTCAAAATTTTGATCAACGTTAAAATTACAAATTTCAATGCAGATTTTCAGAGATTTAAATCACAAGCCTTTAGAAGTATGGCACTTTGAAATCGTCCTAAGTTTGGCAAAGTTATGGACTCTGGTAGTCCAGTTATGGGTCACCTTTTTACAACTTGTCATAATCGATGAAGTAACTAACATAAAAATGAGTCAAAATTTTAAATATAGTTAAAATGAAAAATTTTAAAGCAGATTTTTAGGGTCTTAAACCACCATTCTAAAGAGGTATGCCACTTTGTAATCGGCTTCAATTTAGTAAAGTTATATACTCTGGAGGTCCCATTAAGGGTTACTCTTTTAGAACGAAGTTATTATTTTAATTCCGTTTCCACGATTTTTCCTATGATAGCTTTTTGATATAAAAAGAATATGTTCAAGGACTTTATTTTGTCTGACTTTATAATACCCTCTGTAAGGGTATCTAAATAAGAGAACTTTTCTCGCTTTGCTTGTGACTGTGTGTGTGTGCGTTTGGGTTTTCCTCTGTTGGGCTGTGTGTGTGTGTCTGTCTCTTGGACGTCAGTCAGCCAGCCATTGTTGCTGCTGCCCCTAAACCACCCACCCCACCCCACATTCGCCCACCCCTCATTTTCCCACCCCCCATTTCCCTTGGTTCGTGTCATCGCTTGGGCTTGACTGGCAAGCGGAAACATAACCAGAAGGATAACGTTATAATGCCCCAGTGTGGCACAATATATACAAAAATGAATACAACAAAAAAAAAGAAATCCACATTTCTTGCCAGTTTTTGCCACCCTGTTTTCCACCCGACCTCTGCTCTTGGTTTTGGCTTCTCCGCTTTTCCCCCCGTTTTTCACCGCTTTTCCTTGCTCTACTCACTTGAATTTTTTTTGAGACTTCTGCTGTTGCTTCTTTTTTATTTTTAGCAAGCAAACGAGATCCTTTATTCCTTCAACTTCTTTAGCCTTCATTTATAAAAAGCTGCAAATGGTTAAAGGATGGAGAAGAATAGTTTAAGTTTGCAGAGAGGGGATATATAGGAATGTGACCTTTTTTTGGGAATAAAATAAAAATGAGCAATTGTATTTGACTTGTATTAATGCATTTAAATGAAAATACATGAATACATGACAATATATTATATTAAACTTATGTGGAATATATGTAATCTATAAATATTAATTAAAAATACTTGTCAGCACAAAAAAATAGAAAAAAAGTAACAAAACGATTTTAAGACTATATTTTTTTTATAATAATATGCCGTTTAATAAACTTAGCCCATTTGATTTATTGTTGGCCTTTGCAACTATATATGAAATGACTTATTTAATTTAAGGTATTTTTTATTATATTGGCCATTGGAATTTTCACCTTAAACTAATTTAATCTTATATGAGGATCGAAAAAACGAACAATTTTTTTTAATTTATAAAAAAAAGTATCCCTACGGTCGTTTTAAAAAGCATATCAAGGTACTTATTTTATGATTCTTCTCGCTTTTCCTTTGCTTGGTATGTTTTTGTTAACTTTTTGTTTTTCTGCTTATAGCTGCGTTGATTGCGTTTTCTGTCGTTGCCTCTCGGTTGTCTTTTTTTCTCTCTTTTTTTTCTCTGTTCTTGCTATCTGTCGTCTCTGTCCGCCTGTTTGTGTGTGGGTGTGTTTGTTGGTGCCTTTTTGTTTTGTTTCTCTGCTCTTTGTTTGCCTTGTTCCTTACACTCGTTGATTGTGTGCTGCTTTTATTTTTTGTTTTTATTTGCGTATGTTCTACTTGGATTTATTTATTTTTTTTTTGGCTTAAATTTGTTGCTTCATTCTCTGTGGGTTAAATATTGTGGGGAGATGGAGTGAAGAAGCCTGATCTGGCGAAGATAAAGTGAAATTCTGTTGTTGGTTTCTTCTCTTTTCTGGTTGCCCATAAAAGTATGCTACAAAAACGAGTTCTCCTCTTTTGTGGGCGGTGTGGTGCAGAAAAGCACACATATACTCGTGCAAAATACGGTGCTGCAGTTGGGATGGTAAAATGATTTTCGGGTTTTCTCTCTTTATTCAACTGCTTTCCCCCCTCCATATGTCCCCTATTCTGCACCACCTCATGCTCCACTCTTCTACTTCGATGACGATGACGCTGCCATTTCGCTCACTTTTGTTTTCCACGAGGAAGCAGAAGGAGGAGGGAGAAAAAGGGAAAGGGGAGGGGAAGAGGAGAATGAACGAAAGAGGGGGAAGAAAGGAGGAGAAGAGGGTGGGGCTGGTGCGAGAGTGGCTGTGACAACGGGAACGCAATGTGCGCGAAAATGAAATAAACTTTATGGGTAGATGAGAATGAGAAGTGCACTGAAAAAAAGCGGTATACCAAGAAAAGAAAGAAAGAAAGATATAAAAAATTAAACATAAATGAACATTTCAAAACTGGCACTTATATTATAGGTCAAATTATTTATTAATTAACTACTTTTAGTTTCATAAAATGCACAATTATGAAGTAAAATTTTTTTTTTTCCCAAATACTTTTTTTAAGAGTAAAACTATAAATAAAAATATATAAATATATATATAAATATATATATAAATATAGACCATAAATATAGATCTCAGATTGCTTAAGTAAGAACACATATTTAAAACAAGTTTGAAAGACAAAACATATATTTTAACAGTCTTTCATTAAGTTCAGCTTTAAGCCGTTGTTTTTAATAAAAGTACTATTCATACATGAAAAATTTTTGTTGAGTGCCTAGAATGTGGTGTTTTGGGGAGTACTCCAGTAGGAAGGGGCCATCGTCGACATCGATGCCATGACGGAGGCCAAGTTGAACAGGCGAGAAGCGTGTGCAGCAAGTGGCAATTTCACGCGGCAAGCTTCCACACTCTAAACGGGATGAAAAGCGGAACTCAGGGGGAGGTGGGCGGTGGGCGGCGGTCGACGCCGAGGAGGTCCTGGTGAAATGTAGGAGACCCACAGAAAACCCATTTTGTATTCAGAGCTCGTAAAGTAGAGAGCGAGGACCGGAAGGGGCGGTGGGCGGGGAAAGTAGGACCGGGTGTGTTTTCAGGCAATCCCCAAGTGAGTGGGCGGGAAGTGGGGGGAAACTGATGTTTTATGCTGTGGGTTTTCGAAAATCCTGCGTTGCGTGTTGTTGCTATTGTGGTTTTGCCGCCCTGCCTCCCCTTTCCCCCTTTGCACCTGGCAAACGCATAAAACCAAGCCAAAAGGCAGCAGAAACAACAGCAAGAACAATAATGGCAGCGTGCAAAATAAAGGAAAATTGGTGAAAGCAAACTAGAAAATGGCAAAATGTTCGAAAATTGCCAGCAGTTAAATTTTTTTTTACCTCCTCCCCCCAGAAACCTCCTAAAAAGAACGCCATAAATGAGAAATGAAACTTGTCTCTGGTGTACGAAATCTCAAAAAGAAAAACCAACGCAATAGCTCATGAAATCTGACGAAATTAAAGGGATGAGGTCCAGTAACTTAAAAGTGGTAGCTATATTTTTGATAGGTGTATAAAGTGGGGGTTAGCACTCGAAAGAGTGCCGTAAATATACGATGAATATTTTTATAAACTTTATTTACTATTCTATAAAAGCTAGGTTGGTTATTACTCATCAAAAAGTTATAATCATAAACTGAAAACTTGGTTAAAAGTAAACGGCTTAGCCATTATTTTTATATCTTAATGCTATTAAAGTTTGTGTGCTTAGTACAGATTTTAATAGAAATATCAGAATCTTTTAACTTTAATTAACTTTAATTAAACTTTACCTAAATTAAATTTTTAGGTAAGAAACTGGGCAACTGGTTTTGGGGTTTTCATGCTTCGTTGATTTAATTTTACAATTTCAGATATAATTACTTGTACAACTAATGCCACATAACGGAGTTAGAGCAGTTTACAAATAGCAAACTTAAATAACATGATTTAAATTGTATGTAATCATATAAAAAGCCTATGAAAAATATTTAAAGTTTAAGCTATGAATCTATTAAAACAAAATGAATGAATATGAAAATTCTATAAAGCTTATACCCGAACATCGCTCGAACTTAAAATAAAAAATGATTTTATTCAGGCTAAGTCATTAGAATGTTCGCTCTAAAAAATTTGTTCTCATAAATTTGTAGAATTTCACTTCGAGGAAAAAATAAAGACGGTAAAGTAACACCAAGTTTTGCAGAGAAGGTTCCACTTCGCATTATTCTCCTGCGCTTCCATGAATTTTTAAGCCCTGCATTATATAGCCATAGCATAACTTAGTATATACATGTGTGTATGTGTGCTGGGAAAAAAAACACATATTTGCTCACACGACGTATACGTAATTTGCGCATATTGCGTATTCGCTGCATTTTGCTATTTAGCCGGCAAGTTGGCAGCGCAGCAAGAAATGCAGCAGGCAAACACTCCTGGCTTATGTAACCCACAAGTGTGCAAAAAGGGGGCGTGTCTGGGGGGCGGACTGTGTGGTGGGGGCGGCAGTGTCAACAGTGTGCAAGGCGGAAAAAGCGAGCAGGAAAAAAACGAGTTTTTAAAAAAATGAGTGTGTGAGGAGAGTAAAGAAAGGAAAACAGTTCAACTAAGTGAGCAGGCGAGCGCGGTGGGGTGGTTTTCGGAAAGGGGTGAACGGGGGGGCGTGGCGGTGGGAGGGGTGTCGGGCCAAGCCAGCGCACGGAAGTTGAGTTACAAAATTAAATTGATAATTTTTCCCTTTTTTTACTCTTTCAACTTTACTAGAAGCAGTTGCACTTTTTGCACGGAAAAAAAAATGAAGAAAATTACACAATCTTCTTTTTTTTTACTATTTATATAACAAGTAACAATTCAAATTTTAGTTTTTTCTGTTCAAATGCAATAAATAAATGTAACATTTTAATTTATAATTTAAAAAGTAAACCATGCGAAATTTACATTTGATGAATCGTTATTAATTTTGGTTTTTAATTCTCATAGAATATTTAATAATTAGATAACTTATGGTTTTTTAATTATTATTATTTAAATATAATAAAACGATGATGTTTTCAAATTATATATATTTTATAGGGTTATTTAGTACTACAGCTTTACAAATTTCAGTCAATATAAAAATTATAAACTAACAAATATAGAGTATTCATAACTATATACATACATTAAATACTCATAATTCGTTGGGATACCTATCTTAAAATAATAATTTTAAAATTACACTTAAATCATTTTGCCCAGTGTTCTGTATAATAAAGCGAAGAAAGCGCAGAAAAAGTTGACTTTTCCAGGATGGGGGAAATAGAACACGGGGAGATGAGGTCAGGGGGCGGCAGTGGGAGTGGAAGTGGGAGTGGGTGGTATGTGCCAACAATGGACGATGTTGTCGTCGTCGTTCCGAGCTGTTCTCTACTGTAATGTGCACCGGAAATGCTTCAAGTACATTCACATGCCAGAAAGCGGCAACAAGAAGGAAAAAATGGGGAAGAAGAAGTGTATATATGGCGGAGAAATCTTCAGAGTGCAAGAAAATGGGTGAAAGAAGCCAAAAGGAAGCTGCCAATGCACTCCCTGAAAAATGGTGTGTGTGTGTGTGTGTGTGTGTGTGTGTGTGTCTGCCAGAATCTTCTTTCACTGTGCGTGTGTTTGTGTGTGTGCTGGCAAGGACAACAGACGCCAATGCACTCAGGCAAGGATGTATCAAGACGGAGTTAAAAAGTGGCACAGAAAGTATGTCACAGAATGGGTTATACTCTATAAACCGCGAAGAAAGTAACGTAGTAAAAACTTAAAAACAAAAAATAATTATAAATTGTATGTATTTAAAAAATGTAATCAAATATATTTTTTTCTAAGTTCAATAAATATTTATAAGCGGTTCGGTTGTGCATGTTAATAAGTCATAATCAAGGTCATTTTTAGGTTTTATTTGAATTCTGTCAATCAGACGTGCTATAGTTTTACCAAGTGTTTTTTCTACATATAATATTTTACTGATTGATGTTTTGACCTTTATCAAAAAAACAATTAAAGAAAAATGGTAACTAAAGAACAACTTGCATTTGTTTCAATTACTTTGTACTTATATGTGAGTAAAGCTTAAATATAACAGCGATATATTATTAGAAGGGATCTTATTTAGTTGAGTTTATACTAAGTTTAAAAATTCAATAAACAAAGTGGTAATATTAATAAAATAATTCAGTTCCAGCTGATCATAAATGTATGACCAATAGATCTACCTGTGTTAGAACTTATTTGGAACTTTTTTCAGTGGACTTGTAATCTGGTCTTCCAATACCTCAATTAAACTTGATTTAAGGCGAAGTCAAATCCTTCCAAGCAATTGTATTAAGAAATGTATTTAATTTATGCTAAATAAATTTTCCAACTGGCTGAACTAAACGCGATTCGAGAAAGTGTATCTTCTGGCGAAGAGGACAGCCCCTCTGCATATTGAATCGCTTGGAATGTTTCATTCTTCCATCCCCTTTTGATTGCTGAGCGATTTCTTTCCGATTCCTGTGGTTGTGGCTTCCCTTCATATATATTTACATATATACACAGCTTAACATATTATATATCAAGTTAAAGTGACCAAAGATTGCGTTGCCAATGATGATGATGATGTTGTTGGTGATAATGATGAAGTCAGGTCAGTGGTCAGGGAAAATGTTGGGTGGAAACTGCAGAAACTCAGAGGAAGAAATTATTTTTAGTAGTCGCCATTCTGTGTCTGATAACCATCTCTCAGGCTCCTCGTTCCCCTCGATTTTCTGCTGTTAATATGACAAAAAGCAAAGGCAAAAGTTTTTCCTTCTTGCAAGAAGGAGCCAAAAATGCAGACAAAGTTTTTCCCAGCCAGAGCGAGATTGCAATGCTGAAATTGGTAAAAAACAAGAGAGAACGCTATAGTCGGATGCCCCGACTATCAGATACCCGTTACTCAGGTAAAGGGAGTGCGAGGGAGATGGAGATAGAAACTTTGATCACGCATAACTTTTTAACGAATGGTCCGATTTGAAAAATTTCTTCTACATTTCGATAGGTATTGATAAACACAATAAAACTGCATTTTTACTTTTCCGAAATATTTAAATTTTTAAAATCGTATATAAGCGATTGTGGGCGTTAAAGGGGGCGTGGCACCTTTTTAAAACAAACTTGCGCTGCGTAGGAACTCCTAGAATCTGCATGCAAAATGCCAATCTTCTAGCTTTTATAGTTTCCGAGATCTCAGCGTTCATACGGACAGACAGACAGACAGACGGACAGACAGACGGACAGACGGACAGACGGACATGGCTATATCGACTCGGCTAGTGACCCTGATCAAGAATATATATACTTTATAGGGTCGGAAACGCTTCCTTCTACCTGTTACATACTTTTGCACGAATACAATATACCCTTTTACTCTACGAGTAACGGGTATAAAAAGGTGGGGGAAGAAAGAAAAGCCAGACAAATTTAAAGGCTGCAAAAAAGTTTTTGGGCCTCCCCCCACCCCCTCATCCCCGACTAAAAAAGAAACTAAATGAAAATTTTAGTGGCAGAAAGAAGGGATCTGCTGTAGATATAACCAAAAAGGAATTAATACCCATGTTCATTTGTGGTATGGAATGGCTCTATTCGCACTGATCAACTGCAAATCGGCTTGGATTTGCCCCTGAATGATATTCTCCCAATCTGAAATGGTTAGAGGGGGCTTTCTCGTATAACTTTTCATGGGGTTTCATGGTTGACTTGTGTTCAGCCTCTTTACGCTTTTCCTTGGCCATAAGTTGGCTGTTAAATGCTACTTACGACTGGCACAGGAAAATCCAGCCCTACCCCTCATCCGAGGATGTCTTTGCCTATTACTTTTGGGCTCCATAAAACTTTGTCCTCCTCTTCAGCCATTGACTTTCCTTTCTTTTACTTTTCTGCTCTCTTTATTTTCCGAGCTCGTTTTCTTTTTTTTTTCTGCTGCTGCTGCTGTTGCGCCAACTTTTTCCAGACATTAAAACATCCGAGTCCTGCTCAAGTATATAAAATATCGAAACTGCGGGGTGGGAAAACTTGGGTGTGGCACCTTTTGGCGTTTTAATTACAACGGAAAAGTTGCGCTGCCTCCTCGGAAGCTGTGAAGGGAAATGCAAATTAATCGATATCATTAGGGTTTATGAAACCACACCCCCACCTTTTTCTACAATTTCTCCAATCATTTTGCGGCTTTCTCAGATGTGCTAAAGAAATTGTGTAAATGGAAATGAAACATTAAATTTGTTCAAAGACAGAAATAGATCTTCGCATTGTTTCGTTATGCAAATTAATTGCCTCGTCTGGCATTCGAGAAGTGAAGGGAATCCAATAAGCGGAACCCTCACCCCTCGTAAATGTTAATTTCTTAATGATCTACTGCTCTGATCAGCCTTCGACGCTGCCAAAACAAAACAATCCAAAAGCAATTCCAAACAGAGAAAAATCTTCCTAGTAAATATAAAAAACTAGTCATACAGTCGTTTTTTTATAAATAAGTATTTTGTTTGTGGTATATACAATTGAGTTTTTAAAACAATTTTTAAACTTATTGATACAACTTTCATCATCTACCTATCTCAAGTTTGAGAGATTTGCTTTTAAAACACTGGTGATGAAAGTTTAAAAATTACAATTATTTTTTACTATGTATCAAGTATTTCTATTCAATATTTGCTATTGTAAATCAAAAAAATGTTATTTAAAATCGAGACCCATTAATAAATGTGATTTATCATAACTGTATTTTAAGAATTGCTGAATATACTTAATTTATGAAATTAACGTATAATATTGTAATCCTTAATAAATTAGTTTATGCTTTGTACAAATTATGCTGAACATATACATAAATAAAGGAATTTAAAAAGTAAGAAATATAATTTGAATAACAATAGATAACAAACTTAAGCCAATCCTATTGTATTTTCGTTCTGTGTACACGAGCAATAACAAAACAAAGGGCAAATCTTTAGCCTAATGAGATTTTTCAACTTATGACAAGTTATGCTAATTTGTTGAGCCACCTACGACCACCCGCTCAACCCGCTGATCCCCAAACATTCAACTGTTTCTCAGCGGGGGAGTCTCCAGTTTCATCTTCGCTAATGTTTGGCTCCACTTGACTTCTATTCAAGTCACTTCAGTGGCCGCCGTGTGTGTGACCCAGTCTTCACTCTTCAGAGAAACAGATACAATTAACAGATGAAGAAGCTCGAGAGCCCAAAACTTGAGTATCTGACTCTGAATGCTTGAAATTCGAAGGCGGCGTGTTGGAATCCGTGGCCGAATTATGGGATATTTGGTAATGTGCCTTATGATAATGAATACCTCAAGCGAAAGCTGTAAATGGGATCACATCGAGGTATTATGTTTACGGCTGCAAAAGGCTTAGGTTGTGGGAGTTTCAAATGGGCTTGCCGCTAAACAAAAGGTTGTTTAGCTTATTAATTATAATTAATCAATGAAATTATGAATTACCACCAGTGTTACTTCTTAATGTTTAGTTAATATTTAATACTCAATAATTCAGAGGATTCTTTTTTATTTATTTACTAATAAAATGTTCAATAAATTTTATTATATAAGTTATTATTTCTTTTAATTTTTTAATCATCTTTTAATCTTTTAAAAATCTATGACTCCGCCATTTTCTCTTTCCATAATCTGTGGTCCATTTTGGGCATATTTCGATCTAAATCCAAATTTCCATTGCACAACGATTGTTGTTCGCACTCAAATCTCACGGCAATATGCGGTTTGAAAGATTTATACAGATACCGCTAATTTTTTATCGCTGTTTTATTTGGTTTTTGGCAATACCACAAAGCGAGCGACCGCAAAAATATGCGAAGGAAGAAATAAAATCAAATAAAAATAGGTGATTATAAAAAAAAAGACAGTCAGACAAAAAATTAAAAAAAAAATAACATTTATAGGAGGAAAAAATCGAAAAGTCTTTGACAAGTTGAAGCGAAACGTGTTGCCCATGATGGATTGGCGGGAGGGGGCGGTGGAGGGCATTGGATCATGCGTGGGATAACACCGAAAAAATTCAGTTATTTCTGCTCGAAAAAAATAAAATAAAAGCTTGTCATGGAAACCGGATTGAAACTTTATTTTGTGTGATTTTTTCTTGTTTGCTATTTTTTTTTTGCTGGTTTTGTTTCGCTTGATTTGGATTAGTTTTCGCTTGGATGCTCAACGCATTTACACCCGCCATAGGGCCATGTGTCACTGAGTGCCCCCCTCCCCCCATTTTTTTACTTCCGCCCAAGTTTGCCTTTCAACATGACGTATACGCCATGTTGCCGCAGAAAATAGAGCAAAATTACGCATTTAGTTAATCGAATCGAAACGGAGGCTTTTTCATAAGCACGAGTGTGTATATATATTGGCGATTGCCATAATGGGCAATAAAGCATACTCACGCTGCCTTTTCTATTCACTCTCGTTCATTCATCTATTTGTCTACACGGAAAAAATGAAGATTGATTTGACCTGGTGTCTTATAATTTAGTTATATTTTTATAGTTTAATCAAAAAGTATTGTTACAATTTTACAAGAAGGTATAATTTGTGTAATATGTGGGAATATATTCCATATTTTTGTTATTATAGGCACATCTTTTATAAAATCTGACTTGCAAAAAAATCGAAAACAATCAAGGAAAATGTAAAATTTATGTAATTATAAAACTGTGTTAAAATTTCTAAATAGTCAAAGTCTAAAAAAGAATGTATTTTCATAATAAAAATGTTTCACAAATGTTTCATAAAAAAGCTATTAAACATAAAAAAAAACCTTTTTACTGTGTAGTTCAATGAAGTGAGCAAATGACACATACACCACAAAATGTTTTATGGACAAACTGAGCCCTCGTTTCCCCTCCCCAAAAAAGCGTACACTCAAACACTCACTCGCCGTCACATTCACACTCAATCGCACACACACTCATTGATTCATTCGTTGACTTTGGCTGCTCCTTCGGCCCAACCACAAAATGCATTTCTAATTAAGTTAATTGCGGCAAATGCTAAACTTAAGTCACTAACCTAAATTAATAAAGGCGGTGGGGGGTGGGAAGGGTGAACAGATGAGGGGGGTGGTATTGCGTGTTTAGAAATCAGCCGGGGGCATAACTACAAGTTGCTCAAGCTGCGATTGCTCTACGTTTTCGTCCAGTACAAAAAACCAACTATTTGTTTGAATTAAAATATTTTAATTTTATAAAAATGTAAGATTACAATATTCAAAATATTATTATTTTTCCAGAATATTAAATAGCAATTTCGGAACCCTTAAAATTTGTTTATAACTTTTATTGGTATTATACATTGGGTATAAATAAAAACAGTTGTCTTGATCGAACTTGTATAAATTTTATAAAAACTTAGAATGTATGGCTGATAAACTAAAAATAAGATTTTTTTAAACAATTTATTTTTGTTTTTAAGAATATGCAATTTTACTTAATTTTTTCATTGTCCAAAATAATAAAAGTTTCTAAATGTACTATAAATGTTTAAAAACTTTTGATTGACTAAAATAATATTTATTAAAATAAACTACTACTCTACTAAGAAGTGCATTCATAAGCTTAGTTATTTACGGATAGTTTTGCTTTCGCTGTTCTTTTTTCCATTTAATAAATGTTTTTCGTCCTTGTTGTTGTATATGTAGTTGTGTTTATGTTTGTTGTTTATGGAAACATTTGCCGCCGGCTGTCGCTTCATTTCACACAAACACCATTACACACACACATGAGCGGGCAGGAGCGGAAGCGGAAGTGAGCAGCGCGTGCGAAGGAGTGAGAGGAAGGGGAAAGGAAGAGGACAAACCGCCATTGCCTCCCGTGGTGTCAACTCCCCGCTTTCGATTCAATTCAATTCAATTTAATTCCAGCGAGTTGAGCCGCGTTTGGTTTGGTTTATTGTTCCACTTTCATGTCAAAGTTATTGTAATTGTGTTAAGGCATTTCCCGTGTATATCCTTCACACATATACATAAACATATCCTACATGTACGGCGAAAAAAAGTAACGTTGGTCTATAAATAAAAATGTATGCGGTGTAATGAGGAGTGGGAAAGTGGGGCGACACTTGTTTGACTTTGCTTCCCCATTCTAACGCCCTCTTTCACTCGAAGCTCGCTCTCTCTTTCACACCTCCTGAGCGCCTCTCTTTCACACATTCTCTGTTGTTATCCTGCTTTCTCTAACTCGAGCAGAAGTGAAAAAGCTTATGTTTTTTGCCTTAGTTGTTCCTTTTGGAGCTGTTCTGCTCTCATCCCTATTTCTTTGTTTTTCTTCTCTATGCAGGGAAAGAAAATGTCATGAAAATCTCTAGGGATCCTAAATAATTTAAAAAGGCACCTTAAGAATTTAACTTCTGCATTAATAAAGAGATATTGGGTACTGCTAAGTATTTAAAAGTAATTTTATTTTGATTATAATTATAGTAATATTAAAATTGTACATAGTTTTATCTTTAAGAATAGTTTTTCTGCCAATTATATGAAACGGTTTTTTATTGTACCAAAAATAAGTTTTTACTAAATTTAGGAAAATTAAAGAGTTTGTCTTGTTGAAATTTCTTTAGAAACAGCAATAAATTTTAAGTTTAAAAACTAAAAGTAATTTATTAAAAGTACAGTATCTTTGTATCTTTCTGTGACAATATATTTCAAAAAACCCGCCTAAAATAATCAAGTGTTTTTTTCTTAGTGGATTTTTATATGTAAAAGTGTGTGTACAAATAACAAAGGGATACAACAAAAACAAATCCAACAGAAAGTTTTGACACTTTTATACTTGCCTCTTGGCAAGCGAGCGACCCGAGACCCACCCAACTTCTCACCGCCCCTTAACAGCCCGCAACCCATTTTCCACACTTTTCCCACACCACCCACATTTTCTCACCCACTCTTTGGGTGTTTAATGGAGCCTGGCGCGGTTTTATGCTTTGAAAAGTCGAGCACACACAAGTGCTTCCCTCTCTTTCTACTTCCTTGGCTGTTTTATATGAGTTTGTGCCTGGGAAATGGGTCTATTTGGGCTAATGTTATCGTTACTTATGATATCCATAACAGATTATGGCAGCAAGTCTAAAGTTTCGCTTAAATAGCTCCACAAATCTGAATAACTAATAAGGTTTTTGGTTGATTCTCAGCGATTAAATATTTGTTGGATATAACCAATATATTTAATACAAACTTATGAAAATAAAAAATTATAGTATTTTATATGATACAAAAGTAAGCAAATTATTGAATTTAGTTTACTTTTACAAGTAGGTAAAATAAATATTTATATATCTACAAGTAAGTACACCTAAAAATTTTTATTAATATTTTTTAAAGTTAAATTATAATTGTTGATTAAATATGAGGTTATACACAAGGTTATCCTTAATGAACAATTAAGATGATAATAAATTATTATAAATATCATTACATATGTTTAATAGTCAAATCATTCAATCAAAATGGTGTCGAAATAATCAACCTAATGTTATTGTGTACTAATTACAAGATTCTTGAGTAAATTAAAATGATTGTTTAATTCCCATACTCAAAATGAACCCTTGCTTTATCCTTTCCGAACTTTTAAACACCATTCACTGACCCCTTTGTGTTGTATTTCTCGCATGTTTATCACAAATTATAAATCAAAATTGTCATTCAGTGTAAATTGGTTGCCCGCTAAAGTCCTCTGAAGCCACCGACCCACCAACCGCGCCCCTTTTTCCACCCACTTATGCAAAGCAAGTCACCCACCCACCACCCTCTGTCACCAATAGCCACCCACCACCACCCCTCCACACACACTCGCACACACACACACACACATACACTTATCTGAAGAACAAACAGCAATTCCGAAATGAATTTCATTTTACAAATATATTAACAACTTTTGCGCAACAACAAAACAAAAACAAAGAAAAAGAAAAAACATAAGAAAAAGAAAAGGAAGCCGAGCAACAATAACAACAGCAGAAAAGCACAGCCAACATATGGAAATGGAAAATGGAAAATACGACAAGAGGCGACGACGCAGCCTCAAACTCGAACACATTACATAAACGGTGGAAGCTTTATAAGTCGAACTTTCATAATTTTCCTTTATTTGAAAAAAATATTTAAGAAATATTGCAAGTTCTACTGAAAATACCTACCTCAATGAAATAAAAATAAATTTTACCAAGTAATAAATTGTGAAATGTGATGCAATCTTAGTTTCGTGGGATAGATTTCAACACCAGATTTTAAATATTAATGTAATACAAATACCTCATTGTATTTGAACCTTAGTTTCTTAATATAAAGTATTGCCCGATCGTCCATAAAGATTTAAGAGACGAATATATATTTTAAATATATCAAAAACTTTAATTTAAACAAAATAACGGAGGTTCCTTTGTAATTAATAAATTTTTCGCATGTAAAATATGTAAATAAATAAATATATATATTTTATTTTAAATAAGTTTAAATTAAAACTCGACAATTTATTGCGGGCTCCACTGTAAATCGATGTGTGTTCCGGCAAGTGTGTGTGAGTTTGCACTTGTGGGGCAGGCAGCATTTATGCCCCCGAAGGCAGCGCTGTCGGCAGCAAAAACAAAAAAACAGAGAGGGGAAGAGGTACTAAAAAAAAGACGAAAAGCACAAAAAGCGTAAAGCGACGAAGCCAGCAGAGGCAACGGCTGCGACGTCGGCAGCGGCCGAGCGCCAGCAACAACAATCAATTGGCAATCTGTCCACTGAAAAAACAATTGCACAGACAACACACACACAGATACAAACACACACAGTTACTTCGGAGAGCACCGCGCTCTCTTAAGCGCTCAAAAGCAGTGTTGCCGTGCTGCAGGCGCAAGTGTATTGGTGTTGCCGTGCTGCACCACCACTCTCTCTGCACTTGAGCATGAGAGAGATGGAGCAGCCGTCTCGCTCTCTTGCTCGCTCAGCATAACAAAAAGCCAATTTTGTTACTTAAATGTTTACGCTTGTGTTTATCTTTTGTATTCGGTTTCTTATTAGGTTCTCATCGTTTAACAATTTGAGATATGATGGTGTTTGTGTGTATTTTGATTTGTGTGGGGAGCTGCTAAAAGAGAGAGAGCGAACGAGAATGAGTGAAAGAGAAGGAGAGATGGGGTCAGTGCGATGTTGTTGTTGTTGATTTTTTTTCGGGGGGCTTTTGCTAATGAGTGTGATTTAGACTTGTCGAGCTGGTTTATTATTTTGCGGTGTTTGCGCTCTTGTTGTTGTTGTTACTGTTTGTTGTTCTCTTTTTTTTCTTTTCTCGCTCTTGTTGTTGTTTTGTGCGCGTTGGTGTGCGCTTTTGTGTTTTCTTGTTGTTGTTGTTTTTGTATTGCCCTCTTTGGGAGCAATGTTGTTGTTGCTGTCGGTGGCCACTCTGCGGTTTTTTGTTATTTAGATTAAATAGTTTTGACAGCTCGCCCAGATTGTTGTTGCAGTGCAATGAGCAGGGCAAAAATTGTTGCACACCTTCTATAAATGTGTAATTAAATAACTGAAATAAGTCTAGTTTTTTAACTCAATTATGAACATACCAATTTTTAAATTAATAAAGAAATTACATTTATTAAAATAATTGATATAATGTTATCATTTTGCATTTGAAATTAAACAAAATTTGTGACTTTTCTTTAAAAAATTATTATGCAAAATTTAAAAATATATGTACGTACAATTAAATTTTATTTTAATTTTATCATTTTTTGAAATAATTGCAATTTTTGTAGATAAATTCGTTTATAGTAAAATGTTGCATTTCGAAAAATGTTTTAACTTCATATGTACGATACTATACAAATTTATTAAGCGGCTGTAAAAAATTATTTTTTATATCGTTTGTTAAATATGGCCCTACAACCATGATAAATGAATAAAAACAAACCCATAAATTTTCAAACATTTAGTGTAATTTTTAATACCGTTACCGCAACATTATCAACGATCTTAAATCGGTGAACGACTTTTTATATCGATTCTTGAAAAATGATCGCCGATTAATCAACCATAAAAATCGAATATTTTCTGACTTTTATGGCCCATCAATTTGGGGCAAGAATTATATGTTAAAATACCAAAAATGTCCCATTAGCATTTAAAAATAAATAATAATATCGTATCAATTAATTTAGCACACCCTCTCTTTCTTTCTCACTCTCTTTGGCGGCAAACAATTATCGTATAAAATTAAAACGCAGAAAAGCAAGAAATAAACAAAAGCACAGACAAAAGCAAAGGCAAACAAACACAGCACAAATATTAAAGTCAATTTGCGAAATGAGAACGCTGCGAATGTTTCGCCTTTGGATTTGATATGTTAATGTATGTGTGCCCACTCCGCCCCTGCTCCCACCCTCTCTCTTTCTCCACTTCGAGTTTATCTGTGTAAGCTCTGTGTGAAAACATGGCCCCAGCGCTTTGCGGTCGAACGGTGCTCGATTGCGGGGGCGGAGGGGGCTCTCCAGAGAGGGGGTCAGCATATCAAGCCTGAAGCACAAACTTCATGAGAGCACTGGAAATAACAGGTATTACCTGGAAAATTCGATAATAAAATATTTAATATGTAAATATAAATAATTAAATAAAAATATAACTAAAGTATAACAAATTTCCATAAATTCTCTTTACATTTTCGATATCAAGGTGGTTAGTTTTAATTGAAAGTAATAATAATTTTTAAAGGCATAAAGTTAGTTAATTGTGTACATTTTAAGCTTCCGTTTTTAAAACCATATAATTGACTGCTTATTACGTTTGCAGAAGTTTTAAATTAAACAATTAATAAAATACTAACTAATTTATATATTGTTATGCCACATAATCGTTTTCAGTGTTTACTGGGAGCTAAACACTCGACACTCGCACATACAGTGGTTCACACATTTCAAATTGTGGATTGCGGGTCGTCAGTTTTCGAGGGATTAAGCATATATAGCATATAGCATCGCATCGGATATAGCATGAAGCATAACAACAACAACATCCAAAAGCAAATGCTGTAGAAAAATACGTCAACACAGGGCTGCCTCTGCCGATGCCTCTGTTGACGTCGAAGTCGGCAGCTGACCAAAAGCCAGGCGAAAACAACAAAAGCAATAACCAAAGGCAATGCGAACACTTAGTTGTTGTTGCTGTGGGGTGAAGTGGGGGCACAAGGTAGCATGCAAAAAGTAATTGGGAGCACAAAGAGCAAAACGAGAGCGTTGGCAGAGGCAGCGATGTCGGCAGCGACGTCCGCAGAGGCAGCGGGCGCAAGGTGGCGCAACGCAACAAGTTCGATGCAACCTGCTCTCTCTATCAACTCGTGTTTCTCCATCTCTTTCATCTGGCCCCTTTCTGTCTCTTTCACTTGGCTCCCGCTCTCTCTCTCTCCCTCTCTTTGTCGATTTGGGTTTGTTTGCGTTTGTTGGATTGTCAGTTTAGTGGGAGCGAGAGCAATTGGGGGTCACACTGTGGGTGGGTGGGAGAGGGATGGAAAGGAGGTGTAAGAGTAGCGAGATGGAGGAAGGGGCATAGCACCAACATACTGTCAGTCATTATTTAGCGTGCAATGTGGCAGTGAAGTTCACTGAAAACAATTACTAAATTTGTTTAATAAACTTACCTATTATGATTGTTTCTTAATAGCCGCTTAAGCAATTATAGCTGACTTCTGATATATTAGGCACTTTTTGACGCTAGAAAGTAGGCAACGTTATTGTTATATTGATTGAAAGCAATGCCTTTTTTTATAATAATGCTTATTAAACAAATCTAAATAATAATAACTAAAAGTTATGGACTACGTTTAATAATATATTTAAAAAAATATTATTGTTCAATTGAAACAAAAATTAATTGAATTATTTAATATGAGTTATAAAATGTTAGTCAATTGACATTATAATGAATTAGTAATATTATTACAAAATTGTTAAGATTTGTTATGGTATGGATTCTAGTTTTAAAAGACTTTGGTGAGATTTAAACTAGATAAACCATTTAATTGATCTTATAAAATATCTTAGTTGTTATTCCAGTGTAACGAGTAGTGAGGTCCGGGGCGCTGAGGTGGGGGTGGGATGTAAAAGCTTCGTGTGGCCATCGTCGCTCGTTGTCTCCGCTTTTTGTCGGCGTGTTAGTGTGCGTGCGCTTGTGTGTGAAACATATTGAGCAAACAAGTTCGCAGCTTCTGAGCGAGCAGCGCTGCCGCCGAGTGGGTGGTGGGTGGCGAGGGGGGCTGGGTACACGAGAGTGAGAGAGGAGCAGAGGGAGACTGCTGCCCGTCATCGGAAGTCAATGTAACAACAAACATGCAAACACAACCTGCCCCTCCCCCTTAGCCAACCATCTCCCCCTTTCCCCACCAATAAACTTTTATTACTCTGCGTGTATGTGTGTTTTGAAGTCGCCCTTTGTGTGCGTGTGTGTGAGTGCGCTCTCGTGTGGAGTTATTTAAGCTCTCTTATTATTTCATTTGTCGCTTTTAGCTTTTGTCTTTCGTGCTGGCTTTGCTTTTGTGTTTGTTGTTATCGTTGTTGCTTGCCTCACTGGGTGGCAGCAACAACAAAAATATGCGGGACAACAACAACAGCAACAAACACAGCGAGAGCTACAAAAATGTGGTAATGTGCGAAAGGACTTTCGTCATGCTCGTCGACTGCGTTGCGTTTGCGCTTGATTGTTACACAAATACGCTTTTCAGAAAATTGGGTATTTTAAATATTCCATAAGTTAAAATATGATTTTATATTTACTTAACCTATAAGTGTTATAGAAAGCTAAAAACTGCATCTTTGTAAATTAATATTAAATGTCCCTGACAAAGGGACTTCAATATTTAGAACCGTTTTAAACAATATTTTATTTTAAGAAAACTTATTTTTGACGGCGATGTCTTATGCAGTTAAATTATATATTTCTTAATTTATAATGACAGTTAAAAATTCGATCCAAAAAATACAAATTAAGAAAAAATAAAATTAAAACAAGATTCAGACGTAATGCTTGGACATTTGGGAATATGGAAAAGAATATTTCAAATCAGTTACATGTTTTTAAGGTACACAAAAGTTTAATAACTTTGTAAAATGTCAGAAAAATCTGTGGTGATCTCTAGTGACAATATTATATTGGTATCAGAAAGTTTGTCAAGTTTGTGGGCTGTATTTGGGTGGTTCTTAAATATCTTATTATATGTATATTAGGGTGAAAAATAATTTATTACTTAGAACTTAAATAGAGTTTTTAAAGTATCAAGGAAAATATATATGCAATATGTTTTTGTAAGAGTATTTTAAACTGCGGTAGCCCTAACCTTTTTTTTGTTGTCGTTGCTTGTGAATTTGATTTTGCTTAAAAGTGTTTTCCTTTTTATTTTGTGCCCACCATGGAATGCGGGGGATATGGTGGATGATGGTGGGTGGGGGAAATGGATCCCCCGATGTGGGGATAGGTGGAGTTCAAAATGGGCAAATGGCAGCTCTGCGGCTGCTGCGTTTGTTTTGTTTTGCCCTGTTTGCTTTGAGATTTGCTTTGCTTCACTTTGCGTTGCTTTTGCTTTTTCTCGGCTTCGCTCTCCACCGTAGTTATTGTATTTATTGTTGTTGTTGCAAGCCGGTGGTTGGCCTGTGGACAATTCGGCTTTTGTACACAGGGCGTATGAGTGATGCGCAGCGAGGGTTCTGCGGGGAATTCACTGAAAAATGGGGGGGCACTTTCAATGGGGCCTTGACTTGGGGGAATTGCGCAAATATTTGGATTGAAATGTGATTTATTGTGACAAGTGTTTGGCTTAAATAACACGATCAACCATTTTTTGAATGCTTAATTGTGCTGCAATGAAAGCGGGAAGCCCGAAAATTGCGGTAAGGAGGAATGGAAAGCAATTTAAATTAAGATTATCCGATACGGCTCATAAAATTCCAGGACATAAGGAAGGAGTGAACCCATCACTTCAACCAAATTATTCGCAGTGCTCATTGAATTGATTTCCCCAGGGATATGGTATTTTAAGCAGTTTGCACTTATTGAATCATGATTGAATTTATTAAAATATGTTAATTGTGTACATTAACATTAATGGGTAATTTAATTTGTTTCTAAATTGTCGGTCTGATATAATGTTCAATTTATCAAAAAATGTATTTGCTTTAAAAAATGAATTAATTGAAAAGTTACTTTATTTTATTAAACCGTAGTGAAAATTTCAAATTTTAAATTGCAATGCTCTTAAATAAAGTTTATATTTATTGTTATACAATGTCTATCTTACAATAAAATTAGTTTCTGACATACTAAAATAATTAAATAACCTTTTATAAAAAAATAAAAATTAAAAACATTATTACTTATTATTCATGATTTAATATTTATATACTGCGACATTTTTATCAATTATTTGGTTCTTCTTTAAAAATTCCCTTTGAAACTTCCATTAAACATGCTAATTCTGTATTTGAAATAAAGTATTCCTGACAATTTCATCCACTCAAACATCCCAAATTGTCTTTTTCTTACCCACAAAAATCAGGTGTGATGCGGTATGTAATACACCCCGAAAATCTGATACACCATCACCCCCCCAAACCTGACCAAAATTTCAATCCCTCAGAAGAGGCTTTTGCCGATTTTAGTAGCCTGCTTCTACAACAACCTTCTGCCTGATTTTCCCCCATTAGGCTAACCCACAAAAATCTGTCAGATACCGCAAAAGCAACCGAAAAAAGGAAGAGCTAAGGGGGGAAAAGCGGAAAACGGATGGCAAGGGAAAAACGGTTAGGAAAAGAGCTTTTCACGTATTGTTAACGCATTTTATCACCAACGCGTGGCTGATTGGATTCTCCCATCGAGTGGGTGGTTCGGTGGCTTACATGGGTGGTGGGTGAAAGGGGGGCTTCTACAAAGGGCTGAAGTTGAATGGAAATTTTCTCCTCAACCGAATGAAACGGAATCATTTCGGTTGCTATTTTTGTTTTGTCATTCTCCAACTGTGTTTCGCGTCACTTTTGGATGGGAACAATAAAGAAATGGGGGGAAAGCAGAGGAATGAGGAATGTAACATTTTCGGTAGGGGGTGTTATAGCCATCTCTCGACGACTATGCAAAAGTACAGCTCTTGAGTTGCTCCAAAAGCGCAGCAATTCGCTGCTGCAATTCGCTCTCCATCGCTATATATCTCAGCGATTTACTCTCTGGCTGATTAACAGGTTTTTAAACAGGTCTCTCGGGTCCATCGTACCCCTATCTTAACCCCTTAACCCCCTAACGCCCCCTCGATATATCAGGCTCTCTGTTTTGGTTGCTGGGCAAGATCCGCACGCCGATATTGTTCACACATTTGAGCCGATCCGAAGTAAGCTGATTTTAACCGAACCGAGCTGAGCTGCTTTTTTTTTTGGCTTTGTTTTTTTTGTGTTTACTTTGATATTTATCTCAGCCGAAGCGCAGAGAGTTGCATTGTCTTAATTTGTTTGTTTTATTTAACAGCGGTTATTGGCGGCAGCTCAAGGGGAATTTGGAGCAAAATGGTTGACTTCTCAAAGGTATTGGCCAAGATTATGGTGTATTATAACTTAAAAATAAGTTAAATGGATAGATATTGAAATGATATTTTAGCTGCTTGGATCAATTTATTTGTAACCAAATATCAATCAAAGAAATAAACTTAGAATGACTTTATTTTAACTTAAAAACAACATTTTTAAAATCTATTTTTTTAGTGTTAATTGCAAAAACAATGATGAAACATTATAGAAAGCAAAACGCTTCTTACAAATAATTTTTACTAAATTTTTGTTTTACTTTTCATAATTTTTAGCCCGTAAACGTTGTTTTCCAATAAATTTACAGCTTATACAGTTTCGACTTTACAATCCAATATTTGAGACACGTTTAATGTCTGTATTGGCTATCAATGGTTATTTAGCTTTTTAGTAATATGTTTAATTAGTATTCCAAAGTTTTTTTTTATATTCCTTTACTTTTTTTCATCAAAACGGTTCATACAACTTTGATTTGTTTAACGTATATCGCTTGAGACTGGTTTGTGTGATCTGATGCCACCGACAAATTGTCAATGATCTTGGCTATCTGTCTTCGTCTCGTTTTGGCAGTCTCTTCCCCCCGCGAGCCCCCTCTGTCCACCCCAGGTTTCTTCTCATTTTGCCATAATTGGCAGCCACGCGTCTTCGCATTTTCGCTTGGCCGTGTAAATTTGCGGAATGCCTTTGAGGGGTTTCGAAGAGGTGGGGGGAATCGGGGGGTTTTCAAGAAGCCAGAGTTGCCAGCTTTAATCAGTGTTGACATTAATTTTCACTGGCAATGCGGTGGTTCCCTTTTTTTTTGAGTTTTCTGCCCATTGCTCAGTCTCAGTTTCTATATAATATGGAAGATTATCCACTTAAAATTTGTCATCGCTCGCGACGGAGTGACAATTGTCTTCAATTCGCTGTAAATCATTCGAAACGATGGCAGCGCGTGTTTTGACAGCCCAACGAATGCTTAATAATATTTAACAATAATTGTCTGAAATTGACTCATAAATTATATCCAACGAGACAAGAGACGCGCTCACTTCAGGGACAGTCGTTTTATGCTCTTTTTTATTATTTCGCTGCCCATTTAGCTGCCTTTTATCTGGCCAACTGCATCTGCAAATTAAACAGATTAAGGAACCACTGTCGGTTCTTTCATTATTTCAGTCCCAGTCTGGGAACTCTCCCCTCGTCTTTATTCTTCGCTGTCAAGCCGTTGACAGAGTGCTGACATTTTGTATTCCGATTCCGATCCAGATTTCAATAGCTATCGCTGATTGATGAAAGCTGCTCTGAAGATTGATCATCCTGTGGAGCGATTTCGGTCTAGACCCTCGGCAAATCGATCAATCAGAGTGCCGAGTCGATAACTGCGATTGCCTTTTGATCGTTCCTTATAGAGTGTGTCATTAAAAAGTTTTTAAAAATAGCCAAATTATCAGGGCTATCACATAATTCTTAAGCAAGTCATAAATTATAATCTAGATGTCTAGAGTGGAAATATATTCAGCATTAAAAAGAATAATATTAGAAATTAATTTATTGCTTATTACAATCGTTTTTTAATTTTTGGCGTGAAATAAATAAGTGTGTCTAGTTCATAAAATTAAAAAAATATTAATTCGAAAGATAAATCAAAATATAGTACATAAAACTAGGTGATTTTTTAAGCCAATACTTATTTTTTATATTTTCTGGTTTGCCCAATTTTATAAACAACGCTTAAAATAAATTGGTTCAACTAGTTTTCTTTACTTTCTAACAGCTGTATATCGGAATATTTTCTAGTGCTTATTTTTGTTTTTTTTTATCCTTAAGCTATCCATAGTATTGTAATAACATTTTTTTTTAGTATAGAAACAAACTTATAAAATTACAATGACCAGATAGTTAATAAAATACTACTAAATACTAATACTACCATTGATTCACCGAGCAAAAACAAAATTATTTGATGTAAAATTCCCAGCTGCACTTTGATCCTTAACAACCTTTGATATTTCACTCCACAAAATTAATTTACCGCGTGCTGGATATAAATTTTCCGCCAAATGTGCGAGACAAACAATAGCGAAAAGTTGGCAGAATAATCAATTACAGCAAAAGGCAGCAAAAACAACATGTGGAAGACACACACGTCAGGCCAAAGCCAAAACAAATATTTATCACAAAATGAGAATCCACGGCGACGGAAACAACCGCAACAATGTTAATTTAGAATACTTAAGCGTAAATTTGGTGATTATCAGCAAAGCGCCGCTTGCGTAGAAATGCAAATCAAGAGCGGATGTGGAATTATTTAGGGGAAACCGTGACAGCAACGCGCTGAAAAACTGGCGACAGAACAGCGTCAAGATGTCGATTAGTGAAATGTAAACACCTCGCGGTCAGGGCATTTGCATATGCCTATACGTAAGAGTATCATTCAAATGTATACCAGGCATATTCTCATACATATCTACGACTTCGCATTTGGATTTATGTGTTTATTTTTTCGAAATGCATTTTTAATATTTGTTTCCTCAATATAAGTAGATGGTCAGGGAAACGACTAGCTAATAACTTATAATTTTAAATTTTTTGCTTTTATAAAACTTATTAATAGCTTAACGTTCTATCGATAATACACTGAAATAAGAAATCATAATATTTAAGAAAATATTAAAGTTTGGCTTAATTGTGTAAGCTGTATATATCTAATTATGGATAGTAATAAAAATCAATTTTATTGGGACTTTAAAAGAAAGGTTTATAAATAATACACCATATTTAATGAATATATAATTTAAGGTATAAATTTAATTAGCTTATTAATTAATGGATATATAACACAACAACAAAATATATTTTTATAAGTTAAAAATCTAATGCAAATATTATTAAAATTTCAA
The DNA here is from genome assembly GCA_018153365.1 of Drosophila fuyamai. Lineage (NCBI taxonomy): Eukaryota > Metazoa > Arthropoda > Insecta > Diptera > Drosophilidae > Drosophila > Drosophila fuyamai. The sequence continues at coordinate 10,912,214 of JAECXW010000155.1, forward strand.
ATACCTGATCTCAAGCTAATAAATCACAAAGGTAGCCCTATCCACCTTGTTTTAAATAATGGGTATCGAAATTCAAACCGAAAACTGCCTCTCCATGGAAATGAGTTGTGGTCAAAAGGTCAGACAGTTTATCGGGCATTAGTTTCGGCTACTTGGGCTACTGCCATGCCCAACTGCATAAAATATTCAAAATTTTAATTAAGCAGCGTGAAATTTATGAACAGATGGCCGGCGCTCATAACTTGCTGACCAGATAAATACACACATATATATATATATATATCTTCGTATTCAGATATGCCGGGTATTTGTGTTTGGATATATGTTAATGCGGTCAGTACTAAATCATAATTTGTCAACAATTTCGTTTATGCAAAATAATTTGGCTTTGTTTGAGATTTGTATTGTTGTTTGTTGTGGGTTGTTCAAAGTTATTTTTTTTCTGGTTTTGCTTTGGAATCCGCTCCACTCTCTTCCCTTCAAATTGCATTATTGTTCGTTTTCCATTTGGCTGACTGTGGGTTTTTTGTTGGTAGTATTTTTTCGTGCTTTTGCACTTGTCAAATTTATAAATTGTATCTGTCAGATACGCGCTCATTAGCATCGGGAACTCATCCATTCAAGCCAAGAAGCTGGGGATTGGTGTATTCTGCATCTGATAGAAACTTTCCTTTGCCCTCGGGACGAACACACAATTTCTGTTGTTCTGACACATTTTTCTATCTTGTCAACACACAAACACACCGATACAGAATCGAGTTAATAATAAATGGCAACAACAACCCGGTAAAAATTATTTGGAACACGTCAAAATATTTCAATTCAAAAGAGAACTTTTTGGTCGTTTGTTTGTTTGACAATAAAGAACTAAAAATGATTTTCGGTTTTTCCATTTCCCTCTACGTTTGTGTATAAGTTTGACATTATTAATAAAGTGGCAGTTTAACAATTTCACAGTTCCTAAACAAATCATACAAAAATATAGACAAAGAGATGTAGATAGAATGAGGGAGACACCACCTTTGTGGTCTAAAAATATTAGAAATTTCGTTTGATTTCTGTGACAAATGCGTTCTATTTAGAGTTATGCCATGGATCATTTGCTATGCTTGTGCGGGGGCTGAGTTATAAAATGAATGAAGACCCGTTTATGTGATGGACAATTTTGGTCAAGAAATAAAATTGTGGTGGCTTAGCACTTCGCTCTGATTGATGGGAATAATGCTGCCTAAAATATGGACCTACTGAAGCTGAAAATTAAAAGAAACAACCTCTGAGAGCAATTTATTGTTTAATATTTTGGAAAACTCTTTGTTGATGTAATTATTTCGGAAAATAAATATTGATATAAAAAAAAACTATAAAAAATCTATAATTATTATGGATATATTTTTGAGATACTAGATTTATTTTAATGTTTTAATATGTTGGTATATGTTGGTTTTACTTAAGCTAAGTTAGATAAGGGCAAATAAATACATATATACACAATTATAATTATTTTTTTATAAGCATTTTTTAATTTTGTCAAAATTTAATTAAATTAAAATAGTAACTACTTTAAACTAACAACAAAAAATACTTATAATTCATCTACTTAAATTTTGAATTCAGTACAAGGTTTATATTCCATTTAAGGCCCCTTCGTAAGTTGAACATTTTGCCCACCCTTACTAATTTATTCATTGATTGCTACACGAGTTTCCCTGAGCTTAGCCGCCCCACCCCCTCACCCCCTCATCGCAACCGGTATTCAATAATCTCCAATTGTTTATTTGTGGACCTTGTTCCACATTATTGCACTCATCCAAACACACATTTTCCACTCATTCTACCGGCGAGAGAACTCAACTAAATCTGCGGCAAATACAATTCGAATCGAACCGAAAAATCTTTACGAAAAATTGCCCTCCAGGGTGAATATTTAAACGAGCTACAAAATATTTATTTATGCCCATTCCCTGTGTGTGCGTGTGTGTGTGTGTCAGTGTGTGTGTATGTGTCAGTGTGCTTTGGCATTCAAAGTCTAATTCATAATAGATTCATGTGCTGGGTGCTTTTGCTCTGGCATACGAGGCGTATAAGTAATAAGTTTTTATTTGGCACTTGGCTGCCAAACGATTTGTAGTTTTGTTGTTGCTGGCGTCATTTAATGGCTAACCAATACGATGTATCTGTGGAAGACAGACAGGCCATATAGCTGTATCTGTATCTCGGATCTGTATCTGTATCTATAGCCCGTGCACTGGTGTCTTGTATCTGGTAGCTGAGGTACATTTCTCTGTATCTGGCAATCTTTGTGCTAAAATTAATTTGTAGAAAAATGTGCGTGAGTTTTCCCTCAGCCACCACTCGCTTTTCCAACACCGCCCACCGCCCAACCGCCCCCCTTTTTCCTTTTGCGGCTGAGCGGGCAGGCAGCAAATTACGAGAAAATTAAATGTTGATTTAATTTTGAAAAGCAATTTTTCAAATTTAGCCACACCGACGAAGCAGCGAAGCAATTGACGTATGTATTTGATTGTATCTGTGACCGTTTGTATCTGTATTTGTATCTGTATCTGAGCATTTGCATTTGTTTACCGCCACCCCTTCACCCCCCGCACCCTTCCTCACCCTCGTCGACCTCCGTTTGAGTTACAATTTTTCCGTTGTTCGTTTTCGCACTTTGCACGTCGCGTTGTCGCATTGTTTTTGGGGTTCGTTGGCTGAACATTGGCTCTGAAATATAAATAATCGCTTATCGATATAATACCTTGAAAAGTTTTGGATTCCTATTAGAGGATTTAAGCAGTCATTTAAGTTTTAAAGGATGAGACAAGCTAGGCATTAAATAAAACTATCTTTATATTTTATTGAGTACTTATAAACTTAAAAAATATTTTATCAAAAACATTTGATTTAAAAATAATCATTGCTTAAATCTTTAAAAGAGTTCTTAAAAATGATATCTTGTAATGAGCTTTTATATTTACGAATTTAACGGATTGAAAAACGGTTAACTGATGATAAATGCATAATGTTCAGTACAAGTTTTTATTTATTTATAATATTTATTTTTGTTTATTGGTTTATTGTAACTATTAGAAATAAAGCTTTGAACATTTTTAAACTCGGTACGACAGACAACTTTAAAGTTATTGGGTCCATAAAATAATTAAGGAAGAATACTCTGTCCTAAAAAAAAAGATAAATGTCAAGCGTTTAAAGATATTTTTATCAAGCCCGTTAAAGCCGATACTAATTTAATTTAAGCTTTTTAGTGACCACCCACTTCTTGAATTAACAACAATCTCCACCAACAGGTTCTCCTTCCCCAAAAGCCACGCCCACCTGTTTCTCGTTGTTTGTCAGCGGCTGCGGCAAACAAAATTCAGCGGCACAATTCAAAGTCAAAGGCCGTAAAAGGTAAAACCAACTTTGGCTTGATCCATTGAACCCGTTGGTTCTTTAATCTTGAAAAGCCATAATTGAGGGGCTGACGAGGGGATGCGTGTGATAGCAACTGCTAATACCAATTAGTGTTTGACGTTAGGAGAAACTAGCAACGAGCTTCGAGCTAAAAAAAAGCGGCAGCCGAACAAAGATTTATGATCTCAGAGTCGGATGAGAAAATAGAATCAGATAGATGGAGATTGTGAGGGGAAAACAGGGAGTTTGACGGCTCGAAAAAGATATTTTTAGATAGCTAACTAGTTCTTCCCTATAGCAACATAAGGTTTTCGTAAAGGTTTACAAAAAGGTTCAATAAAAATTATAAGTACATTTTTTAACAAAATTTAGGAAATGTTTTGGCTTTTGTAAGATTTATATTGAAGTTCCTTGCAGTTTTTTATTTTTAGTACAGGAATTAAGAAAAATTATTGTGTAAAGTCTTAAAATAGGGAAACAATATTGATTGATATATACATATATATTTAAAATTATGTTACATATTTGTTTAAAAAAATCTGCTATTCTCTATTTAATTACCCATGACTTGATTCCACAAAATGACATAAACTAATTTCGTTAATGTCAGCACAAAATAAGTTTGCTTGAAGTTCAAGCCTTTGGGAAACTTTTTGCTTCGTTTCAGTTTTTTACCATACTTTGTGTTCGCTCTCGCTCCCTCGCGTGTGTATAGATTTTTATCAAGTTTGTTGTTCTGACAAATTAAACTCTTCTTGTTGAACCAAAAAAATTCTTCATTTTAATTTTTTGTTGTCCAGTTCGTTTTTGTTGCTTTTGCCTGGTGGAAGGTGTTTGAGGTTTTTTTTTCTTTGGTTTTTGTTGGGGCTTCGGCTTCTGGGTCATCGCTCTTAAAATATTTAAATATTTTTTCTTACATTTTTTTTTTTGGCGCGACGTTGTTGTTTGTGTTTCACCTGAAAGTTGTCTTTGAGGTTGGTTCTCGTTGCTGTTTTTATATTATTTTTTATTTTGTTGCTCGTACCTCATCACATAGAAGACAGAAAGTACAGCGAAAAAAAAAAAAACAGAAGGAAAAAGCAACAGCAATCCACACACATGGCATACAAGTCGCTGTGGTCGTTGATCCGGCGATGAGACAGCGAATCGGTGTTTTTAACTGATTTTGACAGCGCCATGGGGCGGCAGTTCCCACTTTTTTTTATTAGGGGGAGGAATTGTCGTGGTCTTCTATTTTTAAGCCGCGCTAAAGTGCGAAAGATAAACCACGGATTGTAGTTGTAAAGTAGGGGGAAAAGTAAGTGGAAAGATTGGGGCTTTGAGATGACGAATAAATCACAGTAGGCAAAGCTAAGTAGGTAAGCTGTTTGTATGCAAAAATATTTACTTAGTGGATTAAGTTCTTTAGGTCTAGACCAAATTAATTTACACTTTGGGTAAACAAATATGTGGAAAAGTAATAAATATGCAACACTCTCTTTGATAATTATTTTGAGTTAGGTATTTTAGTATTACAATATTGTGGAAACAAATATTTACCGAGTAAATTAAGTTTTTTAGGTGTTCAGCAAATTGATTTAGAACACTGTGCCTAAATAAATATGCGTAAAATATAAATACACAACGAATTGATAAATATTTTTTGTAACCATAATTTACTTAACTTAATTTGAAAATAAATAATTGTGTATTATTTTATGTCTACTGAATCATGATATTGAAACGAACGAGTTATTTATGAGTTGCTATAAATAGTTAACAATTTTAACATAATTTAATATGAAAAAAATGTTTTAAAATTGTACCTTTATAAACCATTATTTTTTAAAGAATATATTTTTGTGGATTATTGTTTACTTGCACAGATTTTTATAAAGAAAATACAATTATTTAAAATATATAAGAAAATTTCTGCAGACTTTTTTCCCTGCAAAAAAATACAGCTTGATACCCATTACAAAAATAGTGGCACTTGCGCTTTCAATTGATGCGGAAGCATTTTCCGATTCCTGGAAAAGCGATAAAGCGGCAGAATGTTGCAATTTCTTCGTTCCTGCGGCAGTCGCATACAGTAGTTTCTGTGGCATAGGCATAGGCATACTCATAGGTAGGGCTATAGTTATAGCCATATAGACATCGGCCCATCTGCCGCCGCTTGCCACATTCATCATTCTACGGCTGAGCGAGACAAGTGCGTGCCCAGTTCATTACGATGATGATGATGCTGCACTGATAAAAACTACACTGAAGAACGATCTCTTAGATCAGATTAAGAGTTTTATTTTTACCCTTTTTAGTAAAACATATACATATATTAAATAGTTCCCAAAGTCACACCAACCTATAGAAAGAAGTAAAATTTTACTGACAGTAAAAATTGTAATTTTCAAACCTCAAGAAAAACCATGTGTAACGAAACTCTATAATAAAAATTAAATCGAAATATTATGAATTTATTTCATAGCGATTATTTAAGGTAAATATTAATTTACCTGCTTCAAACTAGCGGTTAACTGAAGCGTAAAATGAGATTTTTCTCAGTGTATTTTAGTATAAGATGGGGGCGAAAAGTGCCGAGGACGAAGCTGATGGCGAGGAAGATGCTGCGGCAGTCTGGTGGTGATGCCTTGGCAACTACTTTGCACTTTGCCAGATACTTAACTCGCAGCTATTTACAAGTCATGCTTGCTGCGAATTCGCTTGACTGTGCACCAGGATCCCTCATCTTGCAGCCTGCAACCCCCCCTCCCCCTTCGCCTTTTTGGGCAGATGAAATCTGTGCATCTTGCACCTATTTATATTCGCATTTATAAATAAAATGCGATGCGAACGAGTTGTTGCCGTTGTAATAAATATTCCTGCACACAGTGCGACAAACGAAACGAGCCAAAAGGGGCGGGGGGGAATCTGATGGGTACATATATTTATATTTAGCCAATTTTCAACGCTTGTTGACAAAACTGTCAACAAAATGCAATGCAAAGCGTAATAAAATTGTACAAGATGTTTCGATGAGCAGAAAGAAGGAAAACGGGAAAAGGGTGCACAGAAGTTGGGGGAAGATAGACAGCTAAACAAAGTTGCAGTGTGTGACAGAAGCGAAGCGAGCAATTGTCACATTACGTATACGCCGCGGGAGCAGACACTGCGGCACACAAAGCGACAGATACATCTGCACACGCAGATACATTTACATTTACAGATACAGATACAGCGACTCAGACAGCACGAGCCAAGAACATATGTTCGAGGAGATGTTAGCACGGCAAACGAATGAAAATGTCAGCTTAACATGGAGACAGCACCGAGTTGATGAGCAGAAATTCACATTTCACGATACAGCTTCTGGGAAGGCTAAATTATTTATAAAGGATTTTAAGTGAAGAGTTTTCATACAAAGAATTCAAAAACTTCACTGAGGAACACACCTCGGAAAAGTGTTTTTATCAAAATGTAAAATTTAAATTTGAAATACTCATTCCTTCATTTATGATTTATTAACTTTTGTTTTTTTGGTTAAGGGAATTTCTTAATTATTGTTTTTTTTATTTATTTTATTGCTGAATTGTTAAACGAAAATACTTGGCTTCTCATAACGCTTATCCATGACCTAATTCAACTTCAGTTTTCATCCCTCCAATATATTTTGTTTGGCAACCAATGATCGCTCATCGGCTTATATCGCTCAACAAAAAATCTGCATATATGCACGGTGAACTCTCATTAGCTCCAATCGATCACCTGATGAGATACTCAGGCAAACATTCCCCATCCCGCACCACTCGATTTTAACCCAATTTTTTTCATTTGCCCCAAAACCCCAGAAAGATCGCGCAGCGGATACATTATAAACAATTATTTATTATTCAAAGCTCTGGCAACCACTTGACACATTAGACCAAGATGATCAGTCACCTTGGTAGAAGGCCTCCCCCACCCGATATTCCGATCATCGGCCCCTCAAAAAGATCAGCACGAGGCACTGAGAGTTGTGTTCAACCGAAAAAAGTTCAACTTGGCTAATAAATTTTGTGTGTATGTTGCTTTTTGTTGCTGGCCCGCTCTTGGCCATAAATAAAATCTACAAATATTTGACTGAGGCGGCGATGGTCGAGAGCGAGCTCATAAATCTGTAAATAAATTAAATAAATTCTTGAAAAATATCAAAACGTATCAATAAAAATGCTCAACAAGTTTTCGACTGCCGCTGTTGCTGTCGCAAGAAGAAAACTGAAATTTACATTTGAATATACTCAAAAAAAAATGTAGAAACAATTAAAAAAGCAATTGTGATATAAATATAATTATTACCTCTGATTATAAATAAGGATACATTTTTAGGAGAGTTCCATTAAATGAAATAGTACAATAGTACAATCATATTTATCATTTATAACATTATTATTTAGTACACAATAATTATTAATATTTGTATGCACAAATATTTAAAACTTAATAACAGATTATCATTTCAATTAATCTAATAATTATGTGGATATTATAAAAAAGTGATTTTCTACATAATTAAGTTCCCATTAATTTTTGATTAATAAAGAAGAACCTCCAATACATTGGTTTTATTATATCCTAGCGTTACAAATAGAAGAGCAAAATGGGTGATATTTTTTTCAGTGTACGGCAGCGCAGTGGACGTCGGCAGAGGCGGGGGCAGTGCGGTCGGCAGCGGCGTTGCGTCGCTAATTTGGCGTGTTAATTGCGAGCGACGAGCCGAGGCCGCTGTCGAACCGAACCGAACTGAGCCGAAGCGTGGTCATCCGAAGATCGTATCGCCCTCTCTCTCTAGCGGGCTCTACCGGTCTCTTTCTCGCGACCCCCACCATAATGTGGGGTCCCATAAATTTGATGTGTTTTGTAGCAGAACGAAACGTTTAAGCCGCAAAATGACAAACAACGAATTAACAAATTAATAAATAATTTTTTTCCTTAGCTAAATATTTAAAACGCCGGGGCGTTGTCGTTGTTTCGAGATATAGTATCTGAATCTATGGATCTATAACTAATGTGGCGCATAAATTTTCGACACTTGCCACACGACCACGCCCCCCGAACGGCGGCAGCTGCCCACCTTTTTTCTGTGGCCGTTGCTGCATATTAATTAAAAACTGAATAAAAGTGTTGGCGGTTAGGTGGCGTTTAATTGCCGTAGTAGGGGGCGTGACCAAACAATGATCGCAACAAGTTGTTGACAGGTACCCCTCTTGTATTTTTTTTTTGCCTGCCACATCAAATCGATTTGCAGCGCCTGATGGCTTAAATTAGCCAAGGCAAGGCAGCCGCATTTAACCAGAAGAAGCCATCAAAATACTTTGTCGTGGATAACTTCCCAGTGGGGAATACACAAAATTCCATAGCGTGAAGGATTGATCGATATGACGGATTTTGCTGCAGTAAATTTCGGATTACTGTGCTCGAAGGAGCGGTAGAAGAAGATTATGTTCAAACAATTTCATGGCCTCCTTATGGTAAGCCTAATAAAAGTCAGGTTTTGATTTATTTACCATTCGACGCTCTTTTAAATGTGTTATATTGAAATGAAATACCCAAAATGACTGCACCAATTTGGCATTTAACATTTATAGTTCTATTTATCTTGTTTATCCTTTTTAAATTTGATTTGATTCAGACATTTAGTGTTGCTTTAATTCGAGGTATGTGTGTTATTTTGATTATTCCGACCAAGAACCACTTACTTAAACATATTTGATTTCCATTTATTGATGGTTTTGCTGGTCATTATTGTTGCGAAATTTATTTGGTTTCCATAGTTATCAATAAAATTCATAATTAATCTTATCTAGAATATAGATTGATACATTTGAATTGCAAATTAATAATTTCAGATAAAATAAAATGAATTTATATTTGTATGCTATTTATAGACTTATCTTGCCCTAATTTCTGCAAGATCTAAATGTTTAATTTGTTATAGTTAGGTTTTAATATAGTCTAAAGCACTTTCAGGAATGTGACATACGGTATTTAGTCATTCGATTCGCATATAACAAATCATTTATTACTGAACTTACAATAAGCTTTTTGTTTTGGCAATTAAAATAGTTAAAATAGCTGCAAACACCTCCGAGAATTTGCTCCCCTCTGACGTTACCACTTGACCAATTTATTTTGGAAATTCCCTTATTTGTTTACCCACGTATAAAATGCGTTTCACGTTTGAATTATTTATAATTTCCTCAACAAATTATGAAAGTATCATGGAAAAAATAACATTTAAAATCTAATGAAAAAATGCTCTCTTCCACTTGCTATTTGGCAAATAGTTTATGTTTCCATATTTGCATTGTTCTTGTTGATTTTTCGCTCGTCAGCAAAAAGTACACCGTATAGAATTCTATATGTACTTAGCTGTGTATTGAATTTTATGTGGATATGGCATATGTACTATTTATATTTATATGTGCGTTGCATGCAACACTTTAGCACTGGCAGAGGGAAAAAGTAGTTCATTGAATGTTTTCAACTTGATTTTTATTTGGTGGCCGCTTAAATGATTTATACACAAACACAGAACCCGAACCGAAACACCAAGCGGAATGGGATATACGAGTTTATATGTATATACAAATATATATGTTATTTGGGGTGTGCATATAGATGGTCGTTCAATTGGCGCAAGATACAGATATAACCGATGTACAATATATTGATTGCACATATATACACAATAGCCCAAACTACACACACTATTTATATATATATTTATATATGTATATATGTTTTGGGTGTACAATGAACATCTATATGCTCGTATATCTGGCGTATCTGTGCACTCTTGTATCGGGCCACATTTTGCGGCTAATAATAACTTTAAAAACGAACTATTTTGTTGCCTTTAGAGATTGCCCGTGGTTGTTGTTGTTTGCTCTGTGGCTTTTAATATGATTATTGCATTTCGAGTGTATAGTTGTTGCTGCTGTATTGCGCCGTGTGCTTTGATATTTTATTGAAAAGCGGCAGCCAAAAAAAAAATAAAAACACACTGTTTGTATTAAATTTTATGCACAGCTATTTTGCAAACATTACCCAGCCTGTCTATACACACATTTAGATTATATATAGTGTATACTCGCATATAGATTTGCAATTTTCATATTCATATTTTCGATTTTCCAATGATTGTTTTTGGCAAATATTGAAGGCAATTGAAAATTGACCGAAAGCAGGTACAGCAAGCAAACAATTGAAAAGGGTAGGAGAATACCATACGGTAGACCAAATTGAAAAGGGGAAAGGAGAAAGGCTAGGAAATTCGAAATAATGCTTTGTAAGTGGGTTTTTGGCACCCAGGGCGTATGAGCGATATTATGGGAAATTGAATAGAGAATGTTTGATAACATCAAATTATCGAGTCAATCAGGTTTTGTGTTCAGTCATGTTATATTATTATTTGTTTATTGAATTCACAAATATACCATTTATTAAAATGGCTTTAAGCTTTAAAGGATCAAAGAACGAATAACCCTTTTAAATTTTTAAAATAACTTAGCAAATATTTTTATTGCAAATATGTTTGTATTTGTTGGATAACTGTAAATAAATTAGCGACTTAATAATAAAAGGGTAAGAGAAAATGTAACTTTAAGGGTAGAAATACAATACAAATAAAAAATAAAATATTTTGCTCAGATTATTATAGTTTATTATAAGAAAAGATTTGTTTTATTTAATTTATAAATGTTTAAAAGGTTGTTTATACTAAGAACAAAATTAAATTATTTTTAACGTTGTTTCTTTTTTTAATTAAAAAAAAATAAATAAAATAGATTTTAAATAACTCGTTTATCAATTCAACATATTAATTTCAGTTTTATATGTGTATTTGGATATCGCCAGGCTTATGGAAATACATTATTCTATTAACCCCGAAATTCATCTTATTTTTACATTTTCCGCTAATTTTTCATATTTATCTCAATATTAATTTGGCATTTCTAATTTTTATTTCTTGCCCAATTTTCGGTTTTTTTTCCCCTTTTACCGAATGCAAATTTGAAATATTCCAAGCGTCGACGCACCGTCCACTGCCCCGCCCCCATCCGATCCGCCCCTTTCGCCGCCCCTTCATCACTTTGCGTCCCGACCAAATAAATTTGCGACTCAATTGTGTGCGGTGTTTTTGCCGCTGTTGCATGTGCTTGGGCTGTCTGCCCCAACCATCAGCATGTGGGCCGCCTTCGTTTTATGTGCATTTAATTTACAGCCACCCCCTCTCCGACCCGCCTCTTCATTTTCCATCCTCCCCCCCAATTGCCAACCCCCCGGCTTGTGTATATTTTTCTTAAAAATAAGTTTTTAATTGCAATCCGTCGAGCGAAAGCAGCCGCAGATTATTCGCCAAATAATTTGGCTAGCCGAGTGCAACAACACAAGAGGGTGCATTTCCCTACACTGAGAACAAATATATAAACATGTAAAACATATACAAAAAATTGAGTTTCCATGTAGCTATCGTAAAATATGAAGAACTTGATATAAATTTGATAGGTACGGCATTTAAAAGGTTATTATTAACAAATTTTAAATTGAAAATTATAAAAAAATTAAACAAAAACCTTTAGGAAATTCCCTAAAGTTATATAAATAATTGCAATATTATTTATATAATATATAGGTTATGGCTTACGTATATATTAAATACAAATGTGTTACATATATGTAAAGTTCAAAGCCATTTATAAATCTAACAACATTTCGAGATAAATGTTAAAAAACGAACTCAAATTTTTTTTCTCTGCATTAACCTCTCATTCTCTAATTTTCTATTTCTCTTTCGCTCTGTGGCTGTCGTCTGCTTGTTGGCTAAATAAATTATTGAAATGAGCAAAAGCGATGAAATTGAACAGGTTGGGAATAGAATGCGGAGATTGAACACAAGTTGGTGAGCAGGTTTTCGCCGGGGGAGGAGTGGGGTTGGGGTGTATATCTCTGTTTATTTGTTCAATTGCCAAATGCAGAAAATGCACCAGGAGATAGCAGGAGAATGCCAACCAGACGGCGAAGGCATGAGATCTCATAATTTGTGCTTTTGCGATTTTCAATTAAGCAGAAGCCGAAGAAAGGGGCATCGGGATCGGGATATGGCGAGGGGCAAATGGAGGGGTGACATATGCCCCACAAATATGCCACATGCCACATGGCAGCCGCCAATGCACTTTATTGAAATTTATTAATAGCTCGAAACCGCGCACCACCCACACAACTGGAAAAGGCGCGGGGAAGCCCACCGATAACTGGATGAAGATTCCTCAGCTTCTTCCTTTCAAGATTCCAGATCCGAGATCTCTGGCACAGAGGAAGACAGAGAAGTGCAGACATAATTTACAATTATTTCAAGGACACTTTACATAAGAAACAAGTTTTAGTTGGACACTGATTTTCTACTTAGAGATGGGCTATATATATACGATGAAAATCTGATTCTTTATATTTAGATTTATATAATATTTTTTACATTTGAATTTTAAATAAACATGTTTGAACAGTTTGTATGATGTGAGCTTTGCACTTTTAAATAATTAAATACATAAAACATTTTTTGAATATTTCTATTAATAATGGTAATCTTAACATAAATCAGAACTAATAAATTAGTCTTAAGTGGTTAATTTTTGTATTTCAGATTTCGAATCAGATTTCAGATTTAATTTGTTATATTTCGATTTCATTACTAATATGTGGCTGTATATATTAATATATATTTTAAAACTACTTAAACACATAAGTCCCTAAATTCCTTTAATTAATTTTTAAAATACTCAAACAAAGGGTAAACCAATTAATTGTTTTTTTCGACCTTATCGTATATATAAATTTTCCTTATCCCATCTCTAGATGGATCTGCTCATCTTATATCTCAGCTTCTGCCTCTTGTGCCATTGACTTTGCTATGCGTAAATGAGTTAAAGGTATGAATGTCAGAGCAATCTCGATCTCAATCCTACTCGAGCGTCGCTTCACTCACATGATTTAGCTGCAGTTGGTGCTGCCGCTTTGGTTGTTGTTGTCTCAGTGTGTGCATTAAGTGAAAAATTGCAATTTTAACGCCCGCGTTAATTTACAGACAGTTGCCTCCCCTTGGCCAACTCCCCTCGACCCCCTCCCGCGAGATTCTATCCGCCTCTGTCCTGGATGGATGGCTTTAGCTTTGGCTTTGACTCGGGCTCTTTGGAACACTCGCCATCATACGACTTTGCATCACTTGCATTTTACACAAAAGAAAATATTCTTACAAATAAATGTATAGCCTAATTCCTCTTTATTAAGCCTAAAATGATAAACTGGGCTGCTAAACGCTATACTACTATTAATTTAATTTTATTCATGAGCTCTGATAAAAAATTTAATTTATAAGGTAGTAAACTATATAAGGTAGTAAACTATAAGAATTGAATGTTTTGGTAGATATTTAGGTATTTTGGTTATTTTATGATATATCAACATTTTTGTTTCTTTTTTACTATTATATATTTATTTCTTTTATGTGCCGTACCATATTGAATTCTTTTGATCTTCTTTGATATATTTAAACTTGTTAATTTTTAATGTTTTAATTTTAATGTTTTTATACCCTTGCAGAGGGTATTATAATTTTGGTCAAAAGTGTGCAACGCAGTGAAGGAGACATCTCCGACCCTATAAAGTATATATATTCTTGATCAGGATCACCTCCTGAGTTGATATAGCCATGTCCGTCTGTCCGTCTGTCCGTCTGTCCGTCTGTCTGTCCGTCTGTCTGTTTCTACGCGAACTAGTCTCTCAGTTTTAAAGATATCGAATTGAAACTTTGCACACACTCTTCTTTCCTTTGCACGCAGTATATAAGTCGGAATGGCCGGGATCGGCCGACTATATCCTATAGCTGCCATATAACTGAACGATAGGAAACGCCATAACTCTGGTGTTTGTAAAGTTAGGAAGTTGGGATTTTCTATGGCTTTTTTATTTGGCCAATCAATTCGACCTGCCGAATTTCATAAGGATCGGCCGACTATATCCTATAGCTGCCATATAACTGAACGATAGGAAACGCCATAACTCTGGTGTTTGTAAAGTTAGGAAGTTGGGATTTTCTATGGGTTTTATATTTGGCCAATCAATCCGACCTACCAAATTTTATAAGGATCGGCCCACTATATCCTATAGCTGCCATATAACTGAACGATTGAAAATGCCATAACTTTGGTGTTTTTAAAGTTAGGTAGTTGGGATTTTTATGAGTATTAAGAATGCATCATATGAATAATTTTGGAGAATACTATTTACAGAATATTCTGCAAGGGTATATCAACTTCGGCTCCGCCCGAAGATAGCTTTCCTTTCTTGTTATTTTATAAGACAAGCTTGTAGCTGCAACTATTACTAAAAGTCTAATTATCTTATATTCTGTTTAAATATATTATTTCCATTCTTTTTGTAGAGTTTGATATGAAATTTTAATGCAACTTGGTACTATCTTTTCAGAGTGTACCCGTATAGTGTGGTGCAACTCCCCAGAAAGGAGGATGAAAGCGGGCGGGATTTCGCAGTGTGGAGTGGGATGCATGGAACGTGTTGTCGGGTGCCCAGACATCGGTGTACTCGGTGTACTGCCTTTGGACTTGGGTCTCCAACTTGCCAACTGACCGTCCTGAAGGTAAACCAGTGCAGTGTCATTGTTGTTGTTTTGTCTGTTGCCGGTTGTTGCTGTTGTTGTTGTTGGTTGTCGGTTGTCGGTTGCCGGTGGTTCGGTTGTTGGGTGCGTTGTCATTGCCAAGGCTCCACCTCTGTCTCTCCGTCTCTGTCTCCGCCCCAGTTCCCGTCTCTTTCTATATAGTAGGATAACCCTGACATTAGCGCTCGGTTCTATCGCACAACATTCCATCGCCAGCACATAATTTGTAAATATTGCCATGCATACACAAAAGCCTTCGTGTTGCGATTTATGACTCGAAATTGATCACGATGATCCTGGGGAGTGGAGGAGCTACACATCTGCAGAGAAACCTCAAGAGGGGATCGGTGTTGTGCCTCGACCCGTATTGAATTCCAATGTCAAATCCATGTCATCGGCGAGCAGCAACCGAAGACGGTCATAATGATGATCGTGATGATCGTGTGATATGGTTTATTGACGAAGGGTGTTGTCACTATCTGTTTCGTATCCCTGGCAGGTGGAAAGGATCGAGAGGGGAATTTCTACTAAATTAGCAAGAATTTTCTGTCCATTTGAGCGGCTTAAGATTGTCGGAAAGATCTTACTTATTTCGCATTTTAAATATGTTGAGAGAAGAAGAAAGACTGTTCTCAAAAAGGTTTATCCATAATATGCTTACTGAGGAAACAAATTACATAGACTCTTTTTAGGATCGGGGCTCTCTTTTAATACAATTAAGATCCAAAATGCATCGTTCAGCTTATTATTTACAAACAGCCCTGCCCACTTGATAAATAATTACAACTAAACTATTATTAATAATATTATATCTTTTAAATTTAATTTTAATAATACCCAATGAACTGTTCTTAGTTTATTTTACTTATTGACATCATACTAGTGTTTTTGAAAAGTTGATACTTAATGGCACTTATTATTTTCCACTTTATTATTTTTTTTATTTAACACACGCTCTAAAAATGATATGATTTCAAGCACTTCGATCAGTTACCGATCCCTACACTACACTTCACTGCTTCATTTGACAATCTGCTACCGATCTTCATCCCCCATTTAATTTCATATGCTTCCATAGATTTTGATCGATTATTCTTCATGAGTGATCGTTTAAGTTCGTTTTGTTTACGTGGGTTTTGATGCTTATCTCCTTTTTATATTTTGACTGATCCATAGATCCATGATCGGTGAGTGATCATGATCTTCAGAAGATCACACTCCTGTCCCCAGCTGTCCACACCTGTAGTTCGTGATCTGGCTCGTCTTGCTCGACGTGATCACTCGTCAGGCGAGAACAGTAAAGCAATTTGCTGGGTTATGGTCAGTTAACAGGCCATAAGAACTCGACACGTTATATACTCGTACTGCCACCCCAAGTTGGCTGGCAGGTCGAGTCTATAAAACTATATGACAAGCAATTCCGTCTCTGGGCCCGACTCGTCATCAATCTCCCCTTCGATTTGGGGCCGAGTGCTCGGGTTACCCCTGGTTAAATGACAATTTGTGGTCGCTCGGCAATTAAATGTTTATGTTACTTTTCACACTTTGATTTCGTTATGGTTATTGGCTGTCTTCTCTGGATCTTTTGGATCGCTGATCATGATCGTCGGGTTATAAAAAGATGTGTGTTCCGTTATATGAGCCCGAAATGTTACTGATTTATGGACAGCAATCGGTTTATTGGCCTTTTCCAGTAACAGAAACAGATTTCAAAAGTGTCCAACAAAGAACCGAAAAAAAATGGAACGTAAATTAAAAGAAAGAATAAGAGATTCCAAAGACAAAAGATATATATACACTTAATATATAATGTCTGCTTGCTGCCTCATGTGTTTATATATCCCCGATCAGGCAAGCAAATTATTTGATATGTACCCAGGCACATAAGAGAACAGTTGCAGACCCGGCTTCAAGTGGAATATGGAGTCACCGTCTGCGACTGAGCCTCTGTCTCTGTTTCGGTCTGAGTCGCAGGCTAATTTAAGCGAGGACAACACCTCAACTCATATTTAAAGGCAGCTAAATCAGAACGTAAAAGGCGGTGTGTATCTGTGCTTATGTGGAAGCCCAGGCCTTCGGATCCCCAAGACTCCGGGTCCCCAAGTCACCCAATGCGTCGTGGATGACGCCGTCGCTGTCTGCTCGGTTTGTCTTTGTGTCTGGCCCGCAAAAGCGACGAAAAAACCAAATGAGCGGGGTAAATTTGTCGGGCATCGAATAGGGAATATCCCTTAAATATCTTCAATTTGTAATTTCCTAGATACCATTTCTAGAAAGGAAGATACCCCCATCAAAAAAAAAAAAACGGGGCGGAATAAAGCAGATAATTTTTAAGGTTTTAGTCGATGTACGTAAATAATATATGATTATAAATATATTTTTTAAAAGAATGCAATCGGCTTATCAGCTTCAAAAATCGTTTATACATTGCATTAAAATGCTAAAAAAAGTAAACAAATAAATTTAAAGATTTAAAAAAGCGGCTTAATTTGTGTTTACATTTATAATTCCTTTAAAAAATATTCATGTTGTTTCATGTTCACATTTTCTTTGATGAATACGTATTAGAAAATATAACGAATAAGATTGAAATAGAGATTAACATTTTGTTTAATTTACAAGGATTAGAATTATACTTGAGAATAATATGTCTTATAATATTTTAAAGCTTCTGCTAATATTAAAATTTCCAAAAACTCACGACACAACTTCACCGTCTAACCAATATACCCCAAAGAACGCACCAGCCACTGCAAAAAATTAAACACATAAGTAAACGAAAAAAAAAATAACATGAAATACAATAAAATTATAAAAAAGAGGCAGCAACGGCAAAATCGATGCAGCCGGCTAAGTTAAAAACGAAAACAACCGAATAAACAGAAATAAAGCAAGCCTCAAAAAAGGAGGGAAAACGAAACCGAAACGCAGCGAAAGAGCAGCCAGAGAAGTCGATGGATGGTGGGGCCAGTGGGGCGTATGAGTGATATCAGAGAGCGTTGAACAATGAACCGAGTCGACGAGGGCCAAAGGCAGCGAAATTAAGAAACCAACAAATTCATCCAGAAAAGTAGTCAATAAAGTGTCGACAATGCGCCCAACAACGAGTATCAACAAAAACAACAGGGCAAAAAATAAAAGAGAAAGAAACCCCGCGAAAGAAAAAAAAAAGGGAAGACAACGAAAACCGTCAAAAAGCAGCGGGCATAAACAGCAGGGGCGTGGCAAGGGGTGACGGGGAGGGAGGGGCAGAGGGGCTAGCCAACTGGCCACCAAGTCAACACACAGATACAAAACTCCACTGAGGATGATGAAGGCAAGGCAAGAAAATCAATTGAGCGATCAAGTGTCTTGAGGCGAAACAGAAGGTGGAATAAATAAAACAATAACGATGATAATGAAGTTAAAGTGAATTTTTGATGAATACGCCGACGAGGCGTGTCCCCAGTAACAGACGACCAGAATAACTGAAAAAAAGAAAACCCCAATGAGAAACCCAGAACAGAAACAGGGTGAACCAAAACCACGCTCAAGTACTCCGGACATCCGGCCGGTGGCAAAAATGAATTTTAATTGAGAACAATTCAGAAGACTCGCTGATAACAAACACCTCCCTACGATTTAGCGTTCAAAACAGAGTCAGATCTTTAGCATTTGTTAGCATTTCAATTAGCTAAAATACCTAGCAGGTGGGGTCGTAAAAACCCCGAAACGAGATCAACACAAGTCAACGATGTCGCCGATGTTAATTTCACAAAAAGCTCAAACGGAACACACGCAAATTAGCAAAGTGTCAAAAAGTTTTATTCCCAAGAAATGTGAGCTGTTGAAAAAGTTTTTCCTGATTGTATTTTAGTTGTTAGTTATACGGAAAGAAAAATGGGAATTTTACACAGATTTTAAAAATCTGCAAGTATTCTAGAAGGTAGGGAGGTTTTTCGGATATTTTGTTAGCTATTAATTATTAATTTAATTCTAATAATATATTCTAATATTTACAAATGTTATACTTTTAGTTAGTAAAATCAAAGTAAAGATACACTTCTTGTATTATATGCATTTAAAATAACAAAAATGTTTTTACTTTACCTATTTATATGAAAACCTACGTTCTTTGAACAAATTATTTAATTGGTTTTGAGGATATTAATTTATTTTTTGTAAGCTAAAACATTGTTTTAAGTCTTACATTTATAAATCAAATAACCGTTGAAATTTGTAGGAAAATATAGAACCAATTTTGTCTTATTTGAAACATAAACCTACAAAGGCATTACCACCTTATCAATTCCCAGTGAAATCTTACCTGTCTTGTGGAAAACTTAAAGTTCATTTGGCATGCGCGGTGCCAAGGAAAATGGGAAAGAGAAAAGGACGAAGACGAGTTAAGTTGGCGACAACTTTCATGGCGCGAGGTCATAGAATTTCCACAAGGTTTTCCTTCATCCTGCTTTTCGCTTAGAAGCAGAACAAGTGCAAAAACTGAAGGCACGATAAATATACTATAGACTGAATAGAAAATATATATGCTTACGTTAGTGTGTGTGTGTGTGTTTGATGTTTGCATTGGTGAGCTTGGGAAGTTTGATATTTCCTTTTATTGAAAATGCACTTTGGTGCCATGTAAACTTTGCAATCAAAGTCAGCGCGATATGGGGAATAGGAGGGGATATAGCTGGGGCTATAATGTGGGGTGACTGCCATGTCTAACGATATAATGGCAACGACGACGGCAACTAGACATTAGAAGAGAGACCCAACTACACTGTGAAAAAACTGATTATTTTTCAACTCATTCAAAATAGAAAAAGGTTAGATTCCCTAACATTTTATTGATATATCCTTAATATTTGTTAAACTAGTCTTAGGTCTTTATTTTATAACCAAAAAAGCTTTAAATAATGTTTTGTTAGTAATTCTAAATCTTCAGAAATTTGTAAAGTCTTTAATTATTTTGTGAAGCATTTTTAGTTTTGCATTAATCATATATTATTATATAGATACTGCTACCAATTATTTTTCTTCTTCAAAACGATGCAATAGCAGAAAATAGAAAGGGGAAACTAAAATGTATAGCGTGTTTGTCATAATTATGTTCAGTAAATTTATTCAATTAAAGAAGAATTACCTTTGGTTAAACAAAAAAAAAATGTTCTTATACACTCTATAATTAGTATAATTTGGATTAGAGTTTTACATTTTATTAATTTGTAAAATCAGAACTTGCGCTTAACTCTATTCGATTCCATTTGGTAGTCAATTTAATGCATTTTTTTCCGGTGTATCTCCATCAACCGCCTATCCTTCTTCTGGTGGCTCCTACTGTTCTATTCGGTTTGACTTTCGGATTGCACACATCGCAGGAGGCATAAATAGAGCCCCCCAATAACAGCAACAACACAGGAGCAACATCAACATCGCTGGGGCTTCCTATTTTTAGTTTTGCATTCCGCAAACGTTGCTTCACCCATTCGCTCTACCTGTCTCCTCAGCCAAATCCCCCCTTCTCCCATCACCTGCCCCCTCGATTCTCCGATTCTCAGGCCGATTCTCTGGCGGAATTTCCAGCAGTTTTGTAACTCGTTTTCGTTTTATGATTTCTGCCTTTGCTCTGGCCGGTCTGATGTCGAATGCCGATGTAAACTGTACTCCCCACCTGACCATCCCGAAAATGCTTGGGTTCTCCTTTTTTCTGGGGCTTTCCGCACTCGGCTTCTGGTCTGCCACATGCAGATTTTTCAGCTTGTGGCAGTCAGTGATGCTGTGACTTTATGGCCGGAAAAACATAGGGTCACCTGCGACCGTCGCATCTCTCCAACAGTGGAAAGCACTTATATTGAGGATGGTACTATTAATTTAGTCTTTACTAGCATTAGTGTTCAATAATCTTAAATGAAACAATTAAAATACTTAGTAATACAATTAAACATCTTAAGTCTTTAAATAGAGTAGTTTGACTAAACCAATTGAAAATGATACTCATTAAATAGAAAACAAATATAATTAATAAATAAATATATATATTTCTGTTTTAAAATAATTCACCTCTCCCACTTTTGTTTTTAATAGTTTTTGTTACAATTTTTTTTTTTTGATTTACAAAATAATATTGACAGATATTCTGTAAGTCTATTATAAACATGATCTCTTTTTATAATGCTCCTTAAATTATAAACACTTTTATATTCGTTTGCGAACATATAATATATTAGGGAATATTATTTTGTAGTAAAAAAAGAGAAAGACAACTGCATTTTACTTAATTTTAAATTTATCTATTGACAATCATTCGTTTTCTATAATATAAACCATTATCTATTATAGATCCTCAAGGTCGCAATGGCTATGTAGCACCTCAGATCCATTTTAACATCTAATCCTTCCACTTTTTCTGCGTACACTTTTCAACATGGCCCCTCGATCAATGATTTGGGGATTTGTATTGTGTGGCCAGCCCCTCGATTATGGTCGTTTTTCTGCCTCTTTGGAGGTGGATGACTTTGTGAGGGGAGTGGGCTACTTGTCAGTTCCTGCAATATTCCACCCACTTTCCTTCCACAACCTGCAATATTTCGCCCCCGAAAGTCAAACTCAATGAGCTGCCATTTTCCTTTTGTTTAGCGGGTGTTAGTCCCCATTGGACCCTCGTCCTTCCCCGGATTTTCTGGCCTGGTGAGAAGATTGTGTTGTGGCCTTTTTGGTTGCGAAGGGTTTGGAAACGTAACCCTCCTCTCCAATCCTCGCAGAATATAACTTCGGGCTTGGGTTCGCACATGCAATGATTGCAAACAAAGCAGGCAGCAGAAATGCACACAACACACAACACACGGAACCAGACAGGACCCTTGTTCCTCCCCCCCAAAAAAAAATACTGCACCCACAAGCCAGCATATCCTGGCATATTGTTATTGCTGTTGCTGTTTGCATTTCCACCTGCAACGTCGCGTCGCATAAAATGCAATGAACCCTCTCAATCCACCAACATTCGAGACTGGCTGGGATAGAAAAGTTCATATGTACCCTCCATATGCCACATATATTTTATCCCCGAGTGTGTGTGTGTGTGTGTGTGTGTAATAGAGTCCTTGCTCGAGAGCGGGAAGGTCCTGATTGAAGTTGTGCATTTTTCCCCTCCATTTACAGTCTATTTGCTTTTACTTTTTGCCATCGCCACATCCTTCGCCTGCAATTCTATTAAACAAAAGAGTCGGAAAAACGAGCTTTTAAAGGGAGAACAATAATGCTGAAAATTAAAAGGTTATGATTTAATCAAGTCATTGTACGGAACATGAAAGTGGAATTTACTTTTCTGCCAACAAAGTTTAATTAGAAGTCAAGTTTTTTTTAATATCTGAACTTCTAATTGCTTACATTGCATTCAAAATAATATTAATGATAATCTAAAATCTTTGGTCTGTAGTTTATTTAACAGATATGGAAATAACAATTCATTTTACTAGATCTAAGGTCGTTAATAGTATTTATATATTTTTTAAGTAAGCACATTATTGTATTAAATATAAATTTATTTAAATCAATTTCATAATGTGATTAATAAACTTTTAATACTTAAATTGACATTTGATTTCTTTTTCAATTACTAAGTTGTCAACATATTATATAAAATGTAGTCTAAAAGCTTTTCTGTTTTCACAAAACACAAAATATAAAGAAATTTATTTGTATATGGTGATCTTTAAGCCCGTGATAATAAAGTGTGATTTATGATTTACTTAACAGATTGATCCAGCACCTAACCAAACTCTCACTTTGCTGGATAACAACCCCCAACCATAATCTGTTTTTCTTTTTTTTTTTGTGTGTTGTGAAAATAGTTAAAAGCTTTGAAAGGTTTTATGGCTCAGCTGCGTTTGTCGTGGTTTTGGTGGTCAACGCAGGCGCACCTCCACATCATGCAACTCTTTTTATTTGTTTTTTTGTTTTAGTTTTTTTTGTGTTGGCTCATAACAAAAAAAAAAAGCGAAACAATAATAATAATGAAATAATATGAAAATGTCTGTGTTTGCTGCCGCACTGTTTGTGAGCATTGGAAAGTTGCTTCCCCGGCTGCTGTCACTTGGTTGTGCCTCAAATATTTTTCCCTGCCCCTTAACCCCTTTCTCCTGCCCACCTTTCAGCCCCCTTTTCCCCCTTTCTCCCATTTTTTTCTCACTATTTTGTTTTTTTTTTGTATACTGCGGCTGCGCGGGCGGCTTTTGGCGGTTTGCTCTTTGAGTGATGCTTCGGTTTCATAACTAACCGTTTTTGTTGTCTTTTTCTCTGTTTTCTGTTACTCATTTCCCATTCCGCGTACCGCTTTTAACCCCCTGCAGCCGCCGTCCATGGACTTCTTCTTATTCAGTAAGTGTAGGTAATGTTTACCATTTCCGCTTGTCGCTTCGCCAACGGCGTGGGTACAATGAAATTTTCGTTTCGTGAACCAAAAAATAACTAAAAAAAAAAATCTTCAAACCTTGGCAAAAGGGGGGTGCGGAAAGGGTATGCGTTATATGAGATGCATGTCAACAGTTTGTATTTTTTTGGTAGCACAGCCGCTGCCACCGAAATCCAATTTACCTAACGGTGAAGTTAAACCAAAGCCAAACCGAAAATGCGTGCCAAGGTAATAGAAAGTAACAGAAAAGTCTCGAAGTCAGGAGAAAGGTTGGGGGAATCACTATAATATTGCCTTAGTTTCCCATTGGAAACGATCCTTGATGTTGCAATATCTCCATTTAGATTTATCGAGTCGGATTATTGCCCGTCAATCGCCTGGGGATTTGGCATCGTCGCTATAAATGCTTTAGTCTCAGTTGAACGATTTTCTAGCAGCCATAGGCCCCAGAACAACAACAACTACAACAAGTTGTAAATGTTTTGCTAATTATTTCAAATTTTCATTTTGATTCAGATACGGGCCGCAAAAGAGGCTGTTGCTGCTGTGTCGATGTGTTGCAGCTGCAATGCTCAGACAATGCCAGCAGCAACCTGCTAACATTGCAGGTAGTTCGTCAGCAGCAACATTAATAAATGGAACAGAATGGAAATCGAAGAATCGAGCTTTTAAATACCCTGGAAGTCCAGTATATTTTCCTTATTAATCGATTTTAAAGCACACTAAGTGTATATGCCAGAACAATTTGAATTATGATTACTTTTTTATTGGATGTTATTTTATATGAAACTCTTATTGTTAAAAAATTAAAATATATTTACTTTATATATTTAATTTAATTTCATTTTGAACCATAGATTCGATTTCGGCATTAAAATTAATCATTTAATTCAATAACAATTTAAGATTCGTTACTTTTAAGTGATTACTTGAATTAAAATCCCAGGAAACAAATAGATATTATCCACTAATAAGTATCAGAGACACATCAGTTCAGTTGCCCTCATTATGTTCAAACATATTTTTTTTCATATGCCCGCGGCTCAAAACAATAATAAAAGTTTGCTACGTTTTTATTTGGTGGTCTTTTTGCCATTGTTGTTGTTGCTGTTGTTGTTGTTGCAGCTACAGTAGTTGCTATTGTTGTAGTTGTTGTTGTCATAACTGTGTTTTTTTATTGTTGCTGTCCGGTGAAAGTAATCAACAGCAGCAACATACACATCAACGACAGCAGCAGCAGCAGCAGCACGGCAGCAACATAAAGTCGAGGTAAACAAACTAAGAAGCAGAATGAGCTACACTCGCCAAAAAGTCTGAGACGATTATTTGACCAAAATAAAAAATCACACAGAAAACAAGATGCGATTATGAAGATTTCTAATTGAAATCCGAGAGAAAATGAAGACAATGGGGAGCGCCGGGGGGAGGGCGAAATGAAATTTCATTAAAAACGTTTGCACAAATAAAATAAATGCTACAACGGGCAAAAAAAAAAACAAGTAAGGGGGAAAAAAAAAGAAGAGTAGAGAGGGAAACAAAAAGCAAAGGCACGGGCAAAAAGAAACTGAAACGAGGTCAAGCGAGGTCAACTCATTTCATGTACCCAACCCGAACTACTTCATACTCTACTAAATATTTGTATGACGACGACGAGGCGGAGATTCATTTGTGTGAGAGTGTATGTGTGCGTATCTGTGTTAGGGCCTGGGTGTGTTGGTGAATGGGCATTGGAAGTGCAGTTCAGCTTTGGAACGCCAAGTTTGCCATGCATACTTTGGGTTAAGAGGGGGCTGCAAGGGGTCAAAGGGGCGTGGGGCGTGGGGCATTGGGCGGCTGGCAGGGGGTGTGGCCCGGGCATAAACTAAATCAAACAAAAGGCAAAAGCTGAGTAAAAATGTGGAGCGACGATGGGAGCACTTCAATTGAGTTTTACATAGATTTGTCGCTGTTGTGTGGCTTTTGGAGCAATGATACTCTTCAACAAAGTTTCAAAAATATTCATTAGAAATACAAACTATTTGTCACGAAGCTATTTTAAAACCTGAATAAAATTGTATATAAAATACTTTCAATTAATACAAAGCTGTGTATTAAATAGCATGGATATCAAATTTTGTTTTCATTCGACTTGATTCTTAAATGTAAGTTAAAAATAAACGCTAATGTGTTTTCCAATTTAAGACTTAAAATTAAATTTGGGAATTTTTGTTCGCCTTAAAAATACTTTTTCATATATTTACATATATTTAAATGATTAATTTTATTTAATTTCTTAATGACTCTACATTGTTATCCTTAGAATGACCAGTCAATTATCGTTTAAAATAAGACAATTTTAACTTGTTTTCATTTGTCTAATTTTATAGATTTTTTCTTGAATTCTTTAATGATTTCAATACACGAATAAATTAATACTTAAGTGTATTAGCAGTATCGGTTTTCCCCCAAATTTCTGCTGGACTTTTGCTGCTTGGTGTTGCTTTACTTTTGTTGTTGATTTGATTTCCAACTATTTCTTTTTTTGAGGGCACAGCTATGGCGACAAAATGGACAACAACAAGAGCAACAGCAAACAGCAAAAGCAACAGAAACTCGTTCGCTTGTGTTGCTGATGTTGATGTTGCTGCGGTGTCAGGGCAGCAGCAACATCGGAGGCAGCAGCAACATCAGAGGCCGCAGCAGCAGCAATCGCAGCAGTCATGACTTGGCAAATGCGCTCGCCAACATTATCGTCTTGACCATCTCGTGAACTTCATTTGCAAGCGTTGAACGAGGGGAGAAGAGGGGGTTAAGGGGGCGGGTGGGCTAAGATGGGAAAGGTGGGCGGCACAAAGAGGGGGGTCTTAGGTGGGCAAACATATTCACAGCACAGCACAGCAAGTGTTGCCAACTTTATGGCATTTACAAACACAATTACATTAGCTTCTTTGCGGACTTCTCTTTACTTCTTTTTCTTCGCCGCTCGGCTTTAGCTTTGCCGTTAGCTTTTCAGCTAAGAAGCAGCTGGAAGTTGTTTGGCGATGATGAGTTAACTGTTGACCAAGTGCGCAACCAATTTGCATTCGTTTGCCTGGCAGATCTTGGCAAACGCAAATCTGCGATCTGTGTGCAGATTTAGGCTGTGTAAATATATCAATCGAATGGCTCTTAAAGTTGGAGGTATGTGAGTAATTAAGAGCTGGAATTGATTTACAGGTAATTGAATCGAAGAAGAGGAATGTCAATAAAAAGCAGGAAAGCAATTACTAAAACTCTCAAATAAAAAGTTATTTATTACATTACTCTATTTCAATTATTTTATTGGTTAAACTAACGCTTTTATTAGCAAACATTTAAATGCCATTTTCGTTAACTGCATTTAAAGTGTAGTTAAAGCAACGTTAATGGTACTTTAAGCCAAACTGAATGGATTAGCGACAATGTTTATTTGAAATCCGTTATGCCTTTATTTTTATAGCCTATATGGTTTGGATTTCATTGACTTAATAAATGTTCGAAAATTCTGTGTTTAAAATTAATTAATTCGTACTTAGTGTACTGTGTGATTAACATACAATACTGTAAAGTTAACACACAGAGAATGAGTAAATTTATTTATAATTCTTTAAACTATAACTTAATCTTTTACTAGAGTTGCTTAAAAATTAATGGTTAATTTGGTTTATTTTGTTGATGAATCATTCCATTTTTATAAATATTTGCCTTAAGTTGGTTTTTGTATCGACCCTATTAAACAATAATTGTAGTTATTGGATTACTCGAGGTCATAATTTGGTTATATTTTAATTTCTTCTATAACACAACGGTTTTTTTGCACTCAAGTTTTTTTATTTATGTGTTAATTCTCCAATTATTTATCTTATTATGAGATATTGTAGAGATAAATTCCTAGACATGCTATTACCCTATTACAGAACAATGATTTCTTTGTCTAGCTTATAACTTCATCTATCTCCCATAAATAAAATTCTGTAAGTTGTATGGTTTCAACTGGCTAAACTCTCCCCAACGACAGCTGATTTTTCGAGGACCTGCGAGCTCCATTCGGCATCTGAACAATTATTGACACGTGCTCGAGCCTCCACGGCGAACAAAACGAATGTCAAGAAGGGAAACAGGCTGGCAGGGGAATCCTGGAGATCAGACAGAAGAAAGGAGACTGAGGGGGACTCCCCTTTCTGCCCAGATGCATTTCCGGGCACTTCAGCTGTTGATTCTGGCCTCCGTCGTACGCCTGCTGTTTTGTTTTGTCGATATTATCTGCAATTAAATACTCAATGCACAATGCATAGAGCCATAAGACAGGACAAAACAAGTAAAAATTTCAATAACTAAAAACGCACATGTCCTCGACAGGACGAAAAAATAAAGAAGAAGGTAAGAAGGATGATGATGAGCCAGGCAGATGTTTAATGAAATTTTTTGGAGCGTTGCTGCTGTCCTGCTGCGTCTCCTGCCTACACACACTCCACACTCTACACTCCATTCTCGATTCCCGATCCTCGATCCGCCAGGGGTTGGGATCCTGCATATGCCCCGACATTATCCCCTAAATGCGGCCTGTCAATCGCGAGGGGAAAAGGAGATCGGAGAGCGGGAAGAGAGAGAGAAGCTTCCTGCGCAGTTTGCGGCTCATCAGCGTCACCAGTTTAAGGAGATCTCGTTGTCCTGTTATCATACAACCCCTGAAACAGGACACAAAAGGTCGCGCATGCGCACTGCTCTCTCTCTCTCTCTATCTCTTTCTCTGCTTATCTCTCTCCCACTCGCGGCACTAATTGGTTGCTCAGACACGCGTTATAGGTTTGTATATATCTGAAACATGAAAGGTGAATATCAAAATATTACACTGGAAAGGTCAAGCTGAAGACAAAAATAGTAAGTAGTTCGAATTTTATTTATTTTAAATATATTAAAAACCTAAAGCAAGCTTTATATAAGAAACAAATGATGTTACCGTTTGACATAACTATAACTATAATAAAATTTGCAGTCTTTCGAAAATTGCACTATTTTATTTTTGTAAACAAATTTTTTTAACTTAAATTTATTATGTCATTTTAAGATTCCATTTTATTTGTTCTCGGTGAAATCATCGAACTCCCAACTAGATTCCATTCCTTCGGTCGACCTACGCAATAAAGAAACCTTCTCAGTCCCATTTTCTGCCCCTTAACACATTTTCCCATTCTTGGTTTGTTGATTTTCCCCGGTGATCCCAATGAAAAGGTGCCACAACAGAGGCACAGCGCGAAGAAAGCAATAGAATGGCATTTCTTTCATGAATGGATCGCATTTTCTTTTCTTCTCTTTCCTTCCTCTGTTCTGTTCTTCTTTTCCGAGAATGTTGGAAAACTTTGGTCGATCGTCGATTGTCGTGTGTAAACAGCGTGCAAAGCGGTCATAAAAATGTGACCAGCGGCACTCGAGGTCACATGATTAGTGTCACATTAGTTGAACGACTCGTGAGCGGGGAATCGAGTGAGGGGGGTAAAGGTAATGGTCAGCGGGAGGGGTGATTTAAGCAGTCGGCTTTATATCAAAAGCGAAAAGAGGGAGATCCCATTGAGAGGTTTTAACATACATGAGTTTTGAAATATATTCCACCTCTTATTGCATAAAAATGTAAGCAGGAATTTATAAATGCAATAAGGCGAAACGGAGTTACCCTAATTTCTGTAATGTGCTGGTAAGCATATTTATTATCATTTCGGAATGTTATTTGTGTTCCCTGCCACGACATTTGAAAATAAATATTTATAAATATTCCTATTAGAAGGATCTCTTTTAAATACATTAATTAGACTACCTAACATTAAATTTAAATTTCTTTATATGAACTAATTAATAATAATTGATCATAGTCATATATATGACTTAATATAACATGATCCTTACATAAACATATTTAAATGTTATTTGCTATTGGTTCTATCTTATTTTTGTACCTGATTCGTATAAATTAACAAATGGCTAAACTTCACACTCTCAAGTTAGATTAACACGCAAGATTATTTAGGTTTTGTTTAGTCATTCCAATTGGCTTTAATAAGTTGCTTATCGTTTTCGTTTTGTAATTGGCCAAACTTGATCACTGAATCAAAAAACCCGCCTCTCCTCTTCCTTATCGTCATAAATGTATGTCAATTATTGTTAAAATACCTCATAAAAGCTGCGGAATATTTTGCCTGCTTAAGTCCAAAGCCCTTAATGCGGTTTCAGTTGTTATTGTCGTTGTTTTCTTTTTTGTTTTCTTTTTTTCCTGGTCCCAGGAAGGAAGCAGCCATGACAGATGTTAAACCGCATCGGACAGGAACCAGGATCCTGGGCAGTAGTAGGACCTCATTGGCAGCTTGTCGAGTGCGGTACTTCGCATTTGAGTTTAACCCTTCCGGAGCGGAAACATGGCCACAGAACTCAAACCCCCCGAAAATTGAAAACAAAAGGGGTGACAAAACCCATATAATACGACCTCGATTCGAAAGTGATCGCCAGCTTTCCCAGCGAGCTAATCAATCGAACGAATGTCTTCCGAATCAAACCACAAATAAATTGAGAACAACGGCGCTGAAGAAGCGGAAAAAAGAAAGGCCACCGAAAAAAACAAGTTAGAAATTTTTTTTTGTTTTCCATTTATTTCTCCTCTTTTTTTTTTTTTGTTTTTTGCTTTTCAGTTGCAACGACGACGACGACGACGCATCATTAAAATATTTTCCACTCTTCGGTTTGTTGTTTGGTGTTAAATCAAAAACCACTTGAACGAAATAAAATCTTTCTCACAGTCCGCGGTCGCACAATGGCCAAATGGTATGGGTATGGGTATTTGTATTCCATGGAGAAGGGGGGGACTACAAACAAATTATGAGAACGTTCGGGATCAAGACGAAGAATGTTTTCTTTTTCTCGTTTCTTCGGTGGGTTCAGTTCAGTTCTCTGGGCTCTTTTGTTGTCCGACGATGTCGTTGTTGGTAAATTGATGACAACAACATCAGAAATGCTGAAGCGTGCGCTTCAAAAATGTATCTGCATAGTCGCCGGAGATACAAAAGCGAGCCCCGAGATACATTTCGGTGAGCTGACCATTTTGCGTATCCGTGACGATTTCTCGTTTACCTGTGCGACACAGACCCAAAAAGCAGACAATAAATCAATAATCAAGCCGCCAAGAGAGAGCAGTCGGATGGGTAGATGGATGGATGGATGGGTGGACGGATTGGTTGGAATCATTTCGGATAGAGAGGCGAGTCTGGGGCCTTATCATCATTATTCAAAGCGAGCCACCAACGCCGCCGCCACCGCCACCGCCGACACATGGAAATGGGAATAGAAAAATAATAATAATAACGAGAACAACAAACAGAGACCGAGGGAAAACAAAACAGAACCAAACCGAACAAAACGAGTTCCTAGAGTTTCTAAAACCCATAAAACGACGACGAGTTTTGATTTGATTTTCGAGATCCAATCGACTGGCATAGAACACATGTACACCGGTATGTAAAAAATACATTTCAATTCACACTCGTCCAACGGACGACCGGGTCCCATTAAAAAAACCCCCAGACGAATCATCCAAAAATGCGTGGATGCTGTGGGAGAGAGTCGGGAAGAACATATATTCTGGACAGAGACCTCGACGGAGGCAACAACTCGTCATCGGTTATATCAGGTTCGGGGTTTCGGGTTCCACAGAGCAAGAAAATTACATATCCATTTTGGAGATCATTTTGTATTTTAAAAATAAGATTCCATGATATGGCATCCTCTAATTTTAATACGTTTAACTTGGCTTTCCGCAAAATGTATATTTGGCATAATTTTTTCACAAAAAGGTTTTTATGAATTCCTTTAAAATATTTATATATTTTTTTAAGTTACCAAACTTTTTCTGCAATTAGCTAATTGAAATATTAAAAATTAAATTACGTTCTCATTTATAATTCTTATTATCATTACGATAATCGTGGTTATTGATCACAAGGATATGGTTATTGATCACAAGGATATGTTCAAAATAATTCGTATTGTTACAATTAAAATTTAAATAAAAATCGGATTTATTATACGTTTCTCGCAGTGCAGGAAGAAAGAGGAGTGAGACAGCGGTCAGTGGCAGCCCACGCCCGCGTTATGATTTTGTGGCCATTTTATAACTAACAACATTCCAGCGGCGCCGACAACTGAGCCAGAGTTCCCAGCTGAAGTCCCCATCCGAAGATCCCATCCCAGTTTTCAGACCCTGTCCACGGGACCACACACATTGATATCGATGGTGATGGTGATGGTTTAGCCGATGATGATGAGCGCTCTTTGCCGCAGGGAGGAGTTGGGGCGAAGTGCAGCGGGAACGATGTCTGGTGACAGAAGCGGCAACGGGAGCAGAAACGAAAGTTCGAGGAGGAGGATGTCCAGGACCGGAGGAAGGATCGAAACCTGTTCGGGTGCTACCAAAGAACGGAAGCCCATTCCCTTTACCCCTAACTCAGCATTTGGTATACCCCTGCAGAAGGGTTTACATTTTTTAACAATGAGAAAAGGTAATCCTCTGAAGTTTTTCATTTTTTGACATATGACAAGGTAACGTATATTCAAACACTAATTAATATGATTATTATATGATAATAATAAACTTCAATAAATAATAACAAATTTATCTTTTAAAATGTAGAAGAAAAATATCAGTTAGTTATTAGTAAGTAATTATTAATAATTATATTTTAAACCTATCCATTTTTGGAAAGGGTATAAAAGTTTTGTCGTCCCAGGACAACCCTGTTTTTAATACACAAACCATAAAACGAAAATGAATATTTCGAAGAGTCATAAAACGTCTTATAATTAGGCGAATTATTGCGAAAAATTTATTTATATTACGTTGTGAAATGACTGAGATAAAGATGGCCTGATAAGCCGTGGCTGGTAAGACCGAAAGATAAACCTTAGGGATTGGATCGTTCGTTTTATACATAATTTAGGAGCTTATCAAAATTGGATTTTTATCGCCGGTGCCCAAGACCACTGCGAGATAAAGTTTCATGTTAGCGCTGGGAGTATTTGCAAATTGGTCTTTGCTTCGATTGGTGGGGCGTAGTATCTACGTATCTGAGCAGAACATTTCCTCGTGCCGCTAGAAGATACATATCTATCTACAGATAGTCAGCGCCCCACATTCCACACGTGTCCCCTCCGCTTATCACTGCTGCACTAGATACAATTTGTATCTGTATCTGCGGTCGACTTTGCTTTTGCTATATGGCCTGTTCCCAATTGTCTGCAGGTCCGCCAGCGACTCACATGTTTTGTATAATTATCGTGGTTAATGTCTCCGCGCTGGCTGGCTGATAAAAACTTTTATCAGTTTCGGTTTTCTTGCGCCTCACACCTTTGTGCGAGCTGTGCTGTTTGCCTTTTAATTAAGTTGAACAAAAAATATTGTCAACGCATTCTTTAACTTAGCAACAATTCCAGGCAGCCTGACCTTGAGCCGAGTAACGGCAGCAAAACGCGATCAGTCCATAAGATACAGTCTATCTGCGAATCAACTTTCAACGTTCAGCTCTGACTGAAAATGAAAGTCGGAATATTTTGCAAAACAAAAATTTTGTTATAATGGCCTCAAACTGCAGTGCGGCTCAAACAAAGTTATTACCGGCTATGGCCTAAGCTTTGTTTGCCTTTCTGGCTCATGGCGAAAAACCCACATGACCAGATCGGCCCCAGATTTGCCCCAGCATCTGTTTTTAGCCTCAGCATTAGCCCCCAACCACATGGCCAAATTGCAGACTGGCGGGCCAGGAGTAGTTGCCCAATCTCGGCTAAGATGCTGCATAATTAGCTATAATTTGTGAGCCAGCGAAGTGAAAGTCCAGGCTGAACCCCAGTTGGGATCATCTATCGGCCGGCTTCATCTTCATAGCGAACTCATCTGCCATAGTTGGATGTCAAAGGAGCAAAGCGAATGGCTGGACATGCAGATGAGACATTTTGTGGGATCATAACTGGATAGGAAAATATTCCCTGATTTGTATTTGCAAGTTGACCAAACCAAATTGGTGCGGCGACATTTAAGACGACATGTTTATATTTTTTTTTTTTGGATATAAATAGTAAAAACTCCATTTCCTGAGGAACTCTGCTTTATGAACTATTATTTCATTTATAATACATAAATAAATCAATAAATTAGATGTTTAGTTTTCGTCATTTGAAAAAAACTAACAATGTTTCAGTTTTTAACAATTTTCCTCAGGCATAAAAACTAAAATTTTTTATGACACAAATAGGCTATTTCAAATTTTATTTGAATTCCAATAATTTAACAAATATTTATAAAATCTGTTTTATCAACTATAGAATTTAAATTATTCTTTTTGGACTTATATGCTTTTTATTTGTTTAGTGGAATAAGGTTAAAAAATTCTTTTGATAATTTGAGTCCCAACGTAGCTTTCCTTAACCATAAAAATTAATATTATAATTTCCTGATAGATTACAAATCTTATTTATCAATTTTTAATTATAGAAAGTTAGTGTTAGCAGACATAAATATTTTGATTGTACTTTGTTAATTTTCTTTACTTTAAAAATGTGTGTTTATTATTCGTTAAGTGAAAACAAGGTAACAATACGTCATGCTTTTAACAATATCCCAATATAATTTTCCCCAGCAATAAAAAAGTGATTTTATATGACCCGTAGAGCGAGAGAAGTGAGTGATAAACAATGTCAAGCTCAGATTTTATTGGACTCTTCCAGACCTTTTCCCCGGATAGCAAGTCATCGACTGGGTCCGTCATCAAAAGTCGCATCATTATGATCATTGTCATCGTGCTGATCATTAGAGTGACCCAGAAGAATGCATTTGCATGTGGCCGGGCATCAACAGCTCCATTTCCATTTCCAATTCCATTTTCACAGTCACATCCACATCCATTTTCAGCTCGTGATCGCGGTGCGTCTTTTGCCTTTGTGTGTCAGTTGCATTTACAGCTACGACAAAAAAGCATTTCAGAGTTTTTCATCTCTATTTTATGATCCCAGCTAACGGTTTTTGGGGCATTTCCCGATGATGAAAACTCTTTCTTCGTCAGTTTCTGTTTTCTGTATTTCTTATTTTTTTTTTAGAGAGGCCTAGCAGAGAAGTGACTCTGTTTTAAGTACAACAATAAATCGAGACTTGAAGAGCTGAGGAATGGGGGGAAACCACCCACGTAACCGTCGAAGACAACTTCATAATTCACTCAGAGAAGTATTTTCTTTTATTTTTGTGTTTTTGTTTTTTTTTTCAGCCTAGTACCCCAGCTTCAATCTCAATCTCAGCCTACGGATGAATCCCCAAGTACATAAGTAGGTGGCGGGCTATGCTATCCACGAGATACTTCGTGCGTATAGGAATTGTGCTCAATTTCCACAACCACACACACTGCGACACTCGATGGGTCTTATCAACACAGAAGCATCATCTTGCACAGCATGCTTTTATCTCTCTCTCAGTTTGAGTCGTTTGAGAACAGGCGTTCAGAAATCGCCAGCAGCTCACTCCACTCACAGAAATCGGGGGGTACGAATTGGATTGGAGGCGGTTCGTCTATATATATACATATATATTAGCTGGAAACGCAGCGGCTCTCGGGTTCTCTCGTTACTCGGTACTGGGTTCT
This sequence comes from Drosophila fuyamai, assembly GCA_018153365.1. Lineage (NCBI taxonomy): Eukaryota > Metazoa > Arthropoda > Insecta > Diptera > Drosophilidae > Drosophila > Drosophila fuyamai. The sequence goes on from JAECXW010000155.1 coordinate 10,947,369, forward strand.
CACTTCAGGGTTCTCAGTTCAGGGTTCTCAGTTCTGGATTTTCAGTTCTGGATTCTCATGGGTAAATGGGTGTAGGCTCTTTCTCTCCACTTGCCAGTATTGCCAAATATACAGAGGAGCACGGGACGAAATGTGCGAAAACTGGAAATGGAGGAGCTAAGCTAAGCTGTGGAATACAAAAGCCTCAGGGAAACCCAAACTCACACACTCACAGGCACACACACACACACACACACACACACACACTCTTTTGTCAAAGGAAGTCCAGGAATGAGGCTGTGATTCAGGGGAAGCCGGAAGGAGGGGGGCAATGTGCTCAGAGACAAGCGCAAATGAATTGAAATGAGGCGAGATGCAGTCGCAGAAACAGCAGCTAAGGCAGAAGCTTACACAGGTAGGACTCCATGGACAAAACCTGGAAAATAAGGGAGACTCACTGGGAATCAGTTTTATGAAAAACGTCTTACAAGTATAACTATTCATAATAAACAGGCACAGGATTAGCTTTCTACTTTAACTTTAGCCGACCTTAAAAATATTTCATAAAAAAAATTAGCAAGGCTTAGGTAATTTGAATTTTTTAAACAAAATTAAAAACGATATATCCATTTCATTATGTAACTGTCATCATTAAACGATTTTTATTCATTTAAAAAACTTTTGAATACAATTATTGCAATATTTTATAATCTATGTATTATAGAAAACTGTGTTAGATAAAACTTCATAATTATGAAATTTTAAGAAAATCAATAGAAAACGTTTCTAAAGTTTTTTATTGCAGTTCTTTGATACATGATTTATTTTCTTAAAGTAACTCTTCCAATTTATTTATTTCATTAACTTATTTGTACTTTTTTTACCCCCTATTTCGAAGTTGGGAATATGGTCTTACAAACAATAATGACTTCTTATTTTAGTAATATTTCATTTAGATAAAGAACTAATTGTTACTTCTCTCTCTAACCCATATTAGTCATTTTTTCAGAGTTCTTCCCTTGAAACGTTGCACTTTGATGAGTGTCCACTGTATATAAATCCACAGACGGAACCTCGGGCCTCGGTCGCAGTGTCGTCTCTGTCCCCATATCTGTTTCTCTGTTGCTGTTTCGGTGCTCGGTTTTTAGTCTCGGCCACTTGGCAGCTGTGTGCGGCAACTGAGTTTGGCTGGGTTGAGTGTGAGCAGCTTAAAAAGCAGCGGCTGCCACTCCAGCCCCTCCCCAAATTGCCCCCTTTCCCCGATTTTCACCCCTCGATTCTCGAGAAGCGGAGCTTCTAATGCATTGGGGCTGGCGTAATAAGCGCAGTTTTTGTTTGAAAATAAGAATCACGACAAACAGAGAGGGGGAGACCGGGAAAATGTGGGGTCTTGAAGATTGCACTCGTGGAATACATATATAGCATATAGTCGCTTGTGTCTGTATATCTGATGGAATCATTCAAATTTGTTGAGTTTTCTTTGAGAGCAAAGTTTTCGCTGCAAGTCAGTGACAATAAAGCCATCCCCAAACGCTCTAAGAACGAAGTTTTCGAGGGGTTTTCGGGGGCTGCTACTTTATCGTGAAAGCCCAAAGTATGCACTTAACACAGTTTCATCAACTCTGCTTCCCAGCATCTCTGGCGTTCCTTCTTCGACTGAGAATATCGCTCATTTTCAATAAAAATAGCTTAAAATTGTAACAGGCGAACAGCAGGGAAAAAAGTGAGAACTTTGTAAAGAACAGGGAGGAGCGAAGAGACAAGTGCCAAATGATGACGCTTGGAAATTGCCTCGCTCTCTTCCCGGTTTAGGTTTTAGTTTTAGTTTGGGGGGAAGTGCAACGGCGACTTGAAAGTTTTTTGTGTGCCAAAGTCTATTTTACGAAGAGAGCAGTTGCACTGTCAGAAAATGTATTTAAGATTTTCGAAGATTTTCCTACATCGCTAGCAAATAAAATTCAATTCAGATATACATAATGTTATATAAATAAATTATATAAATAACATTATGTTGCATTTTGTACAGGAGACTATAATTCGTACTTTATTAAATTATTTATAATTTAATTGCATATTTAGCAAAAGTATAATATGGTTTGACGTTTTAAGTCCCAGGGCATAATTGTATTAAAGTCATTAAAGATAACACCAAAATGCAAATGCACAAACATTATAATCGGTCAAAACACCTATTATATTTTATTTGTTTTTATTATCTTGATATTTGTGTGCTTACATTTTATTTAACGGATAGCTTATCCAAACAAATCTTGCTTGAAAAGTAAACCATTTAAATAACACGTATGAAATGTATGTGCTTACCGATAATTTGCATAATATATAAAAGGATTTTATATCAATATTTTGTGGTATAATAGATTTAGCAGCATATTATTAGGATTATGGAGGAGGTCAAAATACACTTAATACATTTTATATAGTGTTTTTTTCAGTGTACCCCATCCCTTATTCACTTGGAGAATGCAGAGAGCTGTGCGGCTGGCACTTGCTGCTGCTTTCCTGCTTTCGCGAGCGCCGCAGATGCAGATGCAGCAACATCAGCAGTAGCAAAGTAGCAACATCGCAGCGGCAACATCTCAACAGCAGCAGCAGCAATTCGCATCTTCTGTTGGCACGTTTTTACTTCCGGTTCGTGACAGTCCAAGGGGCAGAGGGGGGGCGGCTGCTGATGGGGAGGGGAGGAAGCGAATTCCGATCCCAGTCGAGTGGTTTGTTTGGCTGCTGCATTTTTTGGAGCGCTCTGTTAGTCGCTTTGTTGTTGTCGCTGCACGTTTGCGGTCGTTGGCTTCGTTCTCGCATCGCATTTGTTTTTACGTTTTGTTCTGAAGCAACAGCGGATGCTCCGGCTGCATCTCTCCCCTGCTTGCCACAAATCTGTATCTCTGCTGTAGGTGGAGTTGCAGCAGCAGCAGCAGCAGCATCAGTAAGCCGTAAGCAGCTGTCAGTGGCTGTGGATGTCTGAGGATGCTCACCACACTCCGCTGCGTCGCCTCAATGGCGTTTCGCAACCGAAAGTGTTGCCCATCGGATTCTAGATGGCAGATTAAGTGGGGTTTTGCAAGCGCAAATACATAAGAGATCAGCATAGCATTAGGTACTTAGAATCATAGTTATCTTAAATATATTTATCAAGCGGTTTGGCCAACCTTTTCATTTATTTCACACAGTTAAAATAAATCTGGAATTTCTGAAGATTCGATCTTTGCATTAAAATAATAATAGGAAAATTAAAAATGTAAATATGTGAAAAATAAGTGTATATCAGAGATAAAAGTAAATTATTAAGAAAATTGCCAATAATGGCTTTTGATATGTCAACTTTTGTTGTATAAGTTAATGCCTTGCAATGTTTTCGGCCAATGGAATAGAAAATTATTTTTTATAATTATTTTTTAAATTTTATTGGTCTAAAACGGGACACACAGGTTCAACGGACTTACAGTTTTTGTCAGGGGAAGCAATCAAATCCCTTTATTATTTTTAATTACATTTTCAAACTGTATGTTTGTTGTTTTTATATTTAGCATATAAGGGACATCTGGCAACATAGATTAGAATTATATAGCCTATCAAAAAAGATTGCCAATTTTGTTATCGTAAAAATGAATTGTCTGTATGAAGGGTAGTAATAAAGATTATGTTAATTTTGATTCTTAAACTCTAACTAAAATTTTTCTTTTGTACAGAATAGTTTTCAGTTTTGTTGTTTGTATATAAAGTAATTTATTGGGACTTCATTAATCGTATATGTTTTACCTACATTCCACAACACCTACATTATCGCCATGCCAATTTCCTTCTTTCCTCCAAGTCGTATACGCAATGTTAGCGACAGGTCTCAAGTTAACTATTCAAGTGCCTGATTAATTGGCAACAAGTGTTTGGCTCCTGTCCTGAGTGACTGGCTGAGAAAAGGTCTCGATTCTCACCTCACCGCCGCTAGTGCCGATCGTGCTGTTGAACATGGCGTATGCGCAATGTTTTTTCTTTGCCTCTACTTCCAGTTCTTTGGCTGGCCAAAAGCGGTACGACCAAAACAACATAATTAAGTATTTATTTATTTACGATTTTGGGCAACAACCACTACAACGATTTGAATGCAACAACTTTGGTGTATTGGCGTTTCGCAGCTTCAATTTCAATTTCAACTTCGACTGTGTTGCCACAATTGCTCATTTTGTTGGCTGCTTTGTGGCAACCTTGTGCTAAATTTTCCAAAACGTTGAGCCTCGTCGCCGTCGTCAGCACCCAGCCACCAAAAGTACGAAATACAAAACACAAAACCGAAAAGACGAAAACCAAAACCGACAAAAAACTAAAGAAACAAAAAAAAAACAAGAAAAACACTATAAAACAGAAAAGAAAAACAAACTCTGTTGCAACTCTCTGCCAAACAGCAGCAGCAACAATTGAAGCTGGCGATAAATGTCAGTCAAAGCTCCGGCCACGCCCCCCCAGCCCCAGCCGCCCCCAATATTGGCTGACGCATAACTGGAAAAGCTGCGGCACAGAGTCACAGCTAGATTTTCCACTGCGATCGCATTATTTATGCTTATGAGCCAATGTATCTATCGGATACAGATGACGCTGCCACCGCCGTTGAGTCGCTTTATTAATTTCCAACGGCTCGTGAGATTGACACCATTTACGAGGCAGAGATGATGACGACACCGCGGGGCCTCGAGAATGGTGTATGGATAGCCTGGCGGGGTGCTAAAAAGAACTATGCAAATTTAATCACGTAATGCTTGAAATATATCTCTTGTTTTACCACTTAAAGTTCGGCATATTGGTAAGACACTTTTCCCTGCAAGGAAAATGCAATGAAGGAAGATTAACATTATGGAAACACTATGAATTGCCACCAACCAAACAATTGCAAGACCATTTTTAGTTGTGACCTGCTTTTTTATGCTTGAATTAAAAATTATTTGTATCAAGACTTAATGTTGAGTTCCTTTTTGTTTGGAAGCGTTTGCAGAAAAGTGACCAAAAAAAAAGTACTTCTAAGCTCTTAACTTTTCCAAAAGACAACCGATTTCAAAGTGGCTTACCTCTAAAATATAATGGTTTAGTTCTCTAAAAAACTTTACCTCTATTTTTGTTTGAATTTTTGGGTCAATTTTTCGTCATTTTTATGATGTTTTCCTTTCCAAATGTTCGAAAAATGGCTTTGCCGAAAAGTGACCAAAACGAGTTCTTCTGAGCTCATAACTTTTCTAACAGACATCCGATTTCAAAGTGGCATACCTCTAAATAATTATAGTTTAATTCTTTAAAAAACTGTATCTTTATTTTTGTTTGAATTTTTGGGTCGATTTCTCGAAAAATGGCTTTGCGGAAAAATGACAAAAAACGAGCACTAACTTTTTTACTTATAAATAATTATGACTTAAAAGAAATGGTCTTTGCGGAAAAGTGTTCAAAAACTGAACTCTATAAGCCCATAACGATTTTTTTAACTGTGAAATTTTATACGAGTCATCGAAACAAGCGAGTCTGAAATGAATTGTCTTTGTCTTATAATTTCGTAGTTGCATAGCTCAGCCGATGGCCATGCACTTGGCATATGAAAAGCTTCAATTAACGCATTGGAAAATCCGAGGAAAATCAACCGACTTTGACTGAAGAAATTTTAAAGAAAACCTCTATACCACATTCGGCAATACTCTCTTTTGAGAAAAACAAAAGTGATTCGGTAAGCCATATCGAAATGGTTAAAAATTGGAACTTAACCTTTCGGAAAGTGTAAAGTGGTGGAATCGTTGCGGTAAGAAATTACTTTAATTTGCTGATCCCCATTGTTGGTGCGGCTCTGGCAAAACTTGGCTAACTGAATGAGTGAACGAGTGGATGAGTGAGTGACTGGACTGGACTGGCTGACTGCTTGACTGGCGGCCACATGTTTTCACATGATTTCCACACGACGGACAGGTGAAAAGCAAGGTAAAAGAAAACCAAGTACAAGACCAAGACCAAATCGAGACGGCAAAGATTCACTGGAGCAAGAAAAAGAAACCGGGCGGGAAAAAACAAAAAGTGGAACCCATAGGGAATGTTCGGTGGAAAAGTGTTGACTTCTCTGCGGGCTAAGGCAGGAAAGCCAAGAGTCAAGCCGAAGATTTGACGCGTTGTCTGGGTAATTCCTATAGAGAATGAGTTAGGAGGAGACAGAGTGGATAGATTTAACTTCAGGCAAAGTTTCCTCTTCGGTTTCCTCCCGGGGCCCCAGACAATTGATCTATCCACATTGAAATTGCTGCGTTGAGTGGAGCTTGTCTCGTTTTGTTTTGGCTCGCAAAGGGGTTCTTTTACTTCCTTCTTTTCTCGGTTTAATTGTTTCTTAAAATGCAAATTTTGAATAATTATGAGAAGGGGGAATTCACCGGTTTTGATGACTGACAACTGATTTATGTTGACTTAAAGTAGCGACCTTCTCCATGGATAATGGAATAAGATGAGTGGGCATTAACAATAGAAAACCAAGGGAAATAAGTATGAATTGAGCAGAAGAATTTATTGGGTGGGATTTGGGGTGAACGAAAATAGAAAACAATAGATAAGAAATACAAAAGCAAAAAGGATACATTTAAATATAGTGGTGGCTGATTATTATCTTATTTCCTTTATCTTGTGATCTAAAGTAAAGCCTTTCAAACTGAATTAATTTTAAAAAACTTAAGATATTTATATACAACATAAAGAGATTAAAGTTTTAAATATTTAAACTAACATAAAAGAAAGGAGGAGAAAAGTAAAAATTGTTTGTCAAAGACGTACATCTGTTCAAATTTATTTTCTTGAAAACTGTCTTATGTTACATTAAATTAGCAGTTCTACCTGCTTTTTATCCCATCATTGCCTGGGAACTTTTTCGCCTTTAGCTTTAGCCCTCGAGTGCCTCAAGGTCATTTGCGACCGTTGCTGCGCTGAATCCATAAATATGCATGTCCGATATGGCGGCATATTACAATATTACAATACTTATCTCGGTCTCAACAGAACCCGCCCTAGAACCTACACATAACCACTTTATATATAGTGAGTGCGAGTTTGAATCTCAATCTGAATCTGAGTGCAGAGACGAGTGCCTGACTACAATCGTAAATAGTTCATTGCCCCCCTTAGGGCGAGACAATCGTAGGAAAAGGGGGATGCCAGGCTACTTTGGGACGACTCCGAGACGCACACACACAGCTGGAGATACTTCACACAGATAATTACGATTGCGGTCAAAATAATGACATTGTTAGTTTAATATTTACATTTATATTAATATAATATTAAATTAAAAGATAGATAGTTTTGTTGTATTTTATATATCAGTTTATTGACATTTATTTTGCGGTAGAAATTTAATCTTTTTATATTTAAAACTTGTACATTCTATCTAATTTATTTTATTGTAAGAACCGATAGTTTAAATATTGCTATAATGGGGTCTCTTATGTGAAAAGGATAATCAATTTTAATAAAAGGCTTAATTTAATATATTATTTTAATTTAAAAGCAATATACAAATTTTTGTTTTTAAAGGACTATACATTATTTTTGTTGTTATCTGACATTTTCTTTAATTACCTGTTTGACCACTGCTGTACACAACTATGACTCGTTGACTGCAGTTCATAAATCTTGGCCTTTAGTACTTGCTGATACATTCTTTTTCTGACTTCTTCGCTGATCCTCCGCCTTTTTTTTGTTTGCTGCTCATTGTTTCGGACTTTCAGCTACCAGTTTATGATGACTATTTTAATATTAAACTAATGAATGCGTCGCAGGCACGCCGACTGCAACTGGCTAACACCACCCTCCCCGCTTCATAGACCAATGCTCTCTGTAGAGAAAAAATATATTTATGAAAATTTTCCCTGCCACTTTGCGAGACGGTCGACTGTCGACCCTTTTTGGAATTACAGACCATTGCTAATTTATGCGCCTTTTGTATGATTTTTCATTTGAGTTTTTACTTTTCTTTTAGTGCGGCGAGGGTATTCCCCATTTCCCTCGGCCATTTCCTATCCCATGTCCATCCTTGGCTTGAAGTTTGTTTTGTGCTCCGCTTCCACAAACTCGCACTCGAATTCACTTATATTTACTCATATGTGATGTGGCAGCCGCAAGGAAGTTCATCAGAAGCGCTTTTCTAAGAGGGGCGGGTTGTCTAGGGGGTTTGGTCGCACTAATTGCATGATGGCCCATGTAATGGGCTGTAGCTGGGCGTGGCATATCGCATAATGTGTGTATACAGTTGATAGACATGAATGGGAAAGTTTGTTTTCGGTAAATGAGTCCGAAACACGGATTAAAATAAGGGAACAAAGGAACATATATTGGATACAAGGCGAAATTGAAGTGCATTAAAGGAAAGGACGTTATAAATAAGTACGCCAAGTCTAGACGGCCTTAAGCTCTTGAACTTTAAAATATACTTTAAAATATTTACTTAATTCTCTGGTATATGAATATGGTTTAAAGATTTTAATTCCTCTTTCTTAATTTTTTAAATTTTCAAATTCGGATTTAACGTTTTTTCCAGGCTTGTTTAGCTATGCCTTTATAACCAAGCCAACATATATAAGTTGTATTATCATTAACACATAATTAAAACAAGTACCCCCTTTTCAACAGCACCTAAGCATCTTATTTAGATATTGTAATTTTTTAGCCTTGCATACTTTTCATGTACATATCCAGTTTGTTTGTAAAATAACTGGTTGCCTAATAAAAATTCGTTTTATTGAATAATAAGATTCCCTTTAGTTTATTTTTGTAATCATCTAAATAAAATAAAAATGTAATTTATTTGTTGATTTATAAATTAATTCAATAACGAATAATCATTTTTTCCTTAGTTGATATTTGTAATTATCATAATCAAATAGACTTCGTATTTATTTAAAAACATTTTACCATAAAATTTGTATAAATGATGAGAGGAAAGAAATTCTTGCCTCTATTCGATTTTCCGATTCCCCTCCCACTCTTGATGCTCCTCATCATTGAGGGCTGTTAAATTTAGTGCCTCCACTTCAATTTTAATTACGATCCAACGCCAGAGCAGACTTCTTCGGGAAGGGACTAGGAAAATCGGAGATTCACTGGAGGTGGGGAAAAGTGAGAGCGAGACTCCCTGAATCTGTTGCACACATGTTACTGGGGCCCTGCCACCCATTTTCCCCCTATATCACCATCACCCCTCCAACCACCGAGTCCATCGTTTGCCTTCTTTGTTTGGTAGACAATTTAACATATTTGGGAATTCATTGCACTTTCTTTTATTAATACGCACACTCGGAACAAGGCGAAGTCGAAGTCGAGAACTCGCCCTCTGAGTTCGTCTGCAACATGTGTAAGTGCATGTCTCTCATCCCACTCTTTACAGACTACACCGAAAATAAATGTTGGTCTCTCAACATATTGATCTATAGCTTCCGGAGGTTTCTTAAGATATTTTTCTTTTTTTCTTACTGTTATGTAAAGATCTAAAAAATTTAATATTAGTTTATTGTTTTTTAAGTTTTAATGCATAAGATATTTGGTGGATGTGTTTTTTATAATATAATATATATAAACTTAAAAGACCATTTTTTTAAATTTTATTGTTTTTTTAATTTAGTGCCTTTACCTTTGTACTTGGAAAACATATTTTTATACCCGTTACTCGTAGAGTAAAAGGGTATATTGTATTCGTGCAAAAGTATGTAACAGGTAGAAGGAAGCGTTTCCGACCCTATAAAGTATATATATTCTTGTTCAGGATCACTAGCCGAGTCGATCTAGCCATGTCCGTCTGTCCGTCTGTCCGTCTGTCCGTCTGTCCGTCTGTCTGTCCGTCTGTCTGTCTGTCTGTCTGTCCGTATGAACGCTGAGATCTCGGAAACTATAAAAGCTAGAAGATTGGCATTTTGCATGTAGATTTTAGGAGTTCCTACGCAGCGCAAGTTTATTTCAAAATGGTGCCACGCCCCCTCTGACGCCCACAAGCCACAAGCTGTGGCCACAGTTTTGATGCTATTATGAAAATTTTTTTTATATGTATTTGTTTCGTCAATACCTATCGATTGGCCAAATAAAAGTTTGCCACGCCCACTCTAACGCCCAAAAACCCATTAAACGCTAAAGCCTGGCTAGCGCCTACATTTCCGTTTTTCATGGCGTATACAATAGCGCCATCTAACGGATGATTTTGGAACAGCTGGCCAAGGTGCTCAACAGAGTCAACGTTAATTCTCGATAAGGATTTCTATTAAAGGAAATGGCGATGGCTTTTATTTGTCAATACCGAACTATATCCCAAGAACTATGCAAATCAAATCAAGTTTGCCAAATTGGAGGTGTTCCTGGGTACCGATTTTAACATAAAAATCGGGAGCTGATTCCAGCGGCGAAAAACATACAAGAAGGCATATTTATATTAAGTTGTTTAGCTGAGTAACGGGTATCTAATAGTCAAGGCACTCGACTATAGCGTTCTCTCTTGTTTAAAATTAGTTTTTGAAGAACGACAATGCCATTGTTTTTTGTTAATACTAATTTCTTATTAAATTTAAAAATAAAATATTTTCATTTAATGTCTAAGATATTCTTTCGGGTTTCTAATATTTAAAACAAAAACAAGATTTTGCATTAAAACCACAGTTTTTAAGTAGTTTGTCTTAGATTACCAATAATTGCTTTCAGTGTCGCCATCCCTATTTTCCAGATCGTATCTTTTTGTCTGCCTAAATTTAGTCGCATTCCAGACTATTTTCGATGCTGTTGCTTCCCGGCATCTGTTGCTGGGTCTATGCCTTGATTGTTCCAATTTTGGTTATGGCCAATGATGGCAAGCCATTGATAAAAATAGAGGAGATCATCCCCTACATGCCCCCTTTGCAACTGCTCCCTTTCTGTCTCTTACCAGAGATATCAATGGGGATATCCATCAGAAGGCCATTTTGGGGGGTTATTTCGAGGGGAAAATGAGGCGAAAATGGAAACTTATCTGCTAATCGCACATCTGTTTGTCACATGAATAAGGTTGGGGTGGTGGATGACATGAAGTCATTCATGACACACGTGTGCATTGTTTCTGAGCCAAGTTTGGCCTCAGTCTGCTCAAACTGATAGCAGCCAAACAACTTTTAATAGATGTTCTGGCTCCCATGCAGTCCATTAAGTCCCCACCTTTTTGGTTTACTCATTGCAATTGTTTGTCATAAATTGTTTGGCTAATGAGCAGCGCACGCCAATTCAAAAGCGGTGACAAAAAGCTATTTGCTGGTAGGTGCGGTTGTAAATGATTGCGTTGATTATATAAATAATTTGATAAATAATTTTTTTATAACGTAAATTCTTTGAATTAATAAAGTAATAAGTAATAATAAAGTAAGTCAAATATTTAGCATAGTGAACTATTATGCTTTTGGCAACGGTTAATTGAGTTCACCAATCACTGGTTAAATTAAATTAAAGTTTTATAGATAAAGTACAAACAAAATTAATAAATAAAACTGACATTATTTCATTAAAATCTTGTACATGTCTAGGTCTTATTTTAAGCTAAACTATCTACAGCTTTTAAAGCGAACCTCGCCAATTAATTTATGCAACTCAATTCTACCCCTGGTTCTACGAGTTAGATCTTCTCAGGCAGCTGCACAAATTGCGCAAATTGGTTTGAAACAAATGTAAATATTTATTAAAATTGCGCAAGATGCAAGGCCCCACCTCAACCTCCCAGAATTACAATTCGCCTCCCCCTTTTTTCCCACCCAGTTTTGTAAATCACTCAAATGTGCACTGGATGATGATGATCAAGCTAAGCTTTAAATGGCATGATAATAATCACGAACAAGCGAACAATTCAGTTCATTGCATGTGCGGGTGTTGTGATCACCGACTGAAAGAGAGGGAAATGATGAACGAATACACTTTAAAAAAATGACAAATTGTATTTTATTTTATTTCAATTAAGCCAAGTACCTAGCGCAAAAAAATATATAAAATGTTTAATAAAAATAATCGTTTTCAAAAAAACAAAGTTTAGAGATAAAATGAATGCTTATAAACACTTATATGAAACTACATATTTTTTTTTTTAAATTATTATTTATTTAAATAAGATTTTATCTTTTAAAATTTAAAAAAATATATTTTATAAAATCAGAACCAAACTGACATTTTTAGGAATATTTTGTTCGGTGCAGCGAAATCATGTGACTGAGCTTGGGTCTTTGTCTGTCTCTCAAATCCGATAATCATCACTGCAAATAAATATTTATGCGTATGAGTAATCAAAAATCAACAACAAAACTGTCACATTCTGTTTACATTTATGAGATTTTCCTGATTTATGAGAACAAAAATGAAACAAGTAAAGTTTTGCCAAACCATAAAACTTCCCAACAAAGTTCTGAATTCATATAATTACCTAAGTGGGGGGGAGGTGCCTTTAAAGTGGAGAACAATCAGCGAATGATACAATTTCTCACTCTCAACGAAAAGTTGTCGTGTCGTCATTATCAGTTCCAAAAGGTGAACAGCGGGAAGAAAAGCTGATGACGCTCCAGCGATTTTCACATTAGATTAAATATTTTTCATTTCAACTTTTTCATTTTTGAGGTCAAACTTTGTCGAGGGGGGTGCTGGTGTTCAGCAGAAATAAGAAAAAATAAAAACTCTTGGGTAACAAAATTTTCGTTGTTGTTGCTAATACAATAATTGTTGTTGCGGAAGCGGATGCAAAAACACAGAAAAAAACAAAGCTGGAGAAGAGAAGACAGACAAGTTGAAAGGCAAACATGAAGTGCCAGCTACGACGATCACTTATATAGATATAGAAACGTCTGCCCAGTTGGCAAACAACAACAATGATAATAATAATTGAAGCAGCTAATTTCTCAGAGGGTGAGGTGAACAAGGTTGGAAATCGGGGAAAAAAAGGGGGAAATCGGGCATCCCAACGGAGAGACCTTGCCTTTGGCCAAGAAGTCTGTCTCAGTCCCAGCAAATGAAATGAATTTCCATTGTCTTAAATATATGTTTTTTTTTCTGGCTTCCTTGGCTCTTGTTACTGTTGTTGTTATTGTTGTTGCTCTCATTGTTTTTAGCGTTGTTGATAATACTGTTGTTGCTGCTGCTGTTGATGGCTGCCTCGCCCAAAGGCCAAGATCGTCGTCATATTAGCGTCCAAAAGTCAACTTTGCTTCGTCGCTTCTTCAGCGCCAACACAATATTGCATAGTGGTAAAATAATCATCTGGAATTGGGAAAATAGAGGGATTTAAAAAAGACTATTTTGTTACGACGAAATGAAATCGATAATTTTTCAGATATTTCTAAACGAAAATATTTAATCTTCCAAATAAGTAATGAATTTAACAAAAAAAGTATTGTAAGACTTACTATTTAATATCATAATAATGGTATTATGATATTAAATAGTAAGTCTTACAATACTTTTTTACCATAGAAAACTATTTCAATAATTTTACAAAATTCGCATATAAGAAACTGTATTATTTTGTATTTTTTAAAAATAACTAAATATGTAAATATTTATGAAATAATACCTATTTTAACTTTTTAAAACGTTCATTGCTTTAATAGCCCTGTTTTTAATTGAAGGAAATTTAATACCATAATTTAATACCATACTTATATAGAAAATGCATTTTAATCCACTGTTCTCCATTTCCAGGGCGGCTTTTCAAAAGCTACAAATAAAAAACGAGGAACAAGAAAGGAAAAAAAAAACGAAAACCGAAATAAGCGACTGAGAAATATGTATGCGTATAATGTAAATTCCGCAAAGTGCGATGGACAAGCGATGCTTGAAATTAAAATAGGGTCATTAAGCGGCCCATGGTGTGAGCTTCGGTCGCGAAGAGGGGGCGACACAAGGGCGCAGGGGTGGGGTTTGTTAGGGGGAGGGGGAGGGGAATGGAAGCAGTGCGGCAGCTGCCCGGGGAAGTCGTGGGCTTTCGGGCTGGTCTGGTCTGGTTCGCCTCGTAATTGCTCTCTTGGCCATACAAATTTCTCAACAATTATTTTACGAAATGTTTTTCAATCTTTCCCGACTTCGGCCGTAGATCGTCTTGCATTAGGTTTTCCATAAGCAAAAGTGTGAAGCGGCGAAACGGCAGCGGGAACCGCTTTAAACCGACTCAATTCCAACCAAGTCGGCTCCACTCAGCTCAATTCAGCTGAACTGAGATCGGCCCAAGACTGCCATATAATTATGATCGTTTGCTGTTGTAATACCCCAAGTGATTGTTGCCACCAGTGGCTGCAGTTGTGTTGCATTGGCCTGACATTGGCATTTGTTTAGTAATTATAGAAATATCTCTATGTGCGCATAGTTTATATAGTCAATAAGATCTCCAAGACTCGAGAGTGATCGGATGACGTCTCAATGCTGTTTCATTGGGCAGAAATCGCAGCGAGTCGGTAAATAGCAAAGAAATATGAAAAAATACTTAACAATAAGGCAAACAAAGGCAAGGTCTATAAGGTGTTTAAGTACGTTAGGTTTTGGTAGTGCGAGAATCTTGCATGGAAAATTACTGTGAAATAAGTAAGGTAATGCATCTTACTTCATAAAGTCTTATTTTGTTATTTACGAAAACACAATACTTTTTTTTGCTTTTAATATATTATTCGAGCTATGACTTTAACGTGGACAACAGAACTTAATTAAACTTAAAAGTGATATTATTTATTTTTTTCCTTTTTTTGTTGCATATGTTTAAGTTCAGTTTCCTAACACGTTTATATAAAATACACTTTCTTTTTTATTTAAATAAAATGTCTTTAATTTGACGTTGCTAAATACAAAATACATTATTTTAAGATGTAATTACTTACAAAAAGCAATGTATTATAAATGTAATGGTTTTATAATTGTTAAGTTTTCTAGTACATACCTTAATCAAAAGAATTGCATTTAAACAATTTAAAGATTACTCCCTTCAATTTTGTTTTCCACCCCTTTTAGGATCAAAAACTAGTTCAATAAATAACTGCATTTACTTAACCACTTCTGTAATGTACACGTTTATTAAATTAAAATATTTTCTGCTTTTGTAAGCAATATTTGATCAAGCTGATGTTGTTACCTTAAGTGGAGGATTATTCGAAAAAAGGTGCGAAGCTGCCAAATGAGTAACGTGCGGCCAACAAATTTACAGTTGTTCATAAGGCGGTTGCTCGTGTTGTTGTCGCCTGTTTTGGGTTGTTGTCGTTGTCACTGTGGTTGTTGGTCGCATAAAAACCAGTAAGTGATTTCACAGAGTCGCCTGCCAACGAGCGGACCGGGCAAAACTAACAATCTTTGAGTTGAAAGAGAGAAACACAAAATTTGTAACATATTCGACCAAAAAGGCAGAAAAAATATTTAAGTTTTTTTTTTCTTTTTGTTATTCAGCGGTGCTTGGTTTTTGTTTTTACACAAAAGCCAGCGGTGGTGGTAGTTGGTTCATTGAACTCGCCGGCGTCTTGGACTCTGACTGACTTATTGAATGAGTGAGACTGCAGCAGCAGTGCAACAGCAGCAACAGCCCCAAAATGCAGCAACAACATCGAAGTCTGCACAGATTATGTCACACATTTTCAGATTGGGGGAGTGCCGAGGGTGGGTAAGGGGGCCAGGGGGATGTTGCACTCGTGGTAGCCATGTTACAACATCAATTGCTCGCGCCAGACAACAACAACAACAACAACATCGACTGCGACCCAATGGTAACCGTATCTCACAGATAGTTTTTGTATCTGTATCGCCTTGTCGGGGGCGCATAGAATGAATCACATATGAGTCAAGAAAATATCGGGGAGCATATGTATTTCCCTATGACTGATATCGGAGGGTGGAAAACCTACATCTGAAAGTGACAGTATCAATCTGAGGTCATTATCCCAGGCCAAGAACACTACTCACTTTCTTTTTCCATGAAAAGCCAAGAAGTTCTTGTGAAATACATTTTTCATGGGTTGCTTCTGTTTGAGATCTGTTGAAATCTGGAAATAATTGAAGTGAAATAATCATAAAGAAATATTTATTTACGAATATAATGCATGTGTTTTATTTATAAATTATATCTTAGCAGTTTAAATATGTTGGAATGGTATCTAGAAAAGTAATGTATTTATTAAATGTAAAGAAATATAATACATTAAATGTTAGAAAAGTATTTATTAAACAATAAATATCATTGTACTTATTTAAATTCACTAAATTTACAATAATTAAAGAAGTTTCGAATGCAAACGCATTTAAGGTATAAAAATCATTTAAATCCTCAATTAATTGTGGATATTTTCAATTAATTTTGATAATATTAGTAAGATCTATTTCATAATTATGATAGATTTAAATTTGAAAACAAAATATTAAAACTTTCATATGAACGAAACATTCTTTAAAATTCCGAGCTGAACCCCATTTCTATGGAGTACCATTTGACATTTCCCTAGACATCTCCCAAATTACATAATCAACTTCCTGGCAACGCTTTGGCCCTCTAACGCTAGTTGTATCTGCATCCGTATCTGTATCTGTGCCTCCTCCTCCGCCATTGTTCAGATTCGGGTGTCTGCAGTGGCGAGTGGGGCAAATAAGTGAAAGTCAAATGGTATTGACGCATTGAGCGCTTGAACAAATTAACTGCGGAATGAGCAACAGCAACAACCACACATACGCATTTGGATTGTGTATCTGTGTACCTCCGGCTGCAACTATTTGTATCTTTTGTTGGCTGGAGCCGGGCTATTTGTTTTTCTAGTTTTTCTTTTTTTTTTTTTTTTTTTGGCAAATTAATTTCAGCCTCTCTCTCGCTAGGAAGATTATTAAATCTCAAATTGAAAACTGCGAAAGGGAAACAAGTTTCGATTTATGCAATGCTCGAGGCTTTCGAAAAGTGTTGATTCATTTGGTCAATCTTATCAGCGGGAAATGCTCGATAAGATGAGGTAATTTCAGCTGAGTCAGTGGCTATGGTAGTGTGTGTCGAACCAGAATCGTTCCAAGATATCCTTGGCCGATAACCAAACCGATTCGATGGCCAATAAAATGCTAATTGCCGGATAACGAGAAGCGTGAGCGTGAGCAAATTAATGTAATTAATGCGACAAGATCGAATTTGATTTGCGCCACAAATCGTTTTGTAATTCAAATGTGGCATGCTGTTCGATTTGTGGCACTTGAATCGGATAAAAGTATCTGCAAGATATTTCGACAGGTGTTTGCTTCGAGCTTATCCGTTGTAGGAGGCGTGGCAGGCAGAACTTTCACAAATTAATAACACTTTGGTTTTTTGGAGCATCGCCCGGGTTCAACACACTAAGCCGCAACCAAAGATTCGAGCGAACTTGGAGAGCGGCACTTTAATTGAATTCGCGAGGTGAACAGACGGCGAAAGAGTGGGGAGATGTGAAAGGGTTGGGGAGCAGCTGGCGGCCCGCAATTTCCAAGAATCCGCCGCTCGGAAGACATATTCCATGGGTATGTATCTTTGTATCCGCCAAGTGTACGGCGACCGTAAACGAGACGACAGGCACAAGCAAATAAAGTGAGTTTAAACAGAAAAAAAAAGCAGGGAAGCAAAATGAGCAAATCGGTAAAATAATAATAAGGAATGGATACCCTGGCAAAAGGGGTTTCCTGAAGGCGGTGAGGAATGTCTCGTTAACGACCGAAAAGAACAGTTCTGTTTTCAGTTAGAGAAAGGGTTACAAGATTAATGGTTAACTTTAATGAGTTGAGTTTATATTACAAACAAAATAAAAATTAAATAAAAGTCCTCCTCAAAAAACATTTGGCATTTCTTTGGCTTCTCATGGTATATATTTTTAGTTGTTCTTTTGAAAAAAAGACTTTAAGAGATACAAGCCATTGCTTTTTAAATTAAAAATGTGATAATATTAATATTAATTAATTATTTATTATTAATAAATAAGTGACAAATTTTCATTTGGATCAAATTATTAGTCCTTTAATAACAAAGACCAAAGGAAATGGAATAATAAAAACGAAAGTACCAACTTTTACTATTTTAAATTATCAATGTAATAAGGTTTAATTTGTATATTTCGGACTTTTATTTAATAATTTTTCTTTTCAATATTTTAATATATTGTAAAGCTTTTTTCTAATTTTTTTAGCCTTAAAATTTAACTAATATGGTCAAAGTGTAATGACTTAATGATATAATTAATAATTTATTTTGAATAACTACTACATTCACTCAGCTCTCTGAGTAGAACAGAAATAAGTTCAGTAATTCATGGCAAGTGGATTGGCTTATTCTGAATCGGGTCTCGAAACTCGTTACTTGGTCAATGGCTTTTGCCTAGAAGAAGGGGGCGTGGTCCTAATCTCTCCTTGAGGGCAGGCAGCATCATCATCCGAAAGACTGAAATAGTCTGCCAGACGAAAAGTCTGTCTCTTTGTAGTTCACTGTACTTCTTACCCCCTTCGTGCCGTTGTCTTTGTTTTTTTTTCTTGGGGCTTTGGTAATTTGTAAATTGGTTCATAATTCGTTTGTTTGCTCGGTGGTCCCCACCCGCGTTCTTTTCTTACATCTTCTCGGCTACTTTTTTCCAGCTTCAGCTCCTGGGTTCCCCCCTCTCCTCGCCCCTTTGGAGACATTGCGTTCGTTGGCTTCTTTTGTCTGTTTTTCGGTGGTACAAAAAAAAAAAAAAAAAAAAAAAGGGGGAGGACGGTAGGTTTGGACTGGTAACCATCTAAAAGCTAACAAAATGAAATGGGCACAATCAACTAACTGTAAATACTTTTTGTTTCCATCTTTTTTTTTTCGCTGTTCCTTCTTTGTTTCTCTTCTTTGCGTTTAAGACGCGCTATAATTTTCTATTTCTCGATTTCTCACGAGACTTTGTCTCATTGTCTCCACGCCTTGAAATGTACAAGAAATGTTTGATTTGCATATTTTCGACACTCGCTAATTAATAAACGACTAGCGGGCAAAATAAACGAACGCAAAAGGCAACCGAATTCTGCACTCAGGCGGAATGTTAAAGGTCAAAAAGCTTCCGACAAGGCAATTAGATCATCCGAAACCGATTTTGTGAAGACCTTAAAATCTATTACGTAATGGGATTGGTTTGCTACTTCAAAAACCAGTCTTAAAAATCAGCACACATGATTGTTATGCCAAACATTTTAGGAGTTATAAAGTTTAGTCCGATATTTCAAAAGATTTTACATGGATTGTTAAATATAGATAAATTGAGATAAATATACTAGAGTTTTTGCAATGTTCACTAAACTACTCATTTACCTCTAAGTCTCGAGCGCTAGTTTTAAGATTGACCAAAAATTAAAAGAAATAGATATTAATACTTAAAAAAAATATTGATTGGCTTATATATATATTTTATAAAAAAGGAATATAAAAGTTCAATCCAAAACTACTAAAACCATAAAAGCTAAAAAGCCTTACAGCCAAAATCTCCCAATAATCTAACATACAATATTTTTTGTGTTACGATCTTAGTATTTTTTCATTAAAGGAAGAACTAACCCATAAAAATTCAATAAATTGCATTAAGCAAATGTTGCCTTTCCCTCGCCGTTAAACTTTTAAATGTGCAGCTCGGAAGGAGGTCAGCGGGAAGGTTAATGCCAATTTACGTCAACAAATGCCCAGACATGCCATCTAAATCGAGCCAGCCGAACCAAGTCAAACCAATTCGATTTGCAAGCAGAGCGAGACTCTTTCTCCCAGCCCCTCTGGTGCTTTCTCCCAGCTCCAGAGCTCGAGATCAGTGAGAATAAGTCAAATGCTTGGGCAGTAATAAATAGAAGGGGATCGGAGGAAAGTGCAGGCAAACGAGCAAACGAGCCAACGAGGAGAATCCCAGGAAAACCCCCCTTGTTCACCCCTCCATTTCCATCTGGAAAGAATACCCATACCCCCTGGTAAACCCCTCCATTTCGCTCTTTCTCCGTCTGTCAGCAAAACCCTCTTCGATCGGCAAACAAGCCGAACAAAACGCTTCCTCAACTGCCTAGCGGATTTACAATGGATGCGCAGCCAGGAGGAGGTGAAAGGAGTGATCCAGGGGGAGGTTCTGCACTGAAAGAAACCTTAACTGATTTGTACTGTTTTTATACTCTCTATGGCAAACAAAACTAGCTTAACATTAATGGAATTTTGTTTTCGAAATCTGGCAGTAATTTAAGTATTTCAAATACAATGGTTTCGTTTCTGCAACAAAATTAAATAGATCATAGGTTCAAACAGTTTTTGCCTTAATTCTTGAAATTATATTTAAAAAGGTTAATAATTCTTTGCTAAAAGAGTGTTATTAAATGTTAATCAACAAATTAAAAAATAAATGTTAATAATGTTAGTTTAATCGATTATAGTTGGACTTGTTTTATCACTACTACAAAATTAGGATCATTTGACCTTATATTATTATATATAAGATCAACCTGTAACATATTCATGTAGGTATCTATTTGAACTTGTTTATTTTAATTTCATATTATAAAAGAAAACCTTTACGGAAACGCAATTAATTTCAAGAAAGAGCTGTTTGATTTTGTCTAGTGTATCCCAACCAATTGAGAGCAAGAGGGAAGCAAGTGGTGAGTACCGGATTAGAGGCGAAGAGTGCGTCGCGGAGTGGTATGGTATATAGTATGGTGTACGAGGATGGAATGCTTCGCTGGTCTCGGGGGCCAGAAATTGGCAAACAATAAAAGCCGTCAAAAAGTGCAGCCAACAGCAAATAGGAAAAGCAATAGCCAGAGAAAAATAGAGGGGTGACGAGAGGAGGGGGCAAAGAAAGAAAAAACAGTTTGAAAAGTTGATTGTTTAGTTGGAGTTGGAGCATAAAAAATGTTAGCTACACACAACAACGAAAAAAAAAGAAGCAGAAAACCAAAAACAACGGCGTAGGAAAAAAAAGCACAAAAAAGTGGAGCGTCGATTGGAGTTGTAGAGAAAATGGTTTTCCATCACAGTGAGAACAAGGATGGGTTGGGGTGGTGAAATAGAGGAGATCTGGGGGTTATGCAGTTCGGCCTGGCCAGTGCATCGAGAACGGGGCCCAGCTTTCTCAGGAGATGTCTGAACCTTGGCTCAGACACATGTATGGACTATTATCATATTAGCCAACTAACAGGGCGAGGGAATAAGTGAAGGCGATGGTCCGTAATCGATGTATTGCTGCAGAGAGGAGATAATAAATAAATACAAAAGCCATTTTCCTAGTTAAAGTAAGAAAATGACAAAGACTTTACAAAAATAATGTATTTTTTAAGCTCCAAAAGAAAAGGTTTGGATATTCTTAAATTAAATTTTGTATAGCATTTACATATATAATTTTTACTAATATTTGTGAGCTGATAAACATAGCTTAGCGATGTGAAATTATGTTAATTTCTATGTTTCTAAGTTTGGTATTGGTAAAACATTATATTATGGTATAAAATGAAAAATAGCAAATAGTGCTTTAATTGTATTTTGAACATGGCTTTTCCTAGTAACAATTTTATGGGTTGCCCATAAGTCAAAATAAAGATGTTCATATTGTTTCTTTTCATATATTATTAAAACTCATTCAAAATGCTTAGTAATTATTAGAGATATTAAAATATACCTATTTTTAATATTAGTGCAATAATATGACACAACCAATTCTAAATCTTGAGATCTCAATCAATTAAGATAGATCTTCAGTCACGCTGTCATCTCTAGCTGCCTGTGACTTGGTGAAAGATACATTTCAGCTCTTGTCAGAAAGCAGGCACTGGCCAAGTCTTGGGCATGAAAAAACAGACAAATGTGACGGAAGAAAGCGCTTGGAGAGGAGATTCCCGGGGTCCCGGGAAGTGAGTGGGGAGTGGGCAAATGCCGTTGACTGACTGACATTTTTTGCGCTTTTTCTTATATTTTTTTGATGACGACGCAGGCCGAAGTGTGGCCTGCAAATGCATAAAACTCGGGGCTCGTCGAGGTATATACATACTATACTATATGCGGTGGATCGGGATCGGGATCGGGATGGGGGAAGATCATGAAGATCTCCGAGAGAGTGGGAACTGAGATGCAGTGGGGCTCAAGTTGAAGTTGAAGCTGGAAGCATTTTGCCAGTGATTTGCTGCTGACAACAACAGCAACGAGCACAGCAACAACCACACAACAACGACGACGTTGTAGCAATTGAATTTTTGCACGTCGCCCATGAAGTTGTTTGTTTGCCTGGCATCGGCTTGGCTCCTCAAAAAACACCCTTACCCCACCGCTTTTTCGTACCCCCTTATACTGCGGAAAAATCTTACGGTTGCATATTTAAAACGAATAATTTAAGCCATCATTAATCACTTTGAGTGATATTAATACAATCAGAAAATAGGAATAATTTAATTTGGAAAATTTGAATTCAATTGGAAGAAAATATTTAAAGTTTTACAATTTTTATTGTTAAGCAAATTGTCTATTTTATTTAACACTGAATTTATTAAAGGTACAATTTACGATGCCAATTTAAACTGTTTTTAGTATGGTAATTATTATTTAATTATAAATTTTGTTGCTTTTGTGTAAGGTTAAATGAATAATATCAAGGTAGCTAGAAAAGCTGTTAAATTAAAAATTATATTCAAGTACTTTTTCGAATACACTTTTTATTCATGTTTATTTCATACCATAAACAGCAAAATATGTTCAAATTTAATGCTACACTTCGGCTTCGTATATAATTTCAAGTAATAGGCATTAATTTCAAGGATAATTAAAATTTTTTCTTAGTGCACCGTTATATTGTTGCTGCTGCACTTGGATGAAAAATTGTAGAAGCTGTTAACGAAATCCAGCAACAACAACACATGGCCAACTGTGTTTGTACGGCTGATTGTGTTTGTTGTTGCTAGCTTTGCGCATATTTATGTTGGCTTTGAGTTACCGTTAGACGGTTATATGGCGGATTACATTTGGCGCTGCTGATGGCAAATTATCTGTGCCACAGTCGAACAAGAGTTAAAAAAGTTGGGCGATCCGCGGGAGCAGAGCCAGAATGTGGATGTGGCCACGATGACGATGATTGAGTTTCCAGAAAATGGATAATGGAGTTTTATTCTTGCCAGCTGTCTATCTCTCTAATGCATCCTCTTATTTATGTATCTTTATAATTGACCATCAATCTATGGCACTCTTTTAACCTCTCTGAATCTATAAAAATATTTTATAATCCTGCTTAGTTCTTGACTGGATTCCTTGGCATATACAAATGGTAATAAATATTTTTAGAAATATATCTGTTTCTCTGATTTTTCAAAGATTTTTTTTTTAATCTTTTTAAATCTTTAGAAAAGAAAGTTTTATGATTAAAAACTTTTATAACCTATCCATGCTATTTGAAATGAGTTTCTATACTTTGTTTTATAAAAAATACTTTATATGTAAACTGTAAGAACCTTAAAAACTTCTCTAAACACTCTTGATTAACCATATCGAGTTGATTAGTCATCCAGCTGTTTGTTGAAATCTATTTAGTCAACCCTAAAGTAAACAAACTGCTATTCTATATAAACTGGTGAAGATATTTAATTTGAGCCACTATCTAAAGAAATAGAAATCTGGAGACTTCCCTCTGAAGAGACGATGCTACCAATCTACTTAAACCTATTGCTGTTCATGCCTGCAGCTTTACTAAGCCTGATACATGTATATTTAAATTTATAAACAATTGGTTGAGTTTTAAATATTTACTCATCCCAAATAATGCAATATGAATAAAAATAAATTTTAATTATGTAAATTGTGTTTTTATGGTTCGGTTTTTTAGTTGAAATCAGTTAAAAAGTAAAAATCCTTTGAGTTCCGCTACCATAATTCATCACCTTTTCCATATTACATTTTTATTAACTGTCAGTCACCAATTTTAAATAAAATTCTAAGTCGACTTTTAAAATCTTTAAAAACGTGCAAAGCGTTTGTTTTCAGCAATGGTTATTTACTTTATTTACTTTACTTTAGTAAAAACAAGAGAGAACGCTATAGTCGGGTGCCCCGACTATCAGATACCCGTTACTCAGGTAAAAGGAGTGCGAGGGAGATGGAGATAGAAACTTTGATCACGCATAACTTTTAAACGAATGGTCCGATTTGAAAAATTTCTTCTACATTTCGATAGGTATTGATAAACACAATAAAACTGCATTTTTATTTTTCCGAAATATTTAAATTTATATTTAAATAAAATCGTATATAAGCGATTGTGGGCGTTAAAGGGGGCGTGGCACCTTTTTGAAACAAACTTGCGCTGCGTAGGAACTCCTAAAATCTGCATGCAAAATGCCAATCTTCTAGCTTTTATAGTTTCCGAGATCTCAGCGTTCATACGGACGGACAGACGGACAGACGGACAGACGGACAGACGGACATGGCTAGATCGACTCGGCTAGTGATCCTGAACAAGAATATATATACTTTATAGGGTCGGAAACGCTTCCTTCTACCTGTTACATACTTTTGCACGAATACAATATACCCTTTTACTCTACGAGTAACGGGTATAAAAATGTTTAAGATATTTATAAATAATTTGTTCCGCTAAATTTGTATCCGTACCTTATTGATAAGTATAAAATGTATAATTTTTTGCTATACAGTCTGGTAATAACAATAGATCTCAAACTATTCCCTAGGGACCTAGATGCCGAGAATCAATCTATAAAATCAGAATGCGAACAATCTTCAATAACGTGCTGCTGCTTACGTCATTTGCCTTAGTGAACATAACACATATATTGCTTAGTATGTGTAGAAGAGTAAAAATATGTCCTCACAAGAAACCATAAGTTTAGCATAAAAATGTGAAAGATTTTAAGTTACAAATACGATTATTTTAAAATCAAAATCATATTTGAAGTAAATTCAAAAAAGGTATTGTGTTGTGCGTTATTGGGTAAACATATTTGTATAATTTGTATAACCTTGCAGAGGGTATTATAAATTTGGTCAAAAGTGTGCAACGCAGTGAAGGAGACATCTCCGACCCTATAAAGTATATGTATTCTTGATCAGGATCGCGTCCTGAGTTGATATAAGCATATCCGTCTGTCCGTCTGTCTGTCCGTCTGATTATAATAACTGATTGATCGGAAATACCTTAACTTTGGTTTTTTGTAAAGTTAGGAAGTTGGGCTTATTTATGAGTATTAAGAATGCATCATATGAATAATTTTAGAGAAAATAATTTACAGAATATTCTGCAAGGGTATATTAACTTCGGCTCCGCCCGAGGTTAGCTTTCCTTTCTTGTTATCGAAGTGTCTTTACATTTATAATCCATTCACTTCTCTCTGTTTAATTGTGGTCAATTCATGATCTCCAAAATGGGATTCCCATTTCCAAGCCTGTCCTAATAATAGCAATTTACCTCCTGGGGGATAATCAAATCAGGCAAATCTTCTATTTTCTCGTGTAAACATCACCCTCCATTCTACTTTCAACTTACGGAGTAGCTTGATACATGCTTATTTAAATCTATAATCAACTAGTTAAATTTCCAAAATGTTTTAAGGCGATATTAATAAACAAAACCCACCATTTGTTCTTAGCAAAAGATAATATAAAAAGATTTTAGTTGCAGTTAAGCAGAGACTAGAAAAGACTAGCTATTTATTTTCATAAAATATTTTTAGTAATATTTACAAATAATTTGTTCCGCAAATTTCTTAACCATATCTTATTGGTTAGTCTCACTTTCGTAGTTGTTTACTATAAAGACTTGTGATAGAAGTAGATTTCAAACTAATCGCCACGGACCTAGAAGCCAAGAAAAGTACTCAAAAAATCAGAATGCGATCAAGCTTTAATAATTTATTGCTGCTTACTTTAATTGCTTTAGTGAACGTGATGTTTTATTCTGTTTTATGTAAATCAGTAAACTATTGTCGCTATTAGACTTTTAAAGTTAAATACTGTCAAAATTTAAGGTTGTAAATAACTTTGTTAATCATGTAATAAATTAAAATAGTTTGTCATAAAAAATTGTATTTTCGGTTTTAGTTTTAATTTTTGGCGATTTAAAGAAACATATGATTGATATTTGTAGTGCTTGTCTTCTTTCTATTAAAAATGTATTTATCCTCCTATACCATTCATAATCCATTCACTTCATCATGTTTAACTACGGTCAATTGCCAGTCGTCAAATTGGGAATCCCATTCCCATGCATGCCCTAAAAAATAGGAAATAGACCTCCTGGGAGATAACAACACCGGGGCTAATGATAGGTACCCCTTTTTGCTATTTTCTGGTGTGAACATCTCGCTCCGTTCAACTTTCAACTTACATTTTTGCGACTTTCGCAGCAAGTGACACACAAAACGTACAGAAATAACAAAAAGGAAAGGCCTCCGCCGATTTAATGCCCCTTCTCTGATCCCCTCACCCATCTGCCATCTGACTTTTTGACGCTCATTTCGCACAAGACTTTCAAATGGCTAAGACTCAAACTCAAAACTAAAACTCTGGCAAAGCCAAACGGCGAGTTGACTTGGCCATTGGCGATCTTTGCAGTGAGCTTTGAAATTCGAGTATCGAGTATTTGTTTCTAACTCTAAGCCCGGGTCTCTGATGTTCGGGCGACTCGTAAAACTATTGGCCATTATTATCTTTTGGCTCTGTCTGTTGGCCGCTGTTGTTGCTGGTAATTGTTGCCGCTTTTCGGCTGTTGTGCTTTATTGTTTTATTTTTGTTTTGCCCGACGTCGGCATCTGAAAAGAAGGTCGCACAAGGTGGTCCACCATCCACATCGAGGTGAGCCGTTATCGTTACCCTAGCTTTTGGTCCGGATCTATACCTGTATCGATCAGGAGAAAAATGCCCTAAGTTAGAGGAATATGGCTGTGAATGGTTCAAGGAGACAACTTATAAATCATACATCAAAGTATCTTATTTTAGAAAGTTATAAAGTAGTAGTAATAAAAGTAGTGCATTTTGTATTTTATGTAATAATTATTCAATATTGGTTTAGTGTTATAAAATAATAAAAACTTAACTGGCCACTTATAATTTATATAACTAAACCTAGTTTCTATAAGTTTTTATTTTTACTTTGTTAAGTTAAGTCTTTCTTCATGAATAAATTATACCTATTTTAATGGATCCTGTTGTAACTAACGATTGTTAATGCTTAATGTTGGATTTACTAGCTAGAGCATTTCGAATTCGGTGCTTCCTATATACGGCTTTCATCTTGTATTATTTTCGTTTCATTTGTCTTTAAAATTAATGTGCCAGATTTGAAAACCTGTAACGTCAGCTGGCTCAGTGTCCGCCGCTCAGTCACAGTTTCTGTTTGTGATTTTCTGGCTTAGAGCGGAGAAGTTGACGAGTTAACTGAAAGAAACTAAACTGAAAGAATGGCCAGCTCTCCAACATTTTTTTCACTCTGGCAGCTGCAATTGATTTTCACTTGGATTTCTTTTTTATTTGGGCGATCACCTGAGAGAAGAGAGAAGAGATGGAAGACTTGCCCCGTTTTCCTTGCCTGTCGCTCACTTCTTTTGCTTGGCATTGATGGGTTAATCGGGCGGTGGGGGGTTAAGGGGGTCTCCGTCACACTCTGATATTTGTCGCTATTTTTTTGCGGCTGCCGTGTTTTCGGTTTTGTCTTCATCGCAGCTATTTTTTTTTGGCAAATTGCTTTGGAGTCAGCGTAGGTGCCTCGCGAATTTGGCCAAAAATCTTTTTTTTTTCTGAATAATTGAATTTGTTTTCGAGGTCACCAAAAGCCAGACAAACGTTTAATAAACTGAACCTTAGAGCTTTGCGAAACCAATGGTTGGTTTTTCGGCTTTACTTGGATTTTGGTTGTCGATCGCAGATCGTTGCAGTTGTCAATCAAAAAGTCAAATTCCAAGCTGACAAAGGTGCGCAATTTGTCTTTCAACTGCAATTGAGACGAAAAGCGAATGTGACATGGTCAGCAGCAGCGGTGGAAAATGCAATAAAGCAATCGAAAAGCGGCCGAGAATGCAATGGGATCGACATTGCGCATACGCCGCGTGTGTCTCAGAGTCTCTTGCCATCTGATATAGCCGGTAATAAGCCGGTTGCAAGGCCTCAACAATCGACTATCGACTATTGACAGTGCAGGAATGCCGCCCGAATATGACAATCGCCAATAACGCTAACTACATTTCCAACTTGGGTGATTAACCCACTAAGCCCCTATAAAATAAATATAAATGGACTTATACTCAGGATGAAGACACCTATTTTGTATCTAACAAATATTTATGGCTTATAAACAAAGTCGTTATAAGAATTTATATTAGGGGATTACAAAAAAATATGTATAAAAAGGCTATTAGTTACTATTTTAATTTTAGTTAACAATCTTGTAATTTTTTATTATATTATATTTACATTCTCATACTCATGTTTATTATTCTTTAAATTTTTCCAGATACATAATTACTATCATTATGTCTTAAAATGGAAAAATAAATGCACATATTGGCAAGATTGCCTTTGAAATAGTATTTTCAATTAGGACGCTCCAAATCTTACATGAATTAAACTCAATAAATCTTAATTTACTCATGGTACATTCCATTAATGTTCAATCCCATTTAATTCAATATACCGTAAAATCTCCAGAGAACTTCATACTTCTTCACTAATCCCATTAATATCACAGGCCAACAACTATCACCAAATGGGTTAACAGTACCAGTGTTGCGCTGACAGTTTACAAGTTATTCAAACGCAAATGTTTAACAATAAGCAAATAATTCTCTGTGCACATGTCACACAAATCAAAGGCCTAGCCAAAGGGGGAAAATCGAGGGATTTTGCGGACCAACTGGCTGGCCAACTCCCAAGGGGCCAACTCCATTTCGGCCAACTCCATTCCGGCCAAAAGCCATTCAATCGCTATGCAAATCAAAGCGAACTGCGTAATGAGCCGCAACCGTAACCAAAAACGAGGCGGGAATCGAAGTTGGGACTCAGTGCCCCGCTGTTTGCCACTTGACTTACATGTGTTTGCCGCTGATTGCTTTAATGGGTCACCACTGTACTGGTTGGGACACATGTGTGTGCTAACGGTAAACTGGTTTCGATGACATAGCGCATAACACCCCAGTATAGTACTCCATGGCACTCGAATGCCCGCACAACTCACACAATCCGACAAATGCCAATTGCCCAATGTTTCCCGCTGACCCGCTCGTCGCTCTATTCGCTTTTCGATGGGCCCATGACATATTAGCAAAGGTTTTGCCAGCCATTTATGACTCCAATGGCCGCTGATTTCATTTAGGGCCAGGCCAAGCTAATCGCAAGTATTTCTGGTCGCCAGTCAACAGTTGCAACATCCATGCGGTCTGTCACGATCCTGAAGGCGAGGAAATCAAACGAAATAAAAGTCCACTGGGGCTCAGCATATGTGAGGGAACCTAGAAAAATAAAATGTTTGCAGCTTAAATACCCTCTAAAAAAAATTAACATCTTAATGAAAGTATATCAAGTTATTTGTCATGATTATTAGGACTTTAAGTATTAAGTATTATTTAAATCAATAACTGTTGTTCTTAATAATTAAGATTATTAAAAGGATTTTGAAAAATTACGTTAATTACAAGTAAATAATTATGGCTTAATACAGTTAAAAAGATTATTTGTTTTAAAAAAATAAAAATACCAAAAAGTACCCACATACAATTGCCTAACACAAAAATAAAATTTGTTCAATTGTGAAACAACAAATTGTTTTAACTATCGTTTGCAAGAAAGTAAATAGTTTCATTTGATATTATATTATATAATATTTATGCTTTAAAGACAAGTGCAAGAGACTTAAGCCCGATCAAGTAAAAATTAACCAGGACATTGTTCTTTTATTACGAAATAAAATGTCTATCCAAATTAAGATACCCATTTAAAGGGCATTGAGAAACTCAGCACAATCTGTAGAGGTGCCATGCGGAGTTATGGTTATGTGAACAAGCAACAACAAGCAATGCAACAACTGCAGCAAGCAAAAACAATCGGTGGCAGCGGCAGCAACAAATATCGCATTGAAAATCGCTGCAAATGAGGCAGCGTGAAAAATGCGCGACTGTCGAAATTGTTTTTTTTTTGTTTTTTTTTGGTAAAAATATCAGGCAACTTGGAAAGGGGTTAGTGGGGGCGCGAGGGTAAGCACTTGCAATCGGTTAAGCATTCACATGGGAAAACGACGGGCAGCAGTCAACAGTCAGCAGGTTGCCGAGCCCAGCAGCAACTGCAATATCAACCGCAGCAACAGCAACAGCAACTGCAACTGCAACAGCAGCAACTGCAGCAAAAGGCAGCGACAGCAGCAACATTTTGACAGCTCTTGCAGGAATTGCAACTTTATTTCACTTTTCGACCAGCAAATATTTCCAACAATATTTCCACCAAATGTCAGACTTGCTAAATGTGACATAAGAGAAGGGCGAGGGAAAAAGCTCACCATTTTAACCCTAAGCAACTTTCCCAGGGGTTCAGCTTCAGGCGTTATACACAATTTACTTTAAATTTCTTTCAACAAAAATTGAAACTACTCCCAAAATAACTAAAAGCCTGAATTATTATCAGATGTAAAACTAAATAAAATTAATCAATGTCATTATGTTTTATTATAAATATGAAAACATAAAACAATTCATGTTTTAAAAATATAAAATGTTAGCCATGCAATTAATTTGTTTTAGTTTTTACTAGCAGCTATATTTTTATAGAAACATTTATTTAAATTCAGATAAACTTAACTATTACAGTGTTATTCATTTTCCTTTGTGTTCTAAGTTATTTCTGCATTCTAGCAATAATTGAAACGTTTTTTACCTTCTTCATTTTGTACACTTGCCGTTTGAAAAGATCTGGCCCCCAATAGAGTTATAACTGTTTGAAAATAAATGACTTTTAATTTATCTCCTATTCAAGCCTGTCTTTTCCGCCTTGGGCTTCCGAAAAGAGTATAAAACTGGCAATATATTGCATGCATGGTCTATTTAGTCCATAGATCAGGGGAACAATTTGAGGGGTTTGGGGTTGCTTGACATATTTGTCATGCGTGGCCAAGCGCAGACCAAAAAATATTCCCACGTTAATTTTTTGGGATTTTTTTTTTTGCTTAATTGAATTCATTTGGCCGAGTGAAAATGTAAAGAGATAAAATAACATAAAGCCAAATGGACTGCAAAAGCAGAAAAGCCACGCTGGTGAAACCATTTATCATTATTGGCAGAGATCGTTGGCCATATTTAGTCGTATTTATTGGCAAAACAAATTGATTAATTGATCTGGCATTTGCATGCGGCTCTCGTCTTAATGAGAACTTGACGTCTCATTGAGAACTGTTGCCCCCAGCCAGATGATCGATGAATGGATGCAAAGGTGCTGGAACGGATGAATGAACGGGAAGATATTGGGTTGGGGGCCAAAAAAACAGGAGACAATGCACTAGGAAAAAACAAAAGAGAATCAGACACATTTCTGTTAATGATTTGCAACAAAAATCACAGAAAAATTACCTTTCATCACTATTTTAATGGTAATGATCGCTTTATGATAAGATATCATATCGGAGTAAATAGACAATTCTTAAATAAAGTATTTGCATTAAGCTAATTTTAGTTTTAATGTTTTTAAGTTAATAAGAGTACTATTTTTATTATTTAAATTGAAAGCTTATTTATAGGCAAAATCTACCATTTCATGATATTTTTATGTTGGTAAAATTAATTACAAGAGATTTATTAGACATCCATAAATATTTTGTAAATATATTTCTTCAAAGTTTTGTTTTCTTAAGAATAGGTTTTTATATTTAAATCGTTTTTTTCTACGTGTAATTGGTAAGTGACCCAAGCGGAGGTGCATGCGTAACAACTCGAAGTGGTAGCCCAGAAATCGATGTCAGGGACAGTTGAAAGCGCACGAACCTCGCCTGCGCGTCGACTTATCCTCTCACCTGGGCTCGATCACCTGCGTTTTGAACTCCAGATTCATTAATCACGGCTTCGATCGACGGAAGGGGCAGAGAGTGCCAAAGGCAGATGTTGTGTGATCAGGGGGAAAAACTTCATTCAAGTGCGCTTGAAGCTCCAAAAATAATGTTCACTGCCTGCTCTCTTATTTGTTTGTCGGTTTTGTGTTTGATTACATAATCCAAACAAATCACGAGAAAGTATAACAAATTCATATTGAAGTCGCTGATGAGATACTCTAATAAATAGGGTAAGCCTGCAAATGAGAAACTAATTTTAAAATGTTTTGTTGTTTAGATCTAGAGTTTTTAATATAGTTCAAATGACAATTTTTCGCAGCTGCCTTAGTTTTTATTATATTTTTTATTTATTGCCTTAGCTTATAAAGTTTTAATTGTGGTTAAATATGTATATTACTTTTATTTATCGTTCTGTTGGTAGATCTTGAAAAAAAACAGAATCATATCCTCTATCTATTATGGTTTTAACATACTTTAAACACGAATTAAATATTAAAAATAATGAGGTTTATATTGAGTTATATAAGTTTTTTTGTTTGATTTTTATTATTTAAATTGTTTTGAAAAATATATAAAAATATACACGTTTGTGGGTAATGTAAAAAAAACAGACTTATCTCTTTGCCCAAACAATTTCATTATATTTTGAATTCAGTGGCTCCAATTTCATGATATGCAAGATATCATTTGATTACATGATGGCTGCAAAGAAAGCGTATATCAGTCACTTATTAAAGCCATTTCCCAACTGATTCGATCAGCAAATGTAGCCTTCAATTGCGGTTTGGGGAGAGTCTTTCGACATCAACCCACTGAGGCTTTCGCCGTGGCCACTCGAGCCTGAGCCTGTGTTAATACTGTTAACTGGCCCGGGGGTGTCCGTAGTGTACTGCACCACTTGCGTTGGCTTCCGGACAAGGCCGCCGCGAATCACGGCGGTTGGCACTAGCTCCAACTGTATAAAAGTCAAACCACGACCTGGCAAAGTCATCAGTTCGACGCTTTGGCTCATCTCCATCAGGTCAACATGAAAATCTTTGTCTGTTTGCTGGCTGTGGCCGCTGTGGCTCAAGCAGGATTCATCGGAGGAATCGGCGGTGGTGGTGGTGGAGGTTACAGTGGTGGTGGATCCTCCCATGGCGGCGGAGATGGTGGCTACAGCTATGGCGGCGGCGGCGGCGGCTCTGATCACGGCTCCGATCATCATGGCGGTGGTGGCTCCCCACCAGTCAAAGTCATCAAAGTGATCCACGAATCCGCTCCATCTGGTGGTGCTGGAGGCTGGCAATCTGGAGGAGGCGGTGGTGGCGGCGGCGGATGGTCTGCTGGTGGTGGCGGTGGACATGGCGGCGCTGGTCCCCAGGAGGTCAAGATCATTAAGATCATCTCGGAGCAGGGTTCATCTGGAGGTCATGGAGGCGGTGGCGGCTATGGAGGATCATCCGGAGGATATGGAGGAGCTTCCGGCGGCGGTTGGTCGTCGGGAGGATCACTAGGCGGAGGTTGGTCATCTGGTGGCGCATCCAGTGGCGGCTGGTCATCGGGAGGAGCTTCCAGCGGTGGCTGGTCCTCTGGAGGAGGCGGTGCTGAGGCCCCTGCTGCCGTCAAGATCATCAAAATCATCTCGGAATCGGACTCTGGAGCGGGAGATTCGGGTGGATATGGAGGTGGATTCGGCGGCGCTTCCAGCGGTGGCTACGGTGGCGCTTCCAGTGGCGGCTACGGTGGCGCTTCCAGCGGTGGCTGGTCTTCCGGTGGCGCTTCCAGTGGCGGCTGGTCCTCGGGTGGTTCCTCCAGCGGAGGCTGGGCTCCCCAGGGCGGTGGCAGCTGGTAATTGTGATAACCCGTGATTTCATTGTTTTCATTCCGCCACCCATTGTCTTCATCTCATTCCCATTCTCTGTTAAATTGCCCCCATTCCAACATATTTGTTAAATAAAAGTTTTCTGTTTGATCATTTCCCAAAAAAAAGGAGTGTTTAATTTGCCAACCTCTAGCGGAGAAGGAAAAAAAAAGGAGCAACCCAAGAAATCCTTTTACAACTTTTCAATTTAAAACAGAAAACTCTGCGATGGAAAAAAACCCACCATTCCAAGCTCCTTTTTCCTCTCTAAGAAGCACACTTAAGCGTTAAGTAATAAAATGCAAGCAAAGCTGGGCAAAAAAAAAACAAAAAAAACAAAAAGGAGCAGTCAAGATGGGATA
This sequence comes from Drosophila fuyamai, assembly GCA_018153365.1. Taxonomy (NCBI): domain Eukaryota; kingdom Metazoa; phylum Arthropoda; class Insecta; order Diptera; family Drosophilidae; genus Drosophila; species Drosophila fuyamai. The sequence goes on from JAECXW010000155.1 coordinate 10,981,577, forward strand.
GGGAAGTGGGAAAATAAAGGGAAAACTGTCGGAAAATATGTAAAATATCACTTTTGACTAGCCGGAAAAGTCTAGCCACCCCCAAGGAGCCAGTTTTCTCACAGCGGGCGGTGGTGGCAAGTGGGTGGGTCGCAAGGTTGGGTCGGGATTCATTGGGTTGCATGTATAAAAATATATTTTCCATATAAATCTAACAAAGAACGTGTTCGGGTTACTTGATTAGGACCACCGAAGAGTGGGCAAAACATTTTCAGCTTTTCTTTTCTTTCCTTTTTTTTTTTTCTTTTGGATGTAGAGCAGGGGGAAATGGAGTGCCGAAGAAAAGGATAAAAGACGAACTGGGTATTTTTTCGGTTTCCTTGAACATTTACACAATGAATACAAAGACAGAACTTTATATACACACCCAGAGAAGTGAGCAATTTGTTGCTTGGAGGGCATAAGCCGATATGATAGGTTTGATTTTCTGTATTGATTTATCGAAAGGAAGTGCATATTTTCACTCCCAGTTGTTTTCTTTTCGGCATTTTCCATAGACTCAATTGCGCAATTTTTCGGCTGGGAAAGAATTATAAAAACAATCATTAAACATATTTATTCTCTCCCACTCAATAGCCATCAACTTGTTGCCGGCATTGTAAACAAACAATTGGAACATTCCTGCCCAAAAACAAACATACATACATTACTTTTACTTAATATCCGAAAATTGAATTGAATCTCTAAACAATTTCGTATACGAAATAATTTTTATGAGTTAAATGGAAATATGTTTTCCATTGAATTCCCGCCCCTGACGTTCTAGATTTATTTTTTCCCCCATTGCGTTGATTATATTTGACTGGTGCTTCTTTCCGAAATTTGTTATTATTTTAATTTTACTTATCGACTGATTGTTGCCATTGTTCCTGTCGTTTTTCAGCACGTGCAGCGGACCAAACAGTGGAAAATTGCGTGTTTGCCCAAGGATAACAGTGGGTGGCTGTCTTTTTTTTGGGGGACCATCTTCGGCGAGTCAACTGTCTGCCAACTTGAACTGTTGACTGAATCGCTTTTCAAGTGTGTTTACTGTGGGCGCGTGTGCATCGACGGCAGCGGATTCTGAATCAGAAACATCAACAAACAAATGCAGAAAACACAATCAACGAGGCAAAAGCAAACAGTTTAAGCGCCCCTCGGAAGTCGTTATTAAGAATCTCACCCGCTCCATTTCACAGGATTCGGGATGAAAGCCCAAACCTCTAACCAAAAGTAATTTCGATTTGTCTGGCTGATATATATTTGCAATGAAGGGATGACGAGTCAGTTATATTTTCATTGATTGAATTTATGAAAAATTTCGTTTTGAAGGATGTTGACAGACTGGTAAAAAAACTGGTTTGGTTTTGTAATTGTATTTTTATTAGAAGGCATAAGTAGTGGTGTTTTGTTTGAAATTTTTAAATTAATCTTGAACTTTGAAGGTTGTTGACAGGCTCTAACTCTTTTATATTTTCTGTTTACTCAAAAGGCCTAAAAAAAAGATGATATATTGTATAAAAACAAAAACTATAAACTATTCTGTGAAATAAACTTCCTCTTCGATATTCCAAAAATATTTAAACATGTTTAAGAATTAAGAAAATTTTGAAGTTGCTGGATTTATTTATTAAAATAAAAGATTCAATGTTACTTTGCTTTATTTATAGGTCTGACACATTCAATATCTTTAATAAATTTATAAATTTAAATCATAAATAAATTCCTTTATAAAGTTTCTTTATTTCCACAGTTAATATTAGCTTTTAAATATAATTGAGATCCAAGTGTTAAAACGTATTGATAAATCCCCCCTTGTAGCGCCCTAATAACATTTAACAAATGGTTCATCCATCACATCCTCTTTTCGATGGACGTGATTTGTTATTGTCTACTTGGTTAGTTGAGTTTTGAAATTGGTTTGATTTACTCAAGTGAACTGGAGGTGGGGCATGTCGTCCTCTGCCAAGGACCTCTCGTCCTGGTTTATTTTTTCGGTCTTTTGTCATTCCAAAGGAGTCTGTCTGGTTGTGTGTGTGTGTGTGTGTGTGCCAGCCACTATATTTCTGCGATACTGCCTGGCCTGCTGGCGGGATTTCGTCTGGTCGACGACACCGTCAGCGGCACCATTACCCATTACCCACTACCCATTGCCATCAACGGATCGCATCGCCGTCGCCAAAGTCGGGGCTTCCAGACGTGCGCCGCCGTTGTCGCCATTAACTGTCCCACCGACGCCGTCGGCGACGCCTCCACCACGTCCATACCTCCGTGTATCCAAACATCCCGTACCTCCGAGTCGCCATCACCGCCACATCACAAGTTGTCGTCTCATCGATTTCCCCACTTTTCTGCCCCCCCTTCGCAGTGCTCGGCAACCCATTTCGATGTCGCCTTTGTTGGCTGCCAAAACACAGAAACTGCTACGAAATCGTTATAAGTATGGCGAAAAAAGAGAAAAAGTTTTGCGAAAAAATAAAGAACTCGAAATGTGCAAGGAGAAGGGGGGCGCGAGGAATAAGCAGTACAAAGGCAAACAAACAAATATTATTACTAATTCATTTTGGTTCCACTCTTCATTGCACCCTTTTTTGTCAACTATTTTGAACTTTGTTTTCTAAACCTTTGTTTTTTTATTTCACACTTTTTAGTTGGTTCTTTCCAAAGCTATTTATATCTGTGATTATAGGGCCGTGAACACCTTTTATATAAATACCAAGTGTTATTATTTGTTATTAAGTATACAACAATATAATACCTATTAGGAAAAAACAGGGATAACAGCATTTTTATAAAATTATTATAAAATAAGAAAGTTTAGAATTTAATTAAAATGTTTTATATTGATACCTTAGTGTTTTCTCTTTTTAAAAAATTTAATTTATTTATCTAAATGAATTTTATTTTTTTGCCATACCTACGAGTTACTCTTCTTCGTGACTTTTCTAAATTCTAATTAGTTTAAATTCCTTAATTTAGTACAATCTTAAGAATTCTGTCCAAAAAAAAAACAAAATTTAAGTAATCTCCTTTACATTTTCTGAAAATTAAGTATTTTAATTTTGAATTTTTTCGTTGGGTTCTTTTAAAATTATCTAAATATATTTCATTCATATATTTACTCATGGCCCTTCTATCTTTTACATCGCTTTAATTAAATAAACTTTTTAAAGGGTATCCTTTGGGCCAAACTCTCTATTCCCATTAAGCACGTTGTTCGGTTATGGTTAAATGTTTTCAGGTGCGCACTTAGTGATTTGTGCTGCGTGCCCGAGGACTCCCCCGTCCCCCCGTCCCTCCCCCGCCGAGTACTGACTACCGAGTACCGAGTACACATCAATGTCTGGGCCAGTCATAAGTAATTTATCAAGATACAAAATTGCAGTTGCCCGGCGACGCGTCCCCGTCGACGTCTGTCAATGCCAATCAGTGGCTGGCGATATGAGTGAATGATTCCGATTCCCGGCGTGAATGATATCCGAGGTATTTGTCAGGTGGTCGCGCACTCAAGTGATGCCAAATGTCAGCCAAAAATTCCGGGTGGTGCGGCAGTGCTGGTGGTTGCCGGTGGTGCAGGATTGCGTGAGAGGGGTGGGGATGGGCAGTAATTGGCCAACTGCGATTCCTATCTATTACATATCTCGACCTGAAGGTCGGGGGATATCGGGTTCGGTGTCAATTTAATCGAAGTCAAGGGGAAATGTATGTGGGAAGGTGTGACTTATGGACATCCTGTGATTTATTGGTTATGTTTGTGCAATTTGATATATTGGAAAAGTGAAAGCTGTCATTTACTTCAGTGTGTAATCATCGATGTTTATCGTTTAGAGATTTTCTTTTGAAGTTTCTGCAATCCGACACACACATTCTATTATTTTCAAGACAATAGGGTTCAAAGATTGAGTTGTGTTTTAAAGTGACAGATTTGATTGTCCAAATGAAATGGTAATCAAATCAAGATTTATAAATGCTGCTTTTTAAAAAGTAGCTTAGGTTTATATTGAAAAACCTTTACTTATTAAATATATATAGAAGGTATTAAATTTTGTTCGGAATGTTGTAACGCAAAAGATAAGATATTTCTGACCCCATGGTTATATTCATTTAGTCGATCGTACGATAATATCCTAAAGCTGGAATAGAAACAATCGTGAAAGACTTTGTTGTTGGCAAATACCTCTGAACTAATTATTTCTTGTAAATAATCCTAATATTCCTTTACAAATCAAATTTATTTCCAATCTTTTCTCATAGCTGTTGTAATATTTTCCCAAATCGAGAGGGATTTTCCATCCCTCAGAAACACATCGTTTGATTCATTTTTCTCTGCCAAGCTCAATTAACGTTTTACATTTAAAAGTTAGAAACGCCTTGTGATTTCCTCAAGTCACACTTTCATCTGGACAACAAGTAATTTGACTACTGCAAATTCGCACATTCATATCGTAGTAATTCACAAAACCCCAGAAGATTATGCATCTCTTTTCCAGCATTTCCCTATGCTATCCCCACCTCAATTACAATGCAAACTATCAGCAATAAAAGCAAATTTCCTTCAGGATTTTCCATCAAACACACGCACACGCATTTTATGTGTGAGCACCAGAGAATTGTAATAATTTTTGTGTGTTTTATTTTGTATGTGGGTCATGTCCTTATGAAATATTCAAATGTCCTGAATTACGTATTTATGCCATTTCCACTCTTATATTGTTCGGCCTTCGGGTCCCCAAGCAAATCCTTTACCCTTAAAAAACAAAAATCCAATTGTAAATGCGTTCAGTGCCTGCTTATGTGTGTGTGTGTTTGTGCGTGTGTGACGGTGTGTTTGTGCCTCAATTCCGTTATTGAAAATTGACCAAATATGTGTGTGAAAGCAGAAGACGGATGGCATGCAAAGTGTTTCCCCCTTTTTTTTGGGGGGCGGGAGGTGGGGAAAAAGGAAAATGGGAAATGGACTCGGATGAAGGCAACAAAGCGACAATGACAGCAACAAAAGCTGAGGCAATAAAACACACACGAGGGCATAAAACAAATAAATTGGTAACATTTTCACAATACACACACCCACAAGCCCAATGGCAAACACACGCACACACACGGACATTGGTAAATCCGCAACGGAAGTTGTGCTTTTAAATCGATTTTGATTGATTTTTCTCACTGTCGGAAAATGCCTTTCGGGCACACATACTCACACACACACACACACACACAAGAGTATCACCGAGTTTTTCCCTCCTGTTTGTCAATGGCTGTAAAAATAAAATCAAATTGTAAATAATCGAGTCGCAATCGTCGCCTGTTTGTAAATATATATATGAGCATATATTTTTGCTTTTACCCTTTGGCAGTGTTCCACTCAGAAAGAAAAACAAGGCAAAATATTTTAGAAGTTCATAATGACCAGGATACACTCTTTAAAATAAAATGTACAAATTAAATAAAATACAAACATTTTTAGACTTTATTTTTGGAAAATAAAAGGAAAGAAATATCAAATTAGCAACTAAACAAGTCTACTATTTGTGGCGACATTTTATTTTATTATATAAAATGTAACGTCAAATAGCATATTATAAAGCAAGACGTTTAAATAAATAAATCTATAAATAATCTATTAAATAAGATGCTAGTCCTTATGACCTTCCACTTAGTCAGTAGTTAAAAATCAAATAATGGATCATTCCTCGCCCAAAAGGGTCAGCCAAAAAAATTCACCCTGCTTTTATTTGCACCAAAATTATTTGATTTAACCTTTGCATTCCGCATTCAACATTTCCCCCTTTTCCTTTTAGAATGCACTTTTGAAAACCTTTCGTTCTGTTTAACTTTATTTATTTATGTTTATTGAATGTGTATCGCTTTATTTCAATATCATAAAAAACTTTACACCATCCTGGGCGGAGAAAACAAGCAAACTAAAAGCTCCCACTTACATTTTTAATACAAAATCAATAAATATAAAAATATATAAGCGAGTGGAAAAAAATCATAAATGGATGTGTATGCGCTTGCCAGCTCATACAAAAGCATAACTATTTGTGTGTATGAGTGGGAAAAGAATTTTTTTTATGATGCTGCGGACTCATAAAAAGCGCATAAAGTGGCCTTAACATGGCATAAAAAACGCACTCGCAAGTGCCAACACAATGGAGGTGGGGGAAAAAAGGGGAGGCAGTGGGGCGTAGGAATAAACGCAGGGTCAGAAAACACCATCTATGGTCGAAGCTAGAGAGCATATGTCTGGGCAAGAGCCACACGAAGGGGGAATACAAGAGCATATGTCCCTCAAATAAATAAATAACTTAACCAGTTATAGTTACGGCTGAGAAGAGAAATAAAAGGACGTTTTAAGAATCTTAAGAGAACTTCAAAACACCTTTGGGATCCATAAATCGCTTAGGCAATTAAAGTTAAATCTAATTTTTAAGCCCCAGGGACTGGTATTGACCTGAATTCTTAAGTTACTTCATTTTACCTTTTTTATAAAACTTATACATTTATCGTGAATTAATTTGTATAATGTTTCTCAACTTTTGGCAATAAAAATAGCATTAAAATCATCGCAAACAACCAAAAGAGTAATTTTAACCTAGAACACGCTAAGAACTCTAAGTCTCACCTGAGGTTCTAAAATACGACATTTAGCTAAATACTGCATAGAAATTGGTAATAAAAAAATGCTATGTAAAAATGCACAAAGCAACCCTTAATTATTTCTAAATTTTGTGCACACAACTTACGAATTCAGAGGGTGGTTATCCTCAATATTTCATTACCATTCCACCCAATGAAGCTCTCAACATTTCTCATTATTAATTAAGTCATTTTCTTTCAAATTGTCTGATAAAGTTTGCGCTTCATTTCATTGTTTTCCACTTTATAAGGACAAGAAAGCCCAAACCACCAAGGTTTCGGGTAAGTTTTTTGGTGAAACTTTTTGGGCAGTGAATTACCATTTCCACCGGCCCATTAATAGTTCGAATATTTAACCCCTTTGTATGCGACCGCCTTAAGACAACCCCAAACCGTCTGCCCCCTTTTTCCCACCGCCCCTATGAAGAACATAAGTCAGCATTCAAAGCACTCAATAATCACACGTACACTCGAATTTACATATCTACATCAGACATCGTCAGGTCGTAATTAAAATATCACGCCCAGGCAAACAAAGGGTCTCGGTGAGGTGGGTTTTTGGCAAGGGATTGGGACTTTCTTGCCGCCAGTCAAACAAATAATCTTTAAAACCGATTTTTGTTTTTAATAAAAAGGTCTTTACAAATATTTTAAGCCGCTCATCATTGCCTTCTGTCGCTCCTCTCGATGGCAACCTTTATTTTTAAACCATTTTGCCCCAACCCACTTTGCCACTCGACGCCCAGCTCCTTGTGCATTAAATCAAAGAAGCGTAGCCAGCACGTGTCTGAAATATGCATTAACACACCACCATCACCATCGCAATCAGATGTGGAATCAGCATCCCATCACCCACACTCTCCACGTTGATGCCGATGCCGATGCCCATGCCACAAACAGATCACACCGACTTTTGCCGGGTCTTTGAGGGATGGAGGCCCAGCCACCGGGAATGAAATCATTTTTAATATTAATTGCAGCAATCGAGTGACCATGACAACAGCGAGAGCAACCCTCAAGGATCCCGGGAACCCAGAAATAAAACAGAAAGCGAAGTGGTTGGAGCAGAGTAGCGACTTTCTTCAACCACCCGTGACAAGTCGCTGGCGGATGTGGCAATTGAATTTGGTACTGCCATTCTGGCAACTGTCCGTTAAATAAAACCCCAGACAATATTTGTTTGTCGCTTAAGGGAGGTCCTTTTTTAGTCCAGACTGGGCCTGACAGCTAAATGAACCACTGAGCAAGTTCGATTTGTGATTGCCGGCAGATTAATGGACTTGGTAATGGAATCTGAAAGGGCTCATCTGGGGGTTAGGCACAGAAAAAAGAGTAAGCCAATTTTCAAACGCTTTTTTCCGCATTCACTTTGATCTGTTTTGTCATTGTAATAAACATCACAGAACATTTTTTGCATCTCCAAAGCTAGAATAATGAATTGCGACTGTTATTATTTATTTAAAGCATTTTCATGTATTGGCTCTAGATTTAATTTACATTTAATAGCCATCAGCATGATCTATATAGTTTTTTCTGGTTATGTATATAAATAAAAAAATATTAAATTAATTGGTTAATAAGTTAAAGCCTTTAAGTAATGAATTTATGAAATTGAACATGCTTTTGTAAGCTCTACGTTAATGCATTGAAATCTTTTACAGCCTCTGGGCTTTAAAACAAGTAACTGAATCTGATTGCCTGGTACTTTGCAGGGGAAAAAGCTCATCTTTTGCCTTCTTGCTCTCGTAACTTGAGTTTCTTGCCCTGGGGGCAGCTCTACCCCTAAGACTTTATCCGCTAAACGATTTTCTTGGGATCCTCTTTGTGCCGAGGTGCTCGGCTTGGGCACTTGCTCTGAAGCACATCCCACATCCACCATCTGGAAAACACCACCCACTCAACCAGCTCGGAACCCCTTTTACCGATTCCTCCTCCAACTCCCTAGCTCAGACACAAATAAACGATAAAAGCGCAGTCGTTTGCCAACAACAGTAACAATCAGTAGCGAGAGGATACCACCCACTCAGGCCACATTGTAAAATAGACTTACACTTACAACTTTTAAAACAACATTTCTTATAGCTAGGAAACAATTGAAGCAGTATTTTCAAAAAGGATGAATTATAATAAATTTATTAAACTATCACAAGTTTATATAATATGTTGTGTCATAAAAATGTCTTTTTATCTAAATGGTAAATAATATATTTAATATTATAAATTAGAAGCCATCTTAATATTGGTCAAAGAACTGCGTGTAATTGTTCTTTGCCAGTGAAATATTATAAAACATTTATCATGCAAAATAATTTATTACTCAGTGACGAGTAACTGCAGTCCATCATTTTGCGAGTGTATTACCCCACTAAGCCGAACCGGCAACTCAAACCCGCAATCTGAAATTCAGGAGCGTCTGGCGCTCCGACCCACTCGCTGTTGTTCCGTCGCACTCGCTCGCCAGCTGTTCGTTCGTTGTTCCGTTCGCCGTTCGGTTCGCCCGCTCGTTGGTTGCGTTCGACTAACGCGGGAGTCGACTGGGCGCTCAGAACTCACAGGAAGTGTACCTATCGGAAAAATTTCATAAAGGAAAACCCGCTCGAGAGAGAGAGCGCATTAGAGAATCAACTCGGGGGGTGGAGACAGCGGAGAGAAAGCGAGAGCTAAAGTTGAAAGTTAAATTGAATTGAGGTGGGCCAAGTGTGGCCTGGAGGGTAGAGGGTAGCGCATAGGGTTGAAGGCCTCTGGGGTCCCTTCGGGTGGTTTGTAACTGGCGAGAGGTGGCGGGAATGAATTTGTTGGGCCATCAAAATGACTTTCAGCATGTGGAAGCCGCTGCTTAGCATGTTTCCTGACAGGCCACGTGCGGCTAAAGGAAAATAGAGAGAGATATACAGACAGAGACGGGTACATCCAGCGAGTGGGACAGCTAACGAGAAAGGTCCTTCTCTGTCTCGCTCGCTACTGTTCGGGGTACTGTGAAAATGAGGCGCAAATTTTGTGGCCGAGCAAACAGAACAGGAATAAAAAGGAAGAGGTTCAACAAATGGTTGCCAACCAAAACCGAAACCCCCAAAAAATAACAGGCCACCCCTCACACTATATAGTAATAATATAGCAGCAGAGGGGGTAGCGTAGTGGTTAGTGTTATGTGGTATATTTAGAAGGAGTTTCTCTATTTGTTGTTAATGTAATTGCAAAATGAAATATTAATTATTTTTAATAACTATTTCTTTAAATAACTAAATATGATTTACTTACAAGCACTCAAGTTAAAATTCGAGATCGTATTTTAAAAACTTATCTTAAACTTATCTTATGTTTCATATTAAACGCCACTTCATGCAACATTTAATTTCCAATCTCCATTCAATTTAAACATTTTTCCATCTGTTACGGCTCTGTTAACATAATTTTCCTCCCGGGCTTCTGTAATTTCATGGTGGTTTGTGGACTTTAACGGGTATCGGGTATCTCCTAGTCCAGCTCTTTCGACTGGGATCCCAGCATTGAGCAGCAAGTGGAACCCATAAAGCGCCAACATACACACACATTGCATTTCCATTTTCACCACCCTTTCCGACCGGCTATCTCCCTCTCACACTTTGTAATGCTTGAAAATTATGTCAACGAGTTCTGTTGATTTTCCCCCATTTCGTTTGGCTTTTATTTCTGCCCACCCTCTCGTCCTTACCCATATTTCCCTTATTTTTGTTGTTCGCCAGCTCGACTTTTTCCCCATTTTCCTCGACCGTAGGACCGGCGCTGGTTAATTACATTTTACAAAATTTGCTGTCAAGCAGTTAAGTTGGGTTAAGTCGAGCAAACGTCGACTGCGGCAGAACGACATTTTCTGCTTTCCCTGCTGTTGGTAATTTAATATTCGATTTTCGTAATTTTTATGCGCTGACCTTTTTGCAATTGTGGAATTTTCCTTTTTAATTATTTATGTGCGGTTGTTCGGTTTAGGGCTGGGGGGCCTTTTGGGGGGCATGTCATCGTTTTTGTGTCCTCCACTCTGTTCTGCATCCGCAGATTAAAAGGAAAATCGTTTTGTATTTAATTATGCAGTCAGGTGATGGTAATTGGGGATTGTAATTCGGAATGTTCTCTGTTTCTCTGAGAGTGGGCGGCAATGTTTGCATAATGTTTACACGTTCTGCGTTCTGCAAATGGGTGGGTGGTGCTCTCTGTTGACCATTTCATAGAGTAGCCCCTGAATATACATACCTTTTTATGTACACCCACTGGTACATAAGTAAATCCCACATTTTGGTTAACTTTCCGTGTGTTTGGCGGGTGGAGAATTCAGCAAAAATATTTTTAAAAGCTCAAGTCAGAGCAGGCAAATACAGACGAAGGAAAAAATTACATGCCGCCCAGGGACATAGCGAGATGGGAGGGGCAGGGGGATGTGGAGCAGTGGATGGGGAGGGTTCACTGAAACGACACTAGAAATATAGGTGAACAACTCAAGAATTTTGGACACTCTATCCATTTGAAACTATAACCTGTAAAATATATGACATATTTTTATTGATCGACATGGTTTTTTAATAAGTAACAAGTGAGTAAGCATATTAAAGGTTTATTTTTATCTACATATTTAAAATATATTTTATATTTAAATTTTAATTACGTCTAGCCATTTTTTTACATTATACATTTGAACCAATTGGTAGTAATTTTAAATAGAAATGGAAATAGTTTAAGATTATTTAAACAAAACCTACTTTTAAGAAATGTTTGAGTTTGGCAAGATTCCTTTTATAGCGAATAAACGGCTCCCCTTACTAACGCAAAAGACAACCTAGCAAAAAAGGAAAATTGTGGCGCAAAATGTTACGCTTGCATTGAAACTGAGGGAAAATGTGGAGAGGGGGGTGAGGGGGGTGGTGCACAGGAAAACTGAGGATTGGGTTTTTTGCGAAAAGGGGGCAAAGGGGAGAATGAGGAGCCGAGGGAAAGCGAACATGTTGGCTCCTACAATGACAGCAGCCTGCAACAGCCGGCGAAGGACGTTGGGCGGGCAGAGGAGGGTGGGAGAAGTGGGTGAAATGATGGCAAAGGCATTAAGCTGCGCCCACACACACACAGACAAGCAACGAGGGACATTATAGTCAGAAGGCGAAGGATGCGTTTTCCATGAAATACCCACACAAACACACACACACACTTGCAAACAGGACGACATACTTTCGCACAGAAGAAGAAGATGGAAAACTTGGCGCGACTTTCGACTACGTGAAGCTGTGAGCTCCAAAAGCGAAGAAAAACTCACACACACATACGTGCATAAGGACATATATCCCCCACACAAGCCCACACAGACACACACACTCACACACAGGCGGAGAGGAAAAATGGCAACATAACTGTAGTGAAAATGTCAAGAGAGAAAAGATATTAAAACGTATTTGACTTCTGTGAGTTTTGGATGAAGCAATGGGGCCGAGGGAGGGGGTGATGTGGGTGGCAGGGTGGCACAATGAAAAATATATAAAGAAGCCGCCACTCACACAAGCACATCCGCCCGCGCACACACTCGCACACTCACACACACACACAGCGAAAGCGAGCTTATGACAAAAATAATAAAAATGGCTCAAGAAAAGAAAATGGCAAAAACGAACTGAAATAAAAAAGCAGCAGCGAAAAAAATAGGAAAAAAATAAAAAAGCAAGAGAGAAAATACAAGTATAAAAATGAATTTTAGATGACAGGCAAAGCAGCTTGTTGGATAGGGCAAAACTCGGGCGGACTGGGTATGGTTTGTCTTTGCAGTTAAGCAGACAAGTAAATGTTGTCCTTGTTGTTGTCCCTACACCACCCACATCCCCCGCCTTCTGGGGGGCGTGGCAGGGTAAAAAGAAAACCAAAGGAGGAAAAATTGTGGAAAAGTTTTATGGGCAACAGCAGCAAAAATTGCAATATAGCCAAGGAGAAAGAGGGGGCTGTACTCTTGATGGCTGTGGAAAAGAGGATGCGGCAGTGACAAGGATAAAACATCAGAGATGGAATGAGAAAGGAGCAGAGATGAAGAACTGAAAAAAGGAAAACTGGATGGGAAACCAATTTAAAGAGGAAACTGCTCTACAAGAGATATGAAAATCCATTTGGAAATAGTTAAATAAAGGAAAGAAAGGTGCTCACTATTGACCTGCATTTTTATTTATTTCGAAAAGCATTGTAAAAATGTGGTTCGAGTATAAAACACCATTATTTGGATTTCTCTTTCTATACAAAAAATTTCTGCATAAATAAAGTATTTCCTAATTGGCTTTAATAGTTTCGAAGACTGTTTTTAAAAGGTAATGGTAAACAATTTGATCTAAGCTTAAACATAAAATGAAATTGAATATAAATAATGCTCTAATCATTTCTAAATCTATTACAAAATACCAAAACTTTTTGTCAGAAAGAAAGTACAAGAAACAATAGGTAAGCAATAACTTTGCCCACTTCCTGTCAAATACTTTTGTAACAAAATGCCTTACCTAATTCGCTATAATATTTCCAAATACAGTTCCCAGAGGAAAAACTGTCAGCATATGTTTTGTAGGATTTACGAAATACCCCAAGGATGAGTCCACAAAGCCCCAAATGAAAACAGAGTGGGGGCGAGAGACAGGGCATAAAAAATAAATGAATAACATAAAAATAAATCATACGCCCCATCAGCCACCCAGTAAAAAGTGAGCCAATACCGTAACCATTACCCACGCTGCCAAATCACACTACCCCAACCCAATGGGATGTCCTCCCCCTATTTTCATGGCGCTAATAAATGCTTATCGAAGACGCATAAAGCGAGTAAATTCGCAGCCATTAAACGAGCATAAAACTCGATGCCGGGCCGAAACGAAATTGTGGGGCCGACAAATCAAAGTACGAGCCTCAGAGCCTCAGGTCCATCCGTTTTTCCCCTTTCCCCCTATTTCCATGGCATGAAATAAAACCAGGCAACAATGAAACCCAAAGCGGCTCCCAAGCGATTTCGATGCGGGCATTCGTCGGTCGGACCAAGGAATTGGCCACCCACAGACCCAAAACCCAAACCCCCAGAGAACCTTCCTTGAGTCCCCACCCGCAGCACCTCCTGCGCCCCATTTCAACTCCCCTTCCCGCGCCAACACTCGCTATATAACCATCTTACCCAACGTTGACAGCATACAAAGTAACTTAAATCGAAACAATAAAGCGGCAACTTTGTTCCAAGAAAAAATGCAAAAGAAAGCAAAATGAACACAGAAAAAACGTAGAAGAAAACGGAAAATGGAACGAAGAGAAGTGTGAGACCATGGAAATAACGAAGTTAGACTTACACTTTTAGGTTCTGATTTTTTATTCTATTTTAAAAACTTTTTTTAAATAGTCAAATACTTAAATTAAACAGATTAAACATAAACAAAATATTACAGTTTATTCGGATATGAAACTATTAAGTTTACCTAACATATTAAATATATTTAAATTTTAACCAAAGCTTTTGTCATTTTCCAGCAATTTTTATCTTTTTATTGCTAATAATTTTTTATTTGATTGATTTTATTACTTGTACATAATTGTACTTTTTAATAATAGTGTCATATTTTAAAATGGTTTATTCCTCAAATGTAAAAACATCTCAGTTTCATAATTATAGGTAAGCTTCATGATATATACAAAATAAAATAAAATAAAAATAGAAACCTTTCAAATAATATTATATCTCCCACAACAAAACAAAAGGAATAGCATTAAGAACCTCAATAACGAATTACAACGATTTTGTAATTAAAAATATACTGTGTAGAATATTTAAGGAAATCAGTTTAATACCATTTAAAATAACTATAGTTAAGAGTATTCAAAACACCGTAAAACATCACAGTTTAAGTTTCCGATCGAAATTCCCATACCAAGCGTGGGTATTATTACAAAAAACGTAAGAAAAGTCGTGAAGGAAAGTTCCCAAAGAAATTGAGCTGGGGAGAGGGGGTTGCGAGGGGAAAAGGCGAAAAAAGAAATGTAGAAAAGCACAAATAAATGAATGAATAAAAGCGCCAAGGATAGCGAGGATACCATACAGGCAAAAGGGACTCAATGGGGGGAAATGGAAGGCAGGGGAACAGAGTTCCACAAAGAAATTACAAAATGTATGCAAAAAAAAAAAATAAAAAGACGGTGGAAAAGACGGATGAAAGAGTGGGGAATATGGGGTTGGGAAGGTGCAGCAACGCTGGCAAAAATATTAATAAATCCCCGCTACTGAGGGACACGAAAACATTCTCATTCCCCCTCCCTCTTCGAACTTCTCCTTTTCACCAGTGCACCATGCGGCGTATGAGCAATATATGGTGAGAATCAGTACATACTGTCTGCACAAAGATCAAGAAAAAGCACAACGGAAATATTATACAAACTTTTATTTTTTAAAACATATAATTTTCCACCATGATTGAATCAGTATTCCCACATTTTTTTTACAACTGAATCATAGTAATATAATCGTCTGTTTTGTGCTACTAAGGACACAAACTATTGACTTCAAGTTGATTTGAAAATAAATTATATTGTCATCAAAATACAACTTTTTTACAAGGTCTTGCAAAATTGACCTAAAATCTAATATTTGAGCTGTGAATACCAGTTGACTGGACATTTTAAAATTAATTTAACGATTCAAAAGTTTTACCATTATTTTTAAGGTCTTTTATCAAAAACAGCAACTGGAGTTCATATTTTGAACGATTTTCGTATTTGTAATATTTTTATTTTGCGAAATTTGATTCTTAAAGTAATTCTTTAGTTAAGATAACCAATTAATTCAAATTTTTATAACGAATTGATGAGGCACTACTTTTCCATTATTACCCTGAATTGGATCAAATAAAACAAGCTCAAGCTAATTTATTTAGGATATTGGTAATAAAAACATTTTTTAAAAGCGTTTATACCCTCTGTCCGTCTGTTACTAAACCAGTTGCTGGCTCATATTCAATAAACTATTTCTTTATAGTCCATTAAATTTCCGAAATATTTATTACCCTGATTTTTGATAAATTGTGGTCACTCCCTAGAGTCAGTAGTTTACAATCAATTTATTGAGATGTTTATCCCCCAATTGCTCTCAACTAATTATCCGCTTGTCCGCCCTTTAACACGCCGCCCACATACCGCAACGCCCATCCTGCCACGCCCCCTTTTCGAACCACAACCCACGACCCTTTGGAGACCACAGCTTCCCGGACGGAGTTGCCACTCGAGCGACCACTAATCATAACGATAACACCTAATCAACCGCAACTCGGCGGGCTATCCAGCGATTACGAATTGGTAGTCCGGACGGAATCCGGAATTCCAATCGAAATCCGTAACCGAATCCGTCCACACCCACCCACAAATCGAAGCCGAAAAAGGTTTCGGGATAAATTAAATGAAACGTTGATAAGGCGCAAAAGGGCGCACTAAACGATTAAATCGACTGAGCGAGCAAATGAGAGAGTGGCTTTCTCTGCCGCCACCCGACCTACGCCCACACCCCCCGAGGTCGCCCACCGGGCGGGCGGTGGTGTGGCTGCCACCCACACAACTAAAGCTGACAACTGACCCGTGGACCTGACGGAGGGCGGACGTGCCCGACTGACTTTCGGCACAAGTGCGCAGCGATGGCGAAAAGTGAATTTTCCGCTCAGCGCTTGCTTGGCTGGCGTTCAGTGGGCCAGGGGTGAGCGGGCCGCGGGGTGAGCCGGAAAATTGCCAGCTGAATAATTTCCAGAGCCAACTGCAGCCGGGAAAAGAGTTTTTCGGGAGAACACGCAAGGCAAGCATTGCAAAGGGAACGGTTTTTTCGAATAACATACACCCTGCATTTTAACCTTCTATTAATCATTATGTTTTTATTTGGCAAGTATCAAAAAGTATTAAGAAATTTAGATAGGTTCGATTTTGTGGTTCCTGGCAACTGTATTTTTAATATACGTAGAACTGCTTAACATATAAGGTTTTTATAAAATAATACAATAAGTGATTAATTTCCTATTTTTAAAATTTTTAAAAAAAAAACTTGGCTACACTTATGGAAAGACTATTTTGTAAAAAGGAATTGAAATATTAAAAGCTTAAATATACTTATAGGAAATATTAAATCGTTTTCTATACTGGTACTATTTGTATAATTATTTCTTCTAAAACAGTTAGGAATGCATATTAACTTCTTACATACAACCACCATACTTATTTCCCATTTAGGTTCTGCACAAAAGCATTCCTGTATTTTGTTTATAATTGATAATAGTTATAACCGATTATAAAATTTAATTTCATAAGGTTTTTATTATAACCAATATTTTAATATTAATAAACTTAGAGTTTCAGTAGATTAGATTAGTTAGTATTTGCAATATACCATTTATTTATATAATATTATTTGCTTTTATAATATAAATAACTTAACCTTCGATCATACCTCTGGGTTACCCGATTTCAAGCTAGTATAACCAAACGCCATCGAACCTGGAGACCCGCAGTTGGGTGTCGTTCGTCCGGGTTCGTCTCAGTTCGGTCCGCCTCGGCTTTTACCTCGGTTCGATTGTTCGACTTGGTTCGCACGGACACAATGCTACTGAAAATATATATACATATATGTATATCTTCAGAGTTTCACGTGCCATTGCGCATGTGGGAACGCCGGGGGCGGGGGGTTTTGGGTCTTGTCTTGCACTTTTGCCCGGACTCCCAATCGTTGATTTGATAATTCTGAGCGCCTGGTCCATCGGCAGCGTGTTGCGTTCGTGTGTGACGTTCTGTGCGGACCTCGGACCGATGAAGTGGTGGCGGGGGGTGGAGTGTCTGGAAACGAGGGCTCCGAGTCCCGGGACCCGGCATATCACCCGACACTCTAAGTGAGTCCTGTCTGTCCTGTGTGCTGGTAATTGCAGGACCCCAGCCTTGTTGTGCACACATTTGCTTAACTGGACTTGATTAGGTTTTCGAGGTTAGATACATTACGAATTATTCAGCGCACAGCGGGTGGTTCGACCACCCACCCGAAGACCCCCTCCCCCGGATTGGATACCCACTCTGCCGATCCAACCCCACTTGTTTGGGCTGCAGGCGAATGTTCGGTCGTGGTTCGCCCTGTGTGTGTTCATTGAATTATTTCAAGCATGCCGAGCATTTATAAGCACTGAAACAAAACTGAGGTACAAGGGATTTACATGTAATTCGATAATTTCAACTTGTTTTTATAAACCGTGATCGCTAATTCTTTAACTATTGGATTTAGTTTTACACCTATTTTATCACATAAAATAATTAGTGGGATCTAGGTATATGCTAATAACCACTTAAGTCTTAGTGTTCAAGCTAACAAAATGTCTACCTAATCAAAAACCTTTATATAGTACGTTGACACGTAAAAAGTTTTTACTTATTTCAAGCAATCTTTTCTAATATTTCTTATCAGTTCTGATTATTTAAACACACCCTTTTATTATTTCAAATTTAATTATTTTATTGTTTTAGCATTAAGTTAACCCATTTTTAATTTTTTTTCAATAAAAAGCTAAGTGTTCTGAAATTGTATTTAGCCCGCACAATTGAAATACTTGCATTAATATTTTTTTATGGTGCATAAATTATTGTATGTGATGCTGGTTGAACTGCCTCAGCTGCTGCCTTTTTTGATTGTCTTGTAATTGCGTTAGGATGCGAACTTTGTTATCCTTGCCACGTAGCACATAATTGTAACCATTAATATTTTATTGGGTGGTGGTTGGTGTCTGTCAGCCAGCGGAACGGTAATGCATTGTTGTGCCAAGCCAAGTCATCTTTTCCCCCACCACCGAGGGTAAGTTTAATTAATCGACGACCGATGCTCGTATTGTTCCAGTGCCCAGTCAAAATATTTGACTTGTAGATGCGCCTCTAATTGAGTCCGCCCTCAAGAAGTTAATGCTCAAAGTGAAAGTTGTTTTTGACCAACTGGCGTTGTTGTTTCGGACCATCTTGGGCTTGTTCTTTTTGGGCGCAGCCCATCTGGCAGAATCTGCACGAAAATGATGTAAACCTAATTAAATTTCCAATAGAACAAACGACGCCCCTCGAACAGATTCGATGGAGTTTTGGACTTTGGGTGTGGGTTTGGCGATGAACAAGGCGGAAGAAACTTTGAGGATGGCAACCAGATAATTGCCAGATTGCGTCATGCGAGTGACTTTCCTTTCTCCATTACCCCATATCCTCCGCAGTTTGCAAAGCTATCAACTTTAATGGGACGGCCAGGGGGACTGGGGGCCTGGGCGGAGCCAAATGGTTCTACATGGGACTTTTTGACCTGGAGGCAAATTGACCAGGACAGATCAAAGAACTCCTCTTCAGAAACTCGTTTCGGAAGCTGTCAGGGGCTAATAGAAAAATGTAATTATTTGTTTTATTTGAAAAACAAAAAAAAAATATTTCCAGGAAATTTTTATAGGTTTTGTCTTCTGAATATGTATATCTGCTAACTCAAGTTTTCTACATCTCAAATCAAATTGATTTTAATTTTTAAAATATTGTCTCTTTAACAGAATTTCCATAACTAGAAATTTTCCATTATTGGAATATGAACATAACTCATACCAAATCTTTGCCTTTCCTCCAAAAGTTTTTACCCTTTCAGTTTGAGGTTCAAGTCATAGAAGTTTCACTGTAATATTTTAATTTATTGGCATGAAATAAGAATCAGACCCTTACATGTGTCGACATTTTTCAATATTGAGTTTATCGTTTCCAAACACATCCCTCGAAGGCTCTCTATTAACTTTAAAATGTTTGTGCACCCAAATCAGCATAGATGACATGGATAAGTAATTTCATTATCGAAGGAAATACACAAGTGGCCTATGCCGCACACAAATCTCCCCCAATAAAATGGTATATACATTAACCGAAGCCTGCTGCCCTTCAGTCATCCCCTCAGAATAAAGCAAAACCCAAAGACATCCAACAAGGCGAAAATTATCGAAATGACAAAACGAAAGTGAGTGAACCACCGCCCCCGAACCACGCCCCTGGGCGGTGGGGCCATGGCATTGTCAACGTCTTGGCTGCTGTCTTTGTATATTGATGATTTTCCACACCCACACATAGCAATACACATACAAATTGAATTATCCCAAGGACCAAATGTTTCTGTCCTCGGATGTGGGCTGTTGTGGGTGGCTGCCTTCTGTTTGTGTATCTGCGAGACGTCAAAGTATCTTAATTAAATTTCATCCCCTAGCCGAAAAACAAAAACGAAAAGCAAAAGAAAACATAATAAAAATGTGCAGCAATTTCTCTCTCGTTTTCTCCACTGACTAATAGACAATTTACGCCCTGGTCCCAACCACACAGGCCAAGAATTACGTCGGCAAAAAAGTCACCAAGCCACGAAACATTTTCAAATTAGTGAACTTGTGAGGCAGATACACAAATAATTTTTCAGCTTTTCCCTATTTCCACTTTCCATTCTTCCATTATAAGCACTTTACATTTTTCAAAGCGTAAAAATATCTTTATTTTGTAAGTATACTTAGGATCTGTTATATAGAGTTTGTCTCCTCAAAATAACAAAACAAAATATTGCTCGTGTTTTTTAAAAACTATAATTTTCTTTAAAAAAAGCATGTCTATACTTAATGAAGTGGCAATCTAATCAAACAATCAATAGCTTAGAATTATTAATTGGTTTACATACCATTTTAAAATTTTTTTGATTTAATATTTACGTATTAATCAGAACTATATCGCAAATCAAACACATTTTAGACACTATATATGTTATCGATCATTATTTTTTGATTAGAAGACGTATATTCCACCAGCTAATCTATTAAATAAATACCTTAAATACCTATTAAAGGATTCTCTAGTTAATTCAATAATTTTACAGTGCACTAGAGTGGAGTGCGAGGCCAATGACTGGCAGTCAACTGTTATGCCATTAAATAAAGTTGGCAACACTTAATGCACAGCGACAACAAAACCAACAACTGTTGAGTGCGAGTTGGGAGGATTTTCCTTTCGGGGGTGTGGAATTGCTAATAAAATCTTGTGGGTGGTGAGGGGGGCTTAGAAAACCTAGAGGTAGTGCAACTAAAATCTATAAAATGCAACAACAAAATAGGGGGAGGTAGCCGCCTTGGTGGAATGGCAACTTTTGTCCCAAAAGTGTTTTGTATTGCTCTTGCTGCGACCATTTGTTTTTCGTACTGTTATCCCTACCACTTCCCTCGAGTCCCTTCCCCTGCCCCTATAAACATGTCACATTTAGGGGCGACTACGTGCCAAGAGTTGCATGTGCCGAGCAACAAGCCAAACGTCGGCCCCGGCTATACCCCTTTCCCATTTCCCCCCATTTTCCACGACCCTGCATGGTGCAAGAACAACGAGCAGAACAACTAGAACTTTTCGTGGCGCCCAACGTGGGGCCATCTATTGCTTTGACTCCTTTTCTCACTTTTTGCAGTCAGGCACTGCAATTTGCGCGTGATATCCTTTACGCCCACACCCTATGCACACATACAGACATAACACCCCCCCCTAAACCACTCAACATTTTCGTTATCCTTTAGGAAGCTACCACTCACAGCTACCGTTCCGAATTGAATTAAACTCAAACTTTTACCAATTTACAAAAGCAACACAGCAGCAAAATAGTAAGGAGAAAGCTGGCGAAGAAAGAGGAGAATCCAGGCAGGATAAGGACCAAAAGGGGGTGGCGAGTGGGCAGGAAAGTCGGGGCAACAACTAACAAAAGTCGAAGCTAAGAAAGTTTTGCACCAAAGTAGAATCAAGTTTTTTGCCAGCTTATTTTCCGCCAACGTCTTTTCCATTGGCGAATTTAGCGATGGCAAAAGGTCGTGACACGCACTAGAAAAAGGTTAAAGGTCAACAGTTAAAGGATCTAACGAGGTGATAAGCGATTAAAACAATAATAATTCTAAACACCCACCAATATTATCTGATGTTCGATGTTGGCAAGCTGTAAAATTAATATTTTTTTTATGTCCTTTATAAGGATAACCATTATAAATATTATAAAGTAAAAAGTGTGATCAATGTTTTTATATACAGTATTTTGTGTAAAATTTATTTATCTCAACCTTTGCAATAATCCAATTGTTTTGTTGTTTTGTTTTTGAAAAAAATATGTGCTTAGAGGAAAGCTCTAAAAGGATTAAACACCGCGTTATCCTTAAACCATAATTGTGGTCCGGCCATCGCTAGCTCACTTGGCTTTATATCTCCTTGCTCCCACTTCTTCCCCATCAAATGCAACCTTTTTCGAGTTTACTTTGCTGCTCCTTCTCCTCCCCGAACCCTTGTCCTTCGTCCTGATACTATAGCTGTTGCTTGGGTTGTTGTTGTGGAAACACAATCTGCCCCGTAAAAGAGCTTAAACCCTGTCAAGCCACCCATTAAGAGGTGGGTGCGGATTGGGGGTGTCGCCTGCGAAAAGGGGCGGACAGTGAAACATTTTGCGTGATGGCATACCAAGGCATGCATACCAATACAGGGATAAGTGCACTGAAATAAGAGTAACTATTAAATTGGTTATTCATTTTATAATGCTTCGGAATCGTACAATGATTTAAAGATTCCATATTCATTATTTTCTTAAAAATTTAAGAACATTTTGAAAATCCAGAAAATACTGTAAAACCAATGAAATATTCATCTTTAAAATTTGGCAATTAAACAATAATTTTAAATCGCTTTCGAGTTAAATAAATCTTTCTTCTCTTAGGAATTAGAATCTCTCTTTAAAATTTGGCAATTAAACAATAATTTTAAATCGCTTTCGAGTTAAATAAATCTTTCTTCTCTTAAGAATTAGAATCTCTAGCTATTCCTGTGAACCTAAGGATGTTGTTAAAGTAACTGTTGAAACTATTGTAGTTCAAAATGTATTTATTTTACATTAGTTATTAATGCCCCGGTTTCTTTATATTTTTTTCTCTGTACCCAAAAGAGGTGGTGGAATGGAGCAGCCTGGCAAAGGACAACTATGGGCGAGCTTTTTGGTCGCACAGGGACATGGCTTGGCCTAAGTTGTTTGTTGCTGTTGTTGCTGCTGTTGGGATTGTTGCTTTTTTTCTCTGCTTTGGTTACTTTAGTCGGTTTTCTTTATTTCTCTATCCCTCTCACTCTTGCTCAGTCGGCTTCATACCCCCGCCTCCCCTGTTGTTGTTGGAAATTATAGCATGTCCTTTTTGGACTAAGGACATCGGACCGTGCGGAGCGTGGACTATGGCATTGCTATGGTTTTTCCCAAGGAGCGGGCGTCAGGTGGTGGAAAAGGGGCAGGGAAATGGGAAGGGATAGGGGCAGATGGCTGTATTTATTTGGCTCGGACTTTCGGATGGTTAGGGAAGGGATTGTGGGGGAGGGAAAAGAGGCAGCCAGTACTATGACGGCGACTGTCGACTTTGGTGCGATGTTTTGTCATCTGCCAACTGGAATATAATCGAGTCGTAGTGGGGGATGAAATGAGGACGATAGGAATTGAACGGGGGATATGCCTCATAAGATGGTGATGATAACACGCTGTTTTGGGGAATACATGATAGATTAAGATTGCCTAAGGATGGAAAAGCAATTTGAATACAAATAAAAAAGATAGCTCGTTAGGAGTTGGAGTGTAGTTCTCTAGGGATAGATTTTTTTTAAGAAATCCTAAGGGTATTTTTATGAACGATGAATATTGTTTGACACATAATTTACTTTGAAGAATACATTTGTGGTTTTTAGTATATATCATTGAAGAATAATAGAAATTGGTTTTTAATTTTTTTATGATAGTAAAACAGACTTCTAGACAACAGGCTTTATTCAAACTGGAATATAATGTGAGTTCATGTGTGTATATAAATGCTATATAATTAAACATTTGTTGTCAATAATTATAAAAATTAATGACCTTTAAGTATAGATGTGTATTAAATTAAAACGATCTATATAAACCCATTTACCAAAAAAAAATGGCTAATTAGTATGATTAAATCAATGGACTGTGTTATCAAGGTATGTTTATTAAAAACCAACAAAGCCTATCATATGATTAAAAAATGTGAGAATAATCAGCCGAGTATAATAATACTTATTATAATTAATACACATAAATGGAAATGAACATCCCCTCGAATCCGACATTAGCTCCGTCCAATTATTCATCAGTGGCTCTTCAGCTGGAGTTTCATCCCCTAAATAGTTTCAACCTCTTGTTAACCATCCACAAATCATTTTTCGCCCCTCGGCTGGCGACACTCTAGCGACAAACCCATGCCAAATGGAAAACCTAACCAACCCGAACCACCTCCAACCCCCCGGAATCCCCTGGAACCCCCAGATCCTTTGGTCATCAGTCTCTGCAGGTCACAGATAGACGGACTGAAGGACCAACCGACGGAAGGGACAAAGAAAAAGTAGCTAAAACGAAAAGTTAATAGAGAAAGGCAGCAGTGGCAGAATGTGGGGCCAAGGCAACTTGGCAAACGAGAGGAGTCCAAGGACCGCAGTACGGACAAGTCAGTCAAGGCAAAAATTCACAAAAAGGTCGCTCACACACACACTCTCGAACTCGAAAAGATAGAGAAGGACAATGTCCAATGGTCAGCTGTAAAGTTTTGGACATTTTGGGGCTGATGTGGGGTGGTGGTCTGTGGGGGAAATGTACAAACAAATCGAGCAGACATTGAGTGTGCTCAGGAAAAGGAGGGCCAGAAAGGATGGTCAGAGTGCAGGAACAGGATTGGTAAGAGAAACCCCGGCAACAACAAGGACAGTCAGACGCAGATAGCAACAGACAAACAAATAGACAAACAGACGTTGACCCAAAAGTTGAAGTGCAGATCTAAAAGGACTTTCCGAAACCTATTCTCTACCATAACCCCCCCCCCCTTTTTGACCTCCCCCTTTTCTACCGACTTGGGCGAAAAGTTTGATTTAAGCTCTGCAAGTTTTTGGGCTGGAAAATTTTGTGGAAGGAGTCGAGTATATCACGCATACGCACTGTGGCCATGATAGGCCAACACAACAGTGTAGCTGCGTGTGCCTCTCAGTTGAATTTAAACATTTTGCCAACTCTGGTACCAAAAGTTAAAACTTTGCCAGAACAAAAATATATATATATATTTATATAAAAAGGAAATAAAAAAGAGTTTATGCCTAAAAGTGGGGATCCGACCCACTCAATGTTTTGCGGTGGGTGGCTCACTTTTAGGGCTGGGCTTCTGCTTTTTGTGTGGAGTCATTGCCGCTGGCAGCATAATATTTTCTGCTAACGCAGTCACTTTTCATAAACTTTCACCAGCAACAACAATGAAAACTCAAACAGCAACAAAAGCAACACGAACAACTTGTAGAAATGTTTGCAAAAGGCAAAAAGGATTATAGAAAATTGCCAGCAATATGAGCATGGGTTAAAGGGAGCTGGGGATGTTGGCTGTTTGGCTGTTTGGAGGAGCGGCTGAAGACTTTGGTCAGGATGGTGGTGGAGAGGGTTGCTGGGCAGAACGGGGACAGACTGACGCGACTCGTTGGAGACAGATGGGCGGAAAGGTGGAGGATGAAGGGGATGTAGGACAGAGGGTATTTCGATGGTTCTGCGCATATTGTCAACTCTGCCTGGGCGACTTTCGTCGTAGTCGTCGTCGTCATTGTTATTACAGCCCTCTGGCACACCCAAACCCACTCGGAATAAAACACCGACCCGGAATGGAACCCACCACCCACCCACCCACTGCACCCCCTTCATCAACCCAACCAGCACCACGCACATGCCTAAAAGCCGTCAACACAATGTTTGGCTTAGAGACGAGCCAGCGCGACAGCGATGTTCAACAGACATGGCACAGTGGTCGAAAATGAGGGGATTAACTCATAAGAGCTGGCTTAACAGATATAACAATTAGAGCCCTTTGTCTCCACTCAAAGTTCACCCATCAAAAAGGTGCAAACACAATACCGCCAAATTATTTGTGTAAACGCCAAACAAATTACCTTGTTTGAAAAAATACAATACAATTCTTATATAATTTTATATTATACACATTATTTCAACTAAATATTTAAAATGAATTTTTTGTGATAAATTTTATTGAAGTTTCTAGTTCCTCCATGTTTATGAACAAATCTATTTTTATGTCTATATAAAAAATGTTTATAAATGAAATCATTATTACAAATAATAAATGAAAATAAAACATATTCTTTGTTTACAAGATTATTTTGTATTTCTTTTCGTTTTATATTTAAAAGTTAGACCATTAAAAACAAAATATTTTTTATTTCTATATTTATTTTTTACGTATTTATAAACAAGACCTTTCAAATTTGCGCAAGTTTTTAACCAAGTTTTTATGTGATAAATTGGTTCATATAAATAAGTGGCCAATACATAGAAAACTTTGATTATAATTGAAAGGCAAAGCTTTCCACAGTTTTACTATTCCCTTAGCTTTTTCTTTAATTTAATATGAAATATGCATTTATTCAGGCCACATCAATTACCCCCACCAAAATTCCTGCCCAGCATCAGCGTAATTTTCATGCCACTGTGCATTTCGTCAGCGAAGGTCGTTTGCCATTGATGTGGGTGGTTGGCGGTCGGTGGGCAAAGGGCGGAGGGCAATAGGTGGTGGGTGGAGAAAGAAACGGCAAATGTGCAAGGGAGAGAGATGGCCATAAGCAAAGCAGCTTTAAGGGTCCGGGTGCTTTGGATATTTGCAGGTTTTGATTGTGTAGTCATGTCAAAATAATAGTCAACTTACATGCCGCAGCGAGTAGCCACCCACAACCCTCTTGGCAGCAAATCCCTCGGGAAAGTTTCGAATTACCCAGAAGATGACGAAGCTGCCGCTAAGTGGCAGGAATTTGGTTTGACGGGCAAAAGGATGCATAAAACGAGGCAAAGTTCCTGCGGTTTTCACTCGAACATTTTTCATTTCTCATTTCCCACTTTCCAATTTATCCATTTTCTTTTTCGCCTACCTCCCCATCTCGTTTATCCCGTGATTGCGATTCCGCCTCATTTGCATAGTACAATGAATCAGGCGGAGGAAAAAAAATGAATTTACGCATATTCGGGATATTATTCCATAAGAAGGTTGCCACTGTCTGGATCCCAGTCGTTCTCATCCCCCAGAATCCACAGCCCCATACCATCGCTGTCTCGTTTCAGACCCTTGACAAGCTGCCAGGATATTTTTCGCCCATCTCACACTCCACTTCCGTTTCGGGAAATATCGGATATAAATTTGAGCTGCATATGCACAGGTTTTATTCAAGAATATACAGCTAAATAAAAAAAATGTCATTGTCATCGGACGTTCGTCATTGCAACCCCTGGTGTTTTAACCACCCACCCACACACTCACTCACACACACACACACACTTTCAACCCAATCGCTTGTATTATTTTCTTTTGTCATTGTCCTTTTTTGCCCATTTGATTTCTTCCTTTTGTATTTGTATAATTTTTTTCTGTCGCCTCGCCAACCCCAGAACAGCACCCCCCTTTTTTCACCCACCCCCCTTGCTGTCTGTGGCACGTCTTTTTTTCATTTGTTCTTTCCTTCATTCCTTCGCTGCGAATTTTCCTTGTGAGTTTTCTTTTCCCGCTTGGGATTTTTTTCGCTGCTCTGGTTTGAGGCTGTAACTTTTAGCCATCATCATCATGTTGGCAGCCGTCTCCCTTTCCCATTTTCCTTTTTCCATCGCCATCCCCTGCTCTTTCGCAGCTTCCTTTACCATTTTTATTGTTCTTGGCACACACAACTTCATTTTAGCCCACTTTTGGGTGGTTTATTTTTATGGCTCCATCCCCAAAGTTCACCCTGCTCCCTTTTGACCCCCACCTCCGGTTTCAGTTGTGTGTGTGCGCTGGATTCTTATGCTATTTGCAGGCTCACACCCAAAAGCTCCACACGGAAAAAGAAAGCTGACCCAAAGTCAAGAACGCTTTAAAAGAACTCTGAACCTTTTCAAAAAGGTACGTATAATCGGTGAATTGGAATCAACAAGGACACTTCAACTTCAAAGTTTTGGGACTTTGATCTCCTTTTGATTAAATATTACCCTTATTTCGCTAAATAAATTTCAATTGTGAGTTTTTTATAATTATCGATCACAATAGTAGATTTGGTTTTATATAAACGGCGGCACTTTACTTTTGATTTGTTGCTCATTTTTAGTTTTAAGATAACGAAATAGTTGATCCTAAAAATTGGTTTAGTTTCTTCATTTTTTAACATTGTTAGCAGTTAAAAAATTGTATGTGTAAAACATATAATAATAAGCACAAGCAATGGCAATCGAAAGACATTATTTGTGTTATATTTTAGTTTTACTAGTCTCTTGATAAAAACTCTTTAAAAACTTTAAAAAGTTTTAATTTACCTTTAAATATTTAAAAAAGAGAATATTTACTTTTAGTATTTGCATTTCAAAATCATTTAATTTTCCTTTTTCGTGCCAATATTTTTGATCAGTGTACCTCCTCCCATTTCCCTGGACACCATCTTCATTTTTTGTTCGTTGTCTTCCTCTTGGCTTTGACTTTGATGAGATTTTTTGAGGTTAATCCCTCGTAGTGCCAGGGACCAAACGCGTCAAGTCCAAGTCCCTGCAATGGCTTTTGTCCTCCGAAAATGTGTGGGTGTGTGTGTGTGTGGGTGCCCGTGCGTCTGTATGTGTGGATGAACATGTGCGTGTGGGTGATTGTTCCTTGGTGTGGAGTGGAAAATTAGTACATGTTGAAAATGCTGCGATTGTTCCTGCGTTGTCCTGTCAAGGAGCCGCTTTGCCATGCTCCACTGGACAAAAGGCCAGCACAACGGGACTTTGGGAGGGGTGGATGGGTGGTGGAATGTGGCAGGAGTGGAAGTGGGAGTTGGGTGCGATGTCTGAAAGGAAGGCACACTCCTCTGATAAAGCTCTCTGCTTGGTTGCACCTTTTTTAACGCTCTGCTATTGCTTCCCATTGTTGTTCCTGTTGTTCCTCCTTGATGCCGGATTGTACGAAAATTAATTTTGTTACTTACCAACTGCTCCTGACACTGCTCGCAGTTGGAAAGGGAATGAAATCTGACTGTGGGCGGAGGATGGGCACTTGGGGGAAATGCCCGGGCAGCCGGAAATGACACCTTGAGCAATGCGTTGACGATGATTGCCAGGGATCCTGGCCGGGATGGGTAAGGATGTGTTCGCATGGCAGGGGAATTTGCTGAAAAACAGCACGAAAATTGGCAGGGAATGTGGGGTACGTTGAATGGAGAGAAGAATAATGAGGCGATAAAAACGAGATTAAGATGTCGGCATCCTTTATTTGCTTTAAAAAAAAGGGGGTTTCAAAAAGGCCTTTATTGAAAACGAAGCAAATGAGTTTTTGGCCACCAGACAATTATCGATATTAAGAACGGACATAAGAACGGCACCCTAAAAGTAATTAATTTGCTTGTAACATAATAAAAAAGTAAAACAATTACTTATATTTAAAGTATATACAGAATAAGGTTGTCTTGAAATGTATTTAATGTACACTTAACATTAAGAGTCAGTCCTCAAATTAAATGTTTATTTAACTTAAATAAAACTCCCTTTACTATTAAATATTTTTTCACCTTCCTTCTCCTTGCACACTTGTTCATAAATTTATAATCTGCACGATTTTCAGCTCTATTTCAGTGTGAAAAGGGGGAAGAGCGAGCTCTTCAACAAAGTTCCCATCATTTTAAAAATGCATCGGAGCCCACATTCAATTGAGAATCTCTTATGCAGAAGGGGAAGTGGGGATAGAAATACGGAAAAATGAGAAGTTTGAGGAGGCAAGGGAACTAGAGAGTTTTATGACAAACATCCACTCCAGAAATAAAGTCAGATTATAAAATAAAATGTACCAAAACGGACTTACAGTAAGGAGTGAGTTGTAAAATATAAAAAAAAAATCAGTGAAAAAATGGGGCAGATAGAGAAAAGGCAGGGATCTAACTTTTCCCTTTGGATTCAGCTTAACTAATGAAAAGCGCAGTTTTTCCACGCTCCTACACTGAAAAAAACAGCAATACATAAAATAAATATGTCAAAGAATAGTCTGGTTCTGCACCACAAAATGTAATATTTCACTAAAGCATAGTAATTAAATTAAATAACATCATACTCTTGTACTAAAATTTAATTATTATTGGTTGTATAAAAACCGCAAAATTATATATTATTTTCGTTCTGTGCACTCATTTTGCCCCGTTTGTTGTTCACTCCGGTGCCACACTGCGTATACTTAATATACGGGTTCAGCCAAAACACTCAAACAAACGCACACTTTACACAAACTTGCAGAGTGAGAGAGAGACATAAATATGATATTTATGGCGATAAGCAACCAAAACCCACACATATAGGAGGATGTACACAGGATACACACACAGGACACACACATTAAATGCCAGATATCCTTTTAACACTTAAAGCGGTGAAAATATTAAAAACAAAAAACCGCAAAGTCAACAACAAAGGCAACAGCAAAAACAACAAGGGAATTTTTATTGATAAATGCGCAGACATACGAACCACTGCAAAGGAGAAAGGGGGCGTGTAGAAATGGGAGGTAAAAAGGGGGAGTGAGTGGGATAATCGAGCACATGTGTGTGCGTGTGTATGTCCCTCTGTTCGCTTATCTATTTGCTAGTGTGTGAGACCCCCTTTTCTTCATGTGCGAGTGTAAGTAAGCGTGTGTGTCGGTGGGTCGTGTCTATGTCGAACCGCAAAACGCAGCGCAGCACAACGAAAGTGTATAAAAAATTATGAAACAGCTCGCACCGTTAGTCGTGGTCGCGAGCCACCCAGCACCACCCAAGCCCCACCCGCAAAACAACGAGCAATCCACCCATTCTTGACCCATCATCAACACTCCGCCTCACAGTGGGTTAAACTATTAAAAATGCCGAGATATTTGACTATTAAGAAATCAGCGTCAAATGTATAAGAACGCAAAATTAAGATAACAAAAATATTTATAGTGTAAAATAAAAATTTGACAAGTCTATATAATTTATTGTTCACATAAATTCAGTTTTAATTTATATATAGTCCCCAATATTATAATATTTAATATATTAACTGATTATACACTAATATTTAAAATATTTTAAAGGAAAAAAAATGTGTGAAACGAATAATTGTACTTTAATCATACAATACTTATCATATTAACGATAATCATAAAGGAAATATAAAATATGATTTAAGTCTGGATTAGACTAAATTGAAGTAGTCCTGTACAGATTCGTCTAATCTCACAAATTGTGAAGTTTAAAACTATTTAATCTTAAAATAATGTAAATTAAGATATACGTAAATAATTACATTCAGTTAAGAAACATGTTAACAATTTGTGGTTCTCTCAAGTGCGTGCAACTATTTATATTAATTGAAATCCTTAGCTTTTTCGATTTGTGCCCACGACCACTGTCCCTAACCGGAGGTTCGTCCTTGCTGTTCGCGCCCCACACTTTCCACACCCTCACCCACACAGCCGCAGACACACACTAGCACACCAACACACGCATACATATCACACATGCTGCCTTCTGACATGGTTCCGGCTTGTTTGTTTGGTTTATTTTATGACCATAACCAACAGCCCGACCGACACTCTGCTTTTCACCCACCGCACCACATTCGCTTTCCCCCTCGAAACACTCTATATCGCCCGAACACCCCGAAGACCCCCCAGTTCCCTTCTGGCAGTTGCCTCAACTATTATACAGAGCCATGCCTATGCACAATGGAGGAGCAGTCGAGCTGCAGGCCATGTCGAAATAGTACTATATGCTACGAGTATAGTGTGTGGCTCAACACTGGGATAAATTATATAGTACTTTGTCAGAAACATGTCAATTACAAATATGTCTAATGATATTAACAGTACATGCAATCACACGTATGGGATTCTTCTTCAAGTAAAATTGATTAAATTAAAAATTAAACAATCATATTAAAGTTTAAAGCCATAGAGCCAATATGATCCACATACCATCTCCTATTATGATATGATCAATATGACCAATATGATCCACATACCAATATGATCCACATACCATCTCCTATTACTAAAATGTTAACTGTTAACGTAGCTCCAAAAACATACAAATTGGTATGTTGACATTCAATGTTATCGTTTAGTAAAATTATTAAATATTTTTTAATACTTATAAAAACTTCCTTCATTTTTTCCCGGGCTTTAACTATTATGTAATTAACAGAATCGCCCAATTGTTTTCTGTGTACGTGTGTCCCGTATGAGTGTGTGCTTAGTGTGCAGCTGTGTGGGTAAGTTAGTAGCTTTTGCCGGCTGTTTGACTCGGTTTAAGTTCGCCGTGTCCCTCTAACTTTGTGTGTGTCTCTTTCTAACCCATTCTACCCATCTCTTTCTCAGCCACGCATATAAATTGCGTTGCGCCTCTTCTTCTTTCTGGATATATGTGTGTGTCAGAGTTGCGCTTAGCTCGTTTTTGGTCCGCTTTTTGGAAGCTTAAATGCCATTTGTATGCATTGAATGTTGCATGCCACCGAGGATATAACCCCCTGGGCACCAGTCCACTTGTTATTCGCAAGGAAATAAAAACTTTCGCGTTGTTGCCACATTTCCATGTGCATCTGCACAGCAGCCTGGCAACCCTATTCTCTGCTCTGCATTTTGCATTCATATTTTTTGGTTTTATTTTTTGTTGTTTGCCTCTAGCCGCAGCAGCTAAAATATGTTCGCCACACACTATTTCCCCCCATTTTCCCAGTTTCATTTGCCATTCTCTGATTCGTTTAAAATTTATTTTTTAGCCCCCCACTTGTTTGTCCTTTTTCTGTTTGGCTTCAACTTTGTTTTACATTTCTCTTTCCCTTGGCAAGAACTGCAAAAATGTTGACTCGTTCGGTTGCACGGGGTCAGGGGTCTGACAAACTGTACAACTGCCACCCAAAAGCCCCCGAACTTCCACCTGTCCGCCCCCGGCAGAGTTCACTGTGGGAGTGTGACAAAGTTGACATTTGAGTTGGAAAAACATTCACCACAAACGAGGAGCGAATGCAAGCACAAGTAACAGATATTAAGCCAGAAAGAAGCGTCCGCTCAAGGGAGTTGTCCGCCAAAGGGGAGATTTTCGCGCACTAAGGGGATAACCTTTTGTATTAAACGGGCAATCATTTAAAATAGTTTTTAAAATTATAATAAAGTGCTTGGAAATTTTAGCGTTTACAATCTTAGTTGTATGAAACTAGGCCAAGCAGAAGGTAAACTCAAATACATTAATTTTTGAGGACAAGAATATCTTTCATAGTCTAAAGAACTCACAATAATAAAGTAAAGTTCGTATACCTACAAAAAATAAAATCATTTAGTGGCTTAGTTTTTCTATCAGATTCATTTAAAAGAGAAATATTTATAAACATTTTAAGTATTGTGTCCAAGACAGCAAAGGATTTTTGGATCCTAATCTGACTTAATCTTTTTTCCAAAGGAAATCGGCTGACAAAAGTCTTTTACTCAACTTAAGCTTAAAAGGAAACAAATGGACCGGATGATAATCTCTTGAACTATGATTGCTGTCGATTTATGAAATATGTCAGATTATAGCAGAATCTACTTAGTTCTATAATTTCGAAAAGCCCCCTTCCGAGACTCTTTGTCATTTTAGCAATCAGCACTGATGACTCGTTTTATATTACATACAGAAAACCATGAAATTTGAACAGAACCCTTGAGACGGAGTTGAAAATCTGTTGCTCAGGGTGTACCAGGTATTGTTTTCCACATTCTGGTAAAGGGTTAAATTATTGCCATATCTGTTCGTATTTACTTTGGGGGCGGAAGAGCAACCCTTAGAGTATAGCCCATCATGGGTGGGCGACCCAGCCATAACCCTTGCCGTAACCTTTGCGTACTGCCCACCCCCGGAAATCTGCAGCCCGAAAACAGCCTTCCCCAGATCACCCCCCATGTACGGGCACTTATTCTATATTTTACTTAATGCATTCCCTGCTTATCCTCATTTTTATTAGTGTTTCAATATTCTTTTTCACTTTGCTTGGTTGCGTTTTTCCCAGCCATCCTTTCCCCATCCGCTTCCTGTTCTATCCCAGCTTTGTTTGCTCATGTCCTGGATTCCTGTTTGGGTTGGGTTCCGTCCTCTTCGGTAACTCGGTTCCTTGGCTCTTTGGTTCCTTGGATGTGGCTCGTTTCAGCCATTAAATGGACAAATGAGGGATATAAAACAATTCGCCTTGGCTTCCTTTCCTTTCTTTTCGTTTCGTTTCGTTTCGTTTCCTTTCATCTTGTCGCTCCCGTTTCCTTTGGGTTTCTTCTGGCCTTTTTCGGGTCTCTTCACTTTTTTTTTCGCATAAGCATTTTATTTATTATTATATGTGTGTGGATGGATGACTGGGTGGGTGGATGGGTATTTGTGTATTTCCTACAACGTTCGGGTTTGGTCACTTTATTTGTTTGTACCTTGCCAATGCAAAGTGTTTTGTATCCTTTTTGGCCGGCATTTTTTTTTGGGGGGTTAAGTGCGGGGAGGGTAACTGGGTTTGGCATTCGGGTGCGAGGATTTATGCTCATGTTGGTTTTCTGGGTGTTCCTATTTGGCCGGTGGGTGTGTATATCCCCCACACCCTTCGTCTGGGCTCGTCCTTTCATGTGTCCTGTTTATGTAATCGCCGACATTAGTTTGTGACTGCCCGGTCATGTGTTTGCTTCTCTTTATTTTATGCACTTGCTTGAGGTAATATGACTTACTCGAGGCCTTTACCACACATTTCTCCCCCTCCAAAAATAATATAAAGAATATATAATTCTTTTTTAATATCTTTATTTTTTTCTAGCAATTCCGAATCACAAGTCTTACAAATCAGAATTATAGTTTACCATCTAGATTTTTATTTACTTTTAAATATTAACCAAGCTGTTATGTTCCCTTTGAATTATTTAATAAGGGTTTTTCAATAACAATTATAATTACTAAAATGTAGTAATTGATTTACAATTGATTTAACTAATTTCATGCACTAATACTAAACAATACAAAATCTACTTATTTGTTTGATTTAAGAAGAATAATACAGAGTGTTTTTGCTTCGAACGCTTCAAAAAATATACATTTCTTGTATATTTTGTTGCCCAAGATGGAAAGGAATCTTCCTCTGATTCCACTTTGACCTGTCCTTGTCCTTTTCATTCTCATTTATTTTGATTTCTTTTTCATATACTTTTTTCTATTCACTTTTTCTTTTACTGGCCAAAAGTTACCTTAATTTTCGAAGCGCTCCTTCTTGACCGTTCCTTGAAGGAATTTCGGAGATTTCATCCTTCGCTTTTTTGTGCTGGCGCATGGAAAATGAAATGAAAATAAAATGATACTCATTAATTTGATAAATCGTGGGCACAACAAAACTCGGCTTTGGTCCTCTTTGGGTTTTCTTTATGTACTTTCTTAGACCTGTCCCTCTCTGCCTGCTTTTCCACCACTTCATCCTCTTAGTTGGTTTTCCACGCTTTTGCTTAATAATACCCAAAGATTTTATAAATGACCATGCTGCAAATGGAAAAAGTTGACCTTTAGCGTAAATAGAAATACCACCCACACTCCCGTTAAATGTTTCCGCTTTTGTGAGCGTTGATTTCGTTTTTCTCATCATCATCGTCATCTTGCGCAGTTCCTCCTGAATTTTTAAGTAATTTCTCGGTCCCTTGTCCACTTGAGAAATTTGTAAGCAAGACTCCCTTCCCCATTTAGCCATCGAAATATTTGTGCTACCAACATTACGCACTTGGTCAGCTATCTGCCCTCTTGCCCCTGCGTGTTTTTGGAATTTTTTTCGGAGCTGCCAAGCTTTTATTAGCACACATTTAATAGGGTCACGCGTGTACTCCCTCCCCGTGGTAGGTGTTTTTTTATTATTATTAATTTTCCAGCAAGTTACATGGGCACCCAGCGCAAAACACAAAACCGAAAGCAAAACAAAGGCAGGACAGAAACGACAGGATGTGGGAGGAGCCAAGGAGCAAATCAACCGCCCACAAAACAGGACGAACACTAAGCAAACGAAATGCGAAAGGACACTTAACTGCGGTAGACAAAAAAAAATAGCAAGAGGTTGGGGTTAGGAAATGAGGTTCTCTGCCAAATGAGGTCACTTTTTCCACCTCTCACTTCCCAATTTAGTTTTTTTCAAGCTAGAGCTGTGAATGATGGAAATATTTGAGGCATTACCTCAGTGTCCTTTGTGGCGAAAGGCAAAAATGTAGGTGGATTAAAGGCAGAGGGTGGAAAATTATGGAGAAATTAAATCAAAAATTAAATTCTCGAACCATAATTATCGTAGAATCAAAAATAAATTCAAGCACATTGCCCTTTCGCAGTTAAATAACAATAACCAATTAATACCTGAAATTATACACCTTGTTAACTTTTCCATGAAATTTTTGGGTATCCTCAGACGGATTTTTATTTATCGAGATATTTAATACATTTTCCGTTCAACATATTTCTAAGAAAATTCAGTTATAATTGCCGGGTGTATTTTATAAAAATTGTAATGCGAAGTAGAGTTCGCCTCGACAACTTTTTCATAATTTATTTGCTTTGCAACGATTTCAAGGAACTGATGATTATAAAAGCATTCCAATGGATAACTTTATGAATAACTTTACCAATAAAATTTTAGGAATGATATAAAAACTTTTTTAAAGTAATTATTAAGTTAAATTTGTAAGCAAAAATTATTTCAAAATAGCTTTTAATTTATTTGTTGTTAAGGCACTATAGTTGTTGTAATGTAAAATGGCATAAAAAAACTTATTTTTTACCTGATAACCCTACTTATTGCATTCTATGGTTTAAATAAGGTGAAAATTTGAAATTTTACTCCATGAGGATCACGTTAAAAATATCAAACATACTCAAATTTTAGCTAGACACCTTACGGCTTAAACAACAAGATGACAATAGTTGTTGTTATCCGGCTAACTGAACCAACAAACAATTAAAGCAATCAGTTTGTGGATCGGGTTTCATTACCAGGAATTTTCCATATATTACCGTGAAGTGAAACCCGATCCCCGGCACACATGACGTATACGCAATATGCAAAGAGCCTCGCGTGGCCTTCAAAATGGGTGGTGAAGGCAATCGAGTGCCTGGCAAGCTGCAAGTCTGCAGCTGATGGCGACGGTGATTATTCTACCTATAGCTAAGATGTGCTGGCCAACTGTAATAACTGCTGCCAGGCACTGCAAGTACTACTAAAAAAATTAATCGCAGTGGAAGTCGGACAAAGAAGTCGACGGCAGTTGACAAAGACAGTTCGATGCGTTTGGAAGTGCCGTAAATTCTCCCGGTCGGAATAATCGTGGTTAGACAACGTGGCGTATGCGTAACGCAGATCGGCAAAATGAGTGAAAAAGAGGAAAAAGAGGAGAAAGCCAAGGAGGAGGTCTCCAATGAGAATTTGACCCCCGGCTCTGGCGTGATTACTTTCGACACTCATCCTTATTTTCCATTTCTGTTCGATCCCTATTCAACATCCAAATATGGTTCTCAAGTGAGGGAAAGGAAAATTGATCGGTGCTTAAAGCAGCTGCAGGAAGCTCTAAAAGGAGAAAAGTAAGTTTAAAATGTTGTATATCTTGCCCTTGAATACTTTAGACATTATTTTGTTCAAGCAGATATTCAGTTTATTATACTGCAAATATAGCAATTAATAATTAAATAATAACAACTAAGGAAAAATAATTTAATAATAATCATGAAAGGAATGGATTAAATGTGCCATGCAATTTACATAATTTTGATCTTTATTTGCCGAAGCATACGAGTTCATAAATAAAGCAAGACCACATTCCTTACCTGTTTTGTTCACCCTTAATCACCATCAATTATGTTCACTGTCAATTGGCAAATTGACAAACGATTGCAGTTGGATTTGTGTAAATAATTCAGGGCGGAGCATAATGCCAGCCCGGGGAAATTCGACTTGTCCTCCGGCTGGCTGACTATTCATAAGGATCAACGGCACAGACACACATTCCAGTTAACCCGAAAGTGAGTCGTCTTGCGGTTGTTGCTGCTGCCTGTCAAGGGGCATTAGCATTTCAGGACTGTAACTAATCACAAATGATAACATTTGCATGTGCAAACACAGACGCACACAAATGCGGAGGTGTGGGTCAGGCTATTTGCATACTTAAGTGTGCAGTTATTACCTTGTTATATCGATATAAATAACAAAAGTAAGGCGGACGAACAGATTGTGCCTAATGAATCCTTGTTTGTTCTAATAAGTTTTGAATTCATTATTGATTTACACATTGACCGAACAAAAGCAGGACTTAGCATCAGATTAAAATAGGCAGAAATCACCAGAGGAATTGTAATGTATTTAAATATTCAAGGGGCCCAAGCGGAAAGCCTTGAAGTTTGCTATGTATATATCATATTCTCGAGGGTTGTAGTTTAATCTTTTGCATAAAGGAGAAGCTCAATTGCTTGGCATATTAAATTAACTTTTGTACAATTATTTTATATATCTCACATCAAGTATGCGCCACGTAAAACACTTTTTCCATAACATTTCCCCTGGCAGCAATAAAATCGAAGCGCACACAAAATCCACGCGAAAACATTTAATCGTATTTGCATACAATTTCACCATCTCCATGGTGTCCACCATCTACGGGTAGAAATTAATATTTATTGCCAGCAAAAATTCAAACAAATTAAATAATGAAGATTGCGTTTTAATGCGCAAACACCCAGGACAAAAAGAGATAGAAATAAAAGTGTGAGAGCGAGATCCCGTATCTCAATTTGTGATTGAATTGTCACATTTCATATTTTCCCCATGACTTTTTCCCCATTTTCAGCTTTTTCTCTATAAATAAATTAAAATATCAGAAATAATTTGTTGCACATTTCGTTTCGGTTTGCCAACCGCAAATACGAATCAATGGCACAAACATTCCGTTCGGGTTCTGTAATGTTTTATGGAACACAAAAAATATGGCAACCAGATACAAATGCTAAAACTACTATAATAATAATTAAAATAAATAAAAATAGTTGCGGTGAGATAATTCGCAAAATTTATGCGGAAAAGTCAAATATGATAATGGCAAGGATTGAAAGGACTGGAAAGGAGAAAATAACTAGTGAGTGGAAAGTGGGAGTGTGTGGATGGTAAATGTAAGCCAAATTTAAACAGGGCCAAAGCTGATTATAATTGAAATTTTGCCACGTCAAATGGGGCAATAAATGAATCGAATAATCACGAAAATAATAGCGCACATTTTATTTTCAAAATGGTAGAAATTTAAGTGAAAATTTTAAAAAATGTTTGAAAATGTTATTTTCTGTAGCAGTTATCAAAAGCTATTCTGACCAAATTACCGATTCGAATTAATAATTGTTCGGACGACTTTATTTTAGTATATAAAATAATATTTATCAATAAATAAAATATTAGATATTATACACAAATTTAATATAATCGTGCTGAAAATATCAATCATACGCATATTTTAAAGCAAACAAAATATTTTTCTACATTGAAACTTAAATCGGGAAAAATCAAATTAAACATAAATTCATTGGAAATTCCTATGATGGCCTTACCGATAAAGATCTCGAGAATTCTCGTCGTTTTTCTAGCTGAGTAAACAAACAACATTTCCAATCTTAAGCTGCCTTCCTGTTCACATCCCTCAGATTTTCCACTTCCCTCGGGTGAGCTGCAAAACTTTATTTCCATAAAGCGCCGAGCATAAAATTAATTTACTAATTGATGAGGCCCTGATCTCAATACGCAAAATACCCCGACGAATTATCATCATCGTCGACAATGCAAACAAGTTGAAATTCAATTACGCGAACGACGAGCGGAGACGCTGAAGGCGAAGATTGTGAGGGACTGGGGCTTCGGAGGTGGAAACTGAGAAAAATAATCATAAGGCAGCGAGAAAACAAAGCAAATCGGCGGCAGAAGCGTAAAAGCCAAAATGGAAAGGGAATTGTGAACTGAAGTGGGGCGGTGGATCCAAGCTAAAGAGCAATAGCAAATATAAGTAAATAAATAAAGCGAATAAACTGAAAATTTATTGAAGAAATACGCGAGCCGCACAAACAAAGGCAGAGGATGATGATCGATGGAGGGGGGCAGGGGGAGGTGAATATGTGAGCCATATAGGCGACAATACGCAACCAAAATCGGGGACGATGCTGTCGATAAACTGACTTAAATCTCACACCCTGACGACAGCCATGGATGACGCCAATGAAAAAGCGACGACAAATGACGACTTCGACAATTAGAATCCAAGCATTGCCCTGTTGTCCATAAACAGATACAAATGCACCGAAAAAAAATATTTGATTTATAAAATACAATTCGGTTTTAGCTAATTTAAAAACAAGTTGAAATTGCACCATTATATTTATCTAATAAAATAGGCAGCTTAACATTTCTTTTTATCTCATTTCAGGGAGCTCAAATATTTTTAAATGACTTCAAATGCACACAGGAAAAATATTATTAATAAAAATGTATAATTCATATTATACATTTTAACAAAGGCCCTTTTTTTAATTGTGTAAAAAGCTCAGCACAGCACACCAACATCTATAATTTCCTATAAAGATACAGATACAGCGACACTTCAAGGTTCCAAATGGACCCATGTGCATCGAGTGGTTTCACAATATTTAATAAATAATTTCATAATTGTTGTGCTGACTGCCATCTCAAAATTCAAATGAAAAAGGCACCAAAAAAAGATTTCTGTCCTCTTTGCACATAATTTAATTTTAGTTATTTTTTCCTGTCTGCTTCTTTCGGTTGTGTGTACTCAATTAAAAAGCAAAAGACCAAAGCAGCAGCAGCAAAATGGAAAATTATTCTGAGAATCGTTTGGCGCTAGCTCGACCAGCGCAATTAAAACGGAGAAAAATAGAGAGCGGGCGACGAGGAAAGCAGAATTTTCCTTATTGGGAGAAATGGAAAAGTTCAAAGT
The DNA here is from genome assembly GCA_018153365.1 of Drosophila fuyamai. Classification (NCBI taxonomy): domain Eukaryota; kingdom Metazoa; phylum Arthropoda; class Insecta; order Diptera; family Drosophilidae; genus Drosophila; species Drosophila fuyamai. The sequence goes on from JAECXW010000155.1 coordinate 11,022,298, forward strand.
TAAAGATAATGAGGTGGTGGAAGGAAATGGAGAGGGACCCCAAGAGGTGGGGGTCAAAACAGCCCCATGAGAGGGCAAGAAAACTTTTGAAACTTTTGTCTTTTATTTTTACAGGGCAGCAGAGAGAGATTTCTTAACCATAATTACGACTAATTTCTGGGATTTGAATGGGTTGACCCTGGCACCCAAATATAAATTTAATTTAACTTGCATTCATATTTTTAGGGCCTCTGGAATTTTTGCTGGACTAATTATTTTCAAAAATCTATATCTATCTATAATAAGGTCATCAAAGGCCTAATTATTCAATTTTTTCCTCGATATATGGACACTTTCATCTAATTTTATTTTTTGGCTTAATAAATGTATCTTCCATAACAGTATTTTCCCAGAATATTATGCTACAGTTTCTGAAAAATTACCCTATGAATTAAAAAATCAACAAATATAAACTTTTGTTATTTAAATACAAAAATACATTTTAAGCTTTTCACCATAACTAACCAGTTTTCTGAACATTCCAATGTCTTTGGCCATTTATTCTTTGTTTTAATGGGCTGCTTCGTACTATAATGAATTGCAACATGTTTTGAAAGTATTTTCCCCAGATCTTTCCCCTATCTAAGATGATTATAATTATAAACCAAGGCAAAAACTTTATTTATTGTTTTCGGTTCACTTAAGACCTCTTCTTTGCCTATTTTACTTGATTTTCACTTCGATTTCCATCACAATTCTAGAATTGTTTCCTCGATCTACACAACAAGTTGTGTATTTTCTTTTCTTGGTGGCCCAAAAAAAACAAATTGTTTATGAACAAAAAGTTTTTTCACGGATAGCGGGGGGAAAATGTATTTTCATTGCTTTTGATATGGGAAATAATCCCTAAAGATTATAAAATGAAAGACCGATTTTTAAGGGGATACGGCCACAGCCCAAACCGTAAGAGCAAGAGCAGCCAAATTTTTTCACAGTATTCCATTGGGGGCGTGGGCGCCCACTAAGATCCGATATGTCCCCCCAGTGGCCCCAAACAGCTCCAACATCCATTATTCTGAGCAAATAAAGTTGATGTATTTAAGCTTAACTTCTAAACTGGTTGGAATTTCGATATTTGTTTTTTTCCGAATTTTAGGTTTTGAAAAGGCCTAATTAGAAATCTAAAAGAAATTTTGATATCCCCCATAATTTGGGGGCTACATTTAAGATTAACTTTTCGATTTAAAAAATCTAAACCGCTGCTCCGATCAAGATGATTTTTCGCTCAATAGTTATTCTATGGCCCAAATGCTTAAGTTTAATTTTTCAAGTTTTTAACATTTTTTAAGTATTTTTAACGAATTTATTTAGATTTTCTAAGTCATTGCGTTGTATTTTGCGGGAGCCTGTCGAGAGAACGAAACCCAGAAGCCAAGAGAGCGACGGCCGAGAGAGCAACAGCCAAGAAAACTGATAAGGGGGAGAGGTAGTGCTGCAGGGAAAGGGGAGGGGAAAGAGGCAATTTAAGTTAAATTTGTTTAGGATTTTAAAAACTTAAACTGCTGCTCCGATCAATATGATTTTCGATAAATAGTCAGTCCTGTGGATCAAATGCTTAGGTTTTATTTTTCATTTTGTAGCAGAAGTAAGAGCCTTATTTAATTTCCACCATGGAAGAAAATAGAAAATTACTACAAATTCTGTAAGCAAAGCCAAAATGTTTCCAAGTTAAATATTAATCTTAAGATTCGAACTTTTGACCAAATACGTATGTACATATGTATATTTGGATATGTTTTGATTTGCTTATATGTACAATACATGTACATACATACAATGTGTGTGTATATTTCTATTCGAAAGTAGATAATGTGCTTAAATACAAATAAAATGATTTATTATACCCGTTTATCGATCAAATGTGGAATCTGAAAATAATACGTTACTTTGCTGTTTTTGTATTGGATGCCAATCTTTTACTGTGTGTACAAAGGTTTTCGTTTAATTCAAAACAAGAAATTTAAAAACAACAAATTCCAATTTACAAACATGTATACATATTTGTGCGCAAATTAAAATTGCATTGATAACATTGTAACAGATAAAAAGTATACAAGCTCACGACTTTTACTTGGATCACTTTCATCCCTAAAGATTATAAAATGAAAGACCGATTTTTAAGGGGATACGGCCACAGCCCAAACCGTAAGAGCAAGAGCAGCCAAATTTTTTCACAGTATTCCATTGGGGGCGTGGGCGCCCACTAAGATCCGATATGTCCCCCCAGTGGCCCCAAACAGCTCCAACATCCATTATTCTGAGCAAAAAAAAGTTGATGTATTAAGCTTAACTTCTAAACTGGTTGGAATTTTCGATATTTGGTTTTTTCCGAATTTTAGGTTTTGAAAAGTCCTAATTAGAAATCTAAAAGAAATTTTGATATCCCCCATAACTTTTCGATTTAAAAAATCTAAACCGCTGCTCCGATCAAGATGATTTTTCGCTCAATAGTTATTCTATGGCCCAAATGCTTAAGTTTAATTTTTCAAGTTTTTAACATTTTTTTAAGTATTTTTAACGAATTTATTTAGATTTTCTAAGTCATTGCGTTGTATTTTGCGGGAGCCTGTCGAGAGAACGAAACCCAGAAGCCAAGAGAGCGACGGCCGAGAGAGCAACAGCCAAGAAAACTGATGAGGGGGAGGGGTAGTGCTGCAGGGAAAGGGGAGGGGAAAGAGGCAATTTAAGTTAAATTTGTTTAGGATTTTAAAAACTTAAACTGCTGCTCCGATCAATATGATTTTCGATCAATAGTCAGTCCTGTGGATCAAATGCTTAGGTTTTATTTTTCATTTTGTAGCAGAAGTAAGAGCCTTATTTAATTTCCACCATGGAAGAAAATAGAAAATTACTACAAATTCTGTAAGCAAAGCCAAAATGTTTCCAAGTTAAATATTAATCTTTAGATTCGAACTTTTGACCAAATACGTATGTACATATGTATATTTGGATATGTTTTGATTTGCTTATATGTACAATACATGTACATACATACAATGTGTGTGTATGTTTCTATTCGAAAGTAGATAATGTGCTTAAATACAAATAAAATGATTTATTATACCCGTTTATCGATCAAATGTGGAATCTGAAAATAATACGTTACTTTGCTGTTTTTGTATTACATGCCAATCTTTTACTGTGTGTACAAAGGTTTTCGTTTCATTCAAAACAAGAAATTTGAAAACAACAAATTCCAATTTACAAACAAGTATACATATTTGTGCGCAAACGAAAATTGCATTGATAACATTGTAACTGATAAAAAGTATACAAGCTCACGACTTTTACTTGGATCACTTTCATTTATTATATAGCTCTGCCAGTATCCTTCTGATTCTCTCTCTTGAAGGATCTTCTACAAAGGTTGTTTACACAAAGGTTTTCAAGAAACGCGCAAATAAGAAATAAGAAAGTCTTGACAACCATACTCAAAACTAATTTTAAGCGAACGAATTCGCGTCGGGTACAGCTAGTTTACAAAATAAATTAAAGCCATCTGGCATTAGCAGATCGTTTGTGGGCGAGTCTTTTTCAGCGGAATGTGATCCACGGATGGAAAGTTCCAACGCAAAGCCCAAACTAAACTCTGGAAAAAATGCTTCCGCCTTCGCTGAGCATTCCCAATTAAATTCCAGGCGCATCGTTTAGTTAATTAAGCCATCTCAATCAGGGAGACTCAAACCCAGACTCTGAGACGTTGTCTGAGTGACGGCGAAAGAACAATAATAATAGTAATGCGGAGAAAAGGCTTTCGCATGCCATAAATTATAGAACAAATTATGCAAATCGCCAGCGAGGAAAACACATAAAGAAGTCAAAAAGGGGGCGGAGAATATCTGGGCACAAAACAGTCCACAACGATGACGACAACAAGTCACCCACAACTGCAATTGTGGAATTAACTGCACTTGGCAGTCGGAGACTTTACTTGGGTGGAAGGCAAATTAAAAATCCAATGACGGCACAAAATCATAAACAAAACAGTCGAGGAGCAGCAAAGTGAGGGGTTTCCAAGTGCCAGGTACAGAGGCCATTGAAAAGCAAGTGGTTTTGCCAAAAAGCGATAAAGGTAGCGACTCAAAGACACCCCTGGGAATATAAAGGAAACATTGTGCTGAATTAAGTAATCATTTTATAATGGATACAAATTATAAAACCCAGTATACCCTAGGTTAAAGAGGTATACATTTCAAGGAGAGGGCCGACAGAATGGCGACACACTGAGTTTGCCCTCAGTTGGTGGCACTTAATGTGATTATGGTAATTAATTGCCTTGATTAAATATCGATACATTGGACAGTTGACGATTGGGAGCAATGACATAATTTCTGTTTCAGATAAAGTAGTTAAATTAAAGAAAGTAAATAATCATAAATAAACATATTTCTAAATTCTTATAAATATTCTATAAATGATAAAGCACTTAACTTTAAATTGGAGAAATGGAGAAATATTTATTTAGACAATTTTTAGTTTCCAACAAATAATGTACAGATTAAAAATCACTTAATTAATTCTTAAAGCATAGGTACAAGTCAGTTAATTTTAGTAGGTTTTGTATTACTTTTAAAACTTTTGTAATATTTAAGACTATTTATTAAAAGTTAAGAGATCTCCGTGGCAACTAAAATAAATTGTATCGGATGAAAAGGATTTAACTGGCACCCTTTATAAGTTGATTTTGAACATATGTATGTATATGTGTACTGAATATTAAAACCGGTATAATGTTTCATAACTCCTAATCTGCTGTTTATTAATCCGAGTATTGTTTAATTTAATACCTACCCTGTAATATGTTTCAATCATCAACCATACACCCCTTACATCTTTCCTCACTATCACGCTGCTCTCCAACCATATAATTTACCATGGCAAATGAACAAATTTTCAATTCTCTGTCGTTCTTCGGAGTTTATTAAATACATATATCCATAAATAACGATGCCGGAACAACAATGCCGCCGGCTCGTATGCGTAACCCCCAAAGCGAGCCTCATAAATGGCAATAAATGTCATAGCACTTAAGGGTTAAAAACTCGAGCTCAAACTCCAACAGAACTTGAATAGAGTTCAAATCAAAAGAGCAGATTGCCAACCGCCTCAGCGGGTGATCTCCGAAAAAAGGCATTAGAAATACCCCCTAAACTCCAGCTGTTGTTCTTTGCCTCGTTTAGTTTTGTCGCTGTTTATGTTAAACATGCAATTTCGATTTGGCATATAATTTTTTAATACTGCCAGGAGATCGTTCCGTTTTGTGCGAACACCCGCTGTTTTGTTTGGGTGACAAAAAATGTCAAATGAGTCTACAAAAGAAAAAATCATAGCAATAACAATGGCCATCTCATATCCAAAAACTCTTTTTAATGTTCAAATATTTTTCTTTAACCCTCTAAAAATAATTGGATTATTTAAATATTTGAAAACATTTATAAATTCTCTAGAGAATATGGTAATAATATTAGTTTCAGTTTTCGTGCCTTTACAAACACTTATTTATTCATTTGAAAATATGACAATAAACTATTTTTTCTTTAATCCTCTAAAAATAATTTGATTATTTAAATATTTGGAAACATTTAGAAATCCTCTAGAGATTATAATAATAATTTTAGATTCAGTTTTCATGGCCTAACAAACACTTATTTATTCATTTAAAAATTTGACAATGACATTCCTAACAATAATTATTTATATAATACAAAATAAGCAATTTTCAGACTATAGAAATGTTTGTAAACAATGAAAAATAAGTATAGTTCGGAGGAATGGGACTGAGCTAATGCTGATGCCAGCAGAAGTTATCATCCCCACATCCTCCCGGGTCTTCAGCTCCTGTCAAGGTGCGAGGAGACATCTACTTAGCTCCTGTCAGACATTTTCATATTCATGAGGCCCCATCTTCATCTCCATCTCCATCTCCGGCTCTTTTCTCCGCCTGTAATCCCAGCTTCTCGCATTTTGCCTCGCCCGATTCTCGAACATTTTTCCGCTGTCTTTGGTTGACGGGAACGGGCAGATTGTGCACGTGTCAATTGAAATGAATGTCGCCAGGCGTCCCGCAGTCGTTGTCCTCGTCATCTCGACTCCCCCGTACCCAATCCCTCCCCCAGAGTAACCCACTTCCATTCCCACTTCCACTCCCACTCCCACTCCATTCGAACAACTGCGTATGACTAATCTTTGACGGTGGCTTTTGTTGTCGTCATCGTCTTTGCAAACGAAATTGTCAAGAAACAAAAGGAAGTTTGAGGGGGTTGAGGTGAGACTTCCATTTGTATATTCGGCTGAAAAGTACCCTCTAGAATGACCTCAATCTTACTGCATCCCATAGAATTCTTAAATTGATCTGCCGTTACAATCTAAAAACAAAACCCTTGAAAATAATAATAAATATCGTTGAATTTTTAAAAATTTACATTCGATTGGCTTCACTGTTAAAATATTTAATCTTTGGCCAATTATTAAAGAATAGAGTAAAAAATTCAAAAATTTGTGAAAAATCACTGGTTTTTGGCTCAAAGCCCTTGGAATGGTCCAACTTGGATTGCTAAACTTTGTTAAATTTCCAATCCATTGGCATTTACAGCTGAAAAAATAAAATTTTTTTCCAGTTTTTGCAAAAAATCATGATCTAACCCCTTATAAAAAATGTTCAAGTCAGTAAAAAAAAAAATGTTTCCAAATCAACATAGAAAGATAGCTTAGGTACTCGGCTGCACAAAACAGTAATTCTTTTAAATGTGCGTCTTATTTGTCCGAAGTAAGAAGAAAAACATTTCTAATGTATTACTGATAAAAATTTGTTAGCCATCTTTAAGATAAGAGCTGGGAAGAACACTTTTTATTAGATAAGCATTTGTAAAAAAAATGTTTTTTTAACTTTTACAATATGTGATTCATTCTGTGCAAACTTTGCTATTGATTTCACAACTAGTGTAGTGTCTGGTACTTATGGTTCATAAAAAAATAGTCTTTCCTGTATAAATTAATATAAAAATTATCTAAGTCACATTTTTTAATTTAATCCCATAAATGTATCTCTAATCTTTTAAGCTAAAAAATATTTGTATATTTTCATTGGCAATGCCTTCTCAAAACATTTAAGTTAAAAGTGCCATGTAATAATTCATGTTGACATTTAATACACAACGTTAAATCCGACAACCACTCAAATTCAATCCCTATCAGTTCCTTTGAGCGTAACCTCCTTCCCAGCTGCATTTTCCTTTCGAGCCAAATTCCCAGAACCTTTCCCAACCCTTTGGTACGCATTGAGATACAAATACTAGACTTTCTCCACATGCACTTGGACATCGATTGAATTCACATTGACTGGGAGTGCAGCATGTCACAATCGAAGCCCAACCACCGAATCATTTCGCAAGCGGAAGGCAAATCCCGAAAACCAAAACCAAAACCGAAAAATACACCAGCGGAGAGCGAAGAGAAGAGGAATTGCGTAGCAGTCGAGCATTAAACCCCTAAAGACACCCTTAAGCACCCTCAAGTATTTACATTTGAATTTCACACAAATAAACTCGTCGACTGCCAGTCGATTTTACCCCCGTCCCCCGACCCACGACCCTCGCTCGATTTTTTCTTCCTTTGCTCTGGCATGGCATCCCTTTTTCGGCATCAAAATTAATAATAACAATAAATTGAAAATGGCAGACCGACAGAGCGAGTGGGTGCTAGAGGGCAAAATGGGAAGCGGACTTACTACCAGAAGGTATTGTACCGTTTTACGAGTGGATGGAACAGATAAGGGGCAAATTATAGTATTAATTATCCCGATTAAAAAAAAAGCGAAATATTTTAAAAGTTTTTTTTAGTTTTTTTATTAATACACCGAAAGAGATGTAGTATATTCTGTAAAACCACAGATCTTAAATATTATTTAAATTGCAAAATAAATAATGTAACACAATCAATATTTTCATATTTATTGATATTAAAATAATATCTATCATGAGGATTTTAAAGAAAACTTACAATTAATAAATATAATTCTTTAAAAGAATAGGGCTTTAGAATGTAGTCATAAACTTTTATTTGGGGAATTTTTACTTTTTATTAAAGCTACTAAATATATCAAGGTTAGAATTTTATAAAGCAAATATTATCATCAAAAAATGCATTATGGCTAAAAAGCTATGTTCCTAAGTTCTTAATAACAATCAGTAACTATTATTTTGGCTCCTGGTGTACATATCTATTCGATCCAAGTTCGTCTGTCTGTCAACATTTTGCAGCGACGGTGAGTGAGTATGGTGCTGGTGGTTGACGGCTTTTTCGGTTTCCATTGCAATTGCATTTTCAGCACACACACAGTCGAAGGGGCGGAGGAAGGGAAGGTGGAACTGGGCGGGGTGGGTGCTAGCTCATACCTCTATTTGACACTTGGCCAGCGTGTTGCCATTTATGCTTTTCCATATTGATTTTCCAACTCGCCTCATCTCTGTCCCTGGTGCTTGCCGTCTTTGTCCAACGTGTTTGTGTATTGAATTCCAAATGAATCGATTAGCTACGTTGCCTTCACTTAGCCCATTGATTTGACGTCGTTGTTGTTATGCTGTTCTCTTTTCCATTTTCACTTCCACTTCCTCCCTGGCACTCTTACCCCTAGTTGTTGTTGGCTTTGCATTGCATTTAATTAACTTTTATGAGCATTTCCCTATTTCTGAATGGCAGCAGAACTTGGCTGAGTTACCTGAGATGTGAGATACACGAGTGGGAATGCCCAATCGATTTGATAAATCAGTGGTTTCATATCACTCAGAAAATTGATAATTGCGGGAAGGTCAATTTACCGAGTAGTAAGGGGATCTTCTTTTAAAAGGGTTTCAAACAATTGCATTTGATTATAAGAACTCAATTAGATTTTTAAGATTTTTCATTTTATTTCTGATGTATATAATCTATTAAATATAAAACCCACCTATATCTTCTTATTTTTTTTTAAATTAATTTATTTCTATGAAATTTAAGGATAAGTAATAAATAGTTACCATTAAGACATAATAAAATCGGCTATTACTGGATGACTAGATAAAGATAGACTAGATAGATAGATATTACAGACTAAAAAATTATAAAACAACATATAATTTAAATCTTAATTTGTTTTTAATTCAATGTCATTTCAAACTAATGAATAAATAAATTATGCATTCCCTCCAACTTAAAAGTCATAAAACCACATTGCTAATCAAAGTCCATCAAACATAATTTTAACAAACTGCTGCCCAAACCTTTTGCCAATTAAGACTAATTTCAATTTGAATCCGATTCCAACTGGCACAACATAAGGACTCGAGTATCTTCCACCCTATAGCATTTCCTCAAGGACGCACGACAATTTGAAACAATTTCCTTCCATTATGCCTCTCAATTTTCCCTCACTGACTTTCAACACTTTTAATTTGCTTAGGCTGCCGGCAGTCGGCACAAATCGCATCGTTCAGCAGATCGCCTCGAGCTCCCTTTTCTAAGCAGCGATTTCTCGGGGTTTGTTGCGGATTTGGCTGGCAAATTTTATTAGCCTATCCTGGGGGCACGACTCGCAAAGAGCAGGGCTCAAGGATACCCGTGGACAGGCGCTCAGCAAAGGGCAGAACCGAAACGGAGCTGAACGGGTGGCGAAGCGGGAAACCAACCCCGCCATTCGAGCATCATCCGCACCACCACCACCAACACCACTACCACTACCACCGGCGTATCACCACCACAGGGCTCAGTGAGTGGTTTGACATTTGTGCTGACGCGCGAACGTATGCACACAAGGATGTGGACCACGACGATAAAGTAGAAGAGTGATGAGGATGTGCAGAGAGAAAAATTAATCATTATTTTTCAATTGTTGACTTCATATCCACACATTCAAATTAGTCGTTAAAGTTAATTACCTAATAGAATAGGTATGCAAATGAATTTCCTACATTTTGCCTGATTTTTAATTGCAAGGCCACACTATAATTTGTAGTGTGACCAGCTGTACAAAACAACCATTGTATTAAATAGCTTCTAAAATTCCTCAGCTTTTCTTTAATATTATCTTAAAGATTAAAAATGTGCTTCCGGAAACATAATCAAATTTCTTAATTAAGCTTAAAAGCAATATCATATATATTCTATAATCATGCTCATGAGCCATGTGCTTTTTTTCGAAAATTTTTCTTTCTGTGCCAGGATGTAGATGAAGAGTCTGAGGGATTGATGCCTTGCCAGGGTTGGAAGTTGCGCCGATAATCTCGATAATGAAGTGACTTCGCCTGCATGGTCATGCATCCTGTTTGGCTTCCTTGTTTATCTCTCTCCGTCTGCGCTTTGATATCCGGCTGGCATTCAGCTTTCAGTATTCAGGACTCGGCATTCCGGATTCAGTCGGCAAACCCTTAAGTGGTGGGTTTTTATTTGTGCATGGTATTTACTTGGCTCTCTACCTCTTGTCGCTCAGACTTTTGACCATTTTGCACGGAAATTGAATTTAAATTGGAAGTTTTTAACCCCGGCGTGCGATAATCTCAAGTCAATACAAAGAAATCTACATGAGACTGGGACCGAGAAGAAGACGGATACCGAAAACGAGACCCTGACAAAAGGTATTGCGCAATACCCGTGCAACTTTTCCGCCCCGCGACTTATCCTCCGTGGCAAATGTTCTTTTCAAATTCTATTAGCAAACAAATTTACTGAAAACCCAACACAAGAACCCAGAAAGAGGGTTGCTGGGAGGGAGGAAGGTAGAGATGTTCGGCTGCTCGGGTCTCTCGGTTAGGTAAGACCCTGACATACAACACGTTATTTGGTGTAGATAAATGAGACAATTGTTCCATCTAATTATCTGATAATGCTGGCGATTTCAATGATAATGAAGCGATCTCACCGCGAAGCAATGTAGAGCAAACCCGAACAATGGAAAGACAAACACCCCTTTTCGGTTAGGGAATTCCTCGAAAGATTCCAATCTAAATGTTTGTTTAGACAGAATTTGTTATGAATTGAGCTTTGAGCAAGCCATGAAGTTGCTTTCAAATTGGCTTAAGTGAGACGGATCCAGGATCAGGAATTACCCAATATGTTCACAAAAAATGATTTATTACTGTGGGATAGAGGGCTAAGGGGTAAATAGATTAGTTTAGATAGAGAATTCTATATAACTTTAAATAAATAACTAACTAGTTTATTTTTTAGTTTTATGGGTAATTAAAACAAAAAAAGATTTGAAGTACAGATTCTTATAATTACATGATTTTATCTCCTTTTAAAAAAGTCTATCCTTTCATTGATGCAGCGTATTTTTTCAAGGATCATTCCTTGCATACGTTCTAGGCTAAAATTGGCCAGCACTCTCCGCTGAATACTAATTTCCCTTTCTTATCCGACAAGGTTGCTTATTGCTTTTCATATTTTTTTTGGCCCCCCTTTTTTGTATTTATGTTTTTTTCATTTTTTTTTAGCTTTTGCGTTTTGCGTGTTTAACCCTTTGAGGTTACATTTGGCGTGTGTTCGGGGACACCCCAATCCTACCCGCTTGCAAAAAAAAGGTTCGTATACGCACCATAAAAAGGAAGCGAAAAAAGAGAAAAGGATTTCTTCGACAACAAAACAAGCAAAACCGATGAAAAGTAAAAGCTCAAATAAAAATACATGAATTTCTAGGTATACATATAAGTATATAGCCATGCGTATATGTTCATACATATATCCTCGTATTTTTTTATTTTTTGGTATATTTAATCACAAACGATGACGCAAAAAGAGTTCAAAGAAGGAAGGCATTATGAACCCCGAAGTAACCCCAACACCAGAAGCATAACCAAGCCAGGGGCTGCTGCTCTGCAAAAGATGCTTATAAGGGTATGGTAGTGGAGGGGGGTCCATGGGGTGTGCACAACCCACACCTCAACAGGGACATTTAACCCTTACACTCGGGCAAACATGTGCGACGCAGGGAAGTTATTATTGTGATTATGATGATTGTTGTTCAAATAATTTCGAGTTTGAGCTTTGACTTGAAAGAGATTCCGTTTCGCAGTCATGATCTACCCCTCAACTTATCATCATGCAAATGAGTCAAAAAGAGAGGAGTATTAAAATGAATGGGACTGTTCGTAAGCCGGAAGTTGTTCAGGTAGTCAAACAAGGATGTTCCTCCGATAAGACACCCTGTTTTTATCGCTCAGCGCAACAGGATGCACATTAGGAACCGCTAAGAGTCCAATAAAACGCTACCCAGGAGTGATCAAAAAAGAAGGCAAAGGAAAGAAAAAAGTGAAAGACGGGTAGAAAGTATCAAAGCCACCACCAGGAAACAAATATAGGAGCACAAAAAAGATTCCTGGAATAAAAAATATACCTACAAAATATTAACAAACAAGAAATATTAATTTTTCACTTAAAATAAAAACATTTAGATATTTCTTCAATACTACTTTTTAAGCTTTATTTATCATGCAATAAAGCTTAAAAAGTAGTTTATTGCAATAAATTTGATAATATTCATAGGTAATAAAAGTGTTGGAAAATTAGCAAGAACTTAAACTAATTTCTGGCATGCTGTAGAATGAAATAAAAAATACTTTAATTTGTTGTGAAATTAATTAATATTACAGCTTAAAAATGTTAAATAATTGATTTTCTACATGGTCCGTTGCTTAACTTTACTGTTTTGTATTTTTAATTTAAATTTAACTGAAAGGATCTATTTCTCCGAGTGCAGATGGGATCAGTCACCACTAAAACCGAACCGCACAGGGGCGTAGGGCTCGGGTTCGTGTTCGGGTTCGGAGTAGGCATCTAAAGAGGCTCCGAGGCCTTTTGTGAGCCGGGGAACAACAGTAGCCTCGAGTAGGCACAACTGCGTCACCATCATGAGCAGGATAAGCAGGAGCAGCAGGGGCGAAGGACGCAGGGCAGGGGGACAGAGGGACTGAGGGACTGAGGAGCAGTCAACAAACGGCAGACGAGACAAAACAGACAATTATCGGGCCACGCAGTCATGACACTTATATCATGTGTGTAAAGCGATATTGCGGGCCATCCAGAACATCGATGGAGTGAACTTGAATGGAGTGGAGCGTGCTCTCTTTGTTCCGCGACTGTATCGGTGAAATGGGTCTGTATTTGTGCCTGTATCAGTATTCTGTAGATGTTGATGTATCTGTAGCTGTTGCTGTGGCATATCCTTGACATTCGCAGTCGTTCCGCCTGAGGAACTGCGGATTCTTTGGTGAGTGGTGCGGTTTATTGGTTTGTAATAAGCTCTTTGAAGTGTTTAATTGAAGCTTTTGTTAAGCAATTAGACGCCAAAGTGAAGTCGCGTCGAGGTGTTGCCGCCTATTGGTAATTGCCCAACCCAAGTGCTATCTCTCGGCATTATGATGAAAGATAATGTTTTGTGGGCCACAGGGGAGAAGCGAACTGGAAAATTGGGAAGTGGAAAAGGGGTGGGACTGATTTTTACCTAACAACCAGCTGCATTGGTCCCGTTTTCCATCGCATACAAAAGGCGCACTCTCGCTCGTCTTCTTGGTCTTTATTATTTATTGTAGCCGCATTTTATTTTTGTGTATCTATGGAATGCAAGCAGACAGCGGATTGCATTCGAGCATCTTCCACTGCAGTGGCATTCGATACAGAGATACAAAGATACACGGATACCCAGAAAAACACTCAGATACAGATACATCAGCTTCGGCTCGTAGGCAAACAGTTGGGTAGTCAGTCAGATTCAGATTCCGATTCCGATTCAGCGTCGCATGCAAACGCAAAAACAAAACAAAATGGAATTATCATTGACCGCTGATCATGATCATCTCGTTGGGAGATGATTCTTATTCATCTGCCTTCTGTTGTGTGTGTTTTGGAGGTGATCTGCTCTACTACACTCTCTGCTCTGATATGATCTCAAATTGTCTGATCTATTTGGGCGATGACTGCGTGAGTGGATTATTCTGTGACGCCAGTGATTTTTGATGGTGAGAAGTTAGGGGTTTGTTGGGATTACCTCCATTAGATGACAAAGGAAAATCACTCACCAAATGTTTCGGAAAAGTGGAAAATAATTATCAGTAATTTAGAGGCAATTTGTACTTTCATAGTCAGTCATCCTGATAAGAAGTTCTTTTCATTTTCATTCAAATTGTGTAAGCTATTAAATGAATATGAGTTCTCAAAAAACTAATTTCCCAAAAAGGCGAGATTTTTACAAATAGAGACTACTTAGCATAAAAAATTTGTATCATGATGCTCTATCAGTTGCCCAAAACATTATTAAATTATTATCCCACAATAAAAACAAGATTTTATAATTTTACAATTTATTTTAATTTATTTTTGGTCTACAGATATATAATATCCCGAATCTCCATGACTTCATCTTAATAAATCCATTGGTTATTCATATAGAAAAATGTAATTCGACATACGACGAAATAATTACTAGGTTATCACACAATCTCATTCAGAATTATAATAAATATTTGTAGTCTATGGATGTATGATATCCCGAACATCCTGAATCCTAAATAATATAATCACGTAACCATCTCTAAGTTCGGTTTTCCATTGCCACGCACTTTTCTGGGGGAATTTTCCTCTCTGTTTGTTGTTGTTTCTGTCGTGTTGTACTTGATTGTGGCATAATTTCTCGCTCGCCTCCATTTATACAATCCCTCGCTCTGTCTCTGTTGCACCCCTTTAGCCCCATCCCCCTCTCCACAACCAAGTGCAACGCATAAATTTTTTATTTGTTTGGTATTCATCTTATTTCGTTTAATGTATTTTTATTTTCAGATTTTTTGTTGGCTTGTGTTTCCCATTTTTTTATTTTCATCTTGTTTGGTGTTTTTAAGGTAATTTTGTTGGTGAAGAGGGCCAGTTGCTGTTGTTGTTGTTATTGCGCATAAGTATTTTTTGTGTGTTAATTTTTTCTCGTTGTTGGTGTGGTTGACGGGTTCGTTCAGTCATTCAACTAAATAAAGTATTGTCGTTCCTTCTTCCTCTCATTTATTATTCGTTTCGTTTCGATTTCGTTTATGTACAACGCACTTTTCTCGTTGTTGTTGTCGTTGTTCTTGTTGTTCGGTTGTTTGTTTGTTGTTGATCGTTGTTTTTATTTATCGCTCTTGTTGTTGCTCTTTTGAAGCGTGGGCATGTGGCATCCACTTTTGTTGTAATTGCGTCGGGTAACTGCATGAATAATTATTAAGTTATTCGAGGAGAGGTCATAAAAAAGGTGGGGGGGAGGCTCAGTGAAGAGGAAGTACTGCCCTCTCACTCTCCCAAAATTTATGGGGTTTCTCCCTGATTTTCCATTTATTTTTAGTCTTGCTCAATCATTTCTTGGAGGCTAAATAGTTAATCGCCAAACAAAAGAGCGCCCTTGTTTGGTTTTCAAAAAGCTAAAATGACACCATAAAACAAAGCAATGTTACTTAAATATTTTAAATGAATGGGAGTTTTTTCCGTGTCAAAAAATTGCTATTCATGAGTTAGTTTTCTTTAAATTTAATTATACATATTTTCTGTTTAATTATTAGTCAGTCAAGGATTAGTAACACTTGAGTATTTACAATTAATAGCTATTTTTAAATAATATGATTAAAATAAAATATTTGTAAATCAACCTGCTTAATAATAATGTTTCTTTGTTTTAGCGTTTTAGTAGATGAATTTAATTTAGTATCGTAAGAGAAACTTATTTGCTCTACAAATAACGATTATTATTCTGAAGTTTTAGCCAAGGCTTTAACATTATTTGTTTACGTCAAAACACTAATGGATACAACAAAATAAATCTTAAAAGAACAGCTATATGATAACACCTTAATTATTCTCCAGATTATAATTATAAATTGACAGCGAGAAAAAGTATAGTATTGCGTGGGGTACAAATTGAAGAGTTTGAATTGATTTTTAATCATTTTAATATCATACTTCAATAACTTGCATCCCTCATTTCCTGATCTTGTTACAAATATCTTAAAATTGAATTAAATTATTTGCAAATGTAATCCTTTATCTGCCGATATTGGATCTCTCCATTTAGAACTTCAAAATGGAATTTAATCTCCAATAAAACCCAATTTAACACTATTAAGCCAGCCTGCAGCAATCTCCCAGGGCCTAATAGCATTTTCCGTGGCTTTAATTAGGCTTATTAATAGAGAAGTCATACGCCCAGTGTTAAGCCACCATTGCCATATCAATTTACCGCACACGGAAAACAGGAAAAACAAAACACCAAGAACCCCAGAAGTTGTAACTCTCACAAAACCAAAAAAAAAAAAAAAGAAAAGCAAAAAGAAAAGAGAGCGGGCAAGAGGAAAAACATTTTCATTCATTCCAAATGCGAGAACAGGAATCGAGAGAGTTGGCTAGAAATTCCGATGGTGGAAACCATCATCATCATCATCTTCACCATCGCCCTGTGGCTCATCCTCATCCACTTCTTGGATGTCTTGAGGCTTCTTTTTCGGTCTCTTTTCTCTCGGCGGCGTTGTGATATTTATGTTTTCATCAAAAGAGCAGGCGAACAATCAAAATGCGCTGCACTCGACTCCAGACCAGAGACCCAAGGAAACACACCGATGCAGATGCAGATACGGATACGGGTGCGGGTTTGGGTTCGAGTTCGGTTCGAGTTCGGGTATGGGTATTACTACAGCTGCAGGTACAGATACAGATACGGTTGCAGATAGCACCGATACAGAGACAGATACAAAGACAGATACAGATGCAAGTGAACTGAACTGTAGTGAAGTGAAGAAACTACAGGCAGACAGACGGCAGCAGGCAGCGCTTTAACCTCATATTTATCCAACAGATACTTATAGCGGAGCGCAAAAAAGCAAGCAGCGACAAAAGAAATGAAGGCCCCTCAGCCCCCATAGTCCCTAAACACTGAAAACTCTTAATTATATACGACTTTGTAATCAGACGACTTAATTTTTAATATTTTTCTAATTTGTTGAATATAGTTACCCTATAAATGTTGTATTTTATTAGTATTTAAATATTTATTAAATAATTTAAGAATTCTTAGAATAGCATTATCCATTTTGGTAATTGGCTTACCATATATTTAATTTGATTTGTTTTGAATAAATATTAAATTCGAGATTTATCTGAAAAATGTTGATCAACAAAATACAATTTTTTGCTGACTAAGTAAACGCTTCAAAGTTTTTAATTCTTATAAATAAATAAATATTACTTTATTATTGTAATATGGTTAATAAATTTCATGGGAACATTTTTAAGATTAAAGTATTAATCATTTTTAAATATTTTAATATGTAGAATAATTTATTATTGGCTATTAAATTTGTTTTCCGTGCAGCCGAAAAGAAAAGAAAATACCCAGAGAAAGGAGAGGAAAGGAGAGAGCGAGGCAAGTACAGGCAAGAAAACAAATTTCAATAAAATATTATTACGCTTACGTTTATCGAACGCGGCCAGCAAGCGAGCGTATGAGTGAGTACGGGTACGAGTATCTTGCAGATACTCAGATACACGTCCGCACTCATTGTGCGAGCTGCTCGACATCATCGGAATTCGAATTCCGATGACGATGATGAGGATGGCGATGGAGAGGATGATGAGGTTCGGTTCAGTTCAGCTCGCTTCGGTTTCGGTCGCCAAGCGTTATAAATAAACCATATCCATCAATTGCTTAACTCAAAACAGCGCTAAAAGATACAAAAGCGATACAGCAACAACAACGAGAACAACAACAGCAGCAGCGCCACATATAAAGATACAAATACAGACAGATACAGATACATTTGCCCGATCCCAAAACGAAACCCAAATAAAAACAAAAACCCAACACCAGAGCAGAGTGAAAAAAAATCATAAACGAAACCGAGCAAAGAGCGAGAGAAAAAAAGAAATAATAAAAATAAAAACGCCAAGAAAATCGTCAGCGTCGACTGATAAAATGCATGAAAACCAGTGGGAGGAGTGGGGGTGTAGGGGGGGCGAAATCTCGAAGTATCTGCCGGCAAAGCAAAGCGGCCCCCCTTTGCCGACGCCCCTGCACCACCCCAAGTTCCTCCTTGATTTTTCCTCTTTCTCTGCCTTTTTTCTCGTATTTATGCTGCTCTCGTGAAAAGGGGAGCCTAGAGGGTGGAGGGCACTCCAGGGGCGGCTGAAAGGGGGCCAAAGGGGGGGAGGGGGGGCGTGGTGTCTTAGAGGCCCGAGGGGGCGGCGAAGACGTCGTCGTTGTCGTTGCCTTTCTTTCACTTTGTGTGGCAGCCAGCCAAGCACTCAGCATAATTTTGCACGCTCTTTTTCTCCTACGTTTTTCGCTGATTATTTTCTGCAGACCCCAAGCAGGGGAGTGGGGTGGTGTTTGGGTCTTGGCGGGGGTGAGGGGTACCGACCTGCACGTGGAAAGGTGTCTGCTTTAGACCCAAACCATCCACAACAGAAAAGCAACAAAAGCAGCCAGCAAAGTTCATCGTTTACTGCTGCTTTTGGCTTTATGTTTTTTTTCACCGTTTTTATGGGTGCTTTTTTTTACCCTACAATTTTTTAGCTCAAAGATTATAACAATAGCTTAAAAGCTGTTTCGTTTCAAAATATTGCTAAGTAATTAATAACATGTTGGCTAATTTGAAGGCATTTATTTATTTAATTAATTCAATTTGATAAAACAAATATATATAATTTATATTCTTTGTGTTGGTCTTATCTGGTCTTAAAAGATTATCATCTAAATTGCACTTGTTTTAAGATGGATTTCTTAAAAATAAACCTATTTTAAATTGAGGCCTATTTAATTTCAAACTATAAGTAATAAAATTAGTTATGATACGCTTATGAGCTCGTTCTTGTGGAAGAGTTGTCATCTTAAATATTCCACTTTACGTTGCACGCATTTATTGCCACTGCAATGAGTACGAGTATAATCGCTTTATAAGTGTATTTCAAGCTTCGCCCTTTAGCTTTTCTGTTTTTTCTTTTTGCTTTTGGCTTTGCCTTTGCACGCATTTTACTAGCATTCGGTTTTCGCCCAGCCAACCCCCAGCAACAACAAAAACAACAACAACCAGTAGTACCAAAACAACAGTTACAACAGTTGACGACGATACGCTGTCTCTGTCGCTCTGCATATGGCCCTCTCTTTCACACGCTCACAAATGCGCAACATATTTGCCGACTGACCGACGCAGCGACAAACAGACACTTGTGCCGCCCCCTGCCCTCCCACTTTGCCGAACGCCCTACCACCCCCACCAACCCCTTTGACGCCTTCTCCTACCAACTTTTCCACCTACCACTCCCCCTTTTCCCATCCCCCCAACCCCACCTTTTTTTTGCTATCGTCTGCTGCTTTGCTATTTCTCTTTTTTTCCACTACTATTTTCACGCTGCTGCTGCTGCAGTCGTTGCTGTTGCTGTTGCTGTTGCTGCTGCTGCGATGTTGCTGCTGCGCTGGCTACATAATTGATTTTAGTGCTGCACTCTCCAAATGCGTTGCATTCTGCCGCTGCTGCTGCTTCAGCTGACGTCGCTGCTGCCGCTGGCAGTTACTTTTAGTGTAATCTCAACATTTGCTGCTGATGTTGCTACTGCTCATGTAGTTGCTGTTGCTGCAATGGTCGTTGTTGTTGCTGTTGCTGCTGGCTTTGGTGTTGCTGTTGCTAATGTTGTTGCTGCTTTGAGTGTTGCTGTTGTTAGTTTTGTTGGTGTTGCTGTTCCTTGTATTGTTGCTGTTGCTGCTGTCTTTGGTGTTGCTGTTGCTAATGCTGTTGCTATTGCTGCTGCTGCTGCTGTGAGTTCTTCTTCCAGCAGCAATATCAACTTCCTAACTCCCCCCGGGACAATCCCCCTCCCCCTTCGCAGACCAACAACTGGTGGCAGCGCTTTCGTCGCTTGCTTTTGTTGTTGCTGCTGGTTTGGGTTTTTGGTTTTTGTGAAAACCAGATTTTTGTCGTTTTATGCATTAAATTGTTTTTACAGCCGCTTTTGGCAGCCAGAACAGGGTGATTCGTAGCGATATATACTGACAAGATGGCAATTAAATTAAATATTTTTTTAATATTTGTGCCTTCAATTAATACAAATAAATTATTGATATTTAATTAACGAAAAAAACGAATGCTAGAAATCGTATTATCAAACTTAGAATAAATATTTCTTCTACTGTAATTTAAATTAAATTATTTATTATTTCTTATAATCGAAATATACATTATTTGAGATCTAAATAAATTTTAGCACTAGACCCACCTGTTTGATTATGGCTTTTTTTTACTGTTTTATTTTTAATTTTTTTTAAATTCACTTACCTTACCTTAATTGTTAGTATTTTCGCAAGAGATAATAAATATGCCTTTTAATTTTTATTTTAGACAACATATTTTTCGGTTGGTTTGTTCCTTAAGGCTCGTCATTAGCTAACAGTCCTGCCCACCCCCACACATCCTGGGACACCCTGTATGCGCGGTGCTCTGGTCCCCATCGCCGTCACAGCAAAAGTAACAGGAATAGGAACAGGCACAGGAACCAACACACAACACACGCACACACACAAACGCGGTGGGTGGGGGCAGGAATTGTAAGGGGGAGGGACGTCGAAACAAGCCAACAACCAACGCATTTACACAGATACAGATGCGGATATAGATACAGATACTCGCAGGATGAGGGAAATGCAGGGAAAGGAGGGCAGGACGAGAAAAAAGGCAGGGGCGGAGGAAAAGGCAGAGGACCGGCAACCGGGTACCGAGCGACAAACAGACCCATTGTCCCTCCCTCGCCAGCAAGCACACTGCGAACAACGGCAGCAACATCAGCACATCAGCAACATCAGCAGCAACAGCAGCAAGCGATGACGACGACGACGGCCTACAACGCTGTACACTTCCTTTTACACACAGTGCCAACGGACACTCATAAACACAGTAAATCCCCGAAAGTTGGTTATTAGCAATTAAATGTTTTTATAAATTGATATCCTCTTAGTCTCGTTATGATCCTTTTTAGCATTAGGTATATAAACATATTTTTCTAGCTCTAACTTAGTCTTCTAATCAAGACTGGAAATTGTACATAAGGTTCATAGATAAATACCAAATTTGTTTATATTGGTACATACATATGTTTGGATTTTCAGTATTTGAAAAAATTTCTGAATTCAAAAAAGGCGCGACAATGGCACTATCAAATAAAAAATGTCTGATACCATATATGGTGAGGAAATATGATTAAACAGACGACTTATGTAGACATTAAATTCTTTTATATTTTCCTAAAGCGATGTGTTTTTGTTTGCTTTAAATTTATTAAAAAAACAATAATTTTACAAAAAAAAAAATAAAAAACAAGAGAGAACGCTATAGTCGAGTGCCTCGACTATTAGATACCCGTTACTCAGCTAAACAACTTAATATAAATACGCCTTCTTGTATGTTTTTCGCCGCTCGAGTTAGCTCCCGATTTTTATGTTAAAATCTGTACCCAGGGAACACCTCCAATTTGGCTAACTTGATTTGATTTGCATAGTTCTTGGGATATAGTTCGGTATTGTCAAATGAAAGCCATCGCAATTTCCTTTAATAGAAATCCTTATCGAGAATTAACGTTGACTCTGTTGAGCACCTTGGCCAGCTGTTCCAAAGTCATCCGTTAGATGGCGCTATTGTGCCATGAAAGGCGGAAATGTAGGCGCTAGCCAGGCTTAAGTGTTTAATGGGTTTTTGGGCGTTAGAGTGGGCGTGGCAAACTTTTATTTGGCCAATCGATAGGTATTGACGAAACAAATACATATAAAAAAAATTTTTCATAATAGCATCAAAACTGTGGCCACAGCTTGTGGCTTGTGGGCGTCAGAGGGGGCGTGGCACCATTTTGAAACAAACTTGCGCTGCGTAGGAACTCCTAAAATCTACATGCAAAATGCCAATCTTCTAGCTTTTATAGTTTCCGAGATCTCAGCGTTCATACGGACAGACAGACGGACAGACGGACAGACGGACAGACGGACAGACGGACATGGCTAGATCGACTCGGCTAGTGATCCTGAACAAGAATATATATACTTTATAGGGTCGGAAACGCTTCCTTCTACCTGTTACATACTTTTGCACGAATATAGTATACCCTTTTACTCTACGAGTAACGGGTATAATAAACCAAGAACTCTTATCAAGTAAAAATACGATAAAGTTCCTAAAATCCCTTAGCCTGAGGCCTGCTAATTTGCGAGTGGCCACTGTACAATCACACATGGATTTAAGCCACTCGTGTGTGAGTGCTGAACCCAAACCTAAACCCAAACCCAAACGCAAATACAAACCCATAAGCATAACCCAATGAAGCAGCCTCTGCCAACATACCAACATCATCATCATCGTCAGCGCACAACTGTCGGCGATTGTTGTTGCTTAGCACTCGAGCCAGAAAAAAGGACTTCCTTTCGCCCAGGACCTCTCCATCCCTCTCGCTCACTCCTCGACCGTTTCACGGGAATTATGACAAGGACTGCCAAAAATCGAGGCAGAACATGTTAAATAAAATAAAACATAATTTTATGCCAGAGAGCAACAAACACATTAACACGGTCGTCGCAGCGCAGTCGTCGTCGCTGTCGCCGTCGACGTCGGCGTCATCAATAAATCGCGACCCCAACGAACCACCCACAAAACACCCAGCCACCCAACCACCCACTGGAACCACCTCCATCACTCCCCACCACCCAAAATTCATGCCCACCTCAAATATTATACAAAAGCTTACAAGCCACGCATACAAACGAAACTCCGTTCGCTCTCTCTCTTTTCCCTCGGCTCGTGCCGTCTCTATCTCACCGACTATTGCGCTCTCTTTCTGGCTCTTTCGTGCTGTGCTCGTTTGTGTTTTGAAAATTTAATCTCGATATGGCAACAAATATGCTACAATTTCATTGAGATGAACACCCGATACCGACGAGAGTTTCTCACGCTGTGCCAAAGCAGCGACGTCGACGGCGAAAGAGATGGGTATATGCAAGAAGAAAGAGATAGCATGAGAACGAGAGAGAGCCCAGAAGCGTAGTAAATACTACTACATTTTTCCGTGCTAATTGAGTGATAAATTGGGAGTGGATTTTGGCCAACAGAGAGCAAGAGAGCGGGTGTGTGTTCGAGTGTGTGGGCAATTGATATGCTCAGATTAAATTGTTAAATGTTTTTTATTCGGGTAATTAAAGTATTTCAATTTTGCGGCCTATGTGGTAAAGGGTTGTCAATTAATCAGGCTGGGTTTCAAAATGTATTTAAATAGGAAAAAGACATAGCATATACTACAAATAAAATAAACAAATATTACATTATATTAACAAATAAACAATTCTTCTTTTTTGCATCTTATTTAAAATAAAATATGTCTTTGGCCCTGCTGACATTTAAAAAACAATTAATCCCGCTGGCGCTGCACACGCCGTAAATCATTCAAAAATCAACCACAAATCACAACAATTAAGACAAATGTGCTGAAAAATCTACTTAACGCAAACACTCACAAACACACGCATGCCAGCCATTAAACGCTTTCAAAACAAACCCAATAAATGTCAGCTGCCCGAAAAAGGTAGCAGAAAAGTATGCTTTTGCGGAGAGCATGCTACGAAAGCAGAGAGCGATTCGAAAAGGTAGCAGAAAAGGCAGTAGAAAAGGCACAGAAGTGGCAGTAGAAATACTACTATATTTTTTTCTACTCCAAAGTAAGGGGCCCGCGAGGCGAAGAAGTCAAACAAATTGACATACGTATACATAATTATTATTTTACTTAAGTGCTCGCGCGTCGTCGCCCCTAAACAGACCAAAATGAATACGAAATACGAAATACCAACCTGAAATAAATCAACCCGCGAGAGCGTACTGTACCGCTTCGGGTCTGGTTCGGGAACGCTCGGCTCGTCGTGCGACTGCATCTGTGTGGGTGAGCGGGCCGAAGTCGCCGCCGACGGCAGCTGCTGCATGGCGTACCGCTCAGTCGGTCGCCGGACGTCAGCTCAGCTGCCAACTTCATTCAGTTCCTTTCTGGCTGCCGTCGAACGTTGTCGTCGTTCGGTTGAATCGAATCGCCAAGCGCAGCTCGCCAAAAAGCCAGGCCAAAATCTCAAAGCCAGGGCTCAGTGAAACAGTTATCAGAAATTTCGAAAAAACGCGTGAAATATATTTTCGAAAAAACAAAAAAAAATTTTACAATTTCCAATCAAGTGGCATGGAAAAGTAAACAAAACAAAACACACAGCACATTTATTGGATTAAGTGCCGCAAAAGTTCCTGTTAGCAGCAGCAACACATCAACCACTTGGATTACTACAAACAACAGTATTATCACATAAAGCTAGCACAAAATCGAAAACAAAAAATTTCTTCAACAAAAATAATTAATTTTTAAACTACAACAATTTGCTAGGCAACCAAAAAAAGAAACAACAAACTTGTGCAACATCCCAAAACAAATGTGAAAGCGTGACAAACAAACAAAAAATACGAAAAACAAATGAGCAAAAAAGTGAACTAAAAGTGAACAAAAAAGTGAAAAGTAAAGAGTGAAGTTTTTTGAAAATGCTGCAGTGAACCTTTTAAAAACAAATCCACAAAAAAAACACCAATTAACAAATCATAAATCTACAACAACAGAAGCAACAACACAGAGAGACAAGTGTTGTTGTCCCATGTATTTGTTGATGCCATGCAATTGATTGTTGACAAAATTCCCATGTATTCCAAACAAACAACGAAGCGCAATTCCAAAAAGTAAGTTTCAAGAACCTCTAAAAAAAAAACAAAAAAAAAACTGCACAACAAACAAACAGTGAAAAGTGTCCAAACCAAAGCAAACAAACAAAGTAGAAGGAAAAACCCTTCCAGTGAACTGATAAACTGATAACAGCGGCAAAAGAGACAGCAACAAGCCGGACGAAAAGAGATAGCGTTCCACAGCTGCTGCTGTCGCTTCTTCTTATTCTTCTGCCGCAACGTGGTGCACCTGTCCCACAAAAAAAACTACAACAATAACAGCAACAACTTTAACAAAAACAACGAACTACAACAATTAACACACCACGCGCTGTTGCCATAAAACCCAAAAGAAAAAGAAAACTTAGGTAAAATATCTAAAAATAAATTCCACTTAAACCAAACAGAAAACAAAAAAAAAATCATAGCAAACGAGCCAAAAGAATTTTTAACTTCAACTTTTCTTCTGTGTGCCTCTCATTTTGACAGTCAATAAAATTTGACTGACTAAAAATAATCATCCACCTGGCTAAAAATAAAACAATTTATAAACACAAAGTACAAAAATTCTTTATGGCCATCAACAATTTTATTTCTTCTCCACTAGAAACTTTTAATTGTTGTGCTTGTATCAAAATTACAAACAATCAAAATAATTAAATGGAATGTGCTTTTGTTTTTAGATATTTTATGTAAATTTTTTGTGTCTTTTCCTTATGCTTTGTTTGTTGTTTGAACCATATATATATAAATTTTAAAATTAGTTATGTAGATAAATTAGCTATTAAGAGTTGAGCGAGAAAAAGTTTAAAATATTTTCTGGGTACACGGTGTCAATTTTATTTAATATGTTAAATGATGATAAGGTTATTAAAAAATGTAGAGTTTCATTTTATTATTTATCAACAAGTTGGTTATATTGGTATTTATTGGTGAAAATTGTGAAAAGATTGGAACAAAATGTAAGCTTTAATTTTAAAAACAGCCATCCCCACAAAAATCCGGTATCCGAAAATACTTATAGCTAAATTGCTTGAGTTATAATTATATACCTTAATTATTGTAAAGTTATATTACAGAAATTTGGTATACAATTTCCCAAATAAAATTAGTAAAATATTCTACGTTTTCTAAAGAAATTATTTGAATCGTTCTTAGCTCAGAAAAGAAAAACATAGTAAATAATATTGTGTATTTTTTTAAAACAATAAAATTTATTTAAAGACTATGTTAGCTCTTTTTAAATGGCAAATATATGTATACGTTAATCTGTAAATTGAAACCATTTTCTTACCAGAACTTATTTTTCATCAATTTAAATTTTTTATTTTACTATGTAGCGGGAAAAATTTACATACAACATTTATTTTGAACTCAAACTGACTCACATTATTTACTCGAATTAAATCCTCCAGCAAAACAAAACAAAAACATTCCCTGCTGAAAAACCTATCCAGACACTTTAAAGAGCCAGCCAATAGATTAATTTTGACCGAATTCCCACATCAGCTGTTAGTTAGCCCGCCTCCCATAGCCGCCCCCTTAGCTGATGCTCTCTCGCTCTCACGCACAGCTGACCCATAAATGACACGCACACCGACAGACATAGACACTCGCACACAGATACAGACGGAAAGTATCTGAAGAGAAGCCAAGAAAGCATTCAGCATTTCAGTCCAAAAACATTTCGACCTACTGCTGTTGCTTTGTTTTGTACGTAGTAGTATAGTAGGTATTCGTGGCCGGAGTTTTCCATTGAATCGTTCTCGAGAAGTGGATGGGATGTGATGTGGAAGTGGAAGTGGGAATATCGATACCGAGAAAGAAATTTTCCCAACGATCCGCTTCGTTTGCCCGAACAACCGAAAACAACCGCTCAAGTCTGTCACTTATTTCTCAGTTCGACAATGTTTTCGCCCATTTCTTGTGTGTATTCGTGTTTGTTGCCTCTTCTGTTTCTGTTTCTTTTGTGGCCCAAGATGAAGAAGGGGGAACGGGAACCCAAAAAAAAAAAGGTCACTCCAAGCGAGGCGACCTCTCCCCACTCCAGTTTTCCCTACCATTTTCCCTCCCGTATCTCGTTTGCCGTTTTTCTCACATGCCACGCATTTTTCCCCCAGCCAAACACCCCCTCTTTTTTTCCCAGACAATGGAAAACTCTCGGCAGACATTTTTCGGTTCGCTTGTAATTCATCATCGCTGCATAGAAGATGAAAGCAAAGAAAAAGGTACGGGGCTTAGGCGTACAAAGCGCAAGAAAAAGAAAAATGCCGACCACAGGTAAACCTTAACCCATTTGCAATAGTCGCAGCTCTTTACCCAAAAAAACAGGTAGTTGCACTCGCTTCGGGTCGCCAGGGATTTCCCAAGAAAATGGGAACATTTTTGCCTGGAAGCATCTAGAATCCATTCTTCTAGATTGGTGGAAATTCATCTCGAATATGCGAACGCGATGGGAATTTACCTTCTCGGAAGATAA
The DNA here is from genome assembly GCA_018153365.1 of Drosophila fuyamai. Classification (NCBI taxonomy): domain Eukaryota; kingdom Metazoa; phylum Arthropoda; class Insecta; order Diptera; family Drosophilidae; genus Drosophila; species Drosophila fuyamai. The sequence continues at coordinate 11,049,562 of JAECXW010000155.1, forward strand.
AAGGGCAACCATTCAGCAAAATTTGTAAAACATTTTTCCACTTCCGTTGAAGGGAAATTTGGGAGGGATCTAAGCATATATGTAGATATTTATTGCCTGTATTATATTGTTTTATATGTCATCATCTTTAAACAATGTTGTTCCTCAAAATATTTTTTATCTTTACTTCTAAATTTCAACCAAAAATAACTAAATAAATATATTTTTAGTACAACAAATTATTAAATATTTTTCAAATGAATTTAACATGATATATAAAAACATATATATAAAATTCTGAAGATCGAAAACAGTTTTATAATATTTAACTAGAATAAATTTTTGTAAAAAATAAAACACATTTATTTAGTCAGCAAATCATGGAGGATCGAAATGTTTTTAAATTCTTAATGACTGATAAGTCTTTACAAAAGTTTCCAGAACGGGCTTCCATTCCAGATAAAAGTCTTTGGTAAATTCTGCAGCATTGCGACTGTTTAAAATTCCGGTTTAACAGATAAACTCAACGGTTAATTAACGCCCTGGGCTTAGCATAAACACCCTCTAATGTCATCAACCCACCACCGCCCCACACCTCGAAATGCAGAATCCTAAAACAGAAAACTGCGTAAGCGCGAGACAATCATCAATCAACCACCGAGGCAACCAAATCACAACCCATCAAGCAACCACCGAAAGGACTTGAGAAAGATTGCTACCTAAGGGATTCCCCTCTCCCCATCTTCCGCTCCTGGCCACTTCCTGTTTCCCTGTTTCAACTGTTTGCAATTTTCACACGGGAAATAAAAATGTGATACAAACGAGTAAATGACAGAAAAACAAAGCCTAAACGCGGAAAACCATTTGCAAATCGCAGAAGGCAACAACAACCCTCTGTGAGAGGGAATAGCGTTCGGCATTCGGCATTCTCGGTGATTAAACCCCGAAAGAAACAAACAGAAACATACACGGTACATTTAGCGAGCGGAGGAGCGTCCGATATTAATAAACCCATCAGACAGGGGGCTGGAAACTGAGCAACCCCCGTAACGAAATCCACACTCGAGGGCGCAACAATAGTTACATGTGTAAGCCGAAGCCACCCCTAAATCGGTCCGACTTTAACCCCTCATCAATCCAGATCGAAGGTCACACACGGTACACGAGAGCAAGAAAGAGAGTTACAGCTCCGGTGCATATCTAATCACACAATTTGAATTTGATTGGGCATTAATGGGTTAAGCAGTTGACTCTTGACTCGCCTCGGGCTCTTCGAGGCACCTTGAAGAGTCGCACACTCCACTTCATTCAGAGTTCGTTTAGTCACATGATAAAAGTTCCCAAAACGCAACGAATACCGAACGAAAACATTTAACGACCCAATTAAAAGCCTCTGAACGAACCTGATATCAAACTAGAGCGTACCGAAACCAACACATTCGCATAGATATAGTAAAATATATGCTTAACCTCACAGATAACTGCCACCTCGACCAACCACCGAAAACAAAAATACTATCACAATCGATGTGCATAGAGCGTACTGAAACCCACCAAATCAAAGGTAACCAATTCTTATCAGCCTTTGGTGGGGGGACTGACAAGCTAATTATACCCACAGATCGTACTACATCTATATAGAAAAACTGAAACAGAACGAAAACTACTCTTTAGTTGTTGCTTGCAAAAAAAACAACTGGAACAATGGAAAGTTACACTCTCTGAATGGTTCTACCTGTCTATTTTTGCTCTTGTTTTGGCCGACATTAAATCGCGCTTAGGTATGCAGAAATATTTCAGTTATCGATAATTGCTTATCGCAGTTTATGGCCAGGTAGTACATTCACATAGTACGCAAGTCTCTAGCCATTTAGCGTTCTTCGCAAAATGGTCGCTGGGTTTTTGTGAATGGATCGCAATCAAGGTATGTGGTGGGCCAAGAGTGGTGTGGGAAGAATTGATTAAACTCAGGAAAATATTGAGTGCAAATGAGTAAACCATATTTAAACCATATGTTTACTAAAGCAACTGATTAGTGCACAATCTTAGCTTTCTAATTCAACAATTGTTATTTACTTAAGCTCTTACAAAATTGCAAATGCAACAATTTTGATAACCAAATCAAAGTGAATACCAATCCAATCACTACTACAACTTTCTGTCTTTCTATAAATATATATTTATTATTTTAAGGTGCGCAAACGGATGTTATCTTTGAATACATTTGTAGACATACCTTTTGAGAACAATATCGCACTGATTCAGAACTGGTGGCGCCACCTGCTGGTCTCGTGGGCACAGCGCCTTTCTCCGCGCTTCTCAACATATCAGCTAGTTCGGGTTTGCTTATCAATCGCTTCGCTTCCTGTCCCATATTTACCATATCTTTTTGTCTAACCTTTACCGATGGCAAGTATTTTTAGCTAACATTTTCTTGTACACATTTTGTTAAGTTTATTTTGGTTGTTGTTTTTGCGGCTGTCATTTAGCTGTACTTCAGTAGACATTTTTGTTCGAAACTGGTTTTCAAGTACGACGCTTGCGTCGCTGTCGACGTCTCGGTTGGCGATTTATGCGTTGGGTTTTGAGTCGCTTCAAGATTTGCTTGCTGTTGCAATTTTCGTTTTGTTTTGTTTTATTTTTAATGTGATTTATGCATGTTCCTCAATGTGTGAGTGTGCAAAAATACTTGAACAAAATTATTGCAGCTTCTTTTTTTTCGTTCATTTATTTTTGTGGATTTTTTTGTTGCGAGCGTTGACAGTCGCAGCCTTCGATTTATTTTTAATGTTTATGTCTGTCCGATTGTTTATGATTTTCGTTGGGTTTTTTTCTTACTTAATTGGCGATTAGATAAATGCCAAAAACGCAACGAAGCCGATGACAATGGAATAGATCGCACTGAGTACTAAATCCCCGCCATCCTTCGCTAAAAACCCCTTTCGAAATATTATTTTTTTCCCGTTGACTGGCATAAATTTAGTTTGAGCAAAACGCGATAGATAAGATAAGCAAAGCAAAACCAGACCCGCCAGCAAATCGAACCCAAAACATCAGATCCCCAAACCGAAAAAGTGGATGGGTAAGGTGTGCAAAAACCACATCGCTGATTGATAGTCGCCGAGGGTTGTGGGTGGTCGGTGGTGCAAGGGGTTTTCTGGTGGTTCGTCCATTAGCGACCTGATTAGCGCGTGTGTTACAACAACCACAGCGCTTTTTGTATAGTTTTTTGCTTTTAGTTTTTTTTTATCGCCAACACGAGCAGACTTCAATGGCGACACCATCAGCCATCAAAACGATTTTGGTTACAACACCACAAGGACAAACTAGCAGACGACAACAAATACAATGGGTAACAACGCAGAACAACAGACAGTGAAATGCAATTTCCGAATTGAATAATGCATAGACACCTGTAAATATGTATTCCAAGTACCAATCACAGTGGTTACAACTTTTCCATAACGTTTAATTATATTACGCTGTGCTTAGGAGCAGTGATAAAATTATTAGAACATTTATCAAAACATTATTCAAACAATCATATCATGGTGTTTTGACCTTTTGTCTTATCTCTTGTATTTATGGTCATAAAATGTGATGTTAACTAATAGTATGGCCATTTCAATACAATTAATTAAGTTTAAATTAATTTTCCGATTTCTTAATATTTACCAAAAGTTCATACTTTGTGTTTATGGTGTTCCACAAAACACGGTTGCAACTGTGGCCACTGTACTCTGAACTATAATCCCAGGCAATTCTCCATTGTAGTATGCAAATTAGCAAATACAAAGTTGTATTACAAACAGACATAGACACACGCCTAAAAAGTATAACGAATGATCTAGGGTAAGGGCACACTGCGTATACGCAATTTCGGAAAAGCAGCAGATAACCAACCAGGCTGGCCAATAAATAAAAGCCAGTTACAGGTGCTGAAAACATGCACACAACATGGCAAAAGGAAAGGGTAGAATATTTCAAATATTACTCATACCACATGTGGGACAGGCATACACCCATTTTCCCTTTTGTCCACCGCAAGCGGCAAAACATTTATAAAAATGAATTTGCAAATCCGCAAAATGCAAACCGAGCACAAAGTTGGAGGCAAACATTTTGTCGGCGAAACAAAAAGGGGGCTGAGTGCTGAATATGTTTTTGCACATATTCAAAAATCTGCCAACCCCCATCGCTCATTCCTCGGAAACACCACCATATCACCACCACAATCCGCCTGCTGACCATCTGTATTATTTGCATTGGATTTTTAATCAAAAATTGTGCGATTTCTCTTCGCTTTTTTGCCGCAGCTTTTTCTTCGCCTTTATTTTTATTTTTTTCTGTTTACAGTTCGATTTTTATTATGTTCACCCCACCACCCCCAGACCAAAAAACCACTCAAGCGGAGGGTTGCTCCTGCCTGCTCCTGGTGGTTGCTTTTTTTTTTCTTCATTGCTTTGTTTTCTGGGCTCGAGTCTATTATGCTGATTTATTTTTATTTTCATTCTGATTGCAATTTATGCGAGGCAGATGAATTATGAAAGCGATCGAAGCGGGAAAGGAAAACTCTGCGGGAAATTCAATCGAAAAGGGGTGGGGAGATGGGTGGCTCAAAGAATTTTCCCAGTGAGCTTGAGGCGACAAAAAGTGTTGCATACCAACAGGCGCCGTCCGAATTCGAATGGCATACAAAGTCCTGAAACTAAGCGGCGTACAAAAAATTATTACCAGCCTTTGCCACTTGAAAAAAAAAATCATGACGAAAAACCCATACACAACCTCCCTTGACAGGGCAATATGAAAAAAATGAATTCACAACACAGTCAGGGGCAAAAAAAAAAAGCGGACAGACGACAACTGCCAACTCAAAATTGGACTGGAAAGAGTGGAAGAAAATGTCGAAAAAAATGTTCTTTGTTTTCTTTTTTCTTCTATATTTCGTATGCGAAAAGTGCAGCCAGCAGTGGGTGGTTTCGGTGGTGCGGTGGTTCAGTTTCAAACACCCTTGAAAAACAACTGTCAAACGCATTTCAGCGGTGGGAGGTGTGCAACTGCAGCGAAACAATAAGGCGCAAATATAGGAGTTTGAGTGACTGATGGGTCCGAAGTGGCTGAAACTGAAAAGAGAGCAAATCATACATTTTTGACGTTCTATTGGTTTTGCCAGAACAATAATAATTTTTTAAATATTTTTGTATGACTTTGGACCGAATTTAGGAAAGTATTAAAAGAATATTAAATATTCTAAAGTTGTTAAACAAATTTCGTATCTGCGCAGCTCAAGATCGATTCTTTTTGTCATGTATACAGATTTTTAAATGCCAAAATCAGGCTGAGAAACTCAATCTTTTCTGTTGTGTGTCAAAAAGAAGCAGCTCTGACAACAATATATGATTGAAACCTCCCACTCCGGTGGGAAAACTTATTTCAAACATTTCGTTCTGTCATTGGCTCCACGCACGTGTCTCACAATTTTTCATGGCCTCTAAAACGCACACATATATGTATATTGTATATATTACTTGTTTTGTTACATGACGCCAACTGTCGTCTGTGAAATACAAAAAACAAAAAAAAACGCAAAGGCAAATCGAACAAAAAACACGCAAACAACAATAACAATAAAAATAGAAGGCGAAAAAGAGAAGAAAAAGTTTGATTTTTGTTTTTGAGGGATTGTTCTGCCTCAGCAGCGTAATAAAGTTTACCAGACATGTCCTCCAAAAGGATGTCTAACCCATCCCGAATGTCGCATTGCCGTCTGGAACATAATTCATATCGCCGGGAGCCATGACCATAAATTGTGCAAAATATAGTCAAAGAATTGTACAAAAAGAAAATTTAGAAATAAAAAATGTTAAAACATACCCCCGGGCAAAAACCTTTAACGACGCCCCTGTCTGTTGACATACGGAAATCATTTCGTGTGCCAAATGAGAAATAATTTTTATTACCACAGCAAATCAAAGTGCGCACAATTTACAATTACACAAGCAAACTAATGGCGAGAGAATCGAAGAGAAGATCGGAGGGAGAAGGCCAGAGATCGTGCACCGATTTCGATATGAAGCTATATCTTTGAGCACGTGTTTTTGATGGCCTCTGAACTGAATTTTAGTGGTTCCAAACTCTGATCATATCTCCCTGTCTCCCTTCCCCACTTTGTCTATCTATCTCTCTCGCCTATGAGTTACCTGTTTTGCTTTATTTTTATCTAATCAATGAAGAAATTTATATCTAATCAAAGTACAAAAGGCAGCAACAACGTGAACGCGACTCGAACTGAAAACTGAAACAAAGCAAAACGTCACCAGAGATCGCCCACTTCTCCCCTCTCAAGGCCCCTAAAACACCCTGTTTTTTCCAGTGCAAGTCACATAATGAGACGATTATATGATCGCAAGTGCACAACTTTGTTGTTTGCTCATTAGAATTCTCCATTCTCCAATATCTTTTCCACTTTGTTAGAATTTCGAGGTCTGTCGCATCTTGGCTTCTTTTTTCCATAATTTTTGGTACTTTATCTCTGCACTAAACGAAGGTCATATTTTTGATAAGACACCGTGACTAATTTTGTTATTTGTGATTGTAGCACTTAATTTGCCTCAATTTGGCAGTCTTTTAATTGTAATTACATAGCACACTTTTTGGCAGTGATTTCTCACTTTTGGACTTTGAGTTTGGAATTTAAAAATCCCAAGCTTATGGAGTTCAGTTCAGCAGATCAAAATCTACTATAATCCAATTAATTTTGTCCAACAATTATATCCATTTAAATTTCACTGATTAGTAGGATGAACAAAATAAAATAAGTTCAGTTAAGCTAAACTCATATAATTTCTGTGTTTTAATGCATTTCATTCGGTCCAGTGGTTTCATGTTAATACCGCGCAATTTTCATGTCTTGGCCATACTGTACCTACATTCTTTTCTCTCTGTGTATCTCTTTCCCTCTCTTTCCCTACCATTCGACCTAATGACCCGCTTTGCTCTGTTTACCTCTCCACTCCGTTTTTGCACTTGGAAATTGCTAGCTGCTCGATGCTAATTTATCGTCACAGTCTCGCGGCAATCACAGGTTCAGTTCCACCACCAATTCTCCAACCCCCCTCCCTCACTCGATTCACCCGCTGCCCCCATTCTCCCCTTTCGCGCGATTCTCCAGCGATCTTTGTAGACTTTGCCGGCTCGGGCTTTTCGTCATGCGATTATCAGCCAATCGCTTAGTGTGCCATTTATTTGCATTTCGCTCGCTGCTGCATTTGTTGTTGTTGCCTTTGTGTTACGTTTTGTTACGTTTTTTTTTTGTTGGATTTTTTATTTATTTTTATTTGTTCCCAACTTTATTTGCTTTTGTGTTGTGTTGTTGCTGGCGGTGTTTACGTTGAGCTGCTTTTGTAGATGCGCAATTATTGTGAGCGTGTTACTTTATATTTTTAACGTGCGACTTTTTCTGTTGTTAAGCTTAGGATTCTACTCTATAAAAGATGCTTATTTTGAAAAGAACAAATTAAAATATTATTAAATAATTTTCAATTTTTTTTTTCTAATTTATACTTTAATGGTCTTATATTTCATTATATCATTCCTTTTTTAAAATATTCTTGGAACCTTGAATATCCCTAAATTACTCATACGCTTCTTTGGGATTCGCAACAAATAATTCTCATTGGGCTGATAAAGAATTTTAAAAATATATTACTGAAAGACATTTTATACATAATTAATGATAACGAGAAATTACGTATACGCCCTGTTGATATACTTTTGAAAAGACCTTGGTAAAGTTTTATTTTTTTTTTAAATAATTTTTTTGTTACTTAGAGTATTACCATCTTCGACTCTTTACTCTTTTTTCACTTTTATGTGTTTTCTGCTTCGCATTCGCACTGCGTTCATATGCTTCATATTGTTATTGTCTGCCTGGCAAATATGCTTAATTATTTTTACCTTAAAAGTCGCGCCATCAAAGCGAATGCGAAAACAATTTCAATGTATGGAATGAAACAATTGAAGGGAGCGATGTCGGGGGCAAAACAAACCTAAGCCCTGAGCCCATTTGACATTTTCGGGCTTAAATGTCACAGCAAATCGAGGGGAAACAAGTGCAATGGGAAATACAGGCAACGGAGAAGATGGAAAATGCAATTGCAATTGCCACACAGCCACAGTACAGTACAGTACAATGAATGACGTTGACAATGACGATGATGGAGATATGGCTGGGTGGTAGGCAAAGGCGGGGAGGGTGGAGGGGGCTTATGAGCGGTGTTAGGAACGGGCATTGGGTGGATGGATGGACGGATGGATGGGTGCTGCGGATACTGGGGTAAAATCACGAACATAAGCTGCCTTAGGCTGACATCATCCATGGAGGTCGAATAATGATTCCAGCAACAGAGAGCAACTTAAATCAGAAGCAATTCTCAGTTCTTCGATGTGACTAACCAATTCGCAAGATAAGAAAATAAATTTTTACTAAACTCAATTCGTGTTAAAAATTCTATAAGGATCCAAAGGGAACAATTTAAGAACGGAGCGAATTCGAATATTTCAAGACAATACAGAAATGTGACTAAGACTGGCGATAAGAGAAGTGTCAAAAATTAAATATAACATTGCGAATAAATGAAATACAATGTTAAAGGAACCTAACAAATACGTACCATATCTACAAAAGTTTTCAAGAAAAAAAATGTGTATTACATTTTTAAAGAATTGGGAAAAAATGAACCTTGTGAAGCACACAAAAAATGTAATAATTTATTAAACTTAAATTAAGTAACATTATAAAGTATGTCAGAAAAGTAGGCATGGGACTTAATGCCCTGTTTGTTTTCTCGGGACATTCAATTTTACCCTAAATTGTCTAGTACTATATTGATTTTGAACTTTTTCTGCTCAATTCAAAAGTTTAACAAGAGAGATGTCTTATAGAGCGACGGAATGGACATGGCCCATTTATTATATAGAGACACGCAGCTACGTTTTTACCTTCAGGACCCCAACTAATTCGTGGCTTTACCTCTTTAACGAATCTTCCAGGAAAAATGATGAAATGAACCAGCAGGCGGGCTCCTCAAGGGCGCCAGCCACCGGGGGCCAAATCTCACCGCCAGGTGCCACAACAGTCGGCGTGGACCAGCAGCAACAGTTGCAGCAGCAGCAGCAATACTACAACCAGCAGCAGCAACAGCAACAGTACCAGCAGCAACATCAGCGCGACAATTTCCTGGCCTACCAGCAACAGCAGCAACAGCAACAGCAGCAGCAACACCAGCGATCGGGTGGCGGCGGAGTGGGCGGCGGTGGCAACTTTATGCTGGGCAATGACCTTGTCGGCGGCGACAGCCTGCGCAGCCTGAACAACACCTTCGGTCCCAATTCAGAGTTCACGGCCCTCGGAGGCGCCACCAGCTCCTCGACCTCGGCGCTGAGCGGACTGAGCAACTCCAGCGGACAGGGATACACGGGCATGGTTGCTGCCAGCCAGCAACACCAGCAGCAGCAGCAACACCACCAGCAACAGCACCACCAACAGCAACAGCAACACATGGGCAGCATGGACGCCATGGGCGGTTACAGTCAGGTGAGTACTTATCTTTATCATAGGCAAAAAATATTTGCAAATATATATTTAAATGAAGTTTATAATAACATTTTATTAACCTTCAAAATAATTCCAAAATATTAAATAAATCAATTAGAAAACATAGGAGGATCAAAACGATTAAAAAAGATCGCAAAATATAATATATTTTATAAAAGAAAAAATATCTAAAATGCTAAATAAAATGTAATAAAATGTATTATGTATTTCTTGTCTTGCAGATGGGTGGCGGCATGCACCCTGGACCTAATAGCGGCATGATGGGCAACATGAGTGGCCAGTACATGAACGGAGGTTCCGGCCAAGGTGGCTATAATGGCAACCAAGGCATGGGAATGGGCTACGGCGGAGGTGGCAACATCGGACCCCAGAGGCATCATCAGGTGAGCACCAGTTCAGTTACATAGTATATATTTTCGGAGTTTGCGGGAATGACTTCACTGCCGTCCCCATCCACAACTTTTATATGACCAGCTGTTGACAATTCATTTGCGGCAGCAAACAGATTTCGCTTTTAAAACGTTCGCCCATTAACGAATCATTCGAATCGCCCCCAAAAAACAGAAGTGTGCGGCTTCGGAAATGACAAATTTGTGACTGCCAAAGCGACAGTAATCCGCTCAAGCTCAGTGGCATTATTTGTCCCAGTCCCCCAATTCACAAAGCTATAAATGTTCAAAAGTTTTTCGCTTAATTAGGGATGAGAGGCAGAGAGACTTAACTTATACCATAGAAATCCCACTGACTTCGAAGTGGAAATTTATCTTCCTTGGGCATTATTATACAGATAACCTTTTTTGTTTTTTAAATCTAGGCAAGTTTAGTCAAATAGCTAATTATAATTTGTATGATAAATATTAAATGCCTTTTAAATTTTTAGATTAAATTATTTATTCGGTTTTATTTTTTAATAAAGTAATTTGAAATGGATTCGTCTGATTTTCATAATATATTGCACAAACATTTTCATTATGTTTGAAGTGCAAAAACAAGGCAAAGTCCACTAATTAAAAAGATAAGGATAGGGTAGCAATACTAAATGCTGGCCTGGGAATTCCTGCTTTCAATAGAAACCCCCATTAATCATTGATTTGCATCCCCTTCTCAGATGACGCCCATGAACCAGATGCAGAATATGTCCATGGGCCCGGGAGTCGGAGGAAGTGGCGCCATGGGCGGCGGCATGAATCCCCTGCAGCAACAGGCGGCGGCGCAGCAGCAGATGGGCGGCATGAATCCGATGGCCAAGATGCAGGGCATGGCCAATGGGGGCTACCCCCAGCAGGCGCCACCCTCCCTCTCCCAGCAGCAGCAGCAACAACAACAGCAGCAGCAGCAACAGCAGCGCCGGATGGCTCCGTATCCCCACCCCCAGATGCACATGGCCCAAAAGCGGGCGGCGGGCGGAGTGGGCGGAGCAGGCGGAGTGGGTGGCATGTATCCGGGCAATCCCATGCAGGCGCAGCAACAGGCGCAGATGTACGGCAGTCAACAGATGCATCCCGGATCCGGCGGAGGAGTTCCCCTGCCCATGCAGGCAGGTGGAGCCGGAAATGGTTACGGACGTAGTGGACCCATGGGCGCCGGCAATGGCGGCTACGGCCGTATGTCTGCCGGGAATGGAATGGGACCCACTGGTGGACCCGTGATGGGACCCATGGGTCCGGGGGCAATGACCGGCGGAGGAATGGGTCCCGGACCCGGTTGCATGAGCCAGCAGCGCTTCATGCCCCAAGGATCCGGCGGCGGAATGCCCTACGCCGGAGTCGGAGGAGCCGGTTCGCATCAGAGCCAGTTCTATCCGGGAAGCGGCCAGAGTGCCGGAATGCAGCAGGCAGGTGGCATGTGCCCGGCGGGTCCGGGCAGCGTGGCCACCACCGGCAATCCCTACCAGAATCAAGGGTGAGTTTATTATAGTAATATCCTTTATCGATCAGTGTGAAATATATTTTTTTCCCGTCCTTAGTTTCCAGCAAAACTATCAGCACAGTCCAGTTCCTGGCAATCCCACGCCACCGCTGACGCCCGCCTGCAGTGTGCCCTATGTCAGCCCCAATCCGGACATCAAGCCACCCATGGACAACAGTAAGTTGTTTTATAATATTCTTACTTTAAAATATATATTTAAATATTTCTGTATTTTTTTTAGGCGAAGAAATGAGACTGACATTCCCGGTGCGCGACGGCATCATCCTGGCTCCTTTCCGCCTGCTGCACAATCTATCGGTCAGCAACCACGTGTTCCATCTCAAGCAGAATGTCTACAACACGCTGATGTACAGGTAGGACTCGATAAATAGGCTCTTGTAATATTGTGTAACTCAAAGTTAATAATTTTAAATACATTTTAGAACCGACTTGGAGCTGCAGCTAAAGTGCTTCCACCAGGATGATCGGCAGATGAACACTAATTGGCCGCACACTGTCACCGTCTCCGCGAATGCCACGCCCCTGAATATCGAGCGGTCCGAGAAGAACAGTACCGCCCTGCGTCCGCTCTACTTGAAGGCTGTCTGCCAGCCGGGACGGAATACGCTACAGCTGACCGCCAGTTCCTGCTGTTGTGTAAGTATTTCCTAGATTAGGAATATATATTAAATTATATATAATTAAATAAATTATTAAAATTTAATTATAATAAAAATTATTGAACTATAAAGTATGACAATCTATTGCTTAACCATTCAAATGAAGTCTGCAATATTTTAAAGACCAAGTAAAATATTGGTGTTTAAATTGCGCGCTTTAAAATCACCTATTGATAATAAAACTGGAAAATAATATCTATTGATTGCTCTTTTGAAACCTAGTGTTAATTGATGTCCCCATAATACCTATTCCTTTTATTAATCCAAATCCTATACTTCTTATATTTCTTACAGTCGCACCTGTTTGTGCTGCAGCTTGTCCATCGACCGTCGGTGCGGCAGGTGCTGCAGACGCTGCACAAGCGCAACTTGCTGCCGCTGGAGCACAGTGTGCAGAAGATCAAGCGCAATCTGAGCCAGCCGGAGACGAATCCCGGAACGGAGGCCACGCCCCAACAGGGCGGCCAGCAGGGCGGTGGGCAGCAGTGCGCCAAGATCTCATTGAAGTGCCCCATTACGAAGTCGCGGATACGACTTCCGGCCAGGGGACACGAGTGCAAGCATGTGCAGTGCTTCGATTTGGAGGCGTATCTGATGATCAACAGCGAACGGGGCTCGTGGCGCTGCCCGGAGTGCAGCAAGTCGGCCATCACCGATACCCTGGAGATCGATCAGTATATCTGGGCCATACTCAACACGCTGGGCAACTCGGATGTGGACGAGGTGATCATCGATTCGTCGGCCAATTGGCGGGCATTGCAGCACAATGGCGGCATGCCGAACGCACCGCCTCCCACAAATGTTCCTAGCAATCCCAGCGGCAACACCGGAAACGGAAACGTTAATGTAAACGGTAACGGAAACGGAAACGGAAGTGGCAGCAGTGGCAACCCCAACCTGCCGGCCATCAAGCAGGAACTGTGCGACGACATCGCCAAGGTCATGTCGCCGGGATCCACCCAACTGCCCACCTGGGACAGTGCGCAGGCGATGAGTCCCTACAACATGCACGACATGAACTCCATTGCCAGCGGCAACATGATGGGCAACGGCGGCAACACCAACCAGCAGTAAGTGTTATTTTTTTGGTCCTTATAATATTTATTTTCACTGATAATTAATTTACCCACTTCTTATTATTTTTAGTGGCAATCGCAGCAGCTACGACGGGTTCAGTGGCAACCACAGCGATGGCAGTGGAGGATTGGCAGGCAGCGACGGCGGTGTCAACTCCCTCGACCAGCTGAATGCCATGGAGAAGTCGCTCAGCGATCAGGTAAGCATCTAAAAAATATTAAAAATATTTTAATATAGATTTCTTGAAAAATAGGAAAATGATTTTTGCAAGCCGAAAATAATAGCAAAGAAATAATAAAATGTATATGAAAGGTTTACCATATTATTTAAAAACTGTTATTATAATATTCAATTTTTTCGGCACCTTTTTAATTTGAAATATTGCAGATAGTTTTAAGACGAATTAAACTTAATTCAAAAAAATATATTTAAAATAAATTTGAGCTCAAATAAAACCCATTTTTGAAAAAAATCAAATCAAAGAATATTCTTCAAAATAAGAAAACTTCCAATATATTTACAAAAAATAAGTTTACAAATAAATAAGTTATCTATACTTAAAAACAATTTAAAAAATTCACGTACTCAACCATATATTTTCTTTACCTATATTTTAGATGCCCCACACCCCGCACACTCCTGGAGCGGCCAGTCATCCGATGACCCCCGGCGGACCGCCCAGCGTGAGCAGTTCCCACAACGAGCCCATCAGCGGCGGCACGCCCAACGCCAACGGAAGCGGTAACAACAACAGCAGCACCGGCCACAATTCACCCCAGACGCCGGGCACGCCCAGTCGGATGGGCGGTGGCGGCATGGGGGGCGGGGGAGCGGACAGCCAGCAGCAGCAACAGGAGCAGCTGCTCAACTCGCTGATGAGCAGCCAGACCCAGCTGAAGTTCAGCGAAAGCGATCTGAGTGCCGAGCTGCAAAGTTTCGATGCGGCGGCAGCGGCCATAAACGATACAGCCCACGATCTGAATGTAAGTGTTACAAAATATATACAGCACTTGGGAATTACAAAATACTAATTTGAATATTTTTCAAAAACCATTTATAGCTGCTGCAGGACGTGGATCCCATGGAAATCCTGTCTTATCTGGATCCACAGCCCGATCTTAACACTCCGCCCTCGAGTGGCAGCAGCAACAACAATGCCAGCGACGAATTGCTGGCCACGTTATTTGACTAGACCTAATGAAAACTAAAAGAAAATTGAAGGCCTAAAAGCTGAGAGAGAGTTGGAGAATTGAAATGGCAGAAATACCATAAATTGTATATAGTATTATTAATTTTAAAGAAATGTGCACTAGAAGCCAGTCTCGTACTTCAACAAACATTTTCGTTTCCTCACACAAACCAACAGCAGCAACAAGTAAAACCACAAAAATGGATAAACTATTACAAAAAACAACACACTGGATGAGAAATCGAAGCGAAAATTTAAATTTGCCCGTGTTGAAAAACAATGAAATGTGATTTAAAAATTAATTAATTAAATTAATTGGCATTTAATTTAAATCTAACTGACAAAAAAACCCATAAAAAAACGAAAAAAAATACACACCTACACAGAAAAAGCGTAAAAAAAATAACAAACAGTCATTATACCATATAAAAAAAAAGAAAAAACAATTTAGTTGAGAGCATGAAAATTCCTTCAATGAAATTTACGAATTTAAAATACAGCAGAAAGTCCTTTGTTCGTTTTTTTTGAAAATTACATTTTTTGTTTGCCTTATCCCAGACTTTTGTTGCAAAATGTTTCTTGTTCATTTACAAAGTATTAAAAATATTAAAAAAAAAAAAGAGAGAAGAGTTAATTCAGCAAAAACAAAATAAGCATGAGCAAAGAAAAACAAAAGCGAAAAAATGAGAAATACAAAATACATACAAGTAAAATCCCAACAATTTTATTACATTTATAAAATGAAAACATTTACATTTTAATTGTTGCATAATTTTAATTATTTTTTAAAGCCTATCTACATATAAAAATTAATTGATTTAGCTCGGTAAATGATAAACGAAATTTAACAGACCAGCGGAGAAAATATTAAGAATTATTAACTATAACGAACAGAAAATAAATGTGTATAATTAAGTGACAAAACAAAACTGCATAATTAGCGGAAGAGAGAAACAAACTATTAAAAGTGTAAATCAAATTTAATGCTAGATCTAAAATATATTGTATATATGGATATGTATGTTATATATGCGGCAACAACAACAACAACACACCCCTCCCCCAAAAAACACACACACAAAGCTAATTAATACATTTAAATAATGATAATAATAAATGAAAAAAAAAAAACAAAAAGTATTTCAAAACTAAAATTACAGTGTTATGATTTTGATTGCGTTTTATTTCCCCACACAATTCAATTTTGTTTTGGATTTTCCTTTGATTTTCTTTTGAGTTCCTCTATATGTTTCGTACGATGTGGTTAACATGGACCAATTTTTATATACAAATATATATGTATAACACCCACACACCGACGAGTCTTTGAATAGAGTATATATGCGAACTATATATAACGGAAAATATATATATTCATGTACGTATCTGATATGATATTCAAATATAGCAAAATTTTTAAGCTTTGCCCAGGCTAATTCCCAGTTCAGCGCTTAACAAAATGAATGAAAACTCGAAAATTTACGCAAAATCGCCTCGATGTGGTAGTTAAATGAATCTCAATCTCTTCTCAATGTTATCAAGAACACACGTAATTAAATTATTATATGAACACGTATATCCAAAAGCGAAAAAGAAACAAAATTCGTAGTGGTTTCATTGTAAAACAATATTTCATAATGATTAACGAACAATTTAGCTTCAAGATTTCGATATTCCAGTTCGATTTCTTCTCTCGCTTAATGAAAAACGACACGATTAACGATTAACAATATCGATAGGCAGTTGGGATGCGCAAATGTGATTTTATTCAAAATAAAATACACATAACCATGATTACAATTAATGAAGATTTTTATTTGGATCTGTGGGATCGTTCGCTGGATCTGGCTGCGAAGGAAGAGAGTTGTACATACGAGTATTTAACTAACGTAATCTTTATGAATGAACATGGTATATATCTGATTAAATATATGTTTAAATTTAGTCCATAAGCTGTAATTTTAAACGATGGAACAAAAGCAAATACACATTAAATAATATGAAGAGAAATAAACCAAGTAGCAGCATAAGTTTACTGGGCCCTTCGTTCAGTTCCAGCGGCTCTTCTTGGCCCTTTTGGCGTCCTGGTTGCTGCTGCTGCTACTGCTGGACGAGGAGGAAGCACCCTGGGATGATGACGAGGATGTTGGTGGAGGCGGTGCCATTGGCGCAGCAAAAACTCCCGAATCAGGCAGAGTTTTCTCCCAAGTGCGATCGCTGGAGGCTCGGAATTGGTTGTTATACTGCGACCGAAAAGCCTCCCTCATGGCTGCATAGCGATCTGTAGCGGGTCCTGCGCTGGAAGAGGATTTGCTTGAGGGTCCTTCGGATGGACTATGGACAGACCCACTGGTTCCGGAATCCGTTCCACCACCCGAGCCATATCCTGCTCCATTTCCCTTCTCTCGATAACCCAATCCTGTGTGGGTATTTGTCGGCCGTTTTCCCTTGCCCTGCTTAAAACGCGAACTACGGAACCAGGAGCTCCTCATGGCCAGCTCCATTAGATCGTCGGGCACCTGCTGATCGGCGCCCTCCAAGTTCCGCACCAGATGTCCCGCGAACTCCTTGTCTTTATCGGTGACCAGAGTGAAAGCATTACCCTTTTCGCCGGCTCTGCCCGTTCTTCCAATTCTGTGGGTGTGCGTATCAATATCCCTGGCAATGTCATAGTTCACCACATTCCTGATATGGGGTATATCCAATCCTCTGGCGGCCACATCGGTGGCCACCAGGATATCGCATTCCTTCCTCTTAAACTGTGTGATAACCTTATTCCTGTCGGCTTGGTCCATATCGCCGTGGAGCAATAGGCAGTTGTACTCCTTAACCAACAGATTGTTGGATACTGTTTCGGCATCCGCTTTCTTGGTAACGAAAATCAGGACGCTACCTTCGGAGAGAAACTTCACCAGGTGGCAGAGCAGCCAGTTCCATTTCTGCAGGGGATTGGGGAAGACATACACAGACTGAGTGATGTCCTGGTTGGCCTCGTTCAAATCACCCTGCACTATCCTCACAGGATCGGTGAGCACATCCCTGGCCAGGCGTTCAATTCTCTTCTTGAAGGTGGCGGAAAACATAAGAGTTTGGCGATCTGGGCGCACGTGGTTGCAGATGGAGCGCACTTGAGGCTCGAAGCCCATATGGAACATGCGATCGGCTTCGTCGAGTACCAGGAAAGTGACTCTCCTCAGATTGGTGGCCTTCATTTTGACCATATCTATCATTCTGCCGGGCGTGGCCACTATAATCTCAGCTCCCTGCTCCAGGGCTTTACTCTGCTCCCATTTGGAGCCACCTCCATAGCAGCAAACTACGTTCAGGTTGTATACCTTGCCAAACTTCTTGGCCTCGTTGTAGATTTGTAGGGAAAGCTCGCGTGTGGGTGCCAAAATTAAGCCAATAGGTCCATCGCCAGGTTTTAGCTGCCTTTGATCCATCAAGTGCATTAGCATGGGCCAGATGAAAGCTGCTGTTTTACCCGATCCAGTTTTGGCTATACCAATGATATCTCTGCCGGATAAGGCGGTTGGCACAGCTTGCGCCTGGATGGGAGTGGGTTGTGTGTACTCCGCTTTCCTCACCGCCTTGATGAGCTGCTCATCGAAGCCGAAATGACCAAAGGAGGTGACTGGCTTGGGTGGCGATGGTCCTGTGACCTTGACGCCCAAAGTACGCCTTAGTTCCCGCACCTGATCCTCGTCCAGGGAGGCTATATCGTCATGTTGCGTATAGAAGTTCTTCTCGAAGGGTTCGTACTCGATTTCGGAGTGATAAATGGGCGGCAGGGGATCAATGTCCTTCTTTTTCGGCGGAGCAATGGGATTGCCATCCTCGTCGTACTCGATTTCCTGGTCAGATCCCTCGTCGCGGAGTCCTGCATTGGGGTTTTCCTTCATGTAACGATAGTAGCTCTCCTCGTCGTCCTCGTCATCGATGTCGCCTCTTACGGCTTGAGTTGGAGGCTTGGGAGCCTGTTGGCGCTTCTCCTTCTCCACTTGCTGATTAATCCCCGCCATAAATTGCTCCAGAGGATCCTCATCTGAATCGGAATCCTCCTGCTTCTTGGCTGGAGGAGCTCCCGGAGAGCCTGGTGCGGGTATATAGGCCTGTTCCAGCTCCCTTTCCCTGGGCTCATCATCATCATCGAAGTACTCGTCATCCGTGTGATGTTTTCGTTTCCCCACCAAGTTTGTGGCATTGGTGTACTGACTAATGGAGTCTAATGTGGAATACCCGTGCTTGGAAGTCGATGTAGTGGTTCCCGTAAGCCCGGCACGGTTTGCTCCACCGGAAATGGACGCTCCTCCTCCTCGGGAGCCCACATAACCCCGGGCATTCAGCATCGGAGGTGGGGGCACGGCGTTCATGTTGTTGCCGGAACTTGCTGGCTTGCGGTAGGGGAATCCCCCGCCGCCGATCCCTCGGTAGCCGCTCATGTTCCTCCAATTCCGGGTGCAATCCAACAATTTCCCACACAAAATCAATAAAACAGAGCTGGGTCGATCACTCACGATAGTATCGATATATTGTGTGTTTTGGCTCTTTAAACACTTTCGATAACGCAATAACTATCGCAATAATCACCTAACGCCTAATCAATTTTTCCCTCCATCAGTATGCACACACTGTTTTGGGCTTAAAGAGAAAACAATTGTTGCTTTTATTTACAAATATTAAAATAAAAAACACAAAATGCAAGCGGATATTAGTAATGTTTCCCGGGATTACGCAAAGATTGTACAGAGCGCCGATCTGGAAAAGGAGATCAACCCACTCTGCACGAATATAGATGATATGCTGGCCAGATTGGATGAGTTCGAAACCTTACTGTCTTCGGTTTGTTTTGTTTATTAAATTCAATAGTTTTTATACCATTTTTTATTGACTTTTAGGTGCGTGCAGAGTCCAATGGAATGATGGCCAACAATGTGTGCAGTATCCTGGCTTTCGGAGAGAGTTTCGAGCAGTTAAAAACTAGGATCGACAGTCTGGAGCAATTTGTGGGCGCAGTTAGCACGAATTTGAAAGAAGTTGAGAGATCAGTGGATATTGCTGAGGAGGAACTCCACGTTACGGATTATAGCATTAAAGGACTTCTTTTGAAACCCCTAAAAGCCAAGCTAAGTGCCAGCGAACCCGCAACATCCAACTCGCTTCCGCGATCCAATCTCATTGAGGAGGAATACCAACCTGTAGAGATCTACAAATCAGATGATTACTTCGGAAAGTCACAACTAGAAGCAGTTGAGGAATTGGTATAGAAGGGAGAACTAATAAGCTAGATTACCTCGTGAATATTTAGTCAGTAATAAGAAAAAACTTGGTTTGGATAAGCTTTTAAAATGTATATTCATATACAATTTAGGAATTTTTCCAAATATATTTTCCTATTAGATTTCTTTTTACATATTATAAAACTTTTTTAAATGCAATTTAAATTAATCACTAAAAACATCTGAAATAAGCTAAACAGTTGTACGTTTTATATTGTCTATTGTAATATATAATTGTTGTGAAAAACTATATTAGATAAAAAATCAATTGACTGCCTATTCATATATGATTTATTGATTTTTATTTGGTTGTTACCTTTAAACTTTGGGATACTATGTATCGTAATCATTAGCTAATTGGAGCCTATAAATATTTAGTCAATAATTAGTGTAAAGGTACGTTTGATTTTCTTATTAAAAGTAGTACGCAGTAGAGTTGCTCTAATTTATACGGTGAAGCCCATCTAAAAATAAATATGACTTTGTACTTTGCTTTTTATCTGTGTTTTAAATATTTTTATTATACTTGGCACGTAATCGAAACCATATCATAGGTAGCAAAAATAATTCAAATATTAACTTACAATATTGTAGCGAAAAACAATAATAAAATTTATATATTTTCCGTTGACAATGCACAAAAATATATTAACTTTTCCTGCCTGGAATTAAAAATATAAAATATGTTGGATTGTCTAAATATGCAAAACATGTTTACGAGTGATGATGTAAGACTAAGCTCATTTTTAAGTGCACTCTGTTATTTAGCCTGGTATAAAATAAAATAAAAAAGCTATTGCAAATATTATGTCAGGATTGATTCACATATATACCTAGATCTAACTATAAGCCAGTTTATAAGATTCCCTCTTTCCCTAAATATTTATTGATTAATTAGCAGACAGTCTTTTTATATAAGCATGTAAATATTTTTGTTTATTTTAGTTCATTTTCGTTGACTACAAATCTCGTGATGGTTCAATTAGCAAGTTTGGGATCTTAATGTTTAGGCCTTGACTTTCTCCTTGCTCTCCTTGCTTTCTTCGGAGCTGGAAGATGACTTCTCCGCATGCTTGTTCTTCTCGAAGAGCTCGGCCACCGGAATGGGATGGGGGATATTCAGATGGTGGGTGGAGGGGGTGGTGCTTCCGGCCTCCGATTTTGTGGGTTCTGCAGGTGCGGCGGTGGCTTTGGTTTGAGTGGGCACGGGGATGTCGCGCTGATGACGCTGCTCCGGGGCTTTTCCTCCGGTCAGAGATTCAATAGCCTTGGTGAGATCCTCGGAGTGCTGGGGCTTGTGGTGGATGGACTCGCGGGCCTTCACGCTGTCGGGTTTTTCCACAGTCTCGCGTTTCTCCTGCTTTTTGGGCAACTCCGCGGTGGGAGCATGTGCAGGCAGAGCATGGGGCAGTGAAAGATCCTCTACTTGAGGCTTATCATCGTCCTTGTGACCCTCCTCATGGTCAGCCTCTCGCTTCTCCTTTTTGGGTTCGGGAACCTCGGGAGCATCCTTCACCTCCTCCTTCTGGGGCTCCTCCTTGTGACCTTCTTCATGGTGAGCCTCTCGCTTCTCCTTCTTGGGTTCGGTAACCTCGGGAGCATCCTTCACCTCCCCCTTCTGGGGCACCTCCTTGTGACCCCCCTCATGGTGAGCCTCTCGCTTCTCCTTTTTGGGTTCGGGAACCTCGGGAGCATCCTTCACTTCCTCCTTCTGGGGCACCTCCTTGTGACCCTCCTCGTGGTCAGCTTCCCGCTTGTGCTTGTGGGGATCCTCGAGGTGAGCCTCGTGACCTTTAGCAGGAGTTGCAAAGGGATTCGGAGCAGGACCTTTGTGCTGCAGGGATTCGTGGGCCTTCACACTATCGGGTTTCTTGGGCTCGTCACGCTTCTCGCGATTCAGGACGGAAGTATCCTTCAGCAGGACGACCTTTGCCGGTGGCTTGGGATCACTGATCACATCGGGACTAATGGGACTGGGTCTGGAGAGAGCTTCAGAGGACGACTCCTTGACCTCCAAAGGCGCCGCTTGGCAGAAAGCCACTAAGGCTAAAAGAATAATCTAAAAGTAAATTATTAAATCATTAGATTAAGTACAAAAGTTACAGGAAACATTAATTAAATATTTCATTAAATATATCATATTTTCACTTAAAGTGATTTATTTAAATTAGGAAGAAGTATAAATTTACGTTATTTTGCCAAAATTCAATTTTGTATGAATATTTTGTGTAGGTATTTAAAACAAACTAAACACCGAAAATATTTTGTACACTCTTAGATTCTGTAAAGCAAAATGTAATTTTTTAAATCTATTTTTGTTTTTGTTTTTTTTTTTAATTTGATGTAAGCGAACACAATAGTATTTTCAGCAGGATACCAATTTAAATAATTTCCTCATTCACTGTTTTTCATTTCCTGATTAATTGATGTACAGGAAAACTTCTGGAGAGATGCGATCTCAACTTACAATCGACTTCATGTTGACCGCTTGAAAACTTGCCCCAAACTGCTGCTCCCATCATCGCGACGAACCCATTTTATGAGCCCAACGGATCCGAAACTTCTCCACAATTGTTGGCTCTGGCTGTTAACCAGTTTGTAATTCGGTGCTAATTGCCAATAGATGCACGCCAAGTGCACGGAACCCGTTCGCTATGTAAATCTCCGCGGCGACGACTGCTTTTCCACGTTGATATTGATAAGTCTGGCTAATTATAACCCGAGGAAATCGCCGTCAAGTGCGCCGGCTTCTCGAAAAAGTTGAAGTGGAATATAAAATGTAGAAAATAAAAGCGAGTTTAGTCAGTGAAATGGGATCAAGGCTTAGTCACGGATCCACATCTGTCGGGCTATTTAGCACTGGCTTGCAAAAAAGTTAAGCTTGGTTAACTAAAGTTAAGTATTCCCGCAGCTAATTTGAAGAGCACATAAATATGGATCGCGAGGCGTCTGTAATTACGCCCTTTACGTAAGATGACAGGTAAACATATCAATTGGCCGGTGTTTTCCTGAAACTGTACTTCGCGAGAATCGCGTTGATTTGATTGATCTGATAATAGCTCTGAATTAATATGAAATTTTAATTGAAATAATTCACTTAGACAGTTTTTGTGGCTTTATTAACTTCAATTGTTTACTAATTAATGCGGACAATTATAATCCAAATTTGTAATTGTCTAACTTAAACATGTTAATGCCTGCATTAATTTATATCTAATTTACTATAATAAGCCTAATAATCACATAAATAATACAAACGAATTTATTTTAAATTCAAATGAATTACGCGCTCAAAAAGTGTATACACATACAAAAAGAAAAGTGGCATAATTTAGTGCTTTTAAAAGTGTAACGGGACGTACATACTGGCTTGTGTTTTGGTTTCTTCCTGCGTATTTTCCAAAAAAACGTGTAAATAGAGGAAATATAAAGTAAACAAAACAAAATGCCAACAGAAATTGAAAATATAAACCCCAATGTATACGACAAGATCAAGGAAAGAGTGTTGACGGCCAATGAGGCGGACGAAAATGTGCCGGATCCTTTTGACAAGAGAGAGATTTTTGGTAAGATCAAGGAAAATGTTTTGGAAAATGTCTCCAATTAAAGCTTTTTCTAGATCTCATAAGGAATATCAATGACCCCGAGCATCCTTTGACCCTGGAGGAGTTGCATGTGGTGCAGGAGGACCTAATCCGGATCAGCGACGGCCAGAATTCAGTGCACATCAGTTTCACCCCGACGATTCCTCATTGTTCGATGGCCACCTTGATTGGCCTTTCCATCCGCGTGAAGCTGCTCCGTTCGCTGCCGCCCCGTTTCAAGGTCACTGTGGAAATTACGCCAGGAACCCACGCCTCCGAACAGGCGGTAAATAAACAACTGGCCGATAAGGAACGAGTGGCCGCCGCTTTGGAGAACAAACATCTCGCCGAGGTGATTAACCAGTGCATCTCTGCCAGGGGTTAGTTCATACACAGATCTTTTTTTATCCCTAACTTGGATATGTATGTCTACTGTTGAATTAGTAATAATAATAATGATTTAATAGGGTTTCCTGGTATATATATTTCATGATCTATAGAAGTTACTAGAATTTATGATCTACTAGCTTCTCAAATTTGGTTCAATTTTTTCTTAACCTTACTAATAAACAATTGTATTTGTTAACAATAATACTGACAACAGGAGTTTCTCAGTAGGGAATAGAATAATATATTGATGAGATCAACCCAGTATATCTCAACCAGAGATTGATTTATAGCTCTTTTTTCTCCTACATTTTTGAATATTTGTGTATGCTAATCGGTTAATAATAATGATAATATCCAACAGCTTCCCTATTTTTAATTCATTTAAAAAGGAAACAATTTTAAAACGTTACAACCTAGTATCTAAAAGCTAAAATAAAAAAACCGATGTGATCAACACATCTTTGTCGACGTTTGTTGATCAACAGCTTTGTCGACTCTTATTTTTTCTGTGCCTATTAACGATTTGGTAATAAAAATTATTTTATATGGTTATTAGATCTGTCCAATTAAGATTTATCTTGTTGCCAGGGAATGCCCAACAAGTTTTAAAGGCGTTCCCTACGTCAAGTTCTCATTATACTACTACTTTTACGACCTCTCATATTCATTATTTAAGCCTATGCTAACATATAACTAGTAATCGAGGTCAGCAACTAGACAATCTTTTTCATCTAGGTGAATTGGTCTATTTAATGTGACTTCTTAATTTTTTAATGGTAATATTTAAAGTTTTATACTTTGTATGTAACCTTTACTGGGAACACAAATAGCTTCAATTTATGGCTGATTATTTGTGTAAATTAAAATAGATCTACCATGACGAATTTATTTTTCAGGAATTAGTTCTTCCAAATGGAAAGATCTTTAATAGTAATTGTTTTTACTCCTTTTACAAAACCGTTTACTCACGTGGTATACTCTCCAAAAAAAAACGTGTTATACGTAATATCTCCATCTGTACATTTACAAATTATATTTAAGCAGCAAAACGTTCGGAGTTTGTTGATGGAAAACTATCGACTAAAGGGTTAAGTTAACGTAACAAGACACGGCACTCGGAGGCTGCCACAGGATGACGGTGACTATCGCTGCTTGTTGGGCGGCTCCTTTAACCGCATGTGCGGCTCCACGGAAATGGGCTTTGCCGCTTTCGTTGGGTCAAACTTGTACGTCTTGACCAGCGGCCCCTTGCCGGCCTTGGCGAACCGGATCTCATCCAGGCGCTGTCGCTCCTCGATTTCTTTCGTGATCTTCATGTTGTCCCAGGCTAAAAAAAGGGTGTATAATCAAATATTCAGATTTATATAGATATATCTGATACTCACATTCCTTCATTCCGCCAACGAATCCCTTTTTGGGTGGCAGTGCACTTGGGGCATGGGTCAGCATCTTGTCGATCTTGAAGTAGTCCCTCACGGAGGGAATCCTTAGCAGGGCAACCTGTCCCAGCGAAATGAAATTGCTGCAGGCCCAGTAGGTTAAAATAGCGGCGGGGAAGTTCATGGTGAAGGGAAAGATCACAATTGGCAGGGCTCTCAGCACATATTTCATGGTGTTCATGTTGGCGGCCGACAAACGCGCCGAATCTGTGCCGATTTCAATGGTCAGGTACAATGTGGCACTGGTGATCATGGGCAGCAAGTAAAAGGGATCTGCCAGGGTGAGATCTGTGAACCAGAAGAGTCCGCCATCCCGCATCGATTCCACCGGAGTGTTGGCCATCTGCCGCAGTCCCATGAAGAAACTAATAAAGAGCGGAGCTTGAGCCAAAGGAACCAACATGTTCTTCATGGGATTGACGCCCTTTTCCCGCATGAAGAGCATCATTTCCTGGGCATAACGGGCTGACTCGATGGCATTGCCAGACTGCCTGGCCTCGGTCATCTTCAACTGCAGCATCTGCATCTGCGGCATGTTGTTGTTCATCTTCGCAGAGTTCCTTTGGGCTAGGATTACCAGGGGAAAGATAATGGTGCGCACGGCGAGGGTTCCCATGGCGATGGCACCCCACCAGGGGATGTCCCAGGTGCAGTGCAGGAACTCCATGCAGTTCTGGACCATGCCCACCGGCGACCAGCCGCCCAATCCAATCGATGCGAAGGATGGTTCTCCCGCCACATTGATCACGTCCAATACATCCAAGCCACCGGTGGGTGGGGGCGTTGGTGCAGCTGGTAAGTCGGGCAGATCCACCAGTTCCGTCGTGGACACCGCCTGCATGTAATCCCCGCTGGAAGAACTACTATTTGCGGCCGAAACTGTTGCTGCAGTTGCTCCAGTGCTGGCAAATCGCAGCTGGCGGGGACTCGACCATTTTCCAGTGATTTCCAAAGGCAGAGCGCTACCCCTGGTTATCCTCTGCAGGTGGAGATCTCTTCTTCCTTCTATGGCACCCTAAAACAAAAAGTTTTCATTGAATTTCTGTAAAATTTAAAACCACAAACATTGGCACTTGCAGGTTATGTCACAGGTCGCCGGCTGTTTTTCAGCGATTTTCACTCACCTGTGCAGGGAAACGGCTGGCTGCGGAACTCAGGGCCACCGCCGCATTTGTCGTCCTCCAAAGCTGCATCCTGTGGGCCAGCATCCTGTGCAGTTAGCTAGCTTTCGGTCGAATTGAAATTGTTAAATTTATTTCGCCTCGTTTTGGCTGTGCTATTGGTCTGTGCGAGAGCGAGCGAGATGGCCAGTATCACGCGGGCAGGTGAATGGCAGGAAGGAAGCAGAACAACAGCTGTTTGGCCACAGCGCCCTCTGGCGAAATTTCGTGGGACTATCGTTAGCCGCTGAAATTTAAAAATAACTTGAGCTTCAGTTAACGAAAGAGTTTTAAATTCTCAAATAAAAAGTACTAACTAAAAAATATATATACCTATTAAACCTTTTTTCTTTAGTATTAGTAAGTAAAACTGCTCTGTGTGTACTTTAGATCACGAATTAAGTAATTATTGAATATATATATAAAAAAAAACAATATTTATTGTTCCATATAATGATGCTGAAATAAAATACATATGTGAATATGTTTATCTTTAAGGATAATTACTCGAATAAAGAAAATTGATTATAAAATTCAGGTCGCTCACTTGTCCACTTTTAAGATGTGTGTCTATTGCTTTTACGATATCCACTTTAGCATTTTGTTAAAATGTACCTTTTGGTATAATTTCGTGTCGACTTGAAATTTGTTTTAAATTACCTTGTCGGTTACAACAAATAAAAAGACTGCTTTATCAGATTTTTGAATCAGTTATGAAATACAGACCAAAGCTACGATTAAAATAGATTTTTTAAAGAATATTAACCAAAAATAAATCATATTTTAGGTGCCATTTTTATCCTGATAAACGTAAGCAGATCCAGGATCCATTTTACCAGATACGTTTTCGTTGAAATCTAGATGAAGAAAACACGTTTTAATTGATAATAAAGACGGGAAAATGATTTTGAATAGTACTTACTTATTTTGTTTTTTGTATTTAAGTAATTCCGATTGAAAAACGTTTATAATAAAGTAGAACAAAAAACTCCAACTGAGAAAGTTTTTGTAATACCCGGACTATTTAAATAGGAACTTCTTGGTTGAATTCTAAGAAAGGGTAAATTATTATATAATAATTAATCCTGGAAATGTCTTTTGAAATACCAACATTGAATAAATTCAGCTTGATTAACTTCATACTCCATTTAAAGCTTCGGTCTTTGGCTCCCTCTTGAATTCAGTTTCGAAATAATCCAAATCTCCTAATTGGGCTTCGTATTTGGCCAAATCTTTATTTCTTTTTTTGCACTGACAGCTGTGCCCATTAAGAGCGTTTATACTTCTGGCCAGAAATCCACATGCGCACCCAAAGAAACAATTGTCAATGTTGCAAACATGATAATCCTTAAAAGTGGCCCGGCATTTTCGGCACTGATCTGGTCTAATCGGCGGCATCTTCCACTTGTTTTCCTTTATTCTTTGGGCAATCAGTTGAGCTTGTTTAAGTCTTGCAAGAGGTGCCCGAAATTTGGATGCAGATTTTGGATAAATGGAGTTTTGGCCTGATATTAATTTAGGCGGCATGTTCTCCTTTTCTATCTCGATTTTCGGTTGTGCCATATTGTTCCTTTGAAATATCTCATTCTTCGTTTTAGTTATGCGATCTAGCAGGATTTGTTGATATATTATCACTCTTTTGCGCTCCATTTCCAGCATATTCAAATCGCACAGGAGCCTGGCGTCCGATGGATTCATAATAAGTTAGTAATTTAAAATTGAAGAATTGCAAAATTTGCATTAGCCAAATAAAATATGCGGCATGTGCAATTGTTTTTAGAGTTGCCAGGTATCAAAAGCTATAACATACTAAAAAAGTCTGCACGAAAACGGAACTCTACTCAAAAATACTAAATTTGAAAAGCTCAAAAAAGTACAGTTGAACTTCCAATGTCTTCGTATAAAAAAAACAAATGCATGTTTAAAATGTTCTATGCTAAACCTACACAATCTCATAGAGAAATTCTGTATTGTCATAACTTTGCTTTTATATTAAAAGCTTAGTTTTAAGAATAAAATAATACAAAACATTTTTGCTACTCTTAATTTCTCAAATAATTTTTACATTTATGCCTTAAAATATTACTATGATAGTCATTTAATTTTTCCTTAGCTCTTAATCAAAATGTGTTCTTAAAAGAATCAGTAGAAGATTTTGCACTAACAATTCACACTTTCATTTGTCATTCTTAAAACTGCTAAGAGATGTCTATAAATTAACCTATAAATTAAATGCCAGTTAACTTTTGGAAAAGTACATTAATAATCCGCCAATTTTCTGTTAAAGCCATAAAAATATTTACCTATTTTATTGTATAGCATACATCCCGGAAGGCCAACAGGTTATAACCATAACTTGACAATGAAAGAAAATGCTAAAAGTCAATATGACATATTCGGCAATATATGTATCAGTTTCAGTAATTAATATGCACACGAGGTCGATCCAATTAATTTGCATTTAATTTAATACACTAATGGATGAAGTCTTCATGTTTGGACACATGCAAACCATTTAAAGCATTTGGTTTGGAATATTTTTGCTTAATTTTCGAACTGAATAAATTGCAAACACATTGACCCAGTAATAAAAATTAATATTATTGTATTAGTTACTTTAGAAAATTTAATTAGATTATTTCGGAAAACATGTTTAGTGTAAAAATAAATAGTAAAAATACTCTTCGTTTAAGGTCAAGCAAAAAAGAATTAAAAGAATTTAAAAAATCTTTCACATCATTTGTTTTAAATCTTTTATTTGTTTTATAAATTATCTTTTCATAATAAATATTAAATAAAATATTTTTAAAAAGGGTATACTTAATTTGTGTTTGACTCAATAATGTATCAAATTCTCATTAGCAATACGATAGACTTTATGTGAAGATTGGCATGGGAAAATTATATTATAAATTCGTCTCGATTTGGATGACTAAACTTGAACCAATAATGACGCCTCATCTGCATAAAACTGAATCGAAACCGAAGAGATTATATACGAATTTATGCATAAATATACCCCAGAATCATGTTGAATTATTGAAGCCGCCAAAGCCACTGACGTGCATCGCCAAGCAAAACTAATTTGTTTATTAATATAAAAAGGAACAACAAAAAACAGAATACATCGGCTAAAAATAATATCATATTCGAAACTAGTTTGGGTTCAAAGTGTTGCTGACCGATCGGAAGATGCATCTTTTTGAATACTGATGAGAAAACAAAAGATAATCGCTTTTAAGTAGTCACTCAAATATATTAAATGTCATAATTTGGGAACCTCGAATTGGGCTTTACTCTTTTTTTATTTTTAGAAATATTTGTAGGCATTTATTTCTATTTAAGGCATCTAGACACGACTATTCCAAATTTGGATACATGACCTTTAACGACATATAACTTTGATTTAAAGAAAATTATTCAAATATGTTTTAGTGTGATTTATTATAATTAATTCACAGTTTCGTCAATGGTTGGAGGTTTGAATTGAGTGCCAGTTAGGACTGTGCTTCATAAAATCCAGTCAGTCGTAAGCCACACTCTATAAGGTAGCCCTCTAATCAAATGGCATTAATGAGTGGTATAAAATTAATAACCATTATGCATAATTATGGGAAACTGTTCAGGGGATCCCCGTATTGGCGACGACAGCAAATCCAAGGGTGCTAAATACAAGATCAATGCTGAATCTGTTCTCAGAAATTAACACGAGATTTTGCCTAAAGGCGACTGATCAATAAATCTTTGAAACATCTTACACATGTTGCCATGTTACCGAAACCCACAACTCTGACTTCTAATTAAACGCACCATCCGCATTTCCTATCGAGCAGACTGATGATTTCACTTTCTGTGGCTGACATAAAGTTTAGTTTTACGATCTCCGTGTTCTCATCGAATGTCTTTTCAAGGCCATGCCCCCCAAGTTGATTTAATTAATTGGCACATCGCTAAAACTATCAACACAGTGGGCCAAAATCTGGCATTAAAGGATGCTGAAGGAAATCGAATAGGGTTTTCTAGTGGGTTAAATCTATTTTTTAAGCATTATTGTATTTATTATTGCCCTATATGCATGACAAAAATAAAAACAAATTAAAACTTCACATATAGCGTGTACTTTAACTTAGAGTGTGAAACGATTTATCAAAACTTAAACGGTTTATTCTAATCTGATTTTTAGCCGGCAATTATTAAATGATATATGTGATATTATTATTTTTTATAGCTTCCTGGTGGCTTGAGAACCAGTTGCACTCCACCGTGCTAGAATATTAAATTTCAAAAATCAAATTAAAGGTGCCGCTGGTGACACGAGACGTTTTGTCGCGTTTGGATAAGGCAGATTGGCGAATTGGCGAATTGGGCGGGGCTGGCAACGGGTTAATCCAGTTTGATATCTCATTTGGCGTATCAATTAAACATTATCTCACTTTTATGGACCAATTTGTTAAACGCACACATTTCAGCGCCTCGCAGGCGGAGTTTACAAATGGGTAAAGTGAAGTAAAGTAAGGCATAGGTGGATCGAACTGGAAAAGTTAACCATTGAGCAGACCGGAGTGGAACCATAAATTATGCTAAATTCGTATTGAGACTCGTCTGATTTGAATGCATTCGATTAAGACTGCCTTTTTGGGTGTGCCGCGTGAAACTGAATTTTGAACCAGACTTAGGACCAGACCTAGGCTAAACTATGACATTGACATTGCCGCATAGGGAGAATGGTATTAACATTTGCTCTTTGCAGAGCCAACGCTTTACAGCAGAGGTCAAGTTAACAGACATCCAACAGGGTTATATCCAAGAAAATAAGTTAAGGGCACCCAAAAAAAACTTTAAATAACCAAAATATCAGGTTAGTATTGGGAATTTGTATTTAATTATTCAAAAAATTATTAATATTTCCTTCAATCCATAAGAAATAAATACTTTTATAGGTGAGTTTTCTGGGAAACTAGTGTAATTAAAAATTAATTATTAAAAATTTAAATACAATTTTTACATATAATACTAAACTGCTTTTATAAATGTATAATTATATTATAATAATGATAAATATTTTAAAAATGTACCTAATTTTTTTTATAATTTATAATTTTTTTAAGAACTTGAATTTAGTTTTATAAAAATAATGCAATTTAATTATTATATTAATTAATAATTAAATTGCATTATTTTTATCGTAATCGTAATTAATATTATTTTTGTTATTATATGTATATTTCATATTGGTTATATTTTAACTTCGGTCGTATGCGTGTGCCTCACAGCTTGAGATATTTGGAATTCCGAAGAGCTGAATTTTGATCCGGTGCGTAGCTTTTTAGCTCTTTGCCCACCCTTTGCGCTCTAGTTTATCCAATTTCGGCTAGTTTTATTGTTATTCAGATGAGTTTCCTGCAGCGGTGCGTAAAAGTTGTTTGGGTGGATCTGGCTTAACATCGAGAATTCATATAAAAACATTGTCAATCGTCCACAGAGTCACCATTCAGAGTCGTCTCTCAGTTTTAGACACACGCACTCCAATCCACCGAAGATGTTCCGCTACGTAAGTCAAAAGGATACTTACTAATAATAAGTAATACAAAATAAATTCGAAAAGCGATCCCTAAAATCTCTAGGCACTTAAACAAAAAAAATATTTTCAAATTCTATAAATACATGATATTTGTGGGAGTCTGCTGTTTGTTTTTTAAAATTGTTAATGTTTTTCTAAATTATAAAAACTTAAAGGCATTTGACTAATTTGTAATCCTTCCTAATTTTGCTTATAGATGCTTGTTGCCTCCGCCTTCCTGGCCTGCGCCTACGCCGCAGCCACCTACAGCCAGGATGCTGGTGCATACATCACTAAGATTGGATCCGATATCACACCCGAGGGCAACTACAACTATGCCTACGAGACCAGCAACGGAATCGCCGCCCAGGAGTCCGGACTCGGGGGATACCAAGCCAACGGAGGTTTCTCGTGGTACTCGCCTGAGGGAGAGCTCATCCAGATCTCGTACGTGGCCGATGAGAACGGCTACCAGCCCCAGGGAGCCCTCCTGCCCACTCCTCCCCCGATCCCAGCTGGCATCCTGAAGGGCCTGGAGTACATCCGCACCCACCCTCAATACGTGGAACGCACGCATGAGGTCAGGTCAGGCTCGAGGAGAACCATCTTCGGTTAAATAGTTTCGCAAGACTTATGTGATAACCTGTTAAAAACTTTTGTAAAAATGTTATTGTGAATTTGAAGTAAATAAATATGTGAAACAAACTAAAAAAGACTATTGGCTTGTAAGGGGAAAACAAATCCAAAGAATATTAACATGTTAAATTACAAATTCTATAAACTGTAACTGTAACATTGTATTATTCTATAGAACGACTATATCGTGACTAACGACTATTAATTTTCATTTATTTATAAAAATAATTAAGTTTTGTAAATTTGTTGATACATTTTTTATAGTTCCAAAGGCAGCTATCTGATATAGTTTATATGTTGAAAAACATATACATTGATATAGTCCCCCAAACTAAAACCGTATTTTTGAAATCCAATGACAGCTATATACATATAAAAAAACAAGAGAGAACGCTATAGTCGGGTGCCCCGACTATCAAATACCCGTTACTCAGGTAAAAGGAGTGCGAGGGAGATGGAGATAGAAACTTTGATCACGCATAACTTTTTAACGAATGGTCCGATTTGAAAAATTTCTTCTACATTTCGATAGGTATTGATAAACACAATAAAACTGCATTTTTACTTTTCCGAAATATTTAAATTTTTAAAATCGTATATAAGCGATTGTGGGCGTTTAAGGGGGCGTGGCACCTTTTTGAAACAAACTTGCGCTGCGTAGGAACTCCTAGAATCTGCATGCAAAATGCCAATCTTCTAGCTTTTATAGTTTCCGAGATCTCAGCGTTCATACGGACGGACAGACGGACAGACAGACAGACGGACAGACGGACATGGCTAGATCGACTCGGCTAGTGATCCTGAACAAGAATATATACTTTATAGGGTCGGAAACGCTTCCTTCTAGCTGTTACATACTTTTGCACGAATACAATATACCCTTTTACTCTACGAGTAACGGGTATAATTAGGAAGTTGGGATTTTCTATGGGTTTGGATGGGATTTTGGACAATCAATCCGACCTACCACATTTCATTTTATGAGTATTAAGAGTGCATCATATGCATAATTTTGGAGAATATAATTTACAGAATATTCTGCAAGGGTATATCAACTTCGGAAGTTAGCTTTCCTTTCTTGTTTTTTTATAGCATCACCAGAAGAGTCGATCGATCCAGTCTGTCCTTTTGACCTTCTGTCCGAAAACTAGTCTTTCAGTTCTGGAGCAATATGGAGGAAACTTTCCAAAACTTGTCTTTCTATTGCAGATTGTATATAAGTATATAAGTCGGAACGGAACGGATCGGATGACTACAGCACATAGCATATTCACATAAAAATCGAAATATGGAATATTTAATTTATCTCAAAATCTGGCATGGGAATAAGATTACGAAAAAGGAAAGAATTATGTTTAATAATTTGTAGCGCATCTGTATAGAATTTCCCTAGATTAATTAGCCTATAAAAAGTCTATAAATTAAAAGGGCATTCCAAGAATATGTTAAAAAGACTACACTCCTTGAAACTTTTTAAAGACAATGACAAACGTTACTTTTTTTTTTTAAATGGACCAGTCAGGCTTTTCCTTTTTTTGATTTAGTAAATCACGCATTTAAGGAATAATCAATTTATTGTTAAATATATTATTATTTATTGCATATTGTATAAAACGTTTGTAAAGAATTATTAATTGTAATGATCGTGAAATTTTTTAAAATACCAATCCTTAAGATAGCATATAAATGACAGCTTGGAAAAAGATATCAATTCTTAATATAACAATTAATTAAGCTCCCATAGAAATATATGAATAAATATAAATCGATTTGACGTCAACTAACCAACCATAGATTTTTGGACGAGCTTCAATGACGTAAAATTTAAGAGTGGAAGTTTGAGTTTTTGCGTGTCTCTTTACCTTTTAAGCCGCTCACGGCGCTCTAGTTTAGTTTGGCCAATTTCGTCTTGGCCATTGTTATTCAGATGAGTTTCCTGCAGTCGGCCGTAAAAGTTGTTTGGGTGGATCGGGCTTCGTACTGAGAATTCCTATAAAAACGTAAGCTATCTGCAACAGAGTCATCATTCAGAGTCGTCTCTCAGTCTCAGACACACGAACTCCCATAATCCAGCTAAGATGTTCCGTTACGTAAGTCTATCAACAAACCAAAGCAACAAGGATACTCTGTATAACAAGTGAATAGTGTTAAATTCACAGAATATATCAAGTGAAAAGTTTTAAAGTCTAAATTCAAGAGATAAAAACATCAAAACCAAAAGGAATATAAATGTCAGAAAAAAAATATTAAAATCGGAATGTTTCATACGCTTTTACTTTTGTAAATTGCAAAACATATTTTTCAAGTTGGAACTCCTTAAAAAATGTTATTATGTTTGTGAATTCTACCAATTGGTTTTACATATTTTAAATATTTTCACACAACTTACTCTTAATAACTTGTTTTTTAGATGCTTGTTGCCTCCGCCTTCCTGGCCTGCGCCTACGCCGCAGCCACCTACAGCCAGGATGCTGGTGCATACATCACTAAGATTGGATCCGATATCACACCCGAGGGCAACTACAACTATGCCTACGAGACCAGCAACGGAATCGCCGCCCAGGAGTCCGGACTCGGGGGATACCAAGCCAACGGAGGTTTCTCGTGGTACTCGCCGGAGGGAGAGCTCGTCCAGATCTCGTACGTGGCCGATGAGAACGGCTACCAGCCCCAGGGAGCCCTCCTGCCCACTCCTCCCCCAATCCCAGTTGGCATCCTGAAGGGCCTGGAGTACATCCGCACCCACCCTCAATACGTGGAACGCACGCATGAGGTCAGGTCAGGCTCGAGGAGAACCATCTTCGGTTAAATAGTTTCGGAAGACTTATGTGATAACCTGTTAAAAACTTTATTACAGTTTGTAAAAATGTTATTGTGAAGTTGAAATAAATAAAGATGTGAAAAAAAAAAACTTAAAATGACTATTGGCTTATAAAGGGAAGGCAATTCAATATTTTAAGACGCTAAGCCAATAAACAATATAACAAAATCAAAAAAGAATGTAAGTTTATACCCCTTCGCAGGTGTAACAATAAATTATTGTTCAGAACGACTATGTTGTGACTAAAGAACATTAATCTTCATTTATGTATAATAAATTATAAGTTATATGTATTTTTTGATACATTTTTTTATCGTTCCAAAAGTAGCTATCTGATATACAGTAGAATCCGGTTATAACGACTCCGCTTATAGTGTCCGTCCAACGAAAACTCGATGGCTTGGTGGGTCCCCATACAAACTTATATGATACAAACTTATATGGTTAGTGCGTCCTTGAAAGTCGCTATAACCGGATTCTACTGTAGTTTGTAAATGTAGTACTTTTAATGTTGAAAAACTTTTACGATATAGTCGTCCATACTAAAACAGTAATTCTGAAATCCTATGACAGCCCTTTGTCTTCTTACATTTATACTGGCTTCAATTGGCCAAAGGCTATATATCCAAATAGGATTAAAACTGAAATACAAGCTTGCCTAAAAAGGAATATACATTGCTAATTCGGATCGGATGACTTACTACTAATTTCCTTACTAAGTTGTAAAGTCTTGTCTAATCCATGTTTTATCATATGTAAACGTCCTTAACAGTTATAAATTTGGCAATACATAAATTATAAATATTGGATGGATAAATGTATAGGCTGCCTGTATAATCGAAATAATCGCAGTTCTTTAAATTAACAAAACGATTGTAAAGAATGATTAATTGTAATGCTCGAAAAATACCACTCCTTAAGATAATAATTAAATGGGAGCTTAGAAAAATATGAATAAATTTAAATCTATTTGACGTCAACCAAGCAACCATAGTTCTTTTGTAAGAGCTTGAATGACGTAAAATTTAAGAGATGAAGTTTGAGACTCTGCGTGTCTCTTTACCTTTTAAGCCGCTCACGGCGCTCTAGTTTGGCCAAATTCGACTTGGCCATTGTTAATCAGAATAGTTTCTTGCGGCCGTAAAAGTTGTCTGGGTGGATCGGGTTTCGTACTAAGAATTCCTATAAAAACCAAAGCTATTTGCCACAGAATCATCATTCAGAGTCGTCTCTTAGTCTCAGACACACGCACTTCTCTAATCCAGCTAAGATGTTCCGCTACGTAAGTATATCAGCGAACAAAACCAACAAGGATACTCAGAATATAAAAAGTGAAAAGTTTTAATATCATTCTCAAAATTCAAGAGATAACTTAAAACATCAAAAACAAAAGGAATAGAATTGCCATAAACAGAAATATTTAAATCTCCATTTTTCATAAAAATATTTTCATATAAAACATATCTTTTAATATGTTAAAAATGTTTCTCTTAATTTTGGATTAAACATCAAGTTTTAGCACCTTTAACAAATTTTTAGATATTTTTATTTACAATTTTTATAAAAATATAAGATTAGAAATGAAAGAGCTCAATTACAATTTTTACCGGAACTATCCTTAACTTATTCTTTATATCTTCGTTTTTTAGATGCTTGTTGCCTCCGCCTTCTTGGCCTGCGCCTATGCCGCAGCCACCTACAGCCAGGATGCTGATGCCTACACTACTAAGATTGGATCCGATATCACACCCGAGGGCAACTACAACTATGCCTACGAGACCAGCAACGGAATCTCCGCCCAGGAGTCCGGACTCGGGGGATACCAAGCCAACGGAGGTTTCTCGTGGTACTCGCCGGAGGGGGAGCTCGTCCAGATCTCGTACGTGGCCGATGAGAACGGCTACCATCCCCAGGGAGCCCTCCTGCCCACTCCTCCCCCGATCCCAGCTGCCATCCTGAGGAGTCTGGAGTACATCCGCACCCGTCCTCAAACCGTGATCCAGGACGGAAGGATAGGCACGAGGAGGACAATCTACGGTTAAGCAGTATCGCAAGTCTGATGTGATAATCTATAAATTGCTTTATAAAAATTTGTAAAAATATAATTGTGGATTTTAAAAAAAAGATAGAGATTTCAAGAAAATTGTATACAAATTTTATTTTTGCTAAGGTCAATGTTTATTCAGTATCAAAAAGGCCAAAAACAAATTTAAAAAATCAATTACACTTTAAAAAAATGTTTAGGTAAAGGAGTGATATGTAGTCTGATAGTGTAGTCTGTATTATAAGGCCTATCTTGTTGTCCAATTTTTATGTTTCCAAAAACCTGCAAAAAATGAGACCCAAAAGTGGCACCAGTCTAAAAATCTCTACATTGATTGATTGATTGGCATTAAGTTTGTTAACCTTTAATACATTTCGTTCTGGCTTTGGCTCGATTTGCCATTTACGTAGCTAGTTTGTGAAGGTATTCAAGGTATATTATAGTATTCATAACACTCCATGAACTGTCAAAAATTAGTCCAGAAATAAAGTGCTGAAAAGTTTAGTAATTCATATAATAATTAAGCACATCGGAAGTGATTAGTTCCTTCCTGCCTTAGTTAAACTCGTAATTGATCGGCATTAAAACATTATTTTTTTTATGTCACCTTCGGGTCAACCATTAATATATTAAAGAACCAACAAATACAGATTTCCCAAAACAAACAACACAAATATGCAATCAAAATTAGTTTTAGCACTATTCAAGAGTATACTTTTCGGATGGCACACAAATATTTACAATTTGAAAACGAAATGAAACTATCTAAAATCAGCAGAAGCTGGTATAAATTTACGATGACACTCGACGTGTTGTTTAATTTTCAAGATCGATTCAGATTCAAGCGCTGACTGCGCTGTCGGCATTTGCCCGCATTCATATTCGCATTTGCATCTCATTAACAACAAAAGCCGCTAATCGAGTGACAGTCCGAAACGCCTCTTGGCGCCTCCATATACTCTTTAAATTGGAATATATGGGATACGTTAGACCAGTGGCTAGGTATATCTATTCCCGGCATACTTTTCCCAATTTAATTATATTTTATTTAATTTTACTTAAAGTCTTTTTATTTTTTTGCTGGTTATTTTTAAGTTTAAAAACCATTAGGTACAGTAGGTTTTGCTATAGTAGAAAAACAACTTAAATAAATTTTAAAGATTACATTTTTTTTCTACAAGTTGTAATCTTTGTCCTTCTTTTCTTATAAAAGTTGTATCTTGTCCCATTACTAAAATATAATTATTTATTATTGAAAATGTAAAAGAGTGTACAATATTCGCTAGATTATTTTGTGTAACTTCAAGTTTGGCTTACAATTTATACATTTATTATGAATTTAAGTCAAGATTAGATAAGAAAAGGGCATTGTTTGGCAGCATCTGTAATTCGCGATCGTTGATCTGCGATTTCTAAGGCGCAGATAAGTAGAGTGCCCAAACAGATGGGGTTATAGAGCACCTGGGTCGTTAACTAGTAGTGAAAACAAACAACAGACGATAAAAATACGGAGCTATTAAGCGAGGAACGCTTGTAAAACTCGGTCAAATTCATATTTTCAGATATGCGAATTAAATTAATAATTCGTAGTGCCGAGGAGTCACCTGCTTTGTAAAGTTGTAGGTGTAGGTCAGTGATCGGTGCGAGTATAAAACGATCTGTCGTCGAACTTAGAGATCAGTAATCATTAGCAACTGCAGCAAAAACAGCATCAAAATGTTCAAGATCGTAAGTCCGATGCTAAAATAGCGATAATAGAACAGCTAATCAAGGTTTTCATTTCCCACCAAAGGCGCTAATCATTTCCCTGTTCCTGGTTGCCGTCGCCGTCACCCGAGCTGCAGATGAATCACAGGCCGAGATCACCAAGTATCAGAATGAGATCAAGCCGGATGGCACCTACAGCTGGGAGTTTGGGACCTCTAATGGCATCGATGCCCAGGAGAGTGGAGTGGGTGGAGTTCAAGCGGCTGGATCGGTGAAATATAATGCTCCCGATGGCACACCCATCCAGCTGGAGTACACTGCCGATGAGAACGGATATCGTCCCACCGGAGCCCATCTGCCCACGCCTCCTCCCATTCCAGAGTACATCCTCAAGGCTCTAGCCTACATTGAAGCCCATCCCTTCAAGAGAATCCAGCTGAAGAAGTAGTCTATATACATAAGATTTAGATTTAATATAGCCAAATTTGTTAGACTAAATAAACTACATATAAGTAAACAATTCCATGTCGGGCGTTAACATTTACTTAATCAGTAAAAAGAGGTTTTGGGAGGATTCCGTAGAGAGATCATTTAAAACAAACCAAAAAAACGGCCTCTTTAAAAGGGGATGTATTTGAGAAAAGTTATGAGCCTAGAAGTGCAGCGCACTATTCTGTTGTTGAAAATGACAAAAAATCGGACCAAAAAAAAAATAAAGTGAAAACACAAATTTGAGGTAACAAACTTTGAAATCGGACGTCTGTAAGAAAAGTTACGAGCCCAAAGGTGTATTTTTCTGGCACTTTGCTGCAAATCAATTTTTCGAAAATTTGGAAAGGGGTTAAATCGTTAAGAAAAATCGACCCAAAAATACAAATAATGATGAAGATACAGGTTTTTAGAGAATTAGGCCACAATGAAAAGTACTATATTTCGTACTACATATTATATAAAGAAACCAGGCAGTTATTATTTTATTTCTCTTAATTTCTTGATTGTTCCTATGGAAGCTACAATATATAGTAGACCTCTCGGGCCCGTTCCAACTTATATTCCACCTGCATGTTTTGCTCTAAATAGCTTTTAAACTGATCATTATAAAATTCTCTGCAAGGGTTAAAAATCCCGCTATATAAATATTAAAATTAGAAGTACAAGCCACCCAGTAAAAAACACTTATTTTGTGTTTGTTTTCTTCTTTATTGGTTGTAAATCATCGTTTAATTGCAACAATTTGTGATATAATTTAGCGTTCCGATAAAAGTTCGTTTGTCGGCTTTAGTTTGCAACTAAAGTACAATTGATAGATTGAAAATCATAGATTCAACTGCCAGACTTTGCTTCCATTGAGCTTGAATTAAAATTTCGTTGCGCGCTTTTGAAGTGCCAAAAAATCATCGAAAAAATGTCACATAAAATTGTTCATCAACTCGTGTGTATCTTGTATCTCTTAAATCACATTGAAAACATGCTCCTCCCTTAGCTGTGTTAATATTATAATCGTAATTATTGTTATTTTTTTTTTGTTTCTGAAAAGTACAACGTGCACATATCTTAGTAGTTGAATTAGTTCATAATATGTTGTTTGCTGGCTTCTCTAATTTCTCGCATTTTGTTTTTACAATAAGTTAACGTTTATCTTTATATTCACCCTGCAATGGGTTCTATCTTCTTGCATAGGCAACTGTTGTTAATTATTTTAAGGATTTTTAATGATTCCTTATCCGTCTGCTGTTCGTCCGTCAAAAGTCCGGAGTCTAGAGTTATTTTGAAAAATGATCCTCGACTGTGGTAGATTCAAAACGAAATCGTTTTGTTAGTCATCGCTTAAATAGGTTTCTTTTTATTGTTTAGGCCGCTTAGCATAGTTAATTAAGATATCCTTTTGCGCTTGGTAAAGCCGAATCCAATTGTTTTGCTTGTAACTATAATCAATTAAGATGCCTTTTGAGTAAATTATAAAAAAAGAGTAGAAAAATCTAATAGATATCGTTACTTCTGGATTTTGTTGTTTAGTTTATCTAGATTTAGTTTTAGTTTCTGTTTCGTGTTTGCAAAAAGTGCTATTCGCTCAAAAATTATTACATGTTTTTTTTATGTTTTCTTCTGTGTCGTGTTATAGATCTCGAAATATGTAAGTTATCGCTTAGCATTGATCGAGTAGCGTTTTTGTTTTCTTCACCTTCTCTTCACTCGCTCTGGAGTAAACACA
Organism: Drosophila fuyamai; assembly: GCA_018153365.1. Taxonomy (NCBI): domain Eukaryota; kingdom Metazoa; phylum Arthropoda; class Insecta; order Diptera; family Drosophilidae; genus Drosophila; species Drosophila fuyamai. The sequence goes on from JAECXW010000155.1 coordinate 11,090,843, forward strand.
TAAATTTAGTTCTCATACAATTACTAAAGACATAAATGAACGCTTTGACTTAAACTTAAACGCAAATGGGGCTATGTGGGGGATGCGGGGTAACATAAGTATCGCTTAATAAACATAATCTAGAAGACTGCCTGTCTATTTGTAAATTTCCAAAATGTCAAAATGTGTTTGGCTTTGGGTATGGGGTTAGAGTTAGTGTTGGGTTAGTCTCGGGGTTAAGTGTGGTGTGCATGTGTGGCTTTTGCTTTTTGCAATCCGGATTCCGCATCCTACTGTCTTTATGCCGTGGTGGGCGATGCGGCTGGGGTGGCGGCATTGGTCAACTTGGGCGGATGCGTGGCGTTCACCACGCGATTCGTGTTGTCCAGCGTCTTCGAGTGCTGCAGCTGCATCAAATAGTGCTGCTGCGTCGGCTTGTGCAGCGCCAGCTGCGATAGAGCATCGTCGATGGTGAACCACTGACGCTTACGGCCGATGCTACGCGAGTCCTCCCACTCATCCAGCTCCTTAGTCACGTTCATAACGAATACCTCGGTGCGATGCATGTGGTCATTGTTCTGGAATGTAGGTGTTAAATTAGTATCTTCTTTTTTAAGTTTTCCCAAAAAACCAACCTCGAAAACACCCAGACAACGACCCAGATCGCCAACTACGCCAGCTTCCTCGAGTACTTCGCGCATGGCAGTCACCGAGGGCTCCTCTTCGGGCTCTACACCACCTCCTGGAACGATCCACAGCTCCGGACGACGAGAGGAGGTCACCAAGAGTACCTAAATACAAGTAAGAATTGATCGTTAATTATTATCTTACAGGAAATTTTATTAAATTTCCTAAAATTGCGAAATTTAAAAGTATTTGAAAGACATTTGAATTTCGCAATTTTAGGAAATTTAATAAAATTTCTAAAAAATCTATGAAATTGTCAAGAGATACGAAATCACTTTAAATATTGTTTTTAAATCAGTACAGTATTTTTTTATCAATCTTGTTAAACTTAAATTCAATGACTAAATAGAAAAGGCTAAAATCTAGTAGTAGTTTTAGTTTTCCACTCACCTCCGCCTCATTCTCCGATTTCACGCAAATACATGCAGCGCGTCGCCTGAATCCATCCTTGTCGTAAATACGAGTCGAGTTGGGCTTCTCCTTGACCATCTGAAAAACAGAAAGAGTTAAATTAAAAGCATCGTACTTGCGGGTCTTAGTCAAAGCCTGTTGATCCCCTCTATATTTTACCCCTTTATGTGCACGTTCAAAAATAACAATCGCTGATAAGTGCTAAAGCTCTTCATATATCATTTTATAGCTTGACGCCTTTAATTTGAATGTGCGGCACATGAAAATCGTGATTCCGGTCTTATCAGATGCGAGATTGTCGGGCCATCGGCAAATTGCACTGCCTGTCCGTCCGACTTATCACTTATCAGCGGATAGCGTGCCGCACTCGTTTGCCGATTGTGTTCCTCATGAATGGTATATGGAGTATTTTATGGCATTGCCCTTTACAACTAATAATGTGGAGGTGAAATCGGCAAGAACATCAGCCGGTGATTAATATAATAGATGATCGATCAAAAATTACAAGATAATCCAGTTTGAAAGCTAGAGTCAGTACCGAATGTTATGTTTTCTTGATATACAGGAATATTATAATTTGTTCAATTACCGATATTAAATAAAGCTGATGATTATTAATTTAATTATTGAGAGAAAGGATAAGTAGTAAATGCCTAATAATTGATATTAAAGTTGATCCAGAATTGTGCAAATGAATTATAGTTTCAAGTCTATAGTCTATTAAGAAGTGTTTATTTTTTTAGGGTAATATCTAGGCGTTGAAGGGTATTATCTAGGTCTATTATACCCCATTCTTTATCCGTATGCTTACGTTTGCAGTGGTATTCGCTGATAGCAGATGCGCGTTGTGTTGTTGTCTTATTAGGCACTTGTTCTCCTCCTCTTTCTCCTTTGTCTCCCCTTTTTATCGCTCTCTGTCGCCCTTCTCCTCTTCCGCTGCAACAAGTGTTGATTGTGTGTGTGTGTGTAAGTGGGGAGCCGGTCGCTTTTGCTTCTTGCGATTTTCTGCTTTTCTGATCTCGTGCCGCTTTTTCGCAGGTGCTTCTCGGTCTCTCCCTCTTTTCTTCTTCTTCTTTCTTCCTCCCCCCTCTCTTCCGTTAACAACGGAACACAAAGGGAAATGGCGAAAAGTGCACAAACAAAATCTAAAGACGACAATTTCTGCGCTCGCACGTCACACGAGACGTCGTGTTGGTATAGGTGTTTAGTGTTCGTGTGCCGTGTGTTTTTGTTGTTTTGAAGTAGTAACGAAAAAAGAACTGTGCGATTGTATTTGTGGAGGTGTGTGTGTGTAAGGGAAAAGCGAGAAACAGAAACTTGTTGAAATCCAAAAAAATAAAACGAGAAGAACCGAAATGAAGAAGGAAATAAAGCGCAGACAGGGCAGAATTATTTAACTACTTTGCAAAGATTGCATGTTGTTGTTGTATTGGTTTTACACGGGAGAGTGTGTGAAGCGTATGGGTGTGTGTTTGTGAGTAGCTTTTTCCTCGACTCTCTCTTTGTCCTCAAACTGCAGATCCGATTTTAGATCTCAGCTTAAGATTTTCGCTATTTCACAGCTCCTCTTTCGCCTTTTTCGCCGTTATCCTAGCGACACACATGCGGTTTTGTTTTCGCTTTCCATTGCCTCCCACAATATGCGCGTCTGTTTTTCCGGCTGCTTAAAATGTACGAAGTGGCACACGGCTGCTGGAAAAGCGAAAAACGCGTGCTTTTCACCGAAACGTCGCGAACGAAGCCGCGCGGCCTTTTTGGTGGGTGGTTGACCGCTTTTATAATTATTTACCCGTCGAAATAAATTGGCTTTAATTTCACGCTTGTCAGTGTGACCGCGGAAAAGAATACCATCCGGCTGTCAAAAATGTACTTTTTATACCATTTTCATTTAAAAAATATACCTATACTCCATCTAGGGTATTCCTTAAATTTAAGTCAGCTGTTTGCCAGCTGCTCCAAACAAATTCTGCAATTCAACAAATGGTCTAATATCGTAAAATAAGGGGTACATTTTACCACACTTCCAATAAATAATGGTACTACGTATTGTTTCATGTCATTATTGTATAATGATTTTCCTTTCGTAGTCTGTTTGATTCAAGTTATTTTTATACTTTTTGGTTTTATTTTCTTATTTAAATAGTTTCGAAAAATAAAGATTTAGTGAAATATGTTTGTTGACTCAAAAAATACTTACCAAATATACCGCAGATGTATTTTCCCACCTCTAAGTTTCACCGCGATAGCAACCATAGCCCTCTACCGAATGTTTTAAAGACCTTATCTTTGAGTTCATTTAAAAGACGCTGGGTGGCGCTATATAATACGTTAATTTTGAAAGCCTTTGATATTAGTAAAGATGGAAAAATTGTTATTGTATTATTATATTAAATATTATACTGAGAATCGTGCTTTTTTTTTAATTTTACTTCAAACTGAAATAAAACTAAATTAGCGATAGTATACCTTTTAGAAAACAAAAAAATTTGCTTATAAAAATGCCCACATTTTTATATTTTATCCTGTGTTTTGAGAAAGCTTATTTAAGACTGTTAAATTTTATTGATTTTGTTTTTTTTTTTTGGTAGAACTTTTCCAAAGTAATACAATTAACCTTAAAGCTACAGACCTTAACCCTAAGGTCTATTTAAACATTTAAATTCCGCATACAAATCCATATGATTTACAAGCTGGAAACCCCAACGCCGCTCCAAGGGTCGCACATTTTTGAGTCGCTGCCAGGAAAAGGCATCGCAGGATACTTTGAAAAGGAGAAGGAGTTCGAAGAGGGCCGACTTTATGGCCGAGGCACAGCGAGTTACACAAAATTTGTTTCTTGTCCTGTTGTCTGTTGCTGTCGCAGGTTTTGTTGTAAGCTTTTAATGCAACTACTTAGTGTGCAGGATTTGGAAGAAGGGAAATCCTTGGTGTCCTTGGCTCGCCTTAACCATTTTCGGGGAAAACTCCTCCCCCGATTGGCTTCTTTTCCGATCTCCTGACTCTTTTTGCTGCTTGCTGCAGAAGCAAATTGCTTATTTCTTAATGCATTTGCCATTTCCTTTTTTGGCTTTTCTTAGACAATTTTCCCCGGCCGCTCGTCGTATGAGTTATGGCAACAGTTTCCATTTTCATTTCCATTTTCTTTTGGGTGACCATGCAGAAGTGTTAAGCAGTTTAACGCGCTTTTTTCATGGGCTTCTTGGGCTTCTTTTTCATTCTCTGAACAGTGCGACACTTGTTTAGTTGTTAATTCTGCCAAATCGATCGGTGTCCTTTTCCGCTTTTCCTGCCCCGCCCACTTTTCGGATGGAGAGGCGGCACGCCTTGCTGCACATAAATTCAATGTCATAAATTTGGCAAGAGGCGTCATTCTGGCTACCAAAAAACTTTGCCTATTTGATGCGTCCGTGTGACCTCAACCAGATAGAGAGCAATGAAATCAAATGTGGACACGAGGAGATGGTAATGGAGCAGGGAACCCCAAATTGAGATGGGAATAAAAATTACGATTTTAAAGAAGAGAAATTCCACTAGGAAATATCACGTATACGTTTGGGTTGCATGGAGGTGATATAAAATAAAATAAAGCTAAGCTAAACAAGAATTCCGTAAATATATTATCCAATAAGGAAACATTTATTTGAGTTGAACCCATAAAACTGAACGAGAATTTCTTTTAATTAAGTTGAAACATCATCAGTTAATTCTTAAAGCTCTTAAGTTATAAAAGTATTTATTTATATTTTCTGGCTTTAAGGAGTCATTTAAAATTTTAATTTATTGAGTGATTTCTAAACTAAGTTAAGAAATAAGAAAATTGTGAAATTTAATTGATTATTTGAATCGTTTGCTTCAGACTTTTTAATAGCAATTGTTTATATTTAGGGTGTAAAAGGATGACAGCTATTTAAGTCTAAAATATATTTGATATTCAAGTGATTTGCAGAAGGGTTTGTAAGTTAAATAGCAACGCTATAGGGAAGAGATTTAGAATGTGAATAGTCCAGAGTAATAGTCCAATGCTGTGCACTGATTTCGAAGGCTTAAACATTTTTATTAGCCTAATGAAATTCTCCTTTTGAAAATATATTAGTTACATTTTTTGTTATGCTTACCTTAAAACGAAGGGACACTTTTTGTGCAAATGAAGCTTCTGCTAAATCTAGCTCCGAAATCCATAGACCAAATCAAATTGCACTTATTTTCATCCTGCCTTCATTTATTTTTTGTGTTGCCAGTTCACTATTTTTTCGTGCTTCTCCTCCATAAAATTGTTTTCCTTTTCCTGACTCTCTAATTTTTTTTTTTGACCCTTGTCCTGCGGCTGTTGTGGTCAACGCTCGTTCGTCCTGTCTACTGTCATTGTCGTTTCTGCCTTTTTTCTTCTCCCATTTTTATCCCTTTTTCCAGGGAAAACTCCTGACCACGTGGCAAGGAAACTTCATGAATTTAAATGAACCCGATTCCCTTAAGTTACTGTTAATTGAGCCGGCAAATGGGATTCAATCCGAAAGGACTTTCCAAACTTGCTGACTCCTGGCGCAGGTGTCGCAATCTGTCGTTAATTCACTAATCCCACTAATGCCACGCCCCTGTCATCGGGTTGGGCAACTTTGGCCGCCCCCTTTTCCTTGGCAGCATATTGTTTCATTTGAACTACGGAGGAGATGGGCGGAGATAAAGGACATGGAGTCACCTACAAACGCAATTTGGCAACAAAATGCACCAAACAGACAACAAAACAAAACAACAAACATTCAACAAGAACAACAGCAATGGAGTGCCCAGAATTATACAATTTATGCGATTTACGAGCAGGCTCCTTTGGCTTCTTCCATTCAGTGATGCTTAAATGACCTTACGTAAAATACATTCCTATATTAACATTATAAAAAATACAAAAATTAATATCATATTCCAAATGGTTATACCTGAAATGATTTTAAAAATTATTGCCTCTGATATACCAGTTACAAGCAAATCATAAACTTACAACAAAAATTTAAATATATACATTTACCTTATTTGATTTTTCGAATACTATAATTCCTTTTTTAAAGCGAATTTTTTTTTTATGGATTTGATTTGATATTATAAATATCTCAATAATTTAAGCCTTTAAAAAATGCTTTTTATTTAATAAAGAACATATACATTTATAATTAAGTAAAAAGAAAATAGTATTTAAATGGATACTACAATTAAGTCTCCCATTTTTTTATTTTGCTATTCACTCGAAATATACAGGTGCTATTTTATTGATTTTTATAATTTGGTTATCCAATTTAAGTTTTTAGTTTTTTTTTTAAATAACCCTATGGCATCACTTGCGATTCGGGAGTCCTTTGTCCTGCTTTTTTGCCAGCGGGCTGGAAACTATTTCTATTGCTGCGGCGCCGACATTGCCTGGGCAAGGATATGCCGTATTTCCGTTTACATAATAAATTTGCTAACCACGTTCTGTCCTCGTTGTGTCCTCCCCCCCCGCTCCTCTCTGGTCTTACCACCCGCTTTTCCTGCAGCTTTTCCTCCTCCAAGTGAAATGCGGCATCGCCACCAGCGCCGCCATCGCTTGGCATCAAGTGCCTTGTGGTTTTCTGCATCTGAGGATGAGGTTAAAGTTGAGGTCGGGAGCAAAAAAATTTGGACAGCCACCGCAGAAGGCGAAGACCCCTGCGATTTCTGCACTTTATAAACTTTAACGTGATAAAATTGCTGTTGCTGCTGTGACAATTGCTTGCTTTTTTTCTCTTTGACGGAAGTCCGACGGCGACAACTACTTTTGCTTGATCACTGGGCGGCCGCTGGTCCGGTGTGGCCTCTAATTAATCTATTAAATCGAAACCACAAACGAGAGTCCAGCTCGCCTACAAAAAACCAGAAAGGAAAACTCTCCTTCGTTGGCGAATTTTTTAATACTCTTAGATTTACCATTGGTATAATTAAATATACATATTTGAATAGTAAATATTCTTTAGAATTAATAAGTATTATTTCAACCATTAAAACCTTAAAAACCACATTTAGGTTCAAGCATTAATTTAACATAAAATTTGAACAGAAAGGTAAACAATTCGCTTTAAGTTTTGTATTACCTCAAAAGTTCGGACTTTTCGGTTTATTATATTACTGTTTAAAAATGACATATATTAAATAATCATAGGTCCATCAAGAAAATTGTTGTGTTTAAACTGTTTCCCAAAATGGTAAATTAAAAAAGATCAAATAATTAAAACCCATTTCAAAAATTTACAAATTTTATGAATGACAAATGGCTTTAAGTGTACATCATACCCTTGCTAGGGTATGCCTAACTATATATCCATCATTGAGGAAGTTGTCTCCGCTGGGGAGTTGATTTGAATTGGCCCCAACCCGATCCGTCCAGCGCAACCCAACTGGCCGCTTCCGTTTTCCGCTGGAAGTGAAATCTTTTCGCGGCGGATGCCATAAAAATGCCAACTTAGTGGGCAGGTACAGCGGCAGTCGAATCAGGGCGTGGCCGTCGGGGCTGCCAGTTCCCAGATCTCTCCTCTTCCCACACAGATAGCTCCATTCCAAGATCCCCCTTCCAGAATCCAGACCCGTCAGCTGTCCCGGGGGTTCAACAACCCGATCCTGACTGAGCTGCCGTTCGTTCTACTAATGGCTTGCCACACTTTACATTAGCGTCACAATTTATTGGCCGACTGCTGCGCCGGCGCAGACGCATCTCAGACATTGCAGCTGCACCGGGAGAAAACATATAGGTAAAATAGTCGAATTACCATAAAATTATTACCAATATTATTATATTATAACTGCAAAATATTGTAGCTTATAAAATACTTAAATCACTGTTGATTAGATTAGTTTGTACAAATATTTAATCACAAAACCATTAAATTTAGAACTAAATAATAAAGTTAATCGAAATTTCATTCTTTAGTCAAACATGGATATTATTGACTTAAGAATTTTGTTATTATTGTTATTTAGTTCAAACAGAAATTCAGTTAATTGCAAAGCTATTTAACATAGATTTTATTACGATTAGTTGGGCTAAGCTGTATTCTTTATATTAGTTCGCAGATTAAGTTAATAATTATTTAAGCTGAAGTATATAAAAAACTGGTCTAAACTTTCCTCTTTAATTGGAAATATATAATGTATATGTAAATAAATTATAAGATTTCATGTGTTTATCGAAAATACATCCATGATATACATCTTTATCAAGAAAAATCTAGCTCTTACACTAGTTATATCTTTGCTAGTTATTCTTTATTACAATTTTTTTCAGTGGACTTATCGGCCCACTTGGCCGCCTGCTCCACGCATTGCTTGGTAGCTAAAATGGTCATAATAATAATAAAAATTTTCTGCAGTCGCCAACGCGTCGCAGTTGCAGTTGCAGTGGCTGCTGCAGTTGCAGTCGCTGTCGCTATCGAGGCGTTTGAGCGCATGTTTGACGCATCAAATGATGACGACCACAACTAGTGCGATGATGATGATGATGATGATGATGGCAACAGGTCCGCCAGGCATTCCCCATTCCCATTCCCGATCGAATCCCATTCCGGCTGCCCAGTTAAGCCCCCAACTCCCCAACTCCCCATTCCCGATTCCCGACTCCCAACTCAAAACTCCCAATAGTGCGTAAGCTCAGAGGCGACCGGTTTATGTCAAATGTATTGACAGGTGCATGGAGCCGGGCGACGGCTGCTCCAGATCACTGGAACAGGCTCAAATCGGTTCGTTTTAGATCGGTGATGGGATGAAGGTGGCTGCCAGTCGATGCGGGGGCACTGGCTGGCAGTCAGTGCATCCATCACTGTCGGCAAGGGCTCACTGTGATCGGAGGCTTGGAAATTTGTGGGTTGAAGGGATCCTTTTGTAAATTATTTTAGGTTTTTTTAAATTTGGATTGGAAATTTGAAATATCTACAAATGGACTTTCACTTAAAAAAAATCTAATTAAAGGCCATATGTTACATTTCTAAAATGATTTATGTTTTAGTATTATAAATATTTCGAATTTTTCCAATATGTATGAATTAGTTATTGGAATAATAAGTATACGCATCGTTAACTAGGCTTAACACTTTGAGTTACTAATTTCCTGGCCTTAGATACAGTTTATGTTCTGACACCAAAACAATAAAGAAAATACTGTAAATATTTATTAATTAACTATTTTAGTATGTAATTATTTATGAAAAATTACATCTTTATCATATATTATATGTATAAAATCCACTTGTGGAAAATCTTCCATAATATTTCCTAATACTTTCAGATGTTCAAATTTATTTATATTGAGTACCGTTTTATAAATGGCAATGACATTTATTTCCTTACTTTATCGACTTAAATATGCTATAATTTCTACATTCATGTCCCTCGACTCATTACAATAGACAAAATCTGTGATCTCCTCTGTGAACTCTTGGGAATTCTTTAAATTTGACTCCATTTCTGATGCTCAGAAGAGGAGAGCAGTAAACAATGTCAGTATAGCCACGAATTTATGTTTAATAAATGCACTGCTCTCACAATCTTTTAGTTAATGCCTATGGTTATGTTTGTGTGTATTCCGCATTCCAGTCGGTAGCCTTCATCACCCACCTCCCCCCACAAAACATCTTTCAAAAAGGGGAAATAACACCCACAAGAGCCGACGAGTGTTCATTGTGAGGCCGCAAATAGCTCCGACTGGTCTTCTCAACTCAAGTTTGATTTTGATGGGCTCACTGAGAGAAATATTGAATAAATTAACGAATAATACACTCACATGGATGGTGGAATTTGCGTATTATCCTTATTTTATTATTAAGTCATTGTTTTATTTTTGTAATTAAATAATGGTTAAGTATTAAACAAGCCAAATAAATATTTTTTTACTTTTGTAATTAAATAATGGTTAAGTATTAAACAAGCCAAATAAATATTCAGAATGAAACACAAAGTACTTTGTATTTTAAATATCATGCAAGGGCTAAGCCAAATTTAATTTTTTTTATTCCAAAATAAAAATTACTTAAGTTCCTTTAATTAACTGATTTATTGATTTGGTAGTAGTTTGGTTAATAATATTATTATAATGTTTAAATCGAAATATATATTTTTTCCGAGTGCTATTTATACTATGTTTGGGTTGGGTTTTGGCTTTGAGCTTGACTTTGGGCCGTGGTCCATCGTTGGCGGCTTCTTTTGTGGCTTTTGGTCAGTGCGGTGCAGTTTTTAGATTATTTGTTGCTGACAGCTTCATGAAATATTTATTATTATGGTCCCTCGCTCTGGCTGAGATCTCCGTTTCAGTTCCCAGTTTACAGTCGTCCGTTTGCGAAGGCAGGTGTTGGTGGGTGCGGGTGCTGGTTACCGATTTCCGATGCTCAATGCCCAATGCACAGTGCCCACTGCCCGATTCCTTGAGCTCCAAAACCCCCCCACATAGGCAAAGCAGTTTCGTAGCGGGCTGCGACTACCAAAATTGAGGTGTTTGCCTCCTTTCGCAACTTGAAAGCCAGAATGCCGAACGAATGCCGATGGATCAAAGAGTCCCGGGGAACAATGCTGCGTTAAAGGTAATTGTTTGTCAATTACTCGACTCCCGAGACGCAGCCAAAAGCCAAGAGGCCACAAGCAAAAAAGACCAAAACCCAAAGGAGTCGAATCGAAAGCGCGTGGCCACGTTTTCCGCCCCTTCTTCTTGGCAAAAACTGAGCTCCTTTGGGCCAATTATAGGCAGCCAGCTCGTTAGCATATACCAAATCGTATCCGTATGGCAATCGGCAATCCCAATCGCTGCCGATAATCGCGAGGAGTGTAAAATTATTTAATTCCCGCTTATCGCAGCTGCCGATGCTGCTGCTTCTTCTTACCGCCGACCCCCCTCCCAACCCCTTTCCACCATCCTCGGAGAGTGTGTGAAAATGTGTAGCAGTTGGTAAGACAATGATATCTGAACTGGCATTTGGCATGGGCATAGCTTTGATATTTGCCAGCGGTTTCGGATGAGTGGTGCATTTGGGCAGGGTATTCTGTGGAGTTATGGGGAATACAGATGGAGGATGGCAAAAAAGGGATCCTTTTCACTACAGGATATAATATAATCAGAGTACAATATAATCAGAGAAAAAAAATGTTAAATAAATATAAGACTTTTTGCATTAAACGAGTAATAAAATTAAATTTAGATTAGTTTACCATATGGATGACCTTATTGACTGTTCATTCTTCATGGTAAGAAAGAGCATATAATTTAAAAAAAAAAAACATTTTAAATTTACATTTTGTTGTTTTTTTTTGTTCTACGATTACTAGCCAAGTAAAATCGAAAAACACGCATGCTATGGAATAACTTAATAATTATTTTAAAAACTTTGAAAATGGCCACTATTATATTTGTAAAAAAAATAAAATAAAGCTGATGCTTAGTGGATTAAATGGCTCATAAAAGTATTATGTAGCTTTTTAGGTGGATACCAAAGTCGAGTGAGCAGAAAACACTTATTTCAGACAATATTTAAGGCTATACAAATTAAATACTATATGTAATTTTTTTTAATACCCCTGATCATTAAAATCCAATTTTTCAGGGTATTTCGTCTTCATCATTATTCGTAAATCTCCCACATTCAAAGCTGAGATGTGGAATTGTTGGTTCGCAGGATGGTTCGGCTGTGTGTGCCAGTTTGTACACAGAAAAGTAATTTCGAGCATGTCGCTGCAATCAGAGAACGCCGCCGCCGAAGTGAGAGATGCCAGCTGATATGGCCCACAGTGCACAGTGGCCACATCCACATCCACATCCAGTTGAAGGTGTTTGCATAGCCCAGACAGCTGCGAATGGTGTTCCTGCTCCTTAATTGCCTGCGATTTTCAAATGCTGGACGCACTCGATTTATCACTCATACGGGAACTCCACTCCATGGAAAGGAGTTTGGGGGAGTTCGGAGGTGCTACACATATCGCCAGTGACATTTTATTGGGAGATAACGATAAATTTACCAAGATTTATGAAGTCCAGCCTGGGAATTGCCGCCTCCGTCTCGCTAATTCAAACAAATTAAACGAAAATCCCAACAATTATTGATCACTTCGACTGGCTTTGCGAGTAATGAGCTTGTTCCACTTAATGAGTTCAGATCGCATTGATATCAATTTGTTGTCATTGTTGGTGCAACAAAAAGACATGCGGGTGCAGCAAGGGGTTAGACACGAGAAAACTACAGAAATTGTGGTTTTACCAACCCTGTCTGTAGGAGTATAATATGTAATCAGAGTTTTATTGAAATGAATGTATTTTATTTTGCTCCTAAGATATGAGGAAAAATGCCTTTTTAATTAAGTATTTAAATTGACTTGACCAAATATTCAAAATCTTTGGAAAATCAGTTGATTGTAAATTTGACATTTATAGTTATAGAAGAAATATAATAAAATTTAATTGAAAAAGTTATTTTTTGTAAGCAAAACAATTATATTTATTTAAATATATTTATTTTAATTTGCTCTAATAGACTAAGATACATTTTGTAGAAAAAAATGCTATGAAAATAAATCAAACCATTTACAACTGACATTTTACTTTACATTTATATATACATACAAAAGTATTAGATATTGTTAATGATAAAGGTAAAAAATTGAAAAAGCTAAAAAAAAAAAGTATAATAAAGTTATTTAAATGCAATAAAAAATATGAAAGTAAATAAAAATACAACAGCTAAAAATGGGATCAAGTTGCACAAAAATCGATTAAGCTAATGTCGAGGTATAAAAGTTCGGATTTATAGGAAATTGGAGTAAATAGGGGCGTTTTATTGGAGTCTCCCCGCGGAGGAGGCGTGGGTGTGCTATTCACCAGACGCAATTCCGAACGAATTATGCAAATTTCCCGACTGCCCCCCCCCGCTCCTCCAGATCCGGATTTCCAGTCTGGCCTGTCGTCTGCTCTTGTGGGTGGACAATGTGACACGCGTCGTCGTGAAAAACAACAGTTTACTCGCCTGCCAGACTCCCATTCCAAACACCAGCTCCAAAGTCTAACCCCGACTCCTATTCCATCTGCAGTCTGAGCTGCTCTTTGGGACCCAAAAGCCCAGACAGACAGCCGTGCAGACAGTTTTTACTGTCTTGGCTGCAAAATTTATATTATTTCAAGCAATTTGTCATCGTTTTGCCAGTGTTGCGAAGAAAGATGACTCCGCTGGCCGAATCATTCACTTGGTTGGACCACTCGGATTTTATTTATTTAGTTGCGAGCTTATGAATTATCTTTCAGGATGGTCATGTCTAATTCTGGTGGCAACTCGTTTCTCGGTAGTAAATGATTTCCTCGCTGGTGTCTTGCTCAGGCTTCGATTTGGACTATTTTCTTTACCAATTTTCCACTTAATATCTTATACCCTCTATAGAAAGTGAATATATCTTTATGAGAAAGAAGATACATATGTCATAATATTTGTTGTTGTATTGTTGTAGAATTTTTATTTTGAAACATCAAAATATTACTGTATTTAAAATTATGTAGATAAGTAAGTAAACATCTTTTAAATTTTTTTTATAATTTGTAATCTGCTTAAAAACAATATAGTTTTAGAGTTAAAAGCTATTTAAGTACACATGTGCTTTTTACGTATATTTAATAAATAAATTCAGTTTATCACAGTTTCACATATATACAAAGGCTTCCAATGGAAAAATATATATTTTTGCAATATTTTGAAGGGCGATACATTTATCCACAGTTAATAAAAAAACTGTGCTACTATCTTACCTATTTTTAGAGTTTACAAATATAATATATATAATAAAAATATAAATATTGTTTTGTAATATCCTAGAGGGTATTTATATCTTCGTTAATTTCATATCAGACCTCCCTCATGTGTGCAGATGCAGACTCCTCCTGATTTTTTTTGGCGTAGAGCTCTTTATGCGACATTCAAAATATGTGGCACATTATACGAGCTTTGTTGTTGCTTGTTGTTTGTTGCATTTACATGCATTTATGAGTTATTAAATCTTGCGAATTTATGAACTGTTTGTGGGCGTTGAGCGACGACACGCGAGCTGAGGAAACTTAAGGGCGTGGGTGCGTCGAGTGACAGGCGGTTAAATCAAATTTAATGAGCACTTGAGATTGGCCAGGAAACTCCCTTTTCCTTTTCCCCCTTAATGTCAATTCCCCCTTAATCTACTCACTAATTTTCCCCTGCCCGGAAAGTTCTGTCCAAAGTTAAGTTGGGCAAAAGCGGCGGCGGCAAAAATTGAAATTACACTAATTAAAATGCAATAAAATGTCGCTGAAATTGCGGCCAATAAATCATTACGATGTGGGGAATGGGTAAGGGGTAGAGCGGTAGCGGGCGGTGGTTACCACGGACAATAGGCAGGTTAACCCTATAATAAATTTAAATTTGGTAATTGATTTATTTTTAGTTCTATAAAAAAAAGAAGGGGAAAATATTCATTTTAATCATACATTTTGCTATACACATATTTATTGAAATTTAAGCTGCTTAAATCGCAGATAGAAAATTTTTTGGAGATTGTATTATATTAATTTGCTTATTTTTAAAGATAGCTTAAAGGAAACACTTTAGAATAGATCATTCAAGTCGTGAAAAAAAATGTTTATTAAAGATAAAAAAAGATCTTAGTTCGTAATTATTAATATGACATTTTATATAAAAAAACCCTAAGATAAGAATGACAATGCCAAGTTCATTCACACTTAATTAGAGGCCTATTCCGAATCAATTGCAATATGCGGAATCTTGAAGTGATGGCAAAGTATTCTCTATAATCCTTTGGCATGTTACACATGTGTCACTTGGGTATGCAATGGGTTAAGACCCCGATGCAAGACCAGGAACTGAGATCTCGAGGTGCGAGAGCCGACAAAGGAAATGTGGCTGCAATTTGCTTGAAAAAGCGATGCGCTCATCATCATTAGAGTGTTCCGACCGCCGTTCCGACCATTCGACCCTCTCCATTGCCTCGATATGGTCCGACTATTTGCTTTATGATTTTGTTAATTCAGCCATTCAGCCTTAGATCGTCGACCATGGAGATTGGAGTCTGTGGGAAAGAGACTCCTCCTTTCCAGTGGGTTGCGAAGCTGATTAAAATTGCACAGAGCTTTGGCCAAATATTTCAGCGCGAACTGCTCCTGCTGCCGCTTTTGCGGCCATAGCTGAAATTATGCGCAATTTGGCAAACAATGGCGTCTCCGTTGGATCGTTTCGGTTAATCGGCAATCAATATATCTCAGGGGTGGGGCGGCCCGGAGAGGGGGGGCGACCACGGGGGGGACAGCTGCCAGAGGCGAGCCCATTAAACATAAACAAAATTAAGTGACCATTAAAATGCCATAAACTGGCGGCGTTCATGGCCATGTCGCTGGATTAACTTCAGTTCGAAGCTGTGAGCGCCGAACTGCAAGCTCCAAACTCCAAAACTCTCTGCCATCGAGTGGATCCTCTGCACTGAACAAAAAATCCTACCTTAAATAGGAATAATTAGGGAATTAGTATGCAAATTAGATTTAAGTAGGACTAAGCAGTCTCAGGATATTAAAGCTAAATTAAATGATAATTAATTTAATTTAATACCTTGTGCTAATTTTTCCTTGGGCAAGAATTAAAAATAAAGTTCTCTTTCTTTTTAGTATGATAGTTTTTAGTAGTGGCCAATAAGACTTTACATTTTGTTGATCGTATATAATAAATTTACAATAATTGTTCAAATGAGCCATGTAATACATTTTCTCTTTAATTTTATTCTTATTAGCTCCAATGCATTTTTATTGGCTATGCTAAAAAAATTATAATTAAGCTTTTTAAGTATCGATTGAGATTAGTAATGTAATTAATGCTTGCTAATTAATATTTAACTCATCTGTATGTGTAGTTGGTATATCTAGGATATTCTAGAAACATGTGCTTTAAATTGAAATTTTAATTTATTGTTTTTTCGCAGTGTATCTGTAACAACTATCCACCCCCTGCCCCACCCCACACCTGCCCTCGACCCATTCGGCCCACATAAATCGTGTACTTGCCGCTTGTAGCTTTCAATTTGTGACAAGCCGTGGCAGAGTTGCAGGACAGGAGTCTCCTCTACAAAATGGTGCGTGGGCGAGGTGCCATGTCCCCCTTTTCAGCCCCTCGCCCTCCCCCACCACGCCCCTGTCCTGCCCCCCTTTTAAGTTGTCTGACCGCTTACGCAAAAATGTTTCAATTAAGTTGGGATCGGGAGTGGGAGTTTTGGCAGGACCGGATGTTAAATGCGATCCTGAGAAATGGCAGCGCGGCACGCAAATCATCAGCGGACGAGTCGCAGCCAGGTGCCAAACCGCAGGGAATCTGCTCTGCAATTCCCCATGAAAAACCCCCTCCCCCCCTGATGACCCACTCTGGTTATCGGGCTGATTGATTTATCGGCCTCAAGTCCCAGCTAATTGAGTTATATTAACCCCGGTCGATCGGACGGGCAAAAGCTCTCACACTGTCGTCATCGTCAGAGTCATCATGATCATCGGCATCGTCGTCGGCCTCCGTTTGACGTTTTAAGTTTGACGTCGAGATTGGGGCTTAAACAGGGGCTGGAACTTAGGCTCAGACCTGGCTTTATATGGCTAAAACGCGCCATTAATTGCCGAGCCGAGCGGTGGCTGCATATGCGGCCCATGGCGCTACGGCACTGCCTTTAATATTTATTGTCAATTATTGCTACTTTAATTGTCAATTATTAAAAACGCTGAAACACTGACAGAAAGTAAGGGCTGAAATCTTTATTTCTGGTTAATTTTATTTTTCCCCAGATTTAATAGATTACCGCTCTCTTTTCTCTGTAATTGTTATCTGCCTATCCCCTTAATTTTAAAGATGATAATTTCATTGCAATGAAAAAGTAATAAAATATAAATCATATAAATATTTATTGCCTACCCATAACTACAAGTTAATAATAAGTTTTTATTACCTGCCTATAACTCTTGTAACACTTATGTGTGCTTCTCCCACTTAAATATTTTTAATGCACAGCAAACAATAAGAAATTGCTAAAAACAATTTTAAACTTTTTATACATTCATTTTTTTTATCTATCCATAAATACAGAATTAATTATAAGATGTAAATATTTGTAATTTAATTTTCTATTTTACTGCCAACTTTTCAATAAAATTAAATTTATTTCATGACTTGGGCTACATGTTACTAAAATAAATATGTGTATATATATGAAATTTAATAGCCACATTAATGAAAATATTGACTTGAAATATATTTGGCTATTTAAATAAAACTTTATTTTCAGCATGTTTTTATTAGGGACTTTCTTAAAAAAAATATTGTATATTGTTGTTGATTTTGTTTGAGTGCACATTTAGCAGTGTGAGAACATCGGCGCGTTGCACGCTGCGTATGCGCAATCAGTGCGTAACCTCAGGTGCGAGGCTGTCAAGGCTGCGGCCATTCATTCCATCACTCCATCCTTGCTTTCGTTGGGAATCCCGCCTGAAATGGGGTCTTGTCTCCTTCCGCAGGTAATCAATTATCCGAAAACAAAATCAGCAGCTGGCGAATTCCCTTAGTTGGTTGAGGCTTTCTTGAGACGGGCAGCAATTTCGGTTATTTCCTCCCATTAGACTGCTCCAATTCCGTTCAGCTTCTCCCCTTTCACTCACTTTATTGAGCTGTAAAATAAAGGCTGTGTCCCAGTTGGAGGCTGCTGATTGCAGGTGCCAACGCAATTCGAGTAGCCTGGCCGGCACAGTTTGATACTGATATATACGCTATATACACGTTGTGTACACACGATCCGACCATCTGACCATCTGCAATAAGCAGCTCTCGATTGCAATCTCCCATCACTCACTCGCGGAGAAAGAAGGAGCGGCACGATCCAAGGTGAATTTTGGGGTCCTAGCCTTGGAATTATTTACTGAGCTTTTCACGCGAAAAAGGGGAGGTTATTTGGACAAAAATATAAAGTGATTGTCAAGCTTTAATTTAAATTTTAAAGTGCATATGGAAAATGTATTTTAAAATATTTTAGCTACGAAAATGAGGTACATACTTTTATTTATATCTTGATATAATTTGGTTTTATTAATAAAAAATATTTTAAACTATTTTTAACGTCTAACAACCTTTGATTTTACTGAAAAATTGCTTATTAATCCCTTTATGATTATAAATATTTTTTAAGGTAAATTTTCCACAGTGCTGTTGTCTCCAGATCGATGTAGCGTATCGAATTGCTGATTTAGCGATCGCCGGCAGTATCTAATGCCGAATTTATAGCACAATTAACATGGTTCCAAACATTTGGACAATTCTAAAAAATGCCAAGCCATTTGTCTACCCATTCTCTAGCCTCTTGTTCTACTTTTTTTCGCTGTGGGTGTCTGGGCGAGGCCAAAAAGCAATAAGCCAAGGCGTAAATCAACAAGAAGGGGAAAAAGGAATGTGAAACTAAAATAGGACTAGGACAAGAGCACGAGGACATGCCGCAGCAAGACATGGTTAAGCAGGCTCCAAAAGGCACCTGGCCTTCTAATCAACTCGGAAACAGGACGACCTGGAGCTCCTGCCACATTCATCGCCGCTTGCCGCCTCGGCTCATAAAAACCAAATGAATGGCTGCCCTGCCAGAAGCCGAGGCAAGTGGCGAAAAAATGCGAAACAGAAACAACACAAACACTTTACGACAAGCCGCACAAATTGGAAGCTCTTTTTTGGACCAGGACTCTTGGCCTTTTGCTACTCTGGAGGTGAAGGTATGCCTTACCGAGCAGGCGTTTTATTCGGGTTTATTTATAGTGGCCAGAATATCTACGGTAGATTGATTATTGTTGAAGCATATTAAAAAGGAATGAAAAAAAGTGTGCTTAGAGATTGAACATATACTCGTTATTTATTAAGTTATAAATTAATGCCGTACAAAACTGTCTGTATGCTAAAGGATTCCGGTTGCAAATTTATATTCTAGGTTTCTATTCTTGTATTGTTTTATTTTTTGGTAATATTTGAAAATATGTAAAAAGATTATGCACCCTTAAAATATGCCAAAAGATAAAAATTCCACTAGTTATTTTAGTCAATTTCCGTATTTTTACCAAATTATATATTTAGATTAAGTTATGTGAGTTTTTAAGTGAAACAACTGTCCTGATTTTATTTTTCTTTTTATTTTGTATCATTTTATTACCGATCTAGGAAGGTAAATAAAATCAAATAAAACAAATACATGTTCATAAATGTTTCTTACAATTTTGTTGTTAAACTCTTTGCATACCTTTGCCCTTTTACCACTCTTAAATAAATCGTTTTGGAGGCGATTTTTTAATAAATATCTTTTTGAAAAAACTTGATACATATCTCAAGGGTATCTAGTTCTTCGATGCCCTTTCCTTGTGCCATTTTATGACCCGCATCATGTTGATGCTGATGACAAAGGCCGGAACGGAATAGAACGGAGCTGAACTGAGCAGTTCAGGGAACATGGCATTCTTGACCCGGCATTTGCGTGAATCCCCTCCTTTTAGATGATATGTCTTCTGGGCGGATTTGGGGCCCACATCAATTTGACGTTTTTGCTCGACTCTCTCGACTGCAAGTGCAAATGAAATGCAATTTTTGGGATGCGCTTATCGCTCGTGTTTCATCTGTTTGGCGGCTGCGGCGGCGGCAGAAATTAAATAACGCAAAAATTCGCTTGTCAAAGCGCCAGACGAGAAATTGAAAACTTGTAGGAGGCGGTGGTGCTGCAATTGCACCGCTGATGCTTTTCCTGCTGCTGTGGTTGCTCCGACTGCCGATTCCAATCGGTCTGCGGCGGGTGCCGCGCTCCGTTTGGCAGCGCCAAAAGAGCCAAGAAACGCGATTGGAATCGCTCATTTCACCCGCCTGCACTCGGAAAAAATATGGTTTAAAAATGGCACATTTAAACATAATTCCTAGTGAAAACTGAGGAAACTGGGTATTAATGGTATTAGCTTAAATTAGCTATTATTCATTTATCCAAACTTGCCAGTCTTATTTATTTATGTGTATAAATAAAAAGTTATTGAGTTATTTGAAGTGGCTTAGAAGTATAAACAAATTTTGTGCTTTAGATGAAAATAGTTTTATTTTAAATAGGCATTAGAATATTTGTGAATTAAATCATAAAGATGTATTTATTTTGAGCGCAAGGCTTTACATTTCAGAGTATTTAAAAAAAAAATAAGTAACAAGTTATTGAGTTATTTTCAGAGGCCTAGAAGTTTAAACAAATGCTGTGCCTTAGATGAACATAGTTTTACTTTAAATAGGCATTAGAATACTTGTGAATACACTATCTATACATATTTACACTGACTTCAAATATTCGTTTACCATTTTTCTTTTCCGTGTGGGACATTGGGACCCCTTTGGGGCATTGGTGGTGCACTCGGTGGGGCACTGGGGCCACGTTTCCCACACTCACGCACTCGGATCGCGGGGCAGGCGAGCGTTTCTAAATCGATGCCAAATGCATGCCAAAATGACTCAAAGACAAACCGCAAAAGACTATAAAAGATTTCTTTTCTTGTTCGATATGCCAGCCCGAGATAAGCGGCCGTCGGTCAGGGGCAGTGGAGGGTTAAGAGGCGGTGGTGGTGGTGGTGGTGGTGCAGAAGGCAAAGCGCAGCTGCTGCTGCATTAATTACACCACGTTGCAGCCCCGAAGAGGGGGTGTGGGGGGAGAAGGTGGTGGCCCGGCAGGCAGGTGAAACCGGCTAGATGGGGCCTTTCGGGGGGTTTTACTCTTGGGTTCCTTGGTCGCAGCACCCGCATAACCCGCCGTTAACCACAGACCCATTGCACCACTACCACCACCACCACCACTCCTCCCTCCATCAGACTCCAATCCACTTCAATCCACTCAAGCTGCGCTGTTCTGCCCATAAAATTCATAGCTTTCCGAATGTCATTTGTCGTTAACAGCCGCAAAATTGTCTGCAATGGTGGGGGAAGTTGAGGAACAAATCAAAGGAATTGCAGCCACAAAATTGTTAAGCGAATGTTGACTCTTTGCGATGGCCCTAAAGATTGAACTTAACTAATGTCGAGCCAGAAACTACAATAGTCTTGAATGATATTCCTGCAAAGGGTAATGGTTAGGTATAAAATAATAATAAAACAAAATTAAAAATAAAATCGAACTTAAATTTCAAGTCAAGATATTTATTTACCACAATCTATTTAAAGTAAGCCACTTTGAATTTCTGTAAGAAAAGTTGTGGACTCAGTAGCCAAAAACCTGGTCTATTTTTTGCAAAACCATTTAAATTCTGTTATAGCTTTATTTATACGTTTTTTATTTTCAGAAACCGAAAAAACCATTTCGAGACATTTTTGAGTGTGTTTTACGGTTGATTCCAAAGGGTTGTTTTCTCTTTCAAGCACCATAGTACTCTACAATGTCTATGATGGAAAAGATAGTGCCTTGTACCAGAATGATGACTCCGAAAATAATCATTATAATGTCTTTGATGAGCTTCCACATAAGACATCCATAGTTGAATCCCTCCGGATAGTACAAACATATCTCGAGAAGTGCCGGAAAGACGAGATTCAGCAGCGATATGGTGAAGGCTCCAGTTAGTGCTAGAAGGGGACCCAAATCCGGAAAAGCGATTCCATTGAGTGTGCTGACCAACACAAAGCATACCCTCAGGAGGATTTCTTTCAGAATTGGATTCTCTAGGTCGCCATTCTTGTTCCAACAGTGGGTCATGATTATATTGATCACAACGTATCCGGAAAGCGGGTACGACAGGAAGATGTCAACGGCAATAATTACCTGGATTGCATGAGCCAACCTGGGATTTAAAGGTTGTTATCTGGCCCCAAATATTAGAAAATCCTGCATGAGTATATCCATTTCTATTACTAACAACTTACAAGGTCTATTCCAATATTCGGTTTAAAGATAAGAATGGAAAAGCAGACATACGAAGCATTGATTTAAAATTGTTTCTAAGCTTTTGCTTATGGTAGTACTTATGCAGGACTCTAAGGATAGTTGTAAACGGTGCAGTGGTTGCAATTTAAGTAATTTGTTAGTAAAATCATTTATGCTGGAAAGGCTGCCGCTTCACCGTTTACACTTAATGAATCTTACGGTTCGTCCGGCAGGTTGAGCGTTAAGGATGCTGCCACTTCATCTCCGTAGTGCCAATAGCCAAATACTCCAAACGCGACGTAAGAGATAACGACCAATAAAGCGGCTAAATCGAGTATGCCAAACCAACCGATGAACTTTTGCGGCTTTGCCATCTTGGACTCGACGGCCAGCATCTGGGAGGAAGTAACCATTTGGATAGGTAAAACCTATATTCTCATTTCAGAACTTACCACGCCCACCGAAGATACGGAGAAGAGGACGATTCCGAAGAATTGGGGAAGCTTCATGGGGTCGCCCACGAATGGACGATCAGTAAAAGACGGCAAATCCTGAAAAATATAGTGAAAAATCATACCAAATGCAACGTAGAGCAAAATATTGGCCAAGAAGTTGAGGGGTATCAGATACTTCAGGTGGAGGATGCAGAAAAAGGGTAAGCTAAGTAATCCAAAAATGCCAATATAATAACGTATGTCCGCCTCCATCCCATAGTGATCCAGCACAGTCTTTATGTTGCTGGATACAAATACTAGGTATACGACACAGATTCCGTAATGCGAGAGGCACAGCACAACGTCCGCCAAGTAACCCGCGGCCTTGGAAAAGTACCTGAAGCATTTGGGGCCCTGGGAAAAGGAGTAAACCATCGCTTCCGGATAGGTGGCATAGCCGATCTGCATTCGACGGGAGCACTCCACCATGCCAATCACCTACAACGCAACTATGATTAGAGGTTACATTAGGGACAACCAGTCATTACTATCAGTTGGATTCCATGGATAAGCAGAATGGCCGTAAGAATCAGAAGGGGGATGCCAAGAAGCGTGCCCGAAAATTTAAATGCAAGGGGAAGCGCCAAAATACCAGTCCCTATCACGCATTTTATCAGAGAGATAAAGGCTCCAAAGTTTCTGGAAATTAAAAAAAATAGATTCAAGTTGTGGATCATAAGGAGTCTTACGAGATTGGTTTCTCCACATTGCGATTTTGGTAGGGATCGTATGAACTGCAAAGAGAAAATTCAGTCTTTAGATCTTACAACAACTGCCCTTACTTACCTATCCGTCATTTTAAGTAAGAAGGATACCGTTAATTTGTAAAAACAACTTTAATAATCATTTAAAAATGTATACCATTTCTTAAAAAAATATGGGTGAGAAAAAAGAAACGTACGAACTATAATAAAAGTAATATGACACTAAAATAAAAGTATATTACGAGGCCACTGATATTAGTTCATGATTGGTTTTTCTATTATTTTTTTAAACCCTTGCAGAGGTAAGAATAATGTTGGCCAGAAAAGGAAATATTTTTAGCAATAACAATAAAAGACCTCAAGAATATAACACTTTTTTGATATTGTTGACTATTTAGGTTTAAGTTAATTCATATTAAATTTATCGGGTAGAGCATTTTAACTGAAGAATTGATTGATTACGCAAATAATTTTTTTCTGTGTAGGGATCGTCAAATGAATTTATTGTCATAAACTAAAAATACGGTTTCAATGGGTTTTACAGTTGACATTTTCAGATGCACTGCTACCTCCGGCGGTTTTATTTCACTGACCATAGAATTCTACCATGTCCATGATGGCAAAGACGGTGCCTTGGATCAGAATGATGACTCCGAATATAATCATGATTATGTCCTTGACGAGCTTCCACTTAAACCTTCCATAGTTGAACTCCTCCGGGTAGTACAAACAGATCTCAAGAAGTGCCGGAAAGACAAGATTCAGCAGCGATATGGTAAAGGCCCCAGTCAGCGCTAGAAGGGGACCCAAACCCGGAAAGGCGATTGCATTGAGGGTGGCGACCAGCACAAAGCTCATCCTAAGTAGGATCTCTTTCATCCTGGCCCGCTTCAGGTTCCCACTTTTGTTCCAGTAGTGGGTCATGATGATATCGATCACAACGAATCCGCACAGCGGGAATGACAGGAAGACGTCAAAGGCAAAAACTATTTGAGCTGAATGGCCTAACCTAAGGTTCAGTGGTTAGTATCTGGAACTAGTATTCATGGAGTCCTGCATTCTTTTTAATGCATAAGTATATTAAAGAATCAAATTCATTTTATTTATGATTTATAGATCTTACCTCATAAAGAAATTTAAAATAATAAATTGGTATAAAGTTCGAATAGTAATTATGCAGGACTCAAAGGATACTTATAAACGGTGCAGCGGCTGCATGTAAAGTACCTCTTTTGGCAAAAGCCTTTATGCAAGAATGACTGCCGCTTCACCGTCTACTGAATAAAACTCACGCTTCTCTCGGGAGGTTGAGTGTTATGGATGCTTTCAATTCACTTCCATAGCGCCAATAACCAAATATTGCAAATGCTATGTAAGAGATAACGACTACTAGGGCAGCTAAATCCAGTACGCCAAACCAACCGATGAACTTTTGCGGTGTAGCCATCTTAGACTCGATGGCCAGCATCTGGATGGAAGTGATCCGTTTGGAATAGTTAAACCTACTATAAATAGACCATATCATATAGAACTTACCACGCCCACCGAAGATATAGAGAAGAGGATGATTCCGAAGAATAGGGGAAGCTTTAAGGAATCGCCCAAAAATAGCTGATCTGTAGAAAACGGCGGTAGATCCTCAAATAAGTAGTAAAAAATCATCGCGAAGCCAATATAGAGCAAAACATTGGCCAATAAGTTTATGGGAATCAGAAACTTCAGGTGGATAATGCTGAAAAAGGGTATGCTTAGCAGTCCAGTAAAGGCAATATAATACCGTATGTCGGCCACACCCTCGTAGTCATCCATCACAGTCTTAATGTTGCTGGCGACAAACACCAGATACACCACACATATTCCGTAATGCGAAAAACACAGCACCACGTCCGCCAAGTAACCCGCGACCTTGGAAAAGTACCTCAAGCATTTGGGCCCCTGGGAAAAGGAGTAAACCATGGCTTCCGGATAGGTGGCATAGCCGATCTGCATTCGACGGGAGCACTCCACCATGCAAATCACCTACAACGCAACTCTGATTAGAGGTCTAAATGAAGGACAGCCAGTCATTACTATCAGTTGGATTCCATGGATAAGCAGAAAGGCCGTGACCAACAGGAGAAAAATGCCAAGAAGCGTTCCGGAAAAGCTAAATGCCAAGGGAATGGCCAGAACTCCAGTTCCAATGACGCATGTTATCAGGGAGGTAAAAGCTCCAAAATTTCTAAGAATTAAATATATATATTAAATATACTCGTGCGTTGGATCATATGGAGTCTTACGAGATAGGTTTGTCCACACTGCGGTACAGGTAGGGATCATATATACTGCAAGGGGAAAATTCAGTCTTTAGGCCTTATAGCACCTGCACTTCCTTACCTGTCCGTCATTCCCAGTGAGAATGATACCGTTAATTTATATAAAGGACCTTGATGACCATTTAAAAGTGTATACAGTTTTTAAAAAATACTTGGGATCATTCCCAAGTCGGTGTCGATCGAGTGAGGAAAATGTGACACTAAAATAAAAGTACAATTCTATGCAACCAATGTAGTTAAAGGTTTGCCGGTTTTTATATTATTATAATTTCTTATTAAATTTGTTTAGTTCTGTTAAAAGCCAATTCCTAGAAACTGCCAAAGAAATCTTTAGTAAGCAATGGTATAATTTGAGGTAGGATGTCCGATAGAATCAATAGAAAATTCGTCTTTCCTTTTTTGAAAACCTATTATTATTTATTGATAATACTATGATTAATTATCTTCCTTTACCCTGTTTTTTTTTTACAGCAATCCTAAAACCATAATTAGTTGGGATTATAATATATAAACTAATATTTGATGTTATTTATCTAGTTAGTTGTGTTTTTGTAATCAAGTAAAAGCTAGCATCCCTCCATTCTTTTACCATAGCTATGATGAATAATCAAGTATAGTGCTTTCTATTTATAAAGGCCGTGAGTTCTGGCTGACAAACGATTGCCTTCTGGCTCCGCTGCCTTTTGGCCCCCGGGTAACTCATCTTTATCCGCGACACCCACGCTACGAGGTAGACAAACATCCGCGAGACTTAATCCCAGACTTGTGAAGTTGATGCGACTGATGATGCTGCGGGCTGACCTTAATCACAAATTTGCATGTTGCAGCTGCAGCGGCAACAACAGCAGGTGCAGTTGCCTGGAGTTGCTTTGGAGTTGCTCCACCCGCCCCCTCCCCCTCCACCGTCTACCAGGTACACCCACATACGACCTTAGCAAAACCAGGGGGGTTTTGGGGGAGTGGCAGCTCATTGACTTCCATTGATGGCTGGGCAATAAATTGCTGTCGCCGTTGCCGTTGCATATTTTCTAAGGTCGCCTGAGCGGAAAACCCGTTGTGGCAGGCTGGGAAACGAGCAACACCCGCAATTCCGATTCATTTCGATTGGTCTTTTTTTTTATATTTTTTTTTTGTTAAACCTGGCTTTGTTTTTCTCCCGCGCCAGTGAATTGCAGCTGCAATTGCTGCTACGGCTGCTGCTGCAACTGCGACTGCAGCTTGATTTATGCGACAAGAACGGCCGCGAAGGCCGTTGCACATATGGCAAAAATTGTCAACACACAGCGGCCCATAAAAGCAGCGGCGACGAGAGATACGAACACGATACGCGGCCACCGGACAGATACGGATTCGCGACTGGGAGGGCACTGGGGAAAATGGCCAGCCAGAGACTAAACTATGTTTTGGGAAAATGTGGAGCAAAACTATAAAGTAGAAGACCAAAATTCAATTTAGGAGGAGCCTGTTTCCGTTTTACTGAAATCTATTTTTAATACGTTAACTAACTTCTCGAAATACAAGGTTTTTGGGCAATTGAAGCTGTACTTTTGCATGACCGGCATATATTTATAGGGAGTACGAATAGATTTTCATTTACTAAAGCAACGTATAATATAAAAAAGTTTCAAAGCCACTTACTTCTCAAAATACAAGGTCTTTGGGCAATTAAAGTTATATTAATGTTTAAAATGCATACTTTGTCAAAACTATTATTTTTGAAAGGCAACCTTTTGTATCCTGGACACTTAATTTTTTCAAATACTCTTTAGGCTTTTAAATTAAATTAATTATTTCGCTGTTATATTTAAATATATTTCTTTAAGCATTTAAATTAAATTACTTATTCCACTGTAAATAGCGCATACATTACCTCTAAGTTAATGTTTCTCGCTGTGTATGTCCCGTAGCAATCAACACATACTGATCGTATGCAAGTGGTAAGTGGTCAGCACAATCTGCGACTGAGGCTGTCTATTAATTAAGCGGCCACAGCAGCCACAAAAAATGAAATGCTTGGCCTGGCTTGGTTTTGCTGCCGTTTTGGTCGCTGCACGTTCACCCGGCTACAAATTGCTCTTGCCACTTTAGTGCGCCAATCGCTCGATGGATCGTTCGACCAATATGCTTATCGTGGTGGCATAATCACTGCCCACCGTCTCCAGTTCCCAGTTTCCAGTTCCCTGTTAGCTGTTTCATTGCCCAAGGACTAGAAGCACCGAGGACAATGTTTAGAAAAATGGTCTGCAATGACATTCCTGCTTCATCCGCTTAAGTCTTCTCATAATTGTGCGTCCAGATTTCCACGGAAAATCTTTGCAAGGAATCTGTAAAAAGTTGACCATGTTTATGATGAACGTTGCATAATATACTTTAGTTTAATTTTTTGTATGCATGCTTTGACTGACTTTTCCTGCGAATTACTTTTAATGTTCATTTTCTTTTCGTAAACTATTTCTTAATTAGATTATTATTGGAATGTCTCTCTGAATATCTTCATTAGTCAATTTATCAGTAAGATCTACAGCTTTTCATAAGAATTTTCATATTAATTTACTGTTTTATTTTGAATAGTATCCTGGTTGAGAACATATTGAAGCCAAATGAAAGTTTATAAACATTTAATAAACTTATTGCTGATTCAAGTCATGGGTTTATGTACTATTTGTTAGTTTATTCACGGATTGGTTTTATATGAAGTAAACATTAACAGAAATATAAAATAACTTTAGACCTTGAGTCTAATAAAGGTGTATCGGATATTTAATCATTACTGCACTTAATACCAAAACTTTTTTATATACCATTTTGTTGAAATAAACGGCTTTGAAGTATTTTTTTTTAAATTTTTTTACGAAACAATGAACTCTTATTCCTTTAAATCTATTGCATTAACCGATCTTCGTAACCTTTTAAGCCATCTCTCTCTTCTGACCCCCAAGTTTCTACTCCTCTGGCCGGTTTCCGTCTATTTTTACAACCGTTGCCAAAGCAATTTAGTTCGCCTCTCAACGAGATTTTGGCTTTTGTGGCACCCTTCACTCTGCGCCTGTCTAACATTTAAACATTCAATTAACCATCTCATGACGAATCGATGCGTCGCAAGGCATTAACCAAGCGGCCCAGCGAACTTTAAACGAAAATGCAAATTTTCCATTAACACCTCACTGCCGGACTGAAGATGGTGGGGGTTTTTCAAGGCGGCTCAGGTGGGCTTCTGGTCGGCAGTCTCACCTTCGTTTGGCGAAGGACGCTTAATTACCGGGCTTGGGAGCTGTTAATGACTGCCGCTGGCCAGTCTTGAGCTTGGCTTGCTGTTTGGCCAGTCGTCGTCTTCTGGCGGAGAGCAGCTTCCGTTCCCAGGCTCTGCACACCCAGTTGGGGGCCCCGAGGCCCCAAAGCCTCGGGTCTCCTGTCCCCGCGCATGTCCTCTCCTCCTGCTTCTTGCAACGCCACGGGGCAGACTTCCGGCATAAAAATGTGTGTCATAAAAGAGCTCAGGCTGTCGAGGTGAGAGGGGTTTTCAGGGATACTTTCTGGGGTGTCGGCACCTAGAGACTAAAGCAAGTACAAGATAAAGTGGGTATTCTCTTACCCAGTACGAGGGTATATTGGATTGAGTCAGGATAGGTTTATATTATTGCATTGAAAAATAGCGTGCAGTATTTTTACTTTAAACATATTGGTTGAAACTATCGGATTCCATAATTCTGACATCTCATTATTCATTCATATTCGTACCCTTGCTTATACTTAGTATACATTATTTAACTAACAGTTATCTTACATTTAAATAATAGTTAGATTCATACACTTTCTTACATTCTTACATCTGTGTATATATAACATAAAATAAAAATAATAATTCTGGTAAAATTAAATTAATATTTTATGATAGTTTAACACAACAAGTTCTTATAGGATTTTTGTAAGCTATTTTGGATAAGTCAGTAAACATTTATAAAATTAGGAATAATATTAACTAAGGGGTAACATTTTAGTTCGCATGCAACATCTTAAAGGTTCTAGGTCCCTCAATAATGTCAGATTACTAAAGGCTCGACTTAAGCTCTTTCCTAACACTTAAGTTCGCCTGTCTAACCCTCGGTGTCTGACATCTGCCATGGCGATATATATATTTATTTTTATATAGCTTCGCGCTGAGCTCAAGGTGCTCACCCGCTGACAATAGGTGGCGCTTTAGAGCATTTAATAGTCCATCCAACCTCAAGGCATAAAACTTTCTTTCGCATTTCCTTTCCCGTTGCTCTAAGTGCGATTCTATAATCACCCGATGGTCAGGTGCAGGTGCCTCTGGCTGGAACTCCTCCCCCTTCCCCCTCCCCCTATTCAGCACTTCTTTTAACCACGTCGCCCCCAACTCTTTTTTTTTTACTTCAGCACGCACGCAATCAAGCGGCAAATCAACAATTTTCCATAGCAAAACAGGCAACGGTTTTTATATTCAGTTTTGTGCGGGTGATTGACGCTTGTTGCATGCAACGGTTGCTGCAGCAAAAGCAGCAACATCAGGCAGTCGATATTTAAGTGCTTTAAACCGCAAAGTTAGTTGGTCAAGTGAGGGGGGCGTAATGGGTGAAAGGGGAGCGAAAAGGCGAAAGGAGGGCCACAGTGCCTGCTCGGGCGCCACAAAAGCAGGTGAAATGTTTGCCAGATATCAACGGCTTTCGGCTTTCGGCTTTGGCCTTTCTAACACCTCTTTACCTATCCCCAATCTCCCGATGGCCCCTCTTCCCTTCAATCCACATGCGTGTGTCAACATGCGTGCAACAAGTTCCCACTCTTCCAGAGCCCCAAGCTCCTCCATCGGCTCTTCCGAACTCCTCCTGGTTTTTGGGGCGCGGGTGCGCTACACTTGAAATTTATTACAACTCGATTGCTTGTATTTACCACATTTTTCTGCGCCCGATATCGATCAGGCTGGTGCACTGACAGAAAATAGTGAATTAACAAGATTCACGACATATTAATGTTTTTAACAATTAACTATCTAGCATATCAAATCTTTAGAATGGTAACAAATTTTACCAAAAACATGTGTTTTCCTTAAAAGTATTTAGTTAAAATTATATGCATGTAAAAACAACACTTTTATACTCTTATTACATAATATATTTACCAACAAAAACCACCTGTAATTTTTAAGTATTATAGGTAAAGTCTTAACACAAAAAAATATTATAATTCTAAAGAATTTAAACACTAGAAAGCAACCTCAATCAATTAAATGTTTTTATATGGAAATTACTTTTAATTACTTTTAAGTACTTAAACTTGTAGCTATAACTTTTATAGGGTAAAAATACCTAATTTAATTTTTATTTTTACTTACAGTGGTGTTTAAGACCGTTGCGTGGCCATCGTGTCATCGCCCACAACAAGGCAGCGCCATCGCCATCTCCATCTGCAATTCCTTCGCTGCGAGCGTGGCCCCATGTAAATTAGCATATCGTGCGCGTAATCTGGCCAACAGGAGGCACCGACTCCGACTCTACCTGCGTTGGACTCCATATCCATACCACATATCCATATCCCATATCCATGTCCTGCTGTTGCATTTGCCTTTGCCTTTGCTGTTTTTCGGCATGCGAAGGCGTCGTCACGCAATGTGCGAGTACTTTTCTTGACCACTGTGTGGGCAGCTGCTCCTCCTTACCATTTTCGTGCCCCTTCCATCCTCTTGTTGCACTTTAGCTTAATGACATTTTATCTGGTGCTACGGCTGCTGCAAAAAAAAAAAAAAAACAAAAAAATAAAAGAAATCGCGCATACGCAGCGTTGGTTATGCAACATAAAACCTGCCAGAGATTTCTTTTTTATGCAATTGGCAACGGAAATTGTGGCCATTGCTTTTTATGCCATTTTAATATGCAAAAGTTTTCGGCGAGTCACTAAAACTCAACTCCTGGGAGAGGCAAACTCCTCCAAAAATTCATAGTTGTCTATGCATAATGGCTGCCAAAAACTTTCTGTCCAATGGTCAATGCAAAAGGCTTAACGGTGGTCACACCAAGAAAGTGGATTTAATTCCGTTTTTATTGAGTTCAGGAAATCCAATTAGCAGGCGAACTTAAAGGATTTTTCACCAAAAACATCCTTTAGGTTTTTTTTGAGGTTTACCAACAGGAAAGGAAGTAAAGAGCAAGTTTCAGGTCCTGCGACACGTTGAAGCCGCATTGTTAACTCTTGACTTGCCTTAAACTTTCTGACCCAAGTTTCGAGTCCTTTCCGTGTCTCTTGTCTGCCCTTCTCCATCCTTCACCATCGCCGTCTCCTGGCGGGTGTTTCGCATAAAAAATGTATGCGAAATCCCTGCACTGCAGCTGCAGCATTACGTGGTTAGCGAATTTATTATGCAGCAGTCGCCACCGCCTCGTGTGTGCTTTTATATTCCTCGAAAAGTTTCAGGAACTGCGGGAGGATAGTGTGCCAGGACAGCCTTTATCAACTAATTGCCTTTTAACAAACAAATCGTGCAGGAAATCATATTGAACCGAGGGCCATTCATTAGAGAGGGTGCCAACAGATGCACTCGATGGCAGGATGGAAGTTCTAAATGATGGGGCGAATTGTCTACTGACAGTAGGGGAAAGTAATAAGATGGGGGCTTATTTGTGTATCATATACCTTTATATTTAAAACATTATTATTACATCGGTATTTATACTCCTGTTTCTCTTAAAGACAAATAACCAAACAATAACCTCTTAAAAAAATTAATAATAACTACTATAAGGCCGAATAATTACAATAATAAAATAGTTATTGTCATTGATATTGAAATGTAAAAAAAATATCTATACTTCAATAATTGCAATTCTTAATAACTTTGGAGCATTCGTTTAACCTTGCACTTTTTCTGTGAAAAATAGAATTGATTTATACTGATAACAGACTTTTTATAATGTAGTACTTAGAAATATTATTTGGAAACAGTGTTAGGATTATTTTAAAACCATAATAGTGAGGTTAACTTACATCTTTAACAACCAGATGTATGGATTACTTAATAGTCTTATTACCCTATAAAAACACAATATCCCCAGAATTCTCAAACTACGTGGTACCAAAATCCTAATCCACTGAGAAACCTTTTCTAGCTCGGCAGTTGCTTAAGAATTCTATTTCTTAAACGTGCCCTGCAATCCTTGCGGCAGGCCAAGGCTCCTCGGGGTCCTTCCATTGGGGCAGGCAGACAGTCAGCAGCCGCCGTCCATATATATTTATATATACATGTATACTCGGATGGGAATAAGGATATTCCAGTTCTCGGGCTGTGAGAATTTAAGTGTTTTGTACGTGCGCCAACAGCAATTGGCAAATTCAAAGGCGTGTTAGCATGCCATCAGCAGTAGACTTCAGTTGCCAGCGAATCCTGTGGAGAAAAAAAGGGGGGCGGGGATCTTGGATAAACTCGCCCAAGGATTCCCACACACACACAAACACACACACACACATGTGAAAACCCAGGAGGGTGTTTGCGGGCGAATTATCCTTTCAATTTGACTTGGCATATGTGTGTGGTGGCTCAGTCCGCTCTTTCTTTCTCTGGGAAAATCGCATTTTAAATTTGAAATGCCTTGAGATTTCTTTTCTTGCTGGAGTTTTCTCTTTCTCCAGTTTTTCTCGCTGCCCTTGTTGCCAAGTTGGCTTGTCCTTTTTGCCATATTGACGTATGTTGCAAGTTCCGTATTTTTTCGGATTTTACTCTTCCTCAGGGAGGATTAAAAGAACATAAATAATACTTTATTTCTGTTAAAGAAAAATTAAAAGTTTCTCAAATTTAAGATATTATCATTAAAAATCTGTAGGAATGTGTGAATATGGATGACAAAAATTTTAATAATGTTTCTAAGTCAATTGATATTTCTCGTTCTTGTGCAGCTATGTTTTTCTGAAACCAATTAATTTAATTTATTTTTTAATGGCTTTACTAATTATAGTAAATCATTTGTGATTAAACATTTCTTATTAATATTTTTATAGTACTGCAGAGCATTAAATAATCGTCTCAATTTTCCTTCAAGAATTCCCCAACTTCCCTTTCAGCAGTCAGTGGGCAAATATCGAAATTGATTTATATTGAAAAGGGTTCAGACTTTGTCGGGCCACTTCCTGAGGTCGAACACACAGAGCGGAAGTCAAATCAATTGCCGGCTTTGGGGATCCCATTTTTGCCCGGCGAAGGAACAGTCACGTTCCGCCATCGGCAGCCACATCCTCATCCAGTCGATGGCCACATGGATAATGCTGCCGCAATTTGTGGGAAACGAGTTTGCAACATTTAATGATGATTTCATGTAGGTGCCGCCAATAAACCCAATGCTAAATATTCCATTATTAATGTCGTCGCCCTGCTCATTCGATTCCATAATTAGTTGGCTAGGCAACAGGTTGTTCGGGCAGGTTGACACATCCACCGCAGTCTGTTGGCCATTCGTTTGGTCTGTTGGTCTCTTGGTCTGTTGGCCAGTTAGTCATTTTCCAACTCGGACGATTGGCTAAACGCTTTATGGCACAAAGTACCGTTGACAAAGCGCGATTCCGAATGCGCCCTGCAGGCCAAAACGTTGCCAACTTTATGCAAAATGCAAATGCATTTCGGCTCCGCAACTCCGCAACTCCGAACTCCTCTCACATCTGATGGATGGCAAATGGACGGCAACGCATCTGAAGATTGGATGGGCTAGTCGGCGGAGGGGAGGTGCCACATGGCGGTGGGAAGTCTGGGGAATTGCATTGGGCTGGGCCTCCCAGAGTCACTGAACTGCGATTAGTCATGGCGATTTGCCTGTTTGCAAAGCTGGGGAATTCTGTGACCAAACTGCGATCGGTTATGACAGTCTACAATATGGTAATGACTTTGAATTTTCTGATCAGTTATTAAATTTTGTAGTAACATTTTGAACTTGTAGATACATTCTCTTAACTTAATTCTCCAACTTAGATGTAATGTGTTAACATAATTGAGCCTGTTTTATTTTATAGAATTTTTTAGATATCTGTTGTTGAAATGGTATTAATTTTTTATTTTATTCTTTATTTAATTTATTATATAAAATATATTAGTTTTTATTTTAAAATTATAATATAAAATTAAGCTAATGGTTTTCATAATGATATATCATTAATTTTTATTGTACATACTTTTTTAAGCATTTCTCGCAAATTGTACTCTTAAGATTGGTCTTAGAAGTTGCAAAATCATTTATATTTCTTTAAGAATTTCAATTAATTTTCCGCCACCATTTCCTTAAAGACTTCTGTCGATTCCATAATTTCACCATCACTGTGATTATACCCGTTACTCGTAGAGTAAAAGGGTATATTGTATTCGTGCAAAAGTATGTAACAGGTAGAAGGAAGCGTTTCCGACCCTATAAAGTATATATATTCTTGTTCAGGATCACTAGACGAGTCGATCTAGCCATGTCCGTCTGTCCGTCTGTCCGTCTGTCCGTCTGTCCGTCTGTCCGTCTGTCTGTCCGTATGAACGCTGAGATCTCGGAAACTATAAAAGCTAGAAGATTGGCATTTTGCATGCAGATTTTAGGAGTTCCTACGCAGCGCAAGTTTGTTTCAAACAGGTGCCACGCCCCCTTTAACGCCCACAATCGCTTATATACGATTTTATTTAAATATAAATTTAAATATTTCGGAAAAGTAAAAATGCAGTTTTATTGTGTTTATCAATACCTATCGAAATGTAGAAGAAATTTTTCAAATCGGACCATTCGTTTAAAAGTTATGCGTGATCAAAGTTTCTATCTTTATCTCCCTCGCACTCCTTTTACCTGAGTAACGGGTATCTGATAGTCGGGGCACCCGACTATAGCGTTCTCTCTTGTTTTACTAATTGAATGCTTGCCTGGCTCGGCGGTAGCCCTACTTTCAATGCCCATTGCAAATTGATACCTGCCGGACGTTAATGGACACTCTACGCTGGCCGAGAAATGGCTGTTCATAATTCATAGGTGGTTGGGTGGTTCGTACAGTGGGGTGGTTGGGTGGCTAACGCTCCAGTGCAATTATGCAGGGAAAAAAACAGAAATAAAACAGAAAAAAATAGGAGAGAGCGAAGCAAACACACTCATAGCAAAATTAACCCTAAAAACAAGAAATTCGCCTTATTTTTGTCTTCAAAGGCATCGCACCTTAAATTTTAGGGTAAAATTTTCTAAAATTAAGGGCGTTCCTTTCTAAAATCTAAGGCAAAGGGCCCTAAAAACAAGAAAAAGTTTTCTAAAAAATAGAAAAATATTTCTTAAAATTAGGGCATCTAACCATAAATTTTAGGGTATTTTTTCTAAAAATTAGAAAAAAAGCTTCTACATTCATCATGAGGTAATTTTTCATTCGGGATTTATGTATGTAGGTGTATACATATGTACGTATATGATTTAAGCACTTCGCTTTTCATTTAGAAAAGTCACAAAGTTTGTATTAGTATTGCGCACTAATGAATTGCCAATATCGATTTTCAACTATAATTCTGTGGGGAAAGAGAGAGAGAATTAGTACAATTATGATTTATTTCAGTTCTTACAAGTAAAATCCGATAAGTTTCTTATCCGAAAAAACTTATAATTTTATTCGTCCGCCGGTGGGATTCGAACCCAGGTCTCCCGCGCGTGAGCTCGAAGACATTGAATGGAGCCACGGTCGCGCACGAAGAACGCACGGCAAACCAAAGACTATATGATGGGGCGTTTGCGAAGAATATTAGTTTTAAAAAGTTTTTAGAACTCGTTAAGTCGCAACGGTGAAAGTCGAAATATTTAAAATAAATTTTCTAAGATGATATTTCATATATCAAAAAATATTTAAATTACTTTTCAATAAAGGGTAAAACCTTTAGTCGTTTTAAGCATTACTTCTCATCTGTGTTTATACACAAGTAAAAAAAAAGAAAAAAAGAAAGATGTCGGCAGCTGAAATTGAACTTGCGGTGCTTAGATTTCTGGTCAGACATTCTAACCCCTAGGCTACTCGGACAGGGTTAGAACAATTTTATGGTCATTTTAGAAAATAATTCCTATGTTATAGAAAATATTTCTATATTTTGGGATTCATTTTTATTTTTTAGAAAATATTTCTATATTTAAGAAAATATTTCTATATTTAAGAAAGCGTTTCTATTTTTTAGGGTTATCGAATTTTTAGGGTTAATTTGAGAAAATTTTTCTATATTTTAAGGTAAATCATTTTTTAGGGCAGAGTTTCTAATTTTAAGAAAAAAATTTCGAAAAACAAGTGCTATTTTTACTAAAATATAGAAATTCTTTCTTGGATTTAAGGCGAGTTTAGTTTATGGCGACAATTTCTACATTTGAGAAACACTTTCTTGATTCAAGAAAAGTTTTCTTGTTTTGAGAAAAAAATTCCTTGAAAATAGAAATCTTTTCTTGGATTTAGAAAAAATAAAGTTTTAAGGCGAATTTCTAAAATTTAGGGTTAATTTTGCTATGAGTGCACCTTCAACAGCGCCGCCATAAAAGGCGAGACCCGAGTCGAGTGGGCATATTATTTTATTTTAATTGAAACATTTATAGCTCCGCGGGTATTTAGAGGTGGGGCAGAGACGAGGCCAAGTGCGAAAAAGAGAGACAATCGATTGAAGTGCCGATGTCGATGCCATTGATTTGCATCTGAAGGGAAGTACGGGGAGTTATCTGGTGAAGCCAAGAGAATTCTCCATGTTCCTCCGCTTGTCGCATGTCACATTGACAGACGCTCCTCCTCCGGCTTCCTCCTTTTTTTCTCCTCCGCCTCGAAGATTGACAAACTACAACGCAGACGCGTCTGCATGTTTGTTTAATTTTTTACTTAATTAAATTTGAATTTGTAATTTGCGCTCAACTATTTGGTGAACGAAAAACAAAAAAAAAAAAGCGCGCACCAAATCTGCAGGCCACATGAGCAAAGTTGCTCGCTGTGGTTGCTGCTCTTCATGTTAGCATTGAAAATGATGTACAAGTTGTTGGCTGCGTTGGTGTGGCAAAGGAGGCCTGAAAAAAGTCAATGGAGACAGGGGTTAAGGGAGTAGGGGGTTAAGGGGTGGGCAAAGGACAGAAGAGCAGTTGTCTGCCCCGTCTGAACATTGCACTTTCAGTGGAGCAATGGAGCGAAAAAACCACGATCGCTGAATAAAAAGTTTTCTTACCAACAAAATACCCTTTGATTTAGGTAAAAATAACTACAATATATTTTTTAATGTGAAAATCGTTTTACAAATATTTCTATATTAATACTAATTTTGTCCTCATTTTTGCTAAATAAGATTTTTTGTCAGCTTTCTACACTGTATTCAAAAAAGTCAACCTTAATCACTAAATAACGTTTTTAATCATGCAATAATGTTTTGAGAATCTTTCTTAATTAATTAAGCCTTTAAAGATATTTTTTTAAAATTTATTTTATCCAATTAATCCACATGGTAATATACCCCTTATTACTAGTATTACCTCCTATATCCAAACGAGACAAGAGCCAGGGAAACACTCCCACCCAGAGTTGCTTGCACTTGGCAGAGCAGAAGATTTATCACATTGTTCCACAGATTGTCTGCAGATCTTTATATATACACGATATGTATATATATATATGTACATACGTGGGACATGCACCCGCACCAACCACAAGCAGGGAAAATCGCCAAGGAGAGATATTCAGCCCCGGGACATGTGTGAAAAGTGGCATCCCAGAGGAACGTCAGTCTGTTGAACTTCAGAGACGAATTTCACAGGGAAAACTATTCGAAGAAACTGAATCTGCGTCTGCAATTTGCAATGTAATGAGCTTGATATGCATTCTCCAAAAAAATATCGCCCTAAACAGATGTAAGGGGTTTTGCAGAAGAGGGAGGATCTGCAGTCGGAGACAAGTGTCATCCTCCCATCCGTTGGTCCCTAGTCCAGAAAAGAAAAGTGCTTACACTGGGATAAAAAGCCATCCTAAGTGGTCAGCAATGCAATAGTCTTAGCTTCAATAAACAGAATCGTTGTTCCCCAGCTTTTAATGATGATTTTGTTAATCCATACAAATTAAAAGCCAATATTATTTTGAATAACATTCATCTTCTTTTTAAAGTTGCATGTTTAAAAATATATAATGTATTTGTATGATGATTTTTTGGATTTTATTGATTTATTAAAATTTTTTGATTGCGCTATTACATAATAAATTGGGTGAACTTACATAAGTTTTCAATTAAAATAATATAAAACATAAGTTGATAGTGAGAAAATTAGTACTGATTTATCAAGATGTTATCCCTATTTTGTCTCAGTGCATCCATGTGGGGGAGTCTGCTGGGGAATAAAGAGAATCCGGAGTCGTTGACTGACTTTGCCTTGTTGCATGTCAAATTGCATTAGATTGGGACAGTTCTGGGAAATATTCCCTCCTCCTTCTCACTAAAAATAGCCGGTGGAGAAATCATTTAGAGGCTGACTGTGACGAATTTTATGTTTCAATCAGGGAACAACAGAACGGAGTTGCGTAGCTCAGTCTTTCACTCCCTCGGTGGTCCAATCAAATATTTTAATAGGCCTGCCTCGCCAATCGAATCAATTCGGATTGTGTCGGATCAGAGTGGATCAGTCGCTGGCTGATGGCTTTCCCAGAATTAAAATTAATAATCGAAACCATTTGATTTCAATAATTCGAAAGTCTGCCTCTGCTTCGCTCGGTGGTCGCTCACCCACTGAGTCTTAAACCACCGAACCACTGGCCCACCAATCCCAGTTAATTACTTTTCACTGCACTTGACTTTGGTCACACGCTCAATTTGCCCCTCGGAAGCCGCTGCCCGTTGGCTTTTCTCACCAGGGAAATCTCCGTGCCGCCGTCCCTCGCCCCTTGCCCTTTCTCCATTTCTCTCCGCAAGGCGGGAAACACGCAGCGATAAACCCGACTGGAGAAGTGAAAAGAGAGGGAGCAGAACTAAAAAGAGTTGAGAGCCCCGCCGCATGTTAATTTTCCGCATGCTAAACTTTTAGCACAGTAGCGCCTAGTGGTGGACATTCTCTAAATAATCTTCAAGAGATATTGTCTTAAAACTTATTACAGTTTTCAAGTATTTCAACGTTTTTTTCAAGAGAAGTTCCAATAAAGTTTTCAAATTTAAGCTACCTACATTTACTTCAGGTTAAATTTTAAATAATGTAACCTACCTTTTTGAAAACATAAGCTTAGTTATTATTTAACCGATAGTTAACATTTTTCAGCTTGCCTTACACATTGGTTTTAAAGGCTTATTGCTTTTAGTAAGACAAATACCATTACATAAAATCGTAATATTATATGAAATTACTTTAAGCATCAGTTTACAATTAAATTATAATACAAGTTACAGTCCATCTTCAAGTTAACGTACAATTTAGGTATACTTTTAGCGACAAGTATAAAAGTATATCTTCTCTTACCAATTTAATTTGGAAAATTCATTGTTCATATGACACATACCCTAACCCAATATAATAATAACAGATAATAGTGCTCATCTATAAGCTAACTCACGATATCATCTCCAGTTAAGCAAAGCCTCCGAAGTATCGTAGGCATCGCGGGTGCTGGGCTGTGAGATGTGGGATCTGGCATCTGAAATCTGGCATCTGGGTGTGGGCACTGGCAACTCCAGTTGCTGGACTCCACCAGCTCCACTGGCAGCTCCATCTCGGACATGCCTAAATCGCCGCTAAATTGTTATCTACGAGTGCAGCGTGTGCGCTGGCATTTCGGTT
This sequence comes from Drosophila fuyamai, assembly GCA_018153365.1. NCBI lineage: Eukaryota > Metazoa > Arthropoda > Insecta > Diptera > Drosophilidae > Drosophila > Drosophila fuyamai. The sequence continues at coordinate 11,131,123 of JAECXW010000155.1, forward strand.
TGCCATTTGGCCATTTGGCCAGTTAACCATTTTACCATTCTACCATTTTGCCGGGCAAACGCAGCCGCTTTGGCATCTCTTCGTTGGTAATTAAAAACACATTCAATGTGCGGAAAATCACAGGCGGCGGACTCCGCTCGGCCAATTTCCATTTGCCAACCCCAGAGGCCGCCGCGGATGAGGCCATTAACTCTTGTTTGTTGCAGCGCCAATTTGACACATAATTCCATAACTCCATGCTCCATGGACCAGACCAGTACCTCCTCCTTCGCATCCCCCCGATCCCCCCCTGCCCCTTGTCGAAGCTGATGCATTTATTTGCTTTTTGGCAGTGCAAACAATTTCGATTTATCGTCAGAACTCACGCGGAGCATGCGTAGCCTTTAACTGCGACTAGAACTCGGACATTGGCTCTTTTGGCCATGGTTAAAGCTGGAAAAAAAAGGAAAAATATATAGATTTTGGGATGTGGATGGGGAGACCTTATAGAGCGCCTGTGTGGCCCGTTGCATTCGGGGGAATATTGTGTGGGTCGTGCGGTTTTTGATCGTAATTGCATTTCATTACATGACTGGTTGCCTCAAGGTCGTGTCGGGCCAAACTGCACATACTTACCCTACACCCAGAAAAAATGTATACAATATAAATTTAATGGATTACTTTAAGAATAAATCATATAAATCATAAAAATCATATATTATTGTATAAAATATATTTATTGATATTTATTCCTTAATTAATTCATTGATTTTATAGTTTTCATTACGTTGGATTTGTTGAGTAGACAATCTTATTCTATATCAGTCTGTTTGTATAGCTCATTGTCATTTTTTCTTGTCACAGTTAAGTATCTTGTATGTAAACTCCATTCACCTTGGGTCTTAGTGTAGCCATATTCCAATAGTATGCTTATATACCGGACCATTATCAATTGCATATTTGTTTTATTGACTTCATTGTCTTTGCCCCAGGCGAGTGGACATTTGACAGCTTGAAATCGAATGGCAATCAAATCGAACGACAATCGTTGACAACCGGCAACATAACGATGCATATTTCTTATTATTCTGCAGCCCGAAGACTTTGAATTTGGAGCGAGGTTCTCCTCGCTTTCTTCTACAAGAACGGGCCTTGCATGACTTGCTCTGGAATTTCTGCAGATATTTGAACTCCGTCTACTCTCTCTATTTTCTCCTATAATTACCATTAACATTTCCTCATTTTTATGGATGTCAGGGATACACACAAACTTTGGCTGACAGCTTTTCATGACATGGCAGACTGTCTACAGCCGAAATGAAGTGTTTTACGACATATTTAAATTTAACTACCATTATGCACATTATCCACTTAGCGCAAATTGCCGCCCCCTGATATATTAGGCAGCCCCAGAATAAAAAAATAACAATAAAAAATTAAAAACAAACCCGAAAAGAAGTCAAGTGGAGTGCACAGACTGGGCGAAAAAAAAGAGCAGAATATGTGACAGCTCGTAAATAAAAAATTAATTTCTCTGCTCGTTTTTTCGGGACTTTTCTTTTTTTTACAGACAGCACGCGATGATGACGCGACGGGCGAAAACTCCGCCTTCTCCCCAGACTTCCTCATTTGGGTCTGTAATTATGTGGAGTAGACGGAAAAAATTACCGAAAAATATTTGCAGCAAATGTTATTTTTCTTGTTGATATAATATAGAATGCATTGTTTGTCTAGAGTAGGGGATAAGCCAAATATTTGGCGATGGGAACTGCCAACGTCCAAAGCAATTTGCTTGGGACCACACGGCGTATGTGTAATCTATGCAAAAGTGAAGGGGGGAGTGAATCAGTGGGAATAGATATCGGGATGAGGGTGCGGGGAGGGATGGACACCTATTGCTAACTTCATTAGGCGCCAAATTAAGCGATAAAACTGTAAGAAATTCATTAAGCAAATTCTCATGACCAAACAAGGCAAACAACAAACGATAGACAGAAGCTGCTGAGCAGGGGAAAAAGTGGGGGAAAGTGGAGAGGAAGGAGCAGCAGATGAAGAAGCCAAAGAAGCAGCCACAGATTAGGCCCTCCAAATTGGGGAAAGGCCATGAAACCGATCCAAGCAATACACTAAATAAATATGCACATCAATATGAAAATGTACCATTGACCTTAAGAATATTAAATTGAAACATTAAATTTAATTAAGTTCATTTATTTATATCAGCTTTTTAAAAGTTACTAATTGTTAGAAAGATACAATTATATATATACCTACTTCGCCTACAATTGTAATAATTTTTTTTATACCTTTTGAAAGATAATAAAGTTATAAAAATGCTGTTATAAGTTTTCCTGTTAAGCTAAACTTGTTCGTTATCGACTTGAGTTTTTAACGCTAATAATTTATTTTCTAAGCATGTACGAAATCTATTCATTAAAATTTATACGTTCAACGTTTAGCGGAAATTAAATTTTATTTTAATATTTATTTTTCCAGTTTTTTCTCTCAGATTGCCCAGCTCCCCCATTTTTGTGGTTAGGGTATTGCAAAATGGAAAGGCATCAAGTCGAAAATTTGTTTTTGCCGAAAAAGAGTTGCGCAGGCGCAGATTCGGTTTGGCGAATGTTCAGTTCAGGCGGAAGAGGTAAGAGGTAGAGGTATAGAGGTATAGGTAGATGTGGTTTGGCTGGCGGCGTGTGAACGCCGTCTTGGGTTTTTGTATGTAAACTACACGCATGTACAGACGTACTTTCGATAGCAATCTCCGCTGAGCCGAGGCTGCGGATCGGGGCATTTGGCGGGGCTTTTGGCTGGCTTTCTGCTCTGCGGCCGAGAGTCGGCTCTTTCATGGCAGTTGCCATTAATTAATTGAGCGCAAGCGCGAGCCGCTCACTCGCGATCATCATTGGGTGGATGTGGATACACAGAGAGAAAGTGCGACTAGATTGGCATATTTTACGTATCAGAAAATCTCCTCACATACCTTATAATATTTAAAATATCGTAGCTGTCTGTTCAATAAATAAAAACATATTGTATTATATTCAAATATAATATTATTCATTATTATTAGGTGATTTGAAAACAATCTTTCTCTGTGTTTTCAAATAAACATGTCAGTCAAGATGGACTTATTTATTTATTTTATATTATTTGAATTACCCAATTCTTTTTAATATTGGGTGATTAGGATGACAGAGATTATGTTGTTTATGTAAAATGTCAGTTAACATTAACTTATGTAATTAATGTTATTTTTATATTTTTATTGCAAATATGATTATTTAATATTTTAGATGTGTGGCATTTTGACAGTACATTTGACAGTAAATACTTGTTTAAAAATATGTAAATATGGAATATATGTTTTTATGTTTTTTCCTGTGCAAATCTTATGGATGCTGCAGATGAGATGAGGCTTCTGTCAGGCCTTCCTTTTGTTTGCATTGCCAATTGCAATCTGGCCGACAGAATCTTGGCCAGGGGCGTTCTCCGTGAGCCGGGCGTCTCCCTCTCTAATGGTCGATATCCGAGCTAATCCATTTAATTATTATTTATATCAAGATTGCGCCGATGAGCTTGGTGAAATGGTCGACTACGACGACGCCGCCTTGTCTGTTCAGTTCTGGCGACCCAAGGGTGCCACTTCACTGCGCTCCAGAGGTCTCCGGACTCCAGCCTCGGGTCTCGGGTCTCAAAACTCGGATCTGGGATCTCGGTGAGCTGAAAAACCGCATTGAGAAATGCAATTAAAGTCATTTGCTGCGGCAATGGCGACATAAAATGCCTTCGCTGCGGCGTCGGCGTCGTCGTCGGCACTTTTTGCATGCCGCGCGGCCTTTTTTTATACCCGCGCAGCAGCAGAACGAACAGGATGCCGGCCAAGCAGCAAAAACGGGGCTTTTGAGGTGAAAGGACGACAAAGGAGTTACCCTGGAATGGGTCAGCGGTGTAACTCGGTTTTATAGAGAGTCCAAAGAAGTTTGGATGGCTTAAAACGAGACAGTATTGACTACGAAGTTTATTCGTTAATAAACTGCAAAATAAATCTAAGATTACACCATGCTTGAAAGTATATTTAATTTTCTCCGTTACATAAGTTATAACTTGCTTCTATTCTAATATTTTTAATACACAAAACTTCTATTTTAAAAGAAGTTTAGAGAACCTATGATATATTTTGAATTAAACATTTTATTTCTCGCACTATTTTTTACTTCTTCTTATTTCTCAATTGTTGTAAGTTATTACTACACTTTTATTTAAAACTGAATTCTAGTCAATAAGGGTTTTACATAAAAGTCGTATTATATGTCATTACTAACTAACATAAAAACTATTTTAAGAAATATTTAATTTCTTTAAGCAACATAAGCTTATTTGATCTTAACAACAGCCAATGTATTTCTGAACTCATTGATCTCCTAATGGACTCCACTTCTTTTTCTTCCATTTCCTCCAGTCGAGTATGACCCAACCAAATGAATGGGTATAGCGGCAGTGGGTAAAAAATGCGACGGCAATCGCCGCCCGGTCGGTGGCTGTTAAAAACCTCCTACTTTTCCTGCATTTCCGCTCATAATGATCATGATGATTGCATTGCGTGGCTGATGGGATTTGAATGTAGCTCCTCCCGCTCGCTTGCTCCCCTTTCTTTCTCTCCGTGTAATTTGCCAGCATCGTGGGAGCGAACTTTTTCCTTTTGAACCCCACTACGAACTCGAAATCTCTTGGCCTGGGTGACCAAGTACTCCGGGCAGCTGCACCTGTTACCCGGGCCAGAACGGTCCGAGCCAGTGGACCATAATTTAAGCCGCTGATGGCCAACCGTTGATAAGCGCGCGCTGAGACAACAGCTCGTAAACAGTAAACTTTTGTCTAATAAATTCAACTCTTGCACTTAGTAAATTTCCAAAGCTCGCATTATATATTTTTGAGCACTTCATCATCAAACGCTGGCTTGACTTGGCCTGGCTTTTTTATGCACAATTTACTTTGGCCAAAAGTCGCATAAATCTCGGCCCCAGAGACTCCGGAAAGCTGGAGCTGCAAGCCGAAGTTTTGTAGCTTTGGCTAGAGCCGAAGGTAAATGCTACCCACAATCCGCACACACACACAAAACACTTAAGTGCCATAAAAGAGATTTTTATTATGTCTTGTGGCAGCATCCAGAGCGGGATCCCAAAACGGGAGGCAATCTATTCCCCACTCCCTCGAAAACGATTCGCCGGGATACCCTGAAGGAGTAAACATTAGCTTAGTGAAGGTTTCCCCAAATAAACGGGCAAATAAACTTACTTCTTGAGTACCCAATAAAATGCTCTATAACGATTTTTGAATGGGGTTGAACTCTAAAACATCATTCTTACTATTTAATGACTACAACATGTTGAGTTGCATTAAATGAGTCAGAAAGAAAAGTTAAAAATAAAGTTTTCAAACTATATTAAAATAATTTATAACGTTTTCGGGAAAATTAGGTCAGTAAAATGCATTATAAGCACTAATAATAAAAAAACACTTTAATGGTTTGAAGGCCTGCTTGAACATGTGTTAAAAATTTACAAAGTGAAAGTGTGATTTTAGGAAAAGCAAGATAAATATAACTAAGGAACCTATATAAAGTAGACTTATTAATGGTCTGAAGAAAATAATTATAAAACTCCTGTTTAAATATAAATTTTTTTAAAAGTTCTGTTCAAAATGGTGCTTAAAGATTTTTTATTGCATATGCTCATTTTGTATAGTTAAGTATATATTATTAGTATCTAAATATTACTAAATCTAGAGTATTCGATCTTCTTTCTACTTTGCTAAGGATTTGGCTGCTGTCTCGATGATTGGCTTGGGCTCCGTCTGTCCCCGGTCGCTTACTTGTTGCTCATCCACCTACAGTCTGCACTCAGTGGTCTCATCTCCAAGCCGTTCCATCCCATCCAATCCCATCCCATCCATCTGGTGGCCCAGCCCCCTCGGCTCTAATCCCCTCAACATCTTCACTCCTCCGCCAATCTGTCTGCTGGCAGCTTATGCAAATTGCGGCATTGTGGGTGTCAGCTTGGGGCTCTCGCTCCCGAGTGATGTGGCTGATAGACTTGTTGGCATTGTTGACATTTCGTCAGCACTCCGAGTGGCTGAGTGAGTGGGTCTGCCCGGTCTGACTGGCACTTGGTACTTGCCACTTGGCACTCGGCACACTCGCCGCTTTTGGCATCGGAAATCGGAGCCCCCAATTGGTGGTCATCATCCTGGTCCTCTGCCACTTTAAGTTGTATGTCTTTCTGACCAGATTTGTGGTTTTCAGCCAGAGTAAGCGGATCACAGGAGACACTTCTTTGGCTTCAACCACAGCTTCTGGGTTGAAAAATGTTGCAGCTTTAAGCCAGGACTCTGTGTTCTGGTTTTCCAGCTTTGTATCTCAATCTCACAAACTCTGAATGGCCACAAAGTTTTATTTAAAGACTGCAAATACATACTGAATATTATTAAATATGTATAATTTAGGTTATTACTTAAAAAACATAAGAAAGTAAAACAAAAGAAGACAAACTAATTCGGTTGTTGTTTGTTGTTGAGGTTGATATTCTTTTTATTCCAGTCTTCTTTTCTTCAAAATGGTTTCATTATTTTACCCAATATTTTTGTAATTAATTAATTTAAATATTTGTAATTGTATTGTATATTAACATATCCTTTTACTTTATCTAAAAAGCTTTCAAAATGTTAATTTACTATATATACATAGAAGTAATGTTTTTGATGTGGTCTCTTATATTTTATCTATACTTTTGTAAGCTGAAGATTTCTCACAAACTTTTATTGTTTCCTTGGCTAATAAACATCAAAGTATGGAGACAGGTTTCAAGGGGTCAAATGCCATTAGATACCAATAAAGGATACTTAATTGTGCCTTTGATATTTCCCGAAACGCACTGAAAGATCTCTCTATTCTTTATCCGTTATTGCGCAAATGGAAAACTCATTGCTGCTTTTTCATTAGAGTTCATTAGTTGCAATCAAGCTGGCCAAATGGACAAGAAACAATTATCACGGTAACGCCCAGAGCCAGCCGAAATGCACCGGCAAGAACGCAGAGACAACTGGCAGTGCGACTATAGCACCAGGCCATAGTCACAGTCTCCATCCGCTATATAGTACTCCACTCCAGTCCGACATCGACAATCTGTTGACCTTCGCCGTCTCCGACGCCCGCCCATAGACAACGGCCCAAAGACAGCCTCGCCGTCTTTTGTGGCCAACAAAGTAACAAGCCTGGGTTTTGGCCTGTCTGCGGACACATAGTATGGCTAGCCGCAGTCTCCTGCTCCCCACTCCCCATCTCCCCACTCCCCGTTTACCCCCCTCCCAAAAGCCAAGTGCCAAGTTCCAACTGCCAAGTGCCACCTGCCCCCGCCCCTGCTACCTGCTGCACCTTATCCACCTCCCACTTCTAGTACTCACAGCTCCGATATGCACTGTTCCATTTACTGGGTGACTATTGCAAATTGATCTATTAAAAAAATATATTAAATGCTTTTCTTGCTCATACTGACTTATGCTTTACTTTAAATTTATATACAAATCATTTTTAAATTGAAACAAATTTTAATGGTTTTTTTTCAAGTCTAAAACATTTAAAATAGTGAACAGACAAACGATTAGATAATTATTATTAATTCTCTATCTTGTTCATCAATAAAAAACTATTAAAAAAATATATACGGAAGATAAAAACAAAATATTATATAAAATGTTGGAAAAACGTAATAAGTAGATAGATTTCATATTGTAACAAAGGGAACATAAATGTGTACTTAGATAAACTGAAGACTAGGATTATTGTTAAATATAATTGAGTATTTTATTCTTACTAAAATATTTATAATCAATTGATCATTAAAAATCATTTTTTCTCTCCGTGTGGAGTCTGCAGTCTTTGGGTCTGAAGTCTCCAGTCTCGATCTCTCTCAGCTGCGTCTGCGTTGCTTTCAATGGCGTTATTTATGTTTATTACCTCTAAGGTCGTTCGTTACTCGACAGTCTTAGCCGGGCCAACTTGTTGTTGGTTTTGCTGTTGTTGCTGCTGTTGTTGTTGGTGTTGCTGCTGTCGCCGCTGTTGATACTATTTTGTACGCAGATATCAGTAAATTTAGATTTAAAGTGAATGCGCGCGTTGAGTGTCAAATGCGCCAAGTGTCAAGAGACAAGTTGTTGTTGCTGGCGGTGTTGGTGTTGCTGTTGGCATGTTGCTGTTGTTGCAGTTGTTGTCGATGTTGCCGTTGTTATTGGCGTTGTTGCAGGACGTATTACAAGATCTTCGCGTTCGCGTCGAAGTCCGAATCTCAACTACCTCCCCCTCTCCCCTCCCCCCATGATTCGCATATATCCACAGGTATTTTATGGCCAACTTTTGCACCTGTTGCTTTTCAGTGGTTTTGTTTTCGGTTTTTCGGCCTTACAGTTATGCTCAAAAGCTGCTCCATATATGGCCCGGGCATAAATTTCCAATTGTTTTGGTGCCGCCCGCTTATGAAGACATTCAATTGAACACAAAAACGCATATTTTATTTACGACCCTCGCGAACAAAACAAATACTAAAAGCGGCAAAGCGAACGCACTGAGATTTTTCGCTGATGCCGTTGTTGTGTGCTAATTTTATCACTTTGTGTGTCGCTCTGCCGTCACGACTTCTGACAGCACATAAATACTCATAATTTATTAATACGGTAAATGTTGCATGCAATCATTCCACCGGCGACAACCGACCAGGCTTAGAGTTGGGCGGCCGAAAGGCGCAAAGGGGCAGGATAATGGGAAACGGCCAAGGCAGCCGCAACAAGTGGCCAAAACGGAGCAAACTTCGGCTACTGGGAGAGCGGATCAGGTCGTCTTATCGAGGGATTTCAAATACCCTAAATGAAAGTAAAACTAGGTATGTTCCTTTAAATTTAAAGTAGCCAGTAATATCTACAGAATTTGCGAAAATATGTCACACATTATTTAAAAGTATTTTTAAAGTGAACATGCAGGGCTGCAATATTTTCATTAATTCATTTCACCTAATGTTATTATTTATGTTTAAAAATATATATAATTATAGATATTATTGCCATATTATATATTTTACTATTAAATGTCCTTCACAACAATTTTGATAATAATCTAAGTTATTAAAAGACACTAATGACACTTAATCAAACACCACCGTCTAAGCTTAAGTTAACTTTTATTAAAAGTTAAATATTTTAAGAACGAATAATTTTAACTAAGTCGTAATTCATATCAATAAATAAAAAGCTAAACAAATATATTACCATAAACATTCAATGTATAATACTTTTCTTTATAAATGAATTACTATATTTCTTGCATAAAGGTAAGGCTTCTTTAAGCAAGGGTATTTGAAAGACAAAGTTAATAACTTGAACTGTGGCAGAAAACACGCACAAATAAAACTGCCAACCAGGAGCGTGGTGAGAGGTGAGGAAAGGGGAGGACTGACTGCATAAATAATAATTTCATCATTGTGCGGCTGAGATGATTTATTTGGCCTGGCCATAAAAGGATTTGCTTACGATGGCCCAGAACCCCTCACCTTTCATTCGTATCCCTTTCCTTTGAAGCGGAATTCATTTCTCATTCCGATTCCGATGCCGATTTCGAAAACTGATTCGATTGCTAATTCAATTTTTTGACTGCTCCGCCACTCTGAAACTCCCTGACACTCACCGACAGTCTGTCACCGGCTTCCTCACCAAAATGAAAGAGACGTCTTTCGCGGAGAGATGGAGCAAAAAGCTTTGGCGAAATATTTATAGCAATAATTTATTGTAGTTTGGAATTTATTGTCTACGACACGTTTCGATTGTTCCTCCGTTTGTCTGCCAGTTAGAGCGGAGAAATTTCCAGGGGCGGTGGCCGCCAGGGGGTCGGGGGATCAAAAAGGGAGAATCGCTGCCAGGCACTTAGCGAGGAGGCGACTGCATCATTTGACACTTGCAAGATTTATAGTCGCTGCCGCAGCCAGCATTTCTAAGATGCCAAAGACCAGGCAGCCCGCAAAACTAATGGAATCTTAATTTAGCAAAGCCAAAATAAAGCAGCGGCAGCAGCAACAACAGCAATCGAAGCGAACGGCAGCAACATCGGCAAATTCCATTTCCATGGTTGTTCTTGGCACCCGCGAAAAAGCCAAAGCCAAAGCCAAAGAAAAAGTGCACTTGTAAATTGAATTAAAATGGTTGCGAGTGACAAAAGGGTTGCCGGTGTGTCAGCGACAAGTTGCAGGTGCCCCTTTGAGCAACAGGCATTTCTCTGGGCCACAAAATTAACGCCGAATGCAACATAATTACAATATAAATGCGCTTCGTTAACCTGCTCCTTAAAAGGAGTAAAGCGAGGGGAAAGGAACCTGAAGAGTTCGAGGCCTCAATGTCACTGTCCAAGCGGATAATTGGCCACAGCGGCAGCAGCAACTTGCAGCAGCAGCAGCAGCTTGCAACTTGGGGGGAGAGATCTCCTCCAATTTGTGCGACTTCTGGCAGAACTACAAGAGCCACCCTCGTTGTCTTGCTGCTGCTGCTGCTGCTGCTGCTACTGCATTATGCATGCTGATTGAGCAACATTTTTGCGCAACCCACTGACAAAACAACGCGCCTATCGACAGACAATCAACAACAGCAGCAGCAGCAGCAGCAGCAATACCAGCAACTGCAGCAGCAACCACAATCGACATCAACCACATCCTTTCCACCTCCGCGTCCGTTATGCGGAGCACTTCCTGTCCAAGCAATCTTTCATTCATGAAATTTGTTGCCGTTGTCATTGTTTGTGTTGCAAATCAAATGCCCGCCAGCAACATGGTCGCATAAATTGCTGCTGTTGCTGCCGTGACTGCTGTTGCTGTTGCTGTTGCTGCTGGGGAAACTGTTGCTCCACTTTGGCAGCAGCAAATCTCTGAGGCCGCGTTTTTTTTTCGGCTCAGTTATTTTAACGAATTTATTTGCCGCAGCTTTTCATGGTCAGCGCAAACAATTTAATGTAATTTAAATGACGGGCCCAGAACACAGACAGAATCGGAGGATGGGGACGAGGATGGGTAAGAGGATGAGGATGAGGATGAGGATGGGTACGGAGACAGGAACAGAGGACAGCAGGTGCAGCTTGGGATCGCCGCGTCTGTGGGAGTATGCAGTTCGTTCGCATTTTTCCCTGGCGGCTTCTTTGTGCAGCAGCAACAGCAACATCGACATTGACGACATCAGCGACAGGCGAATGTCGCTATCAAGTTCTGTCTGCTGCCCTCGGTTTTTTTCTTTTTTTTCCGCTTTTTGGAACGACACATTTTAATGATGAGTCGAGTGGAGTCGCCGGGCCTTTCCTCTCCGAATTCAGACTCTGAACTTGCCTCGGACGAGGTTTCTGGCTCCTCGGCTGCTGCTGCAACAAGGGAAATGCTAATTTGTGTGTGTCGCTTTGGATGTTGTCCCAGGGTTTGGCTTTAAATACCTTGATGTACAAGGTAGCAGACTGAAAAAGATGAGCTCATTTCTGAAAGCCTTCAAAATATTTTTTAAATTTACTTTGTTCCTGGAAAAAAAAACTTTTAATTTTCCTCTTAGGAAATTGTTTTTTACTTATCTCTGTTATTTATAATTTATAAATATTTTGTAATGTTTTATTGTCAGTTATAAAATGATTAGTTATAAAATTTATACAATTAAATAGTTGGAATTCAAAAAATTCGAATTGATCAGTTATAAAATGTATACAATTAAATAGTTTGTATTAAACTTAGTTCCAAAAATTCGAATTTTAGCCAGCCAGGTAAAACTTATTTATTTTGTACATTCACCTCTTTTTAAAAAGAATGTTCCGATTTGAATAGAACATCAAATATTGTAGGGATTTATTTTCAAGCTCTTTTATTGAGCCTTTTCTTATTTTATTAAGATTGTTAAAGATTTCTTAATATTAATAGTTCAATATCTACATGTAATTATTGATCATCATCATTATAGGGTATCCTTAGGTCTTCATTAATCAGTATTATTTTGCGGCATTTTCATTTTGTTTCTCCTTTTCTGGCTTTAATCAGTCATTCAGTCGTTTGCTTAAATTGAGTCGCCGTCGTCGCCAGTCTTTGTATCTGTATCTTCTTACACTCTGCCCGCTTTCCAATCCCTCGAAACTGCTGGCCCAAATTAAAGAAGATTTTGTTTTGTTTGTCCCCGACTTTTGCGTGGGCTGCGCCTGGGAATCGATGCTGAGAACTGCGTGGGGATCGCTGTCGCATGCTTATTAATAACGCGCATTAGTCAGGTGGCTAAGCAGGCGCAAAAAAGGGTTAATTAGTTACTGATTTCGGGTGCTAATCAAGCGGGCCATAACGAATGGGAAATGGAAAAGCTCCAGTTCCCAGCGCCCGAGGCGTTGCTCCAACCATTCGGGATTGTCACTAAATTATGCACAATCAATGCATCACCAATTGAGGTTTTTTTTCAGTTGGCGGGTAGAAAGGGTGACAATTGATTTCAATTTACAATCGAATTGAAATGAAATCAGTGACAAAACAAACCCCGATGATGGCGACAACCTACACCCGCATCTCGAAATGGGGGAGGGCAATTTGTGGCCAGTTGGTTTAATTGATGTTGCTGCTGTGCCGCGATGTTGTTGCTGCCAGTTTGCGAAGGGGGTGATGATTCCCAGTTAGAATTGTGGGTATCCATTTATTTCACTTTGAAAAAGAAACAAAAAAACCTTTGATTGCTGGCGTGCTGGCGGGTGTTGCAGTTGTACCAGGGTGTTGTTGCTGCTGTCCCGGCTGTTGCTGTTGCTGCTGGTGTTGTCGCATTGCCTTTGGGAAACAATAAAATAAAGTGGCAAACAAACTTGGCAGCCCACTAACAGCAACGACAACGTGCGACACACAACAGCAACATCAGCCATGGTTGTTGCTGCTGGGTGAGAAATTTTTTTTCGCTTTTATTTCTTTCTCTTTTCGGTTTCAATTGACTCATGCGACAATTGTGTCAATTTGTCAGGCATTGATTTCGATATTGATATTGGAGGCGGACCGGCAATCATTAGAGTTTATGATGCGGGTGAGCCGCCTCCAACCCCCTTTAACCCCTTTCCCATCACCATTCCGACCATGCTCAATTTCCATTTTACGCGTTCGCTGTGCAATTAAGTGATTTATCATTGAAGTCTCCCTCTGATGTTGCTGCTGTTGGGTTGTTGCTGGTGTTGCTGCTGGCTCAGCCAACTTAATTTTAGCGGCAATCAAGCAATAACAAGCTGCAACATGCCGTGTTGCACGATTGCCTTTGACTCCGCTGTAACATCGGCAACAACAACATCAACGCAGCAACTGATATCGATAGCTTTTGCCTCGACTTTTGCCTGATTGCATCTGTTGCAGCAACAACAAAAATTACAACCAGCAACAACGCGGCTGCTGCATAAGTTAAATTGAATTTGAGCGAGAGGGAGAAAAAAAAAGAGTTTCCGACTGGTTGGCTCACCTGATCGCCCTCCTCTTTTTTTTGCAGTTTCGGTTTCAAGTACGTGCTGCAATCAGCAACACCTACAAAACGCAAGTGGAGCCAAGGAGGCAAGGAAAGCCCAATGATATCGCTGGCTGCCCATCAATGGCTGCAGCCACCCACTGAACTCCCCCCCTTGAGCACATGCATTAAATAATTTTACACTTTGTTTGCCATCGTTGGCCGGAGAAAAATGCAAAAATCGCGCGATAATCGGCAAACGTTTGGCAGTTAACGAGACTCAAACTCGATGGCTACGTGGATGCGGTTACAGACTGCAGATAAAAACAGGTGGGAGCGGGTGGATTACACAGTAAGAAATATAAAAGATATATAAGATATAAATATATAAGATATTTAATAAAAACATCATAAAATAAGACGGCTACTAAGTTGTTTTAAATTAAGTTAAAATATGTGTGGACTCGATATATATTTATAATCGGGTTACTGTTTTGATTTTTGAATAAATCTAAGGGTTTTATGAATAATAGTTTTAAACTATTGTAAATAACATAAGCACAAGAGTACAAATTTTGATACTATTATAACGTTAAAAAAATGGGTAAATAAATTTAAAAATATTTGACTGACACTTTAAAAGTTAAAAAACTTTTTTGTTGCAACAAAATCGGGCTTTAAACTCAACTCTTCCTTCTGAATATATTATACCTTAAACGCAAGGATATTTGCCACATATTGAATTCTATCTTTATAAATCAGCATCCATTTTTTGTGTGCTTTTTCATCTTTTGCGGCACGAGCAACAAATTGCCCATTTTGCAGGCCGTGTACGTGCGGCAATTTCCGAATGACATTTTCATTAGCAATTCGTTTCGAAAATTGCAGCGAAAAAGAGTTTCCCAACTCAACTGACTGAGAAATGTGTCAAATTGGGGATGGTGCAATGTCTTGGGGAAATTATCCTGGGTGATTTATAAACTCTAAGATGAAGAAGAATAACATATTCTTAAGAGCTGACCCACCTTATCATATTCCGCTGTGATTTTCTTATTTTATCCATTTAAACTGCTGCCTCCATTCAACTTTTGGCAGAGTTTTTCTTTTCACCAGCACGCTGCAGAATTTAATTAAAAATATTTATCTAAAAACATTTTGGGTGGAGCATGTGTGTCTCTTGTTTACTTTCGCTTAGCCAGCACAAATGTTCAAATTAGCAGCAACAACGACTACAACAACCACTAATAATAAAAAGTCTAGCAAATGAAATGACAAACAAAAACGAGAGGGCCAAAATGAGAGCACGCTTTTTTGGCTTTTTACGTTTGTTTGCTTTGCTCGGCTGGCTTTTTGTTTTGTTTTATTTTTTCAGCTTTTGTTTTTTGTTTTTTTTTTTGAGTTGCTGGTGCAGCTGTTGCAAAATCTTTGCCGCTGCTGTGGCAGCCATTTTCCTCTGGCCTGGCCACTTAGGTGAGCGGCAACAAAAGACATCGCGAAATTAATTTTATGCACAGCAGCAACATCAACAGCAGCGGCAGCAACACAAAAATTGTCATCCGAAATGGCAGGAAAAACTTTGCGCCAACAACGTGACATGGAAAATGTTTTTGTCCGCCTTTAGAGGGTTAAGCGGGGGGTGCATTTCCCCCGCCATAGTTGGGGGTTGGGTCCACCCCTTTCTTTTTTTTGGCCACGGGGTGGGGTGCCGTTTTCCACAAATTAGCCTACGTTTTTTTTATAGTCGCCGCCGACGACTGACGCTAATTAGCACGCGCCGCCAACTCAGCAGCTCACCACTACACAGAGAGAAAAATATAGCAATATCAATTCTATATTTTCCCTTAATAAATTAGTAAACTAAATACTTACCAAAATAATATTTATACTAAAAGATTCGAAGCAGAATTATACTTGTATTATGATTTTGATTTACATTCTTTGTCGATGTTTCTTTTTCTAAAATATACTTTTATAAACTTACGGCTTAGATATTTATCAACAAAATAAATATAAATACGAACACTTAAAATGTTTATGGATACAAATTTATTCTACAATTTTAGTTCTGAAGAAATTAAATTTAATGTTTACGATAAAAACCATTTGGTATTTTGAAGATTTAATACATTTGTTAGATTCTATCATTTAATGACACCACAAAAATATGATATCAGTTTGTTAATAACCATTAAAAATGGTTGATACTGCAAATATATAGAACACAAGTGTAAGCCATTTTTAAAAGGAAGAAATCACAAATTGGCTATACATTTTTGTGATTTTTTTTCGCCTGCAAAAACATGAGAGCCACCATCAAATGGCTGCACCACCGCATCGCATTGGCGGTACACTTATTATATCATTTTTGTTCTTGGCAAAAATCGGAGGGAATGCAGACAACATTTTGCGGTTTTGTCACAGTAATTGGACATATTAATCTCTGTTCACCTAAACTTTTCGGTAAGGGATAAGGGCAGGGGACTGGGGGATCGGGGGCTTGTTCTCAGCCTGTTGCCAAGAATTGAAGGCGGCGATGGCGAGACGGAAAAAAAAAACGTTTGGTTATGCCCAAGGGGAATTTATAGGTCTGAGAGATATATCATTTATTTTGCGTATGCGCCCGCCTTTATAAGAATCTATAATAGACTATTTGTGACAGAAACAATTAAAAGTTTGCTATGGCAATGTTTATACATATACCAAAAGAGAAAAATAAATTGATTTACATTTGAAACTGTTAGTTTAACGCTTTTAATATTCATTTGTACGACTTATGTCTCAGCAATTCGAAATCTTTTCTTAGGTTGGTTCTTTTGATCAAGTTTATAATATGCATTTTAAATTACAGTGTTAAAGCAGTCCTTACCATAATTATTTTAATTTAGATTTACCATAAATACAATAATTTCGGAGCTCTTAATAAAGATAGTTTTAGTTACTACGGTACGAATTATAAATAAAACAAATTAAATAAAAGAAAAAAAATTTTTAGTCCATGAGAATAGTCTCAAAACAAGAAGAATTTAATTTATTTTATTATACTATCAAAGGGCTTCCTGTTGGCAAAACCCAGTCCAGGTAGAACCTCTCCCGCCATCTAAGCTCTAATGTTTTCCCACGCCTCAGACTGAAGTCTGGAGTAATTAGCCGAGGAGACAGCGCCAGCCTAACGATGTCACTTTATCAACAGATTTTCGTATTTCTTTTCTACTGATCTCACTGTCTTTGCGGGGACTCCAGGTTTCCCCCGAACGGCCCCGGCCTCTCCGATCTTCAACTGCAACTTCTGCAAGTTGTACCGCTAATATGGAATACGCCTACTCCCAGAGACCGCGACTCCAAGTCGGACTGAAGTCCAGAAGAAACTTCAGTGGAAGATAAAGTCCGAAGAGGCAGTGCGTCTTCACCTTTCCGGCCCCCTCGACACCCTCCTCACATATCTGCCCCTCGCCACACAAAGCGGAGCACTTTGCATTAGCGACATAATTTATCTCGCCAACGAGAAGTCAAATGAGGCGAAGGATCCGGGGGAGGATTGCGGGTTGGGACAGGGAATTCTCTCCATGAGGAGAGGGTGTTTTCAGCTGGAGGATGACCACGCAGACGCAGCGGTTCCTGCGACTTCCATCGCCAATTGCACCTGCAGCCTTGCCTCGTCATCTTGCCGCTGTCGTTGTCGATGTTGCTGCGGTGCTGTTGCTGTTGCTGCTGCGGTGTTGCTGCTGCTGCTGCGGTTGTCGTCTTCATCGTCGCCTTGGACTTCCAAAAGCCGGCTTCTTCTTACCCACTCTGCATCTGTCTCGCGGTCTCTTTCACTCGCCTCCGAGACCCATGTGTCCGTCTCTTTTTGTCTCTTTTTTTGGGGCGCAACAAGTGCAATTATTAAAAATTCCGGAATTCGCAGTTGGCGGGAAGATGAGCACTGAGAGAAAATTAAAGCTAGATTAATATGTGACAAGGAAAAACACAAAACAAGAATCCATCTAGAAAAGAAAACATAATTTTGTTGTATTTTAAGATTGGATTTTAAAACCAAAATAACTTATTAGATTTTAAATAACAATATTTATCAATAGATTTATTTAAATTAAACACAAGCAGAGAAAACTGTTGTATCTCGAAATAAAATTACATTTATTCTGAAGAAATGTTATTGTTCAAGGTATAATTAAACTATAGAATTTAGAAACGTTGGGCCGTAAAGAGTCCTGTGGTGTATTTACAAAAATAATAATTTGTAATAAGCCTTAAAAGACACATTTTGTAAACAATTATTTAATGGTCTTATCAATGGTTTTGCTGATATATAATTACTGATATTTTAATGTTAATAAAATAAGCTCGAAACTTTTTGGTAAGGATATATTCCTTTTCCTATATTTATACCCTTGCAGAGGGTATTATAATTTTGGTCAAAAGTGTGCAACGCAGTGAAGGAGACATCTCCGACCCTATAAAGTATATATATTCTTGATCAGGATCACCTCCTGAGTTGATATAGCCATGTCCGTCTGTCCGTCTGTCCGTCTGTCCGTCTGTCCGTCTGTCCGTCTGTCCGTCTGTCTGTCCGTCTGTCTGTCCGTCTGTCTGTTTCTACGCGAACTAGTCTCTCAGTTTTAAAGCTATCGAATTGAAACTTTGCACACACCCTTCTTTCCTTTGCACGCAGTATATAAGTCGGAACGGCCGGGATCGGCCGACTATATCCTATAGCTGCCATATAACTGAACGATAGGAAATGCCATAACTCTGCTGTTTGTAAAGTTAGGAAGTTGGGATTTTCTATGGCTTCTTTATTTGGCCAATCAATTCGACCTACCAAATTTCATAAGGATCGGCCGACTATATCCTATAGCTCCCATATAACGATAGGAAATAGCATAACTTTGGTGTTTTTAGAGTTAGGAAGTTGGGATTTTCTATGGGTTTTATATTTGGCCAATCAATCCGACCTACCAAATTTTATAGGGATCGGCCGACTATATCCTATAGCTGCCATATAACTGAACGATTGAAAATGCCATAACTTTGGTGTTTTTAAAGTTAGAAAGTTGGGATTTTTTATGAGTGTTAAGAATGCATCATATGAATAATTTTGGAGAATATTATTTACAGAATATTCTGCAAGGGTATATCAACTTCGGCTCCGCCCGAAGTTAGCTTTCCTTTCTTGTTTTTAAAAATATTTTTCCAGTGCATTGTGGTCTGCCTTGAGGTCTGCGTCTGCGTTGCCGCTGTGTTGCGTGGGGAGCTGTTTCCAGTTGGCGATCCTCCTGCTGCCAATGCCTCTGCCTTCGACATGAGCCCCTCCTCGGGCTGCAGCTCCCACTTGTGCGATTCGGTTCGGCTTGGAGGAGCAAGTGCAACTGGAACTCCTCGCCTTGGGTTGGGTTTGGGTTCGGGCGGAGCTGAGATGAGCTGAGCTGGGCTGGTTCGGCCTTCCTTACGCATCAAGTGCGTTGGTTTTCGCATTAATTATGCCGCAAGAATGAGGCAGCAGCGGCGGCGATCGAAACCAGAAATTGATGTGGCAGCTACTTCTGCGGCAGCTTCCGCCCCCTTTGCAACCTCTTCATTCGCGGGGCCCACGAGCATTTAATAACATTGCCACAAATCAATATATCATTTGGCGGACTCGGTTTACTTTCTTCGAATGCTCCTCCTTCTCCTGGTCTTCCCACACTTTGGCTTCTCCACTCCACTCGACTCGAAAAGAAAATCAATTAAAATATCTTTCTCCAGCGCGCAAATAAATTTGCCATAAAAATTCCACTAAATCATTGACAACTTTGTCGCTTCTCTTGCCCATTCCAACTCCATTCTGTTCCCGGTTTCTCCCGAGGAATTAGCATTAACATAGCAACAAAGACGGGAATTGTCAGTGGAGATTGATGGCGCTGGAGTCCCGTTAGAGAGGTAGCTGGGAAATCTGTCCTGGGTCATATTACTTCCTGCAAAAACTGAAGAAAGTAGGCTTTAATGCTCCTTAGGAAATTAAACAACGCGTCTATGTTGGTTATCAATTATTATTTAAATAAATGTGTTGTTCCTTTAGTACTTTATTCCTTAGAATTTATGTAGCGTGTTAATATGTTCATTATAAAATGGGATTTGTAAGGTCTTTAATAACAATTTGGTTGTCGAATTAAACCTTAACTTATATAAAAACATTAAGGGACAGACAGAAATAAACTATAGATTAAAGATATAAAAATGTATAAAATAAAGACATAAATTAAACACAGTTAAAATATTTAAGTGTAAGCAAAAATAAAACGCATTCGGTCGGAAAATTGCAATTAAGTAAATTAAATCAATAAACATTTTTTTTTTGCTACAAATAACCGTGTTCTTTATTCTTTAAACGTAATAAAAATGCCAACATTGTGTGTCCCAGAACATTTATATCGGTTGTAACTTATCATAAATCTTTAAAACTACTTTTCAAGTCTACAACTACAGGTTATGAGTAATTAAACCGTAATTACTTTCTTTGTGCGATAAGGCCTGATTAACCCGAAGGTATTCTTGGCTCTTGGCTAATTGATTCAACAGCCAAATGTGATAAATGCCAGCCTCTATGAATTAATTGCCTTGGCAAAGCTGCAGTTGCTGTTGCTGTTGCAGCCTTTCATGTTGCTGCTGCTGACTATCGGCAACGCCCAGACAGCTCGAAAGCGACAAGCGTAACAACAACTGCCCACGGGCCAGACCAAGTTCAAGACCAACCAGCAAACAAAAACAGAAAAAAAAAATATATAAAAAAAAGCTAAATAAAATCATAATCAGAAGAGGGAGAGCTGCAACTTGTCTAGTGGCCCACAGGCCGCTGTCCCATTCTGACATGCTGTTGACACACACAGCCCAAGTCGGCTGCCAACTGCCGGACATCCCACATATCTTGGCCAGACTCTTGGCCATATATTTGTCTGACTTATGGGACATTAGTCCGTTTCTCCACACTTTAAGCCGCTCTCCTCCTTTCGGGACAATCAAATCGCAATCACCCACAACATTAAAGCGAATGCAGGGACATGAGATGAAATGAAATCCTTGCCGCTCGCATTAACAGCTCATTGGCACTACTGTAGGGGGTCCAATGTGCCTTTATCCTCCTGCAAATTGGCGCCGCCAACGCTTAACCCTTTCCCTTTCTACTCCCCCCCGGACATATTCTCCTTTTCCCTTTCTTTCCCTCGAAATAAGTTATAAATTTTGCAACCGTTGATGGCGCATATTATGATATCATTTTACAACTTGTGCAGCCAGGCTCCAAAGGGACAGACTTTCTAGGGATGGGTTAGTGACACGATCTTAGTCCCGGAACTTTATTCAAACGTATAATAAACCATTTTTTACTTTTAAATTTTATTCTGATAGTGGAATCACTGTGCATTTATTTCATTAAATATCAACGTAATTTACATAATTTGGACAATGCTCTCAATGCTCAATGCTTTAACATATTTCAATGGTGGATTTCATTATGCATTTTGAGAAGTTTACGAGCTGATGTCTAAAAAACTATACAAAAACAATCAAATTTTTATCTTTACGTAACAAATATAGAACAGTAAAATCAATACCATTAAAGTAAAAGGATTATTTCTAAAAATTAATAATAATATCATTGTAAAAAAAAAAAGGAATGGTAATGAAATCTCATGTTAGTATTTCTACTATAAATAATTATTTTTTGGTTAATTTTTATAAATTGCTACAATGAAGCTTTTATTATTATTTTTACTCTACAGCTTAAACTACTATTTCATATATTGCCATCTCTAAAGAGCCTTATGCAAATGTCTCTGCTGCTGCTGCTGTGGCTCTGATGTTGTTGTCGTGCCTGCAAATTAATGTTGCTGCTGAGTTTAAGCGTCTCCACCAGTCTGTCTTCCCCCCTCGCCCCATAGTTTGGGGTCTCAGCTGCTGTTCTTGTGACTTCGCCTCTTGTCATTGTGCGCTTGACCTTCCCCCACTTTAAGAATTATTGTTATTATATGCGCTACAGCGATAAAAATCGCAGATGTCCAGCTGCCCCTCCCTTCTCCATTCCTCCTCCGCTGGAGACAACCCATGAAATACGGCCCGGGCACCCAGAGAATCTCGGGGAAACGATGTGCCACACATGCATCTGCAAATATGCATCTCACTTTCTGTCCCTGTTTCTCTGTCGCTGTATTAAAAATAATTATAATTGCTCCCACGATTTTCTGTTCCAAGAATGTTGCTGCTGCTGCTGCTGCTGTTGTTGCTGTTGCTGTTGACCACAGGAGCGATGCAATTGTTGCTGTTGGCCATGTTGCTCCTGATGCTCGTGATGCTCCTGCTGCACATGTTGAGGCCATTCCATTTTAACGCATATTAATTTCAGGATTTTTATACTCTGTTATTTTTATTGTGACATTTGATTAATTGACGACATTTAATTACAACGAACTCGGCTCTTTTCCCTTTGCGTTTTTCGCCTTCGCTCCCTGCTTATCGCAACTCATTTATCGCTGGAAAAATTATGACGCTGCTGATTGCCAAGGCCTTTATCTGATCTGCATTCCCCCTCTTATTTTTCTGCTTTTTTTTTCGTTGGCCCTTTCGTGTGGGTGAGTTTAAAATAAAACTCTTTATGGGCGGCAGCCAAATTGATGAGTCATTTGTAGCTGCTGTTGCTGCTGCTGATGTGGCTGCAACAAGTGCACAAATTGCTGCGAATCGATGATTAAATATTACAAGACAATAAATGCTTTATCTTCATAGCGGGTGCTAAGCAAATTGCCAGCTGCCAAAAAGGAGATTATGAGCCAGACAAGACCACACACTGTATTTGAGAGAACAGGGCGTATACGCAATGTGATTGCACTTAGCAAAAAAAAACCAAAATCTTTACTAGTCCATATTTTTCAGAAAATATTTTAATACAGCTTGTGTCAAGATGAAATTTTGTAGCATATAGAACATACTTAAATATGAATAACATTTCTCAGTGTGAAAGTAATAGTATCCTTGGTATTTTATTTTAGTAAGCCGCAAAGTATATAAATTGAAATAAAGTTAATGATCTTTATCTTTAAATGAGAAATACCATTCATATAATTTAATTACATATGATGTGTTACGTTTTTTTCCTGAGTGTGGGTGTTTATCCATTAGAGGGCAAGATAAATGAGGCCAAGGAGCTGCTAAAATCTCAAGAAATGTAAGTTCTCAATGGAGCAGCCACGGCAACCGCTTCGACAATTTTAATGGCCTCGCAACGCATTTATTTTGCAGTCACATTAAGATAATGTGCCGCTTGTAAGGAGGCTTTGAGACCTCCTCATCATCAAATGCATCGCCGATCAGCTGCCATTGATAAACGACAACAACCAAACGGGCAACATGTTGCTGCCACAGCAGTAGCAGCACAAAAGCAGCGACTGACAGCCAAAAAAAATGGATTGTGGCCTGGAGCCCGCGGACCTGTAACGTCCACGCGTTCTAGAACATATCACATGATAATCTTCATGCATCACTCCAACGTCAGCAACATGTTGCTGCTGCTGCTGTTGCTGTTGCACCGGAAGCATTTTATTGCCCGTTCGCGATTCGCCTGCGCTGATTATTCGCGGGCAATCGTAAATCCCGCTTTTGTGGGGGGCACGCGCGATCTTGCAACAGTTGCTGCAACATTGGGAGCAGGTGAACATTTTTTTTTTGTTTTCTCTTTTTTAGGTAGCTGCAAGTCAAGGAGGTGCGAAATGGCAAAACGCCCGCTGGCATTGAATTACCAGACAAAGTGTGGCCAGCCCCGAACATTAGATGATGTTGCCACGGATCGCGCAGGTCAACAGCAGCAGCAGCAGCAGCAACAGCGCGGCAGCAACACCAAGAGCACGGCAGCAATCCGAACGTGTTGCTGATACAATTTGCTTGATAGGCGCACATTTTTACGCTTCAGCGCGGTTCAGCTCGTGCTATCTGTGCGAAATCTAATACATTTTGTTATAGCCACAGCTCCGATTCGAAAAAAAAGAGGGGGAAAGGAGCTGGAAAAAATCCAAACAAAGGAGCTCAAATCAGCTTGCTGAAACAGAAGCACCGCATTGCAGGGCCAAAGTCGCGTACGTGGTTAGCAAATTTATACAGCCAACAAAATGGGGAAACGGGTGGAAAACCAGGAAGAAACAAAACTATATAAAGTTGCAGGAGGAAAACGGAATTTTCCAGGACCTCGCCGCAACTGGCGCCAAGTGTGTTTTTTGGTTAACCCTCTTGCTCTGCCAACATCTCATAAATTGCATAATTTTGACTGACTTTTGTTGGCATTGCAGTTTTCTTGGCCCGGTCGTAGGTGCCTTCGTTTAGATTTTCCCGTCTTCTTGGCAGTTTCGCAGAGGAAGCTAAATGGAAACTGAGCCAGCCAAAAGCCCAGCCAGATTTGTACAATTTATTTCTGTTTGGAGACATATGTGCTGCCTTTAAAGATGAACAAATGAAATAACTTGTGAAGTTCTGCTGACAAGAGATTTAAGATCAATTTAAAACTTTAAGAAAGACAAAAAATTAGTTCTTGATTATTAGCTTAAGGCAATGGAAATCAATTTATTTGTCTCCATAAAATTAGCCATTTAAAAATAATATTGTTGTTTGCCATTTGTTCTACATATAATAAACATATTTAATTGATCAACAAATTTATTGATTTTTTTCCAAGGTGAAACATTTAACACAAGCATTTCAATAGCGATAAAAGTAATAAATTTCAACCAATGGAAAAGCTACTGCTACACAGCACAACATTTTTTATTTAACACCTTGTGGAGTGAGAATAAAATTAACTCTAATCTAAGCGAGAGTCACAGAAGTTAATTTTATGACAACCAAGATCCTCAGGCTAGCATCCTAAGCTCGAAATTACACCTGTTCTTGATTACACATTTGAATGAAGCTTTGGGTATAATTAAATGCCAACCTCTAAATCATTGCAAATGGCTTCGCACCTGACTGGAAGTTACGACTGATTCGAACACATTCCCATTATTTTTATTTGCCAAAGATTGGCGAACATTTCCGCTCATCTCGCCCATTCGCTCGTATTATTTTCCCAGGCCTCGGTGGCAGACACTTCCTGAACAAACACAGAGCACTGAGAACATTGGCCGTTTGGAAAATCGCCAGTGACAGTTTTATGGGTTTTCAAACTGTTTTATGACACGCCAGCGCCAGGCGCGCGAAACTTGCCCATAATGAGCGACTGGGACAAGTCGTTTCTGTTGCCTGGCCATTGCTCATACGCCATGTGGAACGCGCCAATCAGACACTTGTCCGCCCACGCTCGGCATCAGCATCTGGCCGTCTGTCTGCTATTTAGTTTTGCAAGAATAATGCGCCCAAAATTGAAATGAAAATGATAAATGTGCTACAGATACAACAGGCAGCCAGTCGCATACTCAGACTCAGACTCAAACTTAAACTCAAACTCAGATTCGAGTGAGGCACGCACAGAGTCCGCGATCTCCAGCCCCATTGCGCAGGCGTTTTTGACAGTTTTTTAATAATATCAGCAGTGGAGTGGAGTGAGCCCCCTTTTCCTGCGGACTCCGCCAGATCAGCCTACCTTTTCTGCCCCGTATCACACATATTCAGCTCTGGTTGTGCAGAGAAAGAAACCTTATGACTGGTTTCTTGTTTCAAAAAATATTAATTTTTAGGTCTTGAATAATCTTATTAAAAGGATTAACTAATTTTTCTTGCATTTTTTATTTTTATGCTATATACAGAGTACAAATTTAAAAGTACAATTAAGATAAATCATTCAATAGAGGTCCAGTGCAAAAAAGATTCAAAAATTATATTAGATCAGAATACTTTTGATAATGGTTTGATAGAAATAAATGTAAATAGAAATACAAATGCTTTGTTAAAAAGGCGGAATTTAAAATTACATGAAATCTTGAGCGCATATCAGAACAAAAAAAAAGAATAAAGTGAATATATTTTATTCATTGCTTTTCACATTTGCATATTTTAAAAAATAAGTGATTGTATAATTTTTGTAAAACATTGGGCTCCACCTATTTTCTAACCCAACATTTTCCTCTGTGTCGCACTTTTCTCACTCTGCCTGTGCTTTTTATTTAATTTTTATTTGTATCTCATTTTGGCATAAATGGCTGCAGACACGGGCGGAGCAATGCAATCCGCCTCAACTTCTGCCCCTTTTCCCTGCGTATTGCATGCCGCACGACATTTTTCGCTTGGCGGTGCGATAATGAAATTTTCTGACACTTTAACCAACACTTTTCGGTGCCAGTCGGAGCTCCATGGCTCCCAGCACTACGGACCAGCTCCATCCAAAGCCAACAGGCGGAGCTGACAGGTGGGCAGTGGCTCGACTTCCAGCGGTTGATAAGTCAGAAAAGTTGTTTCCTCATTATGTTGATAAACGCCCAGCACAAAAAAAAAAGGAATGTCACCCAACGAAATGAGCCTGGTTCAACCGAAATGAAGTGACCTGCTGCCATCTGCAAATTGATTCGTAGCTTAATCACTAAATATGACATATTTCGCAAGAGGAAACTCGGGTGTCTCATGATCCTTGGGATTTAAGATGATTATTTGAGGGAAAACATTTATTGGAGTACAAAACATTACAGGATTTGAAAAGTGCTATTTATGATTTTTAATATTTTATGTTTTGTATATATTTGACCTTAAGATGTCTTTAAAGAAATTGGTAAAAATCCCTATTGTATTTATTTTTTAGTAAGACGTGTTATTTCTATATTTAAAGGCATAATGAAAATGTACTAAAAATATATCCAAGAAGGCAGCAAAAGCCATTTTCAGACCTCTTTGAAAATAAATTTCATTGAAAAAATCCTCAAGGACCTTACGGTGAGCTACTGTTTCCGTATTCCAATTCCAATTGCAATTCAGAATCCGATTTCAGGTTGCGGTTACGTGCTTTATTACTTATGAGGTGGTTTCCTCCACCGCCAAGCCTTTCGTGTAATGACATGTAATTAAGCGTTTATTTACAGACAGCTTCGGTTTGTTTAAAGGGGGCGTGGCACCGCTGGGATGGGCGTAGCGTGATGTGGTGGCAATTTAAGCAGGCATTTAACAGACGCAGAGTGGCCAAAAATTGACAGCTTAAAAGCGCCTGACCAGATTGCGAAAAAAAGACATTGTAAATGAGTTCACAAAATGGACGGGTCATAACATAAGCCTGAGGACTTTTAAGGATATGCACTTCAATTTAAAGAAGTTTAACAATACTTTTCCTGCAGACTATTAGTTTCTTCATATAATACTGCAACGAAAATTTATGTATATTATTAAAGAAATTTATTAAAATAATAATGTATAACTTCTCAATTAATAGATTTAACGCATTAAACATATGAGTAGTTCTGGCAAAAATCGGTTTACAAAACTATACATTAAAATATTTTAAATAAAATATATCGTTTATTTCGAAATGAAGGTAATTATAGTCGAATTTTTCTAAAGTTTAACACATTCAATTTATAATATGTTTAACCCCAAAAGCATTTGCTTAAGTATTTAATTGAGTATAAAATTAAAGATTAATTTCGAAATTTTTATGACAGCTTTCGTTTTGCTGTTAATCGATACTTATTTTTAATCTGAGTATTAAGCCCTGTTCGATGCGATCTCTGGCAGAGTTAAGACAAATTCTAGTGGCCGGGCGTGGGCGAAAACCTCCCAACGTCAGCGCAACGACTTATTTGTTATTACGCTTTAATTTATTTGCCTGCAGTCGCCGATTGCCATGAGTTATAGTATATGCATAAGCAGATCTGTAGTGCATATATAGTGGAGCAGACATTGGGCGGACAGGCGGCAGCCCAATCGAAACTCTGGTCTGGGATCCACGCGCCGACGACATTCGAGTGGTGTCGTTGTCGTTGTCGTTGTTGGTGTCGTTGTTGGTGTCGGGTGTCCGTGTATCTGAAGCTGTATCTGTATCCGAATCCGAATCTGGCCTGTATCTGCGTCTATATCCCCACCTCGGACCCGATCTGGCGTTCTTTTTGGTAGGCAGACAGCTGGCAGTCATGTGACAGGCGGCAATAAATCAAACGGCAAACGACAAACGGCAATTGGCTTCAAGTGTAAACTAATTTCCATGTCGATTTATAATAACAACTTGTTAGCATTTTGTATTTCAACTGCACGAGACTTCATTAGTCGGGGCGCCAACGCAATCCCACATGGGAACTTTTCTATACTTATTTACAGATGTGGGGAAAAAAATAGGACTAAGGATGTTTTCTAAATTTTAACGATTTTTAGTATATGCGAGCATTGAACTAATATCAAAATAATAACAACACAATTAAAAATTTGACCATTGTTTATGCGAGGTCTGAATTATTTATGACAAAATAAAGTTATTTAGGAATAATGCTCATTATGTTAAATCATTTAAGGAAGGCTTTAAAAACAGAAACTATTTAAAAATTAATCGTTTTTAAGACGATACAATAATAATGCCATTAAACAATTTTGTTTCGATAAATTTTTTTTAAGAAATACTTTAAAATCTAATTTTCTTTGGGTATCCTAAGGAGCCCTAACTATACAAAAGATTACTTAAACTTTACATTAGAAACGTAAAAATGTGTAAGCAGCAATATAATTTAAGCCAAATAATCTTATAAATCTAACAGCCCTCTAGAAAACCTTTGGCAAAACTATAATCCTGACCGCCATCGTACGTAAATACTTCCAGCAGCTCTTTTTGATAACTTTTTTTGGCCTGTTGATTTATGCAAATTTCATTCCTGGAGCCAAGTGGAAGCCGCGGCCAAGATCGGCGTAGATAAATACCCTTCAATCTAAATGTAAATGGCTCCGCATGTAATTGCCACAAATTGCCACTGCAGTGACCAGTTTGCGTTGGCAGAATGTCGCTCGTTGTTTTCTGGTCTGTTCCCAGTGAGTGTTCTCCTTTTTTTTTCTATGGCCAAAACGGAGCCCAATGGCGATGGTAGTATGGTCTGAGCCATGCTGTTCTTGCGCCTTTTTTAATTACCCGCAGGATGCGCGACAACAGCAAACAAATTGCCTCAATTTCCAATGTTGTTGCTCGTCGTGATTCATGTGACGTAGATGGAGCAGCAGCAGCAGCATCGGAGGCTGCAGCAGCAACATGCAACAGCAGCAGCAGCAACAGCAGCAGACATCTAACGGACTGTGGGCCGCTTCCCTCCCCCGATGCAACTGTAAATAACGCGTGAAGTGGCCAAACATGCGTGGCGGCGGTGGCCGAGACTAACGGGACTCAGTGGCCAGTGGGCGGCAAGTGAGCAGCGCCAGGCAACAAGCGATAAACAAACGCCACGCCAAGTGTTGCCGTCAGACACCAGCAGCAGCAACGGCAGCAACAGGAGCAACTGCAGCAGCAACATGTTGCCGGGATTGGGCAAATGTTGCGTAGAAACGTGTGTTGCGGCCCGCTAATGATGATGATGATGACCGTGTTGGTGCTGCAGGTAGGTGGTTGCTCTGGTTTCGATTGCCGCACCCAATACACTTACAAAAAATTATAAGAAGAGTATTCAATTCTAAAAATGTGTTTATGTATTTAAGCCCCTCACCCAATTTTCAAAAAATGGGCTTGCAGAAAAGTGCCAGGAAACGGCACTTAGGGCTCATAACTTTTCTCACAGTCATCCGATTTCAAAATGGCATACCTCAAAATGATTGTGGTCTAATTCTGTAAAAATCTGTGTTTACTCTTTAGTTTTTATTTTTTGTCGATTTTTTGTCATTTTAATGATGTTACCCCTTTCCAAATTTTAAAATAATGGCTTTGCAGAGAAGTTACCTAAAACCTGCACTTCTATGCCCATAACTTTTCTTACAGACATCCGATTTCAAAGTGGCGTTCCTCAAAATGATTGTGGGTAAACTCTCTAAAAATCTGTGTTTTCAGTTTGTTTTGTATTTTCGGGTCGATTTTCCGTCATTTTAATTTCCGAAAAATGGCTTTACAGAAAACTGGATTAAAACATGCATTTCTACGCCCATAAGTTTTCTTATAGACATCTGATTTCAAAGTGGAATACTTCTAAATGATTGTGGGTAAATTGTAAATGTCCAAAATCAAAGAATTAATGTGATGTTGAATACTGAATTTAATAAATATTTATTTTACACGACATAACATAACTTACTTTTAATTTAAAGTGCATTTGGCCAAAGCTCGTAAATGAGGGTGCAATTATCTCGCCCGATAAGCGGGAGATGTTTATAGCTCTGAAAACTGCCAGATCGGAGATAGTGCGATCGATGAAATGACTGATGACCGGCACTGAAAGCTTAGAAGGCCGTCGCCGGCGAGCAACATCGCCTGTGCCCCGCAGCAACATCACCTGTGCACCGCAGCAACATCGCACGTTCCCCGCTGACAACTCACATTGTTTGCGGCGCCTTTGAGTGCGGAAAAATCGAGTGCAGATTGCGTTTCCCAGCCAGAACGGAAAATGAAGTCGGAAAAGAGAACCAATTCCAGAGTCACCTTGCGAAAAGGCAGCCTGCTTTGCGATTTGATTTATAGCGCGAATAGATTAAGTTAGCGTATCTGCTGGATGCTGCTTAATTAATTTGTATCTGCTGCCAAATCGAATGCCTTGAAATGGCCAATGCCATCCCTTATTCCCCTCTGCCATTTCGATGCAGTCGTTTAACATGTCACAGGACCGGCTTTTTCTCTTCCGTTTGTCCGAGGTTTTGTCCTTTGGCAGCTATAAATTTTACGCCTGCTGCCTGTCAGCCGCTCTTATTTATTTATTTATCTGTGCTATACTGTGCAGTGCTGTGCTGTGCGTGAGATTCATTCGATGTTGCCTGTGTAGGCCAGCGATGTCAAACGAATTTGCCGTTGGCAGGAAATCGTTGTTTTTGCATTCGGGCCAATCACTTAGGCATTGATTGGCCCAGGAGCATATGGTTTATCAATGGGCTTGAGGGAAGAAAGCCGAGCTTTTGTTTAGGCGCTGCAACACGCAACGAATCCAACAAAAAGCCAAACAAAAACCCCAAACAATGCCCGATTCCGAGCAATCAATCAAACAGCTGCAACAGCAGCAACATCGAAACTCTGACATGCAGCAACTTCCAACAAGTGAGAAGGCTTTTGTTGAGATAACGAATCGGAAGGTACCTTTAAGTCTCTAAGCATCTATAAATATAAGGATATAAAATACCTTTTGATTTGCAATTTTGTAAAATGAAAACCACATTTTTATACTTTTGAAATAATTTGAAAACATAATTAAAGTACAAAATGTTGTTTTCCATAAATAAATAATCAAAGTTATAGCTATACAAAATATAACACATAAAATTATAAAAAGATATGTATACTTTGCTTGTTCTTAACAATATTTACCTATAATTCATATCTTATTAATAACTTATGCAATAAGAGAGAAAATAATAAAATTGAAAAGAAAGTGAACTTAACCATTCAGTATACCAATTCAAGATAGCCCAATAACGAGTTTTTTACAGGGTATAACAACAGCAGCAGCAACAGTTGCTTGCGGTGGCAAGCTGTGGCGTCTGCGCCTATTGATGTTGCTGCTGCTGATGTTGCTGCTGCTGATGTTGCTGCTGTTGGTGCAACGTTTCTCAAGTTGCTCCTAGGTGAGCAAGGTGTTTCGGTCGCCCCAGTCCCAGTGCCAGTCCCATTCCCACTACAGGTCCCACACAATCAATCAAGCCGCCGGCAATTAATCAAATATCTCCAAACATAATTAGAGATGGAAAATCTAATGAGACCGAAGACCGAACACTGAAGACTCCACTCGAGGCGACTCCTTAACCCTTCGCCGGTTGCGGGGGCAGCAGCGTGTTAAATTATGAAAAATGAATGCGTGGAACGCGCTTTTAATTGTGCTAATGTTGCGTTGCGAGTGCCAGAAGATATAGGCCCCCCACCTGAACTCGCATCCCATGGCGATCGCTTCCTGCGGCGATCGTGTCTGGAGTTTTGAGTTTGGAGTTTGTGGTTGGGAGTCTGGACTCTGGAGTCCACTGTCTCTGTCTGCATCTTTGTCTGCCTCGGGTTCAGTTGGAAACTCTGCCCCGGGTTGGGACTCAGACTCAGACGGAGACTCTGCCTCAGCTGCCTGTTCAGTTGCCCCTGTGATGTCCCGCTAATCTCAATTTGTAAGTTAATCGGAGGCGCTGCTTGAGTCGGCCGAAAGAAAAACGAGCGAGCGAGGTGAAAGAGACGATTTGTTTTTTTGGAAATTCGAAATACCCTAGAGGTGGGAGTAGCTGTGCTGGCAATCTTGGGGATTTGTATTAATAAATGCTAAAAAGATTACAAAAATATATGTTTATGTTATCACCTAAACTTTCTTTCTTTCAAAAACATGAAAACCAAAGCATTATAACTATATTTTTTTTAAGGAATGAAACCTGATGAATAGTCTTAGGAATTGTGTTGCTAAAAATAGTACAAACGTAAAGATCATCAATTCAAATTTAATTATATATATTACTCTAATTAAAAATAACTCGCATAATTTATTATTGCTTGTTCTTCAGCACTATCTTGTTAATAATAAAGTTAAAATATTTTATTGATAAAAAAGAAATACAAAAATGCATAAAATATAGCATCTTCATTATCATAGCCCTCCTATTTGAATTGGTTATAATATATTTTAAAATTAAAATATACACTGTAAAATATTATCCCTCGTTCCGAATTACAGGGTTGGTTTAGGTCGATCATATCAGTTTCTAGTGATCCATCCGTTCCCTTTCATTACTTTTATTGTCGCTGGCGGAGGGCGAATGAAATGTTCGATTGTGCGTAGCTTGATTGGGCCCGACTGCTGGGAGGGATTCGGGGCAAGGGGCTGGGGATCCTCTGCGAGATGGGGCATGGAGTGTTTGTAGTGGGCGCGTCTTGTAATTAACTCCGCTGGCACATAAACCAGACGGCCAGACTCGGCCTTTCATACATAATTTTTCATGAAATTGGCCGCGAAAGTGGTTGCAGCCCATTGAGAAATGGTTTTCGGTTGGCTGTTCACTCCGCTGGGAAAGTCGACACATCGGCGGGCAGGTGAACAATGGACAGAATCGCTTTCGCAAGCGGCAAAATTTATTGATACGTAACCTGAGTAGGCATATTATTTTAATTAGGCGACACTAAAGCCTCGCTATCGAGGCCGTCAGATCGCGCCAGATCGCGATTGAGAGATCGTCTGAGGAGTCGCAAGCCTCAGACAGAGCCTCACAATCGGTTCGTGTATTTGCAAGCGGCGGCGGAGATGCAGACTAAACTGCAAAAAATTAGCACAAATTCAACCTTAATTAATGAAGTTTTATGTCGATCTTATATTAATAAAGTTTTATTTCGAACTTATATTCAAAAAGTATTACCCTGAGTGCATCATTCTTGAATTCCCCTTATGAAAGATAAATTTAGTTTATTGATAATTCACAGTTTTTTATGTTATTCAAACAAATAACAACTTTAAAGACAAGTTTTTTAAACCTTATTATTATAATTAAAATAACGATAAATAATTTGGTTAACATACAAAAATGTATTTAAGTTAAACAATAAAGTTATTGTTTTGAAAAAT
Organism: Drosophila fuyamai; assembly: GCA_018153365.1. Classification (NCBI taxonomy): domain Eukaryota; kingdom Metazoa; phylum Arthropoda; class Insecta; order Diptera; family Drosophilidae; genus Drosophila; species Drosophila fuyamai. The sequence goes on from JAECXW010000155.1 coordinate 11,164,233, forward strand.
TAAACTATTGCAATAACGCTCTTAATAAAAAACGTTGTATTGATTGCTTATATTAATGACTGTTAAATAAATATTTTTAGCAGGTAAAAATGTTATAAATCAAAAAGCTATTAGTTAGAAAATGACCAACTATTTTGAAGTATCATTATTTTTCTTTCAGGGCTATTCAACAAACCATGAAATTTTCCCCCTACATACATTTAAAAAACATTTTATTTATTTCCTAAGCCTTATGATTTATGGTAAGATCTTAACAAACCCAAAAACCCGTTTCTGCAAATGTATAGTTTTTTAAATTATACAATTAATTACACACATAAGGTTTGGTTTTTAGGGTTTCCCCAAACTAAAGGTGTAAGTCCATTAATCCATTAAAATTGTATTTGTCTGAGTGCATTCCCCTCGACAACAAGTCTTGCCTTGCAGCTGACACTTGACAACATATCCGATTCCGAGTCTGGGGCTTTGAAATTGCGTGGCAAGTGCGATTTGGATGCCGATCCGAGTCCCGATCCCGATACCGATATTGATTCCAAATACGAATACGAATCCGAAACCGATTCCGATCCAGATCCCGATCCCGTCGGCGATGGTTGTCTTTGTTTGGTTTGTCTCTGGTTTGTCACTCGGATTGAGATTGATGGACTGACAGAGGATTTCCGCCGGCCAGCTCAGATCACTCTCTCCTCCATCGCGCGGGGATTCCCCCTTCTCCAATTGGCCATCTTGGCTGCCAAAATGTCTGGCCTAGACGGGCTTATATAAATTTCAAGCATTTTATTGTAACGCGTTTTATTAAAAGGCCGTAAACATTTATTTTATTTCATAAATTAGAATTTTAAGAGGCCAAGGGATTTGCATAAGAGCATGTAAATGTCACTTGATTGGAACTGGCCTTGCCTTTGTGATCTGGTCCCTAACGGTAGTCCAATGGTCCAATGACGAACCCAACCCATCCCAAATCGACATAAACATCAACGGCGACACTGAAAGGCGCCGTAAACAACACTAACAACATATTTAATTTAATAATATTAACAAAAGCCGATCAGCGAGCCTGAGAACAGATCCATAAACATCAAAGACTTCGAAAGAAAGAAACTCGGACTTGTTGACTTCACTTTGCCCGGCTGATTATGCGGGAGGAGTGTCTCTGGGGGCATTAATTAGCTCCGATTTAGTCGCGGCACATAATGCCGATATATCTATATATAAATTTATTATATACCCCCGTGTGTATCTGTGTGCCACGGTGTCTACTTAGATACACATCGCATTTGACTAACGGATCGAAATGAATGAAATTTGATATGCACAACCAGATAGCCCCAATCGAGCGTGGAGACTTAATGCAGGGACGGTGGTTAAAGGGAGGGAATATTAAAATATACATCTAGATTAGTTTTATATAATAATTTTAAAAGTAAATATATTAAGTTTTGAATATAACAAGATTAAGACTGCTGCATTAAAATTAGGAATACCTGCAATATATTGAATACTGTAAGTGAAATAAGCAAGGAAAATTGCCTACTTTAAAATTCAGTTCACAATATTTTTTGAAAAATAATAATCTTTAGCCAATAATAATAATGAGACTTTATTAAAAATACTTAAAGAAATCAAACAGGATAAAACAAATTATTTCGTAAGACCGATCATAATTTCTAGTTATTAGATCCCCCTTTAAAACCCACCCCTGACCATCAAGTCACTTAATTTATTTATTAAGCAGCCGCAGATAGTCAAGCTTTTGATCAGACTTTTTGGCATTTTCCCCGCCTCGACTTGGCTATAAAAATAAACTTCGATTTTGATAGGGAGTTCGGGCGTTCGGATGTCGAAATCTCGTTGTCACTTGCTTATCAGCGTCAGGCCCTTAAGACTCGGGCGTCTATTATTGATTTTCAAATGCTTTTTGGCGCTATAAATCGGTGAGCGATGCCGATACCGATGCCCCAGACTCAAAAATAACAAGAAACCAAACAAAGCCCGCAGAGACAAAAGAAGCACAACAAACGCCAAACACCGAAACAAATGATGGAGTGACGGGCATTTCTCAGGTTAGTTAGCATAAATAGATGCGCAGTGCAGATACAGATATAGCCAAAGATTCCAACGAGAGAAGATCTATCTAACTTCTATACGTGGTATTGTGGGTGAAGTTGCGTGACTCCGGAGAGATGGGGGCACCGGGGGGGTTGAGCGAGGGAGAGAGATCTCAACGGGTCTGCATAATTATAGAGGCATGTGTGCATAAAATTTGTAGCATCATTAGGCTGCACCCCCGGCCAAACACATACCAGAAAAAAAGAGACCCAAAACCCGGCATTCAACCCAAACAAAAGCGAATCCCAAATAACATTTTGGCTTAAAGGCTTTTCAAATGAATCCCTCTCGGTTTCGGAGTCGGCTAATGACCAGGCTAATCATTATGCCTAAGCTAGATAACGACGGAGTCTGGAGTCAGAAATATTTTGACAGTTTCACGCTCAGCCCGCGAGTGCTATATGATACTTTAATTATAGGCCAACGTTGCGGCTACTCGACTCTCTGCATTTTGTTAGGGTTTTTTCTTTGATTTTTCTGAGGCTTTTTTCCTTGCCAACAAGAAGTATAAATGTATAATAAATAAGAACAGGCAACGGGTCAGCGGTGAGCGGCCAACAAAAAAATTGTGTTTTTCGAAATTCTTTTCAGAAAAAATATTTTAAAGAAATATTATTTTTCGTTTTTGGCCGCTGCGGCGGCGGGCCCGAGAAATCTTTCAATTAAAATTTGCATAATTGTGGCAGCGATATAAAATTTTGCATGAATTATGTGACTACTTGGGCATTATATTCGATCGACAAAAATTGTAGCTCATAAAATAAATTCCGAAAAATTGACAAAATTATAGTATCGACTCTTTACAACAAGTTCCCAAACTGGTTGCTGTCTTTGTATAACGTGAAACCGATATGAAGTCCAAATATATGACTATGTCTTTATTATTATAAGCAACCCGCCTCCTTTTCAATAAATAAAACCCATATCCATGCCTTCAGTTGGCAATGTGCTCAAGTCTTATCTATCGAATTAGCAGCTGAATGGTACCATTATATGCGCTATATCTCGTCGATCTCGGCCGGGGCCATTAGGAAATATCATATTTTTATGATTGTAGCTTTCCAAAAGCTAATTTAGAAATAACTGTCAAAAAATCGGTCTTCGTTGGGGGTATATTTTACAGCCTTTGAGGGCCCTAAACGATCTCTCTCCCCCGTCAAAGATTTATGTCTCCTCCATAACTCAGCTCATCTTATTCGTGGCTCATGTTACCCAGGCGGAGAAAGACAATAAAATCGCAGAGGAAAGGTCTATGAAATTATGATTTCTCGTACTAATTTCCCTTGTTAATAATAAAAGATTTTAATGCCTTGCATAAATATCGAACTACGAAAGGGCTTAACCCATTACGAACTAAAATTAACTAAATAACTAAGGCGAAATATTTGTATTACAAATATTATTAATAATGTGCAATTTGAAAAAATTAAAGAAAGTGATGTCACGATAAAGGTTCTTAATCTTATTATATCTTACTTACTTTTTAATATTTTCAAGTTCACAAAAATAGTAAATTAAATTTAAATTTATGTATATTTTTGCTCGGAAATAAAATTCTTATAATGTTTATTACATTTCATGATTTATTCTGGAGTCTAAAAAACGTAACAAATAAAAAATATTTACGAGTATTTTTAAATACAGCACTTAAACTGATTGTTAAAAGCCTAACAGTGTTGTTGAAACCATTTGTGCATTTAATCCGATTTGCTTTATTAAATAGAGTTTTTTTTAAGAAAACGCACATATTTTATGTTAGTACTCTCGGAGTTATTTTACTCCTGGTAAAACAACAGTTTGTTAAAATATGATTATATAAAGTTTTCGGAAATCATATGTTATATTTGTAAGGTAGTTTCTTTTATTTAATACTTAACCTAATCATTTGTAGCCCCAATCGCCGACGTTTAGTTGGGTGAGGTTAGTGCGGTGCGAGTGGGTTAATATGTTGTTGTTGACCGCTTTCTGCTGCCGTTGGTGGTCCGGCGTTTATGGCCGCCTGCCAGTTGCTGGTTGGCTTAGACGCTCGACCGGGCCAAAAGCGACCACACCCCACCTTATGCTAATTGCGAGGGAGACGGAACTACTCGGGGGGAAAGAGAGCGAGCGAGCGGGTGAGGGTGAAAGGGCCGCATAATCAGTTCATCAGCAGCTCTTTTGGCTGGCTGTTGATGTTGATAAACTAATTTGTTTGATGTCTAGGCTAAATTGCAGGCGTCCGAAGCGGCCGGTATATATAGCAAATATAGAGCAAATATTCAGAGTGAGGGGCAAAGAGCGGCCAAAATGACCACTAAAATATTGTATGAAATTGACCAAAAATGACAGACAAATTGGCTTTTATCGTTCGGTTTTGTGTGTCGCCCGAATCGGCCGTATTAGCTCGTGAATAATTTAACCATCCAAAGTGGAGCTAATGGTGTTAGTTGTCGTGTTTCATGTGTCTATTTATTAACACTGCCTTTGTCTAAACACGAGTGTGGTTGTGCATCAATTTACGATGTGGCATCCCATAAAGAATTGCCTGAATAGCCAAATGAGTTCAATCAGCATCCATTTCAACTGGCCGCTGATAAATTTCATATTTATGCTAATGCACTCCGATGGTGTATCAAAAATCATCCGAAACCACACCACACACCGCACACCGCACCACTTTGCACCACCCATCGTTCGCGCGCTATTCTGAAATTCAAATATCCGTCTGCAATCCAAAATATATTTAATATATTTCGGTGGCCTGCGGTGCAGTCATCCGAAGTTCGCTATAAACACGGATAAGTTATATATCCGTCGCTTATTTGGGGTAATCTCATACCGTACATCCGCTTGGAGAAACTAGGTCTTCGCTGGAGGTTAATAAAGTATATCAAAATATATTTTCGACTTATGGTATCTATTTCTGATTTTGGAAGTTAGTCCCAATCGTTTCGTATTAATCTGAAAACCTTAACCTGATACAGCCATAACTTTAAATGTAATCTTATCTAAATCTTATTTAAATCTTAAATTGATACATGTGTATTAAAGATGAATTAGTATAATATGTTTAGATTATTCGAATTTTCTGACCTGCATTTGCCATTTGACTTTATTTACTACTATGTAATTATTTGTTCTGTAACATATTTGCATTGAATTCTTAATAATAATCAACTATATTGTTTCTATTAAATGTGTTTTAATTTGTAGAATTTTAGACTCAATTTTACCACTTGAACTCAGTAAAAATAGAATATTTCATCGTTTTTGAGTTCAAACTTAAATTTTATACTTTAAAAACCCTAATACAATCCCATCCCAATTCATTCCCTTTTCCAGAGCTTATCTTGAAACATTTCCGATGTTTTACAACCGTTTCTAAGCTTTTATGTTTCCGTTGCGCTGGAAATATATATCTAAACTATATGGCCACAAGTAACTCGGACATGTGTTTCCCTAGACTCGGCTCATTAAATGTCATTAATGAGATCGTTTTTATCACTCACCGGACCAGAGGCTCTTTTGCCATATGCTTAATTGTCGGTCCGATAAAGCTTCGATCCCAATTAACGAATCTCGAATGCAAATGAGAAGGAAAACACCCCACTAAAACTAACCCAGTCGAACACCCCACTAAAGCTAAACTGATTCGAAGATTTTACTGCGCCATTTTTAATAAGTTTTCAATTTGGTTATATTTTTGTTGTACACCCAAATTGAGTCATAAAACCCAGCCCGTCCAACGGTTAATTAACTGTATTTGAATTTCGGCTCGTATTTATATTGGCCCGGCCGTTTTGGGGATTTGCTGGGGATTCTAGTTCGCGGACAGCCAACGGCCAACACCCAATTAGCCCGACTTTATTTATACTAAAGTTTTTTTTTTCTGGTGGGGATTTTAATGGCAGTTATCAAATGGTAACTGTTACAAAAGAGACAGGCTACTTAAAAAATATATCAATTTTTTTCCTTTTGTTTTGTTTTTCCATTTGAAAATTAATGTTTATGGATTTTGATTTCGATTTTTGAGTTTTACGAGTGCCGCGAGTGTGGGAAATTGAGGCGCCGCCGCTGGGTGCAGTTAATAAATATTCATTGCCAGCGATCATCAAAAGGTTAATCAAGTCGATTTCGAAAGGATATTAGATGAGACATGTGAAGTGCCCACAAGATCGCCGATCGAGTTCCGTGGTCTGGGGGCACACACATTGATGTCGGGGCTCTGGAAAAAAGAGTTCCCACAATGAAGAAGCGCGCTTGTGGCACTTGTGATTTCTACGAATGTTACAACAACCACTGAGGCTTCCTCTTCGCGATGTTGTCCGTTCGCCGATGTGGTTGTTGTTGTGACATTGAGGGCGAATGCGTTTGGTAAACGACGTCGGCGACGTCGAAATCAGGTAGAAACAAAAGGTTAACACAAAAGAACAAACAACGAAAACAACTGACAACAGCAACAACGATTTCGCTTTTGGCCTGGTCCACAAAAAAAGGCCAGAAAGGAGGTTTAACTTCTGGAAGTAAAAAGGGTAATACCCTTATTTACCTTTATAATAAAAGTTGGGTTTTATATATAATATAAGCAGTTTGCTCATACTAATACTTAAAGTTTTCTTTTATTTTTATATTGCGGACAAGAATTGAAATTATCTCTTTTAAATCGACAGCTTAATAATTATCAAAATGTTGAGAAGGATAACATACTAAAATTTTACAAAAAATAAAAGGAAAATCTTACAAAAAGAAGTGGCGTACGAAAAGTTTGTCCGGTAAGTGTCCGCTTAAGAGAGTTTTACAGTGTTTTGTGCTGTTGCAGCGGTATTATTTCGCCCAGAACTATAGTAACCCTTTCTAAAGTGTATCCATAAGAAAAAGACAGAAGACAAGAGAAAAAACTACCGAAAAGCCAAACACCATGACATGGACACCAGGCGGTGGCTCACAGTGGAAGAAACTCGGCTCAAATCGCCTCAACTTCGCTCGGACTCGGACTCGCACTCCAGCTCGAACTCCTCCAACTTCAGCTGCTCCTCCCCCAAGACCCCCCCAGTGCCCCCACCCCGGTTAACCCGCCAAAAACCCCGCCTCCTACATTTCAAGTGTGTGGAGGAGAACCAACCATCGCATTTTGTAACTCATGTGCGACATTAAGTGCTTTGGTTTTTTGACGACGACGACGTCGGCGATGGAGAGTTGAAAAACAAAAGGAAAAACTGACCCGTAAGTCATCATAAATGCAAGTTTATGGCCACAATGAAATGATGACGGGACTCGGAATCGGACTTGGAATAGAGCTTGTCCGCCGGAGGTCGTCGGAGCAATCCGCTCTACCTACCGACCTACCGCTCGCCAACCATCCAATGCCGCTTCTACGAAATCACATCAAGAGTTCCCGAGCCTCAGAGTTCGACTTTGGCGGCCAGGCGGGCGTAACTCTTTATAGACTCGCATTTGTAGATGAATCTATTCCGCGGAAAACACAAAATGCTACAAATACTTCTCGTACCCCCGACCAGACCGCTTTTATTTCGTTTTCGGTTTCCCTTGAATAACGCCAACGCATTTGAGTTCGCTGCTTCGCATGGTGTATATATTATGTTGTGAATCCATAAGCGATTCCTTGTCAATCATTTGCCATATTAAGGCGCCTGCCCAGTGGCTGATTCGCCGCCCACTTTTCCCTATCCTCCTTTGCGGAGTTTTGAACGCTCGTTAACCAATTATAGCGCTAGCAGATCGATTTGATGGGACATCAGTCGGGGCTGCAGATGTTACAGTGGTTCGATATAAAACAGGTGTAAAGGTAGGAAAATTATACAAAAACAAGAGAGAACGCTATAGTCGGGTGCCCCGACTATCAGATACCCGTTACTCAGGTATAGGGAGTGCGAGGGAGATGGAGATAGAAACTTTGATCACGCATAACTTTTTAACGAATGGTCCGATTTAAAAAATTTCTTCTACATTTCGATAGGTATTGATAAACACAATAAAACTGCATTTTTACTTTTCCGAAATATTTAAATTTTTAAAATCGTATATTAGCGATTGTGGGCGTTAAAGGGGGCGTGGCACCTTTTTGAAATAAACTTGCGCTGCGTAGGAACTCCTAGAATCTGCATGCAAAATGCCAATCTTCTAGCTTTTATAGTTTCCGAGATCTCAGCGTTCATACGGACAGACAGACGGACAGACGGACAGACGGACAGACGGACATGGCTATATCGACTCGGCTAGTGACCCTGATCAAGAATATATATACTTTATAGGGTCGGAAACGCTTCCTTCTACCTGTTACATACTTTTGCACGAATACAATATACCCTTTTACTCTACGAGTAACGGGTATAATAAGTGATTTTTAGGATTAAATAAGAAGTAAGAAATGATCATTGAAAAATAAAGTTTATTCCTTAAAATTAAATTAAAATGTATTCAAGTAGTTACTTTTTACAATGGAATAATCCTGCTTTTAACAGTCGTTTTTTTTAAATGTATCAACTAAATTACCTGATGCATTAAAAATCACATTTTCAATTGAGTAACGTCTTCCAGGGAAATACCTACAAATTAAGAGGCATATTTTTGCAATATCTTTTTTTCTGCAACTAATCTCTTGACAATCTAATCCTCTGCCACTGTAAAAGATGATTTGGGCTTGTTAGTGTCCGAGATCGGAGTCTTCCAGCGGACTGCGGTGACTGCAATGATGATGAATTGTGTGAATTTAGCACATTAGTCGCATCATCCGCGCAGAAGGACAAATGCAGCCGGTCTTTTACCCGATTCTTCGCCGGATTCCCCCAGTTTTCCCCCCGAAATACCCCGATTCCTCCCGATTCCCGGACAAGGTAATCATATCGCTGGACTGTCGCTCCACAAAGGTGGGCAGCAACTAGATCGATGGCCAGTCAGGGGCTCGTTTTAAAGTCATAGTCGTAGTCGCAGTCGCAGTCATAGTCGCGGAGTTATGGAGGTAAATGCATTCATTGTGAGTTGTAATTGCAATTGATCTTGATTACGGCCTCTGCGATAATGTTCTTATTGAGGAGCAGCGAGTTGAGTTGCTGGTCACCGGTCAGCGGCAATGTTGGTGCAATGCCACGATGTTGCTGCTGCGATGCGATTCAATTGTTGCACTTGACGTGGGACAAGCAGCTCGCATGTTGCACAGAATCGAACGTGCCTCAATGTGTTTTCCTCCATTGATCATTGATCATCCAGATCCAGCCCAAGTGGGCGTCGCTCACAAAAAGCGGGGGGATGAAGGGGCCGATCTTGTCGGTCCGTTTAATTGATATACAGTACCTGATCTACTCACCCTTTACTTTCAAAGTCCCATTATCCATCACAGAGAAAAATATATTGCAAATTTAATACCAAGTTAACCATTTATATCGCATATCCCTGACATTGCAGATAAACAAATTTAATTCATTATTTCGTTATTGTGATATAAATATGTAACTTACTTACATTTAATACCTAATAATCCAGGGTTTTCCTACTGAAATTGATTGAGGCAAATCATTTTATGTACTTACATTTTTAATGTCTTACGCTTTCCACAGAAATTTAAAATACTTTATAAATTTCAAAATTTAAAGGCTCTTTATTTAGTAATAATATAGAACAATTTAAAATAAATATCAAATTCATGGTCAACTGAATGTGAATACTTTTAACTTACTTTTACTTAAATATGATAAAAGCATATTAAAGTTCATCGCCTCTATGCGATTTTAAATTAAAGTTTTTTGGCCAAGATTTATAAGTAAAAATAACAAATATTGTAGTTTTTCGCTGTGCACCCTCTCGTCGAATCGAATTCAGCTAAATTCACACAAGAGTTCATTAGAGTTGACGCTTGCCTTAAAACTGACACACGTTACATTCGAGCCTGACTGGCGATCGTCGTGGAATTGGACTCGGAATTGGGTCCCTAGTGCAATTTAGTGCGGCTAATAAGCAGCCGAGATGTCGCTGCAACTCAGCCGCAGCTCAAATGCAGGCACCCGACATTTAAAAGTCGGGCTCAATCTGCTGCCGATCGATGGCGAATCAAACTAATCATTCAAAATTCAACACAGGCCCCGACTCTGAATCAGTAGCAGCTCTAAGCCAACTAAACTCCGAGCTACAGCTACAGCTCAAATTGTCATCATTAGGAAAAGGCAATCGCTACCGCTCTGAGCCACCGCCACTGAACTGCCGAACCACCGAACCGCCGAGCCACCACCGAACCACCGATGAGCCACCGCTCCCTGCCTAAATTTGATTTCTTCCTGCTCCTTTGTGCGCGCTTTTGTGCGCCATCAAACGCCGGCGACAGTTTGTCAGATTATTATCAGATTGCATTGGCTCACTTTTGACTTTCGAGCAGCGGCGGTCTAGGAGGAGCTCACCGGGTCCAGTGGCGTCGCCCTGAAGGGATCTGCCAATCTGACCCAGTTCAGCCGCCGGATGACGCCCATGTCCACTGCTTACAGAGAGAGAAATGGTCCTAAAATGTTGTTACTTAAAATTAAGTTAATTTAAATAGAAATTTGTAGAGATTTTTAAGTGTTCGAACTGCATGTCAATTTCTAAATATTTTTTTAGGGGTACATAAATCCAATCTTCTAATATATCAGTAATGATTTTAGTTACCTTAAAAAAATAGATAATTTAATGTAAGTAATATAAAATATATTTCTTTTTTTAGATTTATGATATACATTATTCTCATGTTTTATGATGGTTTTTAAACTTTTTTTAATTGTGTCAATTATATTTATTTGTACTTGGTAGATGGTTATTATATCTATATAGATGGAAAAAATTAAATAAATAACCATTGTTAAACAAACTTTGGCTAATGTTTTATACTTTTCCCGATTTTATGTTTCAGCTAAAGGTTTTGATCCCATTTGTTTTATGATTGATTCAACTATGGCTTAAGACAGAAATCTAGTTCTTTAGCAGACGTTAAATTTTATGGGTCCTATATTATTTGCTATTTTTCTAAGTGTACCCAGCCCAGTCCGCCAGAGAGTCGCCGCTGACTTCGTTGACTGTCAGCGATTGTTTTGCTCCCGCGCATGCGCGCGGTGCTCTTCAAACGAAATCACATCGAATGTCGTCGCATGCGCGTGATCAACGTTGTTGATCTCTACCTGTATCCCGCCCCCCTTTATTGGGATCCCCCTCACACCCCTTCCCTCCTTCCCCACCACCCATGATTCGTGGCATGTCGATTTTGGATTTTGGGTGCACTGAGCACACAAGTCCCTCGCTTCAGGTCGCTTTCGTTTTAGGGCTTTTCCATACATTTTTATGGATCGCTTTGTTGACTGATGTCAATAATACCCTTTGTAGATTTTAGGTGGGTGGTATCTGCTTGCCGAAAGTTTACTTGTTTACTGTGTTGATGGAAAAACAACCTGTTGGAAGAAAACCCATATAGTACAATATATATACCTACATATATGTATAACGATTTCAAAACTATTTTGTGTGACCTTTAGGTATTCATGTTAAACTTTCTGAACTCTTAAAATGAAAATGACACTTTATATTTGTTAATATAATTTAATAATCCTAAAGTTTTCATGTTAAACTTTCTGAACTTTCTCAAAATGAAAATGATACTTATTTTATATTTGTTAATATCATTTAATAATTCTTAAGTTTCTATTGAATTTATAGACCAATTTCCGATTGAAACAAGAAAGAAAAGCTAACTTCGGGCGGAGCCGAAGTTGATATACCCTTGCAGAATATTCTGTAAATAATATTCTCCAAAATTATTCATATGATGCATTCTTAATACTAATAAAAATCCCAACTTCCTAACTTTAAAAACACCAAAGTTATGGCAATTTCAATCGTTCAGTTATATGACAGCTATAGGATATAGTCGGCCGATCCCTATAAAATTTGGTAGGTCGGATTGATTGGCCAAATATAAAACCCATAGAAAATCCCAACTTCCTAACTCTAAAAACACCAAAGTTATGCTATTTCCTATCGTTATATGGGAGCTATAGGATATAGTCGGCCGATCCTTATGAAATTTGGTAGGTCGAATTGATTGGCCAAATAAAGAAGCCATAGAAAATCCCAACTTCCTAACTTTACAAACAGCAGAGTTATGGCATTTCCTATCGTTCAGTTATATGGCAGCTATAGGATATAGTCGGCCGATCCCGGCCGTTCCGACTTATATACTGCGTGCAAAGGAAAGAAGGGTGTGTGCAAAGTTTCAATTCGATAGCTTTAAAACTGAGAGACTAGTTCGCGTAGAAACAGACAGACGGACAGACAGACGGACAGACAGACGGACAGACGGACAGACGGACAGACGGACAGACGGACAGACGGACAGACGGACAGACGGACATGGCTATATCAACTCAGGAGGTGATCCTGATCAAGAATATATATACTTTATAGGGTCGGAGATGTCTCCTTCACTGCGTTGCACACTTTTGACCAAAATTATAATACCCTCTGCAAGGGTATAAAAATGCATCAATATGTGACACTTGCTAATTGGCCTAATTCCAAAACTATGCAAACTATGAAACCAAACAAGCTAAAGATATAAACATTCCTATACACACTATCTTTACCATAATCTTCATAAAAAAATGACTTCCACGCCTTTTCCCCCGCAGAGCATTTCTCATTCGGCCACTCATCTCAATGGAATTCCCATTTCTGTTCAGTTCTTTTGGCTTTTACGAGCTTTTTTCAAGTGAATTTCAGCGCCTGATGCGAGAGACAATGGTTTTGGTATTGTTCGGATCCGGCTTCTTTATGTGGGTGGCTTCTGTCTGGCGGTACATCTTTTCCGCTCGCTGTCGGTTTTCCAGTTAACTGCCATCGTTTTAAGCCCTTTTTCTGCCCCTTTCCCATTCGGCGTATGGGAATCGTTAAATTAAATCGCAGTCGTTTATGAGGCTGGTTTTCCTTTTGGGCGCCTCAACTGCCGCCTGATGAGGCTCGACCTCTTTTGGGCCTCAAATTTGTCAACTTGTAGTTAGTATATTTCTTCGCTGCTTTTTAGTTGACCCCCTGCCACTGCGGCTGATGTTGCTGCCCCATAAAATACTTATGTTTTAAGAATTTTACGATGCCGCCAGCGTCTTGTGTGTTTTTCTTGTACTCTACCTTTACCTTTTTATACCCTTGCAGAGGGTATTATAATTTTGGTCAAAAGTGTGCAACGCAGTGAAGGAGACATCTCCGACCGTATAAAGTATATATATTCTTGATCAGGATCACCTCCTGAGTTGATATAGCCATGTCCGTCTGTCCGTCTGTCCGTCTGTCTGTCCGTCTGTCTGTTTCTACGCGAACTAGTCTCTCAGTTTTAAAGATATCGAATTGAAACTTTGCACACACCCTTCTTTCCTTTGCACGCAGTATATAAGTCGGAACGGCCGGGATCGGCCGACTATATCCTATAGCTGCCATATAACTGAACGATAGGAAATGCCATAACTCTGCTGTTTGTAAAGTTAGGAAGTTGGGATTTTCTATGGCTTCTTTATTTGGCCAATCAATTCGACCTACCAAATTTCATAAGGATCGGCCGACTATATCCTATAGCTCCCATATAACGATAGGAAATAGCATAACTTTGGTGTTTTTAGAGTTAGGAAGTTGGGATTTTCTATGGGTTTTATATTTGGCCAATCAATCCGACCTACCAAATTTTTTAGGGATCGGCCGACTATATCCTATAGCTGCCATATAACTGAACGATTGAAATTGCCATAACTTTGGTGTTTTTAAAGTTAGGAAGTTGGGATTTTTATTTGTATTAAGAATGCATCATATGAATAATTTTGGAGAATATTATTTACAGAATATTCTGCAAGGGTATATCAACTTCGGCTCCGCCCGAAGTTAGCTTTCCTTTCTTGTTTTTTGTATTTTGGGTTTTAGTGAAACCGAAAAGTGGCCAGATTGCCTCCGGTTTTTTTTCGGAGAGATTTTTATGCCTACTTGTGACCGATTTTAACTGATACTGCCTGTAGTTGCTTCCGCTCGATTTTCCCTTTTTGTTTTCGTTGCCCCGCTTTTAATTAAAATTTCATAAAAATGCCTCGCACTTAGCACTTGTCTAAGCGGTGGACTTTCCAAGTGCCCGCGGCTCCCAGTCGCCTCCTTGAGGTCCTCCACCTCCTCCTCCGCCGCCCCTGCCTTTCGCCCCTAAGCCCCCGCCCCCTTCGAAACAATGGCGGTTCGCGGCTTTGATCTTCGTGCCAGCCTGATCGGTAGCCAGCACCACCAACAACAGTAACAGCACCACCAGCACCACCGCCGCCATCAAGACCAAAATCCACAAAAGGTTTATTATTTATTGTTGGCCCAGAAGGGGAGAGCAGGGGCGGTGGCCAGGGGGAAAGGGGGCAGGGGGCTGGAGGCAGGCCAAGGAGGAGGGATCGACAAGTGCAGTCCATGCTGCAGCTGCAAGTTGCAACTCGCAAGTTGCAAGTTGCACGTTGCCCGTTGCCGATTGCACCACGAGCCATGGCTACTGGAAACTACGCACGGAAAGAAAATGATTTACAAATTTAAGACCATTAAAGAACCTTCTGTTTTTAAATTGTAATTTTTTTAGATGTAGAAATGGAATTTCTCATTTTCATAAACAGTTAGAGTTTATTTCCTTTTAACATTGCTGGGAGGACAATACTTTCTCATTTGCTTAATCAATAATTGCTTTACTTTTCAACGTAGTTCAGGTTAAACTAAAATAACTCTTCTGTTTATCAAAATTTTCATTAAAATTTTTAAAATATGTCTTTCATTGTGTACTAAAACCTTATTTTTGGTTTCGTTCTTGTTAGTTCTAGGCGAAATTAAATTCTTGAATTGTGAGGGAAATGTGATATAAATATGTAGAATAGGTTATTTATCATAATAGTATTATATTTTTTGATTTAGTCCTTATAAGTGTTTATAAATAAATAAAAGACACTTAATAATTGATAATGACAATTTTAAATGATAGATTAGATGAGTGAAGACGAAGATGAAAATAAAGATGCACTATTAAGGCTTACTACAACAGTTCTTTAATTAAAAACTGCCATTTGTACTAATACATTTTTCCAAGTGCACAAAGCTCAAAGAAACACAGGAGCCAAGCGAAAGAAGCCAGCTAAAATCTCGGCGCGCACTGGATCGTAACGCCAGAGAAGGGGGCCAACAAGCGGAAAAGGGGGAGGGGGGCGTAACCAAGGGGGGGAGATCAGACAAAACGTTTTACAAAACGTTCAGTTTGAGGACGTTCAAATAAATGCACTCAAAAATGCCCAAATGCCCGCAAAGAAAATAAATAAAAATGTTATTGATATTTAGCGAGTGGTCTGGTGGTTCCCCTTGGCTCCACAAGCCCCCCCCCCTCCCCCTCCTCATTCCACGCAGCGCGTGCTGTTGCATCCTGCACCCGTCGACGGTCCCCTCTCTTTTTTTTCTGAATTTTTTTTTTATGGCGCCCATTGCTGGGGCCGCCTTTTTGTCCATGATTTGCTAGATAAACACGACTGCCAGCGTATGCCGCTTTGTTTTCGGCTTTCCATTTTTATGCGCTTGCGGAATTCAGGTAGTAATTCCCATTTTAATGCACCCCTCGCGCCACAGTGGGCCTAAAAAATATTTATATTCGGCTCGGACGTAATCAATTCCTGGCTCTAGGAAGGCTCCAGGATTCCGAAAGTGATTTAATAGTCCCGTTTAGTGGCGATTTGGGGGCAATTATGAATACATCAAAGTGAAAGTCCTCAACACTTTTGTAGAGCCTGGCAGTTATTTATTAATAGCGCAAATAATTAAATGGGTGATTTACTTCAAGTTTATGCTTTTTGACTTTCAATGCTAAATTTGATGTACTCCGCGAGAATGGAAAAACAAACAAGTTGGAATACATCTTTATAAATCAAAACTCAGACATATTTGACTAGAATAGTTGGCATTAATTTCAATTAAATTATCTGTTGAAATTAGCTGTGAAGAATAAATCAAAGAATTTACTGTTTACAATTTATATTTAACAAAGTATTTTAAAAATTAAATCTTTGAAAATTCACGGAGATATAATTAATAAATGTTTTTACAAACAACAAAGCCAGGTCATAAAAATAAGGCACCGCACTTAACTTATTAACTTATTATAAATATATTTTACCAATTATTTTATCTATTTCAAAAGGCTTGGAAAAATAACAAGAACTGAAAGTCAAAATATAAACCGTGGTTGGATTTATAAACTCAATCTACAAAAGTCTTAAAAACCACCACACGGAACATCTCAATCTGGGATTTATCTAATCGTAAATGTAAGCCCGGCTTAGGCAATTAATTTGCCTGCCCGCGGAGCTCTCGAGTCTCAGCCAAACATAGAGCAGAAGACTTCCTTTGAGCCTGGTTTTATTGCCATATCGGGAGGAACACACGATCTCGTGTCATCTACGGCATTTCCGAGGAACTCGGCCGAGAAGGAGACCTCTTGAGATGCACAACATGCGCAGTCAACAAATTTGCAGCAACATCAACGCCATCTACGGTGGGTGTTGCCGCCTCATAAACATCTATCATCGCACAAAGACCTGAAGATTGGGGTTCGTGGAGTGGGGGAAAGGGGGGAAGGGGTAGGAGAATCTTCGGAGACCGAGAATGGCTGCCCGCCTTAACTGTCAACGACGATTAAATATACATTTGCATAAATTAGCCAAGGTATTCTTCGTGCTTCCAGGTCGAAAAGGTGAAAATTAAAGAGCAGGCAAAAGAAAAGAAATCAAATCAAATCGAATAGAATGAAATGGAATGGAATGGAATGGCTCGGAATCCACTCCAATGAAATGCGTCGAAATCGAATGCCGTAAGAAATATGTATGCTCCCCAACAAAACTCCGACCGAGCACCATTGTTGAGCCTCGGCAGCAGCTGTCACACAATTCCGCTATAAATTCTTATTCAGTTTGGACTAGCTGTTGATTTCAACACCTCAGATAAGCGGTGCCAGCGGTGGAGCGCCTCTTATTTGAACCACTCCGCCTCATTCCGCTCCACTCCACGTGTCACCATCTCCCCCGCGTCGGCAAACTCCTACGCCTGCGCATATAAACTGCTTGTAATACGCGGCTATTAATTTAAAATTACAGTTTTACAAGCCCCACAGCATTGAAAGCGGCAGAGACGTGAAACGAAGCCAAAATATATACATATATGAGATGGAAACAGCTTATAGGAATTTCAATTGGTGCGTGAACGAAGGCTTTATACGCTTTTGATTCTCGATTGGTTTTTTTATTTTATAAAAATTTATTCAATTTATTTGTTGGCTGTTTTGATAGCACTTATTAGTTTCAATATAATAATACGAAATATAAAGTTTAAAAATTTAGAAAAATTAATATCTCTTTATGTAATTAATATAATATAATCAAATTTAGCCCAAAACATAATTATTTGTAACTTTTAATTCTTTTCTTCACTTAGAAGAAATATTAAATTTTGCTTCAATTTGTATTTTTTAATCCTTTTCTATATTAACTAATTATCCTTTAATACAAATCAAAATTAGTTATATTTTTCGCAAATAATAAATAAATTTCTATAGTAATTGTTGCACACAGATAAATATAATTAAACATCTATCGTACCCATTACTTTACACAATCTAGAAAGTAAATCAAAACGTATCCGTTAAATCACAGAAATATTTCATGCCATGACAGATTGAAAGTACCTGCTGAAAGGGTATAAATAAAAAGAATTAATGGCTTACGCACAGATTTACAAGGCCCCGGAATCGATATGCATAAATGCATGGAACGGAGTGAGTGGCGATTGGGCCAGGTCCGAAGACCGAAGACCAAAGACCGGAGTCCGGAGATTGGAGATTGGACATCGGACATCGGAGACCGCATGGCAGGGAGCTGAGTGCGGAGAGCGGAGGCATGAAAGAGCTGCCCGAATCTGAATCTGAATCCGAAACCGAGTCGGTGTCTCGGCCACTTAGATGTTTGGGCCGCGATAAGAGGGCTCAAACTGGAGGGAGTAAACCGAACAAAACACAGCAAAACATACGCTTAAAAATGCATTTACAGTTAAACTCAATCAATTTTCAATCGATTTCATTCAACGACTCCAAATTTATGAGCGGACATAAAATGGGTTTTCCTAGGGATGCGCTCTGAGTATTTTTATTTTTTTGGCTACGAGAGGAAGGGACAAGTGCGTCCTTATCGATGGCCATTAAAGGTCCTTCGGCTTCCTGATTCTGTGTGTGGCATCAGCAAATGCTACCTGTTGTCACCTGCTGTGCGTGGGAATGGCAATTACTCGGGGAAAGGGGCAGGGTCACCCGGATGAGGTCACCCGCGACAGCTGCGGCTCATTGAGACGGGGTCAATTAAACGGGCCGTGGATCAGATCGCATCTCTTTCACTCAATGCGGATGCCACTGCGACCTGGAACTTGGAACCGCTAACTGTTAGCCAAAGTCAATTGGCCAATTGGCTGATTGCCCCACACTGCTCCACAAATAATAGGTATTTTTATAAGTTTTCAACGATATTTAAAAATAACTTGATAGTATATTCAATAAAACTTTTATCATTAATTAAGTGTTTTAATTAATTAAAGCATACAAGTCTCATATAAATTCACATTCAGAAAAATGCTGTGAAAATGCTGTGAAAATTCTGAGAAGCATTAGAATTATTATTAAATATCTTTAATTTGAATTTAAACTTTAACTTTTAATCGTAAGAATTTTAACCAACAGTTAACACATTTATTTATTATCTTCAAATAACTTACCATGTTAGTTTTTTATTTTACTGAAAAGTTTTAAACCTTTTTTATTTATTCCTTTCAACCTGAATAATAGTCCCTGCATAAATCAATCAACCGTGATGGCCAGTGTAATTGGGAGTGGATTTTAGCCACGCACTTGGCGGCTGCTTCTGAAGATCTGCTTCTCTCTCTTTTCGAGGCATTTCAATTGGCCGTTCTATGAAATTAGCACCTGTCTCTCCGCTGCACTGCGACTGTGGTCCAATCCATTTGGAATTCCGCAAAATCATTATGCCCCGCCAGATTCGATTCGGGCTGATGGTGGTGGGGTTGATTCCGAAAACGCTAATAGAGCAATAGCTGATCCTCGGCCACTCGCTCCACTGGCTCATTGTTCGCGTGTAATAACTCCTTCAATCGATCGCTGGCGATCGCTGCAGATCAATTGCTGCCGCCTATCGACGCCACGGTCATGGCATGAAAATTGCATGCTTTCTATTTCAGATGAAATCAACTGACAATGGGCCAGCGTTCCAGTATCGAGAAGTCGAGAAGTCGGGAAGTCGGTAAGTCGAGGAATCAAGGAATCGGGAATCTGGAGGCCTCCGTTTCACAACCTCATCCATGGCAAACACTTCAATTGAGTGCGCCTGGGCCATTGTTCTGCAGTCTCTCACCGAACTGACGAACTTTCGCAAACGCTGCCTTTGTGCAATATTATTAACAGCAGCAACAGCAGCAACATCGCCAGCACGGCGGCAACAGCAGCAACTTTGAGCTCTCAATCGAGCGTTACAATTTTCACAATCTCACTGCGATTGGACATGCAAGTGGGGCCAAGGAGTTGCATAACCTAGAGGCCAACTCGGCTCAGTTCGGGCCGAACGACCCACCATCCCACCTCATCCTCAAATCCTTCTTGGCACGAAGGATACCCTTTACAGAAGTTTGATTAGTTTTTCAATTTTATTAACATTATTTTCTAATAGCCCTTCAGCTAAGTGCCATTTACAAATAATTATTTTAAAATATTGTAGTTTTAAAAAATATTTATTACAGCATATATGTTTTACGATAAAAGTTTTATTGTTAAAAACTAAACTATAAAAACTATTATCGTAAAACATATATGCTGTAACAAATATTTTTTAGACTAAACAGAGTTTAAGTTGTTTAAATTAAGTGGATAACAAATTTAGTTTATTTTAAAAACCTTATTATTATTATAAATATATTCTGACTTAAAACTACAATAATTACATATATAAAACAAATGCTGTTATTATAAATATACTTTTAATTGCTAGTTATATAATTCATAAGCAAACTTTGCTTATAGTGGTTAGGAAAACTCAAAATTTCTAATTATCTGTGGCTAATGGTTCAAATCTGTATGCCATATACATCATTACTCATCCTCAAATATTTGTAATTATCTAAGACGAATAATGATTGTTATTTAGTTACCATTATTTGTATAGGGTATCTCTGGCGTCGCTCATTAAAGTTCCCCTTGTCCTCTTGTTATATGATCATGTATGAAGATCTGAATCAGAGTGCAGACTGCAACGGAGACTGCAACGGAGACTGCGACTGAGACTGAGACAATCGCAGCCTGGCTAAAGTTCGCAACTCTCGCCTGAATCTTGAGTCTGATCTTTGCCGCCATTCAAGGTGTCTGCTCCTCCCCAATCCCCTTCGATCTGTTGCCCCCCCTGGATCGCAGATTCCTGCCTCTGAAGATCTGCATTTGTGTGCGGGCATTAAGACAATTTATAGCCGCTAATGTGCCAAGCAAAACCCACCGCACAATTGGCCAGAAGGGTAAATGCACAAAGGAAAATTTAAAATAATTCGACTTTACAGAAATGTTAAATTAATATTTAAATTTTTAATAGATTTAGTTGTCATATATTATATACTAATATGTTATGATAAATGGATATGTTTAATAAAATATATTTATGCCTGGCAAAGATGTTTGAACATATTAATATTTTATTCTTATATTAAAAGAGTAATCAAGAATATATAGTATGTTCAATCTTCTAAAATTTTTGTTCAGTGCTTTCCGTGGAGGTGGATAGTAAAAGCGAGGA
The DNA here is from genome assembly GCA_018153365.1 of Drosophila fuyamai. Lineage (NCBI taxonomy): Eukaryota > Metazoa > Arthropoda > Insecta > Diptera > Drosophilidae > Drosophila > Drosophila fuyamai. Next base: position 11,185,220 of record JAECXW010000155.1, read on the forward strand.
GATCAGATGGAAAAAAAGAGGAGAGAGGCTGTCTGGAGCAGCTTCCGTTCCGTATCATTTGTCTATTTAGTTGCGGGGCCTGCGCTTTTCCGATTAACTTTTTGTTGAACTTCATTACCTGGCGAAAATGCAATAATCGAGAGGGGGAGCTACGAGCTAATGGCAGATCGGTGCTGGGGAGGGGAAATGGAATGGGCTACCAGCTCTCGGCTAGGCAATTTGTATCGGCATTCGGGGGCAGAGGAACGGACACGGGCTCATATGAAGATCGCCTCCGTAATGATTAAAAATCGTGCACTGGACCCAATCGAAAACAATATTCGCTCACAAATTGGAACAGTGCCACGTGAAACACCTGCAAAGGCAGCGATGAAGAGGAAGTTGGCCAGCTACCGAACCAACTCTTGATGAAGCTTCCCAGGAAGGGCAATCAAGGTAGCAGCCAATGAGGCGATTACCCATATTGTTGTCTTCTCCATATCCCCATTGATGATTGCGAAATTAATTCTGTGGGGAGTATGGGAACTTCATTTGAGGCATAGGTATAAATGATAAATGAGAAAAATCTGTACGACCAATCGGATATGTTTAATCTTTAAGCTTCTGATTTTCGAAGGTGTTCGATTAATCTTCCTAATCTTTTAAAACGAAATAGTAAATGGGTTCAAAAACAATAATTGATAGTTTTACCATTTTAAGCATAAAAATATCCAATTAAACTTTCATTTTCATAGAAAATATTTTATAGATCTATTAGATCGCTATATAGGATAACATTCTTGAGATATTTGATGTTTTCTTAGTCACTCCCTAATTGCTATATTAACCATAAATTTATTCATTGTCCCTGTTAGTCAACAGACAAAAATGTGCAGAATGATGGAAGTCCCCTTTGATCTCTTCCCTCGATCTCTGTTATTTTGATTGCCATCCCCAGCTGAAGTGTTCCAATTGTCTGAAACACTCTCTTGTATTTTTGCTGCATATATGCATATGCTATATGATTTTGTGTAGTGTCGCATTGCCATTAATTTCGCTTACAATATTAATTACCATCAAATTTCTCATTCTGCTGATTTGTGGTCGAGGCGAGGCGAATGTGTGGCAAAAATGATTTCAGCCGCAGATTCATAAAATATCTGCCCACAATGGGGTGGGCTGTGGTGGCCAGACATTAAGTATGCAAAGTGTATAGCCCCCCAATTTCCCCCGGCATATGCATATATATATTCCCCCCCCTTTTTATACCCGTTACTCGTAGAGTAAAAGGGTATATTGTATTCGTGCAAAAGTATGTAACAGGTAGAAGGAAGCGTTTCCGACCCTATAAAGTATATATATTCTTGTTCAGGATCACTAGCCGAGTCGATCTAGCCATGTCCGTCTGTCCGTCTGTCCGTCTGTCCGTCTGTCCGTCTGTCTGTCCGTCTGTCTGTCTGTCCGTATGAACGCTGAGATCTCGGAAACTATAAAAGCTAGAAGATTGGCATTTTGCATGTAGATTTTAGGAGTTCCTACGCAGCGCAAGTTTGTTTCAAAATGGTGCCACGCCCCCTTTGACGCCCACAAGCCACAAGCTGTGGCCACAGTTTTGATGCTCTTATGAAAATTTTTTTTGATATATATTTGCTTCGTCAATACCTATCGATTGGCCAAATAAAAGTTTGCCACGCCCACTCTAACGCCCAAAAACCCGTTAAACGCTTTCATGGCGCCATCTAACGGATGACTTTGGAACAGCTGGCCAAGGTGCTCAACAGAGTCAACGTTAATTCTCGATAAGGATTTCTATTAAAGGAAATTGCGATGGTTTTTATTTGTCAATACCGAACTATATCCCAAGAACTATGCAAATCAAATCAAGTTTGCCAAATTGGAGGTGTTTCCTGGGTACCGATTTTAACATAAAAATCGGGAGCTAATTCAAGCGGCGAAAAACATACAAGAAGGCATATTAAGTTGTTTAGCTGAGTAACGGGTATCTAATAGTCGAGGCACTCGACTATAGCGTTCTCTCTTGTTTCAACTCTTCCCACTCATCCTTGGTCAGGCGTTGCTGTTGACATGTTGCCGTCGCTTGTTGTTGCTGATGTTGCTGCCGCTGGCATTAAATTAGTTGTTGGCATCGGTATCGGTAGTGGCAGCTAATGCAGACCACCGCCCCCCTGGGTCCGCATTCCGCCCCCCCCCCCTCCCCTCTCCCCCCTCGACCCACTGTGCGCTCCATCAACCGACTAACGATGCACTCAATTACAGCGAGCAGTGCGGTGACGTCGCATAAATTATAGTTTATTTATTTTTATTTTCATTTTTAATTTCGCCGCGGCGCTGCTCTGCTTTTGTTATGCCCCCTCTCGATTGCCAGCAGCGGTATATATAATAGCATAATTATTACCCTGATTTCGTCCTTAAAACTATTCATTTCATATTAAACAGTCAATTAAAATTTGCGAGTTCGAAGTACGATTTCTATTTTATTTGGATTTTTATATCGAGTCAAACTACTGGTTGTTTTGAAAAAAATTAATTTTTTACCGATTTTCGCCTTTTTAATAGTGGGTTTTATTTATTATTATATTTTCGAAAATTGTCAAAAAATTACATTTTTAACTGATAATGCCAATCGATTGGAAATTTTAAAAGTAATTGAAGGAGGTAAGAAAATACATTTGATTCGGCCATACAAAACATAATACCTTTTAAAATTTTAATTTAACAGATATAATATACACATTTTTTTTTTAAACTTCAGCTAGATATATAAATAAGAAATATTTTTTAATTTAGATTCAAATAATAAAACTTATTGAAGATTCCGTTTTATTCGTTTGATATAAATGAGACACCGGCGGCAAGCAATAAATAAATATTTCATTATTTCTGTCTTTTTGTGCTGACATTTATGCGGCCGGATCAGATATATTGGTAAACTGATTGCCGAGTTATATAAAACCTACGTTCTGGACAGAATGTTTCACTTTTATTTTGGCCATTTGTCAGGCGTGCACAAATTGCGATCGCGCTTTTGAACCCCAAAACAAATTCGCATCGCGCCGACTTATTGGGGCACGACACCTGTCTGGCATTTCAAGTTGTTCGCACGTAGCACGTGGGTTCAGTATGCCGATAGCACCTCCCCCTGAACCACCCGATTCCCCCCTGGAAACACCGACCCCTTTACCACCCGTTAACCAAGTTCGGTGGAGTTGGCTTGTCACCTGCATACAGTGCGGCTCATTAACACGGCGTCGTTTGATTGACCAAATTATTATGTAATTAGCTGCAGGCTGACCCACATCTCCCAGCAGGTGGTGCAGTGGTTCGGCGGTGCGGTGGTGCTGACTCTTATCAGACTGATTTATTCATGTTTCTTGGTGCTGACTTATGGAACGTGTTTTTTGTCGGCACGTCGGTGACAGGAAGTCAGCAGTCCAGGGACTCGGATTGGGAAATTCGCTGGCGTTGGATTGGGAAATCCATATGTACTAAAATTGAATTATTCCGGCGGGAGATTGTGTGGTAATACTAACTCTATTTTCGAACAATTAAAATACACGAAGCTATACGGTATTGTTCGGGCTAATAAACTTTAGCGATTTATTAGCAGATTAATAAAATTTTATATTTACATGTTTTTTATTACAAGTTGCGTAGTAGTTGCATGGTAGATCAAGATTATTTACAATCGATTTTACAGTCTCTATTAAGCTTTATTTAAATTTTATGGCAGACTTTATTAAAAGTATTTAAAAAAATCGGAGTGGCTTATTAATATGCAATTATTTAAGTTGTAGAGAAATTCATAGGATTTAGTTGCATATGTAAGTTATTATACCAACAATTAAAATCACTAGCTAAGAATATTTTATTATTTTTTATATTTTTTCATTTAAATTTGCCTCTTTTTGTTATTAATAGTTTAATTCTTTCATTGATTCAACATTCTATATTTGTATTTAAATCAATTGCTTGATTTAGTAATGAGCTACAGGCTTATAAAGATGAAACTAATTTGTTAAGTTAATCGTATGCCATTTTCGGTTAGTTCCATGTGAATAATGCATAACATAATGAGTTCAGTTTGCTACCTTGTATTTATTTTACAAGTTTGCACCACTTCGGCTCTAGGTTACGAAGTCTCTAATTGGCATCTTGTGGGAGTGATCTATTCAATTAGCGTCCAATTGATTCTTTACGCGTCGCTCACCTCAACGCGTCTGTTGATCCTCCAACAAAGCGGTTCCAGGTATTTCTGGCACCTCTTCTATTTGCGATCGCCACCAGCACCCACACATCGCGATTTTCGATTTTGAATCCCCGAGTTGCGACTTGCGTCGATCACATTTTCGCACCTCCATCCGAGATGTTTGCCAAATATTTGGACTGCTCACGTCCCAGTTGATTGAAGCCCGGCAAAATGTTGGTCACTCATTGTGATGCTTTCACTGCGCGGATTGCCAAATTGCAGGTGGAGGTGGAAGTATCACCGGCTACTCATTAACAATTGCACTGGGGCTGTGGGCCATAAAATTATGACACGATCGGGCGGCACCTACTTAAGGTTTGTTGACTGTCGGCCCCTCTGCACTCCCCTTACATAATGAGGGAAGACCCTTCATTCATTCGAACTGCCATTAATTCGTATCACGTCCTCGGCGACAATTTCGATTTCGTTTGAATTTTCTTTGGGCCGAGCCTCCTATAAAACGATAGGGTTCGATTCGATTGAGGCACAGTCAAACGACAACAGTTCAACCGACAAAGTCAGCAAGCTCAGCAATTGGATAACCCCTCAACTTAAGCAAGGAATCTTTAATAATGAAGGTGAGCAAATTAGCTTAAGTCTTAAAGGATTTTATGGTGAAAAAGTTAAGACATTTATTGCTTAAAAATTAAAAAAGCTAAAAAATTGATTGCTTAAAAGTTTGCTTGAAAAAAATTAAGAATATTACCACAAGAATATAAAGTAATCAAAATTATCCGTGCCATTATTTTACTTTAAATAAATATTAATAGATTTATGTGTACATTCATTAAATCTTTTGGATTGTTTAATATTCCTTTAAAAGTTAACCTTATTAAAAAGAAACTAATTATTTTATTATTTTCTCGCATTTTTATTGATTTTAAGAAGCTTTTATATTTTTAGAAAATAATTATCCATTTTTACCTTAAGTCCTAACTAAAATTTTATTTCTTAAACACAGTTCTTCGTGTGCATCTTGGCTTTGGTGGGCGTGGCTCAGGCTGGTCTTCTGCCCCATCTGGATGGACATCATGGTTACCACCACGAGGAACTGCCGCATCTGTTGGACGCCGAGATCCACCATTCGGATGGCATCCATTTGGGACACAGTGCCGCACTTGTGCACGATGACCACCATCTGAACCACCACCTGGATCACCATTTGGATCATCATTTGGTGGAGTCCCTGCCAACCACGGTGTACCACCATGAGCCACTCCACTACCACTACGCCCGTCTGCATTCCGCTCCGGTGGTTCATCACCATCACGTTGACACCCATGCCGCCGTGGTGCACCACAATGTGATTCCATCCCACTTCGATGTCCACAGCCACTCGAACCTTCTGTCCTTTGCCAAACATGCCCTGCACAACAAGTACGGAAAGGTCAGGATCACCGAGACCCATTATTGAGAGATTCCAAAAACATCCATTGTCCATAAAACCACTGACTAGCCAAACGTTCTTTTATTGTTAATTTATTAAGCACTTAGTTTAGTCTACGAAAATAACTCAAACGAACGGGTGAAAATTTGAAAGATAAACTCAGGATTTTTATAAAAATAAATATTTAAGTCCAATGTAAATACAGACTTATTTTGATTTATAATTGTTTCATTATTTTCTAGATTTCAAACTGTTGAAAAAATAAAAACAACACCAAAATAAAAGTATTTTACAACAATTACAAAACTACATATTTTAAGAATTAGCACCTTGATTTATTTTGACAAAGCTTTGAGTTTAATATAAAGCAATTTAAGCCAAATAACATTCAACAATATTTAATAATTTATTGGGGAAAATAAATATATTACTTTTTTGATCACTTAGCTGTAATAAATATTTAAAAAATCGATTTCTCTTACTAACTTATAATTACTACCTTACACCACCCATTGGTTAGTCATTCCCTTTCGCGATTTTCTAATATAATATTGAATTTATTAAGCGTTAAGCTTTCTCACGGAATGTTCGGATAAACGGGTGAGAATCTGTGAGTTCAGTCAGCGAATAATTGGAAGAGCTTGATACTTTCCCATTTCCCTCCCCCCCATTCACCCCCCTGATTTGGATGCATTGCATCCGTCAGAGCCTTCAACGCGGCCCAGACAATTTATCATCCGCTGTGCGAGCCGAAAGTAATTTACTTGCAATTTAAAGATAAACAGGCGCGATAATGTCTACAAAGCATAAACGTGAGTTGACGCCTACAATCCGAGAAGAGGGGCTTCAAAAAGGGGGCCTTGAGAAGGCAGGTGGAAGGGGGGGGAGTGGGAAAGGGGTTCCTGGGGCAGCCATGACCATACATCATCGCGATATCGCTGTTAAAGAGAGTGAAGGTGTTGCCGGTGCGGCTAGTGTTGCTGCGGTGTCGGCGGTGTTGCTGCGGTGTCGATGGTGTTGCTGCCGTGCCTGCCTCACGCCATCCACTCGCTGGGGGAAGAACAATTGCAACGGCCGCTGCACGATGCGGCAGTTTCGAGTTGCAACTGGCAAACCTGCAACTTGCAACCGGCAACTTGCAACTGGCAACTGGCAACTTGCGACGCAGTCGACCCTGACAAACAAACGCTGAGGGCGTCGTGCTCATGTCCAGAGCTCTCGACTTGGACCCCAGAGCCAAGTTAAGCGCATGCGCAACACGTGGCCGAAACACCACTGAAAAGTGGCTAAAAGAGCCAAAGAGGGAATGGGAACGGGAACAGAAATGGGCACCCTCCGACCCAAAAGCTTCCCCTTTTTCGCAAGTGCAGCCAAGCGGCTTCTGCAATTTTCCAGTCGTGCGCCATGGCAACGCGTGCCGAGCTCATTTTCATTTTCATTGAGCCGCCGGAGCAGGAGGACAAGGAGGTACTTAGCTATGAGGAAATTAGACTCATAGCCAGGAGTTGAGCCTCTCTGGCCTTTTCCCCTTTTGTGCTAACCCCATCCACAGATAGCTTTTCCGACACAGACAGCGAAACTTTATCTCATTTTCTTCTAATTTAATTTTACTAGTACTCTAAGTTTAGTAATTTAACGATTTAGATAATTATGACAAATTTCTAAGCTTTGGCGGTGAGTGAAGGATTTAAAAACATAATAATTCTGTTTAAGTACTTAAAACCACTTCTTCAACACATACTTTTATGTCAGAGACTCTTTAAAGGAATTAATCATTTAAAGTATTTTAGGATTTTAACATGATTTTTATGGGTTTCTATTCTAAACCAAAATTAAATTATAAAAGTAAATCGTATAATAACTTCGATTAAATAGCAAATTTTGACAGAACTCTTGCTGTTTAATTATTAATACGTCCTACAAACCAAATAAATATAAATTAATATGCCACAAAAAGTAAATAAATAAAGCTATACCTTTTTACATTTCTTATTTTCAAAACAAGTTTGGCTACCTAAAAAATTGTTTTTAATATTCTGTTGTGAATTATCGACTGAAAAAGTAAACAAATCAATTGATTTCCTTTATTATTTATTTTCCTCTGACGTCGAGCTATCTAAAAACTCGATACCTAGTTGTATTGACAAAAAATAACAAGTTAGCAGCAATTTGTTCTCTCAGTGCCGCGTTGACAAATATTTTGTACAAATGGCCCGGCTCTTGGTGCATTTGTGCACATATTCACGGCAATCTGAATGGACTCTCTGAGGCAGAAGCAAAAAGTCGTGCCACACGAAGCCCCAAAACTGAACCAAATGCAGCACGACTCTTTTTGCGGCTTGTCGTGCGTTGAATGGGGCAACATTGTGTGCCATTGGATGATGATGATGCGTCTTGCAACAGCGAGAGCTCAACACCTGCCAAAGCTTCATAAATTCGATAAATCACACAGGGAATCGTAGAGGAGACTCTTTCTAGGCAAAAAAAAAAGCTGTCAAAAAACAGTGATGCGTGAACACCCGCCTGGCTTTGGTGGTTTTTCTGTTGATTTTGAGCCGCGAAGTAGTCGCCTCGCTACGATTAAAGCCAGCCTAGTGTGGCAGCGCTAATGGCAAAGACACACAAGTCGCTGGGTGTTCGCAAAAGGGGCAACAGAAGGGGGGGTGGTGGAAAGGGGCAAGGGGGACTCACTCCAGACAATGCCACAGTTTATATTGCAGCCTGTGCCTGGTCATTAGCAGCATTGCAGCTGCAACGTTGCTGCGATGTTGCTGCGGTGTAAGTGAGGTAGCAAACGCAGCAGCAGCAGCAACTCCAACTCCAACTCCAGCGTCGTCTGTTTGGCAGCGTAATTGTGTTAAAAATTACTCAGGCATCTTAATCACTTTGGTAAATATTTTGCCAGAGTCGGAGAAGGAGTTTTCGGATTCGGATTGGGAGACTCAAGACGAACGAACGAGGTTAATGCGCTGCAGCTGCAACAGACGCAGAATGTTGCAGCTAGTTCACAAATCCCATTCGGGCCCCTTTTTCCTTTTCCTTTTCCTTTTTCTTTATTTATTTTTTTTTTTGAGGCGTGTGGGTGTGCGTGTATATCGGAAAGCCGAAACATGCAAACTCCACAAACGAGCCAAGTTTTCATTCATGAAATTGCCAAGATTGCCAAAAGAGAGGATGGGGGGGCGGGCAGGCAACTCAACTTGATTGCATGTTCGGGCTCAGTTCATTTTCAACAGCATCAAGGATCAAATGCATTAAATACGAGAACGAGACCAAGTTTTTTGCCATCGGATGTTGCTGCAGTAACATCAGCAACATCAAGGCAACGCCAACAGCAACAACACATCTACTTACGTGCAGTTCGCCGCTTTATCGGGGCTGCTCATCTGGCGTCCTCCGTCCAGGTACGTCCCAGGTACATCCCCAATCCCCAGTACCCACTACCCAATACCCAATTCCCAGCCACAGCCACATCCACATCCTATATACATCCACATCCAGGGCGGGTGGCGCACCTGCGGCAAACTGCTTTGCAATTATGAGATTTTTTGCGCTTCCTCTGCTTCGCTGCGAGGCCAGCGGCGAGGAGCTATGCTAAACAAACCAGGAGCGGACTCAAGGGGAATCGGGAAAAGGACCGATATAATAATTCTAATAAAATATATATTAATATTTCCAAAATGGTACATAACCAATCTACAAAATCTAATAACAAAAACTCCAGAATAGAATAAATATTGGTTCCAAAAAATGTAAATATAAAAACAATGGATACATGACAAAATGTTCCTTAAAACACAATTAATATTAGAAATAGAAGATTGAATAGTAAATTAATATTTATACTTGCTGGTCTAAAAAATATTGAAATATATTTCCGTAAAAAACAAAAAAACTGTGTAATGATTGATTTTGTTATTTAAATAATATAGATTAACATACAAAATGTCTGATGGATCTTTAAATATTGTTTATTTTTGACCCAAAACAAATATTTTGTTTCTATTTGTTAAGTGCATATGTTATTGTTGTAATAATACCCAATAATAAACCAAATACATATTTTTATTGAGACATTATTCATACTTTATTGAGGAAGTTTCGGGTAAGACTTTAAGACAGAAAATTGTCCTAACTTTATGAAAAATGTATATATATTTTTGATGAAGGTTCCATAAACGGCAATTGCCGGATTGAGAACATGAGTTTTACCTCAGGGTTAATTTTTATTTCAGGCTGTAAAGTTTATAAATGATTTCAAAACGTACCCCCGCACTTTTCTCATACTGGTTGCAATGGAACCTAAAAAAAAAAAGTGGGGAACCCACTGCATTCCAGCCCTGATCCACAAAGGAAGAGGAGGAGTAGCCGCTTGCCAGGTCGATGATGTTGCAGGCAGCTTCTGTTGCTGCTGCTGCTGCTGAGTTGATGCTGCTGATGTTGCTGCTGATGCTGCTGCTGATGCTACACTTTCTCTCTGTACAGCAGCCCGGCATCATAATTTAGACTGCAATCATCATTATCGTTCGAGAGCAGCGACCCGAGAGCATTCTTGAGCGAAACGCCCGCACGTAGATATTTTGGAGGAGAGCTGGAGGGGAGGTTCCGAAGTCGGGGAGCCGCTGAGTTGGGGTCCCAGCCTTGGCAACTGTCAGTCACTGAGGATCGGACTCAAAAACCCGGACTCCGGAGCAGTCAGTGAGTCTATCATTCAGTCAGTCAGTCAGTCAGCGCAAAGTTGCCAGCAATTTGCTCAAATAAAAACGTAAAAACGAAATGCAGCAGCAACCCAGGAAGCTGCGCATGCGTCTGTGGCAGCATATAATTGTCTCTTGGGCAGGGACTCGAAAAGCGAGGATCCACTGACGGAGCCACACAGCTGTGCCTGCCACTGTGCAACTCGCTTTCGGTGGTGCGGTGCTGCGGTGGTTCGGTGGTGCGGTGGTGCCGCTTCTGCCGTCCATGTCCGGCGGCAATTGTAATTACCGCAGTTGCGCCTCCCGTCCGTCGGGGCCAACGCCTTCGCCAATTCCACACTGAGCAAAACCAAATTTAAATATGATCTCAAAGAAAAATGTTGATTTAAGTTACATATTTAAAAGCTTAATCATTAGGAATGTTTTTATCTGCAATCTATAGATTTTTAAAGCTGCAAATAATGTTTGTCCTCGAAATAATGATTATATCTGAGATAACCAAAGCTTTAAAAACACAATATTTACTATATTATTATTGGGGTCACCAATCACCACAATTAGCTTAAAGTAGCTTGAATAGACAAAACTTGATGAGGGACTTTTTGACCTACCGCAGCTCACATCAATAAGAACTTTATAATCTGAACTCGGACTTTAATAGCAAAGGTCTTGTTAACATTTTGCATCGACATACTTCTACAATTTGGAGTCATCAAATATTATATTCGGCTTATCATATCTTGGCAATTTCAAGCCATTAACCTTCCTTACCTTCCTTTGAGTTTTAAGTTTATTATTATTTATTATTAAGTTTAATGATCAAATTATATGATTTCAATAGACTTTAACAGTCTTTTTGGGTTACATGAAAATTGTAATTGTAGACTCACCTGTTTTTCTCAGTGGATAGCTGGACAAATGCGCAGTAGCCTGACATTTCAGTTACGCCTGCAGTTTGTTATTACGCGCATTATTTCTGCCGCAGCCCTTCGGTGTCCCAATGCATCCTCATCGTCATCCTCATCCTCCCATCCCGATGTGGAAGCCCCAACCCATCCCCGCCTGATTGCATTCAGTTAAGACTGCAGGGCAGAAGACATTTTACATTAGCTGCGCATTCCAAAAATCCGATCCTCTCAAGCTTTCAGTTTTCGTTTTCGTTTCGTTTATTTATTTTCGTATTTTTGCGATGGAAGTGAAACTAATTAGAGTAGACTTAATGGAAATACTCGTAGTTATTCATAATTTAGTTAAACGTTAGCGTACAATGGCGGAACCGCCAAGAGAGTTCCTAGAGACTTTAGTACAATAATGTATTATGTTTTGGGCAGCTAGGGATTGTCAGAGTGTTGAGGGGAGTGAAGGGGAACTTAAACTAACCAAGCGTTTTTCACTGTACACAGCACCGTAAGATAAGATTGAACTAAATAGCACCTTAATCAAATTGGAAGATCGGATTGGGTAGGGAATTAGAGGCTTGGATTTTGGGCATCCACAAGATCCCAAAATGATAGCATAACTAGCAATTGGAAGTGATTCGATTTTGTTCTCAACTAATATCACAATGTTGCTCGCTGATTCTCTCCACTTCAATGCAATTTCGATAAAATTGTTTTATTTTATATCCATAGCTTATCTTTGATTCTGGAATTCTTAAGACTAGAAGGCAAATGTAAGCTAAGATTTGAAAAGTCTTTTGATCGATTAGCTATTATAGTTATTGCTTTAATTTACATAGTTTTGATCTTTTGATTTCTGATTTAAAAGTCGAAAAGCGCTATAAAAATATTTCTGAAAGCGATTCGTAAATTTACTTGAGTTAAGTTGAGTGAATAACTTTTATTTTAATGTTAAAAGTTTTTTTTTTTACTTTTTAGGCGTTTGTTTGAGTCTAGTAAATGGATTTTTAGTAAAAAATACTTGACTGGATGCGTTTAGCATTTAATGCTTAAAATTTTTAACTTCTTAGAAGCGTTAAGTTGAAAAATCTTATTGCTATGTTTTCTTTTCGTTAAAAATATGTTACGTATTTCTGGTAAATATACTTTATATATATATATGCCCTTGGATGGGCTAACCTTTATCATTTTTTTTTGTTTATCATTAGTCAAAAAGTTGATTTAGCCTGGCAAAAGTCGCTCAATGTACAAGGCAAAAAATTCTATCTTACAATATCTCAATTTTAGATGTTGCTTAGTTTTTTAGTATTTTGTTGAGTATCAAAAATGTTTTTGTTGTTGTTGTTAAGGCACTTCCGTGTGACGGAAATATATAGCACTATATCTAGGTATAAATCTAGATCTATTTCTCTATTTATGGATGTGTATATACATTATAGTTTACTGTTTTTTTTGTGAGCGGTCCCAGCTTAGTGCCCGTAAATCTCCGCCAGGCGAAACAATCACTTGGAGCTGATCCAAAGCCAAACTGAATTATGTTGATGGAAACAATGCATAAACTGGCGAACGGCGACAACCCTGTCTCCCTGTCTCCCTGTCTTCCCGCACCCCTGACCACCCTGGCCAAACTTCAAACTCAAACTCAATTTTCGCGCTACAATTACAAATGACGGCGATAAATTTCGCGAGTGGAGACAAAAGAAAAGTTGGATGCCAGCCATCCCCCTGAATCTGAATCCCTGCACCACCCCCCACCACTCCGCGCCAGGATTTGTGGAGAGGAAGTGATAATAAACGCACGACACGCGCGCCTTGTTTAGAGATTTATGCGTGCCACAGAATAGAACCGAGTGAAAATAGAGGAGAACGCGTAAAAATAGTATAACCGCGATATCCGACCACTAGGTGACCACTTGAACTGGGTAAACAAATATTGGCCAACACAATTTACTGGGGCATAGTATAATAAAAATAAAGATTTCATATTTTTTAAGAAAAATTATACAAGAGAAACACATACATATTTTAATACAAAATGTATTGATTACAAATTCAAAATTTAAAGGTGTTAAAAGGAAAATAAATAAAGCAACTTGCTTAATTTATGAAAAAGATGTCAAATAATAATAGTTCAAACTGTAATATTAAACAAAAAGTCCAAAATTAATTTTAGACTGAAAATGACACATGGAAAATATTACAAAAATAATAGAATTTAATATTTTTGCAGCTCTAAAAAGTGTGTTTAGAGAAAAAGACAAGCCTTAAATAAAAACAGCACATTGAGGGGCTTTAAGTTTCCAAACACTACGAATCAAAGATCTTCGTTTCACAAATATACTCCCTTTTTACTTAATGGAGGGTATTTGGAAAAAGGAGAAAAATCCGATGCAAGCTGCAAATAATGTCAGGCGATGGCGATGTTGACCAAAATGATGCACGACCCGAGCGGATTATGCAATGCGGCATCATCACATCTAGGCCCGGCTAATACAGTTTGGGCCATAAGTCACCCTCCACGGAACCCCCTTTTGCCGCCCCGCCCGTGAAAAGTGATAGAGTGCAACATGCTAGCTGCAACATGATGGCTACTTAGCCATAGTTGCGGCTGCCCCTCGCCCTGATTTATTGCCCCAGAGATGCGAAACTCCTCCATTTTCCGCAGCCAACACAATGTCTGTCAATTGGGGCATTTTCACTGCTTAATTACACGAACAGAGGGCGGTGGAAATTCCGGGGCGGGGGGGGTTTGGTTTGGTTTGGTGTGGGTGTGCCTGGCAAATTCACCAACTGTGCCACGTCTGCAGTTTCGTGTTTGTTTTGCAACCGCACTTATTAAGGAATTAATTTAGTCATTGCAAAACAAGGTCAGACATTAGCCGCAAACTGCAATGCAGCAAGTCCCACCGCAGAGTAACCACCCGCAAGTCCCACCAACCACCACCACCCATGGAACTCCCACGCCTGGACGGCCTTCTTCGTGTTTCGAGGCCATTAGGCCCCAAGAAAATTTCCATGCGAAGAACAAGGACTTGAATCGGTGTTCTGCTCCTCAGCTCCAGCTCAGCACCCCCGCATCCTCAGCGTGGGAAAAACCAGCCGAAAAGCGAGGAGTGGGTGGGAAAAGCGGGGGCTGCGTGCCAAAATGCAGTTTCGTGACCGGCGAAAGGAGCTGACTGCGCCTTGTAAGCGATTCCCATTGCCTAAAAGCTTGTAAGCCAGTTTCCGGCTCCGGCTGCGACTACGGCTAAATCTACGACATCGTCTCCGGCTAAAACACAAAAAAATATGGCAAAAGTATAGGTTTTAGGCTAGACCAAAAAAAAATGTCTGAAAAATCCACACTGCTAATCATTTAAATAATTACCGAAATAGGTGGAATAGCTGTTGAAGGGAAACCTAAAGATATTTAAGCTTTCATAGAAATAAGAAAAATAAATAACTTTAGAGCTTAAAAAATGTAATCATTAATTTGCTTACAACTTGCTCAAATGGTAGCTTTAATGAAAACTATAATTTTACTGCGGATTCTGATGAATTCAAATTCCAGTTTAATTCAAATGCTACTGTAGGGATATATAAACACAATTTAAAAAAAAAATTTGGTAAAAGTATAATCATTAAAAGTATAAAAACATTCTGGTTTTTCCGTTGTTGTAAAGCTATTGCTGCTCGCCCAAGAAGAATTGAAGTGCACTTACATAAAAATATAATTTATTCCATAAAATTATATTCTTAAAATCATAAAAATCTGAAAACATAGGAATGTGCAATTATCTGAAAATCATAAAAACCAATTGAAATAATAACAAAATACGTTGGCTTTAAATTCTGTTTTGTATGACATTGTCCATCTGTGTGTAGACTTTGTTTTGTTTTATTTTGTGAAAAACGTTTTTAACTAGGAGCTAATCATAACCAACTAGAATAACATAAGTTAATAATTTATTTAAACGTTTAGCTAAGAACTAATAATCAATAAGCGGGAGTCGGGGCTTTGTTTCTTTTTTTTTTATAATAAATAACGAAAAACTTCAACTTGAAACATGGAAACGACCCCGAAGGGATTTCCGACCCCGGGGGGACAAACGGGTTAACCTGTCCGCACCTGGGGGTTCGGAGAGGGGTGAGGTGTGTCCAATCCAAAGATGGTTATGAACTAAAGAAAACTTAAAGGTTTTTATTTCATTTTATGAAAACAAAAAGTAGTAAAATAGTAGAAAAGCGAGCATAAAATCAATTACAAAGATAATTTAAATTTAACAGTGTTTTTGTTGAACAAAAAAAAGGAATTGTTTTTTTGTTTGTTTAGCGTTAGCTTTTCTTTTAAGATTTCCATACAAATGAGTTTGTTTGTTTTTTTTTTGAGCCCTAGGGAGAATTCTTTGTCTTTTGTTTGTGTTTTTATGTAGACTACAATTAAATTAAATAAAATAGAGTAAAATTAAATTAATACAAACTGTTGTGGTATAAGTTTACATGCTGCTGAGTAATGTTACAAATAAATTAAGAGTTAATTAAAATTAGGAGTACGAATCTAATGCCGACTGCCGATGTGGCATTCCTATTAGCCTATGTAGCGAGTCTAGCTTAATAATTTCAACGTTGCTCAAAATGCTGAGAGATCAGATCATCGGTTGGATCTGACCGCCTATATATAATATACATATATAGTATAGCCTAAGTGTGGAACATGGAATTGCTAGCTGTATCGAAGATCCCGGCTATCTAAACTCCTGGGGGTTCATTTAACGCGAGGGGATCTAGCAACTAGAACTAGTTTAAGTGCTAATACGTTGGGTGGTCTTGAGTGCTGCCCTCTAACTGTCTTTTAAAAAATTAGTTGATGGTTCTTTAGCCTATTTAAACTGTAGGTAGTATTAAGGTTCCTCAGTCTTCGCAGAGATTTCCGGTACAAGTACAAACTGCTCTAGTTAATATGTTTTGTTTTTTTTTTTTGTTTTCAGATTTTTCGTGTAGCACTAAGCTGGGCCCGTCAATGGATGATGTTGCCTAACAGGTCATAAATCGCCTGGATGCCGCTGCATATAGATACCGTTAGGCGCTTTCCGTCTTGACCACCAGAGGCATGGGTCCGCCGAGGGTTAGGCCAGGCTGGGATTTCTGCAGCAGCTCCTCCTGCAGCAGACTCATCGGATTCATGGGCAGGCCCATGTTGAGGCCCATTCCCATGCCCATGTTCATGTTCATCTTCATGTCGAGCAATGGATGTGAACTGGGCGACTTGGGCTCCTCCATTCTCTCGCCACTCCGGCGCGATTCGCGGCTCTCCCTGCCCTCGCGCCCTTCGCGTCCTTCCCTGCCCTCCCGCGATCCGCCCCTGGAGTCGTATCGCGTGTGGGTCCTCATGTGCCTGGTGATCATGTCCCGGCGACATGCCGCATACGGACACTGCGGACACTTATAGGGCTTCTCGCCGGTGTGGGTCCTCTGGTGGGTGGACAAATGGTCCGAGCGGGAGAACACCTGGCCGCACACCTTGCACGTGTACGGCTTGACCCCCGTGTGCAGGCGCATGTGGCGGGTCAGCATGTCGGAGCGGGCAAAGGATCGCCGGCACACTTCGCAGGAATAGGCTTTGGCAATATCGTTGGCGGGATTCCGGGATTTGTGGCGCGAGGCCATGTGCTTGGCCAGGCGATCGTGCAGCGAGAACATCTGTCCGCAGGTGGGGCAAACGTAGGCCACATCCGAACCCGGCGGCATCTCCTCGACGACGGGAGAAACATCCAAGTTGTATCGCCAGGCCACCGTCTCCTTGGTTGTGGGCGAGGCCACATCGCCCTTGATCACCGGCACACCCACTGTGGTGGTGGGCACCTGCGAGTGGTGCATCTGCTGGTGGTGCAGCGGATGCAATGGCATCTCCATCTTGATCATCGCTGCCGCCGCCGCCGCTGCCGCTGCTTGGGCAGCGTTCATGGCATTGGCATATGGGGAATTGGGCGGAGGCTGGTGATTGGGCGTGGCAGCGGTGGTGATGGGCATGTGACCCGAGTGGCTACTCGATGCTGGGGACAGGGCACTCATGCTCTCCAAACTGCTGGCCGCACTCAGGGCCGGCGGTGGTGGCATCATGGCCGCCGAGCGGGATTCTTGAGAGGATTTCGAGTTGGACTTTTTGTACTTCTTGGTCTCCACCTCGCTGCGCATGCACAGATCCAAAGGACGCTCCTGCGGCGGCGGCATCGGCTTCTTCTCGCCCTTCTTGCCCTTGGGTTTGGGACTGGTGCGCTTCTTGGTGGTTGTGGTTGTGGTGGTGGTGGCCACACTATTGGTCACCGAGGATTCGCTGCGCGGGGGCGATGGCAGCGATGGCGGAGGCGAGTTGTTGGCCAACAGGGCATGGGGCAGAAGATGATTGGAGTTACTCCTGCGCTCCTGAGAAGTGGGCGAAGTCTCCGTCTCGGAGGCTATCGAAGATGGTGTGTGCTGCAGGGGCGAGGGATAGAAATCATGACGCCGGCGGAACACCTCGTTCAGATACTTGGTGTGCAGGTAGTAGCCAAAGAGGGGAGACGGTATCGGGAAATACCTATCATAGGGGCTGGGGATCTCAGTCTTGATGTCCACATGCAGCGGGTTCTCTTTGTTGATCGGTTGATTCTGATCTTGAGGCAGATTGCTCTGGGAGGCCTGCAGTTGCAGGGGACTCATGCTGATCCTGGGGCTATCCTGATCGTTATCATCGCTGTGCGACAGCTCGAGATCCTCGCCGGAAATGTCCTCGTTCTCGTTGTCCATTTCCGGTTCGTTCTCCTCGTCCTCGCTGACGGGCTGCTCGCTTTTGATGTACTTGCCGGGATCCTCCTCCTGATCATCATCATCCTCTTCGGGTATGGATTCGTCATGATCCTCCTCATCTTGCTCCTGGTCTTCGGCCAACTCCTCCTCCATTTCCATGGGTTCCGCTTTGCAGGCAAGACCATTGGAATGGGTCTCATTGTTGTTGTTGTTATTATTATGGTGGTGCAGTTTGTCCAACACCGCCGAGAGTCTCTTGCGCTTGCGCTGCTTCCATGGAACCACTATATTGTTGTTGGCCACACTGGCCTGGTTGTTGTTATTGGAGTGGTTGGTGGCCACCGCCGCAGCCACCGCCGCCGCAGCCGCCGCCTGTTGGTGCAGGCTCAGCGCCAGTGGCAGGTGGTGCTGGTGGGGATGGTGGTGGTGCTGTTGCTGCTGGTGATGCTGCTGCAGGGCATGCGGATGCGGATATTGCATGCCGCCGTAGTGGGAGTGAGATTGGGCCGCCGAAGCGGGCGCAGGGTACATGTGCGGAAGATACTGCTGCTGGTGGTGATTGAAATTGAGGAGCTGTGGGGGCGGGGCCGGCGGCGGGTGGGGCAGGGGCAGGTGGTGCGGGTGGTGCTGCGGCGGCTGGGGCGGAGGATTGTGCGGATTCGTGTGGTGACCATGCCCCATGGGGTCGGTGCCTTCTGCCATCGTCATGAGGTCAACTTTTTGCGGCTTCAGCGGCGTCGACGTCTCCTGCGGATTGGAGGCTTCTGGCTGGGATTGGGTTGCGGTTTGGGGGCGTGGCAACTGCGTTGACCTTGACGGATCCGGCCCCAAGTATTCCAGCCTGCGTGGGCAGGGATTCTTGCGGGATAGCTGGCGAGACCGTGTGGCCTGCAAATAAAAGAAAAGAATTTATATAAATTAATTTTGGAAAAAAAAACATTTACAAAATTAACTTTTTGTTATTATAAATAAAATTAAATTAATACATGTTAATAATATCTGTTAGGTTTTCAAATATATATAAAATATAGTTAAAAATTAGTTTCGAATTTGAAGATTAACTATGAACATAAAAACTCACACAGAAACCAATTCTTTTTCACCAAACACCTAACCTACAAATATTATTTCTTCAATGACTTGCATATTTTTTTCGTTTTTCAACAAATAACCAACATTTTAGACTTGAACCTGAAATCAATTAAAACTATTGTAACGTTGAAAATATTTTTATTAACACATGTAAACTAGATCATATTTTGTGTTGGCATAATTTTTTCCTAATATAACACCCACCACCATTTCTTTTAAAGATTTTTTGCGCAGAATATAAGCCATTACAAAGGACACAGATCACTTTAGTTAACTATAGACAATAACGTTTGTTATTTTGTAAGTAGGATGCTTGATTAAAATAAAGATTTGCGGAGGTGAAAAATTTGATTTCTTTCGCGAGAAACTTTCGGGAAAAAGAAAGTCTATCTATCTCGCTTTAGCACTCCCATGCAGAAAAGAACCAGCTAGGCATCTCTTTTGCACGCGCAGTGTTGCCAGATCACTGTGACTCCTACGCTAAGCTTACAAAGAATTGGGTTAAGTTGAATTCTGTTACGTAGAATTGTGTGGGTTAAGGGGGATTAAATTAAAGATACAAATATTTTCGGTAGCAATCAGTCAAGCATCAAAATGCAGCAATTTCCTCGGCATCCGTTTGTGTGTTGGCTTTCAGTCAAACAAATAAATAAGATAAATTTTGTGCTGAAGTTGCCAAAAAGAAATAACGTAACGAGAAGACAGATGACAACAACGGCGGCATTTACGCTGCGTTAGTTTTATGCGTTTGTCTATACGGGTGGGAAAGGGATGCACAGATGAGAGGAGCGTAGTACAAGGGGGTCCTTTTTTGGGGGAAGGATTCCTGGTACAGTCTCCAGTCTCAAACTCCCGCTGTGGGAATTTTTATGGTGCTGCCAGCAGATTTTATGGCGCTCAAAGTTTATGGGGCCTTTGGATTTTGGCGCTGCCTTCGCCTTGACCGGCGCACCACCCCCTTTTGGTCAACCCCCCTCCCCCCACACCACTCTAAACTTCTGGTCAGCGAAATCAATGAAGGAAAGGAGACAGGATGAAATGGGCGACAGTCCTGGACAGGATCGCATCGCATCTCGCCGTCTGGCGCCAACATTCGCAAATAATTAAAAGTTACCACACACACACCAGGAGCAGGGGCGCAGAAGGGGGGTGGCGGTTGTGCTACCGCTACTGCCACTGCCACTGCTTTTGCTACCAAAACGAAAGCAGTTGGCTCGGGAAAAGGACAAGGCACCACAAACGACAACAACAACGAACGGCACGTCTGGAAGGACGTTTGCTGCATTGCGCTTATCCTTGTGATATATGAATATTGTGCACACACGCACGTAGCTGCGATATGGGGTGGTGTAAGGCAGGGGTGGTGCCAAAAGGGGGGGTGGTGGTGCAGCAGGAACAGGAGCAGAGCGAGGCAAAGCTTTGTGCTGTGTCTGCCATAAGCCGTCAGTTTATGGTGGGGTCTCTCAGTAGTGCACTAAGAAAAATATCATAAGGGAGAAAACGAAATCTTACAAAATTATAATTCTTAAAAATTAAATGCTCAGTTTCAGAACAAAGTGTTTCGAATGTAACCGTTACAAGGGGACTTATCGTATTTTGAAGTTTAACTTTTGATATTAATTCAAAATGATATTCTCAAACAGAAAATATACATGATTATTTTCCGTATCTAGTAACATTATTTTAGACTGTTTTACACCGTAACTTAAGGACAAGAAAATCGGTTAAGAATAAGACCTTCACCAAATAATGTAAAAGTAATATCTAGAAAGATATGAAATTTTAGAAATTAATTTAATTTGTATCAGTTTAAATTTTTTACAAAATATTTCTCATAACATCCATGACTGCCACCTGTTTTTTTCCAGTGCACTCGTTGTCATTGTCCTTCTGTTGGCAATTTGCGCCTACAACTGAGTGGGTCGGGATGTGGGGTGGTCAGGGGTTAAGAGTAAGGGGCAGCAGGAGTCCATGTCCTTAACGGTCACGTGTTTGCTTTACGTGTTGAGAAAATGAAAAGAGCCGGACTCGTCCGTTTCCGAGTGTGCGTGTGTTGTTCTTGTTTTTTTTTTGCAGGGCCGAGGAGAGGTGTTGATGGGCCAGCGACAGGACACCTGTGTCCATCTGCTCATCCTTCGGCCTTCTTCCCCAGCCAGCCCCCTTTCACCTTTCACCTCCTGCCAGTTAGTGGCTTGCTATTGCTGTTGTTATTGTTGTCGCATATGTCTGCCCCTTTTGGTTTAATGGAGTGCGTGTCCTTTGTCCTGGACGAAGACCCCCGTATCCTCGTTTGTGCTGGCCCCCTTTAAAGTTGTCTCAACTTTTTCGATTTCGCAACTTAAATGGAAAACGGAATGAAAGTTTTTTTTTGCATATCATAATTCATGTTCTATTTCCGGGAATAGGGTCACCACCTCACCTCCCTCTCCCGCCCCTAGCTTTTTATTATCCACCCGAAGGGCAATTAATATTCTTAATTAGGGTAATTAAACAGCGCAATGCTGACAACTATGCGAAAAACTTTACACCAGCAAATGTGGCCAACGGCATTGGCTCTTGCTTTTCCTGCTTTTCCTCTCCGCTCAACTTTTTCTCACTTCTTTTGCTGGCCCCCATACACCAGAATATATATGTGTATATATATGAATGTATATTCATAAAATAAAGTGAACAAAAAGCTGAAAAAAACATAAATTTTCACGCCAGTCGAGCGCCGCGCGTTGGAAGTTCTCTTCTGGGTTCTCCAAGGTTCCGCCGCTTTGGGGCCTTGTTAGCACGCGAAATCGGGGATCGGATTCGCGGAGGAGGTGCAGCAGGGAGAGTGTCGAGATTTTTGATTTATGGCCGGCAGAGTTTGGATAAACACAAATACACATCTGTATATCCGTATAAATGTCCATACCCTTGCCAAGTGTTAATTAACTCGCAAAAGAAGTTGCCACTTTAAATCGATGAAGTTGTGGACTGATAAGGCTTGCCAATCGTTTTCCAGGTCAAAAACAATATATTTTGAGCTTTGTATTCAGAAACATAGTTTCATCCTGCACTTAAGCTTAAAAAATAAATATATTGCTGACTGGATATCATTGTTTATAGACTTATTGTTAACTTATTCAAAAAACACCTAATTTTAAAAATATAATTTTCCTTTTTCTTATTTAATTAGGTAACTAACAAAATTTTAATAAACAAAAAGTGTTTTCCCAAATATTTTTTTTATAAAAGGGTACCGCTAACTTCGTTATAAAAACCCCCATAAATTAACTTAATTTCTCCTTTCGTTTATGGGATTTTTTTTTGGAGAGGCGCGAAAGATTACATAATGTGAGAATGGAAAAGACAGAACGGACTTGTCAGGCGATTGAAGAAGAGATGGTGTGAAATTATGCTAAATGAAGTGTTAATTTTTGGCTACGGGTGGAATGACTCTGCCTGTGGCCAAAATAAAATGGGGGAAAGCTCGGAGCAATCACAGATTTAATTAAGCATTTTCTAGAGTGTAAACATGGCGCTAACAAGTCGCCAGCTAAAGACCAAAAAGAGCGGACAGCGAAACATGCTTGTAAGCAAATGTTTGGCAAAGTGGAACGGCGAATGCCAAGTGCTCGTAAATGATCTGAAAACTGAACGCTGAAAACCGAAAACCGAAAGCTGGAAAAGTGCAAGCGAAGTGCAAAGTGATGGTGCGACTGAAGACGGAAAAGCGCTGCTTAATTACGCCAAACAACGAACAATGAATAACAACCGGCGAACAACGCAACGGCAACAACAACAGGGGCAAACAACTAGGAAGCGCATTAAATGGCGCTCATTTGTTGTCAACAATGGCAAAAACGAGAACCCAGATTCGCCAACTCGGCTTTGTTATTTCGCTCTGCAAAACTGCGAACAGAAAATGTGCAATGCCATGGAAATATGATTCACGGCCAGTTTTTAAGGCAGTCCAACAACCATAGAGGTGACCATAATAATTATTATAATTACGCGACGCACTTTGCCAATAAAAAAATTTAATCGAAATGGGGTTGGCAAATGAATTCCAAGACTAAAATGAATGGGTTTTTAGGACACAAGACAGACACACGATCTAAAAACGTTAATAGGACAAACTAGGTATTTTTATTTAATAATATATTTATACCAATAAAAAAATGTCGATTTTTTATTAGATTAGGGACTCTTTAACAGTTGAAAACTATTTAAAAAACCTTTTTTTATATTTTTCAAAAACTATTTGTTGTCATAAGTCGTTAAATAATATGTGGCTTCAGCTATAAAAGATTGATCCAATTTTATATTTATGTTATTGTGTTTATATACTAAACGAATTTGAATTTCTGATTAAATCAAAGAAATGCCTTTTGGTTTATTAATTATCTCAACCATTGCCAAAGTTATTCCCCGCGGAGTGACCACTGTATTTGCCTGGCATTTGTCACGCTTATTACACACAGCGAAACTTGATGAAGTTTTCCAGTAGCACCCGTCAAACACAGTTTTCTGCCCCCCCTCCCATCTCCTTTTGGGACCCACAGACGCCGCTGCGATAAGCCTCGTGCCATGTGCCTCCTTTTCAGACCCCTTTTACCCCACTTTATGAACCCCCTTTTCAAAGCGACGACACTTCGCAGAGCTAAGCTAATAAAATTGCAGAAATTAAAATGTAAACAATTTGGTTGGTGTGCGATTGCAGTTGCTGGTGTTGCCACGCCCCTGTCGGGCTCCCCCGCCCCCCTTCGACTTCGGGGGACTGTGGCCATTAATCTGGCAAATGTCTCTGACGCCATTTAAGCCACACTTCACTGGAGTTTACTTCACTTGTCTTTGGTCGTAATAAACGACATCATAAACATCAGCATTCAACGTGATATGCATTGATAATGGACAGAGTGTTGGGTGGGGGAAAAATGGAGGGGGAAGGAGGGGGTTTGCATGGAGCCTCAACTTCAATCACAAGTGCAAAGACAACACCAGCCAACAGCAACAACTCGCTGCCCGAAGGCAAACAAAGCATGACGGGGCAGAAATATGGCTAATAAAATAAAACGCCATTTGCTTAGCCACGACACAACGACAACAGCAACAATCTCAACTGCTCATCAAACGAGAAATAAAAAAATAAAAAAAAATAAGTGGGGAAAACTCTTTGTACGCCTACAACAATCGTCGCTGTTGCTGGTAGCCAATGACAGCAGCAACATGTTGCTGAGACCGCCCCCCGCAACAACACGAGCTTGCAACTGGTTGGAAAAGCTCTGTTTTAATTGTTTTCGTTTGATAAACACACATCAAAAAGTTTATGGAGAAAAAGGTGCAGGAAAGTGTTGAATTAAAAAACAGTAATGGTTGTAACTAAATCCAGGATCCAAGTTTATTGACATTTCATTCATTTTATTTTGCAATAAATTACTGAGTTTTTTTTTTTGAGGCACCACATATTTATAAACAAATATAAATCTTGTTAAGTGTGTTGTATTTTATTGTACAAACTGGTTCTAAAAAATCAAACTATAAATTAAAAGCAATTACAGTAGTAATTTCAAACTATTAATGTAAAATATTTAATTTAATTAGAATAGAAAAGTTTTTATTTTTATTTGACAAGCCATTGGCATTGTCTTAATATCAGCAAGAGATCTTTGAACCCCATTTTGCCACATGCATTTTTATAGTTTTTGCGTAATTCCACTGTGATCTGAACTCTGATCTCTATATCTTCCATTATATTTCTCCCTATTTCATTATCGCCTTGCTCCCCCGCGTGATCATTGCCTATGAGGCGAACTCATTTATTATAACTAGCTTGGCTGCTACTGTTGCTCGTTTGCTTTCAATTGGAGCCTCAGTCTGAATGTGAATCTGAATCCGAGCTTGGCGCACTGCAATTAAAATGATCACTGTAATTTAAAAACTACTGCGAATTGGTACGGACCAAATTTGACGTCAATATGTGAGCTAACGATATGCTAATTAGTTGCCACTGCTACCGAGCCGTGGACTCGGATCATTAATTAAGAGGGGCTCTGATCTGGGGATTGACGTGGTTGCAGGTTGCAGGTTGCAGCCTACGCTACCGTTGGCCAAGTGGATAATACCAGATAATGGCGATTTCCTGCCACCAGGCCAATTGTTGCTGCCGTGCCAAGGAGCAACACAACAGCAACAGCAACAGCAAAAGCAACACCCGAGCAACATGCTGCCCCTGGCTGACCGCAGCTTAAATAAAATTACATTCAAATTCAATTGTAAATGCATTTTATCTGTTGGTTTTGCTGCTGCTGCTGCTGGGGCTGTAAACTGCAATCATGTTGCACATTTTTCTCTGGCAGGCCGAGGTCCGATCTCGAGTCCCCAGCCTAGAGACGCTGGCCTTTTACAATCAAATGTAATTATTTTTGCAATATACACCTTCAGCTGCCTGTGCAGTTGCCTTTGCTGCTGCTGCTGCTGCAGCAGCAACAAGTTGCTTAGCATACTTCCGTTTGAGCCACAAAAGGCCGCGCCCGAGAACCTGGAGCCTGCAACCTGGAATCGTCTCTGAACTTGGCTATATAACTCGGTCCAAGGGGGATCGCGTGATCAAAGTCAATTTAGCTGCGATATACAGACACATTTGTTTTGCTGTTGCTGCTGCTGCCGCAGCAACTTCTGTTGCACGTAGGCCGGGCCCAACGATCCTGTCGTCATCTGCTGCTGCCGCTGGTGCAGCTAAATTAAACCATTGCCGCCTTATCGTTGCCGACTAACTGAGGCGCCTAAAAGGGCCACAAAAATTGGGAAGGGGTTGTAGCGAAATAAAAATAAATACAAAACAGGTTTACGCACGAAATTGCAGCAGGTTGGTCACACTCTTTGAAGTGAAACTCCGTAGGTTTAATATTCATGGTTTTAAAATAAACGTTAATCCTTATTAGGCATATAATTTCATTTGCATTCATAAAAATTGAAAATGGTTTAATCAAAAAATAATAAATATTCAAACTGGTCACCCCACATAATTGCAATGAACTGCATATTGGGCACACTAATTAATGTGCTACTTGCACATTGGTATTTAATGTGCTTGAATTCAAAACAGGTTAAATAAATAAATTACTGCAACCTGGTCACATTCTGTAATGTGGCACTTCCTCTTTCGGTTTTCTATTCTTGACTTTGGCAAATGCTTATCATAATTAGGCACACGATTTGCTGCTTAATCGCTGCATTAACATAAATAGCAGAAAAGAGCTGAAAACGAAATGAAACGTAGGAACTAGCAAACTAACAAAAAAAAAACCAAAAATCGCCACAAGCGAAAAGTGTTCAGAAAAATGGTTTCTTTGACCAAACTAAAGATCCCTGGCTCATTTCATGCTAATTATATATGTGGCCGGGCTAAAATGAATGGCTGGAACGCCCGCCATTTTAGCCTAGACTAGAGAAGCGCGCTTCGACTTCATTTGGAGTCGGAAATTATTTAATTTTAACCTCTGGGGGCCAGCAATCATCATTAAGCACGAGCTTCGAATGCCGCGTATTTGTTTTTTCCTCTCCCATTTCAGTTTTTTTTTCTTTTTCTTCTGACTTAACGTAGGGGTTTTGGGCAAAAGGTTTTGGGTCAGCGCCAAGAGGGCAAACCTCCGAGTCCGCCCACTCCACCTTCTCCATATCCGTCCGGCCCTCTCCAGTTCGTTTATCAGTCAAAAGTGATCTTTGCAATTAGCCTTAAACGCTTTTTGGCTCAACACGAAGCCTCGAAAAACCAAAAGAGCCCTCAACTGGGTCACAGATCCAGCCTGTCTCATCCTCCGTCCGTCACATTATCAGAACGAAATTATCGTATATCAACCTTCGGCCGTTGAGAACTGCAGTGCTGCATATTTATTTTTAATCATCTTTGTGAAAGCAGGTGAAATTTTTGGCATTTATGAAAGTGCAGCAGCGTGACTCGGTTCAGTTCGGTTCGGTTTCGTATAAAAATTAATATAGATTGCAAGTGGGATACGCAGCAACAGCGGCAACAGCAACAAGTTGAAAGTTTCTGAGCGTTTTGCGGCACATTTTCCCGTTTCTTTTTCGCTTTGTGTAAAATTTATTATGCCAAAGGCCGATCATTATCGGGTAGCCAAATTATATATGCGCGCGCGCACATGATGCGCATTAAAGGGTTACCAGTTCCCTGTTCCAAGTTCCAAGTTCCCAGTTCCCACATCGATCCCCGATTCTCGATCCTGATCGCTGGTGTCTTTTCAGCTCGATTTCTTCTCCTTCTTCTTGGGCAGGTTAACCGCAGGCTCTCTGGGGCCAAAACTATAAAATGTCGCAGACTATAAATCCACTTGGTGCAATAAATTTCTCAAAATGTCAGCGCAGGCTCCCGCATTAATTACAGACTCCGTTCGATGTTGCTGCTGGGACATTGCTGTCGGGGGGCACGGCAGCAACATATAGCCATGTTGCTGGCACGCCAGCAACACCCGCATCTGGGGTCCGCTGCTCCGGTAATGTGAGCCGTTCCTTAGCATGTAATCAATAGTTGTAACCACCAAAAGTGCACCAACCAACACCATCAGCAATATCTGAGTTTTCTGACTTTCTGAGTGCTGTTTGTGACCGCAAAGGCAAGTGCAAAGCATTCAATTTTTGCCCCGTTGACTGCAACAAGTTCTTTCAATTTGCGTTGCCAGGTGGAGTCGTCGACAACAACAACAACTACAGCTTAAATAATAATAACAACACTACAAGGAACAACAAGAACCAGCAAACAACAACAACACTTGCGCGTGTTTCGGCTCGCATTTTGATTGCCTACAAGCCGTTGCTGTCACTTTGCATTATACGAGTCCACGAGTCCAGAAAGGGGTTTTTAATTGAAGGTTTGGGGGGTTTTTCCGGGTTCCCAGGGGGTTTAAGGGGGCTTGTGGGTCGCAAGGCCATTTGCGTGCAAGACCTTTGCAAAACGCATTAGCAAATGAAATAAATTGTTAAGATCAAAATGAAGGAAAACTAATTATTATAATGTCAAGAAAGTTAAAATTCAATTATTGTAAAACATTTTAAATGTTAAGGAACCCAGAAATATTATACTTGTGAATATTATTCTTTCAAAATTATTATTATTTATTCAGTATAGCTCTTAAGTGCTCTAAGTGAACTTCAAAGTTGCACCTAAAGAATGTTCGTTTTGTTTTGTTAGGAAATAAAAGGGCACTAAATTCGAGATAACGCAGTTAACATGATAATTTCATGTCGTTTATCATACTATTATCATGTAAGAATTTAAACAATTTTTCCTATACTCCAAAGCAAAAGTTCCTTTATAAAGTGCAGGTTTTTGAATACCATTTAAAATAATCTTTGTTGTCATAGAAAATTTCAAACAGAAGAAAACTCAGCAGTGACAAGAGACGACCTTAAGCTTCCTTGGGTATTTTTCTTTTCAGTCAACTCGACGGGGAGCCTTTGAAAGTCATTAATTTTCTGTGTCCGATGATCGGACTCTGATCACAGTTTCAGTCTTTGATTTTCTCACTGGTTTTATTATTTTCGGGGGAAACCTGGCGCGATTAAAGCGCAATTATGCTGTTATTGATATGTTAATTTTGCTGGATCGCTTGAAAGAACACACAATTATGCTGTGGGGACAGCTAATTTATGCAGCTCGTGTGAAAGATCATTTGATCGATGGTGGAACTCATCACCGGCAGGTGTTAATTGATTTCATTCGCTTGTAATTTGACTCGTTTGTTTATGGCCCCGTGTATTTACCGTTTGCGTACCGTTTTCTCGAACCAACCGCACTGAATCCAAATCTCAACTTAATTATGGTGATATTGTGAGGTGACAAATTTCGGGCGCACAAATAAGACCAAAAACCCAAAGACTCCGGCGTTGTTCAATGGGCGCTCGAATGAATGGAACTGCGCCTCCGCTGCGTGCTGCTGCGGCTTTTCTCTTGGCTTTTTGTTAATTAAGCTGTATTTCATGCAGCTGACGGATTTTATGAATAAAGCGCCACCACCGACGAGACTTAAAAATCCAAAACCGAAAAACGCGCCAAAAAAAATGCAAGAAAAGCCAGCAAAAAATGTGGAAAAAGTCGGACACAAAAAGCGAAAAGCGAATGTGATGACACCCAAAAATCCATCCAGCAAAACGCTGGGCGTGTCGAAAGAAATCTCTCGCCAGCCGATGGATTTCTTAGCCAGCATCGAGACATTGGAACATTCGGACATGTGGAACGCTATTCTGGCCTTAATCGCCACTGGCCAGGCCAAATCGCAAAGGTCGCAAATCGGCCAATTGAGCTGTTTGCTGTTGTTGTGCGCTTGTCGTTGACGTCATGTTAATTTTTTTTGTCTGTATTGCCAACAAATGCCGATTTTTATGGTCAGGTTGCCAGCTTTTTGGAGGCAGCATCAAAATCAGGCAGCAGCTTCAGGGGGCAGCCTCGCAAACGCGCGACTTGCGACTGTCGCGAGCAATTAATCTTTAAAAGTGGCCAGGTCCAGCTGCACTGGCTCGAATCGCTTTATTTTTTATGTTTTTTTGGCCGATCTCGTACGAGACGAGACTTGGCAATCTGTCTACAGTGCTCAGCCTCACTCGTTTTCAATGGCACTCGGCTATTCCTTTGGCGGGAAGGTCGCTCCGACGACGCCCCCGCCAGTGGTGCACCTGCAACACGATACCTGCAACTACTCTCCAAGGAGTCGATAGGAGTCTCGATGCCCCAAAATTAATTTTTTATGAATTTTTTAAAATAATGATAATAATATTTCAGATAGCTATCGGCTTTAAACTATTATTATTTTGTAGGTCAATGTATTTCTTTGTTATCATTGTATCCAATATTTTAAAGTATTTTGTATTTGTAATACTTTTATAGTTTACTAAAATATAAAATATTCAATATTGCAATATTTTTTATTTGTCGATTTGTAAATATTAAAATTTTTAGATATGCTGGAGCTCTTGATTAAAAAAAATAGTTTAAAAAAATGCTTTTAAACAAAAACAAAAAAAATGGAAAATATCGAATAGCCTTCTCTGATTCCATCTCTTATTATTGGCGAAATGCGAGTTCGCCAAGAGACGACACTGACTTGTGGCAAAGTTGGACAGCCAGTGGTCGCTCATGATCGATCCGAAGGGGATCCAACGCACACCGCCCCCCGCCCCAACCCTCCCACACCACCGCCCAATGAGTTGTCCTCGTCGCACGCATTAAATTCAAAATGCGTTTCAGCTTTTTGTGAAGGTTGCCTGGCCAGGTGGAGCTGCGATCGCAAAATAAAGCAGCCAGGCCAGGGTTGTCATTCGTTGCCAAAAAAAAAAAACAAAATGAGGCACAAGCTGCAGCAGCTGGTGCACTAAACTTACCTCTGTGATTTAGATGGTGGCCGAGTCCAATCGCTGCAGATCTGGCATAGTCTGGAAAAAAAAGAGCAGAAGAGAGCGGGGTGGAAAGCGGTTAGAGATTGAAGATTTTGGCGATGATGCTGCTATGTGCGCTATGACAAATTGTGGCAACTCGCTGGCGGAGCGGATTTTTCAGCTGCTAATTGCTGCGGTAATTAAAGCAGAACACAACCGAGCTTGGAGATCATTAATCAAGCTGGAAATAGTTGGCAGGTTGGACAAAACTCTCGAGCCGAGAGCTCATAAATATTTAATGGTCTAGGCAAATACCGATCGCTTGGTTCTCAGACTGCTTGGCGATTTAATGAAAATTTAAGCCAACTTTTAGTAGAGCTCCCTGGCTAGGGGTTCCCCCTCCCCACCTCCCCCCTTCCACCCACCGACACACACCCGAAAGACATTGATTGATTGAAGTGTTTTAATATTAGTTACAAAATTAACCCCCCCGAAAAAGATGTGGTTACCACCCACAAATCCGGGCAAATTAAGGGGGCGTGTCGGCCACCGAAAAAAACAGGCTATAGAAAGAGATATCAAAAAAAAGCCGCGGCCTGATTGGCAATCGAAGGCAACTGATTGATGGGGGAAGCGTTTAGAATTGCCTTCAATAAATTATACTTATTTTTTTTTTTGCTCATTAATACAGTAGCCGCAACAACGGCGATAAAAACCAACAAATGTCAGATTGCAATTGCGGCTTTTGCCTTTTTTGGACCTGACAATTGCGGCTATTATTTGCTAATTATTTAAGCAATTTATAACAAGAATTGTCAACATGATTTGCATTGAATAGGGAGGGGGGATTGTATCTAAATAGTGCGGGTGCTTTGTTTTGTCTGCTAATTGGCATGTTGCTGGCATAGCTGCGACATGTTGCTGGCGGGTGCAGCTACGAATCGATTGCCACCTGTTGCAATTAGGCATGCAACATGGCATGTTGCGGTTGCATGTGGCATATGACCAGCAGCAATGTGACCAGTTTTTATACCCTTGCAGAGGGTATTATAATTTTGGTCAAAAGTGTGCAACGCAGTGAAGGAGACATCTCCGACCCTATAAAGTATATATATTCTTGATCAGGATCACCTCCTGAGTTGATATAGCCATGTCCGTCTGTCCGTCTGTCCGTCTGTCCGTCTGTCCGTCTGTCCGTCTGTCCGTCTGTCTGTTTCTACGCGAACTAGTCTCTCAGTTTTAAAGCTATCGAATTGAAACTTTGCACACACCCTTCTTTCCTTTGCACGCAGTATATAAGTCGGAACGGCCGGGATCGGCCGACTATATCCTATAGCTGCCATATAACTGAACGATAGGAAATGCCATAACTCTGCTGTTTGTAAAGTTAGAAAGTTGGGATTTTCTATGGCTTTTTGATTTGGCCAATCAATTCGACCTACCAAATTTCATAAGGATCGGCCGACTATATCCTATAGCTCCCATATAACGATATGAAATACCATAACTTTGGTGTTTTTAAAGTTAGGAAGTTGGGATTTTCTATGAGTTTTATATTTGGCCAATCAATCAAACCTACCAAATTTTATAGGGATCGGCCGTCTATATCCCATAGCTGCCATATAACTGAACGATTGAAAATGCCATAACTTTGGTGATTTTAAAGTTAGGAAGTTGCGATTTTTATGAGTATTTAGAATGCATTATGTGAATAATTTTGGAGAATATTATTTACAGAATATTCTGCAAGGGTATATCAACTTCGGCTCCGCCCGAAGTTAGCTTCCTTTCTTGTTTAACTTCCAGCAGCTGTGCGACCTTAACAAATATGCGGCCCAAAACCAAAACCAAAACCGAAACTTGTTGGCACAATACGAGTGAGTATCTGTATCTGTGCCACACAGCTGCGCAACTTGGGTCCGCTGATAAACTCTGGCTCCCGCTTATCGCACCCACAACAACAGCCAGAAGCCACTCTTATCTCACGAACCTTGGCCTCTTCAATCTTCAATCTTAAATCTGAATCTTTGTGCGTGAACTGGACCAAGGCACTCGAAACTATTCGACAACGCCTACTCACAACAAAAAAAAAAACCAAACCAAACCGATCCGAGCCGAAACCCCAGATAAACATCGTTTTGTGTGCGTTATTGAAATTCGAATTTCAAATGAGCCACGCAACAGGGAAAATCTATTTCAGATTTGTTTTTTTTTTCTAGAGCTGCGGTGGGAATTTATTTTGTATTTTTTTTCCCCCGCTACCAAGCTTTTTGGGTTATGGCATGCACATATCTGAAAACCGTTTGACTTTTGCAGTTAAACTTTCAAATGCAATTAGCTGTGGGCATAAATTACATAGAACCTCGGACTGACCAACGAAAGAGCTGCTATTAAAATGATTGCGATGTGAGGGTGACCACCTACTACAATCAACGAGGCGTGCATGCAATGTAGAAATTGCTGCCTGGCAGCAACATCGCCAGCAACACAGCAACACAGCAGCGGCACAAAATTAGCAGCGCGTGCTAAACAATTGCCCCAAGCAACAGTAGCTGCCACACAGCTGCTGCTGCTGCAAAAAAAGAAGCAAAACACACACCCACTCTAACACAGCGAGTTTGCATATTGTTTTACCAGCAATATGGCGGCGGCACAGCAGCAACTAGCAATGGTAATTGCAACAATTTAACGGTCTGTCGCTTGGCTCAGCGCTTAAGTGTACTTCGGGTGCAGTGTCTCTGGCGAATCTGCAGCTTCTCTTATTTTTTTTCGGCAGCCTACAACTTAATCAAAAACTAATTGCATTTGCATAGAGACGCAAGAGTTGCTGCTATTGCTGCTGTTGCTGCGTAGGCCCCTCCACGGATGTGGTTTTCAACGCTTGGCTGTGTCAACTTTCAATCAAAGTCAAGAAAAAAAAACCAAAAAAAAAGAAGGAGAAGAAGAAGGCAACCCACTGTGGTTTACTTTAACCAAGCCCCAAGTCAGCTTCCTGGCAGCAACCGCAGAAAAACACCGGCAACAACTTCTGGCTAGCGGGTGCTGGCCGAAAGCCATCTCAGGTGGTCAAGTTCTGCTCTCCTCCGCTCAACCGTGGGAGCCTGGCCATAAAGAGTAAATTAAAAACACACACACATAACACACATAATACTGAGTGGTATCCCTCAGATAGTCGGATACCTGAGCATACGCAGCTCACATTCTAATTTATAAGGCGGACGCCCGCGCAGGCTACGCATTTCTTTGGCTCTGCTTTTTTCTGTGGATCTGCATTTCTGCACGAAAGCCAAAGGCTGGACAGGATTGCAGTCTGTAGCAGACTGCAGACGGGAGATGGGAGATTGGGAGATGGGAGACGGGAGACTACAGACTGCGACTGATGGATCACCGTAGATAAGCGAATCTTGCAGATAATCGCATCACTCACTGGGAGTCGTCTCCTTTGGAGCCTGCTCCTCTGGCAGGTTGCAGGCTTTTCGCTCTGCAGTTGCGGCCCCGGAGACATGCAATAATTTTCAAACAGCAGACTCCAAGTAACTCCGCCAAGATGCATGATGATGCATGACAGTGACAGTGCGTTGTTGTTGCTGCTGCTGCTGCTGCTGCTGCTGCTGTTGCTGTTGATGTTGCTGCTGCGTCTGCTGCTGTTGTTGCATGACATTAAGCATGTTGCAAACAGACGCTGCCTCGCCAAACTGACAATGAGTCCTGCTGCAGCGAATTGTGGGTGCCTCGGAAATTAGCCACAAAAAGGGGAAGGGAAAAAGGGAAAAAATACACAGAAAAAAATAACAGACGATTTTAAGGCGCCATTTTATTTTGAATTAAAATCTTATGTATTTTGTATCTGGCAAAAGAAGGTTTTGAGGAAATGTATTACTTTTATTAGTTTAAAATCTTTTTTATTGAGTATTTAATTTTTTAGCTTAAACCCCACTTTAAGTCTAACATAATGACAAAAAACAAGCGTTAAAAAATCTTTTAAAATTGCATGATTTTGTATAATTAAGATGCTTTTGGTTGACAATAATTTTATATATTTTTTGATATAGTAAGTCTTTCTGAACTTCCCATTTTTTCTCTCACTGCAGCGCGAAACTTATTTTCATGCTTCATCTGCTTCAGCAGGCGGGGAGAGGCAAAATAAGTTAAAAGCAAAAAGGGAATCTTTACAAGCGCAACGAAAGCTGAAATGAATTACAACTTCTACGGCATTCCCGGGCTTTGTTTAGAGCGAAAAAAAATCAATTAAAATTCATAGCTTTTATGCACTCTTCCATTCGAATTCTGTTATTTATTTATTCTTTTTTTTTTGAGGGGGGCGGGGGAGCGAGGGAAGATGGAGCTGCTTCTGCCCAAAAAGAAGGGACAGCAGCTGCCTGAAAATGAAGCTGGCGCCAGTCGAGTTGAGCTGATAAAAATCACGCCGATGCAGCATCAACAAACCTGGCCAAGATTTTCTCTCGGCCTTACCTGTTTATATTATTTGGTGGAGTGCAGAGGGGGAATGGAGGGGTTTTATGTCTAGCCACCGACGCAGTTGCATGGGGCAACGTCAACGGGGCCTCATCATTATCATCATTAAAATGTCAGTTAATAATTTCTACCTACCTCAAAAAAAAACCCCCCAGTTCCTCTGAACTTTTTTGAGTGGTTTACGGCATTCGAAAGGGTTTTCTGATGTTTTTCTTGGCTACCTGGTGGAGTGAAGATGGTGTCTGTGGGTGGCCCGCCACCTCCACCCCTTGATCTTATTTGGGGCATTATCACAACACAGAGAGAGAGGGAGAGATAAATAGAAAGAGAGAGCGAGAGAGGGGTATATCCTGTCGAGTTCGTTGCTTGAGTCTTTTGTTTTTGGCGGCCGCAGCGGGGAAATGCGAAAAATGCTCAAATTGCAGTGTGCAATTTGAGTGGCCCAAGCAGGTTGCTACTGCCACTGCCACTGCTACTGCTTCGAGTTGCAAGTAGCTGTTGCACCTGCAGACAATTGCTAATAATTATTTATGCGGCCCAGGGGCAGCTTGCTGGTCGCCTAGAGAAGAGTGGCTGCCACTTTGGCATTGGCTACTGTGCCACTCCCCAGCCCCTTTTTTCTTGGCTCATCAGGCACTTAATGACCAGTCGACGTGGTCATCGCCATACTCTGGCCAATCCATAATTATGCCTGCACATATACATACATATATATGTATATATATATAATATAGCGATACAGAGAGCTGCATTGGTGTTTTCGGTGGGTGGAGTTACACCACACTCCCCTCCTCTCAGCTTTAATTTAATAATATTTTGTTACTTTATAGGCCGAAGCGACAAGCATGTTTACAAGCTCCAAACATGCAACAACTTTAATAGTTGTTGGCCAAACGGCGTAACAAACGCAAGGGAATCAAAAGAAGAGAAAGAGATAGCTTAAGAGGTCTGAACTGCTTAGCACATTGGCAGCACAATGCGGTCGTAAGTTGTGGCATTTTGCGCACTTCCTGTCGCCTGTCGACCCAAGTTCCCTCGGTATCCTTTTTGAACAACACATGGGCTCTGGGCTCTGGGCTCTGGGCTCTGGGCTCCTCTCCCGCCATCAGTCAGTCAGTCAGTTAGCTCCCCCACTTTTGCAGAAAACTTTTTGCCACACGCACGCATTGCAGTTGTTTTGCATAACGCCTTAAACTGCGCCAAGTCCCCCAGTTTTCTCATTTTCCCCCAGCCATTTTCCATTTCACTTTGCCACCACTGAGCCACCACTGAACTCCCACAAAAGTAATCCCCACATAGACACATTTAACTTGTTCGCTTTGCATGCGATTAGTTTGGTAATTTGATTGCGCCAGTGTATCTGTATCTTTGGAATACCAGTTAAGTTGTTAAACTTTGTCCTTGCACTCGGTTTTGGCTTTGCGTGCTGGCTAATTGAAAGGATTTGTGGGAAATATGTAGTTAACTCCCTCCCTCAAACTGACACCCGTTTAAAGAGCTGCCCCCCTTTTTTCCGACATTTCCTGCTTAGTTTTTCTTGGGCCTGGGAAAAGACCTTTGGATGCAATTAGTCGACTGGAAGAAAGGGAAAATCTGCAGCATCATCTAATCTAATCAAAGGGAACTACAGCTTGCGTAATAACTTCCGTTTTAGGTTCTGCTGTTCCTTCAATTAAATCAATAACTGGCTAATCAGTTTCTTTTCGATTCGGGGGCCTCTTTTCATGATGCATATCCGTTTTGGGCTGTGGTCCCTGGCTGAAATCACGATCATCATCATTGTCATCATATAGGGCTTGGGATCCATCCTTTGCCAAGTCATTATCCCAAGTCTTCCCCGTGTATTTCTTCTTTGTTTTTTTTGTTTTTTTTTTTAGTTTTGACTTCGCCCCTCGCAGTTTGTTCTTTTGGACCAGTTTGACAGGTGTTTTCTTGCCGCTGACTGAAGCCCGATTCTATGCGACGTCTGCGCCTCTTTGGCTGTTTATTTGTTTTGTTTAACCGTCGGTTTTGGCCTGGCTTTCGGCTTTGACTGGGCCTGGAGTTTTTGGTTTTGGTTTTGGTTTTGGCTTGGTTTCGGGTCGTGTGGCGGCGTCGGCGTCGGCGTCGGTGTCGGCGTTTTGAATGCAAGCGGTTCTACTCGTATTTTAAATACGCTCTGACATCAGAGCCCCACCATCCGTGTGTGTCTGCCGTGTGTCTTCTCCTTTTCTTCGTCTGCTTTAATTATAATTTATCTGACTTGTGCCTTAGTCGGCATCGACGACATCCAGCGTGAGCGTATCTCAAAGTTTTTGACTTTTATCTGCTGCTGAATTGATGAGTATATAATAAGACTTTATTGGTCGAAAAGCGGCTTTCAGGAATTTCTTTCAGTCAAGTGGAATGGGAATGGGTGTCTCCGCCGATTCTCCATTTCCATCTTCAATCTTCCATCTTCAACTCCATCTCCAACTGCATCTCCATCTGCATCTGAATCTGAATCTCCTCCTGTCGCCTGTCGTGGGTGTCGTTTCTCTGCAAGATCCTTTCTCGTTCTTTTGGGCGAGCGTGAGAAACAGTCTGGTCTCCGATTCCTTGTGGTTTCTGTGGCAATGCATTTCTCTTGTTGCTGCTGCCACAAATTCTCCAAGTGAATTCAGCGAAAAAAAGAGACAAGTGGAAGGTAAAACGTCTTGGAATTTCGAAACTTCAGCCCTTTGCGTTCCTCGGTGTTTGGTTCATTTTTTTTTTTTGTTTGCCGTCGAATAAATTGCAAGCGGAAATCAGCTCACAGAACTCAACAGGCTTCCCTTTTCCTGTAGTCAACTAAAGTCACTTTAAACTTCAACAAGGGGGAATATACTAGTCCAACTTAAGCACACACGTGCCAGCAAAAAAAAAACAACAAAAAAAAAAACGAGAGTCAAATAGAAAACAAATAAACAAACAAGAAACACATTTGTTAGACGAAAGCCGCTGGAAATATGCATAAACATAATAATAACAAGTCATTTACATATTCATCTAACATCGGATTGAAGCCTAAAACCATAAGTCAGGCATTGAGACCTAAACTTATTGGAATCATTCGCCAGATACTTAATATTTGTAGAAAGGCGAAAACTGTAAAAATAATCGCGGGACAAATTTATGATTAAATGAGTGTTATACCCGTGACACTCCCCCTGCATTTTTTTTTTCCACCTGCCCTATTGTGATTGTCATCGATCGCCTTTCATTGTTTCTGAGGGAGAAAAATCGGATTTGAAAAATGTTTTAGTGACACTTTTTTTCTCTCTCCAGATTGTTGGATAGGGAGGAAGGGGACAGAGGGAGTTGGGAGGTGTCGTTGTTTGCCCGAGACAACAACAAAGCGGCTTACACTTTGTTTACAATGTTGCCTGGCTATTTTACAGATATTTCTCTCCCCTGCCCGGCTGCTGCGTCAATATTGATCCATAAATAACAGATCCCCCGGACCAAGGCTTTAAACTCCGGGGCCCAAGACCGAAAAAAAAAAAACAAAACCAAAACCAAAACCAACTCGAACGTTAGACGGCCAAAACAAGAGGAAGATCTGGCCGAGCGGTCACGTCTCAAGTGAAAATGGTTTTTAAGTGGGCAATGTCTAGTGAAAATTAAACTGTCCCCTGGGCACGTCAACGCCATCATCACAACTAAGCCTCGGCCAAAAACTGAGCGGAGTTGACTTGAGCAGAGATGAGCTGGACCGGCGGACATCTTCTTTAGACCCTTGCATCCAGGGATCACGAGAAGCCGCTAAAACAAAGGTGGAAAAAGGGAGGGGTTGAGGGAACTAATATGAAAGAGGTAAAAAACTTTTGACACCCTTTAATGCGTATTTAAGGAATAGATTATATTTAAAATTGTAAATCATTTTAAAGTTACATTTGGAACGAGTAGCTATAGATCTTAATTGTTTTCCCAGTTGCATTGCTATATTTTATAATAAATGTCGTATTTTTTGTTAAAAGTTATCTACTTCAATATGCCACCTAATTGATTCTAACTGGCCACTATTAAAAGTATTAAAAACAAAGCCATAAATCTTCCTTTTTTTAAGAAGTCAATAACGATTATTCTATTGTTATGAATTCCGACAAGTCGATAAATATTTTTATTTATACATGCGAATGCCAAATACAAAATCTTTATTAAAAAAAAATATTTAACTTGTGGGGGAGTAAGGAGAATTTATAAAAAACTGGTTATATCAGCATCACAAAAATGAATTTAAAAGATCTCGTAGATATAGGTATGGATTTTGCTTGTAATATATATACATTATAGTATATAAATGTACATTTAATTTATAAATCTTTTTAAGCTTTTTATATCTTTTTTTAACAGTAGAAGACACCCTTAATCACTGAGAAACACCAGGTATCGTTCGAAAGAAAAAAAGAAAGAAACCGAAAATCCAAAAGTGTCAACTCTAATTGTCTTTTGCTGGGTCTCTGGACCAGGTCCATTTCATTCCGCCAGAAGAGAGTCTGCGAAGCTGGGAGAATGCAGATGCCTCCCCCGCCCACCTTTTACCCCTACCGACTCCGACCCCGCCCCCGCCCCCTGAAAAGTCGGGCTCTTTTGGTCAACTCTGGTCGTCAAATATTTGAGGTTGACTTTGGCTTGCGCTTGCGCAAATACTAATAAAATTTCGGTTAATTTTTTTAACTCGACACGCACACACACTCGTCGGTCTGTCCGTCCGCCTTTCTGTCCATACATACTCGGATATTTTTATTTATTTGCTGTTGCTGTTGTCGCGCACTTGACTGTAATGGATTTGTTGGCATGAAGATATTTCTTTATTATTATTATTCGGTTTTTTCGCTGTCGCTTACTTAAAACAAATTTGAAGGAACTTTCCTCCGGCCCAAGTGAAATGACAAACAGTATGGGGTATTACATAAATTAGGCACTCGTCGAGACAAGATCCGAAATTAAAGTGCAATTCATATTTGAGATACTCGGTGGATTTATGACCGCCATTAGTTCGGGGGTGGTGGTTTCGGTCTGGAAATGAAATCCGGCAAGTGGAGCTCGTAAACAAACATTACAATTAAGTTTTATGCGACAGACATTTGCGCTTATAAACTCAGCGAAAATATTGGACTGGCCAGTAAAGCGAGTTGCAAATTTTTCAGGTGGAAAACTGGACTGTTGGTGAGCAACAGGTTTTCCACTTTTATGAGTTGGCCTAATCAAAAAAAAAAAAACGGTTCGACAACAATCGAAAGATCTGCACGTTGTGAGTATTTCTTTGGCTGACTCAGAAATAATCAGGGGGCTTTATGCAATGCCCCGTAAATTTCCTAACTCGATCCACACACCCACTGACCACTCCAATTGCTTATCAAGCACCCTCTTATCACCTAACCCAACCAGCCACCCACTCAAAAGTGGGCGTCCGGTAAATAGAATTGGGTTTTCGAGGCGAGAAATCCATGAATTGCGAC
The DNA here is from genome assembly GCA_018153365.1 of Drosophila fuyamai. NCBI lineage: Eukaryota > Metazoa > Arthropoda > Insecta > Diptera > Drosophilidae > Drosophila > Drosophila fuyamai. The sequence goes on from JAECXW010000155.1 coordinate 11,225,602, forward strand.
TCGCGACTGTGACGTAAATCGAAGGACAGATAGCCCACCGGATCGGGGGGCTATATGTGCGTATATAGCCGATAACACCCGGCCGTGTGCGGTGGGTGGCCGCAATCGTGCAATCTCCGCTCACGATTTTAACTTTGTTTTCGTTTCTATTTTCAATACTCACACCCAGCCCAACAATTCCGCACTTGTTCATATATACTTTTAATGCTCATTCAATCCGTAATCAGCGATCTATGTAGTCCAATGACGTTAATTGAAACTACTCGAGATTAAAAGTTGTTTTCAAGTACGTGCTGCGGCGGTGGCCCCACCGAAAAATAATTCATTTCATTGAGGACTGCGTGCGGTTGCCTGATATGCCAAAAAAAAAAAAGAAATTATATATATAAAAAAATTAAATAATGCCCGCGATGGGAACTCGGCTATCTAAAGCAAACCCCAGACTTCAAAAACGACTGATAAAATTGGTGTTGGTATGGGAATATTTAAAGGCGATGAAGATAACAATTTGGTTTTTAATTCGTGTATAACTCATTTTAGGGGAATTTCTATAAAGTTCAGTGGGAGGAAGTTAGATAAATATTATATACCAGGAATTTCTTTTTTATCACACTCACAGTTTCCGAGCTTATCTTTGCTGACTACTTAAATTATATTTTAATAAGGTCCATCCTTGTGCGGCGTGTTCAACAATAAATATAAATAAATTAATACTGATGAGTTTTTGTTTTGATAATAACTTTTTGACATAACTTTTCAAATGTGTTTAAATTATAGATACTGATATCTGGCATTTAAATTAATCATATAAATGGGCTTTGAGAAATTTTGTTATAAGTTATAAGTTATAAAAATTGGAGTTATAAATCTAAGAAATCGATCTAGTTTTAACTCTGATTCAATGTAAGACAAAATGGCCATTGAGAATTCCGAGGAACTAGAGATCAACTCTCTGCTAATTAAAGGGGTGTGATCCGTCTGCGATATCGCTTTAAAATGTATAGCAACTCCTCCGCGGCGGGGCTCTAATGAAAAACAAAACGTTTATCAAATGCATGATAACGACGCATGTCCAGGGCCGATATTGTGGGCCCTATCAGATGTCGAAGATGTCGGCTTTAACCGCAGATCCAAAAGGTGTTAAGTCTCTTGGCAACTGCGGCAGACATCGCAGTCTTTGTTTTATTGTTTAACGCATTCCAATTAACATCTCCAATGATCTGCCTGATTGTGTGTCTCTCTTAACGCACACGTGATGATTGAATTTTAATTTTAGCCCGGCTTGGCAACTCTGGGGCCAAAAGCTTTAACCCTTTGAGCTGAGGGTCCACCTCCACCACCTCCAAGTTTTTTTTGTTAATTTTTTTGTTTTTTTTTTTGGTTTTGTTTTCTGAACCGGGCACGACTAATCCAAATCAAATGGCTTCTCCAAATCAATTCGTTTTCAATCGTTTAAAGTTAATTAACGCGCCAGAATTTTATTTCACTTTACACATTCCTCTTCTTTCACTGCTCCTCAGCCCGTCTCCTTTGTTCTGTTACACGCTTTTGTTTTGGTGTAAATTTATTTTATGTTTTTCCTTTTTAGCTTTTTGTTTTCTGTATTGTGTGCATTTTTTGTGTGTGTGTGTGTGTTTTTTTTTTTTTTTGTATTTCGCCCAACGTCTCAATTTCAATGCGCGCTCTTTTGTTGTTTGTATTAAAATTGTTAATTTAAGGCTGTGTCAGAAATAAATTAACCACTGAACCAGGGACCTTAAAATCGACCGAATAAGAGGGGGTGGGGTGGGGCGGAGAAGGTTTCACCTAGGGAGCCAGGCTCCAAGTGCTTTTGTGTGGAAAATGCAAATTGCAGTTGACTTTGGGGTCTGAAAATGGCGTCGTGCGGGTGAGTCTGGAGCCAGTGAACCACCAGAGACACCTTCGCTACCTTCACTACCTTCACTACCTTCACTACCTTCACCACCTTCGCCACCACTAAACCACCGAGTGAACCACCGAGTATCCGACTGTTTTATATGCCAAATGCAGTGGGACAGCGGCAGACGTCGCCGTTCGTCATATAAGGTGCGGTGCGTATAAGTCAGCCGCGTTGGAGGAGCAGAGAAAAAATCACTCGACATATTGAGAAATGTGCAATAGCCTAATGCCCATTTAAGGCAGCACTTTTCATGGCAAGTTGCATTTATCGCCGATCGGATCGGAATCGGAATCGGTTTAGAGCGATCGATCAAGCGTTTGGCGTTTCGGAGACAGGTCAAAAGCAAAGCAGCGAATTTTGGTTTCAGTAATACGATACTGATGGAATGACCTAGCCTATGCTAATGGGTAAGTGTGTAAAACATCATGGTACTTTCAGCTAAGAACTATCCCTGGCAACCCCTTCTCCACCCATCATCACCACTGATATGCCTTTAAATGGTATAAATTACCAATGAATGACATACGATTTAATTGCCTCGACTAAGTAGCAACTAGCAACTTGCAACCAGCAACTTGCAACCAGCAACTAGCAACTTCTGCTGCATACAGATCAGTTGATGTTGCTGCCGTGTCTCGAGTTGCTGGAATTAATTAATATTGCACTTTTGAAGCGCGTGCATACAAATTTGTCAGCTAGCCGGCCAGTTCTTCGGCTCAGGTGTAGACGACAATTGGCATAGTTCACATAGAGAGAGAGTGTAGTATGGGATGGGTCTGCGCTTTTGGCCAGGATGGGCAATTAAAATTCCCGCGCGGCTAAAACTGTTGGAGAAGTGGAAATTGGAAATCTGGAACTGGGGCTAAGGGTCTATGTCTACTCTATCTGGCAGGCTCTATCACTGGCTTTTGTGTGCGTCAATTTGCCACTGGCACACGATCTGCAGATCGGCGATGTCAAGTCGCTGTTGACGTCAATATAGATAGGGAATCGGAATCGGCATCGGATTCGGAATGGAAATGGAAATGGGAATGGGAATGAGAGTGAGAACGAGATGAGATGATGCCACCGGAGGGGGCCTGTGCTGATATGAACTCATCAGTCCAGTCCATCATTCATGGGTGCAATCGATTGCACATATAGCCCGATCTGATATTACGCTGAGGCCGTTATGGTAAACCGATCTATTCGTAACTGGAGCTATGTTTTTGACACATTTTGGCCAAACAGCTGAGCTAGCGTTTATCTACTATTTTTTCTTTTTTTTTTTGGCTGGTCGCATGACTAAGCCGTCGGCAAATTGAGCGATCTCGCAAACTCACCTTTTTTTTTTTGGTTTTTTGTAGGAGGGGAATTATCCAAGCATTATCCAATTTTTAGCTTTTGCCTTGCGGGGGGCAAACACATTTAACAAATATTTTTTAGGCTGCGTTGTGTAAACTCTAATTGCTAATATCAAAATATCACACTTTTTCTATGTATTATTTGTGCTTATGCTGCGTTTGCGTGTTTGGCTTATTGTGTGTTGTTTGCTCGGCTTTAATTGATTTATATTATTTAATGGGTTGTAAGACACACACTTTTCACTTGGTTTTAACTTGGTTGGATTTTGGCAAGTTTAGTTTTGGATATTTGGGTTATTATATATTTCATTTGAAGGGCTTGCCACTTAATGTATTGCTGTTGCACGCGCGATCATAATTGCCGCTGTTGCCGTTACAGTTGCAATTGCTGCTGCAGTTTTGTCGTGTTTCGCGGTCTCGTCGCGTCAACGTGCGAATAACAAATAACGAAAACGTACGAAAAGATTTCCACTGCAAGAGGTTGGTTTTCCCGACGTGGCGTCGTCGTCGGCGTCGGCAGAGCTTCGGCAGCAGCGAACCGAACCACCGAATCGAAAACCAACCACTGAAACTCTCTTCGGGGAGAGAGAGAGAGTGAGCGGGGCGAGAGGTGAGGTGAGTGAGAGCGTCAGCGAGGGGTGGGGGCGGGAGTCTGCAAACGCACTACGAAGATTTTTGGCCGAAAAAGACGCGTCTTGCTTTTCAGCAGCACTGAAGAATTCGAGGCAGCGCGTGCGGAGCGGAGCGTCGTTGAACCTGAACCGACACTGCCCAGCAAGAAACTGACTTCTGAGTAGAATCGCCACTCGTTCGCCAGCGACACCAATTACACATACACACAGCCAGCGACACCCACACCGAGGCAGAGTGTATCTGCGGGTGTGTGTGTGCCGAGTGTTGGCCTCTCATTCGCCGGATAAAGTTGAGGGAGAGCGAGAAAGAGCAGCACGTGCATTGTAGATTTCTCGAGTTTTTCTTTTCGCTCTCCGTGGGAGCTGCTCCCAAAGCCTCTCCCCCCACCACCTCCCACTCCCCCGCCCCCTTGGTAGTTGTTGTTTATGGCTGCGTGGGCTTCTAATTGCTCAAAACTCTATGCCAATGGGGGCACTCGGCTGCATTTGGCGCTTTTGGGTCGCCAGTTGCGAGTTGAGCTCCGAATAGGCGCCTCCCACTTCCACCGACTGGCGTTATATAACACCGCCGAGCGAAGATAAGACAGCGGAATCCAAGCGGGTGTCTTTTGCAAAGTCCCACAGAGGAAAAAGTAAAGAAAAGCCACGGGTTAAATCCTTAGGGGAGTTGCCCTCTATTCTTGGCTGCCTTTCAGGTCTCATTACTACAACATTTGACATAAGAGTCACCAAAAGCTTATCTTTCTTGCAAAACAACCTATGAATTTATAACCTAATATAAAAGCTAACTTAAAATGTACATATGTAATTAATTATTTTCTATAATTTTGTTTTATAAAAAGAAATATGCTAAATAACAAAATACACGTTTTTGTTTACCAATTTATACAAACTTTTTTGGGTTTCCTTAAATGTACAATATGTATCGCTTCAACCACAATCTAATAAAAATAAGACAAGCTTAAATACATTATCCTGTGACTTGAGTTAATTTGAAGATATTGTACGAAATATATTTAACCCATATCCTATACTTCATATTTACTGTTTTGATATGTATTGCATTTTTCATGATAGATTGTATTCTTCAAATTGTTAGTATTGTACGATCAAATTGTAGAAATATTAAGATATTTGAATAATAATAAAGTAATAAATTTGGGAATTCGAAGTCTACAAATGTACCTTTGAACTTTTGACCTTGTAAATAATATAGAATATGTTTTAAGTATTGTATAGCTTACATACTTCATAATTAAGGACCTTTTAAATCAAATTTTATTATAGGAAAATCGTAGTTTACAGATTTCAAGTCGCGGAGAAGGTCCGGATAAAATCAACGGATAAACTCTCTCACCTATGCCGCACAGACACACCACTCACACAGATACACTTTCTCTCTCTTATTGAAACTCTCTTTTTGCTCTCGTGAGAAATGCCGGCAAAACAACTTCACCGATATGAACTTGAAATGCCGATGCAGTCACCGTGCGAGAGACTGAGCGCTCTCTCGCCTGTTTTGTGTGTGTGTGTGAGATTGCGACGCAGCTGCCGAGGTGTAAGTGTATCTGTGTGCCCTGCCGTCCAGGTGTGTGCGTACGTCTGTGTGTGTTTACAAAACAAATCCGAATTGAGAAAAAAAAAACGGCAAAAGCATGCCAAGGCAGCAACAACACAATTTGTGAATGAACGAATAGTGGCGCACTCACACACACACACAGATAGCCAACCCACACCAGGAACTCCGCAAGAGTGTGTGTGTGTGATTGTGGGCAGGGAAAATAAACGCGTTTACGCGATTCGTACAAAATTCGTGGGTCTTTCGAAAGAGAAGCACTGCAAAGAGCCAAAAGCCACCGAACGTAGGTGTTCGGCTATAAGTTATATGCCATATGCTATATCGTATATACATATATATATATTCCACATGCAGATGTATCTGTGTGAGGCAGCAACAACAATGAGTTATTGAAATGAGACAGCGACAAAAGAAACGAAACCAAAATGGTGTAGGCCAAGTGATCGGAAATCGGAGATCGGCGATCAGACAGATATATCCATAGCGATAGCGAAGGTGTTTTCAGGGGGGGAGGGTAGGGGGATATGGGAAGTCAGCAGCCAACACAATCCAGCAGCTGATTAAGTCGTTCGTCGAGCTGGCGACATTTACTTTACGGGCCAACAGGGCGTATTATTTTTCAAGCTGATGTAAACCTTTGCTTGGCGAAAGATTTTACGCTCATATTAACAAATTAATCCCATCAAACTATTGTGTTTAGTTGGCTATTTATAAACACTTACTTTTGAATCTATGGCGATACATGTTTATATTTAACTTATGTTAATAAACCTTAAAAATAACTCTGATAATCTGAATTTAAATATGAATTAAAATGGTTGGTCCATTATTTTGTTTTTTACAGCGTGTGTTGGATTAAATCACTGACTAAACTTGCGTAATTTAAAAATTCATCTTTATACAAAGCATTATTATCAAATCCATACTATCTTAATTATTAACTGTGTCTTATTTAAGTAATTTTATTTAATATTTTAATTAAAGAAAACAGTTGCCTTGACTGTTATTCGTAACATAAATAGCCCAATAAGTACTAAGATCTTTCATATTCCTAAATAACATTATAACTTAAACTTATTACTTTTTAATAAATAGCTTTAATAGGTATCCAATGGTCGAACAAACTCCTGCTTGGCATAAGTATAAGTTTTTGGAAGTACAACATTTATAAGTACGCTAAGTACATTTCAGTGTCGCCGATGCCTACGCCCGAAAATGAAATGAAATAAATAAAAACCCCTCGAATTGGCAATCAAGGTAAAAGTTGTCGCCTCGGATCTGTTGTGATTTCAATGCGATTTGAGTGCAGCTGCAAGGGAATTTCGCAGCAAGATTCCTTCGCTTTTGTGCGGCAAATCTTCCCACGGTTTGGCCCAGTCATCGTCGTTATTTTTCGCCCTCTCAGGATCAGACTTATTGTTGTCCTTGCGCCACCCCAGCAGCACCGCCGCCACCACCAACCCATCAGCAACCCACCCGATCGCAACCCACCACCACCGACCATCCGGGATCTCAAATCCCGTTGTGCAACCCCCGTCCTTTTTTGGCGGGAAATCTCCGACGAACGTCTTCGCGCACAAAAGGCGGCCCATTCAAGATCTCGGCGAGATTTTATGATTTTGTGGCCTGCGGCAGAGGAAACATAGGACTTCAGTCCTTATCCACCCAAGTAAATCGAACCACCCCTTCGGGCGGAAGTTTTCTTTCGACTCCTGCTGCTCCTTTTTACTCCTTGGCCCATCCTGCCACGCCCCCCGTCTCTCCCCCATGACTCAGCCTTTTAATCGGCATTAATAAGTCGCAGATCGCAATGGGAGGGCACACAGGGCAAAAGCAGGGGGTCTAAAATTATGCTGACAAATTCAATTCTAATAAAAAAAATGTTTCCTCAAAAAAGGCAAATTTGCACAAAAATGATTATCATAACTGCTGATCGATAATATTAAATATTCGCTTTAAACTCATAAGAGCTCTTTATGCATATTTATAAATAGGATTCATAAGCGTTCACCGTTTCTTTTCAATTTGAAATCAAAATCGTCAAACAAAGCATATTTAGTGTAAACTGATATGTGTTTCTTATAAATAATACATCGGTTCGTATATAAAATTCAAACACAAAAATATTTGTAACTAGCTTATTAGCAATTTAATTCTTATTTGGCATTGTCTCTCTTAAATACAGTTTGTTGAAACATTTAATTTGTTTTAAAGAAGCACTTCCTTATTTCCTAATTTCACCATATTTATTACTTTATCTAAGCTTCTCTATAAGTGTGATAATAATTTGTATCTAAACATAATCTTGTAAGGAAGCATTTACCGATTCTTATAACTATAAGTACCTTAGTGATAATTTAAACTTGGGGATTTATTTTTCCCTGTGCAAACGGCAGTGCGTTGTCGTCTTTGACTTTCCCATTCATTAGAAGCGCCGAAACACAATTTTCAATTAAGCACGCAAAAACGCCAACATCCCAAGCGGAGCGACCAATGTCAGTCGCAATTTGCATTTGCAGCAGCAACTCGCAGTGCAACAGCAGCAACATAATAGTGGCAACAGCAGCAGCAGCAGCAGCAGCAACACAACTGCAGCAGCTGCCGGCGCAATAACCATAAAAGCGAATGACATCTCAGCACCTTGAGGTGACGCCAACGGCAGGAGATCATAGGAGATCCGCAAGAAAAGCCCAGATCGGGCCAGATATTCTCGCTGGGCGTTATTCTGGGGGTCAGGCGGAGATGTCGCCGCTTATGCGCCAATTAAAAAATCTAATTTGCATGCGAATGCTCGGTTTCTCACCTCTGTGATTCCCACGGATAAGCGCGTTCAGGAAAATCTCTTACGGAAAAAAAGCAGACACATGATTAAAACCGAACAGCTGCTTTCGATTTTAATCAGAAAAACGGATAATAACTCCTCGAAAAAACGGAACAAAACGGTTAAGAGAAACTTATATCACTGTAAAATATATCAAATTTCATTGCAAGAAATATATAAATAATAAAAAAATTCGAAAAAATTTTTAAGTGCTATTACTTGTTGTATTTAAGTTTAGTACATATTTTATGATCTGCAGAGAAATCTTGTTTATAAAATCTTATTAGTTCCAGCAACTTAAAAATTCCCAGAATTTCTTAAAATAAAGAAATTAATTAATGACTCTTCCCCACTTAAAACTGGAACAAATCTTCTTAGGGAAAATATATGCATTTGATATTATTGTAATAGTCGAAGGGAATCCCCTTCTTTTTGTCCCCGAATTAAAAAGCTTTCTGGGAAAGTTGACTTTGCCTCACATGGTTTGATTGATGATGCCACTGATGATGGCAAATTAAACTCAATCAAACGATTATGGATTCAATGGACGATTTACTATTTATTGTGGCATCATTAATACACAGGCACACTCAAACAAAAATCAATAAGAAAGCTTCTTCGCTTAAGGCCAAAATTATGCTTATAGGCATTTCAGTTTTTACCCAACTTCCTCAGAAGCTGCCCCTCTCTATAAGCATGTTTTAAGATCTATCATAACCTGTCCCGTCTGTTCGGCTTTTTTAAGCAATTAAGACTTTCTTGCTGCTCATTTTTCTAAAGTTTTGGTTTTTTTTTTGGCACAGCTTGGAGATTTTATCATAACACTTTGCACTTCCTCCAACACACGAGTTGCTATAGCTGGAGTTGTTTTGTATGTTTTTTTCTGAAGTTTTTATTTATTTTTTGTTGGTTTTTGCTACCAACATGAGCTTAAATCACGCGCACGCCCCGAAATCTTGGCCAAGATCTCGCTGGAAGACAAATTTCGAATGATTTACCTACAGCGATGAGATGAGTTAACCTTTACTTTTCTGATGAGGTGAGGGAAGTTGGAGGCTTGCGGGTGCGACTCCATTTCATTCACAAAAGTGTTGTCTTAATGAAAATCTTTTGAGTCGCTGAGGAAGTGGGAAGGTCGCCTGGGATTCGTCTTGAAAAAATGTTTAAACAAAGTTTAACGACATGGCTGGAAGGCGTAGACAGAAGCCAATTTTGTGTTCTTTAAACATACGCAGCTCTTGAATCGCCTTGTCTGAGTTTGTTTAATTGATTTTGTTGTTAGTTAGGCTGGCACCGATAAAGGTTTAGTGTAGTCATTAAATCAAAGTGATTCTATCATTGTTGCCTTATTTCTCTTCTAGAAACCCACTGTTACACGCAGGAAAAATTAATATAGGTTAAGAAAAAGTGATCTTAAAACGGATCTTTTGTAAATATAGTCAGAATAGCCCAGAGCATATTTTTCCCACCAAAACTCAATATTTAGCACATTAACATATATTTACAATTTATTTTATAAGGGTTTTACCTAGGAGGGCAACATTCTTGTCTTTTTTATTTTTCATGGAAATGGTTTTTAACCCCTTTATTGACAAGAGTATGTTTTCATTTCATTATACATATTTTAGAGTATGCTCTGAACTTATTATTCTAAGGCAAATGCAAAAAAAAAAATTCTGACAGGGGTATAACCTTGAACCTAAATCGAGTGGTAAAAACCCTTTTTATGTTCCCAAAAAATACTTCAAAATTAGCATTTTCTATATTTAACATTGATATTAATAAAAATAATTTTTTCCTAGTTCTCATCATGGAAATGTACAAAAAAAACAATATTTAAGGCTGGCTTATAATTTATTTAATAATGGAAAACAGTATATAAAAACTAGTTAAGAAGTAGCTAATAATTTTTCTATATGGAATATAATTGGTTTATTAAATTTAAATTGAAAATTTCTTCACTACTTTTAAATTTACAAATTGAGCACTTTCTGTGGTAAAATTTACAAATCCAAGTGTACTTCAAATATGTTTTTCCAATCGTTGTCAGCATTTTCTCACGTCGCTTAAATGGCTTAATAACCCAATCCGAATGCAACATTTTGTGGCCGAGCTTTAAGTTGTTGGTAATCACTGATCACCTCCCCTCCTCCCTCGCACACCCCCTTTGGCCACCCCCCTCTGGGGCAGTAACTCGCTTCCGGTCTGCGGTCCTCTGGTCATCAATGAATGAGTGAGTGAGCGAGTGAATGAATGAGTGAATGGGGCTATCGTGTGGTTTGTGTGTTAGAAATGCCATAAAAAGTGCAACAGCGGCATAAAATTGATTTGATTGCCAAGAAGATGATCAAGCAGAAGCAGAAGCTCAAGAATCACAGGGGAGTGGAAGTGGGGGGTGGGGGGGGCTTGTACAGCTACCAGAGGAGCATCCTACACCCGCCTGAGAGTCTAACCGATTTTGCCCATGGCCAGGCAGGTTGCTGATCGTAAAACCTCGGACCCCAAGTCCCAGATGTAGGCCGAACCACTTTGATGAGCTCGGATAGAGTGGCTTCCTCAGATCGAGTCGCTCTATGAGATGGAGTCGAAGTAAGAGACAGGGACTGGGACAGACCTCGGCACATTTAGAGATTAACTGGTTTTATTGCCCGATTGGCTATAATATCTTTTATTTACGAGTCTCGGGCTAATTTGAATTTTCAACGTTTTCTTTTTGGGCTCTTTGGCTTTTGGCGCGCTCTCCTCTTTTCTATGGTTTCCCACACTTTACAGGTGAATGGGGGCCCAAGTATTTTGTGAAAGATTTTTGATCGCATGATTGTTATATTTTATTGATCAGCTTTATACATATATTGAAACGCTTCGGTTTTTTTTTTTTTTTTTTTTTTTTTTGGGGCCATCGTGTGTGTTTTTGTGTGTGCCCCTTGTGTATGTTAATCGTTTATGCGTCCGAAGCTCATTTCTCCGCTCTCCAATCGCATTTAATAGTTTAATTTTTTATTTGAATAAACAGTTAATTTTATGCCAAGTGGCAAATGGTAGCCAACAATATTCTCCTCCTTGTGGGAGTCTTTAAAAGCGTGTGTAATCCTCCGTTTTTTCCCTTTGGTCTCCCAAAATAAACATAATTTATGCTGAGAGCTGCCAATCGAAAGACTTAGGCAGCGAACTTGAATTGAAGTTTATGCCTTGACGATGATGATGTATCAGTGTTTATGTTCAGATTAAGATAGTTTTATAGATAGGCCAAATGGAAGGGAGTGCTGTGAGATACTTAGAAAAAAAAAAGGGAATGGTGAGATCTATTTCCCTCGTTCTTCGATACAATGGAAATTAGTTCCGCTCACTCACAAAGCTCATCAAATGCCAAGTCCCAAGCCAGCTGGCAAGCTTTTTTTTTATTTCTACTGATTCCCAAACTGCGCAGCAGTGGCAAAGACTGGAAAGTAACCAAAAGATTGTTAAATTGTTCATTAACAGGCGCAGCTGCGTTGTCTGTCTTCCCTTCTTCGAGTTTTTTGTGTCCTTTGCGCAGCGTAAATACCAAGGGACTCTAAAGAGGGAGGATGATGGCAAGGAGTTGGGTTCGCTTGGATTTCGGTTTGGGTGGTATGGGGTGGAAGGAGGAGAAGGAGGAGGAGGAGGAGGAAGGGGACCTCTTTATCCGCCGGCAGTGAAAGAAGCAGCCGCTCTTGTCCCGCCTCACGGGGTGGCGTTGGCGAGCCTCAGGATAGATCCTTGAAACGGGATCTCTGGCAGCCCCTTAAATGCGCAAAAAGCGATTTCCCCGAAGGGTGGTGGGTCGCCCGACCGCCCTTTCAATCTCGGCACACCTTTTCCTACTCGCAACTCGTTTTCCCGAAATGGACAGCTGCCTGCTTTGCAGATCCTCGTGGTTGGGCTTTCAAGCCGTGACAGATTGATAAATATTTCCAAGATTTTCTCCAGATGAGCAGCATTTTCCTCCAGAGAAGAGGGAGGCGCACGGATATCCACCCGCCGTAGCTGATGAGATCAGTACACAGCTAAAAATAGGAAAGAATTTTATTTCAGAACTTATATATAACTTGAACTTTTAAATTTCACTTATTCACTTATTTGAACTATTTCATAATAGATATCACAAGAATCTAAATAAGCTCTTGTTTTGAAAGTTTTCAGTTTTTAAAGATTTCTGTTTAAAAGTTTTCAGTTTTTAAAGATTTCTGTTTAAAAGTTTTCAATTTTTAAAGATTTCAGTTTAAAAATTTTTAGTTTTAAAAGAGTTTTAAGTAATTATTAATTCAAAAAAAATGTTTTGTATATTTAATGTTTTTATTACTGCTTACTAAGTTATTAAAAGAAACGTATAGAAAATTTGTTTTAGTACATTTGAACATATTTAAAAACACTTAAAAATATAACCAGATTTTGCAAAAGTCTACTTTTAATTTAGTAGTCCTCTAAGCAGCAAAGCATTATAATTTGAATAAATTTTAAAGCTTTTTTCCTTTTTTGATTAAATGTTTACCCGTAGCTAAAAAGTGTTTTTCAAATTAGCTTACAAAAATTAAACAAAAACCCAATAAGTGACTAGTATTTCGGTTCTAATTGAATTAAATCGAGGTTATCTTAATCCACTATTCTGATCAAGTACAATAACGACTTTTTTCGCCGTGCTAACCCGCTCAGCGTATATATTTATGTCATTAAATTTAAGCATTTTCGTTTAGGCCATTCAGCTGGCCAACCTGTGATTAAGTTGGGCCCTGACTTGGCTCACTGTCTGAATTCTGCTACCCTTCCCTGACCGCTCTTTTGGCCAATTGCATGTCCCGGCTAATAGTTGCAAGCTCCGCCACAAGAAATTCATATGAAATTATAAACGTTTTAGTTTTATTGTGCGTTTCGAGTCGGACTGGCCATTTGAGTTAAGTTAAGTTGAGTTGAGTTGGTGGCGAAGGTGGAGGTGGAGGCCCCATAGCAGTGATAAATGTTTCCTACGCCGAGGTATTTCACCCGCGGCATTCACAACGGCAGGAAAAAATCATACAAATGCAAATTTAATTGTAGTTCGCCGCATCCCAGTGGCACATAAACGCACAAATATCTCTCGGGGAGTCTGGCTGCAAATGAATGCTTTCAACGTGGCACGCAATTTAAGTGGGCGGGGGGCCCGAGGGCATGGTCCCGACTCGGGAGTATATATGCCAAAAACCGAGAACGAATTCATTTGAATTTCATTTCTTTAAATGCTTTTTATTTGCGCCGGTGTCTCTGCCTTTGGTTTGACTAACGGTTCTCCGAGGAGACTCCACCTACTAATCTTTTTACCATTTCACCATTACTTTTTCAGCGTCTGGCGGTTCATCGATTACGCATTTTAGTTTTTTTTATTAATCTTTGCAGCACCATCCTGCCATCTAAGTATTTAATAGGTACTCAATTTTTTATGGTCTAGTATTCATGTTAATTTTAACCATCAAAAAGCAATAAACAAATATTCATTTTGAAATTAGAAAGCCGTCTTTGATTTCGAGCTAAGGAGTAGTTGAACATGGCATAAAATAAAATTACTAACCATTTTATCATTTTTATACCCGTTACTCGTAGAGTAAAAGGGTATATTGTATTCGTGCAAAAGTATGTAACAGGTAGAAGGAAGCGTTTCCGACCCTATAAAGTATATATATTCTTGTTCAGGGTCACTAGCCGAGTCGATCTAGCCATGTCCGTCTGTCCGTCTGTCTGTCCGTCTGTCTGTCAAATCAAAGTTATCCAAATTGGAGGTCTGAGTCAAACAATGGCGTATGTGTGTATGAATGTAAGCATTGCACTTAAAAACATAAACATAAACAGAGCTGTTGATGCAGGACAAAAGCTGCCTGCGTTAAAGAAGCGCTGGTGCTGATGCTCGTGCTGTAAAGCTGCCAGCTCTAAGAGATCGCCGAATTTAAATTGATAATTTGAACTGAGTAACGGGTATCTAATAGTCGAGGCACGCGACTATAGCGTTCTCACTTGTTTTGTTATTTATTTTAAACGCTCCATAGTCTGAGAGTTTATTTTGTAAGATGAAAAGGTGATAAAAATACAATGAGTACTAATCAATGTGTATAGTTTTGGCACTTTATGTCATGTAAAGGATATTTTGATTTATTTATACTTCCAAACATAAAATTAATTTTAAATGTTTTTTAATTGCTTAATACCACTTATTTAAACTGACTTTTTGAATGTAAACCACATTCTAATTAACTAAGCGTTTTTTTTTTGTTTGAAAGAAAATATGTTTTATTTAGTTTTTAATATTTATGAAGTTTAAAATGCATCTCTGTAAATACAAATTTTTGGTGATTAAGGTAATTAAATAAAGAGTAAAGGTCTCACATGACTCTCCACTTTTCTCCACATGTTACTTCTAAAAGGAACACTTGTTCCCTTTATAACTCCCTGTAATTGCATTTGCAATTAAACCTAATATTGCCTTCACAGCTGTTTGCTACAATTCCGACACCTTTTCCGCTCTAACCGCAATAGGATCAGATGCGATCCTTTCGTCAATTCAGCTTCCTTGTGGCTCGTGCGTTTTCCCTGTCAGCTGTTCTTTCTCAGATTTTCCTCGGCTCGACTTCTGTTCCGGCGGCTTCTTCAGCTTCATCGGCATTATTAGTCGCCCTCTGCGCGCCAAGGACTTCTTAAGTCGGATCCTGATCCCACCAACAGCTGTCCTGGTATTCTGCTGCCGCTCCTGCTGCCCAAACAAAGGATACCCTGCAGGGTCGTCGTTGGTTTGGCTTGTTTGACAAGAGGTCAATAATCTCAGATGGGGTGGCTGCAGATTTCGGGGAGAGAAACTGGAATTCTTGCACAAATCTTAAGCGAATTACATCTTGAGTGGAGAGAAAATTAAAATTCATCGAAATTGTACCTTAAATTTTAAATGACATATTTAGGAGTGTCGCATAAATATCCTCCAAAATTTGGGAAAAATCATTCCAACCGAATTGGATTGGAAGATATGTGTGTAAAACCAAAATGAGAACAAATAAGTAGTTATAAAACAAATTGATTTTATTGCGAGTTAAAAAATGGTCTATAAAATATTAATTTCTAAATTACCTAAAACTTGCAATTAACAAACATAAAGTTGCCTACTACTATTTAAAAAAAAAAATAGTTTGTTATTCAATTTTATATAATCTTATCTTGATAAAATTAGAAATGGTCCTAAAACCTTTCATCCTAGTGTGAAGTTTTCTTTTAGGCTCTTTGTCGATTAAATCAAAAAATTCTTTATATTCTTAAAAGCCGAGTTCCTTTTGTTCCATATTCCAAAGTGTATCTTGCAATTCCCCGATTTGATCGCCCCCTTTTTGTGGGCCTCGCCCTGATGTCATTAGCGCTGAATACAAATATGCTACATTCACCGATCAAGGATGTGATGCGGGTGATACCCCCGGCTCCTTTCTCCCCGAAGAAAACTGAAAAATCAGAGACAAAGTGTAGGTAGAATTTTAGGTAGCCCTAAGAAAGGTAGGAAATTAGATGTTATTGTATAAGGACACACCGGGCCGTGGATAATAACAATAATGAAGGAGGAGGAGTAGCGCGCGCCAAGGACCGAGGAACAGCTGATGTTTCAGAGGGAAACCTTGGATGGATCATCTGACAGTGGATTCAGGTGCGGGGGTGTTGTGATTTCGTCTCAGTTCCTTTTACCTTCCTGTCTTCTCTGATGATTTTTTTTCTTGCTTTACAGCACGTGACTGGCTTTGGCGCCCTTTTTTTTGAGGTATGCCTCTTGACAAATTATTCGTTTGAAAGAGTTGAGGCTGAAAGCGGAGATTGATTTTGGATCGGGTTTCGTTATCTGGGATACTTTGTTGCGCCCACACCGGAAGCACAGTGGAACCTCCTTGCGGGGCTTCGCAGGAAAGGAAACCCGTCGGTATCTGCATGCAAAGCCTTGCAACATCGGCAACATGATCGGCATAAATCGGCAAATGGGTAAATCAGCAAATCGGCAATTCGACGGAAGGGGGCTGTCAGATTGGCGGCTATCGGCTATCGGCTATATTCAGCCAGGCCCAAAGACGGTTATAATTGGCCCAAGGCAGCAACAATTTATCAACGCCGATTGCCATTTGTGTTGACAACTAACATAGTGGACATTGGACAGTGGATCAGGAAAGGAATGGGGCACGAGTTTGAGTTTAAGTATGAGTACGAGTGCGAGTACTCCCTGGTTTCAGCGATCTGTAGTTGGCATGAAGCGTGTTGATTTCGCACTTTACAGCTTGTAAAACCAGCAAAGGCAGTAGCCACTATACCAGCGCTATGAAATTATTTATTTAATAATCGGACGGCGAGTCATGGAAAATGGTCAGCAATTGTCGTTAGTTGCAGCCGCTAATTGTGCACGAAAAGCAGCAGCAGCAGCAGCAGCGACAGCAGCAGCAACATCACAGAATTTATTACGTTTCAATTATGTATATGGGCAAATGTTGCCACAGCCAATTGGCAGCGCATAAATCTCGGCGGAGTCACTCTCTCCCTCGCTGCAACTTGGCCCGGCTGTCAAATTAGCACGCCAGCAACTTGGCCATTAGCAATCGCCACTGTTTGGTTTGGCAGCTCTGATCTGGCTAATCAGCTTCCTACTCCTAAAGCGGTTGCACTCCAATGTGCCTCTTCTTTTTCTGTTTTCCAGTTGCCACTGGCACGGCAGCAACACGTCGCATTGCTGCTGCTAACTGCAACATCGTGGAATATGGCAGCACTGATTTATTCCAAGAGGTCTAATCAGTTCTTATCAGTTTCATGTTCGAATGGGCTACTTTTCTGGTATTATATCGTTGCACTAAACTGGAAAAAAAGTTTTCTACTTAAATTACTATTGTCTTGCAACCGCATTCATATTGTCATTCAGCCACAAATAAACATTTAGATAACATGGAATTTAAAAAACAAATAAAACCTTAGAATATTAAACTTTAACTAAAATAACGGTTATATTTTTTTAAAATTTAAAATAGTACTTAGGCTTTTCTGTGGGCAAATTAAGCCTTTAAAGTGCGTTAGACAATTTAATTTTCCTCTACAAAGCGAATATCATCATGATATTGCCTCTATGCCATATTGACACAACAGCAGCAACATTGGTTGTCAGCAACTCTCTAAACGATCTGTATGTAGTACTAGTTCTAGAGGAGAACTCACTTTCCAATCGGTTTTCCTGGGAGTCTAAATTAAGTTGAACAAATGGAGGGTTGCTTTCGGAACGCAGTTGCTGCGTATTTCATATTCTGCCAGCAGCAGCAGCAACTTAAGCTGCCCCACCGGCAACATGCAATGTGTGTGGTCTGCTGCTGCTCCTGCGGCTTTCCCTGTTGTTGTTGTTGTTGTTGCTGTTGTGGCTGCCCCTTGCAGTTGCAACTTTTGTCGTTGTCCGTGCATAAATCGTGTGAAATATCGCATTTCGCGCATTTTCGCTTCGTGTTAACGAGTGTCACATACGCACACATGAAAAACAATCGCCTGCAACAAGCATTTATTTGTCTTTTTGCTGGCGAATGTAGTTGCTGTTGTTGCTGTTGCTACTTGGGCCGGCAAGTGCTTGTTGCTGTTGTCGCTGGGTTTGCTCTAGGCATTTGCATATTGACAGCGCAGTGTGATAATGCTGTTGACATTGATATAGCTTCAAAAGTCTGGCTACAGACTGTGGGACACAGTGTGTGTTGCTGCTGTTGCTGCCCCGACTATTGTTGCTAGTTGCTGGTTGCTGCTGCTGCTGCAACGCCCACCAAACAATTGACAGTCAACAACATGCCGGCGAGGCAGGCGAAAAAAATTACAGAAATAATGCTAAAACAAGAAAGGAAGCTAACTTCGGGCGGAGCCGAAGTTGATATACCCTTGCAGAATATTCTGTAAATAATATTCTCCAAAATTATTCACATAATGCATTCTAAATACTCATAAAAATCGCAACTTCCTAACTTTAAAATCACCAAAGTTATGGCATTTTCAATCGTTCAGTTATATGGCAGCTATGGGATATAGACGGCCGATCCCTATAAAATTTGGTAGGTTTGATTGATTGGCCAAATATAAAACTCATAGAAAATCCCAACTTCAAAACTTTAAAACTTTAAAAACACCAAAGTTATGGTATTTCATATCGTTATATGGGAGCTATAGGATATAGTCGGCCGATCCTTATGAAATTTGGTAGGTCGAATTGATTGGCCAAATCAAAAAGCCATAGAAAATCCCAACTTTCTAACTTTACAAACAGCAGAGTTATGGCATTTCCTATCGTTCAGTTATATGGCAGCTATAGGATATAGTCGGCCGATCCCGGCCGTTCCGACTTATATACTGCGTGCAAAGGAAAGAAGGGTGTGTGCAAAGTTTCAATTCGATAGCTTTAAAACTGAGAGACTAGTTCGCGTAGAAACAGACAGACGGACAGACGGACAGACGGACAGACGGACAGACGGACATGGCTATATCAACTCAGGAGGTGATCCTGATCAAGAATATATATACTTTATAGGGTCGGAGATGTCTCCTTCACTGCGTTGCACACTTTTGACCAAAATTATAATACCCTCTGCAAGGGTATAAAGAGCGCAGAATCTGATAAAGTTGCGGCTGTTGCGCATGCGCATGTTGCACGCCTACAAAATCATGTTGCACGTCAGTTGAGCGGGCTTTTTGCCCTCAAAAAATATTTGTGCCCGTCTGTGTGTGAATGTGTGTTTGTGTGCTCGGCTCATTTAAATTCTGCAATGATTTTTGCCAAGTACTTACTTGGGGATTTGCCGTTCAAGGCCGCCTTTTCGATCCGCTTGTGTGGCATCCGGCGGGTCTATCTATATATATATATATATATGCAATATGGTATATCCTATATGCTGACAGACGGCAGCCGAGAAGGCGGGCTCGGCCGATATCGGATTTCCAGCAGTACTCGTTCGTACTACTGCTGGGCGGCAATTGATTCTTAAAAAACGTTGACAACTTACATGTTGCAGCTACATGCTGCAGCGGCGTTGACAAATTGGCCGCATGTAGATGCAACATCGAACGGAAATTGGAAATTACTGAAAAATTCTCGAAAAGCAGAGCATACGCCCACCAAAAAATGGGCTTGCGGGTAATCCCCGCGAAAAAGAATGAAGATGAAGTAAGAGCCGAACACCCAACTAATAATCGCATAATACACGTACCAGGCTAATGATTAACCTGCATCATTATCGCTCGAAGATCTCAGATGCTCCTCTCTCAGATTTTTGTTGTGTTTTCGTTTTTTGCCCATCGAAAATTAGCTGCCGTATCTGCAGAAGCTCTTCCGAGTGGCGGAGTTTGGGCTCTGGAATGGACCTGGATGGGCTGGGTCCAGGGGCAGGACAACAAAGCATCCTGCACTTTTACTCGCCCCATTCAAGCAGCAAACAGGAGGATGATGGCCCCAAGGCAAGACCTGCAATCTGGCTTTATTTTATGCGCGGAGCGCGCTTAAAAATGCAGTCAACGTCTCTTTGGATGGGGCAGACAGGAACCTGCCGCTTAGGCGAATGCCTCACGGGCCCCAAAAAGGCAAACGGCCCGACAACAGCAGCAGCACAACAACAGCAACAGCAACACAGCAGCAGCAACATCTACAGCGGCAGCAACAAATGGCATTAAAAAAAAAAAACCATCACTGCGGGGCGAGGAAAAATTCACTGCATCCTCCCACTTTTTGCTGGTACGCGAATGTTGCCTCTAGATGGGCCTATTATGTGGCTGTTGCTGTTGTTGTTGTTGCTGCTGCTCTCGATGTTGCTGCTTGTCGACCGCTGTTGCTGCTGTTGGCCAATCATTAAATGCGTTTTTCATACTGTTGATTTGGGTTTTACTTTTTTATGCGGGAGTTGCTTGCTGCGATTTTTGATTTATGAAGGAGCAAATGAGTTCGCAAAAGGAGAACAGAGAACAGCGATCGGACCGCGAATGTATATCAAATAAGTATACACCCACACTTCCGGCTGTAAATTGAATTGGGGGCGTGGCCGGAGGAATGTTGCACCCCATGTTGCCGGCGGGCAGGTAGATAATTATGCGCATGTTGCTGCTGTCTGGTCGATAGTTTTGGTTTGGCCAACATCAAAGTGCCAGTGGAAGAACGACAGCGACAACGACGACAAATCGCTGAAAGTTACAGTTTAAGTTTGCTGCCTCAGCAGCAACAGTTGCTGCCAATCACCGCAACAGCAACAGCAACAGCAACTGCAGCAGCAACAGTGGATAATCAGAATTCCAGCATTTTCACCTGTTGCTAAAGCTTGTGCAGACTGACAAGTGCGGCACATGCCGCGCTGCCATTTGTCTGCACTTTAATGATGCGCCACATCTAACTGCAACTGCAACATCAACGGCAGCAGCAGCAACATCAACCGTTCCCTCCCTGCACACAGAAAAAAATCAGTCATGTTTTACTGAGTCTAATTTATTAGAAACAAGATGATACAAATGTCTATTTGTGTTTTGTTTTCTTTTTATATAAATTAAAATTTTAAAATATTAAATTTAGTTAAACAATAAGCCTATCGTTAAATTTAAAGAAAGCACAATTTTTGGAAGATGATTTTATCAATTAAATAAACCAGATACCAATTTGTTGCATTCAGGCTAGACCAAATGCTTCAGTCATTCAAAAAAACAAATCCCAAAAATCTATTAAAGCAATCTTAACGATCGAGGTTAGATGATTTTCTGAATAAGAATTGGTGACTTGTGAGGAGGGGGTCAAAAATTTTGGTTATCCTAGCTGAAAGTATTTTATTTAAAATAATAAATTAAATAATAATAGTAAGTATCTATGCTTACCAGTCGAAGTTTGGAGGTTTAAGTGATCTTTAATGTCTATACTACCAGACGTACGAGGTCAAAGCCGACTTATCAACGTAACATTAAAAAATATCGGAAATAGCAAAGAGAAAGAGTAAAACAAACAAATCAGCTTAGTTGACTTCTGGCCCCTGGAGAGTACTTACTTTTCGCGGTTGAGGGGACATTTGCATTTTCGATTCGGCACTGCAAAGTAGAAAGAAGGAGGTGGTTCACAGCGGGCAATCGGCCCCACACAATGACAAAGACAGAGATAGTGAGAAGTGGGAGGTGGGAAGTGGGAAGTGGGGAGACTTAACTAGAAACTGTAGATTGTCCGTCCCAAGGCCGGTGAATTTATGGCCAGGTGCCAATTGGGGTTGGGGGGAGGTTGTAGATTTGAAAAATGCCCGTACTGGCCACACTAATTAGTTTGCCCAAGACCCCGAGGCCATTGAATAATTTAGGTAGCGAATTCCTTGGCCAGGCCAATAACGCCCACACACCAGCGATGAGCTGGATTTTTTCCTGGAATAAGTCGCCGCTTAGGGCCATGCTAATAACTCCACCTCCACCTTCTCCACCCTCTCCACCCTTCCTGGAAGATGGTCCTCGCCCAGCCACTCCAGCTCCTGATCATATCCAGAGATCATAACCCGAGGGATCTGTGATCCACATTTGCATAATTGCAGACCAAAGTCGGCGCTGACTTCCCCTCTGAAAAAAAAAAAAAATAATTCCCTTTCGAGTGATTCAATTTTCCACAAAATGGAGCGTAAGAAGAGGAAGTTGACCAGCCACCGACGCTTAGACCAGGAGCTGCCCTTCCACCAGAGGCTCCTAGGTGGTGTCCAAAAGAGTTTCGGGTGCGTCAAGTTGGGCGTGAGTAATTGAGGTGTTTTTAATTCGAAATCTCCCACAGATCCCCGCTGGCCTATCAAGCTCGTTTGTCTGTGGAAAGGGATAATAAAATGTCGTAAGTATATACCACTCCCTCTTGTTTAGTACCTAATATTGAAAACTTTCTTTAAGTGATTTTGAGACCTTCATCAATGTGCTCAAGTGTGGATTCGGTACTGGGTGTTTGGCCATGCCACAGGCTTTCTTGTATTCCGGATGGTTATTGGGACTTATAAGTACTGTCGCTCTGAGCTCCTTTGTACTTTATGCAATGCATACTCTGGTAATTGTATTACATATAATCAGAGAACTTTTCATCAAAGGAGAACACTCTTTTCCAGCTCGGGCATATTAATTCGCTAGCAGATCGCTTTGAAATGCCATTACTTAATTATCGAAAAGTCGTGGAACTGGCTGTCAGCAATGGACCACCAAAGTTTCAGTTTTTAAGCAAGCCTTTTGGGTTAGTTTGGTTCAATTCCATGATCCCTCCAATCCGTTTTTTTATTAATTTTAATTTTTTATGATTTTTGCTTAACACTCAGAATTAGAACAAATTTTCTTGATATAATCAAACTTACTCATTTAGATACCTAGTGGATGTCCTGCTCTGTGGTTATCACTTTGGGGTAGACTGTGTCTATGTGGTTTTTATAGCCAAATGTCTGAAGCATTTATGTGATATATACTTGTGGCCCTTGGATGAAAGACTCTATATGGCTTTGCTCGCTTTGCCATTAATCTTAACGTTTATAATTCGGGATCTGAAGAGTCTTGTGCCATTTGCCTTGCTAGCCAATATTCTGATATTCGTGGGTGTGTTTTTGATTCTAAAGCTATTTTATTTTTTAAGCTTACACCTTCTATTTTAAATTTTAGGCTCTTTTATAATTTTCAGCTACTTCTTCCGCGATCTTTCTAGGTTTGATGAACTTCATGCGATTCAGCCGTTAAAGAACTTTCCTTTGTTCTTTGGCATCGTACTGTTTGCCATCGAATCGGTTGGAGTGGTAAGTTAATATTAATTCATTTAAAATATTGGCAGCCACTATCATATTTTTTATTACATATCTAGCTCCTAGCCCTTGGTCGCAATATGCGAACGCCAGATAATTTTCTGGGTACTTGTGGAGTTCTCAATCGGGGTATGTTTGTGGTAATTATTTTTTATGTGGTTTTTGGATTTTTTGGCTACTGGCGATACGGACAATACACGCAGAACTCGGTTCTGCAAAATCTACCACAAAACGAAATGTAAAGAATACTTATACTATACTATTTATTTATAAAATATTATTTTATGAAACTAATTTCTTTTTCAATAGCCTCCCTCAATTGGTGGCTGGAATGTTTGCCCTGGCAATATTCTTCAGTTATCCTTTGCAAGGTTACGTTACTGTGGACATTATATTCAGGAGTTACCTAGAGCCGGAACTGGAGGATGGTGCTTCGAAGGCAGTGGAGATCCTGGTGCGAATCGCCTTGGTTATCGCCTCCGTCCTGATGGCCATCCAATATCCGGACTTTGGGTTGCTCCTCTCCTTCGTGGGATCCTTTTGCCTGGCCCAACTGGGTCTGATCCTGCCGGGAATCGTGGATATCTGCGCTCACTATGAGAAGGGATACGGACCTGCAAGGATATTTCTTATCCGATCAATGCTTTTCATCTGTGTGGGCTTGGCAGGAGGAGTTGCCGGTACAGTGGTCACCCTGCGGACGCTCCAGGCTCGCTATCCCATTTCTTTGTGATCTTAGTTTGAGACATTGTAATTTTTTTTAGACGGGAGTTTATGTACCAATTAAATAAACTTTGCTAATGGAATTAAAGTTGTTCTTTGTTTCTGCAGCTTATAGACTAGTATTATGGCCATCGTTAACAGATTTATAAAGATCAAATTTAGATTTTTTGATTTATTATAAGCTTTAAATATTGTACGTTTCTTTAAGCCTGCCTTTCTTTTAAAATAAAACCGACTACCATTGTAAATTCTGTCAACTCTTTGAGACATATACGCACCAGCAGTTTATTTTCAACACACAATTCAATCAGTGCTTAAATAAAAACACGAAAATAAATTTTGATCATGGCCGATAAAGGGTAAAAAGAAATGCAGGTTGCAAATCACTTTTTACTGAACTTTTTCAATTCGCAGAGGCTACAATCCATATGAAAATCGAAATGTGCCCAATCCGATATCGTAAGATTTTTGTTCGATTATATTATTAATTTATTTTAAACCGTAAATTTTTCTGCAGTGATTTTGGAGCCTTTATACTGCTCCTAAAGTGCGTGGTGGGAACTGGGATTTTGGCCCTGCCCTTGGCTTTTTACTTCGCTGGCATCGTAAACGGCGTTGTGTTGCTGACTTTGGTTTGTATCATGCTAATCCATGGCATTCAGTTGCTGGTGAGTTTTTGGGGGTTAACCTGGGATTATTTAGCCTATTTAATCTACTTTTTGCATAGGTCTATAGCATGGTTGAGTGCTCGCGGCGAATGCAGGTGGGATATGCCACCTATCCGGAGTCGATGGTCTTCTCCTTTAGTCAGGGACCCAAGTGCTTCCGGTATTGCGCAAAGGCCGGAGGTTGGATTGTCGACATTGTCTTGTGCTTTTCGCACTACGGCGTCTGTGTGGTCTACGTCGTCTTTGTGTCAGTCAACTATAAGCAGCTCTTTGACTTCTATTTGGGAGTGGTTGATCTGAGAGCTTTCATTGCCGTCGTCGGACTACTCATGCTCTTCCCCTTTATGATACGCCAGCTGAAGTATCTGGTGCCCTTTAATATAGTGGCCAATATCCTAATATATGTCGGATTTATAATGATGATGTACTATCTGTTTACGGATCTGCCTCCGATATCGGATCGTGCCATATTCTTTGGAGCAGTCGAGAAGTTGCCCTTATTTTTTGGCATCGCACTGTTCTCCATCACCTCGGTGGGCGTGGTAAGTCCTTGAAGTGATTGCTTAAACTTTGCAGAGCCTTGAAAAACACTTTTCCAGATGATGGCCATCGAAGCTCAAATGGCCAAGCCGGAACATTACATCGGTTGGTTTGGCATCCTCAATAGGGCCATACTTTTGGTTTTAATCTCATATATTATCTTCGGAATCATGGGCTATTGGAGATTCGGGGACGAAGTAGAGGGCAGTGTCTCTCTTAATATACCCACAAATGAAATGTAAGTTTAACAAAATCGAAAAATTATATGGTCTCTTTCTTGAAACGCCAGAAAAAACGGTGTCAATTAGGTTGCTTGACTGAAAATCGAAACTAAATTGTTTGGTTTAACAAAATATTCTGATAAATATTAAATAGGTTTTCCTTTTTTGTGTTATAATCTAACATTTAAGTGATCGCATTTTATAGTCATATGAATTATATGATATGATACATGACTTACCAAATATAATATGATAGCGGATAGTAGAGCCCTATAATATTGATATCAAATTTAAGTATTTTGAGATCTTTTTAAGATCTATGAGTATATTGAAATGAGAATAAAAAAAAATAGAATAATTTATTATTTAACTAACATCAAACCAAACTCACAGAATTGCACAGATCTCCAAGGCTTTTATAGCCGCGGCTATTTTCCTGACCTATCCGCTGTCCGGTTACGTGGTTATCAACATTATAATGACTCATTACTGGAACAAAAGTGGCGAACTGAAGCATCCGGTGCTAAAGGAGATCATTCTGCGGGTTGTTTTTGTCTTGATTAGCACAATAAATGGGATAATTGCCCCGAATTTGGGACCCCTGCTGTCGCTGGTCGGTGCTTTTACGATTTCGCTGCTGAATCTGGTCTTTCCCGCCTTGATCGAGATATGTTTGTACTATCCGCCGGACTATAGCTACGGAAAACTGAAGTGGAAGCTCGTAAAGGACATATTTCTTGTAGTCATTGGCATGATTATCCTGGTGCAAGGCACCATCTTCTCGATATTTGACATGATTAATGAGTATGGCGGAGGCAGCGAGACAACAACTGAGGATGCCATCGATGAGGACACAACCGAAGGCACCACCACCGCGATCATCACCACCCTTGGAGGAGATGCACCCGCAGAAGAACCTGCTTTTAGATTTTTCTAAGCATCATCGATTGAAATAGATATTTGAATATCTTTTGTAAGTATATGTATGTAAATTACATGTATCTCATGCGAAAAATTTGCACAACTTTGTTGGCAATTAATGTATTTAAATTCAAAGTAATAGTATGGAATTAGTAAAACTATTACCAGAAATTATTATTTGTGATCCTTTGAACAACCATAAATGATTTTGTTTTGGAGAAAAATATGTATACCTGTGAAATATTTCTTGGGCTTTCTGATCCCAAGTTGCTTGAGTAAGTAAAAGTATAAAACAGACCATTACAAACGCATTTTTCAATAAATGAATTCGGCAGATAACTCGGCATAATTGCCCCGAATTTGGGATCCATCCTGTCGCTGATCGATGCATTTACCATTTTGCTGCCAAGCTGAAGTGAAATTCCGCGAAGGACATATTTCCGTAGTCACTGGCACAACTATCTTGGTGTAAGGTACAATCTTGTCCACATGAGACAGTGATACTACAACTGACGATGGTGATACCGAGGAAGACCCCACAACCGAAGCGTCCTTTAATTTTTTTCAAGCAACATTAATTGATATAGATATTTTAATATCATTTGTAAGTTTACAAATGTGAATCCAGCTATTTTTATTCGAAACATTTTCAAAACATTGTTGGCAATTAATGTATTCAAATTTAAAGTGATAGTGATTAGTAAAGGGAAGTGAAAAAAAAAACTATTCCCAGAAATTATTATTTGTGACCCTTCGCGTATTATTTTGGCTCATGGAAATACATTTATAACTATGAACCTGTAAATAAAAGTACTAAAAAGTTCATGCAAAGAAATCAAATTCAATAATCAAATTGTTTCAATTGTTTAAATAATGGTCTTAATACTCCTAAAATTTGCTTTAAATTTTGGTTTGATCTGCGTTTATTCGTTTTTATTTTTCGGCTTGGTTTGTATTTTAGGACCGATTTTTCGCCATTTTTATGAGAAAGGAGTTCTTTCCAAATTTTCGGAAAATGGCTTTGCAGAAAAATGACCTAAAACCTGCACTTTTAATCCCATAGCTTTCTTTACAGACATCGTAGTTTAACATGGCTTACTTCTAAATGATTGTGGTTCAATTTTCTAAAAATCTGTGTTTTATAAATTTGACTTGTATTTTTGGGTCATTTTCAAATATTCGAAAATTGCTTATCTGATGAACTTTTAAGCCCATAAGCTTATTATGTTCCATATATGAGATTATCATGTTTCAACATTTTTAATAAGTTTATTGTTAATAATTTTGGTGCCTTGAATTCTGGGCCTTTTAAATACCTTTAAATACCCAACCCGATTACAGAGCATGCCATTTCGAACTCCAGTTGACTGAATCATTAAAGACACGAGTTGAATTATTAGTTGAGTGGCCCTTTAAAGTCCGTCCGGGCAGCAGGCGCCAGCCCCAAAGGTCATCCTCCCCGCCCACCGACTTAACCCCCACCTGAGGCCGGGCACAAGCCATTATCGATGTGGCATTGGCATTGCGGGTAATTCCCTCATTAGCTGTGGGAGTTTGGTGGAGGCAGCCGCCTGGCATGTGGCAAGTGTGCAAGCAGCAATCTGCAGCGAGCAACCTGCAACCTGCAACATGCAACATGAGGCAGATGGCAGATGGCAGACGGCAAGCAGCAACCTGTAAGCCTGTTCCAGCACACGTCTTCTGCGATGCCGGCCACTCGTCAGCCCACTTAACGATGTGCTCCGGAATTTATGCCGATATGGTAATGCATCTACGCTGCGACTGCGACTGCGACTGGGACTGGGACTCTGAATCTCGGGACTGCCTCATTATGCCATTGATGGACTGCAGTTGAGCATTTGGATTGCGTAATTTATTGTTTTGGGTCGTTTCGGCCCGATAAACTGGTGTTTGGCCGGCTGCCGGCTGTCCGTCGTCGGCCGTCTATCCCGTTGCCACTTGGACTTCTTTGGCCAAAAACGGGCAACGGGTCCACTGACATTTGTGTGGCATTTTTTGCCAACGCCTGCAGGCAATCTCACTTTCCGCCGGGGGATTGCCTTGGCTACGCCATTTATGGCTCTAATTAGCTACGCAGCCGGCATGCAAAGCGATCATATCTAATGATTTCCAGCGAAAAGCGAGCCACACGTGTTTACTACATATCGTATATTTCAGCCCATTCGATCCCTCCCAGCGAGGAGGTCAAAGGGTTAAGCAGCGAACCCGAAGAGTTCTGCGTATACGCAACTGCGACTGTGATTGCAGCCAAAGTGCAACAAATCATTTCCCATAGCCGGTCTGCAAAATCAGAAAATAAAAAATACAAAAATAAAATAAAAGAAAAGAAAGATCTTCGAGGCAGCCAATTTGTGTTCCGTTGCTTTGCCGTTTGTATAAATCAATTGGCAATGAGGCAAGTACTGGGATGATGCTCCTCGGGACTCGAAACTGGCGACTACCCGCTGTGCGTTGTCTATCCTATAAATTGCACCCCCATCCACCGGGTTTATACCGTCCATGGAGTTCTCCTTCGGTGGAGATCGCCTCTAATGCGTTATGTGTGTTTGGACTATGATTTTTTCACTTGTTCGCGGTGCGTGCACTGGGTCTGTGATTGGTCTATAAATTATTGGGTTTATTGCGCTGCAAGGTCCACAACCCCACCCCCGCATGACACTGATCGATTACCCGAAAAAAAAGGGCAAACCCTTATCGGTATTGCGCAAATATTTGCCCATCAAAAACGCCCGTTTCCTTTTCGGCTATCTCGTGGCGACCGAGTGATGTATTTGCCTGACGACTTTACTTTCGATTTCAATTTCATTTTCGGATCCCAGATCGACGGCCACTTCGATTTGTGGTAAAATATTTGCACAACTCGAGGGTCACTGCTGGGGATCAACCAGCGGCGATAAAGTTCTGGTTCAGAGTATCCAAGTGAAATGACACATAACTAAACAATGTTGGAAATATTTCTTGAAATATCTAAAGACCAATAAAATAAAATTTAAAATCTCATCGTTAAAAAAAGTATTGTCCTCGAAATAATTTGTAATTAATTTTTTATTAATTTTGTTTGACTATTCAAAACAATAATTGTTCGTGATCCCAAAAATTCTTGTAATTAAGTTATTTACAAATGTTCCTATGTATATTTTACTGATCCACTGTATCTTAAACAAGAAAGCTATAAATAATATAACGTTGTTAAGATTATACATTTAATAGTCAACATTATCTGCAAGTTTTTAAGATTATTAATAAATGTAACAGAAAAAACAGAAATAGCTTCCTTTCTAAAATCAAAAACATGACTAGATTACCGAGTTAACTAACAGTTTATTGACAATGTTTAACAGGATTGCTCTGGCGAGGTCTGACCCAAAAATCTATGCCAAAATGCAGCAGCAACTGCTGCTGCACGACAGCAACATCTACTGCAGCAGCAGCAACAGCAAACCGCAAGAGCGACGGCCGCATTAATATTAATTAAATAAACGTTAATTCAGCGCATTAATGCGTAATAAATAATGCTCTTTTGAGCAGAAATTAATGCATAAAACGCTACTTATCGCCGCCGCCACGCACTTATCTGTGTCAACACAGAGCGCCAGCAAGATGGAAAGGGGCGGGGGAATTAAGGGGGAGGGGGGACGAGGGAGGGCAAGTGGGGGAGTGGAGCAGGGGCAGAGGGAGGAGGTGGAGGGAGCCAACAGTAGCGGCCATCGCGCCTGACAAAAGTATTGTCAATACCTATAGATCCGTCTGCACAAGAAAAAATATTAAGTATCATTCTACCGGCAATATTGAAAAATACAAATTAAGTACTTGAAAATAAATAATAATAAATACAAATATATTTTCTCTAAATCCTAATCATACTTTGAATTTGAAATAAAATTAATGTTAATAACATTTTTTAAGAAATTGATTTCATAAAAATTGTGCATAATTTTTTGAAGTCCATTTTTTTAATTTGACACGAATAAGATTAAAATATTTTTATATGATAACGCAAATATATTTTATATTTGTAACCTTATCGAAATAATTAGACGAATATTTAGTTTTATATTTAAGTGATAAGAATTAACCGAAATAAAATGTGGTCGGAAGTTAAGTAAATGGCAGATTAAATAAATGTGAATGAATATAATAATAATGTAAAGAAATGTAAGATAATAAGATAAGATAAATGAATTAGTTGGGTATACTATTTTTCCCAGTGCTCCCGAGTTGCCCACAGCGATGGAGTCGGATCGAAGTCGGAGTTGGAATCGACGATGTCGTTGGCGCGTTGCAATTACATGTCTGTGACAAGAATTTTAAATGAAAATCGCTGCGTAGTGCGCTGGACAAATGATTCAAACTTTCGCGTTACGTGTGGAAAATGTTTAAAACTGAGCCGGGGCCATGGACACGGACCGACTGGCGATCTCAATGGAGGCGCCATGCCAGGATTGGAGCTTTTTTTTGTGCGCTTTGCATGCCCAATGGCAAGGAGGCAACTCGATGGCGACGCATGAAATTAGAAAGGCATTATTGCAAATCTCCCGCTTTATTTATCAGCAATTTGTCAGCAAGTGTGCCGCGGCTCAGATTAAAGTGCCAGCCGCCGATCTGTCCGTCGATCCCGTCCCGACTTTCTAATGCAATTCATCTGACACACGCACAAATCGCCGCAGGATTGGGCAGGTGGAGAAGGTCTTCGGAGTCGATCCCAATGGGGTCAAGTGCGTCCGCAAATGAATTCCATTATTGGTCAAATCGGTGTCACTGTACTTTTATTTTACAGGTTGAACAATACTTTTATTAAGTCCCTAAACAGACTATAGGTTTTGCCTAGCTTAAGGCATAAGCTTTCTTTCCCAGTCGCTTTTTAGTTGATTTCGGAAATTTTTTTCACATTTTTTATTTTAGGTGTTGAATGGATTAATTGGATAAATTGGAAAAAAATACGGTTTAACCATTAATTGATTGTTATTTTTTTAACGAGTTTAACAAGATATTCCAAATGTAGACCTTTTTTTAATGCAATGGCAAAAATACTATATATTTTTGGTTGTAAATCCTTTTTAGGACTTTCAGTAAAATTTTTATGAGTTGTTTCGTTGTAACTTTTCCAAAAATGGACTTACGGTCGAGCAGCGCATAGTTCATCATAATATATCATAAATTTACATGATAGGCTTCTGCAAAAATGGGTAAAAAATAAAAATTGTTGAATTTAAATGCCACTTGATTGGCAATTTTGTTACGACTTAGAGAGCTATAACTTTCCATATTTTGTCAATGATTTTCATGTTTTTAGCAAAAATGGGACAAAAATGAAAGCATAAAAATATATTGGCAAACAACATAGGACCTTCTTACCAACATTGAAAAGTATAACATTCGTTATTTAACCAAAAACGATTCCAATAAAATAGCTATAGTTTGGAGATCTTTTTAGCTGAGAATAAAAAAGGGTTTTTCTCTGGCTATGTTCTTATTTGCAACAACATTTGTATTAACTTGAGATTGTTTAACCTGAGATTGTTTAACAAGAGCAGAGTTATAAAATATTGGCTAAGGATCGCCGTTCTGCCTTTCGGAAGTCCTCTTTTTCTGGGTGTACTCGAGGCAGCATTAGATGAAGCTCCTGCCCCAGCAACATAACTCAGTTGAGCTCCCGAAGCGCCCTTCGCGCAGAGCAGTTAACAAATAACATCAACTTATTAAATAAAGTTTCAATTCGGTTTCAGCGAGAGGAGTCGCAGCTACCGTGCTGGGTTCGCGAAAGGAACATAGGACCCAAGGAGGTGGACTGCGGGACCCAGGGACCGAGGGACCCAGGGATCCACAATAAATCATCACATCGGAGGGGGGGGACGAGGGGTGGTGGCCATGGGTAACAGACGGTAACTGCGGCCAAGTTATGTGGCTTCATTGTGGACAGAATGAGCGCTTTTAAGCAGACAATTGCAGCCTGGGGCGCAGCCACAACAGGTAGGAGAACCTGCAGAGTGGGATGTTCGAGGGAGATGGGGAGGGGGCGATGGCGGGGGCAGGGGATGGGACTATAGGATGGGGGCAAAACACTCTCGCCCGGCGCACAGAGCCTCCCACTACCCCTTGCTATTGTGGCAACTCCTGTCCTCCCGCCTTCCTCACTACACATTTTCGTAGGCCGCACTGCGCGCATAAATCATTCGGGCCTCTCGAGCTGACTCTGCTCCTGCTCCTCTACACTGAGAAAAATTATCCCTCTATATCTTGCAACAAAAAAAAAAAATTATAATGAAATTCCAATCCAATATAAGTGGGTTTGGTTTACAAGTGTTAGATAAGTATTATTGTATACAGTGTTTCCCATCGAATTAATTGATAAATATTTTAAAGGGTTAGTTAAAAATCGCAGAAAGTAATTCATTATTGGCTGCCAAGACGTATTTATTAAAACAAGATTGTAGCTTCCAATAATTAATTTTTTAGGAATTATACAAATGAACAGCCAAATAATAATATAATTTTTCAGAATTAAATACTTTTAAATTCCAAATCTACTTGGATAAATAAGATTGTTAATTTGCCATTTCTATATACGTTTAAATTTTTGAAATGGAATAGAACATTTTTTCATTTTCAAGAGCTTATAAAAATCTAAAAAATTTAATATATTAATATTTCATGTAAGTTTCTTTATTCTTCATGTTCGTTTTCGAGTGTGCAAGTACCCGTTCGCCACCTCTACCTAAATCACCCAAAGCCACCAACTTGCAATATGAGTTAATTTTTGCAGCCCGCAGTTGGTAAGGAGTTTTGCGTATTTGTCAACTGCAAATTACAGCGTTTTTATGCCTATTTCCCACTCAAAAAGGCTCCTTGGCTGCCTGCCTGCCATCTGAATATATAGTTGCATGTGGGTGGATGTTTTGCAAATTTATGGCGCGCTTGCATTATAAATTTTCTATTAACCCGAACCCGAAACCGAAACCGATTCCGATCCAAGCCCAGATTTGCATTGAATGCCTAGGGGGCAGCGTCGGAAAGTGCGTTGATGGGGCATTATCTGTTTAAGGCTTTAATTTTATTTCTGTTGCCAAAATTGTACGCAAAATAAGTGCTCGTGGAGCGCCTTCTATGGGATTATGGGTCCTCCGGCACTTCCAGTCCCTCTCTTTGCATCCAATTGACTTGAAAGGCAGCGGAGGAGCTGCATCTCATTGAACCCGACAAATTGGTCATAATTTCAGGCAACTAATCCCAATAAACATGGCCCAAACATTGTGCCACTGACATTAAGCTGCCAGCCGGCCATTGGCGACTTACGTTCCGAGTAAGCCGGGTAAGTAGCCAACTAATAAAATGCCATTTATCTGGCCATCGATCGGGCAGGTGGATTGGCCAGAATGCCTATCTTCCAGTCGAGTACCGGAGTACCCAGTACCCAGTGCCGCCTATAAACTTGTCCAGGGAAATGGAAGTGCGGCGAATCGATTTGGCCAGCGGTCGGGCATAAATTGCAAATTAACAGAAGTTCAAATCGAATACGGACCGGCGATTTATGCGACGAGTAAATGACGAGACAAAAGGTTAATCAGTTGCTCATCAAGCTGTTCACTGCTGACTAATGGAAAAAGGCCATATACCATTATTTAAATTCACAAATTGGCAAGGGTGTTATTAGTCATGCCTGTTTACAGATTTCCTTATTTTTAGATTATACCTATCACAAAACAAATAAGATGTTTGAATTCATTAAAAGATAGTTAATAAAATTACAAAGCCACGTTATTAAATCATTTTCCTTGTGTTTTTTTTTACTAGTGATAACATATAATATCTCCATTAATGATGAAAGTAAAAAATGGGAAAGAAAACATTTAAAAGTTGTATAAAGACATCTATGGCAAACGCATTAACTTACATTTATTTAAGCCAATTTTATTGACTTTTAAGATATTTATTAAGCAATTTTAACCTCTGGTTTTTGAAGTTTAATGTGAGCAAGTAAAAATGAATTTTAAAACACCAAAAAATAAAAAGATAAAACAATAAGAAGAGGATAACTAATAAATGTTTTATAAAGTCTGGTGTGGCAAATGTGTTTACTTCAATTTAATTGAGCCCATTTGTAAAAGGCACTTGCTGGCCAGCTCCTGATTTGCATAGTGGGAAAGTGAGTGGGAAATTGAAGAGCCAAGTGCCGAGAGCTGAGAATCGATAGTCGAGAGCCATGTCGGCACACACGCAGAGTCGTGGGTCATTCTTGGCCCAATCAACGGGTTTCTGATTGGTTTCACACGCTGCCCCTTATCGGTGCGTCCATCCGCCAGATACGAGATACTCCGGCCTGGGCACGAACTTTAAACTCTCGCTGGGTAAATAGTAATTTTTCAATTGTGCACACATGTGTGCTGCCAGGCCCTCAAAACTCCTCATACTCCTTCGCACTTCGCAGCCGATTGCGTCACAATGCAAAACGCTTATCGCTGCGTTAAGGTATACGAGTTCGAGTTCGAGTATCTTGTGGATACCAATAGCGCCCGGTTATCTGTGGGTGTAATTTTCTCACGGTTCAGTTTCTGTTTCAGTTGCTCGGACCTCGACTTGTATTGAATTGCGTTTGCACATTTGCCTTTTCGTGTGTGTTGTTTTTTTGTTTTTTTTTTTGTATAACTGCTCTGCCTTTTCGCCAACACTTTTTGTGGGTGATTACGATTACGACCGCGAGAGGAGGAAGAGTTCTCGAAGGCCCAGCACCTGGATAAATATCTTATCTGCCCGTGGGTTAAGTTTCCCTCGACGCGCCGTGGATCGTTTCTGCTTTCAGCGAATCATATCACATATTAATTTGATTTCAACTCCCGCCGCTCAAGTAGCGTGGGAAAGCTCATCGCTCTGGGCGTTTCAAATGCGAATTGCTGTTCTGGCCCAATCGCCAAAACATCGCTATCAAGTGCTGAATTGTTTGTCCCCCGCAAAAAAAAAAAAAACAGAAACCACCAACGCCGCAAATCTAGGCGCTGGGAAAAGTCAACAGTGCCCAAGGTTACGACGAGTATGAGTTCTTAATTTAGGTCGAAATATAGGGAAGTTCTAAAAGGCTTATCAAAAGCCTTACTATACAAATAAATACGCGTATGGCTTGCAATTTATATATTTGTAATAAGTTGTTTGTTCAAAAATATAATTAATAAAAAGGGGGTTATCTTCTTTTTTTAAGTCTTCTAAAAATAGAGAAAAAGTAGTAGTAAATAATAACAACTGATAAAAAATTTAAAGAAAATAGATTCTAAGAAAATTATAAGAATTACTCTTTAAAAGCAGTGATTTACATTTGTAATACGTTAAATATTACAGTTATTATATTAAATGGTCCTCATAATTAGATACAAATTTTAATAGAGGTACCCAAATATTATAAAATGGTACAAGTGTAGCTGAGTTAAAAGTGACAAGGATCAAACATAAAATAAATACATTTAAACACCTGAACCAACAATAATTAGTGTCACACCCCAAAAGACTGCTATATAAAAAAATTTAAGTGAAAGTCCCTTATTAACAAACAAGTAATAAAGATATGCTTAATCTTTTGATAATTACTGTCTCTGAAAAATTATTTACAAAATTACAAAAATTATTGTTTTTTAAATTGTACATTAAGAGTTCGACAAAAAATAATCTAAACAAATCTGCCTAAAAGTATGCCTAGCTTAGAATCATTTTCAGCAGTACTTACCTTTTAAAAATTTTACAAAATCCAACTAGCATTTGAATTCAACCGACCACCTCCTTATTACAACATATTTATTTCAAAAGACAACTCAGTTATATAGTAGGTATTTAAAACAAATCCACTTTGGTTGTTTCAATAGGTTTTATTATTTTTTTAATGCCATTTTTTTGCTGCCCCTTTTAGCAGGGGGCAGCGGGTCTTTCTGTATTGGTAATTGGTAATTGGTAATATGTCATGATTATTGAATTAGGGCGTCGATAATGTACAGAGTAAATCAATGATAAAACAAAATAATTGAAAAACGAAAACATACTTTGGCTGCGTCCGTCTGTCTTGGCTTAGTTCGAGTAGGAACTAATTACGACTAAGTTGTTGTCAAAATCACTACGATACAAAATCACTTCTACAAGAATTCTCTAAGTAACCTTAATGCCACGCCCCCACAATCCACAGCTCGCGGGGGTGGGGGGCGTGGCACCGACTAAATCGAAATACTTTTGTTGTTTGGTTGATGTTACCCAGCTAAAGGGTTAATGGATATCTAAATATATATATTCACATGTGTATATATATATCAGGGATCGGTTTGGTGGAAGGGGCGGGACGGGGTAGGAAAAAGGATAACCAGGGGGGCGAGGCGGGAGGTTTCCGGAGTTCTAGAAAACTTTGGTTAGCCCTAAAATTAGTTAAAAACTTAACTTAGACATCCCTGTGCTTAGAAGAGTTTCATTAAAGACTACTTTAAATTAAATTAGCAGTAGCTCAGTGGCCGCCGCTGAACTCGGCATGGAATTCGAGGATGCTGACATAAGTTCCGGCCACGAAGCCCACCACGCCGAACAGTATCAGTCCGGAGTTCTTCCACAGTCGCCACTTGAAGCGTCCGTATCCAGGATCCTCGTGGTACACGGCCAGCTCAATGGTCGCCGGCACGATCATGCCCAGGGTACTCAGGCACACCGCTCCGATCAGCGAGATGAAAGGCCCCAGATTCGGCAGGGCCACGGCGATGCCTCCACAAAGAAGCTGGAAAAGAGAAGATCAGATTAGTTAATGGTTTTAAAAAGGACGTTTAGAAGGACTATGATTCTAAATATTTTTAATATGTTAAAATAACAATAACAAAAATATTTTGTCTTGACCCAAAAAAGTCAAGGAAGTTGAAGGTCCTTAAATGTATAACTCCATATTTTCCAATATGCAAAATTATGTTTAGCAAGTCGATTAGTATCAATTGATATACTTTTTATTCTTATTCATTAATATATTTAATGTTTTAAAGTTCTCACAGGTCAATTAATATGATAAGCAAGAAAACTATATCTACCAGAAAATATAATCTAATTAAATTAAGATTAGATACAAATTTTAATAGAAGCACCTAAATATTATAAAATGGTACAAGTGTACCTGAGTCAAGGATCAATCATTAAATAAACATATCTAAACACCTGTCACATCCCAAAAGACTGCTATGTAAATAAATTGAGGCAAGAAAACTATATCTTCTAGAAAATCTAATCTAATAAAATTAAATTATCTTTAAAATTTTTTTAACCTAGTAAAGTAAATAACATAAAGACGTCTTTAAGCTATGTATGTAAGTGTTTCTTAAAAAAAAAACAATAAATGCTTTCCAAAGACCTTTTACCAAAGTTAATAAAAGCCCACTTCGTATGTACATATGTAAATATGTAAATAGGTCTTATAAATTTAAATGTAAATATTTTTATTCCGACTTAGGGAATTCGTTTCTAAAATTATATTATATTTATTTTATCATATTATATTTTATATTAGAAAGCGGTCTTGTGATCTTGTGAACAATAAATTGTCCTTTGAACTTACCACCAAAAATATGCGAAGACCATACTCGCTGATATTCTGTTTCTCCGGCCGGATCTTGTGCTCCAATCCCTTCCACAAGATCGTGACGGGCACGTAGAATTGCAGGGTGAAGGTGAAGAAGATGGCGATGGCAATCATCAGCTTGACGGATTGAGCCAACCTGGGATAAAGAAAATATAAAGATTAATTAAAGATATTTTTAGCTAAATATATTGAAAAACGCACTTATCCTCCAGAGGCAGGTTCAGCGTTATGCTGGCCTGGGTTTCCGGGCCGTACTTCAGGAATCCGAAGAATCCAACCAAGGTGTACAGGGCAATCACCAGACCCATTCCCAGATTCAGAACCGAGGGGCAGCCGATGAAGTGGGTGGGGTTCTTCATGTCGTTCTCCAGGGACATGACTACACCGATGCCCTCCAAAGCGAAGATCACGGTGCCGAAGAAGAGCGGCCATTCGGGAACGGCCACGATTCCAGGACGTTCCACGGGAGCAGGAAGATCGGTGAACATATAGATGAAGGTGATCACGATGCCCACGAACATCAGAATGTTGGCGATCATCGAGAAGGGCGTGAGGAACTTGAGGTTTCGCACCAGACACATCAAGATCAACGGCGCCGTCACGATCATGATCCAAACCCTAATGCTCAGCTCCGTATCCATGTAAACCCGCACCACCTGCTCCACATTCGTGGCCACGAATACCAGATAGATGCAGCAGCAGCCCAGCAGATCGATCACCAGAAATGTGTTCACCATAAACCGGATGAAACGTGACCAGCGATTCAGGGAAGGTGGTCCATCGAGGAAGGCCTGCTCCGCTACGTCGGCGAATCCCATCATCGGGATCTTGCGTCGCCGGCACAGGATGTGGGCGCACTTGACCAGGATGTGGACGCAGTAGGTGCAGAGGGTGCCAACCGCGAAGGTGGCCACCAATCCGAACCACAATCCAGCGTGGGAGAAGGCCATGGGCATGGCCAAAATCCCAGAGCCCAGCGATCCCTTCAGCAGGTGCACAAATGTCTCAAGATCCCTAAGGAAAGTTAAGAAAAATTATTAAAAATCCACATATAATAATTAAAAACAGTTGCAGATATTTTTATACAACCGCATTTAAAAGCTTTATCCTATTTATACAGCAATCTAATGTTGTGTCTCCTTAATCTTAACCTTAATAAAGCTATTTTGCAATACGGCTTTAAATAGAAATGTTTTATAACTAGTTTAACAATTTTTTTTATTACCTTTCACCTTTCTCTTGCTTAATCAACCTTCCATTTTTTAACGCAGTTTTAATATTGTAATAAGAACATTAACCTCAAATACAGAATGTAAAATAAACAATTTAGAATAGAATCATATATAATAACTTAATATAAAACGTCATTGCATTTTAAAGACAAGCCCAATTAACTTTTGAGTAAACAAAATGGTATGTGAGCAAATAAAGAATGGAATTCTTTATTATCTAAAGGCAACTAGCTGTCTGTTCGATATATAGATAAATAAATAGAGATCACTTCAGCGTTGCCAAAAAAAAAGTGTTGAAAAATAAGGGAAGTGTGGTGGCGAGATGCAATGCAATAGTTCATGATTTCAATCCATATGGATGACGACGTGTTGCACCAATTAATGACTATTGTTTATATTTAAAAATACTTTTTTTTTGGTGATTTCACCATGAATTTCGCTACTCTCGAAATTTTCCGCTCACGCAATTGCATTGAAAGGCCTGGCGGATGCGTTTTTCCCTCTCTGATGAAAATTTGGGGGGGTGGAAGGTAAACGG
This sequence comes from Drosophila fuyamai, assembly GCA_018153365.1. Classification (NCBI taxonomy): domain Eukaryota; kingdom Metazoa; phylum Arthropoda; class Insecta; order Diptera; family Drosophilidae; genus Drosophila; species Drosophila fuyamai. Next base: position 11,265,114 of record JAECXW010000155.1, read on the forward strand.
GGTTCCTCATTCCCATTCGACGTGCTAAACGAGTCTAGCAAAACATTTGTCGGCGCTTTTATTTTATTAGCTCGTTCGCCCGCGAGAGATTTTCCTTTGCGATTTTACTTATTTTTAGTTTGGAAAAAGTAGTTTGCCAAAACGTCCAAGGCCAATGCCAATACCATTGCATTTCCGTTCTTTTCGTTTTAGCCCGATGCAAAGTCAAAGTCTTTTGGTCGGTTAAAGGTCAATGACGCGGGTGGGGGTATATAATTAAGGGGATTAGTCATTGAGCGTTTAATGACTTGGATCAGCTGCTTATCCGGGTTGCCAACAAAATTCTGGGATTCTGTGGTACGATTACGGGTTTTTGAAAACTTAATTAAAGCAATACAGTGCTCACAACAATGAAATAGTATTAATAAACACTAGTTTCGAAGACTGTATTCCAATAACTTGGTGATTTAAATTCATTGCACTTATATTTATGCAGTTTATATTAACTTAAATTATTTAAGATTAAAATTGTTTAACATCTATTAATAATATCCTTCAAAACTAACTTTTATATTCGCGTTTGTATCGTTTAAAGTATTTTATGTGACATCTGACAGTTGTTATGAAATATATTGCCAATTTGGCCTGAAAACTTAACTAAAAATTACATTTAATTCGATTTTGAAAAGCTTTTCTCATAAATACATATTTTAACCGACAGCTTGATTTATTTTAGTTCTAAAATTACTTTTCACTATGATTAGTGGACACTGATTTCAAACTTTCAAGTAGGTACTTACGAAGTGGGATGCTCCACCTTGCGGTGCTCAAACGGATTGTAGTTGCCATCCTCGGAGTCGTCTCCTTTTTTCCGAGTGATCACTAAAGGAAGCGTGGATCCCGCCGCCTGCTGGACGGGTACGTCGGCCATGTCCGAGCGGATGAACCTGTCCGAGGAGGAGTACATTTCAAACATGGTCGTGGAGGACTCGTTGTCGATGTTCTTGTACATCGCGATCGAGTTTCTATGGCCGTAACACAATCGGAAATCGGAATCGGGGAATCGATGCAAACGTGGCCGCTGCCAAAGGCATCGACTAGACGAATGAATCGATTCCCGGCCATAGAAACTCGAGGCATGGGATTTACTCTCATCCTCGTAAAAAGAAAATACTCACTTGGGTTGCCCGCCTTTGCCGCCTTTGGGCTTCTCGTTTTCTCCGTAGCCCGCAGCGACCGTCGGTATTTTCTGCAACGAGAGGAAAAGCGGCCAGAAGGAAAAGCCAAAATGAGTGCGGATCGGGAAAATCATATAGAAACAGGGAGAGAGATATTGAAAAAACATAGAGAATTCGAGCGTCGCTATAGTTACGTAAAAGCTCTTCGCAGCTGCAGTGCGCAAAAAGGAGCAACCAATAAATTGTGGCCAAAAAGCGGAATGCAAAAAAAATACGCAAAAACAAGATCAATGAACAAGTTCAATGCAGTTTTATGACACAAACTAAAAAGACAATCCGTTTCGATAATTGCGATCCAGGTAACAAGAGGCGTATGCGTGATATTTTAGGTTTTAGCTGATTTCGTGCGAGCTGCAGCCTTTGGCACCTGCTGGTCCAACGAGGTGGTCATCACGCCGGATCCGCTGGTGGCCACCGGTGGCGGTCCGCCCCTTTTCAAGGACATCTTCAGCTTGTGCCTGGCCAAGGCGGCGCCCGAAAGATGCTGTTTCCGGCCGGAACCGGAACCGGAACCCGATCCACTGAAGCTGGACAGACTCAATGTCTGCCCCTTTTCCGACTGCTGCTCGCGACGCGGCGGCAGCGGCGGCTTTCCTGTGGGCTCGCTCAGCTTGAGGTCTTCCAAGGTCATGCCAGGCGGTGGTCGGTTTCCAGTTGGACGGTTGGCGGTGATCGGCGGGCGGTGTGGGCGTTGGGCGGTGTGTGTTTTGCTCGGTGGGCGTGTGCGAGAGGCGGGACGAATCTCAACGTGTGACTCTTGCAAAGGGCGACAAGCAACTGAATCAAGGCGGTCAGCCGGCAAGCGCTGAAATGACAGCGACAAACAAAACACCGCCCCATCGCCACCGCCAAAATGAAACCATCTCACCAATTCTCCCACTATCCATTCACATTGCAGTTTCTATTCTAATGCTATTGAGTACGATCATAATTTTCATTATTTTCTTTCGTTGTTTTTTTTTTTTGTTTTTGGGTGCAGTCGCCACATGACGTCACAGCAAAATAAACCCCTCTCTTCTACAATTGATCGTCGTGAGATAAATCAGGGAAAAACAGGAAGGCGGGGGAGCGATTAGATTTTTATATAAATTGTGTTTCGAGCAAGGCAAGCGGCACAACTAATGAGGAAACAGCGAATTTGTAAAACAAATACGTGAGAAAAGGCACAAAAAATAGTAGAACACTAAAACGCTTACAATGTGCAAATTGTCCGTTTAATAGAACAGCAAGTTGATAGCTCATTGTTAACGTCGATTAGTTTATTTTTTCAGATTTTGAATTTTTTTATTCACGAATGTAAAGTGGCGCCATCAAGGGGAAGTTTAAGAAACCACCAATGCTGTTAGCTAACATAGCTACTGTAGATCGCCATGTCAAATGTAAGATCACTAAGTAAAATGTAAAATACGTAAATGAAAGGCGGTTTGAAGTAAGTACCAAGTCAAATTAAATTATTTTATTTAAATTATTTATGTATTCAGCCAAAACTAAAGCACATGCTTATCATGTAGCAGGTATCTCAATATGTACCCGTATCTAATCCTGACTTTCTGCAGATGAAAATGGAAGAGATTATTGACCAGTTGCGTTTTTTTTTTGTATTAAAAAACCAATTTAAATGCTTACACATACCAAGTCAAAATAAAAAGACTAAGTTGAAAGAAGCCATAAAATAGAAATTGGATTATTCTCATTTACAGTGGTAATGTTTTTTATATTCTTATTTAAGGCCAAACAAAAGAAATATATCCAGACAAATAAAACTCAAACCACAAAACAAAACATTTTAAGCGTTTTAGGTTTAAGTGCGCGCTCTGTCACGCTTGATTGGCTCCCGCCGAGATCAAAATTTGCCCAAACAAATTTTTGAGAACGAATTGCCCACATTTGTGAAGAGTTTTACATCCAGCCTCTTTCCGCTTCGGATAACATCAACCCATCCATTCCACCCATTTTACGCGCAGAAACAATTCTTCCGAGTGCGCAAATGCAAAGGCAAACAAAAGCGCGGTGAACTGAATGTTGGAACTTGAAAATAGATAGCAAAATAATTAGACAGCTGCAGTCCCCACTAATTGCGACAAAGCGCCATTCAGTCAGTCAGTCACACAATCGCACTCGGCCAGTTATTCAATCTTTCTATCGCATGCCATCAATTTCACATTAATGTTCGATTTAACATTGTTACATCCACAAAAAAAATTAAGATTTATTAGGTAGTAGTATACATAGATTTTATTAGCGATCCTATAACATTTTATTAGTACTACAATTAAGTTTTCTTATTAACAACCTAAGTTACTTTTCTCCAAATTCACAAATTCAAACTCACGTATTACTCATTGAAAATTTAGATTAGTATTGCCATGGCAATACTTAAGTTGTAATTTTGTTCAATTTTTGAAACAACACTAAAAATAAAAGTATTTTAAATTTAAAATACATTAAAGACATACAAAAAATGAATAAACAAGAAAATAAAAATATTTTTGCATTTGAAATGATAAAATTAAGTCTTTTTTTTCTGACTGTATAGAGAGCGATCCAAAATTGGCTTATTGCGTTGCACTTTTTTAGTGCCTTCTAAAATAGTAAGTTTTGCAAACTGGTGAAAAAATAAACAGAAACGTGTCGATGGCAAAGAATGTAAACATACTTGTGGGGAGGTCTTTCAGGGGGGGTGGGCGAAAAGGGGGAGGTTGGAGTAGGCCCAGAACATCAACACGTGTCGATGCATCGACTCAAGTTCAACAAAATGGAGTCAAGAGTAGTTAACATTGCAAAGTGTGTGACGAATGGGAACAAAAAGAAAAGAGGGAGCTGCATTGATAATGAGCGATTGATAGGAACACAGGGAAAATAATGCCCTAATTAGGTTATTCAAATTTCTTAAAATAATTTACCCATTGTGTCACTTTTATAGGCCATAAAAATTACATTACTCTTAGTTTTCCACATTTTTATAATTAATTCCAATTTTATTATTCTAAATATATAAAAAAAAAACTTTTGAAGTTATGAAATCTGATAATAAAATTTGACCTAATAGGCTGTTGTAAAACCACTCCAACAACCAATTTGGCACGCAAATAGATAATACTGCAAAATAAATACCCACATATCATCAATTTTCTGCTTTGCATTGCCGCCCAACACGAAATACTTATCTCTCAATTAGCCAAAGACAAATAATGCAATCATGAATGTTTTTGCGAATTCTTTGGTTATTTAATAATTGATAATAGTAGTTTCTGGAACTGCGCAACAGCAACTGTAGCTGGAAATACTGAACAAAATCTCAATAGCCCAACTACATCAGTCACTGTCATTCAGGCAAAAACCATATAATTTACGGCAGGTATTTCCCGATTTCCACGCTTCTTCTCCCAGGCGATAACGATAAGGAAGCCTATTAATTAGGGGGGTCTTATCTTGACAAAAATCTCAGAAGCTTACAGCAGTTCTAAGTCCGCCAAGATTGTGTGACTAATCTGGAGAGGGTGACGCCATCTTCCGGACATGATGTATTTCGCTGTTCAGCTCCTAACCCTTTTTTCCCCGGCAAAATGACTAAGCTGAGTCAAGAAAAATGCTGCATTCTAAAGTGTTCGAGCATTTCGTGTGCTTTCCTAATTAAAACTGTCAATAGTGGGGAATAAAAGCGAATATAGCCTTAACGAACTCCAAAGCTGCCCCAACCTGGCGTGCCATTGAACTTATGTAAGCGAAAAGTGGAAATGGAAGTGGAAACAGAACAGAAACAGAAATAGCAAAAAAAAAAAAAAACGAAAATGAAAACGGCTAACGACAACAAATTGCAATGGAAAATTTTTATATTTGTTTGCAAAAAGCGAACCACAAAAAAATGCAGTATGCAAACCGAGAGCTAAGCAGTGAATTTGACATCAGGGGGAAATCACGTGGCTTAGGGGTTCAGTTCCCCTACAAAAATGGTCGGCAATCTGTCAATTAGAGATCTATTTATTCCCCCACTTTTTTTTCTGGGGAAATGGGTTACACGCCCGGAATTTGCACCCATGGCGCCTGCAATTTCCGACAATTGTAGATTAGATATGGGGCATGTTGCAACGATCACGTCGAATCACGAGCACCCTGAATTAAATAGATCAGTCCCGTGCTCGTGATAGGAGCACAATTCTTACTGCTAAATTAAAAGACTTTCGTTTCATGACATTTCTAATTTGCAATACATTCAGAAGATTGATTGAACGTTTTTTGTCGACCGATAAATGCAAAAAAAAACTAGACACTTCAAAAAAGAGTTTGCGGTCCGAAATATTTATAAGAGATAGTTAGATATTATATTATCATATTTTGAAGATAAATTAAATTTGTCTAACAATGTATTTAATAAAGACTCAGAAAAGTCAATTACATAATCAGTTTTCCATAACATTTCATTGTCTTGAGATTCTCATTTACAGCGAATCGAAATATCGATTAATGTTATTTATTGATCTATTAAAATAAAGATAAGCCATATATTTCCAATTTACAATAACTTATTTAGAAGATCGATAAAATAGTTATAAAATTTATTGATCTTTAAATACAAAGTTAACTTTTTAGCGTTAAAAACAGATGTAGCAATAAAAATGCAATTTTTATGACAATGAAATATTGTTTTTTGTCATCTGTATATAAATTTTGCATTGCACATAAAAATCGTTTAAATATACAATAAAATGTTTAAATAGTTAGATTTATTTAGTTGTCTTAACCATTTAAATTGTTGTTATGTAACATATTTATGATTTATTTACTTTAAGTGATATGGAGATTTAATATCGAGCTTTCTTTTACTGGTTTTGTCATATGCAGCTGAATTTATAGTCATTATTTTGGAATTATCCGCAATTTTTCGTTTTCTAAACCTTCTCGAAAGTTACAAATCTAAATCATAAATATTTACAAGTCTGGTGCACCGCTGTGCATAATCATATTGTACCATTTTCAACCCCACCAATAAAATAATCAGTGAGTATCGAAACTGATCCAGATAGATCGGCAATATTACAGTTTGATCCAAATAGCTTTGAAAATCGTCATGGTGAAATCGGATCAGATCGGTTCAATCGATTGCCGATTTCCAGAACAATGCTCGTCTATTGTTATTACCTGTAATGTTATAACTACAAAACAAAAAAAAAGGGGGCTAATGTAGAGAGAGTACATTGTAGTTCGGGTTTCAAGTGCAGCCTGACGCAATATGCAATTGGAGTGACATGGAGCACTTTACGGAGGTTCTCCCATTGGACACACTCAGTGGAAAGTTACCGAGTGCGAAACCAAAAACCGAGAGCTCGAATTGGTGCCAGAACTTTACTTAAATGCCAATTCAGCGAATTCCGCGCGGCACTGTTTTTTTTTCAACTTTGGCGCTTGCGCAGCAGCCGAAAATATAAAAGAAATATTCCATGAACTCGAAACCCCGAAAAACGCTGACACATTAGGTAGACTAAATGTGTACCAGCCATAACCGGTCGTCCGAATGCCCTATACAGGCCATTTCATATCCATATCCATAGCCATTATGCCCAAGTCCCGGCAGACATAAAAGTGCAGCTCGGCGAGTGGAAAATTCCACTGGGTGCCCTGAAAATAGGCAGCAACAATAGGAATATCGCGACAATGGGAAAGCGGGTGGAAAACTGTTTGGCCTGTTACTCATAACAACAACAACTGCAAAACTATAAATGAGCAGGCGGCCAAAAGGGAAATGAAAGAAAGAAAGAACCACCGAAATCATCCCCGAAATTAGACTTCAGTTTGTTATCAATCCAAACAAACATTAGGCCACAGATTTGCATAAACAATCATTCAAACGAAAGTAAATATAAACCGTGGCAAGCGGCCATCGATCAATAAATAAACAAGGCATTAGAGGGCTAAGTCGGGGACTTTTGAGCCAAGTGCGAGAGAGGTGTCACATCACATGTCCGCGACAAAAGCCTTTATGCCAAATTAATCAACGGAAAATTTTATCGTTTGCCAATGATATGCATAAATCTGAATTTGCAAGAATTCAAGGTGATATCATATTGGGGATTTTAATGGCTCACGGGGACGATATGGAAAATTTTGAGAAAAGATCTAGAGGTGTTAAAACAAAATATCAAGATCCAAGCATTATATCTTTTTATTAAAGAAAATTATAAGTTCATTATAATTTACAATATTATATTGTTATCTGTTCTTCTTTACCTAACCAAAAACATATCTAGATATCTAAGTATAAAATTAAAGATAACAAAAGACTCTAGTTTCCCCTCCTGAAGTCCAAATATAAAGTTAAAGGACAATAAAGAACATTTTCTGTAACATAAGTTTAGAAATAAGGATGTTTCCAGAACTTTCTGTTTGGTTACGATAAAAACATATATACTACCCGTACTACTCAGATTTCGAGAGAATAAATTAATGGGAGTAAATTACAATGAACAACAAAGGAATACATTTCTTTAAGAATCGACCTAGTTCCAGAGTTTTGAAAAGTAAACCCGCACAACCACTCCTTAAAAAAAATCGTTACTTACAGTGTACTCGGTGGGCGCCAGCGGCGTCCGCGAGTCGCTCTTATGGAAACTCATGGCGACGGTAACGGTAATGGTAATCCTTGATTAGCCGATATCTTTGCGGATGCAGGATCGGGCCGTTGGGTGTTAGGATCCCGGTGCGCGAAACGACACCGACACTCGATAATCGAGGCTGGCCTCCAAGCACTTGTTACAGATACAAAACAAAATTGAATAGCAGATTTAATAGCAATGGTCGAGACAGAGGGACTCGTCTTAGAGTGGAATTGGAGTTGGATTTTAGAATAAGAAATGCAATATTACTAATGCAACTTGCGAGAGAGACCGTGACCGGGAACTGGGTATCGAATCGTATCGAATCGAATCGGAGATTTCAGTATTTTCGAATTCGAGTAGTTTTCTTTTTCGGAATTCAGTTCCGATAACCAACAACCGCACGGCTTGACAAACAGAACAAGAATGCCAAACCTTAGCACTATAACGTCGAGTAAAACCCTCGATTTTCAGACCGATTTCCCTGGAGAGAATAGCAATAGGCAGCGAGAAAGAGAAAGAGAGAGTACGGAGAGAGAGAGAGAGAGCTAGAAAGACCCGAAGAGAGAGCACTCGCTCGCAAACAATTTCCGTTATTCCGATGGCAGTTTAAAACGATTTTTTCCCCGATTTCCCTGATATATCTCAAAACAGCGGTTTTCCTTGATTTCCGCCTCCGCCGGGACATAAAAAGAAAAGGAGCCGACTGCAGCTTTTATGGCATACAGGTCGGCTGCTGAATCAGTTCCGCTGGAAATAGTTGGCTGCCTACTTATAAGGCTCATGCGTCACATGTTGGAAAATATGTACATGTAAAGCTTATATCTTAAGCTGCCTAGACAACAACATCATATAAATAGAGTTTACTGACTCACTCTACAACTGAATTTTATTTAATTTATATACACAGATATTTGATTATTAAAATATATATTATATTACTACATTTAAGACTGAGGAGAAAGCATTATTATTAAAATAAAGCTGCAATGAGAGCAACATAACGAAAACAATATTTACTGACTCACTTAAGAGTTGTTCAATAAAGTATTATTATTATTATTTGGAATTGCTTACATTTATCAAGAATTTATAAAAATAACTTCCAAATTCTGATATTAAGTAAAAAGTATTTAGTATTGATTTATTTTATTTCGCTTTTTATTCATTTAATTTTTATTCAAGTTAAATCAGTTATTAATATTGATAATTGATTGCTTTAAAATGCAAAAACCCAAAGAGTTTTTAATTTAATTAAAGGTCAAGACATTTTTCTTAATTTCTATGTCCCCCGATATTAGTTTCAAAATCATATCTTATTTTAATCCAGCTTAGGAAACACTAATTAAATTAAATTACTGGGTATAATTGATTGGGAATTAAATTTTGAATTGTTAAGAGAAAATTCAAATTTAAAGATTTAAATATACAAATTGAACTATTAATTCTTTTCCGTGCCTGCAATCTAGTGAATCAGTTTTCCAAAAGCTGACACTAGGCAGATAGGACCAGATAAGGAATGGGGCTGGGAAAACTGGAATAGACTGCTAATTAATAACCGATATCGGGCCGATAAAAACGCATATGACGGCGATATGACGATCCCATTTGGACTGCCTCAATTGGCCGCCAATTAAAACGTGCGACCCCCAAGAGAGTCTCAAAATTGATTGAGTCCAAAAATTGATTGCCAAAAATATGACGCGTCAAGGGCTCAAAAAAAGAACAGTGCGAAGTGTGGATCAGTCATTTGCTAAAATTAAAATCAATTTGATTTCTGCGTCGCATTTATTTATGGGTAACCCGAAACGTGCGCCAACTGCACGTCTGATACTTCGTCTACGGTTGCTCCAGCTTGGGGGAAACCAGTTCAAAGCGGTTAAATTCCTTGCGAATTATAGTTGTGGAAAATTTTACGTTTTTTCTGCAATTGCCAGCTTGTCAAATTCACTCAAACTTGACCGAGTTCTGGGCTAAATTGCATCTGGCGAGGGATTAAATTGAAGGCACCTTCGATTTGGGATCAAAGTAAGCCAAGGCCTTGCAATTTGAATCGAAATATAATTGAAAATTAATTTATTCATGCGGCAATTAAGAAATTTCAATATGAAAGTCATGGCAGAAAATTTAAAGGGGTTGGTTGAATTTTTAAACCTCAACTGCCAGGAAATTTATTTGAAAAAAATACGGCATACTTTTTTGACTTCTGAAAAGTAGCGCCACCTTTGGGCTGTCGTCTGTAAATAGTATTTCTTTCTCAAAGTGCCAGCAGGTGTCGCTTTTGTGGTTTCCTGCTGCTGACATTGCTCATACGCCCCCTTAAACAAGCAAAACTTAACTTAAAAACTGCGAGAAAACTGCTCCTTAATTTATGTGACCTCTGCTGCCGATCACCACGGACTTAGCTACTTAACTAATAGATAAACATAAAAATAACAAGTGCAGGTTTCTCAGCGAAATCAGAATCAAGTCGTACTTGAGCGCTAATTTAAGGCAATCTCAATCCCAAGCAGTTGACGGGCGTGTTATTTAAGCAATTTGCATATGCAAAAGCCAAAACGCACCCTGAAATTGGATTGCCAAACGGGTTTCAGGCAAGACAAAGAAATGTTGACCGTAATTGTTTGCAATACAAACACTCAAAACACTCGAAAACTGCATGCTCATATGAAAGCGGAACGCAAAAAAAGTTTTGGGTATTACCTAAGTCACACACTCCTTCAATTGATATGCAAAGCACATATATTTAATATATACGAAGCACACAGTTCATCACTCATAAAGCGTAAATCCTTGGGCCATTCACAAAAACACTTGCCGCAAAAAACCCCCAAACAAGTCAGTTTATAATGCGATTAAGCTCAGGTTGTTGACTTTGAAAGTCGCGTCGATCCATTAATTTCAAAAAAACAGTTGATGAAGATGCATCACTGGCACAATTCTCACAGCACTTTAGATATCACACATCAAATGCTCACCTCTTAAGGACAATTAGTTCCTTGATTTAAGAAATCACTTGAATCAGCACAACCAACGCACTTAGTTCCAGAATTCCAACTAAATGTCTGGACAAACTTTAGCTGCCAAGAAAGCACTTGGCAGTCCGTAAACGGATAAGACTTTCCTATCTGGATAGGTGTATCCGCACAAAAGATTGAAAAACCTCAGGGCCAGGGTACAAAGTGTCCATCCACCTGCCGCTCAATGACGCTATTATTTATTAATTCTAGTCTGCAGATAGACGACGAAGAAGAAAGATCTGAGGACCCGCTTCCGACTAAAAATGGTAGCTTGTTAATTTAATTAAAAATCGATGTATTCGCCGCCTGATAAGGCCATGCAAAAATAGCCAATGGACTGATAAATCCGATAATCAGCTCGAACAATTTTAGATATTTCTATAAATATCTCCCCTTTTGGTGATTCATAAGCCCCACCTTTATTATCAGGGAACCAGGAATGTTTTTTTTAAGGCGGATAAATCTGGGAAAAGTATATATACACGATCTAAACCACCCATTCAGCTATCGCCACGCGCTTAACTAATGAGCACTTATGGCTAATTACACTTGCTGCCAATGTCGATTCTATCATTCTCCGCTGATCCGCTCCATAGAACAGTCACTCTTAGGTAACAGTCACTTAATGACTGCCCATCCTAAACTACTACTAGGGGCTTACCAAAATCCAAAAGCAAACAGGGGAACACTCGATAAGGCTGCCCTAATATCACTCGCCTTGTTTACACTCGCCTAATTGCAGTCTCAAGTGATATACAGTGGCAGCACTGCACATAAAAACCAATTACTTTGTTGTTTCCCACCCAACCCATTGAATTGTGTGAACTTTGACGCGTTATTCTGATTTCCTATGATATATATGTGATTTATCATAGATTTACAATCACATTTCGAAGGCCACGACCGAATTCCGCTTTAATCTATTATTGACACTAATCGGAGAATTATATCAGTGAAAATATATGGAACTGACGGCTTATTTTAACCGCTTGGAAGTGTCATAAACCTCTTGTGATTTTTAAGAGTCATTCATTTGGGGGTATTGATATCAGTAGTTAACACATCTATTTAAAAACACATTATTGGAAGTGCTTAAAATAACACAGTTATCTATGGATGATGATAATGAAATCATTATTAATATATAATATTACGGATAAATAAAATAATTTTTAATGCTAATACATATTTTTACCAAATATGGACTCCACCCATTTAATGGATCAAATCTTATTTAAATAAAGAATGTACAAGGCCATAGATATTATGAAGTAGAAAATGATTGTGCTGACATCAACGTTATTATTACGTAAGCTTTGAATTATAATTTTGACTGACTTCTTTTGATTTAAATTTAATTTATCTGAATCTAAATCTATTTAGATCTCGCAATCCATAAATAATCAGTTTAATTTGCCATATTTAATTTATAATTTATTCGCGATTTTCACTTGATTTGGCCAAATTTATTGATAACCGTTACCGAATTCCGCGTTAACCTTGATTGATTGCAGCAATCGGGTAATCAGTTGGGAAACACTCTCAGATATATTACGCTTACGAGGCACTTACAATATCACGGGCTGTGCCCGATCCGCTAATCACGGATAGCGTCATTATTCCAATAAAAATTGAACCGAAAACAATTAAATCAAGTATACGCCGCGTTCGGCGACGGAGTTGTTTGTAGAGCGATTGGCGGACACAGAATAAAAGCGCGAATCTGGCCAGACGTTCAATTTAAAACAAAAGTTAGCAGTCGGCACTGAAGTGAGCCTCTATCTCGATCCCAAAGCTCTCGGAACTGGCTCGAGTACCGCATAAGCCCCACGATCTCCCCGTGAAACATTCGCACTTGGCAATGGCACTGGTTAAGCATGAGCATTAACATTGAGACAGATATTCGGCTGGCCCCGCGGTGAATCGGGGTTCAGGGGTTCAGGGGTTGGTGGGTTGGTGGGTCTCTGGATTGCTCGATTAGTGGGTGTAGTGCCCGGTGTTTAGACTCTTTTATTGCCATTCCACAGTCGCGGCCCAGACAGCAGAACGTGAGAAATAACTCAAAACCGGAGACAGACGACATTTGTCGGCCGATAAAAATGTCAGCGATCTTGTAGGCCAGTGCACGCAGTACTTAGAGTGCTTATCGCTGAGATAAACCCAACATAAGGGGGAGTTCTCTTTCGGTTTCACTTACGCTTCTAGCTGAGGTTACTAAAACAAGAAAGAAAGCCAACTTGGGCAGACCGAAGTTTATATAACATAATATCCAGATTTTTACTACATCTTAGGATCATTGTAATGGCAGCTATAAAATAAAGTATTTCAATTTCTACAAAATTAAAAGATATTTTTAAAATCGTTAAAAATAGAAAATTATACTAAAAAATTTAGTTTTAGGTGTATATGTTGAACAACCCTTAGTTATTTTAATTTTCCAAATGCTAGTCTTACATTATATCGGATTGTATACGAACGTTGAGACACAACTCAATAATAATTTTATACAATTAATATTCTAATTATTCGAAGCTTGTAAAAAACTTCTCAATGAAATTCTAACACCCTCTGTATGGATTTAAGTTATTCTTTTCAAAAATATATTCTACAAAAATATTTTAATTGCCAACTGTCATGGTCTAAACAATTTTGATTTTTCGTACTCTTATACACTGCAAAATAAAAACAGAGCCATAAATAGTTAAAGTAATGTGTTACAATAATTAAGTACATTTTATAAAACCCCTAAATTAAGATAATTCTGAGATTTAATTATTATAAACATATTTTTGTAGCTTAAAGCTAATACATTTTTCCCCACATTAATAGTTTGACACTAAAAACATTTTTTAAACGATAGTAAGAAATGAAAAACCAAATAGAGTTAGATGTGTAAAAAATCCTTAAGCCCATATTTTTCTATTCTTATAATTTTTTTTAAGAAAGAAAATAGAACTTTGTGAGGACGAAAACAAATGTCTTGGAGAAGAAAAAATATATATTTGGGTAAAACCAACATAAATTCAATTTGAATAAAATATTTTTAAGATTTTTTTTTAGGGCAATCGGAGACATTTAAAGGCCTAAAGCTATGTGGATCTGTTAGCCACTTACGTTCTCTGGCGTCGACATGGCTGAAACCGTGAAGTCGAGGAGAACCACAGGCCTTGCAGCACGAACCTTTCACCCTGACCAAGCCGGGACCAACTGAACCGATCGGATCCACGGGTTAACCGATGGTAAGCTCTTTTCATGCAGCACTGAAAACTGGAAACTGGAAACTGTGTCACCCTCAATTCGAACTTCCTTCGGCGAGGCAAACAAGCCGAGCCAACCCCAATATAATAATAATAAATCAGATCTCATCAGCGGCGCAGAGGTGTCCCAAATGGGATTCGCTCTTTGGTGCGCAATTCCTCGTGATTAAACCAACGCATAGTGCCTAAAACTGTTTAGAGCCTCAAATTGAGAATAACAAAGCAATTTTTCAATTGAGCTGCCACAAATTTACACGCTGCCATGATATATGGGTGGGCAGAACCCGCTCGACAAGTGTATGCCGTATTTCAATCTGAAAGTAAAAGTCGGGGAAATTGGCGAGGCCAAAGGGCAGTCGACCACCTGACCCATCCGAGGGTGACATCGGATCAACTGGGAAATGGAATTGTGACTGCGAATGCGAGTTTGATGGGAGAAGAGATCGCTGGACCAGCGGCACGTGTTCTTTGTTGGGCGACACCAAACAGGGCAGCACAAGTTCAGGGCGAAACCAATTTTCCCTTACCCGTATTATTTATATGTGATTGCTCGTTCAGCTGTTAACGTTCTGCGATACACTGAAAAAAGCATTGTATAAGAGCTTGTAAATATTTTTAATCTAAAAATGTTTTTTCTTCCTTTAAATTTTATTTTTCGGAAAAAAAAAAATTTAATACTTTTGTATCTTTTTTCCAATTCAATATTTTACGAATTGACACTTTAAAATATTTCAACTATTTTACACCTTAATATCTTTAAAAATAAAATGAAATCAGGTAAAATGATTTCTTCTCAAAAATGGTTATTTAAGCCTACATTTTCATCATTTTTTTCCAAACATAAAATACAATTTTAGTTAATCAATGAAAATGAGTAATATAAATTAATTATTAAATTCGTTATTATTTATTTAACTCTTTGGTAAATGATTTATTTTTTGATATAAATACAATTTTTACAAACTTATTCACCAAAAAATAAGTCAAATTAAAAGTATTAATTAAATAAAAATAGTTTTACAAATGCTTAGACAGAGTGTGTGCATAATTTTGTGCCTAACTGTAAGCGTCAATATACAAATTAAAAATACAATTTAAGCCAAACAGAGTGCTTTTGTTTTTTTACACCTAATCAGATGAATTTGCATGCAATTATCACACGGCAATCTCTATATTTAACCACAAATGCGTTTGCCTTGTCTGATCAGATTGGAAATATGTCATTATTATAATGATATCTAAATACAAGTGCCAAAAGCTAAAAGGTTTTTTTTGGCACTCAATACAATTGTTGTTTTCACTTCGCACCCATTTAAATTATTAGTTTTTTCTTGATCTACAGATTAATTTACTTATAATGCTAATTCATATTATATGGTTATATAGAAGAATTAACACAGTGGTCTTAATTGTCGCTACACATTCATTGAAGTCACTTAATCAATGAGCTGTTAACCCGTTAGAGTGGATTCTACAAATGCCAATCGAAAGGCGAAATGCGCAAATAAAATTTGGCAAATTTGGAACCAGATTATCTACGGCTTACATAGCGTCATTAGACAAAGTCAAGAGTGGCGAGAAGGAAAACTACGTCAGAGCTTGGCAACCGGTTTTATTGATACCCAATAAATCGGGTAATCGGTCTGTGCTCCGCCGAGGGATAACTATGGGAACATGCGGCGTATGCGCAATGCAGGCGAACTAATAAAACGCAGGAAGGCACGCGGCCACCGATTGAAATTTCATTTGGCCAAGTAAACAGCCTGTCGCAGAACTCGCCCCTCTCCCCTTCGCATATCCCCCAAACCAAAATCTGGAAACCAGTTAACTGGCGCTGAGAAAGTGCATTAAGCCATCGATTCGAGCAACAACAGAAAAAAAAAAAAACATGTTAATTGCCAGTCGATCGAAGTGTCTTGCACTGCCTGCAATGGACACAGTAGTTGTTACTGGTTACTGGTTCTTTTGCCGTCTTGCCATAAGCCAGACAATGCCCCAGCCAAATATTTGGCAACGTCTCTGTGCCAAGACAGAAAAAGTGGCCCACCGATCATGGAGTTGGGCGGAGTCGGGCGGCAGGAGCAGAAGCGCAGGCCTTGATGATGGTTACATGAAAACATGAAAACACGTTGAGTGACAGTCATAAAACGATCACTTACGGTTAACCACCGATGTTAATGTTTGGGAAACAGGGAAAGCTGGTTAAGGAACAGATCCAAATTCCCATTCAAGGAATCTGGTTTATTTTAAGGGCCTGTCAGTATAGATATTGAACTTGATAAACAGGTAGAAAGAAATGAAAATTGTATTAGTGCTAAAAGGGATAATGTTACATTAAAATGGCAATTTCTAGAACAGATAAATCAAATAGATTTAGTTTCTAGATCCTAGAAACAGCATCACAGGAAATAAACAAGGCAGCTCGGCTCTGAGTCAAATTGTTAACACAAATATTATTGGACCATGTTGGCCTAGCAATTAGTGAAGACTTTGCTGAAAGACAAACAGTCTAGAGTTCTAGGAAAAGTAACTATACAATATTTATTAGATATATATATATATATTTATGATTTTACAAACTAGGAATGTCACTGTAGAAAATATAAAGCATTATGGTGTTGAAAAAACTTGGTATTTATTTTAATGATTTAAGAAATGAAAAGTTTGCTATATAAATTCTAAGATAAACAATAACATAATGAAGGATAATTAAAAAAGAATTGGAAATACACAGCTTCAGATAAGAAAAAAGTTTAAAAAAAATGTATAAAAAGAAGGCTTAAGTTCAAAACTTAGAAAAGTCAAAGATGTTTAAGTAAGGATCTGAAGTTGAGTCATAGAAAACGTTATAAAATGTTAAAAATAAATTTAAAATTGATGTAAGTTAAGCAGAAAATTATTTAAGACAAGGAGGTCTAAGGATCGTTTAAAATGAGTCAAGGGACCCCAGTGAGTTATGTAATTTGTCCCAAGCGATGAGATTGGCATACAAAAGGTAGTTCCATCACCCCTCAACCAATTCAAGCGCCTCTTTCCACCGATCTCGATGGGATTCTGCGACACTCGGCAAATGTGCGAGATGTTTCCCTGTGTGCCGGGAGTGTCTGTGTGAGATCCGCTGTATGTGGGTATCGCACACCGATTCGCGCGATGCTTAAAACTGGTGACCCACGGTGGGTCTGATTTAGTCGTTAACGCGCGGCCAACACGATCACATCGCAGATCCGACCAACTATACATCATCGCATAGTATTGTACAGTATAGAGTATAGTATAGTACGGCTTAACAAGTGCGCGGCGGTACGAGTTCTGTTTAGCGTTGATCTGCGTTGATTTAGATTTATGTTTTGATTTTTCGTCGTTTCTGTAAAAACGAGTGTTTCGGTTAATTGCCAGTTGTTCAAAGGCTTTATTGCACCAGCTATTTTCGATTTTTCAACGATTTTACTGGTTATTTGGATATTGCACGAATATAGGTGCATTCATTCCTGTTAAAAAGAAGGGTTTCGTAAACCTAAAACGGTAAGTGAACGATCCATATTTTTGTTTTGTGTTTTTTTATTTGTTTTTGGGCTAATTAGCCAGCGGAAGTCGCGACGCGCAACTTTGGCGAATTAGTAAGTCGGGCATGAGTGCACAGATCGTTGAGTTCAGTTTAGCTAAGTTAAGTGGACTAACCCCCAATTAATTGCAGTTAAATTTAGCCAGCGACGCGCATCAAACGTCTGACGCAAATAATCGATCGGAAGACCAAAAATAGATCAGATATAGTTCAAAGAGCACTGGTCATCACTAGATATGAACCTCAGATAGATTCAAGTATTTGTATGGGAGCTAATAAATACATTGATCAGAAAATATAACTTATATTTATATCTCCAGATAAGATCCAAAGTATCTTAAGATATGAACTTATTTTAAAGAATTTCAAGTCTTTGTACAATATTTACTTAGCAGTGGACTTATATCTTAAGATATAATCCTCATTGCCAACAACCATTTATTTCTAAATATCTTTAAGTCTTTGCACAATATTTACAATGCAGTGCTATAAATTCATTGACTATTATTTGTTTTGCAAGGCTCTTTAAAGATAAGCAGCATAGAATGTGATAAAGAACATGGCTTTCAACCCACATCACTCATACGTCAAGTTGGTCAAGCTGATGTGTTGCCAAACAAAGATCAGTGACTTTTCTGACATTTGCACACCGCTGAGTAATTTTGAAAAATAAAGGTTATTCAGCAGGGTATTCTTAAAGATGATTGTACACTTGAGATAAACAATTTTATAGCATTAAAGGTGTGATTAGCAGAGGTATTAAGGTTTAAAAATAATTTAATAGCTAGTGGAAAACTGACAATAAATATGGTTGGCAAGATTGACTGATATTTTTTACATATTTACAGTTATGGTAGATGAACCAAAAAAATCGGTATACATATATGTAATCATTTTAATCAATTATACTTTAAATATTAGGAAACACATATGGTTTTTGCTAGTTACATTTAACTACTTTAGATGCCTTTAACTCTCTTTCTGATTTTCCCTTAAAAAATGACGTACAATTTTCTCTGTAAAAATCACATTATTTCAACCTCAACCTCTTGTTTTCTTTAGTCCAATACGTATATTTAATTATCACTTCGCGTGGAAAATTGCATTAAAAATTGCCAGTTGCAGTTGCACTAACACATTGTGAGTCTGAAAACAGTTGGACAATATAATTTTTCCTCCAGCTCGGAATGTTGCTAGTGCCAAGAACTTTTCCACTCCAAAATTCACTGCCATAGTGGCTAAGCCAGACAGTCGAAAACTCCAGTTTCGAAAACGAAATGATTAAGCGGAGCAAGGCCATCGGCTTTTATAAACAAGCCAGTTAGAAGTCGTTTGGGCCAGGCCAAGATTCCACTGCCAACCAGAAAGCCACTGCTGCTGACAATTGAAATTTGTATTCCACGGCGGCGAGTCAAGTGCTGCAAAACAGCTAAGGCCAAGCGGTTTGGCCTGGCTCATTGAACTTGGCTAACTCTCGAGAGTCTAGACGGCTAAAACCCACAGTGAGTGAGACACCAGTGAGTAAATAGTAACACAATCACAAGCGAAGAAATCAAAACAAAAAGCCGGGAGAGTCGCGTGCTGCTTTCAATTCATATTCCGCTGGCGTTCACGTGAACAAAATTCAAGCGACTCATGGGGAATTCTTGGCTCAACAAAATTTTCAAAAGTTATTTTTAGACAGCTGCATGAGAAAAACAAAAAAAAAAATTAACTAATGAAGGCAAATAGAAAGGAAAAGGCCCTCTAAATCATCCGCAGCCGAGTCAAAACAAATTGGCAAATTGCAAATCGGCAGAGTCAAATAAAATTAATTTATTAGTGTGATGCGATTTGGGTATGGCAATCCAGTTAAAACCGCCTGCACTTCATTAGTAAAACAAACTAAAGGGGTTTGTTTTGTTTGAGCATGGTTGAAATAAATTATGGAAATTATTTCTGCGAATTCTGTTTTGCGTGGATTTTGGCCTTTGTCTATTTTTGGTGGTGATATGATGAGTAAGCCGGAATTAGACTAATAGAAAGTTATAAATGTGATAGCTTAATTATTAAAGAATTTCCCATAGAAAATGTGAATAGAAAATGTTTGAATAGCTATTTCTATTAAAACTCATAGCCGTGACTAATCAAAAAGAATTTAGTCTTTTTTAAAGTAAGCTTTTAAATTAAAGGTTCAGTAATTTTTCATATGAATAAATAAATAAATACATATTTTTTACAGTTATACCCCTATTAATATATTACTCATACGCCCAGTAAAATTAATTTAATAATAATAATACATTTTTTTTACCTATAGCTTTTGAAAACTTAGAATTTCCCATAAAATCATTATATATGCAAGGGAACAATTATCCCACTCATAAATAAATTGCACTGCATAGTTTTCCCATGTGAAGATATTACTCATGCGTTCCCAAAACTCAATTTAGTATAATCACTGTCAAGAGCTCCCCGGAGATCGGTTAATGACTTCCGCATTTCTCAGTCTTTGTAAGTGATACATGAAAAGCCGCCGTTCTTGAGATTATGCAGAGAGTCATTCAGGTTATAGTTCTAGTCTGGGAGGTTTATAAGGAAGGAGAACCAAAGACCTGCATATCATATCGTAATATATCTGATCTGCAGATATCACGATATCACGACGATAATTGCTTAAAGGCACGATCGTAACACGACAACAGAGAAGCAAAAAAGATTGGGGGAATTTGCCAAAATGTCCATATCTCTCGGGCAGATGAGATTATCTTAACTGGAAGCCGTAAAGTCTCAAATTGCCCGTTGTCACACAGATACACATATTTTCTAATTAAGCATCATGGGCTGAGATATGGCGACATTAAGGGGCGGAACGATTAGGGCGGATAACAAAGTCCGATTCTACAGACAAGTGACACTAAAATTGGCCTTTGTTATTCGGATCGTTCTATTTTAGCACGTCTCAGAACGAATTGCACGAATTTTCAGGTACTACTCGCAATACCCTTAAATTCGGAGGGGAATGGACGACGGGGCAACCGCATTTGGATTGGGGCAATGCTTCGCTAGCACTGAACTTGACATTGCCGAGGTCTGCATTCAATTTAGAAATATGTCAGCGGCACTGACTATTTTCAGAGCAACGCGCACCGTGCACATCACGCACTTGTTGCGCCACTGATGCGGATGCAGATGTAGATGAAACTGTGGCATGCGGGGATCATCTGATAGAGATAATTCTTCAAAAGGAGTGATATTAAATTTAGCAACTTTAGCTACTTTAATTATGCTAAAAGGGGTAATTTTTTCGTGGCTGTAGCTTAAACACAGGTGATTTTTTTCAATTAATTAACACACAAAAGTTTGTTGTAACTACATTTTAGCAGCTATTTAACACATATACCTATATTAAAGAAGTTTCCTGTCTTAGTAAAATAATTTATTTCCTCCGAACTATTTTCATTTTACCTAAAAGAGCTCTATTATATAAAAAACAATATTTTTATACCCTTGCAGAGGGTATTATAATTTTGGTCAAAAGTGTGCAACGCAGTGAAGGAGACATCTCCGACCCTATAAAGTATATATATTCTTGATCAGGATCACCTCCTGAGTTGATATAGCCATGTCCGTCTGTCCGTCTGTCCGTCTGTCCGTCTGTCTGTTTCTACGCGAACTAGTCTCTCAGTTTTAAAGCTATCGAATTGAAACTTTGCACACACCCTTCTTTCCTTTGCACGCAGTATATAAGTCGGAACGGCCGGGATCGGCCGACTATATCCTATAGCTGCCATATAACTGAACGATAGGAAATGCCATAACTCTGCTGTTTGTAAAGTTAGGAAGTTGGGATTTTCTATGGCTTCTTTATTTGGCCAATCAATTCGACCTACCAAATTTCATAAGGATCGGCCGACTATATCCTATAGCTCCCATATAACGATAGGAAATAGCATAACTTTGGTGTTTTTAGAGTTAGGAAGTTGGAATTTTCTATGGGTTTTATATTTGGCCAATCAATCCGACCTACCAAATTTTATAGGGATCGGCCGACTATATCCTATAGCTGCCATATAACTGAACGATTGAAATTGCCATAACTTTGGTGTTTTTAAAGTTAGGAAGTTGGGATTTTTATTTGTATTAAGAATGCATCATATGAATAATTTTGGAGAATATTATTTACAGAATATTCTGCAAGGGTATATCAACTTCGGCTCCGCCCGAAGTTAGCTTTCCTTTCTTGTTTTATTCTAACATGGTTTAAACAAGAACTAATCTTCAATGTTATTGCTAGTTTTCGATCTGTAAAACTCATATAACCTTTTAAAAAGCTAAAAGCTGAAATTGAATATCCTTAAAAAAGTTTATTGATTCAAATATACCTTATTTATATTAGTTTTTATAATATTAACATTTTGAACAATTGAAACATCAAAACACAAAACATTCTATAAAACTAAGTTTTGCCACTTGGCAGAAGGATAAAAATAAATTTCTATATATATACGCCTTCTTTAAATTAAAAATCACCTCAGGAGGGAAAAGGTTAAAATTGTTAACCGTTTATTTTCTTTTAGTTTCAACGTCTGCCTAATACATTAGCTGACATGTTATTTAAAATACCTTACTATGCGCCAATTAAAAAGAAAATGATATTTTAAGTGTTTCGCTTAAGAAATTCAAATAATTCGAATTTGTTGTTTTGCTAGAAATAATATATTTTTATACTATACTTATTTATACTTCTCCTATAGTCATGACTAAGAATGGCCACAGCAATGCGGCTTATGTCAGCGATCATGCAGACAAATTGGAGCTGGCCGAGAAGGGTCAGAAGAACAAGGCCATAGTGGCCAAGGATCCCGACTACAATCCCTACCACCATCGCGATGTGGAGCATCCCACCACGTAAGTGTAGATATAATAGCCCTTTAACATATTATATATATTAATTAAATCCTTATTACTTTTAGAAACTCTGAGACCCTGTTCCATTTGTTGAAAGGTTCTCTGGGAACTGGTATTCTGGCCATGCCGAATGCCTTCCGTAACTCCGGCTATATTACAGGGGCCATTGGCACCATAGTCATTGGCTTCATTTGCACTTTCTGCATCCATCAGTTGATCAAAGCGCAGTACGAACTATGCCGCAGGAAAAAGGTTTGTTAGGAGTACACCCTAGAATTATGTATTTCAGATTAATAGAGTTTTCTTTTGATCAGATGCCCAGCATGAACTATCCAATGGTGGCGGAGACAGCCATGGGAGAAGGTCCGAAATTCTTCCGTTTCTTCGCTCCATATATTGGCACAGTGGTGAATACTTTCCTGCTGATCTACCAACTGGGCACCTGCTGTGTATACGTGGTTTTTGTGGCCTCCAACATCAAGTCCATTGTGGATGCAGTGGCTGACACCAATATCGATGTGCGACTTTGCATGATCATCATATTGCTGCCTCTAATCCTGATCAACTGGGTGCGCAATCTGAAGTATTTGGCTCCGTTCTCCACTTTGGCTAACGCCATTACCATGGTCTCGTTCGGCATTATCTGCTACTATATCTTCCGGGAACCGGTCACCACAGAGGGCAAGGATGCCTTTGGAAAGCCCTCCAATTTCCCGCTTTTCTTCGGCACAGTTTTGTTTGCTCTTGAGGCTATTGGCGTGATCCTGCCATTGGAGAATGAGATGAAAACCCCGCAGAAATTCGGTGGCAGCTGTGGAGTCCTCAACGTATCCATGGTGCTCATTGTGTTCCTCTATGTGGGCATGGGTCTGTTTGGTTATCTCAACTACGGATCCGCGGTTTTGGGTTCCATTACCCTTAATATGCCGGAACATGAAGTGTAAGTTTAACTTAAAGTAATCTTTCTAGTATTCCTTAATTAATAGACTCCTCTTTCAGTCTTTCCATGTGCGTCAAGGGAATGTTGGCCTTTGCCATCTACATTACCCACGGATTGGCTTGCTATGTGGCCATAGATATTACCTGGAATGATTATGTGGCCAAGCGTCTGGGAGCCCAACGTAATGCCCTGTTTTGGGAGTACGCCGTGCGGACAATCCTTGTCCTGGTGACCTGTAAGTTTCCGCCCTTTGATTTTAGACAAATGTTTCATCTTATTAAGATTTTAAGATCTTAAAGAATACAGCTTTCGCTTCTATATCCTCTCCTTAAGATCCAAGACTTACAAAGACATTTTAGAGTGCTCATGTTTTTGTCAAAAAATATAACATTTTATTGCTTTAACTTGGTCAAAATATTATTGTGCATCTGTTTTCCAAACAATTTTTTTTTCACTGTTTTTCACAGGTGTAACCTTCCATCCTTCATCAATGCTAAAGATTTACGCGATATACTTTTGGTATAGAAAAACTGAAGATATAAGCCTTTAAATAGTTACCCTTCAGGAATTCTAAACCGGTATTTTATTATTTCTATTTACAGTCCTTCTGGCCGTGGCCATTCCCAATCTGGAGCTGTTCATCTCCCTGTTTGGAGCTCTGTGCCTTTCTGCCTTGGGTCTAGCGTTCCCGGCACTCATCCAGATCTGCACGCATTGGTACACGACGAAGGGAATCGGAAAAGTTTGGCTAGTGTTGAGTGAGTAGTCCTATAAAGTACTTATCAAAATCCATAGTCTAAACGGCAATCCTTACAGGCAACTTTGTGCTCATCATTGTGGGCATCCTGGGCCTGGTAATCGGCACTTATACCTCGCTTAAAGAGATCGTGCTGACCTTCTCCGAGTAGTCAACATATTCGTGAACCAAAATCCGCCAGCGGGCATTCCAATTCAAGCGAAAGTATTATGAGCAATCAAAAGATATTGAAATCTGTAGACATTCGCAGCGCAGCACAAATGACAAGATGCAGATACAACTAAAGTTATACAGATACAGTTGAGCTGAGATCTGGTGTACATGTGTAAACTTCTTACTCAGAACTATTTGTTGTGTATTTGTATAGAATTTATCAGATTTGTGATATTTTTAAGCATCGTGCCCAAGAATCTGTACAACAAGTGTGTGTATATCATATATCTCTTTATATAGTAGATAACGTCTTGATAAGTAGTTTAGTGCCAAGTCACATCTTTATAAGTGATATTTAAAGAACGATAGCAAGCATATTAATAAAAATATTTTGCCATATTAAGATACGACTTGGGGGATCTTTTGGGTGACTATGTAATCCTTTAGAGCCAGGCAGAGTCTCCTGGCTCCGTCCACCAGTTTTTCTTTGGGATAGAAGGCGATGGACAATCGAAAGAACTGCTTACCAGATTGCCCATCCACAGAAAAACGTGTTCCTGCTATAAAGTAAATCTTCTGATGCTCCAGGCAGTACTTGAGGAACTCTCGGGAATCCAGGCAATCGGGGATTCGCACCCAAATGAAATATCCTCCAGTGGGACTTACTAACTTGCAGCACTGAGGCAACTCATCGCGCAGGACCTGCGTGGTGGCCAGCATTCGCTCCTTGTAGGCCTCATAAAATACACCTATCTGCTTTTGGGCCAACTTCAGCTCGAAGAGACTTTCCACAATTCCGGATGTATAGTTGTTAAAACATCCCCCACTGTTTGCAAATCCACATCCATCCAGGATCGGTTTTAGACGCGGAGGAAGTTCCAACCAACCCAGGCGAACGCCAGGACCAAGAATCTTAGAAAAACTGCCATTGGAAATCACATGACCTGCAAAGTCGGCATCCTTTCTATCATCGTAGGACATCAGGCGGGAGTGGGTCGGTTTTTCGCCATAGTGAAGAATGTTATAGACATCATCGCAGACCACCAGGAAGTCGAACTTGCGGGCCAGTTGCACAATTCCACGACAAACCTCTGAAAAATATAAATAGATTTGTCAAAAAATACATAATACATATAAAGAGTTTAAAATTTAGATTCCGAGAACTAAACTCACCTGGCGAGAATAAAATCCCTGTTGGGTTATGATAAGTAGGTATCGTGTAATACATTCCCCAGAACTCTTTATTTTCCGAACTGAAACTCCTTTTGGAAACCTGCTCCTCAAGATCCTTAAGATCCACCCCATCATCATTTAGTTTTACAGGAACTATGGTTAAACTATTAAAGTGCTTTATACTATCCAAAGCAATCATATAGGAGTACTCATCCACGAATACAAAACCCTGCAAGTCTATCATCGTGGAGAGAAGTAGGTGAAGGCCCTGAGTAGCTCCTGTGGTAATCATTAAATCCTCACTAAAATCAAAACCACAAAGTTAGATGGTAAATGTGTAAGCCACAAGAGCCGCAAAAGATTACCAGTTGACGGGGCTTTCAAACATTTCTGTGAAATAGGTTGATATCTCACGGCGCACCTCAAACGTACCACTCGTGGGTCCATATTGAAAAATCAGCGACTGATTGTCCAGCTTTTCGCGTTCCTAAAAAGGAGTAACCAGAAAGTTAATTGATAAGAAGAGCGGGTTGCGTAAGAGATTTACTAACCAGACAATGATCCGTGGCCTTCCTGAAGCTGTCGCAGTTGGAGCTCAGGAGATCAGTTCCAGGAGCACCCACGCCGAGATTAAGGATGTTGGGTTGGTAAACATTCCAGTCGCCTCCATCGAAGAGGTGCTTTAGTTTTCGATCTTGATTGCTCTTCGCCATGTTTAGCGTGTAGCTCCAGGCATACTAATGCCTTATCTGTGCGCGGGGTACTCGCATTTATTAAAAACAATGGGAAATCTTCAAACATTTTCGTGTTATACCTATTACTTGTAAAAGCTAGGGGTATAAGCTTTTATAGACAAAAGAAATGCTTTAAATTCTTATTAGTGTTCAAACGAAAGCTAATTGAATTTAGCTTAAGGTAAAGGTTCGTTATTTTATGTCTTTTTTAAAATACTATATAATTATATATATTATAACGTGGAAAATTAAGAACGACCTTGACTTAATTATTTGGCTTAAATAATTAATTATTTGCCTTTCCGTTTACCGCTAAGTAAACTATTCATTAGTATTACTATTAAAAACTTATGTCTCCTAGTAATAAGTACACAAATAGCTTATGTTACACACATTTAAGGCAAAAGATGGAGAAACTTTTTTTTAACTAAGATACAACTATATAATTTATTAAATAAGAATTAAGTTATATTTACCAAATAAAAAGCTAAAACCTTTCTATTAATATTTATTTGAGTTTCTAAAAAATAAAATAAAATTAACTATACTTAATGCCATTAGAAGAATAATGAAAACAAAGTTTGAAACAAGTAGATTTTAGCTAAATAGAGGATATGTAACGGTCGAGTATCGAATTTACTTTATTTAAACGCGTTTCGTTGCGAATTCCAAAAAGCCCAATTGAAATTGCCATCCCCAGGGCATCGCCAACAACAGCTGATTACAGCAATTACTTTGTTTTTGGAAAACTCGGAACTCCCTTTAAGTAAATATGGAACAACCAACTACTAGCGCTGCTGCTGCGGCACAGGACCCCAATCATTTCCTGGACTCCCCACAACACGGACCAACTTTATCCAGCGCTTCCAGTTTTGAAGCTCTGACGCGTCACGACCCAAACCTCAGTCGCCTGGCCACGAAAATGTTCAACAAAACGGAGGAGTACATCACCCACGAACTGAACGCTCCATTAGAAGATTACAAGCTACTGGAGGAGATGAACAAGGCCACAATTGCAAAGTACAAGGATATGCGGCAGATTGCTGAGAACCTTAATACTTCAACTAGTGAATTGAGCCTTAAGTTCCAGCAATTGGCTCCAATGATGCAGCAAATCGATGAAATCTCCGATACGGTAGACAAACTGGAGGCGGCGGCCTATAAACTAGATGCCTATAGCATAGCCCTGGAAAATCGGGTCAAGGTCGTGCTCCAAAGGAAATCTGGTGGCAGCCAAGTGGCACAGTAAGACTACTCATTTACAAAGGCTTTATGGTACATTTATTACAGTAATTTTATGTCAACCAAGTAATAGTTTAAATATAATCGCAATTATGTTTAGGAATATCAAAGGAACTGTAAATGGGAAGAGGGTAAAGATGTAGAAAGTTTTCAGGGATTAAAATATAATATATGTATAATACTTACTTTTTGCCACTGTGCGAATAGAACGGATGAGATTCAGGACCTGATCCTTAGCCGTAGGTGCTCCAAAATCCTGCTGACCCGCCTGTCGTCCCCAGCCAACTAAAAAATGTGCCAAATTTGTAACATCGTGGCAAAGGGAGCCAAAAATTATAGTGGTAACTCACACTTGGCCAGGAAACGCTCCTCGTGCAGAATGCACACTGCATTCAGGCAGAGGAGTGTGGATTCGATCAGCGTCCAAAGAGTAAACATATTTGTGCCAAATTACGCTTACTTACATCAAAATAAACCAAAATCGGAGAATAATTGTTGACGTCAGTGATGCCGATTTGCCATTCCCTGCGAGCTCGGAAACAGCTGATTGGATGTGCTTATTGTGAATGGTTAAATATCAGAAAAGAATTGCGCGCCAATAGGAAATTTGATTTCGTGTTTGTACTGTCTTTTATTAACTAAAAAAATAATTAAACATGAATGGTATATTTATTGAGCCCAAGGTAATACACCCAATGCACATTTGGACCAATCGTTATCTGTTGAGAAGGAAAAAAAAAATTATTAAAATTAACTTACAAATTTGTTTAAGACTCAAAAATTGTGGACTGAATAAAAATACAATTTTGAGTATTCCACAACGCGGTTTCAAATGTTTTTAAATATAAACCAAATAAAACCCACCGTTCGCCATTTTCCAAATGCCCAAATCTGAGGATTCTGCATTGCTGAAGTTATTGCTTTTACTTTGAGCTGCTTTGGCAACAAGCTTTTCCAGATATTCCAGGTTATAACTCTCCACCGGGGAACTCCTATCCTCCACTTTGTACTCCGCTTTGTAGCCCATCAATCTAATGTCGCAAAGTTCGGTCAAATCCGTTATTTGCGACTTGCTATAAGGAGGATCCGCAAGGGGTAATAACCTAAGAAAACTCCGTATATATTATAACTACATTCAGGTTAAGAACAATTGAAACTTACCCTTTGAGTATTGGACCTGAGTATTTATTGAAATTACCAACGCGCTGCAAAATAAACTCCCGCTCGAAGACCCACGTTCTTGGCTTCTTCGGATTATCTCCAAAAATAATGGTAAGAGAGGGATCTACATTTGAATGTACTAAAAGACTGCGCATGGTTTTCGATATCATATCTGTGTTAAGAGACGAAAAATCCACTGGTTTTAATTTGTCGTTCTAGAAAAGAAGGGAAACATTTAGCTTATATATTTTATGAATCTGCTATATGTACAAACCAAATCTAGTTCCTCTTTGTACATCCGTTTCATGCGGAACAGCATTGCAAATGTTTTAATCATCTTGGTGGCCCAATAGCTGGCTCCCAGTCGTCTATTTTCTGTCTCGTTTGTGTTTTCAGTTAACTGCACTAGAGCCACAAATAAATTTTCGATATATCCTTGCATGGCTAAAAGTCTGAAAAGTCTTTGCGTGGCTGAAATGAGAACATCCTCGTTGTCATCAATTTGCAAGCCAACTCCAAGGAAGTATTCCATTTTAAGCAGGCAGCTCATGTAAATGTCCGTCAAAGCTTTCATGGAAGTGGACTCCTTTTTGACCAGCGCACTCAGATCATTTACTACCGCATCGAGTATTTCCTTCGATGTCTTTGCCTTCTTGCTAGAGGAAAAAACCCGAATCTTGTTGAATTCCCCGCTGGATTTCAACTTGCTAATGGCCTTAAGTTTCTCCGCACCCTTGATATGGCACTCCAGGGTTAGGTCGTAGATCTCTAAAAGACTGTTCACAGCCTTTTCAAACTTAATCTTGTCCTTGTGCTGCAGCTTGTCGGCATCTAAATTGGACATTGTCTCCTTGTGAGGCAGCCAGTAGTAGGTGCGCAGCCACTCCAGGCAATGTTCCGAGGTGTTCCTCAGGACTTCCACTGGCGGCAGCTCCTGTCCGTGGGCGCACAAGTGCCGCAGATCCACGATAAACGACTGGAGTCCCAGTTCCTTGGCCGTTTCGTACATGCTACTCATATTGTGACCCTGGATGATAGAGGACATGAAGTTGTAAAATCGATTGAAGGCACTGGCATAGGTGGTCTGTATCTTTGAGTTGCCCTCCTGGTCCTCCAGTTGAGCCTGGACGAGCACCGAAGTGGCCAAAACAGCCGCCGGGCAGAGGTTTCCCCTTCGGAGATTCCAAATGCGAATTTTACTGAGTGCCAGACGCCGGTTGGCGGGTGTAGATGTTTTGCCAAATAACCAGTCATAAGTAGTTTTGAATTCTAGTCTAAAAATTTTATAATTTAATTAATAACTTCAAGTTTTTTTTTTAGTTTTGTTTACGCACGTGTCTCGCCAAGGGGTGACCACAGTTCGTTGTTTTACTGTTGCAGGCGGTGTGGCGGGGGCAGCTTTAGTTTTCTGCACTTTTCCCTTTTCTGGACTTTTCTTTTTAACTGCTGGCTTTTCCTTTTTTGCAACAGCCATGGCAGTTTTTTTTTAAAGAAAAAATCTAATCAAAACAAACTGCTAATAAAACGCAACAATTGTGATGGTGTTGGATAGCGACAAAAACTAGTTGCTCTTAGTGCTGCTGGTTAATTTGATCTGTTTTAATATTATACAGATAACTTTTTTAAACAACAATTAAAATAAACCAATCATAGCACCAAAAGATAGACATTGCTTTATTTAAAACAATATTTTACTAAGTTCTTCGTTTTCTTAAAATTTAGCTATGATTTTTGTAATTTGGCTACTTTAAACTTTCCTTTGTTTGCCAACACTGCCAACGTCCAACAGCTGATCGCGCCAACAAGACGCAGCCGGATCTGTGTGAATGGTGAAATAAAAATTGGAGCCAAAAATAATAATTTCTTCTTGCTCAATTGTTGAGCCCATTCCCGCACCCCCGTCAACAGAATTGTTTCCTGCGAAAACCCACAACTTTTCCCAACATAATCAAGGCAACAACACATGCATTTCGTCCAACATCCTGTCATTATCAACAACAACAACGTGGTGGACATACTGCATCCGGAAAATATCGAATTCGATGGGCCACCCGTGGCGCGGAAAATGATAATTGGGTCGTTTTCGATGTTTGTTATCTTCTCGTACCTGCAGATGCTTTACATCCTGGTGGCCATCTACCTGGCGTTGCATCACGCCCATCATTAGGTTGATATCTATAAATGTATCACTTTGTTTCCGAGCAGACTCCGGAGCTGAGGCTCTCGGCGGATGCACTGGTCACTAGCCACGTAACGCAGTACCTCAAGAGTTTCCAGCTGGAGGCAGTGCGTTTCCTTTACGATCACCTCGTCAAGCGGGAGTTCTGCATTCTAAACGATGAAAGTGGTCTTGGAAAATTGGCCACGGTGGCGGCACTTCTTAGTGCCATTGATCCCGCCAAGAAAACACTTATAGCGCTTCAGAATGATGAGCAACTGCTCGCCGGATGGCGGTTTCATCTGGACACACTGACCGACCTGCAGGTGTGCACTATTCAAGGAGTGCAAGGTATGATTTTTTATTTACAAACCTTGATAAAAGTTGTGTACTATATTTCCTATTATATGTATTTCTCTAGGAAAAGTTTAGATTGATTTAATAATAAACTAATAATACTTTCTAACATTTTCTTTTTATATCCTGGAAAAGCTTCTATCCTATTAGATTGCTCATTACAATTTGCTCCATTTATAAAAATGAATTTGAATAGAAAGTTAAGCTTGGCATAACTTTTAAATGAATCACAAAAACATGATTAATAATTTTATATTTAGTCTTGACAATTTTTCATTCTATTTCGTAATAAAACGCAACCAGCAAAATATTTAACTTAAATCTAAGATAACGTGTCTTATGTTAACATTCCATTTATTTATATTAAGCTATGTTAAGTTTTAAAGCTATGAACTAACTATATTAAGAGCATTAGGAGCAGAGGACTTCCGCTCGTCTGGGATGACAGTAATAATTTTGGATTTTATGAATGCTTTTTTAAGAAATTAAATGATTTTTTACCATTATTTTAAGGTAATTTTCACTAAATGAAGTTTATTCTTTTATAGACACCACTGACTCCCCACACAATGTTTACCTGGCGAAATGGAGCCAGTTGCGTAGCATAGGAGATCTTAGCCGCCTCAAGTTCGACTACGTTATGGTGGACAATCGCGGGCACTCGCTGAACAACAGCTTCTGCACCTCCATGCTGCTTAAGCATTTCGAGGGACGGGTAAACATTGTTATCTCCAGTGTTGATATTACGGTGAGGCAATGCAATCATAATTGGCTCACATGGAGCTTTCATTTTTTTTGGTTTTTCGTTCTGCAGTCTGATGTGAAGTTGCTATACAATGTATTGCGGTTAGGTGGTCGTCTGGAGCATCAGTACCGAAGCTTCCAGAGCTTCGATCGCAAGTTCCACCTGCCAGATCCTAAGGAGGTGTTCAGCAAGCGCATAGATCTCGAGGAGTACTACAAGCAGCGAGGATTCCTCAGCGAGTATATTAAGTAGGTGACTCCGTAACCGTCTATAATCTTATCTCTAGATAATTCTGATCGAGTCGTTCGAGTTCTTTATTAGAATTGTTCAAGGAATAATTTTTATTTTATTTAATTTATATAATATATTTTAGGGACTTCCGTTTGCGTCGTTTCCGTCATCAGTTCGACAAAAGCTTGCCGCTCGTAGCACCCGAGCAATACAGGCACAACCTGAACCTCTGGTTGGCTTCAAAAAATAGTCAGAGCACGCTCAGTGGCTCCTCGGAAGTTTGCTCCACAATCGCCTCCATAGATAATAATCAGGCTCAGCTAAACGAAACAGTAGAGTCTGAAGACACGGATAAGTTATCCGAGCACAGCGTGGATGAAGTGGTGGCCATGTCGCCGCTGGTCTTTGAATCCTCTGACTCTGACGTTGAACCCATTACAGTAGAACCTGCTGCTGATCAAAATCAAGTTCTGATAGTTTCTAGCGATGATTGCGAGATTGTGACGCCTCCAAATACACCGCCAAATCGAACGCCCACCTCAAACGAATCACCAAGAATGAAATCTAAGAAGAAATTTAGTAAGCGGAAGTCAGCTCAGAAAAAATCGGACCTCACCGATTCAGAAGAAGAGGATACAGTTGCGGAAGTGGCACCCAAAAAGATAACTCGCGCGGCAACAGCTACCTTTACTCCCAAGACAAGGAAGCTCAATGTGCGTGTGCTACGGGTTTCAATGGATACCTTAAGCACACCACCACCACACACCAACGCTCCTGCGTTTGTCACGCCCAAAACAGAGCCTTCGGTTAGTAGGAAAAAAAAGAAATCGCAACCTGCCAGTCCAATAGATATAGGTCGTCCGGCCACTCGAGGTATGCAGCGCTTAACACGATCTGCTGAGTCTAAAATAAACAACAAGTACTTGAAACACCGCACACTGGATGATGTCAAGCGGAGTACACCAAAAAGAATCAAGGCTGAGGGAAATCAAACGCCCAAGACAAGCAAACCCAGGGTGAAGCAGGAAGCCAAGGAAAAGCTTGTTGCCAAGCAAGGTAACGAGCAGAAAACCGCGGCCAAGCCTACACAGGGAACTCCCAAAAGAAAGGTAGGACGTCCGAAGAAATGCCCATCGGAACCGGAAGATTCAAAGAAAACAAAGCCAAAGCCAAGCCTTAAACCTTTGCCTCCCACTCCACAAGTACTTAGTGGTAGTTCCTTGTCCTCGGAGTACATGCAGTGTGCTCAGCGAATCCCCGACAACTTGGATGCCATTGTGTCTCCTGCTTTTCGGGTGCCCTTCACCCCTCAGCAAACACCATTGCTGCTAACTTTGCCGTCTCCTTTTAATTTGCTTAACGACTCGGAGATGGTGGCCATTCCGCTGTCCAAAGAACAAGCGGAAACTGTGGTGATCAACAGTTCCCACGATGAAAGTTCTCCGCAGGATCCATCGCAAAGTCGACGCACTAAGGCTTTGAAAAGAAAGCGCAAACCAGAGACGCCTGTGAGTTCTACTTTTGGCGGAGGCTTGGGTCTGCTACCGCTCAAGAGAAGCGCCAACAAATCACCGGATCTGTTTAGCATCTCTTCGGAACTCTCGCAGATTCCTTTGGCACAGCCGCGACCCTCCTCTCCCTTTGAGGGTTTTAAAATATTTGGCTCCGAAGTGAAGCAATTCCAGCAGCAGCATGCCAAAACAAATGTTTCAGCACCGAAAAAAAAACGTGATCGTTCTTGTTTGGATATTCTGGAGCAAATGTTTGAGCCACGACAGCAGCAGCAGGAGAAAACTAGTCCCAAAGTCTTGCCCACCTTGCCGCTAACCCAGAAAGATGATGTGGCACAAGATATATCCCAGAGGAGGGGAACCCTCATGGATGATGATTTCTTTGAGATCACCAACAATGGCCAATTCGGTAGTCGAATGAGGTTAAATTCCTCTGGAGATGTATCACCCGTGCAACAAGATCAACAGTCCGCCAGGCCCACGCAGGCCAATAAAATCACCAATTACTTGATAGGTTCTGGAATCACCCAGGAAAAGACGCAGCCTACTAGTGGAAATCGCAACTCTATCGTTGCATCGCTGCGGAAATCCCCAAAGTCACCGAAACAGGTCGGGAAATCCACGCAGGCCACCAAGCTTACTCGATGGTTTGGCGCCGTTTTCGGAGGAGGAACTTCACAGACCAGCTCCGTGGAATCGGTCAGCGCACCAAGTACACCAGTGAATCCCTCCACGAGTGCAGCAGCATGTCAAACGCGATCAGCGAGGAGTGGTGGAGCTGCAGGGCCCACAAAAAGAAAGCGATTGGAACTGTTCAAATAAAGAGCAGAATAAATATAGCATATTAAGGAAAACGTTAAGTTAGCAAAATCCAATTAAGCTAGGTAAAGTCCTGCTTCATGGATAAATGCCATATTTTCACGAAAAGATTTTCAAGAATTGTTTTAAATGTTCACTTAGGTACTGCTATACCTTATTATCATATACGAAATTAAATTAAGAAGAAAGATCAGAAATCTTATTGTGAAAATGTAGCTTACATTTTTTAATCAAAAGCGACAGTTAACAGCATCCAAACTTCGACAAAAGACTTTTTTGTAGGTTGTAATATCAATGTGTGTACAATGTTAGCAGTAGAACATTACAAGCATCTGAGCAATTAACTAGCCAATTTAGTTAAATTTCTATTTTATGTGCACATTTCGAAGATCACTTTACCATACAATTAAAAAGACACTGAACATTATTTGTAATTATTTTTTGGAAACATACACAGTCCCGTTTTATTGTCTAAAAGTAGGTTTTAAAAAGAGAAAACTTATGTAATTATCAAAACTTTTAGCTTATTATGAAGACAAAAAACTCGGCATCAGTAATTTAAAACATTTTTATTATGTATTTCCTCATTCATTATTGTTTTAGAGTGTGCTCGCCATGATATACAGCCGCTAGTAATAAGGCGAGTATTTTAGTTAAATTATTTTTTTTGGAGATAAATAGAATTTTATTATTTTATTACCTTCAAGACGTTTTTTAAAAAAATAAACTACTGTATATTTGAGGGTTTAATTTCAATAAAATATTTGTGTGTTTCATTGAAAAGACAGTATAATCTTATATTTTTTTAAACTAACATTTAGAAAGTTTTAAATTAATTTTTTCATTCTCGTTGCCTGCCAAAAATAACGGTTAAGTTATGCATCACAGCTTGGCGCTGGAATTCTATTTCACGTCGGCACATGCTGCCCAAGAAAGGAGGGCACTGGTACTGAATGTTCTCCATGGCAAAGGTATCGCCATTGGAGTTCCTGAAAATAAATTCGCTAAGGGATTGTACTGCAACGAAGGATGAGATATAAGATAAGAGATTTAGTAATATACATATTCTCCAACTTACAGCAGTATAATCCCTTGAAGAAGCAGGTCTCATGGGTGGACCTAATAGCGTAGACCACCGGCGACACTCCGGGCATTGTCTTGGTGACCACGTATTTGGCCGTGGCTGTATTTATCCAATAGGGCCAGTAGGATAGTTTTTCTGTGTATTCCACTGTATAGCGCCAGTCGTGGGCGTGTCCGTGATCAGCTAAGATCTTGAAATTCATGCTATGAATGGGTAAAAGTAAATAATATTGATGTAAGTACTTTCCTTTCAGTTCTATAAAGTAGAATATCTAACAAAAAATCTTTAAAAACAATTTAATTGTTAAAAAACGTTCAATATTTAAAGCAGCAAGAAATTTCATTACTGTGTATTGTTGGGTTCTAATATTAATATGGTTCTATAAACATTAAGGCCTCCATGTGTTCAGAAATACATAGTTCAAAATATATAGAGACTAACAGTCTAAGTTCAAAAAATTCAAAACCTTTAATTTAATATAATTATAAAATTAATGTCAAAAATATTTTGCATTATAGTAGTTTTTATCCAATAATAAAATTCGTTTCATCCAATCAGATTTATACTCACATCGTGGGGTTTAGCATACGCATCTTGTTGAAGTCCGCCACATATTCCCAAACCTTTTCCGGTTGGGTCCGTTTGATAATGCGCTCGATCTGGTACTCCTGATAGCCGCTGGAGAAAACAAAAACATAGAGCAGCAGGGCGACGGTGAAGAGGACGGAAGCCCGCTTTAAATTCCATAAACGGGGACTATGCATTCTGTGCTCTGTTCTGGATGGATTTCCGACTTCGACTGACGATCGTGTGTATATGTCAGTTTATTCGAATTTCAAATAAACATGTGCCGGAGAATTCACCACTAAGATTCGGGCAACAGCATCCAAGGGGAAAGAGCGGGAGCTCCATCGCGAAAAGAGAATGATAAACAAAGATCCCTTTTAAGAAACATATGCGTCCGGAAAGCAATAGTTGGTTATGACTCTTTTTTAAAAGAGAACTGGCTTTTGGATGGTTTATAAGTCTCTGATGCATTTACTTTGTGATATGTAAGATTTTTCTGACCGAATTAGCATTGCTCTTTTTTATATGTAATGGCTAGGTTTAGAGTTAAGTTTTAGGGTAAATAAATTGATTTAGATGTAATGTTTATGATTAGCGTTAAGTTCTTATTAATCATACAGAATAAACCAATTTACAAACAATTATGGTGACTTTGATTTAAAGAATATTGTTCTCATCTTTAGGAAGGAATTTTTAAATACTTTTATAACAAAGAAAGACCGATCTTTATAAAAAATAAAAAGAAATGAATAAACTTTTTAAAAAACTAATATTTTACTAACTGAGAACAAAATCTTAGAGGTGCTTTAAAAATAAAATAATAGCCAGCTGTTACCAAAATACCTTTGTATAAATACAATAACTAAACACAACACTAAAATAAAATTATTTGAAAAGGGTTAATTAAAGAATGAAATAAAGTGCTGCTTTAGCACTGCCTGAATTTTGCCCATTCAAGCAGTTTAAAAAGTTTCTGGGGGTCAAAGCTCTGTAGCGCCAGCCCCTATGCTCCGTTATCTCCCCATTCAACCCCAAAAATTAATATTACTGCTGCCTAACACTGGCATTAGAAAGCTTTGGCGAATGGCGAAAGCTGCATTAGCAACTTGTTCCATATGATCGCCACTTAGTTTATAAACAACGATTGCCGGGTGCAGTCGTAACGCTCGGATTCGGCGACATATACAGCACCAAGAACCCAAAGCAGCGTGCTCGTTCATATGTAATTGCTTATCACACCGGACTGTCCGAAATCGGTATGTTCCATCGCTCCAGTCACAACAGATCCCTTACCATCTCGTGCCCCCCGCGAATTGCCGGTTTACGTAAACGCCAATTCAATTGTATTCGTTTTAAAAACGTTTTAGCAGAGAGCAGCACATCGCATTAATCAAAATAAAAAATGCGGCTACTGGTCAGACACGCGATTCGATTGTTGAGTCAGGAGAATCGTGGAGGAAGAGGAGGAGGTGGTGGTGGTGAGGTGGCCTTATTTTGGAAAGGAGGAATCCGGCTGAAGGCCACAACCGGTTACCTGAAGCTGGCCACAGCAGTTGCTCAGCCATTAGAGCCGGAGAAACAGGTGCTGAGAAAGGTAAGTACTCCGTTAATACTCGAAACGTCTCTATTTCGCTAATCTAATTTTTCACAGAATTCTCCACTGACGGATTCATTTGGCCGGCACCACACCTATTTGAGGATTTCTCTAACCGAACGCTGCAATCTGCGATGTAAGTTTCACGCCCAAAACACCTATGTTTTCATTCTTATCAGTTGTTGTTCTACCCTTTTGATAATAATCGTTATGAAGTGGATCCCAACCCTGATTGAATAATGTGGCGAAATTCGTGTCTTACACATGCTCTCAACATGGTAGTTATAAAGCCCATATTTGACCTTTGTGTTACCAAATTAGTAACGATGTTCTAATTTAATTTTTGGGTTCTATTGTACTCTTTTGCTATCAGCTTTCACAGCATTTTCGATTCCAATTACTGGTGGCAAATAACACTTGATATCTTAATGATCATCATTGATTTCCAGAAAGTTCTGTTATGCTATTTATTCTAAATAGTTATATGACGATATTATATATCCATATAGATCAATGTACATATTTTTTAAAGGGTCAGAAATCAATCGTTTAGTAGTTAGTAATTAAAAAACTACAATCAAACAAGTTTCATTAGAAATTCAAAATAAGTTATTAACTATATAAGTATTGAATTGTATTTTCTTTTTACT
The DNA here is from genome assembly GCA_018153365.1 of Drosophila fuyamai. NCBI lineage: Eukaryota > Metazoa > Arthropoda > Insecta > Diptera > Drosophilidae > Drosophila > Drosophila fuyamai. The sequence continues at coordinate 11,303,526 of JAECXW010000155.1, forward strand.
CCTCCTTGTTTTACTTACGTTAACACCCACAATTGTTTCTATTTTAACTTTAGTTTTTAAATAGCGATAACATGTATTATGATGTTGATCTTAACTAGACAAATCCATTTTTTAGGTGACTACTGCATGCCCGCTGAGGGAGTTCCTCTGCAACCCAAGTCGAATCTGCTGACCACCGAGGAAATCCTTTGCCTAGCGCGCATTTTCGTGGAGCAGGGAGTGCGAAAGATCCGGTTAACAGGTGGAGAACCCACCGTCAGGAGGGATATTGTAGAGATAGTGGCACAGATGAAGGCTCTACCGGAACTGGAGCAAGTTGGCATAACAACCAATGGTCTGGTGCTCACCCGCCTGCTTGTGCCGCTCCAGAGAGCAGGATTAGATTCCCTAAACATCAGTTTGGACACGCTGAAGAGGGATCGCTTTGAGAAGATCACCCGGCGAAAAGGTTGGGAGCGGGTGATAGCTGGCATCGATCTAGCCATTCAGTTGGGCTATCGTCCCAAGGTTAACTGTGTCCTTATGCGCGATTTCAACGAAGATGAGATCTGCGACTTTGTAGAATTCACCAGGGATCGCCCAGTGGATGTACGCTTTATAGAGTATATGCCATTTTCCGGTAACAAGTGGCATACAGAAAGGCTTATTTCCTACAAAGATACCCTGCAAGCCATCCGTCAAAGGTGGCCGGATTTCGAGGCCCTACCCAATGGACCCAATGACACATCCAAAGCTTATGCTGTGCCCGGATTCAAGGGCCAAGTAGGTTTCATCACCTCCATGACGGAACACTTTTGTGGAACATGCAACAGATTGCGACTTACCGCGGATGGCAACATCAAGGTGTGTTTATTTGGCAATAAGGAGTTCTCCCTGAGAGATGCAATGCGAAATGAGGATATATCAGAGGAGCAGCTGGTGGATATCATTGGAGCAGCGGTGCAGCGCAAAAAAAAACAGCATGCAGGTGAGTTAAGATCCCAAATCAAACGTAGAAAGTCTTCAGAACTTGGTCCTCCTTCGCAGGCATGCTCAACCTGTCGCAGATGGAGAACCGGCCCATGATACTCATTGGCGGCTAGTAGACACACCACACTCTCCCCTCTCTCCCGTTGCAGATGCTGCGCCACGGCTCCATCATCAATACCATTTTCTATATCACCAAGCACATCATTCTTCAAAGTTGCAGCTCCAGGTCCGAAATTGCAGCCAGCTCACACATGTTAATGCAGAAGGCAAGGCCCAAATGGTGGATGTGGGAGCCAAGCCTTCGACCACAAGATTAGCTCATGCAGAGGCCACTGTCCTGGTGGGCAAGCAGCTCACCCAACTTATAGCAGCCAATGAGCTGGCCAAAGGAGATGTCTTAACGGTGGCCCAACTGGCTGGCATTATGGGAGCCAAGCGCACATCCGAACTGATTCCCCTGTGTCACAATATCAGCTTGTCCTCCGTGAAAGTGACGGCCACACTTCTCAGCAATGAGCACTCAGTCCGGCTGGAGGCATCGGTTCGCTGCTCCGGCCAAACTGGAGTCGAAATGGAAGCCCTAACCGCTGTTTCCGTGGCCGCCTTAACTGTCTACGATATGTGCAAGGCCGTCTCCCACGACATCTGCATCACCAACGTCCGCCTGTTGAGCAAATCCGGCGGAAAAAGGGACTTCCAGCGGGAGGAGACGAAGAAAAGTGCAGTACCAGAGGTCGAGTGAGGTGTTGCACTGACTGACTGGATTAGTTTTAATGTTATGGTTAAGCCATATATAGGGGAATGGAAAATCATATACTGCTTATTAGATTCACCTAACCACTTTCAATTAGGAAAAGTTATATGAAAATCAAACAAACTAGCTAACTAAAAAATAACTATAGTTTTATACATGTGTTATCATGGATTTTTTCCTTCCTAAATGGTGCTTCTTTAAATCTATTATAGTTTTTATAAAAAATGTAATTTGTATCAAAATACAAACAATGTAATTCTTAGTGCTTTTATAAATGTGTAAAGACCCGAAAAATGAATTGACTAATGTAAAAATAACAAAGACATGAAAAAAAAAAGTTTTTTAATTACTAATAATACTACTACTTTACTATTAATATTTTTAATTTTTTTCCTCTGTGGAAATTGATTGAGAAAAAAAATTTCCAGTCAGAAAGTTTAACCTCCTCTCCAATGAATCACAAGTCGTATGATTAATTTCGTACAGAAGTTTAAGGTTGCGGTTCTTTTTAATTCGTGGCCAGAGTGGGTTAAGTTTAAATGAGGAAATTGATGGATAGAGTTGGTGTGAAGGTGCGATTTGAGGCGTGTCGCGAACTGCGCCTTACAGCTAAAAGTACATACAACATTAGAACTGTTCAGTAAACGCGGATTATTGCTCGCAAATCCTGGCAGAGTTCCCTCTCAACATAGACACAATAAATACGGTGCGGTGAGGTAATCAATCGGTCCTAATTGGACACCAGGACATTGCGGTTCTCCGCCTTGTTCTCCGCATCCTTGGCTCCATCGGCGCCCAGGTGTTCGCCTCGGATCTTGATGTTGTGTTCCTCCTTGAACTTGTTCAGCTCGCTGCCCTTTTTGCTCAAGTCGTCGGTGACCATGATAATGGTCTTGGCGATGAAGTCCTTGTTCTCCACCAATTGCGGCAGCACCTCCTTCACGGTTCGTTCACACAGGACACCGCCTATCTGGCGGAAGCACTTGCGCTCCGGATCTGCCGCCTGCAGAGTTTCTATCACAGTTCTGTGGGAAGGGGTGTTATGCGATTATAATGGGTTGTCTACGGATGTTATCCCATATATCCAAACGTTGAACTATCTTTTGGGCCCCGGTGACTCACTTGTGTTCCCTCAAATCCATCTCTAAAGTATTTAGACTGTTCGCCAAGTTGCGCTGATCATTGCGCAGCTGTTGGAACTGGGCCACAATGGCCTCCTGGCTGGGCGCCGCCTTCGCCGATTCCGTACTCATAGCAATGCTCGCTCCCCAAAAGGATCCCTTCGAAAGCTATATATGAATACTCGCTCCAAAATTGCGAAAATCTGCGATTTTCTTTCAAAATAAGTCGGCGAACACGAGGGCTTTGCGATAGAGCTGACACCAAAACCAATGTATATTCGATACAATCGATTTCCCTGAAACCATTGCCGTTACGTTTCATGGTAAATGGCCAATTTGAATCGATAGCCGATAGGCGCCCATCTGTTGCTGACGTTTCATTGTGATTGCCAAATTTGAATACACGTGCAGTTGTTTCCAGCCGAGTTTACTTTATTTAATGCTTTTAATTTAATAAATTGATAAATAAAACCATGCCGGCAGCAGTGGCCAAAGGTGTGCAATTTGGAGGACCGTCCAAGAACCAGAAAATTGTGTTCGATGATTCTGGCGAGGCTGTAGTTAAACAAAACAAAAAGGAGCACCCACAGAAAGCAAAAAATCAAAGCAGGGAGCAGGTGAAAAAGCCACAGAAAAAGTTTGCCCAGGATGGACAATCGCAGGGTGGTAAACCCTTTAATAAAAATCATCAAAAACATAATGGTCATCAGCCAGATCATTTCAAAAAACCACAAAAAATAAAGTTCGGGGAAGAAGGAGAACCAGTAGCTCCCAAATCCTACAACAAGGTAAATCAAAACGGTCAAAAACCACAGAAAATCAAGTTTGGCGAAAATGGAGAACCTTTACCCCAAAAACCATTTAACAAAAATCACCAGAAACATAATGGTCAAAAACGTGATTTTGACAAAAAGGCTGAGTTTGTTGATGTCGAAGAAGAAGTATCTAACAAAAAACCTGATGAAGTAAAGAAATCCCAGAAAATTAAGTTTGGAAATGATGAAAAGTTCACGGAAAATTCTAAAAAACCCCAGCGCATCAAGTTCGACGAGGATGGTGCTGAAAAAAATGTCTCTGATAGCGATGGAGATAGTGATGAGGAACTGGGACAAACTTTTTCCAAAAAGCACAACAAATATCAGTCAAAAGTTGATGAAGATGAGGAGTCCCAAAAGAAATGGTACCATGTGGTATGTTTCTACTTAAAAACTTAAAATAACGCTCGCTCTAGTTTCAACCCTATTCATTGTAGCATCCCGATTACCCCTCTACCGATGAGGTGTTGGATATGAAGGAAAACGATCAGCTGGAGCTCTATAATCTCTGCAAGAATTCCTTCGAGGCGGAGAAGACAACATTTAATAAACGTATGTTTCAGGGATATCCCTATACTTGCTTTGAATTCCTATTAACGCCTTAATCTGATTGTTAGGTAATCCTACGGATGCCCGCTGGTTGCAAACCGCTCTGCACAAGGGTACGGCCAAGGATCGTGCCAATGCAGGAGCCCTGCTGGTGACCAGTAATCCACTGGGCAACCTGGAAGCCCTGACCACACTGATTGGATTCTGCAAGATCTCTAATAAGGCCAGTAATGATGTGATTGCTGTGCTAACGGATCTGTGGCAGGAGGTGCTTCTGCCTCCAAACAGAAAACTCCTAGCAGTGCACACCCGTGGAGCCGATTGGAAGAAGCTGAAGAAGGATGAGAAACTTCGCAACGAGCAAAAGCGACGCATCTACGCGTACTGGCATTTTGAGAGCGAACTTAAGGACCAGTATCACGAGTTCCTAAAGAATGTCATGCAGGGCTTGCAGACAGGACAGGAGCACAACAAGAACTCCTCGATTGTGGCCGCTTCCAGGCTGTTAGCCTACGCTCCCGAAAAGGAGCAGCTACTGCTGACTATGTTAGTAAACAAGCTGGGCGATCCTATTGCCAAGATTGCCTCCAAGGCGCTGCATCACCTCAGTGAGGTGGCCCAACGGCATCCCAATATGTGCGGCGTGATCGTTTCAGAGACGGAGAAGCTGCTTTTCCGTAACAACATTTCCGACCGAGCGCAGCACTTTGCCCTGTGTTTCCTCTCCAGCATCGCACCCTCCGGCCGGCCCGAAGTCTGCACCAAGTTGGTTAACATCTGCTTTGCACTCTTCAAGGTTCTTGTTCAAAAGGGAGCCGTAAACAACAGGACTATGCAGGCAATCCTTCGGTGCTTGCAAAAGGCCATCGTGGAAGCTCAACCGGCAAAGGATAGCAACGGGGAGCTGCTCACCAAGGAAATGCAAGATACCATTTACCGGTTGGTTCACTTGGCCGACATTCGGGTTGCTGTTCAAACTCTGGGATTGCTGCTTCAACTTGTAACGGTTAAAACTGAAAAATCAGATCGGTTTTACAATGCTCTGTATGTGAAACTGCTGGATTTAAACCTCATCAACCTGGGCAGTAAAACGGCGGCTCATCTGCTACATATAGTCCATCGTGCCATCCACATCGACAACCATGTGGCTAGGGCTCAGGCGTTCGTCAAACGACTCCTGCAGCTCACACTCTACGCTCCTCCCCACATTGCAGCTGGTTGTTTGATTGTCACTCACAAGTTGCTGCGCATGCGACGGGAGCTTATCGGTGGCACTGGTGCTTCGGAGGATGTGAATGCCAGTTCAAAAGCAATAATACCAGTAGACACAGATCTTGATAAGTTTGGAAGCGATGAGGAGGAGACTTACGAGGACGTCAAGGAGGAAACGGCTAATGTGAAAGACTCAAATCCAGCGGAGGTAAAAGCGGAAGAAGGCGCCAAGTCGAGTACCTCTTCCTGGCACCATGCCAGTGTGACTGCTACAGAGTCCAAGGTGCGCGAGATTGATTCCTGCAAGTACGATCCATATCATCGTGTGCCAGCTTTTGCAGGAGCAGGCTATGCGCTGCGCAATGAATTGCTGCTGCTGCGCCAGCACTACCATCCCACTGTCCAGGTTTTTGCCGAACAGATCTTACAGCGTGAGTACATCCATTGATTATCATCCAGAATAACATTACTTAATCTTGTTATTAATCCTGTTTAGAATCACGTATCGATTATTATGGCGACCCGCTAAGAGATTTCGGGCTGCCGCACTTTCTGGAGCGCTTCGCCTTCAAGAATCCCAAGAAGTTGGAAGCTCCGCAGGCGGCGGAGAGTGCCAGTGTGGCCCACAAACGATACACGGCTCACGGAGCACGTGGTAGGCCAGTAAAATCTCTGACCAAGACCAACTGCACCGAGGACGAGATGTTCATCTTCAATTTTCTGGAGCACAAGCGACGACAGGCGGAGATTGTTAACCAGAATAAAAAACAAAAGGAGGTAAAGAAGGATGAGACAGACAATGGTGAAGATGGCGAGGCTGGAGACGAATATCTAAAGGAGGGCGAAGTGGACGACGATGAATTTGAGGCCTATCTAGATGGATATTTCGGCAAGAAGTTCAAGGAGGGCGTGGACGAAGAGCAGGACGAAGAGGAACTCAACTTCCTACAGGAGCTTGGCGGCGAGATGCAGAAGGAAAAGTCCAAGGACAAGAAAAAGAAAAAGCAGGCAGACAAGGGGGAAGACGACATGGATGAAATCGATGACGATTGGGGTGATGATAATTTAGGAGACGAAGATGATGAAATGGATGTTGATGGTCAGTCTGATGATGATACGGGCTCAATTGATTTGGAACCACTGGATGACGACGATGATGACGAGGGCTCAGTTGATTTGGAGCCACTGGATGAAGACGATGATGATGAGGGCTCGATTTCCGATGGAGGCCGGGACGACAGTGATTCCAGTGACGGTCCGGAGAGTCCAGATGACGACGAAGACGCGCCGCCCAGGTCTAAAAAGTCGCGCAAGGACCCCTCCGACTTGGTGGGAGGACGTACCTTTGCCAAGACACTGAAACAGAGCCATGGTAAGATAGTTATTAAACATTTTATAGATCAACATTTGTTAGTGTTTGATTATCTCAATCCTTCATAGATATGTCCTCTCTATTTGCTGCCGCTGATGACTTCTCTTCGCTGTTGGAGGAAACGGCTAAGGTTAAAGGCCAGGGAACGAGTAATGCCGTTTTCAACAAGGACAAATCCTCCGACAAGCAATTAAAGTGGGAGGAGAACCGGCGATCGAATACGAAAACCTACAAGGGCAAGAAGTTTGCCGGAAAGCCAGCGGCCAAAGGTGGCAAACCACAGAAAGGGGGCAAGAAGCGAAAACACTAACTAGATTCGATTACAAAACCTACCATTAAATTGGTTAGATGTGTAAATACACAAATGCAAGATTAAACATTTATAATTTTGAATAAGTTTAAAAGACTCCTTTGATTATCATTTGAAATGCTTTATTTTAACTGCATTTTGATATTGGTTTTATGTACAGACTTTGGTGACTTAATATCTAGCAACTTGTTTTCAAATTCATCTGTGTACCTCAATTGATCTTCGAAGCTAAACAAACGCATTTGTTTGGTTAACATAACTATCCGTTATCCGTATAACGCTTTGGCCGAACTATAAAAATCGAGTTCAATACGATTTGATTGCTTTATTCTTACATTTAACTAATTGTCCCCATTGGTTGTTGCTTATTGGTTGTTGCCTCCTCTGTAGGTAGATTGGGTGTAGTCTATGGTCTAGAATAGTTCCAGAGATCTTAAACTACGACGAATTGCCAATGATCGCACCTATAAAAAACTCATGCCAAACAGTTCCTTAATATGGTTTCGTTTTGCTTATAAAATTTAAGTTATGTTTAACTTTTCGTATTGCGACTTCTTGGAGTTTTTTTTTTTTTTTTGGGTTTTACATTTGTGTGTGTTCTAAGGCAACTTGTTAAAAGGCAACTTTAATATAAATGTTATTTGTTTTATACTAAAATTTACACCATGATTTTTAACATCCTTTTCATACAACTATACGGCCAGTTTACACAGTTAGATATGTGAATTGGTTTTGGTTTTAAGTTTTTGTCAGCGGAGGGGTTTTATGTGGTTGCGATAAAAGCATTTAAATAATACACAATAAAAATATACAAATCAAGAAAGTTTACAATAACGTTATTTTTTATGTTTATTTAGATTTCATCGATTTTCATTGCATTAACTAACTTAGTTACAGGTTTTGCGGCAAATTAAAAAATTAAACAATCAAAAATACTTAACAAAACAAATAAAAGTTAGTTTGCCCTTAACAACTCTACGACTATTTACGTTTCTTGATCAGTTTCTTTTGCAAAAAACGCATTGGTTTTGGCTCGGCCTCGAAGAAGACCTTCGCAGTTTCATGTGGAAATGGCTCTTCGGGCGTTGCTTCTTTTTCCCTTTAGTTTTAACTGAAATGATTTAAATATTATAAGGAAACATTGCCAAATGCATTCATAATCAAATGGATTATTTAATACCGATTGCAGATGGCAATATATACTGGGCGGGATTTTTTTAGTTAATTGTTGGGTAGTGTTGAGAATGCTGCTTTAGGAATAAAGAATATAACTTAATATAAAGCACAACTTAAACGAAATGTGTGTGTATATAGGGGCTTGTGTATCTTTCTCACTGTCTTGCTTAAACATAATTTTGCACTAAACTAATTGCAAATCGTAATAATGATATTAGTGATTGTGTTCTGTGTCGGTAATTGTTTAAGTTTTGTTTCAATGTCTTAACCGCTCTAAGATCAATGCAAAAAGTTGCCTTTGTATAGTTCCCATTTTTTGTGTCTGACTTTTTACATTTAGGCTATTGAAATAATTAACTAGCACAACAAATAGCATATATAAAACACTTATAAGGACGTTGCTGTCTCCCCTCCTATTATAGTTTAAAGTGTTAAGTTGGTTTCCGTTTTTCGTGTTCCACTCATGCTCTCGATTGTTAAATAGGGGGGTTAGTGGGTTTGTTGTTGGGTGCAGAACCCCAAGGAGTCTTCACCCACAGATTTGCCCGGGGTGTGGTCGTCGTTGTCCTGGTAGGGCCATTGGGTCAATGTCTGTCGTCAGCTGTACATCCGTGGCCTCCTGAAGTCGCCCTCCCACTGCAGCACCGCTCGCGGTTGCTCCTCCTCCTCGTCCAGCGGCTCGTTCTTGATTTCCACCACCTCCAGCTCGTCGTCATCATCATCCTCATGTCATTGGAACACATACCGTTGCCGCAGCGCCCGCGCCCTCTCCGGTTGCACTCGCGTCGGCGGTCGCGGCACCTTGGGCTCCCGTTTTGCGCGCTTCAGTTGCGACGCCTTGGGCCGTGGGAAAGTCAACGGCTTCTCGTAAGCATAGTCGATCTTTTCCAATTTAATGTTGGGCAGGCAGTAGACCCGGCGTTTCTTCTTGAACCTATTTTTGAGCACCTGCTGCACTCCGTTGATAAGCAAACAGAAGTGCCGCCAGCTGGCCCGCGACTTACGCCACGAATTTGCCGTCTTGCTAAAACCATGGAAACTCTCCTCTCTCTGCTTAGTGCTTCCGAACGAGGGAGGCAATGTGCGTACCACGCGTTGTGTTCTCTTCGGTATGCGGGTCACCACGATGTCCACGGGCGGCGGCAGCTGCTGCATCAGCAGGCGCAAGGACGCCTTGTTGTCTTCCTGTGTGGCGCTGCTGACAGGATGTAACAGCTGGCTCTCTGTGCGACGCTGCTGGCGCGTTCTCGGCCGTCGAATGGGCTGATTCGTTTCAACTGGAGCTGGAGGTGGTGGCATGTTTTGCCGATCCTCCTGCGGCAGAGGCAGTTCGGTATAGTACTCCGCGGGCAGCGGAAGGGGCGGAGCATCCTCGTCGAAGCCGTAGAAGTCCGTCGGGCACTCAAAGGCCGGGTCGAATCGTTCGTGGATCACCAGGTCCTCGTCGTCGGAGGGAGGAGCAACTGCCGCAGTTAAAGTGGCTGCATTGGTCATAGATTCGCTGGCCGGCACAGCCTCATCCATAAGCAGAGTGATACCCTCATCCTCCGCCGACTTGTCGAGCGTGGTTTCAGGCTGCTCCTGCTCGTCTAACATACCTGACGTCGGCTGCTCCATGGTGTCTTCGCTGAGGTCTACCACGACCTGCTGCTCTGGCGACACAATGATATCCACGTCCGGATCATCACTACTGTATTGCAGCCATTCGCTGTCTAGAATATCTGCTATTGTAGGCCGATCGGCCGGATTTCGCTGCAGGCACCAGCCAACCAGATGCCGGAACGCTGGACTTGAATTCTCCCAGCGCTTGGAGCGCTGGTTGAACGTCTCCCGACGCATTCGCTTGCGAAGCTCGTGATGGGCGTGGGCGGAGTGATCGATATCGTCCAAGTTTTGCCTGTACGGCTGATGACCCACCAGCATGGTGTAGAGAGTGGCCCCAAGACCGTAGATATCCACCGCTGGCGAGTAAGTGACGAGATTCGCGTCCGCTAGCATTTCGGGAGGAGCGTAGTCCAGCGTATAGCGTGGCTTGTCCTTCCAGCTCTGGAAACGACTATTGTAACTGTGGGTAGATATAACAAATAGAATTAACAAAAATAAATAACCAATTTTAGATTGTCTTACCAGGCATTTCCAAAGTCAACAAGTTTGACGTGCCTATCCTCCCGGCTCTCGAACATGACGTTCTCTGGCTTCAGGTCCCCATGTAAAAAGTGCTTAGAATGGATGTGGCGCACGGCCATCACCAGTTGCAGAAAAATCTCCCGACACGACTGCTCATCCATACGGATGGATGCAGTCAGCTCTTCGCCACACAGGTACTCCATGATGATCCAAGTCTCGCACTTGTCCCTAAACGTTCCATGGTAGCTAACAATGTTTTTGTGACTGTTAGTATCTAGAGCGCACGAGATCAGTGCGTCCACCTCGGAGGGACGGAACTTGGACAGTGGTATAACCTTGGCCATAAATACCATCTCCGAAGAGCTGTCTACCACAAAGTGACAAGTACCATAGGCTCCGCTCACGGTACGAGTGCCCAATTCAAGGTCATCAGGTCGTGAAGGTATATTCTGCATTGATGTGGAAAGTTATTAATTATGGTTATCAAATAATATTGCAAACTTAACCCACCTGAAGTCCTGGATTGCAGTATTGGATCTGGCACTGATTATCTCTTCGCATTTGCTCCAAATGCTCCGGTGCTACATAGGTGTAGCCGCGGAAGAGTCGAATTCGGCTGGGCGGGGCATCGCACTCGGGGTCCTCGGGAACCTGGTCGGTGAACTCATTGCTAAAGTTCTGCACATCGTCCTCAGAGGTGAGGGTGGGTTTGTAGGGCGCTTTGCGGCGCTTGTTGCGCAGCTCCTGCCAGTTAATGCCGTGGAAAAAGGCATGCTCCTTAATCTCGCTGGCGTCGCGATGATTGCCTCCCAGCCGCCTCTTAGGGTTCTTCTCCAGCATCTTTAGCACAAAATCTCGGGCATTAGCGCTGAATGAGGAGGGAATCAACGGTTGCTCCTTCTGGATCCGTCGAGAGATCTCTGACTGCTGGCTCTGCCCGTCAGACGTGGCGAATGGTGAGGCACCGGTGAGCAGCTCAAAGGTAAGCACACCAACCGACCACCAGTCCACGGCACTGTCATGCCCCGGCGGCCCCGTCCTGATGATTTCCGGTGCCATGTATTCCAAGGTACCGCAGAAGCTGTGCGCTCGATATTCGTTCTCCGCAGTGAGGATCTTTGACAGTCCAAAATCAGAGAGTACAATATGCCCCTCGCCATCGAGCAGAATGTTCTCCAGCTTAATGTCCCGATAAATGATCCCCAGCTGATGCAGTTGCTCCAAGGCCAGAACCACCTCGGCTATGTACACACGCACGCGAGACTCCTCAAAATGTTCCGCGTGGTAAAGATGCGTGAACAGCTCTCCGCCATTAGCAAAGTCTACAATTTTAAGCGTTTTATTCAGTTATTTTTAGCTTTGGCTTTAGTCGTCGACATCTTACCTAGCACCAGATATAGCTTCGACGAGGATTGAAACGCGTAATGGAGACTCACGAGAAAAGGACTGCGCTGAACGGCCTCCAGTACCTGAAAATAAATAAAATAACTATATTAAATATTTGTCTCTTTTCAAAAAAATATTTTAAAGAAATAATATTGCCTCATTTCTTGTATTTTTTTCTACAATGTCCTTTATTGAAATTAGCATAAGTCTGAATAACTTTTAAAGTCTAATAACTGTACTTATAAATTCTAATCACTCTTATCGATATTTTAAGTTTGCTGATTTTGCTTATCACAAAGCTTCGTATTTTTTTGATTATGTCTTGAGCTTTGTTTTTAAAAATACGGCTTAAACGCATGTAATATGTGGGATTTTTTGTTAGCCTTTATTATTATTGTTGTTTCTTATGATTAATTAAGAAGGAAAGGAAATACATGGAAAAGAAAAGGCGAAATAAAGTATTTTGAAAATGAATTATTGAAATAAATGTTTGCCTTTCGCTCTATTCTTTGAAATAAAACTTTCACATTTTATGCCGATTTATTTACATTAACAATTGCGATCAGAACAGTACCGAAAGGCCCGAGTAAAATGAAGCCCTTCTAATAATCCAATTTTTTCTCGCTCGCTATTCACATTTTTTTTTGATAACAAACATTATATTGACTGCTGCTGCTTATTCCTTTCTATTTTAACCTCCGCGATGCGAATTATAGACTTGTCGAATCGCATATAGCCGGCGTTGTTTGATAACTGGGTTAGTGGCACAGGTATTTTACCTTTAAAGTCAAGTGGTGGGAAAAGGAGGGAAGGGTAACAAGTGACACTAAAATAGAGCATGAAAACAACTCAAAGGCACGGCGCCGAATTGTAAATTTGTTTAAGTTATCTGCCGCTATTGCGCCTACACCTGTTTGCTGTTATTTAACGCATTTTGTTGTTTCTCGCATTTTCTTTTCTGTTTTCATTGATTTACTACAACTCTCTCGTTGACGGAGAGAAAAAAAACCGGTTGCACTAGGCAGCTGCAACAACAACTTCCACTATTGATCTGAGCAGGAAGCTCTCTCCAGCTCTCGAGACTTCTACAGAGGAAAAAAAAAATACTATTTGTAATTGTAAATCATTTCAATTTAAAACAAGAGAGAACGCTATAGTCGGGTGCCCCGACTATCAGACACCCGTTACTCAGGTAAAGGGAGTGCGAGGGAGATGGAGATAGAAACTTTGATCACGCATAACTTTTTAACGAATGGTCCGATTTGAAAATTTTCTTCTACATTTCGATAGGTATTGATAAACACAATAAAACTGGATTTTTACTTTTCCGAAATATTTAAATTTTTAAAATCGTATATAAGCGATTGTGGGCGTTAAAGGGGGCGTGGCACCTTTTTGAAACAAACTTGCGCTGCGTAGGAACTCCTAGAATCTGCATGCAAAATGCCAATCTTCTAGCTTTTATAGTTTCCGAGATCTCAGCGTTCATACGGACAGACAGACAGACGGACATGGCTATATCGACTCGGCTAGTGACCCTGATCAAGAATATATATACTTTATAGGGTCGGAAACGCTTCCTTCTACCTGTTACATACTTTTGCACGAATACAATATACCCTTTTACTCTACGAGTAACGGGTATAATTAAAATAACCTAACTATATTTTTTAAAAGAAAATAAAAATATTTATTGGAAAGAGGGATTATTTTTTACTGGGTCTATTATCTACAAATAAAGACTATCTTGATTTAACATTAATCTCATAACAAAATGGCAAACACCTTAATTAGCTGAATAATTTGATTTTTTTCGGTGTAGACTTGCACATATCCTCTCTTTAGACTTAGCTTTTTGCCGGTGCAACAAGAACAAGTCCCAATGTGGGTCACAAGAACATTTCTCTTCTTCACTTCTCCCACTATCCCTTATACTTTCCCGTTTACTATCTTCTGCTTTTTTTTCGGTTCGCTACTGGAAACTGTACGTGCAACTTTGAAGGTTGTCAAATCGCTCGACGGGTTTAATTTCAATAAGCTGCACTTTATTGTCGTCATTAAAGTGAAGAGGAATCCAAAGTAAAAGAAATCTGGAAGCGGTGTGATTGCAAAAACATCACGCAGCGGTAAAAAGGCAACGGTGAACAAAAAGCAAAAGAGCTACCAAAAAACGAGTTGATTAAACACGTTTACTTTGCGGTCGTTCTGGTAAAAAAAATGATTAAAAGGGTGTTATGGGTATTCAGTGCAGGTCGCGTTTGTTGGTTATATTTAAAAAACTGTAACAAATCAATTAAGCCTTATTTATTCGATTTATTTTGATTTTTTGCAACACAATTCTGTGTGGCAAATCATCATATTATTACTAACAACTTTAGGTTCTATTCTAATCTGCTTAATAAAAAGGTTAAAAATAAAAAACTTTGAGATAAAGTTTTTGTAGACTTTTAGATAAGGATGTTTGAGATACAGAATCTTAAAACACTTCTTTTTACGTTAAGGTTTTACGATTTATAATTTTATTGATTAAAATTATTATTACCATTAATTTGTATTCCACAACTTACCACGCGTTCCGTTTTGGTGTGTTCGGCGGTTTTCCGCTTCTGGACTACCGTTATCTTATTGAGAACCTTCATTGCATACAATTTTCCGGCATCGTGCCTTGTTAACTTGCGAACGAGGAAAACCCGTCCATAAGCTGTAGAGAGATAGGAAAGTGAATAATTGTTGATTACAAACGCCCCATTAAGCTTTTACTTACCCCCTGTTCCAAGAACCCGTATTATTTTGAAATCATTCAGACTGACGGCCTCATCACTGTACAATTTGACTGGGAGGGAGGAAAAGAAAATACATACATTTTAGCACTGTAATCAATACAAATACTTATAATATATAAACAAAGTGAACCTAAAACTAATCAATTTACCACTGCAAACCAAGTTATTTCTCTCTGCGAGGAAAGACGATAATAAGAGAATGAGAGAATAAGTGTTTTCATATATGTACATATGTATATGTATGTATTGGGACGATAAAAATAGTTGTTTGCATTGTTTTACTTGACACATGTGAGACGAATTATCACATTTTATTTTTATCGTCAGTGCAGCACGTGTCAGACACTTGATTCCGTTTCAAGAGGCGAAAGCAAGCAAGTGGAAATTGCAATCCGTGATTATATGGGCATTTTAATGGGAAATTCCATCGGGTGGCTGGCTTAACAGAAACTTTGTTGACCACAGTCTGCGCATCTGGAAGCCAAGGACAAGGCAAAGAACTTTTCTCGCTAAAAGGAAAAGAGATTTTCTCTACACAAATATACACATATTTTAGGCTTCTGAAGTGGCATATGCCATAGGCCATTACGGTTCATTGGCCCGAATGTCTCGCCACGAGATTTCACAGTTTACGATTATTACTGGGCCCAGACCAAATTTGGGACTTACAGGAGCTACAGAAAAAAACTTCATTAAATGAAACTATACAGTGGTCAAACAAAACTGATTGGCTTATTTGATAAGGAGTCTCTAATAAAATAATGTTTAAAAAAATAACGTTACCTCCCTCGTATAGAAAGTACCTTATCTTACCTTATCTTTAATAACTAGAATGGGCTTTAATTTCAAATGATACACTCTCTTGAAGCTATTATTTAAGCCTATGTTCAATCGACCGAATGCACTTTAGTTTTGATTACCTTTTCCTTAAAAAGGAGACGTGATTGAAAGTTTAACCTTTCTAATTGGCCAACTAGGGGATAATGTAATTTCAAACCGTGGAGGCAGACATTCACCTGATAAGCAATTCAATTTAATTATAGCAGAAATTTCAACCAATCGAAAGGCCTATAATTCCGCAGTGACCACTGTAATTCAATTTGGGTTACCATTACATAAAACGTCCCCAAGTGACTAATTTGGTTGAGCAAACTCATCCCACTATGTTCTTAGTGAGTCAGTAAACCCCATTTTTACCCAACTTCCTCCCATTCCAAAAGACTGAGTGTGTGACGTTTATAAATGTGAATTTTAGCTGCTGCTTTGACAAATTAATCCTAGCCACAACAGCAGCAGCTTGTGAAATTGTCCTTGAACTCCAAAGGACATTCTGTTAAATTTAGTGCAGCAAAATGGAATGTCTGTAGCATTTTGTCCAACATTATTTCACATTTACAATCTATTTGGCTCGTGCATTCAACCCTCGTGCAACGGAGCCATCAAAATGTCGAGTTGTTGTGAAATCAAGAAACATTGACACAAACTTCGGTAGGGGTTAATGGAATCGAGTTTTGCTCGGTCGAACCTGTTGTATTATTTGAAAATACAACTTGGTAACAGCAAGTAAATGTAATTTACGCGAAACACTAGCAACGCACAGGATGACGCGTGCCGAAATTCTTGGAGGGGTGCAACGAACCCATGACTTTGAGTGGGTGGCGAATTATGGAAGGCAACTTTTCGCCGAAATTATTGATTCAACAAGAAAAGCTGGAAAGATGGTGTAAAAACTGGTTACCTGTAGAAGGGAAACACTTACTTGGACGGGCGGCTACCTTTTAACTTGAGCAACTGAACTATTAATCGTTTTCTAATAAAAAAACAGCACTTCATAGTTTACATTTTAAATTCTATTAGTTTTAGAAGTTCGATAGCATTTTGGCTTTCTTTATATAAAGTTAGATGATTTTAAAATGTAGTTCGAATGCTGATAAGACAATAGCTTATAAATAGGTTAAAGGCTATTATTTTGCAGTGAAATCAACTGATAAGCTCTTGCAATTTAAATTTATTTGTACCTGGAAACTTCCAGCTTTAAGTAAATAACTTTTCAACATTAAAGAATTATGTTATAAAACATTTTTAAAAAGTTCCAATTTTTATATATAAACGAATGGAACATTTTTGCCACTTATTAAAGGCAAGTGTGACTTTTTCTTATGTATTTTTAACCGACCTGTTTTGGATGAATGTGACGTCGGGCAAATGAATTGGCCTTGATATGCATTATATTCTCTTGCTAGGTTCTTAAACCGAATAACCGCACAAAAAAATATATTTGCTGTGACTAGCCAAAGTTTAATGAACGCAAAGAACATGAATAACACAAACCGCAACAAGTGGAGAATGGTTATGATAGCAAAATTTTCGTTTTTCTTTGCTTCTCAAAAACAAGTGCAAAAAGTGCACCAACAATATTTAACTTCATGTATTTCTGTATATTGTACAAAAGTAAACAACGAAAACCAGTTGCTTTTCTAAACTAAGAAGAGAGGACAGAAGCTACTAATGAAAATTTATTTATGTCCTAGTTTATAATACTTTTTTTTTAAGTATTTGTATTACTAAATCATTGCTCAATATTGAAGAAGTAACATATTATTTTCAAAATTATTATTATGATATTTTCTTCTGCCTTATTATTTTATAAAAATGAAGGTACTGTAATTACATAGTCCCGCCCTGTTGCCGTGATAGTGTTCTTGTGATAATTAAACACCAAACAACAAACGCTCACCTATCAATTTGCAGGTAATTATCCCTGAGGCTAACTCGTTCCGCCACCTTAACACATATCTATGCTAGATGTTCGGCGAGTTGCATTGTCAAGTTCAAGTAAATAAATTGCCTACAAAAAACAACCAACCGTTTATGCAAACAAGCACATTTGTGAACATAGCAAACGCGCAAACACAGCGATGCACATACACAACGGACGGACATGGTCACGACTGCCTGGCGATGTATGTATAAAGCCGTACAGTGGGTCGGAATCTAGACTTCCTTTGGATGGTACCAACCAAATTCGACTGGAATATACATACAACCGATTTTGGTTTGAAGAGATTTCAAAGCGATAACTATAAACAATATTTTTTACATAAAGACTAGAATTATTAGTACTACTAATCATTTTACTCCCTACACATAGTCCTCACGCTATGAAAGTTCTACTACCAAAAAAAAATATTTTTAAAACATCATAAAAACATTTTCAAGACCGTTTTTTAAATAACTATAAAAGGTGTTACTTTTTATACGATACATTCGATGTAAATGTGATAGTACAAATTTCCATTACTTAGCAAACACAAATTTACAACCGTAAAATAACGTTTTTATCCCACAGTTATTAAATGAGTCTTTTGGGTGGTGGGTATTGTGTCTGCTTGATGTATATAGTGTGGTGAGAAGTGAGTACGCAGGCGGGGATGTTGGGCGATTTCAGGGGAGGTCAGTAGTTTTGGATTTGGCCCGAAGAACGAACAAAGCCGGGTTGAGTTTTCTGGGTAATGGTGTCAAGGTTGAATGCATGTGCTCCAATTTTCAAAGGACGCCAGAGACGGCACTCCATCTGGCATTGACCAACTGCCAGCCACTCCGCCCCCTTCACAATCAAACCTTGAGACATCCCCCGGTTAAAGTTATCAATTATTTCTACCCCTTTTATACCTACTACGTTGTTTGATAACCAAAGTTTCTATTTACCTTTTGTAAGGCATGCAATATTATGGTCTGTAACTTCATCCAAATGACTAGATAGTTGTTTTTGTTTAAACTAAGTTAAGCGAATGTGATAAGCCTATCAGACACGCGTTTAAATAGAAGCATATCAATGAACCACAGCAACAAAATAAAATTATGATTATCACAAAAGGCTATATAAACACTATTATAAATAAAAATTAAGATTACAGTAAACCTTTCCAAATTAAAAAATCGTTCTATCCTACAAACAAAATTTTTGCAATGAAATTTGTAAGTTTAATTTTATATTTTACAGTAAACCTTTCCAAATTAAAATCTTTCTATCCTACAAAAAAAATTTTAGCAATAAAATTTGTAAGTTTAATTTTATATAAACCATTTTTTGATAATTTAATAATAAACAAGTATGCTCCATAATAAAGTATCGAAGTTGGCATTTGTTATCTATCTTGTGTTTGCAGTAGAGTTGGCGTTATCTTATTTGCATTAAAGGGAATTTCCCTGGTTGAATGACTCACCATAAGATCGCAGATCGGTCACCGTCTCCAGGTCCCGTTGATGCGCCTCATTGTCCAGATCCAGGGGCGTACTATTGCTGGTGGGCATGGCGTAGGAGGGCGTGGCCGACGACGAGGCCATTGACGCTGCTGCTGCCGCTGCTGCAGCCGCCGCCGCTGCAGCTGCATTATTGGACTTGGTCTTTGACTTGCTTGGGGGCGATTCTTCGGTCCCTATCCCGTTCGTTTCCTCCTCCTCCGTATCCTGGTCATAGTAGTCCCTCTCCGGATCCCTTTCTTCGTCGCTCTCTGCATCCGAGATGCAAACAATCTCCGCCACATTTGTGGATGGTGGTGATGGAGGTGTGGGCGGAGATATAGTTTCGCGATAATTGTAATCCCTTCCAGAAGATGATGTCGTTTTACTGCTGCTATTGTTGTATTGGCCATTGGTGTTGGCCATTATGCTGTTGTTGTTATTATTATTATTGTTATAGACCAAAGACTTGCCATTTCCCGAACCAGAACCCTCTGTATTCGGTTTGGACTTTTTGCCATTGGTCAACATATCTGATTTACTATTCTTTCGTTTTTTGCCATTGCCATTGACCAGGAGATGTCCATTTAGATGACCTCGCACCACCTGATCGTGGTCCCCGTCGGATGGTAACCCCATTTCATGGGCACTTTGCTGATTTTTACGACGCGACTTACTTGTGCCGCTGCTCAAGGTCTCGTACTGCTGCTTTTGCAGGCGACTCATTTCTAATTCCTTCACGAATTTCTCTTTTCGAGATACCAAGTGGATTATGTTATTCTACGTACAATTTACGTAGTTAAAGAATTCTCCAACAACTAACAAAAAAAAATAAAAAGGTCCAGTGACTGATCGTGTCGCATCGTTAAGCTGAAATGTAAGGACATTTTTTTTTTGTTAAGTAAAGAAGTTTGAGGGGTAGCGCGACTCTTACAGATAGATCAGCACTAAAAAATAATGATTTTAAAAAAGAAAATAATATTAGAATATATAATATCTGGTGTACAAGTTTACTTCTTTGACACTTTTTTCAATGTAAATGTTTAAATTGATTTTGATAAAAGGCTGTTCATATTGAACGTTGTCATAGTTCAGGCGATTTAGTAGATGTAGTTTTCTTCAATAATTTTTATTTTTAAGTGTAATTAGCATTTTAAAATAATTAAAATTTAATTTGATCGTCTTCCGATATTATTTAAAAAAAATATGCGTTTTTAATACTAAATGTTTACTGTAAGATATTTATTTAATTATTTTATTTTTTTTTGTTTAACATTTTATGTTTGAATATTTTTAGCCCGTTCCTATTTTAGGCGCATTTATAATTACAAATTCTACGTTTTCTTAATGTTGTTGTTTTGAACCGAGTCTTATTGCGTTCCCCTTAGATGATGTCCACCGTACCCTCCGCATGCCATTGCCCATTCCTATTCCCATTCCATATTCATTTCCATTCCCATTTCTTACAATATGGTACAGTTTCAGCACACGCGGGAGTACTTTTCCCGCTTCTAGCGGGCAATTGGATCGGGAAATTCGTTTTGAAAGAAAATAAATATATAAGACTCCGACTCACCTCGCGAGTTAAAATAAGCGCAATATTATAATGCAGACGTAGGAATCCAAATCCGTGTGTGTGTGGGCGGGGGGGAAAGTGTTGGATTATGCGTGGGGCGGCAGCGATGTGCAACACTGAACGTTCCGATGATAATGCGGACCGATTTTTGCAGCACTGGCGTTGGCTTAAATATTATTCAACCAATTTTTGGTTTCAGGTTTTTCTTATTATATTCTGTTAGATTATCACAATCTGTATCAGGCGCGATTTTTGCACTGCCTCAGTTTTTATTTTTTCCACCGTTCTCTTTGCCCACTTCTACGTACACATATGCACACGCACACGCTGGCACTTTCTGTATCGGCGACTGCGTTTTTAAAGCGTTTTTGTTTTCGTCCGCAGATTCCGCTGCTTGGCGACTGTTGCTGTTGCTCTTGATATCCAGGGATTTTTCGATTTCCCTGTGTAAATATATTTGCACTTATTTTTCAATAATATAATATCTTTTTGATATTGAAATTTGCTGTTTTTTTAGTGGGTTACACGCGAAGGTTTTTACCGCCGCTTTCTACTCGTTCACGCACACACACACTGAAGCGCGGGACGCTCTCCGCCATCTGCTTTGCGCTCTCATTCGTGAACACTTATTAGCAACGGCCACCTTGATTTGCAGCCGCCGCGATTTCCACTTGATCAGGGCTATATTTCGGCAAATCGGAATAATCACTGCCGCTAGCGGCTCGAACGTTTCACACCGGATGGCTGGCTATTTGGAATTTTTTGATACGAACACTCAGCACACAACCCGTACGCAGAAATTTTCCTTTTGCTTTTGTGTCATTTGTTATCGCTATCGGCGACGAACTATCGGTAGTGTTGGGAAATGCAACGGAGCAGTGGTGTTGGTCATCTGCCATATATCGCGGATCAGGGGTGGCAAAAACTATCGTTCAAAGGAAATTATTAGATTTTTAAAATAAAAATTATTTGAATTTATTTTTTAAAACGTTAATAAACATATGTATATTGGCAAGACCACCAAAAAATGGTCGACAGAGAAAAACAAACACTTTTAACAAAAAAAACTATGTCTCAAAAGCGGATTTAGCTACTTCTCATATTTAACAACATATGAAATGATATGATAATGATAAATATGATTTAAAAAATTACTTAATTTAAAAACTATTATCTTTTAATAAATATTTTAAGATTGGTTGGGTTACTTGACAACTTATAAGTTTCGAATAATATAATATTTAAAATTGATTACCTAGTTGGTTTTGTATTTATTGCGCTGTTTTGTAAATTATTAATTTGTAAGACCACAATTAAACCTTAAAATGTAACTATAATCTCCGACAAATGTTTTCTCTTCAAATCCGGAACTGTGCAGCCATCTTTTGGATAACCCACTGGCAATAGGATAAGAAGTTTTTCATTTATGGGACGTTTCAGCAATGATCTCAAAGCAGGACCGCAGTTCAAAGGAGTTGTGACCAGGGAAGAAAGTCCTGCGGCTTGGAGAGCACCCAAAAGAATCCCAGCCGAAATCGAAGTGGATATCTCATTGTAATAATGCCTCTTTCGCCTTCCGTCCTCCGATAATCCATAGATTTGCTTGAAGATCAGAATGAGATACGGGGCATCTGTGAGATACTCCTTGACATGATTGGTTTGCAGTGGTCGAAGATCTGTGACCCACTGTTTATGCATCCGCTGGCTATAATTAATTAGCTCCTCCTGCTCCACAATTTCCCTGATGGATTGTTTAATTTCCGGGTTTTCTATAACGCAATATGTCCAAGGTTCAGTATGGGCACCACTGGGAGCGGTTCCTGCTGCCCGGATGCAGTCCTCTATAATGCCGAGATCTGGTTTGGGATGGCTTTTGAAGGAGCGAATGCTTCGACGTCCACGCATAAGTTCATAGAAGCGTTCCGCCCCATTTGGGTTGAGATTCTGGCCAGGCACGAATGGCACATGGGGTTTCTCCTCCAGAGCAGGCTGAAGTTCATTCTCCAGGTCTTCCAGATCTATCAGATCTTTAATTTATATAAATTTAAATAAAATAAATGTAATTTTTTTTTAATTATTAGGATCATGCGGAATCAAGAAATACTACTTTTTACTAAAAACAAAAGAAACAATCTAATAAATAACAACAATATAAAAACTAAAAAATTAAATGACATATTTCTTTAAAGTTTACTGAAATTAAGTTGAATCGATGCCTTCAGCTTTACACAATACGATTTAAATTTTCTCGATTTTAAATCGGTTTTCCAAAAGTACATCACCCAAAATTTGAAATATTTTCTACTTTTTGTCGGTGTAATAACTTTTGAGAGTTTATGAAAAGAAGCTTACCCTCCTCCTCTTCCTCTCGGTTCTCCAGGGTATTTCTCTGGGGACCTCGCCTCCATTTGAAGAACACATTTTTAAGGATCCAAATCAGGGCCAACCCGATAATAAAGCTTGGCCAATGTTTAAGCACTTTGGAGTTGCTGATCAGTTCGTCCACCTCCATTGCGCTCCAAAGTGTGACTACTTTTGTGTCTGAGAGAAAGTGGTTTGTTTGCTCGAGCTGACTTATCTCTAGATTAAGTGGGTCAGGGTTATCGCTGATAGTGATGTATGGGGTTCTGGTTCCAGTTCAGTTGTGCCGGCAGCAGTAGGGGCATTGACTGCACTTGAGATGGTCGCAGATCCTCGAAATGCCTTTTTCCTGGGGGCTTCTATCCAATTTGTACTGTTGATGTTTTTGACTTAAATTGTGCTCTCCAGAGGTGCGTTTTTTGGGCGGCATTGGTCGCCGTGGATCACCCTGAGCCTTGCCCTTTTGATCCACTAACTGTCTCTTGTGAACGTCCCTCAAAATCTCTATGATTCGCCACTTGGCATCGAAGTATATAAATTCGGGAGCATCGGTTAGTTCGGTACGTATCATATCGCAAAGCATTTGCACTTGCTGTTTTTTTCCGGATTGATCAGAGGCCTTACTTTCGACTGGGATAGCAGGTTCTGGAGAGGATCCCGGAGGATCTACCAGGCATTCGGGCACACATCCCGAGTTTTTCGGTTGCCAGGGGCACGCAACCGGATTTTGAGTAGGCTCAGATCCTGTTTCCTGACTTTTGGGTATCCGAGGAGAGTTTTCCGGTGGGCAGGAACTGATTTGTGATTTATCATTAGGCTGTGATCCTGTTACCTGACATTGAGGCACACAAGGAGAATTTTTAGGTCGCCAGGGACAGGCAACTGGTTTTTGAGAGGATTCTGATTGGCAGGAGCAAATTAGGTCGGTGGTTTTCATATCTCGCTCATTGGCATAGTACGAAGATTGGGTGGAAACCTTGGAGATGGATTTGTTTTGGCCCACATCTTCTTCACTGTAATATATGGCCTTCTGCTCTGATGTAGGAGAAAAGGACACCCTCTGCTGCTGATCCTCCTGATCGCTGATTTTTTCCTTCTGATCCTCTTGCTTATTTGTATTTTTTTCGTCGATTTGCTCCTGATCACTAGGTTTTTCTGTCTTCTGCGCATCCTGTGCCTCCTGCTCTATTTTGTTTTCTTTCTCCGGATCTCCCTGCTCAGTGATCTTCGATTGCTGCTGCAATCCCATATCGCTATTCTTTTTGACAATTTTTTTGCAGCATGATAGGTTTCCGGGAAACGCAGCTAAAGGAAACCCTGTAAAATTGGTTAAGTTATGAGACAAAATCTTGGTGGTGACCATTTGATTTTTCAGATCCGTAGATGAAACTCTCCCGACGGACAGAAAGCGGTTTTCGCTGCCCACAAGATCTTTCTCAAAATCGATGCAGAGATAAGGCACCAGGAAAAGGAACTCATTGTAGTAGCGAATTGAAGGCGTCATTACTTCACCAGAGTTCCGTCGTGCCCTTTCGATAATGGTGTACTCCCGCTCAAAGAGAAGCCTCAGCTCCTCGAGACAGGATCTCAGTTCAGAGCTCGTGTTTCCAGGAAACGACCTCACCATGTAATTATAGCAATCCTCATCGGTCTCCTTGTTCCCATAATATGGGTTTTTTTGGTCGTACAAGTTGTCATATTTGCAGTACAAGCGGATTAGCTTCTTAATATCACGTTCCTCTAAGTAGAAGTGGTTACCATTTACCTGATCCAGTTTCTTGGTCTTCTGGAATCGTTTTCCAAACAAAAATGATAGGAATCCTCTCGATTTTCTGTGTTTCATAGCGGGAGTGGGTGCTGTTGGGGAGGCGAACGATCCTGGTCTAATGACTCCTACCGCCTGGCTCTCGATGGAGCTGATCCTGGAGGAGCGGTTCCGCATTGGCGTCATCGAATAACTCGAAGCGGAACGCTTGAAGCAGCAGCGCCTGGGTTTTAGTGCCATCCTCAGCGATCTGTCGTTTTAGAAGCGTAACATTCGGATTGACGTCGTCTTCACCGTGCTGAAAGTTCTTTAGGGGCAATAGCATTATAACTTAACTAAATTTTGTATCATTATCTGTATTCCTGATTTCTTTTTTTTTTTGATTTTTTGGACTTAAAAATAGTGACAAAAGGGACTGTTGTCAAATTTACGGGTACCCCATTTCTACAGACAAATAAATAGATTTGCGTTCGATTCACGATGAAAGATATGTATTCAAATCAAGGCCGTTATAGACTTCGCTTAGAGTTCAGTAGGGATTGTTGATTATTTAATTTCTTCTTATAGACCATTTTTTAAATAGTACGTTTTCCAAAATAAAAACTTTACACTAAACGATTATTTGAATATTACTCTTTTTATTGCAGTTTTAAAAAATACTCAAATATCTTGAGATTTTAAATTCTTAATAAGAATCTTCAAAATAAGCTTTCAACGGTTTAAAGCGCACAACATGATCAGCTGATTTCCTATGCAGCCACTTTACAACACTATCGCAGAAAGAGAGAGAGCGAGCCTTGGCCTTACAGCGAAGAGCGAACAAGAGACCAAAACAACCAAAATAAGTTACGTGAAATTATAAATAAAAAATAAGGAAATAAACTTTCATCGGCCGACCAGCCAAATACAACAAAGTAGAGCTCCAAAAACTGGCAACACATTTCTGTTTTCGCCTCGTGCCATGTGAGATACATCAAATATAAATCGGATCGGAAATCAGTGTGTACTGGTGTGCTAATTAGCGGAAGACGGCAATTTATTAAACGCGAAAAAGCCCCACAATCATAACTTCCATTTCGACACGAAAACCGAAGTTAAATTGCCGTTCCGTCGAACTGTGCATCAAATGAATGTGCAAAAAGTGCAATAAATCAATGAAGTGGGAGAGCCGCAAGAGGCAGAGAAACGGAAGCAGTGCCCACAACAAAAACAAGGAGAGCAAGACTTAACGGGACACTGACACCCAAAACATACAGGCACTACGAGATTTTTACGCTAGTTCTAGTTCAATAGCTCCAAAAATGGACGAGGTCTTCAGCCTGCACATGGACAAGCTGGACGTTTACGACGGTTAGTATGTGACTTTCGTGAAATTCGAAATAAAAAGTAGTGAGGTGTTAGGTATTTAGTAGTTCTGACAAAGCTGGTGGCACTTAAAAGTTTCAGAATAACAGAATACGTACATCAAGGTCAATAAATGTTTATTGGTTCTTATCTAATTTTTTAAAGTGATAGAAAATTTAAAAAAATGACTTTGAGAAGGGATAGTATCCATTTTTAGATATTGTGCTCACAACTGAATTTTATGTTTTTTTTTTGAGTAATCCGCCTTGCGTGATATGCGTTTAGTAATGTGAATCATTGCAAAAACTTAACAAAAATAAGATAACATAAGGCAATTTATGATTCGATAAACAAATGTATTTTATAAGTTGTAAAGCAAGCTGTATTTTACTATGGTACTTACTGCTCATAAAAAATGGAATAGGTGATTGAATATATGTATATATCGAAATTCATTCATACAGATAGTTTAGTACTTTATTTTAAGTAACTTTAATGACTTATACATGTTTTTGTTCTTGTGTTTTCCAAATTAATTTTAAATTTGTACATTAAACACATGATAGTGTGGAAAAGAATGGAAATTCTGATCATAGGTCAAGCCCTTATGATGATAGAATTCGAGTAATTGTACCGATTTGGTTGAAAAGTTAAAACTAACATGGTAGGTTCCTATTAAATCCAGCTTAAAAGTAGGTAAATATAATGAAGTAAATCAGGAGCAGCTCCTCGTTAGTCATTGTCATCTGGATCCGGACCAGCGAGAATCTCTTGAATGATGCGGTGTCCGTCCTCCGTTTTTTCGCCCTGAATTATCAGATCTCTTAGTGTGGATATATGTTTTTCACCCTGCTCTATTTGCACTTTTAAGGAGTCGTTTTCCTTTCGTAGATCGTCGATGCGTTTCTTCCTTTCCTCAGCCGATCTCTTGGTCTTCTCGCGAGTGCGCTGTACAGCCTGTTCCGAGAATAATTATAAATCAATATAGTTGCAGCTATTTTTGGGTTTCTTCTGGGGGCCCAGAGCAACATGTTTCTCAATATCTAAAAGAACATTGGGGTGGTCGAAATCTAATTTGGCAGGTGTGTAACAAATGTACCAAAAATATTTTTTTTTAATTTTTTGGCCTTGCTTAGTAATTTCAATGTTTTGGTAAAAATCAATTATATGTCATGTTAGTTAGAATTAATTTGTTTAGCAAAGGCAACAATGCGTATGAGTAATACACTTTGAATCCAATGCCCAGACCAGCATTAAAAAAAATAATTTTTGTATACACCAAGAGTAAAAATTTAAAATGTTCATACAAATTTGGATCGCCCTAATGTATGTAGATATCCTCTCTGTTTACAAGACAAAAACTTACATACCTCGTTATTTTTCTTTCTTTTTTCTTGGTACGCTGGGTCATCCGACCGCGGACTTAATGGGGATTCGCCATTTTTGCTGGTCGACGCCGCATTTGCAGTTCTCTTCCTAGCTGGCATTCTCTCCGTGATAATTTTGATCTGTATTTAGTTTAAATTCGATTTAAAACTACCAAAATGCAGCAGAAAACAGAGAGACGAAAATGTTGTTGTGAAATTACACGAAAAACAGCTGCTCAACTTCGGACCAGTGTTGGAAAGCGCGCACCGCGCACACTGCCCAGCAAACAAATACATTGCGGTATTATTAAATTAATGGAAAATCTAAATTCAAATTCGGCGAACGATAGCCCTGGAATGTTATTCAACAAATGTCATTAACCCAAAACTTTTTCGTTTGCTCAGACGTTGTTTTATTATTTATCAACTGTTTATACAATTTATTTGTAAAGACTGATTTCTTGTATGTAGATGTAGTCTAATGCAATAAAATTAAATGAAATGTAATACGTAATAGTCAATAAATGTTTTGAATAAGCAAAAGTTTAAATTATCAAAAGTGTTATCAACATTTTACCCAACAAACAAATTGCACATCACAAACGTCTACTGCCAGCTCTTAACAACACTGTGATTGTGATTTATTTGCAACCGGCTCATTTTTGCATGCAAATCTCAGGAAAATGTCCTCGCCAGCGCCCAAATCACCGGAACTTTCGGATAAAAGCAAGAAATATGACAGACAAATTAGGTTGGATATATATAATTGATATCGAAAGTTATATTACCTTAACTTGTACCGTTTAGGCTGTGGGGCGAGCATGGACAGACGCTTTTGGAGGCGGCCACCATTTGTTTGGTGAATGTTACGGCCGTGGGCTGTGAAACTACCAAAGGATTGGTGCTTCCCGGTATCGGAGGTTTCACTGTGGCAGATGGCAGCACCGTTAAGGAGGAGGACCTGGGTAACAAGTCGGTAGTAGTCTCCACAACTCTTGAACTTTTTTTGTAAACCATCTCCTCCCTTAGTTTCTTTCTGGATCCCAGTTATCTGGGCAAATCGAAAGCCTTGGCTTGTATGCAACTACTCCAAGAGCTCAATCCCGATGTGAATGGCGACTATGTGGAAGAGAGTGCCGACTATATATTGGCCAACAGGCCCAACTTCTTCGACAGCTTTGATTTGGTTATTGCCTCCAATCTGAATGAACAAACTCTGCTTCTTTTGGCCGAACGTTTGTGGGAGGTCAACGTGCCATTGATCTACTGCCGATCGCTGGGCATGCTGGGTACCATACGCCTGCAAATTCGGGAGCATTGCATTGTGGAGGCTCATCCCGATAACAGGCAGTTTGATCTGCGTCTCGAACATCCATTTGATGCTCTGCGGGAGCACCTTGAAGGCACAGAGGTGACCAGTAAGGTTCCCTGGCTACTGGTACTCCACAAATACCTTAATGTCTGGCAGAAACAGCAGACGGATGGGACTCAAACTCCCCGAAACTACAAAGAGAAGAACCAGTTGAAGGAGGTTATCAGGGAGGAGATGAAGGCGGATGAGGAGAACCACGAAGAGGCCATCAAGGCGGTCAATACAGCATTTGGAGCGGGACAGGTTCCCAAAGGTCTTAAAGCGATATTCGAGGACGATGCCTGCGAACAGCTAAACAAGAAGGTGGCCCATGGTTGCTCACTACTTACCTATAATGTGATACATATCTCTAATGTAATTACAGAGCAATGTCTTTTGGATTATGGCCAAGGCCTTAAAGCACTTCGTCACACACGAAAACGAGGGCCGTCTGCCACTGCCTGGCGTTCTGCCGGATATGACGGCCAATACGGACTCTTACATAGCCCTGCAGCAAGTCTACCGTCAACAGGCGCTGCAAGATGCCGACCAGGTGTACCACAAGTGCCAAGACTACCTCAAGCAACTGGCCCTGCCCGCCGATAGCATCGATGAGAGGAGCGTGCGTCTGATTTGCCGGGAAGCAGCCGGATTGGCGGTCATAAGGGGCACACGCATTGCTGAGGAATACGAAAAGAGCAGTCGGCTGCTGCCACTAGGTGAGAATTCTATGTTTAAATTGTTGAATATCCTTGAGTGGCCCTACTTTTCCTCCCAGTTGAGGACAACGAAATGCAGGGCAACCTCACGGCATATAACTTTGCGCTGCGTGCCTACGAGCGTTTCCTCAGTGAATGTGGCCACATTCCCGGCGAGTGCACCGTCGAGCAGGACATCAGACGCCTGAAGAGCATTGCCGCCAAGATTCTAAGCGATCTGGGCATGCATGCCAGCATCAGCGACGATGTGTTGCACGAGATTTGCCGCTACGGCGGAGCCGAACTGCATGCGGTGTCCGCTTTTATAGGTAAGGTTTATATGTAATTTGACTTAAGGGCAATAAGATTTAATCTTTTGCTATCGCTTTGCAGGTGGCTGTGCTGCCCAGGAGGTAATAAAGATCATCACCAAACAATACAAGCCTATTGATAATACTTTTATATACAATGCTATAACCACTGAAAGTGTAACTTTGAAGCTATAAACAAATCGTATTTTCATACAATTATAAATATTTGTTAATTCTTTCACACTGAATTCATTTTTTGTCTTTAATGCTAGAAATAAATTAGACAAGAAATAAACAGTTTTATATACAATTCTATTTTTTAACAACTTAAAAATGAGCAGTTGACAAATGCCATTTTGACGAAGAAATAACAGCTTGTGTTTAGCTTTTTTACTTGAATTTCTTGGCATCAGTTGACACTCTGTATTTTTATACCCGTTACTCGTAGAGTAAAAGGGTATATTGTATTCGTGCAAAAGTATGTAACAGGTAGAAGGAAGCGTTTCCGACCCTATAAAGTATATATATTCTTGTTCAGGATCACTAGACGAGTCGATCTAGCCATGTCCGTCTGTCCGTCTGTCCGTCTGTCCGTCTGTCCGTCTGTCTGTCCGTATGAACGCTGAGATCTCGGAAACTATAAAAGCTAGAAGATTGGCATTTTGCATGCAGATTTTAGGAGTTCCTACGCAGCGCAAGTTTGTTTCAAACAGGTGCCACGCCCCCTTTAACGCCCACAATCGCTTATATACGATTTTATTTAAATATAAATTTAAATATTTCGGAAAAGTAAAAATGCAGTTTTATTGTGTTTATCAATACCTATCGAAATGTAGAAGAAATTTTTCAAATCGGACCATTCGTTTAAAAGCTATGCGTGATCAAAGTTTCTATCTTTATCTCCCTCGCACTCCTTTTACCTGAGTAACGGGTATCTGATAGTCGGGGCACCCGACTATAGCGTTCTCTCTTGTTGGACATAGAATTTTGCGAAC
The DNA here is from genome assembly GCA_018153365.1 of Drosophila fuyamai. NCBI lineage: Eukaryota > Metazoa > Arthropoda > Insecta > Diptera > Drosophilidae > Drosophila > Drosophila fuyamai. The sequence goes on from JAECXW010000155.1 coordinate 11,334,110, forward strand.
ATAAAGAGGAAAGGCACCATATAGGCGGCACCAACTACACTTATCCAGGTTCCGAATTTGCACCCCTGGATAACCATCTGTGATGCCCAGAGCAGGACAATGGTAAACTGCACTAACTGGAGGGCAGTTAGATAACGCTTCCACCACAGGAACTTCTGGACGCGAGGACCCAGCACACTCAGCGCATAGTAGCTGTACATAATGACGTGCACAAATGAGTTTATAATCGTTGGCACATAAACTGCAAAGAAAAAATAAATACTTTCAGCCAAAAATATGCGGTTTACAGAACTGAGACTCACCTGAACCCGTCGGCATCCACTTGATCAATACCCAGCAGAAGATAAACATGGTGCTATGATGGTACACATGCAGGAAGCTAAGCTGCATCCATTTATGGCGCAGGATAAAAAAGGCCGTGTCAGCGAATTCCAGTATTTTTGAAATATAGAACCACCAAAAAGCCTCTGCTATCTATTTATCATGGTTTTACATCGGATTCAGTTTTATTCTTATCTTTATGATTTTTATGAACCAACTTACCCGAATTTCATTTGGATTATAGCTCACCCGACACGGCTGACACTTGAAGCTATAGTCGAGGGCTCTTGAAGCTGTGAAGAGCTCCATGCAGATGTGGGCATTCAGGAGGACCATGGCCAAACTGTGGCAGAACAATGGCACTCGCAGCTGCAGCGGCTTATACCTGTTCGTCCGGGTCACCCAGTGGGTGTTTGTAATGACTGTCTGGATGGATGGATAACCCCCTGACCTCACCTGGCTATACACTTCGGTCCGTAGCCCACCATCAGCAAGTAGCAGGCCAGCAGGACGGTCACATTCCATGGGGAATCCACCAGGGGCCAATCCTTCGTCCGCTTATCAACCGAATCCGCAAATGGGTACGAATATCTTCCAATTTGTGTACCATTGCCAATGGAGGACATCGAATGTGTGCTCAAAGAATTTCCAGATTGGACTGAACCAGCTAGACTCCCGAAAGTCGGCTTTTATATACGGTTTGGCCATGATCGCTCCGCTGATGCGTTGGTATGTACCCGCCCAAATTAAATTAGCTGTCGCTGGAGCATAAACGTTGGGGAAGGTCTAGGTTTTACCTTTAAGATTTTCATTTAGACGTTAATAGGTGATTTTAATTGATGTATAAAGGCTAGATTTTTTTCTGTGTAAGTTTTAAATTGAATTTAAAATATCTTGTGATAGGTTTTTCATTTGTTAATAAACCACACACGGAATTAATTCACAGAAGAGTGGAAAACGCAGATTTTGCGTATAGAGGTAAAATAAGGTATAATATAAAATAAATAATATTAAATAATTATTTAGTTCACATAAACAAAGGTTAATATATTTTTTGGGTCACTTTTTAATGGTACTCTAATAATTTTTGTTAATGTCTTCGTCAGTGAAGCTCTCATTTAATTTGTTAATTTACTTGTTTTTACTGCTTCTCATAAAGTACAACAAAATATTTTTTTTCTATAGAATTTACCCAATTAATATAATATTATAAAGCATAGCGAAACGCTTTACGACCAATCATAACTTCAGCAAGAGGACGCGAATTCTTTAGCCTGCCTTGGATTAAGGGAAAATGTAATATCGCTAAGTAACTCAGCGAGTCAGAGATACAATAAATATTTTGCAAAGGTCGGACTTTATTTTACTTGGAATATCATGGCATGTTTTTAGGTATTATGATTAGAAACGTCTAAAGCGGCGCTCACGGACACGATAGCGTCTATCCTCACGATCGTCATCGGAATCGCGGTCTCTGAAGCGCCTGCCTCCCCTTTCGCCTCGTCGTCCCCCCCTGCGGATGATGATGATCTCCCTGCCGCCCCGCCTCCTGCGGTGCCACCGGCGACGTCTCCTCTTCGACTCCTCGGTGGTGCTGGTTGTGGCCGCAGTTGTGGTTGTGGTTGTGGGTGCGACCGTGGTGGTGGTGGTAGCGGTAGTGGTAGCCGTGGTATCAGTGTCAGTGCCCGTATCGGAGGAAGCGGCCGGCGGGGTGGATGCGGCGGCAGCTGCCTGCGTTGACTGGACAACGAAAGTGGCCAGGACGACCAGGGATAGCGCAACAATGAGACGCATGGTGACTTCTCCTTCAGCTGGGCTTGAGATTCTGATTCTGCCAACCACTGGATGGAGTTATTTATAGTTACGACATCTAAAGCATCTAAGGCTACTGCCAGATATCGTTTGTTTGCGAACTAAATATGTAAATATGTTCTGAAAAACTTAGTTATAAAAGCTGCTAATGTTCTTTTATTGTTATATCACAAGAATATAATACCATTATGTCTGGCGCAGACTTCTTTTGTTCTCAAAAACTACGCACGGGTTAAAAATGTATTAGAATTGTAGGCTGTCAGTTCGATTTTCAAAAATATCTCTTTTTTTTAAAAAACTCGTGATGAATATTTCAGCTAATTTTCAATATTTTCCGTTAATTTTATAAATAAATCTTACAAATATTTCTTATAGCTCGAAGTATTCTAATTATATCTATATTAAGGCCAACGCTAAGACAAAATAAAAACAGTCTAGGCTTTTGTTAAATTTGTTGAGGCGTGTAAATATTTGCCAAGTTCACACTCTAACTACACTGTTGTCTTATTAAACAAAAAGAATTCGAGTCTGGGAATATCTGGGAAGTTAAGAAAATACAATTTCCAAAAAATAAAAAAGTCAGCTGGTAGATTGTTGTTCTATACTCGTAGTCTTGTTACTTATGGGGTTTGTATTATGATATGGGGCAAGTTAAGTTTATGTGTGTGCCTGGCTTTCATATATTCGGATGGTTTCTAAAATATTGCATAATTGATTTATAATAATTCACAAATCACTTTGTTTCTATTCGCAACCGACTGCGAATCCTTTAAACTATAATAAATCTTAATATATAGGCAAATGACCTTCGCATAAAGCTTCTAAATAAGCATTTTGAATCACTAGAGTTTTTAAAAAGAGCGAATCAAAATTACATCACAAAATCAACGGCAAGACATTTGAAAATCCACAGCAATTAATATTAATAGTAATAGCATTTTTTGAAATGTGATATTTTTATACACTTTAATAACCTTCAGTCAAAAGTTTATTAGGTAATCGATAAATTTATTGCAAAATTTTAGGATTTAACCCACAATATAATTTAAAAATTGCTTTGAATAGAAATAAAATTTCAAAGTGGCACAATTCGAAATGATTGTGTTTTAATTCTATAAACATCTGGTTTTGAACGTAGGTTTGTTTTTTTTGGTTTTTAGTCATTTTTAAAACATTATTATTATTTTAGTCAAAAGTTTAAAACGCTTCACTTCGCATTTTCGACCATATAAGGCAAATTTGCTTCCTGCTTGTGTTTTATTTGGTTTATTCTAATTACAGCATTATTCAAGTATATAAAAAAAAGCTTACGAAATACTAGAGAAAGTCGAGTATTTATTTACTACTGAAGTCTCTTTCAATAAAAGTCCATATCTGAATAGAAAAGAAAACAAAACAGGACTTTAATTATTTACTCCTAATTCATAATGGATTAAAAATCTGAAAATTTTCCAATCCTTAATGCTTAAAAATTTCTATGCACTTGTCGAAGCTAACTTAAAATTGAAATGCGGATCCCGACCAACTAAAATGATATGAAATATCGTCAAATTGGGTTTTATGCTATATTGAACTTTCTTTCAGTGCTCTGTTTTTTGTCATTTTATTAAACATTTGTCATCGGTTAAGCCCGACGACGTCTTCGCTCGGCTGCGCGCCTGCGATGGATTATCCTGAGGATGCGACGCCTTCGACGTCGATGAATCCTCCTGTGGGGGGCATCTGTGGTGGCTGCGGTGGTGGTGGTGGTCGTTGTTGTTGCAGGGGCAGTGGAACTGTCTGACTCTGAGCTTCCTGAAACCGATGAAGAGTCTGAAGAATCTGAAGAGTCTGAAGCGTCTGAAGTGTCTGAAGTGTCTGAAGTGTCTGAAGAGGCGCAGTCAACGGAGGACACGCAGATGGCCATCACGACCAAAGTGAGTACAAGAAGGAGCCTCATTTTGAAGGTAGTTCGATGGTGGATGCCGAAGGGAACTGTGTAAAGATCAAATCTTTTACCTTTCAATTTATAGCCCTTCTGGTAGAGAAATACACAGGCTAATTGCGTCAAGTGAGTGGAAAATTTTTAGATTTCTAATACAATATCATGAATTACTAGTCAACAACTACAGTTTCCTATACCACCATTGGTTGCTAGCTTGTTTAATTAGAATTTTGTTGTTTCTATTCAGATATTGACTCGACTCTTATGTTGAACGATATACCGGTGTCAGACTGTTTACTTAACACTTAGTTAGGTAAACATGTAGAGGGGACACTGTATTACAAGCATTAACAATTTAAGAAAAGTTCCGTGTCTTAATCAAGACTTTCTTAAGCTTTCTTTATTTTCTTGAATAATGCTTTACATGTTCAATATGCGTGGTGATCAAAGCCATAGAAAATGTCACCATGCGGTACATGAGAAATAAAGACCGAACTCATTTTGCAAAGGTATTATCTTACTTCCCAGGGGTAAGGTAAAACATTTTTTTTTGCATATTTTTTTTCTTCTGAATGCACAACATTTGAAGAATATTTCGTTAAAATTTTAGATTGAACCGAGTAAAACTTACAAAGTTATGGGCAGTTGAAGTTAGCTCGTTTTGCATTCGATTTTTGGGTGTCCAAAACTTTAGATCGCTCTCCTGAAAAGTTGCCATTTCAAATAAATTCAAAACTCCTGAACCGATCCTTTTGAAAATTTTTCTGTATATATTTTACAATGTAAAGCTGTCGAGTTTTTTTTGATCCTAATTTTTATTTCACAATGACCAATTAGCCAATTTTTTCCCCAAAAATATTGTTTTTCACTTTAAAGTATTTGAAAAAATTCAAAAATTGGAATTGGGGCAAACTATTATCTAACGAATGAACTTGGATTTTTTGATTTCAGATAATCAAGCACCGAGTTATGAGGGACAATTGCTACCATTGCCATATTTTTTAATATTTCTTTGTACAAATTTGAAAGGACATTCTTCGAATGTCATACTTTAATGTAACATTCGTTGAGTAAATACATTTTAATCGTCAGGAAAAAAAATCACAAAAACATGTCTTTTTTCGTATAATTTTACCTTACCCTTAAGCCAGAAAGGTAAAGATTCCGCATATGGTTTAGAGAAGTTTATGCTTTATGGTTTAGAAAAGTTTGTACTGGGGATATGGATAAAGAAGGGGTACATTTTCACATTTTAATTTCTCCAATACTTATCCAAACTAATTAAAATGTCATTGTAGGTACTTCTCCTGGTTAAACCAGACATCTTAAATCAAATCTTGGCTTTAGTTTCGGGCTTAGAATGGCGGCTTATCGATGCCACACTCGTCGGGTTTTTTAAAGACGAGGGCATAGGTGAGCACGGGATGCACATTGCTGTCCTCGGAGGCCGTGGAGAGGAGCGAGTGCGTCGAAGGACTCTCCATGAACAGCATCTCCGCATCAAACTTGCTCCAGCGGCCTCGGCTCAGCTGATCCTTAACGTACTTGAGCTGAGTGTTTATCTAGGGAAATCGGGGGATTTAACTGATCAATGAATCATATATATATGTAGATTAATATTAAAAAAGAAAGAAAATAGCAACACAACTATTAAATGCGAAATTTGGTAAATATGATTTTTTTGCGACCAACTGTTTTAAGCTGCTTTTAACGTATACCATTTGGTTTTTTTTTATCGATATAGACAGAGGAATTATATTTTCATTATTTTCATTATATATAGGGCATTATAACAACTTTACCATTGGCACCAGCAATGGGTTCTCCTTGCAGTTGAACAATTCTGCCACAAACTTTCGGAGATTATCTGGTTTTGGCTTCCCATTGAGAGCCTGGTGCAAGATTACCCGAATTATGGCACGTATCTGGAGGGTGCATATCATAAAGCAATTAACATTACAACAATAAAGTAAAAGAAAGCCACCTCTGGATGTTGACACAGATATTCCCAGTTTCCAAGACGAAGCTGTTTTTGGATGCGCTTTATGGAGCTGTAGTGCTTAATGTCCCGCGATTCCCACTTGCCAATATCCCAGACCTTGTTGAAGTATGGTTTATTTGCTTTCGACATATTTCAGGATTTTGACTATAAGTAATAATAAATTACTGGAATTTAGAAGTAACTTTTCAATTTATAATGAGAAATTATAAACAAAGGAAGGTTGTTAAGGTGAATTGATTTCGAAATTACTTGCGTTTAAATGTACTCTCTTAAAGAACATAATTCAATTAATTTGCAGCTGCAGATATTGTGGCAAAGTTTACACTATTGCGGAGAAAACTATTGTAAACGCATTGTTATGTTGTAATTTTTTCAACTAACAAAACCAACTAATTTAGAAGCTATCGTTAAAACCGTTTTGAAATTAGGATTGGCGCCAATTCGTTTAACAAAAGTACTCGATACTTTTCTTTGCCGTTAAGTGAGATCCAACCAAACGGTCACACTGTCAGCACAAAAGAAAATTTTTGACGAAAATTGTTAGAGATTTCCGCTTTTAATTAACAATGATGAATTAATTAGCGCTGGAATTAGCACAAGCTACAACTTCAGAAACTTTCGAGGGTCCAAGGCAATAGGAAGCGATGGTAAGATGAGTAAAGATTGCTGAAAAACTATGTTTTTTTGATTGGAAATACTGGCCAAACGAACCGGCTTGCCCGGAAAAATGAGGAGTCCGTCGTAATAATGGACCAAAAATAGACCGGAGCGCAGTATCCCAAAAATAGCCACGACATGTGCTGCCCAACTAATAGTTTTTCCTCATCCCATCGCAGGCTGTGCTGGGCGCCCAATTGGTCATCACATTGGTGATGGTCAGTGTCATCCAGAAGCTGAGTCCGCACTACTCCTTCGCCAAGTGGATCCTGTGCCGCACTGGCCTGCATCGTTACCTGCATCCCACCGACGACGAGCTGCGCTCCCGTGGCGGAGTGCCCAAGGAGAAGCCACACAAGGGTGGTCGGAATAAGCAGGCAAATGGATCGGGAGCCGGCGCACAATTTCAAATACCGCGCAGCATCGAGGTGGAGCTGCTGACGTCACCGGTCCTGGAGCGGGATGTGGTGCATCTGCGCTATTTTACGGAGTACCAATGGCTGCTGGACTTCAGCGTCTATACGGGCATCGTCTACGTGGTCTCTGAGGTGGGCAAAGCAGGATCTCCTAGTCATGAAACCAGGTGTTTTTTGTTGTACTTTCTGAGGAAAAACGAGTTCTTTTTTTATTAACTTTATTCAATGATTTAAAGAATCGTAACTAAAATAAGTCTGAAAATACGCTTAAATTATATGATTATTATTAAGGATAAAAGTCCATTTTTGCTGGTATTAAAAAAGGTACTTTAAATTCAGTTAAATTTGTTAATTATATTGCAATTTGACTACCTTTTTAAACTTTTATCAAAGGTTTTAAGCCCGCTACATTTTGTAGTACACCTTCCTTTGAATACAGTGTTTACTTAGTTTTAAAAAGCCATATTTTTTTACCTTTGATAATATTTTTTTATTTCCATAAAGTAAACTATTCCTAATTTTCGATTTTTCTTACACAGCTGTTCCATTTCTTCTACCCGCTGCGTCATGAGATCAACCTGAGCATGGTGTGGTGCCTGCTGGTCATCTTCTTTGCCCTGAAACTGCTCTCCTCGCTCACGGTGCTCTACTTCCAGAGCGAGGAGTCCATCGGCGAGCGGTCTATGGTGATTGTGGCCTGCCTGGTCTACCTGCTTGTGGCCATGGTCGTGCTGATCGTGGACGAGCGCATCCTGGAGACCGGTCTGGAGGATGCCTATGCCAGCTTCAATGCCAGCGCATCCAAGTTCCTCACTGAGCAGGGTCTGCCATCGTCGTAAGTTTTAAAATCTCATTGCAAAATACTTAATTTCACTAAGTTTGTGCTTTGTTTTCACAGTGGCCCGGCTTCCAAGATCGTGGTCAAGTTCTTTCTGGCCATGGGTTGCGGTCTGCTGGGATCGCTGTTCACCTTTCCCGGGTTGCGAATGGCCAAGATGCACTGGGACTCACTGAAGTACTGCCGCGGCAATCGGCTGCTGCAAGTGCTGTTGAATCTCAGCTTCGTGCTGCCCTTCATCCTAGTCATCCTGTGGATACGTCCCATCAGCCGCGACTACCTGACGGTGCGCGTCTTCCAGGGGATGCAACAGCCACTGTAAGCATTTGTTTCCTTCTGTTTCATTTGAAACAATTGCCTATTTATCGTGTATAATGCCGAGTTGTCTTTTATATTTATGCAGACTGAAGCCGCACGTCTTCGAGACCCTTCGTCTGCTGCTAGTGATCCTTGTGGTGGTGGTCCGCTTTGCCCTGATGCCCATATATTTGCAATCGTACCTGAATCTGGCCCACGACAAGATCCTGGATATGCGCAAGGAGGCCGGCCGCATCACCAATGTGGAGTTCAAGCAAAAGGTAAAGCACAGCGCTCTCTTTCAAAAGTCATATTAAAGTTACCTAATTTCTTCTTTATTTAGATCTCGTCGATTTTCTATTATCTCTGTGTTGTGACCCTACAATTTGCAGCACCGTTGATTCTGTGCCTTTATCTCACGCTAATGTACAAGAGTTTAGGAGGCTTCAGTTGGTCTGGTATCTTCCAGGATAGCGTCGTCCTGCAGCACGAGTGCGCGGCCAGCGAAGTGGAGCCTATTGGTGGCAGCAGTGCCGTTTCCCAAGGAGATGGCGAATTCAACATCCTAGAGTCAGCGCAATCGCTGCAGGCTTCATTCAGTAGCCTGAAGAATGTAAGAACTTATTTGGAGAACCATTTGGAGCCGTGATTAACATAGATGTTTTCAGGTCTTTTCCACGGAGGTGTACAAGGGCTTTCTGGGTTTTGCTACCTGGTGGAGTTACTTTACGCTGTTTGCCACTTCCTCGCTGGGCATTGTCTACCAGTCGTATTTCAACAAGACCTAAGGCCATTTAATTATACACCAAGAATCCTTATAGTAGTACGACTCTGTTCTTTGTAGTCAATATGTATCGCGTATTCAATTAATATTGTTTTCTACTCATCTGGCGAATAGATTGGCTTTCACCATGTTTTGTAAATAATACTACTTTACCCATTGTTCATAAAGTGTGTAATAAAGACTATTAAACAGGCTGCCCTGAAAGTAACCAAAGTGAACTAAACATAATCTAAAAGCGTTAAGTGCGTTATCAAAACATTTAATAAATCAAGATTTACTGTTTATCAATACAGTGAATAGTTAAGCAATGGGCCCAGATTTTGTTTTTACCAAAAAACATTTTTAAATGGTTCCTAAATCCATTTATACATTGTATTTTCTTCTAATTTGCCGATTTCCTACATTTATACATTGTGTTTTCTCCCAAATGTGGGTTGTTGTTTGCCAGTTCCATGAATTGCCCTACAAGGTCGAATATTTGATTTAAACTATATATTAGCGAAACTAAAGGATGGAATCTTCGAACTTAGATTCCACAGTTTGGGAACTTTAATACGTTCGACAACATTAAAGACTATGTAGCCTAAGTTATCTAACCACCTCCAAGTTTTAATACAAAGCAGAACACATTGATTTTTAGTTATGGGTCAATTTGAAAAACACCAATTTATTGAACCTTAAAGGTTGCCTATTAACCTAACAGACCACAGATTATGAATATGTAAATGGGTATCGTTTGCATATTTCCAGTAGGTAGTGCTAAATAGAGTTGTCCAGCACAAAGGCCGACTTCGGAATAGAATATTATATCAGATTAGATTTTGGCAATGCCAATGACGCCGCATCCAATGCGAGCGCCAGCGTTGCCCGTGGACTTGCTTAGCTCGTGGCCGCCCTTGCCGAGATCATCGGCATCGGCGTGGACCACCACGGTGCGTCCGATGATGCTGTCGGCGCCGAAGAGCGTGATCTTCGAGTCGGTGATGGAGACCTTCGTAGGGCAGTCGCCGGTGGCCTCAATGTTGCCCAGATCGCCCAGGTGGCGATCGTCGTCGGCGGGGGCGCCGTGCTCCTTGCCATACGGATTGAAGTGCGGCCCGGAGGATATGCAGCCGTTGGTGTTGTCCCCGAACTCGTGCACGTGGAATCCGTGCAGACCCTTGGCCAGACCGCACACCTCGCCGGTGACCGTCACGGGCGTGTCGCTGCTCTGGGGGAGGGGAAAAAAAGGGGATGGGGTACAATTAGTCCGACGCAGAAGATAATGCTCGAGTCTTGATAACGCAGAAGAGGTTTTTAATCATGACATGACCGAAAAGAACCTTTTTTCTTTTTAGTATTAGGGTTTTTATTTTAAACGAAGGACTTTACTGATTTTATGTGGTATTCTATAAAATTTGTTAAATTAGTCTTAAAAAACTGTACACAGTAAATAACTTTGTTGGTGTAATAATGACATGCACAATCAAAAAATGCATTTCTTGTGATTTTTAGAAATGTATTTTTTACTTTACTTAATGATGGAAAAATGTTTATATTAATAGCACTTACGAACACAATTGTGTACGATAGAATACTTAGTTGGTTATCTTTTCTATAAAAAGTAATAGCGCCTGGGGCTCTAGCACATAACCTGTAATCAGCTACTACTTTAATTTTATTCGTTATCTTTGACACCTTGAACATGCACTGCTATTATTACGACCTAACATGTGTACATACATATGTTTAAATTTGTTACTTTAAGAATTTATTATTATGATCTTTGGTTAAAAATATATGTAGCTTCTAAAGATAATTGATAATTTTCTAAATTATTTTGTGGTAGGTCCTAAATGACAATTTTATAAACAATTTAACCGTGAAATAATATTTGAAATTTTGCCCTTCAGACATGTGCGCATCGTTGTTGGGCTTATATAATTGTGCATTTGTTAGGTGACTAGGCAAAAATTCGCAATCGGACTCAATTGAAATGCTCGAAAGAATTTAAAGTAGCATAATGGAAAAGAAGAGGGCGCGGGGTATGCCGGCAATTTGACCTTTAGAACTACTCCATCTTCGCTGTTTCTCGGGGAAAACTTAATAAAATCCTACATTCTCACCTGCTGTTCAAAGAAAACAGTGCCCTTGGCATCGCCATTAATTACGCAGACAGCTTTGACCACCATTTCGACAATTGATTATTTATCAAAACGAAAAAACTTTAGAACTTTCCAGGTATCTCGAACAAAGTGACCGTTTCCAGGGTAGGTCAAAATACCAGCCGGTCCGTGGGGTTTGAGGCAGCGTTAAGCCACATCCCAGTTCTCTACCATTGAGTTACAATTGTGATCATTTACGGTTTATGCACCGCCAAATTCATGAAGGTGTGTGCATAAACCCCCTCTCATGCAATCACTTACGCACGAAGAGTGACAAACAATTTTAATTTACTGGGTATCTCTACGTTTAATTTCGGCAATTATTTTTATGTTTAACGAAATTTGTAATTTTCTTTTTATTAAATTTTAATATTTACAAATCGGTCCTACCTATAAGATTATTATATTTGTTTACTTATCCATTTATTTTAATCGATTTTAAGATATTTTAAATATTTATTTCTCTTTGTCAGATGGCATAAATATTTTTTAATGGGATTTAAATCGAAAAAAAGTCAGGCATGGACTTCAAAAAAAATTACGCAAAAGATTTTATAGTTCGAAAAAAAAATAAGTATAGTTTATGTTAAATGTTCACGTTTTAAAATAAATAAATATTGTCAGTGAATAACCTACGCTAATTTATTGTTTAATTATTGTATAATTGCAATTATGCATGGAAAATTAGATAATTATAGGAATAGGTCGTTTTCAGAAAGATTATTATCGCAGATACAGAGAACTTAAAATAAAAAGATTGGGATCGGATAAAATGAGTCCGTTGATTATATATATTATATAAATATTAGCTGTAACAAGTGTGATTTTATTTTACCCTTAAAATATTTAAAAAATACAAAACGTATAAAGAGTAGAACTACTATTTGACTTGTAGATACCCCTTACAAGATCCACTTCTGTCAGCTGTTTTGGGATCCACTGGTTCATTTGTAAGCTTCCTATTTGTTCAAGTAAACGCCAACTCTTTTTGCTGGATTTTCTTCCTTTAAATAAAGGGAAAGGCCCAAAATAAATTCATAAATCCAAAATCATACGCTTTTATTTGTGTACTGAAATAATAATAGAAACACCTTAATCAATTTATCAAGTCAAGTGTTGGAACTTATTCAATCCGGGTGGAGATCTAAGCTACAACAAGCTGCGCATTTTTTAAAATCGCAGTCGATAAGAGAGTTAAGCTACAACTATGGAGAATTGGTAGGTACATATATATTCATAAGCATCCACTATGTATTCTTACTCATAGTTAAATTTGTCTTTAAAGGCTATCTTTATCCTATAAAAAACTTACTGAGGATGTTGATTTTGCTGACTGCTGTGTAATTGTTGGAAAGCGGAAATTTCTATGCCACAAGGTAAATGATTATTATTGGTTGATATAATAAAAAGATTTTAATGTTCATATTATTAAGGTGATATTGGGCGTGGCTTCGGAGTTCTTTAAGCGTACGTTCCAGCCTGGTTTTGCAGAGGCAAAGACCGGGGAGCTTATCCTAAATGATGTCACGGAGGACATTTTCGAAAAGTTCCGACTATACGTCTACGCTTACGACAAGAACACTCTCGATAGTTACAGCAATATGGATATTATCAAGCTGAAGGAGTGCGCCAACATGTGGATGGTTGAATCGCTCAAAATGTCTTGTGAAGATCTCTTCAGGAAAAGATTACCCAGCATGTCATACACGGATTTACTACTATTCTTTGAGCATGCGCACCACGTACATGACAAGAATCTTATCCAGCAGATATCTAGGTATTTGAAATGTAAGATCTCATCGACATCGCTTCCCGAAGTCATTTATGAACTGGGTTCCGATGTGTTTAGAGAGTTTTTGATGCTCATAAAGGGCTGTTTAACTGAAAGGATGAGATATGACATGGTGGAGAAGTTTGTTGGCGTTCATGGGTTTGTTCTCAACCAAAGCGATTCCAACAAATGGGAGTTTCATGGATTCTCCAATAAAAGCGAGACAAAACCAAGCGATTCTCCAGTATTTAAGTTCGGAAATGACAGTCAAAGTGAGAAAAACGAAGACGACTATGCCAACCCAAATCCGTTTAAGGTCGAGAATTTGAACTTTTCTGGAAGTAACTCTGTACCCTTGGATCCCAGGGCAAAGAAAATCAATAGCGAGTATGTCAAGAACATTGTGGATTTGATCGACTTCACAAAAATGACAGCCGACGAGTTCTTTGAGGGGCCTGGGAAATCCAAAATGATGACCTTTGAGGACAAGTTCAATTTTATGTATAAAATAGCTCAATTAAGAAGACAAAATTGGTAAATCCTTAAAACCGTGAATTATGACAAACGCCATAAAAACTATGCTTTAAATATGTTTTCCTTCCCACATATTACCAATATTGAAAATTTAGCTTTGTATGTTGAACAACTTTTCTTTAAAATATGTTTTCATTCCCACGTATTACCAATATTCAAAATTTATCTTTGTAAGCTGAACAACTTTTGTTTAAAACTACTATACAAGATTGTAATCTATCTATCTTTACAAAAATAAAAATCAACCAATCGATTTCTATTAAAGCCATTAGCCTACGACGTAGATAAATAGAAACAACAATATATACATTTGATTTTTTTTAATACACAATTTGTCCAAACACTTAAATGGGATTTTCTTCATTAATAAGAAATAATGTGCTATCATTTCAATCTTTATATATTGTTATTGTATCCGTAAATTTGTAGATATTACTTATTAATTTTCATCGTTTTTGTTTTTGTTTGTATTTTTATGTTTTGTATATATTTATATATATAGATATATATATATTTTATATTTAAATCGATATAGGTAAAGGTATGTAGATAGGTAATATTATTCATTCGCCTGTTTGTTTGTTTGTTACTTGTGTGGTTGGTTGCTTGTTACTTGATTTTTCCCCCAATTTTCTCACGCTTCTCGCACACTTCGGTCACATAGCTATAACATCTTAAACATCATAATCATCAATCATTACAATAATCAATCGCATATATCTATATAATTTTGCTTTGTTTGCTGCTTTACCTCGCTTTAAACTTAAAATTTATTATATTACTTAGAGAGTAGCGTCATCGAGCATATTGAATTCGTCAGATCTAAGGGATTAAGTCGTAACTTCGAATCGGTTTTCGAATTTCGAAAAGTGTGTATGTAGTTGCCGCCGTTGAACGGTTGTATGGCCAACATTTCAAAACACAATCTCACAGTTGCTATTTGTAAAATGTTCCATATCAATTTATACAATTTGCTTTCTTTTGCTTTGCTTTGCGTGCGCTGTTTATCCATATGTTATGTTTGAGTTCGCTTTATGTTTTGATTTGTTTTTGTGGTAAAGGTAGGTTTATGATTGGCAAATTCAATATACAAGATGGAGATACTTTTTGTTTTGCTTTCTAATCGTTTCCACCCGTGGGCCTACTATTTGCCCTTGTTCTGCCGGTGCTTCTGGATCCGCACGCATCAGAGCACCTCGGACACGTACTTGGGTCGCTTGGACACGGTGGCATCGGTGGCAGTGGTTACGCACTCCTCCTCGCTGGCCTCGATGTGACCACTATAGTCGGTCGGCAACTCCTCATAGATAATCTCTGAATGCTGCTGCTGCTGCTGCTGTTGCTGTTGTGCCATCACTTGCTGCTGATGCAGCGAATGCGCTGCCCCACCGCTCATCACATGATTCCTCTTCACGGCAATCAAAGCTCCAACACCGCCGCCTCCGCTCGCTGCGCTTCCCTCAACATGCGTCTGAGGTACTGCCACCCCGGAGTTTTGATTGGTTACATAGTACGGACTGCCGCTGCTGAAGAAGCAAGTAAATAGTAAAAAGTTTGCCACGGAATAAAAAGTTCACTTTCTGCTTACCTGTACTGATTGGAATTGCTTGACAGTGTCTGCTGCTGCTGCTGTTGTTGTTGGTGCCGTTGTTGCTGGTGTGCATTTTGAGAGTTGTAGATGATTTCTGCAAAATAAATAAATTATAATGATTAAAAACCTGTTTTAATTATTTAGCCGTTGATCTACACAAAATCGAAATAAAACAATTACGAAATTACCAAAATAATGTTTATAAGTAAGCGAATTGCCTTAAAAAGTAGTCCGGATTTATTAGTTAACAAGAAATGCATAATGAATGTAATGCCGATAAATAATTATTGTTATCGAAGTGCTTTATAAAGCATTATTTTTAATAGCTTAATCTTGCTTAACTTCTCCAAGAATGATATTGATTTTGGTGAATAATAAAGAAGCCTCTTACCGGCATCAGCTGCGCGCTGTTCTAACGACATTCCCGGCGATCCGGGAGCAGATTGCAGCACAATGTCCTGCAGCGGTGAGCTCTCGCGCGAGTTATCTAAACCGAATAAAAGAATTTAACAGGATACCACGAGGAGACTTTAGACCACTATTTACCCATGTGACTGGGCGAGACGGGCGCCGATCGGGGCATCCCATATGGCGGACGGAAGCCCTGGCTGCTCCGCTGGCGACGCTTCTTGTAGCTGTGGTCGATCAGCTTGGCGCCGCTGTCCGGATCAATGCGCCAGAAGGAACCCTTACCGGGCTCGTCCTGGGAGCGGGCCACCTTGATGAAATACCTGCAACAATAGGTGGGAGAATGAGTAACGATTTTTAAAAATATTATAATAACAGTGCATAACAGTGAGCCTTGTACAAATATAATTATTCACAATCTTTAGTGAATCATACCTATTCAAACTGAGATTATGACGTATGGAATTCTGCCAGCCCTTGTTCGTCTCCTTGCGGTAGTACGGGTAGTGCTTGACTATAAACGAATAAATGCCCGAGAGCGTTAGCTGCTTGTCCGGTGCGTCAGATATGGCCTGGACGATAAGCTGGGCGTAGCTGTACGGCGGCTTCTCGTTGTGATTGTAGCTGGCTGTGGAGGGAGTCTGGAACAGATCCTGCTGCAAATGTAAATTACTTATTAGTATGCCTATAGGGTCTAAAATGATGTACTTACTGTATTGTTGTTACTATAGTTGTTGTAATTGTTGGGCTGGTTCTGAATGAAACCCTGACGTGGACTAGCCGGACAACTGTTGGCAGCGCTTATTGTACCTGCAAACGCAATCATTAAAGCTTTATTATTACTTATAGGGCATAAATTTAAAATATATGATTATGCTGCTGACATATTTCAAATTTTTTCTTTAATTATCTATTGATAAACAGATATGGCTTTTGGAAAAATAAATAATTTTTAGATTAACCAATCAATTCAGTCATGTATAGTCACTTATTCAACATTTTCATTGATTCAATTTAAAAAGCGCTTCAATTTTTTCCCTGTTATCTCTTCAAATGTGTAAATAGGATGAAATTCCACTTGCCAGTTGGTGACAGGTAGGGGCTCTTCTGCTCCTTCTTGGGTATGGATATCTTTAGCGGAGAATAGATGCCGGGACCGTCTCCGGCGGCGATTAGGTGGGCAGCTGTACCGGCTGGAGGCGCCACAACAATGTTCCCACTGCGCTGTTGCTGCTGGTGCATAGTTGTGTGGTGGAGCGGGTGGTGTGGAGTGTGCGGGAGTGGGTGGTGCGCCGGTTGCTGTTGCTGTTGCAGCGGCAGGTGGTGCGGTGGCTGGTGGTGCGGGTGTTGCTGCAGCTGCTGCTGTTGTTGATGCAACTGCTGCTGGTGAATTTCGTCCCTCGGCGGCGGAGTGATAATAACGTGGGCTCCACCACCACCCAACGCACCACCGCTTACGACCAACGATGGCGAGTGACCGGCAGCTGCATCCGATTGAGTGTCGGGCACATAACTTTCGAACTCGATGCGAATCTCCGTGCTTGGAAACCGGAAGTAACAGCTGCAAATGAAAGTACCAAATTAATTAGATATACTGATGTTATTTCATAACTTTGATTTTTCTATTCCCATCAACTTAATAAACATAATTGTATTACTCTTTCGTTTTGAAAAATTTATACATATAATATTCAAACTGCCATTTTAAATTAGCGTTTGACTGTTATCTATTTTCACATCTTTCCGTAATAGCTTAAGTAGAATTTCATTTTAATATATTAAATAATTTAGTTTGGAATAATTTATCCAATTAATTAAAAAAGATAATGTCGCACTATTACTAAAGTATACATTTCTGAAACTTTTTGTAAGGAGTTGAAAAGTTCTAGTTTGCTATTAGAGATAAACAACCAAATACTTCATAAAAAGATCACTAAACAAATTTGATGTTTTTATTTTAAAGATAACAACCTATATAATAGACTGTTCGAATAAAATAATGCAATAGAATTAAAGGATTTGCAGCTTTGTTCCCTCTACGATTTACGAGCTCCACTTACCGTTGAGGCAGACGAAGTGGATCCACGTTGCGCCGCTGCAGGAAATCATCCACAAAGATGCCGTTCTTGCTTAGGCACTGGACAAAAAAGGCGCGCAGCTCCACGTCGTAGAGCACCTGGAAATGTTTGCGCGACACCAGGTTATTCTCGGCCACGTTGAAGTGGACCAGCGATGTGGAGGAGTTGCGTCCGATGACCGTCACGGCGTCCGTGATGGGCAATACCTCCTGGTTGAAACGGAGCTCTCCATATGGCGGCGAGGATGATGCTGAGGCATTGGCGGAGGGGGTGGTGGTGCTGCTGTTGGTGGAGGAGGAGGAGGAGATGGTAGTGCTACTAATGGCAGGTGGGTGGTTTGCTGAATTGTTGCTGTTGTTCGACAGCTGATCGGTGCCGCTGTTGTTGTTGCTTCCCGCGCTGCTGCTATTGTTGTTGTTGCTGTTGCTATTATTGTTGTTATTCAGCGCCGCTGTTGCTGCTGCTGCTGCGCCATGATGCAGCTGCAACATGTCCTTGGCAATCGCAACGGTGGCGGCGTCGGCTCCACCACCTGCAATGTTGGTGGGTGGGTTGTTTAGTACGGCGTGTACGGTCACAATATTGTTATTGCTGCTACTATTGTGGCCGTTGTTGCTGCTGTTGTTGTTGTTATTGGTGGTGCTGCTATTGCCGGTGGTTGTTGCTAGTGTTGTGGTTGTTGTTGTTGTAGTGGCGGCCATTGAAAGGTAAATCCCACTTGTCCTATGCTCGCTTAGTGCTGGTGCTGCTTGCCTGCGAAATTGTAAAAATAATTTATTTTGTTGAGTAAAGATTTTCATGGTTGAATTGTTCATTATGTAAATTATTTATATTTAATTGATATTATCAATGCTAAAATATAAGATTTCTCATCTGTTAAAGAGACTACTTTTTAAGTTATTTTAATATTTTATTATTGCTTTACAATTTTTGTTGAGTAATCTCTTTTCCGAAAATATGTACACATATATAGATTGTTCTTACAATCATGCATACATACACACATATGTATAATTGGTTGAGCAGAAAAATGTATTAACTTATATTGTATTTATCAATATGTTTACCCGGAAATAATTTTTTGTTAATGTTAACAATTATTGAATTAATTATGTGTTTCAATTATAAACGTGTATTTTGTTTATAAATTGATGCACCTTTCATTGACACTTAAAGTTGCTTGATATAACCACCTTAATTTTTGTGGGTATCTACATATGTATTTACATACATTAATTGTTTTTTTAATACAACGGTTTGTATGGTTTTCCAGCTTTTTGTTTTTACCTATTGACTTTGCACATTAAGAACTTATTAATTTTATTCGCACACTGTTTGTACACTGGGTGCATTAATTTTTTCCCTTTTTTTTCATAGCTTTTCACGCGCTTTTCGCTCTCTACGTTTTGGCCCCAAGGTTTCTTCTTTTCGTCAGCCACAAATTATTTTCCAAATATACACACACGCTCGCATCGTTGCTGTTTCGGTTTTTGCTTTACTCTGTTTTGCTACCGTAGCCGCACATACACAATCGCACCTTTGTACATACCTTGGTCGGCAACAAAAACAAGCGCCGATTGAAGCAACAACAATAATAATAATAATAACACAACTACTACTACTACGCGGCGGACACTACGTGAGTAAACACACATACATCTGTGCATAAGGGAACAAGCGAGAGAGCGGCAACTGCAAAGGCTCACGCTTGCGCTCTTTTTCGCTTTCCCGGGCAGAATGGAATGGAAAAATCTCCTCTCTCCAACTCCACCATACACACATCGGTATCGGTATCCCCATCTCTCCAAACTGAGCTTGCGGCCAGTGTTGCCAACAGGCGAATACATTCCCACTAATAGCAAATAATTCATTTAATGCAAAAAAAAAACGTATTGAAAAGGGTTATTTCCATGTGACACTAAAAAGGAGATGAAAAATGTACAAAATCTTGGGAAACTTTATGACATTAGGAATAATTGAATATCAAAAGGTGCATAAAACCGTAAAAAAATTTATATTTGTTGCAATTTGTTATTATTTATTGTTATTATTATAAAGATTTTCGAAAGTTTGGAAACCTACTCTTTTTTAATTAAGAAAAACAATTTGAAGTGTGAACCGGTCAATAATATTTTTCAAAACTTTATTATGCACGTCTGCAACAAATGTCTTACATTGGAATTCTCCACAAGTTCATCTTACTCGCAGGGATTTGGGGGAAAAGTGGGACTTCCATGGCAACCCAAACTTTTAGCAGAACGATCTGTATCTTGAGTTATTTTGTGGAGAAAAGGGGGAAGAGGGTAAATAAGGCGACTTTTTTGTATGCAGTTATAAGCTAACGTTGGCAACACTGGTCCACTCTCCGACTTCTTTGGCTCCACTTGGCACCAACACAAAGGTGCACTGGAACTCACAAACACGGACGGATTGAGAACTCTCGCACTGGATGGCCCCACATGGCTCCCCATCAATCGATCGAGCTTGCATGCATAAACATGCAAAACGAAACCAAAATAAAATTAACGAGAACAACAAAAGGCAAACAAACGCCCATACATACGACCATATAAATAAACACACGCACACACACGGCTACATATAGATTTGGCGAGTATATATATGCGTGTGTGCATGTGTGTTGGGTCCCTCGTAACGGCAAAACGATGGAAGGCAGCGAAAGAGAAGCACAATAAATAAATAAAAACACCAAAATACACACAGACACACACACACACATACAAACTGGCGTATTGGAAATGCGTAAAAAATGCCGCTCGTTGATTTTTCAGCTAGCAACCGACAACCGACTCCACCTGCGCATACATACAGACGACGGATGTCTTGTTTGTCTCTTTGTAAACACACAAAAAGCACACTTTTCACAACGTATAGCTTTGCTTTTCTGCTCTTTGGTTTTCGCTCGGCGATTGCGTAAACTTGCCGCCCGCTTTTTTCCCACCTAACATCAAAATATGTACACACACTTGAGGCCACCCATACCACTGTGTATGTGTGCGTTGTGTGAGCGTGTTCCAAAATAAAAACTTAATATTTATTTATATGCCATTTAGCTGGTTGTTTTTTAGCTCACTCTGCTATTGATTTTTTATTACTACTAATTCTCGCCCTCTCTTTCGCTGTTTATATTTTCGCCGTTGGTTATCAAACTCGAACTGTTTTTGTTGTTTTTTATTTTCAGTTTTTTTTTGCACACAACACGTTTTTCGCTGCGTGTTTGTGTGTGTATATTATTTTTTGTTCGCCTTGTTTATTTTTATTTTTTTGCGTACCTTCTTGGAAAAAACCTTTGGCTGTTGGAATTTGTTAAATCTCTTGATACAAACGTAACACTAGTAGTTGGGCAATAATTATAAGCCGATTTGTGCACTTTTTCAGCGATTTTAATGCGGTTTTCCCGATTCTTATTGCTTCAGCGCGGTGAAGGAGAAGAAGAAGAGATCAGTTCGAGCGGTGGCAACGCCGTCATCCGAAGCCAGATATGGCCAGTCCTAGGTCTGGCCACTCTGTACATCAGCTGTTTTCAGCCGCATTTCGATTTTGTAACAGTTGGACAAATTCTTTTTGTGTGATTTCTTAATTAAACCTAGAAAAATGCAAAGTCTGACGCGTCTGATGAACACAACCTTGACCCTGCAAATGCCGCCAAGGATGGCGGCAGCAGGGGTTGCACTGCAGCAGATGCGCGGCAAAACCAAAGTGGTGGAGAAACCAAAACCTGGCGCTGGCCAGCAATTCCGTCGAATTGTGCACTTTCCGGACGAATACACGGTAGAGCCGCTAAAGATCACTCATTTGGCGGGCAGGGATCCCGTCTCCGGTCGCGTGGTAGCCAAGGGCATCGGCGGTGGCATCAAGCAGCAGTATCGGTGGGTAAAATGGTTGCGGGATGGTCCAACGGAGGGAGCCCAGGAGGAGCTGGTGCTCGAAGTGCTCCGTGACGGCTGCCGCACAGCGAATGTTGCCCTGGTGGCCGTCGGAGATGAGCTCAAGTACATCCTAGCCACCGAGAACATGAAGGCGGGCGATATCCTCAAGACCTCACGACTGATTCCTAGGATTCCTGGTGAGTTCGCTTACTGGTTGTCACGATATCTACCTTAAATTCATAACTTTATGATCAAGTGTATAATTTTTAGATCTTAGATCCTCAAGTGTCAAAAAAGTATTTGTTTTCTTTTGCATTCAGAAAAGATTTTCCCCTAATTCATCGTTATCCTATATATTTTGAATATTTTTTAAACTTATTACAAATAGTTTAAAATACTTTACTTAGTTTCTAACAATATTTCTGACTTTATGAAGTAAATATATAGCCATGTGTTCATATTTCTATACCGTTCAGTTATAAAACTAATATTTTGACACTTTCATATTCGCCTTTTTATATGAGAACACAGAAAAAATTTTAAAATAACTCTGATCAGACATATGTATATATTCCGATATATTGCCAGAGACACAATCGGGATATTTTATACAATTTTTGATTTCGAAAAAATTGACGCAGAATACTCACGCATTTTCAAAAATCCGAAAGGAAACTCCCCTATCAATTTAGTGGAAGTTTTAAAAACCGGTTGTGTTAATATAACCTCAGCGTAAATAAAAAATCGCAATTTATTTAAGTTAGACCAACTTATGAAACTAATCCAACCTCTATGACCTTAAATTGTCCTTTTTGATAATTTTGTTTCTTTTATAAGTTGTATCTGTCAATTTATTTTCTCTTTATTCCTAGTGCGCCCCAACGAAGGCGATGCCTATCCCTTGGGCGCCCTACCCGTGGGCACCCGTATCCACTGCCTGGAGAAGAATCCCGGCCAGATGTGCCACCTGATCCATGCTGCCGGCACCTTTGGCACTATCCTACGCAAGTTCGACGACAAGGTGGTGGTTCAGCTGCCCTCCAAGCGCGAGTTCGCCTTCCAGCGCACCTGCATGGCCACTGTGGGTCGCCTTTCCAACCCGGACCACAACAAGGAGCACGTGGGCAGTGCACAGCGGATGCGGGAGATGGGCAATCGTCCGCGTTCCGGTCTGTGGAAGCGCAAGGAGGGCAAGCACGGCCGTAAGATACGCCGCCTGCCGCCCATGACCACAATATCGCCACCGGCGCCACCCAAAGAGGAAGCTATCAAGTTGACGCTGCCCCTGTAAGGATCTTGCTTTAATTTCTATGTGTCACACATTATACAACTAGAACTAGAACTACAGCTAGAGCTATTTGCGCGTTTTCTTCATGGAGAATCCGGTGCCGTGGAAGCTCTCCCCATCGGAACCATCCGCATTGCCAGCTGCGGCATCATCTTCGTTGCCCCTATCGCTGATAGGTCGAATGTTGCGGTCGAAGCGGATGAGACCAAACTGGAAATCGTAGTCAGGCACGCCGCGCGCAAGGACTTTCTTGAGGACCGGTGTATCCATTTGGCTCTCCTTCTTCTTTTTGCCATCTAAACGGACGCCAGAACCCTTAAAGGTTTCAACCACCTCCTCGAGTACGGCGTTGGTGCCTCCGGAGGCTTCCCCGCCTGCAGATCCCGCCGTACCCTGCTGTCCTGAACCGGAAGCCTGCGTTTCCGTGTGATCCTTGTAGCCCACCGGTGCCTCAAACTCCACATTCATGTCACACTCGATGATGCTGACGGCATTGCCGGGTTTCGTCTCCAGAACGCACAGTTCGTAGACCTTCTTGTTGTACTTAATGGCGATGACATCGCCCTTAGTGAGGCAGGCAAAGTTTCGCAGGGCATTCTCCAGCACCGCCTTGGGATTGGTGATGTCCAAAAAGTCGGTGCTGTGCGGCTGGAACTTTGAGAACGTGGCCACCGGCAGGGAGACACTTTCTATATTGAGGATGTCGCCCTCCTCCAGCAGCAGGTTGTCCATCATCCAGTAGGGCAGATAGCATTTGCCCTCGTCGGCCACGAATTCAAGGACGCCGGCGTGGGAGGATCGGGATTTCTTGCCGTTGGTGAGTTTGAAGAGCATAGGATACTCAACATTTAGACGGGTGAGCGTGTCCAATGCGGAGGGAGGCATGATAACTGGGTATTAGAAGGGGTTACTAAGGGCTTAGAGAGGTTTATATCCAAGGAAAACTCACTTTTTCCGCCCTTCTCCACGTCCGATCGCTCGTTTCCTGGCAACATGGATACGGAGAAGCACTTGTAGGTGGCATGGAAACTGCGTCCCTCTGGGAACATCATATTGAAGCCGCTGAAATGGAACATTCTGTGTGTGCCTTGCCCCAACTGGCTGTCCCTATGTATTTTGCACTACTTTTTTCCCCCTTTACGAGGGTTCTGAATTTTGTTTTTTTCTTTTGTTTTTTGTTTCTGTAATGTCACGACTGCAGCAGTGTGACCAAACTACCGAATCGCAAAAGCCTACGAAAAACGGTCTTACTTTCGATCTGCAAAGAGCTGGCAGCACTTGCCTTGTTCAAATTAAGTTTCCCGCCAAATTTTCCTTCTCACGAAACATAACTTTGATAAAAATAAGCTTGGAAATTATAAAACGGTTTGTAAATAGTTGGCAAACCCATTTTTAACTGTTGATCAGGCCATTTTTGGTTAGCTTAAAACAGTGCTGCCGGACTTTCAATTATTTAAAATGACACAAAAATATTGGAGGGCAAAAAATATACTTCTGCTTCAAAAGTATATTTATATAATTCTTTATTGATTAATCATATTTATCCATATTTTACAATTTGTTCAGGGTTTCACAAATTTCATTTTTAATCATCAAAAAAAGATTTAATCAATTTAATGAAGGTAAAAAAAATTAAGCAGATCAGCTAAAATTTTATAGTCTTACAATTTTAGCTTCATAAAAAGGCTTTAATGAAGTGAGGTTTTAAAAAATATATTCACAATGGCTTGATCGTTAATTGTATATAAAAGATTTATTCCACGACATGGGTCTACACTAGTCTTTGACTGCCTTTGGTATATGTGGTATTTTTTCCATCTACAGCTTATTTTTCAGAAAACATTGGCATATTTGACAGGCCACACCTGCGGTCACACTTTCACCAAGCAAGCCGGTGGTTGCGCGCGACTTCGTCCCGCTTAAATAAATTCAATAGTCGAGTTATTGATTTGAAAAAGTGCTGCTGATCAAGTGAGTATCCTTAAAGGAGGTAACCAAACTGCTCCATATTCCCTAAAATGGTTGTCATCTAAGGATTTCCCATTGGAATAGTTTCTGGCGAGCTTTTCAGTGCGCGTGATTGTGTGTGTGTTGGCAGGTTATATCCTTGTGTATCCTTGTAGTCTGACTGGCGCCGCGTGTTTTTCGCGTAGGTGTGCTCGTCTATGTGTGTGTGTATGCGATAGATTTTCGCACATATTTTTCCCACAAAAAAATAAGCTTAATCTAAACAAGCAACAAATGCAAAATGTTTGAGTAGAAAAATCAATAAAATGGGCAATCGATTGAGAGAGGTGAAAAGTGGGGCGGCAACACGAAAAAAAGTATTTTGTGTGTTTCAATTTGAAAGTACATATTCTCAAAAAAAAAAGTAATGTTTTTCTCACAGGCTAGAGTACAGTTACTTGCCGATATTTTGCAAAAACAGTTTGAGAGCCACAGAATTCGCATGCAGCTGTTTTCAAGTCTCTGTTGTGGTTGTTTTTGTTGCTTCGCAGCTGCAGCACCACCAAAAAGCAACAACAACTGCACAAGGTGCGACTGTTGGACGAAACACAACTTCCCTGCGCATTCTCACGCTCTCTCCTCTCTTCTGGCAGCTTCCAGACGCTCCCGCTTCCCCCACTTTCTCTCATTTTATCTCATTTTCCCACAACAACACCGCTAGAATGATTCATTATCGAACGCCCCCCACGTCTTTGCCATTTTCATCCTTTCGCGAAATGCTCCTCTCTATTGTGAAATTTATCAGTTGTTTTATATCTGCTATTTCATTCAAATCTTCACACTTTCCTTATTTTTCCCAATACATTTTAAAAGAATAGTCGTTGGCCCGGTACTTCTTGCCTTGCTACAAATTACCTAAGTAGCCTAACTTAAGGCGTAACTTTATATACAAAATATGGTAGCATTTTTAAAAGTGGTCAAATATTTAATAAACTAAACTTTGTTTCCTCCGAAACTATTCGTATTCATTAAAAATTACATTTCAATAGATTTTTAGAGATTTGAGATACATGGGCATCAAAAAAATCAGAGTTTGGGATTTCAATTTTTACAGTTCCTAAGATTATGGAAAAAGGACAGAAGTGATTTCCCTAAGTAGATGAACATAACTTAACTACAAAGCCAAATTACATTACTGGCATTGTGAAATTATAATAAGCTATTGCCATTATTATTGCCTGTATAAATTCCCAAATTTCTTTGATCTAACCTTGTGAAATTTACCAGATACAACAAAAAAATCTCAGGTTGTGCAGGTGAGTTCCACTGTGAAGCCGAAAATATTGAGGAGAGACGCGAAACTTCGGTCTCTTTTTTGTGTACAGTTTTTGCGTCTGAGAACTAAATTTAACATGCAAATATTCAACGGAATAGGGCAGCTCCCGGAAAGCATTTAAACTTTAAAATAGCGCAACGACAGAATCTGTATACGCATGCTGCACAATTTCCCAAAAATATGTTTATATTTGGCTTTTCGGAACATCAATTCTTTGTGCTTACGTCAAACAAAAAAAAATTTCAATATTTTCTTCACTATAATGATATTATAAGCATACTTATTGGACCGAGTCATGAATGAGTTGGTTTGAGAATGGGTGGTGGGTGGCAGCAACCCCGCAAGGTCAAAGCGAGTACGCTCTAGCCGCCGGATGGGAAGTGTGTATGCGAATGGACCGATTCAGTGCTCTCCCAAATGCAACTTGCGGTTCGGAGGTCATTGCACAAGTGCCTCTAAAACTCACAAGTACAGTTAGAGTTATAGATCCGGATTTGATTTTTTAAGGGATTTTAACAGCAAGTTGCATTTAAAAATGATTAATTATCAATAGAGGTTTGAAGAGAACATAGTGAAGATCTTTATTAAATTGAGTACTGTTTTAAATATGCAGATTTGTATTTTTTTCGAAATCTTTACCAAGTCCAAAATGTACAAAAAACATTTTAGAGCATAGTTTAAAATTTGTGCGAGCTATATAAGTTATTAAAATTCTATCCCACATTGCCCGTTGCCAAGTGCCCAAAAAGTTTGGAATGGTTTTTCAATACACATTTATGTATGGATATACATATGTACACACATAAGTACGAACATAAACACATAAAATTCAATGGGGCCTTTTGTTTTTTTCTTTTTGTGCACACGTTTTAAATATCACCCGACAAAATCGTGATTCCATTTTCGGATGTGATGGAAAAAAACCCAAAAGCAAAAAAGGTTTGAAGTCTAATCTCTTTTTGTGAATTCTAAGAACGAAGAAAAGAAAGAATAGCAATAGGTTAAATTCGCAAAACGAGGCCCGAATATTTTGTTTACTTAGGTTAGTACAGTCACTCGAAAGTTGGAATTTTTCATATTTAATTATATGTTATTTAAGATTTTGATTCAAGTATTTTCAAAATAATGAACTTATTTAAATATGATTTTTTGGTAATTTTGGAAGCCTTTTAAATCCAACAGCTTTAATACTATTAAAGTTAGTAGAATGGCGAATGCTTTTAATGCTGATCAAGAATGATTAATTAATTTTTAAATTTTGTGGTATAGATTAAATATTTTATTTATTGCCATACTCTAATAAATCTCTATTCTTTGATAGGCTTGAATAGTAATAGTAGCTTTTGTAATTGGAGAAATATTTCTGGTCTGTTCTGTGTTTGCACTCTTTCAATTTTGTTCACTGAATTGCTCAATGACTTTCTCTCTTATGTTGTTGTTGCTGCTGCTTGTTGCAGGTATTTGTTAATTAATTTGTTTGCATCCCTTTCACACCTGAGAGCATTTCCAATTGGATTGTGCTGAGCCGGAGATTACTGATTGGAATGGGAAAGGGCCTTTGATGTGGGTACAGTTTGATTGCCATTGGATGAGGTGGTGTTAATTTAAAACAAGTTACCCTGGATTTTGTGGCGGCAGCGCGACCTTGAACTTGTGGCAACAACCACCCCAAAAGCGAGCCCACCGCCTCGGCAAAACAACAAGTGGGAATTGTGTTAGCTGGGTGAGCGTGCAGGAAAGAGCGGTTGCAGGCCTCTATAATTCGCCGCCCTTTCCAGCATTTTTTAACCTGATGCGTCCTTGGGACAGTGCGGCAAATTAAATCAATATTAAATGCAGTTTACTGTTTGCACCGACATTTGCAATTGCAGTTGCAGTTGGTAAGCGGCAATGTCAAGGTTTCTAGTGACGCTGCAGGTACCCTGTGCACACAAAAAAAAAACTTGCGATGTGATTTTGGTTTTTAAATAATATAATTGAACATCTTGTTTATTTCATGCCTAAAAAATAAAAGTTGGACATTCCGTTTTCAAGTTAATTTACCTTTATAAGTGATTTCAAACTTCATGAGATCTGTTTGGCTAAAACAGATGATAAGTAAGAACCTTTTCAAGGTTTCAAGATGTTTTTCAGTGTGCCTGGGCCTATGTCATCTGTTGTTATTTTGCACTTGCCATTCAATCCATTTTAATTCCATTTACTTGTCATGCAATGGCAATACGTGAAGCCACTTCGTGCACATTGATTGTCCGCCTGCCGACCACCCACAGCCCTCGCACCGTCGATCTGCTTGGCCTTAACGGTCCATTCCAATTACAAACTGCCCACCTGCCAGGCAATAACTGTAATTTTGCAGTCTACAATGTACGCGAATTGATTTATTGTCATTAAAAGGAACAGGTCCTTTTACAGGTGGTGCCTTAACTTAAGGCTCACATATAAAATCAAACTTTTTAGTAATCGATAGTATATTCTACTAGGCAATACTTTTAGATACTAGAAAGATTCGCATATATATTTTTTGCAATCATTTTTCGAGCGAGATGTGATCAAAGTATTATAAAAACATTCCATATCGTAAGAACTCAAAGTAAAAGAAAATAGTTATACTGCTTTTCTGGTAATTTATAATATTTCTAATAGTCATAAATCTCTATTGCTATTCTATGTTATTTATATCAATAGATCTGATTCATTTCGGAATAAACAAACATTTATTTGCATATGCAGTGGCTCAAAAACTATGCACAATTGCGTGTTTGCGTATTTATAGTTCAAAAGTTCAAAATACGCTACCGAATTGGAGGCGATTACCACAAACCTATGATTGTTTCCTTCCCATTTTCATTGTGAGAATAGGAAACGTGCACCTGGTGGGCGGTGGGTGGAAAGGGTGACGAGCGTGAAAAGTGTACACCACCCACCGATGACAAAGCACGCAAATATGGAAATTTCGCGACGAAGCGCGGCATAAAGCGTTGTGACGCCGCGACCTTGCTATGCCGCGGCGTCAGCCATTTGTCCTGGTTACTTTTCTCAACCCCCTGACCTCTAACCCCACAGCAACCCACCACCCACCACCCACCACCCACCGACCTCTTATCGTCATTCGTCTTCCACTTGTTTGTGTGCCGGTTTTCTTGAGGTTTTTCTATTTGCGTTAGTCAAATAGGGTGTTTGCAAAAAGTGCGAAAAATAAATGTTATTTTGGTTTGTTTTTTCTCTATCTGGTGATGGTAATTAAACGCTTAATAATGTATTTTGTTCATTGATGATCAAATGTTTAATAAAAATAACATATGGTATATTTACTACCCCTCCGAATATTGAAGTAGGGTAAATAAACCGATGGGTAATGCACGTTTACACACTCAAAATAAAAAGCATACTATTTTTAAAAAAAATTAAACTATTTTTTTTAGAAGGTGTGTACTGTGCTAGGCAACGACGTATTGATCTTCTTTTAGTTTTGATCAGTCATTGATCTTCATTGTAAACAATGAAAAGCTATTGTTAGCTGCATTTACACTGATGACAACAATCTGGACAATAATAACAATAACACCGAGCGGCAATTACAATTTCATTGCGAATTTTCATTTAAATTGTCGCTACACCGCGCACTCCCAAAAGATACAACCGCGTGGGTCCGGCTAGATCTGGAAATAAACAAATGAAAGCAGACTAAATACAAGTCCACATATCAAACAATTCAATTTCAATTGGAAAACTCATTGAATGGTTGTTTTCCGCTTGTTACCGGTTTAAAGTAGCTAAAAAATGATGAGCACATGCAAATCAATTGGAAGCCTAAAGTGCGTTTCTCTTTCAGATGGCTAATCAAATCCGATTCACTACTTGTTTTGTTTTGATAAACTATGAAACATTGGAATCTTAAAATATAGTTATTTTAGGCATATAACAAATTAATTATATATTAAAAACCTTAGAGAAACAATTTCATACTGATCTAACTAGTTTTAATTTTAGTTGTAGGTGTGCTATTAAAATAGGTTTTAGCTGCATTTCGGTCAAAACGTTTTATGTGCTTAGATAAAATGGTTCAGCTATTTAGAAACTAATTTGTTAATAGAAAGAAAAAATGAACCACCAAATAATGGTTGATTTTAAAAATATGTAGCCTTAAATAATTTTAAAAATATGTTTTTTTTCAGACATGGTGAATAATTCTCTATGGTTGAAACAACTTTGCTGCCCCAAACGTCAGGTAAAAAACGTTCATATTTTAACAAGCATAAGAACTTACTGATAGAGCATTTTATATATATTTTAAATTTTCAGTTTACAAACTCGACACTTCTTAACTCCTTTTCAACATAACAAGAAACTTATTATAATTAATTAATAACAACAACCAACACAAACAACACTATATCCACAACATCAACAACTATCGTTTAATCTCAAAACGTAAATACAACAATTGCTTAAGGAGTCATCCAGGAGTTAAACGAATACAAGTGGTATTAATGTTGAGTGAATACCTGTGAATACTTCCCAACATTTGAGCATCAAATTCCGTCGACAGCAGGAATTTGTCAGTCAAGGAGAAGGATAATTGGAATATTGTTCGTTTCTTTTCGGTGTTTCGTCTAACCCAGGATTATTTGTAGGATTTCATTTATTTATTGCTTAATTTAAGGCATAGCTGATCCTCAGCTTTGAAGAGAGGCTCTAAACCAAAGGGTTTTAACAGAAAGGTAACATTTCAGGGTAATTAGTCACCTAAGTATCGCACCTTCGCAGTTCCAAGCGGCGAGTTGTTCCCCAATTTTCATTATGAAAATAACGACAATGAAGTTTAAGCGCAAATATGGCTGTTTAGAGAATATTTGAAAAGAATTTCTCACTTATTAACCAATTTGGATTTTTGTTTCGACCCTCATTTGTTACGTAGTCTTGTATTTTATAAGTTCTCAAAGATTGTTTTGCACAATTCAAGTCATCCACCCAGTTAAATTCGCACCGCATCTACATACAGTTTTTGAGTTCATTTTTCGAGGAGCGAGAAGAGTAATCAGTATTTAGTCAGAGTTGAGAGAGTTTAGTGGTTTGCACCGAAGAGTTTTGAATTACATTTAACACCGAACCACATTGTCGGCAACATGGAGAGTTTTTCGCCGGAATTACTATGGATGGTAGTGCTCGGATTCCTGATCGCCTTTATCCTGGCCTTTGGCATAGGCGCCAACGACGTGGCCAATTCCTTTGGCACCAGTGTGGGCTCTGGAGTACTCACCATCAGGCAGGCATGCATTCTGGCCACCATCTGCGAAATATCGGGAGCCGTTTTAATAGGTAAGTAATAAAATAATATCTCTAACAACATAATTGTTAGTTTTTGGTAAGCTTACTTAGCATATAACCATTTTAATAGTATTAATAATAATTGGACTAAAACGCCTATGTATACAAATTGTAAGCCATAGAAAATATGAAATAATTAAATTACTGAATTGAGGCTGGAACTTATTTAATTATGAATATTTTATTATCTAAGTATATTTATATTTCAACATAATCTAAACCCCCCTTGGGTAAATGATTTCTATATTTAAGGTATTTTGGAAATATATATAGTAATATTATATTTTTAAATCTTGCAGGATATAAGGTGTCGGACACCATGCGCAAGGGGATCCTGGAAGTGGGACTGTACGAGGGCTCCGAGGACGTGCTGATGCTGGGCTGCGTGTCTGCTTTGGCCAGTAGTGCTGTGTGGCTGCTTGTGGCCACCTTTTTGAAGCTACCCATCTCGGGAACGCACAGCATTGTGGGCTCCACCATTGGATTTTCGTTGGTGGCACGCGGCGCCCAGGGCCTGAAATGGACCACCCTGGGCACCATCGTGGGATCCTGGTTCATCTCGCCGGTGCTGAGCGGAGTTGTGAGCATACTGCTATTTCTGGCCATACGCCGCTTCATCCTTCGCGCCCAGGAGCCGCTCAAGGCGGGATTCCGTTCGCTACCCATTTTCTACGGCGTGACGTTCTTCATCAATGTGATCAGCGTGGTGCTGGATGGACCCAAGCTGCTCTACATGGACAACATACCCACGTGGATAGCCCTGAGCGCCAGTTTAGGTCTGTCACTGCTGGTGGCCTTACTCACGCAGCTGGTGGTGGTGCCTCTGCAGCGCCGGAAGATTGCCAAACGGTTGCGGGCAGAGAATCCGGTCAAGTTTAACTTCGAGGACTCTGTGGGTGAGTTAATTGATTAAAAGTTAATTTGTTTGTATTTATACTCAAAATACTCCATTTTAAATAGAACCTTTAATTGTTTATACTGTAGGACATTGAATTAAATAACCTAAATCATTCGGTCATTGTCAATATACCCAAGAAGAACATTAATAACACTATACAAGAGAGAACGCTATAGTCGAGTGCCTTGACTATTAGATACCCGTTACTCAGCTAAAAAACTTAATATAAATATGCCTTCTTGTATGTTTTTCGCCGCTCGAATTAGCCTTCGATTTTTATACCCTTGCAGAGGGTATTATAATTTTGGTCAACAGAGTGCAACGCAGTGAAGGAGACTGTGTTTATGTTTATTTTTTTGAGTGCAATAAATTGACTAGAAATATTAAACATACACACTTATATTGGCTAAACACATACATTCTGAAATAGTTTTATGTAAATTAAAGTTTAAATGTTTGCACAACACGAGTAACGGGTATAGCGAATAGCTTTCTTTGAAAGGAGTTATCTTTGCCGGGCAATTGCAACTGTGTACAATGTAAATACATACATATGTATATGCTTACATACATATACACATACGCCATTGTTTGACTCAGACTTCCAATTTGGCTAACTTGATTTGATTTGCATAGTTCTTGGGATATATGTATGTATGTACTTCGGTATTGACAAATGAAAACCATCGCAATTTCCTTTAATAGAAATCCTTATCGAGAATTAACGTTGACTCTGTTGAGCACCTTGGCCAGCTGTTCCAAAGTCATCCGTTAGATGACGCTATTGTATTCCGCCATCTACCCCAAGATATTGGTACCACGGGCCATGAAAGGCGGAAATGGAGGCGCTAGCCAGGCTTAAGCGTTTAATGGGTTTTTGGGCGTTAGAGTGGGCGTGGCAAACTTTTATTAGGCTAATCGATAGGTATTGACGAAACAAATACATATCAATTAAAATTTTCATAATATCATCAAAACTGTGGCCACAGCTTGTGGCTTGTGGGTGTCAGAGGGGGCGTGGCACCATTTTGAAACAAACTTGCGCTGCTTAGGAACTCCTAAATCTACATGCAAAATGCCAATCTTCTAGCTTTTATAGTTGCCGAGATCTCAGCGTTCATACGGACAGACAGACAGACGGACAGACAGACGGACAGACGGACAGACAGACGGACAGACAGACAGACGGACAGACAGACGGACATGGCTAGATCGACTCGGCTAGTGATCCTGAACAAGAATATATATACTTTATAGGGTCGGAAACGGTTCCTTCTACCTGTTACATACTTTTGCACGAATACAATATACCCTTTTACTCTACGAGTAACGGGTATAATAACCTATGACACTAAAGAACAATAGGAGTAATAGGCCTTTTCGATGGCCTTTGGATAAGTGTCCGAAAACTGCATTTCCATAACTTTTCAAACAGAAATCCAATTTCGAAGTGGGACAACTCTAAATAATTGTGGTGTGGTTCGATTCTCTAAAACATTTTTAGGAAACATCTTATTTTTGAAAAATGACTGCAGAAAAGTGCTGGCCGAAGTTTTCTTTCTTTAATATGCGAATGTAATACAAATTAAAGTTCAAGTAAAATAACAGAGTCATTTACCAAAATCCTTTGGGTCTGAAGGCATCTACTTTAATTCCGGCGGGATCTTTTTTTGCGCTTGGAACTCTTACCACCACCTTTCCGCTTGTGGTGAAACTTACGGACCTTCTTTGGCCTCTTGGTCTTCCCCTTGTGTTTGGTAACGGTGACCTTCTTCTTGGTGGATGCCGTGGTGGTGGCTGCAGTGGTGGTGGTGGTGGTGGTAGTTGTGGTGGTGGTGGCGGTGGCCGACGTTGTTGTAGCCGTGGTTGGATCAGTGGGGGTCGTAGCGGCAGCAGGGGGCGTAGCGGCAGCAGGGGGCGTGGCGGCA
Source organism: Drosophila fuyamai (assembly GCA_018153365.1). Classification (NCBI taxonomy): domain Eukaryota; kingdom Metazoa; phylum Arthropoda; class Insecta; order Diptera; family Drosophilidae; genus Drosophila; species Drosophila fuyamai. The sequence continues at coordinate 11,368,302 of JAECXW010000155.1, forward strand.
GCAGGGCCCGTGGCAGGAGCGGTGCCAGCTCCCAAGGCAGTCGCAACGAGGGCCACCAAGCCAAGGAGCAGAGCTAGTTGCGATCGCATCTTGGATTATATCTTCAGATACTGTGACTGATGTGCCTCTTTTGGCTGAAGCCAGAGTATTTATAGGCAAATCGGTAGAAGATGTTTTAGTATTGTTTGTTTAAGAGACTAACCATATGCCATCGAAAATTATTTAAAACTAGGTTGTTAATACAAAGATGGTCTATGAAGCTTATAGTATAAGAGCATTCACTCCAAATAAATATTTAAACAACGCCAAATAAGCAGTATGTGACTTTTAGAAGGTCCAAATTGGAAGCTTGTTGTTTTGAAACAAACAAACAACAGCAATGTTAATACATTATAATGTCCACAAATGTTCTTCCAGAATCCTCGCCGTCGGGTAGTCCTAAGAAGCAGCGCCGCCCTTTGTCGCTGGTCAGCGAAGGAAAGCCATTGCCCGCCATCGCGGAGATCACCGAGCTGGTCTCGCTGAGCGACAACTCGCCCAGGACCTTTAAGTTGGCCCCCTTTGGACTGGCGGCCAAGAACAACAACGCACCCGGCGAGGAGTACAAGATCGATCCGCAGCTGATCAAGAAGGCCGAGGACCTGCTGGGCAAGGCTAGCCTGGACAACACCGATCTGACCATAACCAGCCTTAATTTTATCGACGAGCAGCAGCAACAACAACAACAGCAGCAAAATGGACGCAAGTTGCAGGAGTGCTTCAAACGGATGCAGTCGCCCAAGGAGGAGGAAAAGGTATTGTTTATTCCTAGCCAACGGATTAATATTGAGAAAGTCCTGATCATATTTTGAATAATATAAACTTTTCCATTTCCAGCACAAGACAACTGCAATTGGAACAGATGCGGGAGCCGGAGCTACCAAGGCCACCAATAACAACCTCCAAGTGGTGGAGAGCGGCGGCAGTCTCGACTTGATGATCAGTTCCACACTGTCGCCCAATTCCAGCAAGGTGCCTTTGATCGAGAGCAAGGAGGAGTTGAACGAGCAGGAGGACGAGCTTAAGCGGAGGTCGGCTGGCGGTCGAAGAACCAGCGGCGCCGAGGAGACCGAGGAAGTGTCCATGCTCTTCTCGTTCCTGCAGATCCTGACAGCCACCTTCGGGAGTTTCGCGCACGGCGGCAATGATGTGAGCAACGCCATCGGCCCACTGATCGCCCTTTACATGATCTATCGCGAGGGATCGGTTATGCAGCAGGCGGAAAGTCCCATCTATATTCTGATCTACGGCGGGGTCGGCATCTCCGTGGGTCTCTGGCTGTGGGGACGGCGTGTCATCGAGACCATTGGCAATGACCTCACCAAAATCACCTCATCGACGTGAGTTTTTCTTTTTCTTTTAAAATTCTATATCAAAATGACATATTCTATGGTATTACAAAACTATAGACTATGCTGAGCTTAACTAGGCTTTTTGTATATATGGTTGATTGTATTTTAAATAAGTGTAACAAGAAACGATAGGCTAACAATTAGTACGTGTATATATCTAGCTTTGTGTTCCACATAACGTATATTTCTCATTTAATTGTATATATTATTTTCTACAGTGGCTTTACCATTGAAGTCGGAGCCGCCATCACAGTACTGCTGGCCAGCAAAATTGGCTTGCCCATTTCAACTACTCACTGCAAGGTCGGATCTGTGGTTTTCGTGGGGCATGTCAGTGCAGCGGGTCGCAAAGGCAATCAGACGAAGGATCAGGATCAGGCGGGAATCAATAAGGATGACCAGAACAATGATGCGCCCACGGAAGATGGCAGTGTCGATTGGCATCTGTTCAGGAACATTGCCTACGCCTGGATTGTGACTGTGCCGGTTACGGCTCTCCTTAGCGCCGGAATGATGTACGTGCTATGCGCCATTGCCGTGGACGATATGGGCGGGGCCTAAAAGTGGGCTACACAGAATGCCATTCAATTATTAATTGTAATTGCAAAACCAAAATAATGTTTCGTAATTGTACAAGTTGGAAAACACAAAACTTAATATTAAACACGCAAATGGTAACTCAAGAAAAAGTGAGAAAATCTTAACTAAATTACTCGCCTAACTAAAGCATTGTATTTAGCTCATAGAACGTTTCTGAGTCTAACTGATATTAATATTATTTAATATGTGTACGCCAAGCATGTCGTGATTTGATTTTATATTTATACACCTTCATTTATGTTTATATCCAAATTGCACTTTTTTTAAATTCTTTTGTAGACTAAATCCGAACTCACTTCAACTATTTTACACCACTCAATAGAGCAGAGCAAAACACTTGAATAAAATACAAACTATGTATAACAGAAAATGTTTATAAGATATGGTCAAGACCAATTTAAATTCGATGCTTTTTATTTGCGATTTCTACAATTTGTGTTTTATTTTTGTTGTATTTTGAACTATAACAGTTAAAATCAATATTTAAGATCCCGTTGATACTGTACAATTGGATTTAAATTTGGTTACAAATTATTTTAAAACCTAACTTACGAGGCTCTCCAGTCCGTTTTAAATTTACATTCCATTGAGAGCCAGTTCGTATAGTATTTCACTATGTAGATATACGAAAAATAAATACAAAGTTATGAGACCCAAAGATCTTTTTATTAGCGTGGATGGTTTTATTTTGAGGTCCAGTTGTATAATGTAAAGTATTTAAAAAGAATACATCAATGGAAGCTTTTTTTCTGGTTTTCATTTTTTTTTCATATTTTCACGAACGATTAATATCCGCGATGGCTAAGCAACGTCCTCTTTGCTAACCATCGAAAGGCGAGGATTCCAAAGGGACATTTATGGACACTATTATTTGACAGCCATAAGATTATTTCCAAAAGCTTATAGCTTGCACCAATTAAAAGTCACATACTTCATATTTCTCTTTATTTAAATATTTATTTTGAGTGAGGATACTATAGGCCTATGAAAAGCTAAACTAACAACCTAGTTCTAAATAATTATCGGTGGCATATGGTGAATCGCGACTATGCACACACAATATTTTGTTTGCTTCAACAAACAATTCTAAAACATCTACCGATTTGCCTATAAATACTCTGGCTTCAGCCAAAAGAGGCACATCAGTCACAGTATCTGAAGATATAATCCAAGATGCGATCGCAACTAGCTCTGTTCCTTGGCTTGGTGGCCCTCGTTGCGACTTCCTTGGGAGCTGGCACCGCTCCTGCCACGGGCCCTGCTGCCGCCACGCCCCCTGCTGCCGCTACGCCTCCTGCTGCCGCCACGCCCACTCCTGCTGCTACTCCCGCTGTTCCTGCTACTCCCGCTGATCCCACCACGGCTACAACAACGCCATCTGCTGCGTCGGACACCACCACCAGCGCCACTGTAGCCACCACCACGGAATCCAGCAAGAAGAAGGAAAAGACCATTACCCACTACAAGCGCAAGACCAAGAGGCCAAAGAAGGTCCGTAAGATCCACCACAAACGCGGAGGTGCGGATAAGAACTCCAGGCACAAAAGAGGATCCCGCCGGAATTAACTCATATGCCCTCAGACCCAAAGGATTTGGCTAAACGACTCTTAAGCATATATTCAACCCTATTGTTATTTTCCTTGTACTTTACTTGTTTTTACAGTCACAATATACTTTTTATACCCTTGCTGCTGTTACAAAAATTAAATATTCTGTATTTCGACTTCGATGAAGCCGGCTTATCCGACCTCGTTCCGACTAACATACATATATACTACCTGTCACAAAAGGAAGATTTTGTTGGCAGGAATTGTGCCCTTTTGAATGAAATTTTATTACCAAGGTATAAAAAAGACAAGAAAATCGACCTTAAAATACAAAAAAGATTTAAGCACAGAGAATCTAGTCACAATAATTTAGACTTTTTTACTTTAAAATGGAATTTATGTAAAAAAAGTTATGGGCTTAGAAGTTGTTGGACACTATTTTTCAAAGCCATTTTTCGAAAAACCAAGACCATGATGAAGATACAGATTTTTAGAGAATAAAAACACAATCATTTTGATATATGCCGTTATGAAATCGGATGTCTGTAAGAAAAATAGTGGGCTCAGCAGTTCAAGTTTTTGGTCACTTTTCGAAAATGCCATTTTTGGAAAATTTTTTCATAAAAATGACGGAAAATCGGCCCAAAAATACAAACCAGGATAAAGATAAAGATTTTTAGAGAATTAAACCACAATCATTTTGATATATGCTATTATGAAATTGGATGTGTGTAAAACAACAGAGAACGCTATATCGAGTGCCTCGACTATTAGATACCCGTTACTCAGCTAAACAACTTAATATAAATATGCCTTCTTGTATGTTTTTCGCCGCTCGAATTAGCTCCCGATTTTTATGTTAAAATCGGTACCCAGGCAACACCACGTAGAGGCCTTTGATTTGCAACGGGGTCTTTCAAACCAAAATAAAATTTGGGGACTTAGGAGTCGACTTGAGTAGCCAAACTTTATTTTTCAGTTAGATGGCGCTATTGTATTGCGCCATCTACCCCAAGACATTGGTACCACGGGCCATGAAAGGCGGAAATGTAAACTTTTATTAGGCCAATCGATAGGTATTGGCGAAACAAATACATATCAATTAAAATTTTCATAATAGCATCAAAATTGTGGCCACAGCTTGTGTCACAGGCGTCACAGGGGGCGTGGCACCATTTTGAAACAAACTTGCGCTGCGTAGGAACTCCTAAAATCTACATGCAAAATGCCAATCTTCTAGCTTTTATAGTTTCCGAGATCTCAGCGTTCATACGGACGGACAGACGGACAGACGGACATGGCTAGATCGACTCGGCTAGTGATCCTGAACAAGAATATATATACTTTATAGGGTCGGAAACGCTTGCTTCTACCTGTTACATACTTTTGCACGAATACAATATACCCTTTTACTCTACGAGTAACGGGTATAATGACGAATATCAAGCAAAAAATTCAAACCAAGATTTTAACGCAGATTTTTTAGATAATAAATCCAGAATCTTATGGTAGTATGTATGTAATTTTGGAATCGGATTTCTGTAAGAGAAGTTATGGGCTTAAAAGTGCAGTTATAGTGTTAAAAATTCAGTTTCGCATGATTAAGGGGAATATGGTTAATTCAGCGAAAAAAGGCATTTACAATTGTTGGCATTTCCAATCGCAGCTCTAGGATATAGTCAGCCGATCCGGCTCGTTCTGACTTATATACTACCTGCAATAGAAAGACAACTTTTGGGAAAGTTTCAAGCAGATAACTTTAAAACTGAGGGACTAGTTTGCGTAGAAACGGACAGACGGACGGACAGTCGGACGGACAGACGGACGGACAGTCGGACGGACAGACGGACATGGCTAGATCGACTCTTCTAGTGATGCTGTCCAAGAATATATATAGTTTATAGGGTCGGAAATGTCTCCTTCGTTGCGTTGCAAACTTATGACTGAAATTAAATACCCTCTGCAAGGGTATAAAAAGGCAAAACAAAATGTAAATACCATACCCCCTTATCACATGGACTGGTCAATTTTTTTCATTTAATTTTGCGAATGTAATACAAACTAAAATAAAAGTAAAATAACAAAAGTGCTAAAAATATATGTTTAAGAGTCGTCTAGGCAAATCGTTTGGGTCTGAGCGTTCAAGTTCGGGTATCTGCCTCAATTTTTGTCCGCATCCCGGCGCTTGTGGTGGATCTTACGGACCTTCTTTGGCCTCTTGGTCTTGCGCTTGTAGTGGGTAATGGTCTTTTCCTTCTTCTTGCTGGATTCCGTGGTGGTGGCTACAGTGGCGCTGGTGGTGGTGTCCGACGCAGCAGATGGCGTTGTTGTAGCCGTGGTGGGATCAGCGGGAGTAGCAGGAACAGTGGGAGTAGCAGCAGGAGTGGGCGTGGCGGCAGCAGGGGGCGTAGCGGCAGCAGGGGGGCGTGGCGGCAGCAGGGCCCGTGGCAGGAGCGGTGCCAGCTCCCAAGGAAGTCGCAACGAGGGCCACCAAGCCAAGGAACAGAGCTATTTGCGATCGCATCTTGGATTATATATTCAGATACTGTGACTGATGTGCCTCTTTTGGCTGAAGCCAGAGTATTTATAGGCAAAATGGTAGAAGATGTTTAAGAATTGTTTGTTTAAGCGATTTACCATATGCCATCGAAAATTATTTAGAACTAGGTTGTTAATACAAAGATTGTCGCCAGCTTTTCATAGGCCTACAGCATTCACTCAAAATAAATATTTAAGCAACGCCAAATGAGCAGTATGTGGCTTTTAGAAGGTGCAAATTGTTGTTTTCGAAACAAACATAAAGACACAATCATACATCAATTTTAAAGTCCGCAAATCTTCTTCCAGAGTCCTCGCCGTCCTAATGAGGAAATAATACAAACTGCATACAACAGAAATTGTTTATAAGATATGGTCAAACCCAATGTAAATTCCATGTTTTTTTGTGATATCCAAAATTTGTGTTTTATTTTTGTTGTATTTTTAACTATAACAGTTAAAATCAATATTTAAGATCAAAATTTTGATCAACGTTAAAATAAAAAATTTTAATACAGATTTTCAGAAAATCGAACCATAAGTCTTAAGAGGTATGCCAATTTGAAATTGTCTTAAGTTTGGCAAAGTTATGGACTGTGGAAGTCCAGTTGTGGGTGACCCTTTACAAGATGTCATAATAGTTGAAATAACTAACATGAAAATGGGTCAAAATTTTGATCAACGTTAAAATGAAAAATTTGAATGCTGTTACAAATTATTTTAAAACCTAACTTACGAGGCTCTCCAGTCCGTTTTAAATTTACATTCCATTGAGAGCCAGTTCGTATAGTATTTCACTATGTAGATATACGAAAAATAAATACAAAGTTATGACACCCAAAGATTTTTTTCCTCGTGGATGGTTTTATTTTGAGGTCCAGTTGTATAATGTAAAGTATTTAAAAAGAATACATCAATGGAAGCTTTTTTTCTGGTTTTCATTTTTTTCATATTTTCACGAACGATTAATATCCGCGATGGCTAAGCAACGTCCTCTTCGCTGACCATCGAAAGGCGAGGATTCCACAAGGACATTTATGGACATTATTATTTGTCAGCCATAAGTTTATTTCCAAACGTTTATAGCTTGCACCAATTAAAAGTCACATACCTTATATTTCTCTTTATTTAAATATTTATTTTGAGTGAGTATACCATAGGCCTATGAAAAGCTGCCTGTACTAACAACCTAGTTCTAAATAATTATCGGTGGCATATGGTGAATCGCGACTTTGCACACACAATATTTTGTTTGCTTCAACAAACAATTCTAAAACATCTTCTACCAATTTGGCTATAAATACTCTGGCTTCAGCCAAAAGAGGCACATCAGTCACAGTATCTGAAGATATAATCCAAGATGCGATCGCAAATAGCTCTGTTCCTTGGCTTGGTTGCCCTCGTTGCGACTGCCTTGGGAGCTGGCACCGCTCCTGCCACGGGCCCTGCTGCCGCCACGCCCCCTGCTGCCGCTACGCCCCCTGCTGCCGCCACGCCCACTCCTGCTGCTACTCCCACTGTTCCTGCTACTCCCGCTGATCCCACCACGGCTACAACAACGCCATCTGCTGCGTCGGACACCACCACCAGCGCCACTGTAGCCACCACCACGGAATCCAGCAAGAAGAAGGAAAAGACCATTACCCACTACAAGCGCAAGACCAAGAGGCCAAAGAAGGTCCGTAAGATCCACCACAAACGCGGAGGTGCGGATAAGAACTCCAGGCACAAAAGAGGATCCCGCCGGAATTAACTCATATGCCCTAAGACCCAAAGGATTTGGCTAAACGACTCTTAAGCATATATTCAACCCTATTGTTATTTTCCTTGTACTTAACTTGTTTTTACAGTCACAATATACTTTTTATACCCTTGCTGCTGTTACAAAAATTAAATATTCTGTATTTCGACTTCGATGAAGCCGGCTTATCCGACCTCGTTCCGACTAACATACATATATACTACCTGTCACAAAAGGAAGATTTTGTTGGCAGGAATTGTGCCCTTTTGAATGAAATTTTATTTCCAAGGTATAAAAAAGACAAGAAAATCGACCTTAAAATACAAAAAAGATTTAAGCACAGAGAATCTAGTCACAATAATTTAGACTTTTTTACTTTAAAATGGAATTTATGTAAGAAAAGTTATGGGCTTAGAAGTTGTTGGACACTATTTTTCAAAGCCATTTTTCGAAAAACCAAGACCATGATGAAGATACAGATTTTTAGAGAATAAAAACACAATCATTTTGATATATGCCGTTAAGAAATCGGATGTCTGTAAGAAAAATAGTGGGCTCAGCAGTTCAAGTTTTTGGTCACTTTTCGGAAATGCCATTTTTGGAAAATTTTTTCATAAAAATGACGGAAAATCGGCCCAAAAATACAAACCAAGATAAAGATAAAGATTTTTAGAGAATTAAACCACAATCATTTTGATGTATGCCATTATGAAATTGGATGTATGTAAACCAAGAGAGAACGCTATAGTCGAGTGCCTCGACTATTAGATACCCGTTACTCAGCTAAACAACTTAATATAAATATGCCTTCTTGTATGTTTTTCGCCGCTCGAATTAGCTCCCGATTTTTATGTTAAAATCGGTACCCAGGCAACACCACGTGGAGGCCGTTGATTTGCAACGGGGTCTTTCAAACCAAAATAAAATTTGGGGACCTACGAGTCGACTTGAGTAGCCAAACTTTATTTTTCCGTTAGATGGCGCTATTGTATTGCGCCATCTACCCCAAGACATTGGTACCACGGGCCATGAAAGGCGGAAATGTAGGCGCTAGTCAGGCATAAGCGTTTAATGGGTTTTTGGGCGTTAGAGTGGGCGTGACAAACTTTTATTAGGCCAATCGATAGGTATTGGCGAAACAAATACATATCAATTAAAATTTTCATAATAGCATCAAAATTGTGGCCACAGCTTGTGTCACAGGCGTCACAGGGGGCGTGGCACCATTTTGAAACAAACTTGCGCTGCGTAGGAACTCCTAAAATCTACATGCAAAAGGCCAATCTTCTAGCTTTTATAGTTTCCGAGATCTCAGCGTTCATACGGACAGACAGACAGACGGACAGACAGACGGACAGACGGACAGACGGACAGACAGACAGACAGATGGACAGACAGACGGACAGACAGGCGGACAGACAGACAGACGGACAGACAGACGGACATGGCTAGATCGACTCGGCTAGTGATCCTGAACAAGAATATATATACTTTATAGGGTCGGAAACGCTTCCTTCTACCTGTTACATACTTCTGCAGGAATACAATATACCCTTTTACTCTACGAGTAACGGGTATAAAAAGTTATGGGCTGAGTAGTGAAGGGTTTGATCACTTTTAGGCAAAGCCTATTTTGTAAAAATTTGGAAAGGAGTTACATTATAAAAATGACGAATATCAAGCAAAAAATTCAAACCAAGATTTTAACGCAGATTTTTTAGATAATAAATCCAGAATCTTATGGTAGTATGTATGTAATTTTGGAATCGGATTTCTGTAAGAAAAGTCATGGGCTTAAAAGTGCAGTTATAGTGTTAAAAAATCAGTTTTGCTTAAGGGGGATATGGTTAATTCGGCGAAAAAATGCATTTACAGTCGTAGGCACTTCCAATCGCAGCTATAGGATATAGTCAGCTGATCCGGCTCGTTCTGACTTATATACTCCCTGCAATAGAAAGACAACTTTTGGGAAAGTTTCAAGCAGATAACTTTAAAACTGAGGGACTAGTTTGCGTAGAAACGGACAGACGGACGGACAGTCGGACGGACAGACGGACGGACAGTCGGACGGACAGACGGACATGGCTAGATCGACTCTTCTAGTGATGCTGTCCAAGAATATATATAGTTTATAGGGTCGGAAATGTCTCCTTCGTTGCGTTGCAAACTTATGACTGAAATTAAATACCCTCTGCAAGGGTATAAAAAGGCAAAACAAAATGTAAATACCATACCCCCTTATCACATGGACTGGTCAATTTTTTTCATTTAATTTTGCGAATGTAATACAAACTAAAATAAAAGTAAAATAACAAAAGTGCTAAAAATATATGTTTAAGAGTCGTCTAGGCAAATCGTTTGGGTCTGAGCGTTCAAGTTCGGGTATCTGCCTCAATTTTTGTCCGCATCCCGGCGCTTGTGGTGGATCTTACGGACCTTCTTTGGCCTCTTGGTCTTGCGCTTGTAGTGGGTAATGGTCTTTTCCTTCTTCTTGCTGGATTCCGTGGTGGTGGCTACAGTGGCGCTGGTGGTGGTGTCCGACGCAGCAGATGGCGTTGTTGTAGCCGTGGTGGGATCAGCGGGAGTAGCAGGAACAGTGGGAGTAGCAGCAGGAGTGGGCGTGGCGGCAGCAGGGGGCGTAGCGGCAGCAGGGGGCGTGGCGGCAGCAGGGCCCGTGGCAGGAGCGGTGCCAGCTCCCAAGGAAGTCGCAACGAGGGCCACCAAGCCAAGGAACAGAGCTATTTGCGATCGCATCTTGGATTATATATTCAGATACTGTGACTGATGTGCCTCTTTTGGCTGAAGCCAGAGTATTTATAGGCAAAATGGTAGAAGATGTTTAAGAATTGTTTGTTTAAGCGATTTACCATATGCCATCGAAAATTATTTAGAACTAGGTTGTTAATACAAAGATTGTCGCCAGCTTTTCATAGGCCTACAGCATTCACTCAAAATAAATATTTAAGCAACGCCAAATGAGCAGTATGTGGCTTTTAGAAGGTGCAAATTGTTGTTTTCGAAACAAACATAAAGACACAATCATACATCAATTTTAAAGACCGCAAATGTTCTTCCAGAGTCCTCGCCGTCCTAATAAGGAAATAATAAAAACTGTATACAACAGAAATTGTTTATAAGATATGGTCAAACCGAATTTCAATTCCATGTTTTTTTGTGATTTCCAAAATTTGTGTTTTATTTTTGATGTATTTTGAACTATAACAGTTAAAATCAATATTTAAGATCAAAATTTTGATTAACGTTAAACGAAAAAGTTTAATAGTGATTTTCACAGAATCGAACTACTTTGAAATCGTCTTAAGTTTGGCAAAGTTATGAACTGTGGAAGTCCAGTTGTGGGTGACCCTTTTACAACTTGTCACAATTGTTGAAATAACTAACATGAAAATGGGTCAAAATTTTAATCAACGTTAAAATGAAAAATTTAAATGCAGATTTTCAGAAAATCGAACAACAAGTCTTTAGAGGTATGCCACTTTGAAATCGTTCTAAGTTTGGCAAAGTTATGGACTGTGGAAGTCCAGTTGTGGGTGACACTTTTACAAGATGTCATAATCGATGAAATAACTAACATGAAAATGGGTCAAAATTTTGATCAAATGAAAAATTTGAATGCTGTTACAAATTATTTTAAAACCTAACTTACGAGGCTCTCCAGTCCGTTTTAAATTTACATTCCATTGAGAGCCAGTTCGTATAGTATTTCACTATGTAGATATACGAAAAATAAATACAAAGTTATGAGACCCAAAGATCTTTTTATTAGCGTGGGTGGTTTTATTATGAGGTCCAGTTGTATAATGTAAAGTATTTAAAAAGAATACTGCAATGGAAGCTTTCTTTCTGGTTTTCATTTTTTTCATATTTTCACGAATGATTAATATCCGCATAAACAACGTCCTCTTCGCTGACCATCGAAAGGCGAGGATCCAAAAAGGACATTTATGGACACTATTATTTGTCAGCCATAAGTTTATTTCCAAACGTTTATAGCTTGCACCAATTAAAAGTCACATACTTCATATTTCTCTTTATTTAAATATTTATTTTGAGTGAGTATACCATAGGCCTATGAAAAGCTGCCTGTACTAACAACCTAGTTCTAAATAATTATCGGTGGCATATGGTGAATCGCGACTATGCACACACAATATTTTGTTTGCTTCAACAAACAATTCGAAAACATCTTCTACCATTTTGCCTATAAATACTCTGGCTTCAGCCAAAAGAAGCACATCAGTCACAGTATCTGAAGATATAATCCAAGATGCGATCGCAAATAGCTCTGTTCCTTGGCTTGGTGGCCCTCGTTGCGACTTCCTTGGGAGCTGGCACCGCTCCTGCCACGGGCCCTGCTGCCGCCACGCCCCCTGCTGCCGCTACGCCCCCTGCTGCCGCCACGCCCACTCCTGCTGCTACTCCCACTGTTCCTGCTACTCCCGCTGATCCCACCACGGCTACAACAACGCCATCTGCTGCGTCGGACACCACCACCAGCGCCACTGTAGCCACCACCACGGAATCCAGCAAGAAGAAGGAAAAGACCATTACCCACTACAAGCGCAAGACCAAGAGGCCAAAGAAGGTCCGTAAGATCCACCACAAGCGCCGAGATGCGGACAAAAATTGAGGCAGATACCCGAACTTGAACGCTCAGACCCAAACAATTTCCCTAGACGACTTTTAAACATATATTTTTATCACTTTTGTTATTTTACTTTTATTTTAGTTTTTATTACATTTGCAAGATTAAATGAAAAAATTTAATGGTCCATGTGTTAATCAGAGATATAATTATAATTAGGGAAAATTTAACAGCAGGAATAGAAAAATCAAAAAATAATACAAGCATTTACTGGAGTGCTACCTTAAGTAAGTTTTAAAGAAGAAACGTTTTCAAAAAATGAAACAACTTTCCGAGAATACTCTCACTTGAGTTTTTAATCTGAATTTGAAACAATTCATATATATCCCTTTTTTAAGCCGTCTACTATAAATTCATATCTCGTTAAGTTAAAAAGTAAACTATTCTTTACAACTTTAGAGTAAAATGTTTTTATTTGTTTTTTCTTGATGTTAAACGTATTTGTTGTATACACGTGCCATCGCAAATTATTTGGATTTAAGAGTGGGTACAAAAATCGACACCACTTTTTCGCTGGTAGTAAAATATTCAATCAAGATAAATATTTGTTTAAATATTTAAAATTTTAAATTTAAAAATACATTATGTAGGAGTTTAAGAGTAATTGATTTTGAAAAGTTAGCTATATGCTGTTGTATCTGGTTTGAAAAATGTAAGCATCTTACAAAGCTGAAAAATATTTTTAATAATTAAAAATAAATGTAATATTCCTCCTGTGTGCTTGATGCCAATATATTTTCCTAACAAGTTGCCAACTTTTTGGCTGAGTTAAAATGCCACATAAGCCCCAAGAAAGCTTAGTTGTATTTAAAAGCTTATTTGGACAAGCTTTTGAGCGTGGGGCGCTTTATGGAATTTGAATCGAGAGCCCCAACTTTTGGGTCAGTTGAGTTTTGAGCTTCGATGCGTTCGGTTCGCTTTTCCCGATTCCGCGTGATTTTGAGACCCGGTTTTTGTGCAATTTAAACTCATAACGCCTGCGCCTTTGTCGACCGCAAAATACTAAGTTCGGAGTGCTAATTGTTCGGGATTTTTTGGCAAAAAACATAATTGTGAGAAACTACAAACTTCCTCTTAATCATTTTTTGGATTTACGCATTTGGGTTTGAGCTCCACACATTACTGGCAACTTAAAGGTGAGAGACTTATATATATATCTAAAAAATTATAGAGTTCAAATATCAGTTGGTTATTTCTGGGCGGTATACTTCCGGCCAATCTCCGAACACCCTTTCTATTTACCACATTTCTAGGCCCATTTTCAGTTCAATGGATTTCCACAAGTACAAGTATTACTTAATTTCTTTGCTTAATCCGATTTGCGTGCATTGAACTTTTCATCTTTGGGTATTTTGTGTTGTTATTGTTTTTTTTTTTGTTTTGGACTTTATTTTGCACCAACTTCTTGTGGTTAATTCTTGTTGTTGCTGTTGCTGTAGTTGTAGCTGTTGCGACTGTTGATTGTTTTTTCCTTCCCCACCACCATCTCAGTCTGGCAAACGGCTTGTTCTCATTTTATTTAATGAGTTCCCCGGTATTTCAGCCTTTGTTTTGCATTGTTCGAAACCCTGTTTGTTCAATGGGTTTAAAACGTTTTAGCAATTCAAGCCAAAACAAAATTATTAGCAAGTGGATTTGACTTTAATGGGGCTTTCTGATATCGCTTAAAGCTTTAATGAATGAAATGTCTGGCTGAAAAAATGTCTCCATTTGGGAGTTACTTAGGACCTAATTTAATTTAATTCCATTAGATAATTTAATGAATAAATATACATAAGTTTTAGAACTTAAACTTAAGTTTTGAGTCCAAATTAAAATGTAGAACTTCATGTTATACAACTTTATTCCGGGAATAATTTTGTAGGATATTCTTAAGTTTGGAAATAATAGTAAACAAAACCCATATGGGTTTAAATATCTTACTTTTTGGTTTTAGTTGAAAGAGTATATAAACTTTGGCTGACCTTTGTAAGCCTGGTTAATTTCTTGGATTATTCTTTTAAATTTATATACAAGCTAAATTATATATAGGTATGATATTAAAGTAATTTTCTTAAAACGAAAGAAATTATAATTTACAAATATTCTCCCATACCCAACGAATAATAGCTTTCTTCCGCTCAAATTCCTTGCTGGGCCTCAAGTATAATTAACTCTTTAGCAAATTAATAACCTGTCCAGCTCCACCAGAACGTAGATCGATGTCAAAAATCTGCGCCCAGCGTGTGCGACCCATTTTCGGTAGAAAAACCGCCGGACGGTCCATCAAACACCTGCTCGATCTCCCGGACAGTTGAGTTGGCCGGGCTCATTATGTGGCCCGGCTAGCGGTATTCCCCTCAAAAGATATACCGACACCTGAAGATTGAATACCCATTGGAAGCCCATTGCGAACCCAAGACCAAACCCACTCGCGAAAGCCACATAGCCAATTCTGTGCAGAACAAAAGCCAAACGATCGAAGCCATTAAGCCAGGCCAAATGGTTTCGAGTCGCGCAGCCCGGCCAAAAGTCATTAAAGACAAAAATCTATTGAAACTGGCTAGCAACACGCCTTAAAAATACTTTGTCGATAGGGGGCCAAGGGGGCAAACATATTTCTGCTGCACATGGGAGTTTTCGTTTTGGCCAGGTGGATTGGATGCCATGGCTGAAACCGCACCGCAACGCCCCCCTCCCCCCCCTTTTCACCTCCCTATTGGCCATGTTAATTATGCGCTTATCAGTTCGTTACAAACGCTGTAGTTAAGGAGTCCAATACAACCCGTAATTACACTGGACGCTCAAGACCCAATCGAATTCCAATGGCGTTCTAATTTCTGCGCTCTCTTTTCACTGCGATTAATCAAATTTGTATCTATCGGATGCAAGGCTTCCACAATTCATCAGCGTATATGTACATACGTGCAATTACTGGATTCTGCCGGACTGCCTTTGCATATGAGTAAATAATGATAACCCTCGGAGCGATCCATTCGCGCTCCATGCCATTTGGCTCACTTTCTCCTCCTTTCTGCGGCTGTGGCACCAATTGGCGGGAGTGGCCACTCCCCCCGCCCCCATTTGACAATCTATAAAAAATATTAACGATAATATTCAGTTTGTATGAAAGCCAATGGCAGTTTTGAGAAATGCAGGTTGAGATTGGTCTACACATTTCCAGCTTGGAGTCGACCACTTTGGGTGCGGACTACTTTTAATTAAAATAACCATTAATAATATCGGTCACATACTTTCAATTTGATCTTGACACAAGTTACTTTTGAAAGATTTGCTTTACTATTTATGGTATAATAAATTGAACAAGAATTTTTAATGAATTCAACAAATGTTTATTTTTGAAGACACTACTTTTGGAAATTGTAAACTTTGAATTTGCTTTTTATGTGCCATAAAGTCTAAAGGTGCCAATAAGCAGAACTTTTTGGCATTTTGGTCGTAAAATGAATTTATTTTCTGAATAAAAATGAAGGTAATGATCTTTTGCGGTGCGGATTGTTTGAAGCGAAATCAAAAATTCCAATTTTGTTTACATAGTTTCAGTTCGATCTTAATGCTCGTTATTGTTTAGAAATCCCAAAAAAAAACGAATGTTTATTTACTAAAACATTTATAATTAAGGAGGTTCCTAAATTGTCAAACAGTTCTGCTGCTAGGTTTTTACTGACTTGATCGATTGTTATGTATTTTAATGACATATGTTAAGAACAAATATTTTTAAATTACCCTATTTGAAATCCAAGTTCAACTTGGTTTGTTTGATTATTAAGTATAATATTTTCAGTTCAAGTTTCATTTACTGTTTGAAGAGTGCAACATTCCATTGCATAATCACGTCACCTGCATCAGCACAAAAAAAAAAACGATTAAAGTGTCACCCAGAAAGGGAAACGAAATGCACATTTCCCGTTTGCGTAATATCCCAAAGAAGCCACCAAAATCGTCAAATTCAAGAGAGGGAAAGAAATTCAGCAAAAAAAATTGAATTTGAAAAATTAGAAAAAAAAGTCAATACAAAACACCCGAATAATAGACACTTTCTAACGTAGTCTGGCTGTTTCCTGATGTCCGCTGGCTTTCCTAGGATTTCCTATTTTTTATTTTGTGTTTTTTGCCATGGACATTATCGCCCCGAAAACTCACTTGACAGCCAGACGCCGCCCCTCCGCCCCCCCGCTTTACACCATTGTCATTGAAGTCGACGACTCCACGCGAAGCAACTGCATTTCCCACTCAAGACAACATTTCATAAAGTTTATTAAACTTTAACCAAATTGTTAAAGCGTCGATTTGCCCCCCCGGCACCCCGAAGTACCCGCTGCATTCACTTTTAGTGCTGCCGCTGTGGGCGCCCCAAACGAGTCCATCA
Organism: Drosophila fuyamai; assembly: GCA_018153365.1. Taxonomy (NCBI): domain Eukaryota; kingdom Metazoa; phylum Arthropoda; class Insecta; order Diptera; family Drosophilidae; genus Drosophila; species Drosophila fuyamai. The sequence continues at coordinate 11,385,154 of JAECXW010000155.1, forward strand.
ACTTTGGCCAGCATCGGACCAAAACAAACTGCCACATTGGCCGGAGTTGGCTCGAATGCAATGGTAATGGCTTTAACCACTTCGCCGTTTTCCTTGAAGTGGCAAAACATTTTCCTCGACTACCACTCGAATCATTCAGTGCCACTCGCAGTCGCACTGCGGATTATTTGCATTCGTGTCGCCGCCCGAGAATCGCAAATTAATTTTCATTTTGCGTAAACTGTCAAAAAGTAAAATCTATTAAACGATCACTTCCTTCAGAGAAAAACGCGATAGCGAAATGCATGAAAATCAATTCACTCTTAATGCAACGGAAATGATCAGTTGCGATTTTATATAAAAAATTTGTACGAAATGTCTGACATTATATTTTTATAATTTATGGATCGTTGAATATATCAAAAATTATATTTTGATATTATTATCTTACAGCAATTATACTATAGATTTATTAATTCTGCTTGTATACTAAAAATTATACTTTTTATTTTGGTAATTGTTACAGTATAGTGCATGTAAATAAATTTCCTTATTTTAAATATATAAATCCCTGAACTTTTTCATCTAATATAATATTATATATTTTATATTTCTCGCTGGTAAATAAATAATATAAGTATTATATTTATCCCTTATAAGGAAAGATAGAAACTATGGTAAAAGCTAATCAATTAGCTTTCTTTTGGGAAATGCTAAACCAGCTGTCTAATTTCGATGTTTGGCACTTGCTACTTCTATTGATATAAACTATTTGATTTTCAGGTAAAAGCATGTGAATTGGCAGTTAAGAAAGTGTAAAAAGCCAAAACTGGGTAGAACTAAAAGCACCTATTGTTTGAAAAGACACTTCAGTACATTCAATTCTCTTAATAATATGAATTTAACTTTATGACCAGTTTTTAGCATATTTTACATTATCTTTTCCTATTGACTTAAGTTTGAAGGTTGCACCTCTTACTTGCGCTCGAATAAATCCCTTATAAATAAACTGCCGTTTGAATATATTATTCACATGTGAGCAGGCAAGACCATATAAACAATAAACAAAAACATGCCAGTGCATTTGACTTAATTAGGAAATTGTACAAGTGCATGAGCTGAACCCTAAGACACCAACGACAATTGGCATTAACCACATTAACCGCATTTTTCCATCAGGCCGTCAGGTGAACCAAACGATATGTCACTACTTGACTAGCCGCCTTTTTCCTTCACCCACGAAGTTGCAGGTTTGCCTTTAATGCTGCATTTGCATTGAAAGTTGTCTTGGTTCGTTTCCAATTGAAATTGAAAATTCCAGCAGGGAATCGCGTTTCTTTCAACTGACAAATGGCAATGGATCGCAGGGAACAAATACTGATTTGGTATTGAAATTTTTCAATCGACTAGCGTACTTGTTGACATTGAAGATATTGGTGAAATGTCAAAGGTTAATACAATTGTGTTGTATATAGTAAAAGAGTTTCTACATCTTAAGTTCTTGAAGTGTATTTATTTAAACAATAAATACAAAACTGTCGCTTAAAAAACCATTAGTATTTCGATCTTTGAAACATACAACCATCCTTATTTAAGATTATAAAATGCGAATAATTAGCATATACTTTATGGATTGATATTTATTTATCCAACATTTTAATACGCATATTATGTTTATATTTTTAAAGTAAAAGGTATTAATTTTCTTGTTCATTAAATTTATCAAACATTATACAACATTTTTAAGTTTAATTAATTTTATGCTTAAATTACCTAAAATGTCGAATGTAACATGCAATCCAGTTTTATCTCCATAAATATACCAATAGCAGTAATTTAGTTTTAATTTTCTATATTTATTTATTACCTCATTTCGGGGCACTTCAGTGCGACCAGCTCTTTGCCTTCGAAGAACAAGTTTATCCATTTCGATTGTGAAATCGAAAGCCTTTGGTTTATTCGTGGTTGAGAGAAAAGAATGCGGCAAAAATCGCCAGCAGTCAATAAACATAATTGCTCGACGGTTTTGCCAATCATTTCGTGGGCGTGTCAGTAGTTTTTATTTTTTTTTCTTTGTGAATTTCCTTTGCAACGAATTATTTCATAGAAAATCAATTGAATGCGCAAACGGCAGAAACTTTCATTAAAAAATGCCGAAGCGTCTGGGACAATTGGACATTGCGAATACGCCATGTTGGCCACAACTGGATTATGGAAATGCAATTTCCGTCGTTTCCTCATCGAATATTGTATGTAATTTTTTCCCCACCCACTTTTCTTGAACACGCAAAATAATAACACGCATATCGACCCAAATTCGATATTATCTTTTTGATTCGATTTGCTCTGCGTTGCAAAGGCAAGTGGAACAAGTTTTTGGCTTGATCCAATGACCTCAAACCGAATTCAAATTGAGCGGGCCAGAGAAGTGTGGCTAAGTAAAAAAGTTCACACCTAAAAGGCTTTGCTGGAAAAAAAGCCCAAACACACCAAACGCTACGATTTATTTGGGCCAGCCAAACAACGGGCATTCCAAAATGCAGGTGAATAGCCGGCGAATAAGCTTGAGCTCTGTTTTTTATTTTGCAGTCTCGATTGTACACTCCACCTCAGTTTGCAGTTTTCTGTTCGATGTTACCTTGCCCAGCCCAGCAAATCGACTTTTGTGCCCATTTTCAATGCAAATCGCATTAAGGCAAATGTTGCAAACGGCAGCCAGCTTTTGCACACACGCCACAGGTAATTTGTAACAATTTCTTAATGACCAAAGCGGCGCACAGCAATGCGGGCAAACCAGAGTCGAAAATGGGAAAAATGGAATCAAATTAAGTGTTATTGATAGACAAGTCGAAGAAATGGACATGCAAAGCTAGACTGTAAAGACCTAAGACTCCATCCAATAATAGCTTGCAGGATATTAACGTTTATTGATGCCAAATTCCGGGTATTAGTTATGGATGAGGATAATGCTAATATATGCTAATGCTAATATATAAGGATAATCTGCCAACCAAATTCCAATCTATATAGACTTTTACTTTGGTAACTTTCTTTACTGCCTCAGAGTCTTAAAATTTGTTGGGATATCAAACAGAGTTAAAAGTTTATTGGAGGCTTAGAAAAACGCTTTTTGTTTATTTTATATAAACTCATTTTTAATTTAGAGAAATGTGCTAGTAAACTTTTATTTTTTTCGCCCCTGAATTAACTAACTACATTTTTTATTACAAAACATTCTCTTAGGATCGTAAAGTCATCGAGTTGTGTACATTTGAAACATAAATTAAAGCTGCCCATTTTAAAATACGTTTACTTTTGATAGTTAAGCCTATCATTATGAATATGGTTGCTGTACCACACTATTATTACATGATAAGTGTGGCATTTATTTCATTTTTATGCAGTTTTACGTCAATACCATGCATCAGGCAAAATCATCTAGTCAGATTTAATTGCCTTTCGGTTTTATTAAGTGGCTAATAAGAGAGTCCATATTGGCTGTACACATAGCTCCGTGAAGCTGCTAATGCTTATTACGGTCAATTTGCTCTACTAATCTGGCGTAGATGTTCATATGATGAAGTTTCGACCATCTCCGTTCGTTGGCTTTATGGGGTTTTCATTTTGCATACTCCTTACAATCTCCATTTTCGCACTCACAAATCTCTGGTCAAATAAATCGCATCGTTTTGGCCATCTTAAAGTAAAAGTAGAGCTCTTTAACTATTTAAGTTTATGCCTTTGCAAAATAATGCTTTTGTTTAGGCATAGTCTATGCTGTTTTAATATGCCATTTAAAGATGGGAAAAGTATCTTAAAAACTTTCTCAAGCCTTTCACAATAAAATATAAAAATTGTACATTTGAAGCTCTGATAATATAAATTAAACTATTTTTTGAAGTGTCCATATATATTTTTGTTCACTTCTTAACCTTTATTTGGTCATTAATATCCGTATTTTTTCTGTTCTATTACAGGTTTGTGTAAATCACATTTTGGCTTGGATGAGCTAAGCCCTCAAGTTGTTTCGGCGCAATTTCTATTTTTAATCGAGGCTCAAGTATGTGGGTAGGGAATCAAATGCAAATGAATACCACAACAACACAACAAACAAACAAATCAAAAATGCTAATTGCGCAGGTAGAAATCAAAGTTCGCCCAGCAAATGAGAAAAAATGTGAAAAAAGGAAAGCCAAAAAAATTGGCTAAGTCGTCGGGGCCATCGACTGCCAATCAATGTGACTCTTTGCCTAATGGAAATTGAATTTTTGGCCATTGCAGGCGGATTGAGATTTATGCCAATGTCTGGGAGCTTTCAAGTTCAATGCGATGGGAAAATTTCAATTAACGACAAAAAAAAAAGATTTCCAAAAAAATAAAAGCGGCGGAGGGAAAAATAGAAATTGGCCGCTTGAAAGCGATTCACCGCTGTTGAGTTACTGGTGGGTAGACAAAACAGAGGAAGCGACAGATGACCAGATACAAAGATACAAAGATACAGAGATACCAAGATACACAGATACAACCAACGGTCTTGTCAACCAACCTACGCTTTTGTGCACTTGACCGGCTAATGGCTTTTTTGCGTTTCATTGAGGCGCAAAAAAAAAAAACAGCCTCATGAAGTTGTCCAGCATCTCTTGGCTTTTCACAATTTGGCAGCTTGTTGAAAGTGAAATGTGTGAAAATGGCTAATTAAATGCACGAATGCCCCACAGAGCAGCAGCAACTACATCATCATCTTCTGTTTTTTTTTTTTTGGTCTCGGGATAATGTGATTTGACTAGCTCACGTCGCTGGGTTTCACTTGGCGGCTAATTATGAAATTTCTTTCGGTTCAAAATACTTTTGTTTTGCCGCCTTCTTGCTGCTGAGAGCAAGTCATTTCCGTCGGTTTATTGAGTGATTTTTACGAGTGCCGATCCCCGAAAAACTTGAGAGCGCTATTTGTTTACTTCTGCCTGTGGATCAACGAAATGTTTAATAACGCTCAGCACGTAGCTGTAATTACGCTTTAAGTTTGTTGCCTGAGTCTTTTGTTTTACGACTAATTTAAGCCAGAAATGCTTATCATAAAACTGGTCGACCATAATTGGGGTTAGTCTGTTGAATATGGGTTTGATTTAATGCCTTGTTCATTTGGTATACAAACCTAGATTTGCTTTTTAATGGAGAAGAATGGCAAAAAAAAAATTATTGCTAGAAAGGTAACTTTTCTTACGGAATTGAATCTACATAATATTATATTTAAACAGTATTCTTTATGTAATAATCGCTTTAGCACAAACATTTCACAATAAGTATCTGATCTCTTACAAAATTAAATGGCGAATTCATTTTGTAATTTATGCAAATCTCTTGAATTCAGCTTTTAACCGTTGAACTCCAATGAAAAGAATAAGCTGAATAGAAATCCGAATTCTCGGATAATGAAATTGACAGATTGGCAGTCGTCCAGAAATAGAGAAATTCATTGACTGCCAAATGCAAATTGAAATTTGCATAACGTAATTTAAGTGAAAATTATAGATTCTGTAACTGGTTATTTAGAATCGTAGGAATGCAAACACAAACAAAGGCAAACCTGCAAAATAAAAACCAATTCTAGCACAGATCGAAAACAGGTTTTTCCTCATCAAAACTGTGTCAAATCTTCGAGAATGCGCTGGAGAATTACTCAGATTTTTCAAATTGCAACAAAAAATATTTGTTTTAATCAGTTGGGCAGTTGTCTCGAATGGCAAATCGTATAACTCAATGGTTTCTCGTTATTTTTTTTTAGACATTCTCGAAACTAATTGGGCCTCCGACTGCATAAATAAACGCGGAGCGGTCGTAGAAGTTCATTGACTTTGATTCTAATACGATTTCATGGTTCGGGGTTTATAACTGTGCCACCTTTCTGAAGTCTATTAACGAGCTGGGCAAACGTTAGAGACGCAGATTTTAAAAAACTATCAACTATTCACAGTGGGAAAGTTACAGGTGAAAGGGCGGAATGTATCAGTTATATTTTAGTGCATAGAAATTATTAAGGATTTTTGATAAAAGAAACGCATGAATTGCCACAAATTTAACTGCTTAATTGAAACCTTGGATTCCCCGAACATTTATTTATAAAGCAAATGAATAAGTATTTTACAAATATTTATTTATGCTATGTTTTTGCAGCTGTGTATTTAGACAAATATTCGTTTGGAATTACGGGGGATTATAATATGGTAGAGAATAATTCCCCCAAAAATCCGAAATTTGTTTATATTTATTCAAGTAATGAGCGTATCGCTTGTGGCTTGACAAATTCATGGGGCTTGGCTGTCATGGAGTTTCTCTGAATGCTTCTAATGGAATAAATAAATTTAGCCAGCGGAATGGTACTGGCAGATACTTTTTATATAGTAATTTCTTAGCTGAGATATTATTCTCGTTACTGCCTTTGTTCTCATTCAACTGGAGTTTGATCTTTGTTATTTCGGCTTGTTATGGGATATATATATTTTTTTTGTTATTGTGGTTAGTGCGGTTGCAATGCTGAAAATAAAAGTGAGCGCCGTCTTCTCAGAGACTTTGGCTGTGGTTGCCATCTACGTATATCTGACAGATATTCAATCTTCATCTTTACCATCAAATCGTTCGTCAAACGTGTTTTATTGTATGAGATACTTGCGCTATTTTTTTTCCCCTTGTCTTTTCATTTCATTTCAAGTGGGTTCTGATCCCCGCAACCCCCTCGCAACTACTTCGATATTTCTCGTTGTGGTGGCTGCTATTTGGAATTAACTGGGACCTGGGTCTGGGTCTGGGCCTGGGCAGTCACGACATCTGAACAAGCAGCCCCATATAGCCGACGACAGCCCAAGGTCGCATTCCTTGCAGGTGACGCAGTCGTCAGTTGCCAGTCGTTTGGCGATTTGTTTCACTTCGGCACTCCACGTCTGTATCTCTGAGTCTTAGACCCAAGTCTTGGGCTCGAGTATCTCTATTTCGATGATTGGTGAGTGGGCGGACAAATGAGTTTTGGTTTCGGCTACCGATCCGCTGCTCAACCTATGAAAATCCCATGACAAGTGCTTAGAAATCAATCAACTCTGGTTGCATTTTTTCGAAACACGTGTAGAAGTTCTTAATTCGGATTAGTTCCGTTGATAATTGTTATTAGTTTTAGAGAATTAAATATCAAAAATATCCATACTTAATAAAAGAATGAACAGCTTAAAGCTGAAAACGCCCAAATATATTTTATTTAATTTCTAATATTTAAGGCAACTTTTATTGATTTTGCACCTTAGGTTAAGGAATAATCCTAAGCATTTTTCATTTAAGGAAAATTAACTGTTTTTTTGTAAAAAAAAAGTAAATATTTGTAGGTATGCAAAATGGTTTCCTTTGTTATAGGTAAATTTTATCTGTGGAAAATTTTCTAATATTTATTTTATAATCTTGTCCTATTTCTTAGTGGCTTATACCCATTTAATGCTTTTGTACTTTCTGTTGCTCGTCATTCACATATTTTAGTTTATTATTTTGATCACTATCACCAAATTATAAGATTTTCTTAGGAATTTTCTATCATTTACTTTGATGTGGGCGTAGATCTTACAGCCAGTTCCTGTTCAGCGGTACAGGCATTGCCATTAACGCTCTCAGAGAAAAACCGAAGTCACAACTAGAGTCGGCACTTTGAGATTCCATCTGCACCTAATTTATGATGGGGAGAGCTTCTTTTTTTCCCGCCAGCAATGGCAATAAACAGGAGACGGAGATGCCAGTACGTGAGCAGTACTGCTAAATGAAGTCACGATCGTTCCGACAAGAAGATATGTTGGGGGGCGGCTGGCACAGCCCAAGTTGGGTGTGTCCGGTGATCAGCCTCCTCCAGTCGGGGGAATCCACAAGAGAAGTGCTGCTCAGTGGGTTAATGGAACAGCCAAGTGAGACTGGGCTCAAGAGTTATAATTTCCGCTAAGTGAGCATCTTCTAAGGCTAGCTAATTAATTCAAATACGACCACACAAACTCATTAACTCCTAATTCTTACTACTTAACTTATTTAAGGCTTTAAATAAAAAGGAATCGCTTTCTAGACCTTTCTTTATTCATTTACTAGCAATTTACATTTTATAGTTTAATAGTTTTTTCACTAATCCATCATATAAGTAGCTAGCTAGCCAAATGGTTGATTTAAATGTAACTCCATTAAATTTTACAGGAGTGGAATTTTAATTGCAAAGTAGTTTCAATGCAAGCACTGCTTTCTTCATTAAGAAAAATTTGTTTGAAATATTTTCTGGTCAAAAGTTAATAACAAAAAGTCAATGGTTTAGGGTGGGTTCAGGTCAGCGGGGAAAGATCAGGGGCCATTGGGTGGCTCAGTTCAGTTCGGTTTGGTTCAGGGCAAAGTGAAACATGGACTATATCTCTTTATGGCAGGCAAAGTGTCAGTCAGTCGAGATGTCTGCCAGTCGTCAGCTTCTCCTGTGCGTTCGGTTCGGTTCGGATCGTTTGGCCACGGTTGGGATTTGGTACGTTTCGGTTTTGGTTCGACAGCCCAGAGAGCAAAAAATAACTTAAACTTTTACTTTCACTGCCAATTTGACTGAACGAACCGGCCTCGTCTCTCAATTTGCATGGCAGCATGGCATGGGGGACGGGGGAGGGGTCTAGTGCGATACAAAGTGAGGTTTCCTTTGGTATGGCTAAACAATGTTATTGTGTGCTGTGTCTAAGACCCATTCGCAAATGTATCTGGCGGCAATTTAGCGCACAGATACACAGAGCATTGTCTTCGGCCTTTAGTTTAATTTCATTTTCACAACAGTCCCGGCAACATCTTCGCTTCACCTTTGTCCAAGATCTCTCGTCTCGTCTCGTCTCATCTCGACTTGGCACACGTGTATTCACATGTGCTGCAATTTGATCGTCACGTCGAGATTTCAGCCGCAGCAGGCAGCAAATGTTAATGATGAGCATTTGATAATAGTGACTCCGACTGCAACTCCAACTCCGCACACCAATCTTCTTCTCCGGCTTAACCTAACTGATGTTGGACATGCTGCTTAAAGTTGTTTACCCGATTATTCGCATGTATTTTGACTATCAGGAAAATGGTCGTTGACTGCTCATCAGCTCTTCGATTCGGCGAAAGTTCGCCAAGTGATTTGTGGCCTTTTGAAGGAAGGGAGGATGCACTTGGGTTTGCTAAAAGCACGCCTTCACAAATAAATAAAGATACCATGAGCTTAGATTTTACCTAAAAAGTTGCATATTTTTTGAATGACTGGTTATTAACAACTTATTTTTTACTTTATATATTACTTTGAAACCGTTATAATAAGTAAAATTCATGATAAAGATGTCTTTTTAGTAATTTTAGAGACCACAGATTAAACAATATATCTTTTTGTTATTACTTATTGCCTCTGTTAGGCAATAGGTTCCTATTAAATTTAAAATAAATCCTGATTTATTTTTATAATATTTCTATAAAGTCATTTAGTTTAGCATCTTATTTTTATATAGTTGCTATTATTTGGTGTCTTTTTTAAAAAGTTAAAAAAATAAAAGTGTATATCAGACTCAACAATTTTTTCCTATCAATTTTTACGTTTGTTATAAGTTTGTTATTCCATAAAACATTTGTATTTTACCAAACCTATAATTTGAGTTTGACTTCACAAATAGCCACAGCTAAGGCATCAATTAAAAGGCAATAATCATACACCACAGACTTATCTGAGCAATGTTCTATTCGCATTTCTCGGGCTAATTTAGTTGGCTGGCGATTGTGGCCTTGTTCTTAATAGACAAGCGATGTTTTTGCATATATTTTCATGGCAGATGCATAATTAAGCCGTCGGCCACAGTGCTGTGATATCGGGTTCCACAGCTGACCACAGTGACGATGCTAACCTTGCATAAAAAGAATGCAGCTGCGAAGTTCGTTGCCTAAGTCTTTCGTAGGCGCTCAGCTCGGAATTCTAATCAAGGCCGGGGGCGTGGCCCAGCCAGACATCACGTAGACGAATGCCTAATGAAAATAAGAGCCTAACTTTCTTTCTTTTTTCACCGCACTCTCACTTTGCCAGCTTATCTGGAATGTGTTTATCTTGCATCTGCATAAATATAGAGATGCGACATCGAGCATTTCGTAAGATTTAAATGCGTTTCATTTGAGCCATGTTTTCATTTTCATTCGGTCGTGTTTATGTTGGAAATCTTCCGATCGGTTACACAGATCGGACTTAAAGACGCATGTGCCTACGTAATCGACTTGGCACGTCTTCTGCCCAGGTGAAAGACCCCCAGATACGAAAGTCACCCGCGGCGAAGTGCTGACATATTGATGCTGGCTGTTCCACGGCAGTTCAATGGTAGCTCACAATCACAGAATTCGGCTTGAATGGTGTGTCACACTCAATTCCACAATTAAGTTGGTAAAAGTCAACAGTCGGAGTTGATTTATGAAGTGAGTTGGAAATATGAGTGTCACTATGAATAGAAACACCGAGGGAAGATGAATCTGAAGAGAAGAAATTGTAGTAATTATATTTTGGAAGTTGTAATCTTAACCCACGTGACAATGCAAAAAAAATTAAGAGAAGATAATCCAAGTAATAATGAGAAAATTCAAAAGACTTTTAATTTTTCTGCAAAACAAATTGATTTTACTAATACTAATGGAATATTGATTCCAAGAAGTTATAGTTAATTTGATGTTAAATTTGTATCTTTGATTAAGTTCAAATAGTTATATTCTTTTAATATAGTCTTCTGAACTAAGTTATTTAGCAACAACACTAAATTACTCTTAATAAATACAAAACTGGACTGACAGATTGAGGGTTTCGAGAATCCTAGCGATGTGGGTAACATCCTGTTCTTCTTTTGATTTCAAGAGACAAATATTATCTTAATCATTTTCGAATGATTAGTAAGGTGATTTATACAGACAAAGTAGAACAAACTTTGTAATTCCTAATCAGACTAGGCCTACTTCATTCATCTACACATTCTTCAATTAATTGCAGGCTTCGTTGCAAGAAAATCAAAATCAAATTAAGATTCCGGGCAAAACTTGGCTTTGGCCCCCGGCTGTGCCGTCAGGCTATAAATTTGATATTCAAAGTAAATTTTCAATTTCTACGCGAATAGATATTTCCATAAATAAACCGCATAAATCAGAGCTGCGATCGGGGCTGACAGAGCTCAAAACCGAACTGGGCTCATTAGTAATCAAAAGCTGTGCAGCTCGGCAGACTGAGAATAAGTCGGGGATTGGGGGGCCTGGGGGAGTGGGGAATCGGAGACAGGCTCTGAGACACGGCCATTGAATTCTGGCCGAGAGCAGAAACTTGCACAAATTGTTGCACAAGCGATTCGTGGGCTGTAAGTGGCTGCTTGCCACTGCAGCGATGTCGCCAACGCATCCACGTCGCCTGCGGCGCCATTTCGTCCATTCATCACATGAAGAAAAATATCAAAAAATTTGTCATCAAATACGTATTGTTTTCACTGGAAAATAGAGCTCATTATGCAGTAAATCTGCAAGACAATTTATTGATTACAATCAGTACCAAAAATTCTTTTAGTAATACAGCATCCTTATTACTTTTTAATAAATATTTTTTAAGGACTTGCTTATATGTTTCTGAAAAAACTCTTAAAGAAATTTAAAAAGAAAATATTTCTGGAAACATTGTTTTGAGAATGTTTTTATCATGACTATTTAGTTATACCCGTTACTCGTAGAGTAAAAGGGTATATTGTATTCGTGCAAAAGTATGTAACAGGTAGAAGGAAGCGTTTCCGACCCTATAAAGTATATATATTCTTGTTCAGGATCACTAGCCGAGTCGATCTAGCCATGTCCGTCTGTCCGTCTGTCCGTCTGTCCGTCCGTATGAACGCTGAGATCTCGGAAACTATAAAAGCTAGAAGATTGGCATTTTGCATGCAGATTTTAGGAGTTCCTACGCAGCGCAAGTTTGTTTCAAAAAGGTGCCACGCCCCCTTTAACGCCCACAATCGCTGATATACGATTTTATTTAAATATAAATTTAAATATTTCGGAAAAGTAAAAATGCAGTTTTATTGTGTTTATCAATACCTATCGAAATGTAGAAGAAATTTTTCAAATCGGACCATTCGTTAAAAAGTTATGCGTGATCAAAGTTTCTATCTCCATCTCCCTCGCACTCCTTTTACCTGAGTAACGGGTATCTGATAGTCGGGGCACCCGACTATAGCGTTCTCTCTTGTTTTAATTTCCTTTATATATATGTATGCACTTACTTATTTTTTGTACCACCTTCTAATAAATGTTATAATTTAAAGTACTCTGAAACCAGAAACAAAAATGCGTCTTCCTAAATTCTTAAAATAATATTTCTAATGTGTAGCTGCAATAAATGATTTTCGCTGAGTGTACTTTGTGGGACCGATAGCCAAGACTCTCCAGCACAGAACCCCTGTTACCTTGTTGGCTTTGTCTTAATGGCCACTCGGCTGTGTTGCTCTGTGGCAATTTAAATATTTTAGCCATTTCATTTTGAGCTTTATGCTGCTAGTGCCACTGACCGGCAAAAAAAAATGCTAGAGTATCGCTTGTTGAGCGGGAAAAAACGTCGAAAATTTCTACTATTTTGCATTTGAGTTGTGATCATTATTTCGGCAGTTTACAACATTTTTTGAAGCTGTTCAACAATGTTGATGTTAAGTGGATTTCTTTAGACAAAAGCATAAGTATTTGTAGCGAACAAAAGCCAAAAGTAGCGTAAAAGTTAAAAAAAAAAAACATTTATACAAATATTTACCTAAGCTCTTAAGTAATTTGTTTATATATTTTAATGCCGACTATGTTGTATTGGTAGGAAATAAATCGCTCAATAGAAATAGCGAAGTTGTTAAAGTTTTTTAGTAGGTTTTATGTGGTGTGGAATTTTATATAATTTGCATTCTTCTCATTTAACACCTTGAATTTGTAAAGGCATGATTATTATTGATTAATTAGCAACTTTATTAAATGCTATACATGGCTTTAAAAGTTTACAAATAAAAAATTCCAGTAGTTTTTAGGTGTCATATATCAATAAGTTCCATAAATGCTGAATATAAGTGTTTAATAGTCATGTTAAAAATGTATTAGCAAATAAATATGGTTACAAAAGCTATGGTATACTTGTAAATGACTTTTTCTGAATCTTTATTTTTCGATTCGCTTTTCTAACTGGTTTTGTTGGAGGATTTTTTGACCTTGATCTTGGTTCCACCCACGGATGACTTTTTGCGTCCATTTAATTTGGCCTTGTTGGAGGACAAAACGGCAGGTTTGGGTTTAATTACCCTGGCCTCGACACGAATGTAAAGATCGTAGTTGAAGTCGCCGCAAGTCTTGCCTAAAATAAAATATATTGGTTTATTAAGATCTACTAATATATAGTTATTTTATTTTGCGATTACCACAACACATTTCCTCGCCGCAGGACTCGCAGGTCATCAGTCTAGTTTCCACAATGCCCGATTTATTCTTGATCTTTTTGACACAGTTGTTCAGTGCAAATTCCCTGCGATCGCGGGCCTCTGTTTTCAGTTCCAACTTTCCCATCTCAACCATTCGGCTGAAGTACTCCTCCTCCTGTTTGTTTTTGGGCCTCAAGGTGGTCAGCATCTTCCAGTCGATGGGCACGGCACACAGTTCCATCAGCACCACGTCCTTCATTTCGCTGGGCACAGGATCCGCATAGATGTACATCGCCTCCCGCTCTCCATTGGCCCTCAACAACTTTCGCATCTCCTTTTTGGGCATCTTGAAGGCGTAGTCCTTCTCCCGGATCTTTATTTCTTCGGCGCGCACCTTCACCGGTCGCATCTTGTAGTCAGGCACCTTCTCCAGCAGCCGTTTGAACTCCTCCACCGTCTGGATATTGCTGCGACTTAGGTCCAAAACGGGGACCACCGTTTTCTTTTTGGACAGCAAGTCGTCTAGTTTGCTCATTTTCACGTTTTACACCTTTTACAAAAGAAAAATCGTTTTAGGCGTTTACTTAAAAATATAAGTTTATTTATAAATACAATATTTGTAGATACATATACATTGTAGTGAAAAAATGTAGGAAAAAGTCGATGGGCAGGATATCTCTTTTTTCTGACCATTTAACATTTGATTGGACTCTTTTATTTTTATTGATAATAAATCAATTAATATATATTTTTGCTTTAATAATTTATGTTATTTTTGGTTCATGATTTATTTTACTTGTTTTTTCTTTCACAACCCAAATTTTTCGAATGTAAACGTTAAGAAGAAAAGGAGATTATAAAGCATGCAAAACTATTACAAAAATCAAATGAATTAATATTTATGATATAAAAATATATAAATTTTTTAACAACTGCTTTATGTTCTGTATATTTTTATACTTCCTGACCAAGTCTAACCTCTTTGCCTGTGAAAAATCCTTAGCGGCTATCGATTAAATATTGCCGGTTGCCAAGCACTTTTGCTCCTCCAATTTTATGTGTTTTCTATGCCAGCTGAGTGACAAAAACTTCCGATTCTCTCTTTCCAGATCCACGAACAACTCTATCACGTGCCGAAGCCACAAGTTGTTGATAAGTCGCTGGGCAAATAACAAACAACAAACACGACCCGAAGACCCCAGAAAACCCGTCGAGAAATAGAAACAAACCAGCTAAAAAGCGAAGCTCTTGGCTCGGTTGGCATTTCATTTGCCTGGATCGCGTTACGTGGTGCGGTTGGTGTTTGAGTTTCGTCTGCCGGCCAAAAAGAAAGTCACGACAGAAACGAGATTTCCAAGATTCTGCAACGAAAGTCAAAGTTACAAGTTTACTCCAAATTCGAGTCTTTCGGCCGCGGTTCAACGTCTCTTGCCACTTTCGGGTCTCCTCCAGTCAATTTTTCGGTGTCTCCCCGTGTGTGCCACTTTAGAAAGTGAAAATCGAGTGCAGTCCGTCGCAACGTTTGTCTGATTTTGGGCGCTGCAGTTGAAAGTGAATTTTGTTGGGCTGCAAGTGATTTTCGTGTTTCGCCTTTCGGCTTTCGGGCGCCCAATTCATCATTATCGATCAGTAGCCCGCGGTTTTTGGCTACTTGAATCCACTTCACATCCATCGGCAGGAGGGCCCGGCAAATAAGTCCAGCCACAATGGAGGCCGAGGAAGTTACAAAACTCGTCGATGGCGTGTACAGGGTAAGTTTTTTTCATTATTACAACATATGGTATTTGTTTTATTAATTAAACTACTCTATGAGTTGTTAATTGCCAAGGAAAATGGGTGCCAGAGAATATTTATACGTATTCAGGGGTGTCATCTGTATGTTTGAAATAAATATTGCCGTTTTCTGTCTAATTTTATGAACAAATTTCGTAAACACAAAACTAAAATGCTAAAATCTAAGTAATGAACATTTTGAAAAATTAATAACTATGCCTTCTAAATAAGGTTAAACCGTTTTGAACAACATTTAGTCTTAAACAAATTTAAATTTGTGTAGTATTTTTTAACATCATGGGAATAGCACTGATAATAAATACTCAAAAGTTTTAAAAGAAATTTGTAATTTGTACCCCAATTACTCCACATAGCTGGGGGTCGAATCGAATATTATGCAATCACACTGACACCTAAATACTAACGTAGAAATTGCATGAAGGCCATTTCTATTAGCCACTTACGACTAATTCACTGTAAGACTCATAACGATGTTTAGCCTTTTGGAAAACCATTTATAACTTTAAACGTTTTCTTTTTGTAAACTAAATTTATCGCCACACGCGATCTCCATAAATGGCTACAAATGAAAGAAACCAAAATTAATCTACAAAATGAAAACAAAAAACCATGACTTGAAAGTTTATCTTGGATACCCTTGAAATTTCACAAGTGTAAAGAAAGATTAAAGCAAAATTAAAATATGAACGCATTATATATATTTACGACACCGTTTGACAGGTATCTTATTAAAATGTAAAAGTTTAAAAAATATAATAGACTCAATTTGATTTAAGGGACATAAATTGAAAGTGAACCTAGGACTTGAAGTGTGAATGTACAAGGCCGTAATCAAATTATTGAGCAGGATTTAGAGAAAAAAATCAAATGAAAATTTAACATGCTGTTAGAACTAATAAAAAAAATTAAATTTCGGTTATTATCTTCATTTTAATAGTAGATATCCTTAAATGTTAAAAATGTTTATACTTTTGAATGTTTATTTATGCGCAGTTAGTGAAATATAGTGCCTAGTCATCGTTACCAACTTGAGGTTATAATTCAACTACCACTTAAAAAGGGTGTTTAAATCATAAACGGAGAACCACAAATATTTGGCGATAAAAATGGCAAAAAAAACATTTGAAAGTGAATTTTGTCTTGTCGGTTGGGCTGCTGCTGTAAATTCGTAGCCAAATTTGGTCACGACATACGGAGGCTGTGTTGTTTCTTTCGGCATACATTTCTGGCCATATATACATTCGTCTGCTATAAGCCCGTACAACCAACCGAGCAAACGAGTTCAATTGGAGGTTTGATTTGTTTGTTTGCGAATCTCCCGAAATCACCACAAGTCGACGACAGACGCGACGACTCCGCCTCGAGAGTTTGGCAAGTTTCGGCTTCTCTTTTTTACATTTTGCAGCGGTTGCATCTGCCCCAAGTTGAGGCGTATTGCACATTTCGCGCATCTATTTCATTATGTAACTTTTAGTTTTTGTTTTTTTCCTTTGAAAACTTGCCGTTGCTGTTTTCTGCGGTTTCTGCCACTTGAAATTGCGGAAATTTTGTTTTTGGGCCGCTTCCTTGGCTTGTTGCACATGGCTGCATTTTCGCGACCACCATTTGCATTTTTCCCGCTTGTGTATTTATTTATGTTTTTAATTTTTTTCTCGCACTATTATGGTATACATTTGTGACAGCGTTGCAGCCGTGTAATGTAAATCGAATAAATAGGTGCTGCTGGCTGTTTTAATTAGTGGGTTTGGGGCCCACTTGACAAACCCGAGTGCAAACGAAAGACTCAGGAAACGAACTCGCTCTTCCAATGGCAGGAAAAAATCGGAATCGGAATCTCAATGGCCGTGCATCAATCAACTGAAGTCACTTCCTCAACACATACCAGATTATGAGTTAATTCCCAGTGATTTATGCGCAATTGTCTTTACTGCCCTGGCTGAACTGGTCTACCAATCGATTTATTATATCAACATTTTATTTTCACATTTTTGCTCTTTAACTGCATTTTTTTTTGCTTGCCTTGTTTGGCTTAATAGATCGCTATGTCTTTCCGTCTGGCACTGTGTGAACTCACTTCTGAGTTTGTCTGTGCAAGTTCTGGAACGGGTTTTAATTAATTCGATAGCATTCGATTTTCGGCTGACTATTCTAAACTCATTAGCAGACCGCTTTTGCTTATCTTTATTTAGACTCGCGTTTTGGCCTTTCTAAAATTGACACACTTAACGGTTTAAGGAGGGTTTCTGCATTTGCATAATCGCAAATGGAACAGGAATGTTGAATTTTACTGCCCATTAGCTAATTGATTGATCTCTGCTTATTTTTTACGCCGTTTTTACAAGTGTTTTCGATAAATCTTTAGTGTATTTAATTTCTCAGAACACAATTAAGATTTAAGTCCTTTGAAAAATACTTATTGTACATTCAAAAACACTAATTTATACGTTTCCGCTGTGTTAATAATTTATTGTTATTTTCCATGCAGTTTTATGTTTAAAATGATTAATTTAGATCTCTTATGTACTTAAATGCTTATATAATTCACCAGCTTCGATGTAATTTATGAAACTTGCTTAAATTTTTTGTGCTCGCACCCGTAATAAATCTTGTACTCCGTTCAACCATAAATCTTGAATTGCAAACGAGTAAAGTTGGTTGAGAGATGTACTCAACAGATGATTGCAATAGCCGCTTTCACTTTCCCTTTTAATATATGAATATGTTTATCTAAAAGCAGATAGTTTTTAGTGATTCTCTTGAAAAATTATCTTTATTGAATTTAAAATAAGCATATATTTTCCTGCGTACATCATTTGTTTTCTTTGAGAGTCTACAAGGTAATTTAATTGTTTTTGCTTTATTGCCCATTAACTGAACCCCTTAAAAGTTCTCCAATCAACAACCCGTTCTCCTCTCACATGAATCCACATATTTTTTCCCTATCGAATAAAACCGCAAGTTGGGCCGTCAGGTCGATGTTAAAAACGCATTTCAAACAGCTGCCAGCAGCAAACTGGCGGTGGCGATGAATGCCTTCGGATTGTTTGTCATTCGCTTAGATTTATGGCACATTCCCCGCAACATAAATCGAAACCGAAGCCACTGTGAGAGCCTGCCGCCGGTGATCGGATCAGAATGACATCCAGCTGACCACACAAAAGCCAACCTGCTGGGGGAGCAGGAGTGAAGCCCCTCAAGAGTTGGGCCCCCAGCATGGTGCACATACTGCATAGTGGGACGAAGGTGTCCGATGTGCTGAAGCTCCGGCAAGAAATTGCAGAAATAAATTAAAATTGCAGCCACCTAATGCCCACAGACGGTCCGGGGGATCGGATTGGAGCTGTGAAAAGAGGCGACAAGTGTGTACTTCGGACCATGGACTGCAAACTGGGAACTTGGAACTGCAAACTGCAAACTGGGAACTGTGGACTGCAGCTGATTGCCATGCTTAAGGGCATTTCTAAGGCTGCTGTATTAGAGGGGCCGCCGCCACTCGCAACGATGTCACATCGTCTGGATCGAGGGAGGGATCTGGGGGACAGCTTGGGCATGGGTATGACCATGGCAAATGGAACTGGGTTAACGTCCGACTCGCCGGCGAGAAGCCCTACCAATCCCACTGGGTCCATTTCCCATGTACCCTAACTGATGCAATTGTGTGTGGGTTTTTCCAAACGCCTAAATTCAATTGATTTTAATAGTTTATGTTGTGTGCTTAATTTTTACTTTATTTAAATATTTTGTTTGCTAAGAATGGTTAATTTTTTTAGCAACTAAAGATCTTGGAGTTGAATT
This sequence comes from Drosophila fuyamai, assembly GCA_018153365.1. Classification (NCBI taxonomy): domain Eukaryota; kingdom Metazoa; phylum Arthropoda; class Insecta; order Diptera; family Drosophilidae; genus Drosophila; species Drosophila fuyamai. Next base: position 11,404,179 of record JAECXW010000155.1, read on the forward strand.
TAAAAAGGGTACAAAATATTTGTTTTTTAACCCAGTTTATTTTTCTTGATCCATAAATTGGTAAATCTATTTTAATTGTGTTGCGATTATTATCATAATTTATCATAATGTAGCATCAAAATGTAAAATATTAGATTTTAACATGTTACATGTTTTTTGCAAAAATGTTCTAGAAACTCTTTTAAAACTTTCCTTAGTTTAGTTTTGTAAATTATAAGAATTATAAGATACATAAAAGATTTCAGTACTAAAATGTTGTTTTGCTGTTCTTTAGAATTATCAAACTAAAAATATAATATATAATTATAACATATTCAGAGGTGTCATATAAATCAATAACATAATTTCAATAAATTTTTATAAGACTCTGCAGTTTTTAAACCAACCTATGTCAACATTCTTTATCTTCACCATTAGTGAAAATAGCAGAGTCCACTTATATTTTTCGTTCTTAAAGTCCTGTCATGTCTTATCTTCATATAAATATTTCCCTATCGCCAAGGACATCTACTCTTCGCTTAGACAAAATTACAATTTCATTTGAGCTGCTTTTCCAACTGCCTGGGAAGAAGTCACGCAAGCGAGAATTATTTACGTTTAGCATTTTTCACGCACTTTGCGTTCATCTTTTGCAGAGAGGGGATTTACAGGGGGGTTTAAGCTTCGGGGGGTTACCACTCCCAAAACCCCCTCCCCCCACCTGAAAGAGGGCGTGACTGGTTGCGCCTTGACGCCTTCGTTGAGGTTTTGTCAACAGTTGACTTGTGTTGCCGTCGCCTTTGAATTGTTGCTGGCAAACCTGTTGCGTGTTGCTTTTTGCATTTGTTGGTTTCTAATTGGCATAATTGCGGTTTACTGTTGTTGTTGTTGTTGTTTCGGTTGGTGCTGCATTCTCGCATGCTCTGAAGTGGGTGTGTCGCTCGCTGGCGTCGCTGAATTATGGCCTAACCCGAAAGAGGCTCTCCAAAGGCCCCCCACTCTCCTTATCTTCACTACCAATATGACACTGGAAAAAATATAGCTTACAAGTACTATTAACAAACCATTTAAACAGCATTATTATGTAATATTCGATAGTCTTTAAAAAATCCTATATTTTATATTATTTTATATATTGCAATATCATTTTATAATATTATAGTTTTTGATAAACCCATGATAATCCCATTAACATTTGTATTATTCAATCAGACGAAACACCCATGAAGAGTAAAGAAAATATATATTAATCAAAATAACCAATTTAATATCAATAAATTTAAATTTTGTAAGTTAACCATTTTCTGCTACTAGGAATTAAACAATTATAAACTATCTTCTTAAAACACTCCCTTAATAACTACTTTAAGCTTACAATTAAGACGACAAATTGATTTTCTATTATGGGGCCTGACTTGGTTTGGAAAATTAACAGGGCCAAATGAATAATAGAAAAGTTTTTCTCAGTGTACCGCCCAACATTCCGCCTCGTTGGCTGTTTTAAGCAAATGGGAGGCTTTCGTGCTACGCTTTGCATTTAGTCTCTGTTTTAATTAAAATGAATTACATATGTGTGGCGCTCACTGGTGGCGATTTATGTTAAGCGACGATTAGAGACCAAGTTAGTTGGGTTTGGGCCTGGGTTTTTACATGGGGATTGGGATCTGGGTACTGTACTCTGGCCAAGACTACCTCAATTAATTTTGGGTTAAGTGTTGTCGGTGGGTCGCAGATTCGCGGGCGTGATAGGCGATTACGTCAGCTTTAATACAAGAGTGGGTGAACAAGGAGAAATGTTAATTGCTGGATCGAACGAGCTGGAATTTGTTGAGCCGTTAGGTCAATTACACGAGCTGATAGCCATCGCATTTAAAGGAAACCTGATTTGTACTTTGGTTATTTAATTACAAGCAATTCGAGTTTTAAAGCAAATAAAATATAATCTTGATGAATTGGACTAAGATAAAAGAGGGAATTTTAAGGGATATATAAATAGTCTTTTAACAGTTATTTTATATAAATTCGTTAAAGTAATACAAATGTATTTTGATAAAAATGTGTAGGGGCTGAAAAACATGAATTGCTGAAACCTCTAAATGTTAAAAATGTCTTTTTGCTATAAACCTTTTTATAAACTTATGTATACTTGGCTCTGCTCATTGATTTTACAATCTGTTGTCATAATTACATTCAAGGGTATAATCATTATATGAATCGTAGGGTAAATCCCAGGTAAATACTCATAGATCAATCCCAAAAGTTTGATTGCATTAACCACAAAAAGTGTTTACCGCAAAGAGCAGAAAAACGAAACAATTAACATTGATAAACCCATAAACGTTGAGCCCCAAAGGTCTTCGATCCACGAACTTACTTGGGTTTGGGTATCTGAACGTGCTATTAGGGTATCTATATCAAAACTAGAGAGAACGCTATAGTCGGGTGCCCCGACTATCAGATACCCGTTACTCAGGTAAAAGGAGTGCGAGGGAGATGGAGATAGAAACTTTGATCACGCATAACTTTTAAACGAATGGTCCGATTTGAAAAATTTCTTCTACATTTCGATAGGTATTGATAAACACAATAAAACTGCATTTTTACTTTTCCGAAATATTTAAATTTATATTTAAATAAAATCGTATATAAGCGATTGTGGGCGTCAAAGGGGGCGTGGCACCTTTTTGAAACAAACTTGCGCTGCGTAGGAACTCCTAAAATCTGCATGCAAAATGCCAATCTTCTAGCTTTTATAGTTTCCGAGATCTCAGCGTTCATACGGACGGACAGACGGACAGACGGACAGACGGACATGGCTAGATCGACTCGGCTAGTGATCCTGAACAAGAATATATATACTTTATAGGGTCGGAAACGCTTCCTTCTACCTGTTACATACTTTTGCACGAATACAATATACCCTTTTACTCTACGAGTAACGGGTATAATTAAATAAACTACACTGAGGTCAGCCAAGTCAAGTGCACTTGAGTAAAATAAACATTAGAAGATACACCGAAATGCAGATTTACTCGCAGTAGTATCTCTATCTGTATCTGTGAGTGAAGTTTCGAACTAAATCAGCCAGCTAGTAGATCATAAAAACAAACACTCGAGCAAGTTGAATCGTTAAACGGAGACGACCTTGGTTTTGAGTATCTAAGTATCTGAGTATCTAAGTATCTGATCTCGAGTGCTGGCTCGTTTCATTCCCACGCCTTGCAGCCACATTTGCGGCCAATAAATTTAGAAAAGCAAATACGTCGAGGCGTAAATATTTGGCAATAACCCAAGTCACAAGCGAAGCGAATTGTTCCGCACAGAATGCCTTGTTTACATATGGGTTTTTGACATTTTGTTGCTAATTACTTACTGGCCATTGGAATTCGGTAGTCAGACGTGAGTGCCAAGCTTTTGATCGGCTCATGGGCGGAAGTGATTGGGTGTCAAAGTATTTCTTGGCTACATCAAGAACAACAATCAATTATACTTAACCAGCAAATATTGGATAGTTCCTAACGAACATTTAAAAAGTGTGCCTTTGGAACAATGCAAACGCTTTGTGGCCAAATTGTTTGGTTTTTGTTTTTGGGTTTGCGTGTTAAGTGCTCGGCATTGTCTGCTCGCCAGCTCAACTTTAGGCCAAGCCCAGGACCAAAGTGAGTCTTTGTCATGTTTTGTGGTGTTTTATAATGTCAACACTCTGGTGATGTCAGCCTCCCTTCCACATGGCAATCCATTCATCCATTCACGTCATCCCGCAGTAATGCAGCTTCACCTGAAAGCTCGGTCGCGAATTGTATGCAAATCATGTGCCAAGTTGTTAATTAATTGTCGTTTGCCTGTTCATCATTTCGCATTTTCCGAGGCCCTATCTAAGATCAATTGATCGGATGAATGACTCATTTCCACATATATATATATATATATATATGGAGATGGTGTAATTCGTATTTAAATAGATTTGATTATGGGGGAGTTCTGAAGATGATAAATCACTTAAGGTGTTAGGCCCACAACACTTAGGGGATTAAAGTGAAGTGATGATTGATGACCTGCTAGGTGAATAATATTATTAAAGCACGGATAATTTTGTTTTAATTTAAATATTGTCTAGAGCTAAGCTCAAAACAATAAGTGAGGTGGTACTTTGTTAGTTACTTAGATAGGTGCTGTTAAATTGAATAAAACCAGCTGAAGCGAATCTGTATAATTAAATAATTAGTTATAATTTACGCAATACTCAATATCTGAAATCTGTTTCCGAAATCTTTAAAATTATAATCTGTTAAAAACTAGATCTTGTTAAAATGAATCAAGTTTGAAACGGGAACTGAAGTCTTCCTCTTTTGTTGTGTAATAAAAATGTTACTATCGGTAGTAAAAACTGCAACCAGTAAATTCAAATTTTATTTTCGCGAAATTTATTAGCCGAACAGGTTTAAAAATGCTATGGTAGTATTAGGAGATACTAATGATAAGTAAACTGGTTTATTTGGATCACATTTCAGAATGTACATTTCCTAACTATAAAATTCGTTAATTAGATTTTGAATTAGATATTTTATTGCTGCGATATCACTATCTGTTTTTACACCAGAACCTCTGGTACTTAAAATGCGTTTCCCACACTTGTTTGCCGATTTATAAGATAACTTTCATTTACATTCACCGCCAAATCATAGATGAGATATTGCTAAACGAACAATTAGCATTACGAGTATGTTCAGTTGGCTACACGGAACTAACGATGTCGCTGCCTGACCACAACATTGTCTCAAATTAACTTATACAATCCGACTTTTACTGCCAGCGGCAAAACGGGGAAAACCATTACCAACTTTTACAGGGGGAGAATGGGAAATGTTTATAACTAATGAAATTGAAATGTTGGTGCATGCTGGCCTGTAAATTACATTTAATTAAGCGTGCGATAAGCTAGCATATGGATATCTGAACTAACGATGCCATCGATCTCCTCTCGATTGCAGAACATACTCGACAGATTCAATCCGGGTGCAAGGCAACTGATCGCGGCGGGCAAAAGCTACCTCAAGGCGTTGCACGGTATGTATATACTTCGGATACCATAGTGCAGTTCGTATACCATAATCGACTGCTGCAAGTGGGTACAGTTAACTAATTTGCAATGCATTCCGTGCCATTTCATGCAACAGGTGCCGCAACCGCCTCGCGTCTATTCAATGAAGCATTGGCCAAGATTGCGATGAACGCCCAGCAAAGCGGAACGGGGGATATTGGTAAGACTCCAAGTGGAGACCTCAAACCTCATCAAACCTGCAAAAAAAGTGACAGTGCGGGGGATTGACATAATCTCACACTTAACTCTTTTATACTCCCATTATTCATTCAGGTTCGGCTTTGATGAGCGTCGTGAATGTCAACAAGGAGATACAGGAACAGCAGATGAATATTGTAAGTAATCAAGGGGTCTTAATAAAGTAATCTATTTATTTTAAGCTATGCTGAGATACATAGTTGTTAAAAGTACTTACAACTAGTGGTACATCTTATTTTAATTAAACTTAAAATTGAAAAGCATTTATCTTAGATATACAAATTTGTTAACGATTAAAAAGGCAATGTTTTGGGAAAATAAATGTAAACCAATTATTTCCATAATAGTTAACATACTGTCCATAACTTTTAGTTTCTTTGTTTAAAGGAGCATATATCATTTATTTAGGAAAAGAACTACAGTGTAAATGCTACCTTTTCTTAAGAAATAAAATATTTGATTCGAAGTTTGTAACATTAAATTATTTTGAAACTTGATTCAGTAAACACTGTAGTATCATTAAAGTAAACAATAATAATATCAGTAAAAACTAAGATATATGCTAAAATATGAAAAAAACTTAAAGAACAAAACCAAAGATAAAAAATCATTTAATAATACAAATTTTTAAATTGCAGCTAAAAGCCTTTTACGTGGATCTATTGGTGCCATTGGAGACAAATCTGGAGAAGGACACGAAGGTGGTGCAGCATGAGCAGAAGAAGTTCCTGCAGCAGCACAAGGTGCGCATGGAGAGCTACCAGAAGGCGGTATCCACGATGAAGAAGCAGCGCAAGAAAAAGGCCACGCCCGAGAATACCGAGAAGGAGCTGAGGGTGAGTGGATATACATATATTCAAACGATGTGAGGAGCCACCAAAAAACATCACTTTCCCACAGAGTCTCCAATTGCTCGAGGACCAGAAGAAAAAGCTTGATGTATTCTGCGATCAAAGCTACAAGAATGTAAGTTCATTGGCTGCTAGCCGAATCTTGATCCACCCATTACACAGGGAAAAAAAACATATGCTTTTAATTCTTATACAAAAAGTTTTAAGATTCAAAAGCACATTTTTCATTAGAAGCTGATATAAAAAGTTGAATCTACACCAAACTAATAAAATTACCTGACAATTGTTAAAATTATCTATACTTATAAAATATGATCTGAAATATTAGTCAATTCTGTTTATTTTGTACCATTTTGTAGGTTATTTTAAATATGAGTTTTAAACAAACTTATAAAACCAAAAAAAAGTTTTGAAAGATTGATCGTTTTTTACAGTTTACTTATGATTTTTAAAAATGTTATTTTTAAAATACCAAGATAATATGATGATTTCTAAAAAAAACATTAGAAATTTATTGCCATGTATGACTCTACCATTCTTTCCCACTTCCGTTCTGGACAAAAAGGCCATGACACAGGAGCGTCGACGGTACGGATTCGTCTTGGAGCGCCAGTGCTCCATCGCCAAGCACTGGATGGCCTACCACACCACCGGCAAGACGGTAATTGATAATAATTTCGAAAATTGGCAAGAGATTGCCGCTTCTCGTGAGATCATTCCCCCGGCCGCGTATGAAAATGGCTACAGCAGCACCAATGGCCACAACAACATCAACAACAACAACAGCGGCAACATGCGACGCCTGGTGAGTCATCTCCGCCCATTATATCTATCCGATCCCATCCAATTGGGCGCTAACCACTTTGTTAACCACCCGGCTATTCTATTTTCCGTACAATGAAAAAAAACGGTTGAACAAAACAATATGATTTGTAATATCCGAATTTCGGGTTATCGAGACCAAAATCTCATTACAGATGTCATTATGTTTTCGTAAACCTCATTCCAGTTTATATTTAACAAAAAGATATTATAGTTTTCTTTATCATTAGTTTTCACTAGCTATTATTAACAAAAAGATATTATAGTTTTCTTAATTATTAGTTTTAACAAGCTATTTTTGTTCTCGACGAAATTGGCTAAAGGACATTAAATTTGTGGTTAAGTAATCAAATTAAATTGTCAATTTAACATAGGTTAGAAAAATGAATTGAAACTTAAAAAAATCTGACGCAATTTAATTAATTTTTGAGAATTGTTTGGTATATGCCCGAAAAATTCCACTCCCTTCTTGAAATATATTTCATCTTTAAATTAAAACTTAAACTAAAATGTTTTATTTTTTATAATTTTTTAATTATAATCTCATTTTTAAAAGTACTATTTTAATAACTAATAATAATATACAATACTTTATTCTTTGAACAGGAGCGCATTAAGGACGGGGACGATGATCACCTCCAGAGCCACGGAGCCCAGCTGAAGAAGTCGCGCAGCATCGATGCCCCATATGGTGATATGCGGACTCTGCACGAGCGGGAGAACATTTCCGGAATGGGCATTGCTGGAGCCTCGCACTACGCCCAAAACTCGCTGCCACGTGCCAAATCCGACTTCAATCTGGCCTTGGTGGGCACTGGCCAAAGCTCAGGTGTGTTTTTGTATATAGTAATGACCTTGTAGAATTTTAAATTCCATTTGAGCTTTTTCTGAAATTTTTCTCCTCTATAAATTATAAAATTTGTTAATATATTTCCTTCGATTAACAGGCAACAAACACAAGATAATTGAGGAGCAGCTGTCGCCTTTGATGGACGATCAGCGCGGTGATCAGCGTCCCTTGGTGAAGGCCCTTTACGCCTACATGCCCTCCGGGGAGAACCAGTTGTCCTTCGAGGAGGGTGACCGCATCGCCTTGGTGGGTGGAAAGGCCAAGGGCTGGCAGTTCGGTGAGAATCTGCGGACGCAACATTTCGGCTGGTTCCCGGTGGCCTACACCAATGCGGATTCCTCGGAGGCAGTCACTTCCGGTGGTCGGCGATACGAGAACATGCTGATGAGCTACGAACGGAATGGAGGTGGTTCGGGATCCGGTTCCGGTGGAGGTGGCCTGCGAAGCTATCAGCAACAGCAGCAGCAGCAGGATTACGAGGCGCAGCTGGAGCTGATGGAGAGCCACGAGGCCACGTATCGGAGGCGAAGGAACCACAGTGCCGAGGAGTCCTCGCCCACGCGTATGTTTGGGGACACCATCAAGCAGCAGAAGAAGTACCGCCCTGGTTCTGGAGCCAATCCGCGTCCAGGTCCACCACCCACACTGCCAGCTCCGGTGCCCAATGGTCAACAGAGCCAGTCCACCAGGATGCTGAACAGCTCGCAAAGCTTCTGTGCCTCCAATGGAGGAGTCACGGCGGCGGTGGAAAGACGCAAGCAAAAGCTACTGAATGGTGTACAGGTGGGTTTTCTATTCGATTTTATTGTGAAACCCTCGCTGAAGGATACTTTCTTTCAGAGCTCCAAGAGCCATCCTTCAGGAAAATCCGGAGTGGCTGCCAAGACCTCGCTGCACAGCAGCAATGACAGTGGATTCGCCAATGAGCCACCACCGCAGCCAGAGGTGGACTATTCCGATGAGGAGCCAGCCACCCAGCGAGTGCCCATTCGGTAGGTGGAGTAGATATATTGGTTAATACTCTAGAAGACGGGTTGCATAAACTAAATTCAAATAAAAGACACTATAAATTTATAAAAATGCTCATTGAGGTCCGTCTTCTAGAGTATTACCAATAGTAGTTGTAAGAATAGGCTTGGAGAGCAAAAATATGTGTTTATCAACATACCAATTTTAATTCTCTAATATCAATTTAAAGAAAGCTTTACCTAAACTTAAAACAAAAATTATCTTTGAGTGTTCCAATGGGGTTTATAAGATTAATTCAATTAATATCTTACCGATTTATTCAACTTAGATTCAGATATGATATTTATAGTCGAAATTTTAGAGTGTTTGAATCTACCTAGATATATATAGAAATATATAGAGCGAGAGATACATGGATTAATCGATTTAAAATATGTAGATTCAAAGACATTTAAAACATTTCCGATTGCTTTAATAATGCAAATTTTGGATTGCAACGAATTGAGGTAAATTATCTTTTAGCATACCAAAAAGAGTTTATCTCCACTAATTTTTGCTCTCCAAGATAAGCAAGTGCATCCCCGCTTTTTATTTTCCTGTGTCACTAATCCTAATTAGCATTGCCCATATAACTTATGTGCTTGCCACGATATTTTTTCCATTTGCTGCCTGATTTAAAGTGCTTAATTTGACTGAATTTATTTATTTTCATTTGCTTCTATTTCGTTCTTGTTTGATTTCATGTATCGCCATTATGCCCTGTTGTCATCCTTTGTGTTAACCACCCCAAAATGCACCCAAAAAACACACACACCACCACGAACACTCTGAAACCACACCAAAACGTCCAATCCCACCACGAAATATCCAATGCGTATCGACAAAGTAGACGTCGGGCGGACACCAATTCGCACACCAACACGGTGCCCAGGGATGTGGCCTCGTGGACGTTGAACCGGAATTTCCGGAACAGCGTTGACAGCCAGATCGACGACAAGAGTCTCCATCGGTTGAGCCGGCAGAGCGGCGGAGTGGGCAAGATGCGCTACGACCTGATTGCCTCCGATGACGAGATCCTGCAGGCATCCAGTGCCGGTCTGAAGCGCACCAAATCGTTTTGGAAATTCGGAGGCGGACGCAGCGGCGAGGATATCCTGGCCGGCATGTCCTTGTGGCAACACCGCGATCTGGTGGCAGCCCCCAATTTGGAGGAGATGCGCGATCGGGATGATTTGGAGCGACGTTCGGAGGAGGATCGCAATGGAACGCTGACCAAGTCGCATAACTCGAGTTCCTCGCAGGAGAAGCGGGAACGCAAGGACAGCCTGACCAGCACTGAACTGTATGGGGATGAGGATGAGAATATCTATGGGGTGAGTCCACAGCAGCCGCCACAGAAACAACAACAACAGCAGCAGCAGCAGAGGAGCAGCTACACACCCAAATCCCGCATGAAGATCATGAAGACCATAGAGATTGACATTGAGGAGCCCACGGAAGCGGAGCGGATGAGCACCATGCGACGTGGTGGTCAGTCGCAGGATCAGCAGCAGCAGCAGCAACATCGCAAGCTGGACAAACAGGTGTCCGGCACAGGATCACAGCACAAATCCCAGACTTTGAGTCGCTCCAAGCCATCGCAGCAGCAGCAATTTCCCCAATCCACGGACGAAGGTGACAGCGATGACCATGGAACACTGAAACTCAGCGATGTGAACAACTTCTTTGACGAGGGCAAGAACAACAGCCATAATCATGGACTGGTAATGAAGACGGTGAAGCGCCAGGACATCCTCAAGCAGTACTATACCAGCGAGGATGAGGAGGAGTCCGATGCGGAGCTGAAGTCCACCAGCTCCGATCCCTACGACTGTATCGTGATCAACGATCACCTGGTGCGAAAGGACGACAAGTTGCGACGGCATCATCAGCAGCAGCAGCAGCACCAGCAGATGGAGTTCCACACCTTCCGCTCCTCCACATCCACGACGGCGACCAACACGCTGAAGAAGGGCTCCTCCAAGGAGCAGGACAGCACCCTCACCCGCAACTCCACGGCCAGTTCGGGTGCTCCAACGGCCACCATCCTGCCGCGCACACGCCTCCTCAAGTCCTCCGCCTCCGCCAGCAATAACATCAGCAGCAGCAGTGCCACCCTGGAGCGGAATTCAAAGAGTTTGGCCGGAAACAAGAGCTACGGGCCATGGTACGACTTCTGGGATCAGGAGCAGCATGGCCAGAAGTCGGCGAGTGCCAAGCTGAAGTAGGGGGAATGGGTTAAGGATCGAATACGAGAGTTTCGCCGTCTTCTTACCGGTTAAGAAAATGGGCAGAGAGTGAGTGGAGGAGAAGGGCAGCTGGGTAATGGACGTGTCTACAGTGATCCCCGTCATCCATACCCTTTAAGTCCTCGTTTGAATTTAAGCAATATTTACCCTGTATAATTTCATTAGTTTTAGTCTAAGGCAAGTTCTGTTTTGTTTGTTCTATTGTATGTACATATCTTATATTAATTTTAAAAGCTATTTAAATACTTTTGTGTTTGCCAACGATGAACAAAATCAGAGGAAACTTCATAGAACAAGGACCTCTCCATAAAACATTCTCCTTCTTGAGTTTTGGTGCCTGCATGCATATCATTAAATTTTAATTCGTTTAAGACTAAGCCTATGCCTTATCCATTCACAATTTGTAAGTCGGAATAATGCAAAAGTAAATTGCTTTTCTAGCAGGCGCGGTATTTACCGCAACTATTCCATAGGTTACTGACCAGTAGCGAGTCCGTGTATCCCAGCTAGCCCCACCATCCCCCGCATTAGGTTGTATTTTGCCAGCCGTAAGTAGAGGTCCCATCGTCTGTAGAGGATCGCCTTCCTCAACTGGACAAGTCCTTGATCTTTTGCAGAGCCTGTCAGTTTGCCACGGTCAAGTTGCGACACACCAAGACGAACGACCGATCGGCCCCGATGATCTATCGGAGTGTGAACAAGTAGCAACGACAGCGGAAGGTGGAGTTTTCCCTGTGACCAATGGGTTTACTGGACAAACCGAAAGCTCCAGCCACACCACCACTCTTAATCACTACTCCAGACACCAAACACAAAACAACAACAACAACGCAATCTATACAAATCACACGTTTTATATAGCGCATATACAATTAAAGGCATTATCAGTTAGACCCTCCAGTTGCTTATGGGCCTGGATAATTTGGTAGTCATTAAGTCGTACTGTTTGTTAAACATTCTGTTTGTATGTACTTCTATGTTAAAGTTCGAAATGTATATTCAATTACCATAATGATTAATAAACCTTATAAAGTTCACAATTGTAATGGAATCTTAATGGGATATTCCACTATCGGCGGAGAGATCATCGTTAGAGATCGTTTTGGAAAATAAAAATGCTTAAGATTTCTAAATAGCATATTATTGTGGTATAATTCCCTTAAAATCTGTATCTTCATCTTGGTTTGTATTTTTTGGCCGATTTTTCGTTATTTTTATTATGTAACCCCTCTTCAAATTTTCGAAAAATGGCTTTGCCGAAAAGTGACCAAAAACCTGCACTGCTCAGCCCATAACTTTTCTTACAGACATCAGATTTGTAAATGGCATATTTATAAATGATTGTGTTTTAATTCTCTTAAAATCTGTATCTTCATCTTGGTTTGTATTTTTTGGCCGATTTTTCGTTATTTTTATGATGTAACCCCTTTCCAAAATGTTCGAAAAATGGCTTTGCCGAAAAGTGACCAAAAACCTGCACTGCTCAGCTCATAACTTTTCCTACAGACATCACATTTCTAAATGGCATACCTCTAAATGATTGTGGATTAATTCTCTTAATATCTGTATCTTTATATTTGTATGTATTTTTTTGCCGATTTTTCGTTATTTTTATTATGTAACCCCTTTCCAAATTTTCGAAAAATGGCTTTGCCGAAAAGTGACCAAAAAAATGCACTGCTCAGCACATAACATTTCTTACAGACATCACATTTCTAAATGGCATATCTCTAAATGATTGTGGTTTAATTCTCTTAATATCTGTATCTTTATATTTGTATGTATTTTTTTGCCGATTTTTCGTTATTTTTATTATGTAACCCCTCTTCAAATTTTCGAAAAATGGCTTTGCCGAAAAGTGACCAAAAACCTGCACTGCTCAGCCCATAACTTTTCTTACAGACATCAGATTTGTAAATGGCATATTTATAAATGATTGTGTTTTAATTCTCTTAAAATCTGTATCTTCATCTTGGTTTGTATTTTTTGGCCGATTTTTCGTTATTTTTATGATGTAACCCCTTTCCAAATTTTCGAAAAATGGCTTTTCCGAAAAGTGACCAAAAAAATGCACTGCTCAGCACATAACATTTCTTACAGACATCACATTTCTAAATGGCATATCTCTAAATGATTGTGGTTTAATTCTCTTAATATCTGTATCTTTATATTTGTATGTATTTTTTTGCCGATTTTTCGTTATTTTTATTATGTAACCCCTCTTCAAATTTTCGAAAAATGGCTTTGCCGAAAAGTGACCAAAAACCTGCACTGCTCAGCCCATAACTTTTCTTACAGACATCAGATTTGTAAATGGCATATTTATAAATGATTGTGTTTTAATTCTCTTAAAATCTGTATCTTCATCTTGGTTTGTATTTTTTGGCCGATTTTTCGTTATTTTTATGATGTAACCCCTTTCCAAAATGTTCGAAAAATGGCTTTGCCGAAAAGTGACCAAAAACCTGCACTGCTCAGCTCATAACTTTTCCTACAGACATCACATTTCTAAATGGCATATATCTAAATGATTGTGGTTTAATTCTCTTAAAATCTGTATCTTCATCTTGGTTTGTATTTTTTGGCCGATTTTTCGTTATTTTTATGATGTAACCCCTTTCCAAAATGTTCGAAAAATGGCTTTGCCGAAAAGTGACCAAAAACCTGCACTGCTCAGCTCATAACTTTTCCTACAGACATCACATTTCTAAATGGCATATCTCTAAATGATTGTGGATTAATTCTCTTAATATCTGTATCTTTATATTTGTATGTATTTTTTTGCCGATTTTTCGTTATTTTTATTATGTAACCCCTTTCCAAATTTTCGAAAAATGGCTTTGCCGAAAAGTGACCAAAAAAATGCACTGCTCAGCACATAACATTTCTTACAGACATCACATTTCTAAATGGCATATCTCTAAATGATTGTGGTTTAATTCTCTTAATATCTGTATCTTTATATTTGTATGTATTTTTTTTGCCGATTTTTCGTTATTTTTATTATGTAACCCCTCTTCAAATTTTCGAAAAATGGCTTTGCCGAAAAGTGACCAAAAACCTGCACTGCTCAGCTCATAACTTTTCCTACAGACATCACATTTCTAAATGGCATATATCTAAATGATTGTGGTTTAATTCTCTTAAAATCTGTATCTTCATCTTGGTTTGTATTTTTTTGCCGATCTTTCGTTATTTTTATGATGTAACCCCTTTCCAAATTTTCGAAAAATGGCTTTTCCGAAAAGTGACCAAAAAAATGCACTGCTCAGCACATAACATTTCTTACAGACATCACATTTCTAAATGGCATATCTCTAAATGATTGTGGATTAATTCTCTTAATATCTGTATCTTTATATTTGTATGTATTTTTTGGCCGAATTTTTGGTTATTTATATGATGTAACCCATTTTCAAATTTTCGAAAAATGGCTATGCCGAAAAGTGACCAAAAACCTGCACTGCTCAGCCCATAACTTTTCCTACAGACATCCGATTTCTAAATGGCATATATCCTAATGATTGTGGTTTAATTCTCTTAAGATCTGTATCTTCATCTTGGTTTGTAATTCTTGGCCGATTTTTTCTTATTTTTATGAGAAACCCCTTTTCAAATTTTCGAAAAATTGCTTTGCCGAAAAGCGACCAAAAACCTGCGCTGCTCAGCTCATAACTTCTCTTACAGACATCCGATTTCTAAATGGCACATATCTAACTGATTGTGGTTTAGTTCTCTTAAAAGCTGCATCTTCATATTTGTATGTATTTTTGGGCCGGTTTTTCGCCCAATTTAATTTATTTAATTTTACAGATAATGTAGAGATATTATGGTAGAGTAATTTTTGTTAGTTCTACAATTTTGGTAATGTAAACGAGTATTATACCGTTGGTCAGGCCTTGGGAATGCCCCTAATGACTGATTTGGTATTTTTTAAAGTTATTTTTAAAGGCCATTTCTCGCTGGGCTAGGCGTTAGTGCATTCCTACGTGTTGCCGGCTGGTTTAGTCCAAAAATAAACAAACAATTGGAACTCTATTTTTGAAGGAAGAGTGGGAGGATCAGGAACGGATCCGCCGCCATGAATGGGTCCTGGAAACTGGTCCTGCCCGTGGGCTTTGTGCTCTACTCGCTGCCACTGTTTCTGCGGGTGAATGGCACCTCGGACTACGTAATCGACGAGGAGTTCCACATCCCGCAGGGATTGGCCTTTTGCCGCAAGGAATTCGATGTGGTAAACGGAGGAGAGCAGTACTTTACGAGCAGTTGATCATTTCCTCGTTCTTTTGCAGTGGGATCAAAAGATAACGACGTTTCCGGGCCTGTACCTGATCGCCCTCATCCTGAATCCTTTGAACATGTGCACGGTGACGGGCTTGAGGATGCTCAGTTTGGCCGGTGCCGGAATCAACATTCTGCTGCTCTACAAGATCAGGCGGCGCATCTTGGCCGGCACGGGGGGCAACTCGTATGCTGCTCATGAGGCTATCACGATGTCTGTGCTTCCGCCTCTCTACTTCTTTAGTCACCTGTACTACACGGATACCCTATCGTTGACCATGGTGCTCCTGTTCATAAACTATTGGCAACAGGAGGCACACCTGCCGGCGGCGGTCTTTGGGGCCGCCAGTGTGCTCATGCGTCAGACGAACATCGTGTGGGTCTGCATGGCAACCGGAATGACCGTGCTGGACACCTTGGTTCAACAATGCGCCCGCACACAAGCCGTTCCCAAGGACAAAATCCGACTGATGGGCAAAGAGGTGGGTCTCGCTGACTTATTTCCTAGAACACTTACTTTCCTATAAAATCATCTCTTAGTTTGTTTATGCATGTTTTGGTCTTTAACTTTCATATACAATTTTTCTTGTTTACTCTTAAATTGTTTACATTTCCTATTTTTCAGTTGTGGATACAAATCTTCAGCAGCCCCCAGTTGCTGTGCAATTGCATACTGAGCATTTTGGGCAAGTGCTGCTTTTACGCTTCCATCATTCTGCCCTTTGTGGGATTCCTGTGCATTAATGGCTCCATTGTGGTGGGCGACAAGAGTGCCCATGAGGCCAGCCTGCATGTGCCGCAGCTCTTCTACTTCGCTGTCTTTGCGGCTGGGTTTGGGATATCCAACTCCATGCGCCAGTTTCGACCGGCAGTGGAGCTAATCCGCAGGAATCGAGTGTTCTTCCTCCTGGCGACGCTGCTAGTACTTGTGGTGGTTCACCTGAACACCGAGGTGCATCCATATCTGCTGGCCGACAACAGACACTATACCTTCTACATTTGGAGCCGACTTTACGGAAGATTCTGGTGGTTTAAGTACGCCATGGTCCCGGTATATTTGCTCTCTATTTCCGTTCTGTTTTGCGGACTGCGTCACATGCCGGACAGCTTTAAGTTGATGTTCCCACTTAGTCTTTTCCTGGTGCTGTGCTTCCAGCGACTCTTGGAGCTTCGCTACTTCCTGGTGCCCTACATCCTCTTCCGCCTGAACACGCGGCACACTCGTAAGGGATATGCCGAGTGGCTGGAACTGGGCGCCCATCTGCTCCTCAATGTCGCCACCTTTTACGTGTACTTCACCAAGGAGTTCTACTGGCAAAATTACCACACTCCTCAAAGGATCATTTGGTAGTTCCCTTAATTTGCATTCCCTATGACTTCAAAACGTAGATCGAAAAATTCATTTACGTTTTTAGCATTTAATTAATAAAAACGGTCGGCATTTTCAATATTGCTTTTTATTTGATGCATTGCTACTTGAAGAAGAAATTGCTCTACGTTTTAGTTAAAAATTCCGGACAGAGTCCGATGGATATTAGAGGGTGGTCATTGTAAATAAAATATAAAATTATTTGAATTTAATGTAATCTATGGACAATCTGGCCTTAAAAATTGTGTTAAAAGCATTTCTGATATTGGACACATACTTGGCAAGACAAAAGGTGATAATCTACTCTTACAATTTCCTTCGTCAAATAAAATCGGATCACAATAATAATGTATATGTGTATAAAATGTGTTCTGATAAATATGTTAAAACTTACGAGCTACCAAAATGGACTTCAATAGATAATACTGCCGGGGCATACATAAAAAATATAGTTAGTAAAATCGTACACTTTGAGCATGCTGAGAGAAACTAGACAATATATACGTTAATGATAAGTAATAATGCTGATCGCGTTGTCGAATGCACAGAATGCAAAACTAGGCAAGAAATGCTACTGACTATGGTAATAAAATGAGCACACACTTGGAGCGTTACGGCTGCAGGCCAAATCGTGATCTCAGTTTGGCACACAACCTAATAGAAATTTATATTCCGAGTGTCCCCGCCTAATCGAATGCCACCTTCCGGGTAAACGAGGTGAGGGAGGAGATCTCGCTGGGATTCGAGTCAGATGGCAGGTGGCTGAACTCGATCTCCTCGCTGGCGGCAGAGGCAACAATATTCTCGTTGGACTGCGTGGTCTCGTCACTGTGGTGCATTGTAGGCCATTGCTTGTGGCTGGGCGCGTATAGAATGAGCAGGGCGAAGATGTAGATGTTCCACATGCCGTACACGCCGGTCAGAAAGGCGGAGGTCAACTGAATCTCCACGTTATCATTCCAGTCCCATTGGCCCTCGGCCATTTGGCCCATGATGAAACCGGCGACAGTCAGAGCAGCACATACAAGGGTGGCCAGCATTAAGAATTTGAAGCGGTAGATTAGGCCTGAAAGTAAAAATATGTTACTTAGACTTAAAAAAAATTAATTTTTTTTGTAAAATAGGACAAGTTATAGATGAAAAATAATAGGTAGGGAAGCAAAAACTTCGTCACGCCGAAGTTTATATACCCTTGCAGCTGTAACAGAAATTAAATATTTCGATATCTAAAAACAAAGAAGTAGACAGATACAATTAAATATGAGGGACTAGACTTTATAGGGTCGAATAATAATATAATATTTCCATTAAAAGTATAAAAACGTTTAAATGATGTTTATAGAATTAAAGTTATTATAAATCAATTATGTAATATTTCAGAAACCATCCGCGTATATGAAAGCATAGAACAACAATCTACCCGCTGACTTTTTTATTTTTTGGGATTTCCGTTTACAAAACAAGCTTTTTATAAATTTAACTTCCCAGATATTGACACGAACTTCTTTTGTTTAATAAGACAACAAAGTAGTTAGAGTGTTACTTGGCAAATATGCCCGTGCATAATTTTAGAGAACAAAAGAAATCTGCCAAGAATGAATGGTATTATATTCTTGTGATATAACAATAAAAGAACATTAGCAGCTTTAATAACAAAGTTTTTCAGAACATATTTACATATTTGGTCTGCAAACAAGCGATATCTGGCAGTAGCTTCAGATGATTTAGATGCCTTAACTATAAATTACTCCATCCAGTGGTTGGCAGAATCAGAATCTCAAGCCCAGCTGAAGGAGAAGTCACCATGCGTCTTATTATTGCGCTATCCCTGGTCGTCCTGGCCACTTTCGCTGTGCAGTCTACGCAGGCTGCCACCCCGCCGGCCTCTTCCACCCCGCCGGCTTCTTCCACTCCGCCGGCCTCTTCCACCCCGCCAGCCTCTTCCACCCCGCCGGCCTCTTCCACCCCCCCGGCCGCTTCCTCCGATACGACGGCTACCACTACCACTACCACCACTACAACCACAACCACAACTGCAGCCACAACCACCGAGAAATCGAAGAGGAAACGTCATTGGAGGCTCCGTAGGAGGCGCGGCGAGAAGGAGATCATCATTATCCGCAGGGTGGGACGTCGAGGCGAAAGGGGAGGTAGGCGCTCCAGAGATCGCGTCCGTGAGCGCCGCGTTAGACGTGTCTATTAATAATACCTAAAAACATGTAATGCTTTTCTATGAAAAATAAAGTCCGAACTTTGAAAAAAATATTTATTGTTTCTGTAACTCAACGAGTTACTTAGCGATATTAAATTTTCATTTAAACCAAGCCAGGCTAAAGAATTCGCGTCCTAATGCTGAAGTTATGATTGGTCGTTAAGCGTTTTGCTATGCTTTATAATATCAATGCCCTGTATATGTATTTTCATCATTAAGCGCCAAACCCAGAATGTCAACGGGTAAATTCTATGCGAATACAAATATTTTGTTGTACTTTTGATATTGTTTTCCAAGTTTGAATATTGTTTCAAGCAGATAGCTTTAAAACTGAGGGACTAGTTTGCGTAGAAACAGACATGGCTAGATCGACTTGCCTAGTGATGCTGATCAAGAATATATATACTTTATAGGGTCGGAAATGCCTCATTCACTGCGTTGCAAGGGTATAAAAACATAAAAAGAACAAATGATATGATATAAGGATGAATTAGCAAATTTTGATTGACTTAAATCAATGTTGTTTAAATGTTAAATGTTATATAAATCCAAATTTAAAACAATTGATTTGTGATTTGTTCAGATAATTAAGGAGTGTTTTCAAATTGTTTCTGTTTTGTCAATAGGAATACAGGAATATGAAAAAATGTCGACATTTTTTACAACCTATGGTATATTAAGATGGTAAGTACAAAATTACAACACTGAACGAATTGATTTTGTAACAAATATATAAAACATACCTTTATCTTCGATAATAATAACAAAAATCGAGATAAATCTCTCTAAAACATATCCGCAAAGTTGGGTAAAAGCTTCGCACCAAGAAAGTGATACTGGTACTAAGAATGCCTTCGGTTGATCTAAGTAAACTAATTAACATTTAAAAATAAACAGGGTTGTCAAGATTAAAAATACGCCAAGTGGACGCTGAAATGCCTTGAAAAGTCTTGATCTTTGAAGATTTATTTAAGTGATAAAAAATCAAAAAATTGTTATAAACTTTTTTGATAAATTCGGAAAGATGAGACCAATTCGTTTGGAAAAGTAGCTCTTACCTTCGTAGTGAAGTCTACGCGCCTGGGACATAGATGGCAGAGATGTGCGCTTGTCGCCAATGTTCCTGAAGACCTTCCAGATCATGTAGCACAGGAACAGGAAGTAAATGGCCGCCGATACTCCGGCCAGCACAATGAAGGTCATGGCCACCTTAGCGCCCAGTGGAGTAGCCCAGATGGAGTAAAATGGATTGCGCAGCTGCACGCCTCTTTCGCAGATGTCAAAGACGAACAGAGAGATGCAGCCCACCACGACGGCCGAGAGATGTTTCCAGTAGCGCGACCGGATGGTCGACTTGTTGGGCGCATCCTGGATGAGCATGTGCTCGCCGGCAAAGACCAGCCAGAAGGAGAGCAGCATGGCGTAAAAGATGCCCTGGCGAATGTCACTTAGCAGGAGCATGTACGGCATCTCGAAGACCAGAGACAAGTACTCCAGGGGCAGGTTCATGAAGGTCAGAGCGGCTCCCAAATAAATGAGCATGTACTCCAGCAGGGCCGGCGATCGCTGCAGCAGGTGCACGCGCCTCCAAAACCAGATCATAATGCCCACCACAAATGGAAACAGCACCGTCTTTAGCAGCAACCAGATCCGGGTGAAACCTCCGTTCTGGTGAATGGCCGTCAGTGTGAGATCATGCATATGGCCGAACTGCAGGTTCGTTTGACGTGGCGTGTCCAGCGGGAAGCGCAGGTTAAGCAGATAAAAGCTGTGGTGCAAAGCGCCGAGTTCGAATAGGGGTATCATGTCGCAGGAGTAGAGCGTCTCCGTGGGACTCACTTGACCTGAGCTAACGCAGTCCAGGTAGCGATGCTCCACACCATGGGCGTACAACTTCCACCCGTTGTCCGGATCTCCCTTATTGCGGTAGGCCAAGCGCATGTCGATGGTCAACTGCAGTTCCCTGGGCGGCTCCCTCAGCTCCGAGGAGGAATCATAGCCAAACTCAACCTGCAGCACTCCGATCAGATTCTGCTGCCAGCGAGAGTAGTCCAGGTCGCGCAAATCACGTGGCAGTGGCATCTGGAAAACATGCACCAGCTCATTGGCCATCTTCATGGAATCCCTTTCCACATCGTCCCGCGTTACCGGGATGCAGGCTCCTGCCCCGCGGGAATACAACAGGAATCCGGTGTCATTCTGGCGTGCGTGATCCTCGCGGCACAGCGATCCCAGCACAATGACATGGCCGGCGGGCATCGGTGCATATAGACCGCCCAGGAGGAAGCACAGCACTTGGCACAGCAGCAAACTGGCCACCAATATGGACAGCTTCCGGCCGCTCAGGTTCTCCAGTATGGTGCCCGACATCTTGTCTATTCGAGGGTGTGGAGCTCACTGGTTCACCGCCCTGCGTTCGCTTTCAGTGCACAGATAAGAATGTATAATGTAAACAATTTATTGCACTTGAAAATTACACTTCAAACGAGCCGCCGTCGCCGCAAACAGAAAAAATCCAGAACCAAGAAACTAAAAAACAGCATGACCTTATACGGACTTTTTAAATATACCAAATGCTCGCCAAAAATATACCACAGGCTATTTGATATTTAACATATACCGCACTTGGATCATTTTCGTTTTTCATTTTTATTAAAAATAGTTTTATATATATTTAAAAGTTTAAGTTTTATTTGGCTTTGTGTATATTTTTATATTTTCATAAATACTATTTTCTTTAGTCGTGAAAGAAATTTATAATATGTTTAGAAAAATCGTTGATATACAGTTTGGGCAGTTATTGCACTGCCATATTTTGATTTTGGCGCACACCTAAAAATCGAGTTCTATTATTTTTAATTATTGTATATTTTCTTAAATTATAGAAAATAACGTTTTCCGTAATAAATTTTTTGTTTTTTTTTTATCACTGATGTAAATTCGGCAGAAACAGAACATATTTTTGAACATATATTTAAAAAAGCTCGATGTTGACACTATCGATAGTGGATTCGATGTTTTGGCAGCTCTAAGTGTCTGAATACCCGAAATCGTGATTTTGAACTTGAATGCATGCGTTGCCTTCGCATGAACGCAGTAGGCGGCCATTAAAGCGAATCAAATTTGACAGAAGATAGTTCTCTTGTGTTTTTTCGCTTTGCTTTGCTAAATATACAATCCTTTAAAAGCCACCAGTAAGGACTCCAGAATTCAATAACATATGCTTTACACCACATTTTGATCTCATCTACACTTCAGAAGCCCACATCCTAGAATCCATTTTTGGAAACAAAGATGACTGACCAAAGCGACCTGGACCGCCAGATCGAGCAACTGCAGCGCTGCGAATTCATCACGGAGGCCGAGGTCAAGGCCCTGTGCGCCAAGGCCCGGGAGATCCTGATGGAGGAGAGCAATGTGCAGCGCCTGGACTCGCCGGTAACCGTTTGCGGTGACATCCATGGCCAGTTCTACGACCTGAAGGAGCTGGTGAGGGTGGCCGGTCCTGTGCCCGATAAGAACTTCATCTTCATGGGCGACTTTGTGGACAGGGGACACTACAGCGTGGAGACCTTCCTGCTTCTTCTGGCCCTGAAGGTGCGCTATCCGGACCGCATTGCCCTGATTCGCGGCAATCACGAGTCCCGCCAGATCACCCAGGTGTACGGATTCTACGACGAGATCATGCTTAAGTATGGATCTCCGGCCGTCTGGTTCTACTGCACGGATATCTTCGACTACCTCAGCCTGGCGGCCATTATCGATGGCAAGGTTTTCTGTGTCCACGGTGGCTTGTCGCCTGCCATCCACACTCTGGACCAGATCCGTTGTCTCGATCGTAAACAGGAGGTGCCGCACGAGGGACCTATGTGCGACCTGCTCTGGAGCGATCCGGAGGATCAGGTCGGCTGGGGGGTGTCGCCACGAGGTGCTGGCTACCTTTTTGGACGCGATGTGGTCGCCCTGTTCAACCACGCCAACGATTTGGACATAATTTGCCGTGCCCATCAGCTGGTGATGGAGGGCTACAGGTGGCACTTTAATCAATCCGTCGTGACTGTGTGGTCGGCTCCTAACTACTGCTATCGGTAAGTGTTTCAGTTCCGAGTTGTTCCTAATTCTTTGGTAACGATTTCCGTTGCTCCTCTCACAGCTGCGGCAATGTGGCTGCCATCCTGGAGCTGGGCAATGACTGCTCCAACCGCGACTTTGTTATCTTTGAAGCGGCATCAACAGAAAATCGCCTTGTTCCCCTGAAGAAGCCGAACGCGGATTACTTTCTCTAGGCTAATCCCAGTCTTTTTCGCTTCTCCTCAACTTCATTGTACTGGAATGGAGGCTTACAAAATCAGAAATAACGAAAACTACCAGAGTGCCTTAGCAAAAGTCAAGGATTTGTGGTTCATCGCTTAAAATCCTTGCTTTGCATTTAACTATTAACTTATAGAATTGATACTTCGTAACTACTGCCAACTTTCTTCTTGAGAAAGTAGTCGTTTGTAGTATGTAAGAACAGCTATAAGTACGACTCAAATTGGCATACGAAAAATAAAGATCCTAAGCTGAAGCACACAGCTTGTATTAAAATAAGATCTTAAGATCAAAGTTTAGTGTTTCCCAATGCTGCAAAGGTACTTAAACAGTCGGTTGGCAAAGTTTATTTATTTGTCTATGTATATTTAGAATAAGGTTACATTTTTTTATCGTGAAGTGAGGGAAACAATATCATCATTATAATCGTGAGTGGTGTCTTTATATCCATCTTAGCTTGATATTTCAAGTGTGCACTGAATTTCGCTTCATCTTTCTTGATAAAAGTTTCTTAGCAACCGATTTGAATTTCCCAAACCGCCAAGTCACCGTGGGACGATGTTGCCCCATCATCGCATTGTTGTTATCATCACGGCGGCTCCAAAAACAGCTGTTCGGACTCCCCAGCTGATATCACGACAGGTGGCGGCCAAGGGCTAATTGTGTGAACTTTGCAGCGGTCGTACGGAAAATGCGACCTCTCCAGGTGAGTTATCTATCTCTACGCTCCGGAAAAACCGGGTAATCATTATTATTCTCTTTCAGCGTGTGCGGCAGCTGCTGAGCGTGGGAGGCCGGTTTCGGGAAAGAAGACTACTCCACGGCCAGAGGGAAGTTTCTGCACCGAAAAAGGGTCTTCCTGTGCTGAGACTGGGTCTCCTGGCAGCCGGAGCCGGTGCTCTTGGTTACGATGGGATAGTAAACGACTTCACCTACTGTGGTGCCTCTGTTCGATTTGTACGGTCCCTCAAAACCGCCGGATTGATTGCCGCCGACTATCTGCGGCTGGACGAGAACGATGCGGAGTACGAGACGAAGATGAAGGTCCTGCACAAGAAGAGCGCCGAGCGACTGCTGGAGACGTGTCTACTTAATGGCGGCCTGTACATCAAAGTGGGTCAGGGATTCGCCGCCATTAATCACATCCTGCCCGTGGAATACACTAGCACGCTGTCCAGGCTGCAGGATCGCTGCCTGCCTACCAGCCAGGCGGATGTCCAGAAGGTTTTTCGCAAGGACTTTGGTCAGCTGCCCGAGGAGATCTACCAGGAATTCGACTATAAGCCCGTGGCGGCTGCCAGTTTGGCACAGGTTTTCAAGGCCAAGTTGCACAGCGGCGAGCAGGTGGCCGTCAAGGTGCAGTACAACGATCTGCAGAAGCGCTTCATTAGCGACCTGGGCACCATCATCTTCCTGCAGGACATTGTCGAGTTCTTCTTCAAGGACTACAACTTCGGGTGGATCTTAAACGATCTGCGGAAGAACCTGGTGCTGGAACTAAACTTCTTGCAGGAGGGCCAGAACGCCGAACGCTGCGCCAAGGATATGGAGAAGTTTAGCTATGTCCACGTCCCCAAAATCCACTGGTCGCATACAAAAACTGTGAGTATTCATTAAATATACTGATTTTGTGTTTGCTTTATTAGTTTAAAACAAGACTTTATAACGTACGTTCATAAATATTATTTTGTTAAGATTTTTTTATGAAAAAACTAGTATCATATTTTACAATTCTTGGGATTTAACTTAATTCGCTTTTATAATTTTATAATATTTTTTAAATTTGTCTAACATTTTTACATTTCTATTTTTCAGCGTGTTCTCACTCTTGAATGGATGGACGGTTGCAAGATTAACGATCTTGAGACGATAGCAAAACAAAAGCTCAGCCTGAAGGACATCGACGTGAAGCTTTTTGATGCCTTTGCTGAACAAATTTTCTACACTGGCTTCGTGCACGCCGATCCCCATCCAGGAAACAGTATGTAAACTTATAAAAATCACTATTCTAGTATACATATGTTTCCTTTATTATTCAGTTTTTGTGCGACCAAATAGTAAAAATGGGCGAGCAGACATTATCCTGCTGGACCATGGCCTTTACGAAGAACTGCCACAAAATGTGCGAGGACCACTCTGCGAATTCTGGGAGGCCACTGTTCTACGGGATGAAACCAAGATGCAGGCCGCCGCCGAAAAGATCGGCATCGCCGACTACATGCGGTTCGCCGAAGTGCTGTTCCAACAGCCCATTCGCATTCGAGGAGGCCGCATCAGGGGCAAACTGTCGCAGGAGGACATCGACCACATGCAGGAGATAGCCAGGAAAAACTTTGAGCACATCATGGGAACCCTTAAGGAGATGCCAAGGAGCATGTTGTTTGTGGTAAGTCATATAATTCTCTATATATTAGATTTTACACACAGTGACGAAATGATCCAACCATTTTTAATGAAAAACTATACATATTAAATGACATTTAATAGTCGTATTTTATCGATAAAAGTGTTCTCCGGATTTTCCCATAATTTTGTATCCTATAATTCCAGAAAGAATAAATAAAACTTAAAATAGCTTTCAATGCTTCTTACTACGCTTATTTTTTCATAGATTATCCTATAATTCCAGAAAGAATAAATAAAATTAAAAATAGTTTTCAATGCTTCTGCCTACGCTTAAGTACAAGAAGTATATTAACTTTGCCAAACTACCCATTATTTTACTTACCAAATAGGTCCGTAACCTGAACACGGTTCGAGCGATTAGTCATCAGCACGGGGACGTGGTAAATAGGCCTCGAGTCATGGCGCGATATGCCCAGAAGTGCCTTTATATGCAGAACGACGGTCGGTCTCCTCTGCGGTTTGTCCACTGGCTGAGTCGGCGCGTCTACTTCGAATACTGTTTGTTTTTGTCAGCCTTCAAGTTGCGCCTCCTCGACTGGTACTTCAATGTCCTATATTTGCTGGGACGTGCTCCTGCCTCGGCCAGAACCGTAATGAGAGAGATGATGCAACCCCCGGAACCGGAGATGTTGAGATGAGTGTTTACTGGTAGCTTTCCCCCTAAATCATAAGTTTTAAAATGTACTTTTATATATATATATATTAATTTTGCACTGACTCATTCCCAGAATATATTAAATGAAGAAAATCACTGAGAATGAGTCGGGGCAAAGGATTTTATATGGTGTGACGAACAAATAATTATTGTAAAGTGATAAGCAATGTATTTATTTTATGCCTTTATGACGCTTTACCTTATCTTGCTATTAAGGTGTAGGACATTTGAATAAAAAGTTTAGTAAATTGGATTTAGAATTATGAAGTGCCTGTCAAAAGATAATTTAACTGGCAGGTGGTAATCTTGTTCTTGCTTTTAACTTGATAATCCTTCAACACTTTGGCTAAGTCAGATCACTTTTGACACTCTAGGACTTTTTCTATTTCCCTGAATCAAAGAATGCCGCATTCACGACTGTTAAATTGAGGTGTGCATGCAAAGTCTGGGGCTTTAATAAAATTGCCGGTGACTTGCCCAAGGTTATAACCAGCCAGACAGCCAATCAGCCAGTTATTGGGCCACTTTCACTTCCATTTAGGCCCTCCCAAAAATTCAACAAATCAATCGGGTAGCCTGAAACACGAGTGCTGTCTAAATTTAAAATGGCTGAGCAATACTGCGGTTGCACCTGGAATGTCCTTCCGGGTGTATCATTGGAATATTAACACCCAGTAATAAGTGCACACACGACGGCATCGGTACAGGTGTTCCTGCTTCGAAATAGGCACAAATGGGCGTCAACTGCATATTTCCGGTTGTGTGGAGCGCCCTGACAGGCTGCAACATGCCAGATTCCAGCAGAATATTGCCTCCACCCATGGCAAAGCCCATGTCCCATGTCCCGAGAACCCATGCCCCACCCCTCCGCCGCCGTAACACTTTCACTTCTTGTGCCACATACATCGAGTTTCGTGTGCCGCACACAGAACTAAATTCAATTCAATTTCATTTAAAGTTACTTTCGCTGACTGACAGACAGCGAACGACCCTCTCAGCCTAAACCAAAGTCCTAAAACAGTGGGATACAATTGAGACTTTGGCTATCTCTTACTTACATTACTTTATTAAAGCTATAAGACTGATCTTATTCAGACTAATATTGCTTTTGTTTTTTCCCAAAATATAAAAATCTTTCATCATTTTTATACCCGTTACTCGTAGAGTAAAAGGGTATATTGTATTCGTGCAAAAGTATGTAACAGGTAGAAGGAAGCGTTTCCGACCCTATAAAGTATATATATTCTTGATCAGGGTCACTAGCCGAGTCGATATAGCCATGTCCGTCTGTCCGTCTGTCCGTCTGTCTGTCCGTATGAACGCTGAGATCTCGGAAACTATAAAAGCTAGAAGATTGGCATTTTGCATGCAGATTCTAGGAGTTCCTACGCAGCGCAAGTTTGTTTCAAAAAGGTGCCACGCCCCCGTTAACGCCCACAATCGCTTATATACGATTTTAAAAATTTAAATATTTCGAAAAAGTAAAAATGCAGTTTTATTGTGTTTATCAATACCTATCGAAATGTAGAAGAAATTTTTCAAATCGGACCATTCGTTAAAAAGTTATGCGTGATCAAAGTTTCTATCTCCATCTCCCTCGCACTCCCTTTACCTGAGTAACGGGTATCTGATAGTCGGGGCACCCGACTATAGCGTTCTCTCTTGTTCCAATTGTAAATGATCGTATATTGTAAATTGATTTCTAACTTTTTACATTAACATATGGCTTTAATTTAGTGCTTAATTTAACAGCTTAGCATCGTAAATCTTTGTTCGGAAGGGCGAATACCCATTGTCTTATTTAAATAAATAAAATCATTTACACATTTATATCTTGGCTTGTTTTTCTAGTAATTTAGAGCCTTGATCTTATGGTTCCTAGCTAGATGGTGTGGTCTTAATGACCAAATAAATATATAATTTAGTTAGGCATTTAGTTAACCATTTGTAAATATTCGTATTTTATAAATCTAATGTCTTTCATTAACAAAAAGTAACTTGCATTAAAAATTATAAACAAATTGAAATCCTTTCCGGCCCATTGTGCCTAACACCTGACTGGCTTCTGTTTAGTTGCGCATACGCCCCGTGCGCCCACGGCTAAATATGAAATTAAAAATCCATGCTGAAGTGTGAAATGCCTCGAAGCTGAGCTGGCTGACTGGAATGGCGGCTGTCTGCCTTTGCCGTGGCCCCCACCTCCGCCTCCACTTTCAAATCCCCAGCTGAGGCTCGACTTGGAGCCCGGAACCGTGCTTGGCGAGAAATCATTCGCCAACGAGTCGCAGAGTGGAGCAAAGGTCTCTAGCGGAAACGGAAATCAGCAGCTAATCGGAAAAAAATGAACAAAGAGTTTATCACGCAGGGCGGCACGCCCATTACCGTCGAGTTGGCCACGGTAATTAGTAGTTATCCGCAGCCGGACGCGATTTAATCCTTACGATTCGATTAGGATCTACGCAATCTGGTTTTCGGTACCGCCGCCATTCCCATGCGCGCCGAATGGCTGCAGACGTCCTTTGTGTTTGGGGCTCCGAAGGAGGAGCTGGCCTACGGCCTCCGTTCGCCCCGGAATGCCACCCGCGGCCTGCTATCCGTCGTCCAGGGATTCGTCTTGAAGTATTTGCTCTTTGCCCGGAAGACCAGTCGCGTCGCTTCGCTTACCGAGTGCGTTTCCATTTCCATTTCCGGTCTGGCTGAGTTCCAGTTTGAGTGGGTTATCTAGAGTGCTAGTGTGTGTTTTCATTTCAGCCCGCTCCTGGCCACCGCCGATATGCAACGTGAGGCCCTGTTCTGCGCCCTCTTGGAGATCCTACGTACCATCTCGGACAAGGGCAAGGTCACCATAGTGCTGCCTTCGGAGGACGAGGTGTTCGTGGACCACAGCGCCTGTTACTTTCACGATTCCGTCACTGAGAAGGTAGGCGTCATCACTGTATAATAAAAGTAGAAATATAGAAACAAAAACTAAGAAAATATGTTATTTAAAAAAAGTAATTTTATCATTTTTTTGTTTTTAAATAAACAGATCTATTGGTTAATGAATCTAATCTAAGTTGAACAATAGAGCTTTCAACTTTAGAAATATGAATAAGTTAAGATGTTTTTGATAATACCTGAACACAACTTAAATTTTTGGGAAAACTGTTTTAAAAAATGGTTGAAGGAGAACTATAAGGTTTTTTTTCAAAACTTCTCAAACTTATGCTTATTAAATATAATTATATAACAAAGTTGATTTGCAGTCAATCTATGGCAAACATTTGAATTAGCCCCATATTTCCTTTATAATATGAACTTAAACTCTTTTACATATGATCAAGTAATACATTCCTCGACAAAATTCCTCTCCCAATTTGTATATTTTTTGAATAATCCTTTGCAGCTCTATGTTTTTACACTTTCACCCAATGAGGAGTTGGAATACTTTTTGAAGCGAAATTTCAAATACGTAAGACCCTCGAAGTTGACTATTTACTTGTACAGCTATTTGATCAAACAGTTTGCACTTAACCTGCCTAAAAGTTTACAGAGGAGGAGACCCCGGGCACCCTGCTGTTTCTTTATAGCGCCGTCCTCACGCGATCCATGGGAAAGTAAGATTGGCCCCAAGTGTCTGTATATGCGAATGCATTTCCCCCGTTTCAGAGACCCTTTATAATCCATTATAATTTACCTTTCGGCGGTGAATACTTTCAAATGTTTTGCAGAGTTCGCACGGACTTGGATTCCGCGAAATCGGCACCTTTGACGTCGAGCAATCACGAGGAGGGATCCCTGATGATTGTCACCCTTTTGCTGACGGGCCGTGCCACGCCCTATATACACAATGGTGTTGTAAATGTGGGCGACGAGAGTAGCTATGTGGGTACCGGAAATCAGGAGATTTTTACCTAAATAACATCTTTCGATGACGATTGGTTTTCAATTCGATTTTTCCAGGCGGTTCCACAGTACGGAGTCCTGAAACGCTGCATGATTGGACTTTTGCTCTGGGACATCGAGTCAGCTAGTGTACGTACAAATACTTAAAAAAAATCTATAATAAATGAAATGTAATAATTTTTTTTTGTTTTAATAGAAAAATATTAAATTTGAATTCTTGATATTTCAAAACCAGATTTAAATTATTACAATTATTTTAAGAGTCAAAAAAGGTTCTCATTGACCTCAAGTTCTAATAACTTATGATATGTTTTTATCTATTTCAATATTTTTCACCTTTAAAAAGTTTTGAAATACTGTGATTCACTTATTTTAATATTTTCTATCTGTTCTTTTCCACAGGCTGCGGTTAATCAATCTCGGCAGCCGGGCTCTCGCCTGAAGACGCCTAACTACCCCATCTGGATAACCAGCTGCACGGGGCACTACGGCGTGATCTTCAACAAGAATCCGGACCTGCTGCGCAACTATCATGCGGAATCGCGGTTCGACGTGAACTACTATAGCTGCTCGGGCCACCAGATCCTGATGACCATCGACAATCGCACGTACAACGAGCAGGCATTGGTCATGTTGGAGCGGCAACCAATCACGCCGGAGAGTACCTCGATGTCCGGAAAGGATGAGGGCGGGGGCGCAACGTCGCCAACTGCCGTTTCCGGAGGAGGAGGTGCTGCTGCCGGCGGCGGTGTGGGTGGCGCTAGCGGCGGTGTTGGTGGTGCTGCTAGTGGCGCTAGCGGTGGTAACGATGTGGTCGCCAAGGAGGAGTCGACGCTCAACACCCCGTTGCAGCGTCTGATTCATACCAAGTGGGAAGAGGCAACTATAAGCTTTCACGTGCAGCCATCGATGTTGAGTTATCTTTTTAGTACCACGCAGTAGAGTGCAGGATCGAGATCCAGGGGAACTAGTCAGATAAAATGTAGGAGCTCCTTTGCTAAAGTCAGACCGATTCACATTCAAGCGCAAGAGATATCATCAAGGATTAGTTTGACCCGGAAAAGTTTTCGGGTATTGTTTATAGAGAATTCTTATGTAACCTAGAAAACGTATTAATTATTTGTATTTAAATGATATCAGATCATAAGAGTCTATACCAAATGGCAATCCTTTGAATTATTAGATATAAAAATTCAAGATTCGTTTAGAACATTTCACAACTTAATTTACTAATTTTATTACTTTCATTTATCCATTTAAAATTTTAAATGATTTCACAGTAATTCATTTTGGCATGAAAGCTTGTTATGTTGTCTCTTGATCTATGATATAAATCGACTTTCTTGGCGAATGACCAATGCACCAGTGAATATAAACTGATATTTATATCCGCTTATGGATATAGATTGTTTTTATTCTCATACCAAACAAGTAAGTTCCAACTGCAATCAGCGAACAATAATGAAGGCACTGAAAGTGGGCAGAAAAAGCTGATTCTAAATGCTTTCAAATCACAAAACTTTTAGAGTTCTCAATTAAATCTATTCCGAGCTTACTAATATAAATCTTCAAATCTTAGAAATAGGGTTGCCTTAAACCCCAAATTAAATATATGAAATAGATTTAAATACTTACCAGATTAGTGCCATAAAATGTAAGCTTACTAGATCATGCACTAAACTATAATTTAGCTAGCACAAATTTTAGAAGAATTCTACTGTTGCTGTCTATCCGATGGAAAATCCGTATTGGTATTTTAAAAAGATATTAATGGTCGAAAATGAAGACATCGAACCAAAACAGCGATGGTAAATACACGTAAAATATTCCAAGTATCTGATCTAAATGCGAACGAGCTAAGGCAGATTTATGAAAACTTGCACAGCACAGCCTTCAAAAATCTGCC
The DNA here is from genome assembly GCA_018153365.1 of Drosophila fuyamai. Lineage (NCBI taxonomy): Eukaryota > Metazoa > Arthropoda > Insecta > Diptera > Drosophilidae > Drosophila > Drosophila fuyamai. Next base: position 11,436,262 of record JAECXW010000155.1, read on the forward strand.
TGGATGAAAGCCTCTCTTTACGAGAAGTGCGACTACAGGACTCTAAACCAGTTGATTGATGCTGCCGCCTGAAGCCACTAGACGATATAATATTATCAGATTTTATGTAGATCACCAACATGCTTCGATTACTCCAACCGCACTTTTCGCTATTGTCAAGACTTTGTTAAAATAAATAAATACCCATGTACAACCTCTTTCAATCCAAAAGGAGAACAATTTATTAAGAGGGAAGGAATGAAACACATTACGTATTATTTTGAAAATTGTTAAGAAAATTTTATCAATTTATTGAAAGGTATTTTGTATTTTGTTAAAAAATGATTGAAGTTCCTTGCTATAAGTCATGTCAGGTTTAAACTTTGTAGTTGTAGTTTACTTGAATAAGAGAATAGTTTTAGACGTATTTTTGTATCTTTAATATTCATTGAAACATTTTGAGTTATTCTTGAAAAGGTTTAAGTTAATTTTTCTTGATAGCTCGTCAAGATTCCGTTTTCATTTTATTTTTGTAAGATTTTGTAAGTACCTAACTAATTGCTTTGCGGCTTATCGTTATCCATATTCCATATTCAATTGTATAAAGTGTATAAATTTCGTAATACCATTTGTCATAGTTTCCTCCACATTCCTGCGCATCTCCCTGCTTTTGCGGGACGTGTAAAAATTTGGTTACAATATTTGGTGATTATTATTTACATGTAGGCGATTTCAGTGCAGTTCATAACTTGAATATAAATTTCTTCATAAACTTAACTTAGCTTACTTATGAGTAGTGAAAAAGTTTTGCGTTGGAAACCCGTTTTGAAACAAAATAAACTAATATCTTAGACATACAAAAAAGTTCGCATTCAACAAAAAATCGTGCAGCGTTTAGAATGAAATTGATTTTGCCAAACTTTTGAGCCATTCAGTCCCATTAGCAGGAGCCATTACAATGTGTTTAAATTGTGTCCCCTTCGTCCTGTTCGTATCCGTTTTGTGTTCGTGCAATTTTAGTGTAGCACGCGATTTGGATTCTCCGGGGAAGGAGGCACTCATCCGTGCACGACTTATCTGTGCCACTCGCCTCGAACATCCATATGTCGGCATGAATTATTGAGGCCCATGCCCCGGTTTCAGGAGAATTCGGGGAAATAAGTTTGTTGTTGACACCTTGCCCTAATTGAATGCTGATGTGGTTCAGGCCTTGACCTCGCACGAATCCTGCAGACGGCAGTTGGAGGTCCTGGCTGTCACAAACGATTGAGTTTTCCCAGGGGAATGTATGTATGATGAATGCAGAACTTTAGGGTCTTTTTCTTTGGTATAGGAACATCTTAACCAATTCGTTGCTGAAGTTTGCCTTTGTGACTGAGAAATCTGTTTTAACTTAGAGCGTAAACAAAATTAGCACATATGTCTAAGCTTAAATCAAGCATTGCCATTATTTACAAAATAGTCGTGGACGCTGCGATATGATACAATACGTTACTTAAGGTATTACTACGATTACTTGTAAGGGGCAAAGAAAGCCTACGGTGCAAGAAATTATCATAGAAGTGTGTGCGCTTAGAGCCTAACTTCTCGTATGATTATGGTAATAATGTACACCGACTACTGATCTGATCAATTCTGATTGGTTTCTCCGTGCTCCGGGTTGTACCTGTACAACCCGTCAGAGCCACGGTCAAAATGGAAGCTCAGAGTGAGCTCCTAGCAAAGCCTAACTAGCTAACTACAGTCAACATCCCTACGGGCGCACCAGCAGCTTGTCTATGTACTCCAGATTCGTGTTCTTATAACGCGTCCTGTTCAGCGCCTGAGCTGGGGCGTTCTTCTTCGTCTGCGTGTGCCACGTGAGAACCTTGGGGTGTAAGAAAGTCATAATTGTAATTAATATATAATTTAGATAATTCAATCATTTTTAGAATATTATTTTAAATACTGTCCTACACAAAAACATCCCAAAAATGTATGAGTTTCACAATTCAAAGGCTATTAAAACATTAAATACATAGTTCTTATTAGTTATGGCTTTTGAATTTAATAGTTTTGTGGTAACTATTATTGCTATTTATAATTTATTCACATTTATTTATAATCAATAAACAAAATACTTAATGGAACTTCGACTAATTAAAAAAATAAAAAGGTACTAAAAAGTTGTAGTATTTTTTAGTTTATAAGGACTAAGAGCAATGCTAAATGGCAAGATGGCTTAATGTTTTTAATACTTTAATGGGAACACTCACATCTCGGCACTCGTCGGCCAGAAGCTCGATTTCCGTATTGGCAAGAGGAGCCAGACTGCGCAGGAAGCCGTCCTCCTCGTATCCCGGCTTGAAGGGCATCTGCGCTTTTGGTCGCTCCTTTAAGAACTTAACGCTCACTGCAAAACCAGCCATATCCACGGGATATTTGCGACCCCCAATCCAGCCGTCGTAAAAGCCCACCAGCTTGCCCTCCTGAATTATGGGGCTGCTTACTCCGGTCTTTGTCACCAGGCCCACTGGCCACATAGCCACTTTGCTGACATAGCGCATCTGAAGAGAGAAAATAATAATATTGAAGACTGTTATGCCAGGAAAATTATTATGAAACTTTCTATTTTAATCAACTGCAATAGTTCGTAAGATCTTATGACAAGAGTATCCCTATACAAATTTGTATTAAATATATATATCTATAATTATTTTAGAAAAAAGTATTGCTTTATAAGGGTTTGTCTTCCTATAAATGCATTTTGTTATTTTCTTTTTTAATGAAGAACGGCCTAAAGCGTAAACTCACTTCACTGATATTTATACCCGTTACTCGTAGAGTAAAAGGGTATATTGTATTCGTGCAAAAGTATGTAACAGCTAGAAGGAAGCGTTTCCGACCCTATAAAGTATATATATTCTTGTTCAGGATCACTAGCCGAGTCGATCTAGCCATGTCCGTCTGTCCGTCTGTCCGTCCGTCCGTCTGTCCGTCTGTCTGTCCGTCTGTCTGTCCGTATGAACGCTGAGATCTCGGAAACTATAAAAGCTAGTAGATTGGCATTTTGCATGCAGATTCTAGGAGTTCCTACGCAGCGCAAGTTTGTTTCAAAAAGGTGCCACGCCCCCTTTAACGCCCACAATCGCTTATATACGATTTTAAAAATTTAAATATTTCGGAAAAGTAAAAATGCAGTTTTATTGTGTTTATCAATACCTATCGAAATGTAGAAGAAATTTTTCAAATCGGACCATTCGTTAAAAAGTTATGCGTGATCAAAGTTTCAATCTCCATCTCCCTTCCACTCCTTTTACCTGAGTAAGTAACGGGTATCTGATAGTCGGGGCACCCGACTATAGCGTTCTCTCTTGTTTTAAAAGAGAAAAATACTAAATTAAATTAAATGGTTTAATATAAAACACAAAAGCTCTAATGTATTTCCTATTGATACGGAATTGACATCCGTTGACCCGTAATTCGAGTAAATTGTGACTTATGTACAGGGTTGGGCAGAAGCCCCATTACTCGGCCACCTGCTGCTCCTTTATCCTACCTGCTCGAATATGCTAATGTCGTAGGTGTTGTCGTCGTCGGCAAAGTAGAGCACTCCCTCGGTGGCATGGAGGCGCAGATACTCGAGTCCCTTATTCCGATTGGAGACGCCACGCGGCTTGGCCCGCTTCGTCTGTTTGTACTTCTCGGGCATGGGTGCTACGGAATGGGAATGGAAAGAGGGTAATGGAGTGACTCGTAAATATCACTTGAATGTGCCCGGGACATGACACAGCCTATGGCAATACTACTTACCCACCATATATTCGTATGGCACTCCAATCCGATCCAGAGTGTGGGCCACCAATGGATTCGTTTTGTTGGCGTCCTCGATGACCAGCCACAATAGATTCACCACATGTTTCAGGGTATATCCCAGCCGGGTGAGCTCCGCCAACTGCTCGGGTCGTCGGTAGGTGGGCGTGATTATGTACAGGGGCGGCTGTGGGTCGAGTTGATTTCGGTTGAGTGTCATTAGGTTATCTAACGCTGTGTACTACGGGGCGTATGTGTGCACTGCCCTTGGACTGGTTAGTGGTTGGATGGATATATGGGTGACTAGGTGGCAAGGTGGCCGGGTGGCTGGGTGGCTGGGTGGCTGAGTACCTCGTTAGGTGCCAGTGGGTGGTGCGTAATGCGGCGTGAGCTTCTTTTTATGAGCAATTATGCAAATTAATTTACAGCCCAATGGCTTGACTAGGCGAGCAAGCCGCATCCACATCCGCCCATTGCCGTAAGTCAGTGTGTCTAGGCTCTGGCTCAGCAATATGGGTCGCATTTTGCTAGTTAAAGGCACTCAGAAAAAATGTTATGTGATTGCAAGAAATTACGTCATTAAAATAATAATTCAACTAAGCTTAGAGAATGTTTCTAAAACGTACTTTCTTCAATAATGTTTTTTTTTAAATTATTAATGGGTATGGATAATTCTGATATCTGCATTGATAAATCAATCAAAGTAAAAATAATACCTATAAAGACTTCATCTAAATATTTAAAAACATGTTTTAATTATATGTTCACGATTTGGTAGTAAAATTAATTCTAAATGAAATTAAACTTATTATTTTATGATATACACATTTTTCTTAGTGTTTTTCCAACACACATATATTAAACACCCATTCTAGATATGTTGTGCCTGTGAACCAGTGGCCCATTGAACGACTGACGTTGAAAATAAATAAACTGGCGCACTCACTTTGCAAATTGTCCATTGTGTTGACACACATGCACCCACAACCACACCCTACACACGCAAGGGGATGCAAAATAAAAAAAAACATGCATTCAAATTTATATTGTAAAAGTAGCTCGGATATTCAAATGCATAGAGATAGAATAAATCAAGGGGTTGCATGACATGCAAAGTAGTTTTCACTATGTCAGCTGACTTTAATTAACAGAATCCCTTTTTATTGCTATTTTTCAATAATATCAGCTCAAACAGTTTCAAGGATCATCTTATTTAGGTCTGATATTATTAATTTATGATACATAGTTGCCTATTCAACTATTTGTTTATGAAATTACATTTAAATGATAGGGTTTGGCAGGCTAAAATGATTAGATATGTAATCTGTATTGTTGAAAAAATTTGTTTTTCAACAATTAAGGTATAAACCTTGATAAATTTGTGACTTTTTTATAAAATATTAGAATTAAAATACACCTTTTTCGGGTAATTAAAGTCCCTTTATATTTCTTCGATACTGCTGCATAGTTTATATATTGTAACTGGGGGTTTAAACTTAGTATAGCAGTTTAAACTCAAATTTATCGGACTGCTGATAAGCTTGACCGTTGACATTGAGGGCAGGGCATTGGAATCGCTGTTGGTAGATGCAACTACTAAATGACAGAGACCAACAAATGCGCGTGAATCTTTTCAATTGGCTTGCATTTTGTGTTTTGCATAAATCTGGAATCTAGATCAGTGCAACCGCCCACCACCCATTTACCACCCCTTTTATACAATTTTCCAGGTTTTTTTCTAGTTGCAAATGGATGCGGTTTTGGTTTTTTTTTTGGTTTTGTCTGCGAATTAGAGCAATTTTCAAATTAGGCTCATGCCAAATGGTAAACGAGAATCTTTTTGTTTGCCACCAGTTGCAGTGGCACACCCGCAATTACCGTGTCTTGTTGGTTAACATAATATAATGCATGTGATTAACCCAGAAATCGTGATACAGATAGCCGGCCAGCAATTTGCACATGGCGGCCAACAAAAGTTGGTTAGATAAACAGCGCAATTTGTGCGGGACAGCGTCCCTTTGTGTTGTTTGCGTTTCGCAGTCGGTGGGTAATACATTCCCATTTAGGATTTTAATGAGGCCATAATTAACGAACGAGTGGCAAAGTTGGTTTGGTAAATGTAGAACACATTTGTCAACTTGTTTGCTTTGGTTTCTGCTAAGGTAAAGTAATTGCGAAATATGTATTATGCTTTTCAAGCTTTAGGCATTGCAGGCAAAATTTGATTTTCCATCTGGATGGAAATGTACATTTTCATTTAAACCTTATTTAAGAATATTCAAATATTTCTTATAAATATATTACTTTAAGCTTTTTAAAAGTAACTATAATTCACTAACAACATAATGTTACCAAATAAGTGAGTTAATAATTATTTTTTGAAATAAACCTTTTCCTATTGTAAGTTTAAACTAAAATTAAACAATTTCGCTCTCTATAGTCCAATATTTTCTTTTCATTTGAACTTATAGAGAGTTTCTTAAGACTTGGAGGTAAATTACCAGACATTTTGCCAAGCCAAACAAAATACATTCACCGGCAATTAATAGGGTGCCATGCATTTCCGAGAAGCGAATGGCAATTAAGAAAATTGAAAAACAGTGTGAAAAAAAGCGATAAGAAAGTACCGGCAGGTTTGCAGTACAGTAAGGGCAACAAGTGCAACATTCAGTAATCGAATAATAACAAGCAACCAAGCCACACCAACATTTGACAACACACAAACACTTGCTACAGACATCATGCGCTCGACAAGTAAAATAATATGCAGATAAGCTCGAAATGTACTTCCGAAGATTAAAACAGAACTAGTGAAATGCGGGAGAAACAAGAGTGAAATAAGTTGTGTTAGTTGTGGGTGTTGTGAACATGAGGTCACTGAGAGAAAATATGTATCAAAAATTAAGAACCAGATTACCGATTCAATTAAGTTGAAATATTTTATTTATATTAAACCTTGTATATCCATAAAATATTAGATTTTCAATTTGATTTGGAACCAATCAATTTAAAAATAATTTCAAAATACATTTTATTTCTTTTTTGTTTGTCTAAGCAAACAATTTTTTTTGTTTTTGGACTGGAATTTAATTTCTGATTTTAAGACATATTGGTTTAAGCATTTTTGATAGTGAACAAAATGTGAATAAATAAAATAGGTATCAAAATCGAACCATATTTATTTAGGTACATTTTTTTCATAATTTCAGTAACATATTAATGATATATTTCCGGTGTATTTTAGGTGGTGGGGGAAGTGCATGGTTAGGAATTACGATTATGTCAATATATTTACGGGCTCTGAGGCGGCAACGAATGTTGGTCGAGTCTTATTGGCGTTATCCGAGTGGGAGGCGGTGGGCGTGGCCGCCGCGGATGTTTTGGCGCTTGTTTTGGCTGTAGTTGTTGTCAATTTGGTTATTGTTAAACCACCGGCTGTGGCTGATGTTGTGGTTGTTGCTGTGGTTGTTTTTGTGGTGCTTGTTTTAGTAGTTGCAGTCTCTCGATGGCCACCCACCGATCCCGATCTTAGTTCCGATGACGAGGATATAAATGTGGGTATTGTGGCCGCTAATGAAACCATGCGAATGGAGGCGGAGGATGCATCACCCAGTTTTTGGCCCACACTGCCCACTGTGCCACCAGTTGTTGTTGTTGTTGTTGGAGCTATTGTTGTGCTTGTGGTTGTGGATTTGGTATTGATGTTTGAGGAACTATTGGCCATTAGCAGGGAAATGGGTGACCACAAATATGAAGCGAAATATGACGATGATTTCTCTTGATGCTACAGTTCAGTTTATTTGGCAACGATTATTGTATTATATAAGGAATCATAGGAAATAGAACAAGAACACAAAGAAAACATTACAATCGTTTATACTATAGTTAAATTCTAAGGTTAGATCTAAAGGTTATTGTTAGGTGATTATGGCAGGGTTGATAGCTGGAGGTAACTGAGGAATACAACAAAAAAATAATAGACCTTTCTCAACTAGAAATTTATGTTTAGCACATCTTTTGTTTATCATGTATTAAGCACGTATAACTTTTATCAACTCTCTTTTTTTCACTATTTATTTTCGTACTTCTAGCAGTTTATGATGATATCTATAGTTTTACTAGAGCCAAAAACCAACATGTATAGATGTACTTTTTTTTTATTACTTCCTGTTTCTCCAACAGATTTCCTAAATATAGCAAACTTATGTTATTTTTATGGATACAAGGCTTATCCCCTTCATAGATAACATATTTTTGTTAAAATGAGTTTTTCAAGTTTAGCCAATAAAATAGTTCAAGAAAAAAAACTTTCATGTGATTTTGACATTGAGAAATCATTTATAAATTATCTATTACTAGGTGGAAAAATTGTACTTCTATTATGATAAAACTTTGTACATATCTCTATAGGACGACACAGTATTTTCGGCTATCAACCTTGCCGGGGTCAGATAAGAATATAAAACTAGTCAATTCCCGTTGACACCAGCACAGTGAACAAAGAAATATGACGCATTTGGTGCAATATGTTATTTACAGAAGTGGTGTGCAGTAGATTAATCAATTAAAAAACAGTGTTCAATTACATGATCACACAGGGAATAACGAAACCAAATCTAATCATAAGAGAGAAAAAACACAATTCTTTTATAGTAGGCCCACTTTTTCACTATTATTATTAAAGCTACCAAAATGAAATCCTCTACGCTTTATAATATTTTTTTTGGCAATACTTTTTGTATTTGAAATATTTATTCAATTTAATCATTCAATTGATCTAAATAAATATAATTTTATGTTGGCTAATAATATGTTTCAGATTTTAAAAATATTATAGAATATATTAATGATCTATGGAAATAACCAGTAGGTTATTTTCTCACAGTGCACTTCTTCACTCACCTTAACACTTTCGCCGGCGGCGAAGGGCTCACGGGATATGTGGTACTGATAGAGCACCATGTAAATGCATGTGGTCGCGATGAAAATAGTCAGGTACATTTTGATGGATTTTCCCAGCGACATCTTGCCGTTGTTGTTGCCACTGGCACCGTTGATTCCACTGTGCGTGTTAAGATTAATGTAGTTGCTCTTCATCCTAGACACCGGATCCCCCATATGCCTCAAATTGCCGGTGCAGTTGCAATATATGTTGCTGTTGCTGTTGCAGTGTTGCTGTTGCTGTTGGTGTTGCCGGTGCAACTGGCGATTTCTTTCGTGTTGGCCGCGTTACTCTACGCTGGTTTTTTGATTTCATTCGTTCGCCTTCGAATGCAATATATTTTTACTCTGGCCCTTTTTTTGTGTCAACTCTGCTGTTTCTCTGCTTTTTTCGGTTTTGATTTATTTTATTTCATTCCATTTACTGGCTTTCTGATTTGTTTCCACGCTGTGTGGAGCGGAAGGGGCGGGACGGAGGCGGGGGGCGGGTATGATGATAGGGCGTGTAGCCAGCTACTCGACAAATTCTGAAATTGTATGGTTTTTATGTATGATTATTCTGTTTTTATCGCATTGCTTCTACTATGTATTCATATGTTCATATAAATAAATATACATACTACGATATCAGCATGGTAAATGGGTTGCGCATTGTTTCAATTTGTATTTGGTACTAAGCTCGCACTTACATTTCATATTAATATTTAGGGCGTTGAAATCCTAAAAAAAAGAAAAAATAAATAAATTCGACTTTTTTAATAATTCCTTTTTATTATTTTTTATCGTATATCTTATCATTAATGTACTATTGTACGAACGCATAGAAAAATGACATGCTTTTATCAAAAGCTATCATTTAGCCAGGAAACCGAAAAACCACTTTATCGTGTTAGTCGTGTAAAAATATATCCTATACATCCATCATAATTATTTTTTTTCTGACTTAATGGAATTTCATTTATGAAAACATACATTTATTATCGGACAAAGATAAAACATGAAGCATGTGCCCAAGTCAGTGATGTGAAATAAACCCTACAGAACAATTTCAATTTGTCTTTTCTCTATATTTATTGAACGTTAAGTAAATTTTTGTTATGATTGCCAAACTTTTATTTAAATTTAATTGAATTTATAAATTATTGTACCATAATTACGTTTGATAAAAACGTCAGAGAAGCTTACTGTACGGGCAATAATTTAGATACCACCGGCAAAATTTATTTTAAGCCTCTGCACATTATATTGTCAAATGCCAATAAATCCTTAATGGCTCGTCGAATAATCGGTTATCGACCGATTCTAAGTCCTTAATAGCATTGATTGCATGTTAATTGCATATCAATTTTGTCATTACTTATCTAATCAGTTTTTAGAAATTGAGCCAGAATATTACTAACAATTATACCATATAAATGTTAACCTAATTTGTCAGTTAAATTCGTTTTTAAAATGACTAACTTAACTTTAAATAATCAGATTATACACCTCTCTGCATTTGTTAAATTAGGAATTTCAATAGGATGCACTTTCGCACAGTTCACATGCAGTTCGGCTAATCACTTGTGCTTAAAGCAACGACCTCCTAACCACTTCGACTACACTTTCCACTCTTCCATTGTAATTTGCGCAAAGTTGTTAACAACTGCCCGGGGAAATGGGAACAAGGGAAAGGGGCCTATCAGCTGGTAACGGAAGTTGTTTTCCCCCGGACCCAAGCGCATGCATTTATACATACACATGTGAAACATATACTGGCGATTCTTACAGACTTTTCCAATTATGATGGGGCGCGGCTGTTGGGTCTCGCGTGTTTAAGCGTTTTAAAAACCATTTTCGCCGGTGTTGCCGCCGTTTTGATATAAAAGTTCAATGGCCAATTCGAAATGTGCTGCGCTTTGCATGATTTCAACAAAGTTGGGCGCCGTTTTGTTCTTCTCTTTAGTTTAATTTCGTTTTGTTTCTGTTCTGTTTTTGTAGTTACTTCAATCTGGATGCAATTAAAGTGCACCCGCGCTTACGGAAGTAATTTCGCTATCTTTGCTGTTAAACGTTTAACTACTGTTTAAGCGATTATCTTTCTGGTATCTCTTTGAATCGCCCTTTATTGTTAAAGAACATTTGGGGTCAATTTATATAAATAATCTTAAAGAAATAAATCACTTTGTATTCATGTATTATTAACCCAATCGAGAAAATCAGCAAATGCAAAGAGGATTTTTTTTTAGATAAGATAGTTTAATTGTTAATGTTAATTGTTATCAATCGTGACATCTGTTGTTTTTATCTATAAATAAATACTTTTAACTATAGTTGGAATGAAGTTAGTGCTAGTAACGGTTTTGCTTCCAAATTCAATAACAATGCTAGAAAGATTACTAAGTTGACATAAGTCAATTTAGGTTCTTATCATAACTGCAGGGAATATTTGGAATGTCAAGTTCTAAAAATAAGTTGTAATAAATACACGTTGACATTTTAAAAATAATCATTCAAGAGGTGTGTGGACAAATAAAAATTTGATCACCAGATTGTCAACATCCTCGATAGTATAGTGGTTAGTATCCCCGCCTGTCACGCGGGAGACCGGGGTTCAATTCCCCGTCGGGGAGATGTTTCTCTTTTTTTGGTCTTAAAATTATTATTTTATCGGCTTTAATCTAATAAAAATAATGACAAGAAACATTCCTAATATAATTTCATTCTTCTGGCAGAATTTATTTTATGCATTTAAATGTGTTGCAAGTTTCAGGCAAATTCTATTATATGCCAGTTTATTCTTGTTGCAATTTTAATAAATTTGAATGTCTTGCACAAAGGACTGACCGAAACAGACCAGAGCAGAAAATGCAATTATCAACAAATACTGCAAATCTCTTTATGCCCGTTGGCAGAAATGGCCGACATTGCTCGGCTTTGGTTTTAATGAATAAACGGGATTACCAAGCGATGGAGAAGGATGCAAAAAACAGGATCATGGACTATGGCCGCTTGTACGGAAATGGGAAATCATTTTGGCCAAACGTCAAAGCAAGAGCACAAATGAAAAATCTGGTCGAGAACAATTTAATGTCAGAACTTAACCCATTTACATGACAATTCCAGAACACCGAGGGCAGGCCAACAAATAAAGCCGCAACGAAAAAGGAAACAACTGAAAATATATGTATCCCAGCCAGACAGGAGGCACATCATGTGGGCATGGCTAAGTTCACTGAGCAAAATTATCATATCTTTTCCATTTTTCGGTATTTTTAGAAATAGTTGGGGCTTAAAAAATCTTTATAGTTTAAATTTAACAAGCTTTAAATTAAACTTCACATCATCGATATGTTTTAACAAATATTATTCCAATTAATTTTGATTTAAGATAACTGTATATGCATAAGTATAAATATCGTGTACAAGAATGTACATATTAAGTGACAAATAATTATTTTATTTTATATTTTGTTTAAAGAAAACTTTTTTTAATGACACATTTTTTGAGTGAATAATGCATTTCATTATTTTGTTTTGTTTTGTGTAGCGATGGGTGGGTGGTGGAGTGGAAAAACAAAATACCACACAAGTGGGTGCCAAGTGCTGACAGAGGAAAAACCCAGAAAAAGGTGGCGGGGGTGGAAGTTACGAGCGGGTCGCCGCCAGAGTGGAAATGGAACACTCTGCCATTGCCAGGGTTATGGAGAGCGGCGTCGAGGAGCTGCACCGACCGAACACCAGGCTCTCGAGCACCCGGATGCCATTCGAGAGCGCTGCCAGGCCATGTCCTTGAATGGACGCAAACACCCACACCCACACCCTCGTCCACCCACCCCGCGCACAATGGGAGGCCAGGGCTCAAACACTGTGGGGCACAAATGTCAGAGTGCAATATCACAATATTTTATTTTGCGTAACGTCAGAATTAAAGATGTTGGCATTTGTCACGTATCGTTGACTGCTCCTCATTCAGTCTGACTTATGGGACAAAATGTTGATAAACATGTTCTCAGTCGTTCGTTATGAGCCGTTTGCCTTTTTTTTTAAATTTATAAATACAAAGAGTTTCAAAAGAGATTAATTAAAGTTGGAATGTTGACAGTTTGCCAGAAACAACACATTTTAAAATGTTATTTCGATTTTTATTTGTTCGTTAAAAACCAACTCCCATTTCAAACATGTCTGCTAAATCCATTAAGGATATTTTTAAAAAATAAATTGAATTCGAAAATTCCTTTCCAGCACCCGCATGACGCAATTAATAATTAAAGTGAAAACACGCTATAAACAACTGGCTATGAATTTGTGTGGCGTGGCGGAATTCAAAGTGCTCTATGAAACCACTAGCTCGTTTTGCGGCAAGGACACGCATTTATTAGTTGTTTGGGAATGCCAGTGCCTCTCCTCTATTGCTATTTTCTATTCCATTCAATTTCAGTTTATTTTTGCCACAAACGGCAAATAAAATGTCCCACTGTGGAGAGTCATCAAAATGGCGCCGGCATCGCAATTTCTCTTTTTGCATCATTGTGTTGGTTGGTATTCGAAAGTGTGTGTGTGTGGTGTGTGGTTGTGGCAAAAACAATTGCATAACATTAGGGGCACGTGCATTGCGGAGCGTTGCGAACTGACCAACTATTTACGCCATTTTGTTTTGAAATTAATTTAAAAATATTTTTTAAAACCATGCTGCTTCTAAATATAATTATAATATTATTTTATTTTGTTCGATAACATTTATAGACATTTTTTTTAAAAGGATAACTTAACAAGAAGTAAATCCGCTGACAAAACACAAATGATATTTGTGACCCGCACTTTCAACATTCAAATGTTATTCAGTTGAAAGACTTTTCTCTTAAAACACACTTTTGAAAAATGATTCGTTATTTATTTTAATGAAATATATCTGTTTCAGCTAGTTTTACATCCCCAGAACTTATGGCAAGACAGGGGTAAAGTTTTCTAAGAGATGAAAAATATGTGCTTCAAAATGGCAGAGGTGAATGCAAGTTCTTTGCAGTTTGATTTGTGTTGGCAGCTCTCGAGGAGCTTGAACCCGGACTTGACACATTGGCATTACCATGGCAAGTGCATGGCATTTATCTAAATGTGAGCGGGATTTCCAGGATCCTTCCACCCATTGGCCACCCGCAAAAACATATTTCAAATTTAATGGATTAACGAGAGCGGAAGGAGGTTGCGGGTGGCGGTATCTGAATGCCTTTATGGCCACCATGTGAGTTATAGTGCATAGAGTCGTTTATATCCGGTTTGGTGGCAGCTCTCAAACGCAATCAATGGAAACGTGCCACAAATTCTTAAGAGCCGCGCTTCGATGCTTCTTTATATATATATATTTTTTTTTTAAGTTGTCTGGAGTTCGTGCTCCATGAAGTGGGAAAGTAAGTGCATGTATATAATACATCAATATTGAGGGATTGCAAGTGCATACGAGTCCAGACTCTATTTGCTTATATATATTTAAGCGAATAACTTTAGTTTTACGGAACGAACTGAGCACTCTTTAAATATTTGATTTTTCTTATGTATTTAAGTATTGGGACCGCTCGTTGGTACTCGTTCTTTAATATTTAAATACTTCAGTTACAAGCTTACCCAAAGAAAAATAAGAATACTCACTTTTGCCTTTTACAAACTTTTTTAATGATCATAGGAAAATTGGTGTAGTCGAGAGCTTTTAATTACCTCACCAAATGGATGTATACTACAAAATTACTACTTCTAAAATTGAGAAAGACCAATTACAAAACATTCAACAGGAAATCTGTATTTGATCAGTTTCGGTTAACATGTGTATAATTCATTGTTCACGCTAATTAAAACATTTTGAAAACACATTAGTCTAGACATTTTTCTTGTAAATTATATGTTCTCTAAATAACAAAACAATCAGTTAAATTAAATTTTATTTATACAATTTGTTAAAACCACATAGGCATGTGTTGTTTCTTACAGTAACTACGATAAACTGAAGTAAAACTGAAAACCTTTTTGGAAGAGTTTCGTTGGCAAATAAAACAAAAAAATTGATTAATATATGTCGCACGATATGACAGAGATTTGTAACCAATAAAAGAGTCAAACAGTGTGGCATTTATCAACTAATATCTGCCACCCAACCTTAAACGTATTCAGATCCAATTTTCCCGAACATCGTTTGTATAAAGGGGGATAATATTGTCCCCCATATAAAATCAACTTTACAGCAGATCCATAAAATTTATGACAACAAATTAGTGTGCTGCGACTAATGGGTCGACCAGTCAGCCCATCTTTGGGTTTGGCCACGTTCGATAAGATGGATTCGCACTGGAAATGGGTAAGCTATTAGGCTAATGCCAATGAGGGTTACAGTGGAGGGAAGTCGGAATATTGTGAAAGCATTCTAACAGTTTGCATGAACTAGACAAGGTGAACAGGTAGATATTTATTTGTATTTAAATACAGCAAAAGTTTAATTGTACTGCGTTTAACCTGAACTTGTGTATACATTACAGAACTCATTTCATAGTAGAGTAAATGTTTTTGCATTCATTTTAATTATCAGATGTTTGCAAAATCAATAGCTTCTGCTAATTCTTTGTCATATCTGTATAAATATTTTCTCTTTAATCAGGCAAGATAACATCCATAGTAAACAGCCTTCTGACATTAAAGTTTGCCATATCAGTCTATAAAATTTAAACAAATAAGTATCTAGGTAAGTCTTTACAATTTTCCAAACCTTAAATAAAAGTTTTTTATCATTACCATTATTACCAGAAAAGGTTAATGACATTCCACTGTGGCCACCAGGTTCTGGCATGAATGGTATTTCCAAATTGTAGGCCCCAAAAAAGGCTGCGAGTCCTCCCCATCGGGAATCATCAATCGTTAGCGTCATCAATTGAACCCAGTGGGTGGTGAATGGGCGTTAGAAGGAGGCCAAACTGTTGCGTGAATTTGGGTGCGCCACATTCTTTTATTTTTGGGGGGCGCAACAGTTGATATATTAAGTTAGAGTTTGCCCCAAAAGAATTTCTTTGTTTGGGGCTAGGCGAAGAATCGTTGGGTAAACTATTTAAAAAGTTATAATCAATGGTGTCAAAGAAACTTTTTCCTATTTCGCATGTTGAATCACAGTCGCTTTGCTGTATCACCTTCCGAAACGCTTAAGTCCACTCATTAGGGCTCAAATTAATTTGATTTTTTAACAACCAAGAAGTCGAACATCACGCCAATTAGTAATCAATAAGTCAGTTTTATTTTATAGGGGTAAAGCACGTCAGAAAGTTTGAAATTTTAATAAAAAAAAAATTATCCAATAGCTTATTCGGTTGGATAATAAATGAAATAAATAAATTTCATAAATGAAATTAATAGTTTTTCGATGACTGCCGTCTACAAACGTGCTCTTGTGATATTAAACAAATACAATTGGTGGCTTTTATATCGTTTTATATTAACTCGTCAATAAAATTGTCTTGCAAGCCAGTTTACTTTCCTTTTTTATTATATATTCCGAAATAAATTTCTTATCTTGGACTATTTGACTTATTTATTAACTTTCCGAAATTCGGTTAATCCCCAAACAGCTGTTTTGGTAACACTGTTTATCTTCCGTTTATTTCGTATTAACTTATTGATTAATGATCTTTTTTTATAATCATTATTTTTTTCGTTTTACCCTATCTTAATAACTGACCTTGGTCAATAAATGATTGACTCTTCTTCCGTGACGTGAAACTATAAAAAATAATTTAAAAAGTGTACACAGCATCATATCTTAATAGAAATTATAATTTTTGTTTTGATAAAGGGAACCAAAATAACATTTCCTTAGTTATACTGTACATATGTACATATAAGTATTACATAATGTACCCGAATTACCCTCGTAGTCTCTCAATAGTTATTAGTTTGATACGAGGGAAGGAAACCTCATATACTATGTATATGTATGTATACGTATGTATTTACCACCATAAAAAAACCTAAACACATTAATTCTGTTCCTATTAAGCGTCAGATATTTAGAACTTAAACAGCAACAAATACCAGATTAAGATTATGGGATTTCTTGGAATGACCACACAATAAAGTTAATTTTAAATTCCATTTCCGCCCCAGAATTCACATTAAATAGATTACACGTTCTTGACATGATAAGGATTTTTTTATTTTTTTTCAATACCATTTCTTCGGCTTTTAAATTGTATATACTTATTTAGAATTTTTAGATGGGATTTTCCTTATCATAAGTCATGACTGATTTTATTGCACTTAAACATTTGTCCAACTTTCAATGTTTCCTTTAGTTTGATCATCCATATTACCTAGGATAAGGATTCTGCTGTAAATCAAACATTTCATGTTTGTGTTCCATTACCTGGCAAAAAGTGCTAGTACCTTATCTCTTCTTTTGCGATTTTGCCCTTTGAATGAGGAGCTGCTGCCAAGAGGAAATATGGACAGCAATCTGGGATGTGTCCAGTGAATAATCAAATTGAGTTTACAAAAGATTTCATTCTTGCTCAAATTGCCAAAGGGAAAACGAATAAAAACATTGTTTTCATTTGGTTTTGGTCAAGTCGAGATTGCGCCAGACTTGAGCGAAGTTCATGGCTTTTGGCCAAAGGCAGAGGAAAGTGAAAAACTGTCCAAATTGCCAATTAAATTACAAGGGAGGGCCTGAAAACAATGTGAGAAATGGCAATGCGGACCCAATAAAAGTCCAAACGAGAACGGGTTCAAGGGAACCAGTTAAAATTGCATTTTCCAGGGGGTGGTGACAACAGCTGAGCTGCGAAAATCGCAAGCAAAACAGAGGAAAAAAAGTGCATTTCAGGATGGCAGAGGCGAAATGAGGAAATTGGGGAAAATCACATGAGTTGGCGAAAAAGAAAAAGTAGCCGCAGAGGCGCCGGCACTTGGCGCCGGATTTCCTCGATGATGACACATAAAAAAGCGCAAACAAAAACTTGTAAAAACTTTCTTTTCAGTTTGTTTCTATTTTGGGTGATTTTGTGCTGCTCGGCCGCACAAAACTTGCCATTCTTGGCCGCAAATTCAATTTACGTTTATTTGCGAAAATATTGCCGCTGTCCTTGGTGTCCTGCCGCCGTCGCCTCGCCCCCCTTTTCCCCCCCCCCCCACCCCCGAAAGTATTGCTTCACGCTCTGTTTTCTATTGGCCAGCACACATACACAGACGCACGCACAGTTGGCATTTTTAATTTGCACTGCCGTTCGAAATTGCTTTTGAAATGGCATTTTAAAAATTTAATTGCCAGTCCTATCTCCCCATCTCGCTCCTTCAAGGAAATGCCTTGCAGCAGCGTCTGAGTGTCCATTAGAGAAACTGCTTCGCCAAATTGCCAGTCACCGGCAAACATAGAGAAAAAGAGAAAAATCTACTCTAATAGAAATCTTTCCTTTGCTATTTTACCTACTTAAAAAAAAGGTTTAAAGTCTTAAAAAGTTTTTTAATCCTTCAATCGTTCAATAAAAATTACAAGTTAAGGCAACACACAAATTCCATTTACACACTTTTAATCAAGAGGTTTGCTATAGTGATATACATATAGGTAATGGCAGACATATCTAAATTTCGTTTAAGCTAAGTTTTATAATAACGTAGTATACATTTTAATATTCTTAAGCAATTTAGTTTCTATTTATTTTGTAACTATTTAAAAATGAGGAATTTTTAACTTTATCAGCTTTAGCACATAACATAATTTAAGAGCCAATCTTCTTATTTATTTTTGTTCAGTGCAGAAGGCAGTGGGCCGTGAGGCGTTCTCGTTTTCGTTTCTGTGTCATGTTTGTCAAATTGAGTGAAGTGAAGTCCTTTCGCCTACTCCACCACCATCCTGGTGCTCCTCTTGTTAATGTCCTGTCCGCTTCTTGTCGCTCCTGTCCGGTTCTGTTTACGCAGTTGTTGGTTTCCTTGAGGCCTCTGGCAAAAAGCTGAGGAGCCGAGGCGATGTAAATGGGAAGGGAATTCACTGAAGGCAAAGAGGATGGGAAAATGCAAGCCATGCCTATGACATTTCCGAGGGGTTCTCAATAATAACGGCGGTAACTGGTTAGGAAATTCCACTTAAACTCAATTGAATTTTAGATTGAAAAAAGTAATTTAACTTTCCAGGCAAGGATTTATGGTTGAAGCTATTAAAAATATGACTCTTTTCAAATGCAATTTTACTAATTAAAATACTAATAAAATGTTTGATAGTTTAACAAATTTATTAATATCTATTATATAAATAAATATATAATATAATAATATAAATTTATAAATAATATAAATACAAAAAATCAATTTTCATAATATACATGCAGATAGACCCTCGTGCACGGTACTTTTAGAGAGCTCTGCAGGAATTTTTTAGCAGGAATTTTTTAAGCTGCTTGTCAGCTTCCAAGGCGCACGAAGGACGCAGTCCGGTGAGGAAAGGATTTTCTTTTCTGAAGTGTTTTTCAGTAAAAGAGAACTAAAGAAAATCACAGCTAATGACTGCGGACTTTCTGCTGACGCATTTCTACCGAATTTGCAACGCGTTGAGTAAACCCCTCGACGTCCAGGACAGCCGTATTAATATTAAAATGGCAATTACGCACCAAATTGATTGATATGCAAATCTATCCAATTACTGCGATGGCATATTTTTTAATGTGTTTATCAAAATTGGCTCCGCTCATGAAAAAGCTGTCCAATCTTTTGATGGACAATAAATGTATGCAAGAGGTCGGTCTGCCCAATGAATTTTATATCAAAACAGTTCGCTTTAAAATTATATTAATGAATTTTAAAAACTCTATGTCCGGCGAAATGCTGCAAAATGTTTCACAGAATAAACATTTTGAATAAATGAAATTTAATTCCCTTTTAATCTATTAGTAGTTGTTAAATCTATTTAATTGTAATTAATTGTTGATGGTTTCTTGCTTTAACTAACATACGTAATAAAAGCCTGGATTATACAATTTAATTAATTATTTTATTATTTGGATTAGGAAATAATCCCCAAAGGCCATCTAAACACTGGTAACTTTTTTTAATTGAAACTACCATATGGTGTTTGGGATTTAAAAGTAATTAGATTTAATTCCCAGCTACAGACTCCCCCTGAAACTCACTTTAATGTGGCACAAACATAAGTTGGACAAAAGCTCCCCTGGTGAGGCTTACACAATAAACCTTTTTAAATACGCGAAACAAAATACCGAGAAGGATTCCAACGCAATCTTAATTGTCATAATCACGAGGGGAGACACTTGAACGTCCTTTGCGGCGTCAAAAATTAAAACGTGACACAAATTACTCGGCCGGCCTGAGTCCCCGGCGGGGATCCTTTGGCTACGCTCCCCGCTCAAATGTCATTAACCAGGACATGGGCGGGTGTGGGTAGGGGCGTGGCAGTAGGGGGTGGGCTGGGCTGGGCTCTGTTTTGTCAGCCGCACTGCGCCTGTCCCGAGGGGGCAAGCCTCTGTCCTAGGATCTGTCCCAATGTCCCCTCTCAGCTGGTGTCCGTGTCACTGACGATGGATGTAATTCCTCATGTGAGTACACCCAGAAAATAGTGTTTAGACTTTAATTTGTTAAGCAAAGAATACATTTTTTCATTCTCCTTATTACTATTTTTAATACCAACGTAAAAAATGTATATTTGTATACTTCTAATTTTAAATTCATTCTTTATTAAGGTTAAGCTCCCAAAAATAATATTAACTTTTATTAGCATGCTCTACCTAGGAACTCAATGCTTTTAAATCTTTAATGGCATTCTTCATTTTTATAATTGTAATTGGAGTAATTGTAATTGTAGCAGTATTTTTGTTGTTAAAAAACATTTGAAGATCCTCATTAGAAAACATAAGGAAACAATTAAAGAATAATATATATATATATATATTTCAAACCTTTTTATTAAGCATTATGCGAAAGGCACAGGATACAATCAAAAATTGTAGAGCGACCAAAATATATTTCAAAATTTTTCCCAGCGTACGGCTAGTACAAATCTCCACCCACTCCCTGTAACACCCCTCCTATTTGCCGCACCTCAGGGAGCCTTTGTTAATCATTCTGCCTCAGCTCGCAGATTTCGCACGCACGCACATGGGAGTGGAGAAGGGAGGGATCTGGTAGGGGGCACTGGGCCATCATTTGCATATGTGTCTACTAGGAGATGTTTGCAAGGAGGTACACATGTATCCACCTGCCCGGGGTCAGATCAGCTGCTTTCTTTTATGATGATTGCTGGGATGTAAATTTGATTTAGGGCTCTGGGCCCATAAAGAGGGTTTCTCCCAAAAGGCAACGACATTTTAAGCGACAGATTCTTGCTTTGGGTCATCAAACTGACGAGTGGCCAGGAGTTGACTTTGTTTAATAATACAAAGGTATCTAGGGATCATCAGGGATTTATATAACGACAAATATCTATTCCAGTGGGTCAACAAATAAACAAATGTTTCTTGTGCTCTGTCTAAAAACTGAAAAACTAATTCGTTGAATTCATCTAAAAGCATTTATTGACATACATATGTATCTGTAAAATGTCCAATAAAATAAACATTCTAAGAAAGTCTGCAATGCATAAAAAACATCAATAACTAGCAACTTTATGAATTCCTTAAATAATATTTTTCCTTTAAATTATAACATTAAATAAATATGTTATTTATGTTATTTTAGTTTGCACTTAAATATACTCTAAATTGATGGGCCATAAAATCAAGTGAGAAACTTGCGTACTCGAACTTTGAAGCTCTCGACATGCCACCATATGTTTTCCCATTGTGAGGAAGTTTCACACATGCTTAGCCATTTTCCCTATTCCCTTTGAGGCCCCGCCGTCTTCTAAACTCCTCCAATTTTCCCACTACCTTGGAACCCCTTTTCGCTCCGTTTCGTTTGCTTTTTTCACAAGCCATTAGCAGCTGCTCACGGCGACGATGAGGGAAAATCCAGCACCCGCTAATAGAAAACAGCAAGCGATTCGCGCACACATGCTAACTCATCCACAGAGAAAAATAACATAAACATTAAATTTATATTTGTTCGTTTTTTATGTGTTATTTTCTGCAGTTCTAACAAAGTTGAATGGTTTCCATAACGAATGTCCGACTGGTAAAAAAAACCAAACAAAGCACAATTTTTATTCTCAAATTCAATATTTTTAAAAGCAACAACAAATAGCTCATAAATGTTTTAAAAATAAGTATAATTAAAAGAAGTAAAGAACAATCCCACATGTATTTTTGTAATATTTTTTTTTTGTTGATAAGGTTTTTTTTTTGACTACATTTCATAATGGGAAATACAGGTTAGCTTTCTACATCAAAATCAATTTTGGCAATGATTGTTTAGAATAAGAGTGATTAAAATAAGTAAAGTGCAATAACATGTGTAGCAAGAACCATTTTATATTTTTTTTTATTGTATAAAAGGGGAACTACAGACTACATTTCATAATAGAAAGTACATGTGAGCTATCGACAGTAAAATCAATTTTGTTAATGATGTCCTTTAGTATGGCGGGAAAAGTTACTAATTATTATTCGACCTAAAGCGGAAATGTTTTTTCGCTGTGTGCGGTGATATTGGAAAGGGGTGGTAGCACTCACCTGGAGCATGGAACTCCTCCTCGCCATTTGGCTGGATACCGGAAATCTCTGTTGGCTGCTCATCAAAATCGAGGATACAGCCACTTTCGGTTTTTAGTGCCGGCTTAAATTTGTATTTCTATGGATTTTCCAGACTGTCTGGCTGGGCTTTTCTTTTTATTTTTAAGAGAGCGAGTGTTTTTAAAATGAAAATGCCCTTCTGTCTGTGTGTACATATGTTGTATTTGTTGTTGTTGTTTTTAATGGTTGCCAAAGCGACAACAAAAAACTTGGCCAACAGGGGCGGCTAAAATCAAAAACAACAAAAAAACAGGTGTGAGGAAACACACACACACACACACATATGGAAAAAGGACTCGCCAAGTGTAAATAGAGTAATAAAAAAATGTAGGGAAATGAAACAGGAAAAGCAGGCGGAAGAAAAATCGAAGGAAACTTGTCCCGCGAGAGAGATAGAGAGCGAAATAGAGAGCGTATCAAAAAGAGAGAGCGAGAGAAAAACAGCAAACTTTCGCCTTTTTGTTTATTTCACACACACACACACGCACCAAACACCAACACTGACGCTTTTCCAGGATGCGGCTTTTTAAATTGACCGACCCGATTATTTTGCATTTCTCTTTGCCACTTATTTATTCCTCGCCTTATTTATTTCGGTTTTTATCTCCAGCGTCTTTTTGCTATATTTAAACACGCACTTTGAGCAACTAACTGTAAATTTACCGCACACCCGCACAAGAAGTCTGCAAATTAGAGTGCTCGGAAATACAATAAAATAACCCTAAATTAAATATCTATAAACAAAGTTTATTTTGGAATTTAATTTGCTGGTCTTCAAGCCAATGTCTATGTTTTTGTTGATACTCCTAATTATATTAGAGAAAAACGAACCAGTCTTCGCGGAGGAAAATCGAGCAATAACAACGAACTTGCCTTGCAAAGCCGTTAAATACATTTTTCGACTAACATAGACATAACATACAGAAGTATGCACAGTCGCTGTGCTGTTACTGTTACTTGGGTGGGTGGCAGCACTGTTAATGTTGCCATCCTGCTTGCGCGGGACAGCTGATGTAACAGAGTTCTGTGTATAAACATTATGTTAGCATGGGTACTGTGGAACCATCTCTATTTTAATTGTGTAAAATGAATAAGTTGCAAGAGGCCAAATACATATATTATTACTTTTAAGAAAATAACTAATCAAAACCCATTGCGTTTACTTGGTTTTTATAACAGAATTAATTGAATTTTTTTCATCGCTATTTATTAAATTGAATTAGTTTTAGTCAAAAACTTTTAGACTAACTGTATTTTAATACATTAATTAGCAAACTTAAAACTTTTCTATTGTAGAAAAGATTCAAATTCAATGTAATTAATAGTAGAAAGAATTATTATTATTATATTCAATTTTCCAGAGTTAACAAGTTTGAAAAATAATATATTTTGAAACCGACTTTGTTTTTTTTACCAATAAAAATACAATATAATGTGATTAATAAATGGCCAATTTTTTGTACATCCCAGAAATAACAAAATTACTTAATTAATAAACGAATTAATTTATTTAGTCAAACATTGAACACTTTGCACTTGGTAAAAAAAGCTTACAATTAACTTAAGGCTGCAACAGATTCATTGAGGGACCAAAAAGCCGTCGATCTCAAAGTAGTATGTATAATCATCAGAAACTTAAGGCCCAAGGCCAAATCGTTCATTGGGCTCAGAATGCAGTTCTTTGGAGTGGCCGATATGGCAGTTTGATTAAAAGTACAAGTTTAACTAGCTCCCCTACGGATCAATAAAGGAAATCATGATGTAGCGGGTGCCATTTGTCACGAGTAGTCCCTCGTGGAAGTGGGTCAGTCGACCCGGGTGCATCAGCATCCAACCCTTCTTCGTTTCGGTCACGGAGCAGTTGTATCTGATGAATCGACAGCCACCGCCCTCGTAGTCGATGCCTGCCCGGTTCATCGCGATGTTAATGGTATACGTGGAGGCATCGTGGTGGGGTCGCAGTGAAGGCTGCTCATCCGGCTTATAGCGCACCATGAAGTTCATCAGGGAGCGAGGAGGCTGTAGAAAATAAGAATTATGAGTCCGATTAAATAATGTTTTCTTTTTAAATAGATTCTTAAAATGCTCAAAAAATTAAGTATTTAATATATTTAGGAAAAGACGTTCCTCAATAATAAAAACATACATTAAATTGCAATTTAGCAGTTACAAATGAATGAAAATGCCTTAAACACAGGCAAGGCAAGAATATTTAATAGAGATTTGTCTTATTAAACTTTGTCTTAACGACAATAAGAATTAGGGTTGCAGTTAAGGCAGTATGATATTAAACTTATATATTTTGAGCGATACTGATAAAATGTACAAAACTTAGGTGTAACTTACATTGTGATAGTAACCGGTAAAGACACGCTCCTGCAGCGGGCGCACGTACAACTGAAGGAACTTGAGATAGAGCTGCTCCAGGCCCACCTGCTTCATGTGGATGTCCCGCGTGGGCACCGCCTCGTATCCGCCCTCCAGCCGACTGTCGCTATTGCTCCCGTCGGACCAGCTGTTGTGTGCCTCCATGATGGCCACCAAATCGTCACAGAACGCGTCCGTCACGATCTGGAACCAAAAGACATCCGGACACGGCTGCGGTATCTGGTAGCTAGTATTCAGCTGAAGCGAAAAGTTTGGGTGTATGTACTTCTCCGCCCAATCGATTCGGTTGGTAAACAACGTATGGAAGTCCGGACGTGTCACCGTACTATTGAAGTAATCAGCGTTGACCAAGTGACCGAAAGAGCGCAGATTGCTAATGTACATGAAGACGCCCTGGGGAGAAAAGTAGACAGATTAATAATTAGTAAAATAACGCCTCCTAGCGCTTTTGTTTTATGACAAACAATGGTGGCAATACTATCGAAATTTAACTAAACCAAGGTTTTGAAATATTCCGGAATATTTGAAAATGGTCAAAGGTCACCAATCGTGCGATCATTTGGCAGAGGAAACTAGTATATTTCATAAACCAACGATTTTAATATAGTAAAATCATAAAAAATGTTGAAGTATTTTTTTTAATTATTTGCCAATTATTCTTGAAATTGGAAAAAATCTACTTTGCAATGTGCAATTTATAAATTTATTTTCTCTATAAAATATTGGAGCTTTGATTCTCTAACTTACCGCATTTCGAAGTGACTGGCACAGGGCCATGTCGGGATCGAATTCGCTATCCTTGAATGTGATGGCGTCGAAGGCCGTGTTCTTCACCAAATAAATGCTCGTGATATGGGGCACGTTGAAGATTCCACTGCAAATAGGGGAAAATAAAAGTGATGAATGAGTCAGCCAAAACAGGGGGACTGATAAAGCCGAGAACAAAATGATCGCGATATCCAACGACGAAATTGCAACAGTGTTGCGAAAATGGAAAGTGACGTCGTACCGACACAGAAACCCCAACTAAATCCACTTAATTCAATCAAATCGCTCAGATTAGAACAGAGTGGATGGCGTTTTGTTCAGATGTCGGGAACGCAGTTTGAAAACAACATTCACCGTAGGCGATCGGAATCTCGGCTCGACAATAATGCCTCGTGGCATCTGGAAGCTCGATCGGATCGTACTCCTCTGCCTCTGCTTCTTGATATTCGGGGATCTCATCTATATAGAAGCCCAAAGTGAGTGATCGAAACGCACTATAATAAAAACTAAAACTAAATCAAATATCATCATAGGAAGTACGGCGGGAAAAACGGAGCGTCGAAATTACACGGGCAAGAAACCCGTGGTCATCCAACATCGTTCACAGGATGCCGTAAACTACTATGATCATGAGAACGTGAGCGAACTAAGGATAAACTACGAATTTTGTATTTATTTTTATGTTTTCCAGGGAGCAAAGATCATAAAGTCATCTCATTTCGAGTTGGATTATACCCTGGGACGCAAGATTACTTTCTTCTGCATGGCTCAAGGTTGGATTAAAATATTTATTTAAAAAACAAAATAAGTACGATTTGGAATTTGTATTTTAGGCAACCCAAGACCCACCATCACCTGGTTCAAGGATGGAGCGGAACTCTACCAGCATCGATTTTTTCAGGTATATACAAATACATATATAGTTTTAAATTTAATATGAAATATATGATATGACCTTTGTATACTTAGGTACATGAATCTCATATAGAGACAAACATCGTAAAATCTAAAATGGAAATTGATCCAACTACGCAAATGGATGCTGGTATGAATTTGCAATTTAATACTAAAAATATGCATCGTTTTTATAAAAACTCTATTAATTCAATTCTTTTTATACATTTTTTATGAATATATTTTCAGGGTTCTACGAATGTCAAGCTGACAATATTTACGCCATCGATCGTCGAGGTTTCCGCACGGACTATGTTATGGTTAACTTTTGAGCCAAGTTGGCAATTACCCATTTAAAACACTTTAAACTTTTTGACCCTGTAAAGCTGAAATGTAACTATTAAATACTTTAAACCCTATGTTTAAATAAAAAAATATTTAAAAATACATTTTTGCGTCTCGAAATATGGAAATTGTTCATCTATTTGAGTCTGACCTTTCGATGTAAATGTGTGTATCTGTGAGTGCCAAGGTACGTGTGTGTGTGCGCATAAAGCCGACAAATTGACTCAATTACCCAATTTAAATGATTTTTTTGCATTTATTTTATTAAAATGTGTGAAAGCAAACCAGACAAACCGAGGCTTTTTGGTTCTAAAGTGTTGAGCACTCCCTTGCCTTCAATAGGGTACAGTGGGTCAAAACATTAAAGAAATCGATATAAGGGATATAAGGATCAATACTTAATTATCTTTAGATATTTAGTTCTAGACTCTCAATTATTTGTAGCTTTGTAAATTATTTAAATAAATTATAATTATGTTTTACTTGAATATTTATTATTATTCCAAAAGATAGTAAAGAAATCTGGTAACAAAAATTAATTAACTTTTTGGTTAAGAACATTAATAATCCGAAATGGTATAAATATATACATTTAATTACCACATTTAGTAATGGTCTTTAAGAAATGTACGGTTGAATATGTCAAAAATAATTAAATAAGGTTTAACAAATAATTGCAAAAACTATGCAGACCTGTCGTCACTGTAAACTAGACCGAATCACAGCAAGACATGTGGAAAGGGGTGCCATGAGCTACTATGGCGAGCGATATCAGCAGGCGTCCAAATCAAATCAAGCCAGGGAATTGAGTGAAATATGAAAATGCGGCTATGAGAAAGCCAACACAGAACAAAAAACCGCGAGCGGCAAATTTCGAGAGCAACCCAAACGGATTAAATCCGCCGGACAATTGTGGCAAATTAGATGAGATGAGCAGAGTGGTGCAGAGTCTAACCGAGTGGATCAGTCACCAAACGAGATTCGCACAGCAACGCCACCAGCAGCAGCAAAGCGTCCGCGATCTCCGCCAGCAATATATCCATTTTCCGGAGAGTCATGCAGGTCAAGTGCCTGATTATCTGCCTCGCTTTGGGGCTGCTCATGCTGGCCACGCCCATTTGCGAAGCGCGCCGAGGGCGTGGCCGTGGACGAACCAAGTCCAGGGTGCAGATCGGTCTGCCAATTACGGGAAAATATCGCGATCCGGAGTCTGATCAGTACTATAACAACAATAATGTGAGTAGTCGCCGGAAAATGTGAGATTATACGTTTTTCCCTTTTGAGGGCATGTAATGTAGGTCAAGTTCCTCAAGATCATAATCCCTTTTATATGTGTTAAGCTGAATTAAATCCAGAATCAACAAAGTTCTTTCTTTTTTCGCCCTTCTTAGGGAGCCAAAATCTTGCAAGCTTCGCACTTTGACCTTGAGTACGTTTTGGGACACAAGATTGCCTTTCTGTGCGTGGCGAAGGGCAATCCCCGACCTCATATAACCTGGTACAAGGACGGAGCGGAGATCTATCAGCATCTCTATATGCATGTTCATGAATGGCGCATCGGCGACGACAAGGTCAAGTCGAAGATCGAGATTGACCCTGCTACCCAGATGGACGCCGGACTCTACGAGTGCACTGCCGACAACATGTACTCTATCGATCGGCGCAGTTTCAAGACAGATTTCTCCATCGCCTTCGACTGATCGAATCAATTTTGTATTCCAGTGTATAGCTCAAAATATAAATTGCACTTGGCAAAAGTTTTTAATAAATCATTTTGTCGAATATGCAAACTACTTGCAAATAAGATTTGGGCCACACTAAGCATTTTTCTTGCAATGTTTGGTTTTTCAATTTTTAAAAAGAAAATGTACAGAAAATGTTATTGTCCTTAAAATGGAACAAACAAAATTTCAAAAAACACTCTTAGAATATAAATAAATTTTTTTTTATAATACTGAACGTGAAGGTTTGCTTATTTTTCTTAATGAACTGATTATCCATTTATGAATACAATAAAATATACAATGAATAATTGATTTATTAAATGTGAAACCATTTTAAAAAATAATGTCGAGAATAACCTTTTGAAATTTAAATTTCTTTAAGAAAATATGTACCACCTTTCAACGTTTACAAATAATAAAATGGATGTACCCAGGCTGCCTCAGAGTTTTTTTACTTACATTATTTGGAACTTTACAATGTCCACGTAGTCGTGCGACCTGGCATAGTAACCTCCTTCGGACAGGGCGCCCCAGAAGTTGCTCCATAACTCTTCGTGTTTGGTGAAAAGCGGCGCTACAAATTGTCTGCATGTGGAACATTAATATTTGGGAAATCGGGTTACAGAAGCCTTGACCTACTTGTTTAATCTGAGCAGCTCCCGGAGCACCTCGCTATCGTCAATGTGCGCATCTGCGTCCACGTAGAATATGTAATCGCTGTTGTGGGTTCGAGCCTTGTCCCTGGAAAAGCCACATGTATTCTTAGACAATGTTCAATAAAACAATTGTTTAAATACTGTTCTACGATAATTTTAGAACTTGACACTTATGCAGCTCAATTCTAATATAACACATTTTACTAAATAAGCTCTCATATTTTAAATATTTAGATAGATAAATGCTTAAAAGGAATGAGCCACATAAATTAATTAGTTTAGATTGAGCCACAACACTTTTAAGACTTACAGGGCCAACTGCCTGCCTTGGCGCTCGTCCAATTCATCCGTCGAAAGCGCGTACTTGGCAGAAGCGTACTTCTCGCCAAATTTGTTCACAAATGCCCTGCTGTCATCGTCGTGGAATGGGACATTGCTGTAGATGAGCAAGTGCAGGTTCTCCTTGGGATAGTTAAGTTTCTCGATACCTTCAAGAAACTGGTCGAAAAACGGCACGGCTTGCGTGACAATCAGAGCCAGAGAAATCACAGGAAGATTTTCTTCCTAAGAAAATAAATTAAATATTACACTTAGTATATAATCCAATTAAAAACCACTCACGTTTAAGTCTAAGAGATTTTCCTTGCAAATCAGGCAAACGCCGTTGAATGTTTTGGCCAAATAGTTGCTGTATGCATTCAGATCCACCTTGCTCAGTCCGTTACCATGAATAATGGCCGGCGTCGTCATAAAATCCACATTCTGCAGGACACCCTGATTGCTCTCCAGATCGACTTTAAGCTCAACATCGTTTTTGGCACCATGAAGATTTTGGAATAACCGGGATTGTGTGTCCAATTTCATGTCTAACTTGGTGCGTTTGGCTTCGTCAAGGAATATCTTGGTGAAGTACAGCTGATCGTCTGCAGTATCTTCGATAGGATCCTCCAGTACTTCGTAGACTTGTGGTGCAAAGCCAATAAAGGCTCCCGAGTTGAGGAATCGGGAGGCCTTGCCTTCCACTTCGGGATAATCATCGGTCAAGCTTTTGTCGGGCCAGCAGAATTTCTCGGCCGAGAAGAGTAGCTTTGCTCCCGATTCCTTAAACTTTTCCGCAATCTCTTCCAGCGAAGCAGTGATGATAACGTCGTAGCTAAGAAATATAATTGTTTCATTAAAGATTTCTAAAGCTTTCTTCAAAAAACGCACCTGTCTGTGAAGAGTATTATTATTTCAGGATCATTTTTATAGGGCTCAATGGCTTCGCGCAAAAGATTGAGCTTGAAACCGCCGCCGGGTTTTTGCATATCTCCTCCTTTCCATTCCTCACCGAGACCGAGAGTATTACCCTTTGGAGATTAAATTATTATAATAATATTAATGAAAATTCTAACCTCTAATCTGAATTGTATATCTTTATCTCAAGTGGCAAACTGGATTATCAAATAACTTAACAATAACATATGGTAGCAGGTTGTTATGAATTTTATTATGAAGCGGTTGTTTGGTAATAACTAGATATATTAGTGGAAAGTTAAATCCACGAGTGTGTTCTTTTGCATACCAAATTGTTTTATTTTCAACGTAATGTTAATTACATTTAACTTATGAATGGAGTAATAAATTAAATGGTGGTATTCAGACCCAACCCTTAAAATGCCGGCGGGATCAAATAACTTTGGTCGCACAATTCTCATAATACAAAATGGAAAAATAATCAAAACAAAGGGGAGAGATCAGCTTAAAGCACACAAAAAAGCGGAAAATCGAGCTTATCAGCACATTTTATTGTCGAGAATTTATTTTTGACTTGAAAAGATTCTGAGCCGGCCGGCAAATGAAAAAAGTGTCACATATTCTGGACCTGATAAGCGAAATCTTCCACCGAATTGATGTAGAAAGTTCTAAGCTATCAATAGAAGCAAACTGAATGTATTGTGTTAATTACCCCGGCAACTGCACCGAATCAGTCTGGACTACGTGATTTCAACATCTGTGCACTATATGTTCACTATATGTTGCCGTTGCCCCACAATGTCCAGCCAATCTCGGTGTTCCACATCAGAAAATCGGACGCCAACGCCGGATGCTTGAGTACCGGCATACATTTACAGATATATACGCCGACTATATACTAACCAGGCATTTAAACAACACAATGTTGCTTAAGTGTGCCAAGCCGTCGAACAAGTCTCGGAAGTCTTTAAAAGAACACAAAAACAAAAATCACCCATATAGCCGCTCAGTCTTATCTATCATACATTATATGTTCTTGTTTATATACTATTTTTTATTAAGTTTTGATTCCCTGGGAGATGTCAAATTAGAAATTCATCAATTAAAACAATCAAATCAAATTTGCATAGAAACGGTTGGATAGCAATGTTCTGGAAACCATAAAAGTTTGCAAATTTTAAACATGAAAAAAATTCTAACTGTATTGTATTTGATGTGCTGATTTTAAATTTATTTTCAAAGCAGTCTAAGATGCTGACTAATTATGTTTTTATGAGTTAAAGACAACAACTATTATAATGATTTTTTAATTGTATACAAGCAGATACATTGTTTTCTAATTTTCTTTTCTCTAAACCTTTTACTTTATTTGGACTTCATTTTAATATAATAATATAAAAATTGTTATATTTGTTCTGTTCTATTTTTTCAAATGTCTTTTTAGTGAACTCAAACTTTTTAAATTAGATAACTATTTATAAAATTTTCATATACAACCGCTAAGTAAGTTTAACTTTTTTGGCCGTTATTCGCAAGACGATAAAAATATACCACATGCCAGATTTAAGATATCCAAAGTAAAAGATTTCGTGCCTCGCTTTTAGATTGATCGTATTAATAAGAATTTAACACTTAATGTGGGTCTCACCTTAATGTCGTAGACATTTAAAGATCGATGATACCGGGCATAGCCATCAGTGGGTTCAGTGGCCACAGTGAAAACTTTGACTCTGTCTGTGAAGATGGAAAAAACAAAACAATGTTTAGACATGTGTCTTGGGTACAGATTAATAATAGATGGTAGTTAAAATTTTATGGGTTATAGTCCCACATTTACTCTTTTTGAAATATGAACTATGAAATAAGATTCAATCCACTTTAACCCTTATTTTACATACATCTTTATAATTCATATTTTGATGATTTTCTTGTATTTATTTGCTTAACTTAACTGTAACCTAATATGATTTAATTTACAAATACAATATGGTAATTGGATCAAATAAAAATGACAAAAAATTAAATATGTATTGTTTCGTTAAGTCGTTATTTTGTGTTGAACATGAACCGGTCATATGAATTAACCAACATGTTGAGCAGGTTTAAATAGGAGTAAATTATGAATATGAAAAAAACACCCTTTTGAATTTGCTAGATCTTCTGTGCATCGGAATAATTGTATCTGCATCTGTTCTAGACAATTCCAGAGTAAACGACCGCAAACATCAAAGCGGAATGAAAACAAAAACAATTTTAAAAGGCAAGGGGTAGTGAGATGCTGCAGGAATCATAAACAAATTCTCAGAGATATGCATTACATATACACAGAAAAAAATTATATAAAATTAAAATATAATCTTACATATTTCCGTATTGACTGGTTAAGACAATGTTAAATAAAGATGAAATCTAAATTAATAATTCGACATGGTAGGCTAAAATAAAAAAATTATGTATATGTATATTGGTAACAAAAAGGCAGGGTCAATAACCACAGCCACAAAATAAATTAAAACAATCGAAAAAAAAAATTAAAATTTTTTAATTTTTAATGTACTGTATGTAAATTTCTGTATATTAGTATGCAATAATCATATTATTTAAAATTTTGTTCGGTGTATTGCGGGACTACGTGAGTGGGATGCACTTCAAAAGCCGCTCATATGAATGTAGTATAATTTTCTATGTCTGCTGATGAACTCATTCTAGTTAGAATTTAAAAACAAACCATTCCAATTGGACTCGGCGTCTGCGCTGGCTCCTTGGGACGTCACAGCCAGCAGCAACAAAAACAATACGCTTTGTTGTTGCATTTTGATAAAAGATGCTGGAGCCTATCGTACTCTCTCACTCAATCACACAGGCAAGCACACGCGAACGGTGGGTGAATTTTTTTATAGGACCTTATGTTATACTAGTTGCATTTCTTTTGATTGAAAAAGTATTCGGAAAATCAAAACACTTTCAGCACCTCGAAAATACGTCCCGCCCTCAAGAAAATCAGAAACGCGAATAACAGATGTGTGACCGCTACTCAGCTCTTAGAAAATAACATGCGTTGAAGAAATACCCTAAAAAATCCACAAGAATTTGTGGACCAGCTGGTGGAGAATATGGGCCTTACCCACTTTTCACACATAACATATTTTTTATTTTTTGTGACTTCTATAAACTAATTTTTAAAATTCTTCCAAAAAAATGTAGTACAATTTCATAAAACTTGGATTGAAAAAAAATTAATAACGTGTTATTCATTTCTTAATAATATATATTTAGAAAAACTTAACGGCCAAATATTTTTAAAATCAATTTTTTTTAATCATATAAATTCGAATAAAACGTCTTTAATAAAGTAAATGTCTGAGTGCAACACGAATTATATAAAAATTTCTTTAACTCGATGTCTCTAGAACTCAAATGTTGGTGGCAGATGGTGATGATTTGTGATAGCTCGTCTTTAAAGGGTCCGATCAATCTGGTAATACCCTTTACAACGGCTTACTTACAATGAAAATCGCTTCGGCGCACAACTTTAAATTTATTTAGGAAAATATTCAGCGCGTTGCGACTTAAATGTGGGTGTTACATAGGTGGATGCACATAATGCGGTATGTGGTGTGTATTTACATTTAACTGGGCGACAAAGGGAAACAATATCGCGTGTCCGTTCGGTCAGATCGCTTGCCATCGCACCAGAAATTGAGCATATATATTTTGTATGTATATTGTCTCATAGAACAGGTCGTATCAAAAATAAATGGCAGAACCCAAAACGAACTCAAACCCATAAAAATCTCCTTCTTCATCCCAGAGAGGTGGTATCAGTTCCGATGACAGACTTGGACTTGGAGTTTGGACTTCGCGATAGAATGCCCTTTCTACAGCATGCCGAAACCCTTCGAGTAGTTAATGGCCTTCATCAGGCGCTCCTCCAACTTCTCGCGATTGCTATACTCCGGCAGGAGGAGCACGTTGAAGCAGGTGTGCGAGGTAGGAAGCCGATCGCTATCTGGCCCGTGTCGCGTGATTAGCAGCCGCAGGCACTTAAGTCCGCCCACCGGAACACGCGCCGATCCTGTGGTGAACTCAAGGAGCTTGCGTTTCGACTCGTTGGGCATGGCATGCACGATGCTCCAGAAATCCTGAATAATCTGCGTCTCGTCTGTGTAGCCGCCCTCGTACTCTGTCGAGAGCTCCAGTTCCACGAAGTCGAACTCCTGGAAATGAATTAAAAATTTATTAATTTAGAGCCTTGTGTATATTGATCACAAGATATAGCTACTTACGCGACTGCCGCAGACTAGCATTTCGATTTCTTCAGGCCGGAAAAGAAGCTTCAGTGGCGACTCATCCGTGACCATTTCGAAGCCCTTGCGGAAGGCATTAAACTGCTGCTGGATGTTCGTGTTCAGCAGGAAGTCACTATACAAGTTCACGAACAGCAGCTTGTTGTGCTGTCCCACTAACACTTCCTTGCCGTTTGGCACCAGCTCGTGCTCCACCATCTCCCCAAACACGTTGCTATAGCTAATCTTGAAGGTCTGGTCGAATACCTCTTCCATATCCTGACCTTGGTAGTCCAGCATGGACTTCAGACTCTTGTACAGCGTCGGACTCCAGTCGCTGAGGTCCGCGAAGGTTCCGCAATAGCCCATTAGCTTGCGGTAGACTACCATGGGAAAGTTTACGGCCAGGATTACGTTGTTATAAATGGCCAGCCCTATAATTATCCCTATTAGAGTAAATTGAGCTCCGTTCTCGAAGGGTGTGGCATTGAACCTGCAAATAAGGAATATGATAAACGATTTGCACTGATTTTATATAAATTGAGAAATTTAGTACCACATATTGTTGGTTTCCTCCTGCTGTATAAACATCCCAAAAGCCGGGTTGAATATCTCCTCCACGATTAGCTGAAAGAACTCTTTGGATACGCCTCCTTCATCGATGCCCTGCTCGCCGACAAACTCCACCACTAGCTGCTTCTTGAGATCCTTCGGATTGCTGATGGCCACCATTTCCAGCTGGGCAAATATACGTAAATTATAAGCATGACTATAAGGACTAAGAACAAATATTAAGAATACGCACCCCGATAAGCGCATCGTTTATGAGCTGGTCCCTGCGCACCGTCAGCTTAAGATCAGGCCGCGGAGTGCCATCCGGACCTTCCTGGCCGAAATTATTGAGGATCGAGTAGAGCGATGTATAGCGTTCACTGTACATCCTCATCCGGCTGTCGTAGTACAAAGCATCTACCTTTGTCGCTGGTGTGAGGATAAAGCCGTACAGCATGAACGAAAAATAGTTTGTGTGGCCAGATCCTTTTTCGCTCTCCAGCGCCTTGTAGGAAAGGTAGTCGTGGTGCATCTGAATGTTCTCGCTGAGCGCCTCATTGTAGAACTCCTCCAGAGGCACCAGTGGTTTCCGACAATCGATGGCCGACACCTGTAGTGCCTTCTCTAACTGGTCCTCGGCGAACTTGGGCATGTGCGGGTGCAGCACTGAACTGTAGTCGAACAAATCGTCCTCCACTGTCGCACTGCCAGATGCGGAGGTGGCCGCCGCTTCCGTTCGATCCTCCAGCGGCACCCGGCAGGAGGGTCTTTCCAGCTCGCTAGCCAAAATGTTTGCATAAAAGACAATCTGGTGGAAGATAAGAGCCGATGAGTTGTCTTAATTTAAAGCCATGTTGCAGGTTTAATCTGAATATTACCTTTAATACTTTGGTGGCGCTGATGATGGACCCATTCTCACGCATCGACTCCTCGTCTTGGAGCACCTGCACTGTGATCTGCTGCTGGCAGGCGGCCACCAAAGCCTGAAGCTGATCCGAGCAATGGGCCGCCCAGATCCTGGCCAGACGCGCCTGTGCCTGCACTGGCATGGCCGCCGCCGCTTGACACAGCTTTGGCAGCACCCTGTCCAGATATTCCATGTCTACCACAGTGTTGTTAGCTGTGAAAAAATGAAAATTAAAACATTTTAAAATTAAAGAACTTTAAAAGAGTAAATTTGTAAACTTACTGTTGGTGGCCAAGTCAAAGCAAATGACCAGACAGTGAATGACCTTCTCCCAGTCGGGTCGCATGTATTGAACCCATTCCGCCAGTTGGATGACGCTGCTAATCAGATTGTCATTAATGGCTCGCGTTCGGGAGCCGAAAAGCAGGCGCTGTACGCGGCGTAATCCAGGGAGATCAACCTGCGTGTCGCTGCTTTCCGATGGATCCTCCTCCGCCTTTGACTCTGTGGGTTGAGCCATGGGCACGTCCTCGTCTTCTTCCTCGGGTTCCGCTTCTGTTTCGACTTCTACGCCTGCCGAAGCACTTGCTGCTACCTCTTCCGTTGCCGCCTGTTCTTCCACTTGCTGTGTACTGTCCTCGTCTTTGTCGTGTTCTCCTTCTAGAGTTCGTAGCTGCTCTTTGTTTAAAGCCTCCGGTGGATTGGCCAGCAGCTCCTGTAGGCTACTAGATGCTGCTGGTTCAGCGCTGCGTATGAAGCTCTTGCTCAGTCTATCCACGCTTGAGAAAACATCGCCGATAGCGTGGCAAATCCGGTCGTAACAATTCGCCGTTTTACATTGTTCGTAAAGGGCCATTAGGCTGTTGGCATCCAGGCTCTGGACTGTCGGCAGCGTGGGTGTACAAGGTTCCGAGTCGCCTGAAGAGGGTTCAACGGCTCCAAGATCCAAATGTGGCACGCTTTGTACAGGATCTAAACTGGAAACCGCTACTACAACGGCAGCTGGCGTACTCTGAGACTGTCTGCTGGTTGTGGTGGTGGTGCTGGCGGAGGTGATGGTGCTCGTTGAGCTGCCGCTACTGCTGCTACTACTGTCATTCGGCGACAGCATGTCCACATCCTGGGGACTAAGCGGGGGTTTAGTGGATGTGTCAAAGTGTAAAGGGTTATCCCAAGTCAGGAGGTTAAATAACAATAGAGACTTTAAGGCGTTTAATTCCCTCTTCTTTTAAGAATTCATATACAATTTTAACTTGAACTACAAATTAGTGAAGATACTTTCGTTAGTAATTTTAGAAATCTAAAGACGAAATAATCTGAATCCTTAATTACTCCACTGAGACCACATAAGTTAAGCTAGCGTCTCCTATTATATTAAGTAAAGTTAAGGTCCGAGACTTGGTGAATATTGGATTGTAATATTTGTGGATCTTTTTAAAGAAATCCTATAAAATCAAAGCTGGAAAATTCCGACTTGGCACAACCTAATTATTAGGAAAAGTTTCCCACCTGCTGGCCGCCGAAGTGGATACCTCGCAGAGCTGTGCATCCTGGGAGAAGAGCTGCAGTGCCCTGGCGGCTACCTCGTTGGGCGTCATGGGCGCCACCTTTCCGCTGGACGCACAATTTGCATTGGTGCACTGGGCATTCCCGCAACCAGATTGTAGTTGGTAGAAGTACCTTTGGATCAGGCTGCGCACCGCCGAACGCTTCATTTCGGGCGTGGCCCGACCGCCCGCCGTTCCAGCTGCAGATCCTGATGCACTAGAGGTCAGAAATACGGATTTAGTTCGTTGTGATTCAAATAAAATAAGCTATTCACCTGGAAACACTAGGCAGATGCTGCTCCTCTTGGCCGCCGCCTCCGCTCATCTTCGTTGAAATCTGCGCACTTCACGCCCCCACCGCCGCCGACTATTTCTTTGTTTGCCAAAGATATTGTGCCTCACGCGCAAAAAAAAGGGTGCAAAAAAATCGATGTTGATGTCCCTTTTTTTGTGTCGCTGTGACCTTAAATTCTCTTGTTGCCGCTGCTGTGTAGCTGCTTCTGCCGCTGATGCTGCCTCTGCTGACGGCGCATCGAGCTCTGAATGCCGGTTTACTTATGATATGATATCTACCATATATTTATCAACGCTTCATCACAATAATTTGACAATTTTGACTTTAGAACGCAAGTGTTTTTGAAGCGCAGGCAAAGCAATATTGAAAATCATCAGCGGTCAGTGTTGAAAATCGCGCTTTGCACCTGTGTTGGCAATCGCACGAATAAATATCGCTGCGTGTATCGATAAATTTCAGTTAAATATAAAAAATAATATATAAAAAAGTTTATTTGATATAATTTATAATGCTCTCATAAATTCTAATTACTTAATAACTTAATTTCTATAGTAGCTTAGGAAATAACTATTGAAGAATAATTTGTTTTTAGCGCTTTTAGACGGGACCCTAAAAAGTTAATGTTTGAAACCGAAAATGGAGCAAAAGCTGTTTATGGTACGATCAAATGGTTGACTTTTTGCTAATGAATAATTACAATTTACATTGTTCAACCTGTACAATTATATGTTAAAAAATAATTCAATTTTTATTGCTTTAGGAAAAACAAATCCAATAAGAACTCAATTTGTTTCTCATTATTTAAGCATAAATCACAATAAGGAAAACCACTGTATTTCTATTTCACCAAGCATCCTTAAATTGGCTGATTGCATTCCTTTTTTATTACGTACATATATATTTATTTATTTATTTTTTCTATATTAAGCTTGGAAATTTATTCAATTTTCACATTTAAGAAAGTTTCTTTAAGTTGACCAACTTTTTTTGTGAAGTAATGCTTACTTCCACGATGTTGATTAATTATATTGCATTTTATTAAGACTTTGCACCATTCGTTATTACAATTTCTACTATCTAAGTGCAATATTTTCATTAATTGTACAATATTTTTGTTTCCCCTTTCATGGTGTATTGTAGTTTTTAAGCAAACCAACGCTTAAATTAATAATTTAATATTTTTGAGGGTCCCCACTTAATATTAAAGGACTTTTATCCAATGTTGACGACACTTTTTTCTTCTTTTGTTAAAAACTTGGTACAACCTACCTGGATTTCCCTAAATAAAATCAATATTATGATGTGTTAATTTAATTTATGTTTGTTTTCCGATTTTGCAAAGTTTACATTTTTTAGGGGTCTGACATTTTTTCTCTTTTTGAATGTTTGACCTATACAGAAAAAAGTTCAGATCCCTAAAAAATCATTTTTTCCCAACTCTGAAAAAACTTTGACAAAAACATATTCTAATACATTCCAACGCATTTGCAACATTTTAACCATATGATTTTATTGTGCAAATAAAAAAACAATAAAAACAAAGCTTATGAGTTAAGAGTTTTTGTGAAAATTATAGGCATAATGTAAGTTTTAAAATTGGCTTAAAACCAACTGCAACATACATTCTACAAAAAATGATTTAATTGGAATTCATTAAGAAATGGTTTCCTGTTGACTTGAATAAGATAAATAAATGTAAAAGTATTACTGGTATTAATCATGCTTTTTAAAATTTCGATAGAAATATCGACCAGTGCTGCAAAACACCCACTCTTTTTATCAGCTGTCGACGTTTCTTCGGCGAAAAAAAAAATAACTAAAACGCAGGAGGAAAATATTGTATTTGTCAGCCGGAGGCCACGGAATGAGTTAGTCTGACCAGCAGGAGCACCTCAATCCGAGTCCCGAAATGACGGAGCAAGAGGATTTGGCCAGCGGCGGAGGTAGTGCATCCACGGGTTCGGGAAACAATTGCCAAAACCAACTGCAGCAATGCGTGCGTGGGAATGTCTCTTGGGAACTTTTGCCCGTGCACCTGCGTTCTGTGCTGCACAACAATCAGCGCGACTACGAGAAGTTCGTCTTTAACTACAGCTTGAAAAACCAGCTGCGATTTAGAGGTAACCTGGCCGCCAAGGTGTTCCGCCGGGAGCAGCGTTACTATGAGCTTTTGGTCCAAAAAAGCATCAATGGTCTGGGCGCATTTCCCTACCACCTGGCGGATATCATAACCAAGGGTTTGAGAGTCACACCCTTCAACTACTACCTGGATGTTTTGGGTCAGCTTTTGAGAAGCGACAAAAGCTATGACACTTTGCCCAACTTTACGGCCGCCGATTGTCTTCGAGTTCTGGGCATTGGCCGAAATGAGTACCTGGCCCTCATCAGCGATCTGAAAACCCACACGCCACGCTCGTTGATCTTTGGCTCGCGGCCCAATCCGCTGGACTTCCTGCCACGCTTTCCCGTGCGCATTCACATCGAGCCCTGGTGGCGACTGGACATTGGTTATGTCCTAGAAGCGGACATCAGGTATCTATCGCCCGCAGAAAGAGGATTACTCGATGATCTGATCGATTTTGGTGCCCAGCCGGCTGGGAAATGCGATCACGAGGTTGTACACAGTCTGTACAAGAAGGGTTTGATCTATTTGGATGTGCCCATCAGCGGGGAGGATAGAATATCTATTCCACCGCTGCGCAACTTTGTGATGAACCGGGTAAGCGGCGATTACTTTGAGAATCTGCTGTACAAGATTTTTGTCAGTGCCGATGAGCAAATGACCATCGCCGAGCTGGCGCACATGCTACAACTGGAGCTGGATAGCGTTAAGCATGCCATTTCGTTTATCTGTCGTCTGGGCTTTGCCCACCGCAAACAGGATCAGCTGAATCAGCCAAATCATTCCAGCTGGGAGGGTTACAACCAGCAGCAGTCTCCCGAAACGCCACAGATCACACCGCTGAATTACAACCTACATGCTAGTAGCAGCTTTGAATTCGACCAGAGTCCCAAGTCGCCAAAGACACCAAAGGAAAGGGAGAAGGACAAGGATAAGGACAGCAGTTCCATAGGCTATCTCTCGTCGGATGGCAACACCAGTGACTTCAGCTTTGCTAATTTAAATACCACGCCCCAGGAAAGGATGAACAACAGCGACGAACAGGAGCTCAGTTCGGAGCTAGAACCAGAAGACTTGACTACTACGAAACAGGCTGCTCCTTCAGCAGTTGCTCTGCCAAAAAGCGGAAAGAGGGTGGGCTTTCTGTTCGACTCCACGCTCACCGCATTTCTGATGATGGGCAACCTTTCACCCGGCTTGAAGAACCACGCTGTAACCATGTTCGAAGTGGGCAAGTTGTGTGAGGAGAGCCTGGACAGCTTTCTGGCCGAACTGGAGCAGGTTTCACTGCTGGATGCAGAGGGCGAGGGTGATGTCTCCCGCTACTTTGCTCATGCCGTCATTCTGCGCTCTACCATTTGCTCACTTCGACATTTGCTGCCAGGCGGGTTGGATTTGCTGCGATTGGAATGCCTAGAGGGCTTGGATCGACAGACAAGGGATCGCGTTCTGGAGAAGAAGTACAAGTTCATTATTGCCGCCTCGCCGCTGACGGCGTCGCTTAGTCACACATTTAGCATTCCCTATTTTGGCCAATTTCTGCGAAGCTCTGATGTGGCGCCCATGTGGAGCAAGCTCTTCTACAACCATATCACAGGTAAGCAATTTATTAATATTATATTGACTACTTTGTAACTGCTAAATATATTTAGGTTATGGACCGCCCAGTTTGCTGCTCTGCCGGGGAACTGTTCTAAAAACCTTGCCGCGCCTATTTTTGGGCTATGGAAAACTGCTGGTAAACATCCTGCATTCCGATTCGTATGTTCTCAACTCGGAGAATTTCCGCAACCTAAACGATCAGCTCAAGAACGGCTGTGTGCTGCTTCAGGGTTATGGAATCCGCACAGCCGGCGTCCTCCACTACGAGTCATTTCCGTTCCAGGCGGCGGACACGCGCCAAGCCAAGTGGGCCGCCCATCGAGCCGTACGCAAACTGTCCAACCTTTTGGACCTGCGCCAGCAGTGCGGCTATATAACATTCCTGAACACTGGGGTGCCTGATCTCGGTTGCGAGGAGTATGAGCTACAGGTGCGATTGAAGCCGGCGCAGCGCCAGAAGCGCTCCTCGATCGCAGCCCCCAGCAAACCTAACCATGTGCCAACCAACGAGGTGACCAGCTTTCAGTTGAAGAGTCCCGATGAAAACCACTTTGCGGCCTCGCCAGAACATGGTCCTGCAAATGAGTTCACCTCGCCGGATTGCAGTCAAGTGCTGGCCAGCGAGTTGGCCAAGTGCAGTAGTCGTGCGGATCTGGTATCGCAGAGTTCCGTGGAGATACCAATGGCTCTGGAGGAGATCGCCCAGGAGTCGAAGGATGAGGAGGTGCAAGAGGACGCCACTGAGGAGTGGACCCTGCTGGACGTTAGTTTTGGCGTTCCACTGTTCGATGTGGACACAAATACTAGGATTTGCGAGCAGTTGGTCCAGAGGCTCTGCAGCGATGCCAATTTGGAGGCTTTGCCTTCGGCCGCCAGCCAGGCACAGGTTCTCTTCCTGAATTTCGTGCAGCAGTGCATGTACTTAGAGGACGATCCGGCCAGGCAGCCTGTGCAGGCCAACAGGCCACTTCCTCATCCCAGGATCAACCTGGCCTTCGAAAACGGACACGTGGGCCACTGGAACGGGCGCTAAGGCCACGCATCAATGCATTCCTCGAGTATTTCGTATTCCGTTTACTTTCCCAGTTACTTATCAGTTTGTGTACAGTTGGCTGACCGATTTATAAGCAAACAGATTTATATTTATATATACGTATATATAACCGCTACCGCAGTCACATATGCTATCCATCAGCCAAGTCAGCATCGCAGTCTAAAAGTTTGCGTTCGTTTTTTTATTAGTTTTGTAAGCTCCCTATGGAGACAGAAAAATAAAGATTGGCTTTGTGCCCTCCAACCATATACACATGCATAGCTAACATACCTATACAAATAATCTTGTATGTCTGAATAAATGCAATTTTAAAACTTAAAACTTTGTTGTAACTAGTTTAAAATTCATGATAAAAAAATTTGAAGTCTGGTTTTAAAAGTGGGTAGTTTGATTAGACTTAAAAATTGGTAAAACCATTCTTCCACATTTTCTAGATTTCATCTATTTATAAATTTAAATCCTGTCGGAGGATGATTACTTGTTTTTAGTTTAAATAAACATTTATATCAATCTTAACCAATCCTCACCCTTAATTACGTTCCCGATCACACCCATTCTCAGTATTTTGTAGGTCACATTAAATGTTTGCTATAATTTGGTTTTAGATAATATAAAACTTGTAATCATAAAATCATTATAAATTATAAATTTATTCAACGAATTGTGATGAAAAAAAATTAAAGGAAATATTTTTTAAACATTAAATTATTTAATTCAAAATACCGTTACTTTTCGCCAGCCCTGACTTATCTACCATAGGCTTAATTTGTTTTAGAGGCAGGGTCACACTGAGTCTGATTGGCACAACAAACGAAAAAGTTTGCAATTCCAGGCGCTGTTTTTGTTGCTTCGTCCAGCAAGTAA
Organism: Drosophila fuyamai; assembly: GCA_018153365.1. Classification (NCBI taxonomy): domain Eukaryota; kingdom Metazoa; phylum Arthropoda; class Insecta; order Diptera; family Drosophilidae; genus Drosophila; species Drosophila fuyamai. Next base: position 11,479,896 of record JAECXW010000155.1, read on the forward strand.
ATAATTCTCTACTAAACCAATTAATTGTGTGGATAAAACGTGCAGTTGAGCGAGCAAAAAATAATCAAATCGAAAAAGTGAAAAATAAGCTGTGAAAACCGAACGCGAAACAAGTGCACCAATTGGGAGGCGAGAAAAAAATTGATGGGGCAGTAAATGCCAATACAAAATAGAAAGAGAGAGAGGGAGGAAAAAATGAGAGAGCGCGCATTGTGTGCTCTCTTTTGTTATCATTTGCGCGGCAATTGTTATTGTTTCTGACAATTAACAACTGTCCAGTCTTAAGTATCAACTTTTTGGGAATTCTCGATATTAACACTAATAATATAAGTTAGTACACCTGTTCGCGCGAAAAGCGAGAGTAATCGCAAGTGTTCAATTTAAAAATAGCGTTAGCGTCGTCATTTGAAGGCCACCTGTCGTGTGCACTGCCTGCGGATATTTGTGCTCAGTGAAGCGTGAATCTGCAGAAAGCGATTCATTCGTTGAATTATCTGATTTGTGTATTGTGTTCTGGTCTGTGTTATTTAACGGGTTAATTAGCTTCTGGCCAGGCCAAAACAATCAATGCGAAGAGCCAAATAGAGTCAGAGACAGAGAGAGAGAGAGAGACAAGTAAAAAGAGGGCTGCCATCTCTCTGGTTTCTGGCTCTGGCTTATAAATGGTCCTCAAATAATTTTGTCGAATACATAATCAGGTGTTGGATTCTATAATGAAAACCATCTGTATTTATTTTAGTCTTGGCATTGAATGCTCTTCCTTTTTAAAAGAAGAGTTCAATTTCGTAAGACAAAGTGACAACCCTGAATTGCTTTGGCAACTCCCAGCTGTTTGTCGCAGTGCTGCAAACTAAGCTGTTTTCAACCTTAGTCAATCTATTGTAAATTTCGGAAATTCAAAAATTTCGTACATCTTTATAACATCTTTATAAATAACTATGATTTTCAATTTCTAATGTTTTTCTAAAATGCTTTAGATTCGTTTTTACGAAATAACCGTACAGAAATACAATTATTGCTCACAGTGAGTAAGCTTTTTTGTTGTTAGCTCCATGTATGTATGTATATAAATTCGAAACCAAGATAGAAAACCGAGTAAAACCATTAAATGTGACAAACATTGAAAACCCTGTAAACCATCTTTATTTTTTTGTATGCTTTATAACTTTTTTCATTTAAAAGTATGGAGTTTTTAAAATAAAAATGTATCTTTTTGCAATGCGTCTGTTAGCTATCTTTCAAATACAACTCTAGCTTTTTAACAGCCAGATCTAGCTAACTGTAAAAACAATAGACGTTAACACTGGTGCTCGCTCTCCGTCTCTCTCTCTCTCTTTCTCGGGCGCGACGTCACTTTTGGCCAGGCCAACCGAACTCACGCACACCTGCGACGCTCATTCTTGACTGAATCGCCGTGAGTAAGCGTTGGTATGAAAAACGAGCGCGTGTCGCGAATCGGAAAATCGAGACAAAGATAAAGAAAAGTTCATTATCAAATGCAGAAAGAACAACGGAAAAATAAAGCCGCTGAATAAGTGAAAACAGAAAGGGAAATGCTAGTGAAAATTACAACCGGACCCTGCCCTTGAAAGTGTGTATGTGTTGGCCGCAAGTGTCTGCGCCTTTGTGTGCGTATGTGTGCGTGTGCCTCCAAAAGTGTTCAATGTAAAAATAAAATATCCGATTAGGTTTTTTTTCGAGCACAACAAAAGCAACCTTGAAAAGGCAGCCAAGAATCTGCCTTTCTGCTTTTTCGGCTATTTTTACGCGTGTGGAAATGCCCGAATAGTTTTCCAAGTGTCCAATCGGAAAACATACGTCGCGCAATTGGAAATTCCTTGGCCATTTACCTATTCAACATGTCTCAGTGTTTCCGTTTCCATTTGGGGCGTGATCACGCATCCTTAAGCCGAAAACAAAAAGTGTTTCTCAATTCTTTAATTTACATTTGCGGTCAAAATAATAGTTGCATTCAGTTTGGTTTAATTCGGCTTAAAGTTCTAATATTCGATTGTATTAGAGTCCGAGGAAATAAATTAAAAAAGTTTTAAAGGCGTTGTCATCATATGTACATAAAAATAATAGCAGTGACGCAATATTAAATGCCTAAAAAAAACAATAAATAATTTACACCTTTATTTTCTTATAACACTAACTTAAAATTTGTATATTGATTGAGATTTTCTAAGCATATTAAAAATATTTTAAAATGTAGGTTTTTCACCTTGTACATCTTTTACTTATCATGCTACAAAGTTAAAAAGTAATATTTTAAGAAATGTTCTTATCTGGTAGTAAACCTACGACAATCACAATTATTCTGACCGCATCTAAATGTAATTTTCACACCTCCGTTCGTCAGGTAAAAAGCAACCCACTGGAATTCACTTCACGCACAAAACGACATTAGAACGCAGCAGGATGTGGAAAGTGTAGTAGAAAAGGCAGCAGACAACACACAACGAAGGACGGAAAACGTGGAAATGACTAGCTAATTAATTAGCTAAGTAGGCAAAGAAAAGTGGCGAAAAAAGGTGTACCTTCTAAACCAACAATAAATTCCGATTTGTTGCAAAATTTATACCCAGCCAAGGCTTAAAATGACATCATACGCAAATGACACAACGGGCGCAGCAACAACCACAGCAACATCAGCCGCAGCAGCAGCAGCATCAGCTGGCGCTGTAGGAGCCGCAACAACAGTAGGCACCGCCCCCCAATCAGCTGTGGGGGGCGTGGCCACTGCAACTGATTCATCCAAAGTCAAGAGCCGCGACAATTTGTCCATTAGCCGTACAATATATGGCGACGAAGATGGCAATAGTAGCGATGGGCGCGAAAAGGCCGACACCACGCCGGAGAATATCAAGAAAATCGCCGAAATCATGGACAGTCCGAATGGCACGACCTCGGCCAACTCGCCCATCCCCTCCCCCCGGCACGTGCAACTCAGGAATCCAATGAATCCCGGCTACGTGGGCCTCGGGGCCGCCATCGACATCGACGAGTCCTGCGGCAAGTTCTGCCTTGGCAAGCCGCCACCATCGCCGGCCGAGAAAGGTGAGATATCCCATGTACAGGCTTACTTCGCAAATAGAACTCCACCCCGGTTGAATTTTTGTTTTAAAGTTTCGAAATACCCTTATTAACTAGATATAGATGGCCATGATTTTTAAATATTGCTTGTTTGAATAGCCCGAGATTGCCGACATCTTTAAATCTTGTTTGTAAAAAGCTATCAAATATTGAACGAAACAATATGTTTAGTTTTTATACCCTTGCAAAGGGTATTATAATTTTGGTCAAAAGTGTACAACGCAGTGAAGGAGACATCTCCGACCCTATAAAGTATATATATTCTTGATCAGGATCACCTCCTGAGTTGATATAAGCATGTCCTTCTGTCCGTCTGTCTGTTTCTACGCGAACTAGTCTCTCAGTTTTAAAAATATCGAATTGAAACTTTGCACACACCCTTCTTTCCTTTGCACGCAGTATATAAGTCGGAACGGCCGGGATCGGCCGACTATATCCTATAGCTGCCATATAACTGATTGATCGAAAATGCCATAACTTTGCTGTTTGTTAAGTTAGGAAGTTGGGATTTTTATGAGTGTTAAGAATGCATCATATGAATAATTTTGGAAAATATAATTTACAGAATATTGTGCAAGGGTATTTCAACTTCGGCTCCGCCCGAAGTTAGCTTTCCTTTCTTGTTTAAAGCATTTTTTGTAAAAAGAAGAATATACCACAAAATCATGACTTTCAAAAGTCATTTATCATTTCCTTTGAAGGGTTTTCTATACTTTGAATAACTCGAAAACTCTAATAAGAGTTTTTATATATATTTAACAAATTTTATTTATTATTTTAAATTAATAATTTATACCTGAAATGAGCTTGGAATACTGAACATTTAAACGATGGAAGCTCAAGTTACAGAAGTTCGACTGTATAAAAAAAAGATACAGCAGCAACCGCAAAGCCGGCGACAATTGATGGCTAATTTAACCATAGTGTTGTTGCTCTGGCTTTTGTTGTTCCAGGTTGTGGCTTGTCTTTGCTTTTTTTTCTTTGTTAATTTGAATTTTTAATGAAGTTATTTTGTGCGAGTCTCTGGCCACGACTAAGCGCAAATATTTATTGCAATAGTCATGCCTGGCACTCTCAAAGCACACCGAAACACACACCCTCAAACACACCTCGTTTATGTTGTTGTTCAGATTGGCACAGTGGGGCGAGTTAGGTTGAAAAGCAAGTTCTTACTTCTGGTTTCGAGAAAGTGGAACGGGATCAATAGCCTGCGAAAGCGGCAAGTGACATCAGCTTTATATTTATGGCCCTATGGCACCAAACTGAGAAGTTGACAATCTTGAAATGTGCGAATATATTCTTCTCCTTTTTGGAAAGTTCGGAAATTCTGATTTCAAGTTATTTTTATTGCACTTCTGCTAAAATGGCAAAGCTCAATTACAAACATAAAATAACCGAGGAAAAAATTAATAAACTATGCACAAAACTCCTTATTTGCCTATAACTACATATTATGGAGTTCTAAGATTATCATAATTTAAATGGATTGTAACATGTTGAGTTTTTCTTATCCCCTTCATTGCAACAAGCTATTAAAAAATTAAAAGCAAAATAAAAATGTTTATTTCGAAATCAAAGAATAAAAGATTTGATCTGTTTATTTTCATGAGTTTTGTGTTTATACGTGTAAAAGATTGATTTATCTGTTCTATTATTCTTCGCTTTTGTATAGGTTGATATTCAGTCGTTTTTAATTATTTCTGTAAAACATGATTTTGCCTATCATCAAACATTAAAATTCAAAGGAGCAACACATTTTAGTAAAAATTTCAGCAGACCACTTTAAAACTTCATCAACAGTTCTTAAAGAAGACAAAAGGCATTATAAATATTATTTTTTTTCAATGCAAATTTCCGAACAAGGCATCTCTTAAGGGTAAACAACTTTCATAGTTGATATAAAAATAAAACCAAAAACATATTTTTACAATTAAACAGCAGATTGCATGGCCGAGTTTTATTTACGTTTTCATTGAACTGTTTGCGCATATGTGTGCTGCATTCCATTGTTTTTAATGAAATGATTCTGGTTAATATTGGCAAACCTGACATAAAAAAAAAGTAACCTGGATCGGATTGCAGTAACCTCCGATCGATCAACGCCCTCAGCTGCTGCTGAGTCATTCACTTCCACTTTAAGCTACTCAGTCACAAATCTGTTTTACTTTTTTAATTTTTTTATTTTGCCCAATGAGTTGCGTGCAAGGAATGAAAATGTGTGAGATAATGACGCCGACGGCGACTGCTATAATTGTGTAAGATTTGGCAAGCTCTGCGAAAAGAAACCAAAACTGATAAACATTGTGAAATGGGAGATTTATGAAAAACAAATCAGAGCACTTGACGGAAGGGGTAATCGAGCGGATGGGGCCTGGGAATTTAGTTACTGATTCAAGTACCATTGACAATAAGAGACGAAGTGTTGGCCAACTCTGCGTAGAGAGTATTATGTCACCCGCTCAACTGATTCACTGTATTGGAATGTCTCAGCGTATTTGAAAGTGTTACATTTTAAAGTGTGGTTGAGATACATATATCTAAAAAAATTTATCCGAGACAATGTTTTCAATTTATTTATTTTAAAAAAGTATCAACCGTTAATTTTTGCACTTCTTACTAATAAACAATGCACAATGTTTATAATGTATTCATAAATGTTATCTCTCTGGTCACGTGCAGCTTACGTTCTAGAATAAATGTTTATTCTTTTTAGCTCTTATAGCTATACATACCAATCAAATATAAATTTGAGGCATTAATTCTTGGCAAACAGCCAAGAATCAAACAGATTCAGAACAAATCTCTTGGTGTTGGCCTTGTTCCCAAATTGATTATGTTTTGGCCATGCTTAATTAGTTGTATTATTCAATTTGTAGGCTCTTGAATATTCCGTCAAGAAATGTCTTCGAAATATTTCAACAATTTTGTAGTAATAAAAAATAGTCACAAAGTATAAATATCTTAATATTATCATTGATTGATGAACATTTTTAACATTTTAAGGCCAGGAACCTATTCGACTTCAAGATGTTTTTAAGAGTTAATATTAATATAATGATTTTCCTGCCCATTAATTTTCTTCTTCAACTCGAGCACCACAATATCTTAAGTATATATTTTAATGCCCCGTAAACGCCAAACAATCACCGATATATAATAAGGCCGCCAGTCGATGACCTTATTCGCAGATGACAGATGATGATGATCACCGATGGCTTTCTCTGGTGTCGCTGAGCGGGAAAGAAATATAAATAAATTGTTAATAACATTTATTTAAATGTGAGAACTTAACCCACTCGAAAGGCAACAAAATCGAACCAAATGAATTGGGTAACTAAAGACTGCGAACCGAAATTATATGACTGATTGATCGATGATGACGTAAGCTCATAATGCAATTAGCGAAACCAATTTGAAACCAATTGACCAGCGTGAGAGAATTCGTGATCGATTTCCGTTTTGCATTCGCCTGATTATCTTAGACTGCACATTTGCAAACCGAAATTTGGTAACACTCGGAACTATAGTTAGGGAAAAGTAAATGATCAAAAATCAGCGGGCGGTCATACAATTTCCTCTGCTCGACTTTCCCAAATGAAAAAAAAAAGCAAAAGCAGCTAACTGACCGACAAAAAAAAGGGAAATAAATATATATATAAATATATTGCACTCCAACAGTATTTTGTTAAATTTATTGCGAAAGTAAAAGCGACTACACAACGGCTACCAAATAAAACCTAACAAAAGAGTTTTGAACGAGCTCTACTACTCGAAACACGGTCTGCGCGGCAATGGCAATAGTAATAATAAATGGCAATAACACAATAATACCCGACATTTGTGTGTTGGGCCAACAGTTTTCAATTGTTGGCCCATAGAAAGTTCGTGGGCAGGGGGGGGAACGGGGGAACCGCCGATAACTCGATAGAAGACATTTTATGGCCATGCACAGTGGGCAGCGTAATTACCGTTAGTGAGTCGTTACCTATTGTGGTCTATTGTCTATCGGTGATTGCTCCGCTCTATGGAAGGGGAAATATTTCCTGCCAAATTAGATTGCAAATTGTGCGATCCAACAAGCGAATAATGTCGTTCTAGATTCATGCCAAATTGGAACTTCCTTAACACATTCCTATACGAATATGCCCTTGTAAAATGAAATATTCCTTATGATTACTTATAGCTTACCACGAAGATGAGAATACCATATATAGAGCAATTTAATAACCCGTTGGTTATAATATGGGGTTTGAAACCATCTGTGCTCCATTTATTGCTTATAATAGACCACATTGTTTTGTGACTTGATGACAAATAAATGCATCTATAACTTGAAGTTAAAGAACAAGCTCTATTTCCTTCAAAAATTAGAGATCAGTTTTAGTGCACGCTTTAGGTGAATTTTAAATAATACATTTTTTTCATTCAGAGTTTAATATAAAAATTAAAAAGAATTCATAATGGTACTTATTTATTTAAAAGGTACTGCGGTTGTTAAATTTAACTGAGTGTTGAAAAGGCAAACAATCACTGTGTAAATAAAAACAAATTGTGGAAATCTGAGCTAAATTTCACATTCGTATTTATGGGAAATTGAGAACAAAGAAAATATGCACATTTTTGCAACCTTTTCCTTTATGATTCCGATTAAGCAGCTGCGTCTGAGGTTGATATCTGAGAATCTTGTTGGGGTATAATTACAGTATTAAATTAAATTGTGCCAATCAAAAATGAGTAAGCTTAATCCGGAACCTTTTCTTGCTACTTATTAAACTAATAACATCTTTCATTTAAATACTGCAATTTTCTGCGGAGATGAACAAGATGCAAAACATTAATTATAATTTTATGACTAATAATTATTTTAATATATACATATAAGAGTTCTCAAATTCATGTTATTAATGAAGAAGATATCTCTTCACACCCAATAATAAGCATTATCACCTTGACTCCTTATTTAATTGCCCATCTGCATAATAATATTGAATGGAAGGCAAGCCAAAATAATATATTTTTATTCGTGACCAAAAACTTGTTCAAAATAAGGCTGTGGAATCTATGGTAAATATGGATATAGTATTTGAAACATATTTCCATGGCTAGCGAAACGGAAGTTTCATGGCCAGCAAAGTTTGGCAGAGCGTAAAAGTTTTGTGGGTCTGGCCCGTGGAACAAACAACCCCCTCCCACCAAAAAATAACCTGCAATTGACCGAAATCACCGAACTCTAACCTTCACTTTCCGGGCAGCCGACCGCCTTATATAGTGTACGTGTAGAAGCTACCCATCCATAGATCACGATTCTGAGAGGCGGCGGCCCCCTAGATGGTCTCCCACCTCTATTGCTCCACTCGGTGTATGTGCTTGTGCCACTTCGCGTGGCAGAGCTGAAAGCAAATTGTTTGATTTTCTTTTTGCCCGTGCTTTGGCCGCGGAAATGTATAGAAATTGTTTGCGGAAGCGGTGAGGGATCTCCTCCAGCTGCAGGTGGGCATTCCGGGGCCCTTGAATAGGGTGAACTTGCTAGAAAGCTATAGCTTCGTATTGTCATCCGGGATGGAGCTTGATTACATATTTCCTTATTTGTCTTGAAGCTGAAATAGCCATATCACAGATGTTACTCAATTTTCTAACATTTGGTGATGGTTTGTTTTTTTTTTATTATTATTCACAATCCATTTGTAGGTGTTTCTTATGTTGGTCAAAAATATATTTGTCCATATTTGGCTATTCATTGTTTTTTTCTCTAATGATACAGAAATGGTAAATGAGTTTGTTAATAAGTGTTAACTGTATTGGCTAGCACAAACTTATAAAGAACAATTAGTTTTGGTAAAGCTTTTAAATAAGAAACCGTATGTTAATTCCAAGAAGTTGGTTTTTTTATTATAGTACAATTACTATTTGATTTTGAAGCACTTGAAAATTGTATAAGAATGTTTTTCAAAATAAAATTATTTTTTTCAAAGAGTTTTTGGTCTGCCTAACATCATTCTTATGACATTCAGTTTAAAATTTATAAATTCAAAGAGTTTTCTTGAATTGGAAAAACATTTTATATGAGTCAATACATTTTATTATTATAATTAAGCAACATTCTAATCAATTTCAAGTAAGTCTATTCTGCCATAAAATCAGAGCCGGTCCTGAATTTCTCCACTTTTCTATCTCTTTTCTCGTCCGCTTGCCACTTCAGTTGCGATCAGTTGAGTTCAGTTTAATTTACGCCAGCAGCTTAGTTTCGTTTTCACCGCTTAAACGCTAATAATAAAAAAAAATAATAATAACTGTAAATAAATGCTAATTTAATTGTGTGTATGTTTGCTTCTTTTCTGTTCCATTGCAGCGGCGGCACAAAGCAGAGCAAACCATCAACATGGCACTCCAGCGGGCAACAGCCACTCCAACACCAACCATAAATCCGCTGCCGATGAGGAGGAGAACTCGAGCGAGTCGAATGCAACCACGAAAGCGGCGCTAGCCTTCACCATTGATCATTTCGATGCCTCGGAGAACGATTCTGCTGCTCAGGCGGCGCGCTACAAGAACATGATGGAGCGTTTCCAGAGTCGCCACAAGCGAGGCGCCTCCATGTCCAAGCTGGAGACGGAAAAGGATAACACCACGACCACCTCGAACAGTGGACGGCAGTCGCAGAGGAGCAGTTTGGATGCTGGCAGTAGTATGGCCGATGATCTATCCTCGCTCACGGCAGCCACGCCCAGTAGCGAACAGGCGCCTCCGGTGCAGGTGAAGATGCGGGTGCGGGATCGCAGTGCGTCCCGGGTGAGAGACGCTTCCAAGCGACACAGTTGGTCGCCGAGGAGTTCGGCCAATGCGGCGGAACCAAGTGCAGCACCTGCTGCTCCCAGACCCACAAGTCGATCCAAACTGCCACCTCCGCCGGCGGCGACCAAGGGAACCTCCAATTTGGTGGCCAATCGCACGGCCAACCAGTTCACACCCCGCTCCACCGCCATGCAGTTGGCACTTCGCCAGGTGGAGATGCTCTGTCCACAGCCACCGCTGGCGGATGGCAAACCGCAGGCCGAGAATGATGCAGTCAGCGAAGCGGGCACCTACACCCTCGATGGGGATAACTATACGGAGGAGCAGAAGGATCTCATGAACATCGATAGAAATGGAAAGGGCGCGGCTGCCAAGCAGCGTCCCAAACAATTGCCAGTGAAGTCAAACCGGGGAAGCAATGTCCTGGAGGTGAACTACTACCATGAAACGCCACTGCAGGAGCAGCTACCACAGCAACTGCCAGCTCAGAGAAGCTCAACAGGTCAGGAAATGTTATACAATACGTATCTACGTATCATTTACAGTTTATCAAAGATCTTTAAAAAAATAGACTATTTATGCTTAAATATTACGATTCCAAATGGTATTTAAAAAATCTTTAACACAGTAAAATATTTGAGATATTATTTTTATTACATTTCTCTATTTCAAACATGGAAATATATATAAACTTATAGTTATAAGTTCTAGTTATAAATAAGTTGATACAATACGTAGTTGAGATCTCTGATATAATAAAATGTTTAACTTCCAGTCTATCAAAGATTTTAAAATAAAATAACTATTTTCTATTAGATTTCTATAACATCAAATATCTATAAACTTATTTACTTTAACTTACTTGATACAGCTAAAAAGCTAGAAATTAGTTTTTTCTTCAAAATAAGAATTTGTATTGACTATTTGTTTGATTTATATGTAAAGTTACAAAGATTTTAATTAGTTTAATATTTTTAATTATGGATTGCAGGTATACTTTATAAAATATGTACTGAAAGCATTTTATTTTTCGGCAGGTGCCTATCTGGATCAACTAAAGAGTCGCGTGCTGCGTCAGCCTATTCCGGCGTCGCCTCCCACTCCTCCATCGCCGGCAGGGGATATGGGCTGCTTTACTAGTGTGACCACCAGTGGAGTGCTGGCCAAACAACGGGCCTTGGATACCCATCCCAAGCTCACCCGCCACTCGCACAGCTTGTCCACCTCGCAGATCGACAGCTCTGAGTATGTGAGCAATGAGGCTAAACTGCGCCACACACAGGCCTTGTCCGGATCGGCTACGGATCGCCAGAAGGCCGAGTACCGCCTGAATGTGTTCACCACAAGCACCAATCAGCAGCACCAGTTGCCGGAGACACCCACCACGCCCACCCAGAACTCGGAGGCCGCCCTGCTGCAGACGGCGCAGACCAAGCAGGACTGGATCCAGGAGTGGGCGCGCAATGCCCGAGCCAGGAGTCTGGCGCAGGATGTGAGCGGAACGAGCGCCAGCCGCCGGAGGCAGCAGCAACAGCAGCAGGCTCAAGCCCAAGCACAGGTAAGTTTTGGCCAACCGGTTTCGCACGGGATTCAAGCTGCAGACTGTGATAAATGAATTTATGGAAAAATCCCATCTGATTGGTTAAATCTTGTCTGGTTAGTTTGGCACTGAGTGAATCACCTTTAGATTGAATATAGGAGGATCGCACTTATGCTTATTTATTACCCAAAGATTCGATTTTATGTTTTATTTTTTCTTAGATTTTATTTGTTTTATAAAAAATTATTTGCTTTCTGGATACTTCAAAAAGGGATGTTTGTTTTTTGAGTCTTTCTTTTAAGTCACAGTTGCATTAAAACAGTATTAAGCGAATTAATTATGTCATTTATTTTGATTAACAGTAGTGTTTCCATATTAGCCAAGTTAAAATGACGTATAGGTTATTTAGCAAGCGTTGTTTACCTCATCCTATTAACAAGTGTAGATTAGATTACTAATATGATTCATCACAGTTTGTTTGCAATCATATTGTTAAACAACTTTGTTAAATCTAAGAGTTTTTTTTTAAATAACTTCATTGTTTTGAGAGATAAATAAATATTTTTTTTAATACATTTGTTTCAATAAATAATTGTAAGTTTATATCTGAGTGATAAAAATTAAAAAAAAATAGTAGATATTACTTTATTCAACAGTTTAAAAAAAATACATAATTTTTTAAAAAGAACTAATTTTTTTGTTGTTTTAACATACATGGGTTTGACATATGATGTAAAATATGCGCGAAGTAGACACTGTTAGCCCAGACATAAACCCATGCGATACGAAAAGTACGAAATGAAGCACACTTTTATGGGCAGTGTGAAGATAGGTTAAAACATCTTTTCATTATTTATTATATGTTAGCAGTAACTTAGAAAAATAAAAAAATATATTAAATCGTGTGATTAAATACAGCTTAAAATATACATCCAATTAGTTTCGCCAACTCTTTTTTTAAGATGGAATTCCATTGCTCATTTATGGTAGTGTAAATATGCGATTGTTTATGTATTAACAATGGTTTGTTTTACTTTTAGCAACTAATGACACGCAGCTACAATTGCTCGGATACGTGCGGCGACTCCTTGACGGATGACAGCCTGAGTTTGTACAACCAGCAGCGACAGTATGCGGCGGCAGCCAAGCTCAATCGCAACATGGCCGAGCGGTATCGCCTGCTGGGCGACTGTGACTACGCCAGCGATCCGGCGTTGTGCAGCCATGGCGGAGGAGTCGGTGGTCAGATGGTGGAGCCACCCTACAAGCCACCTAAGAGTCCCAGCAAGATTCCCTCGCCACTGCACACGCTGGGACGTGCGCGCAGTGCCAGTCGTCCGCGTCCCCCAACGGATGCCTATTTGGAGCAAACAGCTGCGGCTATTAGTAACCTGCAGCAGTCGCTCTCCCGCAGGAGCTCCGTTAAATCCCCGGCTCAGAGTAGTCCCCAGCATAGCTTGGAATCTGGAATGACCGCCGGAGCAGGCGGCGGCTATAGACGATCTCCGCTCCATCGGGTGCTCATGACCAGCAGCATCAACGAGGCGCAGCTGCAGTTGCTCACCAGTGGCGAGTATCTACTCAAGCAATTACGTCGCCGGAAGAACTCCCTGGAGTATGATCCTAACCAGGAAGTGGAGCTGGTTGAGCCAGCTGCTGCCCCCTTGTCGCCGCTGCGTCGATCGAGTAGCTTCCAACAGCAGCAGGGCCAGCATCCAGTGCGTCAGGCGCGTCCTAATTTCCAGAACCTCTATACACCGCCCGCTGCCCGACACGCCCACGCCTTGAGCACCGTTAACCAGCAGCAGCAACTGAAGAAATCCGCCAGCAGCAACAATTTCGAGCAGGCCTACAGCGACTACGACAATGAGTTGCAGTATTATATAAACGATGAGGATGAAATGGGCACCACTGGGGCTTACTATTCCAGCAACGAAGAAGAGGAGGCGGAGGAAAACCATGAAGACGCCCAGGGCTCAGTGCCGCTCAGTAATACGCGCATGAACAAGGCCCTACTGATGCGGATCGAGCGGAGCAAACAAAAGGTGGCCGGATCACAGGCTCCAGCCAAGCCCACATCAGCACCAGCGGGCAAGCTGCACATGGCACAAAGTGGAGCTGGTTTAGTGGCTTGTCCCAACACTCCAGAAATGCCGCGTCGTGGAATTAAGAGTGCGCCGAGGGTGGCTCCAGGATCGGGCAATCGAAACACCCGACAGTCAATGCCCAGGGAAACGAGTCTCAGTCGACTGGCCCAGCAGGTGCCCAGTTCGCTGGCCAATGCCAAAAAGCAGCTGCTGCAAACAGCCAATGCTGGTGTCAACTCCAATTCGAGGGATCAGCGCGTGCAACCCAAATACCTGGACATCTCCAAGTACAAGTCGGCACAGTCTAATAATTTTCTACGCAAAAATGACGCCAAAAGTACGCTGAAGCCAGCGGATCAAATGAAACGAAGTCCCAGTGCATCTTCCATGGGCTTGAGTCGCGGCGAGGGAACGCGGGCCAGTAATCGGAGTGTGCGCAGTGCTGCCTCCGCGATGAACACCAGCACTACATCTCTAGGTGGCGGAAATCCTGGATCAAGAAACTCGTCTGCTATGCGGCGCGATGCTTCAAGTATAATATTGTTATTTCTTACCTCCTACAAATGATTGGCTAACATAATCTCCAATTGATTGCAGTGAACAAACAAAAGGAGGCCGAAATGGCCATGTGGAAGCGTCGATCAACCTACGACCCCATGAAGGCGGCCGCCGAGGATCGACGCAGGAAGGAAGAAGCGCGACGTGCTCAAAACGAAGCTCAGCGACAGATTAACGACGAGGCCGATGATATTCCTTTTGAGAGGTAAATTAGATGGTCATTGGTCGACAAGACCGCTTTCATTGATAGATCTCTTTAGGTGACATTCAACGTTTTTAACCCAGTTTTTATAGATGATATAGAAATACCAAGATATATATATTAGACTTTGTTAGACAAATTTCTCTTATTTATCTTATAGAAACCACATTTTCTTTTTTATTATTAAGACAATACTAAGAAAAGGGATTTGAATTTAAATATAAAGCATTTTGACTCCTTATTATTATTAATTATTGACACTTTTATCCTAAAGACTAAAAAATTAAACTTTTTGACAGATCAAGACTGTTTTCCATTGAAGAATTTATTTAGAAGGTATAGATTAATAAAACAATCTTATTTTTTAATTCAAGTAAGGCTAAGTATTGCTAACTGATTTTTAATATGAGTAATTATTCTTCTAGATCGCTTTAGATAAGCTTTTAAACTCTTTTTTACCTAGTTTTATCTCAAAATAGTAATTAATAGAATACTTGTGTGGTTTTTATATAAACAAAAATGTTCTATTTAAATCTAAGTCAGAATTTTTATCCGTACACCGTTCTATAATTATTTAAAACGTACTTTCAATTATCTGAACTTGATTTGTAACCTTTATTTTGGTTCTTTTATTAGCTTAAGGTTGTGGGTAATATCGCGGCTAGAGGTAAAGGTGCGTTATGGAAATAGACAAATATTTTATCTGTAATCCAACAATCTGTCATGACTCACTCCTAGTTGAAATTTTTGATTTCTCTTGATTTAATTAAAGTAGTGGCCAAGTAACGAGTTCAGTAATGAATTTGTAACCTAACACCGCTCAGTAATATCGGATGAATAGGAAATATGTCGTAAATGATCCAGCATTCTGTACTTATAATTTTGCTAATTAATTTCTTCTCTTTTAATTTCTGTACACCCGAAAACACAACACCACCACTACCAATCAACACTACGAAAACAATCCAATAACAATCGGTAGACCATCACGCTCCCACTATCGCCGTGGACAGTTATGACCAACGGATGGTGTGCTAGTTACCGATTTCTGAGCCATCAACCCACACCTAAACATTCAGTTGACTATCTTTCCACGAAACCTAAATAGAAAACCAAATACTTTCCACTACAAAAACATGCCACACGATCTAACACGGTGCAAGCAGCAGCGGCAGCAGCAGATTGTATCACTAGGATCCAATTCTAGTGCCAGATACAATCGCCAAATCGAATCGAACAACGATCATTTTGAGAACGGATCTATCTTGCGTAGTATCCACAAAAAAAAAAAACGATTTTCCAAAGCAACGACAACTAGAAACAAATATAAAATTACGACAGCCAACCTGCAGCCGATTGTGGGGCTTTCATTTGCCAATGTAATAGAGAATTCTTCAAGAACCAGTAGTAAATTTACTGTTGAATATTATATGCATAAATATCAATCATTTCGTTGTTGTTCGCCGTTGTGCAATTGTCTCGACCAATTTGTTTGTTCGTCAGTTCGTTAGTTACTTTGTCTTGTGCGGCTTCATTTGATTTTGTTTGGCTGAGCAACGAATTCGACCAATAAACTGCTCTCCAAGATTGAAAACTAACCGCATCAATTCTAAATTTATATTCAAATTATTAGAGAGATTTCTTGAACTGAATATGCTTTCGATTTTTTTATGAATTTAAATCTAATAAATCTTAATCAGTTTAAAAAATCACTCAATCTGCATCAGTAGCTCATTAGGGAAATTGAAATTGAGGTGATTAACTATTGATTGTGGTGAAAGTATGAAATTATATAAATTGGTGGATAATTTGATTAAAGATACGAATTGAATGCTTACTTCGTGTTAAAATCATTAAAAAAGATTTATAAATATAATTAGTTTACTGACAACTTCTTGTTTCTGTTTATAAGGGACAATCTACAGACAAGACAAATTTCTGTGCTTTTTAAAATATTTTAATTTTGTTGAGTCCAAATCTTAAACCTAAAATTTAGTTGGCACTAATTGTTTTTCATACTTTCACTGAGACAATTCAAAAGTTAAAAGCCTTTAATCAATTTCCAAATTCTTCAAAATTATTAAGACAACCGTTTGCTCTGGCAATTTCAAAAAATTCTTCATTACTCTGTAAATTGCTGCAACCCTAACTATTTAACCAACCATATAATAATACATTTTTAGTTAATATTTCTCAAATGGTTTTGAAAAGTGTACAAATGTTTGTCCTGTTTAATGCCTAACCGACATCACATTTAACATGCCACTCCTTAACCAACCTAACCACGAAACCCGCTAACCACACATAAACCAGTCAGTAGAACAAGCTAACACATAGACAACGATTAAAAGCTTTCTTAGAACTCGCTAGAATAAAACTCACCTGAGATCGAGAAAGAACACATCACATACCATCCAAATTGTTTGCATTTCGAAATATGCATATAGAATTATTAATATATTATATTTTTGAAATTAAATGAAATATTAACAAATTGTTTTCCACATACAGTGTCCTGCGCCCAGCCAACAATTTAACCATCACGAGCGGAGGCAACAGCTACAGTCCTCGAAACTCCGTGGAAAACGACGCCTGGACGCTTGGTGAATCCTCCGAGTTTGGGGAATATCCCGATGACTATGATGAAAACGATGAGGTGGAAGGTGATGAAGAGATTGACTACGTAGGCCAGGAATCCGATGAAGTTTTTGAGGCGGAATCCGGCGAGGCTGCGATTCAGGGCACACAGTAGGACAGCAGAAAACAAAACACACAACCAGCCACAGTGATAAATAATTGGATATATACATAACTATATATATATATATGTATAACATATTGTATTTCTTAGCGATCGATGTTGCGATATAGGCATAATCTTCTCTGAGTTTCATTACTAGATTAGCTGACATAATTTCCCCTCGGCTTTTTAAAATGAAGTTTATAATTTGAACACCGAAAATCATCGAATAATCCAATAAACTGAATATGTTTAGCGAAAAAAAAGTTACTCAATTCTGATCTGTCCATATGCCATAGCAGAAACAACATACACAAAAAAAAATTGAACAGAAACTGAACAAACCAAAAATAATCAGAAATGTGTTCTATAATTTTTAAATGCTTCTTGGATTGCTAAAAATGTACAAATATTATTCAACTAAATGGGATATATTTTAAAAAGAAATTCTAACAATGTCAGTTATGGTGCAAATGACTTCAATACAAAGAAAAAATACTCAGATGTGACCTAGGCTTAGTGAAGGGCTAGAAAGGGATTTTATGTCGGGCCGAAATGACTGCAATCAAGTGCTAAACAAAACAATATAATTTTAAGAATTGCTGACCCCCAAACACCGGGAAAACTGACCAAAAGGAATTGATTTGTTTTGTGATCTGAGCTAATTTCAATGCTTTCGATATTCAGACCTTTCTTTGCTTAAATACGATTACTGGGAGCTGCCCAAGGAATTAGTTTGTTTTTGGTAGGAATTTGTAGTTACTCATGAACTCTAATGTCTGTAAGTTTTTTACACATACATACATATATGCGAACCACTCGATGGAAGGTAGCTTACATAACAAATTATATTACGGTCTAGTTTTATATATGCATACAACACACTAGCTGAGTACTTCTTATACAGACGTCTATATATAATATATATAGTACCATATAAATTGAGCAAATGTGGTAGTCGCTTTTAAATCAACTAAATTGTTAAAATATGTGTTCTTTGAAACAAACAGAATAATGTCAAATATCATACAGTGGTGACGGTGTCCATAATTGCAACTGCTCTCTGGATATTAAATGGATTTGAGTTTATTTTAATAACTATTGTATTTTTTTGCAGCAGTCGGTACTTTTTAAGTAATATCTCAGAATGCCCAAGTCAGCTTAAGCAATAGACAATATACTATAAACAAAGACTTTTTCTAAATAGTTTCAAAATGTCCAACGAAAAAGTTCAGGAGCAGTTGCACGGTTTTAAAAATTATTATTTTTAAAATATATATATATATTTTAAACGAATTAAATTGTAATGCAAAGAAACTAAACAACAGCCGTCTAAAACATTTTTAAAATTTGTATATTTTAAGTATTTAAACAGAGAGGAAAGAATTGTTTTTGTATTGTGTCCTATTTCTTGTTATTTTATTTCTCCAATAATTTTAGATAAACCAAAATAAACGAAGACAAAAATAAACAAATTTGATGAAACAAAAGTGTTGTTTTGATTGAAATAACTTTCAGGTTCAACGAACGCCAATAAATTTAAATGAGATTGTGAGGTATGTATGTATATGTATAAAGAATATCGCAGACTCTCTATATCCATGAGACAATACAAATATGTACATTTCATAATAGGGATCCGGAACCAAAATTTACTTATTTTCAGTTTCTAGCTAAACAACTGTTTTTTAAACAGTAATAAAAGTAGGGTTGTTGGTCGTTAAATCTCTTTTAAAGTTTCTTAAATTCTAGTTGTAACCATTTCTCATGTAATCACACCATAAAAACGACCATAATTTAACAAATGATTATTGTTTTTCATCTAGCTTGAATATTAATTAATTCTATCTCAATTCAGTTCAAGGCCTAAATGTAACAAATGTTATGGATATATGAATGTAAACAAAGTACGAAAGTGGAATTTGTGAAATGCGGACTCTTAGATAAACACTGAATTTTAATTACAAAACAAAAACAAAGCAATATTGTTTTATGCAAGAATGTCAGACTGAAGTGTGGGTGTTGTTGCTGCTACAAATTGTAGAGAGACGAAGGTGCCTTGGGGGGATAAAAAGGAAACGTCAATTGGATTTTGAATAAAACCGAAAGCGCAACCAAAACAAAGCAAACAACAAATCAGCAGAGTGACGACTTTGAAGTCGAGTCAACTTGCAAAATACTTAGAGAAAAAAATAATTATATACGAAAATAAAAGTTTTGGTTTTCATATTTAATTTATGAAACCCTAAATTATTAAAACTTGCACAAGGTGCTGTAAGGCACAGATTATAAATTTAATTAACACTTAAAAGAAAAATAGATTTTCTATTAAAATTTAATTAAAACTTCGTAAATTACATATTTTAAATTCAAACTTTTTGAAAAATAAACAAGTTTAAAAATCCTATTTTTTCCTTTATTGAAAAAAAATTTCATATGTTTGGGAAAACCAGAATATACTTGATAATTCCTTTATTTTTAATTTAAATTGATTTAAATATCCTTGTCGTTTTCCATGAAACGTTTGCGTTCGTCCTCGCGAAACTTGCGACGTCCGGCCGCTGACTTTCCCTGTGAATTACGTATGATCAAAGAATTTTCACAGTAATTCTGGGGATTGTAGGTTGGAGCTGGTGGCTCGGCATCCCAATCCTCCTCTGCCTCGACCAGAAACTCATGAGCTCGCGGCTCAGCTGGGGGCAACGCATCCGGCAGCTTGTAGCGCTCCAAGGTCGAGCGATTGGGGCACTCGGTGACATGATCCTGAAAGTTAGGAATACCACATATTAAACCATGTTGGATACGATAAAGTTTAGTTCCATACTCACTTTCATATCCGCTACCGAATGCAAATGAGTTGAGTTAAAGGGGCAGTGCACCATCTTAGCGGCTGGAAAATTCTTGGCGCAGCGAGTTAAATGCCAGGCCAAACGAGATGGCATTAGGCGATGAACACTGTCATAAGGACAGACAATATAGTCCTTGAAATTCGGTCCGCCAACTTCGTAGTTCTTTGCAGACATTACGAATTCCTTTCCTTTTTTTAATAATCTTTTATTGGTTTGAATAAAAACTTTTCGTTTGACACGATCAGATTGTCAACATACATATGTATGTATATATTAGAATATATCGACGTACCGATATTTTGTGGGCCTTCTTAGACGAACTAATTTTGTATCTGATCTTTTGTACATTTTGAAAACCCAAATGGTATAAATACCTATCATAGTTTTTATCCACAATTTTTATAATTTCAATCAGAATTTTAATTTTAATAAATATGATATGGTACTTTTCAGGCATTATTAAAGTATGCCGTTCTAGGTGAATGGCTGTACGAAATAATGGTACTCCTCAATACTTTATAACTTTATACTTATATGTAGTTATAAATCTAAGGAATTTCAAGTGTAAGTAAAAACATTTTTCTAAGTGTGGGAAGCATGTAAAATTTGAATACACGGAGCTGAATACAAACAAAAAGTGGTACAGGGCAGTCACGGAGAGAGCCAACAAAAAGCACAATAAAATGAAGCAAAACTAATTAAATTATATGAAATAGGAATGTAAACAACAAGCTCGAGCTAAAACAAAACAAATAAAACACCCATAAATATTTATCATAAAGAAAAACAAAACAAAACGATTTCACGGTGGAAAAAACACCAGCTTCAGAATCCGTAAATAAATTATTTTAAATATTTGTACAATTTGTCTAATAAATATTTAAATTATATTTTAAGCATTCAGGCAAGCGAAAATCGTTGGTCATAAATGGTCAGCAAGATAAACTAACAAATAAATAATTTCGTAATTGGATAGTTGGCATTTCAATTAAGCCAAACTAGATTAGGCTTTAATAAATGCAATAACTTGTGCATTCACCAAACAATTGATAAGAAATTAGATCAACAAAAAAGATTTTGACGTTTTATTCAGTTATTATTATATCAAATAATTATTTGAAAATTAAACACCTAAATTGGCTTTTCTCATGGTGTCAAAGTGACATTAATCAATCATTAAGTCATAAATTTTGTTCTTTTAGAAAGAAATTAAATTTTGAAAATTACCCTTTGCCTTATTTCTTAAAATACCAAACGAATCAACATTTTATTTAACACCATAACATTTATCTTTCAGTATTCAGCTATTAAGCAAGATACATGCAATTTCGGTTGCCGAACAAAGAAATATTGAAAATGGCTGAAGAGATGGCCAAACAAAAGCTTATTATTAATTATTATGATTGCTATTAACCTTAGCTCTTATGGTTTCTGGCTACCTCAATCACATGAAAATTTTAAATTTTAATTTCCATTCCCATTCAGATTTTTAAGTGCCCCTGAGCCTCCAAACTTCGCGCTATTCTCGAGGGGATTTTCGTTTTTATATCGAAATGTTTTTGGGGGTTCTTTTTCTGTTTGGGTTTAGTCTGGCACTTAAAAATGGTTTTATTTATGGGCTTTTATCATTTTAGCTTTCTCGGGATTTGTGATATGGCCATAAACAAATAATGCCTAATGTGAATTAACTCATAAACAATGCAAATCAGTATTTACGAAAAGTGATCGAAGGAATCCGGACTCTTGAATTTATTCACCACATTGCCACTGGTACTTGAGACCACTTGGCTCCTCGTGATAAATGGCACTATATCCATCGATCCCATCTATGTACATTTGTACCAAGGCCCCTCCATTTCGAGTCTGCATTTGTTGCTTCTTAGTGCGTCAATAAAGACTTTTCAGCTTCTCAATTGCCATTCAGTCATGAGTAGCAGATACATTTGTCATTTGCTGCAGGCAATTATAAATATTAGGCATGTGTGCGCATATATCATTACTTTATGGAATGTTGTGGTCGATTGACAACTTGCAGTACTTGAGAATATTAACGTTGGGTAATGGAATGGAATTTTCCTTAAGTACTGTGCGAAATTCAAATTCAATGCATTTTATCAGAAAGAAACCCATTGGGAAAGGAACAAATGTATATAGAAATCACCATCCCCAAGTTATATTATATACTAGTAAATAGATTTATAAATATGTAAATATTTTCTGATAATTAAGTTTATTGCTCGGAATAGATCCTTTTAAATTTATAATATAACCCCGGGTTGTAGACATCATACATGGGATGTTTCATGATTATGTGCTTGAAATGCCAGCGCTCGGCGAAAAGTGTTAGTATTGAGATCACATAGCCAATGGCCAGGGCCACAAAGGAACTCCAGAATTTCTGAATATTCATCAGAGCCTCCTGTTGAGCAGGAGCCTCCGCGGGCAGATGCTCTATGGCATCCTTGAGCCACTTAGATATCAGACCTGTGGGATAAGAGAATATTATGAGGGTGGTTTAGCAATACTATAGTGAAATCAACATACCACCTTCGGCCAGATGTTGAATGGAGCTATCAACTCGTGGTTTCAGGGCCGAGTTTTTCTCCATTGCCAGCACTACGGGCATATAGACCACACATTCCTTCATTATATGTAAAACCGATCCCACTCCTGATCCAGTATCGTCCGCTACTCGCAGATAACGCAAATAGAACTCGTTGTCGTAGAAAGCGCATTGACCTTTGGCTATTCGAGTGGTCTGCGAAATTAGTTTAATCAGAATGAATTTATATCCTGTATTTAAATGTTAAGTTCTTTGATTACACATACATATCTCTAGTAATATTTTGTACATTATTGTGTATAGTAGAACAGTATTTGAAGTCTAAAGTAACCCAATTAATTATAAGGAAATATTGAAAAAGTAATTCCCACTAAAAACAAAATCATTCAAGTAACGTAAAAACATGAAAAACTAAAGCTACAAATTGGCACATCTTTCATTAAATTATAAACAGCAAAAACAATTATTTAATATACTTTATAATTATATCATTTTTGTTATTACAAACATAAGTTTATATAGCCATGACCTTCTTTCTGACCATATTTGTAAACAAATTAGTCTCTTCTAAAGCTTTTAAGACACCGGAAAACTTTTCATATCACACTAGATTATTTTGCAGACTGAAGAATTAATACCTTTATATTAAAAATGTTGCCAAATACGCTTATCAAGTAGATAAGATATTTTGCCTTTGGAAAACAAGTTAGAACTGGAATTTGTTTTTCTATCTTGTGGTATAAAGTTCATTGCTACGAAATTTGATAAAGCGTGTCATTGTAAATCAAGTAAGTTCTTAAGACTCTTTTAAGACCAATCGGATCGGACATTTGAAAGTGGTCCGTCTAATGCCCTAGTTATTATTGTCTGATTGGAGAGGAATATATTGGATTTTGATAATGGAAATAAATAGAATTTAATTTTAAGAAACGCTTTTATATTAGTAAAAGAACTAATGATCTTAGATCAATTAAATATATTTTGAGAAGGGAAATCTATTAGTTTGTTGTTTTTATTTAGTAGTACAATTTTAGTAAATTTGTTTATAAATGAATATATTCTTACCAGATCATCGCTTTGTCCAATCACCTCCATCTTATCGCCCACTTTTCGAGCAATCTCATCGGTGGCATCTAAGAAAAACTGCCTATTCTCGGTTACTCCGGCAGAGGGTGGAATGTGAGAGGCAAGTAAATCCTCCAGGGTGTCAATGGTAATTCTGAACAAAACAAAAATGAAAGTTAATAAAGTGTCCTTAAAGATTTTACTCATACCTAGCTGCTGGATTGGCCAAAATGGCCGTAAAACTGGCCCTATATGTGGCCACCAAAAGGATGCAGTAGATCCAGTACCATCCAGTCATTACCCTCAGTGGCCAATTTCGAGGCATTCGGGGTAAGGCCACATATAGGAGCATACTATATGTGAGCAGGATGCAATTAGTGTAGTCGTCGAAAAGATCACGAGGACTCCGGGATTCTTTCGAAGGACGATAGCGACTAATAGCGATGCGAAAACTAATTCGCCGATAGGTTTTCATATCCATGGCAATTCCATGATTTCGTCGAAGACATCGAAAGAATCCCGAGGAAACGTTGCTGTTGATAATGGCATTGAGGAAACTAATGGCATAAAAAACAGTGCCCACTACGAAAAGGGAGAGTAGCACACCCGCCCACATTCCACCGCTGAAGGGCAGGATGAAGGTCTGCCAGGAGTTGTCCGTCGAGGATTCGGGTGTGAGAAAGGTCAGGCACTCAAAATTGTGAGGCAAACTCAGCTCTACCCACTGCAAATACACCTGGAACTGATGCAAATCCCCAATGGCGAAACGGGCACTGTGAGCAGCCTGTGCAGATTAAAATATTAATAAGTCAACAAGTTGCTAAATAACATATCAGAATTATATTTTCAGAGCTCTTTAAGTCCCCACTTACCAACTCCTCTATGAGCATTGAGTCAATGCGGGTTTCATTCTGCACGTATCCATCCGGATTACCATTGCCATAGCCATTTTCCAGCTCCCAGTCCATATTTTCACTTTGATTGGGTCTGTAGTAAACGGGTTTGAAGTTCAACGCCCTGCCCAGGGCATTCATAATCTCCACTTCAACTCCTTGGAAGCTGTTCGTCGTATTCAGCCACAAAACCATGGGCACGTGCTCGGAAATGGCCACGGGTATCGAGGCTCCTGGAAAGGAATAGGATTTGCAGGGATCACAAGCTCAAAATTGGGGTAAGAGTTTTAGCAAATATAAATTAATTGAAATTTGAATGGCATCAGCATTATTAGTTCAAAAGTTTTGCAGTCTGTTAACTTAATTAAAGACAAAAGTGTAGATTTTAATTTATATTTATTTATATTCTTAAATCTCATTTTGAAAATATATTTTTTAAATTTTTTTATTATTGAAAAAATTTATTTTGTTCTTAGCGATTTTATTTGCTTTAAAAGTTAATATAAAATGTAGAGTTTTTATTTTAATTTGGCAATTTTTGTTTTAATATTCAGCAATTTAATATTAAAAAATTACATTTTAACCATTTCATAGTCATATTTTCTTTTAGTTTATTTACAACAATGTATTTATTTGTTTTTACTCAAAGGTTGGTATCTTTCCCTGATCCTCTGTTTTATTTGTTACTCAAGTGTTAGTCAAAACTCACCGTATAAATCACTTGTCTTGTCAGCAAATAAAACTTTTCCATTTACACTTTTTCCCGATTCCCAATTGGCGATATTCTTCAAAACCAGAACACCACTCAAAATGCCTGGAAAGGCAATAGTGGAGATGGTAAATCTGATAAAAACATACACTTAATTATAACACATTACATATTCAATAAATAATAATAATACACCCACTTGTTATCCAACTGTCTCTTGAGAAAAACTGTGCCGACAAAAACGCTCCACAGATGGATCATATCCCGCTCGAAAAGTCTAGAATCGTGCAGCATGATAAACTTTTTCTGCATATTCAAAGATCTATTGTGGTAAATGTATCTCAGAAATCGCTGAACCTGCCAGCCGTTAAGAATGGTGATTAGATTTAGCTCACAATCGCTGGATTTAAGGGCCTTCACGAAGAGCTCAACTTGCTTCGTAGGCCGCTGAAGATCCTCACTGGCATTAACCCGCATCACAAAGTATGGAACTACTTGACGACCCACCGATTCGAAGAGTAACCGATCATAGATGGGATAATGCAGATCATCCGTGATGACACCAAAGCATCTCTTCACATTGGCGGCCCATAAAATTCGCTGGAGCAGTTGTTTCAGATGAATCTCATAACCATTTAGCGGGCTGTCAGTGGGAATTCTCGTGGCCATCGCTAGGGATATGTATGTCCCAGTCAGGACTCCCAGCCAGCGCATCCTTTCGCCGCCAAACGCAAACTGCCGGCCACTCTCCATTCCAGCAGTTCGTTAACCTGTTTATAGGGGAGCCCTCGAGTCCTCATTGCATATGCAGATCTAATTAAACTTGTCCGAACTCCGTGAACTGGAAGCCCCCGGACTGTCGGCCAATCAGTCAGTCAGTCAGTCAGTTAGTCAGTTAGTCAGTTAGTCATTTAGTCAGTTACTCAGTTACTCATTGGGCTGCCCGACCTGATTTACTCCACTCGCATTTCAACTTTCCGCCGAGTGGGGTTATCTAATTAAAGTCTTGCAGCCCAGGGGTTAATTAGTTTAACCAGGTAATGTGTTCAAGGTTAGAGGATGATGTAACGAAAAATCCTTAAAACGAGTGTTAATTGGAATTAACCTCAACATTTTTGGGTTTAACATGTTTCTATATATTAACAAGAAAGAGAACAAAACTTTGGCAAGCGAGATTCATATACTTGTAGCTGTTACAAAATTGATTAGTTTATAAGTCGATTTCAATGCTGCTGTTAACAATGAAGCTAGGACGATTTTTCGATCTTTACGAATAAAGATTTAAACGTAATCTTTGAAGTCAACCCACAATTATTTAGAAGTTTGCCACTTTGAAATCTGATGTCTGTAAGAAAAGTTATGTGCTGAGCAGTGCAGGTTTTTTGGTCACTTTTCGGCAAAGCCATTTTTCTAAAATTTGGAAAGGGGTTACATCATAAAAATGACGAAAAATCGGCCCAAAAATAAAAACCAAGATAAGGATAAAGATTTTTAGAGAATTAAACCACAAGCATTTTGATATATGCCATCATAATATCGGAGGTCTTTAAGAAAAGTTATTTGCAGAACAGTGCAGGTTTTTGGATAATTTTCTGCAAAGCGATTTTTCGAAAAATAGGAAAGGGGTTACTTCAAAGAAATTACGAAAAATCGACCAAAAAATACATACCAAGATTTAGAAACAAATTTTGTAGTCTTGTTAATGTCTTGTTACATCACAAGATTTTACGTACTTATATGCCTTTAATTGGTTAAGAAAAATATATTGTTGCTTTTAAAATGTAAATAACATTTTTGATCTGATTATTTTTAAATTGTTTGTATCTTCATTAATCTGTCGCACAAACCGAATACAAGAATATTTAATTTATGGCCTAGTCTGGCCAAGTCAACCCCGGAAACCCTGATAAATTGTCTATATTTGCGCAATTCAGATTACCTTTATGCACAATTGACACAATAGAAGGAAACCCAGAAAAAACGTACAGCACCCGATGATAACCTCTCCCAACCAAATTAATGCGATGCCAACCAACTCAATCAAGAATCACAATACATGAGGCAGCAATCAAGCATCATTAAATTTCACTTAATCATTCTACCAATGATTGAGATCTACGGCGAAAGTTTGTTGTTCCGATCCGATGTTGTCACTAATTCGATGACTGACCATTACCCCGCCCAGACAATTGGATCAGACTAATTTATCATAAGACCATAACTAATCCGTCTGTCCGTCTTCATTAGGGGGAGACACGAGATCGGAGGTTCGGGCCCAAGTCCATGTGATGATACGAGTACTGGTTACTGCCGCTGATGAGAGATACTGCAGTCGCGAAATCAGCAAATTGCGATCATCCGCAGTCAAGGCCCAGACACTAACGATATAGTAATGCGGACGACGACGTGTCACTGGACATAAGACATTTAGTCCGTCGGTCGGACGGTCGGTCGGTCGGTCACTCAGTCAGCCGATTAAAGCACCAACATCGCCCAGAAGCCGCATTCAAATACCCATTAATGTCAGCTCAAGTCAGCCGGAGAGTCCAAGCCAATCAGCCTGCGGATGTGCCGAGATGTGATGTGATGTGGGCAGGTAACCAGTATCCAGTGACCAGTAACCAGTCTCACTTATACCTATATCCATTCCCGTTCCTTCTGCGCTTTATTGTCGTGTAATTAACTTTTTCCGAATCGTCCGGATTTGGAATTGTTTGCACATAATTGCAATTTAATTATTTTCTCTCGCTCGTTTCCCTTTTCATGTTTTTATGGATTTATGTTGGTCGCGCGGTCTGCTGGCCATTAGCTTGGTAACAGGTAACACCGGGCTCTGGGACCGGGACCAGCCCAAAAGACCGATTCCGATGGCGATGAGGAGTGCCCAAGAGGGAACCACATCCATCTCCATCCAATGTCGGACACCAGGTAGCGCACAAATCGATTTCAGCCGCCCCCGGACCGATTCCCATGTCCAAGAGTTCAGCCGGTGCCGGGCATTGTCTCTGGACCGGCACTTAGAGAAAATGGTATGCCATTTAAATGTTTTTGAAATTAAAAACGTACATATTTATAATAATTCATAAGAATTATATTGTAAGATTTAAACTAGGTTTATAATATTGTTACATAAATATAGCAAAATTCTTTAAAGTTGTTCAAAGTATAATCTTATTTAAAAATGCAGTAGATAGTTTACTTAACCTTACTTAACTTAGTTTAGTCCAACGTATTTATTTGGGTATAGTAGATATATGTCAGAATTATTGCAACAATAAATATTTTAATAAACATAATATATTCTACCTAAAAAGCTATACTATAGGATATAAAGAAACTTGCTAACTTTCCTATTACATTAAAATAGTTATTACCTAAATACAAATATTTATTGTTTATAAGTTCATTAAAAGTACAAATAATCTTCGTTAAAAATTTCAAAAATTAAGAACAAAGAAATTAATTTAATGTATATTTAAAATTAAAAAAGGTGAATTGGATTTTTTCTTCAAGTGTACTCCTAACGAGTGCATCGCATGCGATGGGAACGAGCGGAGATTTCGGCAGGGGAGTGGGAGTAGCGGAGGTAGAAACAGGGTCCAGCCGAGTGGAAAACATTTTGCACTTTTATGGCCCAGATTCACTTGGTCCACGATCCATGGGCAACAAAAATAAAAACAACAAAAAGAATGGACCGTGGGCTCGACGTTGTTGCTTTTTGGCCTGGCTGTTTGCATTGACACATTTTCTATTTTTGTTTTCCTTGGGAGATTTTCTCAGCAGAATTTATGGGTTCCTTGAGGTTTCCTCTTCGGCTGATCCCCGTGCACATGAGTCGAGAGGATTCGATATGCTTCTGTTTTAATTCCAACAAAATATTTTATGCGAATTTTGCAGTTTATTGTTGTCGACTTTGGCTTAGAGTGTGAAATGTAACAAATTTTCTTTAGCGTGTGCGTGTGCGTGTGCGTGCGCCGGTGTCCTGGGAAATAATTCAACAGTTTTCCCACCTTCTGTTCGGTTGGGCAAGTTTTCCTCTTCGGCAACAATTTTCCCCTGATTTATTGCCCCAGCTGTGGTCCCACATCTTTATCTATCTTGCGGGTGTGTGTTCGTTTCTTTTTTTTCGCCAGTTAAGCTCTTCAGTTACTTACAGTTTACAGGGCAGGAATGAAATATTCGCCAGTCCATCTAAAGTTTCTTTCTAGTCCATTGACAAAGTTCGGTTCACACGCTCGAGACTGAAAACACATATTTATCTTCCCACTTCTGATTAGTGAATCAGTGGAAACTGGTTTCATATGCAAATCGAATTTTGCCAACTTTATTTATATATACTTCGTTTATGCATATACATTTAATCAATTTACATGTGTCGCTTGCTAATGTATTCTTTAATTTGAACATGTCGATGACAATTTATGTAATCCTCTTAAAATATCAATGCTAATTTTAATTATATTTCGGTCGGATATTCTCATCGCCAATTTTATTGTCTAATTTATGTTTTCCTTTTCAACTTTTTAAAAGAAAGTCTTCAAAATTTGATGACGATTAAGCTTTACATTTTCCATGTTGTTTATTTAAAATGGGGTCATATACATATATGTATTTACATTTAGATATTAATACAATTAAAAAACGCTGTTTAATTTGAAAAACGATAGAATTCCTTAAGACCATGAATTACAATTGAATTTAAGACTGAACATATTTAACATTTTATATGTGATGTCATTATATAACTTTTGTGATGTGCTTTTATCAATAGTTATCAGACTTTTGACCAAACAAAAAAATAAGAACATATTGAAAAAGTATTAATAAAATAACACATTTGCTTTTTAAGTTTTCTTTTAATTTTCATCAGTAATATTCTCTGATTTCAGTAGCAAATAATGTTGTTTCTTAAACTTAAGTGTTTTTCTGTACATGGGTTTTCCATAGATAATAAAAGAAATATTGACATACCGAATAAGAATGTAAAAGAATAAGTTTCTGTGAGGCTCGCTAGTTTCTCGCTTATATAACCCTGATATGGAAGAACCGGCGATATGGTCGGTAATCAGAAATACATAAGTAATAGTGGTATGTGTACACAAGTATATGCATATGTTTGTGTAAATGTAGCGACTCTAATCAATCTGTATGGCAGACGGCAGCATTATCTGGCCAAACTGGCGACTATTTGAACTAATTTCATTATCTTAATGAGAACGTTATTAAATTATTCACGTTTACAAAAGCGCCGGTCGATGCGATTCGAGACGAACACGTTGTCCAATATCAATGACTAATCTACGAATCTATGCACAAACAAAACACACGGGTCGTATACGTATTCCTGCCCCATTGTACTACACTTAATGAATCTGTGTGCATGTGTGTGTGTATGTGTGTGCTCCATTGAATAAAACTTAATCAGCATTTAATTAAATGCACAGAGAACAAGGCAACTGCCATTTGTTTGGTGATGCGAAGGGAGAGGTGGGGGAAAAGGGGTGGCTGGGTGGTAAAACCGATTTCGTTGATTATGTAAATCAATTGAACAGCGAGATAAAAACGCGTATTATTTTTCTACCGCTTCGTTTTTGCTGATAAATCGAAATCGTTCTTTGGCATTATTTTCTGTTTTTCTTGTCTCGTTCTTTCCGTCCGTTTTTTGTTTTCGCTAGCGGCTTTTGACTGGTAACGGTTTTTATATAATCACTTTGTCCGTCGTTGTTTGCCTAGCATTTTTATTTTATTTTATTTTATTTTTTTTCTCGATACACTCATTGTTTTTATGTCTGTGTGTGTAAAGCGAAAATCATGACAGCGAGCCTCTTTTTATGCCCTTTCTAAAAGTGACTAACATCGCTTTGACCAAAAGAATTGGAAATCATAGATATTGGACAAAGAATAAAACTTATTATTAAAATATTAGAAATGAATATTAAGAATCGAAAAAGGCTTTTTTTCATAATTAATATGAATAAAACAAAAATTTTGTACAAGTCATTACCTTTTTAATGTATTTTTAATTTCCTTTGCAATTTTGAAATATCTGAATTATTCAGCGGTTTTTAAAATCAAATAGTTGAAACTTATTCAGGAAATTTTATTATTATACATGTTATATTGCAAAGCTAAGTTGGAAAAATGGCACAAGGGTATTTTAAAATTGGTTTTACCCACTACCCATTGATTTTGTATTTATATAACAATAATGGAAACTAGAAAAGTGCTTTGATTTGCAAAATTGAGACGGGTAATGTCATGCGCTCAGTGGAGTCCAGATAAATGCCCCTGCATTTAGATTTAGTGCTCCATTGAGCAAATTGTCCACAGGCTAGGGGTATAATATCGGAAAATCCATGCAAATGAAACAGTTTAAATGGGTTCGTAAATGGATAGCCGAGAATGCGTTTTTTGTTTACGTGTATCACTGTCCAATGGGACTATTATACAATAATTATTATACTGAAGTGTGGATTCTGCATTGGATATTCAAATTTCTATAGGAATAACAATTTTTAAATTATTTATTCTAATTGAATTGTCTTATGATAACATTGAGCTTCTAGAAAAGTCTGTAAGAAAAAGTATTGACATGAGCAATAAAAAATGTTTTCATTTTTAATTCAAAGATATTTTCTATTGTTTACGTAATTATTTTTTTTTTGGAATTATAAAAGCAGATCCTCACCATTTCAAAATACGTTTTGTTATTTTTCTTTCTTATTTGTGTTTTTGTTTACTATTGAAATGAAGTACGCTTATCACCTAATATAAATCGTGGTATTATAATACTATTTTACCGGGTAAAAACCAATATCCAACCACTTTGAGTCAGAGTAAGATTTCAGGAAATGGTTTTTTTTATTAAACTTTTTTGCATGGCAACAGAAACCGCAAAATATATGGTTCGAGTTTTGGAAGATGTTTTTGGTTTCACAAAACATTTCTTAAAATAGCTTAGGTTTCGCTTTAATTTGTTTTGATGTTTTATTCAGCAATCAGTGGCTTGTTTTTATTTTTCGTATGTCCAATAATCCACATCATCTTTTAAAATCGGTAATGCAAGTCACAGAGTGTGTTGCAATATTTATTTGAATTAAATGTTTTTGTTTTTCCTACCATATTACCTGATGCAATTGATAAGCAAATTAATATTCTATGGTTATTTAATATAATTTCCCGTTGTTATTGAAATTCTTTCTAGAATTGTAAAGTATAAGTTGCGAGACCAACACAAGTTATTTCTAGAACAAATTTTCGCATGGAAACAGAAAGTTGAGTCAGCGTCAGATGTTCAATTTAAAGGCTTCCGAACGTCCAAAGTTTCTGGGGGTACGTAAATGGATTTTTCCCTTAGAGTGTTAACTTCCTCTCTTTGTTTTTGAGGAGCTTACGTGTTTCTCAACACGAAGCCATGATGAAATTATTAAAGTCGTCGCGAGAGACTCCACACATCGGGGCTGACTAATGCGAATTGGGTTGCTATGGGCCACATTTCACTCAGAAACTTTGGACTGATGCAATCCACTCGCAATCTGATCGAAAGTTCCGTGACTGGTTCTCTGGGCCAGACATATGATTACTATCACTTCATGGTGATATCCCATATTTACTTCAGATATCCCATGTTCTTAGTGTTGTCATTAAGATTATATCCAAAATGATATGGGCATTTCCGCTGATTCATAAATTGTATACCCAAATTGAAACCAATTTAAATAATTTTGTTTTCTAAATTTTTAAATTTTGTTTAATTATTTGACATAAATACGTACTTTTTTTACAAAATTACTTCTGTTTTCTGTCCTCTGCTTTCGTTAACTAATATGAACCAAAGTTTCGTCCTTATATCATATATAAAAAGACTTTTACTGGTTATTTAAAAACCTTTTAAAAAAGCATACAAAATTGAAATCCTCTTTTAAAATTACTATATAGTTAATTATATTGGGCACATTAATATTTTTTTAGCATACCTAAACTAAATCTTCTAAATCTTTTTTATCTTTTTGAAAGGTTGAAATCGTATGATGAAATTCGAAATGGATGAGCAATTTTGAAAAATGTTCCACATTGCTGTTGTAATGGGATTGCGAATGGGAAAGGGAGGCTCGACGTTTGAATGACACACTTTTTTCGTATCGCAATCTCTTCTTATCGGTCGCCATCGAGTATCGTGTTTACCCAGTGATCTAATCGTCGACCCATAGAGCTTCTTTGTTCCCCCAAAAGTTGCGAAAGAAGCAGACGCTTTGTCTACGCGATTCGGGACATGTTCGTGGCTTTTTTAGTGGGTGACTCCGAAGGGGGGCATGAAAAACTGCAGGAAGGGGAGGTTTTGGGTGTTGGAGCAGTGGGACCACGCCATTTCAGCGTATCTGAAGTGCAAAATGTTCGCGATAAAACACGCGACCTTGCCCAGTCACAACACAAAGAGCCATAAAACGATGGAGTAGTCGGGCGGTGACTGTATGAGGATGAGGCAGTAGAAGTAGAGTTCTATATAGGAACGTGACGCATATTTTCCCTAGCACCGTTTAATATTGATTTAATATTCTTCAGATATATATATATATATATATATATATACAACGGTCCCAAACTCACCTGCCTCACAGTTGTGTCTAGAGAAATGGGGCCAAAATTTAAAAATTTAATTTACAATTTATACAAATAATGAATTTTGAAAATATAATATAATAAAAAATATGTAAGCATATCATTTAAAGTAAAGCTGTATTTTTTAATGAGTGTTTCCCCGTATTGCAGTAGTTTATTTGTCTTAAAACTATCCTATAAAATTTTAAATTGTATCGTAAAAAATCAAATTTATTCATGCATCAATTATCTGTAATTAAATAACGTTTTCACGGATGCCATAAGATATTTAGCGATTGCGGCAATCGTTTGAATTTCCCAGTGTTGTTACTCTGACCGCAACTGTGTATATTCATACATATATGCACAAAATCAGTCAGACGATTTGTCGTCGCCGAAGTGAGTTTACCTGGGGCTAGATAAGTTCGCTGGGGGGAGAACGGAACCGCCTCAGAGGGGCGATGTGGGGTTCTTTGGGTCAATACTGATTGCGAAAACTGTTGACTGATACTTAGACGGTCGCAAATTGCCTTGTTTTCGTTATCGCTATCGTATTTAACATCTGGTAGACAAACAGGCGACGGAACGACCTCTATGGAGAAACGATACCAAGTTATAGGCTAACAAAGGTTTTAGAACCGTTGTATTTCTAAATCGGTGAAATATATTGACCGAATTTCATGAATTTGTAAAGGGATAGATTTATTAGTAAATTCCTTTACAATAGAGCGTTCAAAGTTTTGTATAATTTAATATATATAATACATATTATTGGAATTTAAATAGGGCTTTTTAGTAAGACATGAAAATGTTTTCAGGAATTTAATATTTACTTAGATAGCTACATTCCATTTGGGAATTCAAGATACCGAAAAAAATTAAAAACTAACAATATTTACTGCATTTTTAAACCTGTTTCAAAAAGTACATTAGCAAATAAATAAAACCCAGTTTCTGAACCGTGATTTAGGATAAAAACTGTCTATCTTTTAGTGGCCCTATCTGGCTCCATAAAAACCCATCTTTTCTACCCCGAAAACTTTGTGATCGATGTCACAACACGACGACCTCAACGTGAATCGAGTAACAGCGGGAGATTTGGGAAAAACCCGACCATTAACTCATTGTGGAAAATTTGAGGATCATTTTGGGCCACTTGGGTGTATACCCAGGTACATATAGACCTTATATATAAGGGCGAGAAAAACCAAAACCTGATGAGGTCCTCACATCAGGTAGACTTGATGGACAGGAGAAATACATGGGCAGGGGGCAGGGCAGTCAGTCCGCACTTTGGGCTGATGAAATCATTTAGGGAAATCAAGAAATTTAAAATATCAACTGCCGTCTAGAACCATTTCGTTACGGTTCGCATAAATTACGTCCATCAAAAGTTCGAACCGGGTGACACTCGATACACTTGGTGTTTCTTTTGTTGTTATGCTAAAACTATTCAAGTCTCAATTTTGTTTAATTGATTTAGTGCGACATGACCCGGGAAGCGGACCGTTGTGCTCGGGTGAGCCGCCATCTATTTATAGTATCTCAACAAATCCAGTTCCTGACCTCCTCAAAAGGCAGACTCCTTGATCCCTTGCCTGCACTAAAGAAAAATACATTATATTTAGGAATTTATTTTTGCCTGCGTTGAATTTATATCTATGCATGTCTAGTCGTTTTTTATAATGTGTTTATGTGTTAAAGGGGTAGTTTTTCTTGTAATATCCTTGATATAATTTTAATCCTCTTTATCATTAGAAATCTCAAAAATCCTATGAACCATTGTTTAGATACAAATAAATCCTTAAAATTTGAACAATATAAATTCAATAAGTTAACTTTTTTCAAGGAGTCATTTTAAGCTGAATAAAATTAAGTTGCATAAAATTTTCGAAAATATTTGCTTAGGGATTTTTAAGATTATTTTCCTGATGAGATTTTTGTCGCAAGTTAGTTAATGTATTTTTTTCTTGATATAAACATTGGTTGTCTTTGGAAAAGTCCTCATTAAATATTCTAGACACTATTCTTGACTTTCAAAATTTATTTTTGCCTGCGTTGAATTTATATCTATGCATGTCTAGTCGTTTTTTATAATGTGTTTATGTGTTAAAGGGGTAGTTTTTCTTGTAATATCCTTGATATAATTTTAATCCTCTTTATCATTAGAAATCTCAAAAATCCTATGAACCATTGTTTAGATACAAATAAATCCTTAAAATTTGAACAATATAAATTCAATAAGTTAACTTTTTTCAAGGAGTCATTTTAAGCTGAATAAAATTAAGTTGCATAAAATTTTCGAAAATATTTGCTTAGGGATTTTTAAGATTATTTTCCTGATGAGATTTTTGTCGCAAGTTAGTTAATGTATTTTTTTCTTGATATAAACATTGGTTGTCTTTGGAAAAGTCCTCATTAAATATTCTAGACACTATTCTTGACTTTCAAAACATTTTTTTTTTGATAATGTATTCGGAAAAGGATACGGAGGACAAGGAACTAGCCAGCTCCTGACCTTCGTAACACACGCAATTTTAGGGGTGATTAGCGCTCAGATGTTGGGCACATGGCACCAACCCCTGCCACCGCACCATTCCCACACCCATTTCCAATGCTATATAGCTGTAGCTATAGCTATTCGTATACCCATTCCCAGTTGATTCCGCAGCTAGACGAGGGAAATATAGGAAGGGGCTGGGCCAGAGTTGAGTGCTAAATTGATAAATTGCCTTGATTGGAAAGGAAGTTGTGAGTTGCTTGGGGTTGCATTGTTTTCCCTCGTTTTCCTGCGCTCTGTTCTTTTCACGGTGTCCATTTCCCGTAGAGCTTCAGCTGGGAGAGCCCTGAACTGGCCATTAAAGAGTCGAGGGTCCATTATACGCATCCCTAATTGTGGACGGGGGTGTAGCTAACCCCTCGCAAGGGGTTACCCAACGTTTCCTCAATCTCTGATTATAATCAACTTGAACTTGGAAGGTTACACGTCAGCAGTTTGTCCACCATAATTCTATAATCCTATTTGTTGCTTTCAGTATATTTCTGTAGTAATATATGTAAGTATTCAACTTTTGCATTATACTAGTTAATTCTTGTTTATGGGCATCTTTTATTTATGGCCCACCTGACATTAGTCACCTCTTTCTTATCAAAATCGATCATTCGAGCACCTCTACTGACGGAGTTCTTTGTTGGAAGTTGTTTTTTTTAGTTGTCCAATAAAAACTGACACACTCATCAATATAAAATTTTATTTGGGTTAGTCATTAATTGAAAGATTTTAATTATTTGATGAAATATTTATTTTTACTGTTATCTACATTTGTTGAAAAACCAAATACTTATATCTCTTAATTGATAACATATCATTAGGAACATCCCTATTTTACATATTTCTTTTTATAACATTTTTAAAATAACTTTTTCAAATTTTACATATACCCACACATTTTAAGACATTAGGAAATAGTTATTTTGATTGTTTGAATTATATCAGTTAATTTAATTGAAAATCAATTTCAAAAATTAGCTTTGTATCACAACCTACACAGTAAAATAACAAATCAGTTTTTAATAACATTTCAACTTTTTAGGAAACCTGGCCATTAATTATTTAAGTGCGCTTTTTACTGCACAATAGTGGCAATACCAAGAAATGATTTAACGATTTGCATAATGGTATGAGGGCGGTCGTCAAATTCCCAGCTGGATCTTGACATTGTTGATGGCATCGCCCATGGCACTCTGATTATATAAACTGCCACCTCTTTATCTATCTTTGTTGCAGGTCTCACATGACAGGTGTGTCATAGTCATAGTCAGCATCCCCTGCCCCATTACCATTCCATTCTATGGCTCTCTAAACATCGTTCCTCCATCGTGACAACTTTGTGTATCAAATTTTTGCATAGTTTTCCATGGAACTAATCCACGTTCATCAACCGAAAGAGATGGAAATAGAGAGGGGATAATGGGCTGGCGAAAAAACAAAGGGGATGGGGTGGAGAATTGCCACCCAGAACACATGTATGTCCAGTAATTTCATCATTTCTACGTTTTCTCCAATTTCATGAAACTTTACGTAGTCGTCTAAAAAAAAAGTAAAAGAAGAAATAGAAAAAGGCAAGAGAGAGGAAATACAAAAAAAATTAAGTAAAAGAAAAAGAAAGAACCCGTTGCCAAGCAGAAAATGAACTATTGATGGAAAAAAGCTGACGGCGAATGCAACAACACAAGCAAAAGACACAAAAGATATATGGCATGACTTTGTAGCAGATACAAATACAGGCCACCTTCTCTAATGGGAACTATCGACAATATAATAGCCATTAATCATGAAGCAAATAAAGCATATAAAATCTATTCATTATAACAAAATAAACTCATCAGGATTTCACCAGATCACTATTATTTTATGACTTTAAATTAAACACCATTTTATGAAGTTGTGGATGCAATCTATTTAGAATGGAGAAAATCAGCAATCTGGCAGTAAGAGATTTAATAAGTATCTTAAAGATTCGACCTAGGCAATTTCACCTGTGTGTACGTGCATGTAGGTGCATCTGCGAGAGTGTGTGTATGTGTGCAGAATAAAACAGATGATTGCCCATAAGCAAAACGAGCAACAACAAAGGCCGGCCGGGCTCCAAAGACCTCTCTCTCTCTATCTCTCTCTGCTCCTCTCTTTCCTTTTTGGGCCCCTCTCATTTCTCTGTTGCAGCAACGAAACAAAAAATAAATAAATAAATAACCAGCTAAAAAAAACGAAGGAACAACAACAAGCTAACAGCAACACAAACACTTACTGCACACAGATACACTTACACCCGCACACACACACACACACACACAGTGGGGCACAAATGGAAAAGAGATGAAAATGAAACGTTGCCGTTGAGCAACTTGATTCCAGTCTTCAACATTCACTGAGTAAGTGAAAATCGGCAACGTTGCCGAGGGCAATAAGAAAAAGCAACAAAAGCAGCCACAAACAACAACAGCAGCAACAACAACAACAACATCAGCTGAGGCAGCGGCA
This sequence comes from Drosophila fuyamai, assembly GCA_018153365.1. Lineage (NCBI taxonomy): Eukaryota > Metazoa > Arthropoda > Insecta > Diptera > Drosophilidae > Drosophila > Drosophila fuyamai. The sequence goes on from JAECXW010000155.1 coordinate 11,518,629, forward strand.
GCAACAAAACCTTAGGCATAATACATATACTTACTTACCTACCTACCTAGCTATATCTGTATATATGCGGCTATCTATCTAACTTGCCCCATACATAGTTGCACACGAACAGCGGGGGCCAAATTTATAGCCAATACTAGGTTTAACATATAGGGTTCTAATCCCTTATCCCAATATCGTTAAAGTTTTTCATGGAGTCATTAATTTTGCTACTTGTGCAGTAAAATCTGATAAGTAATAACAAAATTTTGAGTGTTATCGAAAACGGTTCATTGAACTAAAAATTATAACCATTCCAATTACAAAGTTATATCATCCAGAAAAAATGCTAAACAACTGGATGCGTTAAACAAGTTAGTATGTTATTAAAACATGGCACCAAAATCTAACGAGTATTCGATGTTGTTCTATATGCCGAATAAGAAGTCAAAGAACGATTATAAATACAAACATACATACATGGCCATAATCAGTCGCTCTGCAATATTTTTAGCATGCACCTATCAAAATAATGTGCTTTTAACCGATAAGTTTTAAACCAATAAAGTTTAACCACCCATAATTATAATATCCGTTGACCGATAATGTTTATTATCCAAGCAAAACGTGGGATTGTAAATCGCATGTAGAGTTTATAAAGGTGATTTTAACGATTTTAATTGCATTGCAAATGGTATAAACTTTATGATCTTAAGTAATGGTTGTTGGTTATTTTAATAATACTGAAAAAATGGAAGAGTGAAGTAGATATAATGCTTATTTATATGATTGTTAATTTCAGACCGTGACTATAGTCAATAAAAACTGAATATAAAATATGGGGAACAGTAGAAGGTTTGGTATAGTATTTGAAGGAAATAAATATCCAAAAATAATATAATGAATTTTTGGCCAAAATTAAACATTTGTAATTCAAATCAAATTAATCGAGGGTTGAATTTTCATATGCTATTATTTTGGCCCTCTTTGTTCTGGTGCATATGTATGCATGCGCTTGTTGGCTTGTGTGTGCGTGTGTTTTTGGGGGGCGCGTTGACTGCGCGAAACGAGTTGGAAAATCAAGATATATATATATACATACATACATGCATATATAGTTGCCTGTTAGTCTGTATTTAACTGATTGCGCTTGGAGCTGCGCTGTGGCAGAGCCGTCGGCAGAGGCAGCGGCTGATTTTGTATACACAATGCAAATACACACACAGTTGCACATGGCGTGAGTATGCGAAAGGGGGTAGTGGGGGCTCGACTCAGAAACATATGATGAGCGAAACAGCTGCAAACTCAGAAGCAGCAAAAAAAGGAGAGTCAGTAAAATTACTGCAAGTTGGGGACCGAGAGAGCTGCCGAAAGAGAGAGCACTGCAAGTGCCGGCGAAACGGGGGAGAGCGAGCGAGAGCGGAGAACTTGTCAGCTGTGCTAGAAATTGAGTGGATGTGGTAATAAAATAAGGAAAATCAGCTAAATAATATATTAAACTATTAATTGATCCTATATAGACTTTAATATAAGCCGATAAATCTAATTAATACAATTTCTGGCAAGAAAAAACCAATAAGAGAGCATGTTCCAGTTATTGCTGACCAGCTGAGAAAGAGAAAGAGAGAGAGAGAGAAACCGCTGCATCAGCTGTGAGAGAAAAATTGTGTAAAAGAGAGTGAGTAAGGGTGAGGGTGCGAAAACAGTAAATGAGTGAGTGAGTATGTTAAGGGTAACTCAAAGTAATTTAAGAGAGCACTAACCTTGAGTGATTTTTTTTGAGAGAACCTAAGAGCATTTGGTACATTAAATTGCTCTTGAGTGGTTTCTAAAAATTAAAAAAGAGAAGCAGAAAGATTATCTTATTTTCCACCCAAATGTGAATTAAATGAAAAACAGAGATTTTCATGAAAAAGTTATTACAAAATAGAGATTATTTAAATCAGACCTGAAAACCGCTTAAAAGCAAAGAAAATAACCTTCTTTTGCATATAAATACATACATAAATAATAAAAAGGCTGCTCGACTAATTTGCATTTGCATAGTTACTTTTTAAGGCGAAAAAAGAGGGAAAACTTTTGTCCTGTTTTCCGAGTTTTTCTCCCAGTTCGTTTGCATAAATCAATTATGCATCTGTGGGACACTTTTGTCCGCAAACATCTCAATTCAATTGAAATCTAATTTGTGCTCTAATTTTAGCCATTTTCCCCGAAGACAAAGTGCCAAATCATTTTCCTTTTGCCCCGTAGAAAATCGCCTCGTTCCCTCTCGCTCGCACCCGCACGTTCATTTGGTCACGTCGCCAGTGCAAAGGAAACTTTGACCGCTAGCTGGCGCCACACATGCCGTTTTGTATAAGATTTGGGTTTTTTGATGACTTGAAAAAGATATTTTGATGCAAAATATACTTTTATTGTTAAATTTGTATAGACAAAGAACCGTTTCAAATTAAATGATATATTACCAATATTTCATTCATTAAATAGGTGCTTAAGCAGATATAATCGAAAATATATACATATAAAATACAGTTTGATTTTTTTTTTAAATAAGGAAATTATTTAAAATGTCCCTAAAAAATCATTATTGCTTATCATGGTGCCTGAAAATATATATAAATTTATTGATATTTTGTAAATTTTCTTAAATTCAGCTTAGATAACTCTTTTTCCTAGTAAAATTTTGACTTTCCTTATAAAAATGTTAAGATTCTGCAAGCCAATTTCTTTTATCTGGCTTTTCAATCGGCAATTGAAATTTCGAACAGTGCATATCCGTCCACGTCAGCGATAATTATCTGCAAAAAGCGAATGATTTTCGCTTTTCAATTGCAAATCGTCGTTATCGGCGTGGATCGATCAAATACCTTTATCAAATTAGCTTATCGCGATTTGTTTTCCATTTCCATTTGACTGCAATAAATTACTTGCCAAATTCCTTGTGATTAACTTTGGCTGGTAGCCCGAAAATACATTTGTATATATTTGCCCGCAACTGAAGACTTTCCCGGCACAATGAACTTCCCGAATTTGTGCTCGTCATAACTTTTCTGTTTTTTGTTTGGCTATTTTTTTTAAGCGTTCCGCGAAAGTCGATCTCCCTGCAATAGATAAATAGATAATTTGCTCAGCATTTCTGGTTTTCCCCTTATATTTTTCACCTGCTTGTTTTTGGAAAAAAAAAATTTGGCAGGGCCCCCGCCTTCTTTTGCCACACCCCGTCGAAAAAAACGAAACGAAAAGAAAACTCAACTTGTTCTTGATAATTTTCTTGGGTTCTGCACACGTTCTCCGATTTTCCCCGCACTCGCTTTTCTTATTTTTTTAATGAAAATTTATGCATATGTGTGTGCGAGTGTGCCGGTGTGAAAATGTGTTGTGTTTAGTAAAACTAATTTAAATTTACAAATTGCCTTCGAGGGGGCCACAAGAGCGAAAGCAGCCAAAGCCAAAGCGTAAACTTTGTGAAAATTGCTTTCCCGGAAAAGCGGAGAACACCGAGGGAAAGTTCTCTATATGCGCCGGCTGCCATGTATCGCAAAGTCACAAAGGAAACAGTCGGGAAAGTGGATTTCAATCTAAAAGATGATTGATTTACCTTGCGAAAATTTTCAATTTTAAATTTTGTACATTAAAGTCAGTTTGCTGTTTATGCAAAATTGTAATTGAGTAATCGAAATAAGATTCAATTTGAATTGGTTATTTTTAAATTGGAAATATAACTTGGTTTTAAAAGTGTTACAAATATAATTCGGATTATGACTTTCAAATTTGAAAATATCTTATTGATTTGAAAAATCTGAATTTTAGGAAATTTAGATTATCTATGAATCTAACATATTATTTTTGTAAGCCAATACACATTTTAAAAATATATATATGTAGATTTTGCCTAACATTTACATTTTTGTAACATTTTATATATAGGTTTTTATACTATTGACAGTAATTAGTGCAGATTCCTTTAATCAAAATATATACATCAATATTGTGCAAAATTGGGAAATGCGGCCACAGTTTAATCATATCTTTTTCAATGTATTAACACAAAATATACTTCAAAGCCGCAAAGTGTCGTCAGCTTTCTATTAGCAAAACAAGAGAGAACGCTATAGTCGGGTGCCCCGACTATCAGATACCCGTTACTCAGGTAAAAGGAGTGCGAGGGAGATAAAGATAGAAACTTTGATCACGCATAACTTTTAAACGAATGGTCCGATTTGAAAAATTTCTTCTACATTTCGATAGGTATTGATAAACACAATAAAACTGCATTTTTACTTTTCCGAAATATTTAAATTTATATTTAAATAAAATCGTATATAAGCGATTGTGGGCGTTAAAGGGGGCGTGGCACCTGTTTGAAACAAACTTGCGCTGCGTAGGAACTCCTAAAATCTGCATGCAAAATGCCAATCTTCTAGCTTTTATAGTTTCCGAGATCTCAGCGTTCATACGGACAGACAGACGGACAGACGGACAGACGGACAGACGGACAGACGGACAGACGGACATGGCTAGATCGACTCGTCTAGTGATCCTGAACAAGAATATATATACTTTATAGGGTCGGAAACGCTTCCTTCTACCTGTTACATAATTTTGCACGAATACAATATACCCTTTTACTCTACGAGTAACGGGTATAACAAGAGAGAACGCTATAGTCGGGTGCCCCGACTATCAGATACCCGTTACTCAGGTAAAAGGAGTGCGAGGGAGATAAAGATAGAAACTTTGATCACGCATAACTTTTAAACGAATGGTCCGATTTGAAAAATTTCTTCTACATTTCGATAGGTATTGATAAACACAATAAAACTGCATTTTTACTTTTCCGAAATATTTAAATTTATATTTAAATAAAATCGTATATAAGCGATTGTGGGCGTTAAAGGGGGCGTGGCACCTGTTTGAAACAAACTTGCGCTGCGTAGGAACTCCTAAAATCTGCATGCAAAATGCCAATCTTCTAGCTTTTATAGTTTCCGAGATCTCAGCGTTCATACGGACAGACAGACGGACAGACGGACAGACGGACAGACGGACAGACGGACAGACGGACAGACGGACATGGCTAGATCGACTCGTCTAGTGATCCTGAACAAGAATATATATACTTTATAGGGTCGGAAACGCTTCCTTCTACCTGTTACATACTTTTGCACGAATACAATATACCCTTTTACTCTACGAGTAACGGGTATAAATAGGCAAGACATGCCCTATAAGCCAAAATTATACCCGTATATCTGTATCTGTGCGGGCAATAAATTTCGCTGATCATTAACCCCAGGCAGACGTCTGTTGGCCAACCTGAATCACGGTTCTTTGTTGTTTATTTTTGAGAGGCCCGTTTCGGTTGTTTCGATGCCTGCTTTTAATCAAGCCGGGCCACGCCTCATTTGAGTTACTGGGGGCGGCTGGGGTCACATTTCAAAGATTGCGAAATTTCAAAGAGTGCTCAGGTTATCAATGAAATCAGTTGAAATCAGTTTGCAATGTGCCAAAGTCAGGGGCCAAACTTGTGAATGAAATCAAACAAAAGAAGTTCTCGTTTCAATTCATTTATTATCTGACAAAACACATCTACATAAAGCTAATGTGGCACGAAGGATATCCCAAAGATACAGGCGCACACTTACAGATACAGATACAGATACAGATACGGAAACACATGCGTGCTTCATGGAATTTCATTTCAATCTGAAAGAAATTTGATTTTATTTATTTCAGCCAGCATCACAGCAAGACAAGTTGGATTTTGGGGGGCATTCATGGGATACATTTCAATCTTTCGTTTTCAATCTACGTGCAGCATTTTCAGCTTTGGTCAGCAAACAACAATGGCTGACAAAAAAAAAAGTAAAGATGAAGATGGCAGGAAAATGCATTCAATTGAAAGGAAAGGACACACAACCAGGGATCATGATATGAATATGAAATTATCCCACATCCCCATCGCCACACAATTTTCATTTGCTGATGAAATGCTCGTGTTTGGGTCCATGAATTCATAAGAACAGGTCCTCACATAGTCGTGTGTGCGGGTATCATATCAAAGAGCGAGCATAAAATTGAAATTATGATGAAATTCGTCATTGAATCGGAAGAAAATATTTATAGACTTAACACATTACTTGTGGGAAAACTCAAGTTCCAGGAATATGATTTTATGTCGTCCAAATTTGCATATATTTTATGACAAATCATAGAACTGAATTTCTAATTCACTTCTTAGTTTTTCACTGCAATGATTTTGAAGGTACAATAACGAAATTTAATGAAATGATTCACATTGACACAAAGATTAGATAAGCGATATTGTAAAATAAATAAGGAAATGAAAAATAAATACATTCCCGAAATCGTTTTGTGAAATTGTACATTTATATGTTGGTCAATATGTAGATAACGTTTTACTAACAGAATGCCGAAAATATGTTTGAAAAGTTTTTGGAACTTTTGTTTTAGACTTGATAAAGATAAAAATGTAGTCAGTCATTTTTCTTAAACTGATTCAAATTTTCTACCTTTTCTGTGAAAAGATTTCTCCAATTTTAAAACTACAAGTTTACATTTTATTTCTGATGGATCTTAGTTTCGTGAAAAAATATGTTTTTTTAAACGTAATTGTCACCAGATTAGAAAACAAAGATGTTATAGTTCAAGGAGCTATGGTATAAAAATAGAACATGGAACATGGTACTATAAAATGAATTTATGACGGACTATAAAAATGGGCTCAGCCTAATGAATGTTATTAAAATGCAGATGGGCTTGTTTTTTTAACAGATAAGAAAATACAACGTTATGTTTTTATTGATCACAATTCTTGGCAGAGTCTTTCTATAAAAAAAAACAGTTTTTATAAAAATAAATTTTATACAAGAATACTTTTATAGAATTTTACCCCTTTCAAAGAAATGAAATAGTAGTTAAATTTTATAAACATTGTATTTTTGGAGTATATGAATTGCAATTAAAACGGCAAGCCACTTTTTTCTTTAGTGTTTCAATGTTAACGAATTTTCACAAAAACTCAGTTGGGTTTTTCCGCCGAGAATTACTTTTCTTTGGGCGAAATGGAGAGCGCAGTAAAATTTGCATTGGCCTGTTTCCGTGGAAAAGGCGAGGAAATTCTGAAGATACATTCGTATCTAGTATCTCGGATCTCGAATTCGTATCTTTTTGCGGCCTGGCAACAGCCGCATTGGCAGCATGTTGCAACTTGCAACTGAGTTTTCAATTTCGGAGTGGAAAATTTTAGCCTGCCTTCTGCCGGCATCGCGGCCGGCGTCGCAGTCGACTGCGCAGTAATGCCGGGGTGGGTTTTTGTTGCTTTTTTTTCGATACATACGTTTCCTTGCGGGAGAACATTTCCATCTTTATCCTTTTCTCCTTTTCGGGTTTTCTTTTCCTCTTTGCAAGTCACGTACGCCGTACGCCGTTCGCGCTCTCCCTCTCGCTCTCTCTTTCGCCGGCCGGGTTGTAGGTGCGCATGAGCGAGATAGACGCTGAGAGAAACAGCTGTTGAGAGAGCGTGCGATAGAGAGCACTCTCCGGCAGCAACGTCGACGTCGACTGCGGCCCGCCGAGCGGTATATAAAGCGGCGCACCGGCAGAGAAATTCATAGTAGCTTCGAAAACACTGAAAAGAAAACACACAGATACAGACCTTGCCACGGGCCAGCAAATCAAATGAAGCAGCAGCAGAAACGTGCATAGCCACTGCTAAAGTAATACATCCAAAATTCAATCATTTATACTGTTTCACGAAGAATTCTATGCTACTGACGTTATATTACTACTAAAATTAAAATTGCCATCAAACAAATGCAACGGACCAACGCCATTTAAGTGATACAACAAAACAAATAAAAGTTTAAACAACATAAGTGCTGTGATTTCCACTACAAAACAACAACAACCAACCAACAAATGTTAATTTAAACTGCAACAAGAAGGAGAAAAAGCAATCAGCAAGAAAACAAACAGCAAATTGTGATAAATTAAATAATCTTAATTAATTAATTGTACAAGTGATAAAAAGGGCAAAAAGCCGCCGGAAAACTACGAGCGAACGAACGAACGACTTTCGATTCGATTCGACTTTCCACCAAACCACACAGAAAAAACCAATGAAAATGGATGTTATCCCCGTGCAAAGCATCTACGGCGGTATTCTGGGATCAAACAAAAATAGAGGTAAGTTGAGGAAAATTCAGAAAAAGGTGTTTTTAAGGAAAGTTCGGGAAGGTTCCAGAAAGTTTCAAAATCTTAAGCAACTTAGATTTAGATTTTTGTAAAGTTTTTAAAAAATTTATACAAGTTTCAGAATTTTATAAAAGAAACTATTTTGCTTTAAAGCATTTTAAAAAAATCCGCTCCCTTTAAATAGCTTGAACTTATAGAGCAAACAATTGCCTTGCAATCCTCCTTGAAAATTTCATCAGCTATTAAGTTTGTAATTCACATTTACACAAAAAATGCATAAAAAATCAATTTGCAATTACAAAAGAAAAATGTCATAAAAAAAAATACATGTTAAATTGTTCGTCACGTACGCAAATTGCAACAACAAAGGAAAAACGACAAAAAAAAAACTGAACTCCCAGCAGCAGTAAAAAATGATTTTTCGTTTTCTTTGGGCTCTTGCCCTCTGTCTTTTGCTTTTCGCTTGCGTGTTCCGCTTTCATCTTGAGTTCGCTGTTGCCAAGCGGCTGTTGCTCATCGCCTAGTTGTTTGTTTTTGCCTTCCCTTCCGTTTCGCTTTTTGTGTAGCAATATAATTTAAAAGGTGTTTATTGTCGGGTACTTTTCAAAATTGATATAAACATTTTTATTCAAACAGTAAAATTTGATAAAACTCTGGTTCCAACATTCTCAACTGGCGTTAATTCGAGATTATTTTTTTTTAAACTTTTTTATTTAAAGATTTTAAAAATGTTAAAAATATTTTGTGCTTTGATAGAAATTTTCCTATGGCTTAAAAAAGTAGGTAACACCTTGTTAGGTATTTTTGAAGGACTATTTTTAAGAAACGCACAACATTACAAGTTTACTAATCAAAGTTTTTTATCCCAATTCTTTGCCATTTTAGATTGGACCAGCACACTGACACCGCCCGTTACCGTTGAAGCGGCCGTGAACGTTATGCCCAAAAAGGCCAAGACCGTCGGAACAGGCAGCAGCAGCGCCACCGCCACCGCCACCAGTATTAAGCACAAGCAGCCGGCGGGCAACAACAACAACGTTGGCCAGAGCCAGAGCAAGAAGACGAAGCCCAGCGGCAGCTACAACAGCAACTACTATTACGCGGACGAGGAGGAGGAGAGATACGTTTCGGTAGATCTCGACATGAAGGCAGTGGAGGAGCTGTCCCTGCTACTCCTCGACGAACTGAGGGCGGCCAAGTCGCGGCATTTGACCTGCACAGAAGTGTCGCTACCCTGTGATCTCACGCCGAGCGTGGCCCGGGAAATTATCCGAGTGTCGGAGAAGGAGCCCTGCGGCATCCGCGGCTGCACCATCTACATTGAGTTCGAGGATGAGCCAAAGAACTCGCGTCGCATCGCCTCGATCAAAGTGGACCCGGACACGGTGTCGACTTTCGAAGTATATCTGACCCTCAGGCAGGATCATCGCGGCTGGACGTCGCTGTTGCCGCAGTTCATGAAGAGTTTGGCCCGCACGATCACCATCAGTCCGGAGTACACGATCACCAAGAACAAGCTGTATTCCGCCGATGGTTTGGGCGCACGCCGGAGCTATAGTTTCGGCAGCCACGCCCATAGCCCCAGTGCGGCCATCGCCACGCCCACAAATTAAGGTGATCTGCAAGATCTGTCAGATATATACATTAGCGTATATGTCTGCAAAAAAAAATAAAATAAAAAACACCACCCCTGTGATGATCGAGAGCAGTAGTTTGTTGCAGTTGAAGAGCAACAACGAAGCAAGTATTCGAAGCCACCCCACCTACACCACACACACACACCTAATACACACACACACACACACAATACACACCACACATTAGGGTACGCCAACCACACTCTCATACTAATACTATATATGGGACCGTAAGGCCCGATTTTTGTAATTGTGACTCTCACCACCATTTTACTTAGATGCGTAGTGCTATAACAAATAACTAGAGTTTTAAGTTGTTTCTCCTTTTTCAAAAACGCAAAAGCAAGAAAAACAAAAAAGGCGAGAAGAGCGGAAGAAAAGTAAAGAAAAACCAACATGAAATTCAAAGACGGCAGCCCCACGATACCCAGAATCATATTTCTGGGGCCTTCGCATTGGGGCTCGCCGGTCGACAACTCATGAATATGTGATACTGTTTAAGATGCTAAGAGTTTTTTGCCGGGTAGCCCAAAATCCGGCAAAAGACGTTGATAAAATTACACATTTAACACACACAAAAAACACACACGCCACACACACACCCCCCATACACAAGAAAAAGAACAGATTTTTTTAAAAATTGTATGCTATATAGTAATAAACAAACAAACAAACCAACAAAACAAACAAACTTGATCTTGGTAAATTTAAAATTTAACTTTAAAACTGAGAAGAGGCCTCGAAATGTGACAGAGGTAGATGAACACACGCTCCAATTTTAGTTAGACGCAGCTTGCTGCAATAAAAATTTTTTAAATTATTAATTAATATTAATTAAAACCAACAAATTTTAGGATTTTAACAAATTTTTATATATTATTAAATGTATAGCGCGTACTACACAAAAAAAAAAAAAAAACAAAACAACAAGAAAAAATAAAAATACAAAGAAAATCCACAACAAAAAAATAAAAATGAGAATAAATTAAACATAAAAAATCAAGAGTAAAATTTAAGGCAATGAATATCTCAGTAAATGTGAAAGCGTAAAAAATTTGTAAAATTTTTTTGTCTGTGTAAAACTCCCAATGCGATATAAAAACAAAAACTTAAATGTAGCAGAGAAAACAAAATCAAGAAATCGTCAAATAAAATGTGAAAATTTAATTAAATGCAATGCGATATAATTTGTAAAAATTACAATTAACGTAATGAGGAAAACTTAATGTTCTCACAAATACACAAACACATAAAAACACCATCCACACACACACATACAAACAAACACGAAAGTATCTATTACCAGCAAAAAGTATCTATCAAAGCGAAAAAAACTATTTATTACAAAAAGAGAGAGAAAGAAAGAAATAAACAAGCAAAATACGAAAAAAATACATGTATTAATTTTTTATTATTACAAAAAAGCAAAAACAAAAATATATTGTATTTAATGTTAAGTTTTTTTATTGCGTAAAACAACAAAATAATTGTGAGAAATTTGTAACCAAAACAAAACAAAAAAACAAAAGCAAAAACATTTTGTGAAAAAAACCTTACCACACATACAGAGCGAAAAACAAAGGCAAAAAAAAATTACAAAAATAAAAGCATATAATTTTTCCTGCGCTAGCGGAAAATAATTGTGGAAAAAATTAAAACAAAACGGCTTTCTTTTCTGCCAGCACTGTTGGGTCCAAGGGGCGGGTAAAGGGGCGGGGCAGGGGCGGTTCAGCTTGTTGCGGGTGCAACTTTCTTTCAGCAGCCACCGAACCACTGAAAATCGGCAACACAGTTGCCCGCACAACTTGTTACTGCCACGGCCATGGCAACTGCACTGGGAGAAATCGGCCTCAAATTGCCACTATTATACGAGTAAAACTTGATGTCAGCTGAAATACACAAAGAAAAAATTGGGTTTATAGCAAATCATTTAGAGCACCTTTCTTTGGAAACAAAATCACGTGATCAAAAACCATATATTCCTTTTTGTTTATGTTCTACTTATAAAAAGAAAATATTCAAAAATATACAATTTTTGTTTATATATGAATCAAACTGGAATACAAATATTTGGCCTATCATATACAAATGTTTTGCCATATCCTAAACTTTTACATATCTGTAGAATTCGAATGAGTAATAACTTTCATAGGACGATATTTATTTATTTTTAGCCTATTTAACCCATTTAAATTTTTGTTTACTAAAATATAAAATGCGTCTTTTTTATTTAAGAAATCACCTATTATAGTATTTAAGAACGCAAGTTAAAACGATAAAAACCTAATGTTTTATTTAATCTCGAATAAATTTGTGACTAACGCAATAAATATATTTCTGTACTCAGGAAACAAAAATGTTGAAATAAATTAAAAATATATATTTTATCAAAAAAGAATTGAATTTTTTTTAATTTTGGAAGTAGAATTTCGTATTGGATAACATTTTATGATATTTTCATAAAAAAAAACTTTAAATAAATAAACACAATGATAGTAGCTTGTGAGCTTGGCATTTTAAAAATATCACTTTGAAACTAACAATTTATAGTCTGTTTTTCTGTCTGGTTTTTTTTTGTGCTATTAGCTTTACAATTTAGAGGTCTGACCTAGTTTTTTTTTGAGTGCACAGCTGCAGTAGTTACACAAACGGCAACAGCAACAATCGCTGCCTCGCGATCAGCAGGGGAAGACAATTGGGCAACCAGTTTGGGCTAGGCCCACAACTTGTTGTTGGGCCCGCTATGGGTACTATGAACTTGGCTGAAAAGTGGCAACGTTGCAATCGGCCAAAAAAGGCTGGGGTTACCAACAAAAAGTGCACCAGTACGAAGAAATCGTACTGATTTAGGCTTGTCAATAATAGTATAATAAATAGTAAATAGTATAAAACTGATCTCCATAAAATACTTAAAGAGTCCGAAATAAATGCGGTTTTCAGTGATCAAAGTTTTCTAAGTATTCCATATTAACTTATGGAATTTGTTTTTAGGTTATTTTACCATTTCGTTTTACTTTATCTACTTAAACATAAACTAAAAAGAGACTGGTTAAACTGATGGTTACAAATGTAATTAATTACTTCAAATAATTCCCGTCTTAAGATGAACAGAAGTATTTTGTTAATTTAAAGAGATTGCAAACTTTATTTTTTAGATTTTTTATTTTAAATAACTAGTAACTTTCAGTGCTAGAATAAAGATAGAAAAAATTGCATTTTGATTTGAGGAAATTTTGTAGTTTGCTGTTGTCAAGGCAAATGATTTTCCTTTAATTCGCTTGCGATCTGTAATTACGGCACGACGTGTGCCATATTTCGCCAGAACACCGAGTGTAGAAAGTCATTTAAAATTCTGTCATTCTTCTTGTTAAGGCAAACAACATCTAGTATCCACCTCAAGTGATTACCAAAAACGAAAAGGAAAGCGGTCCAGGGGGCAACCGCAAAGGCATTCGACTATTTTTTGGACCCGTTGCGATATTCGGTCATTTCCGAGAATAGAAACCCCGAAAAGGGTGCAAGTGTACGCGCGCGAGCCGTTGACAAACAATATTTGAATATGTATATATGAAGAATCCACCGACTACATAGTATATAGTAGTACGTGTTGGTAGAGATGTACGCGGTGCGGTTGATGGGTGCGGTTGATGGGGCGAAACTACAATCAGTTCCAATTAGATGCGAAAATAGAATTCAATTGTCACGTCATAAAAGATTTAATTGAATCAATTTCACGTCACAATTCGTTCGCATATTTTTGGGGACATTTCGTTATATTTTTATGCCATTTTCGCATACTTTTATTATTATACGTATTTTGAACTTATTTGTGTGCGTCTTTGTTTTTGTTTTTCCGTCGAGACTCAAGGCGATTTAATGATGCCGATGACGCTTCTGCCGCTGATAATTTCCTTGACTTTGTAATTTATTGGTGTTTTCAAAAATATTTTCGAGAGGGTGCTAGTCGAGCCTCGTTAAGATAGTTTTCGCATCTACGAAAACACGTTTTGATTATGGCCAACACGCGTTTCCCAGAATTCTCCGTTGGCCACATTTTCGCTGCGTGTTTTCCCATAGTTTAATTTCTCTTCTGTTTTTTTTTTTTAGGTTCTTAAGTTCGTATCCAGAGCGAACATCTGCACGGTATTCCCCATAAAATTCCGAACTTTGAGTCTGCGTCTGGCCAATATTTGCCGTGTTATTTAACTTCTTATTTGCTCCCGGCTTTGTTTCGAATTTCTCCTTTTTGCCACCCACTGTTTTTCCAACGCGTTCCATTCTAAACTGAATAAACAGATTGGTGTGTCACTTTTGTCAACAATTTGCATGCATATTTCTCGAATGCGGAATTTCTGTTATTGAAGCACATAAATGTATCTATATTTGTAGACATTTAGAGAACAACAGTGGCAGCAAATAAAAAAAAAATGAATAGAAAGACAAAAAAGATGGCAAATATTTGGTCAAGTCCTCTGGTTTTTGTTTTAGAACCATCCCGCTCTTGGAACTATGTACAGTTGTTGTCCAATTAATTTTTTAGTTTTTTTTTGGGAATTTATGGCCATGGAAAGTCTCCAGTTTTATTGGATCTTCGGCACGTGTTGTCCTCATCGTCAAACTAAAAATCTCTTCGAATCAAGAGAGATTTGCGCAGCAACAGTTTTGGGACTTGTCACATCAACCTCGCTCAAAATCGTAGGTGGACTCGTTTTGGACGTGTTCATTATTATTTTTTTTAGCAGCACGTGGCCCAGCGAAATTTTCGATCGCTGCGAGGGGCATTAGAAAATTGAAAAAAAATTTTAGCTGTCACAAAGTGAAAAAATTCAAAATTTTACGATTAATTTCTTAAAACTGTCGCTTATGCCTTGGTCGTGGTGAAAATTGAAATATATTTCCTAGAACTGGCCTAATTCTGTACATTTTGAAAATATGTTTGAACTGAAAATTCTTAAGTAGCTTTTTAATTTTCTTTTTGGCAAAGCTAATCTATTTTGTTATTAACAAGTGCCAGAACCAACACGACCTTACATATCATAAATATTCATAATCATATTTTTACAGTTAAAAACATCATTTTCTTTTAGTACTTAGTGCTTAGTTTCTTTATAAGTTCCAACACAACAATAACTTTATATATTTTATTAGCAAAACCACATATAAACACCAATAACGAGCTTACCCATTTATTTTAACCTAGTTAAAAACTAGTTTTTTCATAAGACTTGAACGAAAAGAAGATTAGTTTGTTAAAAATAAACTAAACCGTAGGTTGGCATAATTCAGCACTAGGTATATCTTGTCTTACTTTTAAGATTTAATAAAATAAACCAATATTCTGTAATAAATGGATCGTAAATATTAATTTTAGCCATTTTTAAACTAGTTGTAAATATTTTCTCAAAGGGTTATACAATTTCTTTAGGTCCATGAGAGATAAAACAAAACTTAATTATTCATACCTGATGTTTCACTGATTAGCACAACAATTTCTTACATTTGGAAAAAAAATCTAAACCTGAGAAAACCTGCAAGTCCATGCCCACCTGACTTGACCCAATTTAGCCTGAAAAAAAAAATCTAAAACCCGTAATCCGAGACAATGTTACTGGCAATCTTCTCCCATTACTAAGCCCCGAATTACAGCCTGCTCCCATATTATAATGCCATCAATTCCATTGTAGCCGATTGTTA
This sequence comes from Drosophila fuyamai, assembly GCA_018153365.1. NCBI lineage: Eukaryota > Metazoa > Arthropoda > Insecta > Diptera > Drosophilidae > Drosophila > Drosophila fuyamai. The sequence goes on from JAECXW010000155.1 coordinate 11,534,156, forward strand.
GCCGCTGCTGTTTTGTTTCCCCTGCCAGCTCTTAAAGTGTCATTATTCCCACAGTGAAAACTTGACCCGTCCGCCTGCTGACAAGCGAGCGGGAAAATCGGAAAAACTCTAGGGAAAATGGGCCAGAGGGCAAAATCCTCAATTGTCATGTTTCTTGACAATTTGTCTATGGGCAATCACAGCAACCGATTCATACCATTCATATGGCCATACATCCGAACATCCATCTCCTCTTTGACAGTTTCTATGACCTTCGAATCTTTTCAGTTCTGTTCTTTCTTTTCGACGTCGAGGGGTTCGTTTCCCGCCGCCCAGCCTCCTTTGTTGTAAGCAGACCACAAATAGATCTTACAATATATTATTTCGATTGGACACGGTCGCTCCTCGGATTCTCCCCGTCCCGCTCCTTCTTGCACCGGCCTTCTCTGTCGCTCCCTATCAACTATTCCAAGTGGTAGAGAATGTTTCGGTGAAGGAACCTTTGCTTGGTGTCCAAGTTCAATGAGCACTACAAGAGCAGGCGGACCTATAGGATTGGTAATCCACATTTTGTATTCAATTCATTTCTGTAATAATTTTGGAGGATTAATCAATCTTCAACAAGTTAATTTTTAAAATACAAGCAATGCTTATTAAATAGCAAAAGGTTATAACTAATAATTTGTAGCAAAAAAGAACATTAAAGAATAAAAACCATATTATAAGACAACCATTTTAAGCATTTTCAAAAAAACAATGCGATAAAATCTTTTTAACTTTGGGAAAAACTTAATATTTAAAATAATAATAATAATAATAATAATGATATTCACTTAAATTGTAGATGAAATGAATTTTTATTTTCGGAATAACATAACATTTATAACATTTGGTTTTTATTCCCTTAAGGTCTTATTCAAAATGTCCAGATAGTACTATTTTTTTGGACACAGCAGTACATGTAACAAGTGCATGTGTGTGTGTGAGTATCTATGAGCTGCTTGCCTGTTTGCATTACGAATTTTGTTTTTCACCTTGTTGTTTATGTCCGCTCACTGTGTTTGTTGTTGCCGATGTATCTGTATCTGTGACTCAATGGTTTTCGGTATCGCTTTAGATTTGGTTGTTTTTCAAAAACTGATAAGCGGCGTTTGTTGCTGTTGTTGCAGTGGTTGTTACCAACTGTGAGCAAAACCGTCGACTGTGACAAACAAATGTCGGACGACAAAAGCGGAAATGCGAAACTGAGCAACAACAGCAAAAATATTAAAACCCAAAACAACAACATCAGCAAAATAAATGTCAACAGTAATTGTAGCATTTCCAAGGTTTTCACAATATGAATGATAGCTACACGCAGACAATTACATAAACATGTACAGCACATGTAAGTACACCGAAAGAAAATAATTTTTTTTAATATTAAAATAACCAACTCATACTCTATAACAACTAGCTTTCCTTTCCTTTTTTAAAAAAAACTTTCCTTTTAAAAAAAAAATATATATACAATATAATAAAATATCTATATTAAGGGAACAAATATATTATTTCAAGCTAATGATGTGACTTTTTATTTAAACACAGAACTCAATTTTAAATTTAATCTATACTTACCAACAGTCATTTGCTGTTAAGCCCAGCAATTAAATCTTATTATAATCAAGCTAAAAATATAACATCAAAGTACATTTTAAAATTAACATAAGAACGTAATGTAAAATTTGAACTTATTTGACTTTTTCTCTCTGCATGATTGTATTTTCGTATTTGTTTGTACACTTTCCATTTGTACCTGGCTTGGCAACAAAGCGACAATCACAAAAGCTGAAGAAGCACCAGCAGCAGTAGCAACAACAACACTAATGAACGGCGAAGGTTTCGTAAATCGAAGCAACAACAATATAGTACTTAAAACAAACAACAAAGGCAAGACACCAGCAACAACAACGGTGCAAAAATTGTGAGTCATCTGCAAGTCGGTGCATATAATTCCATGATGTCAACAGTCCACATCATAATAATAGGGGTAATTAACAAACAAAAAAATTTAAGTAGAACTTAAATAGTTCTTTTACTATTTATTAGACACAATGTCTTACAAATTAATTAGATTTAGTTAATATAATATTTATTGCTTGCTTTTGGAAAGTGAACAATAAACTAAATTATTTCTTTTATAAATTTTCTCTTGCCAATATATGGAAGTCATTATTTTCTTGAACTCAAATGTCATAAAACCATCCTATTACAAGGCAATATAAATGCAACTGGAGAAAGAAAATAAACCAATTTTGTCTTTAAAAGGAATGGTTTTTGACTAAAATTTTTTGAACATGAAAAGTATGACCATTAAGTGCAATTTGATCATGTTATCGACACATAAATAAAATTGGTAGTCTATTAAAAAAAATATTTAAAGTAATGCTATTTAATCTTAGAGCTCTGCAATTTTATAGCATAAGCTGCTATTATTTTGACCCCGACTGTGTGAGAGTGTGCGTGTTTCGTGTTGCCAGGGGCTCGATTCATTCAATGAGCCAACTCCGACGACGTCAGCAGCAACAACAATGGGAACAATGCATAAACAACAACAATATCCAGCAACAATAGCAATAGCAACAACAACAACAACAATAACGACAATAACCATGGGCCACATGTGCAAAAATTGTTTAGCATAGAAACAAAAGATAAACAAGAAGCAAGTGTAGCACAAAAGGAGCGAAGGTAATAACAGTTGAGCTGGGAAGCAGATAAGTGGCAAGAGGAAGAAAAGTCATCAGCGAGGGACTTGGGAAAATCAGGGGGGGGAGGTGAAAATGGAAAATGGAGGGAAAGGCAGGCGAAAGGCGAGGGACTACTACGGTGATTATCAGATTAGAGCGGCAAGAATATCCATAAGACCCCTGGAGACCATTTCAACGCTTGGCAAAAATAAACAAATTTTTGAGAACAAGTATCCGGTAGATACATCTGAATTGCCATGAAGTGGCCACAATGCGGTGAATGCTTCTATTTTTTCTTGTTGTTGTTGTTGTTGTTGCAAGAATGGCAATTATTATGCGAATATTCAGGCAATAAAAAATGTAAATTTTGTTTTCACTCTGCTTATCTCTATCTGCGCGTTCCTATTCGCCCGCCCATGCCTGTTAATCCCCTGAAGATGAGCACAAGATACAAGATACGCGGCATGCACTTAAGTACATGCCCGAGGGCCAAAAGCTCAACGCTAATTAAATAATAGCAGAACATTCGCTGTCGTGTATATCTGTGAGATACGCTTTTATCAAGTAGAGAAATGCTTAAATTGTATGCGAATTTTTAGTATTCCTTTTCGGTGAGTCGTTTGTTTTCACCATCTAAGTTTTGTCACGGCCATATGAGAATAAAAAAAAGAGATTCGTGACTGATGGCAATTTATTTAGAAACTTTGAAAGCAACAAAAATAATATAATAAAATACTTTTTTTCTTGATTAAATATTCTTGTCTTCATTTGTTTGTTTCCTTCTCAATGGGGCATATCTATTTTCGTCAAAGAGATTATCTTTTGCACACTCACACAAATGCAGTGGTACATTTGTCTTGCGAGGATTAACATTTAAGCACTTACTTTGTAATTAATTATTTACACGTCCGGACAGATATCGAAACGAGACATAATCTGCATAGAAACCCGTCAGATCTGTCAGTCCCTGGTTCTTATGATTGTGCCTGGGTAGATTTGTATCTCGGAACAGGTTCCTTTGTGAACACTTTGTATCTCTGTATTTTGTACGGATACGCTGTGTAATTTAGCTCTCAGGAAGCATTGACTCTCGGCTGAGGTCATCTTGGATATACTATATCTGCTTTACGCATGTGCTCGAATTACGATCAGGTTATATCGCTGATCGATGCATTTCAAAATGGTATAATTACTTTGTTCGTTAAAGGAATCTTTAAGCTGACATGTGTTTTACTCTATACTTCACTTATTTTCCGGGTTTTTCTGCAGTATAAAATACTTAAAAAGTATCAGGAAAAGGGTAATTCAAATTCTGTTATCAGTTATCAGCTATAAAAACAGCAAATTTTGACTAAATTTTGATTACAAACAATTGTTCTGAAATGCAACTATCTTTAAAGAGCTGTTCCAATTCCATGGGAAATAATTATTGTACATTTTGATGACAAATGATTCCTATGAAATTCAATTATCTTTATAGTGATGTTACAATTTAATGGGAAATAATTACTGTGGTATACGATATATATTACAAGACTTTAGTAAATTTAAATGCCATTCTTATACAATTAAAATTTTTCCAAAACTAGAATTATTTATATTTTCTAGGAAATTGATTAAACAATTTGACCTGCAATCACTCAAATTACTGCTGGCAAATCTATCGTGACTGATTCACAATTTAAAGTCCCTTAGCAACCTTTTGCGAGCGATACTGTGATATTTAGATGGCATCTTCCCGGGAATTCAGATAGCATTTGCACTGCACCACTGCATCACATTGTGTGCACGCGGCAATCCACCAATGCCGAACCACTGAACCACGCAACCACCGAACCACTCAACCACACTCAATGACTTTATTTTAATTCGAAATTCGCCTCGAGTTGTGCTCTTTTTTCATTGTGTCTTGTATTCCATCGGTGAGTTTCAGTTTTTCAGTTTTATTCAGTTTTTTAGATGGGCATTAGTCATCCCCAAAGCCACAGTCATCGTCTCCGTTCTCGTGCAATTTAAGTTTTGTTTTTATTTTTCCCTTTTGCAATTTTCATTTCAGCTGCTTTAAGTGTTAAGGTTGCCGATTCTTAGTCTTCAACCTGTTGTCGTTTATTGTACTTGACAGCAGCCATCGAAAGGGCAAGCAAACACATATTTCGCAAAGCTCATTAAGTTTTTTTTGTTTCCTCTAGCTGTTTTCTTCCCCCAAAAAAAAAAAACCCTTCTAGATACCCAAACCCGAACCCAAACTGTGCTAAATTTCGTAATCGAAAGTTGTTTTGATGGCTTGGCTTTTGGGTGAGCAGCGCTTAGTCAATGTTATTAAGTAATACTTAGACACGACTGTGTACCGATACCACACCAGCAGATATATGTATGTATTTTTTTTTTTATTTTTGTTTTTGAGCTAGTACTGGGTACTTAGTTTACTCGAGGCCTCATTTGCATTGGCCCGTCCACTTGGAATTGAAATTATATATTCTGAGCCCCGACGAGTGTAAACATTTGCCTCCAAGTTGTTTATGCAAGCTGCTGGTGGCATTAGTCATACTTTGGGCACTATTCAGGTACACATATCCGAAATAGATAGTATTAAGTTCTACATGTATCAGTTCAATTGGTAAACGCTTCCTTGCATTTCGTTCTCAACTAGGAACTATTTGACAATTTCGAGAGAAACTCAAAACCAGGAAGCCAATTTGAAATAGGAAGCATTAGCTTCGTTTGGGATACGGGTATCAACAAGCATATTTAAGTAGGTAAATATTTATAGGGAATTTAGCAGCTGTTTATTAGAAGATTCAAGAAATTCGGGATATATTTACTCTGAATCAAAAAAAGAAAAAGGAATATAAGGTGAATACAAATAAAATGCTGATATTAATAAAGCTTTGAGGAAATTTTATAAATGTTTTTTTGAAAGATATAATATCATACATACGTACATATATGATTAGGATTTGGGATCTGCATTTTTATAATATAGTAAAACTTTATCTAATATATTTTTACGGTTGGAAATGGTTCTACTTAAATAAAGCAATTATTAGAAAAATGTAAATGATCTAAACACTTTAGTTTAATCACTTTTACAATCATCAATACGTGATTTAAACTAAATACACGACCTATCCCATCCATTAGCTCTAATTCCCACATCTCCAGCACTGAAAATCTACTTAAAGTCGTTACTTTTCGCAATCGCAGCAATCTTAAGTATTATTATATATAAATTATTTGACTGGCTAATGAGAACTTTTTAAATGGCGCGATGATGTCAGCTGAATTTAAGAGTGAATCTTTTCCTTGTTTTTAATTATTTGAAAGCAAATGACTTTCATATATTTTTTCAAATACATATATGGACTGACAACGGCGATTTCTAAGTGCAAAATATATAGGTCCAGCCTGGTTCGTATCAGTAAAAGCAATTTTGAGTTGTCATGGCCATTAAGAAATCGACTGGACAGTGATGCAGCTATATCAATTAGCAGTTCCCCATACTTATCACTCGCCCAGTTTTAAAATGCCCCATAGAGATTGTGGCAAAAGTGGGGAAAGTGGTGGGGAAAAAAAAGTTTTGGAGTCACATGGAGAACTGCACTACAAAACCCATTGTCTGACAGCTGAATTATCGGTGCAAAAATTTGCCCAGCCAACTGCAACTGTCTGGTTTTGGTTTGGGTTTGGGTTTGGGTCAGGTGAAGTGCACTCGGCACGTGTTATCAATGAATCAGAGGTCTGGATGTGGATATACTTGGCATGCAAAGCGCATGGAGAACCCACCTTTAGACTGCCCGTGGAAAAGCAAATAGCCAGACAGTTATTTGCACTTGCAGTGGCGGGAAAGGTAATACAACAGGGAAATTGTAGTATCTGGTTCTGAAAAAATGAAAAGCTATAATAGCAAAGCATAACAAAGATTAGTGACAAGCAATCGTATTTGTAACTATAGAAATGATAATGTGTTAAATCATGAGCCATAACGGCTTATCTTAAAATATATATAAAATAAAACGTATAACAACTTACTTTGTGGTTAATGAATCAATGATTGAATTATAGAAAAAACTACTTTCTTCCACTGATTACAGTTATTTAGATATGAAAACATAGTTTCTTGAATAAAAAATCTTCGAGGTCAATGAGAATATTAAATAAATAGGTAAATAATTTCTTGATTTGTATATTAAAATATATTTAATAGAAAATACTTGTAACTAAATATGAAAACATTTAATAAACAAATTTTAAATAGTAGTAGTATAGTTCTTTGATCGTTTTAGTTTCTAATATTGTGTTCATAGTTGTGCAGACTTTTAAGTAGGGCGCTCGAAATAGTTTAGTGCCATTTTCAAGAGGTCTCATTCTGCCGGCGATCGTAATTCCGATTGACGTTTCCAAAACTAACCCCCTCAAAAAAACAAAAACTTACCAACGCGGTCTGGCCTCTCTTATCAGCCAAAAAATACCTCTTATCAATCGCGCTACTCCAAAACACTAACCGATTATAAATTCTTATCAGTCGATTTCTCATGGCCGAACTTATTTTCTAGACGGAACGTCTTCTACGAATTTGTTTATGCCGAAAATGCGAAATGAATTTGGTCAACAAAGCTCTCAATTGTCATTGATAGACAAAGAATTTTCAGCAAATGAAAATAGAAATTCATTTGAATCCGATTCATCCGCGAAGATTGACAAACAAGATACTTGATACTCAGTTTAATCAATCAGATCCAATGCCAGAAATGCAATGAATAAGCGGAACATTATCAAACGGAAACGATGTTATGATCACTGATCAATGATCAGTCAGTGGGAAGCCTTTAAAGTGTAGTCAATTTGAAGATGATATCATATACGCAATTTTCTTCTATAGCGAAATAAGGTACGAAACCTAGAATGCGAATAACAACATATTAAAAGTTCATCAAAGCAGCCGGCTAAAAGAAAAACTAATAAACTAAAGACCAGCTAAGCTAACAAATAATTGTGCGAAGGCTGAGAGGTGAAAGCGGATAAGATCAAAAAGTGGAAAAGATAATATTAGAGGCCCTCAATAGACACTAAGATAAGACAAGCAAAGAGTTTTGGGCAAACGAAAAATAAACATGGATAAGCCGAAACCACAAAGGTGATAGAAGTACGAAAAAACAATGAGAATAGTTCATAACGAGAGGAATTCGAAACCATAGATAAACACACAATGTGGGTAATTAAAGCAAAGAGATTCTGAAAATTAATAGGAACACTCGTAGTGTTGGGGAAAATAAATGACACCTTTTATTCTCGGCAATAAAAGACAAACAAATTTAATTATCTACCAACACTCCAGTTACTAGATCCAAATCAAGCGATTTCCGCCAAGGCCAGACTTTTTTATATTATTAGATTCCAAGGATAGACTACTGATAAAGGAATTACCAAATAAAAGACAACCAAATTTAATTATTTACCAACACTCCAGTTATTAGATCAAAATCGCACGATTTCCGCCAAGGCCAGATATTTTTATATTATTAGATTCCAAAGATAGACTCATGATAGAGGAAGTACCAATAAGAAACAAATATATTTAATTATCTACTAACACTTCAGTTACAAGATCAAAATCCCACGATTTCCACCAAGGCCAGACTTTTTTATATTATTAGATTCCAAAGATAGACTCCTGATATAGGAATTACCAACAAAAGGCAAATATATTTAATTATTTACCAACACTCCAGTTACTAGATCAAAATCGCCCGATTTCCGCCAAGGCCAGACGTTTTTATATTATTAGATTCCAAATATAGACTCTTAATATAGGAATTCCCAATACAAGACAAATATATTTAATTATCTAGTAACACTCCAGTTACTAGATCAAAATCGCCTGATTTCCGCCAGGGCCAGACGTTTTTATATTATTAGATTCCAAAGATAGACTCCTCATATAGGAATTACAAAATAGAAGCCAAATACATTTAATTATCTACCAACACTCCAGTTACTAGATCAAAATCGCCCGATTTTCGCCAAGGCCAGATATTTTTATTCCAAAGATAGACTCTTAATATAGGAATTACCAATAAAATACAAATATATTTAACTATTTACCAACACTCCAGTTACTAGATCAAAATCGCCCGATTTCCGCCAAGGCCAGACGTTTTTATATTATTAGATTCCAAAGATAGACTCCTGATATAGGAATTACCAACTTACTTCATTTCTTGGCGATAAGAAGCGAGTGCCCAATTTGCCTTAACTCCAGAGTACAACTTGATGACTATATTTGTTCAAATAGTGACAGCTTAAGTTGGCCAAGATAAGATAAGGCCCAAGATGTTTTTGCTGTCTGGCGGTGGACTGATGTCATAACCCCATTTTCGCAAATCGCTGGAAGTTTATGTTTTCAGGGAGATGTGGTGATTTTTTTCTTTTTAGCGAATGGTGACCCAGAGCAGGTTCATAATTCTCAGCTCATTGCCAGCTCTTAACCCCGAAACGCCTCAAATGTCAGCTTCTTAACCTTACGAGCCGTCTTCTTTGGTTCTTGTTGCCATAACTCTCTTACATAACTAATTTGCGAGCCACGTCGACACCGACGCCGTATATAAAAATGTCTTATATAGTTAGTCTCGCCCGTCGTCGCCCCATCGTTTTTCTTTCTTTTTTTTTTTGTCTTTTCCCCATTTTTTTTTTAATTTTTTTTTTAGGTTGTTGTCTGGTACTCGAGAGTACACGAGTACTATTCAGTTTTTTGTTGTCTTCGCTTTTTTTTTTGCTGTTTGCTGATTTGTTTTTTATGATTGCTCTGCGACTGCGAAGGCGGCGACGACTGATGACGATTGTTGTTGCTGCTGTTGCTGTTGCCACTGCAGTTGTTGCTGCTGCTGCTGTTTGCATTACATGAAAATGACCTACAAATAAATTAAGCTCTCAACTCGTTAATGTCCATTTTGCATACCCTGCAAATCCATTTCAATATTAAGTGTAGGTACTTAAGCAAAAGAATTTTAAGTCTTTTTATACCATGAAAATAAGTAGCCTTATAATGAAGAAGATTTTCTTTATCAGCTTAAAAAAATACATATTTTAAAGTCCTACAAAAATGAGGAGAAAATCTGGAAATAAAATATGTAGTATAAAGAATTTTTTTAGTTTAAAAATAACATATAATAATACAATTAATCAGTTAAGTAGTTACTAAGAATTAAAGAAGTAAACTTTTCTAAAATATTTTCTAAGCTAAAATCTTAAGCATAAAAATTATTTTTAAAAAATTATTTAAGCTGTTCAATACAAAAATATATGTTATATAAAAACTTTTTAAGAGTATTCAAAAACGCACTAAATATTATAATATGACTTTACGATTTTTAATTTCTTTGTTTATTCGCAGCTTACTCAGTTATTTAATTATGTTTACTTGTTGCAGCCCAACAAAGGGCAGTTGAGTGAGTAAGCCAACGCAATCCTGCTGTAGCTCCTCTTTTCAGACATGAGGAAAAGGCAACGGAGCAAACAATTTGCATTATTAATTTAATTGAAAAACTTGTTAAATTAAATATTTAAATTTCGATGCAGCTTCAGTCGCTGTCCTCGTCTCAGCGGCAGTCGCCGTCAACGTCAAACAATATGGCAACTGATAATATTAATATGAATAAATGCAAATTGAGTTACTACACACCGGCTGATTGTGGATATGGGAGGGGAAGGGGGGCCTTTGGCGTCCACTTGGGACATTTATAGAACATTGTTGCAATTAATATGCTCGGACACCGACTGTGGGCAGTGCCATTTATGTGGCTCTATCCACTTCAAGGGAAACAGGTTCAGGATTATGATTCCACATGCCTCGGTTCTTGGATAAATTTAGAAGTGGTGCAACAAACTACAAATAATTAAACGAAAAAAATATTATATGATTGGTCGCTTGCATTGTTCTCTATAAGAACTCTTTGATTAGTTATATAAAGAGGGGATTAACTTATTATTTTATACAGAATACCACTAATTTTGTTATATTTACGAATATATATTTTTACAAATTTGATCCCTAACAATTTAAAGTATACTTTGGTTATAACCAACTACATCATATATTCTTAATATTGCGATGGGATTTTTACATAACTTCATTAAATATACAAATTATTTGATTTTATTAACAAATAAGATATATTTTTATTGATATATCCCCTAATTAAATAAAAAGTAACAGGCTTAATTAAATATATTTAGTTCAGTTTATTTACGTTTAACTTATGCGAAAATAAACTAAGATTAAGAAGCAGGTATTAATATATATAAAGAGTTGTTTTTTGTCAGAAACTATTTTTCTCCAGTCTAATTTAGCTTTAGAAATATTCTTTAACGCGAACTAAGCTAATTTTGGCACCCTCAAAAAGTTGTTGTTCCATCAAGTTAACAACTCAATCATAACTCAAACGATCAATCTCACCCGCTGCTCCGAGTCAATTGTCCCCCACAAATTATCAAGATACATTGACTTGGAATTAGCAATTTACGAGCAGCCTCGCTAGTTCCAAATGGACCCCCAATGTGAATCGATCCAGGCACACGGTACTCGGTGCTGATCAATGCCGTTTAATTTTGTATTTTATTGCAGTTTTCAATTTTCATTCGCAAGGTGTTGTTGCCTTTTAGATTTTTCGAATTTACGATCGAGACGGCTAGACGTTAGGATAGGATCCATACGTAACGAATCGCAGCTCAACCAGCCAGACGAGACGTGTGAATTTCAATAGTTCTACTTGCAGTCGGGCGATAAGTCGCTATACTATACTACACTATACTATACTATACTATACTATACTATACTATATAGTCTATATGGGCCTATAACTATTGGTTTGCGATAGGAACGCCAGATGCGCAGAGATCGATGGGTCTGGTCTGTCTGGGGTCTGAATGGGTGCCTCTCGTTCAGGTATTCTATATTCAGATCTCTGCTCGTGTCGTGTAAATATTTGCAATTGAGTCTACGATTTTTTACTATTTGTTTACAGACGTAATCAATAAAAATTTTAAATATCCCAAACACAGGCGCACAAACTGAACACGAGCGAGAATACTTGAAATGGAAACACAATTATAGAATGCAACTACCAGACGCAACAGCAAATTAAAATATTTATGAGTTGTCGTCGTGCCATGCTTAAAGTCATTCTATGTTATGGCTTCTGTTTTTTTGTATTTATTTGTTTTTATTTTTGTTTTCGGTTTGGGTGTTCATTTTTTGTTATTATTCCAATTTTTGAGCCAGACGCAATTTATAGGTTTTTTTTTATGCCAAACATTTTTGAGTTGTTTCATTTTAATCATCAATTCTGGGCGAAGCCTACTTATTGAATACCCTACATTGCGGTTCTATAGACTATAGATATCACTTTTATGAATTTCACATATTTTTAAATTTTAAACAGAGGCTTAAGCTAATTTTTAGGGAAAAGATGTTCAATATAAATGTAAAAATTTTATTTAAACTATACATGCAATGAAATAAATAGAAATATTTTTTAATATCAATTAATTAAGATCTAATAATGTTTCAAAACAAGTTTTAATAAAAAAATTTTAACGGCTTTTCTATTTAAGCTGATCAAACATAAAGGTTTTCCTAATACTAATAATTAATGGTTTTAAAATATTTGCAAAAATTTTGTATTTTTTATTACAAAAACATTTATTTTCTGTGATTTTTTTTTGTTATTTAGGACAAAAAAGTATTCATTATTTGCCTTTATTATTAACTCAAAATAAAATATATGTTTAAGGAACTGTTAAAAGCTAAATTTGTATTCATTTGTATGACACAAGAAGCACCCAAAATGTAAACACAATTGCATTTCCTAATATCTAATAAGCATTCAAAACCTAAAAGGCTAATATCCCAAATGGCTTAGAGGACTTTCTTTGGGCTTAACTCTTGAAAGTTTTAAAAGCAATATCTTTAAGTATTCCATGCGAAAGAAAAGTTTTCAATTCACATTTGAGATCCCTGGGCAACCTTTTCCCCCACCATAATTGAATTTTTGAATATTCTTAAATCCAATTGGGAAACGGGCAGGAAAAGTGTTTTTCTGCTTCTTATTTTTTTTTGGGGCAAAGGGTACAAAATTTATCAGCTCAACTGAAACCCCAAGCGAAACTCAACTTTGATGACTTTTTGTTGTTTATAGTTTTTTGTTTGTAACTTTGTTCTCTTTTTTTTTTGTTCAGCTGAACAATTTTTTTTTTGCTGTTTTGGGTCTTGCCTTAGAATATTTTTTTATTGCGCGTTGGCGGGACTGATAGCGAAAGAGAGGGGTATAGGGGAGGTGAAAGAGAGGGCGACAGGGGGCCGAGACAAAGACGACAACATGGCCGGCACACCTTTTGCCATTACTTATGGATGTGTGTGTTTATGTGTGCACAACTCATAAGCATCGATGTGGCCCAGGTGTGTGTTTGTTGTGTGCGAGGAGTGTTTGCTTATCTCGGCCGTGTGTCCCCATAGGTGTATGGGGTGTACGGGGTGTATGCCTTTGGGGGCGGGGGGCGTGACAGTGGGCGGCGGCGGGCGGAGGCCGTATTCTTTATTTGCATAGCAATTTTCGCTGCTGCTCCTCCACTAAGGCGACTTCTTTTTCTTGTTATTTTTTATGTGTGTTTATTTTTCAGTTTTATGCCGATACGCGAAAACGAGAGTGCCGAAGAGTAAAAATAAAATCATAAAAAATAGGCGGTGGGGAAAGGGTATTTGGGTGCACAGAAAAAAATCATTAACAAAATCACTGAAGTAAAGATTTAAATAGATTTTCATATCAATAAATATTTCACTTTATTGTTTACTTAAAGTTCATTCAACATGTTTGTTTCATTGAGCTGAGTTTATTAAGTTGACCTTTTCTTTTAGAGGCGTAACCCAATAAAACCAAAAAACTAAGAAATATCAGAAAGCCAATAATATTTATTGGTTTAACCTAAATATGACTAAGATGATTAATCTTCAATTTAAAATAATATGAAATAATACATGTAATAATACTTACATATTTATTTTTAGTATATTACTACTTAAAATTTTTATAATTATTACATTCAAAACGATTTTCGGAATGTCGACGATTAATTTGCATTAAAAAAGCGATGTTTCTGTGATATTGCTTGCTTGGCATACACAAGAAAATGTTAATTTCCCATTAAAGAACAATTAGGGTTAAATATTTTTTTGTTGTGTAAATAATTTCGGGGTGTGTGCCGTATTTTTGCTCGAATAATAAGTGTTTTACTATATGCTCAAACTTGACCTAGGCGGCATTATCAACATCGCACGTGTCGTGTTCGCCAAAGGCTCACACCTATATCCATATATATATAAATTCGTATGTACATATATCTACATTTATAGCACCCATTCTCACTAACAAGTCTGCGCCACCTTTTCCCATTCGTAATATTTATAGAAATAATCAAAAATTCAACACGAAATCAATAATAAACGTAGAATTTCATGCCTTTCCTTTATTGCTTCCTCTCCATCCCCATATAAATCCCCTTCCCCTTCCCCGATTCGCACTCTCTTCCGACGATTGCCGTCCCTTGTCAGCTATTATTTATTGCGTTGAAAAGTTTCATTATCATTTTTTGTTTTTTTTTTTTCTTTTTTACAATTTACATAAGGCATAAGGTCTGGGACGTCGACAGCGCTGCCTTGCAACTTTGTTGCGGCTTCCAGTTTGCCTATATATATATATATATATACTATATGTACATATATATAGGAGTGAGCTGCAAAGTTGTGCCCCACCAAATGGCACAGAGCAACAACTACAACTGGATATCGCAGCAGCAGCAGGAATACCAACAACCATTTCTGCAACAGCAACAACAACAACACAACCAGCAACAATGACAGAAAATGGCAGTGTAAAACTTTTTTTTAGTGATAGCCATAGATATTACCATGGGGCACTGTGGCTGCCACAATCAAAAATAATGATCCAAAAAGGAGTTGCATTGGGCTCTAAAAGGATAATTGCATATGAAATGTAAATGTATTTAGCTAGGGAAATTAAAAAATTCTTCATTTCAAATTGATTCCCAAGATACTAATATTAAGCTTGTAAATTTTCTGATTAATGGCTTGCTCCAGCGATAACTTACAGAAAACCAATCTTAAGAAAAAACAAACATACATTTATTATATAAAGTAGCCGTAGGCTTGAAAGTAAAGCACTTAAGTTGTGATTATATTCGTGTTATAACCAGTTGTCCAATTTATTATCTTGAAATAATTATAAGCACTTAATTGGTTCAAGATAATAAACTGCATACCATGCACTTGAAATTATTAATAACTTTAATTCTTATATGGTGTGCACTATAAAAAAAACATACAAAATTACAAGTGTTTTACTTGAACTTTTGTATTTTATAAACATTTTGAATAGCAAATGTTTTTATATTAACGTCAAGGTATGTAATTATATATATATTAAATAAATACGATAACTTTAATTGCATTAAAAGGGTGTAATTTTAAACAGTTTTTTAAAAGGTGTAATTGGCTCACAAAAAAGAATTCGTTTATTATGTTTAAGATACTTTATGCATTTTTATTTATTCATAAAAAGCCTTTAGTGCAGTTTAGTGACTTTTATGCCCACTGTGGCTAAAAACAAAGTTAGCAGAGCACAGCGAGACCACAAAACTGAGCCGGAGGGTGGTGTACAGCAGGGGGGGGGGGAGGGGTGGGTTATAAGGCAAACAAAACAAATGCCATGAAACATTTTAAAATTCAAATCAACGCGATTTCTGCTGTTTCCTTATTTTATTTTGCACAGTTTTTCGGGGTCTGGTGTAGTTTTTGTTTTTATTTTAGCCTCTCCCCGCCTCTCCCTCCGCCTTCCTCTGCCTTCTTTATTGTTATTATATTTTTTTTCTTTAATTTCTGGTCACGTATTTGTTTCGTTTCGTTTCATTTTTGGAAACAATATTGTGTGCCATGACAATAATAAGAGTCGTGGTCGGAACGGGACGGACTTTGGCGTTGGTTTTGCCTTTGGTTTTGGTCTGGTTTTCGGGTTTGGGCTTGGGTTTTTGGTTTTGCTTTTGGTTTGAGCCGAGCTCGGGGCCTGAATTTGCGGTCGGAGCCGAGTTTCTGTAATTTGAGCCAATTACTGGGTGTGGGGATGCCCGGCGGAAGGGGCTCCGGTTGGTAACGCTATACGTATAGCCCTATATGGGAAATAAAGGGGAGAGCAAGGTGTCGGATCGGATGGTGCTTAGATGGAGATGGACGATGAGGATGTGGATGTGGACGAGAACCAAAATTGAAATTTATTTTTGGCCAACACAAACACATGCACCGGCACACTTGTTTTGGTTGCTACACTTTTGGCATTAGGGGTGCTTATACCCTTCGATTGGGGGTATTAATATCATCTGCGTAATTTATCATTAAGACAAACGTATTGTTTTAAAGCATTTGTTGACGTGTGGGTGTATAGTGCTAAAGGTGTTGAAATATTTAAATCTGATTTCAACTAAGATCTTGGCGTTTGTTGCTTAACAACTTATGTGTTAGTTTTTGTCTAGCAAAAAGCTATATCTAAATAAATTTACTTATTTCAAGATATGCGTTAATTATTTATTTATCCCAAAAATCACCACTATCAACGCACTAAGGAAAAACCATTTTCAAAAAAAAATGTATAATGGAAAACTATTTTTTTATAAAAAGGTTTTTGAAAATATATACATACATATATTTTGCATTATATAACTTTTTAAATATATTTCGGTAGGGATAAAAACTTGACAATATTAAAAAAAGCGGCAACCTTATCAACTGATTAGACATTAAAATTAACATACAACTTAAATCTCAAATATGATAAACTAAGAAATGTAAGAGTGGAAGAATAGAATCGAATTTAAAACACATATATAAACTTTTGTTAAACCATCTTAAAGTATTACGAAAATCAAATACTGTGTCACATAATACGTGAATATAAAATCAATTTGTATAAAATTTTTTATTATACCATTATCAATCGACGAGGGTATTTCCAATTTCGGGCAGCCTGCCACTGATTTTATGTTTTTATTTCACAGCCTGTGTCTGTTCGCATAAATCGTCGTCCTTCTATTGTGGCCTGTATCCACGCCCCCTTGACACCCCCCTCCCATATTTATATATATATGTATATATAGTATATCCCCAATCACCACTCCTCCGTCCTAGCCACATTCGTTTGTGTTTGCAAAATGGGAATACGTGATCTTCGCATAATAATTACTCCCTGGCTCGGCTCTTGAGTCTTTTTTATTTGGGCGTATAATTCTTAATGGCCATGGCACATTTCTCTGCCATTTCGTGCATTTAATGATTTTTTATTATTTTCCCTCTTCTTTATATTTTGGGTAATTTGATTTGACTGTTCTTCATTCGTTATTGTTCACTTTTGGTTGTATTTCCTTGCTGTTTTGCTGGTTTTTTGTTAGTCCCCTGACTTTAATAGGTTTTTAATTATTTTTCATATTTTTTGAGATTTTTTGTTTGTTATTAATAACGAAACCAGACAGCTGCGGGAAATGAAAAAGCAAAAGAGTTAAGTGGAACCTTTGTTCGGTTAACAACATGAAAATGCATGCAAAAA
Source organism: Drosophila fuyamai (assembly GCA_018153365.1). Classification (NCBI taxonomy): domain Eukaryota; kingdom Metazoa; phylum Arthropoda; class Insecta; order Diptera; family Drosophilidae; genus Drosophila; species Drosophila fuyamai. The sequence continues at coordinate 11,551,524 of JAECXW010000155.1, forward strand.
ACAAATATTTGTCTGAGAAATTAAGTCAAGTGTAAAAAGAAACAAAAACTTTATGATTATTTCAAAAATAAATTGAATATGTTTGGATTTTAAAATTTTCATACAAGAGTTTACAAAATGTGTAAATAATTGTGTCTGGTTTAATTATTTTTAAATCAATATTTTGCGTCAGTCCAAAAATAAAACTTTTAACAACTAGTTCAACCGCATTAAATTGATACAGATTGCCACACTCGTTTTCTACTACTGTTCGATTTTTATTGACATTTTCAGCAAATCGATTTTTGATTGCATGTCATTACAAATAGATACAAATAAACTACATTCATTTTGATAGGTGAATGTAAAAATAGATATATATAGTGACATATCCATAGCACCACAAACCTCTATGTACATGTCTACACACCCACACATACATACACACCCACACATTACTCTAAGACACCCTCAGAGAAATCGAAACCTAATTGTCAACAAACCATGGAAAATTTCCATGTTATTAAAAACTCCAGACCAATAGACTAAACAATTCAAATGAGCCGCTGTTCTGACTATCGGCCCTTTCCCACGACTCAGGATACTCAGATTTCGGGACCGAAGTCATAAACAAGATGAGAACAAAGAACGGTCCAAAGTACAATTATGAATGTCACTCAATAAACACTAAAGCCACTCATTAGAAAGCTCCAAAGCTCAGAACCGAGGCTTGATCGTAGAAAAAGTAGGAGTTAGAGAACGAGTTCAGTTTGAGTCTTAAAACAGTTAGGACGGTGTTCTTCCAAATAACCATTGTACTAGTTGATAAATAAAAATTAAATAAAGTTTTTTTTTTTATGTAAAACTTATAGTGCAAACATTTAATTGGCGCAGCCGGTAGGATTTCAAGTGAAAGTTAAAAACGTCGGTTTTAAACTGGTCTTAGGGATTGTACTATACAAATAGTATATCCTGACTAGTAAGAAAATAAATCGTCGAACACACAAGTGAAATCCGCCAAAGAACTTATGTGCGAATCGTCGTGCGTAGACCAGTGAAAAATCCAATTCGGTCAATACCACTAAAAATTAAATAATTTAAAAGTGAAATATTGAAACTTTGACAAAACCAAAAATGGCAACCCCAATCCAATTATCGGAACTTCACTTGAACCAATTAATTGGTCAAGTAAAAGAGTTGCCCTATTTTGATGGCAATCCCGCCGACCTAGGTGGTTACATCGGGCGTGTCGAATACCTGTTACAACTATACCCGACCCAAGATGCCCGACAAACACATATCATCTATGGAGCCATCGAAAGGACCATCGTAGACGGCGCCAAAGCCGTAATTTCGGAAGAAAAAACTATAAATTGGCCATCTACAAAAGCAGCCCTAATCCGAGCGTTCAAGGACCACAGACCATACGAGGACCTTATAGCACTCATCTACAGGACAAATTATAGAGGAAGCATCAGTAAGTTTGTAGATGAACTAAGAAAGAAATCATCAACTATTAGAAATAAGTTAGATTTAGAAATTGACCAAACAGAAAAAACCATTTATACAGCATCATTAAACAAAACCATTACGAAATGCATAGAAAAAAATCTTCCTGATAGATTGTATAATGCTTTATCAAAAAGAGATATTTCCACAATTAACAATTTAAAAGAAACAGCAATGGTGTTAGGACATTGGGATGCGGATCCCTTTGAGAACTATAGATCGGTGCGTTATGATAACCACAGGAATTCGGGAAATACCCACCAAAATTATTATCATCAAAAGAATAATTCAAATCATTACCCGAGACACAGTAATAACTTTAACAATCATTCAAATTCAAATTCGTATTCAAATCCAAATCCAAATTTAAATAATTCAACAGTTCCTCAGTCCTCAGCGAATCAAAATCGCTATTATCAAGAATTTAGAAATTCTCTAGCTCAAGGCAGATCCCAAAATCCATTAAATTACCAAACGTCATCAAATAATCCCCCAAATGCTCCTGTAAAAAGACAAAGAGAAAGTGAGAGCACACAGAATAGGATGGACGTAAATTTTCAGCAAATAGCCTCGGAGCCAGAAAATTCTACCCATATATCAGAGTAATCATTAAAGGTAAACTTCTTAAAGCCATGGTTGACACGGGTTCATCTATTAATATAATGAAAGAAAATTTTGGGAACTTTGAAGTCAATGACGAAAATTTAAAAGTTTATACTATAAACGGATCGATAAAATTAAATAAAAGCGTAATGATAAAACCAAGTAAAATTTGCCCAATAGAACAAAAATTTTATTTACATAAATTTTCAGACAATTATGATGTTCTAATGGGAAGAGATTATCTTAAAAACTGCAAAGCTAAAATTAATTTTGAAGATGGAACGGTAACTTTAGGGGAAGATAAACTTATAATTATGTATGGTGATGATGATAAAAAGGATAAAACCGCAGTAAAATGCCTTAATCCTATATCATCAGAGAAGAAAGGTGAAAAGGATAAGACCGCTGTAAAACGCCTTAATCCCAAATCACCAAAGAAAGAAAGTGAAAAGGATAAGACCGCCGTAAAAAACCTTAATCCCAAATCACCAAAGAAAAAGATTGAAGAGGATGAGACCGCAATAAAATGCCTCAATCCACCCTCATCTGAGGATCAATCTTTTAACTTCGCTGTCGAAAATGAAATTCGTGAATGCAACGAATTCAGATTAGAACATTTAAACGAAGAGGAAAAAGAATGCTTGAAAAAGGTTTTATTTGAATACAAAGATATTCAGTACAAAGAAGGCGAAAATTTGACTTTCACAAGTACTATCAAGCATTCTATCCAAACCAAACATGAGGACCCTATTTATAAGAAACCTTATAAGTACCCTCAATCATTTGATGAGGAAGTCAACAAACAAATGAACGAAATGATAGAACAGGGAATAATTCGTAAATCGAAATCTCCTTACTGTTCACCTATCTGGATGGTTCCAAAAAAAGCTGACGCTTCGGGAAAACCAAAGTTCAGGGTAGTAATAGACTACAGAAGTTTGAATGAAATAACCATCAATGACAAATTTCCAATACCCAGAATGGATGAAATATTAGACAAATTGGGAAGATGTCAATATTTCACGACAATTGATTTAGCTAAAGGATTCCATCAAATTCAAATGGACCCTAATTCAATTGCCAAAACCGCATTTTCCACAAAGAATGGTCATTACGAATACACACGTATGCCATTCGGACTTAAAAACGCCCCTGCTACTTTCCAAAGATGTATGAACAATTTACTAGAAGAATTAATTTATACAGATTGTTTAGTTTACTTAGATGATATAATAATTTTTTCCACTTCATTGGAAGAACATATTTTATCATTGAGAAAAGTATTTGGAAAGCTACGCGACGCAAATTTAAAATTACAATTAGATAAATGCGAATTTATGAAAAAAGAAACAGAATTTCTAGGTCATGTAGTTACCACCACAGGTATAAAACCAAACCCAAAAAAGATTAGTGCCATTATAAATTTTCCAATACCAAAAACTCCAAAGGAGATAAAATCATTTTTAGGACTATGTGGATTTTATAGGAAATTTATACCAAACTTTGCAAATGTAGTTAAGCCCATGACCATGAAATTGAAAAAAGGCGCCACGATAAACATTAAAGAAAGATCATACATCGATGCATTTGAAAAAATGAAAGTCTTAATTACTTCCGACCCTATATTAGTTTATCCTGATTTTGATAAAACATTCTCTTTAACCACAGATGCTAGCAACATAGCTATAGGAGCAATCTTATCACAAAACCATAAACCAATATGCTATGCTAGCCGGACATTAAATGAACATGAAATTAATTATTCAACAATAGAAAAAGAACTTTTAGCAATTGTATGGGCTACGAAATATTTCAGATCATATCTCTATGGCAGACCTTTTGAGATCTTAAGTGATCATAAACCTTTAGTTTGGCTAAATAATATCAAAGAACCAAATATGAAACTACAAAGATGGAAAATTAAATTAAATGAATTTGACTATCAAATAAAATATTTACCAGGAAAAGAAAACTATGTTGCCGACGCGCTATCGCGGGTTAAAATAGAAGAAAACATGTTCGAAGACATCCCCGAAGAAAATTTATTAGGAAAAGATGCCAATAGTATAGATGCAACGATGCATAGCGCAAATGAAGACAATCAGAACTATATTTCCATAACAGAACGACCAATCAATTATTATTCCCGACAAATAGAATTTATCAAAGGAAATGAAGAAACCAGAGACGTACAACACTATTTTCATAAATTAAAAATCAAAATTACTTATACAGATATGACAAATACTTTTGCGAAAGATATTATCAAAGAATATTTGTGTACAAAAAAGAGCGCAGTATATTTTCACGATGACTCAGATTTTCTTATATTCCAACAAGCTTATCTAGAAATAATAAGTCCCAATCATTTAACAAAAGTAGTGAGATGTACCAAAAGACTAGAAGACATCCTCACGTATGCAAACTTCAAAGAAAAAATATTAAAGAAACACAAAGAATTGCTACATCCAGGAATCGAGAAAACTATTAATTGGTTTAGAGAAGAATATTATTTCCCAGACTATCAGAAACTAATACAAAATATTATTAACGAATGTGAAATCTGTAACATCGCCAAAACGGAACATAGGAACACGAATTTATCTTTCGAAACTACCCCAGAAATACAAAATATAAGAGAAAAATTTGTCATAGATTTTTATATGGTAGGAAACCAGCAATTCTTGTCATGCATTGATATATACTCAAAGTTCGCCACTCTTGTTGAAGTTACAAGTAAAGATTGGTTAGAAGCTAAAAGGGCCATAATAAAAGTATTCAATGAAATGGGAAAACCACAAGAAATTAAAGCAGATAAAGATTCGGCATTTATGTGTGTAGCTCTACATAATTGGTTAAATTCAGAAGGCGTCCAAATTCAAGTTACTACAAGTAAAAACGGTATATCAGATATAGAAAGGTTTCATAAAACAGTTAACGAAAAATTAAGAATAATAGGAAGCGACACAGACATCGAAAATAGGTATACTAAATTTGAATTAATTCTTTATACTTATAACCATAAAACTAAACATAATACAACAAATAGAATACCAGCTGACATATTTTTGTATGCAGGAAGTCCCGAGTATAACACACAAGAAAGAAAAACGAAGAGGATCGACAGACTAAATGAGAAACGACATGATTTTGAAATAGACACACGATTTAAACAATCACCACTAGTAAAATCAAAAACTACAAACCCATTTAAGAAAACAGGGAATTTGAGACAGGTAGATGAAAAACATTTTGAGGAAACAAATAGAGGCAGGAAAATAACACATTATAAATCTAAATTTAAGAAGATGAAGAAAAATAATAAAAGCAAATATGACAATTCCAGGGAAGCTGAACGGAATCAACAATCTGTTTAAGATCATAATTTTCGCAATTACACTAATAACCATAACTAAAATGGCAGTAGGACAAAGCATCGAAATAAACCCGATTAAGGCTCAAAATGGATACCTCGTATTTAAAACCGGATCTATTGATATTCCAACAAATTTCGAATATCATTATTTAAGCATAAACGTAACAAAAACAGAACAAATATTTGAAAGTCTTATAAAGGAAGCCGACGAATTTAATAACATTATACAAATTCGGTATTTAGCTGAGAAACTCAAAAGAGAAATAAATGGCATTAAATTGGCCAAACGTAATAAACGAGGATTATTTAATATTATTGGCAAAACTTACAAATATTTATTTGGAACATTAGATCAAGATGATAGGGAAGAGTTAGAACAAAAGATAGATAACTTATCAGAAAATAGTATACAAAATACAGATTTAAACATGATTATTGATGTAATAAATAATGGTATCGAAATAATTAATAAGTTAAAAGAAGATGACGAAAGAGAAGAACAAGCTAGTGTCGTAATATTTAATTTACAACATTTTACAGAATATATAGAAGATATTGAGCTAGGAATGCAGTTGACACGACTTGGTATATTTAATCCGAAATTATTAAAACATGATGATTTAACTAAAATAAGTTCTGAGAAATTGATGAAAATTAAAACTTCCACTTGGCTTAAAACAGACACAAATGAAATTTTGATAATTTCCCACATTCCTACGGATATCATTAAGGCACCAATTTTTGAAATAATTCCATATCCAGATGATAATAATACCATTCTGACAGAAAACATATTTGAAAAATATTACCTTCACGAAGAAAAAGTATTTAATAAAGAAACAGGAAAAGTAGTATTTGACGAATGTATAAATGGCATAATAAAACAAGAATCCACAAGTTGCAAATATACTAAAACACATAAAAATTTCCAAATTAATTACGTTGAACCAAATATATTATTGACGTGGAATATCCCTAAAACACTTTTAAATCAACATTGTATTAATAAAGAAATTTCTATCTTTGGTAATAATTTTATTAAAATTCCTAATTGTTCAGTACAACTAGATGAATTCATACTTTCAAATACTATGCTAGAATATACACAGAGCATTTATGTAAGCAACAATGTAACTAAATTAGAACCGCTATCATATATTCAAACAAAAGAAATTATAGAAACGCACACAAAATATAATAATGTATTCCAAATAATAACTGCAACCACATTTGTAATTACACTTATAAGCATTTTATTGTATCTATTCTATAAGTTCAAAAATATACCAAGAAAATTAATTGTAAAATATGTAAAACCAAAGGAAGAAACACCGAAAAATCCAGAAAATGTAAACGATCAACCTACTGTAAACATAGAGGAAAATATTTCATTATATCCAAATTTATCGTCCTGAGGACAGGCCAAATTCAAAGGTTGGGGGAGTGACATATCCATAGCACCACAAACCTCTATGTACATGTCTACACACCCACACATACATACACACCCACACATTACTCTAAGACACCCTCAGAGAAATCGAAACCTAATTGTCAACAAACCATGGAAAATTTCCATGTTATTAAAAACTCCAGACCAATAGACTAAACAATTCAAATGAGCCGCTGTTCTGACTATCGGCCCTTTCCCACGACTCAGGATACTCAGATTTCGGGACCGAAGTCATAAACAAGATGAGAACAAAGAACGGTCCAAAGTACAATTATGAATGTCACTCAATAAACACTAAAGCCACTCATTAGAAAGCTCCAAAGCTCAGAACCGAGGCTTGATCGTAGAAAAAGTAGGAGTTAGAGAACGAGTTCAGTTTGAGTCTTAAAACAGTTAGGACGGTGTTCTTCCAAATAACCATTGTACTAGTTGATAAATAAAAATTAAATAAAGTTTTTTTTTTTATGTAAAACTTATAGTGCAAACATTTAATTATATTGGCATTAAGGAAAAAATTTTTGTAAATTAAATGGATTTTTTATGGTCTTTTTTTGTATTCTTTGTTGGGCGAATGTATTATAAAATCATCATAATAAATATTAATAACATGTTTTTTTGAAGATTTTATCTACAGATTTAAACTTGTGTTTATTTATATTTAATATTTCTAATAAAATTTAAAACGCTAAAAACAATACCTAATAAAACGCATAAAAATGCTAACATTACAAAGATCGAACTCAATTGAAAGAATGGGAGCAAATAAATTACATTAGAAAGGAAATTGAAACGAAACGCTGAAGAAATCTTAAGTACGTCAGCATTTTGGTAATAAATTGCACTTGCCCAATACTTCCTTCAGTCAGAAATAGATTTATTTATGAATGTATCTTGATAGATGGACAGCCAGGCAGTACTTGCAGCTATTTCCACCTGCTTCCCACCTGATTGGTGTCGCATTAGGGCAACAAATTAGCTCTTGGCCAGTTCTCTTGGCCATTTTAGAGTTCCGACTGGGTTATTTACGAGCAGAAGATGCAATCCCCGAGCGGATCGAACAGCATTTGTGCATTTTGCTTTGCCATAAATCATAATGGCATTGAATGTCCCCTACTTTACCACTTTTATGGAATTTTACACAAGAAAAAACCATTCAATGTGATACAAATAACATTTCAGTATGTTATAATGTATGTATAAATTTGTTTTTAAGTTATTATTTTTTTTTTAATTTTGTTGGGGTCTTAAACGATAAACATTCAAAACAGATTATGCAATTAAGAAACCAGTAAAAATGTATTTTAAATTGTTGCTGTATTTCTGAAAAAGTAAATTATGCAAAGTCATGGCTCAAGTCAAGTATTATCAAATTATACAGATAGTCTTATTTATGGTTTTATTTTTTGTTTATTTTAAAAATATTAAAAAAATGTTTTTGTTTTTGTATAGCTGATAGGAACTGACCTTGAGCAAAATTATTTTTATTAGAGTTTTTGAGAGACTTTTAGATAATAGCTAACTATGGGGTTATATGAATGCAGTATTATTAAAACAAAAATATTTTGGTAAAAAACAAAAATAATCCAAATAAGTTACCACATTATCTCTAAATTGATTTGATATCTATCAGATATGGTACATTTATTTTGTAATGGTTAATGACATTTGAATGTTAATCAAGTATATAGAATGTAACCATTTCTAATTCTCTATTTTGTATTGTGTACTACGCAGTAAGTTGCCTTACTTTCAAACTGGCGAAGGCTTTTGCCTAATTGATTTACAACACTTTCCAACCTTACTCAATGCTGGAGTGACAAATGCAGGGCTCTGGAAATGGCTTTGGCACTGGCTTCTCTTATTACTATTATTACTATTATCTTTATCTACCGACTTGCGGGAGATATTCTTGGAGGCTAACAACACAATGGAGGCGGAATGGGTTGGAAAATGGGGTTGCCAAGGGGTTGGGAATGGAAATGGGGTTGGGGGTTGGGGGATGGGGGATGGGGACTTGCTCAATGCTCGATTGCGCGACAATCGCAATGGGACCATATATATGTGTTTCGCAGCTTATCATTCCCTGCATATACGAAGCATATATATTATTGAGTGTGTGTATGCCGACTCCCTGGGGTCGCATTGGAGCGTGAGCATTTTGCAAAAATAATTTATGGCAAGCTGTTGATTGCTGACATGGGGCCCCCAGAGCAGCAAAAAAACAAAAAAAAAAAGGAAACTCAGCAACTAAAACAAGACAATAACAGAATTATTAACAGATGTACTAAAGCAAGAAGATAGTAATATGTACAATGAAGCGAAAACATTGACTCCAAAGCAAAACAGTTCTATTTTAAGGGGAAATAAGAGCAATTTGAAGAGCAATAACAGCAGCAATACTATAAAGCTACAAAGTAACAGCAACATCAGTAACAACATTATCAGATACAAGAGCAACATAAGGAACAACAGCAACATCAATGGGCACAAGACAACAGCCACAGCTTTATAGACCCAAAACCTATAACAAACAACCAAAACCTATAACAAGCAACAGTAAAAAATAAAAAAACATTATCAACAAACTGACAACAGCAACAAAGGAAACAACACCAGCAATGCTTGTAAATAACAGTATGGCCAACACAACAGCAACAATAGTTGCTACAATAACAGCAGCAACATTGAAGCTTAAGTCGTAGTCCTCTTTTGGCAGTAGCAAAGGCACTGAAAGTAAAGTCTGTCATAACTAGTTTTGATAATTTTAAAATTAAGTTAAACATAAAAATAAATTAATAATTTTAAACTACATCAAGGGAAAGAATAGTTATGGACTTAAGAGTGCAGTTTTTGGACACTTTTCGGATGTGGAATTTTTAGAATATACGCAAAGGGGTTACATCACAAAAAAGAATAAAATTGACCCGAAAATAGAAACCAAGATTTAAACACTGATTTTTTGAAAACTAAACCATATTCATTTTGAAATATGCCACTATATAATCAGTTGTCTATAAGAAAAGTTATGGGCTTAAAAGTGCAAGATTTGGGTCACTTTTATGCAAAGCCATTTTTGAAATAAAAACGATGAATAATTGACCCAAAAATAAAAACCAAAATTTAAATGCAAATTTTTAGATCATTAAACCACAATCAATTAGAAGAATGCCCCTTTGAAATCGGATATCTGTAAGAAAAGCTATGAGCTTAAAAATACAGATTTGTTACTCTTTTCTGCAAAGCTATTATGAAGAAATGACCCTATAAAGAACGTTTTGTTGTCTTAAATATTGCCAGGAATTATATTACTTTCTATAAGCTAAAATAAATGTAGCTTAACAAAAAATTATTAAAGAAAAATATCTGACACTGAAATTTTAATTGTTCCAATCTCCAGTTTCGTTAAATGTTTAAAAATGTTACCATCCCATTTATTTAACTATCTAGAAAGTCTTGATTAAAAGCCGTTACAATAAATTTAACTTTTCAATCTATAAATGGTTTAATAATTTCTGTAATATAAGAGACTAAAAATTTGTTTATTTGCCAATGTTTTTTAGTTTAGAAAACAGGCTATTTAAATTTTTCTGTTGTTTTTGCTGGTGTAACAATCAGTTCCATTTATAGTTTATCATTAGTTTACTTGGTGTGTACATATATACAAATTATGTTTGTATATGAGATTATATACTATATAGATTAACAATTGTAATCGCTGTTGTTGTAGCTGCTGTTGATTTTGCCAAGCGAAACGAAACGCGACGAGCAAAACAAAAAGCTAGCAGAAACGGCAACGACAACCGACAACTCGAGTGTTGATGTGTTTTCGAAAACATTGCGTCATTTCCAGATGGCAAGCTTTAAACCAATTCGTCCCCTTGCCGCACTGAAATGCTCCCCCCCCTGGCACAACGCCCCTGTGCAGTAAAAATACAGAGACCAAGTGGCAGACGATCGAGTTGGATTCGTAGAAAAACTGAACAATTTCTGAGAACTGAACTTGGGGATGTCGACGCCTTTATCGGAAGGCAATTATCAGTGTGGATACTGATACGTACATATGTATATATGTACATATATATACGATTGTGTATGGGGGGTATGTGGGGCCGAACATGATTAATATTTGCTTACAATGATTTCTCGTAGGCGCATTTGTGATAAAAGGACAAACAAAATTCGAAATATCAATTATGTCGTGAAGGAAGGTCTGCAAATTATTGTTTTTTTTGGATTCCCAATTTCTAACCCTTTAGAATTATTTTAATAATATTTTTCATTTCTTACAAATAAGATTAAGATTATAAAATTATGTGAAGAAAATGTAAAAAATTGAATAAATTGTAGTTTTAGACTATTTGGAAAGTTATTTTAAAAAATATTGTCAAAACTTTGAAACCATTTAAGAAAAAAACAATTTTTTTATTTGTTTTTCAATATTAAAGTACCTAATCAAATCAATTCGTTACCCCTTAGAATTATTTTAATAATATTCTTCATTTCTTACAAATAGGATTAAGATTATAAAATTATGTGAAGAAAATGTGAAAAATTAATAAATTGCAGTTTTAGAATATTTGGAAAGTTATTTTAAAAAGTATTGTCAAAACTTTGAAACCATTAAAAAAAAAAATGTTAATTTCTAATATCTAATCAAAAAATATAATATTTCAAATTTCTATATTATACATAGTAAAGACCATTCAATCCCAAAAATGTATTGCATAGGTTTTCCTTCCTCACATAAAAATGAGATTGTGGCAACCTCTTTAAGAGTTCAATTACATAGTACGCGTATTATGCTCTACAATATCTATGCCACATCCGCAAGAAGAACCTTTGGAATGAGCTATAATTGGATGAGCTGTGGATGAACGTAATCTGCATTTCCAGACAGTTGGGCGACTTCTTAAAGCTGCAGCAGAATGTTTTGGTTCGCTGGGGAAGATTATTTACCAGGGATTGCAATTGCTTTGGGGAGGGCAAGTAAAAGATGATTAGCAACGACCTTAAATAACCTACTGATTCTATAGACGCGTTGCAATTGTATCGTCTTTAAACTATTTACTTTTGAAACTGATTGGTGTACAAATATTTATCTTGTGTTCGAGTCTTTCTTTGATCAGCTAAAAGCAGTAGGTGGTTGATTTTCTTTAAAGACGGCAACCTACGTCAATGTGGGATCAATGGGATTAAGCACTGCCATTATATTGCTCCATTTATCACTTTTAACACTATATAGTGCAAACAGACTGTTTGAGTTAAAAAGGAACTAATTTATCACTTATCGCATTTCAATGGGAAAATGAATACAACACAAACACAATCGAAAGCATAAAGCTTTTCTCGAATATTATTTGTTAATCACAAATAAATATAAATAAAATACAAATATAAATTATACTAACACTATTGGTCATTTAACTTTGTATTCAGATTACCACAGTCACCGTCACCTCTATTTATATATCGAATTTTAGCAGGATTTAAATGTTGTTAATTATGAATTAATAACTATTTGCTTAATAGATGTGAAATTACGCATTAAGTTGATTATTCAATTTGCGTCATCAATACCTTTAGCCAATTAAATTAATGATATAAATCCAACCTTAAAAGCCCAATGAAAAGTTACTTCCTTGGCTAAACTAAACAAACAAATAAGACGATCGAAAGATCGGAAGTGTATTCCATCAAAAACTATCATTAAATTGAAGTACAAGTAATTCAAACAAACCAATTGGAAATTAACATTTATTCAAGGCTATAAAACGCCGTGCCAACAAAATGCCCTAAAAAAGTATAATTTTCTTAGGGCGATCCATAAAAGATAAATTAATTATTATCTTTTTTTTTTGTATATTTTAGAATTGTTTATTTAGCAATTAATGTTTGCTTTGTTGCCCCTCCTTCGAATTGCCTAGTTCTTTGATACAGTTGAGAGCGTTTGTGATTTATGGAAGAGACCCTCGGCGAGTATGTGAGTGTAAATGTGAACACGAGTATGAATATGAATAATCACATCGAAGGCGAACAACAAGCTTCATTGTTCTGGGCGGTAGTTGCTCAATAGACTCGACAATCGGAATTATTAGTCAATACCGGCTACACAATCGAAACCCTTTTACATGGCTTACATATAAAGGACTGGAGTCGATATAACGATAGTGCGCATTAAGTTGGATCATTAAGAGTAACCCTTTAATTTGATTTTATTAGTATATTACCAAACAGACAGTCTGAATGGCCGATAATGCATCAAACTCATTACTAGCTCTTTACCAAATCGTTTTTAATCCTTAACAATTTTATAGTTTAATAATACAAAAGTTTATGTTTAATATTTCAGCTGTATTCTAATATCAAATTAAAATGGAGATAAAATATGTTAAAATTTATAAATAAAAATCATTTTTAATAGAACTTCAACACATTTCCCTTGAGCGTAATAAAAGTCATTTGTGTCATTTTCAAAATGAAATTCAACATTTCTGCATTTTTATTTGGAGCACTTCGCTCGATTCAAATTAGTTATGCATAACAAAAATTAAGATTTGCACATTTCATGTTTCATTATTCTCTCTTCTCTTTTTTTTTTTAGACTATTTACAGAGTTAAGTTTATACATATGGATTTGCATATGTGATAAAAAGTTAATTAAATTTACATGTTGTTACGGCTTCATTTATTTGCTTTACATGTCGATTTTTTGCAATCATTTCGCGTTTGTTTGCTGTTTCGCGTTTATGCATAAGATAACAAGGCTTAATGGACTAAAAAAATAAAGGCACCTGAGTTCAAAGTGTTATTGCCAAATGTAAATATAATAAAACAAAAATCAAAAATATAACGCTGGTGAAATCAAAAAACGATAATCATAAAATTGTTTTTTTTTTTATAAACGTAAAATATACATATACGTATGTATATATGGATGTGTGCATAAAAGTACACAGTTAACGTAAAGCATTTATAATTAATTCAATTTAATTAATGGTATGTTTGTTTCACCCCCAACTTCTTCAACTGCACTCCTTTTGCTGACTGACTTCGGATATACTCACTGATATCGTTTTTGTGTGTTTATAAATGTATATAGATAAAGTACTTATATGGTCTTTGTCCCTGAATGAAATGCTAATGTCCCCCGCTGTCCCCCGTGTCTATACAAAAATCCCCATGATTTTTAGAATTGTTGGCTCTGGTTTTTGACCCATTGTTGCTTTGCTGACTAGTGCGTTGTCTCTCCCCCGTAGTTTCTCTATATATTGGCGGATATTTTGGCGGACTATAATCTACTAACGAATCCTGATCCTGGTATTTTCTAGTTTTATTGCATATTATACAGCTGCGGTGGCTCCTTGCTGGCCGGCATCCCTTGATCGTATTTACCCAGTTCGGCTTCATAAAGTAGATTGTTGATCAGATGCTTCACCACAATCTTCGATTTGGATGTCTTCAGTTTGCGTATGGTAATGGCCACATATTCACCGAATACCCCATATTCGTCCACATGATTGGCACTCAGGCCACCGCCTCCGATGAACAGTTTGGGGGGCGTGGCACCGCTGTTGCTGCTGGAACTGCAATTGCTCGATATTGCTGCTGGGTCCAGTGAGGTGTTGCTGGTATTGTGGTTGCTGCTGTTATTGCAGTTACTGTTGCCGTTGTTGCCGTTGTTGCCATTTGACGTTGAGAGATCACGATCACGATCACGTTTTTGTGCCATGTTACTGGAATGTTGTTGTTGTTGCAGATGCAACGATTGTTGCTGCTGCTGCTGCTGCTGCTGTTGCTGCGGTTGCCCGTTGCAGTGGCTCAAGCTGAGACTATGATTGTGGTTGAAGTGTTGCTGGAGCGCCTGAAACGCGAGCTGGCTGTGGTTCATCTGATGCTGCTGCTGCTGCTGGCCGGCTGATCCGACCGCCCCCGCCCCCGCTCCGCCCACCGCCTTGATGGGCGTCAATGTCAAAGCGCCCACAACGTGCTCCACGCCCATCGCCTTGCGCTTGCGGTGGTTGTACGTTAGATCCGTCGGCTTGTAGTAATTTATGGGCGATGGCGTGCTCGTCCGTCGATCCAGTATCCCCAGCTCCGATTCGTGTTCGATCTGAAGGGGTTAGGCATAAAAAAGAAAACGGGGGAAATACGGATGTGTTTTAGACGGTGTTGAAAAGCATCCAAGCAGGCACTCATTTCGTAGCCAATAAATTTATTACCCTACCAAAAACAAACAAGAAGAAAGCACCCAAAAATGTTTCGAATTAAACAAATTAATAAAAATAAATACATAAAACCAAAAAAAAAATGTTTGTATGTTTCGAAACAGATTGTAGTACTTTTTAAAATGTAAATAGTTTGAAAAATTTTGCATTGGTTATTTTATAAAAACAACTAAAACAAATAAATTTAAGAAGAATAAGTAAAAATAATATCTTATAATGCGTTTCAACCATTTTTTTGCATCTGAAACTTTTGCTATTTTTTCCTGTGTTAAATTTTATTTTGCAGCGCTTTTGATTGTGAAAATAAAATCTAGCAAATTAAGTCACCTTTAAAAAACAATACCCCAGTTTTTGGCATTTACGTTTTCGCTAGCAGAATATTTTTAAAATTCCCCCAGTGATTTTAGACAAGGTTGCGAAGGATGAGCCTTTTCCCTAGCTAAAGTAAATCTGTGTAGTATTTCATCAGCCCTATTTTTTATTTTGCTTGAAGATGGGCCCGTCAAAATAAACCGGAACCAGTTTTTTTGTATACATATATAGTACGAACGTCTGACGAAATAATCGGTGAGTTGTTTCATCAACTATTTGCTAGTCGCGCATCGCTTTGTATACTAATAATATAAACAATCCAATACTTGGGCTTGCCAAGTGTTCGAAGGGAGAGAGGTCTGAGAGACATGTGGGTACTTTGATAAGCCCCCAGAGACGAGTCATTTAATTAATTTGTGGGCACAACCTTGTCTGGGAAAGTATCAGAAGAGAAAGCTTTCTAGATTAGGCTATTTCTGTGGTCCAACAGTTATAGACGTATATTTCCGAAATGTTAATTTTGAAAGGCATTGTCTTCAGCTTATAAAAGTCAAATTTATTTAATCAAAAATCCCAAGTGACTCACACTCACACATTGGAATCCTAATGCTTATCATGAAAGATATCCGGATGTATCATATCTACCTTAGCAACACCAATGACCTTCAGGTCTTAAAAAGTTTCGACGGTCAATGTGCAAGTTGTGGACGTCATAAATTGATAAGATTCGTCATCGAATTAAGTTCGTTACAGAATCTTATACACCTTTGCCTTATCAAAATATATATAATTATCGGCAGGAAATCTAATCGTATTACTTGATTTGAGCTTCTAATCAAAAAATTAGAAATGTGGAAGAATCTTAAATAACTGGACAACTAATAAGATCGATGCGTCTAAAACTGTCTACACGTGGAAATTACTTAACCCACTTTTATTTTAATTATTTTTAATCAAACATTATCAACTTTAAAGAAGCTTTAACCATTTTCATAACTCAACTTATTCTCAAAATCTTGGAAATATTAAAAAAATTCATGATAAAAATTTAATAAAAACAATTGAAAGTTTATCTCCTATTTTCCATTATTTATTGAATACATTATAACTAGCTTAGCTCTTACCAATTTCATTTACTAATAGAGGGGGTATTACATTTACTTTAGATTGTCTTTTTAAAATTAATAATATGACTTTTTTGATTAAATTGCTTCATAATTAATATTATGATAATTGACTTCGGTACTCCAGATAATGATTGATATTTCTACTTATTCAAAGTACATTACTCAAAAATGTGTTTCTCAATCCCGTGTCAGAAATTATTCTCTAATTACACCCACAGACCACTTGACATGACACTTCAGGGGTTTGAGATAAAAAAAAATGTTAAATTATCCCCCCAAAAAAAACTTAAACCTGTCGAATCAATTAAAGTGTGATTAACAATCAGCGGCGGGGGTACTTACAATTTCTGTTTTCACATCTTCGGCACTGATATTGCAGTAATTCTCGCCATCCAAATCGGAAGAGGAACGTGTCTGCGAAGATCGAAGAAAAAAATCCAGAATTAGCGGAGACCGTAGAATCAACAACAAATACTATTATGGCAGTGTGGAGAATTCGCCAGACAAATAATAACAAAAAACAACAATATAATAATAATAGTGGACAGACGCAAAAGCGAGAAACGCCAGAGAAATAGAAAACAAATTAGAATAATAATAAAAAGCAAACTCAAACAAACACACACACAAGTGGATGCAGACTCGCAAGTCGAGTTGCCGCTGGCGATTAAATTAGTCACGGTGGGGGGACAAGGTGGCCGAGGGGCGGTGGAGGTGGAGGTGGCGGTACGGGCGGGACAGCAGCCAAGACAACATCGAAGTGGACCAACGGGTGGACAGACTCACAGACGGACGTGAGACGAGTGACCAAAATAAAAGACAGACGATAAATAACACAAAATATGGGAGAATTTTTCGGGGCAACGACAAGGTAATACCCTAAAAGAGGCCATTTAAACATTTTATCGTTTTGATTTTGACCTACATTATATTTTAAATAAATAACTTTCGTATAATAATAAAAGGAAATGTTTGAACACAAAAATCATTTGTTTTTTTTTTAAATAATTGCCCTTAAACAAATTTATAACAATTAAGTAATATTGCTTCATATTTTGTGATAAATTTGTGTGAAGGATTAATGAGTATTTATTAAAAAATTGTTCATGTGTTTCTCAAAAAGCACATATAAAATTGCATTGCAAAATAAAAATTACTTACATTACACAAAAATTAAATCATTTTGTTGGTCAAGGTTAGCTTATCACTTTTTGTGGGGCTATATTATAAATTTGGTTAGCTGCCATTTAAACATAATATTCCCTGCAGGTATTATTTGACTTTTAATTACAGATTTACATATATGTTCCCGGGAAGCAGATCGAACTAGCTAGTGGGCAAATTTGTAGGCACTTATTCAAAGCTCCGGAGAAAGCTTACTTTCCAGATAAAGTTTCCCGGTTACTTGGTGGAGCTTCTGGCCAAAAGTCCCGCATTTTTTTTTTGGGGGAGAGAATCAAAGCAAATAAACGGACGAGGCGACATGGCAATAACGAAACGCAGTCCAGCAACTTGCTATATTGGAGCTACAGCTAATGCTGCTCGGGGGCGGCCGAGCATCGATGCGGGGCCGAGGGGCGTGGTTGGTGCAAAACGTGGGGCCGCCGATTTCTACGGCTGATGCAACACACATGTGTATGCATTATAGATATAGGTATGTATGCATGTAGGCATGACCGTGTGTATGGCAGAAGCGGCAGCGCAAATCAAAGCCAGTTGACACACACACTGGCACACTAACACCAATACTGGCTTATCAAGCGCAACGCAAAAGCTGCTACCGCGGACAGTGGGCAAAATCTACTTTGTGTTAGAAGTAACATTTTAAAAATTGGCAACGCATTCAAATATATATTAATTAAAAACAAATATTTTGTTGATATAATTCACATGACGTATACTTAACAATTGATTTATTTAAAAATTGATGTGCACTTAATATTTGTTTTAGCATATCAGCAGGACTGTCAAAAAAATAGGAGAAAGAGAAGAGGAATGTCTAGGAAACACATTGAAAAAAAATGTTTTTTCGGATTTGTAATCAAAAAACAAACACTTTAAAAATATTACTCATACGGTACGTAAGCCCGTAATATTCTTCCACCTTCTCTCACTTAATTATTTTCCAATGGAAAATAAATACACATTTTTAAATTTAATTATATGAAGGTCCAACATAATTTAACGATATATGTACATACATATGTAAAAATGTAAATAAGAATAAATTACTCATACGACATGTTGGTCAATTTGTATTACACATTGTCAGATTGATGTATTTCATATATTTATTAAAAAAATGATTTAAAATTGTACTAGGTTTTCAAGCTTTTAAAACAAGGAACAATTTTAAAAGAAAAGAAAGTTGAAATATAAGTATTTTTTATAGCACACTTTTCGGCGTGGTATTGTGGAAAAAGTTAATTTCGCATAATTCGCTTTAAAAACTAAAATAAAATAATAGTTAAAAAAATTTTAATTTTCCGTCTTAATTGTACTTTAATAATTTAATGTGCTTCGTTAATTCCCTTGTTTTTAATAATTTTCTTGATTGGTTTTAGTTACTATTTCCACAGCTCAAATTCAGTTCCCTATAAGGGGTTTTCAAAATGTTCTATACCTACAAAAACCTAGAAAATTCTATACCAGCTGATGGTGGCGCTAATCTTCGGCCCCACTGTGCGCCACCGGTTGCGCCGCTGCCGTTGACGAACCGCTAGACAGCGAGGGCTGCGACGGCGGCGACAGCAGCGCGTGTGCTGCCTGCTGCCGCAAAACAAGTCAAACCACTCGCACTCACACGCGCGCACATGCAAAGCTCCAAAGAAATACGACAGACAAAAAAAAGCAAAGGGGGGGTAAAAAAACAGAGACACATGCAAAATAGGTAGAGGTTGGCTACAAAAAAAAAAAGCAGCACTTACCACAGCCGCCGAGGAGGATTCGATTAAAGCGGCACCGGCCGCTGCCTCCTCGAGTTCCATTTCCCGAGCTGTATCCATTACGCCAGCGGTATCCACTTCCCGCTCCCGATCCCGGGCATTTGCCGCAGCCGCAGCGGCAGCAACGGCGGCCACAGTGGCCGCAATCCGAGCGGTAAGCTCATCGTGTTGTTGTTGCTGTTCCACCTGCAGTATAATGTCCCTATCTACCAGCTTCTCCGCCTTCAGTTGCTCCAAATCCAGACTGTGCATCAGCTTTAGCTTTTCATCTCTTTCCGTTTCCGCATCGGCATCTTGATCTTGATCCTGATCCCTTTCGCCGTCGAGGATAAACCTTATGGCCTCGTAGGCAAACCACATGGGCTGGTAGATCACCCCCCGACTTCGCCCGCTCAAAACCTTGCCATGTTCCCGATGGAAAGAGCTGCGCAGGGACTTAATCTTGGATCGTATAGATCTTATTTCCGTTCCATATTTGTGGCTCAATAGCTTTAAAGCCTCGTATTTGGTCTGCTTGATGTGGTAGCCCTTCGTATTGGGGTCCCAAAGGACTCGCTGTCTGCGATAGTCCTCGATGAAGTTGAGGATCGTGGAGCGGGACCATTCAACGCGATCCGCTGGTGTTGTTGTTGCCGTCCCCGTTGCAGTGGGCGTGGTCGTGGACGTGGGCGAAAGGGGTAGTGGCAGCGGGTGCGAGGCAACATCGGCTATCAAAGCAATGGCATTGGAGTTGGCTTCGAGCTTGAATTGCGCTATGGCTGCGCTGCTGGACATTGTTGTTGTTGTTGGTGTATAGTGAAAGTTTTCCCGGCCGGACGGGGGTTGGGGTGGTTGTTGGCTGTGGCGGGTGGTTAGTGGTGAGTGGGTGGTGTAGGTGATAGGAGTAGGAGTGAGAGAGAGAGCGAGAGAACGCAACGCAACGACGCGACGAAAAAAGCGTCCACAACACGTTGCTTTTGACTTTCGACTGGCGGCAGCGGCGGCGGCGAGCGTTGAGCGTTTCAGCTGGTTGTGTTGTATTTGTGGCAGCGGCAACAAGTGCGGCGGCGGCGGCGGCAGCAGCGGCGGCAGCTCAGCTGCACTTTGTGCGAGAGAGAGAGCAGGAGAGTCAGCGGGAGCGGGAGTGAGAGCGCCAGCTGGCGAGCGACGTCGCCTCGTCCAAAATCAACGCAAAGGTGTGCGACTCGCCTTTTGCCTCTCTCTCTCACACACACCCGCTTCTCTCTGTGCGTGTATGTGTGCGTTGGTGGTGTGAGTGCTGCAGCAGGCGGGCTTTTTGTTTTTTTTTTCGCGACCTGTTGCTCGCTTGATAATGCCAGGCTTTGTTGTTGTTATTGTTGCTATCAGCTATCAGCTGTTTTATTGCATGCTGTTGTTGCCCCTTGAGCAACGAACACCAATGTTGGTTGTTGTAAAAATTGATTGTTGTTGTGGCTGTTGAATACGTTGGTGTTCTTTTTGCTGTGATTGTTGATATTAATTGGTTGGTGTATTAATTGGTTGATCTATGTTTAATGTGTTTGTTGTTGTTGGTGTATTGGTCGGGGATAAGCTGGTTCTGCTGATGTGTTGGCTTTGTTGTTGTAGGTTTATTGCTTGGGTTATATCTCGAATTGTTGTTGTAATTATTGGTGTTCCAACACGTGTGGTGTTTTTAGCTATTGGGATAAGTGTTGGTGACTTAAGGGGCAGATTATTGGTTTTTAAGTTGGTGTACTTGTTGACTTGTTTACTGAAGTAATTGTTGTTTGTGTAATAGTTTCAAATTATGTATAAATAGTTGTTGCTACAGAATGTTGTGTTGTTGGTTTATTGGTGGGCGTTCATCATATTTTTCTTGGCGTTACCGTTGATGTTGCTCATGTTGTTGCAGTTGTGGCATCTGCTGATATTGCTGCTACTTTGCGTTTTGGACCAGTGGCTGCTTTAGGTGGGGTAACTTGTTGTTGCTGTGGCTGCCACTGTTGTTGCTTGTGGCTATTGGTGTTGTTGCCTTTGCTGTTGTTGTTGCTGCGGCTACTCGCTCGAGCTTTTTTTGTCGCCACTTCGTCGACGCTCGTTCGTCGCTCGTCGTTCGCTGTTGAAATCACGATTTGTACTAATTTCACATATTTAAACTGTGTGTGGCATGCGCGCTGCTCCAAACGGGCCGGTTGCCGTTGTTGTTGTTGCTGCTGCTGCTGCTGTTGGCCGTAAGTTCGTCACTTGCTCTTCGCTCCCGCGCCCCCTTGGTCCGCACACCTTTCCGTTCGCTTTGCTCGTGTCGCGACTTGCGATCGTTGCTGCTGTTGCTGCTGCGATTGCCTGCTGCTGCTGTCGTCAACAGCCCCACGTTGCACAGTGGGCCCGATCGGATCGCTGTGCGCATGTGGCAGCGGCTGCCAAACGGCGGCGACCATGAGATGCTGGAAACCAACAAGCATACACACCGACATCAGGGCAAAGCCTATTTTTAAATAGCAACACATGGCACAGTGGGGCAAAGGCATCTAAGTTGTTGCAAGATGGAAAGGTGTGGGCAGAATAAACAACTTTTTATTGAAAGGTTTAGGACAAACTAGTATTTACGTTTTTAATAACATATTAAAAAAAATATTCTTTTCAAAATATTAATTATGTGGGTTAAAACAATTTTCTTTTTTATTTTATAGTTTGAATCTTTCATAATTAAAATGACACTCATAATATATGTTTGTTTTTAGTTTTTATGAACGATTTAATTAAAATCTCATTAAAATATGTATATGAATATAGTATGGCCCTAAATATTCTAAGACGTTAAACACTTTGGAAATGTATTTTCTTTCTTTTTTCTGTTTATTATATACATATTGATTTATTTTATCTTAAAGAACTCTTGTCCCACTGTGCTTTTGGCCGCTAAAGCTGTAAATATTGTTGCTGCCAAGTCCTCTCCCTCGCCCTCTCTCTCATACTTCTCTCATCAGCACGGCTGAGAAGTTGTTATCGTTGCCACTGTCGTTGTTGCTGTTGTTGTTATTATTGCTGCTGTTGGACAAAGCAAAATAATAATAATAAAAACAACAACAGAAAGCTCGAAAACACGGTAACAAATTTAGCGAGTCAGCAAAATAACAGAAAAAGAATCGAAAAAGGAATTGCATTTCACGGAGAATTTGGACGTTTTCTGATTTGTCTTTCGATATTCTGTTTCATTATACTCTTAAATAGGGGTATTTGGGATAAAGTCATTATCTTATAGTACTTCCAAATTG
This sequence comes from Drosophila fuyamai, assembly GCA_018153365.1. Lineage (NCBI taxonomy): Eukaryota > Metazoa > Arthropoda > Insecta > Diptera > Drosophilidae > Drosophila > Drosophila fuyamai. The sequence continues at coordinate 11,574,289 of JAECXW010000155.1, forward strand.
GTCGGAAAGAAGAAAAACTTTAAATAATTTTACAATAAATTCAATGATTTCAAAATGTTTGTAAAAAAAATGTAGTCCTAAATATTTTGACCCAATAAATAATACTTTCTTAAAATTAAAAAGGAATAAATAATTTTTAAGAATTATATATTTCTTGTAGTTATTTTTGGGCAGGAAATACTGTATAATTTTAATCCATTTTTATAGGGAAAATATAATAACGTTATATGTAATAATATTACGTATACGACTTAAAAAGAAACCGTAGCATACATTTGGCCTGCTTTACAAGTATTTTTTTAAATAAATTTTCAAACTATACAAGCCATGAACAAAGTCTAAAGTCTTTTAGATATTAATAGGATAGAGTGTTCGCTTTTTCGATCTCCATATGATACTTTCCTTTCTTGCTGTTAATCGAAAGGTGTGAGCGAGGGGGTAGAGTGAGCGAGGAAGAGGTATAAAGTGAGCTGTCGCTCACGTACATAGGCAGCATTTTGGTTTTTGCATTCGCCTGCACTCTCTCTTTCCCCTTCTCCCCCGCATATGGTATATACATAGGTATGTACTTTAACGTATGTATGTACATATGTATGTACATACACATTGCGTGTCCTAAACCACGTGCGAATCTTTTGTATAATTTCGACGAATTTCGATGTCTCATACGAACACAGGCATATATTAGTATGTACACACATAATTAGAGCAACTTAAGCGGACTTTCTTATCAGTTTTGCATTTTGACTTGCACAATCGCTCTCTCTCTCTTTCTCCCACAGCTGTTTTAAATTGCGGAAGCTTTCTCGTCTTCTTCTCCTTTCAGTCCGTCTTAACAGCTCATTATCAAGCTGCGTCGCTGCCGCAGTTAAGTTGCAGTCAGCGTCGCAGTCGCGGCGACGTGTTTGCCGCACCTACGATAACGGTATTAAGCTGACATTTCCATGCACCTCGCCAGAAAACCGGTTCTACGAATCTGTCGATACCCTACACCTCGATTAATAAAAAAAAATTATCTTAGTTCGTCACTTCTTTCAAACAATAATTATTTAATCGTTACTTTTATATTTGCAAATTAATTATCTTTAATAAGTATAACTATTTTTATTTAAAGATTTATTGATAATGGAAAATTAGAAGTTCAAGCAAAAAGGGGAACTCTTACACAGTCAGCTCGACTTATTTAAGTTAGACTGCGATATTTGTTTTTAATCTTATTTGAACTTTCACCTTCTTCAACTTTAAGTTGTTGAAAATTGATAACATCCATGTTTTTAAATTTTTAAAAGCCCGTTATGTATTTAATGTCGAAGTTGTAATGCTTTCATTTGTCTGTGTATCACTTTAAATTGTTTAGTTTGCATGTGACAGCTTTTTATTAATACTTTAAAAAAGTTTAGCAAATTAATATGATCGTAAATATGTTTAGTTATACCATAACGCATAACTTTTTTATTTTCCTTAGCTGAGGCGATTGCGTCCGGCCCAGAGTGATGTGCACATTAGACCCCATCCAAAATTGGCTCGGACTGCGTCAGGGCAAACGACTCGACGTCAGCGATGTGGCGCAAAGCTTTTTGCATTCAATTCTCGCTCCAAGTTGACAAATTGACGTTCAAAGTTGTTTGCGCAGCATTTCAGTTGCAGTTTCGGTTGCGTTGCCTGTTTTTCTTCTTTTCCAGTCCGTCTTTCAGCCGCTTTCCATCCGCTCCCGTTCAGGTTCCTTATTACGTTATGACTCTCGACGGTTCGAGTATTCATTCTCCCATTTCGCTACCTCTAAATGTGATTGTGCGATTGAGTGCGAATGGAAGATAACACTGTCGAAGAAAAGTCAGTTTTCCGATTTCATTAGGCTTAGAAAAATCTGTGGCAACATAAGAAGTTGAGCCTTTTGATAATTTAAAGTTAAAGGTATAAACTTCATATGCAAAGTTGCAAAATAAAATTTAAATTAATGCCATATTGTCTGAGGGGAATTGGCGGCTTTACTTCCAAAAATTCTGTTATAAATGCTTTTCCATTAATTTATTTTATTTTAATAACGGTTTTCAGTGCGAGAATATATTTTTGTTTTGCATTAAAATTAAAATTATTTAGTTGATTAAAATAGTTCATACCTTAGTTACTTAGTTACTTTGAAACCCTACCTCATTTAATTTGAAAACGTGTTCGATGACTTTCTAACAGCACTGTTTCCGCTGAGAAATATATAAATTGCAATTTCTGTTCCTGCTGCTGCTAGCATTATTGTTGCTGCCAATTCAGTTTGTCAATGCCATCTAAAATGCATTGAGCTGTCACATTAGAGCAGCAACTCGATACGTCAGGCGGTAGCCCCCCGAAACCCCCTCATATTTTCACCCCCTCTTATTTCAACAGCCCCCCCTCCATTAGGGTAGCTCAGCATTTTACTTACAGTCAAACACTTTTTTTTTATCAATCAACTTTGAAGGTGTTACTGCAGTGGATGTTTGTTGATGTTGCTGCTGCTGCTGCTGCTGCTGTTGCAGTTGTTGCTACTGCAGCAACCGTTTGTCGTTGCGTGCACTTTGGTGGAAATTGCTGTTGACGTTGGCTATATGGAATACTTATAAGTAAAAATACATATTTTTATTCAATTTCCAACATCACGTCGGGACGTCGCCACTCCGCTATTGTCTTTTGTTATTTTTGCAATTGCCCTGGCACCACCGCACCACCCCCATTACCACCCGGTGTTTATCTGACGATGTTTTTGCCCCCCGCTTTTTTTCAATTATGCAGCGCACAATGCTTTTCTTTCCTCGTTCCTTTTTCTTTTTCTTTTTCTTTTTCCTTTTCCTTTTTTTTTTGCAGCACCTCTCCCCCGGGGGCAACTGTTCAACTGTTTAGCCTGTCGGATTAGCCACGCAGCTGTCGCCGCGCTGGAAAAGCATTTCCCCATTTCCTCATGGCGGAGCTGCTCCAACTAGTCGTCTTCTAAATGCAGTGGGTAGTTGGGTCCCCCAGTTAATGCATGTATGACACGGTGTTACTGGCAAAAATATTGGATATGCCTACATTACAAAAGTCATGCAGAAACAAATAACAAATTTAACTGGGAACATATACATATGTATATATGCTATGATTAGGATTTTAAGCAGGCAAATATTAAAAAATCAATCAGATTTAGGATCAAACATTTAATACAATTATAACGAAGCTGAAGCATTCAAAGATTGTAGATTAGAAGAAAATATTTAATAAATCCCGATCTGGAATGAATTGAAATGAGTGAAAATATACATCTTTCTGCAGAAATGCCCTATATGAATATATAATATTATGCCTGGTTTTTCTTAAATAAAATATGTTTTTTCGCTAACAATTTGTATACAGTAAAATAAATAAATATATTCCTATTTAAAAACAATTTTTGATTAAATAAACAATTTGATTTCGATGAATAAAGTTTTTTTGTTTTAGTTAAATATTATATTCGTACAACATTAATAATATTCAAGCTCTTAATATAAAGCAAGAACAGTATATTTAAAATGGAAATATAAATATTTCAATCAGACTTTTTTATAGTAAAATGCTTTCTACGAAAACATTTAGTTAAAAATTACGGATCCGTGTAAAACATAAGCGAAAACAGAACATTATGCACAAATAGTTAATTCAAATATGTTTTCTCTGTGTGTAGTTGCTTGAGTTTAGCCACTGATGCGTATCTGATGGCCAGTCCGGTCCGATCCAGTCCGGACTGAGTTGGCCAAGTTGGCCAAGTTGGCCGCGTGCTAACGGGAAGTCGACGTTGAGTGAGCGGCCAAAGGAAGTGCATTTGAATGAATGCACATCTGATAAAGCCTAATACCCATAGACAGGCCGCCCCTCGCACTCCACAACTCACTTGAGTGGTCAGCACTTGGGATCTGTTTAATTAACTTTTTGCTTTGCGAAGGCTGCCAGCCAACGCCAACACAAAACAAAGTGAGGCGTCCGAGAGATTTGCGATTTCCATTGGCAACTTTGTTTGTTTACCTGCGATTGAATTAGGTGTGCCTCAAAAAGATTTTTTTTTTTGGCAGAATAATTCACATTAAGTTCTTTATCGGATCTCTGAATTTCAGCAAAACTCTTAACGATGTTAATTTTTTTTGCAATCTTGAATCTAAATATGAACAGATTTAATTAAATAAGCTATTTTATGCATAATATAAGTGACAAGTAATTAAATTTGTTATCTTACTTCAGCTTTAGGTCTTATAGCCAAATATTCTTTTTAAAAACATCCATTTAAAAACTTCCCATTCAAGTTTCAACGTTTGGTGACCCCAATTTGTTCTCCTTAGCTCATCTTAAAAATCAATAAAATGGCTTACGGCCATTTGAATTCGTATCAATTATGCAGTTTAAAACAGAGAAACAGCTTACAAAAGTAGGACAGTATTAAATTACATCATCCATGTAATTCCGGATCCCTAATTACGAAATCCTCTCAAGATCTAAGGGTCGTTGCTAGGGAAATTATTCCCAACACGAGTGTATATAAAGGACCTCGTTGCAGATACTGGTGCCTTCGTGCCTTCAAAACTTTCGGTCATTCATTTAATTAGAATCCAAATCATTTGATAGGTACAAAGCCCTTAGTCATAGTGGCTCCTGTCCCCCGGGGACTATTCTATTGACATTGTTTGGAAAGTTTCGCTTGGGAGGGAGGATGGGTTCGAGTTGTTTTGTTGGCGAAGTTTCACAATATTTTTCTGCTGAAAAGATGTTAAAGGGTTGTCCGGGTCGCAAAGGTATGGGAATGGGATGAAAACTCGGTCCGGTGAATGATAACGGTGTATGTACAGTCGTCGACACCCTCTTTCAATTTTCGCATCAAACTTGGCTATTACCCAGGGTCCCACCCACAGGCCCGCTCATTGTTCTCTGTTTACTTTGCTACTTTAGTTCTTAGAGGAAACTTCGAAATGGAGGAGGGAAAGCCACCGCCCAGGAAAAACAGCAACCACAACTTGAGCACTCCCATTTCGCGTGTCCACCCCCCCCTGATATTTCCACAACCCCAAAACCCCCACCCTCCCAAGCCATATTGACGCAACTCCATCATTAAAACTTAAATGACCTTCCTGTGAGGATGCTGCTCCCGCTGATGATGATGATGAGGATTTCTTTTCGGGGGGCGCTTTGGAAACTTTGACTCCTGATATCGCACTCATTCATTCCACCCATTCAATTTCCACTCTTCCGTCAGCTGCTGCTGACATTCTATTACTGTATCTTTCACAACTATCTTCATCTGTATCTGGACACGCATTAAATGCTTTCTATTTAATGAGTTCTCGCCGTTTTTCCCTTCCTTTCGGATTTGCACTGAAAAGAAAATATACCCAATCGATTTTGATTTTTAACAAAATTAAAGCGGATTTTGATAAAGACTTCCGAATATAAAAATAATATTTTAAATGATTAAATGTGTTATATAAGACATTTATTAATTTTATTTATTTTCTTTCATTATACATTTTGATTTGTGTACTTTGTAAGCACCATTTACTTAAAATATTTATTTATCTTTTTAAGGTATTATTGAGATGTTGTTCATGGATTTATTTTAATTAGGCATACTATCAACGATTTCGTTATAAAAATTGATTTAGATTGTATCTTCAAATAGTGAATACTGAAAATATTTCAGGAACTATTTATTTTGTTTGTAACAATAATAAAATATTTTCATTTAAGTATTTTAAGGGTTAAAAACAATGTTTTATTGCGATTTTCTCATTGTGTATTTTGTGAATTTACATGTTTAGAAGCCCCGGCTGTTTAATTGCCGGGACCAGGATCCGGACACGGATATAGAAACGGCCGGAGCAGGATCCGGGCCATATGCTCGGTTGGAGATGGGCTGGCCAGATCTATCACACGAGGTCTTTGACTCATTTATCATGTGTCAGAATGTTTAACTAAATGGCACTTTGCCGAAAAAGTTTGTGTCCGAATTGGTGGGGGGTGTTTGCTAAGTAGTTAGTTTTAATAGTTAGCCACTCGCCGGCCAACATAAATAACTGGCCACGCAAGTGGGTTGCTGTCCGTTATGGTTTGCGACCCGCCTTCTGGCCAAGTCAAGAAAAGTGCTAACAATCTTCGAGATACTTTGCGGACGTTGTTAGCGTGATGAATGAGCCACATTCGGTGGCACATGTGGGGTGAGTTAGATGCAGATAAAGATAGAAATAGAGACTGAGACAGGACCAGCACATAATTATATGTATGCAGCACCAGTCCTGGAAATCAAACGTCTTAATCGGAATTTTCCATTTGCTTTTCCCCTTTCAGCAAGTGAAATGAATCGGAAAGGAAGAGGGAATAAATCTGACTGGATTATATACATAGAATGATATAAGGCTTTAATCCAGTTTGTTTTTTCCTAAAAGGAAATTATGTAAGGGCCTTTAAAATAACTATATTATTCTGATTACTATTTTATTATGTTATTAATTTATTGTGAAATAATTTATTAATTTAATTCGATAAATAAGGAAAAAGGTGTCTTTAGTCGGCTTAAAAAAATATTTCCAATCCGAAGCTTAAATCCATTATGTAAAATATATGAATATGTATATGTATATAATCCAAGAACTTGTATTTGTTTATTAAATTCAAACTTAATATAGATATTGATTTATTTCAATTGAAACCGTTATACCTGCTTCTGGTATATTAAAGTAAGTTAGTCATCCAATCCAATATACCATTTCCGTTCCATCAACCTTGTGAATTGCATCTGCATGGCCAGATATTATCCTCCCTTAATGATTTTGCGTTCCCCTAATGGACACGCCTCACATCATAGTTGAAGGATTCCCTGTATGACATTAAACATCATTGATGGCTCTTCATGTGCGAAACAGTCGATTGAAGTTGAAATTGGAATTGCATGCGCTTCGAGGGCTTTAATGGCACATAGCAACCCTCATCCGGAAACCGTTAAGGTCAGGTCAAAGGGCAAAGGGAAAGGGGTGGCGGTTGGTGACAACTCGCGAGCTATGGGACTTTTTTCGCTGTCGGGGGCCGCTTGATATTTGCATCTCATAGAACGGTCAATTGAGGGTTCGCATCGTTATCAGATGGTTTTGGCATGTCGAAAAAAATACAACATTCCACTGTGCCATTTCCCTTTACCGTTACGGATGCACTGAAAGAAATTAAAGGCCATATTGCTACGTAAACTTAGATTTTGATTTGTCAGATGTATAGTTTATAAAATAGTTAAGTTATCAAATCCAAGCCTATTAGTTTTAGATTAATTGAATTGGATCTAGAAATGTAAATAAAAATAGGGTAATTCGAAAAGTGCATATGTATTCGTATTCAAAATAACGTATTTTAAAAATCTGTTTGATTTAATGCATTCTGAGAAATAATAAATTAAAGTAAATATACATTTTTATCTATAATTAAAACACGGTAACACAACTTAAAATTTTCGGTAATTAATCATGTAATTTAAATTTTTTTACATTGATTAACAGTTAGAAAATACCATATGAAACGGAAGTAAAAATGTATTTTAGTAAAAAACGGTCAAGAAATTTAAAAGAGTAATTTTTGAGTTAAAGTACTTTTCAATGGCAGTTAAGAAGAAAGTGATTTACTTCAACTGGGCTGCGATTGATTTTTGTAGCATTATTATTTTTAAGATTTCACAGTGCACAGTTAACGATGTTGCCATTGCCATTCCCATTTCCGCTTGGTTCCTCCTGCCTTCTGCCTTCTGCCTCCTGCCGCATGAATCCTGAATCCCGCCCCTCAACCCCCCTCGCACATCGTTCGTTGTGCGTAATATCGTAATATCCTGCTCCTGCTGCGTTTTATGCCCGTCCTCCTTCCCGAGGGTTGGGCCCAACACTTTCCGCAATAAGTGTATTTACTTTTGGGCCTCGGCGATGGGTTTCGTAATAATGGATTTCATTAAGGCGCGGGCAACTATTCAGCCTCCTTTGCTTCGCTCTGTGTGTGCGGTGTCCTGACATGAACGCCAATTCAAACTACGCCATGCGGAACAAATAAATTCATTAAGCGCAGCCAATGCCGCTCAAACATTATCATCAATGGGCCTCTGCCCATTGCCCAACAAAAGGAGCAGCCTTCGGGGGGTTAAGGCTGCGAATGGGGGTTAAGGGTAGGGGCTGGGTGCTGCTGGTCTGCGTTGCAAGGGGGGTGGGGGGTCATCGTGGTTAGTGGCACCGGTAACCGGCTGACTGAATGATAATAACAAAAGCCGCTCGGCTTGGCACGCGTAATTAAGTCGCATGTACGGCACAACACTTAAAAAAATATTACCTAAAATTCTTTGAAATAAAAAAACAGTATTTTTAGAACAAAATGTTATTTTAATGCTTCTCCTTTACTCGAATTTTAAAGTTACTTTATAACTGGATAAAAATACCTATTAATATATTTATTTACCTATTAATATTAATATTTTGTATCACATTTTTTGAAATTAGTTTAGTAAATCAGATATATATTTATTTGTTTGTAATATGATGTTGTTTTTATTTATTTGACTACGGAAATTAAGAGAGTATTATTCTTTAAACTTTGATGTCATTTAAGTCAGTAGAAACTGTGGTCTGAAAAGGAAATAATTTCAAATCTTTAAACCGGTTTATTTTGAATAAAACTTTTTTATAAGAACAATTTTTGTTGGGAACTTTTTATTATAAATCACTCTAAGTTACTTATTGATTCTTATTGATTTTTGAATATTTTTTATGTTTGACGAACGCCTATGATATTTTTGCCCGTGTAGGATCTGCCCTTAACCCTCGACTACTCTATACTGTTGTCCTGGTTCAATGTTTATGATTATGGGTAGCACCGAAAAATAGGCAGCTACCGTGGAAAGGTCCTGCGACCAGGATTAACGTGAAATTGTCAAGTGTTCTTGGTGCTGGTGCTGTTGCTGTTGTTGTTGCTCTTCCGGTGCGGCAGCGTTTAATTAAAATGTATATGAGCCGTGTGCGAGTGAAAGATGAGAACACATTCCAGGAAACAAAGGCCTTCGGGAAGGGGTACGGTATGAAGACCGCAGAGCAAAAGTTATGGATGCCCTGCGATTCGCAGGCGCATCATAAATTTCAAATTAATCAATGGGCTTACGCCCGTTGTCCTCCGCCCAAAGGGGCTTACAATGAAAATTGAAACTTACGAGGCAACCCGAGGAATGCATAAATTCCTTGAGCCCCCAGATTTGCTCCTCTCATTTGCGGGGACTTTCTATGACAGCCTGACACTTTTCCGCGATGGATGGAATGCCCCTTGTGGTTCGGTTTTGCGGTTTTCGCGCTGCGAGTCGACTTGTAAATTGTTGTACAGTTAACAAAACACTTCTTTAATTGGGGTTAGAAGGGTGTTGGGGTGCTGCCTAAAGTGGAGTGGATTCTGGTTACAATTTTATGATTTTTGATGTTTTTTTAGCTATCATTAATACATACAATCTACAGGGTAAGGTATATATCTCTTTAAAACGATTTGGTTATTATTATTTTTTCTTAAATAGTTCAAAACGCAGACTTGCCAAGTCAAAAAATTAATCGTAAATCTACAATGATGATTGTTAATGTAGAATGAAATGAAAAATTTTTTAAATTTTCGTTCATAAAGATATTTGTCTTAAAAAAACCGGGACTACTTATTAATATTTTAAGCCGCAGTAAAAAAAACTAATAGGGGCTTTCCATGAAAACAAATTTGTATCAGATTTGCGGTGAAGTCCAAAGAAATTAAACAGTCATAAACAAAAGTGTGCCTTCTTATGTTAACATTTATAACCAAATATTATAGATGATTCACGGAATCGAGATAATCTATATCAGAAGTTAATGTATAGCCCTGGGCTGACATCACCTTAGAAACCCAAGATTGTTTGATAACTGCGAAGAGTTAAAGTTCCCAATTCAATGCGATGATCTAATGCCTTGAAAAGGGGTTAGCTGGAGCACTTGTCTTTAGATAATTTGGCAATAAATTTTAATTTAGCTTAGTAATAACCTTAAATTGTAATTTGCGTATGAAACGTTGTTATCAGCAATTTATCTCGTGAATTATGTAATATTAAATTGTATTTTTACGACCCTACGCAATCGAGATGCCGTCATATAGTGTTTCACCTAGGAATCGGAATAACCTTTAGATTCGTACCTGGGCTTGGTCGGCATTTTGGCTAATTGCGGCCCTCTTCCACACTCTGTGAAACGGGCCAAATAAATGGGCGGCTCTCGGTGGATTCATTAGGCCAAAAATTGGAATTTATTGCGGAGATTTGAAAGCCATACAGGGTCGGAGCTCAACACACACGTGTGCGACGGGCCAAAACGGAAAGAAGCCAAGAAAACCCTTTGCCGGCCGCCGACAAGAGGCAACAATAATGGCGTAATGGGTTAATTAGCCATATCCAAGGCACGCCGATGGCCCTAAAAGCCTTTCAGCTGGCCAACAATAAGTCAGCAAAGTGTTACAAATATCACACTTAACGGCCCCAAAGAACTCACCCAAAAAAAAAAATGGTAAAATGAAAAAAACAAGACGCAAAATAAAAGCAACTAAACAAAAAGAAAGAAAATATAACCGAAAAGGAAAACACAACTCGACCCGGTAATTAATCAGGGGTAATAAGCGCAAAGTCAAAGGTAGAACCGCTCGTATTTCATGCGCGTATCCGTGAGATACGCAACAGTCGGATCCGGATTCGGATCCGATCCACATACAAATGGCCAGGAAATAATGGGGATGCAAGTGTGCGTGCTGTGCTGGCCTGGCCAATAGAAAAGCCAAGGGGCAAAACTAAAAAATTAAATGTATTTACATAACTCCCACCGCCAGCTGTGCGTTTTGAGAAATGCCAAGCGGCAATGGCTCCGGATAGCGTTTGCATTTCTCATAATCATAATTTACGCCAAAAAGGTTGCGAGGCGAACAGCTGACCTGGCTGTAACGGCCGCACAGTGGGCTGCAACGTAATTACAGTGGGCACTATATAATTATTTTAAAAATAACGATTACGATGGTGGAGTAGATGGTAAGGAAAACTTTTGATAAGCGAACAAAATTTATTATGTAATGGTTCTTATAGATAGACAAACTATATCTCTCCATTTCGTATTTCTAATTACTAAGTTATTAATTATAATTTAGAATCTATATATAGATTACTTAATACTCTATCTGCACTACTTATCTTAAGAACTTTCCATTTTTATGGCATACCTTTTTTCATACCTTTTCTTTACTCACAAATTAAAATAAAAGAATTCTTAAGTCATATAGTAGTTAGACGTAGAAGAATTAGCTGAGAGTTTTTTTTTTCATTATTACTCATTTGGATAAGCTAACTAAACTAAGCTACTAATAAGCAAAACAAAATGAAATATTTTCTAAAAATAGTCTCACATTATTTTTTATTGGGCCCTGTTTTATTGTCTTCGTGGTTAGTTAAATTCAGGTTTCAGCGGCATTATGTTTTTTTTATTATTTGAAAGCCTACAGCGTTGGTCTATCATGAGATTTTCACAATATTTTTACAGCGGACACCCACTGTGGCAACTCCACGCATATGCGTGATAATTTCGCGCCTCGAAGGCGACTGAAAATGTTAATTAAATGATTTTCCCAGCCAGGGTCCAAATGGAAAACAAAGAGCAACAAAAGCCACGATTGTGGCTACCGACTACTGACCACCACCACTACTGGTCGATTGGTCGGTATTTCGGTGGTTCAGTGGTTCGGTGGTTGCCAGCGCCGGAAAAGTGGCTCGAATTATGCATTACCAAAGGCATTTGTGGCAGTGGCGGCATATATTAGCGCCCAGATAGCGATCGGGTATGGGTCTGAGGTCTGAGGTCTGGGGGTTTGGGCCCTGGGACCGGGTCAAACGATTTTGCATATCGCCGGCCGTTGGTAAAAATGTCATGGGTAAATGGGGGAGGAAAAAGGCCGGGTGAGTGACGACTGACAGGGCCTCGAATAGGGCCAGCTCACGCACAATCCAAGGTTTTTGTTTTTTTTTTTGTATATTTTTGGCCACCTAACTGACCAAAGGCAGGTGAAGGCGGCACTGCCCCGCCCCCCGCCCTTCGCTTCACACGTCAACGCAGAAAAGCCGAAAATTAGTTAACATTTTTTGGTATTTGATGCCCTACAGCTGCTCATTAGCCCGGGTCCATTTGCTCTTCCCGACAGCGTGAGAAGTGCCCAGGAATATCCTTAATTGTTATTGAATTTTTTTATCCCAGATGGGTTCACAAAATGTAAGGTACTTAATTAAGACATGGTGTCGTTATTTTTATTAATTAATTGAAGTCAGTTTTTAATCAATATAAATTTGTATTTTATAAAAAAAAATTGTTAATACAGAGCCACTTTCAATAAAAATTATACAACAAATTCCTAGAGTTTGTATTTTATCTTGTAAATGTTATATAAACAAACTAGGTTTCAGTACTTTTTAAGACCTTTACTTTTTTAAATCAACGCTTATTAACAATCTTTTTATTTTCTAGGTATGTATGTTATCTACCTCTCAAATTTAATTAGTTATTTTTTTAAAGGTTTGAGGATGGAAGATGATGACGAGGATGATGATGATGTGATGTGATAGCCTGACAAGGGCTAGAAGTTGTGATTGTTTTTCGGCCCAAAAAGATCATTAGCCGAAATATCACTGGAAGTCGAAAACAAGCTGCTTAGACAACAATTCAGACTTGATCGATGATCGTACGGTTGACTTCGATGAAGTTGTCTCCGAAACAATCGTTATAAATGATCGAGGAATGCATGAAGTTGGACATTAATCTTAATTGATAGATTGGGAGGAGTACACTCGCCAGGACTACTGAAAACTGAGCGGAAGCGTCTTTATTTCAGACACTTTCAATGAGAAAGAATTGCCGGTTGGCTAATTGATTAAGTGACATTTGATGGGAATCAACGAATTCAATTATTACAAAACGTACTTTTATTTTAACTGCAGTTTAATATAACTATACAGTTCAATTACGGCTAATTAGGTTTAATAAAATTAAGCTACATATTGTTTTTCTGTGATCGTGAGTGCTAGAAATTTATGACATTACCAATGCCATCGAAAGTATGGGAACAAAGTGAGTCACGTTCAACATGTGCAGTAAATTTATAGCATATTCATATACACAAATCGGTTTTAAAACAGAGCGATCGTGTATGCTCGCATTGTAATTGAAATCACGTCACAATTAAAACATTTAAATGTCTTATGTATTTGAATATTAGGAACATAAATATGTCGCTTGGGTAGTCGTGAGTACCAATTATATTCATTTGAAGTTCACTCAGAAAAAATTGTTCTACAAAGTGTATTATTTTTTCATACATATTTGTTTTTAACTATAAATTTGGTTTTTTATAGGTAAAATTTTCTATGCTTCTGTTTCAATAAAAAATTAATAGTACCAAGCAATCAAAAATACAATATCCTTAATATTTTTTCCTTAACAAACTCCTTTTAAATTAGAGTATTAAAAATTCTTATAGTAATTTATTCATAAATTGTAATACCCCAATAAATTTTCTTTTTTTTTTCATTGGACAAAATGGGGGGAATTGGAGTAGTGGGGGCGGGGCAGGGGCGTTAGTCGAATGCCCCACACTCATTACGGGCTTTTCCAACTTCTGGCTGAGTTGACGAGTGACAGGGGTAGTTGGGAAAATAAAGGGGGGACTGGTTGGAGGAGCTGCCTCTGCCTCGGCTTCTGCTTTGGCTTCTGCTGCCTTTGGCATTTTCAATTGTTGCTAATGAGTGCCACAAATTAATTAGGTTACTTCGTTACACCGCCTCGACATTACATGACCATCAGGTTTGGTGGGTCTGCGTTTTCGGGTGGGTTGCCATCCACGTTCCACCGATGTTGAGCGGTGATAGTTGTCGAAAATTAGCATAAATTTCTCTTTCTTCGTCTTTCTCGTCTCCTCCCACCGTTTTACCGCGTTAGCATGGAAAATTGAGCAATTTTCCGACGTTTTTCGTGCAGCAAGAGTGAATTATTAATTTAAAATCCCCTTATCACGGAACGGAAACTTCTATTCACGTTGCGATCTTATCGGGCATAATAGATGATGGTCTACGTAACCGAATCCCCCGATTCAAGTGCTCTCCAACTTTAGGAGCCTATCGATTGCCAAAGATGACGGCACACAACTTGACCGCAACGAATCCGAATCAGTTTCGGATTATCTCTTACACAATTGCACAATATAATTGAGGTAGCTGGGGCATATATCAAACAACTCGGGGCAGGACGGCCCAAGGAGCTGAGGAGATTTATCAAAGCCTCAGGTAAATTGTTCAACCTCTGTCTGGAGTCAAAACCACATAATTATACGGTTTAGGATTACCTCAGCTATAATTCAACTAAATCGGACCATGCTAAGAAAACCGACGGTGAAAGAAGAAGTTAGAAAGATTCTTTAAGACCCGAGTTCTTTTGGCATACAAAATATGGTATAGTTTTTAAAAAATTGTAGGGCAATAAATCTCTAAAAGGGTCTTAAAAAAACAAAAAACTGGTATTTGGTATAAAAATTCACAGAGCCATGTAATTTTAACCTATCAAGATAATAGTTTTGGTATATATAATATATATTATAAAAACATATAATTTTAAAGGGTTTCATTTTATGACTCCCCTAAGAAAACTTAAGACTATTTTGATTTGAAATGGGTAAGAATTTTTATTAAGATAAATCTTTGAAATAGTGCAATTCGTAAAGGCTTAACTCTATTAAAAGTAAATCTGTATTTATGTACCCCTTTGCGATAGGAAGTAAACCATCAAGACCATCTTGATTGCCAGCTCAGTAAGCCTTTCTTTCTTGATAACTATTTACATGAGGTATTTGCTGACTGAATTGTTGGTTTCCAAGGGAGCCCTTAGGAACATTTTCTGCCCTTGGGAAATGTGAAAAGTTAAATTTTGACTTTACCCAAGAATGGAGAGAGAGAAGCGAAAATGGGCACATCGAATTGGGTTGCCACCGAGTTACGCATGTTCACTGAGAGAAATTTTCATATAAAAAGGAATAGGTTTTTGGAAATTTAAGAAACATTCAATGAATTTAGTTTTTATTTTCCATTTTTCAAAGCGAATAAGTTTTGTTTCATAAACAGCTTGGTTTAAACATTATGTTAATTAAAATATTAAAATAAATCTTTTAAAATATTTACTTCATATTGTATTTGACTTTTGGCAGTTATGTATTTCTTTGATTATATATTTTTGATTTTTGAATGGATTTAACATTAATTCCTCCGCTTTAAATATCTTTTTTTTTCCTTTGGGCAGTGTATAAACTTATTCCCCTTCCTTCTTTTGGCCAAATAGTGGGGATTATTAAGGCTTAGTCGTGGGTGTGTGCAAGTGTGCGTGTGTGTGTGTGAGGGGTGGGTAAGATGAAAAGTGGGGGAGGGGGCAGTGTGTGAGGGCCAGCACAATTACACATGCACAAAGGATACGCCTAAGCGGCTTATACCAACGCATCCCGAACGGTTCAAAATGAAACCAAATGTGGCTGGCATGGTTGGAGGAGGAGGGGGGCGACGGAAAAAAGGGGGAGGGGGCGGAGGCGGAGGCCGCTGCGGTTTCCGGCTTGGTAAGCGCCCTATTATGAACAGAAAAGTAACGCTAATGAGTAAATCAAGTGCACATGTGTGCCGTTGAACTGGAATACCCCTCGCAGGACGAGCCCCTCTTAACCACTAGCCCCTCCTCCCAAGACCGCCCACCTCCCCCCCACCTGTGTCTTGGATCCTTTGAAGCTGCGCCAAACGGCGTGTTGAGGCATAAATAAGCCGCCTTCTTTCTCCGTCCCTCCTATTTCCCTCTCACTTCAGCCAGCCACTTGGCGCTGTTTTAATAGCTAAATTATGTAATCATGATGTGTGATACTAACACACACACACACACCATCACATGTCCTGGTATTTATGCAAATCCTACCGTTACTTCTTCCGAGAAACCTTTATTTTGTTTCACACGGAAAATAAAACTGATAAATATATGATTTTTGTATATAGTCAACATTAGATTCTCCTAAATAATGTTCATAGTAAGTTTTAGTTTTTTTTTTATTGTCCTAAAATTTTGAAAAAGTATGGGTAAATATCGAATAAAACTAGAAGCATTCCGAGTTCTTATATGATAAGCAAAATTTAATTATGGTTTTCAAAAAAATATTAAACACATTAAATATTTAAAGTAAAAACACTAAGGCTTAGTAAAATATATGTGATGAAGGTGTTTTAGCAATAGTAAATTTATTTTTTCCCCTTAAAAGCTTTTCACAAAAAGTTAAAATCTACACCATCTTGATTTTGTTAATGGTTTTTGGTTATTTGTGGCATAATTTGGGGCAAAAAGGAAAGTAAACCAGACGTTAAAATGGTGCGAGTAAGATCAGTTAGGGGTTATATGTTAATGTCTTTTATAATGCCTTAAACAAATCCCCTAAAATTATTTATATTTTAACTACTCCAGTCTTGGGTTTTCGATTTATTTTTACAATTAATTAGAACTATTTGGGGCACATTTTTCTCTCTGTGCACGCTCCACTTCCCTCGTCTTTTTAATTTGAAATTTTTCATAATGAGCAGCGCAATGGGTGGAATAAAGGATGGCGAGGGGTTTCATGGGAGGTCGCAGTTCGGGACGTTTGACGTTGCCATAGTGTGAAGATTAAATTCTACTAATTAGAGATGCCAAGTGAATGTTCGCGCATTTGGGTGTGTGCATGTGTGTGTGTGGCTAAGTATGGGGATATGTGGGTGATGGGTGGTGGGGGAGGTGGGGGGAGTGGTTTAAGTAATGGCGTTGAACCGTAACCATCAAAGCAGCCAGCTTGGCAACACAATTCCCCCCAGAATCCCGCCCAGCCCTTGCCTCATTATTGATATACCAAGCGTAAGAAGAAGTTCAAATCCTCGGAACAAACTACAAAGAACCATTACACACAAGTGCACCACCACTACACACACTTCCTTTTTACGCCGGGTACATATTAGTAATTTCTTTGGCGCCATTATAATCTTTGGCTTCCACTAGTCAACGATTGGCGGGGAGGTAATCTGGCTCCCTTATGTGATAGGGATTACGATGATGCGAGGGTGACATATTTGATTTTTGGTTCACACTGGTAACCACAGCTTAACTAAATTTGGAAAACAATTTCGAAAGAATCGCAACCCTTTAAAATTTAAACCAAATTTACGTAGATTTTGTACTGTGTATTAAAGAAAAGAAACAGTTTGAAAAACAAATTATACTATATTTTAACTAAATGATGAATTAAACGGAAAATAACAATGTTTCCAATACTTTTTAAAAACACAATATGTAATTATTATTTAATAGTAGGACTAGCCAATCTTTGCTTCCACCGTATAACGATTAATTTGTTTTTTTTTTTGCTCAGTTGACTATTAGATATAACTCATCTTGCCTGACACTTACTTCAATTACTCCAAAAATTACATTAACATCTACACTGTTCGCAACATGCATAAACTTCCCTTATATCAGGACCCACTACATGGCGAACGCCTAAGTATTTCGGGTTATCATATTGGAATGAGATTGGTTCCCGAACAAATGTCTATTTCTGATCCGATTCTGCTGCGCCACCTCCTCTGTCTAATAATAATAGTTCACAACTGTTTTCACATAATTCTCTGCTGTCGCCAGTTGAAATTGTGTAAAAAAACCAATGCCCCACCGCCTCAATTGGAGGGCATTATGTCGCAAGAGGCCTTCGAGGTGGGTATTTTAAAGTTAAAAGTGTATATTTTATTGACATTAAAAGAAAATGTTTTATTTGCGACTTTTATTTCGGAAGAACTACTGTGATTTTCATATAAAAATGTCGCAAATAAAACTAGCCTAACTCTTGTCTAAAAAATTTATAAAATTCTGCCAAATGGTTAAGCAAAGAAAATAGCATAAAGCCAGAGTAGTCTTCTCCAAAATAAAAAGAATGGCTATAACTGTGAGAAAAATTATTATAAAATATGTACTCAATAAACAATAAATTTATATAGCGACAATAATCTTTTTTAAAAATTCTCTTTATAGGCCTCCAAGGATAAGCAACTTCACACTTCATATCTGGAGCTGTTTAATCTTATAATAGATACAATATATAGCTGTTTGGACTTGTATCTTTGCACTTTGGTGTACATTTGGAAACTGACTGTGGGATGGTATGGCTATGCGGATAATATCTGGCTGAATGTGACCTTCATGACGTTGTTCTCCTTTTACTTGGTGATCCGGATGTTGCCATCCTTATTTTATGAGAAACTGGTCCTGGATCCCCAATACAAAGTTGATCCTGAAAAGACTCCTCCCCTAATGGGTTTGATTTGTGCCATGGCCTTCTTTGTGGTTTTTCTGCAGGTGGGTTTCTTATGTTTCTTTTTAATACTTTAAATGTTTTTCAAAATAGTTTAAGTGAACTTGGTACCTTGCAGATTGTTACATATATTAGTATAGATACATTTCGCATCTAATCATGGTGTTTCCCACAGATTGGTCTCATTCCGCTGACGGCGGTTTTCATGTCCATTGAGCAGATTAGTGTTTGGTATTTCGTACTGATTGTTTGGCTCTGTCTGGTGATTGTATTTCTGCTCTTTTTGGCTTGTGTCGGAATTTTCGGAGTGCCCTGTTTGGGCAAGAGTCTCCGATTGAAGGATTCCGATATGAATGACAGACTGCGATTAGTACTGAATCATTTTCGATTTCCGGGACGGGTTTTCCTGGTGCACACGTTCCATGTGGGACGACCCACGGCCTGGGTGATGGGAATCTGGTGTTGCCTGCGCTTGGATATCCACGATAATCTTCAATTGAACCGGGGCTTGGACACGAATGACCTGTCCTTGGGTCAGGTGGGAGCCGGTCTCAATGACGAGCAGTTGGCGGCCTTTGTGGCCCATCAACTGGCTCACTGGCGTTTGTGGCACCTAAGAAAGACTCTGGTGATGATCAATCTGAGTCTCTTGATATATCTACTGCTCTTTGGTTTATGCTACAAGTGGCAGACGCTTTACCAGGCGGCAGGCTTCTCGAAATTGTATCCAAGTATTGTGGGCTTTTGGCTGGTATATAAGTATCTAATGCCGGTGTATTACACCATCAATGCCTGGATCGTGTTCTATTTAATCCGGCATTTCGAGTATGCCGCAGATGCCTATGTCGTTCGACGGGGCTACGGTCAACCGATGAGGGCCGCCCTGCTCAAGCTGTTTGCCGATGACTACGAGTTCCCCTACGTGGACCACTGCTACCTCATGTGGCACCGATTCCGGCCATCGATTCTCCAGCGTATACTTAATCTAAAGCGACTTGAGTTCAATACCCGCGTCTCCGTTGTATCCCTTATATAAAAAGTGGTAATCTGAACAGCAAAATTTATTTCTGAAAATATATATTATTTTTTGTGAAAGAGCATTAAAAATAAAACTACATATTACTCTACTTAATTCCAATTAATGCTTAATTATCAAGCAAATGTCATAGCCAGTTTCTTGTTGGTAGTCAAAAATATCCACACCATTTCTTTTAAATTAATATTTTTATACCCTTGCAGAGGGTATTATAATTTTGGTCAAAAGTGTGCAACGCAGTGAAGGAGACATCTCCGACCCTATAAAGTATATATATTCTTGATCAGGATCACCTCCTGAGTTGATATAGCCATGTCCGTCTGTCCGTCTGTCCGTCTGTCCGTCTGTCCGTCTGTCCGTCTGTCCGTCTGTCCGTCTGTCCGTCTGTCCGTCTGTCCGTCTGTCTGTCCGTCTGTCTGTCCGTCTGTCTGTTTCTACGCGAACTAGTCTCTCAGTTTTAAAGCTATCGAATTGAAACTTTGCACACACCCTTCTTTCCTTTGCACGCAGTATATAAGTCGGAACGGCCGGGATCGGCCGACTATATCCTATAGCTGCCATATAACTGAACGATAGGAAATGCCATAACTTTGGTGTTTGTAAAGTTAGGAAGTTGGGATTTTCTATGGCTTTTTTATTTGGCCAATCAATTCGACCTACCAAATTTCATAAGGATCGGCCGACTATATCCTATAGCTGCCATATAACTGAACGATAGGAAATGCCATAACTTTGGTGTTTGTAAAGTTAGGAAGTTGGGATTTTCTATGGCTTTTTTATTTGGCCAATCAATTCGACCTACCAAATTTCATAAGGATCGGCCGACTATATCCTATAGCTCCCATATAACGATAGGAAATAGCATAACTTTGGTGTTTTTAGAGTTAGGAAGTTGGGATTTTCTATGGGTTTTATATTTGGCCAATCAATCCGACCTACCAAATTTTATAGGGATCGGCCGACTATATCCTATAGCTGCCATATAACTGAACGATTGAAAATGCCATAACTTTGGTGTTTTTAAAGTTAGAAAGTTGGGATTTTTTATGAGTGTTAAGAATGCATCATATGAATAATTTTGGAGAATATTATTTACAGAATATTCTGCAAGGGTATATCAACTTCGGCTCCGCCCGAAGTTAGCTTTCCTTTCTTGTTAAAATTAAATTTTGAAATATGCTATCTACGACAGAAATAACCCCTGCCATTTGCAAAGGACCTGAAAAAGTGGCGAGGACAGTGTCTGACAGTCCTGGGATTTAACTTTAAGTGTACGGCCAGAGGGCCGGGGAAGTTTCCTGTCCCAGCCGAAACTTTTCCGTTGTGTTTTAATTAAAATTCGTTTCATATAAGCCGCTGTCACACCGCTCTCCCCCCCTCGCCCAGTGTTCTGCTACCAATTTTTCTGTTCGGGTGTTAAAAGCTAATTTCCCCTCTGCTCGAGGGTTGCACAAACCGCATCTGAGGCTATGAAAAGTCTTTAAACTTTTTAAATTAATATAATAGTAAGGCTATCGAAACAAGTGGATAGTAGAATACATCTTTTCTGATTTAATAAATCAATTAAAATGCTCCATTTATTTATAAATATTTGTAATAGGTTAGTAGATTTCCAATATTGTTACTTAGTTAGTGGCTTGCCCTTTATTACTGAATTTATAAGATTTTTTCAGAAACATTAACGGGCAATATAATTTTTTTATGCCATTCTCTTGTCTTACAATGCTTTTGTTCTAAATAAATAATTTATGCGATTGGTTTTCAAATGTATTGCCGAAATTTTTAATATTCAAAAGCAGCTTTCTTGTTTTTAGTTTAAAATTTTAATATTGGACCATCTGCATCGATTGCCAAATACGATTAAATATATTGTTTATGGCGGGCTGGCATAGGTTCCCTCATTTGCGGTGGGTTTCAGTTTAACACCTTTTTTATGTGAGTTTTTGCGGGAACAGATACTTTTCCACCTCACTGTGCGGTTGCTTTGAGCCCACTCTGCCGTTTCAGTGTCTCGGTAATAAAAAGTCGCGTGCTCAAATGCTAAAATTCCCACAAAAATCCCCCTTTACCGCAGTCACTTGCCAGATATTGAAGCATTTACCATGCTACATGTATTTAGGCTTTTTTTTTATTGGTAAACGCGGCTGGTGTCTATTTTTTAACGACCGCCACATTGAATTATATTTTATTTTTCTCTCAAAATTTATTTGAAATGTCTTTCGACGACATTAAAATTAATATCTCACCATACAGTGGCAGCTATATAATAAGGCGCTGAAAAAAGGTTATGCAGTCACTAAATACCCTTTTTAAGTAAATAAATTTAGTAAGATTTTATTTATTATTTATGTAAGTTATTTCATACATTTTTAATATTTGAAAATATACAAATTATAAATATTGTTTTTACAAAATTGTTCTTTGTATTTCGTATAAAATTAGCTATACCTCCAGAGAGAGTAAGCAAAATTTATAAAAATTAAGACCAAAATAAAAAAACACCAACAGCGATCGTAAAGTTTTGGTGTTGAGGACTCGAAATTGAAATCGCTTACATTTGGTGGGTGGTGGTTGGTCGGTGGGTGGTGCAGGGTTGGGCTGGCAAACGGTAAGTCTCATTTATGACCAGAATGATAACAGAAAAAACTGCGAGTCCTTCGCATTCATTTTTTTCAACCACCCGCTTTCATTTTCCACTTTGCTGCCATTTTGGGAGGCAACTTAATTAGCCAACGACTTTAAACGGATTTACGGATGGAAAAAGGGGGAGTGAGGGGTGTTGGTGGGCTGACAGAGGCTGTCTCCGAACGAGTTTTATCGCTAAATCAATTACACAATCAAACGGCTGACAATTTCCAGCTCAAAGAGTGGATGGTATTGAATGCCTGTCGTTTCTGCACCACCAGAAAATTGTCCAAAAATTGTTCAACCAAACTTTTTCAATGAAAAATGTTCTCTTTTCTGTTTTATTTAATATATCAAATGATATTGCATTGATAATTTAGATGTTTTTAAAGGAATTCAAATGATTTTTGATTACTTCGAAAATAAACAAGTTTCATATAAAATTTATTTATATTATTTATTTAAATCACCACTGAAATAGTTCAATTATTACAACAAATAAGTCGAAAATTAAACATTTCGGTTGTTCTTAAGACCTCCATTCAAAGCTTAACAGATTTCTATGACACCTACATAAGTTTTTTGCTGGGATTTTTGTAGATTGAAATACAGACTTTATGAATACTTTTAAAAGTATTCTGTAGGGCTTGTCACATAGTACAGTTTTTGTTCTCTGTGTGGTATTCACATGCAGATAAGTGAAAAATGAAACATAACAGGGGAAGGGGGGAGGAGATGAGGAAGGGCGGGTGGCAGACGCATGTGGATAGGTCCTTTGCTTGGATAAATGCGTTCTTTTACAATTCACTCTCGACGACCGCCTGCACCGCCCGTGGCGTCCTCTAGCGGTGACAAACGGAGCTGCTTCCTTGCAACCCCGCCTCCCTCCCCACCCCTCTTCCGGCACCATCCTGGTATTCACTTTGATGTTTTACTTTTACTGCCTCTCGAGGCTGGGGCTTCTGCTCGGGCTCTATGATGATTTCTTTCCTGAAATTATATTTTAACTGCCAGTCAGCCCCAGCTACAAAACACCGACACCACCTCCCCGCCCACCATTATCACCCCCTGCCCACCACCCACACTTTTCCCTACTTTGCCAGCAGACCCAGCTCAACCACATGGGGCAGGGCAAGTGCATCATGTTGCTGGGCCATAAAAAGTAATGACAGCTGAAATTCTCCAGCTCGATAATGACGAACGAGCAGGAGGATGATGATAATGACGATGAGTGCAAAAAAAGAACTGAAGGAAATGAATTGGGCTTTCAACATGCCCAACTGAGTGGAGCAAACAGAATGGTGGCCTCTATAATTCCGGAGGAAACCTTGTTTAAACCGCATAATATGTATTATTTAGCACATTCGAATTAGTTTCGAAAACATAATCAATTTTATTATACCCTTGCAGAGGGTATTATAATTTTGGTCAAAAGTGTGCAACGCAGTGAAGGAGACATCTCCGACCCTATAAAGTATATATATTCTTGATCAGGATCACCTCCTGAGTTGATATAGCCATGACCGTCTGTCCGTCTGTCCGTCTGTCCGTCTGTCCGTCTGTCCGTCTGTCCGTCTGTCTGTTTCTACGCGAACTAGTCTCTCAGTTTTAAAGCTATCGAATTGAAACTTTGCACACACCCTTCTTTCCTTTGCACGCAGTATATAAGTCGGAACGGCCGGGATCGGCCGACTATATCCTATAGCTGCCATATAACTGAACGATAGGAAATGCCATAACTCTGCTGTTTGTAAAGTTAGGAAGTTGGGATTTTCTATGGCTTCTTTATTTGGCTAATCAATTCGACCTACCAAATTTCATAAGGATCGGCCGACTATATCCTATAGCTCCCATATAACGATAGGAAATAGCATAACTTTGGTGTTTTTAGAGTTAGGAAGTTGGGATTTTCTATGGGTTTTATATTTGGCCAATCAATCCGACCTACCAAATTTTATAGGGATCGGCCGACTATATCCTATAGCTGCCATATAACTGAACGATTGAAATTGCCATAACTTTGGTGTTATTAAAGTTAGGAAGTTGGGATTTTTATTAGTATTAAGAATGCATCATATGAATAATTTTGGAGAATATTATTTACAGAATATTCTGCAAGGGTATATCAACTTCGGCTCCGCCCGAAGTTAGCTTTCCTTTCTTGTTTAATATATAACTATTTTTCATTCTGCATCTGCCGTTTTTTATACCCTTGCAGAGGGTATTATAATTTTGGTCAAAAGTGTGCAACGCAGTGAAGGAGACATCTCCGACCCTATAAAGTATATATATTCTTGATCAGGATCACCTCCTGAGTTGATATAGCCATGTCCGTCTGTCCGTCTGTCCGTCTGTCCGTCTGTCTGTCCGTCTGTCTGTTTCTACGCGAACTAGTCTCTCAGTTTTAAAGCTATCGAATTGAAACTTTGCACACACCCTTCTTTCCTTTGCACGCAGTATATAAGTCGGAACGGCCGGGATCGGCCGACTATATCCTATAGCTGCCATATAACTGAACGATAGGAAATGCCATAACTCTGCTGTTTGTAAAGTTAGGAAGTTGGGATTTTCTATGGCTTTTTGATTTGGCCAATCAATTCGACCTACCAAATTTCATAAGGATCGGCCGACTATATCCTATAGCTC
The DNA here is from genome assembly GCA_018153365.1 of Drosophila fuyamai. Taxonomy (NCBI): domain Eukaryota; kingdom Metazoa; phylum Arthropoda; class Insecta; order Diptera; family Drosophilidae; genus Drosophila; species Drosophila fuyamai. Next base: position 11,599,019 of record JAECXW010000155.1, read on the forward strand.
CCATATAACGATATGAAATACCATAACTTTGGTGTTTTTAAAGTTAGGAAGTTGGGATTTTCTATGAGTTTTATATTTGGCCAATCAATCAAACCTACCAAATTTTATAGGGATCGGCCGTCTATATCCCATAGCTGCCATATAACTGAACGATTGAAAATGCCATAACTTTGGTGATTTTAAAGTTAGGAAGTTGCGATTTTTATGAGTATTTAGAATGCATTATGTGAATAATTTTGGAGAATATTATTTACAGAATATTCTGCAAGGGTATATCAACTTCGGCTCCGCCCGAAGTTAGCTTTCCTTTCTTGTTATACCCTTGCAGAGGGTATTATAATTTTGGTCAAAAGTGTGCAACGCAGTGAAGGAGACATCTCCGACCCTATAAAGTATATATATTCTTGATCAGGATCACCTCCTGAGTTCATATAGCCATGTCCGTCTGTCCGTCTGTCCGTCTGTCCGTCTGTCTGTTTCTACGCGAACTAGTCTCTCAGTTTTAAAGCTATCGAATTGAAACTTTGCACACACCCTTCTTTCCTTTGCACGCAGTATATAAGTCGGAACGGCCGGGATCGGCCGACTATATCCTATAGCTGCCATATAACTGAACGATAGGAAATGCCATAACTCTGCTGTTTGTAAAGTTAGGAAGTTGGGATTTTCTATGGCTTCTTTATTTGGCCAATCAATTCGACCTACCAAATTTCATAAGGATCGGCCGACTATATCCTATAGCTCCCATATAACGATAGGAAATAGCATAACTTTGGTGTTTTTAGAGTTAGGAAGTTGGGATTTTCTATGGGTTTTATATTTGGCCAATCAATCCGACCTACCAAATTTTATAGGGATCGGCCGACTATATCCTATAGCTGCCATATAACTGAACGATTGAAAATGCCATAACTTTAGTGTTTTTAAAGTTAGAAAGTTGGGATTTTTTATGAGTGTTAAGAATGCATCATATGAATAATTTTGGAGAATATTATTTACAGAATATTCTGCAAGGGTATATCAACTTCGGCTCCGCCCGAAGTTAGCTTTCCTTTCTTGTTTTTTATTGACTTTAAATATTAAATTGAACACCTATTAACAATGTTTAATGTATTAGAGACAAGATATATAGCTTTGCAGTTATTACAAATCGACTCCATTTCGATTTCTGTGCCTATATTACAATGAAGCTTTGTCGATTTTGCTCTGCATTTTGCCATCGATTCTATGGAGCTATATGATATTGTTGTCCGATTTTCATTTAATTAAAACCGTAATTTCATAATATTTATATGTTAACAAATCCCAAGGAACAAAAAAAAAATTTAAGACAACAAAGTTATAATATAGTCGCTATATGATATAGTCTCCCGATCCGGATCGTTCCGACTTAAATTGACTTTGAGTCTGACATTGACTTGAAGAAAATAAAAAACTTGTTATCACTAAAACTTTTTCCAAGACCCGTATGATGTTGGCTTGGCGAAATTCTGTGCAAAAGCACAATGCAACTTCGAACTTGTTGAGTCTGAGGAAGCCTCAGTAATCCGTCTCATCGAACAATGTACGAACTAGTCATCTGAAGTTTGCTTTGGAGAAAAGACATGTACGAACTCTTTGTGTGTGGTATGATCATAATGTTTTACTACAAGTACTTTTATAAAACTGTATACATTTGTATGGGGTAAGTAAATTATTTAACAAGACCCCTACACCATGAATCAAGAAAAATAATACAATTTGCCGGCTTACTCTATGATAATGCTTGCTAATCTAAAAACATCTTTTGTAAACAATGCAACATGTCGAGGTTCGAGCAAACCAAATATTTTGAATTGATCGCATCAAACAATCTATTTAAAGCTTTTTGCAGTTTTGTATGTTTTTGTTTTTTTTTTAGAACGTAAACAAACATGTACGTTATTTATGTATTTTAATTTTATTATTTTAATAAGATTTAAATGGTGCTAGTAATGAATGATATATGGATTGCAAATTTTGCACTTAGTTCCGTATTATATATTTTAATAACATGTTTATGTCTTTAACTATTTTTCAGTGTAATCCATTATATAGATAATCCTAATTTAGAAAGTGAGCTGCAGAAAAGGCTTCCTCAATACCGTGTATCTAGCGGTATTTTTAGTCCTTCCGGTCGCTTCGCCCTTTTTATAATTCCGCTTATTTTGTGCTTGATACCGTTGTGTTTCGAACGGGGATACCAAATTATCTGGGTTAATTTAAGAAAACTGACAAGAAATCAAGCACTTATATTGACTGTTGGACTTCCGGCCATCCTAATATTGGTAAGACATTTTATATAACAAATGTAAATACGAAAGCTTAAGACACTTATGTTTTATAGGCCACAGCAGAGATTCTTGGCTTTGAAGTTAGCTATGAAGGCAATATTATATTCTCCGGTCGGTTTCCTGAAGCAATTCCAAGCGTAAGCCAGTTGGTGCAAATCATTGAAATAGAAGAGATAAAGATGGGGTTTTACAGACCAATTTTTTGTTTAATCGCATTAATTATGTGGATATGCATTAACGGACAGTCGAAGAATGAAAGGAGAGCGGCAATTATGCACCCAAAGAGTGGAAATCCTAAACGTCTCAGAAAACGCCGATAAAATTGTAAGCTGATCTTAAATTATCAAAGATCATAAATAATAAGTTCAAAATTTTGCAAAATAAGATTTCAAAATTAAAGTCCCATTTTTGCCCCAAATGTGTGTTTTATTGTATATGGTTTTTGAAAGCGATTCCCTAGGGTGATTACTTAACCAAAAATGTTATTATGTTCCCAAGCCCGGCAAGCCATACAGCCTGTTGCCCGCCCGATAAAGATAATAGTAAACTTCAATTTATAGCAACAGCAACCCAAACAAAATACTTTTCAATCACCGAGTGCTCGTGAAAGGAGATGAAAATTTGCTCCACCGGGGGCCAAAGGGGGTGGAGTGGATCTGGATGTCTAGGGACTGGATACCAAATCATTTCCGCTACACTTGCTCATTCTGGGCACCGCCAAAGTTAATGGGTGCAAATGCTAAGTGCTCGAGTCAACCGACATTTGTAATAACCTAGAATAAAAAGAACAAAATAGAAAATACTATCAGTAACTATGGGTAAATTAAATTATATTAAATGACATTTAAGTCCTTTTTGGAAATAATTTGTAGTGATAATCTAAACAATTATAAGATAATTATCCCTATTTCTTGTAATATTACGTATTGAAAAGCACAATTTGTACTTACCTCGGTATATTTTTAAATAAATAATTTAAATAAATATACCCACAAATTTAAAATATTTTTAGCAACTTGTTGTTTAATTATTTATTTTTGTCAACAAATTTCTGCAATAGTTAAAGCAACTATAATACTTTTTGAAAGAGTATGGCGACATGTGAACCGGAGTTGGTAAGTTTGCTATGAGCTATGTGAAAAACATCTGCCAACGGATGTGTTTGGCCATATCCGCCCTCCCACTCCCCCGGAAAAATCCATCTGAAGTGCGCAGATAAACCCTCGGAATGCCTCGGTGGCCGTCTGACCCGGCTCCCATACATATGTATATGTATTTAGCCCCAGGACGATCTAGCCTGACTATTCATGCGTTTCAAATTTTCAATACACTCAAATGATAATCGAGAAGAGGCCCGAGAAGTTGGCTGGGGAAAATCGTGGAAAAGCGATTCAAAGGATGATGAAAAAGCGCCGCATGTTACATTTTTAAAGCGTTAGCAAACATGTTTAGGTCCTTTTCCCTTGCGATATCTTCACGGCAGATTGAAGGGAAGTGAAGCCACAGGCAACACCTGTTATAATAGCCAGGCACCAGAGGTTGCGAATAGAGCTTATTAAATGGGGAGATCTGGACACCCTAAGGATAAAATCAATCAACTGGCAAACAGTGTATTTTGCGGGCTGGTTACAAAAAAAAAAAAAAATGAATTTCATTAATCTTTAAAGCGTATTTCTTGAAATATTGCAGGTTATACAACATTTTAAAATGTAATTTAGGTTTTAAACTTTCTTAGCTTGGTAGCATCATTTTAAAATAGGTTTTAAATTTTAAAAAAACATGTATTTTGCATTTAATTTGTAATATAATTAAATTTACTGATTTAAATTGGTTTTAGCACTAATTTTAAAATAACTTTTTATTTTATACATCTTAAGTATTTGGTATTTATTATTATAAGAAATACATTACTTTTTGGCTGTTCTAAATTTGTTAAACCTTTTGGTTTAATTGAGTTGTATTATTTAAAATATTTTATAATTATTCGTGTGTTAAATTTTCCAAGTGTCTGAAAGAAAGTGTTTACTTTTGAGCATCAAAATATTTACTCACAGCCGAGCTGAAGAGCAAATATTCGTTTGCTATCAACATAAACCAATGACAACGAGATAGACAATGGGAGTACAGTTTGTGTGTCAATTAGCAAGAAGCTTTGCTGCACTCTTATGATATTATTTAATTTATGACAAGTTCCATTGTTCCGGTGTGCCAACACCGTACATACCATCAGCGTACTTTCAAAGGAGGAGCTGCACACACTGGGGCAAACATCACTAAGCGGAAAACAAATTAAACAATTCCCAAAGGGGAAAGGAAATTTCGAGTAGGAGTACTCTACTCGTAAGCTGCCTTTGTTCGTCACGTTGGCGTCGCGAAAGTGCCAAAGTTTTTCATTGTAATAAATATTTTAATTTTGAACTTGAGCAATTAACCCGGGAACGCATGTGGAAGGAAGGAAAGGGATGCCGCCTCTCCATTGTCCTGGCAATTGTGATCGGGACACCACCCACTCGAGCCCTTTTTCGTCCTTCCAGGCGGAACGCTCTCTATGAACATTATGAACTTAAGACCCTCCCCCCCTCCCTCCACCATCCACCGCTCTTAGGGGCAAAACAACAAGAACAATAACAATAAGAATCTGAGACACATGCCAAAGTGGTTAAGTCGGCGGAGAAATGTTGGCAAAACTTTTCGGGGCGACGCATTTAAATGATTTTGCATAATTCAATGCTGGCAAACTTTTCGAATCCTGAGGAGGAAAAACCAAAAAACAAAAACAAAAAAAAAGCGTTACGAAACTTGGCCCCGAACTTGGTAATATATTTTCTTTAATTGCGCACAATTAATCCTTTTTATGATGCTCCTCCAACTCCGCCAGGTGAGCACTCAGGGGTGGATTGTCCTCCATACCACCGCCCTCCCCGCCACCCCTTGGGCTGCTGTCAACTGGAAATGTACACAAAGGGCTTAATTATAAAAGTCAACACACGGCCGAAAGCGTTTCACAAAGAAGCTCGTGGGTTAGGCACTCTCTATATCATCCACCGATGCACTCGCACCCATTCAACGAGCATATACAAAAAACCGAAAAAAGCAAAAGCTGAATCTAAAGCTGAAGCTGACAAAAAAAATATAACAACAACAACAAAAAAAACAAGAAATTCGTATGTAATTAAAATGAAATCCCCTTTTTACGACTGATGTGGATGGCAAAGATTTTTACGGTTATTTGTTTGGAAAAAAATAAAACAGGAGGCGAGCAAAGGCAAACCTGCAGTAATTCAAACAGCGACCAAACCGGAAAATGTGATAAGTTTCTTTTATGTACAGTGCGTACCAGAACTATAGGTTCAGTTACAATTAAGATTATAAAAACCTTAATCACTTCCAAAACCGAAAACAAATATTTTTAATTTCACCCCTTATATATTTTACATTTAAGAAACATTTTAAGCTATTGTTATTCCCCTTAAATACATTTCCATAACAAATACACTTTTATAACATTTACATTATATGACTTATCCTTTTGAAACGAACTGTACAAATTATATATATTTGTAAGTACACAATTTTTTGTTGATTAAGCAGAAAAGGGTTAGGCAAATGACGGCAGACTGTTAATGAATGTTGGGCAAGACTTTCGTGGTAATTCCCTAACTTTGTGTTTTTAGTTAAGGGAAAGAAAAGGAATGAATGAAATAATCTTGAAAAAATATTGGAAAAGAAATCCTTTAAAAGGCTCAAAGAAGGCCCTTTGAATTAACATGCTATCTGTATTTAGTCAAAAGAACAATTTCCCTTTGGGCTTAATCAATTTCGAATGCACTGAAACAGTTTTTTTTGGGCTATGCAAATAATTAAGACACCGCTTTAAAAAACTGAATTTATGAATAACTGATGTAGGAAAAAATCTTCTTAATAAAAATAAATTGTACTCTGTATGAAATTTAAATACCAGTCAAGGTTGTTCCTTTAGTTTGTATTGGAATTCAATTAATTTATTTTACATAAAATTATTTTATTAGATTTTATGAAATATCATAGACTTAGAAGTCGTATGCTAAAAAAGGTATAGTTATTAAAAATAATTTGAAAAGCAATCATTAAATTGCATATTAATTTTCAGTAAGCAAATTCAAAAATAAAATTATGTGTACTGCAAAATGATTTATAATTTGGGAAATATTTTACAATTTGTTAGTCTGATTTTTTGTAGTGTTCAGAGGGACAGGCTCAGTGTGCCAGTTCTATTTGCCAGTTTTAATTATTGTCCGTTTTTATTGCAGTCCGCAGATAAGGTCCGACGACAGGGATATGGCCTTGGGTGGGTTCTGCCATGAGGGGGGGTTTTTGGGCGACTGTCAGTGTCAACGCAGTCATCGTCACCCCTTTTCCCTCCCCTCCCGTGCTTTTTCGCCACTCGCAATCGCAATCGCAGTGCAGCATCAGCTGGCGATTAACTTTTCAAATGGGAAGGAACCCTTTTTCGCGCCGCTGTCGGCGATATGCTAATGATGACCACCGACCGACCTCCACACCTTCCCCAGAACACATATATATGTATATATGCTGGTATATATACCATTCCCAGCCGATTTCAGGGCCCGTGTCCGCTATTCGGTGCCCGGTGGCTGTGATGTACACTTTTTGTGTTTCATTACTCGCCACATCCACATCCACATCCACAGCCACATCCACATCCTTCTGCTGCTTCTGTTCTGTTCTGCTCCGCTTTGCTTTTATTATTTTCAAGTTTAATTAACTTTCGTGTTGCTTTCAGCGAGCGGGAGCAGCGTACATAAATTTCGAGTGTTGCCCGTGGCCTGATGGCTTTTGGTCGACTGGGGAGCGGAAAAGCGATGGCGGATGGATGGAAATTTGATACGATTCGGTTGCCAGGAGAGCCCAAAAGTAACACACAGAAGTCTGCGGCTGGGGCAAAGTCAGAGTCGTGGTCATTAATCAAGAAACGATCTCAGAGCACTTCAGTTGACCTATCTGACTTACTTTTTAAATTGCCTGGTTGACCATTATATTGGGGAAATTCTATTTAGAAGTGTGAACCACGTATAAAAATCTTATAGTTTGTAACCATTGGACACACTATCCTATTTAGTTTAGATTTGTGTCCCTGATTTTTTTTACAGTAAACAGTTTTCAGAGAATTATGACACAATCATAAATATATATGCCACTATAAAACCGTATGTCTGCTAGAAAAATTATGGGTTGAGCAGTGCAGGTTTTTGGTCACTTTTCGGCAAAGCCGTCTTTCGAAAATTTGGAAAGTGGTTAAATTATAAAAGTGACTAAAAATCGGCGCAAAAATACAAACCAGGATGAAGATACAGACTTTTAGAGAATTAAAACATAATCACTAGATATATGCCACTATAAAATTATATGTCTGTAAGAACAGTGAAGAGTTTCCTTACTTTTCGGAAAGCAATTTTTCAAAATTAGGTCATCATTTTCATGTCGACAAATTGTCCAAAAATATGTAAGCGAAGATTTAGACACAGATTTTTAGAGATTAAACCAGAATCATTTAAAAGTATGCGCCTTTGCAATCGAATGTCTGTAAGAAATATGAATTTCGACAATATTTTATCATTTTGGTTTTTGGGTTTTCTCTGAGTGTAGTTTTTAAAGAATTTTTTTTAATTTAAAAATAAGAATTAAGCTAAGAAACATTAAAACGAATACTATTTGGCAGCTGAATTCTGAACTTTTCTACATATAATATGTGTCTTTTAGATATGATATTTAGAATTTAGATATGATATTTATATTTGATATTTATTTAATTTTACAACAATCATTTCAAACAAATACTAGTGAATGGCATGTGTCAAACCGATGGATGAAGAAGGAGCTGAGTTGAGGTATTCCATTACAAACATTCGTAGAATAACATCCACTTTCAAAGTGATTTCGTAATCCACATTCTGCTCCACATCCATGGCTAATATGGCATTTGCTGGATATTCCGCAGCTATTAGATGGATTACTGGCACATTGTGTTGTAAAAACGGAGAATGATCATCATCTTTATCCTTGCCGTACTCCAACTTAAAAATAGGACCTTCTAATTGCAGTATTCCCGCCTTGGTGAGTTGCTGTTCCAGGTGCACGAATCTATGGAACCAACTCGAAGTGTTTAGAATGTTGTTTTTGAATGTTATATCCCTAACTCCGATTAAATCCAACAGCAAAAAGAGATCAATGCGATCGAGGAAGCCTTTTTTCTCCCAGAGGTCTGCCAAATGCCGGGAACCATAAAGTGAATCCTTTACTGACCAGTCTTTGAATGCCTCCTTTCCATCGAAGAAGACAAACATTAAACTGATCTCAGATCGAGAAAACTGGTCCTTCAATATTTTGGCCATATTTAGCATCATTGCACAAGAAACCGCTGAATTCGTGGCGGCCTCAAAAACAAAGTCCTTGAAATACTTGCTATCATAATGACAGCCCAGCATTAGGTATCTTCTTGCATTCGGATTTTGTCGGGCCACGATATTATTAAAAGTCACATATCCAAAAACAGGCACTCTCTCCGTAAAAATATCCAGTTGCACAGTCCAATTCAGCGCCTTTAGGTATTCCATTATGTAATTCCTCACCGCCGAATGTTCTGGAGTCCCGACCACCCTCTTTACCGAAATCTTTCTTACAATTTCGCGCAGGTTATTCAGGTCCGAAAGTGCAGCTAGATTTCGCATTTGGGTGAGGTTCAGTTCAGTGGGCTCATAACGCAACGATCCATTACGGCCCACTACTCGAATATGTTTAAAGAAACCCTTGCCGATAATTAAAAATATAGCTAAGATCATGAGAGGGATCAGGAATATATAACTTTGCCAGCCTGGCATTTTCCTAAGCTCGTTAACTGCTGTGTTATAATCTTAAAGAATCTTTAAGAGCTTTAGAAAGTGATTTGTTTTGCCTATCCTACACCCAGATAAGTTTAACAGTGGAATACAAATATAAACAAAATAAATTTATAATTTTATTTGTTCTTATAATATAGAGTGACAGAAAATATTAAAAAATATGTTAACTGATTTTTTTTTCATATTAACAAATCTTCGATTACAACCGCACTTTTCAATTTCATCCTATATTTATTTTTAAATATTATAACTTGTAAAAAATTGTAGATTTAAATAAAAGAACTCCCTTAGAATAAACCGCATCGTTACTTTGTAGTTTAATCTTCATTATAAAACCGTGTAATTATTTCTGTTCCCCTCGAGGTAATAAATTTAAAACGCTTGGACTTTTAATTACTTATGGCCTAATCAATTTGCCATGCACGAATAAACAAAAGACTTCAGGAAGAGATCAGGAACTGGAGAATATATGTACATGAATACACGATCGATTCTGTGATAGGGCTGTAATTAGTCGACATTGAATGAGTCAGTCGGTGGCGGTAATAATCACAAAGACGAGGAACGGCTGAAGGCAACGGGAGATCCAAGAGAATTACTTAATGCCATAAGGCAACTGCTCGACAAGTGCTTACGTAATTCCGCATGCTTATATAATAAATCGCAACACCAACACGAGCCACAATCTATCGCATTTTGATCACTCGATGGGATGATGAGATGGACGGGGGGGGGGTGACCGCCTTTGGGCTGCCAGTCTGTCTGTCAATTAGACCTTAATGTATTGTACTTAAAGTTATACGCAATTACGATAGAACTTCATCTGGGGAACTGGTTTTCGAGTTCTGTCCCGGCGATAAACAAATGAACACATAAGCCGACCAGACACTCCGATACTCAGACAGTCAAACCTCACTCAAGTGTCTGCCAAAAGCGAACGAGAAACGAAAAAATCGAATTCGGGACAACTTGTCTTAGACGAAGTTTATATACACTCGATAGGTGATCTAATCTTTTTGGTTTATAAAAACAAAAAAAAGGTGACTTAAAAAGGAAGTAGAAAAAATTGAAACCTAAAAAGATTATATAGAACAAATAAAAATCTAAAAGGATTAAATGTATATATTTAATTAAAATGTATTTTAGGTCTCTAAAATCTTCTAAAAACCAGTTTAATTAAATGTGTAGAAAAAATTAAAACCTAAAAAGATTAAATAGAACAAATTAAAATCTGAAAGGATTAAGTGTATATATTTAATTCAAATATATTTTAGATCTCTACAGTCTTCCAAAAACCATGAGTTTTTCTTATAATTGGTAAGTTATGGGTTAGTTTTAATTGTCCTAATTTTTGTGACTTTGGTATACGATTTAAATTATAATAAAACGGACAATTAATCTAATAGTTTGAGCTTGAAATGTAGTATATAATGGAATCGATAAAATTATATAGGCTATAAACAAAATTTCCAATCACTCGATGGAAGTGAAGTGAATTTATTGTGGACCTGTGTCTGGGTCGCTTCTAGCCCTGCGGGTTCTTATTTCTTTTTTATTTTTTGGTCCCCATCTGTTCTCTCGGACTGTCTGTTGGTCTTGAGATTTATGTCTGCAAAACAATCTTCCAGTCAAGCTAACAAACAAGCATTGTTTACCAACCCCGGCCGGTTTTGATACCCTAAAGAATGGGTCTTACAGGCAGGTAACATCATTAGCAACTTCTTTAATTGACTTCTCTTCTTCCAATGCGAACTTTCCTTCTCACCATAGTATAGTTTTTCCTTTTTGGGGCTTATTCATCTACTTAATGATTATTTCATTTGTCATTTATACGAAAGGGTATAAATAATTCTCTCGATTTCCTACTTTTTCTTTTTTAATTCCTTTCTTGGCATTAGTTTCATTTTTGCAAGTTTCAGTTTCTCATTTTTGGCGTTTATTTATGCATTTATCGTATTTCTTGAATATATTAGCACACTTAGCCGGGATGTTTTTGATATTAAAAAGCTTATAGTCGGAATCCGTTTAGCAGACATATAAATATTCAGAGGATTGTCTGGCGCCAAGTTTATTTATATAATCCATTTGTTTCCATCTTGTATCACTGAATTATGGCCTTAAACGGGGTTTTTTTTAATTGCTCAGGTTATACTTTTGACTTTCAGACCTGATCTTTGAGCGCTGAAGGATTTCCTTGGTTTCGATTCACTCTAACCAAAACCAAAACGAAATCGCCGTCCGCCCCTCAATTGGATGTGAGGGTTCATCATCACCGCCCTCAGCACTCACCTGGAATTATCTCCGCCCCACCATCGCCCAACCCAGGACCACTTAAGGGGGGCTGGGGGTGACCGCAGGGGGGAGGCATGCTGCGGATCGAATGGGGACCCAAAGATCCAAGACCAGGCTGCCACAAGATTGAGCCAAAGATACGGTAGAGCAACACGCGTCCGTCGCTCGATGTGATTGCAAGTACCCTTTCTGGGGATGAGTCCTTTTCCAATGCATTTCGCTTCTATAAAAAATCTGGAAACAAAATAAAAGGTTTTAAATCTCAAATAAACCCTTTTATTGCATTTGAATTAAGGTACATATAATCTACGAGTATTCAAAAAATTGTGTTATAAGCAATGACTAGTTTAGTTCTTATTTGTGTCAGCACTCCCAATATTATTCCTCCCTTTGACCATAATATCCAAAAAGAATGATTTGGACAGTGTAATCATACAAGCTATCAATTAAAAAATTATTTAAATATAATAGTAATGGAAACATATCGCGTATGTATATATCCAGTGTCATAAAGCTGAGACTATAATAATTAAGACTTAAATTTATTTCCAAAAATGTATACATTATTTATTTATTTTTATAAAGTACCTACCTTATCAGATATTTTCCTTTTTCATTTAAAATCTAACATGAAATTGGGAAAATAAAAAATGTTTAAGCACTTTAACCTTAACGGGAAAATCGGCCATAAGTCGTAAGTATTTTAGTTATCATATGGTTGTAAAAAGATCTGAAGGTCTATGCTGTGTAAGGGTATTATGATCTTCGCATCCTGATGCTAGTCTTTTTTGTTTTCCGTCATTTTGGGCCGCTCGATCTCCAAGCGCTGCAGGCTCCTCGCTTTTTGCTCCGCAGTCGAAGTCGGAGTTAAAGTCGGAGCATGAGGAAGAGGAAGCAGCCAGAGGCGGCAGATATATATACAGATATATATATATACATATGGTAACCGAGATTATACAGGTACGTGTGTGGATGTGTGGGGGTTCGAAGGTGCGGCTGTTCGATGTGGTTTTTGTTGCTTTTATAGTCGATATACAACGTTGACTTCGTATGGTGTTTTTCGGTTTTGTTTTTTTTTTTTTGATAATTTTTGTTGTATTTTTTTCGCTGCTTTTTCTTTTCAGTTGTTTGCTGTGGTTAACGTTGTTGTTTTTGTTGTTGCTGTAATGGGTATAGCCTGCGTTTTGATTGCAGTCACCATTGTTTTTGTTGTTGTTGCTTTGCCTTTTTCATGCCATTTAAGTCTTATTTATGGTTCTCGTTGATGATCGTGTTGATGGTCGTACTTTTTTTCCTTCCACATTGTTATTGTTTTGTTGTTGTGTTTTTCAGCGTTTCTTTTTTCCAATTTTTTTTCATTTTTATTTTTTTTTTGGTCTTGTGTTAACCTTTTTTTTCCAACTGCGGTACACTGTGGCTGCGAGGGAGTTTGGATTTGATATGGGTCATGCCGGCCATTATCTGTCCCCGAAGATCATTCGTGGATCGTGAGACCAAGTGCGTGCCCTCATCCCCTAAGGTGTCGTCAGGTAAGCAATAATAAAATTGTAAATTTAAAAAAAAATCCTATTGGGGTGACCCACTGATCCATCTCAAGGTGCTCGCTAGATATTGTCTTTAAACCAGGTAGGATAGAAATATATATAACTAAGCCTGCGGGCTGGACACCTATAAAAAAGTGTAGTGTACCGAGTTACAATTGTCACCATGGGCTTACATTTTTCGTTTAAGAAAGGATTTTCAACAAAACGAAAACTCAATTTTTAAAGTTTTTTGGAATATTTATTAACAAATTATTAAATTGAATTAGTATTTCTTCCTCTATGTAAAAATCATTTATGCACATAAATATAAATTGTAAGAATGACACTTTATATTATAAATTAATATAATAAATATTAAATTGAAATTATAAAACCACACTACTTTTAGGGTAAAATTATTATATTACAAATGTTTATATATTATTTTTTGTTTTACTCTTACTGGTTTTGCAGGTCTTAATACAAGGCTTGAAAGGTGCATTTAAAGTCCCCTACGGCTGACCACTTTAGTCCCCTGCACTTCACTTTGATGCTTGATTTTTAACCTTCTTAGCTCACCTTTCCACTTTCCCGCCTCCCTTTCTCCATCTCCTCATCTTTTGTTGTCCCTCGGTTTTCTCTTTTCGCCAATGCAACGACTTGCATACAAATAAACTAATGTGTGTATGTATATTTTTTTACGTTGTGTTTTACCCCAACAATATTTTGTGCTATTTTTTTCTGGTATAATTTATTTTTATTTGTTGCGCTGTTAACTGCGAAATGGGTTTGCACGGTAGTCCGATTCGGAGTGGACTCAGGTTGCTGCACGGAAAAAAATAAAAGCATTTTGGACCTATTCATAAAAGATTGCGATTTTGAAGTTTTATTATAATTTTTTCTTCAATAAAATCCAAGTTTATTTTTTTTATTTTACTGTTTTCTTGCTAATGGAAATTTATGTATTTTAACTTTTGTTCAGATATACATACATACATTACTCGGATATTAAGAAATTTTAAAGTACTATAAAATAGGAAAACAAATACATACATATGTATGTAGGAGAAAAAGACTAGATAGTAAAATAATATTGCAGGATTATAAAATATATATATTTGAATTTTAAAAACTTGGATTTTATACCTACTAAAATTTCTGGAAAAATGTTAAACTTTTTCTTGTGATATTGTTGCTATTGGGTCGCTGCAAGTTGCTGCTTTTGTTGAAGGCTTTTCTTTCACGTTTGATTCGTTTGCTCCGCAATCGCAGGAAATCAATTATAAAAAACCTTTGCTGTTCGGCTTCACTGGCCACGTTAATTCGTGAAAAATGTTTTTTCTTTATTTTTTGCTTTTTTCCAGGTCTCAGTTTAATGTGTTTCTCGTTTTGTTTTCGCTGCTGCCGCTGCTGCATTTGAAAGAGTTTTCATTGTTTCTCGGATTGGAGTTGAAAGTGTTGCTGCTGCTTGGGTCAGAGACGATTTTTTTTGTTTATTTTTTTTTATTTTTTTTTCGGGCCATGACAAAGGATTGCGCGGCAGCGGAAAAAGTGCAATAAATTTTACTATGCTCGGTGCCGAATGTCGATTTCGTTCAATGATTTCTCCCCACGGCAGCGACAACTGCCGCCTGTCGATCGTCGACCTTTATTTATGTGCCTTTGATAATGCGTTTTTAAATTCAGGAAGTCGCAGTTTATGCTGCCTCCTCATGAACTTCCCCTTTTTTTCACCGTTCTCGTTTTCCGCTCGATTGCTGAAGGGGTGTAGCCTCCGATTGGGTTGCAAAATGGGGAAGGGATTCTTAAGAACAAGAGCTTCATCTTGCCTTGGAAAAACTTTTTCAAATAATACGAAAAAACAGTCGAGAAATTCAATTCACCATGTCTATATCAAATTGTGGTGAATTTGTTCAATTTAATTGTCATTACAAGGCAATTAATTTATAGTAACTTAAACAATCAAAAGTTGTATGTTTTTATATTATATTCAAAAAAATAAACCTTTAACAAAAAAGAATAATAAATGCGAGTACCATAAATTGCATTGAGTGAATGTGACAGCACAGCAGAGCTAACAAATCATTTAAATGATATATATCAATATTGCTATTTCAAACCGTTTTTAAAGGCAGCTTTAATTGGTGTCAAATGAGTGTTGTCTTTCGACAATTTTATTGACATTTGGGATGACCGATGGCTTGTTAAGATATATGTACATATAAGATTATATAAGAACAACACATGCAAAATTAAAAAATATGTGCTGAAATAACAAGAAAGATTATTTCTTGTTTATTTAAATTTATAAAATGATTAAGGAAGATTGATGAAGAGAACATTTTGAATAGATAGAAAAAATATTGAAACAAAATAAATTTAGAAATAATTAAAACATATATATAGTTTTATTTTAAAGATAAGTAAATGATAAGTAACTATAGGAATAGATTAAAAATGAATGTGTATCTTAAAGATAAGTGAATTAGAAGTAACTGTAAGAGTTCATTAAAAATGTTTGTTCCAGCCAAATATATTAATTATATTTTATTACTAAGATAATGAGATCATTTTTCAACTGTGGAGGACACATTTGAGAATAGAACCAATTTATTGCCGAGAGATTCACACGTTGGGTACTTGTAGATTCTGTACATCCAGATGGTCGGTGGTGATCGATGGCTCCGGCAATATCCATCGCTGAAGTTTATCACTTCGCTGAATGTGGACATCTCACTGCCCATAACAGGAAACGGTAATGAGAACCATTCGAAAGCTCTTCAGGTTCTCCAGCCAGGCCAGCTCCAACTGGTCGATGTGGTTCCAAGTGCACTCAGCTGTGCTCCACTTCGAGATCCAAGATCTGAGATCCGAGATCCCAGAGATCGCAGAACCTAGACCGATTTTGTATGTAAACAATATCAAGCGGCGAACGCGACATGAATTTATGAGATCATTTTTGAAGTTAATTATGCCAGGGCATAAATTTCACAAACACACATATCTGGCATATATATATGTATGGATGTGTATACACCATATAGCTATTGAGTCGTGTTCTGGAGTGCAAATGCCCTCCATCTACAGATGCTGTCAAGATTGTTTCTCGTTCTTCGTTTGTTGTTGTCTGTTGGGGGTTCATTTTCTGCCTTTTTTGCACGTTTCACCAATCATAATAGTTTTTATCTGAAAACCCATAAACATGTGCATAAAAAATACACAAAAAGTTGGAAGAAAAAAAAACCAAAAATATAACCGAGCAAGCACTGGATGGAACTCGTTCCTAGACCTAGGTTAGTTCTATACTCGAATCAGATCTCTCTCTCTCTTTCTGCGGATCGGATCTCAACCCCTTCTCGGCCAGAAGACGCAGTCCGTCCGTGGTCCTCGTCTTCGGTAGACCTGTTTCGTGTCATAGATTTGTTTTATGTTTATGGTGTTTGGGCCAAGTCCGGAGAGTTGAAGACCTGTGGGGAGGAGGGACCAAACCTCCAAGTCACCACCGACTTCGACTGCGACTACCAACCAAAGTGGTTCGGCCAGCCAAACAACAAAGAGTCTGTCCCAAAGTCCAGTCGCTGTTGTTGCTGTTGTTTATGAACAAGAAGTTTTGCGGCTATGGATGTGGTTTGTGGTTTAACTGCTTTTATGGTAACACAAAATAAGAAAATCAACGAAAACAACAAACAAAACCAACAAAAAAAAAAAACAAAATAAGAAAAGAAAAGAAAAGAAAATTATAATAAAACAAGAAAGTTGTCTCAGCGAAAAGCTAACCGAAATCTTTATGCTCTTGACATAGATATGATTAAACTCCTTTGAAATGAAATAATGCTGATTGCAAATAAATATATCTTTTAAATTTTAACACACTAAATTTATTTGAAATTTAATGACCCTGTTTTTAAATGAATTGATATACAAAATCCGAAAGTTTTAACCCTTTCAACTTGAAATCAAATAAATTGATTTTTTGAAACATTAAAAATAGCTAACAATACATGATTTTATAATTTACGAAATCAAATCATAGAATATTGTCAAGAAAACATGAACTGAATATAATAAAATGTGTAATAACAAATTATTTTTTTTTCATATATTTTAATACCTATTTCAGGCAATTTAAAAATAATCAATTAGTGCAATTGAAAAGGTTTCCTTATGTACAGACTACTTCAAACACCTTGGGCTATTCTTTTTTCCGTCTGCAAACTTTGCGTTGAATTTTGAATACTCCACACAAAGGGCAATTCAAAACAAAGTAAAAATCGGCACCAACAACAACAGCTACAACAATTGCAGTGGCAGCATCGACTTTTGTTTAAAAGTCATCAAAGACCAACAGGAACAACAACAACAACATCAGTAACCGAAAGTCACGATGTTTGGTGGGTTTGATTTCATACCCTAGAAAGGTATTCTAATTTAAATCAAAGGTTCGCCATGCATACTTTATTCTAATATTTAATAATTTTATCTGCAAACTAAGTTTTTAACAAAACTATGTTTTTAACAAAACTATGTTTTTAAAACATGGAAAACGGTCGAAATAAATTCTCAATTCTTTAAAAATGAACCAAATAGCCAACTAAAATTAATTCATTTTTACTTTTTAAATTGGACACTCACTTTAAAACGGAGAAATGTTCGGATTGCCATTTACACAATTATTTTGAAATGATTTTATTACCGGAAATGAATTAGACAACCAAATGATGCAACCACATCAAAATATTTTGAGAACTTTTCAAAAATTGATTTTTATAAGAATGGTCTATTGAATTTAATAATTATACCTTTTAGTGTCTACTTAATAAAACCTGAAATGTGCACTTAATTATTAATGCTACTAAATATATATGAACTAAAATTGTTTTATTTTGTTATGTACTATTTAATATTATTTATCTAAAAAGCGATCGATTTAAAAAAGGTAAACTAGAGTCGATCCCTTTAGTTAGTCTTCCTATCTTGTTTTCGCTGGTTTCAAAACCAGTTTTGGCTTAAAGTCTAAACTTTATTTACAATATTGTTTTCTTTTACGACGACGTCGCGCTGTCGACCGCGATTGCTGTTATTGTTGTTGTTGTTTTTGTTGGTTTTGTTGGTTTGACCCAAGCCCCTTTTTGTAATAAAGAAACTGGTATACGAACAAGACACAGCCACACATCCACTCCAACTCGACTCCACAGAGGAGTCCCTTGGATGCTGCCTCAAAAACCCAAAAGCCTCACGACAATTTAGCCAATTTGATGTGCATCTAAAAAAAAAAAGAAAAGCGGAGAGCAGGGGAATATGGCCAACAACGATTTCAGTTTTTAGTTTGCATAGGAAACGATTTGGTATGAAATGGGATGACCGCGCAGATTTGATTTTCTGGAGAGCCGGAGCCCTTTTAGATCCCCGTCTTTGGTGTTGATTGGTCCCGGGTGGTTTATCAATCATTAAGACTGACCGACGGTCGGGGCAGATCGTAAAAGTCGGGCCTAAATGCCCCGAACCCGGCCTCTAAAAGACCATTTACAAATGGCATCCCATAAAGGGTCCCAAAGAACAAGGCAGTAAGAGTCTATACTTATAAGGTTTTATGAATGCCCCACTCGGATGAGTTACAGCCTCGAAATGAGCCATTTGCCCCCTCATTTGATTGCACGTTCTAGACTCCGAAAAACCTCTACGAAAGTGGACTTAAATCATCTTTTTCTTCCTTTCGGTTCCTTTTCTTGGGAGCTGTAAACTCTGACGGTTTGGGGTGGAAATTTATTTCCTAATTGGCCGGCAAGATGTTTTCTAATTTGGCCATAGTAACTATCTATGCGTTTAGCCTTAAAATGAAAATATACCAATTATTTTTTATTAAGGGTTTGTAAGTCTTCGAAAAGCTCCAAATATAATTATCTCTGAAAGATGACCATGAATGCTGATAAGACTAAATAAATTTAGATGGAATTATAAAAACCACCCTTAGTGAAAATTCTTATACTCCTACGTGGGTTACAAGCAAAATGAGAGAAATGTCAATTACATAAAATTTCTTTACAACAACAATGACTGTTTTATTACTATCTAAAAATTCCCAAGTTTGATTTTATTTGAATCTTCCAAGAACTGTAGCAACTTGTAAGGCAAATATAGCACCAAAATATTCAAGAATATTCTAGTAGTGCATTTACCATATTTAAGGACTTTTGCATAGTTCAGAAACCACCGAGGATCCACTTAGATGAAACCACTAGAGCATAGAGCACCACTCAACTGGGTGACCTCAACCGCAACGTGAAAAACTTGAAGATGGGCGGAAAACAAGAATGGCAGGAAAAACAAGCGAAACCGAGGAAAACAAGGAAAATGTCAATAGCTTGGGCAACGACATAATTTGCTTTGCTTAATTTCTGTTACGTTTCGGTATTTTTATTGCAATTTCTGTTTCAGTCGTTCGGTTAACCGGAGTGAGGGGGGGAGCGGGGGGGCTTCGAAGTTCCAGGAAAAGGGGGCGGGTCCCGCTGCCGGTATTCTGCAATTTGCCAATGAGTCCGGCCCGGAGACCAGAGTCCCGACTCCGGAACCCTCTGTCCGGATACGGCTGTGGTCGGAGTGAAGCAATGTAACATGCCAAATGTGTCCCGGAATTTAATTAAACATTTTCTGCGCTTATTCGTGTATACTTCGCTCCACCCTTCGTCCCTTCTGCCGCTATTCCTGTGCATCACTAGTTCTCATCCCTTTGCTTTTCTGACCTACACTTAGAGAAAAAATCTTTTCTGGGCTTCTGAGGGTTAGGTTTTATACCCTGAATCACACATTTTTTCTTTTTATTGTTTAAAACTTCTTTTGGATTTGTGATAAATCTTATGGTAAACCAACTTTATTTTCATTAAGTTTTTTTTTAATATAACAAGGAGCTTAACAAATTATAAAAGTTACTTTTTTATTTTAAAATTTTCAAAAAAATTAATAAAACCTAAAAATAGTCCCATAATACTTTATTATTCATTGCAATAAAAAGCCTATAATTAATTTTGTGATATCTTTTATGGTAAACTAACTTTATTTTAATTTAGGTTTTTTTTAAAGTAGGACAAGTAAAAAATACTTTTTTATTTAAAAATTTTCAAAAAAAATTAATAAAACCTAAAAATAGTCCCATTATACTTTATTATTCATTGCAATAAAAAACGTATAACTAATTTACATGTGGCTTAAATAAAATTCCGAATATTAGAATTCAAATTTGAATAACCAAGACGGTTAATATTTTTATTGAATTATATTTCAGCCAAATTTTGTTTCCAGTGTCGAGCCATGAATTTCGTCGTCAATGTCCTGTCCGAAATTCTTGTCCGGGGGTAGCTTTTACTATTGATTTTGGGTCCCCTTCAAGGGGGGTTCGGAGGACAGTAAATGGCAAGGTTATTGACATATTTTAACAACTATTTGCAAAAGGCTTTAGTTTCACTTCAATTCCATTCCCCCCTCTCCCCTTCGCCATCATGGCCCTTTTACGCATAATTGAAGCAAGTGCAGAATGTCTTCATCCTTGAGGTCCTTCCCCGGAATTGGAATCGGAATCGGACTAGGACTTGGACTTCTGTTTGCTTTCATGTTTAAATGTGCTCGCGGCATCAATATTTGTATCCTTGCAAATATTTGACATTTGTCATGTAAATAACGTTATTTCAATTACTTGATGTAAACGAAACGGACAACAGCACAAAAAGCAAAATGGGCTAAAAAAAGGGGAAGAAAAGACAAGAAAAGGAGCTACAACTTTTAAAAAGGGATTGCAATACTTTCAATATTGTTTGTTTGCATTGAACAAATGACTTTGAGCTACAATTTACTTGTGACGAAGGAAAAAATGGAAAAATATTCATAATTCCAACCTTTTCCTATTTATATTTAGAACATACTATTTATTTGATTATGAATATATTGAAATGTATTTCTACAGATATTTAATTCTATTATCGGCAAGACTTTGACCAAACTGATTATATTATTAAGAGACACTTCACAAGATACCTTTACTAATATTTGCCCATAAAATTCATATTTCGCGAAATTGTAATAATTTTTATGATATTTATAATTTGTGAACAGCTTGACACTTTAAATTAAAGTGCAATCAAATTTGAACTTTTAAAAACATTTTTAGAAAAATAGTAAAGGACCAATTGAGATATACGTTTTAAAATATGCCAACAAATGAAGAAAATCTAATACAAAATTATTAAAATTAAACAACTAAATTTAAAGAACAGAAAAATAAAATTTTTAATAATATAGGTTAATTAGAAAGTGCATATTTTATGTATATTAAAAAGTTTTGAAAAGGGGTATAAAATCATAGTATCAATTTCTAGATTACACCATTAAAATGTTAAACTAGTTATACCCGTTACTCGTAGAGTAAAAGGGTATATTGTATTCGTGCAAAAGTATGTAACAGGTAGAAGGAAGCGTTTCCGACCCTATAAAGTATATATATTCTTGTTCAGGATCACTAGCCGAGTCGATCTAGCCATGTCCGTCTGTCCGTCTGTCCGTCTGTCCGTCTGTCTGTCCGTCTGTCTGTCTGTCCGTATGAACGCTGAGATCTCGGAAACTATAAAAGCTAGAAGATTGGCATTTTGCATGTAGATTTTAGGAGTTCCTACGCAGCGCAAGTTTGTTTCAAAATGGTGCCACGCCCCCTCTGACGCCCACAAGTCACAAGCTGTGGCCACAGTTTTGATGCTATTATGAAAATTTTTTTTGATATGTATTTGTTTCGTCAATACCTATCGATTGGCCAAATAAAAGTTTGCCACGCCCACTCTAACGCCCAAAAACCCATTAAACGCTTAAGCCTGGCTAGCGCCTACATTTCCGCCTTTCATGGCACAATAGCGCCATCTAACGGATGACTTTGGAACAGCTGGCCAAGGTGCTCAACAGAGTCAACGTTAATTCTCGATAAGGATTTCTATTAAAGGAAAATGCGATGGCTTTCATTTGTCAATACCGAACTATATCCCAAGAACTATGCAAATCAAATCAAGTTAGCCAAATTGGAGGTGTTCCCTGGGTACCGATTTTAACATTAAAATCGGGAGCTAATTCGAGCGGCGAAAAACATACAAGAATGCATATTTATATTAAGTTGTTTAGCTAAGTAACGGGTATCTAATAGTCAAGGCACTCGACTATAGCGTTCTCTCTTGTTTTATAATATTAATTTTAAGTCTAATACTGCCAAAAATTACTGCCCAAGCCTGTTTCTACTTTAAGGATAATGATTTAATTTATTTTATTTTACTTTCGGACCTGTTTATCACCCAGTAATACCATTTATTTTCCTAGAAAAGTTGTCGCGGTTAATTGTTTGGAAAACAAAATACACAACCTTCGAGGGCATACCAACCGAATTATTTTAATCCAAATCCATTTTCCATTGGACTGCCTTGTCAGGGAAATTAGCAAATAAATGTGCTTGAAATTAAAACAAATTAACAACATTTATTTGCAACTGTAAAACTTGGTCATTTTGTGTGGGTTCGGGAATTGAAAAACTTTTCTACCCCCGGCCAACCGAAAAACCAAACGAAATGAAAGTAAACCAAATCGAAGGCACGAGTGCCCAAAGCAAATGACACTTTTTTACCCACAGTTCCGCACTTAGAGCAATTGCTGCCGCGATGGATGAGCAAAGGGGGAGGTTTAGCGGGGTGTGGCATGGGGGAAAAAATGCAAATTTATTGGCATTTAATTTAAAAGAGAAACAGAAACAAACAAAAAAACAGCGAAACGCAGAGAGAGAGACAAGAATTGCCCGCATTCGCTGGGCCCGCAGCACAAAAACCCGGAACCCAAAAGGCCCCGGAACTTCAGAACATCGGGAATTTGCAGAACAGACCCTCATAATGTGCACAGAACTTTGCAACAACAACACCGGACCGCAACAACAAATGCGGCATATAAACGAGCGCATAATGAGCTCAGTAGAACTTCCCGCCATGGATGGATGGCTGGATATGGATGGGAGAAGAGTGAAATCGCATTAAATGCCCCAAAAAGTACACTGGAAATTGAAAAAAACACGTGTATTTACACCTATAGACCATTTTCTCAGCTTTATAAAAAGCTTAAAATAGGTTTTAAGATGAGAAGTCATATGGAGTTTGACAGCTTCAAGCCTATTTTTAATTTACCGTGGATTATACCATTAGCTTTAAATCTTAAATTATTGTACTTCGTTTTCAGGCATTATTATTTAAAGTTAATATGAAATATTAAGTTTGCTAAATTAACATTTTCTGGTTTTCGATTAAAATGCCTTTATTGGCCAGCAATGACTTGTTTTTCTGGTTGGTATATGATCTTTTATTATAAATTTAGTTTTATAATTTTTTAATCATTTTTTATTTTCAACACCATGCAATTTGTTATTCCTTCTTTTTCATGAATAACATGATTTCTAATCTCAAATCGCTTCTTCCTAACTAAATTAAAATATTTAAAAAACCCAAAATAATTATTTTCAGTGTAAAAGCTAAGCTGTAAGTGGCGAAGGGGATCAGGGGGGATGGCCCATATATTAAACACGCCCCATTCCCAGGGCGGTTACTGCCTTTTTTATGCTCCGTGCATATCATGCAATTACTTTCCACTCAAATGTCAATTTAAATTGAAGTTTTATGCAAAAACCATACTCGAAATTTTTCGCCATCCTCGAGAAACAATGCCTTCCTTCAGAGGGTCCTGGAGGAACCGGAAGTCCTCGTCCTGAACCTTCGACAGTGTGTATGTCTGTGTGTGTGTGAGTGCCTTGCTTTTTATGTGTTAGTTGCACATTTCGGAAATTAAGTTGAAATTTATTAGCACATCTTTGTCGTCGCTTCGGATTGCTTTGCCAGCACTTCGAGGGATTCCTTCAACGGCCTGTGACGAATCCTCAAAGCCCCTTTTTTTGTTTAAATCGTCGTGGGAGTGAGTTTTCGAAGCTGCTATTAATGTGCCTGTGTTGCGGCAAATGGCGCTACATAAATTGTCAAAGCAAATCTCACAAATAAGGTAAAGTTTCGCAAAATCTACAAATAATCGCCAACTAAGCAGTCAGAAATTCGTTCTCGGTTAGGAAAGTGATTCTCCAGTGGTTTGAGGTTTATGGTGTTCTTAAGGAATAGTCTATTGTTTTTTTTTCAGAGAGATAAGTACCTTTTTTGGGTCTTCGAAATATACTTTTAAATACTTTTTGGGACTTGAGTAATTAAATTTTTGAACAAATGACATAAGAAAATTTCAAAAATAAGACTCTGTTTTAAATTACCTTATATTTTTTAAGCTACTAAACAATGCACTTCTGAAAATCCATAATTTATATAATTACTGTTCAAATCTACCAAACAACTTTAACTAATATTTTAAAATTTATTATTTTTGTCAGGTGCAATATGTTTTGTGTAACATGAACATTGTACTTATTTGGCTTACTAATTAGACGTATTTCTCAAACGTTTACAAGTACGCAACTTTCAGAGTCGTTAGGGATAGTAAGTGATTACTTCAAAGACCAGTCCCCACCGATTTTCCCTTAGCAGTTCAATTAATTAGCCGACTTGGATAACTTCCGTGCTCTTAACCACCGACTGGCACATCAAAGGAATCACCACAGCTGCTGAAGTGCCGACGAGAGAAAGTACAACAACACAAAAAAAAAAAAGGAAATTATAAACCTCATCAATTAAGGACCTTCGGCGGATATATACTCGAACATATGTCCGATTGAGAGCGGCATCAGTGGATTTATGCAATCAACCGATGTGCCCTGCTCAATGGGTCGTAACGCCCTTGGCAGCAGTTAAGAATCTGAAGGACCCTCAACTCGGGACAGACACGCACAAGGATTCCGTTTCTGGTTGGGATTCGGATTCGGTTCCGGATACGGATACGAAATCCCCATTCCATATGTGCCATTGGGTCCTCGAATTGCCAGTGGTGTGTGTATTAGTGGCTCGATATTACACAATTTCCAATCGCATCAAGTCGTTAAAAGTTTCGATTACAAAACGCGCTTTACAATTGCCCGTTGGCGGGATTTTTGTGGGGTGAAAAATAAAAATAAAACAAACGGGAGCTGAACAAACAGCCACTACACACAGTGGGTAGATATGGGGTGTGCGCAAACAAATATTGAAAGTGGCATTAAAAAAAACTTTACCAACGTTGATTTTATTGCGATGAATTTGCGCTCAAATGGCAAATCAATGAGTTTTCCCTCTGCCAGTCAATTTTATGGTCCCACCAAGCACAAACACACACGATGCTCCGCATATCCCCATCCAAACGAACCAGTCTGAAAGCCAGTTGATGTTCTACTTGGCAGTAGATACGCTCAATCGGGTGAAAGTTGCCCGGGGTACAAAGAAATTGGTATAGCGCGATGCGATGATTGTAGGAAATAGCATACAGTTTATGGCATATGATCCACACTACCTGCAAAATAAGTATCAGCAAGGGAAATGGTTATATGTCTTGGAGAAACTTTTAAAAATAAACCACTGTTTTATTGGTTTATTTAGAATAAGTAATACGTTATATTATTTAAAACATGAGACAAAATAAACATAAACAGTTTAAGTAATAAAATAAATTACGCAAGGTGCAGACCAAGAAGTCAAAACTAGAAATAAATGTATAATCCCAAAAAAAGGGAGATGTTTTCTATCCCTTCTAATCACTGATGAAAAGCCATTAATGACTTTGCTAAATTTATGAATGCATTGGCTTTACACCAATAAAAATGTTTACGGCTTTTTGGAGCCATTGTTAAATTATTTAGAATGCGAATAATCTAATCAGCAGTTTAATTCAGCTGCCATTAAAAGCATACATAAACTGTAGAGAATACACTTTTTGAATAATCCCTTATCAATTTGGTTTTGAAGTTGGGGCAGCTCAGTAATCGCATTACTTATATGGCTGTTAGTTTCTGTTCATGTTGTTATGTGCCACATATAATCGCCATTAATTTCCATTTTGATGTCCTATCGTCATTTTTAATGCCGATGCTTTTAACGCCACAGTTCGTTCCCCATTTCCCCCGAGGAAAGCGAGGCACTCGTGATAACAAATAAAAGCGGCAACAAACTATGGACATAAAAAATAAACAAACATTTTTACTACTATATTCGCCCCGACCTCTGTCGTCACCCCTTTTTTTTCCGTGCTAGAAATGAAATTGATGCATTGATTTTCCGATATACAAAACATTTTCATCCGTTTTATTGCCACCCCATGGTGGGCTCTTATTTTTGCCCCCAGAGAAGCAGAACCGACCACGCCCCCTCATCCAAATGCCACCTGCCCCAGCGAGAGCTTTTCGTTGCCTTTTGTTTTTATAGCGACATGTAATGTGATTTATTGCCTGTTCGGTCCTTAAAATAAATTCCTTTTAATGGTTTTTTATTGCCATCAGTAGTTGGCGTCAGCGTTAATGTTAATTAAACTATTGTAGTGCCTGCCGCATGGGGCCAAAACTGTGGGGGAGGATGTTCCACTCTCAATCCCAAACCCATACCCATTCCCATTCCCATTTCGAATCCTGGCAAGAAAACCCATAAATCCATGATAAAGGAGAGCAGAGACCAGAGAGTGGAACAAGCTGGAACAAGGTTAGTGGAGATTGCAAGTGGATATTGCCATTGGAGTGGCGCTTTTTCTGTCGAGTTTGCACTTTGGATTTCCATTCAGGTCTTGTTCTATTATACACTTTCTTCCATTCGAAATGATTTGGGTGGGATAAGAACTTCGAGATATATGGGGCGTTGTAGGGTCATTAGATTAGGGGCATAAGTGATGGCTGGAACGTTCCTTTGTGGTAGGTGAATAAAGAGAGAGTGGAATAAACTTCATATGCAGTTACCAAATAGTAGTAAGATTTCAGTGCTTTTAGAGTTCTTTCAATTGTAGTTTAGTTGGGCACTTCAAATAATAGCTCACTTTTTTGAATACCCTATAATCTTACTACCCTTTTTCAGTTTTAAAAGGAAATAGAATGTATGCTTTACCTGCAATTTTCTTTACAAGAAATTTAAACCGGAACTGATTAAGATTTTTATCTCATATTCCAAGACATCTTCTTGAACTTAACTTTTTGGTAAATTTAAGCCGGAAGTGATTAAGATTTGTTTCTTATATCTTAAGACTTCTTCGAGTATTTAGCTAACTAAACCACCAAAATCACACAGAATACTTAATCTGTTAACCCTTAGCCATAATTGATTTAAATAACTTGACATCCTGCAAAATCAAATTATAATGTTTAAGGAACCCATTAACCATTTCCCAGCTTTCATCTAAGGAAATTTTTATGCCCATCCAAAAGTAATCCCAAGCCTTTTCCAATTTTCACTTTCAGCTGGAAATTAGGGTAGCTACTTTATTTCCTTACCTGTTTTCCTCAGTCTAAGGAGCTTAAGCCGGAACTGTTTAAGATTTATGTTTAATGGGTTTTAAAAAAATCTTGAAAAATCTTTTTTGCTTTAACCATTTTCCGTCAAATTCCAGCCACATTTTTTTGTTTGGGAAAATAACTCAACGTGGAAAGCAGAAAACCCCTTTAAGGAGTTTTCCACCACCGTTCCCCACAGCTCATTAAAGCCTTATTAGGGGGTGCTGTAAGCCTTATAAACAGGCGGTGGCTTTTGGGTCCCACATAACCCCACACCCCATATCCCACATCCATTTTTGCCCAGGGACTCGGGGGATTATGATGTGTTGATATACAGCACCGATGCTACTGGCCATC
Organism: Drosophila fuyamai; assembly: GCA_018153365.1. Taxonomy (NCBI): domain Eukaryota; kingdom Metazoa; phylum Arthropoda; class Insecta; order Diptera; family Drosophilidae; genus Drosophila; species Drosophila fuyamai. The sequence continues at coordinate 11,626,836 of JAECXW010000155.1, forward strand.
CAGCTGGTGTCCACTTGATGTCCGTTTCCTGGTTTTCCCTCTTGTCTAATTTCCCGACCAACTCTATGTGTGTGTGTGTGTGTGTGTGTGTGTAAGCACACTGGCTTTCTCAGCTCGTTTATAAATATTTAACGATTTAAGTTTTTGCGTCAAAGTGTTTGCCATGGAGCCCCCCATCTTCACGCCGGGATATTGCGTTCATGATAATTGCGGTGGTTCTGGTTCTGGAAAGTCGATGTAGCTGTGGATCCCAGTTTGTGTTTCGTGTCCGGGGCCCCAGCTGCGTTTAATGGCTTTTCAGAATTTAAACAAGTCGCGTAATTTTGGTTTTCTTTTTATAAATCGCTTCTCTGTTCGCTACCGCCATTATCCCCCGCCAGGGTTTCAGTTTCCGCCGTTTTGGGCCCTACAATTGCAATAAATTTCTGATATTACAAACATTTTGTTTATTTCAAATTTGCTTTTTATTAAAATTTTTTGGGCTGCGGCAGTGTAGCCCCCAAAAAAAAACAAAAGGAAAGGAAAGAAAAGAAAAACCGGCGGGAAAACGCAGTCCTCGGGAAAATTGTTTGCGGTGGATTATGTGATATTTACAATGGACTGGGCTCTTTTTCCGATATTGAGGACCAGTGGCTGGGCCCAAAAAAAAGGGTGGGGCACATCTGGCCCCCCCAAAAATGCCACATAAATCGCTAAGGAGTGTAAACAAATTGCGCTGATCCAGGAAGGCGGCTAGAAAAAATCCAATAAGTGCTACTGGGAATTTATCATGTTTGATATCAAAGCAGATTTGTATTGATTTCTCAAACGCAATGGAACTTTGGAAAATTTTTCATTAAAATTGCCTCTGACTTATTACAAAAACAAGAGAGAACGCTATAGTCGGGTGCCCCGACTATCAGATACCCGTTACTCAGGTAAAAGGAGTGCGAGGGAGATGGAGATAGAAACTTTGATCACGCATAACTTTTAAACGAATGGTCCGATTTGAAAAATTTCTTCTACATTTCGATAGGTATTGATAAACACAATAAAACTGCATTTTTACTTTTCCGAAATATTTAAATTTATATTTAAATAAAATCGTATATAAGCGATTGTGGGCGTTAAAGGGGGCGTGGCACCTTTTTGAAACAAACTTGCGCTGCGTAGGAACTCCTAAAATCTGCATGCAAAATGACAATCTTCTAGCTTTTATAGTTTCCGAGATCTCTGCGTTCATACGGACGGACAGACGGACAGACGGACAGACGGACATGGCTAGATCGACTCGGCTAGTGATCCTGAACAAGAATATATATACTTTATAGGGTCGGAAACGCTTCCTTCTACCTGTTACATACTTTTGCACGAATACAATATACCCTTTTACTCTACGAGTAACGGGTATAATAAGTGGGTATTGGAAATTTCGTTTGATTTGTTTGATTTGTAAATTATATTACTCATCTAGTACTTGTTTTTAATATTAGAAAAACATGCAGATTTAGGAAAACATACTGGCGTGTAATTTCGCTTTTATCTCAATTCTTATTTATTTTTAATTTATCACCATTTTCCTTTGATATTTCGATACTTACTTATACATTTTCCTTTGATATTTCAATACTTACTTATACATGTTTCACTCTTGACTGTTTTAATCCTTTTTAATCTACTTACTCTGCCCCTAGGACTCATTTGAAATGTACTTTTGAGATTTGCGACAGATCTTTGAATGCGGATTGCTCGTTAAATTTAATTGCCTAACAGCTACATAAATCTGACCCGAAAGTTTGTTTTAGTTCAGCTGTTATAAATAATCCAGTTCGAGGGGAAAATAAAATAGTTTGCCGTGGATTATTCTCACCCTTTTCTGGGCCCGGTAATTTTCCATTTAGGATTTGCAATGGATTTTCCACCGCAAAACGGACAAATGTCGATTTCAGCACTCAACGGAATCGGAGGGCAATTGTTTATAAACGATTGGACAAGGTCAAAAGCTGTTGATTAAACAGATGGATGCCTATATATAGCGCGGCAGGGAGCATTGCTATGAGTTGCCTTTAATTACGATGCCCCACAGGCCCTCGAATGGAGTCCGGCAATTATTCAATCCCGCATCGCCGGTCCCGGTCTAAATAATGTTGTAATTTACAAAAGTCCCAGTGAGACGAACGAAAATCAACAGAAAATCGTTATTTTTCTTTCGATAAACAACAACGACGGGGCGAGAAGTAAAATAAATAGTGAAAAATAACAAGTCATAAAAATGATTTATATGCAAAGTGCGCGCCTCGAGATGATGGCCCATTTTCACTCCGGCCCCTACTTGCCTTTCCTTTTCCTTGCCCCCTGGAATAGGGAATAGTATGGATATGGATATGGGTGTAATACCAATGTGAATGTGGCACAGGTATATGGGACTCATCTGTGAGGGTGATTTGAAGGTGCCAAGCCCAGCTGGGCGGACAAAGGAAAACCGGTTCGTTCGGATCCCATCGATACCAATATTAGCAACCATTTATGCATGTCGACTGTTTTGAACAAATAGCCAGCGATCTTGGCCAAAGACAATGGGCCGCAATTTAACTACCAAAATACGCCAGAGGTTCCCTTCTCCCCCCTCCTCCGCCACTATTCTTTTTTTGTTTTCCATTTTTCATCACTTGTTTCTTGGTAAGCACGCACACACAGTTTTCCTTTCTTTTTCTGTGGCTTGTATGTCCGCCTCTACTGTTTGTCGTCGGTCAGGCGATCAAGAAGATACTATATACTATATGCAGGGGGATATCGAGAAGATCGGGGGAGGGGTACAACCCTCACAGTGGGATATCGGGATGAGGATGAGTGCGTGACCAACTGGTCAGAGTATCCGAATCACGGGACTCGTTGCGTGACACGCAATAAGGTTGATCTTAAATTTCACGCATCTTTCATTTTTCAAGAGTTCTTTACACACAAAATATAACGCACACTCATCTCCTTGATGGTGTTTTTTATTTTTAATGCTCTCAAATTACTTTCACTGACTTTGTAGATTCCATCTATCTTTTAGGTATATTACCAATTAATTAATGCCAACTCATTTTGATTTGGATAAAAGTAAATTCACAGCCATTTGAAACGATAATTAACTTAAGCGCATTAATAAATACAAATATTTTATTTGTATAAAACTTTCGATTAAGTATTAAATTTACAACAATACATTTATGGTGAATATATATATATTTGGACTTGTCCCAAATAAATTTCAAAATAGGGATTTCAAAAAACAATTTTTCCTAAATTAATTATTGCAAGTCAACAATAAATAATAACGTTTATCAGTATATCATAATTATCTCTATAATTTTTTTAAAGTGGAACATATATATTTCTTCTCCCACAATCTTCATTTACATAAGTCGGAAAAGCGTCTATTATGGCTGAAATGGCAAAGAATTTTGTTGTTCAGGACTTTACTATTATAATCTTAGTACATCTTTTCAATCCCCTTATATTTTCTTATCTTTTAATATTGAATACGTGCTCCCTTTTAATAATTCTTATATAGTATGTGCATCGCAACCGCATTTGAAAACTCCTTCCGTCTAAAAACAGGTATCCTACCACCGGCACCCCCGATTAAAATGAGGATTCCTTGTGCTATCAATAGCCGAGTTCTCCGCAGTTTTAATGGCCACCATCGATCACGAAGCACGCCCATCCCTGAGGCGAAAACAGGGACTTGATTTCTCCGCAGCCGTCTTCTTTGTTTGTCACACAAATGAAGAGTTGATGATGAAGATGAAGACGATGACGATGACGCTGCGTTTTGGGGGAAGATCAACTCTCGAAAACCTCAATCAGGCGATGAGGGTTCGGTGCGGACAGGATTCTTCACGTTCGGATTGAAAATCAGGTTCGGGGTTCGGGGTTTGGGTTTGGGTTCGGGTTCTGGTTCCCAATTTCTTCTCCTCCCCAGAATCTTGTCTGTCACGGTCTGGAGTGAGGGGCAGGGATCTGGGTTTGTTATATATATATATACTTATATATATATACCTATACCCCATGCCTGTCGTGGGTCTGGGGCACGTCACCAGGACTGCCGGCACAATGGACACTTGTGCTCAGTGGGTTTTTGGGCCTGGGCTTAGGCCTCTTCCTTTGTTCGCCTTTCAATGTGTGCAATGAGCAATGATTAAATTAATTATGCCTGGCAGGTAGCTGTCCCACTTCCAATTCTATCCTAGGGATTCCCATAGAGAGCCAGCGAGCGTGAAGAAAGAAGGACATTTGATATTTTTGACACTTTTCGGGAACCTGTAAAAAAATTACAAGAAAGGAAAGTAGGCAGTCGAAAAAGACCGCGCTGATTGCAGATCCTAATGCCAATCTCTATGGGCAAAAGTGATGGGAAAGGTCCTTTTTTTCGAAGGTAAGGGGCTAAATATTTCTAGGTAAAAATTAAGGTACAACAATTTGTTTTGTGACTTCAAACGGCTTATAATAGTCGAAAGAATAAATAAATAATAAATATTATAGCAGGAGCAGCTAAGACATTTTATTACTTCATAAATATATTTGTTTTATCTTTAAGAAGCTTAAACACTTCACTACAAGTGATCTTGTTGTACAGGTTTTAAGGGACTTTTTGGCAACATACATAAATAGATCAAATATTTATCGGATATTATAAGATACAATTTAAAGGAAAGTAATAATTTTGATGAATTAAAACTACATTTCTAAAATGGTAAATTGTTATGTACCTGGGATTAATGAAAAATACATTTTGTTAAATGTTAAATTGTTAAGTAAAAATCGGTTTATATTTTCTTGGTTTTTATTGTTTTTTTAAAGAGCTACAGAAATATAATTTAAACTGTGTTTTATCAATGGACTGATAAATAATCAATGGACTGATAAATAATCAATGGACTGATAAAACACAGTTTAAATAATATTTCTGTTAAGGTAAACCTACCTTAAGGTAAAGGATATGAAAGACGAAATGTACAAAATAACTTCAAGTCAGGACCTAGTAATATATATAGGTACACCTACCTAGATCGCTGCCATCACTGATGCCAAGTGTTCAGACCTGGCCAACAATTGAAGTGTAATTTATGACAACAATGCCAGGCAGTGAGCCCTGCCTTGAGGGAACCCTATTGTGGCCGGGTCAAGGCCCCCGACCATCCAATATCGGCTGATCCCCTTGACAAATGCCCTCGTCCCGATCGGCGAGATAAGCCCTTGATCAGGTTGCCAAACACTTGCAGTCCGTAGAAGAAAGCCGATACGATTTGTATTCGTTGTTTTTTTCGTATGAGGGGTTCAGGGTTCAAACTTGGGATTGGCACTGCCATCCGATAGAGATTTGTTAGGGGTCTAGCCCATAATTGAATGGCTGCAGATCGCTATCTGATTTTTTTTTTTTGTTTCTGGGATTGGGATTTCAGACAGAAAAGCGGCAACAGGAAATGTGCAATGCACTGAAGTGAACTCAGAGTACTGGGATTTGGCAAGTGCATTGTCCACGGCAATAAGCAATCTCAAAGGAGATCATCATTCAGCGACTTCCCAATTTGACGTTTCCCGGTTGGTGAATAGCTGTCAGTCGAGTGCCGAACAATCCAATCTTCTATCTGTCAATCGTATTTACCATCAACGCAATTCACTGTTCCGCAAATCAATCCAATATCGATAGCGTCATCAAATATCAAGTTTCAATGCCGCGCAAATAAATATCAAATTTCTTTTAATATGGTTTATGTTCATTATAGTTTACTCAGATGCATGCGATAAATAATTGATTCTTTTTTTTTAAAAAAAAACCCTATAAAGTAATTTTAGAATCTAAAATTGATTGTAAATATATTATTTTTAATTTAGTAATAATAAATATCAACGTTTTATGAACATGCATGCGATAAATAATTGTTTGTTTCTCCTAAAAAGGAACTCTTATAAAGTAATTTTAGAATTATCTATTTCAAATCTAAAATTGATTGTTAATATATTATTTTTAATTTAGTAATAATAAATGTCAGCGTTTTATGAGTGATAGTATAATTATTTATAAATCTAATTTGTGTTTATGAAAAATGCTTTCATTAATATGACTCATTGTAATAGTAAATTTATGTCTGTTGGGCGGCGTATTTTGTGGTTTTTAATATTCACTAATTTTTACACATTATGGCATATTTTGTGCAAACTATTTTCCCCCTTTTATTCGACAATTTTGATGGGCGAGAATAAATTTTCACAGTTTTGGCAAATGTCAAGCCTGCTTGCTTATTATCGATAACATTGTTGATTTTTCGTGCACGCCCAATTAGGCGAATGTAAACAAATTCAAATTCTGTTTACATGCACACATGTGCATTGTCGTTTATTCCGTGCAAATGTCAAATGTGAGAAAAGCCATTAAACGTAGCGCTGAAAATAGAAGCGGCCCGCCCACTGCATTGTGGAAAGTTTCGTAGGTTGCGGCCCCAAAAATACAAACCCAAAAAAAAAAAAAAAACACGAGCCAACGCAAAGAAAAAGTACGAAAATAAATAGTCGGAATAAATGCAAAACTAAAGCCAACAATAGTCGAAACTACAGCAGTGAAATGCCCGCACATTTTGCAATCAACACAAAACTAGGAGCGGTGCAGGTGGACAAGGGGGCCAGGGGAAAATGGAAAAACACAGCCAAGGAAGGGGTGCACTGAAAAAAATCGGTATCTATTAAAAATCAAGTTTAAAAAGGTGAAATTCGAAACCCTTGCTTTTAAAACTATAAGCTGAGCAAACTAAACTAGTCTAAAATGACAATGTCAAACAATTTAAAAGAATTATATACAAAAACCAAAAGAAGTTTATCTAAAGAAATTGAAATTATTCTCTAAAAAAAGAAATTTTTTTCATTTTCTTCACCTTTTCTCTGGTTGTATGCACCCGAAAAATCTAATAAATCTTACGGGTGAAAGTAATACTTAAAGAATTATATTCTTTTATAGAGTCCCAACTATGATTTATTTGAGTGTTTTTTTTTTGCAAAATAATAATAGTACTCATTTGACAGGGTCCAAAAAAAAAAAGGATTATTCTCTTGAAAATTAGCAGGGGATAGTGCTTATATTTTTTGTTGCCAGAATTCCTTAGATTTATCGTAGTTTATTTTAGAAAATTTTATTATAAATGACATAATTAATAATTAATGATAAAGTCTCTTATATTTTTCCCGAACACGGAGAAATTTGTGAACCAGTTGATTTTTCTTAGTGGAAAGGAAGGATGAAAACAATTTCTCTCGTTTTGATTAGACGACGCAAAAATTGTTGGACGTCGGCGCGTAAACAAGAATCTGAAGTGAGGCGTTAAGACTGGCAATCTTGTTCGCCGCCCCCTCACCCACCTAACACCGTCCCACTTCGGTTCACTAAATCCATCCTGCACCTGCCACCCCCATTCTCCCCTTTTCCACGGGATATATATGTATATATACTATATAAACCTGGCGGACGCCATCGACCACAACAACAATGTGCGAATGAACCCATATAACCGACAAATTCGGACGCGCGCAAATAACAGAAAAAAATTTAGTGCGGTTTTCAAATTTATTCTAGTGCCGCCGCGTTTTGTTCCGCTCCCACTTCCACGCTCCCCCCCGCAAATCACCGCCCCCGACCCCTGGCCACTAGTTCTATTCAATTCCGCTGCGTTTCTTGTTATTTTTGTACTTAAATAAAGCGCAATTTGCGTTTTTTTTTTCGCGCTGCCAGTGTGTTTTTTTCTGGTTTGTTTTTCAACGCTTGAAATTTAATAGATTTGGCACACATTCGAGACAACATAATATTGGCAGCAGCCAATCGAAAAATGTTAGTATTAGTTTGAGATCTGGATAATTTTTTTAAAACATCAAATAAAATATTATTGCTGGTTTGCATTGTAAATGTAAATTTTTAAATACACAATATTATTATATAAAAATTAAGTTAATTATTATCATTTATTTTTTTCTTTTTACATTTTAAAGATATTTTCAGTACAATAAAAGTATGACATCATTATGCCACAATAAGAGTTGTATCTTTAGTACCTTTAAAGTAATGATATTTAAAAAATAAATTTAGATTAAAGTCTGAAAATTATTAACAAGAAATTTTATTGCAAAATGTTTTGATATTCAGTTACGACTACTTAAAAATTTAAAAAAAATGTTATTAATAAATATGTTTAACTAAAGATATATTTATAGTCACCAACATTTTCCCACCAGTGTCTAAGTCTGCCATTAAAACCGAAGTTTGCTCATTATTCTCCTGCTTTGGATTATAAAAAAATTGGTTACTCAGGAAGAGGAAGACATTAAAAACAACTTACCGCAACTTTATTCAACTGGCTTAGTATTTCATTGCCCATCAAATGATGCCAACAGGTGCAATAACTTATGTGCGATATTAATGTCTACGCCAACTATGTATTTCCTTCCACTCGATTTGCTGGCAAAGGTAAAAGGTGAAAATATTCGGTGCGAATATTTTGCCACTGGCCTCTACTTCATTTGCATTCAAAACAAAAATTCTTTGCATAAATAAATAAAATTGCTGGAATCTCAAAAAAAAAAAACCAAATCGAAACGCACATGTTTTAATAAACAAGAGCATATCCCAAAACGAATTTCGATATGAATGAGCAAATGAATGAATGAATGAAAATGAGAATGAGAATGAATGCCTTTTGCAAATACGAGTCAAGCAAATAAAATTCAGTTTGATTTTATTTATTTTGTGTATATTTTTGCGCTCATCCATTTCCATTTCGGAGCTTAAATTGTGCACATGGCATTAAGGCTTGTTGTTTTTAATGATCAAATGTGCTGCATACAAATCACAGCGAGTGTGTATTTAAAGAAACCTATTTATTTAACTGATTGTGGTTTATCCCTTTGACAGCAAAGAAATATGTACCTACCGCAATTTTGAGGGATACAGCCGTCACGAGCAAAAACATTTTGTCTGCCAATAGTTGCCATGGCGATTCTTATTTTGTTAAATAAATATTATTCAGAGCCAAAAATCTGTACAATTCAATTCTGTTTATTTCGATGGCCTTCCGCTTTCTCTTTGTTTACAACGAATTTTGTATAAATATGATAAAATCTTTGCAAATTGCAGGTTGTCACATTGGGTAATCTCTATAAATAAGAACGCGTTGTAATTATATTTAATGCCGCATCGTTCCCCAAATGAGTTGGCTCATCAAAGGCCTTGGCATGATGAGAGTCTAGGCACGTGCCCCAATCTTGGCCTTGTCTTAATCCAAACACCTCCGAGTGGATTCTCCATTTTTGGTTGGAGTCTGGCGCCAGCAAATCAACAAGCCACAAATTGGAAAAAATTAAATATTACTAATTAGAAGCAAACATAAAATGCAAATGAAGCGAATCACACACAAATTTATCATATTAAGTGTTGTTTGCTATATTCCAAATAATGTTCAATTATCTATAATATAATATGAGGGTCAAGTACAGAGGAAAAAATAAAGTTCGCTTAAAAGGGTATTAATATCTACAAGTTTTTATATTTTAATACAGCAAGAAAGAAGGTTTGTTAGCAAAATACTAAACCACTGAAAATACAGAAAATACTATTATTTCGGTAGTAAAAGATAAGTTAGTTTTACTATAATAATACTTGTAATACAGATATAGGTAGAATATAACGAATGATAGACTTTTGTGATATATATTCCCTGTGTAATCAACAATCCCGGAAGAAAATCAGAAGCCGCAGCTGGAAAAACGTTGGGGCAATTTTGAAAGCGATTTCGAAATCGTCGCACAAATCGATCCAATGAATTCCAAATTCAAGAGGCGTTGGGTCGCTTTGTTTACAAACACATGAGGTGAGTGAAGGGGGTGGGCGGGGACGAGAGGTTCGGTCTGTGGGGCCGAGGTAGATCCATCGATTGGGGCATATGACAGCCCAAAGTGCTGCATGCATATTAGATAAAATTATAAACAAAACATGAAAAGGCAACGTTGGAAATTTGTCACGCCCCACCGCGGCAAAAACCGACGTGGGGGTGGTAAGGGGCGGCCAGGGGTGCCGAGCCCCAAGGGGTGTGGAGGGGGGCAGGGGAGGTTTATTGCTAGATCGCGCTTTTTGTTGTCTTTCCATAGCTGGGGGTCGACCTATTCAATATGCCGCCACACGCGCCAAACACCTCCTACGCAGGGCTCGATTGCCTTCGAAAATGCGGCGTAGTAGAAGAGACCCGCAATCAGTCAGATTTGCCTGTGTGACACCATCGTACTTATATAAATTGAAATAGAAACAGAAAAAAAATGGGAAACTCTAGTACACATAAACTCTTAGGTATCAAAAAAGTGAAATATATATTTGGTAAAACTCTTGGTTTGCTCGCTTAAAGGGAATACTTATTTAAACGTTTCTGCACACTTTATCTCTGAACCTTTGCTGGTCAAATAAGCTAGTTTTTTTTTTCGCTAAAAATAAATCCAATTAAATTATTATACATAAAAAAACTATGCCTTAATATATTCCGCATCACATATTTTATATTTAATAAAAATTGTTTTATTTTACATTACAAAACAACTAATTTACAATTTCTGGTTAACATTTTTTCTAGCATACAGTGTCATAAGAGCATAGATTCATATGCTGGCTGTTCGCAGCTCAGCTTTATTTCACAGTCCCCAAGCCCACTCGATGAGTGCCGTCCATTGTTTTCGCCTCGCTTTGTTGTTGACGAAACGATCTGTTGAAGTTTGCCAAATGGATGACAGACAAGCGGACCCAGACCCCTATCCGAAACCCAAGCGATGCGATCCGATCCAGATCCAGATCCAAAGCAAAACCAAGAGCCCCATGTGGCGACCACTCGATCGTCGCATGATATGTGTCTCTATGAAATAAAATGAGATGAAATGGAATTGAATGGAATGGAAGGGGCCGCCAATAGTGGGGGATTGTTTAGGATATCAAAGAGAATTTCGGTTGTTGAGTGATGGGGAAAATATTTTTTTTTATTTTTCTAAATAAACAAATGAGGAGTTCGGGAATTGTGTTCTTACACTTCATTAATACATTTCATAAACATTACAACTCAATTATATTTAATATTTTATTGAATTATCTTTGATCTTTTTTATGACAATGGTTTTGAAGAGAAATAAATGTAAATAATAAAGTTTCCTTGTTCAAAAACAACAAAAATTAAGGTTGCTTTAATAATATATTTTATTTTATTTTCGTAGTAACAATTTACATTCAAAATTTTATTTTCAATTCAATGCTAGCTAATAACAAATCATTTTTTAATTTGAATTATTGTTCATTAATTGTGTTATATACATATATATATTTAATTTTTTTAATGCTCAATATTTTTTTTTGACCATTTTATGAACAGAAAATGTATCACCCTAAAAAATATTAAACTGACTTCAACATTAACCACTTTTCCCACTACCAGCTCAATTAAAACTATTGTTTTTTAAAACTAACTAGACATATATACCCTTTGTATACCCTATAGTTTTATTTCTGCTGCACGAGTGCGATCCTCATTTGGCGCATTTGCTATTCGACTTTGCCTCTGCACATTACTTTTAATCACTCATCATATTGTTGTTGTCATTGTTATTTATGTATCTGGCTATTGTTGTTGTTGCTGTTGTTGCTCTTGCTGGTCGCCAACTAATTTGCATATTAATACCCGCACACCCGATGCGACTGACTTATCTAATACGAGCACACAGCTGCGCCTATTTTGAGCCGAGCCCAGGGGTTCCAAACCGAATATGAGAGCTTGGGTATTAGGTATACAATATTGGCTCCGGGGTCTGAGTTTAAGGCTGAGGCTGGGGGCTATGCTATATCGCAGATAAGGAGTTCACCGGCGATCGTGTATTTGCATTTCTCCCTCTCCTAACTTGCAGTCGAAAAATATTAGGGTGAATTTCCCACAAAAGGTTTGAAAATTGTATTTAAACCAGTTATTGTCATAAAATATTCAAGAAAACTAATTACTTTATACAATTAGAATACAAAGTCGAACTAAATTTAACATTTTAAAAATAATGAAATTGTCTTAGGAGTTTTACTTCGACATTTCAAAAACCAATATTTGACTAATTTAATGTTTAAAAATAGAAAATTTGAAAATTTGAGTTTTTGAAACCCAATTTTTGGGAACTGTTTTTAGGGAAAATATATTTGAGTCTATTTTAACACAAGTTTTTTAAAAAATAATTGCAAAATACCCCACTCTGAAAATATTTGTACAATTATATGTATCATACTATATATTTAGGTCTCTTTAAAGAAGATAAATTGGTTAATATTTTTTTTGTGCAAACTATTTTGAAGAGCTGCTACTGTTTACTAGGGCTCCAATATTGTGTGCCCGCCCTGGCACTCTTTTTTGTTTACTTTCGCGTGGTGATGTCACAAGAATAACAAATGCTTTATTTTTTTCTTCGGTTTTGTTTTTTGCCGCTCGCCTCGACGACGGGCACGTTCACGATCACATCGGGGCGTATGTTAATTTTTGTTTTGTTTGCAATCTATTAAAAAAAAAAGGCAGAGAAAAAATGATTCCCACTTTCTGCTTTGAGCATTTAAATACAACGACCAAATTAATTCGTATGCCATGTTTGGCGCCTGTTTCTGTAAACCAGCTCTATCTTTTCTGCCTTGCCGTTGGGATTAAAAAAAACAAACAGCACACTATGGCCAAAACACTGGGGATCGCGTTTGGAAACGGGCCCTGCTATGGGTTAATTAATGGATGGACAGCATGCGCCATCCCTATATGATCATTTCTTCCCCTCCGACAAACCAAATGGAAATCGATTATTTAAACGATTTGCAGTAATTGATTAATCATAATTATGCAATGCTTGCGCAGAGAGATACACAACGTGAATATTTTTTAATGGGTTTACATATCGGCGTAGGTTATCGACAGCAAAGGCATTCTCTGAACTGCGGTATCCAAAAATAGATAAACAATTTCTGATATGTATATTTATATGTCACAAAGGCGTGGGTGTTGAAATGGGAGGAACTGGCCCACAAAGAGACATAAAGAAAGTCTCATTAACATGCACACGAGATACAGTACTCAAGGAAGGCGTCATTCAAGGGTCAACAAGGGGCAAATTGATCTACCTGCACTAGTCAGCAAATCAGTTCTTTATTTACTTAAGTGATAAACAAAAAAAAATACAAAAAATAAAACAGCAAACAAGATTATTAAAACATTTAATTACAAAAGGTGAATTCGATTAGTTATATATTGGAATTTCGCATTATTTTTGGATAATATTTTGTTACAGAGTGTACATGTGTTTCCTCTTGCAGTGACGCATTTCACTTTTGGCACACTTACCATTTTCTCAATTAAATCAAAGGATTAAAAATAAATGTTGTTGTTTTAATGAACCCATTGCCAAAATATAAGAAATTTTTTTAAAAGTCAAGCAGTTATATTGCTTCTCACAAGTGTTCTATTATTGAAAGTACATTTTAAATAACATCTGTAAGAAATAAAAATTGTGCTATTCTTCAGAGCAATAAAATCGTGTATTTTACAGCTCATAAACAATCTAAGCTTAAATTGCCATGCAAATGGCTTATGCTTTGGACCTTGGATGAAGTGCATGGTGGGACTTTGTCAGTCATATCCAATTTTATCTCAAGAGAAGACCTCGCCATTGTTGTGGCTTTTGACAACTTTCAAGTTTGGTCCAAGGCAAAAGCGTGAGCTCTGGAAAACAATTGCGGAATGACTTCAAATTGTTTTCCACTACATTATTTATTCATCGTCATATTTGAAATAATTTTTCTCTTGATTATTTGCTAACAACTAGATCTGGAAAACAATTATGATTTTTTTTTTGGGGAATTAATAAAACAGATTGTCTAATGATTTTCATCATTCGCTTTGTAATGCGTCATTGGAAAACCTCTAAGATCTTAAGGCTTCTTGTTATTTTCCACTATTTAAAAATATTTTGAAAATTTTTAAGTGTTGTCTATATGTCTGCCCAGACTATTTAGCCCGATAAACTGATTGACGCAATTTCATTCCACACGAGAAGGATCGATGCGACTTGTTGGACATATGGAGGATTGGCATAATGAATGACTTTGTTTACAGCCAAATGTATCTCATGGATTCGCACGCGTCGAATGGCATTTTGATGGGCTGGCAGGGGAAACTCTTCAATCGGGCGGGGGAATGCAAACGATTTCAGTTTCTTTTTGGTGGGATTCTAATGATATCAATAAACAGAACTAGGCCATGATAAAAAAGCGTTCCCCCGACTGTTTGTTTTTAATTGTTTATACGATTTGCAGACCGTACAACTTTTCCAGATAGCGCACAATCTATTTCCATGGGAAACCAGATGGGCAAGGCCGGATAATTATGGTGGGGCGGTTGCGGGCCTTAAAGGCAAACAAACATCCCGTCACACACACTTTCACAAATAATTACACTTTTACTTATACAGGGAGAAAAATTAGGAAAAAATTTAACTTCAACTAGGTATTTTTTATATAAGATCAGATGTCATATTAATCTATTAGTTTGAGCCCTTATATAATTATTATAATTATTCATTAAATTCTAATATTTTGATTTATTATTTAGAAAATATCGTTTAGTTTTTTAATATTCTTTTAAAATAATGCTTAGAAATGTGTTATGTTTTCAACATATTATAATATGTAATGATAATTTAAAATCGCTTATTTGTGATATCATTTCAAATAAAACATTTTTTTATGGATTTAAAATACATATAAAAATCAAATAGTGAATATATTTCAAATTAATTTTTCTCCGTGTATCCATACTCACACTTCATCTATTCACATTCGGTGCTTGTATTTTGCAATTAGATTAGAGAACCCAAAAGACGTCGCAATAAAACATGAACAACACAACCTAAGCCGGCAACAACAACACAAACAACCACGCAAAACAAGAAAAACAAAAACATTAAATGGCGATTAAAAGTAATTTAGATAAAAACACACCGAAAGCAGCAAGAACAAGCTAACAACAATGAAATTAGCAGAGTTTCTTGTTCTACCTTCAAAATGTACTGGGGTATCCACAAATGGGCAATGCACTTGGCTAAAAGACCACTTTTCATTTAATAATTGATACATGTTGTTTAAGTTGAAATGAAAATTGGGAAATAGGACAACTTACAGTAATAGCTAAGAACTCTACTATAAAAATAATAGTCCATTTCCATGTTGTGCTGTTTAGTAGAAAAAAATAAAGCAAGAAAAAGACATATAATTATTGTTTTTAATTTTAAGCAACAAATTCCCAATCAAAGTTTTCAGAATTATTTTTCTGCCTTGAAGTTTAAAGGACATTTAAGAGATCTATTTATAATTATTGTATAGTTTCTAAACTTGTATTAATCCCTTTTTAAAATAGGAATTTCAGCGTGGTAATAACAGCCAATGGTAATTATATTATTATTTTGCCAACAAAAGCTTTTAAACGTTTTAAACATATATATTTTATACAAGAAATAGGTAGCTTAACATAGTAAAAAAATGTATTTATTTACTTTGGGCATATCTAAACAAATTTCAGATATTTAATTAGTTAATAAGTGTATGTAGTCAATTTTCTTTTTCATAAATTGACTACAACCATCAGTATATTCATATATAAGAATATACTGATGGTTTTCTTCATCATAAATTGACTACATACACTTATGAAAGTCTAATTAAATATGTTCAGCACTTGCAATTTGCGTTTTTAAGGGAAACATGCTTCGTTGCAGTTTGTCTATAGGAAATTATCTTTAGCCAGGACCAGAAAGCAGCCAATGGAGTTTGGTTTTGTGGTTGGGATTGTGTTTGTGGTTTGGAGTTCAGTGTTTGGTGTTTGGCAAGAGTCTAGAGTCAAGAGTCGAGCAGACTGATAATGGGCGCCAGACTCGCAGACTCGAGGCGACCGACGCGCTTAACTGATTTAGTTAATTGTATTGTTTTTCAATTAAAGTTCGTATTAATTGAGCAAACAGCGACGGCCGAGGCAGCAGATACACTCAGTTTGGCCTGGCATGACCCGTAGTTCCATTCCGGCGATAAGATAAAACCGTGCAAAGGCAAAATCCGTGGGCAAACAGCGATACCAAAAACTGAGCAGAAACCGAGCTCCAGTATACAGAAATACAGAAAGAGCTGAGGGCTAAAGTAGCGCCGTTTATGTTTGCACATTGATAAGCGCGATGTGAAAACATAAACAAATATTTATGCGCCTATTTATGGCCATCCCTGTCCCCACATCTCCATATTTCCCCCCTATATACGTATATATCTGTAGCACGGCTCCTATCCGTATCTGTGCATATTTGCAGCCGTTTGTGGAAACACTTAATTTGCTTATTTACTGCACAAATATTAACACTCCAGCTCAAGAGCCAGAACAAGTTGATCTCGGACTTGTGGAGAAAGACCAGTTGGCAATCTGAATGTGATTAATCTCAGATTAACGTCACGGTTTTGCAATTTCAAAAAACAAACGATTAAAATGTTATAGTATTCTGCTATAAATAATTGGTACGCTTTTAAATTTGTTAAATAGCAAAGAGATGGAAAATAGTTTTCTGTATTTTGTTGTGATTTATTATAACATATTTCAAAAACATATTTAAATCCAAATTTTATTTAGTATATTTTGATCTACCTGTATAATTAATAACTATATGGTGAAAAGTTATATTTTTAAAATTTTTTTCCTGCGAGAATTAGAGCTTTATATAATCCAATTAGGTACAAAAAATAAGTTTAAAAATTCCAGCACCGTAATAAACATTTCATTTTTATTTTGTTGATATCAAAGAGAATTAATTAAAAGAAATATATCCATCCCGTCAAAATTTCACAAAGTTAATGTGCATTTTTATTAGTCATTGTATATTTATTAAGGCATTATACAATCGGTTGATAAAACATCTGTGAAAATAAATGAACTTTTAAAATTCCAATTGTATTCGCTTAAATTAAAATCGAATCGCAGATTTTTAATTTCAAAATCTGGTAATGGTTTAAATTTAGCTAAATGCGTGTTAATACTGTGTGACAAATCGATTTTGATGGCCTGAGAAGTTTCTAAATAAAAAGATAATTTAAGACACCACTCAGCAATTCGAAATGGCTCGTAAAAGTATAAAAGTTTGACAATTTGTGGGTGCAAGTCACCTATACTGGTTAGATATAAACTGGTTATATATTTGATAACTCGATTGTTCGATCAGTTGGATGGGATTGAGGTGGGAAAGGTCTGCAATCGAGTGTGTGATTGCAGGGCAGTTTGTTTGGGCTCTCCTATAATAACAATAAAAGTGGCTCCGAATTCGAAATCAATTAACGCAGAGTGCTACTGGGCATGACAAGAGTGTCAATATTTGGCCAAAATAATGACTGACAAATAAACAAAATGAAAATGACACTCACACGCAATCCATTTTGGGCCTTGGCCCATGGAATTGACCCGTCTGGTCAGCGGAAACGAAACCAAAACAAGGCCCTGCCACGCCCACAAATTTTCAGTATTTGCTTAACCAACTCGTCGGATGTCACAAATGTGTCAATAGCCAAAAAAGGAAAGTTACGCGTTCATATTGAACACTTTGCCGCAGTGAGTTTCCCCGCCGTTTCCCGTCCGTATCGAGTCTATTCAATGATTTTTGTTTATCTGCCAAGTTTTTTCTTTTGGGGGACAAACATAAGCAAAGTTTTCCAAGAAGTTTCCGAAACTTTTCTCTGTTTACCGCCGAGTGACATGCTAATGTGGTCAGCCGACACTGATAGCAAGGCCTTGGCTTGGTCAACATCTATTTACCATTTGAATGGAGGGGTTGCAGTGTCCACTGACTGCATTGTCCGTGGTGTTGGCCAATATTGAATACATGAATTTCGAAATTAGTGTCGCAAGAACATGGCTGACATGTTTATTCTGACCCGAGACTTTGCCCAAGAAGAAAAATAAATACGAACTTATATTCTGTGTGTGTGTGTTCTTACAGCCCTCTAAATTATTCATTTTATGCTGAGTAACGTAGCATTTAAAGCCTTAAATTATGTAACTTTAATTTTGGTACGAATATAATAAAGATATATATTCATTTAATATAATTTTCAGCTATAAACCTTTAATGTCCTGTCATTAGAAAACAAACATTTTCGAAAACTGGCTTTGCAGAAAAGTTTCCAAAGCTGTACTTTTAAGTTTATAATTTTTCATAAAGAAATCCGTTGTCAAAGTGGCATACCTCTAAATCATTCCGGTTAAAATGTCTAAAAATCTGTGCTTAAATTTTGGATTTTATTTTTGAGTCAATTTTTGTTTTTTTTTTTTAAAAATGGGTTTTTATAAATGTCTCCAAAAGCTGCACTTCTATGTCCATAACCTTTATTACACACATCCAATTTCAAAGTGGCATATTTCTAAATGATTGTGGTTAAATTCTCTAAAAATGTTTTCATCATGGTTTTTATGTTTTAATCGATTTTTCATTAATTATAAACCAAATTGCAAATTTTCGATAAATGGCTTTGCCAAAAAGTGACCAAAAACCTGCGCTGCTCAACCCATAACTTTTTTTTACAGACATCCGATTTCATAATGCCATATATCTGAATGATTGTGTTTTAATTCTCTAAAAATCTGTATCTTCATCTTAGTTTGTATTTTGGAACCGATTTTTTATCATTTTTATAATGTAACAAATTTTCAGATAATGAAAATAACCAATCCAAATAACTTTGCTGAAAAGTGTCCAAAAACCGAACTACGAGCCCTATTTCTTTTCTTACAGATATCCGATTTTAAGTGGCATGCTTCTAAATAATTTCGGTTTGATTTTCCAAATTTCTGCATTTAAATTAAAACATTTTCTAAATTAAAAAAAATGCCTGTGCAAAAATGTTTCTAGAAACTGCACTTCTAAACTCATAAATCCGATTTCAAAGTTGCACACTTCAAATAAAAATACACCCCACATAACTCAACCCAAGGAAGCAAACTTTCAAATATAAAAGACCCCGAAAAGTTGTCTTTTTAATATAGTAATATGTGTAAGGAATTTGGTTTCCTCCATATATATTTATATTTATTTGAGTGTTTCCGTTGGCTGTGGGCCTCGTGTGGCATATTGATAAAGAAAATAGGAGGCGGGGCGGAAGGAACTCCGATATTAATGGAATTTCTAAATCAACGGATTTGCATTCCATTCCGCAGCGGCGAGGTCGACAGCCCAGGAGCGCAATTCATTCATTCGGGATTAGCCGGGGCGGTCTCTCACTTCCCGGGGATGTGTGCGCGTTCAACGAGCCTCATCATAAATCTTTGGGCATTTTTACTATGCAAGGACCGAAACTGTATTTTAGCCAAAAGAAATTAGAAAAACTCCCGGCCAGGGACTGAGTTATTGCTTACCTGCTGCCAGGATCCTGCTTCCTGTGTCGGTGTCGGTGTCGGTGTCCTAGTCAAATTCATTCATAAATTTTAACACCGCTTTAAGTTGAGCTGTCAGGCTCACCGAAGGTGCGAAAGAGAGGGACTAAAGCGGCACTCGGCCGGGCCATAAAAATGTCGCATTATTTTATGCCGGCACACGTGCGAGTTCTGCGAAGGACACTTCCGGCATTAGAGACCCCAGCCTCAAGGATACTGTGGAGAACCAAGGGCGAAAATTCGGGAACGGAAGACTGCGGCCTAAGTGACTCGACTGCTTTGTGGCCAGCTCCTTTGTCCGGGGAATTTGCATAGACTATGGCCAAGGTCTCTCCTTGAGGAATCTGAGTCCCTAAAACATTCTTACCTGCTCAATGGATTGTGCAATCGGAACTGGAGCAATTAACCTCCCTGCTAATTGAGTCGGCCAACGGCAAGGTTAATATTATGCTATATATTTAGTTGTCAGCAAATATACTTTGGGCCATTATCCAGTATACGATTTCGATGGAAGGGATTCTGTTTTTATGATGATTTACAGGAAACACGGACGTTAAAATCAAATTATAATATTTTGTTTTATTTTTGAAATAGCTATTGCCTTTTATTTGATTTTATACTTATATGGTTTTTACCAGCCAAAAGCAGTATGTATTTTGACTATGAACGCTTATCCCAAGATCTTTTATAGAACGACAAATTATATGAAAATAGATCTATTGAATCATATGAAAAAAAATCTATTCAATGAATTTATAAATATATTTTTTGTCGCTTTTTATAGATTATTTTTATTTTAAATTAAACTTGTTGTCTTGTGACTCTAAAAACTTACGTTAGATAAATAATATATTAATATTATTATGTTATTAAATATAACAACTATTAGAACGTAACCTTTAATTAAAAATGCTCAAAAATAAAATATTAACAAGAGAGAACGCTATAGTCGGATGCCCCGACTATCAGATACCCGTTACTCAGGTAAAGGGAGTGCGAGGGAGATGGAGATAGAAACTTTGATCACGCATAACTTTTTAACGAATGGTCCGATTTGAAAAATTTCTTCTACATTTCGATAGGTATTGATAAACACAATAAAACTGCATTTTTACTTTTCCGAAATATTTAAATTTTTAAAATCGTATATAAGCGATTGTGGGCGTTAAAGGGGGCGTGGCACCTTTTTGAAACAAACTTGCGCTGCGTAGGAACTCCTAGAATCTGCATGCAAAATGCCAATCTTCTAGCTTTTATAGTTTCCGAGATCTCAGCGTTCATACGGACAGACAGACGGACAGACGGACAGACGGACAGACGGACAGACGGACAGACGGACAGACGGACATGGCTATATCGACTCGGCTAGTGACCCTGATCAAGAATATATATACTTTATAGGGTCGGAAACGCTTCCTTCTACCTGTTACATACTTTTGCACGAATACAATATACCCTTTTACTCTACGAGTAACGGGTATAAAAATATGTTAATAATTGAAATCTTATATTTGAAAATAATATAATTTGAGAGCCTTGACATAAAATCGATTTGCATGGGCTACAGCACCAATAACTGATAGGTTTTTATTGGCTAATGCTTCCTTTGGATATTGAAGGATAGACAGACTTTGACATGTTTCAGGTCACTGCATTTTCAGCTGCAAAATATCACTCAAAAAATATTCCATTTCGCCTGTCAATCATGCAGCGCTTTGATTGCCATGCAATATAGCAAATATTTCTGCGTATGCAACAAATTTGCGCACAATTCGCATTTCGCTTTTGATTGATAACGGCACGCAGACCGAAAAAAGATACATAGATACATGCCCGGCATGCAAATATTGCCACCCCCCTCCCCCAAAAGAAATCTGCAAAATTGAATCATTTCACAGTGACAGCAAAATATGAAATCAGAAATGGAATTACAAAAACTGGCAATACACCAACCAGCCACCTGCAGTTGGAACGGAAACGCGGGCAAATTGAATTGTGTCACCCTCGGAGAAAATCACCCAGCCCTTCTGTCTCACGCCCCTCTGGCATCGTCTGTCAGTGAGTTCTTGAGGTGAAAATGCAATTATTTATTAGCAGAAAAAAGCGAACCTAACCCACGCACACTGGAAAAATGAACCAGATAAAGGCCAATAAAAAGTTGATTCCAGGGGCTAAAATATCTAATACAGGTTGAATATCTTTTGCTTTCCAATATGTTACCAATTTAATGATATTGGCTTTTACCTGACTAACGCTAAATAACCTCCTTGTTGCCAAAATTACTTTAAGATGTTTAGATTCAACAAAAGATTAAAATATAATACTATATTAAATTTAAGAGTAAAAATAATAGTAAGTAAATAAATAATACAGTTATTTATAGCATAATACAAAATACTCTAATGCTTTAATATTAAATATTTAATTTCGTTAAATTTATCAATGTATATGAAAAAATGAAAACTGGTAATTGACAAATTATTTTACCTTTGTTTATTTACATAAAGAGTTTTTGAGATTATAAGGGTGTTTTCTAGCAACATTTAAACATATTTAAGTACCATACGGTAGTACAAAAGTCATAAGTAGAAAATAACTGCTGTGGAAACACATTTAAGTATTTATTTTCCGTGCAGCCACCATCCATTTCCAACCGTTGTGTGTGGAAAAGCGGAGCGAATCCGAATCCGAATCCGTCCGTGTACATGACGCCAATCAAAACATGACGCACGGCCCACAGAGGGCGCTGCCGTGGCCCAACGCACGTAACGATTTGGTCGCTCTGCGGGAAGCCAACGGGGCGGATGGGTGATAGCTGACACGGGCACGTATGTAGAATTAGTTTACGAATTGCTGCAGGATACGTGGCCCAACATTTTACAGCAAACATTCCCCCCCCTCCCCAGACCCTTCACAAAAAAGGGGCCTGCACGAAATGAAGGACTGGAGGTGGGTAAACCCCACGTGGACCCAAATGGCACAGTGGGTAACTTGTCAAATAAAGAACTTATCGAAGTTATTTTGGAATTTTCGTATTCAAAGCCATCCGGGGTGGGCTCAATCCCAAGGAGATGGCGATATGAATCTTGGCCATGTTTGATTTCTCAGCTGGGGGAGTGTTTTTGACTGCCCATATTTATCAAGATAGAAATGGGATAACATATTGACCATAAAAAAGGGGAGGATTCTTAAAGACATACTTTAAGAAACCTTTGATTAGACCTAATTTAAAAAATAGACTGAGCCTTCTTACATTGACTACGATTGGCTTAAATATACAAAATAGTATATTTATATTTAACAATTTATAAAACAATTTCACAGTGGCAAGACCAAAAAATCGATATGTGTGCAAAAATATTAGAAATAATATTTCAAAAACTGCAGTTTGAGTCCCATTTTAAAATGACCAGAGGTTCGAAACCATATATGTTATAAAACCTATTCACTGGGCATATAAAAATAATAATCATAATCAAAAAATTGTGAATATTTCCACTGTGGGAAGACCGAAAAATAGACAAGTGTGCAAAAATGGGAAGACAGCCACATCATAGTTGCTTGGCAGTCGGGGGAATTGGCTGGGATTTTGGTGGCAGGGCATGGAGCTTTAAAGAGGGGTTTTGAACGGGAAATTAGGGGGGTTGGGGTGTGTATTACGGTGGGGAGGGTGGAGGCGGAAAAACGGAGCGCCCCGAGAAGTGAGCAATTTGGAGCGCTTGTAACGCCGCGTCTGTCGACAAGCAGAGCAACCTGAGGCACACAAATTTTGGCAGCTCTATTAAGCGATGCCGCTCCGGATCCATATCCGGAAAACCCTCAACCCCCCCCACCCTCCGGCACCCAAAAATGGGGAAAAACCCTTGCCCACCTTTAGCCCAAAACTTTTTTTTTGTTTGCCTCTCTAACAGTTCGTTGATTTTCTGGAGGAAAAGGGGTAAAGGAACTTTACCAAGAAAACTTGGCCATGTGTATGTGTGCGGATTTTGAAATGAATATGCATGGGCAGGGAGGGGCGTGGCTGGTTAGGGGGGGCGGGAAAAAACTCTTAGCAAAAGTAAATTTAAAAGTTTTTATGCGCTACTGTCGGCATGTCCGCCTTGGAGATATGTATACATATATATGTACATATATGAGTGGAGTGCGCACTTTTAGACAAGTTTTCTAGTTCTTTCCCGTTACAAAGTCCCCCTGAAACCTCTTTTTCGATTCCGTAAAATGTGCGATAATTCACATAAGCATTCTTATCATGTGTGTGCGTGTGTGTGTGTAAGTGTGTTTGTGTGGAGGCGAGTGGGCGTGGAAAATGATTTGAGTGTGTGAGTGTGTGTGTGCTAAGTGCGTGTGTATGCGTACTTCCTGCGGAAAGAAATCACCTACCGAGCATTTAGGCAAGCGAAGTTTTCCCGGCTCACGTTCCACTCGAAAGCCATTACACCGGCCCCATGCAAAAATATTAGTATCGGCAAAATATGCAACTATTTCCCACATCTGTATCTCTAAAGGTAACGTATCTCTAAGGTACAGCCAAATTGATAGAATACCATTGTTTAAATATAAAGCTAAAATACAATTTTTTTAACGTATCAAAAATATTTTTACTGAAAAATTCAATTTTCATCTAGAAAAAAAACTAACAACATAACTTCTTAAAGTTGTTATCAAACTTTTTTGTTGATTTTCATAAAATTATAAATTTTTTTGTTGACGCATGAAGTTACTACAGAAAAATTTTATCAATCAACAAAAAAATAATAATTACACAACTACCAAATGTATATTTACAGGGAATTCTAAAGTGTGGAAGTTTTAATTGGTCCCCCGACACCGGTTTTCAACTCAAATAAATAAGCGATAATTTAACTTACAGAGAAATCATTAAATTTCTTGGAACAAATACCATTTGCCTTATTAAAAATATTATTAAAAAGCTATTTTAAATATGATTTTATTCTAAAGAAGGGTTACAAAAATGTGAAACGTAATTAATCTTAAGATTCTTCTAAGCTTTATTTTACAAATATACGTATCTAAATGTGTGAGGAAAATTTGCATAAAGAAATCCGATTTAATTTGTTAGAAATTCCCAATAGTTGAAATTCCTTTTAAGGAATCCGTTGGAGCTAACAAATCGCACACATTTTTTTCCCAAGGTAAGGATATAATACTCCTGCGTCCTGGTTTCTGGCACCTGGATTATTACTAACATTTTCGCACGTACGCATCCGAAAACCATTTAAATAACGCTCCATCATCTAACCCACCCACGGCTGTGTGGAAACTTTTACACGGCAGCGCTGTTGCTCCGGGCTGCTGCGCTTCATGGACTCCTGGATGGGTTTTCCCATCCCAGTTTTTCCATTCCTTTTTTCCAACCTGCCTGGCGTTGATAAATGCACGGAGCATAAAAGTTTGAACAAACTACTTGAGTTTTTAGGCAAATTTTCGCCTCGAACTAGAACGTAAAACGTAGCCAACTACTTTCCACTTTACCTGGCGGCGTGCCACGCCCCTCGTTGCCGCACCGCCTCTCCGTCACGCCCCCTTACAAATCGCTGGGCCCATTAGAGGCTTGGCAAAAACGCCGCTAAATGCGACGTGAATTATTTAAGGCACGTGTGTTGTGCAGAATGCGGCAAATTCGACAGTGAAATGCATTTATTATTGAAGATATTGTTGGAGTCTGCGAAGGGCGGAGAGGGAAAGGGGATGGAGGGCGGTATCCTTTTGGCCAATTATGTGGGTGGCTTTTGGGGCGGACGGGGAGGCGGGTTACATTTTGATAAACGTTTTACAGTTTGAGAACTTTTCTTCTCTGGACTGGCACGTGATTGGAATTACGCGTGTTCCGCCCTTGGCCCTCAGCCAGAAATTTACACAAATCCACAAAACGTTGGATGGAGCTTTATTGGATGAGTCGGTGTGGCAGTGTGGCAGTGTGAGTACAGTGTGGAACATGTTTGCCATTTTGGCAATCGACAAATGTTGCACACACTGTGAGAATTAGCATAATTTAGTTTTCGCGCTCGGGGCGTTCTCGAATCCCAAATCCGTCGCATCGCATCACGATTATCGGAATTGATTGAGTGCAAAGCACTTCAGGTGGAATAAATCTTGTTCCATTCAGATATTACAATCGAATTCTTGTGGAAATTGATATTGGCGATATATATACCCGGTAATCTAAACATAATGGTATCAATTACAGTATCGAATTGAATATAAATTAATTTAACAATTTGGAATTCAAGAAGTTCAAAAGATTCACCTTTTTAATTTCGAAGGACAACGAAATAATTCCATTTTTGTGTCTGACACTTTTTTATACATAGTTTTTTTTATTCTTCCCAAATCATTAAAAAGTTTAATTTTATATATCTATGTGATGTTTTATTCAAAGTTTTTTAATTTCAGAGTAGTAGAAAAAGGAATTACAAAATGGTTTTACTATAGATGTGGGCATGGGGTGTAGGCTAATGGTTTTACATCTGACGATTATATTAAGGACGTATAGGTCCCATTATTTTCAATTACACCTGAGAAGAAGCATTAAGGGAACGAGTTGTTTTTGCGGTTTTGAATCGTAATAAACATATTTTGAATGCAAACAATTATTAGTTTTCCAAGATTTAAATTTGTGTCCCATAATTTCAATACAAATTAATGATTTTAAATCAGCAATCTAAACTAAATAAAGAGCAATACAATTTCTGTGTATATAACTCTCTTGGGGTTAATCATGTATATCGCTTTCTTAAGTTTTTTCTCAGGTGTACCTAGGGATTTGCTGTTCCTAATTTCTCAGTCTTCAGTTGGCAGCCGGCTCGCCTGCGCCGTGGACGTGAAGGATCATCTCAAAGGGGTCCCACTCGAGATCAGACTCGTGCTTGACCCGCCGGCGAATGGCTTGTGGGTGGTGGGGGTGGTGCATGGCCAGCGGTGGCTGGTGTCCTTCGTGGTGGTGCTGCACCAATCCAATGGGCATGTCCTGGGCGTGCTCCACCAGCCCGGATGGGGGTGGCTGTGGGCGGTAGTGGTGCAAGTGCTGCTCCGAGTGGTGCTGCGGCTGCTGGTGGTGCTGTTGTTCGCTGACGATCTCCTGGATCTGTTCGCGTGTCTGTTCCCGCTCGTCGACCTTCTTTAGCAAGATGTCGCGCATAAAAGACATTCGGTCGAAGTGCTCCCAAGTGGATCGGAATCCCTGGTGGGAGTATTGGGCGTGGCGCTCCTTTTGCAGCTCGTCCACATAGCGCTGCTTAATGATCGACCAGCGAGTCTGCATAAGAGCTGCAAGAAATCGAATATATATGGAATATATGGAAAAGTTTTGGGAAAAAGATTTTAATAGTTTGCTAACACTACATTTAAAATTGATTTTATTTAATTTCAATAAAAAATATATTTTATAGATCAGTGAATATATAATAGGGATCTACTTACTTGGTGTCAGTCCCATCTCGATGGCCGCCTCCTTCCAAACCGCGGACGTTCGACTTTGGCCCTGTCCTTTTTCGCTCCGCTGGCGTCCCGCCCAAAGTGAAGGACGCGTTTTGATGGCATCGATGATACGTCCGCGCATACTATTATGCAACGAACTGGGACGGCCCAATTTTCGTGGGGGCGTGGCCACTGTCTCCAACGTTACTGCAGCTGGTGGAGGTACCAACCCCGTAAAAGCAGTATAGGTCATTCCTTGACCTTGCCCATGGATCGGCTGTGCGATCAGATGTGGCAGTTGAGGGGCGGTGGGAGTGACAGCGCTCTGCAGCCAGCTGAAACTGCCACTGGGACGCCCGCGTCCATGGGAGGCGCTGGGCAAAGGTGGTGGCGGTGCTGACGCAACGGGTTCTCCCCCAGCGATCGGCATTTCAGGGGCAGTGGGCGGATCATCGGAGGAGGCGCCACCACCACCACTCGACTGGGCTCCCACGATTTTTGCCACCGTTATGTTGTACATAAAGGACATCGGCTCGAAGTGCTCCCACTTGGTGTTGAAGCGATCCTTGTGCAGGATCTGTCGGTGGACCAAATTATGGTAGTGGTACTTCATCTGACTCCAAATCGATTGCAGCTTAACTGATCATAAACATTTGCAAGACATATGCCAAATTAGATGGGTTTAGTATTAGGAAAAGTAATTGACTATGATAAATTAAGCCAGCCTGACTAATACGAAACCAATTTATTAAATTAAGCTTTCATTTTAAATTTAAATGTGGTAAAGAGAATGTGGGAACTTTTATTTTACTAAAGTTTTAAAATAATTTTCGTTTTGAAATTTTAATCAACATGGTATTTTAGTTTTATTTTTACCATGATATTCTTATATGCCAAGACCAGTCTTTCCATTCCTGATTAATTCAACATCTAGTGGCGCGTTTTGAACTATCGAGCGTATGTTTGTATGTATGTATGTGGAGCCACCCAATTGTATTTATCAAAGTACATTACACCAGTCAATTATTTCTATTGCGAAAGCTTCAATTTGCATTATATAGTGGTGTAAGCTCTTCTGTTGTTCCAAACGGACCTTGCCGAATCGCCCTTTACTTATTTTTAGACTAAGCACAGGTGACGTGAGCACAGAAAAGTCCAGTTTTAAGTTTAGGGGGATTGTAAATAATCGTTTTTATTTTAAAATAAACCAAATTGACATAATTTCAAAATTGTTTGAATTGTGGAATATATCGTGCGACAGCTAAATTTTAAAAGTTTTAAAACTATAATTAAATTAAAACATAAACAGCTAAAAAAAAATACATAAAAATGTATTGGTGGGTTCTGAACTATGGCTTTTCATATTCTAACCTAACAAGCCATTTTAAATGACCAAGATGTTTTTTCAGTGTAGAAAGATTATCTTATAAACATTTGAATAATTAAAATCATTAGGATAAAAGAAATTAAATATGAGGGATGTTAAGTTTAGATAAGTTTAAGGTCCCTCTTAACAAATTATGACTCCGCCACTGGGTGCGCACCAAAAGAGAACGCGAAAGGAGAGCGCGAAATGCAGCAACAAATCAGTACCGGTTGCGAGTGGGAGAATGGGGCAGTGCCGCAGAGTAAAAGGGGGGTTTAATGGACTGGCATCCTTGTCGCACTCACCTGTCGGCACATGACCGCCGAACTGCTCAGCGATCTCCGTCCACATAGGCGATGTGACACTGCGACACATGTGCAGCTTGTTGTTAGAATCCCAGATCTCCGGATATTTCTTGATCGCCTTTAAAAGCTGTGCGCGATTTACGAAAGGATCCTCCTTGGGCATGGTCACTCTGACACTGGACTGGCCACACTGGCACTGGATACCGGGACGATTTTTTTAAAAGGCAACGACGAGAACAACGCCGGCGGAGCACAACTGCGTCCTTTGACATCAATTATCGGCGAATAACTGAAAGTAGAGTTTGCAAAAATATGCGAATTGAAAATGAAAAGGCACAGCGATTGAGGAAAATAGAGAAAACGATGACGGCGACGACGACGCCAGCTTTTCGATGTTGTTGTTGTTGCTGCCTCGATGCCGAAGAGATTGGAAAGGCAGCGAAAGCGTACACGAGATGAGATACACAAAATGCAGGCGAGAAGAGAGAACAGGGAGAATGTGCAAAAAAATAAAGAAAGAAGACAACAACAAAAAAGAGGCAGCAGCGACGTCAGTTTTACATACAAAAGTCTCCCGCGCGTGTAGGTGTATGAGTAATGTGAGTGTGTAAGATGGCAGGGCGAAAAAGCAAAACAGACAAAAGCAACAAAAGCAACCAGACCAAAGAGGAGACAGACAAAAAGCAACAACACACCGCCGCAGCAACGAAGCTCAGAGCTGCAAAAAACCAAAAAAACAACTGAGAAGAAAAGCACGGAAAGAAGAAGAAGAAGGAGGAAAAAAGCAGCGGGCAGGCAGCCCAAAAGAAAGGCAACGATAAACAAGCTCCATCTCTTTCGTTCGGGGTCTCACTCTCTCGCTCTAACTTGGAGCCAACGAAAAAGAGTTTGTCGAAGGGGGAGGGGAGGAGGAGCATTAGAAGCAACGAAAAGCGAAACAAAAGAGCAGCCAAGAGTGCAGAGCAAAATGCAGGTCCGCAAAACGGAGAGCAGAGAAATCCACGATGACCGAAGTCGAGTGGCAGTAAAGGTGGTCAAAGGGGGGTATGTGGGGATAGGGGCGAAAATGAATTGGAGAGGGAGGCGGGGACCCGGAGTCCGAAGCCCGGCTGTCTAAACCGGAGACCCAGCAACAACTACTACAACCAGGGCAAACAACAACTGCAGCACGAACACGCAACAAAGTGACGAAGTAACCGTCGGACAGTGGAACCCGATGGAGCTGGCACTGTGGGACCGTCGGTAAAGGGGGCCCAGTTATGCACATTCGGCAGTAATGTCACATCTGACTTTGATTTTAAGATGCACCTTGCAATAAATTTGCAAAATATTCCTGGGAGGATATGGAATCTATATTTTACAATTTTTGGGGATGACCCCAAAGTTTCAAATATGTTTATATTCATTTATATTCTCCATTTAAGGCGTACAAAATTTTATTTTTTGTAAAAAATACGATTTAAGGTCTGCTAATTGTATTTTAAAGTTTATTACTCATTCGCACTGTTGCCTTTGTCGTATGAGTAATTTTTTTTTCAACGCCCAAAACAGAAATTACATATATTAACATAAGGTCTAGATACCCAAGTCTACTTAAAATATTAGTCCCGTTTGTTTCTATGTACAACAATTTTTGAAATTAAAATATTTTATTTGAATGCTTTTGTTATTAGAACGTTGTATACACCAAATTGCTTTAGATTTGATCGAAGGATTAAATAAAATTTAATATTTTACGATCTATGTAGTATATTTTATATTTTCGCAAAATATTTCTTCAAGCTGCCTAACATATAAATCCGGCTTTTTAAAATTTAAGTTTTTTATGGGTTTGCGATTTTCTTCAATTTGTTTCCAAGCTTGGCTGTTTTTATGCAAAAACCGTCAGCACTGATGGGTGGGTCGCTCGGTCGTTTGGTCGGTTCGTCGTTGGACGTTTTGGGCGCTGTGCGTGTGTTTGTGCGAGTGTACGTGCAATGAACCCGCAACTACAACTGCACACAATTGCATCACGCACACTCGCACACCCGCCCACACACGCATACTAAGTGCAATAGTGTTGGTATTGCTCTTCGTAGGCGCAGCGTTCATTTACTCAGTGCCCCAGACCCCGATGCCGAGCACCGACCCACAGCGCACCTCCCCCACCAACCTACTACCTCCTCCCACCGCTCACCGCCCACCTCATGCTTTGCCACACCACTTACCCCTCAAAACCCCCCTTCCCCACCATTAGATATCTACATTCAGCGGGCGAGAACGAGACTGCAAAACAAACAAGATTCGGCATAAATCAGAGGTGGTCAACTATTTACATAGTGGGGTGTTTGCATTCGGGAGCGGATTTGTGTTACTTAAAATAAACCAAAGAGCGCCCATTACAACGTTTTCAAAATGTACAAATAAAACCGAGAGAAAGTTCGAATTTAGTGTTTACAACGCTTTTTTGGATCATTGCTCCAAAGTTGATTAAAGAGTTACTGACCTATCGCAAAAAATGCATTTCCACTTAGTATGTACAAATGTATAGTAAATATTTTTGTTGGTCTCGAAATAATTTTATTGGCACATTGATTAACCATACTTTATAATGTATGCAGACAAATATTAAAGTAATTATATTTTGAAATCAAAATTTTACGATAAAACTAAAACCAAAGAACATAAATTATTTCTGTTAATGGGGTACACATTTTGATATTAAGTACCAAATGTTTATACACAACTTGTTTTAAGACATCAATTAGATGGCTTCGCTATGATACCAACAAACCCCACACACAGCGATTAATTCGGAGTCATAAAAAAATTGAAATGGCTCGCATAGTGGATATAAGCGAAAATAGCGGCCATCGAGCGACAACGAAGATGAAAGTCACTCAAGAATCAATTCGATTAGTGCCAATTGCCCAGTATATGATGTGACTGTACGAAATGGGCCCTATTTGCTGGCATAATTTAGCAATGAATTGGGGTCGGATGGGGGAGGGGCTACTTATCCGTGCCCCGGCTTAATTATTCAACGACAACGGCAATTGTCAATGGCGACTCTATCAATCCGAGATGGCCACTCCACAGTGCCACATCCCCGTGCATTTGTAATGCGGCTGTTAATGTTTTTAATGCCCCCCATTTTATTGGCTACTGTTGCGAGCTATCTCTGTGGCCCTGGATCCGTAAATATATCTGTGAGATGCGTAACTATGAGCTTCCCCCACCGAGCCGCATAATGAACGCACACGCACTTTCTTATCGGCCAAAAAAAAAAGGGAGAGGGTCGGCGTCTTTAATTTTTATGGCAGCATAAATGGTCCACCGTAATTTGCTAGATTAGAATTAATTTGAGTCGCAGTTGGGCAGTCGGGGAAAAAGTACTTGAGGGTACAGTGAAGCCAAGTGTATAATGAACAATTTGAAAGAAATAAGTTACAGAAACAGATACATTTTTTACATAGATGAGTTTTTTTTATTGCATACTTTTAAAACTTAATGAACATACAAATGAAAATTAAATCCATTAGCTTTGTATAATAAGTCCTAAGGATTAAAAAGAGTTTAAATAAATGTAGTACCTAAACTTTTCAAAAATATGTAATCCTAACTTAGCCCATTCCCGATTTCAAAACTGCCTTAATTATTATATTTATAAATTAAAACGAAAGAAATCGTAAGTTACTACTATTTCTTCAACAATTGCTGTCTATTTTATTTTTCCTCTACTACTTTGCAAGTACCACTGTGTCCATAATTCTGTGTACTGCCAATGTCCGTGGACAAACTTCGACAGTAAAAAGTAATGTATCTGGGGATGGATTCGGCCCGGGTCGGCCGCACATCAACTGCAGGCAGATAGAGGGGCTGCTAGTCCCAGGTTCCAGATTGAGGTCCAGACCCGGGCACAGGCTCCACATCAATTGTCGTTCTGCGGATCGGCAGGGACCATGGAGCTATCTGCTGTCTGTTGCCTTTGTTGGGTTTTTATTTTCATTTATGCTTTTTAAGTGCTTCATTAAAATCGCGTACGGCTACGGGGAGTGTGGTGCGGGGAGACCTTTGTCAGCGTCATCATCGTGGCACACACAGGCAACAACAAAAAGTATCTTTCGGATACATGTCCAAAAAGCAACGAAAGAAAGCAACATGGTACAAAAATAAATATACGCCAGCGACGACGGTGAAAATAAATAAAAAGAATTAAATCCAAACATGTTTTTACTCAGTCCACTTCGTGGCTCTGTGCCTAAAAAAAAAACAACAACAAATCAGTGAAAAAAATCAAAGCGAATTAACTTTAACTGAGAAAAACATTGTATGGTTTCGATTTAAAATCTTAAAATCATTTATTGAGACTAAAGAAGTACTAACAGGATCAAAAACTTACTTTTCTTGTAGGAATATTTTATTTAAATACGTATATTGTATTGTATTAATTAAGCAAACGTTTTGTTACAATTTTAAATTCCCTTTAGAATAGTAGTTTTCTTTTTTTTAAGTTACAAGTTTTTATTTAAATACTTTATACCTAAAAAGATATAATAGTAAATTTAGCTATATTTTGTTTTCTGTGCAGAGTTCGCGCTCTTGCTAAAACTCCAACCCGAATCGCAGCTCCAACTCCGGTTTCAAGCCTATGCCCCCTGCATCTGTATCTGTATCTCTGGGTGACAGTGTGTGTTGTATCTTCGACTGCGTGGCAATAAGTGTGCCCCGTTCACGGGGCAATGCAAAAAAAGCCAAAAACAAAAAAAAAAAAACAGAAAACAGCATTAACCATCTTGTTGTTGTTTTTTAAGGTGCGCATATAAAGAGGCTAACAGCCAGCCATCCGACCAGTCTTCGGTTCGTTTCCCCATCGTCGGTGAATCACAGTGGATTAGGTCGTCGAAATGCACTGTCAAAAATATACATGCAGCGGATTTGGCTTACTTGATGTGGGTGATAGAATTAAATCAAACTACACCATGGCTTTAAGGAAAGGAGCAATAAAATGGGAAAGACATTTCTAGTCTTAAAAGCATAGAGAAGTATTCTTTAAGATTGAAGAACTTAATATATTTTTAATTTGGTTATTATCATTCATTTTAAAGACATTACTTAGCTTGCTTATCGAAATTCTATAAAAATTATGCATATAAATATATATAAAGATACACTTACATATTATATTAATTGTTCGAAAATCATATTAGACAACTGGTAGTCAAAAAAACAATATTAATTGAATATAATGGAAAAAAAAAAAAAAAGAAGTACTAGATATATTCTATGGGATTTTGTCATATCCATAGAAAAAGCTTTTGTTCTATGGATTTGACAAAATCCCATAGAATAGAACTACAAATAATTATATTCCATGGAAAATTCAGATTAGGGGTCGACTTTTTCTGAATTATTTATGAGTGTGAAACCCTGAAAATCGCCCACAGTGCAATGGCACCGATTGCCAACGTCAGAGATAACAACAGCAACTCCAACTCCAACAGCGACAGCAGAAACAGCAGAGGATCGCATTTAAGGCGCAGCATCGCATCCAAGAGGCGAATCCATCCGCACTGTGGGCCGCGGAGCGGGTGAAGTGGAATGGAGTGGAATGAGTTCGCAACTCCTTTTCATCCTCATGCCATGTGCAAATCACATACAGTAGCAAAAAATTTCGACAGTTATTTACGATTAGCACAAAAGATACGAGACATGACATGCGCTGAACGGAGCTGTGGACTGGGTATGGGGTATGGAGTATGGAGTATGGGGCTTGGGGCATGGAGATCTTTGGATGGGGGACTAAAACTGGGGACAGATCGGACAGACCTGAACCTGGAACCCAGCTTCAGATACAGCCACAGCTCCGGCCTACACTCCACATCTGTGCCGGCTACTGTTCCAACGGATACGTGTTGACTCAGCGGGTGTCGGGCCAAAGATCTCCGCTCTTCAGGTATACTCTTCGTACGTATATATATGCAGTCTACAATATACAGTTTCAGCCAGAATAATAGCAACCAAAACTCGAAGAGATCTGATAACTTAGTTTAAACTGAGCAAAGATTAAATATTCTCTTGCCATAGGAAAGATTTCTTATGTCAGAGAAAAGCTCTCATCCACCAGATAAAATATAGAACCAAAATCGTTTATAGAAAATAAGAATAAGTATTAAATTATATTGAATTAAAAACCATATTTTCTTTATTTAATTTATAATTATTCAACTGAAATAGATCTTTCTTCTTATTGTTTTTACCATGTATTATACTAACATGTATTTTATTTTGTATTTTATTTTCTTATTCCAAACATTTGTAAAATACATTAAACTCACTTCTGTAAATCCATGCAAAAAGAGGTACACGGTATTTTAAATATAGTAATTTTCGAAAGGTCCTGTAATTTTGTCCGCAGCTGTAGATGCACACACAATCGCTGATGGAAAAGAAGAACACACTTATGCATGCGGGACAATGGCGATGGGGCACATTTGTTAGCCGGCTCGGCTTGCCTTTCTCCACCGCCAAGAGCTGACCTATTAAATGGGTAAACTACTTTATGTATCGCCCCATGAAGATCAGTCTCTTTTGTATCTATTCGCTGTTCTAAAATGGGCCATAAAACGTGAACTTCAATGGTACAACATTATGCGATGCGATGCTGCGATCAGCAGTTATAGAGCTCGAAATTGCAGGGCCCTATCTATTAATAGATCGCAGTCGTGCATCTGAATTTTATCACTTTTGTAGACGAGCGGTGATTTTCATAATTATAATTATAAAGAACACACTATTTTTTTATGACTCGGACCAAAAGTTAGTTTCTAGAAATAGTTTGATCTCTTAGCTACATAAAAATATAATAAAGTTAGCTTTAATAATATTATTATCTAAAACACTTTTTCATTACAAGATTTTAAGTTAAATGATATGACAGAAATTCAGAGACTAATTGTTAATTTTTCACTTAATTTTAAAAGCATTAAAATTTAAATTAATGCTTTAAATATGGATCTAAAAATATAAGTTTTATGCTTTTTATACTGAATAATGCAAACCTAGACTAGTTCATACATTTATGAATTATTATTATTGTTGTTGATTATACATTATAAAATGCTAAACAATTTTATATACTGGCTATAATAATAAAAACTACGTATTAATAATTTGACTTTAATTTGAAAAGTTTAAGCTGCAGTGAACGTGAAAAGGCAACTCAGATCGGGTAGCACTAATTGCGACTGCCGGACGCTTTATGGGATTTCATTAGGCGCGCCTCCAGCCGCAGTCATTAGACCACTTGGCCACTTTCCATCCGGAAGGTTCCGGAGTGCAGGCCAAATTTATGGTCCTCCTCCGCCCTCCGGCTGGCCATTTGCAGAAACTCAAACCTGGAGCTCCTGTCCGGCTGTCGGGCTGCTGAATAATTTAACTGCGATAATAAGCGGCTGTAGTCCAGTGTCCACCGTTGGCCAGGATCGCATTTTGCCATAGAAAAGTCTCGCGAAAAAAAAAGAAAAATAATAAAAAAAAACAATTTATCGAGTCGTGCGTCCTGTTGCGTGCCATGCAATTTAATTGCGGTTTTCGGGGGCGTGGCAGGGACGCCTCCTCCCATAGCAGCACATCCCCCTTTGCGTGCATTTTAATGCACTTTATCATTCGCCTCTGGCCCCGTGTTTTATTATTTATATTTACTATAATTTTCCCGAACGGCCGGCAATAAAAACACAATATAAGCAGGCAATAGCACAGTAGCGGGAAACGAGAATCGCGGGGGCAGGGCAAATAGAAGCGCAATAATTATAATTAAATACATTTTTACGTGCCATTTTACCGTTTGGTGGTTTTTCCTTATGCAAATAAATAATTGCGTACACCTTTTCCATGGCGAGTTTAAAACTAAAAGCCCAGAGAAGAGAAATAATAAAAATGGTAAAAAAAGCAGCAAAAAAAACGGAGGCAATTAATAAAAGTTGGCTACCGGACTGAGAAATGAAAAGCAGAATCTATGAATAAATCAAGGGGCTTTTGCAATCTTAAATTCAAGCGTGTTTATTACGATTCTGTCGGTGGATTTTCAAAGCGATTTATTTGAATATGGCAGAGCATATAGTTCATTCTTAATTGTTACAATTATCTGCAATTATACTTTATTTAATGCAACGATAACCAAGAAATAAAAATTTATTTATTAGTAAATCATAAACGGTTTTCAGTTTTAAATGATCTTAATTAGCATCTTAAAGTATTTACTCTAAGATGCTAATTAAGATGATACAAAACTATTGTAAAATGCAAAAAGAAATCGATGGTAGAGTTTATTTATAAGCCATGAAGAATTACTAATTTATATTATTTTTGAAAAAAATGTGTAATTCATGCGGCATTGAAAAATTGCTATATTCTAGAGAACAACCAAAAAATAAAAGTTGTCCCCCCTTTACTATACACTTTTGAAACATTTTTGTGCCGACATACATATTTGATATGAAATTTGATTAATTTCGTCACCTGACAGAACTTTTTGATAACCCATTCAAATTAAAATGATTGATACTTAAATTGCTTTAATGACTCATTAAATACAAATTACACCTAATCGGTGACATTCGCCCCATGTTTTTCTTTCCCCGGGTACATATTTTTCCTTCTTGTTTTCGTGGATGAGTGAGTATACATATTTAGTTTTTCTCATGCAGGGAAACGCTCAGTCATTCTGCTCTTTCCATATTTTCCTCTTCGTGTTATTTTATTTAGGTTTCTTTTTTGGTTTTTGTTTGAAAAACAAAATTGCGTGCCGATGCAAGAAGGCACAACACGCATAATGGATATATGCGAACAACAACGGCAAAATGAACAAGAAATAAATTCTAATTGCGTGCTTTTGGCATAAAATCAAAATTCGTTATAAAAATGCGAAAAGTGAAGGAGCAAGGCAAGTCGAAAACAATCACACAAAGCCCCAACAAAAGGGCAAAAATTGCCTGCCAAATATGCCCAGAATGAAGTCAAACGAAAAACTAAAACAAAAAAATTTTTAAAACGTGAGCTTTAAACGAAGCATTTCTACTCTATTTGGTAAAAATATTTAAAAGCGAACACAATTTTCTTAAATATATGTAAACAATTATAAGTCTTACGCCCTAGTTTGTATAATAACATACTTTGTAATTCAATCGTATTAAGATAATTAGCTTTGTTTTATCCAAATACTATTTTATTTCTCATAGAAGAAGTAATATAATTTTCTCTGACTATAGGAACTTGGAAATTATAGTAAATTTAAAAACATTTGTAGTCGATTATAAATCATAAGTATTTGTTGCTTAAAGCTACTATTTCAATTGTTGTCAAATGTACCTGC
This sequence comes from Drosophila fuyamai, assembly GCA_018153365.1. Classification (NCBI taxonomy): domain Eukaryota; kingdom Metazoa; phylum Arthropoda; class Insecta; order Diptera; family Drosophilidae; genus Drosophila; species Drosophila fuyamai. Next base: position 11,664,795 of record JAECXW010000155.1, read on the forward strand.
AATGAAATTAAGAATTGAGAAAATTGTGTATATATTTGTAAAAAAATTAAAATCTTAATTTTCCGTTTTCTATAGGATATTAAGACATGGTCTTTCGGTTATCCCTCTCTATAAGGGTATTCTGAAAAAATCAGTTTTAATAAACGTGTCAGGCAACAAAAAGAGGCAACGGTAGCGGCTATATATACACACTTTATATGCCCCAACGTGTGTGTGTGCGTGCATGCAACGCATTAATTATGAATTTAATTCACCCAGGCTTTTGGATGTGTGGAAAAGGGGGTCGGTGCGGGGGCAGGGGCAGGGGCAGGGGGACACGCAGGCAAGTGGCAAAGTCAACAAATGTGCAACGGACACAATTTTCTCAATGCACAAACACGAGGCCAGCCCGCGGCCAAATGGTTTCGCTCCTTCCCCATATATTTTAACCCCCTTCGCCGCCCCTTAACCCCTTGGTGGCCACAAGCTCCACTGATGTCTTCGGTGCCTTTGCCACTTTTTCGTAATTTTTCATTGGAAATATCGCGCTACGCAGTTGATTGCAGCATTTAATTAAAGCAACAGCAACAGAAGGAGCAGCAGCAGCAGCAGCAACAACAAATATTGCACAGCAGCAGCAACAACTAAGGAGCAGCACCACCAAAAAAAATAAACACAATAAACAACATTTTAATACATTTTAACGATTGTCCTGCATTTTTGTTTCCTCTTAAAGACACCGAGATATACCTTTAATATAACTACATATTTCAAATTTCAAAAATAAAATGTTGAAACATTTATAACTTGTTCAATCCTTGAAATATTTTTTATTTCCACAATATAAATAAGAATTAAAAGTATCTTGATATTAATAGTTATTTAAGGTAAATATAAATAATATAAAATGAAAGCCTATTAAAACCTATATTTTTTTAAGGGATATGCGTTTAAAAATAATATTAAATTTGTGATATAATTTTCACTTGTTTTCTTGAAAAAAAAAGGATTCGCCAATTACACTAATTTGCTTGTTTTTTTTTATACTGATCAAAACTGTGAACTTTAACTATTATTTTAATTGTTTGTATATCAAGTTATGTAGTATTTAAATATAACAAAGTTTTCATTGAAATTTATAAAATTGGCCAACAGCATTAGAGATATATCTGATGGTATTGTAATTTTTTCCCGTGTATTAGCAAGAAAAGCATCAAAAATTGCAATGCAATAAAAGCAACAGCAACAAAGTCAGAAGCAAAAAATAAAATAAAATCAAGGCGAAAAGCAGCAGAAGCAACATCCTCAGGCAACAACAAAGCATAACAACATTATGCCGAGATATTTATGCGCAACACTTGACAGATTTATTTATGTGAGGTTATGTTAGTGTGTTGTTTTTACTCGGCTGAAGATATACATACATATATATGTATATATATATGTTTGTGTTCCATGCTCAATCATTCTGGAAATCGGATGAAACGAAGGGCGGGGGGTAGATGCCTCAAAGAGATATCGAAAATGTTCGGTTTTAATTTCTTCACTCATATATCAAATTTGCCAGATACATATATATACACGCTTCTGTAGAACTAATGAACAAACACTGTATTTTAAAACTGAAAAATCAATCATTTTTTGGGTATGAGTTATGGAATACATATTCTTTTTATAAATAAAGGCCAAAAAAAAAAACACCACAAAAAGATTTGTATTTGTGAGATACATTTAAAATAGTTTTATCACTTTATATAATTTATTCAGATAAAATAATGGTCATTTGGTCAAACTGATTGTTCAATGATATTCATTAATAAATAATATAACAAATTCTTTTAAATCAATAGTATTAGTTTTTCCTTGTAAACTTTGTTCTTTGAATCTAAAAATTCTTTTCCCAACCATCACATGTCGAAAAGATTAGCCCCATTTTCCATATTTCTAGCACTCGATTCGGTGGATAAATCCAACATCGATGGGGCTGGTGCATCGCGGGGGCTGGGGCCATAAATCAATTTACATTTTCTGGGACTCTTCTCCTTTTTGGCAAGTTAAATTTTAATTAAAATAGAATGGAATCGAATGGAATGAAATGGAAGCGACCACAGCCGAAATGTGCCCCAGATCGATGCGTGGATAGCGACAATTTCCCAGAGACTTTTCAGTTTCGAAAATAGCTGAAATATCTGCTCTAGTCCGTGCCGCGTTCGTCCGATTCGAATACAACATAATTATATTGGAAGCTGGCCCATAAATCAAAGGCATAGTGTCGGCACAGCCACTGCAACTGCAACTCGGGACAAGAAATGGAACTGGGAATGGGGAGAAGAATTGAATGGTACACTTAAAAAAAATAGCTGTACAAAAATATAGAATTTATTTAATAAAACAACTAATACAATTTATATGTAACTTTATTTTATTTTATAATTTGGTTGTTCCATTATGAATTAAAGTAACAATACAATATATATTGCCAAAAACATATAACTTTACAATTTTAAAATACTCTTAAAATGTTGTTTACTTTTAAATTAAATTAATTCTTAACTACTATTAACTAATTAAAAATTACTAGTAAAATAAAAATAAATAAACACTCATTCGAATAAAAATATTGCCCTAAGAACCTAAAGTAATTTCCAATTACTAGCTACGTCAGAGGTTTCCCTGCATTTTTTGAGTGTACGGTTCGTGGCAATGGAAAGGGAAATGTTTGTGTGGGCGGAGCGGCTGAAGAATGAACCTCTCCAACATTTGGCAGCATGTGGCAAGTACGCGAACGCAAACGCAAACGCAAACGCTTCGCTGCAACTTGTAGCTGCAGATGAAACTGAAGATGATTTATGCTGCATTTGTCTGTCTGTCGGCAGCATGTGCTGCATTCACCCAAATTCATTTTAACCAAGCCAAATAAATTGAAACAATATTTATTTTCGATTCGCTGCCAACATATTTATTACAGCCAGATAATAAAAGCAAACGGAATTCACTAATGAATTAAAATAAAACCAACAAGCTGGGGCCTGAAAATTAATTGAAAAATTTTGGAATGGAATTTCCGTTCATACAATTTTGCTTAAAATATTTTCTTCCTTTAGGTTTTGTATTCTCTACTTATTTTATAATGCCAGCAATTTTAATGTGCCTTTGTAATAATATGTTATAGTTTTTGTTACATTTCAATGTCTGACAGTGAAAAGTTATTAATTATATTAATTAAGAGAAAAGAAAAATGTTTTTACAAGTTTTTATATATTATGGCTCCTTAGCTGGGTTATGGTATTGTAATCTGAAGTCTTTAGAGGGTAGAAATAATTCAACTAGAATGTTTTAAATGTACTTTACGTGCAAACCTACATTTCTTTTTAGAAATATAGTTATTTTCGGTTAGAGTTCCATTTAGTTTCTTATCTCTTGAAAGGTCGCCAATAGAGTTCGCATTTAATGGCACACAAATCAAATGTTTCGGCGTTTGCCAATGGAAACTACTGAAGTCGGAAAGAGAACAAAGCGAGCGGTTGTCTTGAGTTTGTCAAATGATCTGTGGACGGCGGCCCCAAAGATTTTGAGTACAAATTGGATGCCGACCGGGGGTGGGGGGAGGTCAGCGAAGGTCAGCGGTGTCGTAAACCGAAATCTGTTATTTATACGCAAGCGTTGACACAGAAATCGGGGCAAGTGCCATAAATTATAGCACAATATTAACATAGAGCCACGTAACGAGTGCCACATATCGTGCACTTTATGTTCTAGTATTGGATTACATAACACCGGCCAACTTGAGTTATGATTTCAGCGATATGAGGCCGAAATTCCATCTCGGTCATAGAGCTGTAATATTTCATATTTTATTGGGATGAAATATTGTTGCATCATCAGCGCCGGGGGATGTCTGTCAGAAACTGGAGACCACAACCATTTTCCGATGAGTTATACTCCTTGTGATGCCTTTTTAGGGTCACCCATATGCTTATTGACCGACAATTTATTCAGCGATAAGAAACTGTGGTCTCTCATTTGCATTTTGCTGATGGCATCTCTTTAACTAAGCCGGAGTAAAGGTCTGAAAGTTCTTACCAGAACATTTTTCTTGGTTGAAAGAAATTTATGAAAAAAACGCTAGGAACCCTTGTTATTGAATATATGCACATATTCTGCATAATAAAATAAACTAGTAAAAAAAAAAATGAGAGCTGCAGAAGGTTTTTTAATAACCTCATATTAAACAGACTATGCCAAAAAGAGTAGTGACCTTTTTTAATTTATATATAAAATTTAGTGCTTATTAAAAAGCATTATCTTTTTGGGAACATTCTTTAATAAAATATAAATTTATAAGTTGCCTTATTTTCATTGCTTATACCTATTGTTCAAATAAATAAAAAAAAAATAAAGGGCGGCTTTTGGTACTGGTCTTATAAGCCAATAAAGATGTTCATAAAGTTGGACATACCTGAGGTGAAAATAATTTCCAACGTGACTGTACATTAATCACAGCATTTAATGTATTCACACTGCACCTTTCCACCACCCAAAACTGAAAAGTCGCATTTGCCTTGGCCATAAACTGATATCAAAAAAACACATCCATCGTTACGGGCATAAATGTCGCCAAGAACATACTGTAATCAATGAAAAGCAGATTAAAGTTATTGCCATGACCGATTCCCAAAGCAAATGCTCAACCAAAAAAACTAAAGGAGAAGGACTTGCGAAGCTTTTGTTTGGATGTCAGGGCGGGGATTACGGATACAGCCGGTTGCCATGGTCATAAACATTTTTATTACGCCAATGTATGCCCATTCAAATCTGAGCGGAATTGATCCATCCGATTCTCACGTTGTAAAAAAAAAAAAAGAAAGGAGAACTTTGTTCTTTTGAAACCGCCCCGCCGTATTCACCGAACTTACAGCTGCTGGCCAGAAAAAGCCGATACCGGTGGCATGTGGTGTAAATTTCACAAAGCCGGAAATAAATCTTAGTTATGCCTCTTCCGAAATCCCTCAACAATGAAACTCAAAAACTATAAATTGCGTCATAATTTTGCGCTGGCAAACAACAAAAGGGGGAAATCGTCGTTGGAAAATTGTGAAAATGTTTTGGGGGTTCAGTTCAGGTTGTAAAAAAAATAAAACTGTAAACTAAACGATCAGGGTGCAGCAAGGAGCTTGTTATTATTGCATGGACACACCCATTTATCCCATTCCCAATCCCATACCCTCCATACCCTCCCCCTGAAGTACCGCGACTTTTATCATGCAAATGATAATGCCTTTTGCCGATCTTCGGCTAAAGATGTATGCCTGGGAAAGTGCTTTATTAAATATCTTTAAATCAGCGAGCTAACAGTTTATTGTTACGCAAATTTGGTTTTCACCTCCTTTAGAATTCACGCATTGACAAAAGGTAATTGTAAACTTGTTGCCTTTTGTTCTTTCGGCAGCCAGAAGAAGTCCCAGAAATGGCAATCTATCAATAAAGTTGTCGGGTAGGTTCCTCGTTGATGACAATGGGTGCAGGGGAAAACAACAAACAAACAGAACCCGGTTCAGACAAGGATTTTCCGGGGGTTTCCACTCAACTTTTCCTTCTCACAACACGAAGTTTTCTTCGAGGGACAATTTCCATTGTCTTCGCTGCGGTTTCCAGTTTTCCTTTTTCGACTCACATTACAGATCCCGGAATTATTCCCCTTCCTTCGATTCAATATTTGGGATCCTCCTTTCGAGGGTCCCCCTGCAGTTATTAATTACGCATCAAAAGATGCCGATCTGCAATTTGTTTCTGAAGAGGCCTCCCCGTTAAACTTTGATTTGTTGGTCTGCCTTTAATAGCTTCTATCTTCGATCTTGCCCCGATGCAGATCCATTTGCATATTATGAAATTATGTAAATGGCCCCCAAAACACAAGCTCAGACGCAAAACAGAAGTCGGCATCGCCGCCCAAATTGTATGAGAATTAATTATGGCAATTAGATCTTATCCGTTGCGGTGGGTCCCATAATCCCTCCCCCCTTTGCCCCCCCTTGTCGGCGGTGGATTATACAAATTTTAATTAAAAATTAGTTGGCTTTTTACTTTACGCTCATCAATTAGTTGCCGGCCATCAGCTAATGATCTTTGTGGCGTCTGCGGCGAAAAAACTACAAAGGAACGGATATAAAATTATTAAAATGGGAAAATCAATCGGAATTGGTCATGGCATCCATTTCCCCTGGCGGTTTGTGCGCTCTGGATTCATTATATTATTTAAAATATCATTCCCCTAAGACCTTTTTAAATATAGGAGTTCACATGCCTACATCGGTATTTAATTATATATTTTTCATTTCCCATGCTGTAACCATGGTATCCGAAACCAATTAATTTTGTAAAGGAAAATGATCTTAGGATTGAATTTAATTTGAAAATTGATTCCAGAAGTTGGGAACTTGGGGATTTCTCAAAAGAACAATGATATTTGTTAAATTATAATATTACTTAGTTGCCTGCCAATATTCTTTGAAACCTGCCAATATTAACATTATTCTTTGGAACCATGGCAAAAGTACGGCTCTTCTAGAGAAAATATTTATGTCAATTATAATTATACTGCACTGCAACTGATCATCTTACGAGATCCGAGATAGGTATTAAACCGAATCATGGCAAATTAAATAAAATTCCCCTTGCAATCCACTATTATTTAATTAAACCATATCATAGACGTTAACAAAGTGAATTGTTCTTTCGGTTTTTCCAGGGCATTTGGTAAACTCCCAACTCGAGAGATTCAAGTGCTGATCATACCGCCAGTGGAGCATTTTCGGAATGCTGCGGAAAACAAAAGGCGAAACCAGGGGGGAAAAACGCCAAGAATGAATCTCATTTCCCGTGGCATCGGCGGTCTGGGAAGTGGCCAACACAGGGCCTCCAACTTGGCTAAATGGGAACTTCGCACCGTGCCACTTACAGAAAATATGTGGTAATTATGCTGCCAGTTACAGACAAACAAACAGAACCACCGCCAGACGATGGAGCCGGAGTTCGGTGGACAGAACACTATGTTGTAAATTGTGCAGTTGTCGAGTGGATTCTATTAATTGTTCGGTTAAACGTGAATTTTCACCGGAACCGCCGGCAAGTTTTTCATATACTGGCAGAGAAAGGGATTGCAGGCAAGTTGGCATTGCGGCTTTGTCTTCGAGTTGGTAATACCCTTGTTATGAAACTTAAAAAACAGCTAAGCCATTAGGCATTGTCAAGAAATACTATGACAATAAACATTAGTCAGTTTAGCCCCATTGTTTAATATGCTATCAAAGTGAATCTGTCTAACGAAATCAAAATAAAACATTAATTTGTGCTTTTAAAATACTTACAATTCACTTATTAGTAAAAATGATTAAAAATCCAATAGCTTTTACAATTGTTATGTTTGATATAATGTTCGTTTATTATTTCCCAGAGCATATACAAAATGTTGTATTGAAATTGCTAATGTAGTATGAAACTTATAGACCATTTTTATTAGCTGATCAAGAGGTATGCTTTCGTTTGAACCCTTTCTTATTGTTTTCCTGCTTGTTTTTGATCTTTATTGTGGCGTTTTGTTATGAAATGAGTGGAAGGCAGCGGAGCGAACCGAACCGCACCGGCAAGAACTCAGCTGCTCGAACCACATACCAAGATGCCCCATCCCAGTCCCGATTCCCTTCATCCCGATACCCGCTCCCGATCCGCTCCCCTGTTCCTGTATCCAACTCCAGCTCCATTTCGACACGGAGAAAAAATAATAGACACTTTAATTTTAAGAGTTAAGTGTTTATTGGACAGATTTCCTTATAAACTTTAAATCACTTTCGAATTAGGTGGTTACATTTCTGCAGGCATAATTAAACAAGTTTCTGTTGAAGTCTATTATTTTAAATTTTAGTTATAATTCTTAAGTGCATTTATTGAGTTTATTTTTGTTGGGAAAATTATGATTATTAGTATGGGTAAATAGACTTCAAATTTGAAGTATATTTAATATAGATATTGTATTAAAAAATGAAAAATCTTTATTAAATTAAGACCATTTTCTTGTTTATATCTATCTCCAAACTTTAACCTAATCAATGAGGTTCTTCTTATTAAGAAGATTCATATTTTAAATACCATTTAACTAATGTTCTTTGCCCCAAAAGCATCTGTATATTAGCCACAAAAATAGTTAATAAGTGAACCGCTTTGAACACCCCTTTTCTCCCAGTGCAAGCTCTCAGCTGTTGTCGTTGTCGGTGTCAGTCGGTCGCTTGTTCGCTTGGCTGGTTGGTTACTATAGTCTGTCGATCGGTCGGACTGTCGTCAGTTGTTGTTGTGTTGCGGGTTTCCGGTATTATGCCCATTTACAAAGGCTGCGAGAAAGGCAGCAACAACTTGAGAAGTTCTAAGGTTACAAAAAACCGACAGCAGCAAGAAAGCAAACAATAATGACAGCGACAGCAAAACGCTGATGGGACAATGACAATGCACACTGGGCACAAACCCAAGGGAATGGCCCGAACTTGGCCTGCCAAAAAGAGTTCCGACCAGGATCATTTAATTGTAAAGGACTTACATGAGTACTTTCCAAAGCCAGAAGACGGTCAGTCTAATCAATTCCTGTCAAATTAACATATTACAAAACCCTTTTTTGATCCCTACTTATACTTTCCAAAAAAGGAGATAGAAAATAATATTTTAAGGGTTTACCCAGTTCCTTAATTTTTAAATTTTTCTGCATCAAATAATGTTTTGTTTTAAAAATGTTTATCTACAACATTAAGAAATAAGTTAAGCAATTACGTGAAAGTTATTTGAAAAGCTTTAACTAAGTTTGCAAGAATAAATATTATTTAGATTTGGTTAAACTATTTTGGTAAATCTAGTAAATGTTATATGTTATTCTATGCCATAGTGTTGTTTATTCGTTACATCAATAAAACAATTTCCAGGTAATTAAATCAGGCATTATTACTTTCGAAGTCTTTTCGATCGTGTTGTAAAATTCGGTGTCTTTGAGTGAGGACTGACCATATCTCAAGACATATTCCTCCAATGAGTTCCTTTATTTACGATCTACTTGATCCACGGCTTTTCACTGGCTAAGATCACAGTGCGGCTGGATGGCCAAAAAGAAGAAGTAAAGGGAAATAAATAACAAGAGGCCGACCACAGTGACAGAGACACTGACGACACCCGACAACGTCAGCTGAGTGAGACAGGCGACCGACCAGCAGCTTTAATTGTGCCAAAACATTCTACGTAAGTACCCGTAGGTAGTTCTTTGAGTAACCCGTCCGCCGGCAACAGCTGATTGTGAGGGGTGTACCGGAGAGGGGGGGTTGGGGCGGTCTGGGGTCTACTGTCAATGTCATCATCAGAACCAAAACCAAAACGAGAACCAAAAGCGGTAGCAGCCACTCCGGTAGCAGCCGCTGACGTTGGCAAACTATGCTGGCTCTTGGGTTACTTGGGATCAGTGTTGTCAGAATAGCTGTTTTCAGGACAAACTTGGCTATTTTTATAGACCAAAAAGTGAATAAATTTATAATCTAATAAAAGTATGGATGTACCGAAAAAGTTTAGTTAAGTTCGACAAAAAACTTTGTTAAAGAAAGGTTTGGTATACTAAATATTAAACATATCATTTTCCAGAGAAAACGTTTTTAGAATTACTAACAATAAAAGTATTTCTTTATTTATTCAAACAGTTTTTTTTTTTTTTTAATAATGTTAAATAATGTGGTTTTAATTTTTAAAGGTAAATCCTAATTAAAGCTTTATGATTATTCGCACCTTAAGCTCTCACACCTTCTTATAAACATAATGATCAACAACATAATATTGTTTTAATACTGGTGGTAAAAATATCATCAGCTTAAACACTGTTAAACCTGTCTATATTTATGATATAGAAATAACATATTTTTATATTTTGAATGCCTGTTTTAGTTGATTCTGCGCTGCCAGCACTATTTGGGTTACCTTTTTGAAGGTAAGGGAGTACGCATGAAATTGAGAGAAGCCATGAGGGAAGGCGAACTGGAGATGCCGCTGTCTTCTCGGTCGCTGCTGGTACTTAAGTTTATGATATGAAGTGCCACGGCGGCCCCTGTCCCTTCGGGTTCCCCCTTCCCCGACTTCACCCCGGACTCAACCTTCGCATTGTTGTGCAACAAAAGCGTTGAGAACTTGTTAAAAAATGAGTGGAATTTCGCGCTGCATTGCACTTGGGGGCACCACCAGCGAAAGGGTCTTGGAAGTGGATGTTGATGTGGATGTGAGCGAATCATGCGGGCCAGGATGCCAGCTGAGGCCCTGCAATGGATGGGTGCACTGAAAAAAGATATATCAATGCACAAGATTCGATTTTTCCAGAATCAACATGTAACCAAATCTTAAATTTGTATTTATACCCCTTAAAATCATTCGGTAAAATATATTTATAAACTAAAAATCAGATCAAATGGAAAAAATTATTATTTACATTCAATTTCCAGCGAGCTTTAATCAAACTTTAATATTTTGTTCAAATTTAAGTTAGACTTCAGTTTAATTTAATTACCATTTTATGAGAAAATGTCTATGTTTTCATATAATCCGATGTCTTTTTATTGGTTTATAGTTTTTGGTCTCTGATCTGTTTTCCTTTCTCTGTGTGTCTTTCGCTTGGATGTGGTTATCCCCCGATCCCGACCCTTTATCCGATCCCCATACAGAACAGCCTTTGTCATTGTTGTTGCAGCGGCTTAAGAACCTAAAAAGGGTTGCACCCCAGCCTGATGATACGACCACAACGGCGACCACGACCCATATAATAAGCTTGATAAAATCAACGCGCTTGTTCAGGCGCAGTAAGACAAAAAAAAAAAACAGCAATAAAAACAAGTAAGCTAAAAACAATTACTAGGACCATGAAATACCCATCAATCATGGAGCATATGAACATAGCGAGGAGAAATAAAAATGCAATCATTTAATTTAGTTCAAGAAACAAGCATCTAAAAATATTGTGAGATCAGTGCAAAATGTATGCTTTATTTTATTAGAGATACAAAAATAAATAATAATTAGGGGAATATTTTCTTTATATTCTTAAATTTTTAAAACAAATTTTTACAGTCTAATTAAATTTAATAATAAATCATTATTTTTAATATGCATAAGAATTAAAAACCTAGCAGTGATATAATGATTAATCAATAAAGTTATTAATATAATCGAATTGTTTTACTGAGGATTAAACAAAAAACACTTTCTGACCGAATGAAAATGCCTCAATTAATTTAAGGAGTTCAAAGAAAAATATTACCCGTATTATTTTAGGCAAATCTCGAGTACAGGGTAAGGATAAAAGGAGAAGAATAAAAATGCTTTTCATTGCATAGGGGAATTAGCCATAGCCAGGGGCACAGGCCCTCGGAAATTCTCGGATTTGGATAAGGGGGAAGTCAGGACAGGACCCAGTTGTCTGTCGGGCCATGAAAAACAATTCGGAATTTAATCTTTTCCAAAGGAACAGTGCGCAGTGCGCACCGCAATCGCGTAATGCCAATCGCGAATTGCGAATCCGAATCGCAATCGCAATCGGCATCGACGTTAGCCGCCTGTTTTGTTACCAGTTTTGTTGCCTCTTTTGTTTACTTGTTGTTTCGCTTTTATTTTTGGGTGGATCAGCCCCGGCTTATGTGCAGCCAACTTGAAGTTGAAGTGCAGGCAACTTGCAGCGGGATTAGTGTCACAGGAAAGTCGAGAGGGCGCTAATAAGATGGCAGTTCCGCTCCACAGCGACTTGGCCGGATTTGCCGCCGAACTTTTGTCATTGGGCTGGTTGGCTGGTTGGCTGGCTGGCTGACTTGGCCCAAACTAGGCGAAAGTTTGAAGGATTTGCGCAATTTCCTATAATTGAAGCAAGCCGGCGGAATCACATCATCTCGTCCTTGATGTTGTCAAAGCATTCTGTGGCTTCCTCTTGCGGGAAACTCCATCGATGGTTGGCCCTAGTAAGGATTCTTTTGGAAAAACTGCCAGAGTGGCGACTTTAATTGGATCCACGTGAATGGGCCGTAAAAGGAGAGTTTCTTGTCAAGAACAAAATAGAAAGTTCACCATCAACTAAGATCAGCCAGATTGATAAGCTTTAAAGTTGAGTTGTCTTGCCAGCCATTAATTCAATAGAATATAATGGGACATAAAAAATTGATGGGGAGCACTTAGTTTTTATGGTATGACCAACACGAAAGTTTACGTTTAAGTTGCATTAGCTAATAATTTTTAAGTCAACTCTTTTCAATAATCAGTTCTAGAGCAGCTAAGATGAAACAATTTTTATAGATGTTGAAGTAAGTAAATAATATGTTTATAGAGTTTGGCTACTTAATAAGCAAAGGAAATAATTGGTTATATTAAAAAGAAGGTACCAAACGCAGTTAAATGGATTAAAAAATTATTAAAAAGAATTAAAATGTATAAAAACTAAAATTACTATATTTCGATTACGATGCTTAAAAACAATGAAGCTATGCCATATTAAAATAGGATTTGTTTTAGAAAAGTAATGGGCATTGAAGGGCAGTTTTTAAACACTTTTCTGCAAAGCCATTTTCATCTCAAAAATATAAACAATTTAAAAACAGATTTTTAGAGAATTAATCCACAATTATTTAGAAGTTATCCATTTTGAAATCGGATTTCTGTAAGAAAAGTTATGACAAATTTTACTTTTTAATAAGTTTTATATTACTTTTTCATATACTTTATTCTTTTCTAGATATTAAAATTTGAAGAAATAACAGATTAATTATAATAATTATAAATTTATTGGGGGGGTTATAAAAAAAAGGAATATCCCAATGTGGACCTCTTGATGGCCCATTTTGGTCATAAAATCCACAACCCACTCGACTGGGTAAATCTCGACCATATGTTTAGCAATTTGGACTCGGTCATCGGATCCACTGGCCGTCAGCTGTCCGGAGGCCCAGTAACTTGTTCTGCAAAGTGGGCAAGTATCCGAAGATACGGGGCATGCATCCATCCATCCATCCATCCATCCATCCAGCCATCCATCTAGTAACATGGCAAACACTCTTTTGTCTTGTATACTTTTCGTGGTATGTTAATTTTGAAGAATGCCAGCGGTAGGGGTGTCTCCATTTCTGTTTCTGTGTTGCCAAGTGAAAAAAAGAGCAGATTAAAAAAAAAACAGAAGAGGCAACGCACGCATAATATATTGTATTTTGGCCATGCCCGTGACCATGTCCAGGGTCGTATCTTGTGACTCGTATCTGTATCTGTATCTGTATCTTGCGGATCTCTCCCTCACACCCGCAGTTTGTCAGGCAGCTTCAGTCGTTCGTATATCCGTTCGTAGTCGTTAGCTTCTGGTATTTTATGCTGTCCATCGTCTCTTCCTTTGCATTTGCCTTTGCTTTTGCTTTTGCCTTTGCCCGAAAACACCTTGCCCTTTTCCCCTCCATTTGCTCGACTTGTCTGTCGCTTGGACGGCTTCTGTTGTTAAGTTGGCATTAATGTGTAGTCGTTTGTAGTTAATTCGCTGCTGTCTCTTACGCTCCCCGATCCACTGACCCCGCAACCTCCGGAACCCCCAACCCCAAAAACCCTCAACCCTCTTTTTTACCCTCAAAGCTCCCCGGGATGTCTGCACTGAATGACTTTAAATGTATCTGTCCGCTGCAAAGTACCGAAAAAATATATTACACTTTACATGAACCGAAAGAAAATGTATAAAGAACAAACGAAAGACGACAAAAAACGCACCCAGATATACACAAACAAACTCTTAGCTGAAAGCTAAAAGAAATAGAAAGCCAGGGGAATTTTTTTGTTAACACACTTAAATTAAGAAATACCCTTAAAATCTGTATGCAAATATCAGTGAATTGAAATGATTTGTACTTAAGTTTAATTGGATAAAAATTTAATTATTAAATCACAGAAATTGTGTAAATGTGGCAGGATTGGCAGATAATTAAAAACAAAAGTTCATTATTTTCAAACTTAGTACCGCTCAAGTACTTTTTTTATAATTTAATCTTAATACCTATTTAATGTTATATGTATAATGAAAATACAAAGTTCAACGTTTAGATTAAAAATACAAATAATAAAATAAAGTTGCAGTTATTGAGTTTGAGTTACATTATGTGAGGTAAATGATTGAAATTAAATAAAAATTTAACAATAACCATTTTTAAATTATCTGTCATTTCAGAATAATTGTCTAATAATACTAAAATAAATAACAATTTTAAAATACTCCCAATTATTACAATATCAGAATAACTTTAACTATCCCAAAAACGATTGTATATGTAAAATAATTTGATTAGTTCGTTACAGAAATTCTAAATTGAATAAAGTCTAGAAAACGTGTATCGTTTAATAGATGACATGTCCGTAGCACATTACACAAATGCATATTGCCTAGTCCCATTGGGATCCCCGATTCATAGCGATTCACAAATGCCCACGATATCTCAAGGGTATATCTCTGACAAACAAAAAATAAGAACGATTTGCGACTCAAAGTGAAATTAAATGAAAACAGAAAAAAGCATTTCCTCGACCGGGGTGATTTGGTATGGTCGCTGGTCGCTTGTCCACCAGCTGAGACTCATTATATATCCCATATATATCGCTGGCCAACTATCATTTCCACTTCCCATTCGTCCTCGTTCAGTTGACTAAGTGTACACAAATTAGAGCAGGTTTATCTGATAAGAGTCGTCGGAAACTCTCCCCTCGCACACTGACTGCAATCTATTGACGGACATTTAGCATTGTTTTTTTCCTTTTTAGTCTTTCTTAGTCGGGGGTAGATGTTTTTCGCGTCTTTCTTCCGTTTTCGTGTTTTTTGGTGGTTTTTTTTCTTTTGCCCCAAACATTTTAGTTGAGCTTGGATTGCGTTAATTTGGTAAATGTTTTGACGTTCTTGCAATTAAAAAGGCACAGGGTGACTGGCGGACACACAGCCAAACGGACAGACGAACGGACAGGCGAACGGACGGACAGGGGCCCTTTCGTTTGGTTTACTTTGTTGAACCCGTGACACCGGGCGTCTGTTTTACTAATTAAAAGCAATGTTCCAGAAATGTGTTTACCTGCTGCTAATGAGTATCCACAATGAATTGCTGTCGTAGATAGTCAGTTCCTCCAACTTTATCCGTCGGTTGCCGTTGCCCCTCGGGTTCATTTCCTATCCACCGAATGTTTCGCGCCCTGCTGCCGCATTGCGGATTCCTTTCTATAGAAATGGTGTATAAAAATATATATGTGTGTGGTCAAGGAGCGGAACAGCGACAGGACACGTTTTTGCTGGCTTTGCTTAAGCGTTAAGATAAGGGCCAACACCAAGGGAAACGGGTTTTTTAGTCGCTAAAAATAGCAGTTACATTATGCAACTTACATTGTAAACGAAGGCTGATCCACTCCGGATCATTCCAGGTGGCTTTTAAACCGAATTAACTTGCCGGTTAATTTAATTGTTTTTGTGGTTTTCGTTTTTGCATTTTCGAGCTCGTGCAGAAGGTGTGGTAATTTTCACATTATTGTGGGAATTCATTATTTGATAATGGAGTAATTTACACAACCTAGTGACCATATAAGACAGCTAAAAAATGAATGCGGGGAAATAAAACTATATTTGCATCACGAAACTATTACTAATTTTACAGTAAAAGGGGTGCTCGCGTTTCAATGGTATAATAAAAAAAAATAAAAATGTTCTTAAATGAGATGATTAAAGCTGTCAAAACACATAATCGAATAAATTGTTGATAGCACAGAAACTTGTTGAAAATAAAAGTATCTGCAAATCTTAAGCAGTTTATATTAAATTGTATTTTTTATAAGACCATTTAATTGTGCATTTTATGAAGCAAATTTTGTTTTATAATGTCCTTTCGTTGTATCCTAAATTAATATGTAGATCCTTGTACACTTGAACATTAAATCCAAGCAAATGTTTTCCCATAGAAGCATCATGGAAAGTTTTATTGCAATTGGGTTGTCAAAACTAAAAGTATACGTACATCTCAAGGGCCATAACCCTGATATCTTATTGCCCCCGAAGATTATCTGTTACCTATCCAATTGAATTGTTCAATCCAACGATTGCAGGTTCTCCAGGCGAACAGTAAAATATTTACCCAGCAGCAGCTGTTTGAGTGCCAAAGTTGTCATGGGGAAAAAGTGCATAAATATAAAAACTAAGGACAGAAACTAAAGAAACGCTTCCACTCAGGTTGGCATCTTCATATTGGTTTTCCTCCTGGCGGTTGATTTTCAGTTTTTGTTTTCTTGGCTCAGTGCGTTTGAGTTGCTGGCGCTGCAGTTTCGGGTGCCAGTTGTGGTATCTGAAAGATACAAAATATGTTCAGCAATTTACCTTTTTCAAGTTTATTGCATCGCGTGTGCTTCTAGTGTGTGTGGGGCAGTGGCAATAGTGGCAGTGGCAGTAGTTGTGGCAGTGGCCAGTGCCTCAGAAATCAATGTGTGTAACGAAAGGCAGCCGAAAATAAATGTTCTGTGAAGGAATTTCGACGGTTTTTGCTGCCATTGCCATTTCCATTTCCATTCCCATTTCCCTTAGCAATGCCAAACCATTTACTCCGGTCCCGGTTTCTGTTTTGGTCTCGGTTTCGGCCTTATTTGTTTGCCAGCTTGTGTTTATACCTTTCGACTTATTTAATGCCTTCACTTCAAATGGGAAACAGAACCTAACCGAACCGGCAAAAGGCAACGGGGGACAGACAATGGAAGTGCTTTTCTTTTGTTTTGTTTATTGATTTAAGTTTATTGCATGCACAACAAGAAAACACCTGAGACCATATCATTAAAATTGTCAAATGACAAAATCAAGACTTTAATTAGAAACGTTTAATATGTTTTATGTCTGCTTGAGATAGTTTTAAATGTAACATTTTTAATTCTAGGAGAAAATAATGAATGAGAACTGCAAATATCAGTTGTAAATATGTTAAAGAATATTTTTAAATAAGTTTCTATAAAGATAACCAAAGTCTTACAGCCTATTTAAACATAACCTTTTTTACCATAACTGGGAATGTCGATTCTTTTTTTAACCCAAGGCATTTAATTTCCATTTTTAAGCCATTAAGGTTCCTGCACTGTGTAAACATAGTTTTGCTAATTCCCGCAAGTTCCGTAAGAGGTTGGCTTAATGTGTTAGATCTTTTTAAATAGATCTTGTTCAACCTCCATTTAACCGAAAAAAAAGCCCAGATGATGTCAGATAGCCACTACATCTGTTTTCGGCTGCGGTTTCCACGAAATACCTTAGCTGACCCAGGGAAATGTCAAGCTTTGAAGCTTACCGCTGTGAAAGAACCGCTCAGCGACCATTTCTCACAGTGTACGCATGAACGGACATCTACAGGAAATAGGTGTAAGTTTTCCTCTTCTTGTTTTCGTTGTTTTCCCTGTGTGTGTATTTTTTTTTTTTTTGCCAACATTTCGTTATACATAATGCGTTTGTTTTGTCTGCCGGACAGCGATGGGTGGCAGGGGGTGGAAGGGGGTGAGGGTTGCTTAGGGGCCAGAGGGTGAGGGGCGTGGCCAGGGGTCAGTCAGGGGGCGGGGCAGTTGCAGTTGCAGTTGCAATTCATGCAAGAACGACAGCAACAACACAACCGAGAAGCAGAACGGACCCAAATGCGAATACTAAAATGGTAATGGAATCATATGTTATGGGGGGCGGTAAAACGAAAATAAAGCACACAGAAAACAAATAATTACTAACCGTGATCAAGTAATAAATGGTTGAATATTAAACCATGGGAAACACACCAAAAGAATTGGGATTCCTTTGGGCCATAAAAAGTAATATTTCCTGGATAAATTAGCCAACCTTTATTAAATTAGCAACTTCCTTAATATACCTTCAAGTTAAATTATAGATCACACAGAACTAAAAATGTATATAAATAAACACAGAACAAAACCCTAAAAATTAATATAAATAAATACAGATTCTTTTAAAAATGTTTACTTGGCTGACATATATTTTTTTAAATTAAGAATATCTTAATGAAAAAGCCCAACAAATAGTTTACAAATATTTTCAAATGTATTGTAAGTAAAATATATTGTCGAAAAGAATGTTATGCAAATACAAATAAGCCATTTCAAAAATATTCTTTCAATTTCAAAAAATAAGAGAAAATTGTTGCTGTGCAGCAAGAGCAACACAAAAAATGCAGCAGCAACATTAAAACACAACAGCAACAATCAGCGAACAAGCGGGCAAATAACAGCTTGGGAAATTCTGTGAAAGCAACAGCAACAATAGCCCCAAATGGCGAATGCATAAAAGTATAAACAATTGACAGATTCATAAATATGCAATTTACTTCACTTTTTATTTCGCTTGCTGCATTTCCTGTTACGGTTTGTGTTTGTGTTTCGGTTTCTGTTTCTGT
Organism: Drosophila fuyamai; assembly: GCA_018153365.1. Taxonomy (NCBI): domain Eukaryota; kingdom Metazoa; phylum Arthropoda; class Insecta; order Diptera; family Drosophilidae; genus Drosophila; species Drosophila fuyamai. Next base: position 11,683,247 of record JAECXW010000155.1, read on the forward strand.
TTCGATGTTGCTGTTGCTGTTGCTGTTGCCGTGTGCTCGGTGTTGTGTGTTCTGTGTTTTGGTGGGCACTAAAATTACCCAACGGCAACCAAATGGCAACACATGCCCATAAATTAGCATTTAGAAAAAAAGGAGGAAAACCGAAATAAAAATGGAAACGACCGACCGACAGCAGCAGCAGCAGCAACAACAACAAATCGAAATGCAAAGAGAAATGTAATTCATGCCCAGCAACAACAGCAACAAGCAAATGGACCGAAAGGCAGAGGAACAATCAGGAAACTTGGGGCACAGTGGGCTGAGATTTACCCAGAATCAAGAACAACACATATTTTTATAACATTTCAATGGAAGAAATTACAGATATCCAGATGTTTCTCAAATGGTTAATGTAGAATACTAAACGTATCTTTAAGCAATTCAAATATGAATGTTTAGAGAATTAAAAAACCCAAATATTGTAATTGGGAAACAGTTTTACAAAGGGCATTTCATTGAACTATGAATAGAATTATAATTATATTTCATAAATTTATCTACCATTGCATATTATATGATCAAGAAAAAAAATGTATTTCACAGTTCATTATGTTTTTAATTGATAATTTGAAAGACCTTTTAAAATATATATATTGAAATTATTGTATATGTATTTTAATTTTATTAGTTTTGAGTCAACAAATTTGTTGAAACTTTCCATAGTATTTCATACCACTGAGTAGCACATACACCGTCACACAGAGAGAAAAAGCTTATGTAGATTTAAGCTTAATTCGATTTGGTTTCGCTGCCTTTTTGTCTTCGCTTTGAAGTAAAAAACCAAAAATAAATTGGACTTATGCAGCAGCGGCAACAACAACAACAGCAACAGCAGAAGCAGTAGCAGCAGAAAGTTGGCCAATTTGCGGCAAGTTTACGTTGCCGGTGCGGCTCCGTTTCGGCCAGAGAGATAAGTCGGGTCAACAACAACAAGGGCCAAACTGCTGTGCGGTTTAACATGGCCAATTTGACTACGATTTCGGGTTTCGGTATTGGGATTGAGATTTTCGGGGGACCAAGGACGCAAACGCAGGACGCAGGACGCCGGACGGGTGGATCCTGGTCCGGATAATACTCGGGTATAATTTAGCTTACTAAATGGCCTTCTAAGTGCGATAAAAGGACTTTTTATTAAAATTTCAAATGGCTGTCCAGAAGGCAAAAAGGGTGGGGGGGGCGGCAGGAGCGGGGGCGTGGGTTTGCCAATTGACTTTTATTAAGAGCCCCATTCCGTCGCATTGCCGGGCTATTTATTATGTCAAAGTTGGAAGCGGTTTTTAGTTTACAACGATTGCCTGTGTATATGCCGTCCGATTTGCGGCGATTACTTGTGCCGACGTATTAGTTGGGATTAGGATGGCAGAACTACGGACAGCTTTCGAGACAAAAGGTGGAATTCATGGGGCTGCTTTATGAGGGTTGTGCCCCAAGCAAAAGATATGGCAGGGAATCAATAAGGCCACATCCTTAAATTTCCCTTGACTTGCTGACTTTATTATGGGACTAAAAGTCCCTAAACTTGGTAAGAAACTGTTCAATGATAGTTATTTATTACAATACCACTAATACCTACTATAATGTTACATTGAGGTTTTAAGTAGTAAAAAAAAGTATATTGTATATTAAAGATTAAAAAGTCGTGGAGTTTTTAAATGCTTTATGAATTGCATTAGGCTCTGTTAAGTTAGATTTATATACTTAAAAATTGAATCATAGTATAGATTAAAAAGTCACGGATATTTAAGATCCTTTATGAATGGCATTAGGTTCTCTTAGATTTTTATATTTATATACCTAAAAATTGAATAAGTTTTCTATTAGTCATCTATTACTATTATTATAATTTATTTTGCATGTATGTATATAATTTTGTATAATTACTAGTACTAGTGGTTATTTTTTCGCAGTGTTTTTGCTCGTCCAATTGGTATTCCATCAGGGCGTGCCATCATGCATTGTCATTACCCGACTCGGGGCCTTCACCTCGCCCGCGCCAAATCCCAGCGAAATAACCAAATTTAATAATAGCGTGAAAAAGCGTTCACCTCTTTCATATGCAATCAGAGTCGGAGAGACAGACCCGGCAGACAAAAAACTGTAGAGCTGCAAAAAGTAAACTAAATTCTGAATAATGATGGCCACGCGGAACTGAACTGGAACTCGAACTCCAACTGGAGCCACAGCCCAATCCCAATCCCAAGCCCAAGCCCAAGCCCAAACCGAAACCCAAAACCCAGATCCAAACTCCGGTTCTCTACGCTTTCTGATTACGCCGCGTAATGGTGGGAGTGGGAATGGGAATGGGAATGGATTCGGAATGGAAATCGACATGGAAATGGGCTTGGAGGTGGGAAAGGAAGTGGGTGAAATTTCGCCAGCTGAATGCTGAATGCAAATCGTAATTTTGGGGCTTAACGTTTGATGGGTTTTTAATAAATGTGCAAAGGCAGAAAACGGTTCCACTTGGAAATCGCTGTGAGTTGTAAGCCTGTAATTAAGTGATTGACTGCTCATTGGGCGCAAAACAAAGCTGATTATAATAATAATATATTTAGAAATGATTACATTTTATTCAAAATCTATTTATTTCAATAATTATTAAGTGTTTAATAATACATACATACATACAATTCTGAAATCAATTAAAATAAATCCAATCATAATGAATTTGATACTTTTAGCCACCTAAAGTTTTATACAGTGCCTCTAAAAATAGTAGTGATTAATATAAATACATAAAATTTAGTAGTGTTTAATATAAATACATAAAATTTGTGATTATTTTGCAAGATTTTAATAGGGACATAATTCCGCAATAAACAATTTATTAATGTTATAATTAAGTAATTGTTAGGCAATATAATTAATAAACCATAATGCCAATCATAATTCACTACTTGCCAGTTGATGGGAGTTTAATAAATTCGCCTGAGTCGGAATAAATGCTCCATTTGGAAAATACCGAAATTTGTCAGCTAATCCAATGTGGGATTGACTTCTAACTTGAACCGAAACGCTGTAACTCCAACGGAAGCTGGCTAATAAGGAGATTCCTCGGACTTTCGGATTGTCTGTCTATGAATCATGCGCAGCTTTGACATTTATGGCCTCAATTTATTTGATAAATTTCACACGCACGTTATCAATTGGCTCGACAGTGGCTCCCCTCGGTGGTGGCAATAAATTTTGACGGATTAGTTCGCTTATGAGTGGCATCGGCGAAAGGACGAAGGGACTCGAAGGACTCGCTATCCAAACAGACGAGTGGGCGAAACTATTCAGCATGGAATAAACTGTAATAATGGCCATTATTATTTATTTTTATTTCCATCCCCGCTGTGTGTTGTGTGTGGCGTATCAATTTTCATAAAATATCGATGCCTGGTTATTGATAACCGTGGCCAAAGTCATATTATTTCCCGGTGCCCGGTTCGCAGCGGACCGGATTCGGTCTGAAAAACCCCTCCGATTGATAAATTTCCACATTTCGAGCCTGTTCAATCCGTGCATTTGTCAATTTCGACCTTAGATTCCCCAGATTTCGATACCGGGGGAAGTCATCTATGCGATGATTTCAGGCGCAAATGAGATGGCCATAAAGATTACAAAACAAGGGTGGCTGACTTGAAAAGTTGTTGGGGAAATTCGATGGGCGGCTCAGGATTGTCAAATCGATTATATTGCCCACAGTTGCACATTTTTAAAAGACTGCTCATCTCAGAAAATAAATAACCAATAATAAATTCATATCATTTCCATATTTCTACTTCAACAAATTTAATGTTTCAGTATTAAAGAATACATTTATAAAGATAAGAATTATAACCCCATTTTTATTACATGAGAAAATGTTGTGGTTTCGAACAATACTCATCATTATTTAATGTTTCATGTCTCTAACAAGAAAGGAAAGCTAACTTCGGGCGGAGCCGAAGTTGATATACCCTTGCAGAATATTCTGTAAATAATATTCTCCAAAATTATTCATATGATGCATTCTTAATACAAATAAAAATCCCAACTTCCTAACTTTAAAAACACCAAAGATATGGCAATTTCAATCGTTCAGTTATATGGCAGCTATAGGATATAGTCGGCCGATCCCTATAAAATTTGGTAGGTCGGATTGATTGGCCAAATATAAAACCCATAGAAAATCCCAACTTCCTAACTCTAAAAACACCAAAGTTATGCTATTTTCTATCGTTATATGGGAGCTATAGGATATAGTCGGCCGATCCTTATGAAATTTGGTAGGTCGAATTGATTGGCCAAATAAAGAAGCCATAGAAAATCCCAACTTCCTAACTTTACAAACAGCAGAGTTATGGCATTTCCTATCGTTCAGTTATATGGCAGCTATATGATATAGTCGGCCGATCCCGGCCGTTCCGACTTTTATACTGCGTGCAAAGGAAAGAAGGGTGTGTGCAAAGTTGCAATTCGATAGCTTTAAAACTGAGAGACTAGTTCGCGTAGAAACAGACAGACGGACAGACGGACAGACGGACATGGCTATATCAACTCAGGAGGTGATCCTGATCAAGAATATATATACTTTATAGGGTCGGAGATGTCTCCTTCACTGCGTTGCACACTTTTGACCAAAATTATAATACCCTCTGCAAGGGTATAAAAAGATAAACACAAAAATAATAAAAATAGATTCAAACCAAAAACCTAGATAATATATTCCAGGAGTTAAATCAAATCCGATTATTAACACTTCGAATTTTGGAAGGAATACAATGTAAACACATTGCTAAACCGACTAATGAACATTTTCCAGTTGACCATAAGCTGCATTTAAGCAAATCATGATAATTGCTCCACTCGAGACAATTTGCCGAAGCCAATTGATTAATTAATAAGGTGCTCAAGCTCATTTGAAGCCCGGAATAGAACTGGGTACGCTTTTTGGGGTGTGACAGCAGCACCAGCTCTCCAGATTTCGGGCTACCTACATAATTTAAAGCTAATTAATTTTCCTGGCGCAGCTCATTCGAAATACATCAATCAAACCCCAGTCGGGCTAATTGCATTTACCTGATGACGGTTTTCATTTTGGTACCGCCCCTTCTTTGGCTTCCCGTCAATTGGTGACAAATTATTCACGCTGTCATGTGGAACACTTTTCGTGTGTTTTGTGTGCTCTGCATTGGTTTTTATACCCGTTACTCGTAGAGTAAAAGGGTATATTGTATTCGTGCAAAAGTATGTAACAGGTAGAAGGAAGCGTTTCCGACCCTATAAAGTATATATATTCTTGTTCAGGATCACTAGCCGAGTCGATATAGCCATGTCCGTCTGTCCGTCTGTCCGTCTGTCCGTCCGTATGAACGCTGAGATCTCGGAAACTATAAAAGCTAGAAGATTGGCATTTTGCATGCAGATTTTAGGAGTTCCTACGCAGCGCAAGTTTGTTTCAAAAAGGTGCCACGCCCCCTTTAACGCCCACAATCGCTTATATACGATTTTATTTAAATATAAATTTAAATATTTCGGAAAAGTAAAAATGCAGTTTTATTGTGTTTATCAATACCTATCGAAATGTAGAAGAAATTTTTCAAATCGGACCATTCGTTTAAAAGTTATGCGTGATCAAAGTTTCTATCTCCATCTCCCTCGTACTCCTTTTACCTGAGTAACGGGTATCTGATAGTCGGGGCACCCGACTATAGCGTTCTCTCTTGTTGAATTTGGCTTTGGTTCGACTGCTTTTTGGGGGTTTGGGGTAGTTTGTTTCCCTCAAAATAAATAAACAGAGGTGAATGAAAACGCTGATTAGGTATTATAATTAGTGGTTTGTTGTGTTTAATATTTTCCGTTTATTTCAATGGGTTCAATTACCGAAAATAATCAAGAAATTACAATTTTTGTTCTGGTCTGTGTTTGTTGGAAAGCATTTAAGCATTTAATGAATTTTGTAGTATTCATGTTGACTTTTAATTCAATACGTTTAATTATGTTTGCATAAACTTAAAATGACTTATTAAGGTATAGTCAATAATTTAAGGTGTGTAAAGGATATAATTTCTATATTTTTTGTTGAAGCCTTTTTAAACATAACAATTAATTTACCGATTAAAATATATTCTACATATTTTGCATTACGAGTTTGATGTATTATTTGAAGAACTCTAATTTGTATGCTGCTCAAACGGAAATTTTATACATCCTTATGCATCTTATTCCCACTATCCAATTATTAATTTCAGTGTGCTGCCCTTTGGTGACCCACAAAGAAGACACAGTAAAGTAAGTCCCAGAGCCATCAAGATGGGCCAAAGATAGGGCTTATGAACGTGTTCGTCTGGCCCCTCAATATGAGAATTATGGGGACACGTTTTTATCGCCAAAATCTGATGCCTAATCCTCGAAATTAATTACCTTCGCTGCACCTTTTGCCCCCTGCCACCTACGTTTCATTCAGCGTTTTCCTATGAAATTAAGCGAAAAGAAAAGAAAATTCCGTGTAGCTAAAGGCGATCCTAGTGCCCCGATACGAGTAGCTCTCCAGACACCAGACTTATGCCCATGCACGTTTCATGGTGAGAGCATCAAGATATCGTTGAAAAAAAAGCCTGGAGGCGGAGGCCACTTGACGCTTCCTTCGTGAACACACTGTACTTGCACTGATAGAAAAGATACGTTTTAAATTATTAGTAAAATTTAAATACATATTGTCGAGGCCTAGAATTCTTTTAAAACTTTTTTTTTTCTACCACAATTAATTGTATGTGATTTTATAATATTATGTCATATATTTTTGTATATTTTTTCCAGCTCCTAAAATATAATGGTGTTATATTACATGAATCCAGATATTAAGCCAGATAAAATATAATAGAATACCAAAAGCAAGTTCCAAACTCAGCCTTATTTCACTGTTTACATCGTAATAATTTACATCTTGATTTAAAACCTATTTTAAAGGAATATACTTTACTTTAAAAAACCTTTTTGTATAACACATCTGCAATTTTCTACACTATATCAAAAGTTTCTACAAAAAAGTAAGAAAATTATATAAAAATGGAAAGCTTAAGTCCCTTTTTATTTACAAATAAAAAAACCTACATATGATGAAAATAAAATATCTAAAAATTAACAATACAATTTTAAAATATCTTTGAAGATGTTTTAAGTTAATTTAAAGTTCAAAATTAGATTGTTTGCCAAAATATTTACTATTGATTGAATTAATAAATAATATATAAATTCTTTTAAAATAATTAAGATAATAATGTCATGCTTATAGGGTCGTTTTAAAGGATGTGATAATTCTTCTCAGTGTGACTGGTTTGGGTTATGGATGATCCAGCCATCGTCAACATCATCGTCATGTAAATTTTTGAAATATAATTGGCCTAATATTTTAGCCTGTCTGTTCCTAATGCCCGGTCCCAGACACGTACTACGAGTGTGTGGTTCGAGGCCCCTGGGCCACTCGCAATCGGTTACTTGGCCCCAAACCCCAAAACCCAAACCTCAGGCTAAAATCCCCCAACCCCAAAACTCCACTCGTACTCGCACTCATGCTGCAGGCCATGATTTTTATCAGTTTACCTTAGTTTGTGTTTGGCCAACGCACCCAATTTTCCACGGAATATGGGTGTAGCCCGTTGCCTGTTGCCTAATGTGGAAATCTCCTTCCATCCTCTGGTTTCTGCCCAACCCAACAAGCCAAGACCAAACTAACAAACAGCAAACAGAAAACGACACAATCCGTGCATTAGCCAAACTCAAACTCAAACTCGAACTCAACTCGATGCCATTTGTTTGCTGAACTTTTGATATTTTCCAACCAAATCCGAGAGTTGTCAGTTGGTATCCACGAACCTTGGCATTTGCCTAGTCGATTTTCGATACATATCTGAGGCTCTGGGCAGGTGCTCCAAGGAGATCACGGCCTGAGAATACACGAATTATGAAGATACAAGTAGATAATTTATTAAAGCAGCTAATAACTACGAAAGATCTGGCTGATTGGACGAACTCTTATGGGCTGGCAATCTATATATAATCAAAGTTTAATAACAAAGTAAATGCTCCCCAAATGACAAAAATCAATATCTTATCAAGATCTTACCTACAATAATAAGTACAGAATATATAAATAATCCCCATTAAATACAAACCAATTAACGAAAATAAGGTTATTTCTAGATTTTGTAACAAAACATTTTCTATAATTTTCTTATTTAATTTAGTCAAACTGTACCAAAACCTCAAAGGTTAAAAACGAAGATATTAATTAATGCTAACCATTCTTAAATATAAATATATTATTTTAACAGAACTATGATAAAAATTAATTATTTAGAATAATAAACAAAGTTTTATTCACAAGTTTGACTGTTTTGTGCTTAAAAGTTTAAAAATAAGTTGCTAATTTTTCTATTTTGGACTTACCATATGTTTGCTAAAAACAAGTACCAGAAAAATCTAGATTTGGAATAATGAAACAAATTAGTATAATTTACAATCTAATTTTAAGCAAAACAAATATTAAACATAGTAAACCAAAATTGGCTTTGCTTTATTATTCAGCAAACTTAAACAGTTTACAAAATAATAATAACAAACGATTACACGAACGTATTGCCTCAAAAATATATGTTTTTCCTTTGGCTGATTAATTTTTGAAGATGTCCAAGTCTTCGCGGAGTTCCAAGTTGCCTCCAGTTGGCTCCTCGTCCGTATCCTCAATTTCCGGAAGTGAATCGGGTCGACGTTTGGAGGGCATGTTGCACGTGACACGGGTGCAGACATCAGAGGGGGATGCCTCGGAGTTATACTTCCAGAAGAATGTGCCCAAGGAGTCCAAGACCGATCTTCCGAAGAAGACAAGTACTCTAGATCTCGAAGAGATGGTTCCAACAAATCCACCATTTGTGGCTTTGGTCAGCAACTTGCCAATGGAATGTACTGAAAACGAGCTGAACAAGGTTTTCACCAACTTTTCGATTCGTTCATTAACCATTCCAAAGAAGGGAAAACGACCCAAGGGATTTGCCTATGTGGAAGTGTATTCCCGGGAGGAGCTGATTCGGCTGCTACAAATGGAAAAGCCCAAGTGCCGTGGTCGCTGTCTCATGATAAAATTAAGTCCGGATACTGCAATCGTAAAGAAAAATTCTCCTCGAAATGGAGGAGGTGATGCTCTTTTTACACCACGTTCAAGCAGCGAAGTCGATTTGAATTCGGATCATTATTCGGCCAGTGTCAGTGATCTCAGTAACATCGATTCGCCAAACAGTCAAAATAATTCACCACGATGGCCGGGCAGTGAATCGTCCTTTTACGGCAGGGACACTCCCATCAGCCGGAAACCAAGTAGCACGGAGGAACTGGAACGCCGGATGGAACTCCGTCTGGAAAAACTGGCCGAATTCGAGAATGCTCAATCGCAAAGAGTCCAGAACGGGAACTTCGATGATCAGGATTCGTTCAGCATGTCCTGGAGCGATATCCTCAGCGATACCAGAAACAGCGAGGGGATCTAGTTTTGTTTTCCAAGATTAATGTTCTCTTTTTAAAATAGGGATTTTAGTCCCTTTCAATTTGTTGCACAAATAAGAACGCAATCCAAAAAGAAGCAGGTATATGACACCATAACTTCTTCAATAAATAAAATACGAATTACCCTGCTTAAAAATGCTGTAATACTGGTTTAAAATTGTTCCCTTCCAAGCAATATTATATTACTAAGCAGCATCATAGAAAGGTAAATAAACATATTTATCTGTCTATTAAGTAATTAAAACAATATTTTGATTTATTTTCCATTGAGAAGCTGCAGTGGGATCCCCACAAGAATTATGGTCCCAAAATGAGCTAATTAACAAAGCTGAAATGCTGTTAATGACCAGTCAAAGCTCTTTTCCCCCTTGGCAACAGCTGCAGGTTTCCGAAAACCGAAAACCAAATAGCCAAATAACCAAAAAACCGAAATTAAAAGAAAACAATTTATCAACAATATTGACTAAAAGCTGTCAACTGAATTAATTTAAACTGATTTATTAATGTGGCGACAGTTGGGCGATCGAGCCGAACCGCTGACGTCCAAAGCGATGGTGACTCTGATTTTGGCCCTACCGCACCACCCTCAGTCGCCCAAAAGCCGGCCTCTTTGGGCCAACAAACAAAGAGCCAAAAACAATCCGGTAAGCATACGCTAATTGACCAACTAATTAGCGCATTTAATGGCTGCGATTTATATATGTACGCTGGGTATGTATGGATGGAACACGGTCAGCGAAACAAGAAAGGCAGACTTGCTAATGAAATTAACGTAGCGTGGTTAATAGTTTTGCCAAATTTGGAAAATTGTTTTCATCAAATCGGTCGGCTTCCAGTTCTGCTCTTGGCGTCATCTTTCTCATGCATTATCTTTATTTCTTTATATCTCTGTTAATTCCCTCTGCAGTTAATGAGTCGGCCCTTGAAAGCACGACTTTTGCCAGCGGAAAATTACTCATAGCCCCAGACACCATGGCGATGACTAAAGCGGCTCCATAAAAAAACCCACATTGATTGACGCAGAATGGAAAATTCGGAGCTCCCGAATAGATATGGAATTAAGGCCACTAATTAATATGGGAAAACTTTTTCATTAGCTAAGATATGCTTCATTTTTTTAATGGGACGGCAATTTTTAGGTCCATCGTATAAGTATTTTGTGTAAATTAATATTTGTATATACTGGGTTACTTTTATTCTCATAGGGTTTTAATTAAATAAAAATTAAATATGGTTGTCATACCTTGCGTATATAAGATTCTAGCCTTTTTGTAACTTAAATTTATCGACTAATTGCTTGGGGCTCTTCAATTAGACGGCTGTTCTTTTAACAATTCGGCTGGTTGCACATAAAATATTCGTCAATGGTTTTCGCCCTTTTCTCCCCATCTATCCTTTATTCTCTACCCTTTCTCTTTCCTTTCCCCTTTCTCCTCTCGACCTATGTCTCTTCTCATTAACTCAACGGTGCGGGCAGCCCTCTCGAATTTGGTCAGAAACGTGGCCAGAACCGCATTGCCTGTTAGTTTCATTTTTACACCGAAAAAAATATTTAAAACAAAGGGAAGTGGCTTGCTTCACACAATATTTAATATGAGTGGGGCCATCAAAAATCTCTAAAAATGATATCATTACAATATGATGATAAACTTAGATTACAGAAAGGATTCCATAAAATATAAAAAGGTTTTATATAGTACTATAGAAATGAACATTCATATCTTTAAAAATTTGGCGTTTAAGAAGTGTAAATATTTTGCCAAATTTTAAATACTGAATATTTTAGACAACATGAAGTTATGTTGGATTGAAATGGTAAAGAGCACTTAATAGATATCTAATCTTTGCTCGTCTGCAAGCAATATGTTGTCAAAAATGTATCTGAATTGGATTATTGGAAAAGCATCGTATAAATATTTATAAATTATATAAAATAGTATATTAAAGTAAATGGTATAATAGCAACTCAAAAAAATAAACAAATGTAGAAGATGTTTTCCATTTATTTCTTTGTACAAAATTAAAGTTAAAATATCTTTGCCATGAAAAAAACATTGTATAATTTTTTTTCTGTGTTCATTCAAGTCCCAGGCCAGAAGCCAGGAGCCATGTCCGGAATGCGGAATGTTCTGGCCATTGCCGTTGCCAATTTCCGGAAAATGGCAATGGGCATCACGAGCAGCAGCAGTAGTGCCGGCCGTTGGGCGTAAATTAAAATTAAATTCAAATGGAAAAGTGTCGTCGCCGCGACCTGTACTCAGAGTCGCATTCGGACTCGGAGTTGGAGTTGGGATGGAAGCCTGGAGTCCTGGGCATTGGCCATTGCCCATTGGCCATTTACCATTGGCACGTCTGTCGGTTTATGCAACATTTTAGCAATTATATTCGCGTCGGGCGACATTACAACGGCAATTACACGCAGGAGCCGCAGAACATGCCCGTGGGCGGATGGATGGCAAGTGGATGGAAGGTGGAGAGGAGTGAAGTGGAGCCAGAATGGTATCCCGGCATTCGGCATCGGGCATTCCGGCGTCCCTGTCATCGTCACGTGGAGCGGCAACGTGATCAACTGACGCACGGCTCTGATGGACGACAGTTGCCGCCGCAGAGGGTCCTGTCACCGGCAGACTGGCTGAATGTCTGGCTGAAAGTCTGGCTGAATGGGCCACCGGCCGGTTGACTGACTCGGATGTCAGGACATGAAGTGCTGGGTAAAAATTGCTCAACTTAATAAGTGAAATGACGACAAAGAGATGTCCTTCTCGTTGCGCGAAAACGAGTGCAGTCTTTTTTTAAAACGATAGCTGTGCCCAAAAATAATGAAACGTGGGGTGGATTTCTTTCTTTTTTTAAAATCAAATTTATTATATTATATTTGCATATACACAGTTTTGTAATCATTTAAGAAATGTGACTTTGTCAACAGATACATTTGTTATAAATTACAAAAAGAAATGTTAATTGATATTAATTGATACTTACAGAAATATTTTTCTCAAAAATATATTATTTTTAACTCAGCAATTAAAGTGAAAATTCCTTATAATTAATAAGAGTCCCTAATTAAGAATCATATTCAAAGAGAACCTTGACTAATTTGTTAGTATATTTATTAAAAGAAGTTAACGTTTTCCAATTAAGCCAATATTTGTCAATATTTCATTTGAACAAAAATGTAATAAAATTATTTATTAAAGGAAATCCTTAAGGATGGCAGAGTATACGAATGAAGAGGTTTTTAAAATTCGAAATACGCCTCGATGTGTGGGTGTTGCTCTAGGCGGTTTGGGTAAATGAAATAAAATAAATGTATGAAAGCAATAACCGACCGACATTACATAAAAATCTACTTGGCCAGGACACATAATTTGTGTGTGTGCGACGTGGGCCTATTTAGATGGCTGTGCGTGTGTGCATGTGTGTGGAATATGGCCGACACTTCCGTTCGACATGTTGCACATGTTGCTCCCGTTTCCGCTCCGCCCAACTCAACACAATTCGGCACAACTCACCTCGCTTTACCCACCTACAACTACGCCCACTTTCCACTGAGAAAAAAGGTTAATTAAAGTCGGTTTATTAATTGTTCAAAATAATGAAACATTAATAAATAATTATCATTTAGCTATAACATAATACATAATTCCTTATATATTTAAATTATAAAAAACCATTAATTTAGCAAAGGTCATTTTGCACATATAACATTTGTTAAAACAATGTTTGATATAAAAAACAATGTTTGAAAACAGAGGACAAACTTTAAAATAATTTTTAAAGGGGTAAAAATTAAAATAAATTAAAGAAATCAGAAAAAGAGAAATTTTAAATTGAAAATTAAAGAACAAGTTTTTAAAGTTTAAGCATCTTTTTGAATGATATATTACCCTTGAAATAAAAAGTATACAAATTCAAATTGTTTTTCAAGTGTTAAGGATAAAATTTGTAAACATGTTTTTAGAAAATCATTTTCTTGGACGACCATGAATTTTCTCCTAGTGTACGCCGACCAACTCACATTAAATACAATATACCGGAGTCGCCATATATTGTTGCTGTCGTTGTGATGTTCCTGTAGTTGTTATTGTTGGTCACGCATGGTGTTCCTGTCGCTTGCTGTTTTTATTGCCCGGGCTTCCTGCCGTTCGCTTGTTTCATAATTAATATCCTTTCACACATTATTATAACGGAAATGAGTGGGGATATTTTTATTTTATTCCCGCACACACATGAACACATATTTTTTCCATCTTTTTTTTGCACATACTCGTGTTTGTGTGTGTGTGTATGGGTCCTGTGGTTGGGCAGCAGGAGCTTGTTAAGCATTTTATGCGTTTGGTTTTTCATAAATTTTATTCCGACACAACCCAAACAAGAAGTGTGTAATTAAAAGCTCATGAAAAGTGATTAAAAAGTGAGTTGCGGCAACGCGCGGTGTCGTATATTAAATGTTTTCGCCTCCTCCCCAGAAAGTTGTCAAAACAATGCAAACAAAAAACCAAACTGAGCTATAAAAAATGAAAAATAAAATATTACATTTTTCAGCCAGCTGATGCTGAGGTCAGCAAGTCGAACTACACTTTAAGGTTCGTTTCGAATGTATACCCAAATAAGTGTAATCTATAAAATTCTAAAATTAAAGTGATTCTTTTATCTTAACCAGATCATCTTTATCGTTCTATCTAATTTACATTTTCGCGCTGAACTAATGAGAATGAGGCAATGCCATCTTGTAAAACCATCTATTCAGTTTTCTCATGGATATCAAACGGGTTTTCCCCAATTTCCGTCAATCAAGAAAACAAGCAAAGCATTTTAACGCGAATTGGGTCTTAACAAATGACTACCAATCAGCTAACAGGTTTGAATAGAATTCGAATTTACAAGGGCGGTTGATTCTCATTACAAAGAGAATGGGTAAATGTAACATTGAACAAATTTAGAAAAGAAGTCGAGAAGCTGAAGTTTTTTTTACGCTGGTCAAGAAAATATATTTATGATGTATTTTATTTTGTATTTCATTTGTTTTTGATGAAAATTAAAATTCTAAATAATTCACAGTGTATATATATTTACTAACGAATTAACGAAAGTATAAATATATACTTTATAGAATTGATAGCCTTTCTGCTGCCCTTATTTAATGAAATATCATATGTTTTTGGTTTAAAATACTATATAAGAAATCGAGCCATTCTGCTGCCCCTTTTTAATAGATTATTTTATGTTTTTGGTGTACAAAACTATATTTTAAATGTCCTTAAAAATTGACCCCTTAAAGTGACTTATCTGCCTTCCCCTTCCCTTTACCACAACCGCAACATTTCCTAGAGTTTCCTAGCATTCTAGGCTGAGTCATATCCTTGGGACCTGTGACGCATTTCGTTGGGTGAAGAGGCTCTTGGTGGCCGGTATTTAAGGATTAGCATTTAAGAACGTATTTATGGTATGCATAAAGATATTTAAAGTGTCCTGCTGTTGGCAGGCTTTTCGGGCGATAACCGGCTTACACGCATGTCCCAGCCAAGGATGACGCATGACTTAATGCCACGGATTTTGGGGGGGGGGACAGGATGGGGAGTCGGACTCCGGACTCCGTCCTTCGAACTCCGGACTGCGCACTCCGGTCGCCGGTCTCCGGACTCCGGACTCCGGTTTCCGGATACGGGGCCTGTGACAGAACTATCGCACATGCAGGCGCACGAAACGGAACGCATGAGTGGCATTCCCGCGTCATTTCCATACGCGACCACTTTGCCCGATTCGCGTGTTGCGTGCAATTTGCGTGTAATTCTTGAAAATTCTGGAGGAGGTGGTTAAGGAACAGGGGGAGGGGGGGTGGGAGCGGGATGAGGGGACTGTGTTTTTCAACTGCAGCAGTGTCCTTTCGCCGTGCGTGTGTGTGTGTCAACGCTACGCGCGGCACATAAATCATAAGCAACAACGCACACTGCGTCGCTGCAAACAAACAGAGGCAAGAGGAAAAGCAACAAAAAAGGAGTTGCTGAACTTGTAAGGACTCTCCGACTGGAAAATACCTTTTAAACTGAGTTCTTAACATTATAAATAAATAGTTTAAAATATTCAAAATATTTGTGTTTAAATACTTGGTTTTCTTTTTCATCCTTTATTTAATATTTTCTAGCTCGCCGTTAATAATACTAATTTTTAACTCGCTATAAGTAAATAAAATACAGAAAATTGTTTAATTGGTCAAGACTAGTTTATTACTTTTTTACATTATAAACATTATGTGTTAAATTTAGAGAATATATTTAGAAACGATTAAAAATTCCCAACAAAATAAATCATTGCCTTGGAGTATACCCCTTTTTGCTAAACGAACAAAGGGTATGGAAAAAGGACGCCAAAGTGAATTGCGTAATTTATGCTGCGCAGGACGCGCAAGGAAGTGGCTGAGTGAAGGGGCGGGGTGGCAGGGCAGGAAGGAAGGAAGCGAACACGGACGCACCGTGCCAGGGATGACTGTACTGCCGGTTGAGCTTGCAGTTTTCCAACCAAATGAAACTTCCCTCGGGAAAATGGCTATTCGAAGTTTCAACTGCGACGCAATAAGGAAAACTGCGATTGTCTTTCTATCCAAAGCAACCCTCCTCCAGAAACAGAGTCCCATCGCTTTGTATTTTCCCCCTGTAATCCAGCTTTGAATTCAATCAAAGGAGGGTGAAAAACCCAAGGAAACTGCGCAGTGCGTAAAGGAAACTCCAGCCTGAAGCCTTTAGCGAAAAGTTGCCGTGGAAATCCTGAGAAGTTACATATGTTGTGGCTGATTTCAAGAGCTGATCTTTATCGTGAAGCCTCTAAAACAACAACCAGTTTCGTAGAAACCATTCGGGTTTTCAGGGAGGTTAATAAAAGTAATTTATGAGAAGATAAGATTTCATCAATCTGCTTTAAAGTTTGGCACAAACAAATACAAACGAAAATATTAGGTAAAGTAATAAAGAAAGTTCTTAGCAAAATAATAAACCAAAGGAAGTTAAGTTCGAAAGGTTTGATATGTAAATTTGATTTATATTGTTTTGATCCTTTTTTTTAAACCTTTCTAGACAATCTCTGCTTTGGTTCTGCTTATTTTAATTGTTCTTAAAGATATTTGGATGTCAGTTGAATATAATCGTATTTTAGCTATGTTAAAAATTAAATGCAATTTGACAAACTTAATATAACAAAATTTGAGGAAACAGAACACACAGAAAGCTGCACTAATATAGTTCGAAAAAATTCAAGCCAAGAAAAATGTAAAATCCCATTAAATAAATGCCTTAGCTTCTACATATTTAGTAACCTACTTGTTTCCCATTACATATTCTCGCCCAGTTCAGTCCAATCCAATCCAATCCACCACGGCTGCTTTTTATTTTCACATTTTGCCGGGGTCGGGCTGACACACACAATAGTGACAGGTCGGTCAGTGGAAAATATGAATACCACTTGAGCATGTTAACCCCGAAAGGCGTTTATAAAACTGTCCAAGGCTATTAATATCAAAATTCAGCACACAGAGCAACCGCCTCGGGCGGCAACTGCGCAGTGTTTTGGTTTCGGTCGGAACGGAGTCGGGCGAACAAAAATTGAACAGGACACTGACATGGACACCCAACTAGCGAGGTCCTGGACAGCCTATCAAGCGCAACGGACGGAGGAAAACGGACAAACTGACGGACAAACTGACGGACGGACAGACGAACGGACAGACGAATTCACGGACGGACAGCCCGAGAGAGTGTGGCATGTTTGGCGTCCATGAGGCGGAAATGAAAGCGCCTGGCAACAGGGCGTATGATGGGGACTCTGGTCAGTGGTCGAAGGATTATCAACAGGCAAACACTCACACTCACACCCACTCACCCGCCCAGATACCTAATAAAAACACAAAAGCACACAGGATTCCTATTTCAACTATTGGATACCCGCTTACAAACTTTTGATTTCCCATCCAATACTTTTAAATGACAAAAAATTCAATTATTTTTGTATTTATCAAGATATTCAATATATTCGGTGACCCTATTACACAACATTGTTTTTATTTTTTTTTTTTAGGAATTCTTCTTTTAAGAAATTTGAAACATTTTTTTTAGTAATTAAATTGGCAACATTTTAAATCGAAACATTTATTTCATAAGTAAATGAACACTTTATTATTAGTAAACTTGAACATTTACTAAGAAAGTAAACAAACCAGGCTTTTGTCATTAAATTATTATTAGTAGATTTAATAGTATTCAAAATAAACTAGACAAAAACACTATTTGGAAATAATCACTTGTACCAATTTATTGTTTTCAAGCTTTACTATATACCACAGCTCCAACAATTTGATACAACTCTTATGTACGCGGTATGAGTATATCCTCGGTCAACACGGCCACCGGCTGAGGGTAACTCCATGATGTCGGGCGGAAGGCTTTTGTTGGATGAAGCTAAATGCCGGGCCCCTGTTGCCATGTGTCCATTGTTATTTATGATTAAAAGCGCAAGGACTTGCCGGTGGGCGTCCGCCATTGCGCCCCCACTTATTTACATGCGACTTTCTTCCATCCCAAAGCCCATTTGTGTATGCTAAACATAACGCTGCATGTGTCCATACATGTCCATCACTTAATCACGCCATTACACACACACACCGCCAACCTTTTTACTCGGACTCCTTTCTCAGATCGCGATGGAAAAACTGGCAAATCTGGGATAAAAAAACATTGGACATTCTGGTTGCTCTACGATTTTGATTTTATTATGCACAATATAACATTTTAAAGTGTGAAGTCAAATTCACACTTTTAATACTTAAAGGATTAATAAATAAATAGTAATACTTTGTGATTTAATGTCTATAATCCAAAAGAAATTTAACTGATTATTATAACTTAACATATTTAACATGTAATTAAACGGTAGAATACTTTTCCCTATGTTTATATATCGAGAAAATACTTAAATAAATTCGTTTATTCATATAATTTAACTAAACATGATGAATAAAGTAATCCATTTTAGATTTAATGAATTTGGTAGTTAAATCTCTTGTAAAAACATGTTTTAAAACCATAGAGTATCAACTGCTTCGCACACGAATCATCTTTAAAACTTAAAATGTGTACTTTTGTGTATGTGAGTTCATCCTTTGTTGGTGAATCCTTTCTGTTTGTATATTTCCACCTCTGCACGTTTTTAGAAAATCTTTGGGATCTTAACTTAACCCAGCCTGTCAGCCTACGCTGAGTCCTTTTTCTCGCCCGCTCACTGAATAATATGCAAATGGGTTAATTTTTATTTATTTTCTTTGGGCATTCCTTTTGCATATCCAGCGGCTCCGTCGGATGATTCACTTTATATGGTAGGGTCCGCATCAACGGAATTTATGATGCAATCGCCTTACGCATTCCGGTTTTAGGAACAGGACTTGGCAGGTATCCTGCCGCGAATCCTTGGCTTCAAGATTTCACATTATTATGATCTCTTGCTTCGGCTCCTTTGGTCCTTGTGAGTGTTTTTTTTATTATACCCGGTATTCTTGGAGTTAAAGAGGTATGCTGAGCTAGTGGAAAACATGATGAAGGAAGAGTTTAGATTGAATACTATACTGTACCAGGAATAAATACGGTCTCTTTCTGCTCTAATAGTGTGGCCAGCTTATCTTTATAATACTTGGCCTGTTACAATGCCATATTTGTATTTTATTAGGATTAACAGGGTATCTTCTATTTTCGACTTTAGTTTAAATTCTGTGCTTACTAACATAGGAAAACAAATTAAGGATGAGGGCAGCGAGTACCAGGTATCTCCAGGTCGTGACCTTTGACTGCAGAGCTCTTCCTTGCCTCGTTTTTTTTCAGCAGGAGCAGCAGTTGCCAGGCGGCATCTGGATTGTCCTGCATGTCCTTCCGCCATTAAGGGTGGTTGTTCCGCCACAGGCGGTTAGTTAGGCTTTGTTCCCTGCCCGCCGCCTGGACAAAGCATTTTATTTGAGCTTTTTATTTTGCTCAATTCCCTTTTTTTATGCGCCGCATACCCAACTCCTTTTTCCCAGTGTCTTTGTGCGAGTGTGTGGCCTTTGTCCTTTGTTTGCGAAATGTGTGTCAGTGCGTCAGTCGGTTGCCAGGCACTTGGTTCGACTATTTCCGGTTTCAATATGCGCACTGCCTTTGCCATTGTCCTTGCCGAATGGTACAGTAGGTACAAGTCCTTCAGCCCCGCTTCCTTCTCCTCTTCCACTTCCACTTCCACTTCCACTTCCACTTCCAGTTCCATTTCCAGTTTTATTATCCCTTTCATTGGCACAAATTAGAAGTGGTCCTGCCTGTTGGCTACATGTTATTAACTTTTGCTATGCCTTGTCGACTTGTCGACAAAAAGGTGTCAGCGTTGCGGGGTCCTGATTTACGACCGCAATATATACATCGCACTATGGTGCGGGCATAAATGAATACATTGAGCAAGGATCGCTCCTCGTCACATCCTTGCCTCCACCCATCAAATTGACAGCTGGCGAATGAGTCCTTGCGATGACTTCAATCCTGAAAATACCAGAGTGTAATGAGCTGGAAAACTACTTTGGCTCTACTGCGGCACAATATGAATAAAAGGTAATACTTTCCGGATAACAAAAAGCTGAAAAACAAAAGACATTGCGTAGCTTACCGATGGGGCGAGATCTTATTTTTGTGCTTCTGGAAATCATCAAACCAGTTGGGGTAATGAAACTTAAGATGTTTAAGAAAATGTATGAATAACACTTGGAACCAATTTATCTTTGTCATTTAATGGGTTTTATTCCTTGCCAGAAAAAACATATAAGATTGCTCTTTAGACGAAATGTACTTTGCAGACGATTTTACTAGTAACCAGACCAATATTTTATTTTAATTTTAATAATTATACGACAAGCTTTTCCACCTTTCCATATTGTTTTCTCATGATCTATTTATGCAGAAGATTACTGAGAAAAATTCAAATTACTTGGAAATGGGAGTTACCAATCGATAAAGCCGAATCAACCGGTGATAATGCCCGCTTTCTTCGTGTCAATTCAAGCTGATCAGAGATGGAGAAAAAGAACGAGCCAAATCCGAATCGAAAATCACCCAACTAGACAAGATCACTTAATCAGCTGGGGTCCAAAGCGATTGGAAATTGTGGAGAGCGTTAGATGGAGCCTCGAAATTGGAGCACATCTATCCATCGAACCATCGATCCAACGATCCGACAATCCGATCTTTATGTGAGACCGATTTCATGCACGACAGCCTGCGATCGATGAAAAGAAACCATTGAGCTGGGGATCTGGGGATCTGGGGTTGGGGACTGGGGATCGGAGTTGATTGCCTCGACTGCTCCAGTGTCCGACTATCCGACTGCCCTCAGCTCTCCATCTGATCCCTCCGATGGTCGGGCAATTGCCAGCATGCCATCAATTAAAGTAATTTAAAGGAATCAGCCACGACGGCAACAGCACAGCAGCAGCAGCAACATTGTATATAATGCGCGAAACGGCTAAAGAACCACTGTCCGTAACTAGATCCATAAGCTGAAAATCAATCAGGCGGAAAGTCAGACAGGCCGAGAAAACAACAACAGCAACACAGAGCGGTACGGTGCGGTAGAAGCCCATTAGAAGACCAGCGATGGCATGGCCCAAGGCGAAAACTACAGCGGGCAGACAACAATCGAGAATAACACAGCAACGAAACTTAAAATTGGATGAACTAGAAAGAAAAAACAGTAGCCACGAAATCGATTGAAGAGCTAAAGACTTGGCGATTGGAGCGCTCGAGTTTGGGCTCGATTTCGATGACGGGTGACGAAGATGTTGTTGATGATGATGAAGGGCGATGACAATGCACAGTGGTTCGTATTACCCAGAGAAAGGATTAAATATATGAGACACACTAAAAAAATAGCAAAGATTATACTTTTTCGATCTTGTATTGCTCTTTTTCTAAAAAACCTTCATATTTCTTTTTTATGAAGCAATTGATTTTTGTAGTTCTATTAAGTAGTTTTCAAGTTCAATCCTTAGAAGCCTTAAACATAACCGACCACAAAACTTTTTTAATATAGAACCGTACCCCATCATCAGACAATAATTTTTAAAAATACCGATTCCTATTTGTGATAGTATTCCTTATTTATTTCAGCAATTCAAGTTTATTATTGTTATGAAAAGTACAATTAGACTTTAATATTTATTAAGCTTTAATTAAAATACTATACATACATTTTTTATATTGTTTTAAGGGACATGCATTGTTTTCCCTGCTCAAAAAAAATGTTTTCTTCTGTATTGCAATATTCAATTTTCCAATTGTTTATATACTTTAAATTTAAACAAAATTTTGTTTCCATTTTACTCAAAAGTGTATTTATCTCTGGCATTTGAAATGTAGTCTCCACTGTGCACAATGACGAAGACTTTACTGCAAGGCATTTACTTAACAATAGCTGCACCGCCAGAGAAAAACAAGACCAAAAGTCATTATGAACAAACAGTAGCCGAAAGAAAGAGTCGGGCCAGAAAAGTGGTTGTGGCAGTGGTTAAGTTGGTTGGTTGGGTCTCGAGTCTTGAGTCTTGAGTCTGGGGTCCCGAGACCTGACTACGAATCAATAGGCAGACACGATTAGAGTGGATAAGCGTGTCTGTCGGCTATAAAAGTGTAATATCTGTAACTCATTAATGACAGTAATTTTGGGCAACAGCCGATAGCCGGGCATACACCTAGATACAGCACTGTAAGTCTGTTCGGCTCAGCTGGACCCGAAATTATTATGCTAAACTCCGAGTGTAAATCCGTGGGCAGCAAGACACAAAGCCAGCCAAAAGTGACTTAAAGGGGACACAACTCTCGCTCGACTCCGACTGGTTCCAATCAACTGCCACTTAACTAAATGACTCTGCGTCTTGCCATCCGAAACGAAGGTGAAGACGAATTCGAATTCGGAGACACGGACAAGAGACCAGTCGGAAACTGAAGGCCCAGACCCAGAGCCAGACTGGCAGCCCAAAAGAACTTGTCCCGGTGTGAGTGCTCACCGATTTTATCACGAATGACTGATGAATATGCCATTAAAGATATACGAGTACCAGTATGAGTGCGAGTACGAGTAAGAGAGCTCTCGATGCCCGATTCTTCAGACACCGGCAGATAAATGACCAGCTGACCGCAATAAAACTGATGTGTTATTGGTTCTTGGTAGGTTTCTGTTCCGTAATTGCAGACCCCGTAGGGTTCTTCGACGGCACAGGGCTGGAAATCACTTCAATCTGTTAGAGGAACTCGTCTCCACCTGTGATTGTGCCCAACCTCAAGCAAATTCAGCAGAAACTATCCTAAAAGGACGATAATGACTATCTAGAAAAACTATGTTAAATTAAAAGAATTTTTAACGAAGAAATAAAACTAGTTTTTGTCATTTGCTTTTAACCTTATGGCAAAAGTTTTATTACTTCCCTAAAAGTCGAAGTACGACTAGACAAGATTATAATTAGTTGGAGAACCCCTAGTTCTATTCGCTTAAAAATAAATATATAAATAGTTCAATTGAAAAATCAAAACCTTTAAATCTGCAAGTATTTTTCGTATCGCTGGTAAAAAAGGTATAATAATATAAAATATGAATAAAATATTAATTAATACTACTAAGACTTAACGATTACCTGCATTTTGTTAATAACTTAAACAGTATATTTTTTATATGCAAACTAAAACTTATTACATAAATAAAATTATTAATTCTTATTAATTTTGTAAGAATGTATAGTTTAATTTATTTGAACGATAGATGTTAAAGCAAGCTAACCGACGATTTTGGGAGTAGGGCATAAATAACTCGAATAGTGAACTATTATAAAATGCACAGTATATTATTTATCTGCAAACTTATATATTATACAAATATAATTAGTTACTTACTTTTATTGATTTTTAATACAGTTCACATCCTGTTTACGGACTATACATTTATGGTTTAAAGCCAAGCGAACCGACGATTTTGGGAGTAGGGCATCGCATCTGCATCCGAATCCGCTCGTAAATCACTCGAAAAGTGAACTTAATATCGGGGCAACCGCTGGCGAGCCTCACCCTTTGGTCAGTTTATGATTGCCACACTAATCACAGCCGACTTCGATGGGGCACCTACAAGACATACACACATATGGATGCACTATTGGGGAGGAGACAGGGTGTGGAGCAACTGGCTACCGTGTTTTGCGGTGCACCGCGATTGTCTATCAGCTTTTCTTCGGTTTGGGCCAACGCCTCCATTTACGAGCTACCCCGCCCTCAATCCAAGAGTTGGGTTTTATTGTCTTTGCCTTTGGGACCCGAGGCCCTCAAAAGTTAGAGTGTGCCATTAATTGTTTCGGGCTCGCTGTTCGGACAGAGGCAACTTTCCAAAATTTTTGGTTAGTTTTTTCTTTGATAAATGCTCAGCTCTGAAATATTAATTACACTTGTGCTCGGGTGTTGAATTTGCTTTGGGCGGCCATTTCCCGAAAATTTATTGAAAACAAACACAAGACGCGACTCTCCCTTTTTCATGAGATTTATGCCATTGTTTTTGTGTTTAAGGTATAGTCGCAGCGAAGTTGGGTTGTATAAGTGGAGTTATCCATTAACTTTGACGCCAGTTAGCACAGCTTTTCCGCCAGACGACAGTTGATGCATTGCCCCCAACTGGCAAAACACTAATTAACAATTTTTCATGGTTTAAGATAGTTTTCGATAGAGCAAGAATTACTGCCCAATAAAATCGTAATTTAAGCTAGCTTAAGTTAACTTTCTAGTTAAAGTGCTTTATAATATAGAATCTATCATAAAAAACAAGGCAGTTAAATCCAATCGATTTCAATTTATCTTCCTTTAAATCTCATTTTTAAGTCCAAACCAAAGCACTCCATAATCGTTGACATCATCTCATGACTAACTCACTCGCTGGTGTTTTTAGATCAAATCCAATTCCCCAAGTTCGAAGACAGACCAATAATGACTTAACTTATGCAATAAACGCACAAAGCAGCAGCTCATGAATCATTTATCAGTCATCGGTTATCAGTATAGTTCAAGTTTCGAATTCAGGCCTTGAGTTAAAAAGTAATTTTACTGCTCTGCCAGCTTCACGTTTCCACCACTCCCATTGGGCCATCCTAATCAATTCGGGAGGTTGGGGGCCAAGTTAATAAAATTTCATTCATTTTGTGGCAGATTGGTGGAAGATACAGTTCGAGAAATTCCCAACGCACATTATTCCAAATGATGCGATCGAAAATGGTTCATAAAGAAGTTTCTATGTGTTTTTCTCAGTGCTCTAGTTGGCAGCATACAAAATGTTTATTAATGCTAATGAATGTCTCTCGGCCAGCTGCTGTCCTCTCATCTCATCATTTCCATCCATTTCCGTACACTGAGATTTTCAGTTTAGCTTACTGCTAAGAAAAAGATAAGATAAGAAATAGATAATTAAATTTATTGATTGTCCAAATGTCTGTAGTGTTGATTAATCATTTAAAATATAATATAAAATCTAAATAAATTTTAGGGAAATGGTTTTCAATTGTGGTCTTTCATATTTATAAATATAATTAAGGTGATGCATAAATGATATTTATATAAAATATGTAAAGGGATTATGCAATCTAATAATACAATTTATGGCAAAAGTAGTGATGCAAAAATAGGAATTTTCATTCGTGATTTTTGTACCTTCATGTAATATATATGTTTGAAAAAATAAAGTTCTGGTTGAATAAAAGGTTGTATTGTCTATGTTAAATGATTTTAACAAACCTAGTTAAATACTAATTTCTTAATTTCTTCAACTATTTTCTCAGTGTATCTGTTGCTGTGTCTATATCTGTCCTTGTTTCTGTGCACTCGCATTTCGTTCATTTGGCTGGCTTCGTCAATCAAAAGTTTCATAAGCTTCAATGATGAAAGCACTCCGTTGGGGGCCGTTGTCCACTGCCAATGATGCTGGTCCTGCCCCCTGTTGCCAAGGTCCTTGGTCCTTGGTCCCAGGTCCTTGCATTGGTCAATTACTGGAACAGGCTTCGAGGGAAATGGGCAGTAAGGGTGGCAGGGAAAATATCGAGTATGCAGCCAAGTGTAAATGAGCAAAATATCACACTGAATCGCAGAAAATATGCCTCGAGCTGTAAATGAATTGATCTGTCGTTGTTTCCTTGGGGTTGGAATATAATTCCGAATTATGGGTACTTCAATCGAAAGCAAAATAACGTTTTCAATTTGAACGCCTGCCGCACAACTCTTGACTGCTGACTAATTCAGACGCTCCCTTCATTGTTTTCCTGTTTGCCCCCACATTTGCCACACTTTCCACGCTTTCCGTGTTTAATTATAAGTTCAATGCAGAATGTTGCCGCCTCCAACCCAAACTCTGGCCGGGATTCAGCTCCTGTCTGTCAGTCAGGCAGTCAGCCTGTCCTGGAAAAAGAACGTCCGCCTCCAGGGAAATTTACGCAAACTGCCGTTCTTAAACACTGGGTCGATACTTGCTAAAAAATTGGAACAAAATCGAAAGTGTGAATTGCCATCTGACAAATGACTTAGTAAATTTATATATATTATATATAAATATATATAAATTTAAAATTAATTTTAAAAGTTTTTAAACAAAATTATCTAAAACTTCATACTTTTTCCTTATATATGATTCAATTTTATTTTGATAAATAAATTATTTATATTAGCATTCTTCAGATTCACTAAATATTTCTGATTCTTATTATACTTGGAAAATTAGTTTCATAAAAATATATTACACAAAGGCACAATTTTTTGTCCAATTTACTTTGAACATTTTTAAATAAAAACCGAACACCTCTTGATTTTTGCTTTTTAAAATAAGGATAGACACACTGCCACTTAGATGTCGCAGTGCCCACCTCCTCATCTTCCTTGCACCACCATCTTACCACATCCTTTGAAGCTTTTTGAAGCTCATTTCGAACGAGGAGGAAATATAAGGAGCAGCCGAGGATGTGGGGCAGAGGAGAGGCTGCCACGTTGACTGGCAAGTGTTTCGCCTAAATTGAATATTGATTATGAAAATAATAAGCAAAAATTGCGTAACTTTCCGCCTGGGCCTGACAACAGCAGCAGGGGCAGAAAAAGAGGTGGAAGAAATTTTGGGGAGGAACAATGGGAGCATACGCCAGCATCCGACTTCTTTTGGGAGGGAAGGGGGAATTTGGGTGTGGGATGCGAGGCGGTGCTCAAGTGTCCATTGATTGACTGCCAACATGGCGTATACGTAATAAGAGCGTTTTTGTTTTTTCTTGGTGGGTGGGCGGTGCTAATCAAAGAGTGTTAATTTACCCAAAGGACTTGCCCGGAACAACACTTTCCAAACAGAGAACAAAAATAATACGAGAATATCGGAAAACCATCATAATCGAAGAAGTTTGATATTCATTTGAAGTAATTTATATTTAGCATGTTTGAAGACATTTTTTGCGGGGTAAAGGGTTTTTTGTTGAAACTTATAATTAATTATTATTATGATAGTAAAAAGTGAATTCTATTCTAAAATCCAATTTTTTATAGTTTACTTTTTAAGACTCACAAAAAGTCCACAATAAACAGCTTAACCTATTTAGTAGTTTTGTTGTATACCCAGTAAAAAACAACTTTTTTCAGATGTTAAAGGGATTACAAATATACAAATAAATGGGAGTATTTTTTCTCAATGTATTATTTTACCCCCACCACATAGTCGCCTCATTATTGTACTTATTCGGCTTTGTATTCGTGTTGGACGAATCTCATTTCGGGGCGTGCCAAATTGACGTTTCGTCTCCGGCATAATTTCGTGATGAAAAACTAATTTGAGCCCGACTCCCTTTTTCGCAGAAGAGGCGACAGCTGCTTAAAGTCCCGCGTCCCGCTCCTTGGGTCGGTTATTAATAAATTAAGCAATTAAATGCGCCGGGCGCTTTGTTTGTTTAATGAAAATCTAATAAATCGCTTCCGTGTCCGAGGAACTATTACGGCCAAACAAATGCGATCTGGCCCAGTCACGTGCGTAGTGCATAACTCTCGGCCCCGATTTGTCGACACCCGATGGCCTCTTTTACCGCCTGGGACACTTAACTTTGATGTTATGGCCCCGGACATCTGTGGCCCCAAGTTGATATGCAAATAGCTAATTAGCAGTGGTGAACCAGGGGGTGAGGGGGTACAGGTGCGTCGGGCAAGGGGAGATTTTAATGAGTTATCTAGCTGGGGTGTACAACAGATGGTTCCTTTATCGATTTTAGATTATGCTTTCAGTCCACTTAAAAAGGATTTACGAGTTATTACCCACAACTTCATATTCATTGCATTGAATGGATTTAAAATTTGTAAGTGTTCCGCATTCATTAGTAGTACTTAAAAAGCATTTACAATTTGTTAGCTATAACTTTGCATTTATTTTGGAAACTACTCTTAAAGAATATTGTCAGCATTTAATTTGTAATTCTTTAATGCCTTGAATAACATTGATTAATTTAATTTTTCAAAAACCTTTTTGTCTTATCTTTATTTTAAAACCTAATCTTAAATGTATTAAAAGTTGAGGGCTGCCAAAATGTTTTTAAATCAATAATTTCGCAACCAAGTTGATAAAGTTATAAATTTCTTAAAATTAATTAAGCAACTTTTACAGACTTTTCCTTGGCCAAGTTGACAAATTGATATTAACAACCATCGACGGCTCTCGTCAAATGTTTTAGGAGGATGTCTTGCTGTATCCAACTTTTTATGGGTCGTGCAATGCTAATGGGCTTATGTGGGTGCTAAAGGCGACTCATCCCGGTTAATAGGCCATCCGAATAAGGATAATTAGATGACTGGTCCCGGGTCTGGTCCTTGCCCTAAAACAGCTTAATCGTCTTGAGTTTAACTCGACAAATAACCCGAGGCCAAATGCCATAAAGCTTGCGAGTTGTTCAACGTTGGGTGTCGTCTTTCGTCATGTTATTTATATTTTTTTACAACATTTAAATTGCTCCGAGCTAATTTCGAAATTGCCGACGTGGCAACCTAAAACTCCTAAAATGCGGGGGATGAGTTTGTCGTAAAAATCTCCTCATACGAAATGTCTAAGTAATTTAAGGGGAAACGGGGGAATCGAGAAGAAAGTCAATAAAACTTTAAAATAATTTATACGTTGGAAACTCTAGGAGAATTGAGAAAAGGAACTAAAATTTTCAAAGTCTCAATTACCAGGGAAATATATGGAAAATGTGTGTGTGTGGGGGGGGGGGGAGGGAGGGGGATTCATAGGAGCGAGAGAAGTGAAAAGCAGGCGATTTTAATGAGCGCGCCGCAGGGGAACAATTAAAAAAGCGTAACGTGATCAAAATTTCAAATGTCTTTTTTGGTCCTTGACGTCTCTGTCGCCTCTTAGGCTTTTTTGGCCATGAAATTAGGCAAAGTGCTGTGGCAAAAAAGGAAAATACGGAACCCATAAAAAGAGAAAAACTGCTCCGAACATCAAGTTCGTAAAATTTTAATGACTTTCATTTGGTTTTTCTCGGCATTTAATGCCGCTCGCCCTTGCCAGTTTTTCACGGCTCCTTCGCTCCTTCTGTGAAATGATGCGAAAAAATGTTAATGTAAATTTATATACGAATATAATGCGTTGAACAAGAAATAAATGCGCTTATACATAAATAAATTAAGTCGGAACCCAGCTCTATTTTAAGGCGCTTTTCACTCTTACTGAAA
The DNA here is from genome assembly GCA_018153365.1 of Drosophila fuyamai. NCBI lineage: Eukaryota > Metazoa > Arthropoda > Insecta > Diptera > Drosophilidae > Drosophila > Drosophila fuyamai. Next base: position 11,712,565 of record JAECXW010000155.1, read on the forward strand.
AATATATAATTTTAAGAGAAGTTGCCTTATGACATAATTTTTATTTAGAAACGTTTAAAAAAATGCAAATGAGTTACAGTTAATGTATATTTAATATTAAATGTAAAAAATTAAATGGTATACATTTATGAATAATTTACTTATTTAATCAGCTTTAACCCATTAAAATGAGTACTTAATTTTTATAAACTGAAAATATGTATTATCTGGTTGATCTACTTTATTAAGGGAATATAACGAATCGAATCGCAGTTAACACTCTTTTAAGCTTCCTGACTACTTTCCACCCCCTCGGGCAATTAGAGGTTAAGGGGTTATGTTGTAATTTGTTGTACGTGGATAATGAAAGTCGAGTAGCATCAAGGGGCGTGACAACGCCCTCGTCAAATGTCAAGTGCATAATTAGCATCCGACTTCTGCTGGAAAATGCCGAAATGTCGGTGCGAATGGAACGACTCCGAGAGGAAAACTCAACAGGGAATGGTCAAAAGTGTTGTGTTGATGTCACCAAATACAATGGGAATATGGGACAATGGACCGATGGGAGCTGGGGATCCGTATTCGTCGGACCTTTTGACCAGAGCTGCCAACACACAATGCAAGAGGGTTGGGGTTAGGGTTTGGGTTCACGTTCGAGTCCGAATACGAATACGAAAACGACAAATAGACCAAAAACTCTGGCCAAAATGAACAGCAACAACGACCAGCGACATAGACAAAAGGTTAATTACAACAATGGCAACGGCAACAATAACAATGGCAATCATGAAATGATCAAATTAATAAAGAGCAGCAAACAATCGAGAAACGGACAGGAGTCGCAATGCCAAAGGGGGTGATTAGAGCACTGCAAACCGGAGGGGAAAAGAGTATGGGAAAATTGCAGTGGAAAATTACAGCACAAAATGGAAACAAATGTTCGCCAAAGTTGGCAATAGAGATGGTATTTATTCACATTTAAATAATAAAAACAACTAGTACGGTAAGAGCATTAAGGGATTTTATTTTACAAAATAGTATTTAAAAGAATATCATTGGGAAAAATTATATATTATTTATTTACTATGAATGGTTGACAATAAAGTATGACAGATTTTCTGTATTGAACTGTTCTTTACCTAATTGTCCAAAAGTATTTTTAAAGCCACATTTCTCAATCTGAAAATAATAATAATAATTTTCCATAAATCCATATGCCATAGGTGGTAAAAATCAATAAATAAAATCGTACTTCAGCATTATTATTTCAATTAATTTTTCAATCGATATGAAAATAAGTATTTAAGAATTGTTTAAATGTATTTAATAACTTGCATTAAATGTATTTTTTATTAGCGGTATCATTTAACGACAATCATTAAATTTAAGCTCTACAAATTTACTCACACAAAATAGCAGGAAATTATATTGGGTCCCATCCCTAAATGTCGACGACTTCGTGGAAATGGAAACAAACATAAATGTAATTTATTTGCGTGTAATAAACCACAAAACAAAACTCCAGTCTCTGAGTGGCAGTCGCATCCCCATCCCACAGATACACCACACCATATACCATCCTATCATATCCCATCCCATCCCATCCACCCCGTTTCAATTTCGGACAGCTGCTCTATCCGTAGCCTGCAGCTCGGTCCCGGAAAATGCGGTAGTCGAGTGGAAAAAATAATAACAAAAACATTTGATTGTGAAAATTAAAAAGATGATTTCTCACACGCGCTGCCTGTCGTTGGCAGCGGCATCATCATCATGAAAATCATCATCGCTGATGGGTTCGGGGATGACTGCTGCAAATGCTGATGATAATGGCAGTGGCACAGTGGGATCGTAGAATATATGCATCTTTGTTGTATGTCAAATCACATGAAACTAAAAGCGATTCATAAACAATGTCTAGTGCTTTCCAACGTAAGTAATTATAAGGTATATATAATATTTGATATTCTGCTAAAAATAAAATGTTAGGTATACCTAAAAACAAGTAATTAAGGAGGGGTTAATAGATAGGGGTTTCTAATAGTGGTGAACATTATTGGAAAAATTCAGAAAAATTGTTATTAGTTTATACATGATTTCATTTAACTAAACTTTTGCACATTTATTTACTTAATATAAAAAGATAGATGGTGAAAGTTAATTGCCAAAAAATATATATTTCGTAGCCTAAGAACAAAATTCTTCTTTAGAAGTTACCATTTTTACGAACTTGTTTATGAGAAATTGTCCTTAAAGTGTCCTTAAATGTAAAATAAAATTGGTAAATTAAATTAAATAGATTTCTAATACTTTCCATATGTTCAATGTATCTTTTTCAGACAAAAGATATATTTTAAGTACAAGAAATTTTTAAAATAAACAGGAAATAATTGAACTATGTTTTTCGGAGAACCCCTCCAATTTTGCTAACATTTTCGCACATCATACTCCACGGTAATTGCGATCCGATCCGAGTGGTCTTTGTGCAGCAGCCGGGGCAAAAGCAAACGCAAACGAAAACGCAAACATGCAGGGAGCGGTGGATGTGATGCCGACGACGTTGCATGTTGACAGATAAACACAAACAACATTTGGGATGAATAGGTAACGGCCGTGGCAACGGCAACGGTAACGGCAATCCCGGCGAGCACCCCATTAATGCTTATTACACAACAACACAACAGCAGTCGTCCGTGCCCGTGTGCTCGTGATTGCGTGCCGGTCCCGGAATCCGGGATGTTTCTGCCGGGGATCTCTCGCGAGTGGGTAGTCCAGGTAGCGGTTGTCCTTGCCCGCTCCTTGCCCCGCTCCTCGCCTTGCTTCTCGCCCTGCTCCTTGGGCGCTTCAAGTGTCGAGAGCGTGTCGAGCGAGTTCTTGTTTACCGCTGTTGCAATTGTTTTCGCCGTCATTATTATCGCTGCGCTGCGTTGTTATGCCATGCCACACCATACCATACCATACTCTATACTCCGTACTCCCCTCACATATAGCCATAGCCATCAGGGGCCGGTCCTTCGCGTGGTCCTCATCCTCATCCTCGAACTCGTCCTCATATTCATCGCCGTTCCCCCACTCGTCATCCTCGTCCTGTTGAGCGCTCAAGTGCTGTGGCAAATTCGTTTTGAACGCCACTCCAGGCGCCCGTCCGGATACGTGAGGGCATCCCAATGCACTCGGAAAAAAATAAAAGTTTCATTAGGACTAATGTCCTTAATATTGGAAAGTATCTCATGACTGTATCGAAAAGAGCCACTTGAATTGGCTTGGCAATCCGCATTCATAAATTTGAAGTCTTTTTCTTATATTCAGCTTATTTTTTTTTTTAATTTAATTTACAAATAAAAGTCTTCATCTTACAAAACATAAATTATTATATTCAGTTTATTTTCTTTTAAGTCACAACAAGTAATATTTTATTTACAATGAATTTGATTATACTACACAGATTGATTTCAGCACAGTGAAAATTAATATTAGTATGAATATCCCACTACTTTACTTATAATTTCAATAATCAACGGAATTATTTATATTTTATTAAAAATAAAAATGATATATTTCTTAAATCATGAGACGGGCATGGATTTTTCGTTGTACCATATTACTTTTATAAAATTTCTTATTTTATATTATAAAAAAGAACTTCAAATAAAAAAAGTATTTATAATCGTACCTAATTCTACGTCTATAAAACAAATCATTAACATTTTCTAATACATACCTGAGTTAAAGGTATTTATTGTATTTTCTTGAAATCATTAAAATATCACTATTGCATTAGAGCTTGTTCAATATCAAAGTGAAAAAATTTGAAAGGGCGTAATTTACTTATTTATTGTTCTTAAATAAAGAAAATGAAAAGACTAATATTATTATATATCATTTTTATTTTTTCGAGTGCACTTCCCCACCCCTAGTCACTCCGGTCCACCCTGCATTGTTCGGCTTGCATGTTGATTACACTTACTCCTACTAGTATGCGCCCTGGCCCACACAAGCTGGCGAACTATGCGCTTTCAAGCACTTAAGAACAGAGCAGAGTTGCAGGGAAGGTGATCCACGGGGTTTTTGCTGGGGGAAATCCAGGGGCCTTGAGCGAAACGTGGAAATGGCAATGCAATTTGTCCCGTGTAGACTCGTGTCCTTCGGTTGCAGTTGCCTGCACTCGAGTCCTTATCTTATGGGATTACATTAAAATGTCTTCGGGACGCTTGCTGAAGAATCTGAATTGGTGGGCGTGGGTGGCGCATGTTCCTCGTCAATCTTCATTTGGCCCCACAACTGTTTACCGACAACACCGCATCTTGTATTTCAATTCGAGCAATGGCCAGCTGGGATTAGAACTGCCAATGTTGGCCAAGTTAGCAGTTGGCATATTACGTATTCGTTTAAAAGGCTTCCATCAATCTGGATCGAGTTACTCGGGTATTTTGAATATTTTGGTAATATAAATTACACCTGATTCAGAAAAAAGAAGCAATATTTATTTTTAATGTTCTTAATTTGTACTGGCAATTTATTACAGACTTACTCTTTAGAGCTTGGTGATATATATTATTTTTATTTTAATTGTTTTATATTACAGTTTAATGATATATACTATTTGTATTTTAAGTGTTTTATATAAATTACATATCATTTAAATTTGTTGCACTTATTTTGTTTGGCAATAAAATACTCATTTAGCCGGTTTAACATCAGTTGTATTATATTTCAAATAGATTTTTCCTTGGTATTTACATAACACAACAGTTAAATTAGTTAATATTAGGTAGCAACTTTTTTAATTTATTACAAAGCAATAATGTTATTAATTTGGTATTTATAATTAATTTCTTTTTTTCCGTAGACACAACAATCCACTAGTTCAATATTACCTGCCCCAACCTGGACATTCAGCTCCTAATTGGATACTTACCCTCACACAACGGAGCATAATTACTTTGGTGGAGAGGCAAAGGTTACCTGCAACTAATGTCAACTCAAATGAGCCGAACTCGAGAAGGAAATGAAAGTAAAAACGCTTTCGATTAGCTCTCGTTTGGAGGGCTCCCATAAAGGTGCACCCATGTATTATGTGGTGCCTTCGTTTTGGGCAATTAAATGCAAAGAAGGCCGGGGCGCAGCCCGAAAAAAGGTGTCACTCGAGTGCTCCGGGTCATTTCGCTGCCACAATGGACACTCTTTTGGGCGGAAAGAGGGGCAGGGAATGCCAAATTGGATCAGGCTAATGCTCAGCAACTGTCATGTGCAGTTAGGCCAACATAGCATAAAATACACACTGACACACCGAAAAAAACTACATCGAAAATCGTTTTGAAATAGGGATATCTACCCCTTGTATGGTATTAAATGGTTAAATGGTTTTAACCTTCAAAAGTCAAGATTATAAATGAATGTGTAATTTTTTTCACAGACAGAAATGATATAAAATCATGTTGAATTTATCTGAATATTATAAAAAATATAAAATGAATAAGGTCAAAGTAATAGTGTTCCTAATTGGAAAAGTTTTATACTGGTAACTAAGTTTAATGTGTTAATAAAGATTATATAAAACTATTTAAAAATGAGTTAAGGGATATATTTTTGCTCAGTGTGATTACACACACGTGTTTGCGCTTTTTTTCTCAGTGTAATTACACACACACTGTGTATGACACTTGACGCTAAAAGTTAACGCACGCGACGCCATTAGGCGCAACTTGGCCTGCACCGGCAAAGCACCTAACCTCACTGCCCCGCCCCCTTTTCGCTCCCCGCCCCCCATCCAATTCCATTTCCATCAGGCAATTCGACAACAACGGCAATGAAAGCAAACCGAAAGAGCCAAACAACTTTGAACATTTTCGACAAACATGTCACACATTCATATGCGCAACGCACCGCCCCCGCCCCTTTAGCTATAGAAATAAGGGGCGCGGCACAGTGGGTACTAAAATATACAATAAGAAAATAAATTTGTTTAGTGTGAAATATTTAGTGTATTATTAAAATGGCTAAGAAATAATTTACTAATATTTATTTGGGTAACTGCTTTTTAATCCTTTTTTCTTAACTAATTAACGTAAGAACCTTAAGTATAAAAAAATAAAGAAATTCAAAGCAAACGAGTTTATTGATGGCATACATTTTTTTATTGATTAATATATTCAAGCTTATTTTTCATTTTTTTCCATCCTTTTGATTCTAAGCCTGAAAAAAAGGTATCTTATTCCATTTTGCCCCACTGCCTGGGCACTTGACACCACCGCACCACATGAACGTGAGCACTATTCGACCTGGCAACAAGCTATCGCCATCGAGTCCAGCCAGTTGATCCACTGAGCATTTTAAATTGTCTACTTCTTAAAAATAATCATTTATTAAAATCAAAATAAAGATTTTTTCAAGCTTAAAGTTTTGAGTTTAAAAAACATATAAGCTTGAAAAATAGTTGATAATGGTAAAAAGGAAATTTTAACCAAAAATATATGTCACAGGGAAATGTTGAATTCATACTATCACATATATTATATATTTATATAGGTCTTTGGCTATATTTTAAAACAATTAATATATTTAACTGTGTACCTTGCTCGACAGTGCCGCCACAACATCGATCGAAATCGAATCACACAACCTGGTTGTTGTTATTGTTGTTGTTGTTGGTCGGGGGCCCTTCAATCAGCTGTCAAATGAAAATGTCAAAATATCAAAAGTGAAAAAGGCAAAGTAAAGTAAACTTAGGCCCGGGGTCTCGAGCCCATTATTGTGTTTCTACCTCGTCTTCTATGCTGCCAGCCTTTTAAGAGGTCTCCTGTTCTCGTCTTGTTGTTTTTGAGTGTCCATACATATGTGAATATGCGCTTGTGTATATATTTTTTCTTTTTTTTTTCCGCTTTGAGTGTTTGGCATCGGATGGTCCGCCGATTCGTTAGTTTCGTTAGTCGTCATGCAATCAGTCAGTCATCCAATCGGCGCGTCATTCCGTCAATACGACAGTCAGTCAGTTCGTCAGTCGCCTCAAAGTGGCCCTAAAATGGGAAAAGAAGCCTACTACAGTGAAACTACAGTCAACAATTTTTACAACAGAAAAATTGTATCTATTATTTTATAAGCTTTATAAGATATTTGAATATTTCCAAATATTCAGTTAACAAAATATAACCCATTTAAAAGGTGATCTCAAATAATCTTACAAATTTTGGTAAGCCAAATCTTAACAAAGAAGAATACAAAATTTTCGTAAGGAACAATAAAATATTTCTTCAATTTCCAAAAATGTTCTTAAACAGATTTAAAGAATTCAAATTTAAATATTCATTTTCTTGAACAAAAGATACACAATTGCCAAGGTGTCTAATTAAGCTGGTGTTCACTGTATATATAATAAGCAAACATCAAAATGTATGCAGGCCGTAGAAAGAAAAATCAACAGATAGAAACAACAGACATTTTGTGCCTACATATATGTATGTACATAGGTACATATACTGGGGTCTTTGTATACCTTAAATATATACTTGAGGCTGATACCTTCGCATTGAGGGTAACAAGTTGACGGGTCTCTGTGGCGAAAGGTGTTTGCCATTACACGGCTAGATAAACACATTCGAACTATTCGAGCCATCGAGCTAGAGTTCCTAGCTCAGAAGGACAAACAGGCACAAAGGCCCAAACTGCCGAATCCTAATTGGGTTTTACGACTCATAAACAAAAGCACACAGGGGAACTGGTTATAACTGATTTTAGTCCGGAAAATTATAAGAGTTACTGGTGCCTATGGATATACAAAAACTTTATTACGATGTCTTTATTTTGTTTTTAAGCGGAAATTGTTACAAGGTCGATACCAAAACCAACGGAAATGTTTATATTTTATTTAATGTATTCAAGAGATCAATTCTTAATATGGACAAGCTTTTAAAATATTTGTCTTCGTTAGCTTAAAAATAAGAAAAATAATATGCCACTACTGAGTTGTAATCAACATCAAAAATCCTTAAAATTAAATCTAATATGTTATAATCAAATATGTATATGTTTTAACTATTACTTTGAGAAAACAAAATTTAAAAAAATATATTAAATTTAAATAAAATCCTAAACTGATTTCTGAGACTTTTTTAACGCATTTTAATTCTGATAGATGGCGAAATGGCACCTCTGCGCCAATTAAAAGTTCATGAAAAGGTGGAAATCGTGGAAATTTCGGTGATGGATGACGTTTGACATTTGACCCCGCCCATTGGCGAGTACATGACCGTGACAATAATCGCATTTCAGGCGGCTTCCTTACGATTCGGCACACCTCAGCACCATTCGTCGCGAATGAATAGAGTCGAAGAAACTCACGGCCCAAACGAAACGGCCATAAAAATGGCCCAATGCGATATGAGATTGTGAGGTTTGTGTGTTGGACACACCATTTATGGGTTGTCGCTGCCCCATTGTACTATCAATATTTGTGGCTCCTCTTCGGTTTATTATTTTTGGCTTTGTGCATGGCATTACCTCCGTTTTACATATTCGGCGTGTGGGTGTTGCGCTGCTCGTGCTCTTAACGGGTTTCTCTGGCTTTAACGGTTACGGCCGCTCTTTTACGACTATTTTTATTGCTTTTATTAATGCCCGAATCTTCCATTTTTGGGCGGTGCGATCTTTTGTCTGCGCCGGTGTTGCCTTCAACTCGAGTTGAATGTGAAGTAATCATCGACAGCAACTTGAATGGTATCAGCAATTTGTATCTCCGCGTGGCGAACATTTCATCTCATGCATAGATACGAAAATATGAATGTATATAATCGTGTTTTTTACACCCTAAAATTTGTTCGATTTTGAAAAAGAAAACTCTTCAAAACCTGTTTTTAATAATAAATAACATTTGAAGAAGTGACAGAATTTATAAAATTTAATGAATAAATTAGTAAGAAAGATAAGAAAATGAAGTAAATAACTTTTAATACCTTTTAAAATTAACACATCCTTTAACTCATTAAAAATTATATATACTTTTTTTTAAGCATTTTAATTCACATTCAATTTTTACTTATAATTTGAAATCTAAAATTTTAGTCAATTAACAAGAGAGAACGCTATAGTCGAGTGCCTTGACTATTAGATACCCGTTACTCAGCTAAACAACTTAATATAAATATGCCTTCTTGTATGTTTTTCGCCGCTCGAATCAGCTCCCGATTTTTATGTTAAAATCGGTATCCAGGGAACGCCTCCAATTTGGCTAACTAGATTTGATTTGCATAGTTCTTGGGATATAGTTCGGTATTGACAAATAAAAGCCATCGCCATTTCCTTTAATAGAAATCCTTATCGAGAATTAACGTTGACTCTGTTGAGCACCTTGGCCAGCTGTTCCAAAATCATCCGTTAGATGGCGCTATTGTATACGCCATGAAAACGGAAATGTAGGCGCTAGCCAGGCTTAAGCGTTTAATGGATTTTTGGGCGTTAGAGTGGGCGTGGCAAACTTTTATTTGGCCAATCGATAGGTATTGACGAAACAAATACATATAAAAAAAATTTTCATAATAGCATCAAAACTGTGGCCACAGCTTGTGGCTTGTGGGCGTCAGAGGGGGCGTGGCACCATTTTGAAATAAACTTGCGCTGCGTAGGAACTCCTAAAATCTACATGCAAAATGCCAATCCTCTAGCTTTTATAGTTTCCGAGATCTCAGCGTTCATACGGACAGACAGACGGACAGACGGACAGACGGACAGACGGACATGGCTAGATCGACTCGGCTAGTGATCCTGATCAAGAATATATATACTTTATAGGGTCGGAAACGCTTCCTTCTACCTGTTACATACTTTTGCACGAATACAATATACCCTTTTACTCTACGAGTAACGGGTATAATTACTTTAGCGTTTGTAAAGATATAAGCCCATAAATGTCAAGCTCACCAATATTTCAGTTCGAGTAATATTTCAATCAAATTCGCGTCGCCGCTCCAAATTACAACATAATTTTCACATCTTTTTGCCTTTTACAATTTCCGCATTACAAATTAATTTCTGCGACCCGGCCCCGCCTCCTAAAAATAAAAACGCTGGAATATTAAAAAATTGAAATCTGTTTAATGTGTTTACTCGACCAGCGCAGGGGAAAATTTCATTAAAAGGGAAAGCCGGTCGGAGGATGCGGAATAGGATGTTGATGTGGGCGGGGCGGGTCGGTTCGGTTCGGTTCGGTGGCCAGGGGGTTGGGAAAATGTGGCGACTCATGGCGCAATCGTCAATTATGGCCAACAAGGAAAGCGGAAAAAATATTGTGTTCGATAATCAAACCGAAAATGTGCACAGCTTGAGTCAAAATAAGGAAAGGGGGGGAAAGGGGACCGACAACAACAACAAAAAAACTGGGCAACAAAAGGCGCAGAAAGCGTAGGAAAATCGACGAGGGGCAGGACTTTTGAGCAGCAGGATATGCGTACATTCGGCTTCCCCTTTTGGTATATAATACCCAGTATTTAAAATATGCAAGGGTGTATAGTGTTAATGTAAACTGGAGACACATAATATATAAGTATCTATCGGTCATTTATAATAATATATGAGTTTCAATTAGACTTCGATTTAATAATAATAGAAAGTCACAGTTTATACCTCATTAAAAGTTTACCAGTTTTTATACCCGTTACTCGTAGAGTAAAAGGGTATATTGTATTCGTGCAAAAGTATGTAACAGGTAGAAGGAAGCGTTTCCGACCCTATAAAGTATATATATTCTTGTTCAGGATCACTAGCCGAGTCGATCTAGCCATGTCCGTCTGTCCGTCTGTCCGTCTGTCCGTCTGTCCGTCCGTATGAACGCTGAGATCTCGGAAACTATAAAAGCTAGAAGATTGGCATTTTGCATGCAGATTTTAGGAGTTCCTACGCAGCGCAAGTTTGTTTCAAAAAGGTGCCACGCCCCCTTTAACGCCCACAATCGCTTATATACGATTTTATTTAAATATAAATTTAAATATTTCGGAAAAGTAAAAATGCAGTTTTATTGTGTTTATCAATACCTATCGAAATGTAGAAGAAATTTTTCAAATCGGACCATTCGTTTAAAAGTTATGCGTGATCAAAGTTTCTATCTCCATCTCCCTCGCACTCCTTTTACCTGAGTAACGGGTATCTGATAGTCGGGGCACCCGACTATAGCGTTCTCTCTTGTTTTTAATTCGGGTGATGGTGTCCATCCAAATAAATATAACTAAAAAAATGTATTACTTTATTTTGTACAGTTTTTAATGAATCGCTTTGCGATATTTCAATCATTTCTATTTTACTGAGAGTTTTTAGGTATCTCGTGGTCGATTCACATGATTTTATAGTTTTTTCGGGTATTTTCCCAATTTTTTTGTACATTTTTTTGGCAATTTGCCACCCGCCGCACGCGTCTGCGTCGACGTTGAGTCAGTCGTTGGCAGGCCCATAATTAAATTACACATATTTTAGTTTGGTGCGTGTGTGCATGTGTGCAGGCCTGCTGACTTGCTTTTCCCATTGTGCGTCCTGTTTTCCGTTCCGGACTCCAGGACTGCCCCGGCCCCTCTTCCGCCCATTTGGGCATGACTTAGACATCCGGAGAAACCGAAAACTTGGCCGTGAGTGTGAAATTAAATATTGCCCTGCGCAACGTTCGTAAATGTAAAGTATGTAATCACCAAAATGTTGCTAGTGTTATTTAAGTAATTACAATTTAATTTGAAAAAAAAAAAATTTTATAAACAAAGAAATCTAGTTGAAGGTGCCAAATCAGGGTTGAATCATATTAGAAAGTAAAGTGTTAAAATGGAAAAGGATTTTACTCTGCTTTTGTAACTGAAACTTCAAGTCTTAGAGATAATATTTCTCTGTCCTTTTTTTTTATTTGCTCGAATACTCTTTTAAATTCTTATAAATTTTTCTCAACTTTGTAGACATATATTAGCTTCTGGAAAATCGGGATTTCATAGCTATCTGTTCATATCAGAAATCATAAATTTTATAGCAACAGGATCTGTCCTACTAAATTGTATATAACCTGTCGTATATGAACTTTTTCATATTCATCATGTCCCATTTGTAACCCTAAATATTTATTATACAAAAAGGCCCCCATTTTTGTTTGAATAATTTTTCTTATGACTTGCTAATTTATTTCATTACTGCCTTTCGGACATTCTGAAGTGGACCTACAGTAATCTCTCCAAATGAGCGATGCAATGGGTTAGGGGCAGCTGCCGACTGCGAAATGAGATGAAATCGAATCGCTGACGACTCACTCGACCGCAGCTGGAAATCGAAATGGAAATGTGACCTTGAATGCGGTATAGCCCTCTATGTATATATATATATATTTGTACACATGGACAGGAGCGGCAGGACTCGGATTACGAATGCGCTGCGCGTGACTTCCAGTTAAGTCCTAATTATGTCAGTAACTCATACGAGATTGCAAAGGATTTCTTGGAGGACGGGAGGATGGGAGGATGGGAGGGGGACCAACTGGGGAGGGGGTATTGCTGCGTGCCTGACACGTTCGCCGCACGGCGGTGACGCAATTTCCAGAAGATTTGCAACCCAAATACACAAAGGTGGCCCGATGTCCTTCGGTGCAGGATGTGCTATGTGCTATGTGCTATTGCCATTGCTATTGCTTTTGCTATATGCCATCAGGGGTTGATGCGCCACCCCTCCGAAGCCAACTGAAAATATCTGAAAAACAACTGCGGCAGCCGGCTCTCGTCACTCACTCGCTGCCCAAAACAGATTTGAAACTGAGAGAAAGCTTTGTTAAATGTTTGAAAATTATTTATAATTTTTAAATAATAATTTTTATGGAATTTGCTATTAATGCTTAAATTATTTAACTAAATTTGTATATTAATGACGATACATTAAACGCTTTTATGAATCGATGGAATTTGTTATTAATGCTTAAATTATGTAACTAAATTTGTATATTAATGACGATACATTAATCGCTTCTAAGCAAGAAATTCTTATATTGACTCTATTCTAAGCCAATTTTTTTAAATTTTATTCATAAAATAATAATTAAATTAAAGATTAATCTATTAATGATTTTGTAAAATTTATTTTTGCATGATTATTATTCAATATGATTAATTTTGCAGAACACATAAAAAGTATAACTCGTTTAATTAGTCACAATTAAATCTGATAATTTATTGACTTAAAATTTCTTGATCAGCTGAATATTTTCCTAGTTTCTCTCTGTGTAGCTATTATAATGATGCGATTCCAGCGGGCGTCGGTGGGCGAACAACCCCCGTGCAAGCTGGGCCTTCACTCATTCATCCATCCATTGTGGCATTCAGTCAGTGAGTCAGTGGGAACCCGGCCAGCCCACTCACCCAGTTATGAGTGTCCTGTGCCTTTCGTACTTTCGTCCTTTCGTCCTGCCTGGCAACAAGCGAAAAATTCCACTTCGTGGCATAGGTATAGGTAAAACGTAGTGGAGTGAAACAAAATAAAATTGGTGGTGCGTCCGATGCTCTGATCCCGAGATGCATCCCCCAAAATCGACATTGTTTCAACCCCCGACACGATGATTCACAGCGGTTGCAAATGCCGTGGAAAATTCCACGCGTCCTTAAATAAGTACATATGTATATAATCAGTAACCTTCAAATGCGTACATAGGTATCACAGTATTTCCAATCCTTTAATTTTCATGTATTAATTCATTTGGATTTGCATTTTCTATTGCTCAGGGCTCTGCAATATTTATAATTCCAGTTAAGTCACTTTATTTATTTGCAGAAAAAATACATTTACGCTTTGTATCGAAGGCCAAGTTAAAAACAACCAAAATTTCAGGTTAAACATATTTATTTTTAGTTTAATGAAAATTTGTGTTAATACCTTTTGAGAGCAAGAGCATGCCCCAATAATTCCTCACCATAAAATACAACTAAATAATGAATTGAACTATAGAAGTCCTAGCCTTAATGGTCAATAATTTTGAGAGGACTTACAGGTAAGTCCTGCGAGTGTCCTTCGCACATCAGACTTATTTCAAAACCAGGACGGTGGCACCGTCTCCACTCGAGTAATTTCTGTTACCATAATCATCTTATTAATTTCACAACTCATGTCTTTATTACATTTTTCCACTCTTCCCCGCTTTTCGGCACCGCCACCGCAATATTATTTTCCAGCTCTCAGAGGAATTTTTTAATTTCAACAGAGCAAAGTATCTTATGGCAAGGAAGCCGAGGCTTTACTACAAAAATACAAAAAAAAAAATGGAAAAGAGAAATTGTATCTTCATGCGTGTGCCCCGAGACGCATTTTCATTCCCTAAGTAGACGCATTTTATCAAAGACTTTCCATCTCGCGTCTTCCTGCCACGTAGTAATTTAACCCCTCAGTGCTTTTCGTGAAAAATTTGGCTGTAATAAAGCGAGAACCCTTCGCCTCCCAGCAGGTGACCCATCTTTTGAGCCATCAATGGTGAAAGAGCAGCTTAGCTAATTTGGAGGAGGACCCTCATTCAGGCGGAAAGATCGAAGCATGGGGCGGTACAATGTAATATCCCCTAATCCTTGCAAGGCAACAAATCAAGTCCTCTGTAATCCTTGATTGAAGTCTTCTCTTAAAGTCCTTTCTTCCTAGGTTGCGGTTCATTCACTTCTCACTGAAGCAGCAAGAACTTTGATTATGAACGCGTATTGTAATTATTTGCCTTTCAAATTTAAAAAAAGAAAATTTAACAATTTAAAAACATAGCTTAAATAATACGCAGCTAAAAATCTTTACAGCTGAGTTCACAAAAAGTATTATAAATATTTATATTCAATAGTTATTAGCATTCATACTTTCAAATGTATATATATTTACTTCAAATACATTAAAACTCAATACAATCATTTATTTTCTAATTTATAGTTGACAATGATTTTTTTCAATAAAACATTCTACTTCGATTTCTTTTTAATGCTTTCCTATTAATTTATTTTTCAGTTATTCAAATTCTACCATTTCAGACAAATTTGCCCTGTCATTTTTGTTTGTGTTCTATGTCTTCCAGTTTTTTTTATTGATTTATTATTCCATCAGTTCCCAAATACTTGTCGTTGCGCTTGAAAAATTTAAGTTATTCGAGTGTTTAGCTTGCCCATATAATATTATTTCCAACATACTTTTTCTGTCACATTTATTTGTGTCCTAAGTATTATGGACAAAAACGGAATGATCTTCCCCTAAAACAATTTTATTTTCCTGCTGCGCCGGAGATTTAAATATAGAACGGCCTTCCAGCACAAAACCAAGAACAGGTTCCGTGGTGCACCCACACACATGTTTACAGGCCGAACTAATTTTAGGTCCCATCCCATACCATTTCCCATCCGTCGGAAACATTTGAAGGTCTCCATCCAGTGCAGCTGCATGAAATCTTTAATTGGATGGCGTTGGGACCGATTGCCTCAATTTGGAGTCCACTTTCACAGGGGAATCTGAAAAGGGTTGAATGGGATCCAGCCACGATTCCCACGCACCTTCATGTCCAGACTCAGTGGATGAAGAATATGGGCAATTATAGTGGATTCCACAAAGAAATATAGACAACAATTCAACAGTCCTCTTTTGTTAAAGTTTCTACAAATTTCATTGTTTTTTTTTTTGTTGAAAACTACTGCCCCAAAATATATGTTTTTTGAACGAAACAAATTATTTTAACTATTGTCTGGTAAACACAAAAACATACTTTGTTCGATTTTCATTTAGTTTTCACTATGGGTAAGGGGTTCATTATAAAAAAAAAATCTTAAAATTTCCTAAAAATTAAAAATGATCTTCATAGTCGAACTGAATGATAAAAAGGAGACACTTCAAATACTTTGTTCAATACATTGTTTTAATGTTTTACAAAATTGAATATAGACTTAAAACGTGACAACCAAACAGGGTTTGTCTAGTGAACTATATTATCTTGGCAAACAAACGATTCATAATATATGGACAATAACATTCATCACTATAAGATTGAATTTGCAAAATGGAAAAGCAAAACTAAACTGTTCTACCCTATAACAGAAAATATAGAAGCGACAAACACAGCAAGCAAACCAATGTACAGATTTCAAGATATATGGCAAATACTCTATTTTAAAAAACATTTAAAAAAATACCCCAGCAATATTGACATTAAAATATTAATTAATTTTAATTGATCCATTATAGAGCTATTATTGTGTTTTATTGGAAGTTAAAGGGTATTCCCAGTTTCGTTCCGCGAATAAAGCTGTTCTCTTTTTGTGATGAAATCTCGCTGCATCTACTTGTTGAGATAGACCGCTGATCGGTGATAATCCGGCTGGTAAATAACAGCAGCTGGCAGTTTTCGTTGATCTGTGAGCGAGTGAGTGTCCAAATCGATGCATGCGATTGAAGTGTCCGCCGGAGCAGCACCGCGCCCCTCCTCCTACCTGCCCTGCGTGACCTTTGCCCCCGGCCAGAATGCATCCGGAATGGGAGAGCAACGGATCGGACCTCTTGTCGCCGAACGGACAGCCCAAAGGCGATTCTTCTACGGACTCGAGATGATGGCCAGTGGACCAGGAGGCAGACCCACCTGCCTGGACTTCAACCACTTCCTGCCGCTCCTGCCCACCTTCGTGAGCGTCGTCTGGCTGGGCCAGCGTTACTGGGACGTGGATCCCATTGGTCAGGTGGAAAGTGTTCAGTTGGCCCAGCACCTGGCCACCCACATCCCCGTCCTTCCCCACATCTCGGCCTATCGACTGGAAAAGGGGCGGCTCGATCAGTTCCTGGCCCTCAACTTCAGCAGCCTGCTGGCCGTTCGAGGGGATCAGGTGCACGAGGGCCAGGAATTCGGCATCAGTCAGCCCATGGTCGAGCAATCACGGAGCCAGCGTGGCGGTAAACTAAATTACTAAAATTATAATATTTTTGATTAAGAATTCGCCAACTGACTCAGCGATCGGAGCTACATTTCGCATATATACGCATGACCCACATAATCGCAAACAAAAGGTTAAGTTCAGCTTCAGCTTTTGTTTATTATACCCGTTACTCGTAGAGTAAAAGGGTATATTGTATTCGTGCAAAAGTATGTAACAGGTAGAAGGAAGCGTTTCCGACCCTATAAAGTATATATATTCTTGTTCAGGATCACTAGCCGAGTCGATCTAGCCATGTCCGTCTGTCCGTCTGTCCGTCTGTCCGTCTGTCCGTCTGTCCGTCTGTCCGTCTGTCTGTCCGTATGAACGCTGAGATCTCGGAAACTATAAAAGCTAGAAGATTGGCATTTTGCATGTAGATTTTAGGAGTTCCTACGCAGCGCAAGTTTGTTTCAAAATGGTGCCACGCCCCCTCTGACGCCTACAAGCCACAAGCTGTGGCCACAGTTTTGATGCTATTATGAAAATTTTTTTTATATGTATTTGTTTCGTCAATACCTATCGATTGGCCAAATAAAAGTTTGCCACGCCCACTCTAACGCCCAAAAAACCATTAAACGCTTTAGCCTGGCCAGCGCCTACATTTCCGCCTTTCATGGCGCCATCTAACGGATGATTTTGGAACAGCTGGCCAAGGTGCTCAACAGAGTCAACGTTAATTCTCGATAAGGATTTTTATTAAAGGAAATTGCGATGGCTTTCATTTGTCAATACCGAACTATATCCCAAGAATTATGAAAATCAAATCAAGTTAGCCAAATTGGAGGTGTTCCCTGGGTACCGATTTTAACATAAAAATCGGGAGCTAATTCGAGCGGCGAAAAACATACAAGAAGGCATATTTTTATTAAGTTGTTTAGCTGAGTAACGGGTATCTAATAGTCAAGGCACTCGACTATAGCGTTCTCTCTTGTTTTGAAATGTTGTCAACAACTAGTTCTAGCAACGCACAGTGGGCCATTTTTTAAAGCACTTTGAAAACACCATGAACGCTAACCTACTTAATTTATTTAGTTGATCTAGGGTCCAATAAATAATTCAATAATATACAATATGCCTATTGGATTTAACAATATATTGATATTATATTTATAAATAATTTTGTTTATTTTCCAACTCTTTAAAATCATTTAGAAAGCTGTGTTGTAGGAGACAGATTAATTTATAAGTCCAACCAACATTAAATTGTTTTTGTGGCTTTAAAAAATCTTTTAACATTAATTTTCTTTTTTTTTAAACACAGACAAAATTTCAATCTGCGTGCCTGGATACCCAGAAGGATACACTAGCTTAGGCGATGTACCTCAGAATTCAGCTAGGAACATGGAATACCTGAAAGCCAAGGTGGGTTCTTTTGTGACAATCTGTCAAATTAATATCTTATTTAACTAAAAATCCATTAGAATGAAACCAGGTCAAGCAATCAGTAATACTTATAATAAATTATTAGCAATATTTCCATTTCATTGAGACCTAATTAAGGAATAACATAAAGCTACAAATTAATATGAATTTATAAACCATATGTTAAATTTATTTGTAGGTGGCGGCTGGAGCGGATTGTATTATCACCCAAATATGCTACCGCCCCGAGGTCATTGTTCAGTTTATCAAGGATTGTAGGGCAGCTGGACTCACTGTTCCAATTGTGGTGGGACTGATGACCCACGAATCCTTTCGTACTTACTCTGTGATGGAGAAAATAGCCGGTGTCCATCTGCCTACAGAGTTGCGACAGGAGCTCGATCAACTACGGAGTCATCATAAGCCGAATTCGAAATCTGATCCGAATCCGATAAGTAGGTATTTTGTCAGCCTGACCGTCCGCATCGTTCGCCATATCCTGGATGCTGATTTGGGCATTTGGGGCTTCCACTTCTTCACACTGAATCACTTTAAACCAGTGCAAGCGGTGCTTCAAGAACTTCGGGACTTGGATATACTAAAAGGTCCCGAACAGGAGGAAAAATAACATGAAACTAAAATTGATAGGACACTTTAAAATTTAATTTTCATCAGTTTTTAGTTTGTATCGTAAAAATCAGGGTTATATTAAGAAATGTAGAATTTTTTCTGTGTAACACTTTTTTTTTTGTATTAATACATTTTCTGTGCTGCTTTATATATTTACTTATATTTTATTTGATTCGGTTGTCGTTCGGAATTCTTGATTTTTGAATGGACAGCACATAGAGGGTGGCGTGTATGAAGAACCCTGTGGTTTTCAGCTCCAAAAAGTGCGTGCAACCCCTTTCTGCTTGACCATTGATAAGCTGCAGTCGAACAAAAACCTCTGATGTGACTGACATGCCTAATGACCGGGGTTCAAGGTCTGCAGCTGGCCGAAAATCGAAGGGTGATGAATGGATCTCGAAACCCTTTGCCCGTCCTTTGCATATGCGAATTTGGCAGCTCTAGTGCGTCATCAACGTCAGTCACTGTCACAGGCACTTCAAATCGCAAGCCAAGAAATGCGTAGATATTTTCTGATGGTTCTCATCCGGAATAATAGAACTGTTGCGTCATCGCACCTTCCTTCGGGACTTGCCATCGGAGGGTTGACGCCCCTCCCAAAGACGCATTGAAAGGTCCTTTCACAAAAACGGAATTTGACATTTGTAACTTGCGGTTGATCGGCCATGGAGAAGGGATAAGTGCCTTGAAGAAAGACTGCAGATGATTCCTTAGAATAAAATCGATAATAATACGGAAATATACCAAGTTAATTTGCAGAAAACATCTTTTAATAGAATCAATTTAAAGATTAAGATACTTTGAGATACAATTGGGCAAGAAATTTTATATAATTAAAAAAAAATTAAAAACTAAGTCAATAATATTACAGATTTTCTCTGACTCTATGTAATTTTTTAATTAATTAAACTTTATCTGTAGAAATTATAACAACATAATAAAATAAACTTTGTTGTTAAAATTAATATTTTAAAGGTAAGAATACATTTTGTAACTAAATTGAAACGTTTGATAATGGCAAGCGATTTTATCATTGATTTATTCAATACCTTTTTTTGTTTTTGGCCGTCTAATTTTTCTCTGTGCACTTCCAAGGGGTTGACTTTCACCACGGGCCCACAGATGACACAGATGGAATCGGGGCTAAAAGGTTTCGCTGCCACCGCTTCAAATCCGACGTCTGCTTCTTATTTTCGCTTATTTTCGCAGCTGTCGCCTGGGCCTGAAAAATGATTTGCGAATGCGAATTTCCTTCCTTTTCTTCCGGATTTTGCTTGAGCTTGTTGACGCAGGGGTTGGGGTGGCTTGCAGCTCCGCTTTGCAATTATTTATCGGCAATTAAGCCAAACAAATGACGCCGTTAGAATGGACAATGTGCACATTGCGCATACGCCATGTCTGTCAGTCAACATAACTCTTGGGATTTTCGGTTCGTTTTTGTCGGCTTTGTGTGTGATTCAAACTTTAAATCTTTAATGTGCTTTAAAAATCAAGTAAAAGCAAGTTTGAATAGGACTTGCCATTAAATAATGTCGGTATATGTTAAAACATTGTACGGAATAGCGAACTTTTTGAAAGGAAAACTAATTAATTCACATTTTTCTAAGGCAGTTCTTAGATATAATTGTTTTTGAAATCGTGGATGCCTTTTTGGCGAATACTAATATAAGGAAAGTCGGAAGGCTTGTTTTTATATAAAACTAAAAAAACGAAAAAAATAAAGTAAGATATTAAATTTGCTTAGTTTTCAAACTTTTTTTCACCAGTCATTTACTAAAAGTATCTTTCATATTGATGTATGTGCATAAGTGTTCGCTAGGCTTGCAACTGACCCACTGTCTGCGGCAGATACAAATGTATCTGGGGAATACGTTCGGATCGATCGGAGAAATGCAATTTGTGTGGCTCATTTGTTTGCCTTTTCTTGGCCACCTTTTGTTTAGCGGTTTCTTTGCCATGCGTCGTTTAATTTTATTTAAAAACAAATAAACGTAAAATGGGAAAATCTACGATAAATAAAACCGAACAGAGGGCCTACAAATCGGTGTGTGCTGCCAGGCAAAGAAAATCGAAAGATCAAAAGCAAAGGCAGTAAAAAAAAAGTTGGCCAGCAATAAAAACGATAAAGTAGAGATAAATTATTTCGAGTATAGATACCCCATCTTCAAAGCAACTGCATTTGCTTGATTTCGTATTTTAATTAAGTATTTAACTTACTAAATATTATTAATAATTACATTTACCTAGCTATTAATTGTTTTAACAAGATATGTTTCAACCGATCTAGAAATATATATAAATACCCTTTAAAAGTTTAGGAGAGAGAGAGAAAGAAAAGAACAAAAAGATAAAAAAAAGCGCAGAGCCACGTTCACGTTTCTCTGCCGCAGTCGCAGTCGACAGATGCAGAGGCAAAAGCAGCGATCAGCTGGCAGATCACAGCTGAGCTACTCTCTTTTTTCTCACTCTCATTCGTCTCTTTACGATAATATTCGCTCTTTTCAACACTCAAGAGTAATGCAAAAGACTTAAGAGTAAATTGAGTGCCGAATAATTGAAGAGAGTCATAGAGTGAGTGAATAGAATGATCAGACGCGAGCGAATGCTGTTATTCAGCATTTAAGAGAATGTAGTATATTATACTCATGCTTAAAGAATATTGAATATTAAAATACTTTTTTGCAAACAGTTAAAAGAAAGAAATTAAGGTTTATCAATGTTTGAGCTCTGAAAATTAAGAGCGACAGCGATCTCTTGAGTGATCGCCTGATCGGATCGGATAAAGTAGCTCAAGAGACGTCGAATCACAGAGAATGTGAGATGCAGAGAGTCTGAATATCTCTTAGAAATCTACTGAAGATCACTCAAGAGAAGAGTTAAAAGGTTGGGAAAAGATGCACTTGTGTCCAACAAAAACATACATTACAAATTTAGTAATTTATTTTCAAGATACTAAATGAAAATAACACAAATGGCACTTTGTATATAAATACATTGCTTATAATCCCAGCTGTTCTTCTAATCCTTTATACTTCCTGTATTTTCTTGTTATTGGTGGTAATTTTGTTTGTAAACGGTTTTTTTGTCCGAAGTCACTGTAATCATAGTTATTTAAGTATAATAATTTCTGAGGAAAACTCTAGATCTTTATAAAAAACATATTCATCATGTTTGACGTAGATTTCTTAACTTTGAATTTTAACAACTACTTAAAAATTACGACATGATTGGACATTTCTTTGCCAATTATGAAAGTTTTTATAATTTATTCGGGAACTATAAATGAATTAGAAAAAAATAATTGCGTTAAAAAAACCGTTAGATAAGAAAAAAGATTATGCTTCGAAAACAATATTATTATGTTTCAGTGTATCGCAGCCATGGTCTTGAACGGTTTTGCACTAGAGGCGATGTCTTAGCTGCCACAAAAACATCGGCAACATTGCTAATTTGCGACCTGCCCCACCGCAATTTGCATACACCGCGTGCGTGTTCGTGTGCGCACTAAATTCGCATTCGTAGATACAGATACACTTGCAGATACACGAACTGAACGCGTGCAAAGGCGAAATTGGCCAAAGCTCATTCGAAATTTACGACAAATTGTAACAATTTTTTAATTAAATTGCATCAAGACCGAAGTAAGGAAAGTGCCACCGTACACGAACAAAAAGTAGCGAGGCTCTGAATAATTGTTTTTATATGTGGGATTTAAAGTCAACATCAGTTTTTATGCGGGAAACTCACTCATTATATTAATTCAGTGAATTTGATTAAAAAATTTTAAGTATTCATTTTTTCATCAAGAATAAAGTATAGTTGATTAAGAAAAAATGTTCTTAACCATTTTATAACAGTTGTTACTGAATTTAATTTTCAAGTCAAAGAATCTTCAACAAATTGAGAGACACATGTAAAACATTTACCAGATAGATACATAAGTATTTATATTTACGTACATATGTACCGGCACTTGTCCGGCAGAAAAGTGTGGATATTCTGGGGGTAATATTTACCTTCTGGGGAACGAACACACGCTCACATGTTCCGTTTGGTGGTATAATTTATGGCCAGACTCGAGAGCGATCAAAAATAAAATGATTATTTTCAGAAGGAAGCAACAGAAATAATAAAATCGAAGCGCTACGCAAATTATAAACAAACGTCAACGAAGAGTCAGCTACGAAAACATCAACAAGCTACGTAAGCAGCCCCAACTAGATCCTGTTATAACAATTAGGACATACCCTGGAATAAAAAAGGTGAACTTTCCTTTTGACACTTTAGTAAGACTTTTTTATTACCCCACAAAAGGCAACCAGAACTTAATAATATTACAGGTAATTATAATAGCTGTAAATTCTTTTGATTTTGTCAATTTTTAAACAGTTAAGATTTAAAGTCTATTTGTTGTTAAGAACAAAATTTCACATAAGCTTTTTGAACAAAATGCTTTATTTCGAAGTCTATCCATTTATTGCACAAGTAAAGAAATTTTTCCAAGCTAATTAAATTACTTGAATAAGATCTAAACTTGTTTACTATCACCATTTAACTAATTCTGTGATAATTAAACTGAACTATACGCTTCATAAGCCTAAAAAATATATACTAAAATTTCAATGTTCTAAAATATTATTTTAGGAATTAAATTAAGTCTATTCTAGCCCGATATACCCCGAAAGTACATTTATTTGGGGACCCAGAGCCGGATTGCAGTGTTGCCTTTTGATCTTTTTTCTCTGCACTGCTCGGTTGCATTTCCCAGATACTCAGATACTTGTGTGTGCACACCAGCACCGGGGCAGAGTGTGTGTGGCCTGTCGACACTGGGTTTTTAGAAAAGATGCGGCAAGATGCGAAGGACGGAAAAATTGGCAAACATAAACCGCAGGCGGCAGGCCAAATCGGAAGCTGCACTGAAATCGAAATGAGTGAGGAGGAAATCTCGACCGAATTGAAAAATCGTAAATTGAATTTGGCATTCGGAGCGTCCATTTGCTTTTCACACAATCCTCTGACGCAATTCGCACCCATATTGCCATATAGCTTTCGCTTTGGATTAAATCTTCAGACTACAGCTGTTTTTAACAATAGAATTTTTATGAACTTGTATCAAATTTAGGAAAAGAATAAAAACGAAATGCACATTCATTTGTTTCTTAACTTGTATAATTGCAATTGACTCAGAGGTAAATGTTTAAAAAATTATTTTTTATACAAGCTGGATGTGCTTTATTTCCATGATATTATAACTCTCACAAATCAGCTGTATTTAATGATGACTATACAAATTATAGTTATTAAGGTTCAACAGGCTTTCATTATTTGTAGTTGCATTTGGCATGGTATATATTTTTTGTGCTTTATAATTTGTGTCATATGTTTTTGTCTGGTATAAACAGATGTTAGACTGTATATATATAGAGTCTAGCGTATTGAAAAATGTATAATATGATATTTTGTATTTTTCAAAGGGAAACTGCAAGCGAAAAATACCGCTTAATGCTCAATGTCGCAATGGGAATCGCCCATTATAACAATTTAATTTCATTTCATTTTGCCGCCTTTGCGCGTTTACGTAAGTCCCTCGATTTTTGCCGCAATAGCAAAAAAACATTGAAAGGTGGACCCTAGAGATGTAACAGAAATCATAACTCATAAAAAACGTATATTAAAAAATGTAATATATAAATAACACAATATTAATATAGTTGAGCTTAACTAATTATTTGCCCCATTATTAAGTCAATATAATAAAATTAAAGAAAACTTAAAGGATAACTTGAAGTTAGTCTAAAATTTGTTGGCTTTATTTATTAGCTCACTGAATAAGAGTTCGAAATTTTTTTTAAGGTTTAAGCAGGAACTCTTAAAAAAGGCTCTTAATATTTTAAATACAAAGAGGGTGTTTCAGAATATACAGGTTTTACAGGCTCTAAAATCATTATACGTGTTATATACTAAATATTCTTTTTTCTAAAGGTAAAGCGAATGAAAACTGAAATAGGTTTGAAACCATGCACATCTCTAGGACCATCAGAAAAGGGGATTGGTTGGGCGAAGGAGGGGCAAACGACTTTTCCGCCGCCTTTTTGCCTGCAATTACACGGCCAACGGCTAACTGCAAATAGTGCTAGAGGAAAATACAAAAAAGGCAGCAACAAAAGCTAAAATAAAATCGCGCCAGACAAGCTGACGGCAGCGTGTGATTTTGTACACGATGCGGTTGAACTGCCATGCATAGGCGTAGCAATTGGGGTTTCAAAAAAAATTTTTATCATTATTGCTAAAACGTTGAAAGATTAATTATCGCCACAGCTGCACTTACAAAATAATTTTAATTAATTTTTTAGTTATGAAAGCTTGAGAGAAATGCATTTTACGTGCGCCCCTTGATGACATGGAATGGAGTAGTGTAATAAAGAAAAGCTACAACATGTGGTTGTCAACCGATAAATGCTCTTCGCATTACATATTAATGTATTTTATATTGCAAATTCGTTGAATTGAATAAATATTCAGCCGATACTGTTTAAAAAAAATTTCTGTCTTGTTAAAACCTTTTGAGGATTTCAACCAATTCTTTGTAAATTTAATTATTTTCTTTAAATGAATATTATATTCGTATAAATATGAAACGTATATACAACATTAAATTATAAGATATCTTTGGTTTGATTAAAAAGAAAATGCTTTCGAGAGCAATAAAAATCTTAAATCATCAATAAATATTGGTTCTTTTTATATAAATAGCATTAAATAAACTTTTTCGTAATATTTTTCAATAATCTATTAGTATATACAACAGTTTAGGGTATTCTAACCTCGGTTTGATTGAAAAGAAAACGCTTGACCGAGCGATCAGATCGGGATCCATGCAATTTCAGTCCAGATCGAGGCACTTTTCACAACATCGCATGATTGATGATTAGTCATCGACCGGTTTCTCCATTGTCTGTCGCCCAGCAACAGCACGCGAGTTGAAGGTTCGACGGATAATTATCGAAGCCACAATATTGACCAGGCCCGAAAGTACGGTTAGTCACCATCGCCGTCAGCGATTTTAAATCGAAGACCGGCTGGTCACGGTCTACAGTCGAACTTTTGCTATTATTATAATTCAAACTTGAAGTTAAAAATGATGAGGGTTTAGAAAAATACCGATTTGAGAAGAGCACTGCTATTTGTCATAAATACAAGTTAACTTGTGAAATATGCTTAAGACGTTAAAATATTAAGACTGGAAATAAACACTTTAACGGCAGCTGAATAATTGTGTTCGGTAATATACCAAAGTTAAAGCAACATAAAAAAACTTCAATAATGTAAAATATAAATGTACGTATGAATAGTAAGTATTAGAGGCGCCCACGTCGTGATAATTGGGAGTGACGTCTGGACAATTTTCACCGATCCTTCCTTCCTTGGGATTCTTTTGACGTAGCCGCCGATTTCCTAACCGCACGTGTCGTCGTTCAATTTATAGACATACGTCACGGCTTATCGATGACGATATTGGGGCGACGTGTCTTATTACAGTACGACCTACGTGACCTCTGAACCCACGTGTGGCTTGTCCACTATCAAATTACTAATTTTTCCTATTCTACCTCATGCAAATGATTTTACATTAAAAACACCCAGAACGCATTATAAATTCTTGATCAGATGAATGAAATCCATAAGATCCTCCCTTTTTTATATGATTACGTTAACATATCTTACTCAAACTTTTAAAAGAATATACTTTAACCACAGCTATCTCGAATATCAAAAAACAAAATCACTTTGAAGATACATTTAACTGTGTAATATGATGCTAACGATCACACAGATTACCCATTATGAGACTCTAAGTAAAGTATACAAAAAGTGTACTGAAACCAACCAATTAATTTAATTAGCTAAGTTCTCCAGGCCCAAGAAGAAGTTTCAAAGGGAAAATAAGTAACCGAAGACACAATACAATTACTTGAACAATCGATACATAGGTCCATTAATTAGATTAATTTGCGAAGAAGCTACAACTAATGAACGCAAACGAGAGATCTACACGGCGAAAAAATGAGATTTTTATAGAAAATATATTTTTAAAAATAAAAAAAAATGTAAGTTAATCAAATTCAATTACTAAAGTATCTATTAAAGCCTCCATTGTTGTTGCGTATCCAATTGCACTCCAAAAACTAGATTCATTTTGTGCCCAAAGAATTGTTCCAATTTTTCGAGTAAAAATTCTAGGAAATCCATTTATTTTTTTGTTTAAGGTTAGACAATTAAGTATAATTTTTTTTCACACACTTTGGCAATGTAAATACTTTTTTTTTGTATAACATCACCTCAAAACACATTTTCTCCCCTCTATTGTTGTGGGGTGCTGCCGTTGACCTTGCGTGATATGCCCCAATGATCTTCAAACGTGCAGTTCCAGAGAATTGATCAAACAATTCAACAGCTGTTCGCGTGTGCTAATCGAAATTTAACAGCTTGTCAACAATCCGGCTTGTGCTCAGCCCCAGATGATTTTAAGGTTTATAACCTTTTCAAAAAGCTGTAGCTTAAATCAACGTTTGCACATAGAATTTGCCTTTGTTGCTCTTTATCCTAAAGCAACGACCCCTTTTTCAGTATAACACACATTTCGATATGTCTATAATATGTAATATATCTTACCGCTTAAAAAAAGATACTATTTGTTAAGAGAATTATTTAATTGTTTATCCGACATTTTGGCTTAAACGTTTGATTTTTCTTGAAATTAATAATAGTTCTAATTACACTAATGATAAGAATACAAATAACCTACTTCATCTCTTATCCACACTGCTCTATTGTTCGTTTACAACCATATTTAATCAGATTTCATGCATTTCAAATTACAATTCCACCCAATTTAGTTTTGCTAATGCATACCTATTATATTCTGCCTGAAATCTATTAAAGATACTATAATAAAACATTAATGTAATATAGACAATAATTTAGTTATTTGCCAATTATGAATGCAGTAATATATACATTAAAATGGAATTGCATGCGACTTCATTTGGAAATCTCAAACGAGTGAATGACAGGAATGGGCCATTATCCATCTGGCTCTACAGCAAACAATGGAAAACTGTCCCTTTTTCATGAATGAGTTTCGAATGTTGGTGTTCACTTTCGAAATATTAGCACAAGTCCTGAAATTTTCCGAATTCAGAGCTCATGTTCTGGCCAAACCGGAACCTCCCGCTGAAAGGATTGAGTTAAACAAAGACTGAGTTACCAAAATCAGCTGGCAGCTGAAAATTCCGCACGTGACTATAATAAAATTGTGATCTGAATAAGTTAGAATCCATATGGATTCTGCCTTTTGGCAGCTGGTTTCTTGAAGATCACAGAATATGCAAACAAAAATAATGAGCTCAGCTTGATTTCCGTATCCCACTGTTTTTCATAAAATAGATGTCTTTGATTCCACATGGTTTTTGGGCTCATAAGGCATATTATAGACTCAACATTGTTTGTTTTATTTTAAAAAGGTTTTTATTTTATTACCGCATCAACCAACTTAAATAAATGCAGGGACAATTCAAAAATTATTTATGTTAATATGATTAAGTTTAATTTTTAAGTAGCTAACTCGAAAGAAAATTTATAAATATTCATTGTGTTATTTCGTACTCAAAATATTTAAGAATAATTTAAAGTTAATTCGCACGTTATAAAATGAAGGGGTTTTAATATTTTTTTACAAATTGGCCTAATATTTAACGCTTTTAATAATAATAATAATAAGAGAATAATAAACACGTCTCAAGAATTAGTAAGGGTAAAGTTAAAGGTACATATGCAACCCAATAAAGTGTCAGCTCAAATGATTAGCAAAATTATGTTAAGGCGTTTTTTTATTAACAAAGAAATAAATATGTATAAGTCAATAGCAGAACTAGTTTCTATCCTAATCTAAACAGGTGTAAGTGGCAATTGAAAGGGCTTTCAATCGCTTTACCTGTAATCGACGTTGGTTCGCACCCAGAGGACGTGATTGACGTGCTCGCCGAATAGATAGTAGACGAAGCCGAGGACCATGACCAAGGCGAAGAAGCCGACGCGCAGGTACCAGTCGATCCCGCCCAGGAATGGATACACCCAGATGCCGGTCCTGAACCAGACGTAGTGAATCCACACCAGGTAGCCGACCATGAAGGCAGCCAGTCCGGCGAATCCCCGACTTCGATGCGGATATCTGTGGCGAGTGATGCCCAATTCGATGAGGGCATAGACCACGACGAAGGTGTGCATGGTGTGATTGAGCCAACTTGGGTAGACCAGGTCCAGTAGACCGGGATAAATGGCCTCGCGATCGATCAGAAACAGTGTCCAGAAGGTCAAGCTCACCGTGAGCGAGAGTGGCACCACAAAGGTGGCCAGCATGTAGTCGCGCAGGCTCCTCAATGATCGCATTCGCAAGAGGTCATAGGTCAGCGCCAAGGCATAGTATCCGAACTGCAGCAGGCCACCCAGAAAGGTCATGTACTTGAACTTGCCACCCATCGGTGGCTCCAGACGCAGCGTCACCGCCAATTGTGGCAACTGGGCAAACCGATAGTCGTAGTAAATGGCGTAGCCCAGGTGAACGGCGGCGGAAAAGTGCAGCAGCAGGCGCGCCCCGTTCGACCAGTTGCGTCGCTCCATTTCCGGGTGGATACTGATCGACATCGTCGATCGACCATGCCGCTATGATAATCAGGTATGAAATCAATCCGTTACAAGGAAAAAACAATAATCTAAACGCTTTCGTTGGTGATGGTAAAAGCTAGTAATGAAAAACACACTATACCTGACGGTGTACCAAGTCAAAATGGAAAAACAGAATCGTATTTTAATAACAACATTTTAGAGGTACTTGACTTTTAATAAATCTTTTGATGGGCCCAAAAAGTCATTAGGTCCTTGCATTGTGTTTCCTCTAGAAACATCGGAGTATTTTCGATAGACACATCAAAAAGTTTCCAATCGAACCATAAATTTCTAAATTATTTATTAAGAACTGAAGTTTAAATAACGTTATCCCTAGCAGATAAATATATCTCACCGCCAGGGGCGCCGCAACCCCAATCTAGGCCACGCCAATAAATTTACAAGTGGCGCCATCTATTGGATGTATATTTAGTTAGAAATTGGTTATTGGATTTGATGGCCAAGAGTATACCCAAAACATTAAAAATAAATATTTCCAACATTAGTACAAAACTATTCAAGATTTTAATAAATTCTATTAAACATTTTATTGCCACACATGTGACAGATTAAATTTATTATTCCTAAAATAAAGTAACTTAAACTTACAGATGGGTTTGTTTTTGCCGAAACTTAATGTATCGTTTTCATTGTTAGTTTAATTTTCGACCCAATGATAATGGATAATGTAGTGAATATTGATTCCTATTGAAAATGGCTGTTTGCGGAGGAAATAACAGGGGTGCGACCTTTTGAACAGCTGATTCGGCCGGCCAGAGCTACTCCAATTTCAAAACCAGATGTTGCGATGGAAAGGGAAGGTCCACAAACCGCAGGCAATCAAATGGATGTGTGTTCCGTAAATATTTGTTTGTTTTCCTTTGTCGGCAGTGCAGATCTCAGTGATAATTAGCCAGGCCCATCACCACCATATGTCCAAGGTAGACACTTCCCCGAATAGTTATATTACCTTTCGCTTAATTCGATTCAGCCATCTGACGGCCATGGCGATGTTGTAGGAAATATAAATATATATTTAAAACATATAAATATATGTTTTTTCAATATATATCCTTGGGCAAAAAATCCTTTTAACTTGTATAAAATATTTATACTAAACAGCATTAAAAAAATGTAAGTTAGTAGCCCTTTTTCCAGTTAAAATAGTATTTAATTAATTTCGCACACGTATGGATCAAATCTCGGCCTAAAATAAGTCGACATTTGTATGATTAGTAAGTCTTTGTCGTACGAATTCGAATCTTAATGATAAATAGTGGCCACTGGTCAGTGACTATTTATAAATTCAATTTAACCGTCTGTCAAGAGTGATAACAAAGTGGAGCTAAAAAACGAAAGGAGCCGCGAAAATGTAAAGCCATGACGTCCGTTGTCTGTGAAACATATGTATATGAATGGGTCTGATGTATGCCTGGGTAATTATGATCTGCACAGCACAGACTAATTGGAGCAATGTTGTTAATTTTTTAAAGCCGCCGTCGGACACGTTTCGCTACGGTCATTGCGACAGAGATATTCAAATAAAGGCAGACGAATCTGCCCGATATTTTCGCACTTGTAATGGGGGATACAGTATTTGACAGTCAAACATATCAATTTTTGTGGGGCGTGAGGTTCCAGGTGGGTTGAGCACTTGTTAAAACTCTGGAGGAGCGAAATCACACTGCCAATAACCTCTTGAGCTTTTGCAAAGAGTCGATTAAACTGCGTAAGAGAACTGAGTCGAGCTTCACTCAAGAGAGCGATGGGTAAATGGGGTTTGCTTGCCATACATTTGGCACTCTCAACGAGTCGTTTATTTGACTTTAAACTTTTATTTAAGTTTACTATAATTTAAGTATTTGTTTTTATTAGAACTTTTCCTGGAATAAAATTTAACAGTCATTTTTAACATAAAAATGTTCAGACTGGTCGTAAGTAAATAAACCAAAATTGTAACAAATGTTTTCAGTGTTCCGTAATTTATTACTAATATATATTTATTGAATTGTAATTTTTCATAAATAGGGGCGCATAAATATTATGAAGAAAGATTTAATTTTGCTCAACCCCCCACTTTTGCTCAACATTTCATTGGGTTAATTAGCAAGATATAATGTGACTTAAAGATTGTATTTTTGATTACAATATACAATACGTTTTATAAATTATTTTATATATGTATTTCTTTAAATTAAGCCTAATAAAAGAAGTGTAGCGTGTCCATAATTAATATGAAAACCACTTTGGATACTGGTTGAAAACAATAAATGCAGAACTTCCATGAAATATGTATGTTGCATCAAGAGAAATTTTCAAAAGCCATCAAAATATATATGTACATATGTACTTTATACCTCTAAAAACCGAATTCTAGGATCAAATTTTACCTTGTCCCCTTTTGGTTGCTAAGAATTTTCTCTAATGACTTAAACGCGGTAACCACTAAACATTTACAGCGCATATGGTCCTGTTGTTTACCTTCACCACATCTCCTCCAGAACCAAGGTAAAAACCACGACACCCCACAGCATCGCAACCCATTTTCCATTCCCATCGGCACTTAAACGTAAATAGTCGCATTTTTGCGCAAATTTTCCCCAAAACCGCAAGTAGAAAACTCATTAAGCGCGAAGTGTTTGGCGGCAAAGTAGGCTCGAAAATGGTAAGATTGGTATGCCATCAAAAGTGGGACCAACTTTGTATGATCCACTTGTATGGCCATTTACTATTACTTGTGGAGGCTTATATATAAGCCTAATATATTATATAAAAGTTTTAACTTTAATGTAAGGGTGGTAAACATCAAATAACCAGTTTTTAGGCAGATAGGTTGTTAGTTTTAAAGGTATTAATGAACGAAATATATAAATGACTTAAGAAATATACTTATTCTAAACAAGATTTTAATAATAGGCCACAGATGAACTTTTTTGATAATATTTTTATGTTTATAACTCTAAAATAATATGTTCTTTTAAAATGTAATGCACACTTGCGAGTAATCGGATGTAAAATAATTAATATTTAAACAAAGCATATAAAAAATGAAATGTTTTGAATTATTTAAAGCTTTAAACCATTATTAAAAAATGAATGGAGTTACATGTTTATTTTAAATTTTATAATCTTCAATATAATAATCCATATCTAGAATTTTAGAAAATGTTTGACAAAAGTTACTTCACCTTTTAACCTGGCCTCTATTTTTATAACTCAGCTCACGATTTTTGTGTTGTGTGTATTTGGCAAATTTGTGTCTTTTATAATATTTGGATTGTGTGAACCTGTGTTTGCTTTTCAGTTGTGTGATGTTGGGTTTTGATTGGGAAGGGGAATGCTTTCAAGATGGTGGGATTTGCGGACTACATAGACACGTGCGTTGCCAAATAAATCCGCCGTAAGCCCCTTTTCGTTGTTTCTTTATTTTTCCAGCGAGTTTAACCTATCCCTTTTTTAGCTCACATATTTAAATTTCGGTATAAAATATTTGAATTTTGCTTTTCTTTCCTTCGCACATGTCGCCTAATTCCGCAGTCAGGATACATGCAAATTGTGTGCATACATAAGGTGACGCATGTAAGTCCTTTATATTTAATAGGCTTTTGGTTTATTATATCCTTGCTTTTGATTTTAAAAAATTAAATTGTATTTTTCGTTTACTACAAAAATGTTTTAATAAGAAAGCGAATTGTAAGCATAGTTTAGTGTTTTTAAATAATTTTTTCTTGTTTAAAATATTTGCAGTTAATAACTAAATTCCTATTGTCAATGGAACCGATATTGATAAAATGATAATTATGCAAAGTTAATATTTAATATTTTACATAAATTTCACAAATTCATTTCAATATCTGTTAACTTTAACTAGTTTTTTTATTTTACTTCCCTTAGTCGCTTAATAAGGATTTGATGATGCAAGCGAAATTGACATCGAGCTTAAATTACCAACTAACTTGGAACTTGAAACTCATCGGCGCCCAAGGAGCTTTTCAGTAGCCTTCAAGGACCTGGCCAAGAACCGGGTGCAGGATGCAGCTCGCAAAGGTCAGCCCAAGGACAAACAACCAGCGAGATGCACAAAAATCCAGCATTCCTATTAAAATCGATTTTTAGTGCCACAAGCAGTGATGCCAAAAACAAGATGGAAAAACAGATGGGAGTGAGGAAAACCCGACAAAAGAAAAAATAAGAAATGTGTATGATATATTAAGATATTTTCTAGCTATTTTTATGAAAAACGTACAGTATAACTACTATAGAAATTATATTAGTAATATAGAAATCAAATTATTAGTGGTATAGAAATTATATTAGTAATATAGAAATCATATTATTAGTAGTAAAGAAATTATATTAGTAAGCCTTGGTATCGCATTTCTGCTTTATAATAAAAGGAGGAATTAAAGAGGAGTTATTTTTTGGGTATCATATGATATAAGTATATACATTTTTATTACGATTGATTTTTTCTTTTAAACTTATCTCTCTAGCAGATAGAAATTCGCTAATTCTTATTCTATAATTTTAGCCAGCTTTTTCGCAACACTGGGCGAATGGGACGCGGTAAGAGTATTTGCATTAAATTATGCGACGAGCTGCGGAAATGTTTGGCATCAAATGAAGAGGGGCCGGCGAAACGGGGGCAGATGAAGGGAAAATCCGAGATGAAGGCAGTGCTGCGCACCGTTAAGTGCGGCGGAAGCAATTTCACTCTTCAGCACAGGGAAAACCAAAAAAAAAGGGAAATACAAGTAAAGGCAGCCACGACATCGCAAAAACAAAACAAAAATGTAATAGAAATCCTTCAAACATCTGCGAACCGCTCACTTCACATCGCTGTAAGAACAGCCCCACAAAATAAAAAAAAAGCAAGCATCCTTTGCTCCTGTATTTGAATACATAGGTATGTACGTGTGTGTGTGTGTGTGCTCGCATTTGTAATTGTTTCCTTTTTTGCTTTACGAGTTTTTCATGTCTCGCACAATGTGTCACCGCCCCCATCCTCAAAATCATCCATCGTTTCACTAATAAAAATACATTTTCCCTTCAAACTAAAAACTCATATTTGTTTTCAGACATAAGAGTTCTTTGTTTATTTAAATTAAGTATTCTTTCTTTTCTGGAGATCTCATTTATTATAGAAATATGTATAGCATGTTATATTAGTTTAGAGTTTCTTTTACTTTAATCACACTCTTCTTTTATTTAACTTTTAATGCTGATAAATAAAGACGCTAAATCACTATGACAATATATCAGATTTCAACCAAAGTAAAGAAAAGAAAGTGTTTTTTTGCAGTGTAATACATCTGGCAAAAGACGGCCACCACTGCACTTTAATCACCGTCATTAAGGCGGCAGGTTGGGCGCAATTTTCTTATTCATTCCATTTTACCCCACCGTTTTCCATCTTTTGATATACAGTCCTTAAAAAACTTGGGATGCCTACAATCAGTTTTCGGACCTATTTTACAAATTTTACAAACATCTATGTTTTTTTTTTAAATATAAACTCAAACTACGACTTAATGTAATGATTGGCCTTACCAATAAATCTTTATGTAAGTGGTAGATTTTTATTATTATTTATTTATGCCATATAATCCAATAAATTCACAATTAAATGAATATCAAATTAAATTAATAAAACCTATAATTGTACATATAATAATTACCTGATTGATTGAAAAGTTTGCATATAAATGGATATTAAGAAATTTGAGAAGTAATCATTGACAAGATAATGATGTCAGTAGTGCAGCTACCTCTTCCTTTAAACACAGAGTGTGGAATTTAAGTAAGTACTGAATTTATTTCTGGAGAGGGGCAACTGGGGGCTGGGGGCTCTGTCAAAATAATTATGTTCATTTGTAGGGCCAAGCTGTTCGTCATGTCCGTTGGCCATTACACCCTTTTTTCGGCTGCCATCGGCAAGTAATACTCGCTTGATGACCGACTTTCCGTCCGCTTAGTTCCGGCTGGCATTAAAACAAATCGACATTTGGCCGGGAGTAAACTTTATGGGGCCATCGGTGGATATTGTCCTATCGTCCCATCAGGACACTTGGGTTTTTGGCCGGTTTCTAGAGAGCGCCAGCGGCGACAGCATTTTTCTTTTCGCTTATTAACATAATGACCAAGGAGATGAAAGGGACATAAGGCCAAATGGCCGGCAAAGGCAGTCGACCGGGCACTAGGAAAACCAGAGCAAAGCGACTGCTTCTCGGGCAATATATCTACTCATTATGCTAATAAGTTCACACAAAACCAAGGCTGGAAAAACGAAATTTTTCAATGGCCAGTGAACACGAATCTCTGTGAATCTGGGCACTGAAATGTCGCCTCAAGAATTCAAAGCTACATTTCTTACACCAACAGAAATTGGATAATGCAAAAGAAATTTAACTGAAAAATTGACTTACTGACTTATGAATTTCTGTAATACCTTTTAAGGGTATAAAATCGGCTGCTTGTGGAAACTAGCTGCTCTTCTCGTTTTTATGTACATCTGGCTGTCGAATGGAGCAGCTGATCTTTGGCTCCCGATCTGCGTTCCACATGTTTTCACTTATAGCACAATTATTTCCACATCCCTCTTTAAAGCGGCAGCTGGAAACACATTTGCATTTGATTCTGTGCCGGAGTCTGTTTATTGGATAGAAGCCCTGCATGATAAATTGTACTAAACGTTGTGACTTGAATTAAACAGCAATGCGTTACGCTATTAGGCAGCATACACTACAAAAAAAAACATACATTTACATTGCATTTATCAAAGTATTAAGTTACGTCCAAAACAGATCTAATACCCAAAATTCTTTAGCATCCAATTTTATATTCTTGGTTTTCTTTTATTGATAAAATATGATGTCTATATATATAATACTTTTAGAAAATAGTCTTAAAAATGCTTACATTATTATTTTTATTTTTTTATTTGATAAAATAATTTTCTT
Source organism: Drosophila fuyamai (assembly GCA_018153365.1). Classification (NCBI taxonomy): domain Eukaryota; kingdom Metazoa; phylum Arthropoda; class Insecta; order Diptera; family Drosophilidae; genus Drosophila; species Drosophila fuyamai. The sequence continues at coordinate 11,749,136 of JAECXW010000155.1, forward strand.
AGTGTTCTTTTTATAATGAGGAACACATTAAAAATGTTTTATTCATTGCCTTCAACATGATTTTGGCTATCCATACTCAATTTTCTCCCTATCGAATAATTTTGAAAACAACAAGTGTCTGAAGGGGAACTATACTCCCCTAAGTATAATTTCAACCTCCCCAAAGACCCCACATTTCTATTTTCCCTACAACATGGAATGCACTTCACTGCATTATTATACAAGATCATTGTTCGTACTCCATTGAGTGATATTCATTTCAAGATCACTAAAAGTCATTTCACACGAGTATAGAATACCCCTACAAAGTCATCAAATCACAACAAAATTTTAATAGGTTTCAGTTAGATAAAATGTGTTGTACGAGAATAACTAATCGTAAAATAATACTGTGTATTTTACCCACTTAAGGGATCCAATAATTTCAAGATAAAATAGTTTATTTTTAATGATATTTAAAATGATTTCGAATTTGTAATTTCGAATGTGTAGTTCGAGTAAAACTACCCAACAGTAATATTCAACTAAATAAAAACCATTTTCTAAAGTAAGAATTATAATAAAATATTCCTAAGATCTTTGATAAGAATACTATGTTAACGATAGTGTATTGTGTCCATCTAAGGGACTCCAAAATTGTTTAATTCATAAGTTTATTTTTAGTGATATTTAAAATGATTTTGAATTTGTAATTTCGCCTTATTGCAAAAAAGGTAAAGGGGCCCAAAACGTGCAAAACGAATGGCAAATGATCAAGAGTCGTAGGTGCTTTTTCTGCGGGCTGGGATTAACTTGCCATGAATTTCAATTAGGCAAAGGGGTTTTAAATGGGCCAGTGGTTGAAGGGCTCTGGAATCCCATTACGCAGGCAGAAAAACAGCGGATTCAATGGGGTGCTCCGCTGCCAAGTTTCTTCCCAGCTTTGCTCTTTGGGACAAAGAGCAGAAAGAACAAACAAGTCCAGCGGTGTACTACTCGAAATAATAAACCATGGCAGATAAAGACATCTGGTTTGTGGGGAGGGGGACGGTGAGGAGCGGTGCGGAGCGGAGCGGTACGGAAAATAGGAGGCACAACAAAAACAATAACCAAATACTTTAAGCCCAAGAACAACCAAACAGGGCATCCAGTTTTTCTAGCCCAACCTTTTTTTTTTGTTTTTTAAATCAAAACAAACCAGCGTGGAATGAAGAAATCCAAGCTAAACGTAAACAACGCAACGGACGGGCGATAAAAAAAATACAAAAAAAAAATAAAAATAGAGGGGAGTGGCTGGGGTGTACGGGCGGAATTGAGTGTGTGTAACTCCAGTAGTGGGCCTCAAAAAAAAAAGAGGAAAAAAAAAACAACCTCCGACAACCAGTTTGGCCAGTTTCGGCCTCTTTCGCCTGCAATTTGTAGCTCTTTGCCTTGTTTTTCGGCTCAGCACAATAGCCCACAAGCCGCAGATCTGCATCTCTAAGCGAAATGTCCCATAAAAAAGTTTGCTAGATTTAAGAAATAGTCAGTCTATTAATTTATACACAATTTATGGCCTTTCTGCAGTACATATGTATGTATCTTTTAAATACGTATGTTTAATCAATAACTTCAATTAAATTTTTTTTATATCACACTAAAATCTGAAAGAATATAAACTTTTAGTTATTTTATTATTTGATGACCAAAACTACTGTCGTTTATCTTAAAGATTCAAAAAAATAATTTTAGTTTATAATTTGCATTTTTACATTACAAGCTAAGTGGCAAAAAATAGTTTTATTTATGCTCTCTGATTTAAACAGGCATAACTTTCAGACTGCTAAAATTTAATTAATTCTTTAATCATTTTTGACTGAATCTATTGAAGAGTATTAGGACATTTTAAATAAACCAATTAAAATTATGTATTATCTTAAGTAAGGAATTCATTATCTTGTCTCAGCTTTTTTAAACTTAAATATCAATTATGATTTAAGATCTAAAGATCAAAGACTTAAGTAACAGTACATTTCTAATGAAGATAGTTTAAGAAGTAATTATAGTTTTAGAGTCAGCGGAATATCTAGTATGAAAAACAACTGGAATATAATGGAAAAGTTTTGATGACTTGCAAGTTAAGAATAAGTATGTTACCGTCACGTTTTCTGATTCTACGAAAGAGAGTTTACAATTTTTGGAAAATTAGAAAACCCGACCAACCCAAAAGTATACCTAGGTACTTAACGAAATTGTTAGTGAATACTCCCAAATATATTTAATAAATAGCTTAAAAGTATACAAAAGCAAAAAAGGTTTTCTTTAACCAGAATAAAGGGCTGTCTAAAGCCAATTGGGATTGTAAAATGCTGTATTAAGTATTACTCAGATCCGCAACTTTTCACTGGCAAAAACTTCTCCGCTTTGCCAACAATTATATCAGCTGACTCAGCAGCTGACTGACGAACCAGACCAGGCCAAAGTTAAAGCCAAAGCCCATCTCCAACCTCAACTTCAACTTGGGGCTGTGCTGTCAAAATCATATGGCAAGACCCGAACCCACCTGAATGTCTCTTCATCTGTTCGCGTTCGTGATGGCACTTTGGCTTCTTTGAAGGTATTAAATAGAGTTAATTTTAGATGAAGAACTTATAACTTTTGAACCTTAAGAAGATTTTAGATTAAGAACTTATAACTTGTGTGTCTATTTAGATTTATTGCATCGGTAATTACGGATTACTTATTGAAAGAGTTATGGATTAATGATTCACACATAAGAATGTTCATTTATAATCTACATTTTAAGAAAATGATTTAAGAATTATAATTTTTTGTAAAAATAAAAATATTTCAATCATATGTGATATGATTAAATTTGCTAAAAGCTTACTTGTTAAATACAATTAACAAAAAACAAACAAATCTTAAACCTTATATCTAGTTAATATATTTTTTAAGTTGAAGAATACATATCACCATCCTCATGTGACATGATACACTACCTTACATTTTTAATAAATATATATTTTTTTAAAATATATGAATGTATTGCTACTATATTTCTGTAATTTCGCCAGCACTGGGCGGCGGTAAAAGTCGGTTTCTAGGGCCAACTCTTACCCTGCCCAAGAGCTTTCCCCCGAGTCATGTCATGTAGAGAGCATAATGGCACCCAAACTGCGATAGAGTGTGGGGGAAGGGGGAGGGGGAGGGCGGTGCTCGGAGTAATTACCGGTGAACCCAAGCGGACCGCAGCAGCAGAGCTCCAAGTGATCTCCGCCTGACAGCTGACGCTCGTACCCAGAGCGTTGACTGATTTATGAAGACACTTTTGCAAGTCGCCCAACTTGATTTTCATAAACCGTTACGGCACTGAGTTTTTGCATGTCTATCAGTCATATTCGCATGGTATCCCAAGTTTTTAGATACCCTTACAACAATAAAGTCAATTATAATCAATCAAATCACCCCAATAATAATTCAGGTTTTCTCAAAACCTTCGTTGAGAAATTATTGCTAAATTAATCAAAACAAAAATATTATTCTGTTGCCGATTTTCTTACTCTTCATACTTATTATTTGTAAGATACATATATAATATATTATATATTTTATATATATTTTTTATCTTTATTATTATCTTAGGTATTTTAAAATCAAGAATCATTAAGTGATCATCTCAGATTAAAATTCTTTCAGACTTTTTCCTTTCCCAGCAATCAAAAAATGTCCCTATATAAAAAATATATCTAATTGATTGTTAAAGATGTTAGTTTTTATAAAAGCCAAACTAAAGAGTATCCCAAAGTGAATAGGTTTGCTGTTGGTTTTCCCAATTTCTGTCTATTGCCGGTGTACGAATACTTACTGAAGTGTCTCGTACGTTTCGAGCCATGTTTGTTGCCAGGCAGCAAATAGCTGGCTGGCTGATTGTCTGCCTGTCCCCAGCTTTGTCTTTGTCTTGTCTTGTCTTGGCCCAACTTGTGTTTTTGGCCCGGTCTGGTTGGTCTGCTCCGCTGGCTTTGGCTCTGTTCGACTGGGTTTTGTTTGGTAACCATGATCGCCAGATCTTCTGGGTGATTCAAACGAACAGAGATGGCCCAGTTGCCGGCTGTTGGCTGAGTTTAATTTTGAGTTTGAGTGCGGGGTTAATCGCCAGCGTAATGGTAATGATCGTGTTTGCTGCTCCAAATCAGCTGATTGGCTATGTCTGATAATGATGAGTAAGCGCTTTCAATCCAATGCCTCTGCTTTGAATTTGTGCCTTAAAAGTTGTTCTTAGCTCCGCGATTGTTGGTATAGATTATAGACTGTATAATGCCCATTTATCAAAGGTGACTGAAAAATAAAAGAAAAAGAAATGCGAAATTAAGGCTTAACTTCATGTAGGCAAAACTATTGTAATGAATTTTTGGAAATTTTTAAATGCTTGCTAATTCGATGTTAGATCTTTTTCTTTTCAATTAAATGTTATAAAAATATAAAAAAAATGTATAATGAATCTTTGACTAATCCATCAAAACTAACCCAAAATACAGTAATCATAAAGGTGTCAATCAAAATTCAAATAGTAATACAGTAACTACAAACAACCTCAAACAAATTAAGAAGCTGCAGACAAAACTCATTCGATAACCATATATACAAATTTCAAGAGTGTGTAAATACAGAGGTTAAACTTAAACAGCAATGCCGCACTTTGACTTGAATGGACATCCCTACCGTCGGCGGTTTCTCTACCAGCGGAATCTCGATCTGGGTCACCACCACGCCGGTGACTTTGCCGGGGACGATGAGGAGGAGGAGGATCCCCGGCTCAGGGGCATCCTGCGGAGCACCAGCTGCCGGCGACATCGTGAACGACTGCGTTCCAGTCGTCAGTCGAACCTCCTCCAAGTACTTTCCATTGCAGCGGCAGTGATTGTCGTCGTTATCCTGTTGCTCCTCCTGGGAATCGAGATGACCACCGTCCAGATGGATATTTCCAAGCAGCCGGATGAGGGACTTTGGACTGGAGCCCTTAGACTGCTGGGTTTGGAGCAGGAGGAGGATCAGCTGGCAGCACATTCATACCTGCAAGCAAATGTGAGCATCAACATTATTTGGTTAAAAACCTTTATGGCTCTTTACAATTTCGCCAGTCTTTGAAAACACAAATGAACATAAGCTTTAACCTCCAAAGCGGACATCTATTTATATCTTTTATAAAAAGGCAGTCACAAAGTCGCGAAAGAAAGTCGCTTCTGAATGGAACAAAAAAAGTCTTAGGAGAACCATATTTTATGAGGGAGAGATTTAAAATTTAGTGAAGTAATGTATCATTCTTGGAAATTGTGTTTGTAATAAGTCGATTGGATTATTTTTTATTTTTAGCTTTCAGTAAAGGAAACGAGAGAATGTTAACAAATATTTTAGATTTAATTTATTGTTTGTTTATGGCCGAGTCTTGTGCACCTAGTTTTTTGCTCTTATACAATACAATAAAAATACAATAGTAACAGTAAAAATATTAATTAATTAATTTAACCATTATTTTTCTATATTAATAAGGAAGTTCTAAGAGATTTCCGTGCGCAGATTTCAAATTGACCTTAAAAATAATGACCAAATGAACTTTTTCCGTGACTTATTCCGAAATTCAAATCCAGCTTACTGAAATCTTTTTGAAAAGTTTGAAATAATAAAATAAGAAAAACATTTTTTTAATTTTAAATGATTTTTATTTTTGATTTTTAAGCTTCTATTGATTCAAACTAATACTTCAGATTCTCTGCTTTTGTTTTATGACATAATATTACAACTTATCTGTATAGAATGCAATATTAATAATTTTTGAATGTGCTTTGAATTACTTTAAATTATGTTTTTCCCAACGCAGGCTGGATTCTGCAGTCCGCAGGCTCTGGACTTGCGGCGGATCTTCCGGCATTTGGGCAGAGTGGTGCTCAACCAGGAGCAGGCGCTGGCCAGGATGGAGCGGGCACTGAGCGGTACAGGAAGGTTCCGATCGGTGGCCCTGCTGGGACCGCCGGGCGTGGGAAAAACGCTGACGGCCAACGCTCTGCGGCATTGTTTTCCCTGGCCGGGAAATGCTCATTCGTACTCCTGGCGCACACGAGTTCCGGATGAGGCGAGGAAATTCCGACTGGTGAGGCAGTTCGCCGATGGACTCTCCGATTGCGGGGTGAATCTGCTGATCATCGACAACCTGGAGACCTGCGATCACGGACTGGTGCCCATCTACAATCGACTGATTCTCGAGCGGGAAGGCGATCCCAACCGGAATCAAACGGTCCTGGTCGTCTACGTTTTCAATCTGGAATCGGATCTGTACTGGGAGCAGTTTGAGTTGCTGCAGGAACTGCCAGCGGAGACCACAATCGTGAACTTTCGGTTCTTCAATCAGGATGATCTGCAGGATTGTCTGGCCAGTGAGTTGAAAAGGGAGCAGCGAATTCTCAGCAAGGAGAAGGAATCCCTGATACTCGAGGAGGCCACGAAGAATGTCCAAGTCTCTGGATGCAAAAGCCTGCGACTGCTAATCCTGCAAAATGGAGTCAAACCATAAAACTAGTATCGCGACATGTCAATGTATTAAAAAGAGGCACTAATTTGTCAAATTGTATTAGATTTTATAGTCGTCTAATTGCTTTTATGTAAATAACTTAAATTTAATCATTTATAAGATGTAAATCTGGCAGTAACTATAATTAAAGGAACAAATTAAAAAATCTTGTCTTATTAATATAAATGGGAATTACGAAATCTAAATCTAATTTACTAACCAGTAACAACATTTTATTCATTAGAGATTTTAATTTAAAAATCTAATAAATATTCGTTTAGACATGGGTTAGAATCGTGCATCTTTCTTACAAGACTTGCCTGCAAATTTTGAATCATGCGTCTCTGAAATGCAATGCAGATAATTATTTAAGCGTGAGACGCACACAAGATGCATAAATAAAAGTACTGCACCCATTTATCAAAACAAAAAACTAGGAGAAAAATGCAAAGCAAACAAGCACCAAATTGCATTGCTGTAAAGCATGTTTTTTGTTTGCTTTTTTAAAGCATTAAACAATTTTTTTCTGTTTGGCGAGCAAAACTTCTAGGCCGTCGAACGATGTCGCTGCCTTTAATTTGCAAGCTTGAGTCCACTCATTTTCAGTAACAAGTGGGCCTAAAACAAAATATAAATAAAAATATTTATTAAAAAGAAATAAATACATCTGTTTTTTAAATATAAAAAATTAGTTGAATTTATTCTTCTTTATTCAGCTATAAGTAACTTATAGCTTATCTATATTTTAAATTCACTAGACTAAATATTAATATTTTTGTTAACTTTTAAAGGCGAAATTATTGAATATTTGTAAAATCAATTGAATCCTGGCTTAAATTTCTGTCAATATTTGACTTTAGGGAGTTGCAATGTCGGCTATTTTTTAGAAACCACTTCTGCAATGCAAAACGCACACGTTTTCGGCGCCGTGCGTTTCGCCTTTGCATCCGAAAGATACTTTGATGCGAGTGCTAAAGTGTGAGTGCGGTAGCAAGAGCCAACAACCGCATCGAGGCCAGGGTGCACGGAAAAAAAAGTTTATTGAATTATTCATTTAACTCTGAATCTAATTATATCATTGATTAGTTCAGAATTTATTTTTAAGCTAATAAAACATGAAAGCAATAATTAATTATATTGTATCTAAGTGCACTTAGACTAATCATTTTTATTCTTCATTATTATTATTCTATTGTATTTGTTTAATATATCTTGTTTGAATCAAAATAATAAATTTAACCATAATAAATAAAGTATAAAGCTAAAGGTGCGCTTCGAATCTAGAATTTTTTCGTTTTGAAATAATTTTCAAACCATTTATTGACAATTTTTAATTTAAATGATGATGAATGGGAATATTTATAAAATGTGAATTAATATTAATAAAAAATAATTAAATATAAAATATTTGTTCTGAGTGCAGTGCAACGTCAAACGAATCGCAGCCAGCGGCTTTTGTAGTTCATGAACGGCCAGCGAACTCGGCGTTCAGCGTTATAATCAAATAAGATTCGACTGCTCAACAGTTCGTGGCAGTTCGATGGGGGGAAAAATCAGGTAAGGGGCATCGAAAACCGGGGGGAGGGCATCTGATATATTTTGTTTTTCCTTTTGCTGTAAACACTGCATTCGCCTGGTCACGTAAGCAGCCATTTCAACGAAGTGGTTTCAGTTTTCGTTGCAGTTGCATAATCCTCCGATTGATTTTGTTTTTGGCTATGCGGAAGATAGACGATTAGGAACTCCTTGGGAAACAGCGAAGGACAATGCCAGGATAGGAGTTTTATTCAGAAAGAAAGCAATCATCGACCCAAAAATAAAAACCAAAATTTAAACACAGATTTTTAAGGAATCAAACCACAATCATTTAGATATATGACATTTTGATATCGGATTTCTTTTCCTATAGGAAAAGTTATGGACTTAGAAGTGCAGGCTTTAAATACATTTTCGGCAAAAATTTGGAAAGGGGTTACATCATAAAAAAAAGACAAAATCGCCAAAAAGTACATACAAATATGAAGATACAGATATTAAGAAAATTAAACCACAATCATTTAGAGATATTCCATTTAGAAATGTAATGTCTGTAGGAAAAGTTATGGGCTGAACAGTGCAGGTTTTTGGTCACTTTTCGGCAAAGCCATTTTTCGAAAATTTGGAAATGGGTTTCATCAAAAATGACGAAAAATAGACCCCAAAATACTAACCAAGCTGAAAATACAGATTTTAAGAGAAATAAACCACAATAATTTAAATGTATCCCATTTTGAAATCAGGAGTCTGTAATAAAAGTTATGAACTTAGAAGTCAGTTTTTGAACACTTTTCTGCGAAGGCAATTTTCGAAAATTTAGAAAGGGGTTAACATGCTAAAAATAACAAAAAATCTACCCAAATATAAAAAACTAATTAAAACACAGATTTTTAAAGAGTCAAACCACAATCACTTAGAAGTATCCCATATTGAAAACGGATATTTGTACGAAAAGTTATGGGCTTAGAAGTGCAGGTTTTTGGTCACTTTTCGGCAATTAGTAATCGAATTTCTGTGGGAGCGAAGTGCAGTTAACAAGACCTGCTGAAAATACAAAATCGAATTGTTGCATATTACTTCTATACATTTTTAATTACCATTTTCAATCGGTGGCGAAAGTGACTTCCCATAAATCGGTCAGTGTGAGCACTCAGTAGTTCAAATACTGTTGATCGGTTGTTGCACTTAAGTACAACCTGATACGGTTGCCTCGGTCACAAAAAAAAACCTAGACACGACGCGAAAGCGCTCTGAGTGCTGCAAATGAATCGCAACTCAAATAAATTAAAGAAATGCAACAAGCCGACATTGTTAGCCTTCGACTATGAGTTTGAGTTGGCTTCGATTGCAGCCAAGTTGCATGAGGAGACAAAATAAATTAAAGAAAAGCCGACGACGGCGACAGAGCCGTCGACTAAGATTGGGATTGAGTCTATTGGACTGCACTTACAAAAAGTGGTCAAAAAATGATTCTCGAATCATTAAAAACAAATGGTTTTTCAAGTAAAAAATGCCCCAAGCTTAAACAAAATAGTAAATGTTACCAAGAACTGGAATATGACAAGTTATACAAATTTTAAAATTAAAATAAAATCCAATTGATTTTATGGATTCCATGTTTATAAATAAATATGAATAAAAAAAATTAAAATAAATTTTATTAAAGATTCATCATTTATAATGTGTTTTGTAAATTCCAAACTTTCCCAAGCTTGTTTTACTATGTTTTATTATAAATTAAATTAATTAAAGTTCAGAACTAAATATCATTGTTGTTTTTAACTTAAAAATAATGTTTGATTTTTCTATGTGTAGTATAGATACCCGGGCAAACAGGACTTCGACGGCGACAACATGAAACGCCAATCGCCAATTGCACAGCAAACACAACTGACCTGGCCAGTCGAGACTAGACCGGGGCAAAAGCGGTCAGGTAAGTGGAGTACACTCCATGGAGTGTGGATGGGCTCCAATCAGCGGGCAACAGAGAAACGTTCTCGGCTGGGCTGGGAAAACTAGGGGAAGGGAAAGTTGTCGCTCTCTGCATCCGTATCCATGAGATACTCCGGCTATTTAGTCGCACAAAATGTTTCTAATCTGTGCCGCCGTTGACGCTGCCGATAAATACATCCCGTGCTGCTGCCTGTTCGCATTTCCAATTGTACACTGTAAAAACATAGTTATTAGTCACAAGCATTTTATAATACAAAGTTAAATATCTTCTTTACTATATTAAATATCTATCAATTTGGGAGGCAACATTAATAACCAAATTGATTTATGTAATAAATGAACTTAGTTCTTTGAAGGTTAAGCTTGAAAGTATTGATGGCTTATTATATTTTGATTTGAATTTTTGAATGATTTATACTTATGTAAATTTCAAATCGTTGTCCAGATTAAGTATAAATTATTCTCTGTGCAGTTCCATTCGCATTCCCATTCCCATTCCCAGTCCCATTTCCATTGCCATTCTCATTCTCATCACATCGCAGTACCGTCTTCGTCTCCGTTCGTGTTGGCTAGATTAAATTTCAATTAACACTGTAGATACTCGTACGCGTACACGCACAAATGTGGCAGCCAGCAGCCAGAGTATCAGTTTTTCAATTAGATTTCGCATTAATTAAACGAACACACCGAAGCAGAAGACGTTCGTTCAGTTTGAGCCAGAATTACGATGGCAAAATAATGGGATGAGGTAGCAAAGCATCTGGAATCCAAATTAGTTGCATGCTTTTTTACGCTTTGTCTGGCCATTGAAAGCAATATAAGTCTCTGCTATTCATTATAAATTTTCTTATGTTACGCGTGAACCAAATAGCAATTAAATCACAAGCCCCTGGTCTTAAAAATAAGCAAACCTTTATTTATTGTATATATGGGATATCCAGAGTTGATGTAATATAGATTATTCAGTTCCAGTTACTTAAATCCTTAAATAAAAATGGATAAATTAACCCAAAGATTGCATGCAACATTTACTTTAACGTCAGGCGAGTTGACAGCCCTGATGATTACATGTATTTGCTTACTGGCATAAAAGCACGCACATACAGCATAAATTATATACTATGTGTATAATACTTATCGACTTTCAACAGTGCTGCCCTATTGTAGAGGTCAAAACCTACTAGAGTGGTGAAATATAATACCAAGTCTTAGAAACCTTTGTTATTGGATAGGATGAAAAATTAGTAAAAATAAAATAGGAAATTTGTGGCTACCTCGGAATTGTAATTATAATTATTATTATTTTGTTTTATTTTTGATTTTTCTGTGCTACAACAAATGGTTTATATTTACTGCACTATTCAAAAGAGAGTTTATAATACAGTCTAAAGTACTTATACTCATATATAACACAAAAATGGCTAGAAATATGGATTAAAGCAGCACTGTAAGGTGGTACGTTATAAAGACCCGGAACGAAAATGTGGGCAGGACGTAAAAACAGTCGGGTAAAAGCGAAAATCATTAAATTAACATGACAAATGACAGAGGGCTGATAAGACATCCCTGTATGCATGGCACAGCACCACCATTTTTATATTTTAATGGACATTGGGCGGTGGGTGCAGCGCCGTTGAATGGCAGTCAACACAATAATAAATCCGTAAATATAACGACCAAGGATACTTTGGTAATTGGTCGAGCTTATGCTTAACGGCGGTTTAATTTATGCCGGAGTGCCCGTCCAAACCGAACCGAACCTCCGATGGCCGCACAACCGCCGGACCTTCTGCCGCCCATTAACCACTCGGCAAGTACACACGGGTCTAGCTATAAAATGTCGCGGTCGCCGTCACTTGTTTACGATTATGACTGCGTTCTATATGCGGCCATGCTACGTGTATGCGCTAAATTTTAACGGGTATGTGTATTAAAATACCGGCTTGGTCACCCACTCAACCACCTAACTGTGGGTCAAAAAAGAGATTTCTAATCGAAAGCTCAGGGCCAAGGAAGCACCTTCTGCTCTCAAATCTATTTACCGGATGCCCAGGCAATATTTACAAAAATTTTAATTAAAAAAACTTTTTTATTCTAAAGAAATATAATATTTAATTTACTTACTAAGTTGCCTAAAAGAATAAAGTGATGAATATAACGACCACGTAAGGAATCCATCGGATTTTCTTATTTAAAATAAATTGTGGCATACTTTTGGGCACCGTTCTAAGTGAATTAAAAACCGTAGTGATTTTGGTATCAAGGCCATGCATTTTAAGCTTAAAATTAATAAGTTATTCATTATTTTTTTTATTTTAACAATACCTCTTGCAAGGCAGTTTCCAAAAAAAAATGTACTTAATTGACTAGAAGATTGTAAGCACACTAAAAGTTTCCTTTTCCCATAAAGATTTCAAATTAGATAAAAAATGTAATCCTGTTTCAAGTTCAAAATTGCACTTCTTCCCATTTTGTTTGGTTTATATAATTTTAGAATAAAGTTTTGCTCGACACCCACTGTGAATCCTTGGGGAGGAGCTGGTGATGCCAATGGCGGAGCGGAAACGGAAGTTGGAACACATTTTGTTGTTTTGGTGCTTGGTGGGCACTCGTCTTTTTATTACAATATTTGCCAGCGTAGTTGCCGTTGCGCTTTTTATGAATGCTTTGCATATCGTAAAATTAAATGAACGAAAAATGTTTACGTATTTTCGGACTCTTTTATTACACTGGTTTTTGGGGAATGTCGTGGGGTTGCACATTCTATTATCGCATTCCGGGCTTTTCCCGCTAATTTGAATATGGCGATAAGCAGAGTAACAAGCTCGCCGGGTTGGAATCTAGCATCGCCCAGACATGTCCGCATTGGAATCAATTAAAAGTCACCATCCCAGAGGAAAGCACATTAACCCATCCAACCGTGCTGTCGCCAATCCAAAATCCCCGTTGCGCCACTTCACCCTGGCCATTGTTTCCTCTGAGTGGCAGCAATTAACCAAGAGTCGATTGCTTTATTACCTTGGCTGCAAACAACGGCCATCCTTCTCAGAGATGGGAAAGATCCTGCTGGAATTTTACGAAAATAAACTCCAGGACTCATGGCCTAAGCCCAATTAAGGCGACATTTTCAAGTTTGATGATATACAAATTCTTAAGTCGAAAAGTTAATACAAAGAAATTAAAAAATGAATAGAATTACCTATAGGTAGTTAAATATATTCACATTATTAATTATTAATGACTTGGAGTATCTCATTTTTGTATGGAAAAATAAATACAAATGTTAAACTAAACGTATCTACTTTTTTACTTTAAATTTAGTTGTTCATTATTTATTGAGATTACTTAATCCGAATTTTATATATTTAAATGTAAATTAAGCCCACTAATCCCCCGTGCATCCACACAATAATTTAATGTTATTATTATTTGACAAATTCATATTATTGTTGTTTAATGTATTGCAGCTTATACAATGCGAAATGTAGGTAGTACAGTGAAACAATTCGTATTTTATTGTTCCCATCACTAAGCCATTATTCCCCTTGATAAGTAGAGTGAGAGATAGATACTTTGTAAGTGCGCTTAGTAGTTTCGTGTTCATACATAAATTATGTTAATACCATCAAACGAGAGTAACTAGCCATAAAAGCACCAAATAAAGCAGTGGACACCATGCATCGGGTGAGGTGATGACGGGCAAAAAGGCTAACAGGGATGAGGAGGATGTGGAGGAGCAGGACGAGCTGGATGGGCAAACGCATCGCTTTATGGGGTCGTTAAAAGGTCCAGGGACATAAAACCCATGAAGGAAATTAAGTTCTGCGAGGTGGACAAAGTGAATTTCTGATCGACACTTCAAGCTGAAGACCTCTGTGAACCACTGGCATCTGGTGTTCAAAGTTGCTAACTTTCCAATTCCTCTTTAAATCATTTGATTGCCAGTTATTGATGCACAAAGAAATAAATTTACAATTTAATTGTTTTTAACAAAGTAATCCTAAAGAAATTGCGTTTAGCTGTTGAATCTCAGCATTGCTCTCTGTCATGATTAATGATTAATTGTTTTAAATGATTTTTTTATTGTTGCTTACTACTGTTCATAAGAATATGGAATCTAGGATAGTTAAAATAGGTAACCATATTCACCTTTTATAATTGTTAAGTCCGCCACTGCCTTTTTTCCAAAATTAATTGGAAATATGTTATATTAAAAATGTAATTGGGGAAGCAAATTTTATCTAATTTAAAAGTTTTGTTAAATAATGTTATGACATTGGCAGCGATACTTAAACTTAAATATTTCAAACTTCTCAATGCTACAAAATTTTGTGTTTTCCTCAGTGAAAATATTTTTTCAATTGCAAATTAGCCAGTTTTTGGAGAAGGTCGATGATTGATATCCTTGTTAGAGGAAAGCATATTAAAGCCTGAAAAATAGTACTTTAATGCTTTTAAATGGCTTTCCTTTCGCAGTTCAGACGCTCTGCCACTTTTTTGTTTTGATTTTTCTTTTGCTCAACTCTTCGGCGGTACCTTCATCAATCATTTCTCGCGAAAGCAAACTCTGTCAGGTCCTGGGCTCAGTGTCCCGAGTCCTGGATCCCGGGTCCTGGTTCCGTTTGGGTTTCGGTCGCGCCTGCAGTGGATTAGGCAAGGACTATGACATCGCCGACAGTCGACGTCATCCTATCCCTTCCGGGTTAACAAATGAATTCCGCGCGTTGGCTCCTTGCGACTTGAAAGGATTTGAACGCACTGAAACTCAAACGAATTGAACGGAAATATAAAAACAAAAATTTATACATATATATAAAATGGATAGACCCAAATAAGAGATACCGTGTACTTACTGCATTTCTATTATTAGGGTGGTTCTTTAATTAAATGTGATCTTATAGTCCTTCAAGTTTAAATGTTTTCTGACGGAATTAGCACCCAATAATTTTAAAATGCTGAATTCTGTTTATGTCGATTTTTATGCAGAGAAAACCAGCTAGATCGATTGCCTTTTTTGAAAAGGATTCTTCGCAAACCGATATCCCCATTTGCGCTGCAAACACTGGGTATTAAAAGGAAAAATAAGAAGAAATGCGAGTAAAGGGATAACCAATGACTTTTACCCCACGTGTGTTCCACCCTGCACGCCCGTACTCAAGTTCATTTTAGTCGGCGAACTGTGAAAAAGCAGCCAAGCACGAAAATAATAACAAATTCCTGCACAAAGCAGAGTGAACTGAAGTAAAGTGAAATGTTTTTTTATGTAATGAGCGTAATAATCAGAGAAACATGCGAAAGGATCTGCCACGATTTTGTTGATTGATTCCAGCAGAGCAGCGAAAACCTTATTAAACCTAAACACCCCAAAAAGGTTTTCTTTTTTTTTTCTATCACTCTCTGCCAAATCAAAGCCGAGTTAACCAAGACAATGCGAATGGGGTAAAGGCATTGACGACTGGGTTTTAAGACTTGTTATCAGGAGGCGGATTCTAAGCCATGATGGATGAGGGAAAGTAAACAGATTTTGTTTCGAAACCATTAAAAGTATTTGTTTTGCAAACCCCTCATGTACATGCTTCAATTCCATCGGATGTAAGTTAATTTAATATGGCAAGTTTTTACCTAAATTTAAAGAGTTTTCAGATTCATGATAATGTGCGTTATAATATATGGAAAGGTTAATCTCCCAATGCCACTGAACCACTTTTGTGCTGCTGCGCCACCGATAAATAAGAATAATGTGCGGAATCCAGCAAAGGAAGCCTCCATAATGACCATGAAAGAACAGTTTATGGTTAAATAAAGGCACAGCGGCAAAACTCCATTTTCTAGACACAGTGTCGGGCGTAACTGTAACGCCCCCATTTCCCTTCGCCAAAACATATATCCACCATCCCGCAGCGGGAGACTCTCTTCGGTTATGCAAAGTAATGCAAAATTGCGACGGCGGCCAGCGGCAGCAGCGATTCAAATGCAAGTGGTCCACTTACCCACGGATGCACAGTGGTCGGAAAACTATGGAGTTTTAATCAAAAGATCCTAAAAAAAATCTTTATTAAAAATATACAAAAAATATAACCTTTCAAAGTGCTTATAATTGACTATAACATTTTTTTAGGTAACGTATATAATAAAAAATTTTTAACACATTTTTTTAAAGCTATTATAAACAACAAAAAAAGGATGTTTGACAATCAAATTAATTAAAATAAATCCTATTATAGAAAAAATAGTTGCGCAAACAAAACAGAAAAAAATGAATAATCAACAACCACAGTATTTTTCCAGCTGTGCGCTTGGTATGTATGTGTGGGCATTTTTTTTTTTATTGGCCAAGCTTGATAACGCATATTTTTGGCTTATTTTGCAGCTTACTGCTGCGACAGCAATTTTGCACAACTGGATGTGTGGGTGTGAGTTCTTTTCCTGGGATCACCACACATGAAAGGGAAGTTGTAGTTTTCAATTGGCAAATGACGATATATCCTTACTGAAATTAAGGGCATTTTATTTTAATAAAAACGAGTTAGTAAGAATAAAATTCTTTAAATAATAAGCTTTAATTCATATTTGTTATTGTAAAACTATCAAATTTAAAATCTAATTGCTTTTCAAGTAATTCAACAGATGGCTTTTAAAAATTAAAAATATTTTCTTTCTTCAAACCTTTTTATTTATTGTGTAGGGTATTTAGAATTCGTTAGAACTCGGCGATTGGCTCTTCACACAATCATTTTTTGTCGCTGCGGTTTGCCCTTCGCTGCCCGTCTGCCGATAATCACGCTATTGCCCCATCAGCCGGAAATGGGCGCTCCGCCATCTTGTGTCTGCGTTACAAACGTGTGTGTGTGTGCTTGTGTGAGGTTGAGTGTGTGTGAACCCGACGAAATATGCGTGCAAGTGGCATAAAGTGGCAGCCAGACGGCCATCTTTTGGGTCTTTGCCGTGCGGATGGGGTTGCCAATCTGCTGCCAAAGTGCACCGCGTATATTGGATTCGCCAATCATAAACTGAAGCCAACTGCATAATCTATGCACCATTGCAGTCGCACACAGACAGCGAAAAATGGATGGGGGCGTATGGAAATTGGTTTGAACAATTTTCAAAAATTGTTGGCCCTCAAAAAATCACGGAACCGAATGTCCATCAGCATACGAAATCCTTTTAGCGGAATTGACATCGCGTCACTTCATTTAAATCAGACTTTTTTATACAGGAACTAAACTTAATTTAAAGACTTACAATTTTAAAAGCATTTTATTTGAAACAAAATTTTGAAAATATTTTTGTATATTATAAATCCCAAAATAAATAGATATCTTTTATTTACTAAATAAGATATTTATACAAATATTGTTCGCAGCTTAACTATAAAAACAGTATTTTGAGCGATTATAATTAAACTCATAACTCATAATTAAACTCACTTTTTGATATTATTGGCTTACCAACAGTTTTATTTTGTTTTTTCTAATATAAACTAAATTTAAAACTAATAAGCAGTCTGTCGGATATTAAAGCTACGAAAACTGCAAAACAATTGCGTTTTGCATATCTCCGGCGCATTGCCTTCCACTTTCCTACCACTATTTCAGTTTTAGTTTGTCTGTGGCTCGAAATAATAACAATAACTATCTCTTATATCTGCTTAACAGCCAATGCAGTTAAAAAAGCAAATGTTTTTCTCAATTGCCACTGCCATTGCCATGACTGTTATTATATTCGCTGCTGTTGTTGCTGATTTTGTTGCCAGTGACTCTGTTGAATCGCTGGTTTTGTCTAATTCTCTGAGGAAGGATATTATAATAATTCCAAAAGCATTAAAGGTTTTTAAAAATTGTAGTTAATTTTAGAGTGATATATTAAAAATAAAAATTTACATCCATATTTATAATCAATTAATTATAAATTCCCGAAAAGGAATTCTTTAATGAACAAATAATTTAAAATTAATTTTTAACGAATTCATTACAAATGTTGTTATTTTTATTTAGAGCCAGTAGTAAAGAAACCATTTAAAATTTTTTTTTGTATTTCGACTGGTGAGGGTATAGAAAACTTTGGCATTAAAAGCCAGTCGTCTTTTTTACTCTTTGCCAACAACATTGCCTTGCCAAAAACAATTCCCACTGCATTTTTACAGCCGAAATAATTTTTAATTTACATAAATGCCGGTCGCTATTCACAATGTAAGTGTGTGCTGCCGGTTTTTCTTTGGCTTTTGCCGGTTGCATTCAAAATACAGCAACGATTTCGAATCCGGAAGGCAAATGGAAGCGTCTCCGGCATGATCGTCCCCTTTTTTCAATGCCGGAATGTGGGTGAAACACTCAAACAAAGTGGAATAAAAAGTTTGTAAGTTTGTTACTCTTTTCCATATTATAAAAAAACTGTCTATTTTATATGGGCTATAAAATAGAAAGCTTTTTTATAATATGGAAAAGAGTAAATGAAATCTTTTAAAACAAGAAACATACTTTTAAAAAACAATTTAGTTTTAAAAGTTTAGGTTTAAAACCAAATTAAATTACAAAAACAGTATTAAATTAGCCTATTTTATTTTTAGTATTTATTTTCATAACTTCAATGTCTGATCTTATAACACCATTTAAGCATTTTTAGATAAATAAGTTGACGTTACCAAATTTAAAAGCTGATAATTTTTCTATTTCTTTACAACAACTTTGTTCGGTATTTCTTGCCTATATATTTAGATGATTTTAGGCTTATTAAAGCTGATATTTTTTGAAAGTGCATTTCCCTCAAAAGTTGGCAGCTGCAAGCTTGCGACACATAATTCTGGTTGATATTCGAATGGCGGGGACCAAAGAGCAAATAAGTTCCTGCGCTCGATGTTTTTATGAGGGAGTTGGCATATCCAGATGCAGCATTCTCGGGGATTCCCTTCTCCAAGCCACGTCAAATGGTTGGACATTTATCGATTTGCCAGAACAGGGATTATTTGCGCTGCCTTGGCGTCGTAATTTCTGGTAATCTGTGCTGCTTCGCACCGAAATTATCTTCATCGCTCATACGCCGCGTGGCCCGGGAAATGCATGAAAATTGTCACTTATATTCGTGGTAATTGTTGTTGCTGCCTGCCTGCTGTCCGAAATGATAAACGACCGAGAAACCTCCCTGCTCTGCTTCGCTATTCACAACATTTGTCCACCGCCCAACGTCTACATAAATGTATATCTATTAGCATTTATCTTGGTCTCGGAACCCGGACAAGTTTCGCCTGACTCAAGAATTAATCATGTGGCAATTATGCTGTGGCAACAGTTCTTCCCCAACATCCATTTGCACACACACACAAACATATAACCTTCCTTTGGCCACTTCCTCTTAGGGATTTCTGTGACATCGTCAAATGGTCGCCCAGTGAGAATTTCAACTAAATCATTGTGTCCGAAATTATGCCGTGTCTTTCGGAGGCACAAAACAATATTTGAAGAGAACGCCATCATCATGAAACCTGTACATTTATGGATACAAACTACCAAGTAATGTGTAATAAAATCAGGGTGAACCTTAATGCAGACATAAGCGGTCTTTGATGTATCCGCTTTAGTTTTGCTTAACAGGGCTTAATAAAAAAGGAACAGACTTGTTTTTAAATAAGACATAAAAACATATAAATTGTTTATTACAGATGGATTATTTTTTTAAGCAATTCTATTTCATTAATATATTAAACATGAAAGTTTATTTTCTTCTGAAAATAAGTGTTGTAAATAAACAAAAAAAAAACAATTTAGAATTTTTGAAAATTGTATTAATATTAAAATATTGCTACTATTAACAAAAACAAAACCAGAAGTAATGACGAGTGTACCGCTATCAAATACCTGTTACATTGTTAACAAAATGAAAAAGATATACCATTAAGAGATGACGTTAAGGTATATCTATATCTTAGAGCTGATGTCCATAATCACGTTTAACTTAATTTCCTAATAACTTATATAAATGTTGTTAATAAATGTTGATTAAATGTATTTAAATCGCTTAAAATATTTCTTTACTGCTTAAAGAGGCCTTAAGAAAAATAATGCAAATTTGTAAATAACTTTATAAGTTTACTGGACAGAAAGTGGAGTTAAACACATTTAAATTTCGTAAATTACTTCAAATGTTTACTTCCTGGACAGCAAATTGTACGTTTTCCACATCCCTAATTGGTGGATACCCGCTCCTTGGGAGCTTCTTCCACTTCCGGTTCGATGGTGGCAATGGAGTCGGTCCTGTCCACTTCCGGGAACTCAAACGGTCGGAGCAGGTGCTTTCTGCAGCTGTTTTGCTGATCGCCATTATCCTCGTCATCGGAGGACACCTCACTGCCAACCTTCATTTTAACAGGCAGCTTGACCGAGTCTATACGCAGATGACCAAGGCAATCGAATCCGACATAGGCCAACTTAAAGCTGGCCACCGCAT
Source organism: Drosophila fuyamai (assembly GCA_018153365.1). Lineage (NCBI taxonomy): Eukaryota > Metazoa > Arthropoda > Insecta > Diptera > Drosophilidae > Drosophila > Drosophila fuyamai. The sequence goes on from JAECXW010000155.1 coordinate 11,769,588, forward strand.
TTGCAAAGTCCACGGCATCGGCCAAACGTCTTTGCCGCACAAAAGCGGCATAAATAAAGGCGGCTGTAAAGCAATCACTATCGCCAACGCGATCGACTATCTTCTTGGCCTTATAAACGGGCAGTTCGAAGTAGTGTCCTTCGGTGGTCATGCAACCGGCACCCAAACTACTCCACGGCACAATGACACAGGGCCTGCGGATCCTGATGTCCCTTGGCATTCGCAGCAGCTGGTTGATTCCCTCGCAGGCTTCCTTCGGCGAACTCCAGCCCCTGGTCTCGGCAATATACTTGGTGACGAACACATAGTCGCACATGCCAATCAGATCGATGACCTCGGCGAAGGCATTAAAGATCTGCAGCGAGACCACAATGCGATCCCTTTCCTCCTTCCCGTTGTTGTGATCGAGGATTAGGCGAATCATATCGCAGGTTTCCCGAGGACTTCGTGCCTCGAAATTCACCCAACCGTACTGGTCGAGATCCAGTTTCCGGAAATCGGCAGCCGTGACATAGGGAAATGGCTTGTCGCAATAGACCACGGTACAGCGACGAGTCCATCGCTCCTGGACGATCGTGGAGAACGGAGGACTCTCGTCCGTGAAGGTGCAGTGGCTAATGTCAATGCCACGCCTTTGCAAATCATCCAGAATCATACGGTAGGTGGGATTCCGAGACAGCACCCCGAACAACTCCACATTGGCGCCCAGAAGTCGCAGGGCCGTGCTCACATTCGAGGATCTTCCGCTGCGGTGAAGGGTTCCGTTTTGGGTGCGGGACCGATCGCTCTGGAAGTCGACCTTCTCCATGGTGGTCACGTAGTCCACCTCCGTGCAGCCGACGCAGAGCACGGCCTTCATCACACTGATGGAACACCATTGGGTCATCTTGACTCTAGCTGCGATTCCAGTCCCCGATATAAATTCACAATCCTCGTCCCCTCCTCTTCCTTCGATTCCTAAGCCTCAATTTAAGATTGTCATAATTTAGTTTCTATTTCTGAATAGTTTGACACACCCTTGAATCATGGTAGTAACGTTTGTTCATTTCTGTTTGCGATCGTATCTTTCAGTTAAAAACTAATAATTAATTTAGTCATCGTTTTTTAGCTATTTAACTTGCATCAAAAGCTCTACTCATATAATTATATACAAATTCTGTATGATAGCTAATTAAAAACGTTCTTATAAAGATTTTAGGAAGTAGGTCAATAAAACGGAAACAAAAAATAATCTTTTAAGAATCTTATAAACGACTAGATTTTATTATTAATTAAAGCAATTTCCATCAGATCGTGGCAATTTAATGCAAAATCTTTTAAAAACTTGATTTATGCACATAAATAAAACAGAGGACATATATATTACATATATACTTAGTTGGTATTATCAAACATGCCTCTTTACCAGTTTTAATGTTAGAGAACTAAGTATGATTTGAGTTAATAATCATGCTGGAAAATAGTAGATAAAAGAGCCAGTCTAAATTGCTCCACCAAATCAAGTAGTAATGCTTTTGTAAGTTTTATATTTAAAATTTAAACAGAAAAGACAGTAAATAGATTAGACCATGGGTGATAGTGGCCAAAAATTGAGTTGGGCTGTTGGCAAGAAGACGGTGATGTGTGTGGGCGCCACGACCATTGACTTCGTCTCGACCACGAAGACCTTTCCCGAGCCGAATAAGTTGGAGAAGGCCATCGGAGGATACTGGATACGCGGCGGCAATGCCTCCAACAACTGCACGGTGCTCTCGAATCTGGGTGTCAAGGTGGAGTTCTTCGGAATGCTGAGCAGCTTGTGTATGTTCCAAGTCCTGGTGGATGACCTAAAGGCACGCGGCATCATTGTGGAGAACTGCCCCACCTGTGACCAGCCTGCACCCTTCACTTCCGTGATACTAACCAAGTCGACCAAGACGCGAAACATTATCAACTGCAATAATAACTTTCCACATGTCGATATCGATGATTTCCGGAAACTGGACCTCAGCAAATACGGATGGATTAACATGCGGGCACTTTACTTCGAGAACACCATGGCGATGATCAAAGAATTGGCGGCCTACAATGCGACCAGGGAGGACAAGATCGTTGTGTCGGTGGAGTTCGACCATAATCTGGACGAGATGTGGCCCCTGATGGACTACTGTGACTATGCCATCTTCTCCAAGCAGTTGGCCCACTCGAATGGCTGGCATTCCATAGAGGATGCCTGCATGCAGCTGGACGAGCGATTGCGAATGCGATGGGGCCTAAACCTCAAGCGACCTTACCTAATAGTTCTGTGGGGCGATCAGGGGGCCGGGTTCATGGACCTCGCTGGGAACTACACCCACTCCAAGCCCTACAAGCCCAGGCGCATCGTGGACGCCCTGGGAGCGGGTGACACCTTCGTGGGCGCCCTCATCTACGCCCTCTACATCCGGGAGCGATCCCTGCCCGTCGCCGTGGATTTCGGCAATCGAATGGCCAGCTACAAGTGCACGAAGAATGGCTACGATCACATCACCAATATTCTACTTCCACCAGTCTTATGATTTCGACAAAACCATTTCATGATGTTTTTCCTATTTCACGTTTTATAACACAAAAAATAAATGTTTTCCAACAAAAAAAGTGTTTTTTTTTTAAACACAAAACTATAGTCAAGATTTCCAGATATCCAATTTATATTTGCTGCCTTTCAATTAGAACCTTAGCTAAAAGTAAGCCAAAAATCTTACAAAAAGTATAAAGCTAGTAAATATCTTTTATTTATTCACCAAATAAAAGTTGGGATGAGGTATAAAACATTTTTTTTTTAATATGTAAGAATATTTTAAATAAATGGTTTAAGGAAAAAAATTGTATTTATATTGGCAGTGATCATACAATAAGAACCCAGTCTTCTACTTAAACGCCAAGTACTTCTTGACTTTAATAATTTACATTATATGTAAGAATATTTTAAATAAATGGTTTAAGGAAAAAAATTGTATTTATATTGGCAATGATCATACAATAAGAACCCAGTCTTCTACTTAAACGCCAAGTACTTCTTGACTTTAATAATTTACATTATTCATTTCATTTACAATTTATTCCAATTTAAATTTTATCCTCAGTAATGACCGTAAAACACTGAGTGTAAATATATAGCTTATGTACATATATGCAAATGGAATTAAAAATGGGAGGGAAAGAGAAACTGTCGCATGCCCTTAACCCGTTAAAACCGACCATTTATTACGTATGCGCACCGCTGACCAAGGATAATAATTACCTTGCCAGACGCTCGACCAAAGTGTATCGGTCATAAATTATGGGATATACGAATGCGAATGTATACAAATTTTCGTTCTACCTACCTCACATTGTCATTTTGCCGGACTTTCCAATTGATTGCAAAACGGACCTGCAAAGTCATTTAATTTTCATCGCTGAAAAGGGTTCAAATACTTTCATTTCTTTTTACGTACCTTTTGTCGTTTACCCTTGGCCATTTGAAATATAGCCAGATTATTTAAATAAATGGCAGCCGCTTGGCCACTAAATGGGTCAATAAATATGCGACCAGTAGGTGACCAAACTGTCCCTGTTTCAAACCGATAAATGAGATATCCGCCAGCAATAGATTATTATTCGCTTGTGTTCGCACAGATTATGCAAATGCGACTTAAGGCGAATGCTTGATTAGAGATTTGCTGTGGCAAGATTTGAAGCAAAATCAATAAGAGCCCTGATTTTTAAATGTATTATCCCAAAGCCGAGGAAGTGCATGGACCGCGAAAAAAAATCAAGCAAACATAATTCATAAATATTCAAATGAAAATCCTCGCACCACTCCAATAGAAAAGTTAAGCCAAATTATGTTTAAAAATTATACATAAAATCTAGTGATTCAAGGAGCCAAGTGGTCAAAATGGGCAACTGGCCGCCGTCAACTTCACTTTTGCCGCTTGATTGAAACTCATTTATCATCGTAAATTAGAAGGATGGGGGGCTTGGAAGAGATTCATCATACTCCTGCCAGCGAACTTGTAATCTGGCTCAGATTGAAAATTAATGAGGTCATCAGGCTCTGCATACCCAAATAGCTATGCCAAGGAACTTAAAGCAGTGCTCGCTTCTTCGCTTTTCTTCCTCCAATATTTCACTTGTTTGTACCCTTACAGGGAGTACTTCAATTTTGGTCAGAAGTTTTCTCAGAACGTGGACAGTTCCATCGGTCGTCTACATCATTTAGCTGCCATAGAAACAGTCGTTTAAAATCGGATAAATTTGATTGATTTCGAAGAATGAAAGACTGCATTTTGCAGCCAAGAAAATAACCTACCGATTCCAGTTTAATTTACATAACTATGTGTATGTAAAAATAATTTCTATGCGTTTTCTGTCGACTTAATATAATTATGGATCCATTCCTTGAATTTATTACAACCTATATCTGTCATACATAAGAACGCAGTGCAGGCCATCATCAATTTTCTTTGGAATTGGAAGGGTATTTAAGCTGCAGCTTGTCAAAGCTAGCTTACGTTCTCGTTCTACTATAAATGTTTCGCTTTTTGTTGCTATTTAAAAATTCACTTAGCAGGAGGGGCTTAAATTCATCCACCCGAAAGTTAAGTCCCAATCTCGCCGCATATTCATCCCCCACAATATCGAATAAAATTTTGAAATTGTCCTTTTACCCTGACATTCTCCCCCAAAACCAATATTTAAAAGCTCTCTCAATTGTAATTACCTCAATTACACCATATTTACTTTTGATCTCTGTAAAAATGAAAAATTTAAAAAGCTAAAAAAATGATTTATACCTGCATTTCAATTGGAAATATTTTTTTGGGCCGTCAGTCACTTTTAAAGGATGAATCAAATAATGTGACCATTTTCCCTTCCCCTTTCGCAATATTTTATTTTTCATATATTAATATAATGTTTAAAAGGAAAACTTATTTTTAATATAAAACTTGTTAACTATATTTCTCTCCGATGTGAAAAGAGGTCCTTGGACTAGAGTTTTAATATGTATTGTAGGTATTGATTGTGTATTGAAGCTCTGGTCCCGTTTCTATGGCTCTTTTTGTACAGCTTCCGGTTTATTGGGCAATTACGCAAGCAGCGCTCTGATTATGCATCAGCCGGCAATTGTTTTGACATTTAATCAAAGGAAGGACAAAGGGACTCCCGTCGATGGGGAAATTGTGCCGGTGGGGATGCCGATGGGGCTGGAGTTCCATCCCGGAGCTCTGGCATCCGGGTGCTCTGATAAGCTTGACTGGACACTTTGGTAATTGAGTGACTTGTTCGCCGTTGTCCCGTTGGAATCGTGGTTCAATGTCCCCTTAATGCAGCGCTCCTACCAATCCCTCAGTATTATTATTCCTTTTCATGGCGGAGGGCAGATCAAAGCGCGGTTGGTACACGTCGTTTTGATACCCTATAGTCTTTGATTAAATGGTTATATAGTATTAGTGATGTATACCGACCTTTTAATGATATCCGTTACAGTCGAAGGCAGATTTGTTATGCAAATTCTCAATAATAAGCATAAGAAAGTATACTATTGGTCGTAACACTTTTTATGCGCCACAAAATGCTTTCATTTCCTTTTGAATTTCTCTGGCTGCCATTGTGCAAAGCAAAAGACATAACATCAAAAAGAAAAACACAACTACAATACCAGCCACATCCTTCGATTATGTCAAACAAAAAGACAGCAATTTGGATTTAAAGAGCGACCTTGGGAGTTAGTAGTATGGACATGGGTATATGGCTTTTGTATGGTCGGTACTTCAATTTACTTGCCACATTTCCGCCAAAGTCTTGCACAACTTTTCTCATTTCGGTTGCCGCTGCTCTTGATGCTGTGCTTCATTTCTATTTCAATTGCTACATCAAAAAAACGGACTTCCGCTTCCGGTGGCTCAGCTTGAAGCTTGCAGCCAAAAACTTTTGCGTATACCCTGATTTGCGAGAAGTTCCTTGATTGGCGATCCTTACTGCATTTATATATGAAAGACTCCGCTTCAGCTTGCCAAAGTGCTTTTAATTTGAAGACCATCTCCATGTATTTAACACGGAGCAAGCAATAATAGTTTTAAAAACAATCTTTTAGCCTTTAAAATATAATAGTATATTACTACAAAATCCATTTAAAATTTTGTCTACCTTCGACGCCAAATTACAAAATAACATTCGAAATAATAAATACGTATCTTATCCAAAACAAAGAGCTAATCAGTGGAATACATTTTACTTCATGTACTAATTAAATTAAACTATTTAAACTATGTAAACCAAGCACAAAGAATTATCCACCAGATCAATGTGTAAAAGGACACCATGCTTGTTTCAGTATCATCAATTTTATGAGATGGACTCTGTTTTGGTACTCCATCTTCCATATAAGTCAGTCCTTGAGAAGTTATAGATGGATTCTTTTCGTCGAGGTCCTTAGAATGAAAAATTTGGCAAATTTCAGGCGTCCAAACAATATTTCCTTCTGAAATGTAATAGCTTTTAGAAAATTCGGAAAATAGACAATATGTGGAGGAATATAAATTTCTGGTACCCGGAAAAGGCTGCAGATCCTGTTGAGGGCTCAACTCTTCACGTAAGTAGGGAAATGCCTTACAATCATATCCGGTCTGAGAAATTATGAATTTTTCCGCAGACTCTTTTCTACATTCAGTGCACAATGTATTATTATTACTTCTCAGTTTAGCGAACGTAGTCAATGGACTTAGGACTAAGAAAACAAGAAAGTATTGCAGTATCTTTGGCATGTTGAAAATTAAAAAAAATATATATTACATTTAATTCAAGGATTGTTTCTCAGCTTAGCTTCAAACTATTGTATGAGAGTATTGTTAACCCATTCCAGTATCGCATATCGACCAAAACCATAACACAAATGTTGTTTGCATTGAACCAGACTTATTTATCTGCCATTAATTGGGAACAAGAAGACTCCGGGACTTTGGCAAAACTTTAGCGAATTAAAAGTTCTCTCAGCGGTCAGAAAGTCAACAAGATATCAAATCCTTATTTGCATAGACGATGCCCAACCCATCCAAAAGACCCGAACCCTTTCTACCGATTGACTGGCTGACTGACTAACTAACACCCTGATTCATTTGCTTACAGTCTGATTCATTTGCGTATGTGGTGGTATTGGGCAACGCTGCGTATGCCTAATTAATGCCCCTGGCCCTTGTCGAAAATTCCTCAATTTACCCAATTTGCTTCTTAAACCCTTCCCAATTCCGGTTTCTTTGCAGTCGATTAGGGTTTTAGAGTTTCCCTCACATCAAGGAATTCAGTTTAAGTTTGTAACTTAATATAAATTGTCTTGGCTTGCGGCTATTTGTTTAATTAATTAGTGCTCCAGACAAGTAATATTTGGCAAAGTTTATAGTCCGAATAGTTTATGTGGGTAGATTTATTTGCTTGTTTAGCTGACAATATAAAAACTAATAAACTAAAATTGTTCTATAAATATAAAACGTTGATGTACTAACTTCATGTAAAGTTTTTAAACAATCCTTTTGCGTTTTTTTTAATCAGCAAAAAAAGGTTTTTATAACTAAGGGTAGAGTTAAACATATTTCAACTTAGAGTTCGTAACTTTTTACTTAAACATAAAGTTTATTTAAAATGTTTTCAACTTTGTTTACAACACTTAAAAATCCTTGTTTTTTTTTTTAATAAGGAAAAAATGTTTTTAATAGCTAAGGGTAAAGGTAAACATATTTCAGCTTAAGGATCGTCACTTTTTACCTGAATATAAGGTTTATTTTAAATGGCTTCAACTTTGTTTACAACACCTAAAAAGCCTTGAGGGATTTTCTCTGTGGAATTAGTTCGATATTTACTTGTTTGTTTACAGCGTAGCAGTTCTAAAAGAAATTGTGTGTTGAGTCGGGCAATTTCCCTTATTTGATTATGGGTAATCGAGCCCCTGACTCGACGACCCTCATTTCCCTCGGTCCGATACGCTACCCCTAGAAAATGATGACCCGGGTTCGAATGTGGCGGTGGTTACCTGGGATGTTATTGCAGACAATTGCAGGCTATTGACATTTCAATTGTCTCTTATTATTGCCAGGACCCAGGACATTAAACTGGCGAAGGGAGCGAAAACGACCCTCATTTAAATTTAAAAACAAAATGAAACAATGGAAAAGCACTTTGGTTGGGGTAATACACGCATGCAATGAAAGCAAAAATTTGCATAATAATAATAGCAATTGCACACGCTTCAGGTATTAAAGACTCATCCTCAACTGGATTTGCAAGAGGGAAAATAACCAAATAACTAGAAAGAATGCAAAACAAAAAACGAGGAAAGGAAAAAGCGTAATGTGAAGAATCCAATTTTCACTTAATTTTCTATGACGCCAGAGTTTTTCTCTCGGAATTTCCCCTAGGGCAAGTCTCGGTTTGAATCCGAGTAAACCAACATCCCCTTGACTTCACTTTGGAAAATAAGAAAATAGTCAAAAATGCTCCGAGCCATTTTCATTCCGTTTGTTATTTTGTCTCAAAGTATCAATTTGTGTATCATTAAAATAATTTGATTTCCATTCGACGGAAAGGAAACCTGACCCGTAGGGCAAGGGGTATTCGCCTTTGACTCTCACGATCTAATTTTACCCACATTCATCTGACAGAGACCAACCTTTAAAATATGTTATCCAAGTGCTCATTACGACATTTCTTAAAGCCAAGGAACGTACGCTACCAATATGGCAATTGGATTAAGTAAAATATAATATAATATGTGTTATTTATTTCTCGTCGAAGTGTTTTACTTAATACAAACATTTTACAACATAATGTTATAAATGAAACTGACTTTTTCAAACAAGGTATGAAAAATAATAAAACAAAGTAAATCTATAATTTTTTATACGTATTTTGTATTCTTCAAATAGTAACAGTAATTTTAAAAACAATAAGGATATAACTGATAACGGTTTATATTTTTCAAAGTGTAATATAATTTATAATTATAATAGTTATAAGATCTTTCATTTGCTCTGGCTTCATATGATATACAACTTTCTACCCATACATTTAGAAGGAACAATTAGGAAAGGGAACCATTAAAAAAATGTAGCATGCTTTTAAGCTGATCCTAATTTAATTGTGGTGACCTGGCCTAAATTCTTAAGGATAAACATTTAATTGATTGGTATAGTATTATTAATAACATTTTACAATTGTTATTCAAATTTTACTATTTTTCAACATTTTCGATCAGTTGCAGAATTGTCTTCCTCTGCCTAACAATAAATTAACATCATTTGATTCTTTTTGTTTTCCGTCAGATGTTCGTGTTCCTTCTCGACTCGAGATTGTATATTTTTGAGCTGCTTTCCAAATACAATATCTGGGTGTTCCAGCATGAGTTACAAGAAGGGTGAGACCCGCCAGGAGAGCGACACCCTGGGACCCATGGAGGTGCCCATGGATCGCTACTACGGCGCGCAGACGATGCGCTGCGTCCTCAATTTCCGCATCGGCGGCGAGGAGGAGCGCATGCCGGTGAGTATAATCAAATAAATATGTAAAAAGTGTTATTATATATGTATGTAAGATAATTATTTTTAAAAATAAGACGAGCTAAACCAGCTTTAACCATTCTTCTCAACTTAAAAAATCCTACTGTAACATTATTAAGTGAGTTCTTATTGGCAACCTTTTTCCAATATCGGTTTGACCTATTAATAAAATTTTGTTAAGGTGTATAAGGTAGATATGCTCAATCTGTTTGTGTCTTTGAGCAAATTAATATATTATTAAATATTTAAAGAAATTTCTTTGAACACGATATCTTAAAATGTTAAATAAGTACGTTTTATTCAAAGGCTCATTCCGTTGAAGTATATAAACAGTCATTATTTGAGCGTTTTTTAAAACCTTGTCCAATATCGTCTTCAATATTTAATAAAATATTCTTTAAAGGTTGGATATTGACCTTTCTGATTTATTTAATATTTTAGCTTGATTTATTGTAAACTATTAATATATGTTTCGTAATGTTTATGTATCTGAAATCAGCGCCAGATAATCCAGGGAATGGGCATTCTAAAGAAGGCGGCTGCCGAGACCAACCAGGAATTCGGATTGGACCCCAAGCTGAGCACGGCGATCTCGAATGCGGCGGACGACGTGATCTCCGGGAAGCTCTACGACGAGGGCCACTTCCCACTGCCCATTTGGCAGACGGGATCGGGCACCCAGAGCAACATGAACACCAACGAGGTGATCGGCAACCGGGCCATCGAGCTGCTGGGCGGACATATTGGCTCCAAGGACCCAGTGCATCCCAACGACCATGTGAACAAGTCGCAGAGCTCCAACGACACCTTTCCCTCGGCCATCCACATTGCGGTGGCCACTGCCTTGACCAAGGAACTCCGTCCGGCGGTCACGGCTCTGCGGGATTCGCTGCACGCCAAGTCCCTTGAGTGGAAGGATGTGATCAAGATCGGACGCACCCACACCCAGGATGCGGTGCCGTTGACTTTGGGCCAGGAGTTCAGCGGCTATGCCCATCAGCTGTGCAACGGTCTGCAGAGGATCGAGGCAGTCCTGCCGCGGGTCTATCAACTGGCCCTTGGTGGCACCGCCGTGGGAACGGGTCTGAATACCCGGCGGGGATTCGCCGAGAAGTGCGTTAAGCGGATTGCCCAGCTCACCGGACTGCCCTTCGTGGTGGCGCCCAACTTCTTCGAGGCATTGGCCAGTCGGGATGCCATGGTGGAGGTGCATGGTGCCCTCAACGTTCTGGCCGTCAGCCTGATGAAGATCACCAACGATATACGCTTTCTGGGCTCCGGACCCCGTTGCGGCCTAGGCGAACTGCAGCTGCCGGAGAACGAGCCGGGCAGCTCCATCATGCCCGGCAAGGTCAATCCCACCCAGTGCGAGGCCATGACCATGATATGCGCCCAGGTGATGGGCAACCACGTGGCCGTCACCGTCGGCGGCGCTAATGGACACTTCGAACTGAACGTATTCAAGCCACTAATCGCATCCAATGTACTGCGCTCGATCAAACTGTTGGGTAAGTGTCTAATGTCCTTTTTTGCTTTTTAAATTTCTGCAGAAGTGATAGAAAGCTACTTATATCTATCACTTTTTCAGCAATTTAAAGAGAAAATTAAAAAAATATGTGTATGATAGATATATAAAAGTTCCTTTCAACCGATAAACCACTTGTCCTATTATTGTCATATTAGTAAATTCAAATTTAATCCCTTACTACATTTTATTATTACATTTTATAAAAATATAAGGCTTGAACAATATTGAAAATATAGGTTTCGATTAAGACTTCCCCAATAAAATTTATTCCAATAAATTAAGTTAAGCACATTTAGTTAAATACATCCTTCAAAAAAGCGTAAAATAGGTGTTTAAAATAATTTGGAAATTTACTTTTAGTTTTAAATTCCAAAGCATAATCAGCTTAAACTCTATTTTTCTCAATTTTTTCTTTACTTATATTTTTTGTCGTTTGACTTCGAATTAATCTCAATTTCTATTCTATATTTTCATTTTTACGGACTTCCAGCGGATGGGTGCATCAGCTTCAACTGCAATTGCGTCAAGGGCATTAAGGCCAACAAGGAGAAACTGGCCCAGATCGTGAACGAGTCTCTAATGCTGGTGACCGCCCTTAATCCTCACATCGGCTATGAGAAGTCGGCTCAGATTGCCAAGGCAGCGCATAAGAATGGAACCACTCTGAAGGAGGAAGCCCTCAAGAGCGGAATTTTGGAAAAGGACTTCAACGAATGGGTTCGCCCAGAAAAGATGCTGGGCCCCTCTTAGACTTCACCTTAGATCCCTGTTTTATTTGTTTCCCATTACCATAAATTTCGTGTTCACTAAATTTCATAAATTTCGTGTCACTGCAATCAGTTGTTTAATATGGAAAAATAAATATTTGATAGTCCAAGTCCGATGGAAAGGTGGTTTGTTATTTTCAGGGCTTAATAGTGACCTAAAGTCAATTCTAAAAGGTACAGTTTAAACTGAGTAATCTTATAGAAATTTATGTTTTACACTATTTAAGTTTACTCCATTCACTTTCAAGTATAAAATGTTATGACACACACACAGTGGACGAACAAACTAACGAAGAACTTGGGTAAGTAAACATGTTGTCATATCGATGGTATAACGTACTAACGTACTCCATTTTCCATCAAACTCAAACAAAACATAAAGAATGAAATTATGCACACTTGACGACAAAAATCAACATGAACAGACGTCGTGCTTATATAACATTACTTCCGCGGTGAATCGAGATGCTCAGTCGTCTATTTATTAGCCAATTTTAGCTATTTATAAAACCAGTATAAAAACCTGAAATAAACTAGATTTATTATAAAAAATTGCATTTAAGTAACAAACAAAAAAAATATAAATTTAACAATTACAATTTTAACATTATAAAAGCTTAACTTATTTAAAGGTGGGTATTGTAACCTTATAAACCAAAAACTAAGAACAACCTATTCCAAATAACTATTAATTTCCTAGTACCTTGTATGCCTGGTATACCCTTATAATTAAGTTTCTATTTTATGTTTCAGCTCGACTAGGCCTATTATAATCGATTATTTACACCACTGCGGAAACGAGAGTAGCGCCGACATATTGACAGTGAGTTGACAGTTCGTCAAGGGAAGCAGTTAACACAAAAAAATAGCTGACTGATACTAAAATACAGGATCCGCGACCACAACCAGGATGTCTTGGCTAAATGACAGACTGACAAACTGACAGACTGACTGATGTCCTGGTTGTGGCGACGTATGGCTTTATGTGGCCACCAATATCAACATGAGCTTATTAACAAGACCCGGAACAAGAGGCTCGAACATTTCTCCTCTTTTTTCGGGAGGTATATAAAAATTGATTACTGCAGCCCAGCCCAACATAAAACCAGAACCAAACAGAAGACCAAATACTAGACCGCACCCGAACTGAACCATCGAGACGAAAATGACGTGACAGCAGCCCATTTACTGGCGACAAGTTGGCCATTGGGGTTATGTGGTGCGTAGGAAATTACTAGGTTGCCCTCTCCACAAGCCCAAAATTATTTTGGCTATCAAAGGGATACGGACACATATGAAATATATACATCCCAATAGGATTTTGAGTTGTTTAGAGGTTAAATCGTCAAAATAAATAAAATAAAAAGATTTTATATGCTTTAAAAAAAGATATTTTTTCGTTTTCCAAGATTTTCCATGATTTTTTTAAAATCTGAAATGTAATTCCGCGATTACAATTTTAATTTGAACATTAACATAAATTTAACTTTGAAGTAGCACAAATTTACGGAATTTAGTCATTATATTAGCTATACTATTAGCTATATATAGCTAAAAACATATTTTTCTAAGTATTGCAACAAAAGTTGTAAGCTTGCCATCAAGATGGCAAGATGTTACCATTAAAAACATATTTTAGCGGTTTGGGATTGATGTATTTGGAATATATATTTTTGTTATATAACAAACGAACCAAAATCTTTATCTATTTTTAAGATTTTTTCTGCTACTTGTCTACTGCCTACAGACTTTCTATGAACATTCCAAACTTCTCATACCCAATTTTCTGGTTTTGCCAAAGCAATTCAGCTACATCTAGGAACTTTGACAGTTTCTCGCAGCACCTACAAAAACAGGCCAAAAACTAACCGAAAAAGTTGCGTAAACTTCAAGTGCAGGATAAACAGGACGAAGAAGGAAACCACGGTGGCTGAAGTAATACGAAATATAGTATGTAAGTAGTCTGAGCCAACACAATTCAATTTAACTTTTTCATTCCTTTTGCCAAGCTCTGTTATTTTCATCTTTTTTTTTTGTATATGGAGCTTGCTATCCAGTTGGTTGTTGGTCGGTGAGCAAGTGTGATATGTGGATGTTATGGCAATTTCCACCAGAGTCAGAGTAGAGTCCCATTCAAAATTAAAATGTTCCTTATGCACGAGAGAATTCTGATGGAACGAAACGAAATGAAATGAAAGCTAACGGCCTGGAAGTCAACCAACCTGCGACAGACGACGACGACAATGTTCATAAAGCCGGAGTCGGGGATCAGGGTATAAATATATGTACATATACCATGTAGGTATTCGCATATATACTTCCACAAGTGTAGTAAGCCCACTGGTTACTATGGTTGACTATCAACGGGCCACACAATCAACACAAAAAATAATTAACGCCTAATGTGTGTATTAGCCCAAATCATGCGCCAATGGAATTCAGGTTAATCCTTTTCATTTCATTTCAGGGTTTGCTATAAAGATAACTTTAAGTTTGGTGAGTTTCAAAATAGCTTAATTTTCTGTAATTTTAAATGTAAAGATGATATATGAAATATGGCTTATGCTTATAATTTCTTCAAACCTAAAAAGCAAATTACGAATAACTGACTGCGGATTTACCAAATTTGCTGAAATAGCTACTAACCAAAATCAGAACACGGAAAGTAACACTGGGGAAAACATTGACCATTTTTGGCAGAAGGAGTCCAATTGCAATTGTAGGTGGACCGCAGAGCTACACGAAACGTTAAGCAAATCCACATGTCCGACATGAAAGCCCGAGAACCCGGCCAACATCTTGAGCGAAAAGAATCGGGGAAAGATGGAAGACGTCTCCGTCTTATTTCATTTGCAGGCAGGCGGGCCATAAATCTCCGTAAACAAGCGCCTAGTGGGTCGGTTGGGCGGTCGAGAAAAGGGCACGAAACACGAAATCACATTCGCAAAAAATAATTAATATTTATTACCCGAGAATGAAGTATTATCAAATTGCATAATTGCTGTGTTTCTCATTCGACACGACAGGCGGACAGCAGGACGGGGTGGAGACCCCAAAAGGGAGAACTCTCCTCTTCCGACGGCCAATTCCTGGGCCAAATCCCCGATCCTGGATGGCCACCCGCTTAGCGCCCTCCACAAATCCCAGCCCAACTCGAGGACCTGCCTGTAAAGTGTCTACAACATATTTCACACTCACAAAAATGTTTGTGTATTTCGTGTAATTCTGAAAAATAAATGTGTTAATTTCTGTATGTCCAGGTAAAAAGCCATATATATATCGAAAAAGGTGTTCTAGCTTGGGTAAATAATTTGTTTTAAATTAAATTTTATATTGAGACTTTTTAAGGGGTACTGTAGGCAAAAAAGAAAGTCATTTACTAATCAGCAAAAAAAAACACATAAATAAAATGAAAAGATTTCGAAAGAAATATACGATTGGAAAATATAAGATATGGATATAAAAGAAACTATATATGTTTTATAAATTACTTTTTTAAATGTATAAATTTAATGGATACTAGAATAAGTAAATCATATTGATTTAAAGCATATACCGATAATGTATTATTATAATAAGTTAAAGTTCGAAACTATTAGCTTTTTTCTTGCAGTGCACGACTACGTCTTGGACTTGGTCTGCACTTTTGGTCTTGGCAGTGGAGTGAACCCGGCTACTTGCGCGCAAATTGCTACTCTCGTCCACTGCTCGGTCCGAAAAAGTTTTTGATATATGAATTAAGTTTCCTTCGGCCCTTTGTGTGCGTTTGTTTAGCTGAGTTTGCAACGGCTGTGCGGCGTTGAGACATTTTGGATTTACGTTGTAATTACAGGATTTTGGATTTCTTCGTTGGCCAGAGTCAACTGACAGGCCCCCGGGTCGCTTGAAGGTTATTTATTATGACATGTTATTTAGGTTTCATTTCAAAAACTTGATTGGACACTTTAGACTGCCGTTGCAGCGGAAACATTGCGTGCCCATGTGTTGTTCGCCAAAAGTAAAGCACGGCATTTTGCCCCCAGAACCCAACAACCAAGAAGCCGCAGGAATAGTAACGATAATGGGAATCCGACGAAGAGGACTTACAACCTCGGGGTTTTCGTGGTTCCCGGGTGTGAAGTTTCGAGCGGCCCAAATACACGCGATTCGCCGCGGGGTCACCAGTTAACATCCGACCTGCGTAAAAATATCGTGTAATCCGGTTTTATCGCTTTTATTTTTATCACAATGTCTTTTACTTGGATGCATCTGCTTTCTATACCGATAAATTAGCTAGGTTGAATATTATATTTCCCAACTAGCTTCTATTTTATCTTATTAAATATGTGGTAAAATCACACAACACTTTCATTCTATATAGTTAATCATTTTATTTGGTATTAAAAATAAACTTTCGTTAAGCCACTGCCAAATGCTATCAAATATTCT
The DNA here is from genome assembly GCA_018153365.1 of Drosophila fuyamai. NCBI lineage: Eukaryota > Metazoa > Arthropoda > Insecta > Diptera > Drosophilidae > Drosophila > Drosophila fuyamai. The sequence goes on from JAECXW010000155.1 coordinate 11,785,862, forward strand.
AGCACAAAGACCCCCGCTTAATTGATGAGTACCTCTGAAGGGTGAAGAAATCCTTTCAAGTAGAACCTTCATGACAAGACCTATAGAAAAAAAAAGAAACTGAATGATGTGCATGACTTACGTGTTTTGGGCAAGACAATGTGAGAAAAGATAAGCAAATCCGAACGTGAATTCATTTAAATAATTAAACCATGATTCCAGCGTACACATTTGACCTTAAGAGCCGGCGAGTTAATAGCTTTCAAATTACCGCAACTTGTATGACGGACAGGAATATAAGATGCGAACAGTTGGAAACAGAACTGAAGAAGAGGAATAATTAAAATGAACGAAATTAATTTGTTCCACTTGAGCCACCCGCCTAACAATGATAAGACGTTTTTACCCAACGTCGATTGTCGGCCATGTCTGACCAGATTGTCTAAGCCACGGCCCAAACCCAAGAATACGACAGTGCCAAACCTCTTGATGCCCTCAAATGCCGGTAAAAAAAACCAATATTCTCTATGTGTACACTTGGAGAAATAACATTACGTCTTTAGCAATTACAAATGTGTTTTTCACAAATCTATAATAAATTACAAAAATATGTCTAATGATTTATTTATTAAAGTTATGATTAGTTATCTTTAATATTTAGGTTTACTTTAGCTTGTACAATTTAAACAAACTTTTCCTAACTCATAATATTTTAATGAAAAATATTTATAAATCCATTTCTATAACATAAGCTTGTGTATTATTGATCAGCATTATTAGAAAATATTTATTGGTCCCTAAAGAATTTCGGAAATCACCTTTTTTTCCTTAACTTGTAAATGAATAATTTAATAGCACCGCAAATTTATTGAATAAGTAATATAGTTGATCCTGTCATGACATGTATTAATATTTGTTTATCTACCTCAGACCTTTTTATAGTAAATTAAATTAAAATGCACGATGTTTTCGAGTGTATAAGATGCCAGTCAGTCGTGCGGGTGGTAGGTAACGATGACTCGGAAAAAAACACCGACACCGGAGCAACAAACTGAAGCAGAAAGGGGGATCACCTGCATCTCAAAAAACAATGCATTCTCTCACTTTCACCGCTCACCCCAATCAATGTCATATTAGATTCACGCTTCCATATTTCAGGCTTGTCGACAGATAACCTTTTGGCGGTAGCCACCTGTGCTGACCCCTTATCCTGTTACCCGTAAAGTAGCTGAATTATTAGCCTCCTAGCTGTCGGCCTTATCGATCAGCCATCTCAAGATACTACTGGAAAAAGGAAAACTCTGTCACGCTAATTGGGTTTCCTATATACCGTATCCATTTTGAAGTTAAAATATTTAAATATAACTACAATCAATTTTAGAATCTAACTTAACTAAATTAACCGACTGACGGCATAAAAGCCATTGACGTTGTAACCAATTTGCGTTTGATTATTTGTTTTGATGTAAATTTAAATATGTACAGCCAGCTATAAATAAGCAACAAAACAAAACACAAACAATAAACAACCTACTACTACTACTACTACTACTTATAACTACAATCTAACGTAAAAATATTTAAATGAAACTATAATATAAAAAACAAGAAAGAAAATAAAATATTCCTAATTTTACTTTTTTATTACATTTTTTTTTGATTATCATTTTTCCGATACATTTATCTACCGTTCCAGTATATTATATTTTATATAACTATGTTATAGTCCTTCGATGTTCATAAAATGCAAACCATATTTTTATAATTGTTTAAAATTACTTCATCTCGGAGCATATCCGTGCATGTTAAAAAAAAAAAAATTAAAAAACTGTTTTTTAGAGTAGGAAATAATTCTTTCTATGCCAATACACATTTGGACATACATATACAATATACCAATTTACTCTACGTCCAAGTGGTATACAAATATCATCTAAAAACGAAACAGTGTCCAGCCAAGCCCAAAATTAAACGACAAGAAAAATAAATACAATAAAATGGTAAAGTAATTTCGGCATGGCCAAAAAATGAAATAGATTTCTTCAGACCAAGTTCTAATTCCGGACCCGGTTTTGTGTGCCAGTAATGCGTCGTTAAACTGCAAAAGTCCGTAAAAAAGCGAATCATAAAGAAATGAGTGAGTAGAGAATGGAACAGTGACTACAAACGATTTTCGGACACAAATGAACGGGGCGCAGGCGAGTAAATCATTTTACAATGGGCCAAAGGCCGCCAACGGCTTTATGGCTCTCATGAAGGACAATCAAGTAATAGCCGGCGATTTTTATGACAACACAGAACTACATAATAAAAGATATATCAGCTACTGTCCGTCCGTCTGTCCATTTGACCAGTTGAAGGCGGCTCTGGGATTCAACAAGCTCCGCCTAATGCCTAATTCGTTACATTTGGCACGCCAATGTCCACGATACATGTTGGCCATCACTCATCCGCCAGTTGGACTCCGGACTCCTCGAAGTATTTCAATTTTCCATCCCTCTGTTTATTTGTCGGTATATGGAAATTGACACACAACACGCACAACACCCTGTCAGTCCTGTAAAGTTATGCATAAAATAAGACCTCAAAATCACACGCCGTTGTGAATAACATTGGGAAATATTTATCCAAGACCTTAAAAATGTATTCAAATTCCGTGGGTAGTAGCACGAATTTTTATTAGTGCTGGCATTTTTAATAAACATTTTATTAACATTCATCATCATATTCATCAATATTTTGTATAGGCGTCCTATTTAAGCTAAATTAGAATATAAAATTTGATATGAATATACTTGACTTTCGGTTTTTTTTTAAACCGCGGAAAATAATAGCCAAATATTGGAATAATATTCGCAATCGATTGCATTTCACAGCAAAAAATTTTGATTAATGGTCAGTTTTCCCACAAAATCATGACGTAACCCCCTATACACAATGAGAAAAATTAAGATAAAAAAAAATGTTAACAAATCAACCCGGAATAAATAGCTTAGAACCTCAAATTGAAGTAGTTTTATTTAAGACAATTTTTATATTTTTCCTAAGGGTATTTTTTTAAACTGGTGTATAATAAACATTAATATCTGTGAATGCCAATCGATATATGTAAATCCACTCTAAATAAAAGATGGGCTAAAATGTCATAGTTCAAAAAGACTTTAACGAACAAAGTTCCAATTTTGCTAGATCATTCAAAGAATCGCTTCAATTTGGAATGGACTTTTCAATTTGTCACTTGGTTGGACAGAAGGGCTTTAATGTTCTTGGTTTCGGTGGAAAACCTTTTGGCCGACTTGATTGACAGTAATGACATTTTCACGATTCGCCGGGCGGAAAACACTGAAAAGCAGCGCGCTAGCACGACAACGGCAAACCAACAGCCAGCAGTCAATAATAAAAATTGCATGTTGAGAACACATTTGGGATTCCGATTCCGACTCCGAATCCGATTCCGAAAGTCACACACATCCATTCTGCCGTGAGGCGTCTCCATCGCAGCGGAAGCAACAGCGAGTGGAGCGGTTGACACCCCGGGCCCGGTGGAATCGGAATCGGAATAAGGATGGGAATGGGAATGGGAATGGGAATCCGGGAACCCTTTTGTGGCCCCCTCAGGGTCGGGGCTTTCCAGTTAATTTATTTTTGGTTAATTCCTTTCGTTAGTTATGTTAGTGCCGCCTGCTTTCCCGGGAAAACCCATGGCCTCTCATTTATTGCACATTGGCAGGAACTTTGTGATTTACTTAACTACAGTGAGCAAAATAATCGGGACAAGGGTACGCTAAAGGTTAATATATGACAGGGGCTTGGTAGATACATGGTATTACTTAGGTGGTGGAACATAAGAACAATGAACAATAATATAAAGTTACCTTAACTATATATCAAATAACCTTATCTCTTGTATGCATTCCATAAAAATAAAGCAGTACTATCATTACTCTTTCTAACAATATTATTACTTAGATGGGAAATATACAAACAATGACCAATAACTCCAAGTTAAATATTTCAAATAAAATATATGCTTTCAAAAACTTAAATTTCCCAATGATCAAGTCTAACATCGTTTTATTGGAACTAAATAAAGCTATGTTCTATCTAACAATATAGTATATTAAACATAACTTTGGTACTCTAAACTCCAGCTCACCATATAAAATAGATGTTTCAGAAATAGAGAATAAAACTGTCAAATGCCATAAAAAAATGCAAACAATATAAAATTTACTGGCTCTGTCCAACTGGATCCCCCGAAGAAAATCAAATAGGGCTTGGAAAAATAAAATAATATATATATTAGCAATAATTCGAAACATCAATTTTTTTATTGCCGCTCGCAATCATTTAATCATCTCGAGTCATCAGTTCCCTCTGGCCAGAAATGCGATGCTGTGGGGCAGGAACTGGGTGACGTAGTGCGTCGGGCGGCGAATGGTGGCATGGTGTGGTGTGGTGCGGTGTCGAGTGGTGCGGAGTGCTCTGCCGAAGGAGCCAGGCCCAGGCAGTGGGAATAGCAAATTTTACCGCGCTTCCCCATCGACCATTTGACACATGTGTCACTTGCAACCGTTCCGCTTGCTAGCAACGGAGCAGTAGTGCTGCCAAATCAGCAGTTTTATAGTCAAGTCTAGCTTTATTGGAGTTGTTAAAAGCAGTCCGATAATCGTTAGTTAAGAATTTAATTTTTAAAAGACTATTGGCTCTGTATACTATTTTGTATTTTCATTTTGTTTAGCTTGCTACATTTATTTGTTAATATTTATTTTTTTACCGATTTGGATCATTTTTACATACTTTTATACAAGAGTAAAACTAGTTTCAATTGCGACGTTTATTAGTAAAAATCACAATAGTCCTTAAAAAATAAAATTTTCAAATAACTATTATTATCGGACCTTGATTGAATGACTTTAAAAGCCTTTTTTCTGGATTTAAATCAGAGTAGTATTTTTAAAGTTATCTGTCAATATATAGACGTTGATTAATTAAACTTAACAACATTTCGCAGGACTTTTAACAATATTATTAATTCTTAAGGGTTTTTTAGAGGCCTTCTTGAGTCCGTGTATTATCTTAGTAAATGGCATATTCCGAATTCTTCTTTTAACATGTTTTAGTATGCGTGTTCGTATCCTAAAACTATAATGTTTACAAGTTTTAATAACGTGGACTACTTTGTTTAAAAATTAAATATATGTATTGTATATTTAATTCAACTAAAATAAATTTTTCTTTATTTTTGTTAGGCCAAAAACCAAGACAGCACTGACGAATAAGAATGGGACTCCGAATGGGCCTGTGAGTGCGACTGGAGCTGTCGCTGAGCCTTCGGTTGACAGCTGTCAGTGTCAGTTTACATAATTTATAGATTTCAGCGCATAAAAAAGTCATAAAATTTACAATGTTGCTTTCAACAAAAACACATTCGGGCGATTCTTCTGATGCCTTATTTTTATGAGGCAAGACATCAATTTTCGCACAGCACAGTCTATCCTGCCTACAGCCACCACTACACACACACAAACACACTCACACAAACACTACTACACTCGCCCATTTATATTTCTCAATTTTCCATTCTTCGTGGCAGGAGGAAAAGATTGTTTGTATTGCCATTGCCATTGCCATTCGAAATGCTTTTGATTTATTTGTATTTATGTGATTCCTTTCTCATATTCAGCTCCAGCGATAAATTCTCGCACTCAACAAAATACATAAACGATTTATAGTTGCAAAAAGCGGGCCAAACAATAACTAACAAAGCGCAGCGACAGCACCAACAATGGATTCGAAGACCCAAAAGGAGCCCGAAATGGAAGAGAAGAAAGGATTTCGATGCTAAATCCCTCAACGCAGCATAAATCTTAAATGGAAAACCTTTCGCACTTTTAGCTGCTGTAGGTGATTAAACCGTGGCAGGAAATGCTGGAGTTTTCATGTGAAAAACTCAAATATCTTGGCATTCTCACAGAGTCCTTAAAATCTAAAAATCAATAATTTGTGTACTTATACATAGATCTAAAAATTTAAAACAATTATTTCAATTTCACATTAATTTAATTAATTAATTTATGTATCCAAATTCGCTTTATTAATAAAATACATATTTTTATAAGTTTGAACTGTAAAACCTATACTTATTGCATGAAAAACTACGTTTCACTAAGTTAATGTTTATGTTATAATAATTCAATTCTTCTTGCCCACGAGTGCATAATTTTTAAGTATTTTAAAAAGCTACAAACAAAATTTATAAAAAATGTATAGAGATGGCGGGGATTCTACAATTAACGAAATCAAACAATTCAAAAAATATATCTACCTTAACTGTCCAGTCGAAAATTGGACGAATTTAAAAGTGCCGGAGATTTGAGTATTGTAATACGTAAGATAGTTTAAGTATTCGCTGTGGACTTACCCCATTTATGTTTGCAGAAGCGCAGTGAAAATGCCAGAGGAAGTTGCCGAAAAGGATAAGCCTTCCTATTCGTTTTTCTTTGGATCGATGGGTGCGGCATCGGCCATCATTTTCTCGGCCTTGGGAGCAGCTTATGGCACTGCCAAGTCGGGCACCGGAATCGCAGCCATGGCCGTGATGCGACCCGAGCTGATCATGAAGTCCATCATTCCGGTGGTGATGGCCGGCATCATTGCGATCTACGGCCTGGTTGTCTCCGTTTTGATTGCCGGTTCCCTGTCGGACACCTATACCATTCGCAAGGGGTATATCCACTTGGCCGCCGGACTTTCCGTTGGATTTTCTGGACTGGCGGCGGGCTTTGCCATCGGCATTGTCGGTGATGCGGGGGTGCGGGGCACCGCCCAGCAGCCACGCCTATTTGTGGGCATGATCCTGATCCTGATCTTCGCCGAGGTCCTGGGACTCTACGGCCTGATTGTCGCCATTTACCTGTACACCAAGTGAATACAATCTTATGACTTGAAATTATACCACATATTTTTAATATGTGGAACAATTTTTTACGGGTTGTTACAATTTTTTAAATAAAAATAAATCCAACAAAGAAAGGATTCAAAAATTGTTTTTCTTGGAAGGGGTTATCTGAAAAATGTACACTATTGAAAATAGATGGTCTTTAATGCCAATCGCTTAAGGCCTAATTACACATTCATATTTATTTTTTAAATATTAATAATTGAGGTACAGTCTGTTTTTTAAACAGCTAAAATGTCAAATAAGTTATAAGATAACCTTTCAAATTGAACTTTAAACTTTGACCTTAGTAAATAAAATAAAATTCCTAGTAAATAAAACTGGTCAACAAGTAACAAATTTAGGCATTGAGTAAATTAAAGGTGTGAAACGTAGAATTAAAACAGACCAAAAATAAGTAATAGACTTTTTAAAAGTAGCAGGACTAGAACATTCCTCTTCCCTTGGCAAAAAGCAATCAAGAATCCCGCTCGACAAAAGTCGACTGTGACAAATCTGTGCCAGCTTAACAATCACATCACACGAACGCAAAGCTACTGACTAAGTTACAAGCTCCCCCAAGGAATATGCGGAATATGTATTCAAAATGCAAAGCAGCCGAGTTGGGGCCACAAATAAAAACGCAATGGCGAAGTGGGGGCAATTGAGGCCCCACAAACAATTCCACGTTTTCCCCTTAGCGGTGGCAACAAATTTCCATTTTAAGGAAACGAAACAGCATTGTTGAGGTGTGGGGACCTTCAAAAGTGTCGCCCTTTTAAGCTCGATAGTCGAGACGGGCTCATATTTTCCAATTTGTTTAATTGAAACAAGTGGAGGGTAGCGGAAAAAGCGTTGAAAGTCAATGGGGAAAACCACTCAAAGTGAATAAGCAACCGCAGCTTCGATTTTCAATACCAAGAATGGTTTTTACTGTACTTCGGGGATATAAATTTCGTGTAACCCGTGGAAAGCTAGGAACACTTTCATAAATGTGTTAACTTTTTAGCTCGAGGATAAAGCTTTGCTTTGAAAATAAAGTTCAAAGACATTGGAACAAGCTACAAAAACATATGCAACCAATTAAAAATTAGAAAAAGCAGAAAATTTCATAATAAATAAAAACTGACCAAAAACTATCCTTAATGAAACTGTATTATTGAAAAGGAAATGCAAATACCACCACTCTATTTTTGAAATCATGAGTCATCTTCTAATAACATAGTTTCTGTAAAATGTCCCTCCTATTTTTAAAATAAGCAACTATTTCCAAACAGTTAATTAATTTTTGAAAGAAATCTCTAAGATTCTGGTTCAGTATTATTTTTCGCCTTTTGAATTTTTGATTTAAAAGTAAAAATGTTCTACACAAAAAAGCTTAGAATGTTAAGGTTGAGAATAAATAAAATACAAAAATAGACTCTTAAGCCTTTAAAGGTCTTAAAATAAAATATATAAAAAATAACGATTTTAAAAGCATTGAAATAGAAAATACCGAAGAAAGCATTGGGACTTACTTCAATTTTTCATACATTAATTGTATTGTATTAATCATTGGAGAGGAAAGATAGAAAAATCCGAATAAGCCAAGATGGTTACCGCCGCAGAGGAAGAACATTACCCCGACTACGCGCTTTTCATGGGATGCGCTGGTGCTGCCTTCGCGATTATATTCACCACTTTGGGAGCTTCATACGGGACGGCAGTATCCGGGATTGGCATTGCCAATATGGCTGTGAACCGACCGGATATGATCATGAAGTCCATCATTCCGGTGGTGATGGCCGGCATCATTGCGATCTACGGCTTGGTGGTTTCGGTGCTGATTTCCGGATCGATTAGTGACGAGTACACGGCGGAAATGGGCTATGTTCACCTGGGCGCCGGGTTGAGCGTTGGATTGCCTGGTCTCACGGCCGGAATAGCCATCGGAATCGCAGGAGATGCCGGAGTCCGCGGAACCGCCGAGCAGCCACGTCTTTTCGTGGGCATGATCCTGATCCTGATCTTCGCCGAGGTACTGGCTCTCTACGGTCTCATCGTCGGCATCTACTTGTACACTAAACTTTAACTATCTATGTTCTTTTCATCGAAATAATTGCCAATTATTAAAGACCCATTGCTACTGATTCGTATTGCCAGCTAAAATATAAGAATGGTAATTATTTTGTATACTAGAAAGAGTAAAAATATTATTATATACTTAAAAGATTTTTGGTAATAAGAACAGCAACGAATAATATTATATTACCATTAATGATATTATTTTAATAAAAAATATGATGATCATAATAGCATATGCAGAATATTGCATGAATAAACAAATACTTTTTATTTCATTAAATTGCTTTAGAGCCGCACTTAAATTAATAAAAAAAAGAAATGAAAATGTCAATGCAAATGGAAATGAACTTTATTTAATGTTATTTGTCATCTACGCCTGTGTTAATTAAAGATATTCACCTACTTTCCATCAAGCAGCAATCCAATCAACAGGGCAGAATGAAAAGAATATCATTTTTTATCAAAAGGTGTTGATATGTAAAAAGGTATGCGGATTGCGTTTCAATTTACATTTCATTCGCAAGCAAATAATACGTTTTGTGTACGCACGTGTGTCATTTTCGGCAAATTCTCGTCGAACCGAAGTGTGTTTGCATAATAAATATGATAACACAAAATATCGATTCGATTTAACCGCAAATCCCTTGAGCCCCCAACATCGAGAGTAATAAACGAAAATTTGCAATTTACTTACGGATTCGAAGGATTTATGGTTCACCTTCCTGCAGATAATTGTTTTCACTTCCTCTGCCATTCAATGAACTTTTAATGTTGAAATAACAGTAAATGCGTGAGTGGGTGGCTGGGTGGTCTTAAGACCCAAAATCGGAAGCAGTACCGCCCCCTCTCAAGGCCCCGCCCCCTTTTTGCCATCGCCCAACTGACAAAGTGCTTAGCGAAATGGGTTTATTAAGTGCAAACACTTTGCACAAATGGCTGGCAAACATAAATAAATATGTATTTAGGAAGTAATGGGCGTAGGGATTGAATGCCTCCTTAGGAATTAAATCTACAGAATGCCTTGGCCATCATCAAATATCATCATTGTGCCATTTATGCTACAAGAAACCGAACAACATTTTGAAATAATTACATTATTATTTATTCACCTCTATTTCGACTATTAAAGTAGTCCTAAAAAACACAAATATTCAATAAATAATAAATTGACTTTCATTTATTTGAGTAATGGTAGAGGAAATTAAATCATTGTTATACAAATGCTGTACGACCTCCACAGAAATCAAATATAAATCAAGAAGTGGTTTGTCAAATCCGCAGACTTGCCCAAAACTTGTGCTGTCATACATCAAACGTACATCAATATGAAGGACTTATGTTTTGAGGAAAACGAGGAAACCATTTGTAAGCTGGTGCTGGTTATGCTCGAAGACCGCCAATTTATTATGGCCGAAAATGTGGTTTCCATTAAAGCCACACACATCAATTGTGGTCAACGGGGCAGGACAGAGGCCATTCGACTTTAATTTTAATGTCCCTGACAGATTTTCCCATTTGCCTCCCATTTGGAATCTTTATTCATTCATTCATTCAAGCAAACACTCATTGAATAACTTGCTCGTTGTCAGCCGTTTTGCTATACCATCACCATTATGATCAGCTTTATATGATTCGGGGTCTTAATGTGGCTTATATGGAATAATGGAATAGTGGAAGAGGAAAAGAAATTGAGAATTTATTTTGGCCTAACAATTGAATTTAATCTTTCATTACAAACATCCCCAAAGAAGCCTTTTAATAATATTAAAACATCTTGTAAGTTAGGTTAGTTTGAATACTAAGTCTCCTTTTAAATTCATATATATTTTGTTACCAGCATTTTTGGCCAAGAGTAACTAAGATTCGACTTCTTAGTGACATTTGCCCTCAATGGACTAATTTCATTTTCGTATTTCTGTGGCTGAGTATCCAATGATTTGGAAACAATTTATATATTGTGTATATGGCCGGGGCTTGGAACTGGGGATGGTTATATTATGCTGTGCGACAAGGACATTTATTTCTTGCTGATTTCATTTTCGGATTCCGACCGACCCCAACCGCTGCTCTCAATAAATACGAAATAAACACTAAATGTGTAGTTGGTTGCCTTCGCTTTTCCGCCCTTCTCTTTCTGTGTTTTTTTTCTGTATATATATATATATATTATTTTTTTTTTTTGCTGATTGAAGCTTTTCCTGTTGGCAACACCTCAGAGGACTGACTTTTGTCCTTTGCCCGTGGCATGTTTGTCCTTTGCCTTTCCGATTCCACGCCCCCGCATTCCGTATTCCGTATTCCTTATTCTGAATCCCAAACCCCACTTCCACTTCCATTTCCACACCCATTGCCAATTCCATTCCCCTTCCATTCATCAGCGCGTGCTTGTGTTGTGTTGTTTCCTTTGCATTGAATTATTTTCCTCCTGTCTCTTTGGCGTCGCACAATTTTCCCCGTCTCCAGTTTTCCTCCTGACCTCTGATATCGTCCGACTCGCTTTTCATATCTGCCGCTTTTTTCTGGGCGTGTTGAAGCGATGTGTTAAATATCAGCCAAATGAAATCGCAATGGCAACCAGCAGGTGGGCTTCGGACCTATTTAAGTTCCGGAAGCTAAACACGAGCCGAATATTTCAGATGTAAATCCAAAACTAAGGGCTAATGCCATGAGACATTTTCTTCTTTTCAAGTGTATTAATTCTACTATATTAATTAAGTTGGATTTTGCCTTGTTACATTTTCCATACTGTATGATTATAGGCTAATAAATATATTTATAATTGTTCTATACATAGTACAATAAATTACAAAAATGGTAAAGGAACATTATTAATAGGTGATGTGTAGCAAAATCGATAAATCTAATTACAGTCTTTAAAAGCTGTAATAGTGTGCCAGAACTTCTCTCGCTAAAAGATCTTTTTGTTGGTTTTTTTTATAACGACAAAACAATTCAAGAATCTTTTGTAAAGGTCTTAAAGAATTTTGTTTTGTCCCAGGATTTCACAATGAAAAAGGTCACTGGTGAAACTCGACAATAGTCGAACTCAGCAAAAAAACGGCAAGGGTGTCACAAATTGAGCAAACCAAAATATTGTCGCTTTTTAGTCAATTCTATGTTTTTTCAATTTCGAAATCAAGGAAACCTTTTTTGTTTTTAAAATGATCAACTTAACTGAATTTCGATTTCATCATTCATTTTTTTTTAGTTTTAAGTAATTATTTAATAGTTAACTACAATTGCATATTGTGCCTCTTTGGTGTATTTATCTTGATAAATATTAATTTCAATAACTTGATATATGTAATAAGAAGTGCAAACTAAAAGAGTAAAAAGCTTTATAAAACCTTCAAAAAATACAGAATTTATATTTTGTGGGACATTTAGAAATAAGTTTTAGAATTTGTATATTGTTGGTTATATTTTTATTTTTCCACCATGCGATTTAGCTTCCTTTTGTGAAGACACTTGAACAGTGGAACCCATTCAGAGCAAAATTTGCAGTCAGTGAAGACAGTCAATCCGCGGTACTTCCCTCAAAATCAAATTTATTTGCCAGCTCCACAGAAATTATGAGGGAATCGAGTGCGGGATCGAGGGAAGCCCACATGTGCGTTTTATTGCATTCGGTATGAGGTCGCATTGCGTGGGTCCTTGGGATAGTGAACCCCGATCCGCTCGCCACCCACCCCCCACCCCTCACCACTATAACTATTAAGGTTGTCAACGCCCCACAATCTCCAACAGACAATGGGTGGATGGCTTTTGTACGTTCGAGTATTTTTATTCATTCTATTCCGTTGGCTTTTTTATTTTATTTATTTATTTCGCTCGCCGCTTGTCCACCCTCCGACGCATTTGAACAGAAATAAGATTTTTATTTTATGCTCACAGTATGTTGTAAATCTTGTCGCTGCTGCTGATGAAACGAAACGAAATTAAGAATTTTTTTTATTTTCCCTTCGCAATTTCAGTAATAAAAGAAATGCCAAACGGGATGACGACGCGGACAGGACGAAGACAGTGGGTTGTGCGTTGGTTTCTAGGCGAGGCGAATGCCTTCCTGCCCATCCCGACATTCATTATGAAATCATTTGGTATTTATTATTTCGTTTATGTGGTTCCATTTGAGATATTGCCTTCATTTGCCGCGTTGTTAGTGACGACCGTAGAGGAAGCTGCCAGCAGGAATCATCAGAGGATAGGCTTCCGTAATTTCGAACTCTTAAAAATGTGAGTAAAGGATATTTTAAATAAACAAAATCCTTATGAAAAATTTCTGGATTTTGTAAGCATTTAAAATATTTAACTAAGGCTGAATTGTTTATTAAAATAAGTATAGATTTTAAATTTCTCTTTAAAAAATATCTCTAAAATATCAAAACCAAGACTTTCAAGTTGTATGAATTATCAATAGCTCAATCCATTGATTGATTTAATAAAAGCTATTGTTAATACATTCAATATTTTTTAAGTCAAAATATTATTGAACTGAATAGAAACTTATTACTTAATTTACTTATTAATTAATATATGATTACTAATTAGAATTAGTTGATTCAAGTTTTAAGAATACCTAACAAACTATTTGCTAAGTGTACTCCACCTTGAATGAACTACATTCTGATGTTCAAATGCATACTCTCGAATCCCTCTTTTCCCCCATCAATCTTACAAAATCCCGCATTCCCAGCTCTTAACCCTTTTCCTCGTCCATTAACCCACATTCTAGCACCCCACTATGCGCAGGGATCAGTCTAAATGTTTTTGTGTAAACACGAAAGTTCGACCAAGGGCTCCATCGTCCTTGCTTATCCTCCCATTGAGCCACCCACCCACCGCTCCCTCATCTACTAGCTGCGTGGGGGGTGGTGGTGGGTGGACACAGTGCTCGGTAATTGTGTGCGCCTTTGTTGCCGTTGCAGCTTTTGCACTTTACTTCCTTCTTCGGGCTTTGTTTTTCGCACAGTGAGCAGAATAAGTGTACGGTTCTGCAACTGGGAGGGATTGGCAGTATTTTGCAGTGATGCCAAATCTGCTTGCAAAAAGTCTGATATCTATTAGTTTCTACATAATTACCCATCTAGATTTAAGGGAACATTGAAAATATTCTTGGATATTCCTTACCAAATATTTTTGTTATTTTTTTTTAATTTGTTGAGCAATTAAATTTATAAAAGATTCAAAAACATTTTAGTCAGTCAACATAAAAATGATATTTATTTTACGAATATGACATAAATAAAGTGTATAACATTTAGTTGTATCTTCAACGATTTTGTATTTTAATACTCAAATATTTAAATAATTTGTTATTTTTTAAGAACACAACATAGTCAAAATAAATGAATATTTTATAGGTTTATTAAAAAGGCATTTTAGCAGAAACTATTCTAAAAGCACTAATTTTTGGGTTTCTTAATAAGCAATACAAAAACTCTTTATGCAGGTACTGGTAAATTCTTTTTATCAAAAATGTATCAAGTCATGAATGTTATTCAATCAGTTTATCAGGAGTTTCATCTATTACTATTATTGTAAGTTTTTAATGATGTCTTATCATAATTTATTGAAACTCTACTGTGGTTTTATGTTCAAATGTTCAAATATGAATTTTATTAATTTAATATATTGGCCTGAATTTAAGGATAAGCACCATTATACCTTTATATATACGATAGGTTGATTTTTCCTGGTTTTCCTACTAGGCCACCGGCATCACTGTTTGTCGGATCCGGGTGTTTGAACGGCGGACAGCTTCGGCTAGCTACTTGTCCGGACTTTGCTTGCTTTCCGTTTTGTTGGCGCTCCCTTTGTTGCTGCCTTACACAATGACTTAAGCTGAAATGTCAATTGGATGTGCATGGCACGACCAGAATCGGGAGCTGGAATGGGAGCAGTACTGCTATGAGGACCAGGACGAGGACGAGGACGAGAACCACGAGGACCAGGGATAGCAATGAGAATGATGAAAATACACCCCCGGGGAAACGGCTAACGTAACGCTGGAAAAGTGCTTGTGACAGCAGGCCAACTCCATCTGGGAACCAAAGCACAGAAAATCCTTTCTTGAGCTAATAGAATTCAAACGCATGAAGGCTTTGAATAGGTTCGTTTTCGAAGGACGACGCATTGACGCTGAGTCCTGGCCATGCCATTTTCCGAGCAGAAAGTGGTTGGAGGTGGAAAAGTGAAAGTACGTGACATTACACTGCCCTCCGAAAGCGAGGGTTTCCCAAAAAGCCGTATCAAATGCGTACGCTAACTGAAACGGAATTTAACATTTAGATATGCATTCACACCAAGCTTTAGAATAATGCAAAAGTGAATCGGATTTGATAAATACCATAAGATTGGGATTTAAATACAAAGTATTGAATTGGGGAAAGGAAAACAATCAGCAAATCTATTTTCTTTTGATAGATTGGAAGAAATTTAACCAGTTTAGTTATTTGTAAAATATAATGTATATAATGAATCCCTTTAATTTGATAACGATCCCAATATTTTTCCATTCCGATATTTAGCTTAAATAAAGTCTTTGGGTTTTCTGAGCTCGTTTAAATGTAATTCCCTTTCAATTGCATCCCATTCTTGTATATGCTTATAAGTTTTAAAGGGAACTAATAGCTATGCAATGCACATTTAAATGAGAATGATAAAGAATAAAAAATAAATTACATTTGAAAGTGTGTCCCTAAGATTAAGCCGAAGAATTGTTCATAAGCATTTGGTTTAAATATAATATTTCTTTTCAATTTTTGTAGAGGAATATATTCGAGGTGTATGAACCATTTAAACTCTTTAAAATAAAGGTGAAAAGTATCGTATTTTTATAGCCACCCTCGCTCTTTTCGGCAAGATGTCTTTGACGTGGCCAGAGCAGGTCGGAAACTGGAGCTGAAGTCCAGAATGGGAGGACTTCAGTGGAGCCATCCTGTGTATAGTTTGTTTCATAAGTTTTGCAAAAACCATTAACGGCGCTACACAGCTTCCCCGTCCAAGGCTTCTGCCCTCAGCTTGCTCGTCTAAATTGAAAAGGAAAAAGTGAAAAGCTGAAAACTTTTAAAAGTTTGAATTCTCAGCGCTTTCTTTCGGACCTCCTGGATACTTGGCGCTGCTCATTTGGTCAGCAACACGCGTTCAGGGGCTTGTCCACTTTTTGACGTGACTCGGACCCTAAGAAAATTGGCAACGAGAAAAAAAAAATGGTATTCGTTTCCTCGTCTCAGCATTTTCTGGTCCAGCTAATGGCTGTGAAAATGACTAAGTGAATTTCCATCAAGGAGAGTGAGATTTTGAATTCTGTAAGGCAGCTGGGTCAAACCATTAAACAGAAACTAAAGTGGCATGACATTTTAAATTTAACAATGGGGAATTTGCGTTTTTTTTTAGCAAATGTACTTTATTGTAAAGAAATATAATAAAGTTATTAAACGATAAGGATTTTTGGTAACTGTTTGTATTTAATTTAAATATTTTAATATGTTTACTTTGAGATTGATAAGTTAAACTATGGCGGACTTGAATTTTGTTTGGTAAATGTACTTTATTGTAAAGAACTATAATAAACTTATTAAACGATAGGTTTTTTTTAACTGTTTATATTTAATTTAAATATGTTGATATGTTTACTTTGAGATTAATAAGTTAAACAATGGCGGATTTGAATTTTGTTTAGCAAATGTACTTTATTGTAATGAAATATAATCAAGTTATTAAACGATAAGGATTATTTTGAACTGTTTGTATTTAATTTAAATATTTTAACTTGTTTACATTGATTGATAAGTTATTCTAAGAATTTAAGATATACGAAGAAAGTAATATATATTTTTATATTAGATGATGGGCTGTTTCTATGCGGTCGTCCATAATATTATTAGCCAGTCGATAAGAGGGGGTGTCTTGACAACTGTGGGAACCCGGCAAAGTGGTACATACATTGCACTTAATTCCCGACCAAGCTAAATAATGAAACGGATTGCGGTTTGGTTCGCCTTTGTCTCCGTCATGGGGAATGGATAATACGTTATGGAGTGGACGGTCGGTGCTATTTGATTTCTGCATTATTCAGGTAAAGGGCTCAATTAAATGGGCGTTGCAGTAATTTTACTGCATTGTCATTAGATTCTTGGCCTGTTTGAATTTCCTAGTGAATATCGATTCCGTTAGAAGCTAAATAATTGCTTAACTCAGTGTAAGAAGTATGTTTAGAGTGGGTAAATATAAAAATATACATATGAATGCACAATATATAATATTTTTTATTATTCGAAATTAAGAATAAATTGATTAGAATTAATTACTAAGATTTTAAGTTGAAGTATTCCTTACAATACTTCCTAAAATGTAAATAACTGGCAAAAAGAACATTCTTTAAGATAATTTTTCTGCAGTAAGCAAATTTCCATTTTATCCCGAAAGAAGTTTATTTAAATGTCCCTGCTAGTATTCCGAATTATTAAAATAAATTTGTAATTCAAAAAAGCTTGCAATAAATTTGGCCACCCGCAAACATGTCGCAAGCTGCAAAACAGCCAAATATAAATAGGTTGTGGGCTGCGGCAGGAGGAATGGGGATTCCGTGGGGTTAGTCCTGGCTGGAAAATGTGGATGTGGGGCAGCTGGGCCGCTGATGTGTGCTTGTCGTCGGCACGGCAAAGTACTTGAAGAATTACACACAATGCATGCATTATTCATGCTTACTTCAGAATTTGCGTTACAAAGTAAAAAATGTTGTAAGGACACTTGTGCCATGCCAGGCGAGTCCTCGCAAAGGCAAGCAATCCCGGCGAATGTGGAGAGCGGCCAAAACACGAGGAGGAAGTGTGAATGAGAAAGCCGGGCTAAGGAGCACTCGTCGCCCCAAAAGGAAAAGTGCAAAATATTCGAGGTAAGCGCAAAACGCAAAGCGCACAGACCGCTGATAGATTAGAGTTGCTGGTCGTTGGGATACACTTCGAAAAACAAGGTTTTACTAGTCAGTACAAAAATACATTAATAAATTCTTAAGCCATTTCAACAACTTTAAAATGATTACTCCATACTATTGTACTATTTATACCAATCTAAAAAAAAAACTCTTCAAATTATCATAGATACAAACAGCTATAAATCTTATAACTCCAACAAGAGCTTTCTCATATTAAGAATAAAGTGTGTATAAAAGATCTCTTAAGACAACCTTATGGCAATATGATCATTCAAGAGTAGAGTATTAACAGTAATATTAAAAATGTTCAGCATGCTGAACATCAGTCGGAGATTTTATCATGATCCTTCGTTCAATCCCATCCAGATTTCGCTCTTCATCATCGCTGATGTCGATATTTCCTGCAACTTGACTTTTTGCTTTACATATGTAGATCCGATCTTTAAGAAATCCTTTAAGACTGACTTGATCGGGACCACGTCATCGAACACAAGGAACTTGAGGCGTAGGAACCTTAGCAAGCCGGTCTTGCTATGTGAGCTGGACGGGAGTGGCCACCAGTCAGCCAACTACGTTTAGGAGGCGCAGGTAATATTCCGAATTGGTAAAGGGAATGTTGAGAGACAGGGTGACCCAAACCTTGGTGCGGGACATCAAGAGGGCGTGGCACAGGGCACTTACCTGCCGGACGCGCTGCAAGTTGGGCACCAGGATCAGGGTCCTGCCCTCCGCTTGGGTGTGCCCCTCCATTTTGGCCACTATTTTGGCGAAATTCTCGACGTTATACAGATTATTTGCCATTTCTGTCAGTGAAAAAAACGGTTAATGTTAAGTTGGCTGCGCATGCGTAAAAAGCGAACAAGCACAAGCTTGCAATTGATAAGATTTTATCGATAAGTTTGTTACTTTCCTTAAGTGCTTACCCTAACATCCTTTTCACACTATAGTCTCTTTTGTGCAAAAGTAAAAGACTTTTCACAAAAGAGGCTTAATTTTAGAAAAAGTTGTTATGCTTTTATGTTTCTAAAAACGTAAGATTAAAATAGCCATCAGTAGTATTTAATCGTATTATTTTATTAGTATATTTTGGATCTTTACAATTAGTTTTTTTTACAAAGTCTAAGCCGAATTCTTTGAGTGCAGATTCTACTTCTCGGCAAGGCATGTAAATTGCGTCAGCATTTTGCGGTGGCTTGGCGGGGGCCAACACCACCAGGGGACAAATGTACATAATCATGTCAGATGTCAGCCGAAACGAAACGAAATGAGTAACGAGTCCAGGAATCCGGCAATGCCAGAAGGCCTTTGATTGCCTTAGCGAAGCTGCCACGAATAAATATAAATGGGGACCATCACTTGATGGCAATTGCTTGCCTTGTTGTCCTTTGGTTGGAATACTTCACTTTCTTTGTGGCGCAACAATCGTCTGCTGGGTGCACAGTTTCCGGCCAGACATCCTACAGCTCCACTTTAAACATGCTGGATTTTTCTCCTTTGTCAGGCCATTCTGTTTAATCAATCCAAACATTAAATATTACTAAACGCATTATAATCTATCAATTTAAATAAGTATTTTTTAGGAGCTTTGATTTTTGGCTATAAGTAATTTTAAATGCGTTTTAAATGTGCCGAAGTTTTTATGGTTAAATATTATTTGTAAAAATAAATTATAAATTATAATTGATTTTTGGTTATAAGTAATTTTAAGTGCATTTTAAATGTGCTGAAGTTTTTATGATTATATATTATTTGTAAAAATAAATTATAAATTATAATTGATTTTTGGTTATAAGTAATTTTAAATTATTTTATGGTTACATTTTTTTTATATTGTTTATAGTTATATTATTTGAATTTCTTACATTTTTTATAAAATCATTAATGCTAATGTGGATTCACGAAAAGTTATCAATTAAGATTTTGAAATCAAAAGAGGTAAGTCAGTAGTATATATGTATTTATATATTTATATATTTATTTGGTGTATGCCAAAGCCCTAGAAACGTCTTAGCTGAAACTGATAAATAATTGAACTCAAAATATCCACGAAAAACTACGTTTTCGTCGTGGTTGAATAAAGGGATAAGCTGTTCCCTTTAAAAACAAGACGGATTCCCTTTAATGTAGCC
Organism: Drosophila fuyamai; assembly: GCA_018153365.1. Taxonomy (NCBI): domain Eukaryota; kingdom Metazoa; phylum Arthropoda; class Insecta; order Diptera; family Drosophilidae; genus Drosophila; species Drosophila fuyamai. The sequence goes on from JAECXW010000155.1 coordinate 11,805,909, forward strand.
TGGAATCGGGGATGGCAGATGAAAGTCAAACGAAATGGAGCCGAATCGCTGGCGTCTTATCAAACCGCACACGCGCCCATCTTGCCACTACCAATGGCACTACCCACTACCCACTATCTACCACCCACCACCCACTACCATCATCATCATCATGTTCATGATGCGGCAGGAAAAGAAACAGAAATCTACTACATCATAAACTAGGAGGATGTGGGCGGAGTGGAGATGGCTGGTGCGGATGGGTGGTTCTCGAAATTATGTTGATAACCTCGCATGATCCTGACATTAGAGCTGCTCGGGTGCTCGGCTGCTGTCGACAACGACCGACCTGGGATGAATTGGGAGCGGGAAGGGAAGGGAAGGGACGGGACGGGACGGGACAGGATGAAATGGCCCGGGATGCGAATGCGAATGCGAATGCCAATGCGGATGAGGCTGGAGCTGGAGCTGGATCTGGTGCTGGAGCTGGAGATGCGCACGTTCCGGGCTTAAGTATATTCAAGCATATGGAGGGAATCAAGTGAAAATCAATAAAACCCAAACACGTCTACACAAATCACATGAAAATCGATGTTCATGGCAGTTACCGCTCCTCCAAAGACCACACTTTTAAAAAAAGCAAGATCCCCAAATTTGGCCAACCCTATGACATATTAACTACCAAAAAGGCTTTCTAGAGTCACTTTGAAAAAGTATTATTATTTATTTTACATTTCTAAAAAAAAGAGATATTTTGTTAATAACAATTTTGTACTTTCAATGCTTTCAAAAATATCGACATTTTTATTATTTATCTTGTACCAGTTATTTTAAAGAAATCATAGCCCATAAAAAACGAATTCATGTTTTGCAATAATCATATCCCTAATAAAATTGGGTCTAAACATTTTATTGATCTTAAAAAAAAATCCAATCAGAAAAGATTTTTATCTAATAAAACTTATATGTTTTTTTGTGGCTTGTAAATAAATACAAAGCTTTTAGTTTATTGGCTTGCGTTTTATTTTATTTAAATTAATAAAATATATCCATTAATAGGTAAAGAAATAAGACCTTAGTTAGATGAGTACCTAAAAATACATAAATAATTTATATTTTTCAGAATTCTGTTTAATTGCATTTAAGAAAATCGAAATAAATTTTGCAAATTGGAGCCTGCTAATTAATAGGCTTTTCTTTCTTACTGTGCAGCGATAGCGATGGGCGCGAGAACTAAAAAGCCACTCTTCGCCAGCTCCAGTTTCCTGCTCCCCGGCGATGTATCGAAGAACCTAAAGGATTGTTGCATGTGTTGTTGTAGCTATTTTATTGGGAAAACGTGCAACGCATTAAAAGAGGCAGCTCCACATTTTCCTCCTGCGCCACAAAGGCTCACTAAGTGGTCCATTCGACGATGGCGTTGGGTTGCACGAAAAGGCGTTCATTTGTATCCCATTTGGAATCCCAGCGAAGCTTCTACGGCACCGTTCGGAATTCGGAATTGGGAATTTTGATCCTGTAAAGAAAGGATTGCCAGCCTAAGTGCCCAGCAGCCGGGCTTTGGTTGAGGCTTTTAGCAACGTTTTCTTACGGCTCCCATTCCGCATCGCATTTGTCCTGCGGAGTGCATTTGTGTGTCTGCAAACGTGAAGGCTTTTCCAGTGTCGATTTTCCACGTGTGAAAGAGTTTCAAATCACGAAAAAAAAAAACATCGCAACTAAGTGGATATGCTATATGGATTTCACAGCAGTTATTGTTGCTTGAACTGTTTGTGATCCCTTCTTTATTGGGGCTGAAAAGAAATATAATAGTAATAGTAATTTTTTGGCTCCATAAGACTTTTTGTGTGTTGAAAAAAAAGTTTTTTTTTCTTTACAAAATGTATTTAATGATCTTTACATGAATAGACACAAAGATGATTTGGGGTATTGGATTTATTTGCAAATATGTTATTTAACAAATTTCCCTACCTTTTTTTAACCATTTTGAGTTTTAAACATATTATCACTCACCGTAGTTTTTATAAATATTTATAAACTCTTCAATTATCAGCAATTAATAAAAAATAAAATAAAATAATTAATAAAAGATATCTACCAAAATAAATGGGATAAAGGTAAGTCCTAAGTAAATGGTCAAAAACTTAATACATTTAACTATTTCTCTTTTACAAAAATACATATCCATGAACCAAATATGTATGTAATATCTTGGCAGCTCTAAAATCTGCAGGTACGATTACTTTTGAAAGAATACAATGTGCACACAGTGCCCCCCAAAGTAAACGTCTTTGCAATGTGGCCTGGGTCTATTAAGCTGTTTTGGGTTGATTTTGGTAAGGGGACTTGTAAGCCGCCCTGAACATCTCATTTGGCTGATTCCCGACGGGACGTATTTAGGTTAAACTCGTGTGGAACTCACTCACATAAATCATGCATTTGATTAATTGTATGCTACTGACTTTTATCCTGTTCGACACTGCAGCAGGGCTACAAAAAATTCAAAAGAAGACGAGGGAGAACTGGCCTTTAAAACTTTTGGCATACACTGGGAAATAATATCACGGAAATGTCTGAAAATGATTTATTTGCATAGCAGAAAAGCGATATAAGTAGCTATAGTTGTTTCTGGGAATTTATTATATTTCTAAAGTGATTGCAAAATCCAAATTATTTTATTTACAGATAGACATCATGCTGAAAAAACAACTATATTCTTAATTTGTATGAAGGTTACCTAATTGATAATACATACAAATATTAAAATGATCGGATTGAACTATCTATGAATTAATATAAAAGTTAGATATCCTATACATGCCAAATAAACTTCTAAAAGAATCACGGAAAAAACAAGTTATTTTAAATTTTTGACATTAGATATATTTTAATTAAATTATAATTTTTAATAACATATTTTTAACCAGAAAAGTGAGTAGAGGGTAACTCATGGTCGGGGGCACTTTGCTATTGTTCTTTTCTTTTTTGTTTTTATTTTTTCTCTCTCTGTACTTTGGTGGAAGCCCCATGCTGGGCACTGTGCCCCCCTCCCCTCGCCCTTCGCCAGGCAATTGTGTTGTGTAAACATTTTTTCAGCATTAACTGACATGTGTAAATCCCCCCAACGCCACACAGAAAAAAGGCAGCTAGACGAGGGAAATGCGGATGCTTTCTCTAAAGCCAAAGCCGATCCAATGGAGAGTGGAGCACCCACAACGAGCCAGTGACAAATAGGAAAAGGGGGAGTGGGTGGATGGCGGTACATGGTGGGTGAGGGGGAGGGGATGGCTGCTATAAGGGCACCCATGAGGAGGGGGGTGTTAGCCGGACTGTCCAACGCCAGCGGCGCCATTTTTTATTTCTATTAAGATGAATTGTTAAAACAGTGACAGGCTCTGTGTCGGCGAAGCATTTTCATCCATTTTCTTGCTTTTCCCTTCCCATTTTCCCAGCAGAACGGGAGGCGGTACAATGGGTCTTGTCATCCGGTAAAGGCCAAATATATACGAACATCAACATATGTATGTACATGAATATATATTTATGCACTAGAGTGTGCAGGCGACGTATTCCCCAAAAACACCATAAATCGTCTTGTGAAATTCTAATAAAAAAGGACAAACCTAAAATCAGGTTTTTACTTTCGCAAGTGAATTGCTATTTTCTTTATAAAACTTAATAGCGGGTGCTCCAATTTTAAGGGCTCATGTTTTTGTTTTTTAAAAAAGAATTGGAAACACATTTGTCGATATTATTATATTTTTTTGAAACCATATGAAAGATTATTTAGATGTTGCTACTAAAAATGACAACCTAAAATCAAAAATGTAAGTAAGCCGAAAATTAGCCTGATAATTAGTTATCATTTAAATATTAAAATAAATTATTCTTGATCACTTTTATTGTTAACTATTATGACAAACCCAACACAATACTTTTTTAATAGCCCTTTTTTATGGCAATATAGTATTTCACTTATTTAAAAAATTAATAGCCAGCACAAATTTCAATGGAGTTGATTTACTCTAAGAGTTACAATTTTGACAAGAGAATTTCTCGTTTCTTTGAAATCGTTGTCTCAACTCAAGAGTTCTTTAGAACTGCTCAAGAGAGCAAGCCACTCAATCAATCTTGACTCAAGAGTGTTAAAGCGTAATAACAGCTGATCAAGAGAGAGAGAACGCCGCTCAAGAGAGAGTTCACGGCCAAGGAGAAGGAGAAGCAGCGACGTCGGCAGCGCTGCCGATACCGGCTCGGAAAATCGGTATAAAAGCAGCCGCACGCGGTGCCGGCCGGATAGTAGCTTTTTGGAAAACTGTTGGAAAACTGCTCCGCTCCGCTCAGCTCAGCTCTCCAGTGTCCCGTTATCGAGGCCCAGTTGTTCTTCTAGTTCCAAGCTCTCTCGCCGCGCTGCTCTTGCACACCCACACAAACAAAGGAGCCACAGCTGAGCGAGCGTCGAGGAGAGAGAAACTCTCTGTAAACTTAAAGCCACGCTCCGTTCTTGCGCATTCGTTCTGCTCATGTTAACTTACAGAGCATGTTAACTTCCACTCAATCGCTTTTACGAACACGAATATATATACGAATACGGGCAGAGCAAATGAAGTCTATATAGTTTCGCACATCGGACCAAAAGAGCAGAAGTATAGCCAGAAAACCGGAAAAAACGCAGCCATCAGCACTTGAAACTTCGCCATATGTAGCAAAGAAATAAATCGAAATATCTGTCCAACCAACAACAAATTAAATCAAAACCATGTGCTGTGCTTAAATTTATTAACAAACCAGACAGAGCGAGATAGAAAAGGGAGGCCCAAGGAAAGAGCGAAAGAAAGAGCGAGAGAGAGAGAGCTGGACGGGGCGGCGATTTGCGTTGATTTTTTAGCATGTATTGAATTGAAATGTTTAACTAGAATAACAAATTTAGTTGTTGATACTTTTCCAATTGTTTGTTAAACGCTGTCGCTGGAAAATCGAACTCTCCACCCACACAACAACACAAAACACACAACACACACGCGAAATAAAATCAAATTCTTGTGATTAAAGTGCATTTCTATACGTACGTTAAATACAACTATCCACACTCACGCAATATATTAAAACGCAACGAAAGTCGGTCGAGATCAGTATTTGGAATCAAAATCTATATAACCCACTTGGCTGAAAACACACAAAATAGCAGTTTCAACGGCGATTCTATGAAGATGGAAGTGCTCTCAGTACAAAATCACATTCAGGGAAAATTCGGTGTTAATAAAATTAAAGGTAAGTTCATCTATTTAATTGAATTTTTTGACGTGAGCATCTGAAAAGTTTAAGTGTTCGAATTAAAACTTATTAAAAATTCTTCAAGAACAGTATGTTCAGTTTTTGACAGTTTTAAAGTAAAGAACTTTAAGGTCTTTTTGTAATTTTTGCTTCTGTTAAATATTAAACAAGTAATAGGTAATAAAACCAGTAAATTTGGAAGCAACAAATTATAAGTTCAAAGGAATTTAAATATGTACTTCCAAAATTGTTTGATATTGAACATTTATTGTTAAAATATATAAAGGTTCTCCCTGTAAAATATTGGCATGCCGCAGACTTTTAATTTGCAGAAAAATGTTAAAAAAGTTACTTGGAACAAAATAATGAAATAATATTAATAAAATAATGAAAAAAATTTTAGTCTAGTTTTTAAAAGATAAAAAGTATATCGCAATGAGTCCCAATTAAAAAACAAACAAAGTGTGGTGTGAATTTTTCTTGGTTCGTTATCAAAAAATTGTATCAAGACTTTTTATTTAAGGATTAAAAAACATACAGCATTTGAGTAATTTTCATTAACAATTAGATTATAACTTCGATTATAACTTTTCTGCTAAAGAAAAAAAGTTGAGTAAAAATGTGAGTTGCGTATTTTCACAAATCAAATCAACGAATATTTCAGATTCAGATGTAATAAAATCAGGTGCAGCACAAGCATACAAAAAACAGAGATTAAAAATGTATTGTTCGCTGTTATTACGCTTGATTAATTTTTATGCCCTGCCTCGCATTAAAACTAAATGTAAGGTCGCTGTTCACCTTGTGAACTTACAAAATCCACTCGGGTTGTTTCTTGCAGGAATTCTTAATTAAGGCACATTTCGGATATTTTAATGTGCCACAAACATTTTTATTTTTCATGTTTATGGGCCATTATTTGCCTTTTTTTATTCAATTAATTTTATAGCGTACGGGAACATTTCATTTGATGTCTTTAGCAAATTTTCCAGAGATTATAAAATTCATTTATTCAAGTATTTCTTCTACCAATGGAAAATTTTTATAGATCTTTCTGCTGATTTGAAACGGAATGCCTAATGACTCGAGTATTTTTTATAAATTTGTTCTAGTCAATAACAACTAGAACTTTCAAATTTTCGAAAATTTTTCTTTCACGAATCGTGTGGACTTTTACGACCCGATAAAGCGGCGTTTAGGGGGTTGCAAATATGTGAAATTTGCATTATGCATTTTGCACTCTGTTCCTGTCCGAAGCCAGGCGGGCATATCCTGTTCATGTGTCTGACGGGCGGATTATGCAACATCCTGTTAATCCTGTCACTTTAAACTTTGCACCACGGCACCAAGAAAGAGTTGAGTTGGGCAAATTAGACGGGGGACGGCCGCCTGGGCAACAGGGATGGATTGGGATTGCATATGCATATAGCCATATAGCCACGTAGCACGTAAGCCAAAAACAACAAAAAAATGTAAAATCACCCAGAGGCGAACACAACACAACAAGCGGCGGTGGTAGCGACATGCAACAACATGTCGCCTCGCGCACAAACTCCCGCAGATTTACCGTTACTCACAGTGCAGCCAATTTTAGCGGGAATGCAAATTTAAAAATATATTTTAGTTAAATTTAGATAACTATAATTTTCTTTAAAAAAACTATGTAAGTATGCATGTAAATTCACCTGTTTAAAAATGTGTACATACTATTTTTGCCGCCGCAAATCCCAAATTTGTGATAGAGCACGTTATGAAACATGCCCAAATATGCATATACATATTTGCATAAAATGTTTTTGTTTTCGAAATCTTGTTGGTTTTTATTTGAAAAGTTAATTTGTAAAAATGACTAAAATGTCTATAATATAATATAAGTGCCTATTTTCCAATCAAAATACTTAATGGTCTGGAATGGCCCGATTTGGCGTGAAAAAAGCTGAGGGGGCCGCATTGGTAATATTCCCCACCTTGTTGCTGGCTTGCATCGCGCTCAAAGCTCTGCAGACCCCACCAAACCTCCGAGTCTGAGCTACCCCCTTTCCCGTCCCGCCCTTCCACGCCCCAGCCAACGTATGTATTTGCAGTCAATTTAATTTCATGACTGACTGAGCGCATGCAATTTTATTTTCGAAGGACATACGAACAAGCCAGCCTCAGCAACACTCACATATAACCATTATTCTTTCTCCATAAAGAATATGTACATCTGGGTTGAATTTATTATGCTGATTTTAGCACATAATACAAAATATTAAAATTCTTACAATTTTGAACGCTCATGTGTTCATATGTGCCCAAATATCAAAAATTCAAGGGCGGAGGACCTAAATCCAAGACGTTTAGAAGATGGTTGCTTAACAAATTAGTTAATTTCTTTGAATAACGATTAGTTATGACCATCTCTCTTCATCTATGTACATCTCTCCTTCATCTACATATGTACATATGTATGTTTATAAATAATTCCATTTGGGCGTTCCGAAAAAGGGTTATCAAGAAGTTGGTTTAATATTTATCGACCCCATGAGTAGGTTTTTTGAATTCAGATTCGCAGTGGTTCCCAAAGAATTCCATTAGGTGAACCAATGCGAATGACTTCCAAAATTGGTCGCAATGAATAATTTATAAACTGCTTATTGATTCAAAAAAACTAAGATACATATGTACAACTGTGTGCACACTGTACAAATGAACACAGACACATCCGAAGTACAGTTCATGGACTGTCTTACAACCAATTTAACTCGATTAGCGAGGTTTTATTGAAGATACAAAATAGAAGGGAACCGAACAATCAACATTGATAACAGCGCAAACGGTTTACTTCGCTAATTAAGGGGAAGATCTAAAAATAAAAGCGGCAAAATTATCAATTTTCATAGTTCTATTACAGTGAGCATCAGCTAAATAAAATAGTTTGTATGTACATACATATCTTCTTGAATGAGTAATGAAAAGTATCAAATATAAACTATTTCTTGTAACAACAGTTGAATTTAAAAAATATTTATGAGTTGAATATTAATGTTTATTTCCCTTACAAATCGGAAATTAAATTTAATGATTATGCGTTGTGCTAGGATTCGTTGAATATAATAGAAACCTGGGATGTGAATTAAATTAGCCCATAAATTATAAATGACTTTAAATTTTGTGAGTATGGAAAACAATATACTCTTTTCCCTTAGCCGATATACACTGTAAGAACATGATTGCTGAAGTGCGCGAAAATTGAATCCCAAGGCCAAGCGACGCCACGCATAAAGAAAGCCAAGTAATAAGCCCAAAAGCTCAGTCATCTCCCACTCTTTCCGTACCCCGCTTTATCAACACTATGGGTCTCATTCACTCGTCTGAGCTGCACAACAACAGGAAAATACAAGCGAACAAGAACAGACATGTTTGCGGTTTACCGTTAACTTGGATGGGCTGATGCTGCGTAGCTGATTCTTCTTCTCTTTGCAGGTATTGTTATACATTCTTGTGTTCGTTGTTGTTGCTCTTGCTGATTTCGAATGCACAAAATACACAACCACAAATGCTCCACGATTGCTGCGGCAAGTAAGACATAGTAAGGGCGGGAGAGAGGTGGAGGGAAAGTAAAAAAGGGGGGTGGGGAATATGCCCATCTCTTCACCAAAAGCAAATATGCACACGAATACACCACCCACAAAACACATCCTTTTACATATGTATGTATGTAAGTATGGATACGTGTTAGTACAGTGGAGGGTACAAAAACATATACAGTGGCTCACAGCTTAAAGTATGCACGTCAAACCCCTAACTTTAAACTTCCATAGTGTTAAAACCATTAGGCGTACTGCAACCAATGTGGTGTCAAATTAAAGATGATATTATTTAGATTAAATTAGTGACTTCATTTATTGTCTACTTTTTCATTTTATGACCAAAACATAACAAAATAATAAAATACTGCTTATTTCTACCTCACAGCTTATTTTATGCAGCACCAAAAATATAAAAATATTTGGAAAGTATTTATTTTTTTTGTTTTTTTAGTATTTAGTATGGTAGCCTTTATTGTCTATTACCGCTTGAAGCCTTTTTGGCGTCGAATCCACTAATTTTTTGTCAGATCGGCTGATATAATGCTCCACTCTTTGAAAAGAGCATCCTTCAGCTGGTTTTTGTTCGAAATGGAGTATTTTCGAATGTTATTCTCCAAAATTGCTCATAAATTTTCGATCACGTTTAGATCTGGAGATTGAGACGGCGGAATCATCACATGGGGACAGTTGTAGCTCAGCCAAGACTGCACAATACCCGCCTTGTGCTTTGGATCATTGTAATTATAAAAACGGAAATTTGACCTTATTCCCAGATCCTCCGCACTTTGCAACAAATTGTCCTTGAGAATATTGAGATATTTCATTTTGTCCATTGTATACTCAAAAAAGTCCAGTTTTCCCGGACCAGCAGCGGACATACAGGCCCAAACCATCACGTGCCCACCACCGTGCTTTACTGTTGCCTTTAAGTTCTGCTTCTGTAGCTCCGTATTAGCTTTTCGCCAAACATAAGCATTTTCGTCCGATCCAAAAATGTTACATATTGATTCATCTACAAAAATTACAGTGTTCCAAAAGTCTGGTGTCATCGATAAGTGAGCTTTGGCATATGTTAGCCTGGACAGCTTATTTTTGGGGCTAATGGAATGGCTTTTGGGCCTGTATGTCCGCTGCTGGTCCGGGAAAACTGGACTTTTTTGAGTATACAATGGACAAAATGAAATATCTCAATATTCTCAAGGACAATTTGTTGCAAAGTGCGGAGGATCTGGGAATAAGGTCAAATTTCCGTTTTTATAATTACAATGATCCAAAGCACAAGGCGGGTATTGTGCAGTCTTGGCTGAGCTACAACTGTCCCCATGTGATGATTCCGCCGTCTCAATCTCCAGATCTAAACGTGATCGAAAATTTATGAGCAATTTTGGAGAATAACATTCGAAAATACTCCATTTCGAACAAAAACCAGCTGAAGGATGCTCTTTTCAAAGAGTGGAGCATTATATCAGCCGATCTGACAAAAAATTAGTGGATTCGACGCCAAAAAGGCTTCAAGCGGTAATAGACAATAAAGGCTACCATACTAAATACTAAAAAAACAAAAAAATAAATACTTTCCAAATATTTTTATATTTTTGGTGCTGCATAAAATAAGCTGTGAGGTAGAAATAAGCAGTATTTTATTATTTTGTTATGTTTTGGTCATAAAATGAAAAAGTAGACAATAAATGAAGTCACTAATTTAATCTAAATAATATCATCTTTAATTTGACACCACATTGGTTGCAGTACGCCTAATGGTTTTAACACTATGGAAGTTTAAAGTTAGGGGTTTGACGTGCATACTTTAAGCTGTGAGCCACTGTATGTATATGTATGTATGTACATATGTACACTTGCCTATTTAAACATATTCTTCAGAAAATTTTAAAAATCAGCATGAAAATTCGTTTGTCAAAATATACTGAATTTGCAGATATGACCATTCACATACATATGTGAACTTAAGGCAAACCAAAAGATACTGGTTCGAAATAATCCTAGTTTATTACTCATACGTACTGTTGCCTCTGATTAAATAATTTATTTTCATCCGCTTTTAAAAGTTTGGTTTTATTGTCAACCAAAAAATCTTTTTGTACTTGTTATAATGATTTTGTTTAAATACAAGATTTGAAATATGAGAAAGATGTGAGATTTTTTTTAATTCAATCTGTTAGACGTGACGTATACGTAATTTTTGTAGAAGCTTTCAATTTTTAAAACTTTAACAATAAACTCGACCATGTTATAACGTGAGACAGGGAATTGCTTAAAACATGGATTTACTTTGCTCATCTAATAGAAATTCGGGGTGCCGCAGATATATGGACATGTGTTTCTAGATCGCCCTTTAGATAGGTACGATTTATAGAATTCTTTTATTGGTTCGCAAAGATAACAAGGTTTTATTAATTTACGAGTTGAGTTTTACAGCTAGTAATTTGCTCGCAGCTGTGGCAGGAGTACATTCATATAATGTTCACATTTGTTTGTGTGCTTTATAATTAAGTGTGTGGTCGTTGTCTGTTTTTTTATTTTTATATGGTTCTTTTTGGCTTTCGCTTTTTTGACTTTGCACAAACCCTTTTGTGGAGACAACGGCACTTGACAAAATCCAATAACACATACATACATATATACGCAGTGGGGAGGGGAAGGGGCTATAGGGAGGTTGTGGGAGGGGAAAAGGGAAGCACAGACATGTGGACAGATGCAGAGCCGCAAACATGTGCCGTTAATTTCTTAATTACGCGGGTGTGCCAAGGAGGCAGAGGAATATGGAAGAAAAGAGAGAACAGCAGAGCATGCAAGATGCATAAGGGTGGGAGCGGGATAGAGATACACATGCAAAGCTAACGAGAGCAAATTGTCCATTCAGCAACATTGCAATGATTATACAGTGGGCGGCATGGGTAATAGCAGGGAAATGTGGAATGGGAGGGTGGAGACGGAGCTCCTCTTTAAAGAGTTTCCGCGCTAATTACAAGACGCTGTCAAGACAAGCCAAGTAGTTAATTTGTACTTGCTGCACTTGCACTGTGTATACTGTACATACAGTCACACGATAGGAGTATGACCAAAAAAACAACAACATATTAAACATGTTAAATTTTTTTAGAAAAGCAATCGGGTTTTTTAAAACTCTTATTAAATGGACAATGAAATAACAACTAAATAGTACCTTAATCAAGTGATTTGAAAAAGCTACATTTTTGATATCAAGAATTATTTGCTTGGAACATGGATTTAATTACATTTAATTACAACATCATAAAATATTTCATTACGACTTTTAAAAAAGTATTCTACAAAAAGATTAAAATTTAAAACAATCTTGGTTTTTCAACATTTCACTCCACAGTACCATTTAATTCCCAGCTCGTTGGAGTTCAGTTTTTGAGAAGAGTTGAGCTCCGCTTTTTATCGTCTGGTCGGTCGAGTAATAAAGTAACAGCAAAAGAAATAAAAACAAGGGATAGAGAGAGGAAATCGTACGAAGGGGGTTAAAAGGAGGGGGCCCAGTACAAACTGCTGACTTGGGGGGCATATAAAGAGAGAAGGAGAGAGAGCGTCAGCTGGAAACGGGAAACGGCTGATTTTCCAGCTGTTGTTGCCAGGTGATTTCCCCCGGCCCCTGCTTTGCCCCTCTCCGCTCAACCTGGAAGCGGAGTCTGCGCACTGCACTCTTTTCGGCTCCACCAAGTGGAACGCGAGTGTGGATCCCGAGTCTTAGACATCAGCTGATTTTTTTCGCTTCCATTCCCACATGGAACTCTTTGCCGGTCGATGTGCCATCCAAAACTACAGTTGAACTTCCGTAAATAGAACTGTTTCATCTGAATTTCGCGTAACTCAAAAGAAACGGTTAAACGGATCACGTTTATTTTAATGTGTCTTTTTCCATTTCACAAATATACTTCTCAAATTGCGATATACGGAAATTCAGGTGCATACCTCTTTCTTCTTTTCTATTAAAAATTGTTCAATAATTAAATAAGTTTTACAAATGAGCGTCATGATCAAAAATGAAATTATTTTTAAGCCTTTATGAATTAACATATTAAATAAAAATTATATCTCTATTATTTTAATAGAGTTTTACTTATGTACATATGTATATGAAAACTTGTTTATTAAATTTAGAATTGTTTTGAGCATAGATGTTTTTAAAATTGTGTCTTATAAGCCTATAGGAGCTATATTTACAATAACTAGTTAAGCGTTTTTGCTTTTTTGAAAGATTACCGTAATTAACAGCACGAATCTATTTTTTCCAGACTGGCAAGCTGCGACGGCACCGCTGGAGGAGGAGGAGGACCTGACCGCGGTCGTGAACGGGAACACAGCCGCCGGCGAGGGGGTTCTGGACGTGGACGAGGTGGATGGCCATCCGGCCTCCGTGTTGCACATGCGACAGCACCAGGCGCTCAATACGCGCCCACCCTCCACGCCCCCAATGGCGGGGGGCGGTGGTGCGATGGCCGGAGGAGGAGCCGGCGGAGTGACTACTCCCAAGCAGGCCACATCGCCGGTGGCTGCGGCCAGTTTCGAGGTGCCCGTTAGCGGTGGCAGTGCTGCAGCCTATCACCACGCCTACATGACAAACGTGCTGGCCAGCACCGCCCATCAGCAGCATCACTACCACCACCCACTGCCCGCCTCGCCGCTCCAGTCAACGGCCGGCGCTCGATTTGGGGCCGCCGACAACCTGGACGATGTGAGCGCCAGCGCGGTGCGGGAGCTGTCGCATCAGCTGCAGGCCCAGCTGCGGGACGCCAAGCGACGTCACCTGTCCTGCACCGAGGTCACGCTACCCAATGACCTCACGCAGCGCATCGCCGCGGAGATCATCCGGATGTCGGAGAGGGAGCCGTGCGGAGAGCGCGCCTGCACGCTCTTCATCGAGTTCGAGAGCGAGCCGAATAATGTGAGGTGAGTGGTGATTAATAGACAATCTCAATGGAAGAAGTACTGGCTCATTTTGAAGATCCAAATAATTGATCCATATAATTTCTTATTATTGGAAAATGTTGTGCTTTGCCATTGATTAGGGATGCTTAACTAAGCAGCTTACTTAGTAGTTTTGAACACACAAAAGAAAAAATTAAAAATATTTAAAATATGGACACAAAGTAACTTAACTATTTTGTATGTATCAAAGCCAAAAACCTGTTTTAAAATAGAACAATTATTTTTGAAATTATTAAGAAATTAAGTTTAACATGCTTAATGACATAGCTAACAGCTAAGTATACCTTACCGCCAGATGGGGGCACATCTTTAATGTTTACAAAATAACTTTTATCTGATAGTCGAAGCACTCGACAATACCATTGATTTTGAATACCAGTTAATTTTTTCCATTTTCCTTTGCAGGCGCATTGCATCCTTCAAGGTTGACCCGGATACAGTTTCGATATTCGAGTTGTACTTGACGTTGAGGCAGGACAAGAGCGGCTGGACCTCCCTGCTGCCGCAGTTTATAAAGTGAGTGTCCATGAATAGAATTCAGAGTGGCAGCATATTAAATAACTTGTCAATCTTCTGCAGAAACCTCACACGTAGCAATACTATCAACATCAGTCCCGACTTCACGCTGACCAAGAACAAGCTCTACTCATCTGAGTGAGTCGCTCGACGGAGGAGTGGCATGGAGTGCGAACCAGAATAGCTGGGCTGCTCAGAACTCAATCCCTCCGAACAAGAACAGTAACAGCAGCAGAAACAACAGCAGCAATCGCAATAGCAACATCTATCGGTCGTGCCCCCTTCGTCGCGACCCTCCAGATTCACGATCTTCATTATGGAATACAGTACAGAGAGAGAGATGATGTTTAACCGTAGAGGCAAACTTTTGGACCACAAACTATCAACTTACTCCTGCAAATAACAAATCAACTCAACGCTAAAGCAAAAACAATTATTTTGGAACCTAAGCTCTAAAACAAAACCAAAAAAACCAAAATGAAAACAAAAACAAATCAACTGCAGTTGCAGGCAACTCAAAACTCTTATTGGACTGACTTTTTGGCTTAAACAAAAAAGGTACTTTTTGAAAAACGAAAAAAATTGCAAAAAAAAGAAGTATTGAAAACGAGGAGATGGAGAGTGAGGAGAACACACAAAACCATAAGAAATATTCAAAATATTGTAAAACGTTAAGGCAGACAAGCAGAAGAAAACTTCACTCAGTGAACGGTTGTCGGGGATCCGTTTTAAATTGAATACAAAAGGCAAAACCCCCGGACAGAAGTATAGAGTATTAATCCCATTTGTATGTATGGATGTGTGTACACCATTACCTTGTATCATCATCATAATCCAGAAATCAAATGTAGCATATATATTATGTATGACTTGAGTGCATAATGTATAATACATGTTTTTTGTCACGATTCAATTAGGCTATTACTTCTAAACGCATGCATGCATACATACTCTATATTATGTATTGGGAAAAAGAAAACCAACCAATTTCTATATATATGAGAGCAAACAATAAGAATCGGAAGCGATCAACCGAGGCAGAAAGTGGAAAGTTAATAATAACAAATATAAAAACAAAGTTGATGTGATATTATATAATAATTATGAATATTGATAAACGCATACACACTCACGAATTCACTCACATACAGAACAAAAAACCGATTGCAGAATATTTGAAATAGATTGGAAATTATTTCGAAATTTTGTTCGATCCCAGTTATCTTAGAGAAAAAGCAAAATTCATGTTCGATAAATAGATTCAAACAATTCTCAAAATATTTCCACCTATTTATGATTAAGCTCTGTATTATTATTTTAATTGATAATTATTATTTTCTTGTTTTTGTGCAGAGTTCCAAACTCTGCGAAGAAAGTGTAGCCAAGTGGCTGAATATACAATATACATATATAGATATATATGAAAAATATTTCTAATATTTGATGTGTTTCTAATGTAAGATTTTAATATTAAACAAGCAAAAACGAAATCAACAACAAGAGAAACTAAACTCAAATCCAGCAGATTTCATTCAATGTGCGTAGCTGTGTGTTTATCTGTAGTTTAGTTAACTAAAAACAATTGAAAACAAACAATAACAACACGATATGACAAACAAACAAAATTGATAAGAAAGAAACGATGAATATCGATAGAAGGCGGATATAATATTTAACTTATACACATGTATGGATACATTTTGGCTAGTTAGTTGGCAAACAAATTGTTTTGATTAACGAATGATCTAAGCAGTGAAGTTATTTATAAAAAACAAGCGAAAAATTTATGAAAAAAAAATGGGTAACTATTGTGAAGAGGCAGAAGCAAAAACTTTCGGAAATATAAAGTCATCTGTGTTAATAAATTTTAAAATAATTTTTAGCGTAGAATAACAAAACCAAGAAGTGAAAACGTAAATGCAAAACAAAATTAATCAAATCTGTTGTAAATAACAGATTTCTAAATGCTCTCACATACGCCACAAAAAAAAAATTACAGATCCCAAGTATTTGACAGGTTAATTGTAGTTTTTACTCGTGCATAACACACCCACAAACAAGCACACGCAATGGCAAACAAGAATTTATTTATAAAACCAAGAAATACAAAAAAACATTTGCAATAATTTAATTTAAACTAACTAAATACTTTTTCCATCATTAATCAATCCCACAAAGATCTCGACTAATAAGATGAAGAACTCATTATATGATAAAGGAAAGAGCAGAAGGAAAATTACACAAAAGAAAATACAATTTAGGTATTTAAAACTTGCTTTAAACTTATTTAGGTTAACCCAGGTGTAAAATGCCAAGAACCCTCTAACGCATAACAAATGTTTTAGCCATCTCAAACTCAAGTATCGACTTTTCAGCTCCATTCGATCATTAGACACAAACTCACACATAAGCATATGCATATATTAAAGATATATAGTGTATGTAAATAGGGCCACCGTAGCAGCAATAAATGAGAAGAAAACGAAAACTTTATATATACTGTATTAACTATTTAAATGTGAACATAAATAAAGCAAGTGAAGAAATAGAACCATGAATGTGATCTATTTAATAACAAACAAAGTAATCTTAAATAAAATTAAATTTGCAGAAAGTGAGAAAGAAATATTGCAATCATTTCCTTTTGTTCAATCGATGAAATTATTAACAAAGTAGTTGTAGGAGATTTTAATTTGTAGAATTTCCATTATCATTTGCCGAACAACTTTCCAAATAAATTGGTTAACGTTTTCGTTTAGAATGTTACCAGGCTTTGTAAGAATGTAGAATTCGTAACGCTTTCTATGTGGTTTTTCTTGAGCTTCTTGTTTTAAATCGAATATTGTCTTTTGAAGTAGTGAAACTATCTCCAGTTTTCGGAGGTTTTTTTTTTGTTACGTTTTCCATGGATAAGTGAAAACTGTATAGAGATACAAAGAAAAGAAATGAATCTTAGATCTGTCCAGTGCTCCTCAAAGTATTTTGTAAACAATAATGATAAACCAAAAACAAAAAGAAAAGCGAAAACAAAACTCGTGACAAGTATCAAGCCCATAGGCAAGCGGATATAAATATATGTATTTATGCAAGGGTATGCGAAAAGTTCTATATATGAATGTAAAATAGATGTATGGATATATCTATATATATTGTAGAATTTTTACACATTCTATTACAGACTACAGAGTTACCGACTAAGGCAAATATTACGATTACGACTACGGCAGTACTAATGTATATTTTCAATGTATGTGTGTGTGTGTTGTTTAAGGGAACCAATTAATGCATTCAAAAATCAAATTACAAATCAATTAAACGAACGCCTCAAGTAAAATCGAAAGCAAATAACACTCTCCGTAATACTAGAGACCCCTTCAATGCTAAACAGATCCCGAAATAAATTTAAATTAAAACTGCATTCCAATTGCGACCGAAATCAGTATGGCATCTTTGATTATCGATAGGAAGTTAAATTCAAACGATTATCCCACCATATGCAATCTGAGCCAGATTTCATTATCATTTTCACCTTAAGTTCAAGTTTCAGTTCATAACTTGCTTTTCCATTGGCGGCTACGCTCAATCAGCTAAGAAAACTCTTACAGTCCGATTCCCTCCCGAATATTTTCCAGTTTACATCGGCGCTTGTTTCATTTACGACTAATCAAATATTCAAGGGAATGATTAATTGTTTTAATGTACCGTTGATGTGAGTCTCTGCTGTACAACATATAGTTATGTGACGAAGTAATGTTTAACAAATTCCATTATATATGTGGCAATAGGTCTATAACGAATAACGAGTCTAAAGCGAGAGCTGAAACGAAGGATGGAGAGGGGAAAATAAAAAAAATATATATATTATATATGTATACCATATACTACCTATATGATTATGAGTGTATGTAATGAAGAAAAACAAATGGAAATAAAACAAATTTAAATTTTAGTAGCGCTTAACAAATTCTAGCAATTTAACAAATTTTAATTAATCAAATTAAACAAACAAATGCAAAAATTGCAATTTAATTTTTTTCTCTGTGTAAAAGTTGATTAAAAAATAAAAAATACAACACAAAAAAAACAATAAATTTTTTAAATGTGAAAAATAAATAGTTGTTTTTATTTATAATATTTTATCTTTTTTCAGCTTATTGTAAAATGAGACAAGTCAACATTTTATACAGTGGACAACAAATTTATAGCGTATTTTTTAGAGATTGTAACAGTAAAAAATATGTATTTTCTTACCCTTTTCAACTCTTAATTAAATTTACTATCATATGACCTTCAAACATAAAATTTCTTATTTTAAACTTGTTCTTGCAACAAAAAAGTTTTTATCAGTGAACAATAATTGAATATAATGTTATTAGTTTCTAGTTTTGAAAGAGCACACGGTAATAGATATCCAGCTTGGGAAGTATATTGGCGAATCAACTTAGTTAAAAAATAAAATAGCTATCCAACGAGGAAATATTGCAAAATTTTATGGTAACCCCTTTCCAAACTGCGCTGTTAAGCCTATAACTTTTCTTTCAGAAATCCGATTTTAAACTGGCACACTTCTGCTGATTGTATCTCACTCTCCAAAAATTATTTGTTATTATTATTATTTAAGTCGAGCATATCAAAGGTAAAGGCATTAAAAGTAAAAAATTTATGCAAAGTATTTTATTATGCAAAGTAGTCTAAGTAACAAATTGTAGCATATCTTTGGGCGAACATTTGTGTGAGGCAAATATTTACCCACATTTGAATTCCGTATATTGATTCACGTTTATTAATATTTTTTATGACAATAGAGGAATTCACTTCAATAATTGTTGTTTGTTAAATGTACAGATTTCAAGAGAAACCGAACTGAGCAGGAAATTAGTAGTGAGCTATAAAAGGGCCAACACCAACTTCAGTCAATCACAACACTCGATCACAACTTTCGATCCAGTTTAACTTTGATTGTCTAGTAAGCTCCATCAGCATACAAAATGAAATACCTTTTCGTAGTCGCCCTTATTGCCTTGGCCATTCAATTGGCCTACTCTGCAACTGCACCCACAACTGCTACTACTGCTGCCACTACCACTACAACAACCACGGCGGCAACAACGACAACATCCTCATCTGCAACCACTACAACAACAGCAAAGTCCACCCACAAGAAGAGATGCTGGAAGGGCAACAACTGGTGCCACACCCGCATTCCCAAAAGGAAGTGCAAGAACCCAAAAAGGTGCCACAAGACCGTCGTGATAGTGACCCACAGAAAGAACTAAGAGCCGTCAACAATTTTATTCAGAAATAAATAAATAAATATATCAAAAATATTGAGCACGCCATTTTTATTCTTTACTTTTAATGAGATCGGATTAGCCATTTTTGCTATCACTTTTAGCATTGGATACTCTTACAACACACAGAAAATAAAACTGCCAATCATAGCTGATCATTTAAGTACTAATTAAAACAATGGATTCCGATGAATGAAACAAACTATAATCTATTGGTACAATTTAAAGACACTCAATAATTTCGATTTAGTATGTAAGTAAATCATACATTTTTATACCCGTTACTCGTAGAGTAAAAGGGTATATTGTATTCGTGCAAAAGTATGTAACAGGTAGAAGGAAGCGTTTCCGACCCTATAAAGTATATATATTCTTGTTCAGGATCACTAGCCGAGTCGATCTGTCCGTCTGTCCGTCTGTCCGTCCGTATGAACGCTGAGATCTCGGAAACTATAAAAGCTAGAAGATTGGCATTTTGCATGCAGATTTTAGGAGTTCCTACGCAGCGCAAGTTTGTTTCAAAAAGGTGCCACGCCCCCTTTAACGCCCACAATCGCTTATAAACGATTTTATTTAAATATAAATTTAAATATTTCGGAAAAGTAAAAATGCAGTTTTATTGTGTTTATCAATACCTATCGAAATGTAGAAGAAATTTTTCAAATCGGACCATTCGTTTAAAAGTTATGCGTGATCAAAGTTTCTATCTCCATCTCCCTCGCACTCCTTTTACCTGAGTAACGGGTATCTGATAGTCGGGGCACCCGACTATAGCGTTCTCTCTTGTTAAAATGCCATTTTATTAGTTTAGTTAAACTATTTTTGTCTACACATTTTTAATGGCAGCAGTTTGTTGGATACCAAATATAACAAGCAACCGTTGGATCAAAGATTTAAATAAAGTTGAAAATTATTTTAAACTCTTGAGAGTCTACAATATACATAGTTATTTTAACCAAATTGACTCTTTATGGCCAAGTCTAATAAAATTATTTTTTTTTATGCAAAACTATTTATTAAAATTCCAGAATGAATGGGAACAGTAACAACACTTAACATAGGTTAAATCGTTATAACCTTTACTTAGCCAATTTATCATTTATACATAGGTAATTGACATAAAAAGCATTCTTTACCGTTAACTTTTGTTTTGAAAATCCCGGCAATATTCAAATAATTAAATGTGAATTTTGTCTTTTCTTATTAGATTTCCTTGCTTCTGTGTTAAATTGTGTTAAGTAAATATTGCTCTTAAAGTAGTTCCTTGAGTTTAAACAGCTGCTTTTACATGTCAGTAAACCATAATGTTTCGCAAATACTTGACTTCCCACCATCATATTGACAATTAGCTTATTATCTATACAGCAAGGAAATCAATTCCCCAATTAGTATTTGCCAAATGAGTACATTAGCAACAAACAAGGAAAATGACTGAAGTGGAATTCACCTATAAAAGTGTCTGTATCTACGCTTGTTAATCACAACACTTAATATACCAACTTTGAAAAGGTTTCGCTTCTTTTCCATTCGATTTCAAGAGTAGTTCCCAAGGATTCCCAGATCATTCAAGATGAAGTTCCTTTTCGTAGTCGCCCTTATTGCCTTGGCCATTCAATTGGCCTACTCTGCAACTGCACCCACAACTGCTACTACTGCTGCCACTACCACTTCAACAACCACTGCGGCAACAACGACAACCTCTTCATCTGCAACCACTACAACAACAGCAAAGTCCACCCACAAGAAGAGATGCTGGAAGGGCAACAACTGGTGCCACACCAGGATCCCCAAAAGGAAGTGCAAGAACCCGAAAAGGTGCCACAAGACTGTTGTGATAGTGACCCACAGAAAGAACTAAGAGCCATCAACACTTTTTATAAAAATAAATATATACAAAATAACTAAACGTCATTTTTAATCTTTCCTTTTAACAAAATCGGATTGGCCATTTTTGCTATCTTTTTAAGAATAAAAATGGCTTAATTCTAAATGATTATGGATTAATTGTCTAAAAATTTGTGTTTTTATCTTAATTTGAAATTCGATTTTTTGACATTTTTATGATTATTCTGCTTTCCATATTTTCGAAAAATGGCTTTGCCGAAAAGTGACCAAAAACCTGCATTGCTGAGCCCATAACTTTTCTTACAAGCATTTGATTTTATAGTGGCATATATCTCAATGATGCTGTTTTAATTCTATAAAACTTGGCTGTATTTTTGGGTATGGTTTGTATTTTTGTGCCGATTTTCCGTAATTTTTATGATGTAAGCCCCTTTCCAAATTTTCGAAAAATGGCTTTGCCGAAAGGTGACCCAAAACCTGCACTGCTCAGCCCACAACTTTTCTTACAAACATCCGATTTCGGAATGGCATATATCTAAATGATTGTGGTTTAATTCTCTTAAAATCTGTATCTTCATCTTGGTTTGTATTTTTTGACCGATTTTTCGTTATTTTTGTGATGCCCTTTCCAAATTTTTGAAAAATGGCTTTGCCGAAAAGTGATAAAAAAACTTGCACTGCTCAGTCCATAACTTTTCTTACAAACATCCGATTTCATAATGGCATATATCTAAATGATTGTGTTTTATTTCTATAAAAATCCTTATCTTCATCTTGGTTTGAATTTTCGGACCGATTTTTCTTTAGTCTTATAATGTAACCCCTTTCCAAATTTTGAGGTCACTGGGCCAACTAGTAGTGCGGATAAGTAATATTACATCTGCTACGCAAATTGCAGCATATCTTTGGGCGGACATTTGTGTGAGGCAAATATTTACCCACATTTGAATTCCGTATATTGATTCACGTTTATTCAAAATAATAAATATTTATTATTTGTCAAATGTTCAGATTTCAAGAGAAACGGAACTGATCAGGAAATTACTACTGAGCTATAAATGGGGCAACACCAACTTCAGTCAATCACAACACTCGATCACAGCTTTTCGATCCAGTTTAACTTTGATTGTCTAGTAAGCTCCATCAGCATACAAAATGAAATACCTTTTCGTAGTCGCCCTTTTTGCCTTGGCCATTCAATTGGCCTACTCTGCAACTGCACCCACAACTGCTACTACTGCTGCCACTACCACTACAACAACCACTGCGGCAACAACGACAACATCCTCATCTGCAACCACTACAACAACAGCAAAGTCCACCCACAAGAAGAGATGCTGGAAGGGCAACAACTGGTGCCACACCAGGATCCCCAAAAGGAAGTGCAAGGACCCAAAGAGGTGTCACAAGACTGTTGTGATAGTGACTCATAGGAAAAATTAACTAAACGGATCTTAATGCAAAGGATTTATCTAGAAATAAAGAATTTAAAAAGCTCAACATATTTTAGTTGTTTTTTATAAAGGCTCACTGGTACTTTCACTTATAAAGCCAAAGTCAAAATGTTCTTGGTTCTTGCAGCAATAATAACAAATTCATTTAGAAAGTTTGCAGTAATTGTGGGAATACTGTTGTCGAAGAGGTCAATTGGATGGCTAAGGTAATAAGAGCAGCTTACAAGAGGAACTTCATCTATTTTATAATTATATTATTCAAATTTTTATTTGCTAAGTTGTCTAGTAATGTAATAATCTAGTCTTTTTATTTATTTCATTTTTACAGAAAACTCCACAGCAAAATTAATAAATTAAAAGGTTGTTTTTATATTTAATGATCCTTATCTAAACTTCTAAATTTGGTGATAAAGATAAAACTGTTTGAATAATTGCAATTATTTTGTCCGCTTCAGATCTTATACTCATGGTTTGTGTATTTGCTACTTAGTAATGTAAATTACATCTATGTATACATGGTGTATAAATGTATGTTTTCAGTAGAAGTATATATGGAAACTTTATTTTTCTTAGTAAATAGCACCACTAAAAATGATAATTTAATTAAAAACAAATCGCAAATAGTATATTTTTAGAAACCTCCAATATACATTAAGCCATCCAACCCAAGGATCACAATCTTGACCTAAGGATTTGGAGCAGGATTTGAGTGTGTTAGGCGACGAAGGATCCACTCCTGATCTCATCAATTTGATTTGACCCCAATCGGATTTGTTTTTCTACTCATCTATTGACAAAGCTTATATTCTTTAACAAATTTTAATTATATTGCGTTTATGTATTTTTTACAATTTTTATATGGCAATATTAACAAAACACTTCTATTCTTTTAGCTTACCACTTTATTTAAGAACCTATAATTAAACGTATGCTTGCTAGCGTTAACAAGTTATCTATTTAAAAAATGTACTATACCTATTTTTAAACGAGAAATTAGCAGCTAAAATAATGTTGTGCAGAAATAAAATTAATTTTATTTCATAAATTCATATAAAGAACATATTTAGGTTTAATTGTCAATCGATAGACAATCCTTTTACGTGTTCAATGATGTATAGATTCTCAATTGTTTTATAAAGTGTTTGGAATTTAACTTGAAAAATAGATTTGCTCTTACCATTTCTACGATCAGAACTGAAAGTAAGGTCTTTGCTCAGGGAGCTCAATTGACTTGGTCAATGGATCAGCTGACTGCAAGTTCGTGCCTGAACTTCGGTTTGGGCCCGGCTCAGATCTTCGGCTCTTGCGATCCGCTCGCCACTCGAGCGCCGCTGTTTGTCGCTGGTGGACGCGGTTCGGTGGGCCTTCAATTTATTTATTTGAATTCGTCTTAATTTTATTTCATACGAGTTGATTGTTGGTGATATTAAACCGCCCAAAGTGTCAATAAAAATCAAAGCGATTGATAAATTCCCAGGATACGGATACAATGTGCTATTGATAATTGGTGGGTGCTGCAACGTATAACTCTATGAAAGTGTGTTTGTGCATCTGAGATGTCGAGATAAAATTGCTTGCCTTCAAATTGTCAATTGCTGGTTAATGGGCTCTGCAATCTCAAGAATCGGCTCTTTTGTTTTGGCCTGGCGAACGGCAGTGAGTGCATCGAATTGAATTGAATAATATGGATATGGATGTGCGGCACCGCTAAATGACTAAAAACGCTGCTCTCATGTAGATGTCTATCTGAGGTGGGCAAGGCATTTAAGCTCCAAGCGGACTAATCGCCGGCAGACAATCGTCGGCGGCCAAGGAGCTCCGCTTAATTGGTGGGACCACCCAATTCGCCGAGCTTTGGCCCTTTGACAAAACATCGGGCCATTGTTGGGATTGGGGATCAACTTATTTGCCCACTTCGGCAGCCGGGGAGTTGGTCCACAGATTTCGCCACTAATCCAGCGGGGATCTCTCGGGGAATTGGCAGTGCCACCCGCATGCTCGCATGCCAAATATCGATCCCAATCGAGTCATATGCAGCACATGTATGCAAAGTGTTCCAGCGAAGTTGCTTGCAGTTGCCAGTCTTTTGGCCAAGACATACACTCAAAAAAGTTACACGATTTTCCCAACAAAACCTCGAGTAGTTGCTTTGGTTTTTGGCGCCAAGAAACTTTTACTTTATTTTTTTCTTAACAACAACAAATTGATAGAATTCTTTTTATAATTTCTTAATATTTTGAATTATATTCTCTCAAAATAAACTATAAACTAACAAAGTTGCAAAAAAATAAAATAAAACAATTCAGATTGTCTTTAAGTTATTAGCTAAATAGGATATTTAAAAAAAATATATATTTCCTATTCCAAATTTGGAAAAATAAATTATAAGCCCATTAATAACAAGTAAGGGGATAAAAACCATTCCAACTTATTAACATAAGAAAGTTAGGTGTGGATTTGTAAATTTGTATAAATATTTTCTTATTTCAAAGTTTTCTTTGAACATCAAAAATTAACAAAAAAAAAGCAGAATTAACAAAATTCACGGAAAGAATGTATGGCTGTGAAGAAAGAGCCATAGAAGCGACATGTGCAATTGGCAAAGGGCCTGGCGCCGAAACCTGACCTCCGATCGGGTGTTAACCTTTCAAGGTGGTCAAAGGCCCCTTTTTCTGGCAATTCGCCTCGATTTTCGCTGAGTGGCAGTGGGGTGAATGAGTCACGAGTCAGGCATTTCCTCCAGTATCACTGCGCGAACTCACCTCTCTCTCGTCTCCAGCTGTCTTGGAGGAAGACCACGGAATGGAGTCCAGCAGCAGTAGCGGTGCCGTCGTGGAGATGGAGTCCTCCAGTTCCGGTGATCACGGCCAGCCCACCCAGATCACCTCCATCGATGGCTTCTTCAATCGGAAGCGGGGTCGTCCGCCAAAGAATCGCTTTGTGGAGGTCTACAAGAGCGTGAGTATCGGCAAACTATTAAGTAAATATTCCAAATTTTAAATTATTTGTTCAATTCTTAGGGTAAATTAAGTAATCTAAATAATTTACATATTTATTTTTTTAGTTAATTTATATTTACAAATTTTAAAGAGCCAGCTTTAGAATAAAACATATAAAAATTAAAATCTCTTATGAGAACAAGAATGTTTTATAAGCATATCCGGAAAATATGTTTCGAAATGGAATAGCCCCTTTGGAATTAGAAGCTTATATTGACAAGCTTTGGGTCACCATTTTAAAAAGCGAAAAATTCTGAATCTAAATTATTTATATAAAATACATTTATTTTAACAGCATACCAATAAAGTACTTTTCTAATGGGGTTGATCAAATTGCAATATAAGCTTCCTTATTGTTTTTTTAAAATCTGTTATAAACCTTAATTATTTATTTGATTGCAGTGAAAAAATGATTTCTTATTGCTTCTTAAAATTAATTTTATAACATTTTTGGCACTTTTTAAATGCGATTATTTACGAGGTTCCGGGGGAAAATATTTACGAGGTTCTGATGGAAATATTTGAGGCCTGATTCGACCCAGTTGCTTGGTTCCTTTTCGGTCTGTCTGCGACCCGATCGGAGCTCCATCGTAATTAGGAATTTGCGCCTATTTGTGTGCAACGTCAGCCCTGCCACGCCCCCCACCGCACCGCCCCCCCCAATTCCTCACCAATCGACGGGGCCTAATGTGGCATTTTGTGTGCTGTGCGTTGAATTGAGTTTTCGGATTTGGTTTTTGCCATATTCGTCATATTAATATTGACAACGAGTGTTTCCGCATTTATTTCATTTGCCCGTCTATCGTCGTCGACGGCACTTCTCTTGCCACTCCACCACCTGCCCCTGGCCCTCCCCCTTTTCACCACCCCCTCACCCACCGCACCCCCTCTCCCCCAATGCCCTTCCCCTGCCGACGAGCGTTTTGTGCTTTTAACTGTCATTTTCATAATTTCTACATTTTTTCGAGCCAAGCTCATGCATACGCACCACATCGCACTTGTGTGTTTACGATTACCCAGCCCACGCGTCACTCTGCATGGTGATCACTGTGAACATGGCCAGTACACTGGAAAAATTAATGCCTTTTCAATACATTGTTATTAATAGAACTTAAACAGGGGCACAAAAAGTCCTTTAGATGAAAAAAAAGGCTATAATAAATGTACATTTTGAATCACATAAATATATTTATATATATATATAATAGTTTACAAGTCCTATTTAAATTTTGAATAGGGTTACCAGAGTTTCTAAATTTTTACAAAAATATTGGGGCTTATTTAATCGTTGGTTAAATTTTCTGTTTCTACATTTCTCTAAGTCATTAATTAGTAAAGGGTAGCTAGACAAAACACTTTATTTTCAGTGTACTGCCTGTGTGAATAAAAAAACAAATTTGAATAAATATTTTGTCCATTGCCATTTGCGGCATTCTTTTGGGAAGTAAGCCGAGCCAACTTAAAGCGGGCTTAAAGGGGGGGAAAGGTGACCCAAATCGATCGCAGGAATCAAGGTGGTGCAATGACGGGTGGATCTCCTCTCACTCCACCACCCACCCACAATCGCAGCCAGCCCCTTCGATAATCCCAAATGGCGATGGAAAGGAATGATATACAGCACTAACAATAGCAATAATAATAATAATAATAATTCCTATACACACTTATATCGTATTTAATCAAATAAGGTGTGTGCTCATGTGTGTGAGCCACAACTTATCAGGCAAAAGCAAACTCGTTTCATTGTCTTTCAATATTTTCGGTGTAATTATTGTTATAAGTGTATATGAGAGTGTTAAATACTCTGCCTTAAATTAAACCATTTCACTTTGGCGAAACAAAAGAATACTATTGAAAATTGCAGATTAAAATTTGTTTTATAATTGTCCCTTTTCGCTTGTAATAAATACCATTTGCAAGTCTGATTCGTTGAGGGTTTAATTTTTCCCCAATTTGGTAGAAATATTTCAATACCATTTTCGTAATACTATTTTTAGGTTTTCTTTAGGGTATCCACTGGTTGCACTTGTGTTTGTAAAATTTAAATGGTTTCTCCTTTGTTTTTGCTTTTGGCTTTTTCACTTCACTCGTTCTTTCTCTCTTTATTTTTTCGTTTTATTATTGATTTGATGCGTGAACAAAATTTAAATAGTGACATTTTGGGCCAACGACAAAACATTAACAGTAATTTCGGAAATACGAGTAATAAACTGGTTGCGGCCGATTGTTTGTCATAAATCCAAAAATTTAAATCCGAAAACTATGACAATGACAACGGCAGCAAGTACGGCCCTGCCATGCCAAAGTAATTTAATTCCATGAAAGGCGCCCACATTGCTGCGTGGAATATTGTAGATAGATTTCGATTGTCAACAAATACAAAATAGAGAAATATCTTTGGTTTATTTTTTGTTTTTTTTTTGCTATTATTTCGATGCAGGCGCAGCACTCGCCGCAGGCCATCTTCACCAGTTTCAAACTGGAGAGGAGCGATCACCACTCGGTTCACGGGTCACCTGTTCCCAGTGGCTCCCATGTGGACAGTGCCGAGGATCGCTTGTCTCTGGCGGATCACGACGGATCAGCCACTGATCTCACAGCTAGTCGGAACCGGAAGCGGGGTCGTGTGTGGGCTCCCTCATCAGTCCCCCCATCGATCCCGTCATCGGAACAGTCGAGCAGGAGGAGCTCCATCCAGGTGCCCCACTTGGCAGCGAGGAGTGAGACCCAGTCTCGGAGTAGCCGCAATGAGTCTTTAACACAGGTAATATTTTATTTGGAAATAATAAAAATTTGAAAATATCTTAAATCGATATATTTAAAACAAAACTGGCACCTGACTAAAACCTAGTAATAGTATTCGTTAAATTAAAGTCATTAGCCCAGGTATTACTTTATTTAGAAATAATACAAATTTGAAAATATCTGGAGCCGAGATATTTAAATCTAATCAGGCACCTGACTAAAACCTTATTAAAACTAGTAAAAGTATTTGATAAATAAAAGTCTTTAGCCCAGGTAATATTTTAAATTTCAAATTTGAGTCAAGATATTTAAAAGAAAGAGGCACAGGAAAAAAACCTTATAACAACTAGTAAAAGAATTCGGTTAATTATAACTTCCATCTTTCCTTAACCTAATAAACTTCTATACAAGAAAAGCATCTGTATTATTACTAAAATGGCTTAATTATACCCGTTACTCGTAGAGTAAAAGGGTATATTGTATTCGTGCAAAAGTATGTAACAGGTAGAAGGAAGCGTTTCCGACCCTATAAAGTATATATATTCTTGTTCAGGATCACTAGCCGAGTCGATCTAGCCATGTCCATCTGTCCGTCTGTCTGTCCGTCTGTCTGTCTGTCTGTCCGTATGAACGCTGAGATCTCGGAAACTATAAAAGCTAGAAGATTGACATTTTGCATGTGGATTTTAGGAGTTCCTACGCAGCGCAAGTTTGTTTCAAAATGGTGCCACGCCCCCTCTGACGCCCACAAGTCACAAGCTGTGGCCACAGTTTTGATGCTATTATGAATTTTTTTTTGATATGTATTTGTTTCGTCAATACCTATCGATTGGCCAAATAAAAGTTTGCCACGCCCACTCCAACGCCCAAAAACCCATTAAACGCTTAAGCCTGGCTAGCGCCTACATTTCCGTCTTTCATGGCACAATAGCGCCATCTAACGGATGACTTTGGAACAGCTGGCCAAGGTGCTCAACAGAGTCAACGTTAATTCTCGATAAGGATTTCTATTAAAGGAAAATGCGATGGCTTTCATTTGTCAATACCGAACTATATCCCAAGAACTATGCAAATCAAATCAAGTTAGCCAAATTGGAGGTGTTCCCTGGGTACCGATTTTAACATAAAAATCGGGAGCTAATTCGAGCGGCGAAAAACATACAAGAAGGCATATTTATATTAAGTTGTTTAGCTGAGTAACGGGTATCTAATAGTCGAGGCACTCGACTATAGCGTTCTCTCTTGTTTTGTGTTAAATTTATTTTACTTTATTTTATTTCAGCCCTATTTACAGCCTTTAGAACCTACAGAAACAGGAACGTCAAAGAATATGTCGAGCAGAGCTCTGGATAAAGTTTCAGGTGAGTTTCTTACAAAGAATCTTAAATCTCTTAAAAATTCATTTGAAAAAATTCTGAGAATAAGAGAATAATATGGAAATTTTGAGTCTTTCTAAAAAGATGAACAGCTAATAAAGACTGTTGAAGAAGGCAAAGGATTAAAATTTATTTTTTATAATTGTAGTTAACTTAGACCTTTATTGGTTTAAAAAAAATCGTTAAAAATAAGAACCGAAAAGTCGTATTTGAGTTTTATATTTTAAATATTTAAAAAATCACGTAGAAATCGAATAGATTGGTCAAAGAGTTTTCTATGTTTCTTGTATGTCGATTCTAAGTGATAATTCGTTGATTCAAAAAAATGTGAATAATCATTGTTTACAGTCCCTGTAATTATACACTACATACATTTTAAAATTACTTAGCCTTCTTAACATTGATTTTCGTAATATTTCATTTATTTAAAAATGGCTTTCTCACCCAACAAAAGTTGTTCGTGCGGCGGGAACTTTTTATCCGGAGAATGCGAGTTCAGCTTTGCATCGGGAAGTGCCGGAGGCAGCTGGCTCGAGATTCCTCAGTCGGCAGGAGTCGGCGGACCTGGAGGTGGACCAGCCGGAGGATCTGAGCATGCGGCCATCCTTACCAGAGGCAACTGCCACTGCGGCGGAAGTGGCACCAGCTTTGAATATGAATCTGCTGCAGTTCAAGCAGCTAATTGATTTATATCAGCGACAGGTGTTATTGCCCAGTTTCCTGGCCGCCGCAACTCAACCTATGGCTTTACCAGGATCAGGATCGGGATCGGGAACAGGATCGATATCCGGGCCATTACTCGATATGCGAATTTTACTGGAGAATGCCGCCCATCAAAAGTTGCTACTCCTCAATGCAGCTGCAAATGCAACGGCATCAGTTGGGGCAACTTCTACTTTGGACTCTGGACAGCGGAATCCGGGGAAGAGGATCCGGGATCACGATATTCCCAGTGGCTACCTGAAATTCCGCTTCAACGAGGATTGCGGCTTCGAAAGGTGCGGTTATCGGAACCATCAGTCGCACTTCCATTGCAACCGGCGAGATTGCCACTACAGTTTCTGCGACAAAACGCGGTTCGTGCAACATACGGCGCGCCACGAACGGATGGACACGCTGATGGGTGACGACTTCCACCAGTTCCGGGCCAACATGCAGTGCGGGGTGGCCAACTGCTCGTACTCCGCTTCAGCAGGAGGAGCCACGGAGTCCACCCACCAAAATAGGATGGGTAAGTCCACCTAAGAGTTCTATTCCATTGCAATGATATTTTGTTTTCTAATAATCAAAATAAGAGTCAGACATAACCTGTCTAAATATCTATCGTTATCTTTAACTTCAAATGTTTTAAGTTTATTCTAAAATGTATAGAAGAAATTTGGTTCGCTCACTTGAAAAGTTAAAAAAGAAAATGGAATTCGAAATCGGTAGCTTAGGTCGTTCGATTGTGTTTTTATTGCTCCCAAGTAGTAAAGTATTTTATTATTATTTAATAAAAAACTTTTTCAAAAAGTTGAATTTAAAGTCTTTTGGTCAAGAGCTTGCTTAGACTTGATTGAACTAAGGAATTAAATTTTCATTCAACCGGAAAGCAAAGGGGTCAATATATTAGTTCAGGTGATCATCTTCCAAAAACAGTAATGGTATTTTTACCAAAGTTATGTTAAGTTTTTGACATTGATTTCTTACTAAATTATTACTTTTCTTTTTAAATTCCATTTTCGAGATTATCTTTTTGAAGTAAATTAACCAGAGATAAGGATGAAGAAAAGTTTGACTATTTTTAGATTTAGATTTTGCCCTTTCTTTTCGATTTGTTTAATAAGACATTGAGGAAGCAAAGTGGTTTTTCACAGAGACAAAAAACTATAACCTTAGACTGCAGATTGTGAAAAGCCCTCCTGTCTTTTGGTTATTTAAGTTTGTAAGCTAAAGTGGTTTTTATAATCGATCTGATACTCAAACACCATTTCCTCTCCCGCAGATGCAACAGAGACGGGATTGGGTGCGGCATCCTCCAGGAAGACGTCCCACTTCCACTGCCGCAAGTGCGACTACGTGTGCACGGACTCCAACAAGGTGGTGGCCCACCGGCGATTGCACCTCCGCCAGGATTACGTGCGCAGTGCCGGATTCCGCAAGGTGGGCGGAAACGAGCCGTGCGATTCGCCAGGTTGCTCATACGCCCTGCGGCACACCCACTACCACTGCGTCACCTGCGACGGCGGAGTCCTTTCGCGGGCCCAACTCGCGGCCCACAAACACCGGACACCGCTTCCCAAACAGGATGCGGATGCCACTACCACTCCCTAGCGAATACTATAAAAATTCCCAGACAAGAAAGTCCGTCATCTAAAATAATAAATAAAAGTCATGAATCATGATAAAGTCTCAATGTATTCATTCTCACATTAAAATTAATAGTCTCAAAAATGGCAGAAGTTATTGATTATTTAAGAACATATGTTTGGAATGGTATGTTTGAGCTAAAATTAAAATTGAATTACTAAATGGTTGACTTTTTTTTTGTAGTTACCTCGAAAGCTCTCTTAAAAAAAAGTTGAAATGTTTTCACATTGCTGATTGAAATGTAAATTATCTTGAAGACACATGCATAGGAAATTACACGTTTTAGCTTTGACAAACAGTTTTATTTCACTTCCATTAACATTACATTACTTCCATTATTAGCTTTATATTTATTAATGCTCATTTTTTTAAGCGAAATATCCAGAAAGCCCCCGTTGTAATTTGACAATGAGGTAACCTTATAAAGATAACTATGTATGTCTTGTTTATAAAGTAAAATATAATAGTGCAGACTTAGGCAATGACTATAACCTACGTTATAGTTATTTTAAAAGTCCAGGCATAATCCAGACCTCGCTTGTCAATATGATGTTTTGGAGGAAACTCAATGTGCAATCTGTTATGATCCGAAGTCCACTAGAGATAGAAAAAATGTTATAAAACCTTTGCACCATTATAACTAATATTAATTTAATATTATTCGTACCTTAATTTTGGTGTCCTCCATGCCCAACATAACGACCTGAGTGCTCTGGTGATTAAGGATATCTCCACCGGTGCCCAAATCGATTCCGGTCAGCATAACATTGCGGAATATGTTGACTTCCTTGCCGAGTGGATAAATATCCAGCTCATTGGTGTCGTAAGGATATTCCAGAATAAATGCGTACACGGTGACGTTGCCATTCGAGGAGTTCTGTCTTTGTGTATACCAAACATTGGGTGTCACCGTATCGTTCTGGTAAATCCAAGGCACACTACCGTAGATACCCTCGCCATTGGTCTTTAGCCAGCCACCCATGTCCCTCAGACGCTCCTCGAAAATTGGCAATATAGTGCCGTATTTGGTGGGTCCCACATTGATCAGGACATTGCCATTGCAGCTGACAGTGGTGACAATTTCTGGGGGAATCAAGTTTAGTTATAAAAAATAAATAAATATAAATAATTGTAGTATCTTTTGCACCCACCTTTAATGACTTCCTTGGAGGTCATAAAATCGGACAAGCTAACATCGAATCGTTGACCCCAGCTTTTTCGGTCCAGGGTGAAGGCATTCTCCCATTTGTGAGCCTGCAGGACGCCAGGATTAAAGCGATCGGCGCAGTTGTAGAAGTCGCCATGCATACAGGCAGTGCCAAAGCCCCAGCGATCGTTGGTCACCACCGTGTCCCTCACAGGACTATCGTTGTACAGCCAGGCGATGAACTCCTCGGAACGCCAGTACTTGGCCGGAGCCTCCCAATCGCCATCCGACCAAATGATCTCCGGCAGATACTGCTCCACCAGTTCCATTTGCTCCGGACGCACCTTCCGGTCCACAAAGTGCTGCTGCATCAGCAGGTGCAACTTGTCGTCGGTCCACAATGGGTTAAACCACTCGAACAGGGAATAATACAGGCCGAACTTCAAATTGGATTCCTTTCGAACGGCGGCCGCCAATTCCTCTGGAAAGGATAAATAAAGGTATGAATTAAGTTTTTGAATTTATATTACAAATTAATATTTTATAAATTTTTTAAAAGTAATAGATATGATTTCTATAACCAGAGCTAGGTAGAAAACGTAAACATAAACATACAAAATTTTTAAAAGTGTCATATAGGAAAATAAAACACTCTTACAAATTTTTAAAATAGTTTTGAAGTATAATTTAAAACTTATTTGCTTAAGGAATAATAAAAACAAATCTTTAAAATATTACAATTTTGGTCTGTAGTTTACAATGCAGTAAAAAATACATTTTCGACCCTATAAGATATATAGCAGCCTTACTATGCGATTTGATATGGCCATGTCCGTCTGTCTGCCTTTTTCTATACCGTTTGCAAGCTAAAATGTTGCTAAATTTAATTGTTTAAGCCATCTCAAGTTGTATATATTTTCGGATCCATTTTTTGAGTTGACTATAACCTATAGCTGTCATATATAAAAGCGCATGCAGTCATTAATATATGTTTTTTGATTTAACTCAGTTAAAATATGGCGCACAGCCAAAAAAGTAATTGTTGTGGACAGCTGAAGACCTGAACTATCAATTCCGATTTTCTCATTTTTTATAAGGAATATTTTTTGTGATAAATTGCCTAAAATTAAATTTTTCAGCTGTGAATGCCAATCTATTTAACATTTTTTTAACGAATTTTGCGAGGTATGATATTCCAACATGAGACCAATATTTTCCTCTGTATTTTTGGATATACAAAAATATTTTACGTGTTTTTTGCTCTTGATTTGCCAATATAATTACTATATTTTTAGCCAGCCTATGCTTGTTCTCCTTCCTTACGAGATTATCAAAAGACACACTTACTGATTATATCCCGCTTGGGTCCCACGTCCACGGAATTCCATCCGAAGCTGCTCTTCGAGGGCCAAAGCGTGAAGCCATCGTGATGTTTGCTGGTGAGCACTACGTATCTAGATAGTGATGAGAGTTAACAATTGGAGGGATATATACGATAACAATATATGTGTGTGAGTACCTGGCTCCGCTATCTCTGAAGAGTAACGCCCACTGAGTGGCATTGAATAGCTCCGCTGTGAATTGGTCGGCGAATTCCTGATAAGTGAAGTCGGGCTTGTAATTGCGTTGCATGAATTGAATGTAGTCCGGATTGCGGAGATCTGGAAGGGACCAAGCCAATTAACTAATTAGTTTTGAGATTTAAAAGTAACTATATAAACAAAACATACAAAAAAAATATTTCATTAAATATAATATATGTTACATTCCATTAGCAAATAAATATTTCTAAAAAGAAATAAAATATTTATGATGTTATAAACATTTTATTAAAACTGTAAAGAACTATGGAAAGTTTTTTGTTAATCCATTTATGGAATTATTAATTTAGTAACTAGTAAACTATTTTTTCTGTTGATTTCAAATGATTAAGATTTTTTGATTTAGTTATTAGTGTTAACCAGTAATATTATTAGTATAAAGGTTAATCGTACTTTTCCAGTTGGTCCAGAACCACTCGGAGCCAAAGCTGGGCACCGAGTAGACACCGTAGTGCAGGAAGATGCCCACCTTGGCCTCGTCGTAC
The DNA here is from genome assembly GCA_018153365.1 of Drosophila fuyamai. Taxonomy (NCBI): domain Eukaryota; kingdom Metazoa; phylum Arthropoda; class Insecta; order Diptera; family Drosophilidae; genus Drosophila; species Drosophila fuyamai. The sequence continues at coordinate 11,841,516 of JAECXW010000155.1, forward strand.
CATTGGGGCAGTGGTCTCTGGTCCAGACTGGACCAATTGGGCTGGTATCGAGTCCGTGGACCTGGCACCTGTGCCTCCACCTCCGCTCCAGATTGCCAGGCGATCAGTGCCAACAGAAGCGTCCAAGCGGCGATTGCCATTTCCTCAATTAGCCGGTGAACTGATTTTCCGCTGATTCTAAAGCGTCTGCCTCGTTTCGTGATCCAAACACAACTGAGTATTGTGTGCGGAAAGCGATTCTCTCTGAAAGTCCGGCTTCTCCAGCTGAATTAAATAGGTTCTGTGGGATGTGTTCACTTCTAAAGAGGGATAAACAAAAAGTTACACTTTAAAGAATAACTGACATTTTCCTAAAATATCTAAACCACTTTATGTAGTTTTATTGTTTTACTATTAATAAATAATTATTATTAATAAATAAATATTAAGTAGTCTTACAAATTATATTTATAAAATATTTACTAAACACCAATAGTATAATTCGACTTAAGTAAGAACATTTAAAAAAAAAAGTTTAATACAATCAATTTTAAAATCTATTTATTTTTTTTTTTTAGTGTTTTCAATACTTAGTAAGTGCCAAAATGTTGATAAGAACTAAAAATACTGTTCGCCTCAGGTCTTGTTTATCAGCATTTCTAATTTGTAAACAGGTTTGGCAGCAACCAAACAAATAGTATAAGTGAACTATAGTTAACAAATCACCCTGTAACATTTAAAGGCTTCTTATCTCAATTTTTTTTTAACAATAAGTTTATTACACGTTGTTTGTAAAGTATTGTATTTCGTATGTTTAAGAATTTGTTGTTCTTTTTTGAATAGTAAAATTAAAACAGATGTTTTTAATGATTATATAAACATATTATGTTGAAGTACTTCAAAAGAATGTTATTATTTTTGATAGCCTATTTAAGGTGCTTTTAAGTCGTGTAGGAAAAAATATGAATCAATGAAGATTGGTCTCCAGTATAAAAACAACCGTGCATCTTTAAAATCCCGCCCTCCCCTTAAGGAAAATAAATTCTTATGACTGTATTAGGTGTAATTGGGAAGTGAAACCATATAAATATACATGTTAAATCCAAGATTAGATGTCACAATGTGCTGACCAGGCGCGATATCGTCGACTGGATCGGGGAGAGTGGGAGTAGTGCGAAGTTAGGGAAGTTGTGGTTGGTTCCTCGCGAATCAAAGTTCCACCCAGAGTGACTACGCGTCGGGATTCGGAGAGAAGAGGTGTCAGCTCCGTGGGGGATCCCACCTTGAGTTGGTGCTCCTCTCGAGCCAGAACGCAATTCTGAGCGATTTGATACATATGATCGTACTTCTCAGCCAGGCTAAGAAATTTGGACTTTCCGGGACCCTCATAAAACTCTTTGGGCGAGAATTTACCAAACTCAATAAGGCCAATCAGATCGTTCACAAAGTTTGGCTTCTTATCCTCCTTGTTGAGGATGGAGGAACTGTATCCGATTGGAAGGCAACTGGTCGAGGGTTGCTCCAGCGATGGGTTTTCCAAATCATTTGCTGTACCAGGATCTTCCCTGTTTTCCACCTGAGTTGCGCTTTCAGCTTCCTCGATACCATTATATTTGAGATACATTTCCAGCAAACGAAAACGATCAGCTTCGGATATTTTTCCAGCAATCACTTCGATATAATGCTTGAAGACCTCCCAGTTGAATTCGTATACGCCCGAGTGGTCCAGGGTGCTCTTAAAGGTGACCTTGAGCTCCCAGGCCATCTGGTCTATCAGCGATTTCCTATTCAATCGATGGGCGCACTGGAACAAACGAAGTAACTCCCCCATATCAAAGGTGTCCTTGCGCATCATCAGCTCCGTCACACAGTCCTCCTCGAGGGATTGCACCAGATATTTGTTGCCGAATTCACTGAGTCGAGTTAGGGTATCAAAATCATACTTCTGCAGCTTATCGTACTCATAACCGTAGACATAGTCACGGAACTTCTCGAATATCTCCGGATCTACATCGTTTAGCCGGACTACTCCACTGGTGGACTCATTGTAGTCGCCATAAAGCATCCGGTCGAAGACGTCAGAGGCACAGCTAAAGATCAGTTTGTGGCAGGCGAAGGTTTTACTAGTGCCATTCTCCTGTTCGATTACAAAACTGCAGTCCGTGTGGCGATTGCTGCGACCGAGCTCAACGAGGGAACCACGCAACCTGGGATTTGGGGATTTACTACTACTAAAACTATTGAACTTATTCTAAGGTTACCACTCTCTAATATCTTACCAGGTACACATCTTAACCAGGACGATCCAGTTATGTCCTTCGATTTCAAACAATAAATTTAGTCTTTAAAATGTATTCTGTTTAAGATGTCGAAATGAGTGTGCTAACTGAATGATTGTTTCGTGATGTTTAATGCTATGAAATATGCTATTGTTTTCTAAACTTGACTTGAACTGCATATGTACTTTAAAAAAGAATATACATTACAATTGATGCTATATCCTTTCAGTTTTATCAAATGTTGAAAGAGATGCGACCCAAAGTTTGGAGTTACCATTTCTATCTTTTTACCCAGCATTTATTCCTCAGTATAACATCAGATTACCAAATGGATATTTTAACAAATGCCATTTCATTTCAGTTCCATGAAAAGTTTTAGTATTAACATATCGTAATAAAACATCACATCTCAATTGAACATAACAGTTTATTTTATTATCTTCTCTCATGCTTTTGCCATGTTTGCATTTATTTGTTTTTTTTGCTGACTTAAAAGGTTTGTCTTTGCATTCAATTTCATTTCCACCTGTATTCTATTAATAACTCACATACCTACATATAAATACATGTATCTTTTGCCTTGTGTTTTTTGTTTTTGTGTTCGAGTTCATTTCATCGCATTCAAAGTTCAACAGATTGAAAGTGTGTGTTTTCATTAGGAGTATAGTGTGTGTTTTGTAGCTTAGGTCTGGACAGTAGTTTAGTGAAACTGGAGTGGATCAAGTTGCATTTATCTACATCGGGACAGGTGAATCATTGTAATACATAAAATTTGCTTCTAATATTCTACTCTGAACGCTTCTGTTTCTAAAGTAAGTTTCCTTCATTGCCATTTGTTTTTCGCTATGGGTTATAATAACACAACACAATACAGCACAACATACAAGTCCCTTCTGTTTATTTGCATAGAAATCCGAAGCATTGTGTTTCACTATATTTATTATTTAATGTTTCCAATCATTATAAACTTGGTTTAAAATTGCCATACTTTAACAATGTGTGGATCCCAAACTGAGTGGGTTGTATTGAAGTGTGTGGTACGTAAGTTGTGAAATATTCGGTGCATACCGTTAGGCGAATGTTCGCAGTTTGTGGAGGTGATTTTTCGGTGCATTCTTTTAGGCTGGCTGTGCCGAGTACACTGCTAGAATACTAGTAGAATATGGTGTGTCTAATGTTCCTGAACAATTGAACCAGTTTACGCTCTATTTTAAAATGTGACTCTGCTAAGGCTTATGCCAAAACACAAAATTTTGGACAAACTATTTGTACCATTAAATAATTTTAAAAAAATCACAATCAGCTAATTTTATGATTAAAATAAATACTTAACTGAACAACAAAAATCGTTAGTGGAAAGGTGTAAAAGTTTCTCTCCTAGCAAAACAAAAAGTAAAAGTAAAAGTAAAATTAAATAGTTTAAAAAAAAGACTAAGCCCTCCAAAAAAACATTATCTTCCAGTTGCTTTTCTAAAAGTGACATTTTACCAATTTTTGGAGTAGTTCAAAACTCTTTATTATTATTTAGGCCTTGAAGGCTTTGACTTTTCATTTGCACTCAGGCTTTTCAGTCAGGACATTTTATTTGTTTGTAGAAGAGGAAGGTTAAAATACGTGTAAAGCATAAGCACGCGACAACTCTAAACTCTATGCTTGCAGCTCTCTTCTTTCTTCTTTCTCTTTCTCTGTCTCTATACAATAAGTACATATCTAAATCAACGTTACGGAACTACGATGCCAACTTCGATTAGCTATTCAATAAGTTTGTAGCTTGTGTGTCATTTATGTAATGGCTGCTTGTTGTTTGCAATTAGCTGTTTTTGCATTTTAATGTTTTCTCTTTTTTTTTTTTATTATTTTTACAATATTTTCAACTTTAGGATCATAGAAGTAACATTAAATAACATTTTTGCGTAAATCTAGTATTTCTAATGTTTTTTGTTGTTGCTGTTGTTGCTGCTACTGCTGCTGCTGTTGCTGTTGCTCTTTTCGTAGCTACTGCCCCACTATGCCGTGGTGGTTGAGGATGCTGCTGCAGTGGCTCCGCCGGTGGCTACACCTCCTGTTGCTGCGCCACCACCGCCTGCTGCATTGCACTGGATGAGCCCACTGTGCTGATGCTGCTGCGCTGCCGCATGATGATGATGGCCATGGTGTCCATGATGGTGATGGTGGTGATGGTTCAAGTGATTATTGTTATTATTGTTGCTAAAGTTTAAATGTAGTGCGCCCGCGCCGTTGTTCAGAGCGGCAGCATCCGTGCCGCCAATCCCTGTCGACACACCCCCACCCGCCGCCGCCGCCGCTGCCGCCGCCGACGCCTGAGGAACCGCCGAGGTGCAGTAGCGCGTTGTATCACCAAATTCGCCGCTGGTCAGGTCGCCCAGTATGCCGCCCAGCAGTCCGCTGCTCCCAGCCGGCTTGCAGCCCGCTCCCGCCTCCGGTTGCGTGCAGATCGGCGGCGCCACCGCATCGCCATCGATGAGGGAAACGGATGCCGACACCGAGGCGGATGTGCTGCCATTGTTGCTTTGTGAATTGACGATATGCAACGCCTCCGCCGAGGAGGTGCTGTTGCTGTTGCTGCTGCTGTTGTGGTGTTGCTGCTGATGCTGCGGCTGAGGCGTCTGGTGTTGCAGGTCACCAGCGGTCGCTGAGGAGGTGTGCTCATTAACCAACGACGACGAGGAGGTGGCATCCTGGCCAACAGTGTCGTCGGTGAGGCGCAGGGCCACCTCAAGGTCGCGCAGCACATCCGTCTCCTTCTCGTCAATCAGGTTGAAGCGCCGATGCAGGGCGGTGAGGTGCGCGAACGTCAGATTTAGATGGGTGTGCAAGCCGAGCAGCGCGATTTCTCGGAAATGCGCCGCATACAGATGCGCTATCACATGAAATTGCAAGCGTAGTATCTTCCGCGCGATCGACTCAAACGAGCCGGGGAACTCGTTGGCGTATTTGGTTGGGAATATCGACTCATCGCTGACCGTCTTCTGGGTGAACGTCATCACATAGTCGATGTACTGTGGAGCTGCGACGCGCGTCTTCTTGCCCTTCTCGTCGAACCATAAGTACGTTCTGTGGGAAAACCCATATTGTTATTGTAGTCAATGAAGTCAGTAGCTATCAGGACTCACCTGTTGCCGGGTCCGGTCATGTCGGCGCAACCGGATTGTGTACAAAATTCACTAATAGTTCCATAAACCAAATTTACATGCTCAAATAGAGCCAGAGCTGAAATAAAGAAAAAAGTAAACATTATAATTAGAATTTTTGAAAACATGTCCCTTAGAATAATAAATAATTATGTTAGGTTCGGGTCCCACTTTTAAATAATAGGCAAAATTAAAGTGAACAGTCACTTTTAAACGTTACTGAATAATTATATATTTTTAAGGCAGATTATTTAAAAATGTTTGTAGGAATTCGCCTTTCGATTTCAAAACAAGATAAATATAATCATGTATCTATAAGCATTTCCAAGGGAAATCAACTACAAAAATATGTCAACAACCTGCTAAATAATTGCCAACTCTTCGTCGAACAAAAGCAAGCATAGAGATAACTTGCAAAGCAATCTTATCATCGAAAAGAGACAGCTGCCGGTTGTATTGGTTTCTTTCAGTGTCTGATACTCAGAGATAAGAACCAGCCGGGAGCACACGATGATATTTAATGAGCGGCACCACCCGGTAAGGTCAATGACGACTCAATATTTGCACAAGTGTCCTCATTACGTCAGTCGGAGAGAGCTGCATTATGAAATGCCAACAGAATTGGAGCAAAATAAGCAGAAGTCTTAACTCGGTTTTCTTAGCCCAGTTCCAAGCTAAACGGAGGGAGTCAAGGGGATGATGCCTCTGAAGTCAGCAAATTCAAATATTAAATTTGCATATGAACTTGCAGCTGACGCCATCGGGCGACGTGAAATGACCCTGATCATCGCCCACGACAAACAGTTTGGCTTTGATTGTTTTTCCAAAACGAAGGGAAGATAATGAAGAGATGGAGGAGAAGGAAAAGGAGGAGGAGGTGAAAGAGGAGGAGGAAGAGAAGATGAAACAGGAGGTGGAGGACGAGAGCTGAGGGATTGCTTTGGTGGCTACAATTTGCTGATACATTGCCAATTATTTGCCTCATTTGAGTCAACAAAGAACTGTGTAATTTGCATTCTGCCACCCAGCAGCAAACAGACTATTTACAAGATGATGTAATTTTTCGAAATCGATTCTGTTCTCCTAAAATGATGATGTAACCGAAAAGATTCCCTCAGGCGGAGGAGCAAACAACTAATTAAGAAATGACTCACAGTATTTTGGCTTAGGTTGGTACTAAACGTCTATTAAATGTAATTAAAGTAGAGGAGCCGATTTCTTTATCCAAAATTTTAGATACAACCTTTTGCCCGATTGTTTCGATTATTCATCTTTAAAAATGGTTACAATCCCCTTTATTAATATTTCAAGAATTATTTAATTTCTTTAAGATTATAAATCTAATACACTTTGTTTTTACAACCTAATTAAAAATTAAATGTAACCTTTTGCCCGATTGTTTCAATTATTCATCTCAAAAAATGGTTACAATCCTCTTTATTAATATTTAAAAATTAATTACTTAAAGATTATAATTCTGATATACTTTGATTTGTCCACCTAATTCGTGGAATAGCACAAGTCTATGGCTTTTAGTATGCAAAGCTCTTCGGAACAAAGCAATCTGATCTTTCTATATGGGTAGCCCCTTTGCCCTTCTTAAAATGCATTTAGATAAAGCTATCGCCCAGACTGAAGTCTTCTGTTCAAGTTCATTGGCTGAAAGATAATGTATAGTGCACCGTCCAGACTTGATCATAAATCGGGGCACTCAACCAGAGCCACTGAGTGCCGGTGGCGATTAGACTATCAAACTTTTGCCAAATAGCAGCTGACATCGCTTGGGGCCACAGCCGCTCGTTAAAGTCATTTGTAAATCGCACGATAAAGCTGGCAACAATAGGGACAAATGACAGATGTGAGAGTAAATGAAAGCAATTTGAAATGGAAATGAGAAAATCACGTGAAGTTTGTAAATTGTAAATTGTGGGTGGTGGTTATAGCAGTATTCATTTCTTAAAGTTGCCACATTTTCATGATTTGTTTATTTCTAGCCATTGATACTTTTGAAATAAGAACTTACTGTGTGACGCTAGCCATTCATTGTAGTCCAAACCAGCTGGAAGATCCACTAAGGCTTTGAGATCAGCTTCAGGTAATTTACGTTCTAGGACACTCTCCTCCAAATACAATTTGGTGTCTGTTGAATTTTGATCGCCATCGCGTTCCTTGCGACGGGCCTTGCTGTAAATATATAAAAATAGGTACTTCAATTAAATGACGATCGAAAAGAGGAAGGGTATTTATTTGCATTTTGTGGATTAATGGTTTTAGAGTAGTTCTGTAAAGGAGTCTCACCCAGCTACGCATAGAAAACTATCGACAGAGTCCTGAGCATATCGGTACAGGGTACCTATGGTATCACCGATTTTAGAGGGTATTGTCGTCACTTGCCACATAAAACGCGCCGTTCTCAACAGACATCTAATAACATAAGAAGTTTGGGGCGGTGGGGGTGAGGCGGTCGTAGTTGTTGATATTGTTGAGGTCGACGTTGATGGCGAACTTTTTAGTTTTCTCTTTGGATCCGATTCAGATACAAACGTTACTCCTATTTTTATTGGCACCTTTGAGCTTAGAGTTTCTTTCATTTTTTGGTATTGTTTACGTTGCTTTGGTCATCTTGCCTCCTGCGATCCGCAATGGAAACCAATTAGTACAAAAAACGATCCCAACCGAACCGAAAACTCCCGTACCGCTCAAGTGATTCGCTTCAAATGTTATCGCTTGAAAAATGTTACACTCGACCCGGTCAAAAATAAAAATAATTTTTCATAGTAGAGAGAACCAAATGGAAAAAAAAGCTTCTCAACGTTTTCAATGCTGGGGTAAGGGCTTCGAGCCCTTAAAGATTAACATATCTTAAAGAAAAGATATTATAAGCATATTTAAAAATTAATAAAACTTGAAAAATTTACTGAAGCGAATGGAAGAGTAATTTTAATTCGCAAAGATCCTATGAAGACGGCAAAAACCTTATGCTTGAGCAAATATTTTGCACGCGCTTAAGTTAAAAAGTTCGAATTTAGTGAGGAAAGACTGGCACGTTTTAATTTTGTTTGCAGAGCTTAAAACGACTGGTGTTCAAGCTTATTTACATTTCCAACGAATGGTTTTTAATCCATTTTTAAAATGCACTGTGCAAACTTAAGCGAGTTGGAGTCCTATAAAAGCGGAGGACTCCGTCAAGGGAGGTATCAGTTTGCAGATTCACTTTAAAAGAACTAAACTGCATTTAATTTAGACACATCGAAAATGAAAGCGACAATTTTTGGTGGGTAGACCAAATCCCTATTCAAAGGATCACACTTTAAAAATGGTATTCCAATGAAAAATGGAGAATAATTCGTTTTGCTTTATGTGTTTCCTTGTAGCTGGAATCCTGCTTATCAGCTTGGTAGGATACACCACGGGAAATTCATGTGGATGTACGGAACCAGCGCCGACTACAACCACATGTGCACCAACAACCACTACAACAACTTGTGCTCCAACAACCACTACAACAACTACGACGACAACATGTGCTCCAACAACCACTACAACAACTACAACGACAACATGTGCTCCAACAACCACAACGACAACCACTCAAAGGACTACCACTTGTGCTCCAACGACAACGACGACAACCACCAAAAAGACCACCACTTGTGCTCCAACAACCACGACGACAACCACCAAAAAGACCACAACATGTGCTCCAACAACCACGACGACAACCACCAAAAAGACCACAACTTGTGCTCCAACAACCACGACGACAACCACCAAAAAGACCACGACAACAACGACTTGTGCTCCAACAACAACTCCAAGGACTACGACAACAACAACTACACGTGCGCCAGTGACCACCACCTCCAAAAAGCCAAAAACCACTCGAAAGACAACTCGCAGAACCACTCGAAGAACAACTCGAAAGCCATGCAGTTGTGGGTGTGGTCCTGGCGGTGTTAAATGCGAAGGATGCCCTGAAAGAGAATCACTCTGCCAGGAACTCATCAATATTGTCCGCCTCCTTGATCGCAAAATCCGCCAGTGCGTTTGCGGTCAAAAGGAGTGGATGTTGTAAGTCAACCCAATTTCATATATAACAATCCAATCCTTTTTGACTAAACGTCCCTTGCCATTAAGGACCACATTTATATAATAGACCTTTTTAATTATACTAATATTTATTACAATTTGTTAAAGATTTGTTAAATTTGCCTATTAAATATTAACATAAAAAAATGAAAATAAATAAAGGAACATTTGAGCTATAATTTATTATTTATATATTCTTTTCGAGTATAAGCTGGGTATATTTTTTGAGTAATTAATAAAGTATTGGTATTTTAGTAAAAAGAAACTCTACAATTAAAATTCTATGTGTCACAGGGAATAAATATGAGTAAAACGAGCACGTGCCTTCTTCATAATTAGACAAACAGAAAGCAGAATGCTTATCAAAACTAAGAATCAACAAGTTTTTTCATATTTGTATTCATATTACTTTTATTCATACAAAGAGCCAGAAAAAAGTGCGTAGTCCATGAGTGCTCGTGTTCATGGGCATAACGAAGTTAAAATAAATTTATCAGTGGACCGGAGAGTCAGTGGCAAAAGCGGCTCTTTAGGCATTTAAACAAATAAACTTAGTTTGTGATTATCATTAGCCACCCACCGTCCGCTGCTCCCGCATGATATCACTGAAGCGTGCTGATAAAACTCGAAATGCCTAATCACATATAGTCGCATATAGTCTGTTATACAGAAATTGTGTGTACATATGTGAATATCAGAAAATTGTGCGCATTTGTTTTCCATTATTTGCGGCGAGGCGTGGCGCCCACAGGTGAAGTACATTTAACCCCACAGACAACTTCCCAGTTCAGTTGTTCTGCAATAAAAAAAAATGTAAATCCACCCGCATTTAAAAGCCAGATGGAATGGCTTAAAGTGCGGGTGTTAGCGGTGGCACTCTAAGTAATAGTTATTCCAACCATTGCCAAATAAAGCCAAGGACCCACCATTACCTATCGATCTATGGTACCCCTTCGTTCTGTCGCACAAAATTTGCGTGTCAGGTCAAAGGCGACGAAAGGTCGTTCTGAATGGCTTGTGCTCGAGTTGCAATTTAAATGCCCTGCCGGATGTTGCCTGCGATGGCACACTAAGATTGTCGGAACTTAAGGCGCTCCAAAGCAAACCTTGTAATCGAGGACGCAGAGCACTCGCTTCAGGTGAATTTAACCCTTAGGTTCCCTCAAGTTTATAGGCAATTTCATTAGACTCCCTTAAACCAGTTTATTAGTAGTAAAGCAGCTTGGTTTTAATAAGTTTTTAAGTAAAAGTCTGGTACTCTTCTCTTTTAAACAATTAAATTTAGATTCTTTATTAATTTAAATATTTAGAGATTTTTTAAGTTAATGGTAAAACGTATGTATATATTATATATATTTATATTATTAAGGACAATATTCTGTTAACCTAATTTAATAACAAATCATTATGTAAATAAATAATATAAATTAAAACCGAACTGATTTAACAATTTAATCTTTGTTATACAAAAAAGCTAAAAGATAAATTGAACATCCAAACTGAGATCTAAGTATTTAATTCAAGATTTTACTAATCATTACAAATCAAACTAGTCTTTGTTATTAAAAGCACTTTGTAAAGAAGATAAAAAATGTAAACTGAAAAACAAAATATTTCCTTATTATAAATAAAAGTTCAAATATAATTCAGTTTTTAAACTTCCCTGTTTTTATGCTCGCTCTATTTATACCCGTTACTCGTAGAGTAAAAGGGTATATTGTATTCGTGCAAAAGTATGTAACAGGTAGAAGGAAGCGTTTCCGACCCTATAAAGTATATATATTCTTGATCAGGGTCACTAGCCGAGTCGATATAGCCATGTCCGTCTGTCCGTCTGTCCGTCTGTCCGTCTGTCCGTCTGTCTGTCCGTATGAACGCTGAGATCTCGGAAACTATAAAAGCTAGAAGATTGGCATTTTGCATGTAGATTCTAGGAGTTCCTACGCAGCGCAAGTTTGTTTCAAAAAGGTGCCACGCCCCCTTTAACGCCCACAATCGCTTATATACGATTTTAAAAATTTAAATATTTCGGAAAAGTAAAAATGCAGTTTTATTGTGTTTATCAATACCTATCGAAATGTAGAAGAAATTTTTCAAATCGGACCATTCGTTAAAAAGTTATGCGTGATCAAAGTTTCTATCTCCATCTCCCTCGCACTCCTTTTACCTGAGTAACGGGTATCTGATAGTCGGGGCACCCGACTATAGCGTTCTCTCTTGTTTTTTTTTGCATTTTCAATGTCCCCCTGACACATTTCATCATTATCCAAAAACACTTCACGTTCACTTGGAAAAGCTCTTAGTCGATTACCGATTCGTGCGACGACTTTATTACTTCTCCGATCGAATGAGAACTACTGGCAAACAAACCATTAACCCACACACACTCGCACACTCAATTTACACACTGGGCCAATGGAAGTGACGTGTTATGTGGCGCGATAAGATGGCTTCCATTTGGGGTCTCACAATTTCACAAGAAGTTCCTAGGAACCGTCACACCAGGCCCAATAAAATATGGGCTTTATTGGGCCACCGTTTTATTTTGTTTTTTTTTTTCTATACACATAAACACCTCGCTTCCATATCGCAAAATAGGCCGCAAATATATTTGCACGTTTGGATTTTATTTCGCATTTCGTGTTGCGTCGCTACGACTCGAGCTAAAAACTAAAACTAAAACCCCACAACAAAACTGGAATGAAAACGAAGAGCCGAAATGGGTGCATAAAAAATTCGTGATAAATAAAATTGAAATTCGAACTCATCATCATTTCCGTATTGGCACGAAGTGGATAAAGTTGGGTGGGTGGAGCTTCGGCTTTGACCTTGCCTAAGATAAGGCAACATATTTTGAAATATGCCGAGCTGGTCAAGAATCAATTAGCCAAAGGAGAAAAGCCAGAGACTAGAGTCGAGGGAATTCAATATGCCATAAATGGCCGAGAACCTGTCCTAATGATTTATTTATTATTGTTGCGCGCCCAGCAAATCAAACGATTCAAAACATATGGCCCGAAAAACCCCAGGAGGGTGGTATAAAGCGAAGGGACTGTATGAGAACCCATTAGAGTGGCCCTGAGCACACATGTCCATTTCCCCTTTCCACCCTTTTTTTTTTACCCCTTATCACTTCAGATAAGCTCACTGGCTTTTCCGACTTCTCCTTCGTGTGCCATTTACCCCAAAAAATTGCGATAGGCCTCGCCATATGCTACGCACAAAACCAATCATCGCGATATGGATCTATCAATTAAAAGGCTTTTGCTGTTGCCACATCGCACGGATTATTTATTGTAAATAGGTAGGTGTTTCATTCCTTCATGCATGCATATCATTCGTAAAAGTCGCTGGTCACTCAAAAATTGTAGACAAAAGTATTTAAGTTTAAGGTGGTTATCTCCATATTTATTTATGGCGAAGGTAAATAATTTAGGTTGATAAAGCAAAAGCGTGACTTTGATTTACACCTATTTTTAGTCCATTCAAAGATTATAACTTCTTCGGGTTTTTCTGTTTCTTTTGACTGAAATTGGACATTATCATTATCGCCCATGAAATCTTAAAAAATAACAGAGATTGAAAATTGTAAATATTAAATATTATATCTATTTGTAATTGTTCCGTTTAAAAGATATAAATTTTCCCTAGCATGATAAACGTGCATATAAAAAGCATTTTTAACTTTACAGATATTCTGCAAATATTCCGTCCCTATGACACACATATGGTATAATAAATAAATTATGTTTATGCGGATATATTTATATCAGAATATATGTTTATTCTATTCGGCGATGATGAAGAAATCGAGCAAATGGATAAATAGACTGACTAACTGGGCTAATTATTACAGAAGAACAGCTAGCGCAATGAAAATTTAGCTCATCGAGAGTTGTTGTAGCTGGAAATATTGCTTAATATCAGACAATGACTAAACTGCGCCCAGAAACAAAGGCACATCCACGACAATAGACAATGGAAGAGCCTTGTCTACCCCGCCTTCTCTTCCTATTCATATCGCGGTTTTCCATAACTGCTATCATCTGTGTAACTATTTAGCTATATGCCCGCCTATATACGACTCCAGTGTGGGTGAGGGCGGATTGTTGTTGTTGACGATGTTGAAAGTAACGGCGGTGTAAGTGTCCAAAGGTGTTGAAACTGCTATAACAACAACCACAGCGACGGAGATATAACCCAGTCGAACGATAAGTAAATAGCCTCAAATGGGCCAGAATGCAGTCAGCAACTACACTGGCAAAGACAATAACAAAACAGCAATAAAGGACCGATAAGATAAAGAGGAAAACGAGACAGTACACACACCTATACTCCGCAAGCCTATTTTAATATATGTAAAACCAAAAAAAATTGTATTTGATTTTTAAAATGGCTTCATCATCTAAATATATGTATAATTATAGTAAGCCCATACTATGCTGGCTCGGAACTAATTTTTTAGAACCAGTTGGGAATTATAAGTGCCCTTATAAGAAAAGTGGTTCGACCTTCTATTTTAGCATATATTACCTTTGAAGTTGTTTGTTTTTGTTGGAATTGGTATAAATATATTTATTTGTAGTACGAGTTTTAAAAGTTTCACTGTGATGGAAACAGAACAAGAAAAGACCTCAAGTGAAGTAGCTTTCACTACTAAAATTGGCCGCAAACTTTGTTGAATGTCGCCCCAATCATGACATGATGTAGATGATGTAATGGTCTAGCCATAAACAGCTCCGTCTTGGGGTCTGTCTCCTACTAATGTTTTTGTGGTCTGACTCCGGCTCTTTGTGTTTAACACTTGAGGCAAAAGGGCCAACCCAAGCCACAGAAACGGAAAAAATCGACTGCCGAAAAGAGCATAGAAACGTGACAGAATAATGGCATCACATAAACGTCTCATTGATACACGATAGCTCAGGGTGCGATGAAGTAAATGGCATACATAAAAGACAGACACCATCGCACAAGCCAAATGTGGGCCAGCAGCAACTCTTTAAGACCCAAGTCGCAAATAGAGCTGGGTTAAATTACGCTGGAGTTTGAAAACATTTGTTTAGCTTGCTCACTGGCTTCAATTCATCTCTTAAAAAAACATTAAAACTTTAAAAACAATATGAATTCGAAACCCTATTGTGTAGGGGTAATTCTGCACAGAAAGACCTCTATATTGTATTCCTTAGATGTTTATATCTAATCTATAAGAGATATAAATTCCTGATCATTACTAAAAGCGTTTGCCGTAAAACAAAGCATTTATTGCAATAACACTGAGCTGAACTAACTTATATAATAGAAAAGGTTTAATTATTTAACAAGGTATAATCATTTGATTTATATTCTTTAGATTTTGCGCTCTATTTGCTTAAGGGAGCCCTTACTGTATCAAGATTGACAATCTCAACGCCAATTTGCCATTGCCATCTCTCAGATGCAATCTCATCTGTAAATGTATCTGCATCTGTAACCGGTTGGAACCGTTCACTCGTCAGATATTCATACAGAATGCATAATAGCGAAGGCGGCACTAGAGGCCACTCAACCGGGCGCGAATTACGTCATGCGATCGAGCGGTGCATTTATCCAGTTGGATTCACACTATTCCGCACCGCACTCACCGCAACTGGACTGCCACGATTGTTTATTTTATTGACACGACTGATAATTATCTATTGAGCGAAGGAACACCAATACCTTGGCAAGCAGAGATGTGTAAAAGCAAAAGTTGGGCAATTAAAAGAATATCGAAAGGTTTCCCCCAAGTGCGTATAAATTATCATGGCAAGTCGAAACGGAACGCAGCGATCGCCAGCTTAATTAATGACAATTACGGGTTGGGCAGAAATAGTCAAGTACAAAGACTGGCGATGTGTCTGCCCTCCTTTGATCGATGTCAATTCGTGAGTCAACCGAATTCATGAGAAATAGGCGGCAATGCACAAGTGAATGGAATAAATCATAGCGAAGTCGATTAAGAAATCCGTGCATGGGAAACCAACCTGTTGCCAATGTAAACTGTTCCACCGATAACGATCGATGTATGTTTGCACATAGCTCTTATCAGTTTTTGTAACAAAAAAGTGAAGAGCATGCACTTTCATCTATTTTTAAATTATGTATTCACATCGAATACAAAACAAACCTAACGCCTTTTGATGAACTATGGTTGAGACTGTAGTAGTTTCTAAATAATATAGCAATAGTAAAGTTTATAGTCACTACTTTTTCATTTTTTTACAGTATGAGTCATTTTTCTGTACCTCATAACACTTAACAAATTAAAAGATAAGGAACGGCACAAACTATTTTGTTTTTTAATTAGTGTGGGAACAAATTTTTTTAATTAACCGAAATCACAAAATGTAAAAGTTTTAATTCTTCGATATCTCTATAGTTTTCATTAACGGAAATCGTCCCAATCAATCAAAGAGTATAAGCTTTTCAAATAAACCAAAAGATGAGACAATTTGATTGCATAGAGCTTTTAGATTTTTTACTACAGAAACACTGGGTAAATGTGTTTTAGTTTTATATGTAAACTTTTTTTTTAAGCATGTTACTATGCAATTGTCACAAAAGAGAAGTGGCAAAAAAACAAGTGCACAATATCAAAAGTAACTTCACAAAAGAGACTATTTGGCGTCGTTTAAAAAAAGGGTGAGGGGCCGAGGGGGGGACATAGACAAATGACAACTTTTTTGAAGGTTAATCGCGGGCGGGGGCCGGTTAATCGGGTATCGAACGCGTTTTTCAAGTCCATTGAAACGGGTGACGCGAATGCTCAACTTGACGTTAACGTTACGCCGGTTGTGGTTCGCTTTTTGTGCACAGAAAACAAATATGATAATTCTGGACCAGATAGTTTAATACCATCAGTCCATTTTACAATAAAATCTAGTAAATCCAATAATGCCATTTTAATATTATTTTTTATGTAAATATGCTGATTCAATCTCATATATATTTGGTTTCATATTCTCAGAACATTTAATTATTTTATTTAGTTGAATATTTAGAAAAACTAATAACCAGTTTCAGGCACATGATTTGTATTAATAAATTCAATTTGAAATGTTCATTTTTATTTTATTCCATAAATAGTGCTGAATTAATTCATATTTTTCGCAGTGCGATTTTCTGGTTTAAGTTTTAAATTCAACCAGTTTTTTTGTTTATCAATATCAGTTTCATTTTGAAATGTAGTTTAATTGTGATCCCAAAAATAATCCATAATTTGTTTCTGTGTTTTCTTTTTTTTTGTTTTGGTTTGATTTAAAGTTCACCCAGTTGTCGAGTTGAGTTGTTTTTCTTATTTTGCTTCATTTGTTGATTATGACGCGTACCGTTAACCGAAGGAAACGAGAGATCGTTGATTATGGTTGTTTTTTTTTTAATTTGTTTTTTTTTTAGTTTTAATATTTATGGGCTTCCTTTGTTGTTTTTTTTTACTATTTTGCGTGCGTGCGGCCCGCCGTTTAGTAGAGGAATCAGAAGACTGTCCGTCTGTCGCGACGCGCACCTTTGCCGCGGCGCAGTCCGCTTTGATTGTGTGCGCGGGAGATAGAGGGCCCGAGCCATTAGAAGCTAGAGAGAGAGAGAGGAGAGCCCCCACAAATCAGCTGTTCGTCCGCTCTCCCGCTCTCTATTTAGCCCTCCCATTCTATTGCTGCACTTTGAATGAAATTGGTAACGGCAGTTTGCATTTGAGCTTTCACATCGCCCATATTGCATATTGCGCAAATATATAAGGAAGGCTCTCATAAATTTCGTTATGCAAACACGCGTCGTTGGGTTCTTTTACTCGCAGCCTCTTCTATTTTCTGTTTCGAATGACGCAGACGAATGTCCCAAACGCTATGTCGATGATGCTTGCAGAAAAAGCGACTGAACCAGAGGAAGCATGTACAGTGGACCCCAACTAACTCGTCCCATTCTGGAGTTTTACAATATGCCAGTAAAATTTCGTTGCCTACTTATGGGGGCAGTAGTTTTTTGCCAATTTTAGGTAAATATGTAGATAAAGTTTGAGATTCAAACCTCCGTTAAAGAATACAAATATTAAAAAATTATGGTAAATTATGGTAATATGGAATTTGACATTGCTGGTTTTACCAAATACTCAATATAATCTTGATAAACATAATAAAATTATTAAACAAAGGCTCCAGACAATCTTTTAGACAAAACAAAATAATATAAAATATATATAAAAGATCTTAATAATATGAAACGATATGTTCTTAAATTTGTTTGAGTTTTATTATTTAAATTCTCTATTTAATGGTTTTAAAAAAGAATAAATATAACACGAATCTTAACAATTTGGTTTAGATTAAGAGTTTAGTGTTTAAGATGTACATCTTACAAATATTTTAATTTATTTTATATTTAAGCTCTATGTAGATTAACAACTGTACCTATGCAAAAACAAGAAGTGCTTCAACGTGCGACAATCAAACAGCTGCGCGCCAACAAAATACAAATCATGATGAGATGGATAGAGACAGAACGATTGAGAGAGGGAGAGGCAATAACGCTCGTCAAATGGCCTGTTTGCCCCATCAGCGCTTTCGTTTGCCTTTGCCTTTGCCAAGTTCAAAATTATTTAAAACAATTAATATTCATTTTGTTCCGTGTTGTTTTCAGCGTGTTGTTGTTGCTTTCAATTAGCCTTGCTCAAACTGATGATCATCATGCTCTCCCCCTTCCTCACCACTCTTTGTCTCCCTCGGTTGATGAAGGTGTCACAAAATTGCAGCCATAAATTAATAAATACAATCACAAACGGCCAAATGACTCGAAATTTATTCAATTAATCGCATGCTGAACGAATGCACAACATGAATTTATATTCCTTGAATAAAGCGCCGCCAAGTTACGAAAATATACAATGGTGACTATATCTTAAAGGAATTAAGGAAATTTCTAGTCTTTAAATCGGTTTTTAAAAAGGTGTGAGCAGAAAATTCCATAGGTTCCATCAGTTTAAAAACTACCGTTTGTTTTAGCCTAAGTGTGGTTATTACTTAAAGATCTATTGATGTTTTTTTTTTATTAACGTATTTTTTACTTATCATTATTTAGCAAGTTTCGATTTTTTATTAATATTAAGCTGTTGTTAAATAACAAAAAGAAAGGACATTTTTCATTAGAATCAAACAAAAATACAAACATTTAAGACTAATGCTTAATGTGCGCTTTTCTTAAACAAAAACCTCTAGTCACCTTCTATGGAATGGACCACAGGGAAGTTAATTCCAATTTAATTATATTGTTTTCTGCACAATAGCAACGGATTGCACATTATTCTCGATGAGCTATGTAACTGCAATTGTTGGGGAAATTGTGAAGCTTGGGGTTTTATTGATTTTGCATGTGGAAGTGGCAGACAATAGAGCGACTGTGGAGCAGCTCATGGCGAACGCATTAATCTATCAGAGCCACGCTCCATTTACGCGGTAGACAAGCTGTGGGAGCGGTTCCGCACCCTCCATACGTCACCCCTCCATCTTGCTAAATGTGTGTCACAATTAACAATACTAAATTACGCATTAATCAAGCACAAAGACAAAACTTTACCGTCATGCCAACGAACAAAAGTAAGTGCACAGAAGAAAAAAAAAGGTAGAATAGGTATACAATGATTCTAAACCTCTTTTAGATTTGTGTCATTGATGAAACTTTGCTTATTCTCATATCAAAAAAGTAATAATAAAGTAGCTTGTTAAAAAGTGTAACAATTTTACCATTTTTTAACATCCTTACACTTTTTACCAACCTACTTAATTATTGGTATTGGTAAATAAAATACACTGGGTACTAAATTTCCATAGATATTATGATTTTATGTAAATTATTTTAATTAATCTAACAATTTTAAATCAAACAAATCTAATATGATAAAAAAGCCTTTTTCCCCGTGTATCAACACGGACATGGCAAAATGTGCTCAGGAAATATACATTTTAATTAACGTTATTTTTCTTGTCAATAGCGGATGTCGATGGATATATGGATGGATGACTGAGGAGGGGATGACAGTTGATTGGGTTTGGGAAAATGGCCAAAAGCGCCGATATGAATCAGCTTCTGCCAAAATGTGTCCAAATCCCAATAATTTGGCTGCTGCCTCCGTCTCTTTCTCTTTGGCACAAGACAAAAGGCCCGGCTATAAATCGAAAAGTACCGTTTTGCCCGTTTGGCACTGCGGTACTCATTCAGCATACGAAAACATTTGGGAGGCACTGTTAATCAGTGTTCCAAATGTGGCATACCCTATACTTATGGTGGATTCCAAACTAAAGTCTAGGTATGAATTTTTTTTGAAAATATTAAAGATTGTTTGAAATTGGTTTAAATTGTTTAGTAATATACAATCATGAACTACTATAAACACAAAAATCTCTTTGGAGTTTAATATAATGTAACGTAAAAATTCTTAATTTTCATAATCTTATTATCAGGAGTGTTACAGAAATAACGGGTAATTTTATACCAAAATCATTTCCCGATATCAAGAAAACCTATTCAATTTTCACTAAGCAATTTAAAATCTATTTCGGGTTCAAGCATAGAAAATTCCAAGATTTAGGTAAAAAGATCCCATACAATTTTTAATTTCATGCTATGGGGGGACAAGTATACCCTATCCACATTTTGAACACTGGGTACAACCAGAATCGCCTGCTGAGAGAGAGACGAGTTTTTGGCTGGGAATGGGAACTGGTAGTAAGTGGGAATTGGTAACTGGTAACTGGTGACTGTCGACTGGTAACAGAGAGAAGACGGCTTAGAAGAGCGACTCTCTCACACACAGCTGACGACAGCAGCTGTCCGATGTGAATTGGGTGAGTCACTTGGCCAAGACCCCACCTTCAGCTTCACCTCCCCACCTCCCCACTTCCAAACCCCTCGACCCACTGGGGGTGACGACAACTGACATTAATGTTTCGCTGATGAAGACAAAAGCAAGAGACACAAAATAATAATAATAATAATGGAAAGTATTTAAAAGAGAGAGACTCTATACACCCGGACAGGTAGATGGATGGCGGCTGATGACGGGCAATCACATGTGGCTAAATGGATTAAAAAGCGGCCAAGAGAGCGAGCGAGAGGGAGAAAAGCTGGGCACGTAAATGAGCCACAGCCGGAACTTGGTCCGAAGTCAAGGTAAACTTTTATGGTCTTCGTTACTCACTTCTTTTCACTGCTTTTTGCAGTTTTGCATGCGGGTGAAATTGAAAATACAATACAAATACACTGTAGAAAAACCATAAAAACTCGGTTTTATGTGCTACCTGTATGCGGTAGCAATTACTTCAGGTAAAAACAGTCGAAAGACAGTTCATAAAATTATAAAAAGTGACAAATGATGGTCTTATTTTAATGAACTTTAAAGGGGTCGGGGGTTTGTTTGGTTTCTACTTTTTAGGTCGAATTTAATGAGGCTCAAACGTAATATGGAGCAATAGAAATCTTAATTTACTCAAGTAGATTTATAACTTTGTAAAAAAATTCTAAGTAAAAAAAACAATTTTTTGTATAACTTGTATATGATTTTATATCAATTTTTATATAATTTACTTTGGAATTATTATTTATTACTTAAAATGTATTTACCACCAACTTATCTGTACATATATTAAAGGAAGATTTTCGCTAAAGTTGTACTGTTACCCTATTTAAACCCGTAGAATTTCTAGTTAGCTTTTAACCTATTGTTTTGTTTACTTTTTTCGCTGGGCCCACCTGCAATTATGTTGAAAACAAGTTCACGAGGCTGTCAAGTCGCCCATTGTCATCTTTTGGCATCAGTTTGAACCGAGTGGTTCTGGGAAATGGAAATTTCCGTTGACCTTTACTGCTTTGGCATTGCTCCCCCATTCGACTCCAAAGTCGTGTTCCAAATTTCCAACATTTGCCATACGCCAACTAATGGGCAAATAATTACAGCCAGCATCTGGGCATCTAACGTTATCCGCTGGCTACCGTTGCACAATTGTCGGCTAACTGGGGTTGGGGGTCGAAATTAGAAGAACCCAGTTTGTTTTATGGCAATTGTGTTTTTCTTCTCAAACGAATAATTGCTCTCAAGATTTAGAAACAGATCTTGATTTGTTTCGAAGTGCCGTTGGCTTTTAGAAGTTTACTTCACTATTTTAGGTCGGATCAAAGGAGTCACATGAGCACAGTTGGGGTTCTTGACCAAAAAACAGTGGGAAGTTGTCGAAATATAGTTTAGAAAAAATTTAGGGGAAATCGACGAGGGCAGCAGTTATGAATAATATTTACATATTTTTAATGCTACTTATTTTTGTTATAATAAATTATATTTAAAGTTAATGTTATGGAGATTACACCAACAAGAAATAAAGAAAATGTTGTTGATATTTTAGTATGTTATATAATAATAAATGAACAGACTTTAAAGTTGAAATTTGAACTTGAAACAAGTTCAAAATTACTTTGGCACTCCAGTGACGCATATTTCTCCGCAATCAAAATCTCAGAGTCACTGTTATATTGACATTCCAAACTTATTAATAATCTTTGGAAATCACACTTGAAACCGTCCGATGTCTTGGAATTTAAATTTATTTAATAAATATAAAATATGTTTCTATGAAATCGGGGATTTTGAAAAAAGATAAGAAATACGCAATCCATTTGTCATTGCTCGTTTAAAGGTCTCTTAATGCAATGGTTTACCCAAAGGCAAGAAAAACCTTTTAAAAGTTCTAGTTCTTGGGGTCCCTGGGAGCTAATTGCCCGTTCTCCATCGCTGACTTGCTGGCCGTCAGGCATTAGTAATGAACTCGAGTTGAGTACCTTGATACGCCTGCTGGCTGCACTAATTCGAGCTTGATCCGGAGGCGTTTTGCCTTTGTCTTTGTCTCCTCGCCAGCTGTTCCCTTTGTCAGTTTGTGAGTTTGTCAGTGGGTCAGTTAGTCATTCCGTCAATGCGTCAGTCATTAAGTGGTCCAGTGCGTGGAGTGTCAATGAACGACGGCGACAGAAGCTTGGGATCGCTTGGAAGCACCTGTTCTCGTTTGAATACCAAAGCCCAAGGTGCTGTGACAGCTGCGAGGCGGTGGCTTAAGGCCCAAATGATTAGCAGTCGGAATGGAATGGAAAGCTTCTCCACTTAGAATTATATCTGCAAATCTCTCTCCCTCTAGGTTCCTCGTAAATCGCAAAATCAGCAAAAGCAAAATGGGCAAGCCATAAAAGTCCGGCGCACCGGCATACAAAACATATTAAATTGGGACAGGAAATTAAAACGTTAGCGACCAGCTGGAGCAGAAACGGTAACAGGCAACGGAGCTCCCCGACCGTATGATAAGCCCCCAAAAGTTGGGGGCAAACATGTGGAGCGAAAAACCCAACGAGCCAATGCTGAGCAGCTGGCAAAAGGGCAGGGGAAAAGTTGTAGCCCACCAAGATTAATAATGCCCAGACATGGAGTAAGAAAATGAGAAAAAAAGTGCAAGTAACATGTGTGTATGTACTTTACTGGACCGAAGTGGACCCATTGTAACAGTTGGAGGGCGGATAAAGAGCTACATAGTTGGAGGAGGTGTCCACTTCCTTCGCAGATGACTGAGTGAAACTCTTACTTGGAAAGCAAACGATTGTTTAAGCTTTCCATACAACTTGGGAATGAATGGTCAAATTATTTTCATTTTAGTGTGACCAAAGAGTTATAGGAAGCAAGGATTACCTGATCGTAAACATATTAATAACTTAGATGCTTAAATAAGCCAAAAACTTTAATATAATGTAATATTGCTAAAGCCCTATTGCTTTTCCTGTGGTTATTTCTTCTAAATTGTAATAAAATAAAATATAAGTTTCATGCTCTTGTGTGAATCCTATGCAAATTTAATTCTAGTTCTAACAGTTGTAGATTTAAAAGATACAGGAACAGTTGTAGATTTAAAAGATATAGGAACAACACCACTTATATTTAATTTATAAAGATGCAAAAATAATTAGCATATCACTTTTTTTCTGAACAGGAAGTATTTAAAGTGTTAACCAGCCACTTTGTGGATACTTCTTTGTGTTCAATTACTTTAAAAGTACAGTTGGCTCCAAAGTGTTCTTTGTCCGTCCGAAGACAATATTACTCATTTATGAAGACTTGAGTTATTGCCGGTTTTATTTTTGTTAATTTTTTATGTGTTTACATAGGTATTTTTTTATTCAAA
This sequence comes from Drosophila fuyamai, assembly GCA_018153365.1. Taxonomy (NCBI): domain Eukaryota; kingdom Metazoa; phylum Arthropoda; class Insecta; order Diptera; family Drosophilidae; genus Drosophila; species Drosophila fuyamai. The sequence goes on from JAECXW010000155.1 coordinate 11,865,231, forward strand.
TTTTGGAACTTGTTGAAGAAAACCAAAGCAAATGAGACAATCAAAACTTTTGAGCATTATTATGTAAATTGTGAGCAGAGGCCTGGTAGCTTAGTGTGCCATTGACACTCTCTGTGGGTCTGTTGGCCTGACAGGTTTATCATTATCATTTTCATAATGCGCCCTTTACTCCGCTACCCCCCCCCTTTTCTCATCCACCAACTTACTTAACAAATGACTATTGTGTTATGTGGTTCTGTAGCTTATACTCACTCAGTTTGTATATACGCATACTGTTAGTCATTGTTTTGGGGGAGGAGTGTGTGGGTCTGGATGTGAGTTGCATGCACAAAGACGACCCCCAAACAAGTGAATAAGTTGTTACTCAGAACCTTATCCCCCGTTTTATATAGTATTCCTATTCCTATAGTATTTATGCATGTTCATGTGTGTCAATATTTGGTTTCCTAACTAATTATCAGTTCAGCGCACTCTGTGAGCTCGGTGGCAGAGTGAGTGTCATCGCTTTGCGGTTGTCTCACCTCGGTAATTTGAGAGTTCGTTTAACTTTGCTTTTCAAATAAAGCCAGATCACAGGCAGATAAAGCTTTGGTTATTTTTGGACTCGGGTAAATAAGGAAGCAGCATCAGCAACAGTCTGCTAAGTTACAGTTTCCCTTTTACAGAGCTTGGTTTCGGGTCACCACCTAATTCTGGTGACCTTCAGGGCGCATTTTTTTGATGCCTTTAGGCCCAGTATATGCATAAATTTTGTTGGCCGCCTTTGTTTCTGTTTCTATTTCTGTTTGTTTCTTGGCTGCTTCCACTCTTGTGATATTTTAATTGCCGCTTGAACCTTGAATTTGCACACACCACAGAGTGCTTTTGGTGGTCACCAAACACAAAACAAAAAACTCTACAAAAGTCGCTTGAGAAATGCTCGTAATTAAAGCCATAAAAATGAGTAAATACCGCATTTATCTCCAAGTTTGCTCTGTTTTCTGCGTTCTTTATTGTTACGTTTTTTTTTCTGTTCGGCTTCCTTTGTTCGACCTCTGACATGGGTATTTTAAGTATTTCCTTAATGCGGACAAATTATAACTTTGTGCAATTCTCCATGACTCGACCTTAGAAAGTTGATCGCAATGGAGTGAATGCTAACGAGTGTAATATGAATGGTGGTAATACATTAATTATCATATACCAACTACTATTCGGCATTTACAGAGCTACACATAAATCATTATTGATTCAAATTAAATAATTATAACTAAGTGTTAGTCAAAAAAGGCTCAAACAATGAAACCCTAAATAAGTAACTCTCTGTTGGATAAAAATAGCACTAATAACTCTTTATTTAAATTCCGGTTTTTAAATTATGATAATTTATCGCGGCGGTTGGCCAAGTGTTATAAGAATTTCTCTTAAACTGGGTAATTAATTACTTACTGAACAATATGATTGACTCAACTGACGTAGTCTAACTGGAAACCACACTGGGCTACCTAAAACTGGCGAAAAATTGGAATGGCTAACAAAAAAAAAAAATACCGGATCGGGGAACCCCGCTCTCCTCCGACTATGATATAATCCCTCCCCGAACCACAAATTATAGAGTTCTATTGTTCGCTAAGAATATTATAAATTCAAATCAAATGTCAGGTCAAAAACTTACGCAACCAATCCGCCCAAGAAGGCAACTGGACCGCCGCCGATCAGGCGGATCTTTCGATGACAGGAATCGAATAGGGAGGTTCGGGTGGGCGCCTGCGAAGTGGGTGACATGATGATATGGCCACCACTGTTGTTGTTCCTACTGATGTTGCTGCTATTGATGTTGCTGCTGGGATAATGCCGATCACTTGGCCTGCTAATGAGCAGTTGTTGCTGTTGTGTTGCTGCTGTTGCTGCTGTTGCTGCTACTGCTGCTGCTTTCCACGCTTGTTGTTCACTTGTTTTGCAATTATAATTACCAATGTAGTTGTTGTTGTTGCTGGTGCTACTACCACTACTTGTGTGTCTGGTGTTTTTACTGTTTTTATAATGAGTGTTGTTATGATTGTTAATGCAACTATTAGACAAACTGTTGCTGCTGCCGCTTGTGCTGCTGTTGCTATTGATGCTGCGACAACTATCGTCGTCGTCGGTCGATGTTGCCGCTGGTTTTGGCTTCTTGTTGCGCCTGAGAGCCGATGCGAAATTGTAGCTGCACGGCTCCTTCTTTTTCTTCGGTTTCTTTAGCGATTGCTCGGAATTTGAGGTTATTGCTGCTGTCAGAAATAACAAACAATTGTCGCCTTGCTGATAGGAAGTCTGATGCTGATGCTGCTGTTGCTGCTTGAAATAATATTCTGTATCATTTGTCTCCTCCGCTGTGACTTTGGGCAACTTGTGTTGCTGCTGCCGGAAGCGTTGCAACAGCGTCTTGCGCTGATGTTGCTGCTTGCCGCTAGATGCTGCTGCTGCTGCTGCTGCAGTTGCTGCCGCTGTCGATGTTGTCGTTGTCGTCGACGTCTTCGTTCCGAAGCCGAGTTGCACGATGTGCTGTGTGGGCGCTCTCAACATTATTCACTGTCACTTTTGGCTTTTCTGTTTTATTTTGTCACTATAATTCACTCATTTGTTATTGCCGCTTCTGTCGCTGCTGTTAACTGATTTTGCACACATTTTAATTATATTCAGTTCGTTTTTTTCCATCTTTCACTCTTGTTTAAGCAAAAACTTTCTTCTAGAGAAAAAAAATGAAACAAACAGGGAATTAAGTTTCAAAGCGAACTTTCAACTTATTTTTTTTTTTGGCCATTCCCTTTTGCGTTGCTTTGCGAAATGGCCAAAAAGGCCATTTAAAACTTCTCGTGCTTTGGGTGCGAGTATGTGTCATTCATCGGCTTCGAATTTTTCCACAAGAACTGCACAGTGGAATGGGATTCATTAAACCGGGATTAGCTATAAAGATTTTCGGAACTAAAATAATTGTTGCACATAAATAAGCAGGAAAGATTCGAATCTAAAAATACAAACAACGATTTGACGAAAGCCCAAATCCACATAATCCCACCCAATCCGAATGGGCTGAACCAATTTTGTAATAAATTCTCATGCGATAATCTCCCACAGTGCGATGATGGCCATGCCATGTGCTTTGAGCTTTTGTATTTATTATTTAGTTTTTATACATATAAATGTGCGCGCTTTCTGGGCATAAATGTGTGCCCCCATATATATTTGACTATGTGTATGTATATTTTACACAGTGTCATTAGAAAACGCGATCGCGTGAGTTTTTCAACACGTTGCGTAGTTCACACAAAACAAAAACAAATGCAAAACTTATTCGCAATGGAGAGTGATTTGAGTAGGCGCTCGTGTTGGTGTGAGTTGCAAAGCTTAAATCCGCTTATATGTTAATTAGATTTACTAAAGAAATAAATTATAAGTTTCTTCCTTTTTGTGCTGGCTTTGTTTTTGTTTTCTCGTTTTTTTTTTTTTCTTAAACTTAGTTGTTTGCCTTTTTTCTTCACTGCAGTTAATTAATGCAAATGCTTCCAACACCCAAGGGAACACAACAAAGTTAAAGATTTAATTGTACAAACAACAAAATGGGGAAACAAAACAAAATAAAATAAGTAAATTAAAACCCATTCAACAGCATGCTGCTGCCATTTCAGAGTTCCTTTTCACATTCGATTCAAATCGAGTCTTATTTATGCCGTTTTTTAAGTCATACTTTAAGACAACTCCGGCACAGGCCAAAAGAAAAAGAAAGTAAGAGGCGGCGGCGGCGTCATTCGCTGCTTACGCAATCGCAGGCAAAAAAGCGAAACGACAAAGCAAAATTAAAACACATCATTAAAGAAGCACGACCAAGAAATGGGCTGCCCCCCCCCCACCAAAAAAAAAAAAAAAAAAAAAAAACTGGAAAACCTGCAGCCTAAAAGTTGGTGCAGAGGACAAGATCCACAGACCAAAATCAACTCAAGACTGCAGCGTGTCAAAAGTAAAAAATAAAAAAAAGGAGTTGGACACCCGATAACCTTCACCCAAATACCCACATATAATGGATTGAATCCACCCCAGCCTTTTTCAAAAGTGAAGGGCACCTAGTCAAGCTAAATAGATTGGGAGCTGATTGAACCGATGGGGGATATTTGAAGCTATTTGGTAAATGCAAATCGATATAATGGTAATGGCGGAAAATCAACACAAAAGGATTGCCATCGATAAATCATTGGGACAAGGACGAAATCATCTTGATGAATGTAAAACGAAATTGATTAAGACGTTGAATATGTCATTTTTAATCTAAACGATTGATATTAAGCTATTTAATAATAAAAACATAAGTATTTTTTTATTTAATTTGCAAACGGTTTTTTTTTAACATTAACCCTTTTTTTTACATGGAGCAGATAAACATTGTTTTTTCTAAGTATTTTCTAATTTTGATTCCTTAGAAATACACTTCCTTATTAATGCTGATTCATGATTCATGTTGGTCAATGTCACAACTATGACCACATCATATAATTTTAAATATTATTTTCCTTATTTTTGGGAAGCCTGACCGAGATAAAGCCCTGTTGGACGTCAGCTAAGCGGAGTGAGCCCTGCTCAAGCTGGTGATTACTGTATCGCGGCACATGACACATGGATTTCAGCTTTATGAATATGCCACTGAATTTCCCGGCACATGACAAACAAGAAAGAGCTTATCTGGCATGAACAACGTGCCCGATGAGCGAATTCAGTGATTCAGTGGCACGAGACAAGCGAAATGACGACTAAAACAGTCCGTAAATAGTAAATATATATGCGGAAAATTATCTCCATCTAAAACCAGAGCTTATGGAAAAAGAAAAAGAAAAAGGTGTGAAAAATAGAATGGCCTCAGTTTTGACACCTTGGGGAACTTTCACATCTGGCGAGTACTCGAGATTGAATTGGCTCGGATGATGATGATGATGATGATGGGTGGTGCCGGCCACCACCTGGCTAAAAAACAAAAATTAGAAATCGAAAGTGTGTCTTTGTGGATTGGCGACTGTAAAACACTTCTAAACCTGAAACTTTCTATTACTCTTAATTAGCGAATTACATGCATGCAATTCGAAAATCTTTTAAGGCCTCGTCATGATGCTCTTTGTGGATTTGGATTTGCTATTATTCCATTTTCAAAGCACGTTGTTAGAATTAAGCCAAGCTGGCAGCCATGAAAGTTTCCAAAGAAAGCCGAGTGCAAAAGCATGAAAGATCTTATTTAGTTTCGTTGGGATGGAGGTGATCATAATGATGACACTTGGGTTTTTTTTTTGGTGGGTTCTCCTACCCGGCAATTGACACTACTAGGTGGAAAATGGGGCGGGCTGAGTTCGTTTTGAGAGTGCGCAACACGCTTCGAGAATTTTAAAATGAAAGTTCGTGCCCGTTCACGGTTGACAAAGCATGCGGAAATCTCAAGCCGAAGAAATAAATCGCTTGAGAGCAAAATAAAAGTGTAAAGAGGAGAGGAGAGAAGATAAGTCGGTGTATAAAAGTCTAGGCAAGAAAAAAATAATTATATTATTTTAATGTGTTTTCTCTGCTGTTTTTGCCTTTTTCCTATATTTTCCTCTTGTTTATCCGCAGCAGCTGTCGTTTTCTAGCGCTGGCATTACTGTGAATTTTCAATTAAGCCAAGCTGCTGCTGCTGCCACTACCACTGCAAACCATTCCATTCTCTGCCATTCCTTTTCAATGTTGCTGCTGCACAGAAATGATGATGATGATGATGATGATGATGATGAAAGCTTTCTCCACTCTATACCCCTTGCCGATTCTTCGGTTTTGAACGCTTGAAAGGGTTTCAACTGGGGTTTAAGTCTCAGTATTCAGTACTCAGTACTCAGTACTCGGGTACTCCATACTCTGCACTCAGCGAAGCAAGAAGTGTCATGGAGTGGCAAGGTTATGCGCTGTGCATAAGCAATTAGCTTTGCGGTTTCCACTCCACTCGGATGATACATCCATAAGCGAGCGATTGTGTGCCGCTTTACCAACTTTGAGGTCACAAACATCGCGGCTGCCACACACATTAAGTAGAAATGGAAATTGATTTGGCGCTACTACTTCGATCATTACTGTTCGCAGGGGGATCACTTGAAATGGGCACAACATTGCGTACAACATTCTCTATCACATTTCACAATCGCTTGTAAAATTTACATTTAGCTTTTTCCAAACATTAATGCTAAAGCAATAAAATTCTGCTAAATATAATATCAATTAGCGTTCTACTTAAGAGTTGTAATATTTTCTTCTCGGTGGCATTTCATATTTTTAAAACAAATCATGAGAATTATTTACAATTTGAAATGCTCTAAACTTATTTGTAATGGTTTCTATTTAAAGCATAAGAATCAGAGCAGCATATCAAAATAAATTGATTTAAACTTTATAGTTAATGATGTCTGGAAAAGAAATACCAAAATAGATTTTCAACTTATATTTCTGTTAATCAGTACGGTTGAAACGAATCGAAAATTTCGTCACACAATTTAGATATTATTAATTCGCTTCATTTGAATTATAGCACATTAACAAGTGAAATGGAAATAATCGGATTTGATGTGCATTTTCAAGTATTCTAAAAGTTAATATTAGTTGATTTATTAATCGATCTCATAGAGTAAAAAAAGGTGAAACTTTAACTTTCAAATGTATACCAAAATTGTACTTTAGCTTTTACTTCTTTCTCGATACAGATAAATCAGCGATTTAAACGTTCAATTTAATGAAGGTAAGTTAATGATTTTGTTGTATATAGCACAGCTGTATAAAACCCATCGGATCGGGCAATTGACCAAGCCCCCAGATTCAAGGGCTCGGCCCCGCAGATGATAGATTGCCATCCATGTGGATCATGATCATGTGTGTTGTACTTGCATCGATATATCGATCGCAGCCGTGCGTTCAGTGATTGCAGCAATTTTCACACTCCGAAGGCCGCACACAATTGACTGATTAACGCCGATCGGAGTATGTGAGTATACATATGAGTATGTGAGTATGCAAATGGGCTGAGACAGAAGACAACAAAAGAAAAACGGAAAAGCGATCCGTGGATCGATGATCTACGTGCAGTTGCTGGATCTCCCCGATTGAACGTTTCAATTCGTTGCTGTCATCTAAAACGAAGCGAAACCTGAGCGATTGCGGAGCCGCGAAGTTCTCACGGCGAGTTACACAAAAAGCCGCACATCACGTTTCCAGCATTAATGTGAGCCAACAGCCCCACCTCCCCGACCCGATCCGATCCGATCCGGATTGCTCCACTGTACCTCGTTTCACTGTAGTACAAACATGGAGCTCCAGAGCTTCAATCCAATCCATTCACGACGGCGCTCTCAGGCTGCGCCATAAACTTGTACAGAGCCCAAAACGTGAGAGAAATAAGAAAGGCCAAAACTGAATAAAACAAAATAAAAGCCAAGAAGAATACCCCCTGAAATTACCGAAGACAAAAACAATAAAAATAAATACATAGACCCAATTAAATCGTGTAAAAAAATAACCCACCGAGGGGCCTCGCATATAAATATATAGATGTGTGTAAGTTGCGCTAATTAAGCAAATTAGTAAAAACCAAAATGAAAATATGGAAAAAAGTGTGCTGCGGTCAGCGGCGCGTCTGCTTTACCCACTTTATTTTTCTGTTTTTTGTTTTAGATGGCGGCGCATTGTCAACACAACTGAAATTTGACCCATAAAATTTCCCACAAAATTATAGTAATTTGGCTAACTCAATTTGATGAACGAAAACAAGACAAAGCAAAAAAAAAAAAGTAGGGAGATAAAATTATAGGAAAATCAAGCCGTTAGGGAAATGCGGGATGCGGCCAGCTGTGGGAGTCTATTGCAAAACTAGCCGAAAATTGTTTTTGCCAGCAGCGAGGGAAAATCGGGGGAAAAGCAGCGCAATTTTCACCAGTATCCAGTTACCGAACTTCTTCCTATACTCCGGTTGAAGATGCCGCCGCCTCACTGTGAGGGAATAATGATGGTATGGGGGGGAGAGGCGGGGGGTTTGATCAAAGGGGCCCAACCGCATAATTATAGACCGCCGATCTCAGCGGCCATCATTGCGGGCGGTGGGCGGTGAATTGGACGACAGAAAAGGGGCCTGCAAACGCAACTCGAGCCTCTTTTTATGGAAAAAAGCACAGTGGATTCGATTGGGAACCCTCCTCATTTGAAAAACAGCGGGTTGGAATCACTAATAGCTCTTAAATGGCATAGGAAAGTGTTTCTAACTCTCGATGAAACGAAAAGTTTGAACTTGAATCACCCAGAACTATTAAACTTTTATAGCCTAATATAGTTTATATGTGCAGAGCAACATACATGCATCAAACAAATCTTTGGCTACAAAGATTATAGACAAAAATACCTAAAAAAACAAAGATTTCTCAATAAATTGTTTATGAAAATTCAAGAAAATGTAACTTTTAAGTAAGCTTTTTATTTCAATAACTTATCTAAGCTAAAACCATAGCTTCTGTAAATTGTTATTCAGTAAATAAAAAAGGAAGTATTCAAATATTTCCCTAAAACTATAACATCTTGATTTTGACTACGCTACGGCTATATAAAATTTCCATAATTTTTCTGATCAGCTGGACTATGGAAATGCATCGGTGGCTTCCTCCATAAAACATTTGATTACCTCTGCTCAAAATGCAGAAGTTGTAGTCAACCGTGTTAACAAGATACACGAACAGCGACGAGGAAGGCAATAAGTCAAGTCGAACATATAAACATATTCATTTTTCATAAATTTTTATCACTCCAAGACCACAGTGCCTGGGACGAATGTCTTCGTTTGGTCATTGGGGATGGGTGATGGGTGATGGGTGATGGTAGGGGGGCGGGGTGGTGTTTTGTTTTTGACAATGTTGTGGGAGCTCGGTATTCACATACAACATCTCGAGTGCTGTGTTGAGGCTGTTACAAATCCTCAAGAAAAAGGCGGGGGCGGCATGGAAAAAAACCACGATTGCAACACGGATATTTTATCTATCTGTTGTTGCGGCGATTTAGCCTCCAAGTTTATTTTGTTTTGTCTCGATACATTTTTATACCCGTTACTCGTAGAGTAAAAGGGTATATTGTATTCGTGCAAAAGTATGTAACAGGTAGAAGGAAGCGTTTCCGACCCTATAAAGTATATATATTCTTGTTCAGGATCACTAGCCGAGTCGATCTAGCCATGTCCGTCTGTCCGTCTGTCCGTCTCTCCGTCTGTCCGTCTGTCTGTCCGTCTGTCTGTCTGTCCGTATGAACGCTGAGATCTCGGAAACTATAAAAGCTAGAAGATTGGCATTTTGCATGTAGATTTTAGGAGTTCCTACGCAGCGCAAGTTTGTTTCAAAATGGTGCCACGCCCCCTCTGACGCCCACAAGCGACAAGCTGTGGCCACAGTTTTGATGCTATTATGAAAATTTTTTTTGATATATATTTGTTTCGTCAATACCTATCGAATGGCCTAATAAAAGTTTGCCACGCCCACTTTAACGCCCAAAAACCCATTAAACGCTTAAGCCTGGTTAGCGCCTACATTTCTGCCTTTCATGGCCGCAATAGTGCAATAGCGCCATCTAACGGATGACTTTGGAACAGCTGGCCAAGGTGCTCAACAGAGTCAACGTTAATTCTCGATAAGGATTTCTATTAAAGGAAATTGCGATGGCTTTCATTTGACAATACCGAACTATATCCCAAGAACTATGCAAATCAAATCAAGTTAGCCAAATTGGAGGTGTTCCCTGGGTACCGATTTTAACATAAAAATCGGGAGCTAATTCGAGCTGCGAAAAACATACAGAAGGCATATTTATATTAGTTGTTTAGCTGAGTAACGGGTATTTAATAGTCGAGACACTCGACTATAGCGTTCTCTCTTGTTTGCTTTGTATTCCTCCACAAATATAGCCACGGCAAAAAGTGACGGCTAACAATTATTTAGGAGGCCTGTGTGGCAAGTGTATCTGTATCTCGCAGAAATAGTTGCACACGCGTGCAATTAGCGGCGCGTGTTTTTCACTGGGGAAAGGTGAAGGAGGCATGAAAGTGCTTTTTCTGTGACGGAAACATTTTGCTAATTTTCACCGCCTGCTGCACTGTATTCGCTTATAAAATATGAACACACATATGCAGATACATATTCGCGTTTATTTTGGGAAGCTTTTAGTGGCAGGCAGCGGCACAAAAAAAAAAAAAAAGGACTAGAAATGCGGGGCAAAGCTGGGAAAAAGCCTATGATGGCAATGCCGACAGCTGAATAATAAATTTAGCACGGGCTCTTCGATTTTTCCGATTTCACATCGGTTCGCTTTCGATTTAGCTCGGTTCGGTTTGGTTTTCGTGGCTAAAACACAACAACAGCTGACATTGACACTTTTCGTGTGGCCTGGCGGCGCAGAAAAATCGTTTAAGGTTATTTATAAAAGCAAAAATATCGAACAGTCCCCACACAAAAATACACAGCTCGTGCAAAGCTATGCAAAGAAAAACGCACAAAGAAATATCAAAGCAAGCAAAAATTGCCCTGTCAGATTGAAATTTCCGTTCAACATGAGTTTGGCTATGCACTGTCAAAGATTTTAAATGAATTTTTCCATAAAAACATATCAATATATCAAGGCAGTTAACACATGCTAAAACTAATTTTTATGTTATTTGAACTTATCAAATTTTAACAGTATTTTAACAATCAAAAACATTTCATTTTCATTTATTAAATGTTTTCCTTTCTATACTCTAAAATTTTCTAGTCACAACACTGGTATGAAAAAAAATATAAATAAACTTGGGTTCTTATTGGTTTTAATACCATTATTTATCTGACTGCCAATTTGCCATATTAGCTATGTTATTTTGCGACTCTTTTTCTTTTGACTATATTTTCAAAAGAATTTAAAATATGACAAAATTAAAATCCTAGATTTATGGTACAACGTCATAAAGCTTAAAATATTAAAACCCACAACTAAGAAGCCAATTAAATGGTCTCCAACTGCGTGCTAAAAATATACGAAAAATCGAACGAAGTCTGAAAAGGGGTTAATTCTTTATTCGCCTGTTTTCGGAAGCAGCAACAATTTCAATATCCAAACGCTTAATTTCCGCGTCGCTGTCGCACTTAACCTTCAACTCGCATTGAAGCCAATTTGCCGACTGTTGTCTTTGTCGCCGTTTTTCCCCCTTCTAGTTTCGTTCTCACACCTCCGCCCACTGGCGGATTTATGAAAATTTATGAAGTGATTCTAGCAACGCGACGCCGAGTGTCTTGGATTGCCTGCCCATTTGCTCGCGTTTTGAATGAGCTTAATTGTTGCCGATTTCTGTGTGTATTTCTATATTTTCTGTATGTACCCCCGTTAAAGGTCAAACGAGCATTTTGCAAAGTGAGAAAAAGTTGAGAGGAAACCGAAATTGAAACTGGCAAGACACAGACAGAGTAGAAAAGCTATAGAATTATTGGTATCATATGAAAAGAAATAAAAACGAGTTCCACAACTGGCGAGAGCAGGAAGACCGAGATGGAGACAGATATGGACAAAATAAAAAAGAGATAGAAATAGTGGCGGTACACGGCGGCGGTGACGTGAGATGCACATGCAATGGATGACATGATATACATAGATAGGTTGGTGTACCTCTCCATAACCCATACCCATATATCGGTGAGCTGGTTTGTGTTATTCTGTTGGTTTGTTCGCTTGTTAGTTTGTTAGTTGGCTCGTTTGCTGGTTTTGGAGAAGCTGCCCGGCAGCATATATGGCATAACGGTTCACTGGAAAGGCGGAGAAGTTTTCGGGTCGCTAACTAACCCAGTTACAAAAGAGATTTATCCGCCAGCGTTTATAACTGTGACTATCCTTTTCATATGGGGTTAAACGATCGATTAATCTGTAGCGAAAATTAAATAAAACCCAACAGAACCCAAATGCATATGCATGAGTCCGATTAATTACGTCTATAGTGCAATGATTCTACAGTAATTTTCGCTGGAAAAGCTTAATGGGGGAAATACCGTGAGAATAGTATTTGATCACTAGGGAAAACGCTCAATAATAAGTAGTATAAAGTAACTACATATATCGAATTGCAGTGGGAAGATACAAGCCATATCTATGCGCTTATTAACAAGTTTACAAATTCTATTACTTAATTTCTTAGATTGTTTTCTTTCTAACGCAATTCAATTTATTTATTAATACAAGTTCAGATTTTAATTCCTTTTATGAAATTCCCCATAAAACACATAAAGTAGATCCTTAGATCTGTAAGCCTATACCATAGAAAATCAATTCAAAAATAATATTCATCTGTTAGATAATACCCCACCACAAAGGCTTGGATCAATTTAAGTTGTTTGCATTTCGCGAAAATCCATGGGAATTCAACTATGGGAATCCGCAACTAATTCCAGTTGGTTTTGCAATTTTTAGCATGACCTAAAAAAATCGATAAATGGCCTAGCGCATTTGATGGCCGAAGGGTTTACGAGGGGCTAAGGGAGGGGGGTTTACCAGGGGCTAAGGGACGGGGGTTTACCAGGGGCTAAGGGAGGGGGTCTACCGGAAGGTGTGAGAAATAACAAGCTGCTGGTTGAGCCACTCGAACTGTTGTTTTTTCACCGCATTGAACACGTAGGCGTCAACGGGGTTGACAAAAAATATAAAAAACACAACCAGGATGTGCACAGAAAAAAAAGATCCATTGGGCCTATATGCCCAAATCCTTATTAATTTTCAAAAACTGTCTTTAAAATACGAACTTAATTACGAAATTGCCGAAGCACTAAATAATGTTAATATTTGGTAAACATAAAGATGGTGATTTAAAAAAGTCCGATAGATTTGAAAAAAATCTAAATATCCTTTGGTATAAATAATATTTCAATTTTAAATATAAATTTAATACCACTTTTTTTAAAGGAGCTTCTTTAAATTGCGCATATAGCCATTTGATTTTCAAGCTTTAATAGCTGTAACTATTTTAATAAGAATATCAAATTGGGCTTTTTGAAATTCCCATATTTTTTTTGTCTGTGTTGCAGGGAAAACACCTGACAATGCGTGAAGGGCGCGGGGGCGGCTAAAGGGGAGGGTTGAGGGATGGCCAGACAGACATACAGACAGGAAGCCCGTGAGGAAGGAAGTTCCTGCCGCTGCGGCAAAGGAAGTGGTTAAAACAATATGGCAGTGGCGGAAAAAGTAGTGGTGGAGTGGCGATGGCACACCAGCAACATTGTGAATGTACCGTTGTTGTTGCTGCTGCAGTTTCAGTATTGTTGTTGCTGCTGCTGCTGCTGCTGTTTCTACTGCTGCTGTTGCTGGTGTGCCAATTCTAAGCGTTGCATTGGCAACAGTCGCGCTTCGCCGGTTTCGCAACCGAACTCTCAGCTGCTATTGCTCCTCTGCAGTTGCTGTTGCTGTTGCTGCTGCTGCTGCATTGCGCGTAATCAGTGAAGCAACAAACCGTGGCAGCTAACTGCAACAGCAACAATAACACAAGCCAGCAATCGCGGCTCTGAGGAAAAACTTGAATGCAGTTTTTCGCAGTGAATGACACAGTTTCACACCAGCACGGGAAAAATCACTAGCACACACACAGGGAGGCACTTCTTTTCTTTTGTATATATATTTGATTTTTGGGAAGACTCCTTTTCTGCTTACATTTGTGCCCCTTTTAGGGATTCAGTTTTATTTTTTTTGTATTTTGTATTCAATTTTGATTTCACAATCTAGCATAGCATTTCACACGGGCGAAATCGATGTGGCTGCTGTTGCAAATGTTGCTGCTACTTTTGTTTTTTAACTGCGACGCAATGCGATGCGATGTTGAGGTTGCAACCGACGGCGGCGCCTCGAAAAACAATGTCAATAAAAATGACGCGGCGACAACAACAGTCCACCATCGACAACCTGCGACCGCTCGAGCGACCAAGCGTGCCAAAGGAAATTTCTACACTGAGCCAAGCCGTTTGTCTTTGACTGACTGCTGCCCGTTCGGCTGGCAACAGCAACACATACACCGCAGCAGCAGCAACAGCAGCAGCAGCAACATCAACACTCACGCAAATAAGGAGAGAAAAAAACAGAAAAAACAGAAAACTGGCAACGAAAGCAGAGCACACAGTAAAGATGAAGTGGTTGCTGTTGCTGCCGTGTTGTTGGTGTTTTTTGGGTGATGTTGCTGCTGCTGTTCCGCACACCAGCAACATCTGCTCTCTGCGCGAGAGAGGCAGGGAGAGAGCGAGCAGCTGAGCGAGAGAGCACCACCCATACGTGTTTTGCATACTCAAGCGAAACACACATATTTATACACTTTTCGACCACTTGTTTGACTGCTTTATCTCTCCTCTCCCGTTCTCTCTTTTTTCCACTCTCTGAAAACAGCTGATGCTTCAGCTGACAGCCACGGCGTTGCCACTTGGCCAATAAAAGAGAATGTGGCTTAGTACCAGTGAAATAGTAGTAGAATCTACTACCTTTTCTTACATGACAAGTAAAATCATTTTCTATTGATGGTTTTTATTTTAAGTTTGAGCGAAAGTACATCACATAATAACTTATATCCATAAATTTGAAAGTTTAAAATTATAATAGTTTGACAAAAAAACGAGTTCTTCGAATTTATATTAATGAGTTATTTGAATTGGCTCAAATTTTAGAATTCTTTAAAAAGAATCCTAATTGGGGTAATTTAAAAGAAACGCTTTTATTAATTAAGCATCAGTACGTTGATAAGTGGTTGCTGCTTAACTTGTATTTAACAGATTACCTGGGATTTAGACGACTTTCTCCTTTACAGAAATTCTCAAAAAATTTTCATTTATTACTCACCTGAAAGAAAAAGAAAAAATAATTGATTAAAACGACATTCCAATTTCGTATCCTCAGAGGTAAGACCTCCAGCTAGTTCTTATCAATGAATTGACCCCAAGCCCGCATACTCGTAGACCCCTTTTACCATAAAATATCCCCGGGGTGTAGTTATCACGCTATTTTTTCGGTGAGGAAGGAATAAAAAAAAAAGAAATCAAATAGAGCGGTAGAGGAGAAACGAAGAACACAGGAACTGCATTTGTTGCCTGCCCTACACAGAATCTAGACCTTAATAAGAAAACACAATATAAACGCATCGTCATTCACAGTAAATAAAGTCGAAAGCAGGAACACGGCAGTACACTCTAAAAAAAAATTAGGGATAAATCTGAGAATTGGTATGAAATTTAACTGATTTTACTGACACTAGATTTGAATTGTTTTTTCAAACTGAGGATAGTGTATTTCATGACTTACTTCCCGACCTAATTTATTAAAAAAGAAATAAATCACATAGATTTCAACGATACAATTTTATTTAATACCAAATCTTTAATTGATTTCATTTTTTTTTAGTGTATTTTAAAACAGCTGTCGACTGAAAAACTGAAGAAATACAGAGAGAAATAGTGCTAGGGGGAAAAGGTGAGAAGCGGATAGACGGAAAAGGAATCTTCTTGGTCACAGAACGAGCACCTGTGACCGCCCGCAAAGTAACTGAAACGGCGGCAAGTTCATTTGCACCACATCAAAATTTCATCCACAATAATGCACACACACCGAGCGACTAATGGAACATCTGATCGTTATAATATACATATATATAGGTTTGTATATGTATCCCTCTCTTTCTCCCTAGTTTTCCATCGCACTCCCTCCGATTCACGGGGCAATTGCAACTGCAACGCTTGGCTGCTTTCTAGCGGTTCAACTGCTGCCATTTGCCATTACTCGAATTGCTTTGTGCCCATTACTTATTGCAGCGACTGTTGCAGTCGGACAGCAAAAACGGCACACGATCGCGATCTGCGGATTATAGATATTGCGGCAAGATGGTAGAGAAATATTTCCCAAGAATGAGCCTTTTAAGATACATAGGTAAAGTGGCATTTGGAAGACCACCACGGGTCACCATAATTACACTTATTTATATGTCATTTCAATGGATTTTATGTTGAGTTCTTAAACTGTCACGAAGGTTTTTAACATATAGACCACAACTGTCAATGTGGAACCCAAATATTTATGTTAAAAATGGTTAAGTATTTTTTTTTAGTAAGTTTTTCAAAAGAAGATAACATTGTTTATTATTGTTATTCTTTATTTATACATGTAAAATATAAATGCAATGTTTTTGGTATAGAAATTGGAAAACCACCTTTAGTTATCCTTTTGCTCTAAATAAAAAGGAGCACAAGTAAACCAAAATGGCCTCATAAATATGACAGCAATAAAAAGTGGGTACAATTGGCTTATAAAAGTTCAAACAGTGCGCCACAAAAGTTCACATACAAACCAAGGGTAAACTTTTGTTGTTTGCACTATGTATGTACATTGGACAATGAACATGCACCATATATTCCCTTGTTACTACAAGAATTGTGTTTATATTTACACAAGAAATGATAGTTTAATGTTAACTTTAAGTGATAATAAATGGGAGCATAATACAAAAAAAAACGTATTATTTGAGTCATCGTAAATTATATGCTTATTCTTTTTGAGGTTATAAGAATTGTCTCCAATATTTTAATCTTTCTTTATTATTTTTAAATTAATATTTGCTAATAAATATTTGAAGTTCTTCTTAATTCTTAATTCTTCTTAATTCTTTTGAAATTGATTGAATGTAAATAGGCTTTTATCGTTACCGTGCTAATCAAATAATATCAATTCTTTTTGTTCAAATTTGAATAAATTGTGAACTTTATTCTTCTAAGCCGATGATGGGTAAAGTAACTAAGTGTGGTTTTTTCCATAGGTACATTTTTCCATATAGATATGCACCCAACAACACAAATATTGTTGTTGTTTATCAATCATAATATTTGATTTATGATTGCTTGTTGTTCCTCCGCCTCCAACTTCCCTACTTAATTGCAAAGTGAAAGAGTTAAGGAGATTGCTTCCTGGTGCCCGAGAAAAATAACAAACAAACAGCCCAACTGCATAAGTATGCAAGGAAAATAAAATTGTTCATATTACTCTTACACAGTCCACACAGTAAGAAAAGAATTGGATAATAGACAATTAGAGACGGACCAGCTTTATGTGCTTAGTGTCAGGAAAACTTTATACCCCAAATTTTATGACTTTTTTTTTATATTTAACTTTATGGAATTAGTTAAGTTTCAAAGACTGCAGTAATTTTTTTTATTTTGTTTCCAATTTAGAAAAAAAATTGAAGAGTTTTATTTATTTTGAAGCTTCACAAATTTATGTACATTTAGTAGAGAAAAGTAAAAAAAGTTTTCTTTGTTTATAAATAAACTAGCTGTACCCGGCTCGACTTCGTTCGCTTAAAATTAGTTTTGAGTATGGTTGTCAAGACTTTCTTATTTCTTATTTGCGCGTTTTTTGAAAACCTTTGTGTAAACAACCTTTGTAGAAGATCCTTCAAGAGAGAGAATCAGAAGGATACTGGCAGAGCTATATAATAAATGAAAGTGATCCAAGTAAAAGTCGTGAGCTTGTATACTTTTTATCAGTTACAATGTTATCAATGCAATTTTAATTTGCGCACAAATATGTATACTTGTTTGTAAATTGGAATTTGTTGTTTTCAAATTTCTTGTTTTGAATGAAACGAAAACCTTTGTACACACAGTAAAATATTGGCATCCAATACAAAAACAGCAAAGTAACGTATTATTTTCAGATTCCACATTTGATCGATAAACGGGTATAATAAATCATTTTATTTGTATTTAAGCACATTATCTACTTTCGAATAGAAACATACACACACATTGTATGTATGTACATGTATTTTACATATAAGCAAATCAAAACATATCCAAATATACATATGTACATACGTATTTGGTCAAAAGTTCGAATCTTAAGATTAATATTTAACTTGGAAACATTTTGGCTTTGCTTACAGAATTTGTAGTAATTTTCTATTTTCTTCCATGGTGGAAATTAAATAAGGCTCTTACTTCTGCTACAAAATGAAAAATAAAACCTAAGCATTTGATCCACAGGACTGACTATTGATCGAAAATCATATTGATCGGAGCAGCAGTTTAAGTTTTTAAAATCCTAAACAAATTTAACTTAAATTGCCTCTTTCCCCTCCCCTTTCCCTGCAGCACTACCCCTCCCCCTCATCAGTTTTCTTGGCTGTTGCTCTCTCGGCCGTCGCTCTCTTGGTTTCTGGGTTTCGTTCTCTCGACAGGCTTCCGCAAAATACAACGCAATTACTTAGAAAATCTAAATAAATTCGTTAAAAATACTTAAAAAAATGTTAAAAACTTGAAAAATTAAACTTAAGCATTTGGGCCATAGAATAACTATTGAGCGAAAAATCATCTTGATCGGAGCAGCGGTTTAGATTTTTTAAATCGAAAAGTTATGGGGGATATCAAAATTTCTTTTAGATTTCTAATTAGGACTTTTCAAAACCTAAAATTCGGAAAAAACCAAATATCGAAAATCCCAACCAGTTTAGAAGTTAAGCTTAAATACATCAACTTTTTTTTGCTCAGAATAATGGATGTTGGAGCTGTTTGGGGCCACTGGGGGGACATATCGGATCTTAGTGGGCGCCCACGCCCCCAATGGAATACTGTGAAAAAATTTGGCTGCTCTTGCTCTTACGGTTTGGGCTGTGGCCGTATCCCCTTAAAAATCGGTCTTTCATTTTATAATCTTTAGGGATGAAAGTGATCCAAGTAAAAGTCGTGAGCTTGTATACTTTTTATCAGTTACAATGTTATCAATGCAATTTTAATTTGCGCACAAATATGTATACTTGTTTGTAAATTGGAATTTGTTGTTTTCAAATTTCTTGTTTTGAATGAAACGAAAACCTTTGTACACACAGTAAAAGATTGGCATCTAATACAAAAACAGCAAAGTAACGTATTATTTTCAGATTCCACATTTGATCGATAAACGGGTATAATAAATCATTTTATTTGTATTTAAGCACATTATCTACTTTCGAATAGAAACATACACACACATTGTATGTATGTACATGTATTGTACATATAAGCAAATCAAAACATATCCAAATATACATATGTACATACGTATTTGGTCAAAAGTTCGAATCTTAAGATTAATATTTAACTTGGAAACATTTTGGCTTTGCTTACAGAATTTGTAGTAATTTTCTATTTTCTTCCATGGTGGAAATTAAATAAGGCTCTTACTTCTGCTACAAAATGAAAAATAAAACCTAAGCATTTGATGCACAGGACTGACTATTGATCGAAAATCATACTGATCGGAGCAGCAGTTTAAGTTTTTAAAATCCTAAACAAATTTAACTTAAATTGCCTCTTTCCCCTCCCCTTTCCCTGCAGCACTACCCCTCCCCATCATCAGTTTTCTTGGCTGT
This sequence comes from Drosophila fuyamai, assembly GCA_018153365.1. NCBI lineage: Eukaryota > Metazoa > Arthropoda > Insecta > Diptera > Drosophilidae > Drosophila > Drosophila fuyamai. The sequence continues at coordinate 11,884,651 of JAECXW010000155.1, forward strand.
TGCTCTCTCGGCCGTCGCTCTCTTGGCTTCTGGGTTTCGTTCTCTCGACAGGCTCCCGCAAAATACAACGCAATGACTTAGAAAATCTAAATAAATTCGTTAAAAATACTTAAAAATTAAACTTAAGCATTTGGGCCATAGAATAACTATTGAGCGAAAAATCATCTTGATCGGAGCAGCGGTTTAGATTTTTTAAATCGAAAAGCTAATTTTAAATGTAGCCCCCAAATTATGGGGGATATCAAAATTTCTTTTAGATTTCTAATTAGGCCTTTTCAAAACCTAAAATTCGGAAAAAACCAAATATCGAAATTCCAACCAGTTTAGAAGTTAAGCTTAAATACATCAACTTTTTTTTGCTCAGAATAATGGATGTTGGAGCTGTTTGGGGCCACTGGGGGGACATATCGGATCTTAGTGGGCGCCCACGCCCCCAATGGAATACTGTGAAAAAATTTGGCTGCTCTTGCTCTTACGGTTTGGGCTGTGGCCGTATCCCCTTAAAAATCGGTCTTTCATTTTATAATCTTTAGGGAAGACCGAATATTCCCCTTAGAAATAAAGGTCTCAAAAAAACGAACCTTAGCACCTAACAATTTTAATTTAAAAATAAAGACCATTAAAGTGTTATTTAATTTCTTATTAAAAATTATTTTCCTAATATCTTTATTACATTGATTTTAATTTTGTTGTATACAAAATATTATTTATGCTTCCTATTTCTTTCTCTGTACTATGTTTAGTGTGATTTGTTTTTATTGCCGCCGTGCCCGAGATGCTGTTGTTGTTATTGCTTGCTTATACGTTTCTAGTTTTGCTTGGGGCTACATCAGCGGGGGAGGGGTCTCGGAGGGGAAGGAGGCGGCGGTTTGGGTGGTGCGGCAGGGGGTGGGAGTTCCGTTTAGTCGGTCACGCCACCACATAAATAAGACGGAACAACAAAGCGTATCAAGATGTTGTTGCCAGCGTTACTGTAGTTACTGTGCCGCTGTTTCTGTTGTTGTTGTTGTTGTTAGTGCTGCCGCTGCGGGTCATGCGCAATGCCAATGACGTCAGAGGTAAGCCATCAAATTAGGAAATGCGCAAAAAAAACATCCACAAAAAATGGCAAAACAATGAATTTAAATGAGCGCCACATAAATGCAAACACATACGCATAAACATACAGCGGCAGTTAAAATGTTGGCTATAAAAACAGTGAAAAAATATATTCTGTTCAGATTATTGGCGACCACAAAACATTTTAATGGTTAACTACTTTTTATAGTTTTCCGTAATTTTTTAATTGTACAATAGATATTTTTAATATATTTTAATATTTGAACATTTAATAAATGTTTGAGTATGTGATTAAATAAGTAAAATAGGTGCGATTTGCGGAAAGGAATTATTAAAGTCTCATCTAAGTTTAATTTTGAAATATTACAAATGTTATTCTTACTTCTCCAATTCTCTAAGCATTTTTTTAGATAAATTTTTATTTTCGTATCTATGTATTTTTATGTTTTAATTGAATAACAAATTTTCTTTGAATATATTGCTTTAAATATTTACTTGGCCTATACCTACATATCTAATGAAAAGGATAGTTTCCGGTTGTGGATATCACCGATACGAATTGAGTTACTTAAATATGTGACCCCAACTGTGTATTCAATGTGCGTCTCGGACTTGGCGCTGTGTGATTTATGTGTCGCCGTTAAATGAAAGGGGGCGTGTGTAAATCGCGCCAGGCATTGGTTGGGGGCAGGTTAATGCCGAAATGCAAGAGTAGTGTACATATATGCACCAATCGTCTGGAGGTGTGAATCACCAGGGAATCACCGCCCCCCCCCCCCCTGTCTCCACGCCCCTGCACATCGCAGGGGTTTCTCTGCAGCATGGAAACCCTATAAAAACCCAAAGCAGACCAAGGAAAACTGCGCCGCAAAATTTAATAATTTACAAGAAGGAGGGGTGAAGTTGTGGCAGGGAAATCCAATAACAAAACGGGAAAAAAAAAGAAAACGAAAACACTGATAGGCAGACGCAGAAATCAGCTGTTTGGGGAACTTTGCCCGCTGTGGGCACATATGATATGGCGCAAAAGGGGAAAATGAGGGAAATGCGAGAAAATCGAGTGGCAGAGAGTCTCTATTAGAGAGAGGGTGAAAGTGTAATAATCACCAAACTCACACACACACACACACACTATTGCCCCGGAAAACTGCCTTGCCCCCAAACTAAGGCAAAAGAAACTACGCAATTTTCGCGATTTATCCAAGGCAATAAGGGAGAGTCCCAGATTAAAGAAAAACTACATGTAAAGCTCGGCAAACAATTGTTTCCAACAAGCCATTAACCGAAGTAAACAATTCGTAGTTTTTATTTTTTGTAAGCTCATGCCAAAGCATATGTTTATATTTCTGTAGAGATTGCCATTTAATGAAAATAAGTATTCAGTATAAGTTAATAGGAGGTGAAAATAATTATCATTTTTTAACATTAATCTTAAAAAATTGGGTTGGCGGAAACATATGCGAGAAAATGATTTTGGAAAAATTAATGTCCACATTTCATTTGCACTTTGATTCAAAGTCTTTAAAAATAATCTCTGTCCCTGAGAAAAAAAAAACATTTAATATTAACAAAAGATAACTTCTAAATAATTCAATCTGAACATATATTTTTTATGTGAATTGAAAGCAGAAAAGGTCTGCTTCATAATGGAATATTTAATTTCATTTTCTTGGCGAAATTTTCTTCGAAATAAGAAACGCCATTCGAGTCGGGACACTTTTTACTTTTCCTTCTTCAGCTTAACAGAAATTTTGTATTGAATAATACATTTTATAAATCATTTAACGCGATGAGGCACTCGAATGATTAAAGTGTGTACAATATTTATTTTACAATAAAGAAACATTTATATTATAACAAGTTGAACAGCGACTCAAGTTGTTGTTAAGTTAGACATATAATAATAACTAATAATACTGTATCTAAAATGCCAGAACGAATTGGCGCAATTTTATTTAACATCTAAAATTTAATTACCTTGAAAAGTTTTAATCATATGTATTAGGTATCAGGTCTGAGAATTTCTTCAAAACTAACTAAATATGGTTAAGGGTTATGAATCCTTTCTGTTGAACACTTTGGCACTGATATAACAATACCCTTATTAACCTAATATAAATGTATACCCCTTTAGCTCTTTTTGAATGTTTAGACTGTGTCATATTGAAGTCCACAATTTCCCACTGCTTACCGACAGAAGCATGTGACGGTCTCCTCGACGTCCAACGGCAGCGACAGTGGTGCCGCTGGTCCGGCCCCAGTGCCACCTGCACCACCTGCCGCACCGGCACCACCACCCCCGCTGCCACCACCTGGGGCACCACCACCTGCTCCATTGGCATTCTGGCGCGGCACCGCCCGTCCGGGAATGTGGCGCGATGAGGCGTGCAGGAAGGTGGCGGCGAAGGTCGACGACAGTGAGGAGTGCGACGCCGAGGGGCGTGGCGTGGAGGCGGTGGGCGTTTGGGGGGCCGTCGAGGATCCATCGGTGGCATCCGCCAAGGGAACCGACGAGTAGCGGACGAGGATCGCACGGCTCACCCGATTGCCGCCCGTGAGATTCGAGATGGCCCAGTTCATGGCCTACGGATAGAGATGACTGGATGGGGCACAAAAAACTTGGGGAACTAACCGCTTCCGCCGCTCGACTGCAACTGAGCTGTTGGCCGGGCCAAAAGGCAAAAGTAGGGTGATGGGTGGTGCAAGTTGCAACCTTCTCCGCACATACTAAATATACACAATCTTGGGTTGCAAAAAATTGATTTTGTCTAGTGATTTCAGCCCAGCCACGCCCCACAACTTTGCAATCGGCCTGGCTAGCTAGCTGGCTGTCTGTCAATCAATGAATTCCCTCTAAGGCTGCAAATGAAAATGAAAAAAATGGCCAAGTGTCGCCTTTTCTCTCTCGCTATTTATGCCTTTCCCCACTTGCATTTGTTTTACACATTTTTGTTGCAGTTTATTTGTAATTTTCCTTTTTCCTGCACTTGCACCCGTTGCCGGCTAATTCAATTAGAGTTGTGCTAAGTGCGCTTCAAGGCTGTCGGAATGCACACGCCGTCGACGGAACAGCGAGCGAGGGTTGCTAATGGGGTATACTAAAAGTTTACGAGTGCTCGCCTAAAATTGCCTTATGCACACACCATATTTACACCTGTGCGAAAATTCAATTTCCTGAATTAATTGCCAAAAGCAAGGAAACCTAAATGAACTGGAATAATTGGCATTTAAATTATTTAAATTCAATTTCGTTATTGTAAAACGCATCTTGAAAATTAAAAACATTTTAAATTAAAAATAATCTATGTTTATACCCGTTACTCGTAGAGTAAAAGGGTATATTGTATTCGTGCAAAAGTATGTAACAGCTAGAAGGAAGCGTTTCCGACCCTATAAAGTATATATATTCTTGTTCAGGATCACTAGCCGAGTCGATCTAGCCATGTCCGTCTGTCCGTCTGTCCGTCTGTCCGTCTGTCTGTCCGTCTGTCTGTCTGTCCGTATGAACGCTGAGATCTCGGAAACTATAAAAGCTAGAAGATTGGCATTTTGCATGTAGATTCTAGGAGTTCCTACGCAGCGCAAGTTTGTTTCAAAAAGGTGCCACGCCCCCTTTAACGCCCACAATCGCTTATATACGATTTTAAAAATTTAAATATTTCGGAAAAGTAAAAATGCAGTTTTATTGTGTTTATCAATACCTATCGAAATGTAGAAGAAATCGGACCATTCGTTAAAAAGTTATGCGTGATCAAAGTTTCTATCTCCATCTCCCTCGCACTCCTTTTACCTGAGTAACGGGTATCTGATAGTCGGGGCACCCGACTATAGCGTTCTCTCTTGTTTTCATTTCAAGTTTAAAATTTAAAATTATTATTTTTTTGTTATATTATTAGTTAGATAACTAATCATCAAAAAATGTTTAATCTAAAAAGGAAATTTCTTATTATGTTTGTAAAATGTACTTATCGCTTCTACAATTTTAACAGAATTATATGACTAATAGGTCAATGTATGTTTTTAATTTAGGGAAAGAACGTTTCATATTTCATTTCAAAACAATCAAGACTATTCTAATTTGGAATGACATATTTATTTTAGTTTTATGGAATGGTGCAAACGAAACCTTAAGTGTAAATTTTTTCCCAGTGGAAGTAAAAGCCCTCCTCGCTGGGAGAAAATCGATAGCTTTTCTCTTGCCACATTTTTAATTGTTATGCCTGCTCTAATGAAGCCCCGCTCCATTGGAGGGCGATGACGTCCAGCCCAGTCCACCCAGAAAAAAAAAGAAAAAACCCTTCCTCCAGATATCTCCGCACTTGTATGATGTTGTCCTCCGTTGGCAGAGCCATCAACTGATGTGTACTTTTTCCTTTTTTTTTTGGTGTATGGGGTGTGACATGTGACACAATTTGTTTGTTCTTTGTTGCTCTCACATCGTTTGTTTTTTGTATTCCTTTGCCTATCTGGATGCTGTGACAGTCCACAAAAGATTGGCCCCTGTGTCGTTATATACATATGGACAAATTTATATACGTTATACTATGCCCTGGTATATAGGTTTTACTAACGACTTTAGCATCTGGCTTTGTAGGCAAAAAAAAAACACTCACGTAAGCATCAAATTGTCAGTGGGATGTGCGGACTTAATTTATCCAGTCGAAAAGGGAAGCTTTCATTATACCCTGCTGGCTGAATGTCTATTTCTAATCAACTCGATTTCCGCATTGGCCACCGCTCGATTTGTCTGTTTAATCACTAAATTGTGCTTAATTGGTTTTCTTCACGAACTTTATCCTCTTAATTTATGTAGTTTTCGAACAGATAACGTGCGGATGTCGAGGATTTACAACCCTTAAGAAGTCCCTGCTAAACATTACCGATCCACATTAAAGGTAAAAGTCAAAGAGTAATAACCACCCCGAAATATAATTGGAAAATAGTGAACTCAACAAGATAAAATAAATTTAAATCCTCGTTTTATAAAGATATATATTTTAAATTTAATAAAAAAAACTTTTAAATTCTATCTTCTTAACTATCTACTATTTTAAATTGACTTAACTTACAATCTGAAAGCAATAGTGATAGAGTAAAACCTCATGTTTTGATATTCACATCATGTCGAAATATAAACTTCTATTTAGGTGAATTTTAAAGCTAAGGGTGTTTGAAAAAACCTTAAAGATAAAATATGGAAATTTTCATCCACCATTATCACAGGTAAGCTAACTTGGAATTCTCCTTGGCAACCCTTCTTTGCATTCTGACGGTTTTCTGTTTTTATTGTCCTTTGCATTTTTAAAGTCCCTAATTCATTTTTTATAAGGGCATAGCTTCAACCTAAAATCTTTAATGTCACAAAAGGTTTTCTGTTTTTTGGTCAACCTTTTGGAAACGATCTGTTTTTTCGAAAAAAAAAACATGAGCTTAATATTAAAACCTTTTAGAGAATTTATACTTCCTAAAAGATATATTTATTTTTGAGTGGATATACATAAGCCTGTTTGTTTCTTTGGAAACTAGTTTATAGAGTAATTTATTTTCTTGTATACATAGATAGGAAAAAATAAATAGGCGGCTAACGAATTTCAAGTTTTTTTTTTTTTGCTTGTGGAGATTAAGTTGAAAAATTTTGAAGCTAAATGACTGATTAAAATTTTTATTCCAGACTTTTGTATATACATATGTATGTATCTTAAATATGATTATACCCGTTACTCGTAGAGTAAAAGGGTATATTGTATTCGTGCAAAAGTATGTAACAGCTAGAAGGAAGCGTTTCCGACCCTATAAAGTATATATATTCTTGTTCAGGATCACTAGCCGAGTCGATCTAGCCATGTCCGTCTGTCCGTCTGTCCGTCTGTCCGTCTGTCTGTCCGTATGAACGCTGAGATCTCGGAAACTATAAAAGCTAGAAGATTGGCATTTTGCATGTAGATTCTAGGAGTTCCTACGCAGCGCAAGTTTGTTTCAAAAAGGTGCCACGCCCCCTTTAACGCCCACAATCGCTTATATACGATTTTAAAAATTTAAATATTTCGGAAAAGTAAAAATGCAGTTTTATTGTGTTTATCAATACCTATCGAAATGTAGAAGAAATTTTTCAAATCGGACCATTCGTTTAAAAGTTATGCGTGATCAAAGTTTCTATCTCCATCTCCCTCGCACTCCTTTTACCTGAGTAACGGGTATCTGATAGTCGGGGCACCCGACTATAGCGTTCTCTCTTGTTTAGAATTTGGACTGTGCACTCACATTCTAGGGCTAAGCCGACTCCATTGTGGTAATGAAATTGGCAAGTTCATTAAACCTGCTCTTATCTCCAGAAATCCGACCCTGCTGCTTTGGAGGCATAAACAAAAGACGAAGAAGAGGAAAAGAGGAGGGGGGGCGGTGACGAAGAGGAGGACAAAAGTAAAAATAAACGCAGTGCAATCAAAGTGCAGCGATGGCCTTGCGACTTCGATTCGTGGGAAGAAGAAGATGACGATCACGCACACAGACGCACACTTCACACATACATTTACCCAATAAGCATTTCGAATTTCTTACAAAGTACATATACTTGGGTAAGTAAATCAAAACACTGGCGACTTGGTAACCACATTGGAGAAATCGATAAAATGCCCATTGATTTTCATATGCCGCAATCACAACAAAGAAATATCTGACATGTGATATGTACATATGTTTGTATAAAACTAGTTTTAAGGGAATTAATAAAATATAAATAAATAATTTAGAAAATGTTAGTTAAACAAAAACTGGTAAACACAAACGGTTATCAAAACCGTTAATATAGAAAATTTAACTTGGCATGTAGTGCTCGGGCTCAAAAAATGTTTTAAATATTAAAAAGGTTAATAAAAAAATATTGAGTTTTGTAAGATTTTTTTATAACTTTATAACTTTATTTAAGCGCCAAAGTTGCACAAATATTTAAGCTAATTTTTTTGTTGCCAATTTTAATAAGTTTTTTTTAGGTTTACTACATCGATTCCTTACTGTATCAAGCTTATTGGATACCTTAACAATAGGTCGGAAAGCTAAGGGCCATATGTAGGGTATTATGGGGGGTCTACTCCTGTGGGAAGTTGGACGAAAAAAGAAATTTTAGTCGGCGAAAATGGGGAAACGAGGCCAATTGGCAAGAGGCCAAATGGCGACGAAAAAGAGCAGCAGACGAAAAAAGCAGAGGACACCGAAGACAAAGCGACGCAAGAGACCCACCAAGCGGCCAAAATATATGTACATTCTACATGATTTTTTTTTAGGTGAAAACTACGCTTTTGTAAGATCTATTATTTAGTGGTATAACAACTCACCCCATAAGCCAATCGACCGTGTCGCGTAGATATTCCGGAATTCGCTCCAGTTTGACGGCTCTTTTTCCTGATGCCTGCTAATTTTCCAAAAAAAGTTTTTCCCCAGCTGAGGAGCGCACGCACACACTTTCACGGGCGCACACCAACACACTCACGCACACACGCTCACGGTTTAGCGGTACGCTCACGGACACGCACGCACACCACCACGCCACCAGGATGTGGAGATCACCAATTTATACACTTTTACTTTCGTCAATCAATATTTGGGTGATTTGGTTTTGAAACTTTGCACATCAAAATTTTTTCCTGCTTCTTCTTCGCTTGTTTGTGCACTTTGTTGAGTCCCGTTATCGATGCGGACCGATAGCTATCGATAGTCCCTGTCTGCGCATTCTTTCGATAGCAGCTGCGCAGATTTTGTGGGGAGAGTTTTATGAAGGTTACAAATCTGGAAATACCTGTTTTGTTTTACCTTCTGGCTTGCAGTTGCCAACTGTTCGGAAAAAATAAAATTAAAAAGTTCTATCGATTGAGCATCTACTGTTTTGACTCGGCAGCCCTGGCAGCTGATAATCAGCTGGTTAAAGCAGTGGCGTGGCAAGGGGATATTTGTTTGTAACCTACGAAGTTTCAACTAAGCCATTATAATTATAAACATTTTAATTTAGCAAATCTATTGGAGTTATAGAACAAGATGCTGCTTAATATATATATTTTTAAATTTATTTATTACAAAACTTGTAATTCCATTAAAAAATTTTACCATTCAAACTTAACGGATATTCAAAGGTTTTGTCTAAGCTAAGGTCCTTGATCTTAAAATCATTAAATACTGTGTGATCCACTTGTAGTTTTGCTAACTGCGCCTATGCTGAACAGCAACATAAAGCTAATTTAAAATAAAATAAAAAAAATAATGTTGATGCCTATAAAATTCAAAAATCAAGAATTCTAATTGTTTTTTTTTTAGAACTTTTAATTAAGTAAAACATCTGCCTATCGAATGATATCGAAAGTCAATTTCCAGCAGCGACAACCCTGCACTTATCGATTACACTACAGCTGTTAAAATTACATAAAAATGGTATAAAGTTAAATCACATTGTTTTAGACAACAACAAATATAAAATATTCCGAATATTCTCCATTTCATATACTCAAATTGTTTGTACGATGGCCACCAATTCAAACCCAAACTATTCGACTCCGAAGGCGAGCTCCGTAATTCTGGCCGGACTTGGAGTGGCCGCCGTGGGATTCGCCGGAAAGCACCTGATGCGCCGCATGCCCCAGATGACCACCAAATTCAACGAGGCCCTGAAGAACCTGCCAAAATTCGATGCGGAGAGCATGGCGGCGTCCAAGTACTACAAAGGCGGCTTCGATCCCAAGATGAACAAGCGGGAGGCTTCCCTCATCCTGGGCGTCAGTCCCAGTGCGTCGAAGATCAAGGTAAGACAGGTCGAAAATTTGGAAATCTCTTTATAGATCAATAGCACATATATTACAAATTTGTATGTGCCCTGATCAGCAATCATCCAAACATAAAGCTTTTAAAGAAATCTTTCGAAAGGATAGGTTTTGAAAAACCTTTACCAATGATTGTAAAAAAAAACATATCTATGTCATTTAAGAAACCTAATTTTTAAAATGATGCTTTTTCTCATTCTCATTTATATTATTTTCTTAAATTTTTTAACGTAAATTTTCTTATTATTGGAACTAGTTTCCTATTAAAAAGTCCTCTAAGTTCCATAAATTTTTATATCTTAAAATGATGCTTTTTCTCATTCTCATTTATATTATTTTCTTAAATTTTTTAACGTAAATTTTCTTATTATTGGAACTAGTTTCCTATTAAAAAGTCCTCTAAGTTCCATACATTTTTATATCTTGGTGTTCTATTCATATGTTCAGTCATTATAAGTTATTGTATGCGCCATAATTAAACTAAACTTATTTCTCTTGCAGATTAAGGACGCCCACAAAAAGATCATGTTGCTGAACCATCCGGATCGAGGGGGTTCTCCATATTTGGCGGCCAAGATCAACGAGGCTAAAGACTTTCTAGATAAAGCCAAGTAGACCTTAAGTCCCGCCTTCAAATAAAGTAGTTTGTGATTAGCATGTAAGCTGAAGTCTAATGCGTTTTATTATAAATTTCTAACCAGTTCCTTTTTAACCAATAGAATGATTACAATGGCTGTAATTTACTTCTCTGGTCGTTAAAGTCAAATTCTCAAGGATGTATAGCTCAAACAGCAAATGAAAACTTTAATATTTGTATGTACATATATCATTGAGTTGTTCTTAATATAAGTCAATGATTTTTTCTGGGAAGCTTAAACAATTTTGTGGAGCCTTTTTTAATAAGAAAGGTATGAAATCAACTTTTTGGAGTATATTTGGGGTTTAATTTCAAAGTTAAATGTTACAAAAATTAGGTCAAAAAGGGACTTTTCAATAAATAATAATGAAGTAATTAGATGGTTTGGTTTTTTCACGTGGCAAAAGGTATAAGCCGGAATAAGTTTAAGATTACAATAACTACGATTCAAAAAACATTTTTTAAATTTAAGCATATTTTTCGTAGAGGCAACCGTATCCAAGTCCTAAGTATACGTGTTGCGGAAGACAAACACACTGGTACATCCAACAGCAAATAAAGGAAAATTTGCATGTCAGATGTTCTCCCAAATCGCAGCCTAAGAAATTAAACATATAATAATTATATAATTTTTTTGGATATAACTAAATTTGCTTACGAATGCGCATCATTGGGTTGTGCATAGCAAATACTACGTTTATAATTTGACAGGCAATATGAAAAGTTATCAGGAACTTTAAAATCCACTTCATTGTTCATGTGAGACTTATTTTCAAATGGGCGATGTTTTTGTGCTATACGACTTTCTCAGTTTTCAAGAAATGCGCAGGAAATCTTGCAAGCCAACTGTTTATTCAATTAGAAATATAGTATGACGGAAAGTCGATTGCATTGTAAAGTTTTATTGAGCTCCATTTACACTAAGCATGAACTCCAATAACAAAGGGTTTGGATTTAAAAAATTTATTTAAAGGGTTATCCCGAAATATTTGGTTACTCTAAAAACTAATTAGTATCAAAACATTTAACACAAAAATAATTATGATTATATTGAGCATAAACTGAAGGTTATATCAACTTTTCCTTTACAAAACAAAAAATTATATATTTTATTCGTTCAAAAGTATGTAATAAGTTAAAAAACTATTTAAGGTTTTAATCATTTTAATTAAAAAAAATTGTAAATGACACAGAAAAGGTAGTGACCTAAAAAAGCACTACGAATTTAAGTACGCAACCAGCCTTAAAAACCTAAGCATTTTGCGCCACCGGCCACAACAGCTTCAATTTGGTATTCTTAATTTTACATATTCATTTCTGCTAAACCAATTGATTTTCTAAAAGTCTTTTCTTGGTACCCGTTAAATTAAAGCTAAGCCTTAGTCATTCCGAACTGATATTTCGATTTCGCATTCAGATTTCCCATTCTGTGGTTATAAAATAGTAGTCTTGTCACCACGTGTTCAGCCTTCCACAGAGATAATGAAATCTTTAGTGTTTAAACAAATTTTTTTTAATTTAAGAAAAGATTATACTTATATTTGGAAACAATTTTTCCTGATACAGGAAGTGATAAAAATTGAATTCTTAAGAAATCGCAGTCCATCGGGGATAGTTCTCTAACAATTTTTGGGGTGGGGGGATCTCGACAGTTACCGTAGCCAGAATTGATCTTATCCTGATGACATGAATATAATATTGTTACTTAATTTGTAACTTTCCACTACTATTATTTAGTGAAAAATTCAGGACAAGGAGGAAACTCTTTGTCACATGGCTGCCAACATATGTGTTTTAATAAACGCAAACACTATTAAGAAAGTACGCAAACTAACAGTTCAAGCTCGCAATAATTTATTTTTGCTTAAACAATTTTTCGCGAATTTTGTTGTTTACCCAACCCGGTTATACTTGGGCTTCAGATTAAGTGACGCGATAGGTTCTCACGCTGATACGGAATAAGCAGACTTTTTGAACTGACTTCAGGTGTTTGCTAACACCATTGTTGTAATCACCAAAAAGGGGTATAAATAGTGCGGCCAAAACTCCAGAACAGCATCAGTTGGTCGCATTCACTAACCAATCATCAGCATGAAGCTCACCTGTGTCCTGCTCCTTTTGGCCACCGTGGCATTCGTCCTGGTTGACCAGACCAGTGCGGCCACTGGCACAACTGCGACCACGACGGAGGCAACCACCACTACCACGACCACCACCAGTACCACCGCCTCCACCACCACCACCACGACCACGGCTGCCAGCACTGACAAAAAGAAGTGGGTAATAAAACGCCATGGCACAGTGCATAAGTCCGCTGTTGTGGAGAAAATACACGGACGCAGACGTGTACACGGTAATAAAAGCAGCGAAAAAAGCAGCCGCAGCAGCAGCAGTAGCAACCGCAGCAGTAGCAGCAGTAGCAACCGCAGCAGCCGCAGGAGCAGTGCCAACCGTAGAAGCCGTAGAAGCGGTTAAACTCCTTAAAGACAAAAGCGACCTGATCCACAACCACCGACAAACCCCACCAAATTCCGAAAAAAGCTTTATAATTTTACCTAATTTACTTTATGGCATTGACAAAAAAAAATAAAAAAAAATTAAGAAAAAATAAACAAAATTTGTACTAAGAAATATTTATTTTGTTTTGCAGCTAATAAAAAATATTCATTTGTATTTTAGCAAAACATTCAAATTCTTCAGGAATACTGTAACTTATCCTTATCCTTATATATATATATCTTCTTAATAGGGTTATTAGCAAAAAAAAATTAAAATTAGAAAAGTCGCATGGTATATGTTTCTTTTATTATTATTTATTTTTATTTTATTTTTATTAGTTATTTTTATTTTCTTAAAAGCCTTATTAGGAAAAAATGTAAAATGTACATTTTTAAATGCTCGCATTCGTTTATTAATTATTAATGACTGTGGAAAAATACTTATATATATATACATATATACGTAAACCGCTTCAAAATTTAAATAGGAAATCAATATTCATTGTAGTAAGAAAACCTTGCAAATTAGTTAGCCCCTTATCCAAGGTAAATTTACACCATTACTGGGTTAACTTCTTCATTTCAGCACGGAATTGTGCAACGGATGCCATTTCATTCTGATCTTTATGCTCAGCTGAAAGGCTCAACCAGATCGTTTCAAAATCATCTTTGGAGACAATGCCTTGGAATATTCGTTCTATTTCATCCCTGCCGCGCAAAACATTGAAATCACTGGGCCATAAACCGCATAAAGTTGGTAAAGTCGGATTCAGAACGTCCTTGACATGTGTGTCATCAAGATCCTTCTGGACGGGTGACTTGTGTGGGTGGATGAAGTTTGGAGCCTCGGGGGGTTTCTTCAACAAATCCGCACACAACTGACGATAGGCGGTATCCTGGTTGTAGATCGCCTTTGGCATGGGTGAAATGGAGCCGATCATTGGCAGGGACTTCAGAATCGAGAAGAGTTGGCACAAATCCTCATACTTCACACGTTCCGAGCAGCAGCCCTCGTCGACGAATAATCTAAAATGTGAGACGGCTGTTCGGATTTTCTCCTCATCCGCCGGAATGTTCAATTTGCGCATCACATGTATGATCTCGGTCAATGGAAGCTGACGATTGCCCTCTTTATCCTTCTTCTCCAGCGCCACGATAACCTGGTTCATATTGAAATCGTCCCGCTCCTGCAGCATTTTGCGCAACATATTCAAGTGGCTTATGGCACTGGCCAATTTCTCGGATAAAATCGAAGGCGAAGTGTTTTCCAGCAACGATCGCATATCTATTTCACGGGGCATTGTGCGGCCAAAGGTCATGTTCTCCGGAATCTGATATGGATACCATCTGAAATGGGTTTGGGTTTTCTTTTATTAAATGATCTAAGGAACTATATTTATTACTCACTTGTACTTTTTGCCCAAAGGACCTTTGGTGCGATCGTCTAAATCCATCTGCGGCTTTTTGACTATTATCAGATGCTCCTCGCCTTCTTGCAAGCAGCGTTTTACCTTAATTCCGGTATGATCAACATAGAATGGCATACCGAAAGTATTTAGCCGATTAAAGTGCGCTGAATATCTAGTTCGAAAATAAGATAGTACAATTTTAAAATACTTATGGCCCGTTTCTCAGTGTCATATTAAGGGGTAGAGCCTTTTGTGAGAGAAAGTTAAGATGGAGACAAATTGTTCGGAAATATAAATTAATGTTCTTAAAGTGAAGTTCGTTTTTGTCGCACTAATCGTACGGAAATTCGGAAGGCCAAAACGACCAACTTTAACTAGAATATTTTTAATTAGATATAACATATATTTAAAAAAAAAAATTGATATTAAGAAAGTAAAGGTTTCCGAAACAGTAATTTAACCGAAAGTCAACAGTTAACATGACATTGAGAAATAGGCTCTTAAGGTGAATTCGTAAACCAACCGACGATTGATCTGTTCCGAGGGAAAATAGTGATTGTGACTGATGATGTGTTTGTCGTGGAACTCGCCATACTCCCGATTGACCTGTTCGGCAGATTTGGGCGGCATTACAACAGAGTAGAGGGAATCTTCGGGATCGGAGGCTCGGCCGAAAGTACGGCTTAGATTTGTGACAGAATCCGGTTTGGAGTTGCTTTCCGTGGCCTGGCCCAGAAGAGGCTTTTTGAAAAACATGTTCTCGCGAAACTTCTCCTGGAACTCGGCGAACAGACCCTTTTCCTGATTGCTGAAAATTTCATCCATCTTGTTTGTGGGAATCTTGGGCGTTCGTTTTCCATAAGGTTTGGCCTTGTGCTGCCGACAAAGTGCCCTTATACGATTCTCAGCCTCCTCCTCCAAGTTCACGATCATAAAGCACTCCTTGCTGCCATATAATTCCCCTGACTTCTCAAACGAGGTTAGTCCTGCAGCCCGCATATCGGGATTTCTTTCTATGTAACGACCCACGTTTGCCATTTCTATTTTTTCGATCTTGTCAGGGTGTTGTAATATATGTTATTTACAGGGTTTACAATATCTGAATGGGCACACTTTGATGTCCCAATAAGTTTGATTAATTTGAATGGTGAAGAGTTTATTTTAAATACAAAATGTAGGAAATATCCATAGCTTTACCTTCTTTTTTCTTGGTTAAATGGTGCTGAAGGTTTAAATTGGATACAAAATATTAGCAATATACAGTGTATTATATCGTTTTGACTCTACTTCTTTCTGCGGTTTATTAATTCATCTTAAGAAATTGGACACATTTTGATTGCCCATTGTGTTAGAAAAATTTGAATGGTGAAAAGTTAATTTTGTATACAAAATGTACAAACTAAACATAGATTCATCTCGTTTATACTTTGTTAAAATGTGCTAACCGTACAAAATGTGGGAAAAATCCACTTCATTATCTTGTTTTGACTTTGTTTCTTTCTTCTGTTAATTAATTCAACTTAAAAAATTCGTTTTTTTCGGCACAGCTTTCCTTTTATTTATAATTGCGTAAACATGTGATAATGATATGTAAAGGAATGGGTAATATTTTAAGAGGGGGCAACTCTTTTGTTGAGCATCTCGGCGCGAAACTGCCTAACTGATGCCATTTGCTCCTGATCCTGATTCCCATTGTCCGCCATCAACCGCTTCCAAATGTCGGCAAATTCATTCTTGGATAATATGTTTTCGAATATGCGCTCCATTTGGTCCTTGTTCCGTGGGCAAGTGAAGTCGCTGGGCATGACGCCCATTTTGGTGGACAATTCCGGTGCTAGGATATCCTTGACATGTGTGTCAACCTCGTCCCTGTGGTGAGGACTCCAGTTCGGCCAGTTAAAAGCTATACCCTCAGGGATATTCTTCATGCGATCGTTGCAAAGACTGCCGTAGGTAGTTTCCTTGTTGTACATGTTGTCCGGAATGATGCCAATTAATCCGACATCCGGGAGAGGTTGCTGAACGGATAGCAGACGGCAGAAGTGATCGTAGTTCACTCGCTCCGTGGCACAGCCTTCGTCGATGATCTTCCGGAAGTGCGACAACATGGTGCGGATTTTCGCCCCATCCACACGGATATGCAGTCTGCACATGGTCTGAAGGATCTGGGAGAGTGGCATGTGACCCGTGTGCTCCTTGTCGATCCTCTCCAGCGTCGCGATCAGATCCATCATGTAGAAATCATTCCGCTTGTGGAGACTCTCCCGCAGCCTGTTCAAATAGGATAAAGCCGTCACCAAAGTATCGTCCTGCTCGCACGGCTTTATGTCCTCCAGCAACATTTTAATGCTACATTTATCCGTCCGTCGCCGTTCACCAAAATTCAAGTCAGGCACTTCATCTAGGTATCTAATATAAAGCGCATACAATTAATTACATTTTCTTAGATTAATATTTTTATGTCTTAATATTTAATCCCTTACTAATATCCTTCTAAAAGTATTTTAATGTTTTTTTTTTCTTTACATAAAACTCAAACCTCTATCCCCCTTTTCATTTAAACTAAACCTGTTTGTTTTCTTAAATTTATTTATATTTTAAATAAGTAAATTTATCAATATTTGTTTTTGCTTATTATTTTATTTTATTTCTATTCTAAATATTTTTGGCAAATTACGACTTATTTTTTTAAATGCTTAGGCCAATGTCGACAACACTTGAACAAACATTAAGAACAAACTTAAGTCAAGGTTGCAAATAATTTACTTTGTGACGTTAGCAGTGCCACATTCATATAAGCAGAAAAAAGCTGGATTGAAATTAATTAAAAATTACTTTAAAAATGAATTAGCATTGGAAACGATTGCAGTTTTGTTGCTTGTGAATTTAATAATTAACTATTCGAATACCAACTTTTTGTATTTTTTTCCCAACGGTCCTTTGGTGCGTTCAACATAGTCCATCCAGGGTTTGGAGACCACGGTTAAGTGCTCCTCACCTTGCATTAAGCACTTCTTCATCGTCGACCCACTGTGCTCGGCCCCCTGCAGAACTCCAAATGTTCCAGATCGATCAAAGGGCTTTGTATACCTTTAAAAAATTGTAAGTAAAAAATATAGAAAATATAAACTAATTAAGTATTATAATGAAATTTATGGAACACTTGACTTTTACCCAATATAAGAGTAATAATATGTATATCCAATTAAATTTCTTCAATTTAAAATAACTGCATTACAGATTTCTCATATAAGGTATAACAATTCCTAAATAACAATTTTATTCCTTAATAATTTATCTCCACCACTAATATGCTTTTATTTTAATATTAGTTAAATTATATAATTTTTAAACAATCCAACTAACCTGCGATTAACCTGCTCAGAGGGAAAGTAATGATTGTTACTGACAATGTGACCCCGATGAAACTCTCCATATTCCCGATTGACCTGTTCGGCCGATTTATCCGGCATTACGGTGCTATATAAAGATTCCGATGGCGGATTCGCACGTCCGAAGGTGCGGCTCAAATTGGTCACATCGTTCGGTTTCGAATGCGTGGGCATTATTTCAGCGGTTTTCCCCGATTTGCCGTACATATCCTCGAGGAACTTCTCCTTGAAGACGGTGAAGCGTGTCTTTTGACTTTCACTATTTAGGACTTCACTGATTTTGCTGTCCGGCAGATGGGGCTGAGGTTTTCCAACGGGCTGTGCCCGATGCCTCCTGCACTCGGCCTCAATAAGGCTAAGTATTTTCTCCGCCGGATTCGCAATGATTAGACAATCCTTGGGAGTCAGCTTTTCAGGCCCAAAGGACGGCAATCCGGCGGCCCGCTGGGTGCCATTCCTCTCGATAAAGTGTCCTTTGTTTGCCATTGCCGACGGTCTTGTCTTGTTTCCTATTCTGGTTGTATATTATGTACGAAGTGTTCTCTGGGTGTCTTTAATTTTCTGAGTGAACTTGATTTAATTGACATTTCGGAGAAGTTGAATTCCGACTTTAAATTTCTTCTCTACGGTTTTTAGAGCGGACATGATTATGGGATATATTATTTTCACTAAATGAAGCCTCGATTAATGAAAATGGCATAATTAAATGTGCCTAATTATACAAGGAAAGTTTATTACAAAGCTAGAACTATCTTAAGCATTTTAGTTAAAAATTTAAATAAACTTGGATTACCCTTAAAATATTTTCTACTCATCTTGAAGACCCGCGTCTTAAATAGAAGAATAAACTCATATTGGGAAAACATTTTTTATTTTTACTTTAGTGATCTGGAGGTGACCTTAGTTCTTTCTGTGGGTCACTATCACAACAGTCTTGTGGCACCTTTTCGGGTTCTTGCACTTCCTTTTGGGAATGCGGGTGTGGCACCAGTTGTTGCCCTTCCAGCATCTCTTCTTGTGGGTGGACTTCGCTGTTGTTGTAGTGGTTGCAGATGAGGATGTTGTCGTTGTTGCCGCAGTGGTTGTTGTAGTGGTAGTGGCAGCAGTAGTAGCAGTTGTGGGTGCAGTTGCAGAGTAGGCCAATTGAATGGCCAAGGCAATAAGGGCGACTACGAAAAGGTATTTCATTTTGTATACTAATGGAGCTTACTACACAATCAAAGTTAAACTGGATCGAAAGCTGTGATCGAGTGTTGTGATTGACTGAAGTTGGTGTTGCCCCATTTATAGCTCACTACTAATTTCCGGATCAGTTCGGTTTCTCTTGAAATCTGAACATTTGCCAAATAACAATTATTAAGTGAAATCCGCTATTTTCTTAATAAACGTGAATCAATACACGGAATTCAACTAAAGGTAAATATTTGCCCCACACAAATGTCCGCCCAAAGATATGCTACAGTTTTTGTAGCAGAGGTAATAAGACTACTCCGCATAATCCTTACAGGGGGTATTATAATTTTGGTCAAAAGTGTGCAACGCAGTGAAGGAATCATCTCCGACCCTATAAAATATATATATTCTTGATCTTGATTCTATAACTGAAAGATTGGAAATGCCATAACATTGGTGTTTTTAAAGATAGGAAGTTGAGATTTTTTATCCGTATTGAGAGTGCATCATATGAATAATTCTTGAGAATATAATTTATAGAATATTATGCAAGGGTATATCAACTTCGGCTCCGCCCGAAGTTAGCTTTCCTTTCTTGTTCATTTTATGTTAGTTATTTTATTTTATTTTCATGTTAGTTATTTTAACTATTATGACAAGTTGTAATAAGGTCACCCACGACTGTACTTCCACAGTCCATAACTTTGCCAAACTAAGGACGATTTCAAAGTATCATACCTCAAAAGGCTTGTGGTTCGATTCTCTGAAAATCTGCATTCAAATTTTTCATTTTAACGTTGATCAAAATTTACACCCATTTTCATGTTAGTTATTTTAACTATTATGACAAGTTGTAATAAGGTCACCTACAACTGTACTTCCACAGTCCATAACTTTGCCAAACTTAGGACGATTTCAAAGTATCATACCTCAAAAGGCTTGTGGTTCGATTCTCTGAAAATCTGCATTCAAATTTTTCATTTTAACGTTGATCAAAATTTACACCCATTTTCATGTTAGTTATTTTAACTATTATGACAAGTTGTAATAAGGTCACCTACAACTGTACTTCCACAGTCCATAACTTTGCCAAACTTAGGACGATTTCAAAGTATCATACCTCTAAAGGCTTGTGGTTCGATTCTCTGAAAATCTGCATTTAAATTTTTCATTTTAACGTTGATCAAAATTTACACCCATTTTCATGTTAGTTATTTTAACTATTATGACAAGTTGTAATAAGGTTACCTACAACTGTACTTCCACAGTCCATAACTTTGCCAAACTTAGGACGATTTCAAAGTATCATACCTCTAAAGACTTGTGGTTCTTAGTTATTTCAACGATTTTGATATATTTATTTCTGAATAAAAATGTTGATGGCTCTCAGTTCTTTCTGTGGGTCACTATAACAACAGTCTTGTGGCACCTTTTCGGGTTCTTGCACTTCCTTTTCGGAATGCGGGTGTGGCACCAGTTGTTGCCCTTCCAGCATCTCTTCTTGTGGGTGGACTTCGCTGTTGTTGTAGTGGTTGCAGATGAGGATGTTGTCGTTGTTGCCGCAGTGGTTGTTGTAGTGGTAGTGGCAGCAGTAGTAGCAGTTGTGGGTGCAGTTGCAGAGTAGGCCAATTGAATGGCCAAGGCAATAAGGGCGACTACGAAAAGGTATTTCATTTTGTATGCTGATGGAGCTTACTAGACAATCAAAGTTAAACTGGAACGAAAAGCTGTGATCGAGTGTTGTGATTGACTGAAGTTGGTGTTGGCCCATTTATAGCTCAGTAGTAATTTCCGGATCAGTTCGGTTTCTCTTGAAATCTGAACATTTGCCAAATAACAATTATTTAAGTGAATTCCTCAATTGCCTTAAAAAGTATAATAAACGTGAATCAATAAGCGGAATTAAACTGATGGTAAATATTTACCTCACGCAAATGTCCGCCCAAAGGTATGCTACAACTTTTGTAGCAGAGGTATTAAGACTACTCCGCATAACTAGGTTATTTTCAGTGACGTTGGATATTTTGCTTTTTAATACATTCATATTTACATTCTATATGCTTATTATTTTTATACCCGTTACTCGTAGAGTAAAAGGGTATATTGTATTCGTGCAAAAGTATGTAACAGGTAGAAGGAAGCGTTTCCGACCCTATAAAGTATATATATTCTTGATCAGGGTCACTAGCCGAGTCGATATAGCCATGTCCGTCTGTCCGTCTGTCCGTCTGTCCGTCTGTCTGTCCGTCTGTCTGTCTGTCCGTATGAACGCTGAGATCTCGGAAACTATAAAAGCTAGAAGATTGGCATTTTGCATGCAGATTCTAGGAGTTCCTACGCAGCGCAAGTTTGTTTCAAAAAGGTGCCACGCCCCCTTTAACGCCCACAATCGCTTATATACGATTTTAAAAATTTAAATATTTCGGAAAAGTAAAAATGCAGTTTTATTGTGTTTATCAATACCTGTCGAAATGTAGAAGAAAATTTTCAAATCGGACCATTCGTTAAAAAGTTATGCGTGATCAAAGTTTCTATCTCCATCTCCCTCGCACTCCTTTTACCTGAGTAACGGGTATCTGATAGTCGGGGCACCCGACTATAGCGTTCTCTCTTGTTTACTATTGATTTTTAACTATTTTAGTTACATTTCATTTTTTCTTTAACGATTTAAGAAAAATATTTTTTAAATCGATTGATCGGTCTTTTCAATAATTAAATATCAGATGACGGATTGACCTTGATTATTTCTGCTTATATTTGAGGGATTTTTGTTTTAAAGTGCTTTGCTTGAATTTTTATAACGTTTAAGCTGTATGGTTATATAGCAGAGTGTTATGGCCCATACTTTATTTAGAATGCTTCTATATAACAGTTGTATTACGCATCTCGGTATGAAATTGACTGACGGATGCCATTTCACTCTGGTCCTTGTGCTCAACCATCAGTCTCTGCCAAATATCCTCGAATTTATCCATTGGCACAAGTCTCCTGAAGATCCTTTCGATTTCCACCTTGGGGCGCAAACGGCTAAAATCACTGGGTTTAAGGCCACGTAAAATGGCCAGTTCCGGTGAAACGAGGTCCTTGACACACGTTTTATCCTCTTCGAACTGCTGATTTTTTATCACATCAACCTCCTTGGGTTTCTTATGGCGATCGGCGCAGAGCAAACGATAAGTGGTGTCCAGGCAACTAGCATCGAAAACCGTGTCCAAATTTCCCGTTTTGGGAAGTGGCTCCTGAATGGAAAGGAGTCGGCAGAAATCAGCGTAATTTACACGCTCCGTGGAACAACCCTCGTCGACGATCATATGAAAATGGGACAGCGCCACACGCATTTTCTGGGAATCCAAGCGGATGTGAAAGTTGCCGATGATTTCAAGAATCCGGGACAGTGGCAGATAGCCCGTTTGATGGTCACTTCGCTCCAGCATGGAGATCAGTTCATGGAAATCGAGACATTTCCTCAGACTTTGGCGCTTCTTGTTCAAATAGCTGATGGCATTCACGAGCCGATTGGACTTATCGCAGGGCACTATATTATTAAGCAACATCTTTACATCGCCACTGCTTCGCAAAGGGACGCCAAAAGTTATGTCGGGAACCTCACAAGGATACCTATTGTATATAAAAGTTTATCGAAGTTATTTCATTTTAAACTTAATGTTCATTCACATAAACAGTCTTTGCTTTTAAGCATATTACCCTACATCGTTATAGCCGAAATCATGTTATTAATTATTTTACTTTCTTTCTCAATTCTTACTTTTTGAATTTCGTTCCCAAGGGAGCTTCTGTCCGATTCATAAAATCAACTTGAGACTTGCCAATAACCTTTAGATGATTTTCACCCTCCTCAAGACAGCGTTTCACATTGAGTCCGAAGTCGCCGGTGCTGTGAATATATCCACATGGCAATTTTCGATCAAATGGTTGGGAATATCTGAAGAAAAAAGTTTACAAAGTTATTTGCATTATTCTAAAATTAAGGGGCAAATAAAATTCCTTAATAACTATGTCCCATGTACTATGTACTAAGATGAATTTTATTGAAAATATTAATTGTAAAAGTTAAAAGAATAATACAATTAGACGACCTACTTGCGATTGATTTGCTCCGAAGGGAAGTAGTGATTGTGGCTTATGATGTGCTTGTCGTGGAACTCCTGGTACTCCTTATTCACCTGTTCCGTGGACTTGGGCGGAAATATGATTGTGTAGAGAGATTCGGAGGGGGTCGCATTCGACGGACGTCCAAAGGTTTGGCTCGAATTGGTCACGTTCTCAGGTTTGGAGTAAGTTGGCTTGATCTGACCCAAGTTCGGCTCCTTGAAGTACATCTCCTCGTAGAACTTCTCCTTGAAGGACATGAAGCGGGACTTCTGCAGCTCGCTGGTCAGCAAATCTCGAAGGCTGTTGCTGGGAATCACAGACGTAGCAGGAAGACTGTTGGATTTGCTCCTATCCTGTTGGCACTTGGCGCGTACCGCACTCTCGGCCAACTCCTCCGGGTTGTTGACGATCAGGCAATCCCTCACATCTCCCTCTCCATTTAATCTGATGGTGGACACGCCTGCGGCCGGAATATCTGCGTTTCTGTCTACATAGTGTCCCCTGTTGGCCATGTTTAATGTGAGTATGTGGTGTGGTTTTCAGTGTTTACTGTGTGCTTATAAACCTAAAATTGAGAAGTCAAATTTTTTCCGATTTGACATTTTTATTTTGACACAAAAAATATATTTCAAATTAACAAGTTAAAAAAAAATAACATTTACGTTATTACTTTAAAAAAGTCAAAAAACTTTATTTAAAAAAAATAATTATTTTGGAATTTTGATATTATGGTTCTAGGATTCGTCTTAAAATCTGCACACTAATTCTAAACTCTAAGTATTACTCTAATATTGCCCAGATGGTTAAAGTCAGATACATTTTTGATTAGATATGTGGCTTTTGACACCGGAATAATTGTCAATAACTATAATGTCATTCAAGTTGTAGTGTATTTCCAGTGTGATTCAACCAATTGGAATACTCATATAGCTCTCCTGAGGATGAAAGTGATATCACTTACAGTGGAAAACAAATAAAATGTATTCAACAGTAATTTCTAAGTTTGACCCTTTATGTTACTTTCTCTGAAATCCGTCCTATTTGCATCTCTTATGGTGATTCGGTCGATCAGCCGATGAAGAACTGGATAGCTAATATCGTGCGCACTTATGAAAATATAAACTGATATAATATTCTATTATTGTTCAATAATAATATGAAAACAAAAACAAAATGTACCGTTTACAGTTTTGCAAAAACAGAGATTACTTTTTAAAAGTTTTTAGAGATCATAATCACTTCAAAATAAACCGCAAAACTGTTCCCAAAACTAATGATTCAAACTCGAATTCTCTTTTAAATAATAAATAATTTTTGTAATCGGTCTTGCGAATGAGTATGTTTACATGTCAAATAATTTATGGCTTAGCACTAGTTCAACTTTAGCTAGGTCTTCTAGTCTATTGTACATCATTGCACGTCTCTCTGGCCGCTGAGATGGCATCTGATATCTTCAGTGCAGGAGATGGTTCTTGTGCAGGACAAAGTCCCAGGTGTCCTTCCATCTCAGACTGCGCACCTCACTTGTGCTCATTTTTCGCGCTCCATAACTCAACGGTATGAACTTGGAGAAAATGCTGAGCACGGCCACTAGCCAAAAGATGAGCAGAAGGCGGTACAGGCGCACCAGGTGAACACCATGGCCGGTGCAGTAGCGCCTTAGCAGGTAGTCCAGGTGCTCCACGACAAAACACAAAAGGAGTAACTTAAACACAAAGGCTGGCAAGTAGTTGTGCAGGAAGAGTGTGCGATCCACAAAGAAGTACGGCAGGTAGTGTATCAGGTAGCCCACGAAGAAGGTGTCGCCGGCGATCAGGAATCGCTGCCACTCCTGCTCGGAAATATCGAAGCAAAGACGTTGACGGCGTGCGGCGTAAAATGCGAGTAGGCTGGCATAGACGACTATTCCTGCAGTGGCCGTGTACCAGATGAGTACGTTTCCCAGCAAATAAATCTGTGCACTGGACTCCGAGTCCAGCCAGTAGGCGATGCCCTTGTCCATCAGCGGCCACTCGTGCGGCATCGAGCTGTACATGTGACTTGGCACCGATTTGGTTTGGAACAGCATTTTGGACTGCAACTCCATTAATTTGGCCCAGAACGAAATACGTGTTCGCTTGGTGGGTATCATTTCGGCGGACAACAGCTGGCGCTCTCGTTCACGATGGTCCTCAGCTGTTAAAGATTAAGAATATAATTAACTAATTTAATAACATTTTCTTAGGACTACTTACTCTGTGTATAGCGATGCTCTTCAACATTCCAGATGGTGTCCTCGCTAACTCCCCGCTCACGATCCGCCACCACCTCGTGCTGATTGTAGCCCCAATCCGGTAATTGACGACCGCTGAACTTCAGGGTGGCTCCCGTGGACTCGTGAACTAGCCGAATCTCCGACTTGATGGCATGCCAGCTGTCTCCCTCGGAATCGCGATTCAGGATCTCGACGCGCCACAATAGCTCACCGGCCATCTTAATCTCGTAATCTATGTAGCAGCTGACCTCCTGGCACTGCGGCGTCATCGCGGCAGCCACATCATGCGAATTCAGTGCTCGGCTGGTGATCCCATGCACCAATTGGATGATGTCGCCGTGCTGAATTACATCCGGATGATCTCCCACCACCAGGTTTTCCTTTGTCGGTCGCTTCACCAGCCACCAGTTGTTCACATCCTTGAAGGAGTAGCAGGTGACCTGCTGCTGGTGGGAGGAGCCCCTCTTGTCCGGGTAGCGCACCGGATAAACGGCTGCATGCGAGTGCAGCCAGCAGGTGCGTCCGTGTGTGTGGCGCAGTGTTATCTGGGATCCATGGACCACCGCCAACGGTTGTCCCCGCGTGATCGATGCCAGTCCACCTTCCAACGAGGCCTGGAATGCACTGGTCATGATGCTGTCATGCGGTCCAGCGCGGTGCAGAGTCCGAAAGTGGATGTAGAAGACTCCTACGTAGACGGCCAATGGAATCCCAGCAAAGATAAGCAGGCGACTTAGGGCGTGCATCCACAGCTGGCGATCTGCAAAGAGAAGAAACATTTTATTTTTTTTTTAAAACAATAGTAATGATTTAATAAATTTAAAAAAAATAGATCGAAGTCAATTTATAAACTTAAACATGATACATAGTTAACTCAAAAAGTAAACTTAAAAGTTTTCTTCGACAAATGTTTTAATTTTTAACTGTTGTGAAATGAATATATTTTTAATTTGTTTGAGAAACCGAAAAAAACATTAAAATCGTTTACGATATATTTTGTAATACAAAATTTATATTTATTTTATAGGAAAATTGAAGTAATTATAAAACTTTAAAAAAGCAAGAGGTATTTCATAATAAGTATACGCCACGGTAACATAACGTATAAATGACTTCGGAATTTCTGTAATACTTTCAAAACATATTTTAAGTAATTTAATGCAAGGGACATCTTACTTGTGAGAGTCGCGTCGTACAGCAGCTGCCACAGGTGTCGACATAACATATAGAAGGCGAGGCCAAGCGCCAGGAATCCAATGTACTTGACCGTACCGGCGGCGCCCAAGAAAACGGCCGCCGCTGATCCATTGATCAGCCATTCGAGGCTGCCCAGGCGACACCGCTGAAACCGTAGCAGACAGGCGATTCCCAGCGTGCTGGCCAGCAGAAGCATCGATTCCATGAGCACGAAACGGGATTGGGTCAATAGGGAGTTATCCAGCACGACGAGCAGACCACCCAGGGCGGACGACCATCGACTCAGCTTCGCCTCCAGCAGCAGCTTGTAAACTGCGGGAGCCAATAGACTTCCGCACATGGCAGGTACAAATCGGAACCAGAAGATCGGCATGTCCGGCGCATAGGGCTCTCCAATCCTAGAGAAAGTATAGTTTCCATCGTAGCCAGCCAGGCTGACCAGACCGGCGATAAGCTGTTTGCCCAGCGGCGGATGTTGATCGAAGAAAAAGATGTTCCGCATGTACATCGAAATGTACTTGCCGTAGTGGAGTTCATCGAAACTGTACGGTAAAAATAATTGTTGTTAAGCATTTGTGTGATATGATAGACATACATATTTTCAATTTACAATAATTTACATCTAGAATTAATCTTTACGTCTAAAACCTTATTTAAATTGTTTTGCCTCAAACTTTCAGCTTATATAAGTTTTATTTTAATATATCTATTAGCAATTGCATATTTAAATTTTACATAATATAAGCATACAAAATGTATAATAATGAAAAGCATTTGGTTTTAAATGTTTGTGGGACGCAGTGCACCGTTACACACAAAAAATGGCTGAACAAATTAAAATTTAATTTTTTAATTTTCATTGATTGCATTGCTTTTGATCAATTATTTTTAAGCACAGAAACGCCATCCTGATAAATATAAATTTACATATTGAAGTTTAATATAAATTGGCCATAGGCATAGTTATTCGAAAACAAATAGTTATAGTTATTCAATGTTTCCGTAAAAGTTACTCATACGACTTGTAATGAGTGAAGGGCAACTGTGCGTATGAGTGATAAACCTAGAGTCTTAATATGTTTACTAAATTTATAGTTGGTGTCTAGAACTTGATCATAATTTTGTTATGGGAAATAAAAATATTTTTTCTGTGTGGACTATTCTTTTTTCTAACTGGTGACCTCAATTTTGCAGTTCCCGGTTTGTTATTGTTATTCGTACTCACACTATATGCGGCGGTGTTGCCAGCTTGTAGAAACGTGTGCCGAACGCCAAGAAAAAGAGGGCCCAGCTGAAGAGATCGATGCTCAGACTAACGGTAAATGGGGGCAAGGCAGTATTTGTTTTCTCTCTTTGTTCTGCCGCGACGGCGGCTGCTGCGCTGCTCTTGTGTTGCTGCTTGTGACAGGAGAGCGAGCGAGAGCGCGTCGAGGAAGGTGAACGAGAGAGAGAGCGCGAACGATCGGAGGTAGGAGTGGGAGAGTCTTGCCTTGGCGTCGCTGTCGGCGTAGGCGTAGGCGTTGCAGTCAGCGTTGGCGTCGGCGTCGACTGCCGACTAACGCTGCCGCGCAGTGGGGCATTTAAATGGCAATTGACGTCGACGCAGCAATTGAGCAGCGTTAGAGCACCGTTACAGCATAGTGGGGAAGGTGAGTTTCCCAACGCCGATGCGGTTGTTGTTGCTTTCGAGTTTGTCGATCGGCTGCGAAAGTGAAGTCTTTCGTTTGGCTCGCCGCTCAAATCGCATTGTTGCTGTTGCTTCACTTTGGCCGTCTTGCGGCGCTGTGTAATTGTATTAGTGTAGGTGGCAGACATAGCGGTTCCTCGTTTTTATTGTTTTTGTTTTTAGCATGCGCTTTTAGCGGGCATTTCTTCCTCGCATTGTTTTTTTCGAACCACTTTCACTGATCAATTAGCAATCCACAAGCATGAGGCAATACAGCGCTAATCAAGCAATCAGTTCTTTTTTCACTTTTTTTTTTGTTTTCTTAATATTGTATTTTGCCACGTTTGCCTGCAAACAGAAAACCTGTTTTGCACTTTCTACACTCCACTTGTCTCGATCCCTGGCTTTTTAACTGATTTGCATTTACATACAAACGATGGCCAGCTGTTAAAGAAAGTTTCGTTACCGAAATATTCCCACAAACAAACACTCACGGAAGTGAAATAACCATTTACCTGGCTTCTTGGATAAAACAAAAAAACGCAACCTGCACGTTAAAGATCTCGCGACGCACTGACTGAATTGAATGGAATAGACTGAAACTGAATGGAAGTGGATCCGCGATGGCTCTCTTTCTTCTGCGCAGCCGCTGCTGCTGCACACAGTGGGTCTTTTGTGCAAACCAAGTTGCAAAAATGAATTTATTCACATATATCTAATCTCGGTTAATGAAGCTATTCTTAAAATAATTCAAATCCTTTATTTTCCATAAAATATTATATGTTCCCAGTAAGAAAGCAAAAGAATATATTAACGCTGTAAATGTACATTTGTATTAACATATTTATCAAATCAGAAAACTCTCAGATTTGAAAACCCGGTTTGTTTCAAATGATGAAATTTTATAACTTAATCTCCTTAATTAAATAAGCTTAAAAAATAAATATGAATAGATCAGAGTTAGATTTTTCCCATGAGTTTATAGAAAACGATCCACTGTGCAATGACTGCGCAGCCTGAATCTGGAATGCGGTTCGGCTGCTGGAGCTGAAGCTGGAGCCCAGTCTCTTTCCTCTTCTTCCTCTGCGCTTTCTCGCCATAATTCTTAACCCATTTCCCGTTTTGTCAGCCAAGGAATGCTCAGTGATGAAGGATTTCAAATGTGAAAAAAGGTACGCTAAAATGGTTAAAGATAGTTATAATTTGTAAGCGAAACCATCCCCTCAGAAAGTACAAAAACATAATTAATTAGAGGCAAGAGACTTTCCCTTCACCTTGAATGCCTCATTAACAAAAATCTCTGAACCATTAAAAAGTTTGACTCCAAAACTAAATATATGTATATCCATCCCATCTTTAACCAAACATTTAAATACAAAAATAGACAATCCGACGGATTACAAATAAATATCTGCACATTTTAGCAATCACTCGTTGGGCCCCACTTGGATACTTTCTAAGGTATTAAATAGCTATTTTTGGCTGGATAGAACCTAAACCTGCAGCACTGGAAGGGGATGCAAAACGATCTCTCCGGATTTGTACTCTCTTCCTCTCTTCCTTGGGTGAATGTCGCCAACCGGAGTCTGTAAAAAGGAAAGAAAAAACAGCACAATTAAACACCATTTATTGGCGCTGTAAAGAGAGGTTGTTTGGTATTTAGTAGCTAAGTAGGTAGATACGTACATGCATATGTCTGCATGTCGGTAAGTGTGGGGACCGTAAAAATCACGCGTCACAGGTGGAGAGTTGGTGGGAACCTGTTCTCTTGGTTTACGACCTATTCTATAGAACATGGACCAAAGATGTGGGTACTCGCATGACCTATTGGCCTTATTCTTTGCTACATTTCAGTGGCTCTCCAGTTATGAAATTGAAACTTTGTTTCTTTTTCATCGTTCATTTATGACATCAGTTATCAACGTATTGTTATTTTGATTCTGTGGTGTTTGGTAAACGGTTTTAAACTGGTTCTTCATAATAGCCCGACTAACAAAAGTTGGTGCGTATTCTCTTCCCACATAATATTTGGAATCCAAATTGTAAATACAAACAAAGATTTCTTAGAAAGATACGAAAATAAAATTATAATATTATAATAATATTTTATTATTATATATTATATCTGGCTTTAATATTATATATTGGTTTTAACACAGTTTTCTTTTTAATTTTGAAACCAATGGAAACAATGCATGTTAATAATATTATAAACACAACAACTAATTATAGATTTATTATAATATGTACATAAATAAATACGATTTTAATGTATGAACAATTTTAATTAATTTTTTTTTGCTTTAATCCCCACCCCTCTCTCCTTTTATGCCTTAATATTTATATTTACTGTCTGCTATATTTGTCACATTGTATGATACAATAATAATAAAGAAAGTGCGTGAGTAAATATAGGCAGCTGAAATTCTAAGCAGCGTCAATAGGTTTCCAGCTAAATATATTAAAATTTTCAAAATATCTTTTCTGTTTGCACAACTGTTTTATGGTAGGCATACTGTTTTGCTAATTTTATTTGATTAGCGGGCTTTTCCAAGTGGACTAGAAAAATGGCATTATGCGTAAGGTTCTCACGGTAATAACCTAGATCCATAGGCACCCTGAGAGGTATAAATAGTGTGCTCCATGATCGAGAACAGTATCAGTTGATCCTATCCAATTACCAGACATCAACATGAAGTTCGCTTGTGCCCTGCTCCTTTTGGCCATTGTGGGATGTTTCCTGGTGAGCCTGTCCAGTGCGGCCACTGGTGACTCAACCACAGCCACGACGGAGGCTGCCACCACCACTACCACCACTGTGGCGTCCGACACCACCACCACTACCACTGCGGCCACTACCACGACCACGGCTGCCTCCTCCTCATCCAAAAAGAAGAAGAACGTGACTAAATACAAGCGCAAGACCCACCGCCCCAAGAAGGTCAGGAAGATCCACCACAAGAAGAAGCGCAGTGGTTAGGCTCCTTTAAAAGAACTCCGGAATGGTTCCAACATCCGAACTTGTGACTCCCTCAATCCCATTCGCATTTATAGTTATAAAATTTATCCTTGTTATTGTAAGAATGAAAGCACTCCACGCTTATATGTTATTAATAAATTTATATTAAAAAAAAAAAACCTATGATGCATTTATAATTGGAATGTCTATTTATTGAGCTCTTATTTACCTTTGTTTTATAAATGTTTAGCAATATTTACCATACCAATAAACTGTAAAATTGATCGAAAGTCGAATATTCTATGGATATTTTTATACCTGTTACTGGTAGAGTAAAAGGGTATATTGTATTCGTGCAAAAGTATGTAACAGGTAGAAGGCATATTTATATTAAGTTGTTTAGCTGAGTAACGGGTATCTAATAGTCGAGGCACTCGACTATAGCGTTCTCTCTAGTTGGTATTAGGACTGTTAATTTTTAATGATTTAATCGTGCCTAACAAATAAATATGTATGTTCATAATTAGCACCTATAGCCAGATCAATTTTTAAGCGATGTGGGAAAGCTACGACATTCAGAGAATTTTACTTCTACAAGCGCAAAACTTCAAAAAATGGAAAACAATTTTAAAATTGTAACAAGGGAGAACGCTATAGTCGGGTGCCCCGACTATCAGATACCCGTTACTCAGGTAAAAGGAGTGCGGGGGAGATGGAGATAGAAACTTTGATCGCGCATAACTTTTAAACGAATGGTCCGATTTGAAAAATTCTTCTACATTTCGATAGGTATTGATAAACACAATAAAACTGCATTTTTACTTTTCCGAAATATTTAAATTTATATTTAAATAAAATCGTATATAAGCGATTGTGGGCGTTAAAGGGGGCGTGGCACCTTTTTGAAACAAACTTGCGCTGCGTAGGAACTCCTAAAATCTGCATGCAAAATGCCAATCTTCTAGCTTTTATAGTTTCCGAGATCTCAGCGTTCATACGGACGGACAGACGGACAGACGGACAGACGGACAGACGGACATGGCTAGATCGACTCGGCTAGTGATCCTGAACAAGAATATATATACTTTATAGGGTCGGAAACGCTTCCTTCTACCTGTTACATACTTTTGCACGAATACAATATACCCTTTTACTCTACGAGTAACGGGTATAAAAACCGCACTGTCGCCAAAGAACATCATATATGTTACGAATTAATTAAATTTGAATTGTTTAATATAAAAAGCTTAATACTTATATATTTGTTAAATATATATGTATAATTAATAATAGAGCTACGTCAAAGTATCTTTAATGTTTAACAACTGCTTTGTGGTAGGCCTAGTTCTTGGCAAATTATTGTTTGCTTAGCCTTGTTTAATAGGCTCTAATATAATAGGTTCTCACGGTAATGTGTATAAACCCATATCCGTCAGTTGTTTGCACCCACATGCAAAGCCCACCTGAGAAGTATAAATAGTGTGCTTTACGATCCAGAAGAGCATCAGTTGATCCCATCCAAAAAACAGACATCAACATGAAGTTCGCCTGTGCCCTGCTCCTTTTGGCCATTGTGGGATGTTTCCTGGTGAGCCTGTCAAGTGCGGCCACTGGTGACTCAACCACAGCCACGACGGAGGCTGCCACCACCACTACCACCACTGTGGCGTCCGACACCACCACCACTACCACTGCGGCATCCTCGGACACCACGACCACGACTGCCTCCTCATCCACAAAGAAGGGGCACGTGACCAAATACAAGCGCAAGACCCACCGCCCCAAGAAGGTCGTGAAGATCCACCACAAGAAGAAGAGTAGTGATTAAACGCCTTTCGATCGAACATGAACTTCATTCTGAACCCTGGATTCCAGCCTTACTATGGATTTTATATAGTTATTAGTATTTTTATTGTTGTAAAAATGAAAACGACTCTACTAGTTGTTATTGTTATTGATATTTATAAATATATCTCGAAATTTTATTGAAAAGGACTTGTGCAACATTTATAATTTAATAGTGAATTGACCAGAATGACAAGCAACTTTCATTCATTTGATTTTATTATTGTGTCGTGTAGGTAACCGTAATATTTATATTTGTATAAACTAACTATTTTACAGATTTTGTAAATATTCAAAAAGGAATCAGTTAAATAGGAGACTTACTTTTCTGTTCGTCAAAATTTTCAAAAAAATATTGCTATTTAGTTAAAAAAAATATTTATTATTTAAAATGTTAAATCGTTGCCCTGGCTATAAGATATTTTGATATTTACTGCTCTGTTATATAATATCCCCAAAGGGCGTAGGAGATAAGGAAACTATATATATTCCTACAAGATATCATAGCTACATACAAATTGTGATCTCAAATATCTGTTCTTTCGTGATATTTTCAATCGGCGGTATGGAAATGGACGTTGAAACGACTTGACGAATCCTAATTATACATAGTTCCTTGAGTAAACAGAGAAAAAGTAGCACAAGCGGTTTTCTAAATTAAATTTGTATCTACACATATTTTAAAAAGTAAATAGAAAAGAAAGAAGCCGGTGACTATTGCCTTTTAGGAAATAACTTTATTTTAAAACCATTTATAGAGAGGGATTCAGGATGTCAGATTTTGGAAACAAATGGAACCAGTCCAGAGTTTTTCTAAAGGCGCCTATCCACTGCGCTTCTTCTTGTGGTGGATCTTCCTGACCTTCTTGGGGCGGTGGGTCTTGCGCTTGTATTTGGTCACGTTCTTCTTCTTTGTGGATGAGGAGGCAGCCGTGGTTGTGGTAGTGGCCGCAGTGGTAGTGGTGGTGGTGTCGGACGCCACAGTGGTGGTAGTGGTGGTGGCAGCCTCCGTCGTGGCTGTGGTTGAGTCACCAGTGGCCGCACTGGACAGGCTCACCAGGAAACATCCTACAATGGCCAAAAGGAGCAGGGCACAGGCGAACTTCATGTTAATATCTGTAGTGGATGTGATCAACTGATGCTTTTCTGGTGCAAACCTCGCACTATTTATACTCCTCGAAGAGTTAAGCAAAGCAAACGTGGGAACCTGGCGCAGAACTATATTATCTAAGCCTTCGAAGTTCGAGCCTATCGACAACCAGGCCAAGCAAATAATAATTTGCAAAGAACTTTACAAACCACAAATCAGTTGTACAAACATAAAATATACTTTAATATGGATATGTTATTATATATAAGTACACAATTTTCAAAATATAAAAGTCATTAGAAATAGCTATAAATAAATAAACTGTGTAATTTATTAAAATGTCGTACTTACATTTGTCCGGACTCTATATGACATAATATAACAAGCTTTTTAAAAAAAAACAAGAGAGAACGCTATAGTCGGGTGCCCCGAATATCAGATACCCGTTACTCAGGTAAAAGGAGTGCGAGGGAGATGGAGATAGAAACTTTGATCACGCATAACTTTTTAACGAATGGTCCGATTTGAAAAATTTCTTCTACATTTCGATAGGTATTGATAAACACAATAAAACTGCATTTTTACTTTTCCGAAATATTTAAATTTTTAAAATCGTATATAAGCGATTGTGGGCGTTAAAGGGGGCGTGGCACCTTTTTGAAACAAACTTGTGCTGCGTAGGAACTCCTAGAATCTGCATGCAAAATGCCAATCTTCTAGCTTTTATAGTTTCCGAGATCTCAGCGTTCATACGGACGGACAGACGGACAGACGGACAGACAGACAGACGGACAGACGGACATGGCTAGATCGACTCGGCTAGTGATCCTGAACAAGAATATATATACTTTATAGGGTCGGAAACGCTTCCTTCTAGCTGTTACATACTTTTGCACGAATACAATATACCCTTTTACTCTACGAGTAACGGGTATAATAATAGAAGATGTATTAACCTTTTTAGACTTTTTGAGCTGTGTGATATAGTAGACCGATCCTTCCCGTTCCGACTTACAGATTATCTACAAAAGAATGTCTAGATCGACTCGCCTGGTAAAGCTGATCAAGAATGTGTATACTTTATAGGGTAGGGAATATGCCCTTCACTGCGTTGCAACATTAGAATGAAATAATAATACGCTAGCCAACATAAAAATGGGTCAATATTTAGCATTTTTCTGTTATTACACTTTTTTGGGCAAAACTTATATTTTTATTTTAGCCGGAATAAATGTAATACTTTTATTTTAAGCCTACAGAAGTATTTAAGTACTTAAGAAGTATTTAATGTTTGAACAACTGATTAGTGGTTTGTAAAGTTCTTTGCAAATTATTATTTGCTTGGCCTGGTTGTCGATAGGCTCGAACTTCGAAGGCTTAGATAATATAGTTCTGCGCCAGGTTCCCACGTTTGCTTTGCTTAACTCTTCGAGGAGTATAAATAGTGCGAGGTTTGCACCAGAAAAGCATCAGTTGATCACATCCACTACAGATATTAAAATGAAGTTCGCCTGTGCCCTGCTCCTTTTGGCCATTGTGGGATGTTTCCTAGTGAGCCTGTCCAGTGCAGCCACTGGTGACTCAACCACAGCCACAACGGAGGCTGCCACCACCACTACCACCACTGTGGCGTCCGACACCACCACCACTACCACTGCGGCCACTACCACAACCACGGCTGCCTCCTCATCCACAAAGAAGAAGAACGTGACCAAATACAAGCGCAAGACCCACCGCCCCAAGAAGGTCAGGAAGATCCACCACAAGAAGAAGCGCAGTGGATAGGCGCCTTTAGAAAAACTCTGGACTGGTTCCATTTGTTTCCAAAATCTGACATCCTGAATCCCTCTCTATAAATGATTTTAAAATAAAGTTATTTTTTAAAAGGCAATTTTCACCGGCTTCTTTCTTTTCTATTTACTTTTAAAAGTATGTGTAAATACAAATTTAATTTAGAAAACCGCTTGTGCTACTTTTCCTCTGTTTACTCAAGGAACTATGTATTATTAGGATTCGTCAAGTCGTTTCCACGTCCATTTCCATACCGCCGATTGAAAATATCACGAAAGAACAGAT
This sequence comes from Drosophila fuyamai, assembly GCA_018153365.1. NCBI lineage: Eukaryota > Metazoa > Arthropoda > Insecta > Diptera > Drosophilidae > Drosophila > Drosophila fuyamai. The sequence goes on from JAECXW010000155.1 coordinate 11,920,823, forward strand.
ATTTGAGATCACAATTTGTATGTAGCTATGATATCTTGTAGGAATATATATAGTTTCCTTATCTCCTACGCCCTTTGGGGATATTATATAACAGAGCAGTAAATATCAAAATATCTTATAGCCAGGGCAACGATTTAACATTTTAAATAATAAATATTTTTTTTAACTAAATAGCAATATTTTTTTGAAAATTTTGACGAACAGAAAAGTAAGTCTCCTATTTAACTGATTCCTTTTTGAATATTTACAAAATCTGTAAAATAGTTAGTTTATACATATATAAATATCACGGTTACCTACACGACACAATAATAAAATCAAATGAATGAAAGATGCTTGTCATTCTGTTCAATTCACTATTAAATTATAAATGTTGCACAAGTCCTTTTCAATAAAATTTCGAGATATATTTATAAATATCAATAACAATAACAACTAGTAGATTCGTTTTCATTTTTACAACAATAAAAATACTAATAACTATATAAAATCCATAGTAAGGCTGGAATCCAGGGTTCAGAATGAAGTTCATGTTCGATCGAAAGGCGTTTAATCACTACTCTTCTTCTTGTGGTGGATCTTCACGACCTTCTTGGGGCGGTGGGTCTTGCGCTTGTATTTGGTCACGTGCCCCTTCTTTGTGGATGAGGAGGCAGTCGTGGTCGTGGTGTCCGAGGATGCCGCAGTGGTAGTGGTGGTGGTGTCGGACGCCACAGTGGTGGTAGTGGTGGTGGCAGCCTCCGTCGTGGCTGTGGTTGAGTCACCAGTGGCCGCACTTGACAGGCTCACCAGGAAACATCCCACAATGGCCAAAAGGAGCAGGGCACAGGCGAACTTCATGTTGATGTCTGTTTTTTGGATGGGATCAACTGATGCTCTTCTGGATCGTAAAGCACACTATTTATACTTCTCAGGTGGGCTTTGCATGTGGGTGCAAACAACTGACGGATATGGGTTTATACACATTACCGTGAGAACCTATTATATTAGAGCCTATTAAACAAGGCTAAGCAAACAATAATTTGCAAAGAACTATGCCTACCACAAAACCGTTGTTCAAATATTAAAGATACTTTAGGGACTGTAATTTGGGTGATACGCAAAATGCTAAAATTACTCGAGGAATAGAATAAATTTATTAAGGCCTAATTTGGTGACCTAAAAAACCACAAAAATAGAAAATTTTCATTAGAAATATTGTTATCTTATTTTGATCAAGTGACATTTAATTAAAAGTGAGATATTACAAAGCAAGTTGACTTGAAATAATATCCAATTAATGGACTTTTTATTGCAGTTGCAACTCTCCTACATTTAGCATTGTTCTCTTGGTCTACACAAAACTTTACATAAGTCTCCCCTGTTATTAACATGATGCTGTGGGTAGGCATCAGCCCAAAGGAATAGACTAAGGGAAAAGGGAGATAGAGCCCCGCAGAGAGAAAGAGCGAGGACGAGACATATATACATACATTCATATATATGTATAGAGAGCACATCGAAAATCCAGCTCAAATCTGATGAGAGTGGGTGGTTTGCTGGGCTGTTGGGTGGGTGCGGGTGGCTATGGCTCGGGGAGTGTCTGCTCTGCCACTGCAACTTGGAGCTCGGAGTGCAGGACACACACCCTGGCATCCCGCCCACCCCCTAGAAAACCACCAGATAGGTGGGGGTCCTGCCTACAGGCAGGTCCTTGCAACTGCAACAATAAACGGGGCTGAGATGCGGCAAGGCTGCCGTGCTCTGCTGGCGGCGGATTGGTTGCCGGGCTTAGCGGTGTGGCTGTGAGTCCTGTGCCCCACCACCCACGCCCACTCCCACCGTGCGCCTCGCGGCCTGCACAAGTGCAAGGATATTGTCGCCACCGCCTGCTCTTGCACTCAGAAAAAAATAGCTTAGATTACATCTACTTTATTTATTATTTCCCGTACTTTTTTGAATCCAATAAATGATTAGTTAATCATTGGAAAAGTTTTAGTGATAAATGTATATTTTTTGTATAGCAGTTGAAAATAATAAAATTATTTCATTGCCTACTCTTAGACTCCATTGTGTTTCAGTTTAAATGATTACCACTTATTAGGAATTACCCTAAAAAATATTTAAAATAAACTGTTCCTTAAGTTGCAACTTCTTAGAGAAACACTTCTTTTTTATATTATTTCATTCTGGAAACTATATTATTTGGTAAATACAATAATTCAATATAGTTAAATGAAATGAACCTGTTTTGCAACTAATTCTACTTACTTAAAAACATCTTATTAATTGTATTTAAGACTGTTAAATACCGAAAATGTAATATACGATTTCTTAGGATTTCAAATAAATATCTTCAACTTTGCAACTAAGGATGTTGGTTTTGTGACTTTGGAACAGGAAATGAGAAATGCTGCGATTTCGTTTATTATTTTTCTCAGTGACCTGCTGTTCCTCTTGCTGATCCCCTTTTCGGTTTCTGTGCCTGCATCGTTGCAGCATCGCTGTTGCTGTTGTGTCTCGTTTTCGCCGGATGGATGGGTGAATGGGTATGGATATGGATGGGTGGATGCTGGCGGGCTTGGTGGGTGGATTCTGCTGGTTTGGTTTGCTGCCTGCCGTGTGCCACTTTGGCCATGTTCGTGGCCGTGGCCGTGGCCTCGACTCATGCGCTCGTTCTCGTTTCCCAGCAGCCTCACAACTCACAGCTCAACTCCAGCCAAGGCCAAGCCAACAGAGGACGACGTCGCCGGCGATAATGTGGCACAATGACATTGCCATTGAACTAGGTCGAGGACGTGTTCCCTTTTGGCCACCGCCACCGCTTGTTTGGTTAATGTCTGCCTCCGTCTTCGTGGCCTGTTTCTCGTGGGTGGTGGATGGATGAGGTTGTGGCGCCACCAGAACCCAAACCACTGGCCTCCTATCTTGCGGCGAAATGCGCATTGTGGTTGAGGCAAGTGGGTAACGATGCAGATGTTGCTATGACTTTTTACTGCATGGCATCACAGGTTAATAGTTAACTAGCAAATTTACTCCTGCAAGTCTTTGTAAATACTTCTTTTATTAAATAAACACATAAAATTATAGACTAAATAAGGCAATTAAATTCACACAAAAGCTCAGACAGACATCTTTAAATAATTATATCTGTATAAATATGATATTTGTCAAAGATAATTACGTACTAATTCTTGGCTACTTGAGCCCAATTATTATTGTTCTTGCTTAACAATATCATAAGGAAAAAGCTTTAAAATGGAACTATTCATTTTTAAAGAAAAATATTTTTATTGCTTAATATTGGAAAATAATATTATATATAATTATTTCATTCCTGCTTTAGGTCAATAACATTATATACTTAAAATTTGGAAAATGTATAATTTTTTCGAACTTTAATTAATTAATTTAATTAAACAACTAGTTATTTTATTGAAGTATTTGCATTTTGATAAGCAATAACTTACAATAGGAAATTATTTAATGCTGTCTAACAGGACTTTTCAACTATAAGTAAACCAATAAAAACTAAACTTTCTTTAAATAAAAACAAACATTGCCGCCATTATTAATTGTGTTTAGCCAATCATTTCTAATATTATCGTGGGTGGAGAATAAACTTCAGCACTGAGTAATGATACTTAATTAAAAATTCTGTGATGCCATCTAAGAAACGTAGCCGGAGTAAATGATTTCTTAATCAGTTTTTGATTCCTTTGAGAAACTCAATTCAGCATCTTATTCGTGCAGAAAGATTCTGGACTTAATGACATTAGACGCAATGTCCGAATATTGCCGGAGATTAATGGAATTTTGCCAAAAATAAGCCCACAAAGACGGCTGGCAATCAATTAAAATGCATAGACTGCAGTTGGCCTAATGAAAGCTTTTTCTTCGATGTCCAGACAGTTTCATCTGCTATCCGTTTCAGGGAATTGGAAGTGTTGGGGATTCGAGTGGGGGCAGTGCTATTATGGATGTGTCTGCGCTTTGTCTAAGTTCTTGTTTTTGGGCCGACGCGACGGTTTGGGGACGAGTTTTATTTATTTTAATTTAAATTAAATTTATTTTATGCACATACGTACGCACACAGATGCTGTTTTTTTGACCGGCTAGTCAAAAGCTAAGGGTTGATTTTGTACATTTATATATGCACATGGATTATGCACCCACACACGTTCATACCAAACGGTTCAATTTATGTGTAAAAAGAGTGGACCTTTAGGTGATCAAATTAGAAAAAATAACTAACAGTTTCCTAGATATAACGAAAGTGCAATGACTTTTTTACATAAATTACGTATAAGACATGTAAGCCCACCACAAGTTTTTATATTAAATCGAAAGGTATTTGATAATGTATTATGAACTCGTCTTCGTATTTAAATATTGTCTGATATACTGAACATTATAAGCAAAACTATTTAAGGTACTGCTTAAAACTAAGAAATAAATGTTTAATTTAAATATCCAACAGTGCGTATGAGTAATATAACTTTTGGATAGAGCCCTTAAATAAATCGAAGAAAAATTATTAAGAGACAGCTTAAAATTTGATATGCAATTCAGGTTCACCCAAGTCCGCATATTCCATATAGAAAATGCAACTAAAATGTTTCACATGCAGTTTGTTTTTGCTGTTTTATGGCCAGTGTCTGGTCTGCCACACCGGCTCCTACCACACACACACACACATACCCACCCCCTATATTGCCCCTCAACCACCCACTTGCCACAGAGGCAGACGGGAGATTGCAGTTGCAGTTGTTGCAACAACATTTGTTGTTGCTGCCCGCCTGCAGTCTGGCAAAATTTTTGCCATTTGATTGCATTTTGTTGGGCGGCGTTTTTGTGTAGAGCAGAGTTTGTTGCACTTCACCATGAAGTTAGGTGATGCAAGCGCACACACACACATACACACGCAAAACGATGCAGAAAAACACACTCACACATGCATCCAAATAACATAGGCCTTAGGATACTACAAAACTTCTACATATGCATTTGCCTAGACATACAAACCAACGCATTTGTGTGGGGCTGTGAGTTTATGTAAAAGTATTTTTTTTATTATATAAATCTCTATACATATTTTATAATATGTATACATAAAATTCATTTTTTAGTTTGATTTTGCTTGCTGTCGTCTGCTAAAAATAATAACAAAATGGCCGGTCTGTCAGTACAGTTGTGTGCAAAACGTCTCCTAGTGCAATTTCCTGAGTGTGGCATGCATTGCATACTTTCGGGCCTTGCACAAGTAACACACTTTTGGGGCTCAAGCAATGTAGACTGTTACCGAAAAGGGAAGTCCATATACCCAGAGGAATATCACAGCCACAGGGAGCACCAAGAACCCCAAGTGCATCAGACCATTCCACAAACTTGGCACTACAGTCAAACTTCTGTAACTCACACTTTAAACTGACACTTTTTAAATATTTTTAAATATATTTTTTAAGAAAGAGTACAAGATTAGATAAATGTATTGTATTTACGATTACATTTCATTTCAAATTTAATTAGATAACTAGATAAATTAAGAATCTTAAAATTTCAATAAAGAATGTTATTTTTATACTTTGATATTTAAATTAATTCGATGTTCTATGGATATAAATAGATTTGAAATCCGTAAAGCTATATAAGAGGTTCTTATATTAAAAAGTAATTGAGTTTTATGTAAAAACAATCTGAAAGTTATTTAAACTTAAGCAACTTAAAATTAAGAAGTGAAATTTTATAATAGTTATCTAGTTTATCATCATTCATGCTCAATTCAGTTCCAGTTTAGTTAGTTCGTTCGAATTTGAAAGTACTTTAATAATTTGAACTGTGGCCAACCTACAAGCCATCCATCTGTGCAGCACCGAAAATTGTGGGTGCTTTTTTACGCGTGGCACACACAGTCGCCCAACAGCGGGGCATGCAGCAAGTGGCAAAGGACCACCGGGCGTATGAGTTCTCCTCAGAAGGCCTCCTCCTGCCACTCGACCAACTGCCAACTCCCCACATTCGGCCGACTGCCGACTGGTTTGTTTAGAATTTTAGATTTTAGCGCGTTTTAGAATTTTATGAATGAATTTTTGGCGCTCGGCAGAGCTCCGCCTGCTGGACAACACTCCCTTTTCCCACACCCATTTCAAATAACCAGACCCATCCAATGCGTTTGGCTCGATTCACTTTTAGTTTTTGGTTAGTTTTCGGTTCCCCATTTGTTTTGGGGGCTGTCGGTGTGACCTTGCCGGGGTGTTCCGGTGTTGTTTAGATTTAGTTTCCATTGGACTGCACTTTAGATGGTCCCTTTTTGCAGTTGGCACAAATCTGTGCATATACACGTGTGGGGCCCTTAGACAAAAGTTTGACCTGTGTCATTTTTTTCTTCCATAAAGGTGTTGATTTTATAACAGTTGTAGGAGTTTTGCAAAAGAATGAAAGAAGTCACAATAACTAAAAAATGAAAAGGATTTCTCATTAAATTAAGGAAAGTCATTAATGATGTCATTCCCTACTCATTCTTATCTTTATTAAAAGAGTTAGAAATCATAATTGAAATCCGGAAATACTACAACCAAAAACTAGTTCATTCATTGTAAAGACAAATTTATCTCTGATTCGCGAAAGTTCATAAACTATAAGCATCCAAAATACTAATTTGCTAAAAATTACGAATATGAAGTTCTAGAATATACATTTAAAATCTGAACAAGTTCTCTTTTCTTTGTACTTCTCAAGCAGTTATACCGCACTATGTAAATATGAGCATAAGGAAAGGTTAAGATGCATACCCCACAAGTTTCTTAAGAAAAATAAATCAATTTTTGAATTTAATTGCTTGTATATATGTACATATTTTCTGACATGCATGCATATGTGTGCATATATATCCACACTAAAATTCAACATAACTCATACCCATCAACAGCTCGAATCAAATAAAATGATTTGTAGACCGCCCTTTAAGCTAAACAAAGAGTGTTTATTGTGCACATCTATGTAAATCAAATAAATACATAAGAGCACTTATGTAAATTCTTATATACTGACAGTACTTTAATGGGTTTTGTTAGATTTGATGCTTGCAAAAATGCCTATTAAAATGCGTTTGAAAAAAACTGTTGCATACCTGACGGCGCGCGCTCAAATTAACTAACGGGACATTGAAAATTGCAACAAGAGAGTTGAGCGAGAGAGTGACGAGCGCGAGAAAGCACAGCATCCTAGTGCAAGAGACGGAAAACCGAACCACTACGAAGTTTTACGAAGTGGAATATGTAGTGAGGAAGGAGGAGTAGCAAGAGGGACTCGGCACTAAATGTAAGGAAGTAATGGGTGAGGGAAATGTGAAGAGAGAGCATGCGGCACTAAGCCGGCGAGAGAACAAACACAAAAGCGAAAGCGAGGAGCCGGCATAGGTGCTCCTGTATGTGTGCTCGAGAGAAAGAAGGAGTGATATTCATGTGTGGGTGTGTGTCCACACATATATCCGTATAGATGTGTGTGCGTGTGTCGCTTTGTCGGCAATTTAAAGAGTAAATAATTGTCTGCCGCCGGCAAACATTTGGCCAAACTGCTAGTCCACAGACTGTGCCACTGTATTGGTATTTGCTACATTCGACATACATATGTATTGGTGCCGAGTATCGGCTCTTCGTCACCAAACTCTACACAATTTTAGGCGCCGGACGAACGCACTTTCAATCAGTTAACTTTATAACGTCAGTGCCGACACTACGTCATCCGGTCGAATCGTTTCGAATCGAATCGAAACCGGCGTTACGCCCCCAACACAGCACACCAATTTTGCACTTGTATTCGTTGCCGCGCGGCGATTTTTGTCGCGTTTTTACTTTCACGCGACCAATTCACTGAACGTCAACAATTCCCTTGAAAACGTGTCTGCTAAGTGTTCCACAACCTGTATTAAGCATGGTTTTATCGTGCTTTTCCCCAAAGAGCAGACAAATGTGAATAAAAGGCTGAGCAATTGAAAACCTGTGAGTACTAAGCACTTTTGGATAGATGTACATGCAAATCACTTAAGGGAACTTAATCGAGCAATTAATCCCTTTGTGAGGCGCATAAAAGTATGCTACACTTGCTTTAATTCCCGACGTTTTGTTTGTATTTAAATATTTGTGGCCATTTCTGATCAGTGTCAAACATTTGGTAATATAAATAATTTATTTTATTATGTAAGAATAATGTTTGATTTAAATTAAAATACTTTTTAAATTTTGTTATCAATTCAAAGCTATTTACACGAATAATATTTATAAAAAATAATCATTTTAGGTGTGTTTGATTTTTCTTAGGAAATGTGTCAGTTCCAGAATATCTGTAATTTGATACATTTTTTGTAAGCTTTAATATGTAACTGGACAATTAAAAACAAAATATAATTTTAAAAAAAACCGCTCAAATTATTTAAAAATTAAAAAGAGGGATATTAGTTAAAAATCTTCGAGAGTTTGCGAGATAATCTTTTATTTTATTTAAACATTATTTATTAATGAATTATTAATTATAGGATTAGCCTTTAAGCATTCTAAAAACATGCATTTATTTGAAAAATAAAGAATGTAAAATTATCTTATTTTGTAAATGTTTAAAAATTTATAAAATATAATAAAAATTCGAATATAAATTCAACAAAATTTCAAGAATAATGTCAAGATAATATAAAGAAAACTAAAAGTGTTTCCTACATTCTTGAATGGGTATTTAACATAAATGTACTTCTTAAATCAGACAACACAATTCCGGCAAAATGCCGGCCACTTAATTCGCACACAATCGGACAATAAATCAGCATTTAATGTGCCTGCATCGAAATGCGGACTCAGCGGACATAACGTCATCGACATCATGTGACCGCGTTTCCGAATTTCCCCGAAACTTGTGTACGTGCGTCGGTCCCGAAATACAAAATACGGAATACAGAATGCACAGACGACGGGTCATGGCCACGGCCACGGCCACGGCCACGAATATGCCATTTCGGCGACTCCGGCTGCGGATGAGGCTCCGGCAGCAAACTCCGGCTCTGCCGTGCGTCGCAGTTTCACTTTCACGGCGCACACACAGCTGCGGAGATCCGTGGGAGTAATGGGCGTTGCGGGCGCGACTTGCACTCAGCCTCACAGTTCGTCTTGCCCAAATCGGCGGGAGCACGGCCACGGATACGGACACGGACACGGTTGCGGCCCACCAACCCAAAACCATTCGTGCTAGTGACATTGTCGACCCGGTCGCACAGTGGGCAGAAATTCATTTTTATTGGCTGCATAGCAGCAATCAATCTTGCATAGCACGTAGAGGATACTTATATAGTTCTTAACTCGAATTTGTTATGCTTATTTACATCATCGTAAAGTGTGATATATACAATTCTCTATGATCTCATTTTCTATAAAACTAGCTGAATTAAAAAAAAATTAATAAGCAATATTCATATAAGACCTTAAAAGAGGAAACATTTTGAACTATATACACCTTTTATGGGAATCCACCAACTCCGATATTTTGTTAATCGAGACCAACAGTCTAGTCGATTTTATTAAGTATACGCACCGCCGAAAAATAAAAAATTATTAAGTATACGCTGCCAAAAAATAGACAACGCTTCTGACGAACGGAAGTTCGAAGATATCTATCTTAAAATAAATCGCCTAATTAAAGAGTTATTTTATCTATTTTAATAATTAGATTAAAATGAATACATCCGTAAAATGCAATCTCAGAAAAATGCCCCTACAATTGTAACTAGACTTCAGTGCCGTTGTCTGCCACTTGTAACACATTTTGCATTTGGCGAGGACTTGGGACGTGCCTGATTGAAGAAGGGTGAATCTGTTGTGATGGGCGGAACGGAAATGGGAATGAGATTGTTGACGGGTTGACGTTGACCGGCAGAATACGACAGAATGCGCCGACTTCCTGCATTCTCGTTTCTGCCAGTACCCCGCTGCCATAACAACCACGACGACGAGGACGATGACGATGGTGATGCAATGCCAGAAAGCCGCCGAAGTGCCGACGCACACACAGCACACCATCACTATATTACACCCTCACATGCGCATGGCAGAGTTGCACTTGCCGAACACCTCCACATCCACTTCTCTTTGAAAACCCATGAAACACCATGATCCCCCACACCAACCACCTCTTTCCGCCGACACTCTCACTCTCCGATTCAGGAGTGTGTGAGTCCTCGGTGTTTACTCGCCGCCGCCGATTGCAGCACTGCCAAGTACACTGCCCAAAATCACTTCAATATCACTAATATGGTAAACACTATTCATTCTTTTTTACAAGAGACAGTCAAAATGAACGATATGTATTTTTTTAAACTATGAAACAGCCTAGGTGATTTTGAAAGTTTTAGATAAAATAACAATAATAAATCTATTTTATTTAGATTAATCTTATGTGTATTAAAAATAGTATAAAGAATAGTACTGTACAATTTAATTTTTGTTTGTGTTAAAAGATTTGTTAGTATCTGAAGAAATTGCGCTTAACCTTGATTGCATTTAATTTATAAAATTGATTTTTTAAAGTTCTCATTTACTTTATATCCCTACATATTTTTTGTAGAGATGAAAAAATTAACTTAGGCTCGAGTATTAGCTCCTAACCTACTTTTAACTTCGAAAGTTAAAAACACTGTAGTCTGAAACTCTATTAAAACCATGAAAAACCATTTTAAACCACATTGTACCAATTTGAGCTTGAGACCCACTTATATTTTGGCTCCGTGAAGGATTGAGTGCAGTTACCTCTGCTCCTGGAGATGGGAGTGGGTGGGGAGTGGGTGTCTGGGGAAGCTGGCCTTCTGATGTGGTAGGCCGTTTGCCGGGAGCAACGCTACGTCATCGCCATCGCCATCGTCATCGCCACCGTGCCGGAATTCGTGTGCGTGGCCTGATTTCGTCGATTGGCCTTGTGCGGGTTTCAGTGTCAGGAGCGCAGCATCTTTGTTTTGGTTGCAGTGGTTGTTGTTGTTGCTGCCGTTGCTGCTCGACTTGGCCTGCATATATGCAAATCAAGCACACACACGAAGTGCAGTCCTTGGAATGGGTTGTCCTGTATGCGGGAGCAGGCCCCTTTTGTCTGGAGGACTGTGAAGTAGGCTTTTTGTGCACCCCTCATGTGTTAGATGGGCAAGTAAACAGATTTCAAAACTAGGTTGTAAGTGCCTCAAGATAAGGAGCTTTAATTTTTTTTACTTTTAGTTACATTTAAATTTTTTTTATTGTTTCAAGAATAAATAATATTAAGAATTGAGCACAAAGTTGTCCGTTTAATCAGTTAAAATTATATTTATTCAGCTTGTTTAATATTGCGTATACGCAATGTTAGAAAAAATTCCGTTTTAATGTATTAAATATATACCCTATAAACTTTTTACATATTATTATTGATAGACAAAATTCAAAAGATAATGTTATAAAATAATGCTCAATATTTTGATGTGCACCAACTATACGTTTACGTAATATATCTAGCAAATACTATTTTAGTTATCCAAAAATTGTATTGAAAATATATCATTCAGTTTGGACAGGTTTTAAACGAATAAAACGTAATTTAGTATAAAATAGCTTGTGTTTCAGACAGCTTATAATTGCATTAGTAACGGATTAATCTACATTATCCAAGACACTCACATTTAATGATCTGTTTAGTGCCGCGATGAATATTAACTTGTTAGCACTCTGTGTTTTACTTGTTGGAGCAGTTTTAGGACGAAAACAGTTAGGTGACTTCCTAAATCCCTCACAAAATAAAGTGAACAGCTTAGCTAACTTAGATATCCACAGATAATCATTACCAAGTTGTGGGCGTAGACTGTAAGGAAAATGAGGCAGTCAGCTGCCTAATGATTGAATGTCCAACTGGCAGACTTTGCCCGGCAGAGAACTTTTGCTACAACCCCAAATGCGTTTGCCGCAAAGGATTTCGGCGTGTTGGTGGTGTCTGTGTGCCAAAACACGATTCTCTGCATCTGAACAAAGCCACGCTGGAGTCGGCTCTGCTGGAAATTCCCTACCAAGAGTTTCTCTTTTGAGAGTTACGATTTACTTATTTAATGGGTAAATTAAAAGTTTTAATTTTTAATTGAATAACAGAAATAACTAATACTAAAATGCAAAAATTCTATCTTCTTTCAATACATTTTAAAACTACTTAATTATTTTATCTTATTATTATTCATAGTCCGATTTTTAAATGCTAAGTTTTTTAAATGCTGTTAAGTTTTAACTTTAAGTTGAATTTAATTTCCAAAATATGTATTTCTTAACATCCTGTTAGAGTTTATCTGACTCATAACATTTATATGGATTTAATGTTCTTTCTAAAATTTGTCCATGGCAGTTTCCAAAACAACATATAAGGTTTTTATTCATATTTTTAAGGTTTGACAATCCGAATTACTTGTTGACTCGTAGGACACTGTATTTAAAAAATGAACATCACATTGAGAAAGCGAAATTGTGTCTTCGTATAATTTGCCTTCCTGTGAACTTTCGCTCAAAGATAACAAACTAGAACCTTAACATGAAATTGAGAAATCGGCCGAACATGAATAGAAAACCGTTTATTTGCCTAACGGTATTTTATTAAGGTCTAATAGAGGTGTTGATAGATATTATCTGTGTAAGTCAAGGCAAAAATATGTTTTGCCAATCACTTTTCGGAACAGAAAATAAAGTGTGCTTTTTTTTTCATCCTCCTCGAGAGAGCGTCAATTGTTGGCTCTCGCTGTTTAAACTCGTTTCGTTCTCTCCCGCACACAAGCGTAGTTAGACCAACTAATGCCACATGGTGAGGGGTGGGGAGGGGGGGGGTCTATTTTGGCCATGCCGGCTGCAAAAAGCCAAAAGCCGAGAGCCGAGGCATTGTGTCTCGTGGCGGAGAGAAAAGTCGGAGTGGCATATCGATGGGTCGGCATAGTCAGTAGTGAAGCTACGCCACACGCCGCCAGGTGGCACCGATTGTGGATGCGGCGGGTGTTATTCGCATGTGCATGTGCATGTGCACCTCAGACAGTGAACGGTACGAAAGGCGGCCGAGGAACCCCCGAAATCCCCACTGGAATCCCACACAATACATACTTTTTTTGTTTTTTTTCCCCGTACTTTTCGCCGCGGAGGAGGTGACCTCCAGAATGGGCTGGCAATGCAATTGGCTGCACTTTTCCTTTGTGAACCCGCCTTGCGTTTTATTGTGTCACGGGTTCGCGCGCAGATGGGAAAAATAAACGACCATCGTGGTTTCCCCAAGTGAAAGTCTGTTTATTTGCCGGCGAAATTGAAAACTACATTTTATATTGACGCGACGAAAAAAAAAAAGAGAAATATGTGTGCACAATTAGAAACGAAACTAATTTGCGTGCTTAGTGAAAATCGATATGGCGCAGGGAACTTTGACTTTTGGCACTTGGCGAGTCGGTTTCGAATGTCCCACACGGCGTATGCGTTATATTTTCGTGTAAATTTACTTATTTGCTTGTCTTAAATTCAATTTGTGAATGGTGAAAAATCCACGAACTGGGGGTTTAGGTCAGCCCTAACCTTATCTTAATGTACCGACACACTAAATCGCCATATAGAGTGGGTCGTCATCGCAGAAATCCCCCCTAAAAATTTACCCCTCGATATTTATTGCTCCTACCTCTCTGCCTCCCTCTTTCTTTCTCTCTCGCTCTCGTTCTGGCACAGCGCGCAGGATTCGCGCTCTTTTTTATCGTCACCATCACACAATTGCAAAGTGGGCGGTGGGTGGCTGTTTAGACAAATGCGTGTAACTGTGTGTGTGTGTGTCCTGCGATTCGGCAAGTCAGCTAAAATAACAACAACTGCAGCGGTGTTTTCACTTTCCATTCGAAAGTTTTTAGTTGGTCTATTTTGGGGGAATCCTCGGAATTTTGATATTTATGGTGTTTAGGTGGCTAAACACAGATCTGAAAAATAGATACCTTAAAGTTATTTTTCTTTGATGTATCTTTTTCACTAACTCAAAATCAGTTGATCTTATTTGTGCTTTTGTAAACGGGACCAGTTTTGTGTCCAATTTTAAATAAAATATAGATTAAAAATAAATATAGCATTTTTAAAAAGAATTTTAAAATGTATTTTTGTATACCTTGGGAAATATTGTTCATAAATTAAAAGCTATGAAAGATGATAGAAAATAATAAATAAAGCTTCGTAATTAATTATAGAAAACCTTTTCCGTAAAAGTAGGACAAGAAGGATTAAATTTCTTTCATAATCGCTTGATCATTATTCCCTGTCAAAAACCAATAATTATCACATTATTGCTAAGGTTTTGACGTTAACAATTCTGTCTTAATGACGATTAAGTTCCCACTCTAATAAAACAATAACTTTAATATTTAAAATTATTAGAGCATCAAACACACTAAAATGACAGACCTATAAACCAATCTTTTAATTAAGTGTCTTTGATCCCAATCAAACTTCTTTCTAACGCTTTAAATAATCTTTTATTTCAGAAGCCTGACTCTCAACGCACAAGATCCCATAGAATCTCCCAGGATTTCCCGTCTATCCGAGAATCGAACGCACAATGAACTTCACTCCGTTTGGCAACACCTTCCCCGGCAATATTCCCGGTCTGCCGCAATTCACGACGAGCACGGCGCCCCTGGTTTCCACGGTGACTGCCGCCGTGACGGACGTGACAGTGACTCCCTCCAACAATCCGCAACAGCAGCAGCAGCAGGATGCCGCCGGCAGCAGCAATCGCTACCAGCAGCAACAGGTAGCGCATTTTGGCCAGGCCAATATGACGGCTGGCCAAGGAACTAGTGGCAATAATAAGTTTCGTGGCAGCCAGGAGGATGGCCTCCAGGGTGACAAGTACAATGGCCATTTGGTGGCATCCTCCCAGCAGCAGCAGCAGCAGCAACAACAACAACAACAGCAGCAGCAGACGCAATATGCGACTGTTGCATATGCAAGTGCAACAGCAACGAGTGCCGCAGCGGATGCCCTGCAGGCGGGAACTTCCGGCCAGCAGCAACAGCAGCAGATGCAGCAGCAACAGGTCACCGCCCCACAGGAACTCACCCAAGATCTGTGCAACGCCATCCTGCAGCAACAAGGTGAGCGGTCAATAAGTCAATATCCTACTTTGAAAATAAAAAGGGATGTCACAGAAATTGCTTTAACCAAATACACAATTTTACCTTGAATAAAAGGTTTAGTTACAAATACTTAAACCTTAACTATCTCAAGAAATCAATCAAAAACGTTTATCTGGAGTTTTAAAATTATTGTTGTTTAAGCTGTATAATTCTAGTTAATAAATTGAATTGTTTGCAGTACTCCAGAATACCTCGTGGCAAACTCTGACGCCGGGCACCACCGTCGCCGACTACCTCTCGCATCTTCCAGCCAACACGTTGCCCCTTTCGCTGCACCACTTCCTCAAGTATTCGGCGGAGACTATCAAGAAGGAGAACCAGCAGAATGTGGTAAGTGGCTATGAGGATTTGTGGCCAAAATGAATGCTCTGCAGTTTAGGATTGTAATAGAATAGCCAAACGAGAAGCAATGTAAGAATGTAAGAAGCAAACGCTTCCGATTCTACAAAGTGCATATTCTTGAGAAAAAACAAAACAGAAATATTTGTAAAAACTCAGAAAAAGCATTCAATTTTCTAAACTTATTATACCCGTTACTCATAGAGTAAAAGGGTATATTGTATTCGTGCAAAAGTATGTAACAGGTAGAAGGAAGCGTTTCCGACCCTATAAAGTATATATATTCTTGTTCAGGATCACTAGCCGAGTCGATCTAGCCATGTCCGTCTGTCCGTCTGTCCGTCCGTATGAACGCTGAGATCTCGGAAACTATAAAAGCTAGAAGATTGGCATTTTGCATGCAGATTTTAGGAGTTCCTACGCAGCGCAAGTTTGTTTCAAAAAGGTGCCACGCCCCCTTTAACGCCCACAATCGCTTATATACGATATTATTTAAATATAAATTTAAATATTTCGGAAAACTAAAAATGCAGTTTTATTGTGTTTATCAATACCTATCGAAATGTAGAAGAAATTTTTCAAATCGGACCATTCGTTTAAAAGTTATGCGTGATCAAAGTTTCTATCTCCATCTCCCTCGCACTCCTTTTACCTGAGTAACGGGTATCTGATAGTCGGGGCACCCGACTATAGCGTTCTCTCTTGTTTTAGTTGCAATTTTTTGAATTTTGAAAGAAAATCGATTTTTTTTGTATTGTAATAGTAAATCTTCCAACCGTTTTTCTGTTCTGTCGCGAAGAAGGAAATCATGGTTCACCAATCAAATCGGAACATCCAATGTTATCCAAACATTAAACGATACCATTCGCTTTTAGGTACTGCAGGTGCAGACGGGACCAGCCATTGGGATCAACACCCT
Source organism: Drosophila fuyamai (assembly GCA_018153365.1). Lineage (NCBI taxonomy): Eukaryota > Metazoa > Arthropoda > Insecta > Diptera > Drosophilidae > Drosophila > Drosophila fuyamai. Next base: position 11,937,244 of record JAECXW010000155.1, read on the forward strand.
GGGCACGACAACCATTAGTATACCTCAGCAGGAGCAGCTGACGCTGCAGGCGCCGCAGCAGACGACGCTGCAGGTGCAGTCGCAGGCGGCGGTCACGGCGACGGTGACGTCGGCGACGGCGACAGCGACCGGCGGAACTGGCGGCACTTCCGGTAAGAAAAAGAAGCGCAAAAAGCGGAGCAAGGACAGGAAACCGAAGCTGCGACCCGGAGAGATTCGCCTGGGTACAGCGCTCGACGGCAGTCCGCTGTATATGTGCCCCGAATGCCATGTGGCGTATCCGGAACCGGAACTACTGGAGGTCCACCTGGTGGGTCACAACCTGGAGAAGCGGTACGTCTGCGACATCTGCCAGGCGTCGCTGAAGCGCAAGGATCATCTCACCCGCCACAAACAGTCGCATAATCCTGAGAGGCCCTACATCTGCACCGTTTGCCTGAAAGCCTTCAAGCGAAAGGAGCAGCTGAGCCTGCATTTTGTGATCCACTCCGGGGAGAAGCGCCACCAGTGCGGCGAGTGTGGCAAGGGCTTCTACCGCAAGGATCACCTGCGCAAACACACCCGCTCCCACATTGCCCGTCGGGTCAAGGCCGAGCTGAATAGCCATGTGCGACGCGAAAATGGCACCAGCATGCTGCAACCGGTGGTCACGGAGGCAACAACGGCGGCCCTGCAACATGCCAACCAACTGGCCACCGCGCAGCAACAGTTGCAACAGCAGCAACAGCAACAACAGCAGCAGCAGCAGCAGCAACAGCAACAGCAGCAACATCACATCGTGATCACCCAGCAGCAACAGGCACCGCAGCAACAGCAGCAGCAACAGCAGCAGCAACAGACTTCGCAGCAGCAGCAGCAGCAAATGATAAATTAGCCAAATGATTTTTGTAAAGTCAGTTAAAGCAAAATTCAATTTAGTATCATCCAAGTCCTCAGGGGGCTTGGTTGCTCAAAAAAAATAACTCTTTCGGTCCACACAATTTAATTGACTCTCACAAATCGGATACTACAAACAGGAGGATGTTAGCTAATGTCTTCAAGGATTTCCCCTTGGGAATTCTCAACGTTGTACAATTTTAATCGTAAGTCCACGATGAAAAGGGGACCGTCCGCAAGGCACAATTTCTGGGATAACACTAGCTTCATTTTGATCCAATCCTTCGGAGGCTTATTTAAACTTAATTAGTTTAAAATTTGTAACAGGTAGTCTTTAACTAGGTTCATATAAGTGTGTATAATTAAACTTGTATTAAATATTTTAAACAAAACTGAAATAAATCAATATTGAATTGATTTTTGATATAGATCTCTAATGTGTTCACATTTTCTGTTCAAACTCTATACAAATTATAAAATGTACTTATTCAAAAATCAGTTTGTATTATGATTTCCAGTTAGTAAATTTTTCATTAGCTTTCCATAGATAAATATTATCCCAAAATGGTCGGTCCCAGGCCTTTGTCCGCCCTAACATTCCATATTCTAATTTAAGACAAATGTGCAAAGGAATAATAATTTTATACGCAATGTATTTTAGTGAAATGTATTTTTCTACAATTAGAATCAATGTTGTATGGTATGTATGTCTGTCCATATGTACATACACCTGTACGATTACATGAATACTGTTCACTGGCAGCGAACTATATATTTATATACTATGTAAACAAATGCAATTTAGATTTACACTTACTTGTAGGAACGAATCTAAAATTGTGAATGTACGTATAACATTTTGCTACACCGATAAATCAACCACAAACCCTTGTAAATATGCAGTAAATTATATAATTTGATCTAAACCGAAGTAAAACAATTTTATTCTTAAAAAACAAATCATTTTTAATACAATTTCAGATGATAAAAAAAAATCCCAAAACAATATCCATATGTATACATTAACAAAATATCATTTTTGGGGTTATTTATTTGCTTTATTTAGAGTACTCATAAATTACGATTATTATGCACCATTTATTGTAGTCAATTAAATAATTAATCATTAGCGTTATCCGTATTATTATCTGTATATGTATGTGTTAATTTTATATCTTTTATTTATGTACGAGCAGGTATGATTTACGTCCATTGCGTGCGTACTCTACTAGGCTTAACGTTAGTATGTATTACAAAATAGGCATTAATTTTATGGGGAAAGGAACGTGACATGGAGGGGTATTCATTTATGGTAGAAAAGCGGACATGACGGCTTATCAAAATTTGTGCTTTATACACATTTAAATCAGTAAATTCAGTTATGAAACTTTAATGGATTTATAATTCGGGTTTTAATGATTATACAACGAGGCCTTATTAAAAATATATATGTTTATAATATTTATAAGGATAGATTTATGTGAGAGTGTAAATGTGTAAAAGCGGAGTGTACCGATTACTCCTTGCAAAAAGTGCAAAGTTCGTTTCACGCCCACCTATCAACATTCAAGATCGTAGATAATTTCTGCGTATTGTTTTTTTTTTGGTAAGTTTTGTGTTTCGTTTTCGTTGCGAAAAGAACTGCTAAATCACTGTACAAAGAACGAAGCGTGTCTATAGGTCACCACCTACGGTCCGCAGAGAAACTTTCGTTTTTGGTCTTCCATGTAATCGCGTGTGGACATCTGGATCGCCTGCTGCAGCATCTCGCTTTCGTTTACTCCTGCCGAAGGTATAAAGGAATAATTGTTTAGATCCACATACATTCGAATAAATAGATGAGTTAATAATGCAGCAACAACCAATTTGTTAGGCCCCTAAAACGATTCAATCAACCATTTTAAAAGGCAAGATCTCTTTTAAATATAGTTTAAATTATTATAAATTTAAAACTATATTATTTATTATAATTTAGAGCACACAACTTGGATTATTATCAAAACATAACAATTTAGAAATTATACATTTTAAGTTGTCTAAAACGTATCATTCAAATAATTAGTATTGCTTTTGGTTGATCTTTTGCTTCTTAATCACTGTTTGTTTTAAAACTCACCCTCATTGGCGTAGGATGCCTCGAGTAACTCCTGGTAGAAGCTGGAGTAACTCTGCTCCCTGGGCGACTTGGCGTCTCCGCTCTTCTGTGGCGAGTTGGAGGACTGCTTTGAGGTGCACGGTCGCTGCTCAGCCTCCGGCGTGTCAGCGCGAGGCACAGATGGAACAGAATCGCGCTTGGGACTCTTTCTCAGTGGAGCTTCCGAAACCTCGGCGCTGCAAGGTAGGAAGGAACGTAAAACCTCAGTAAGCTGGGTTACAAGTCAACGCGAACACCAACCTCTTGCCAGCCAGCGGCGCCTCGCGAGTCTCGTGGCGTCGCTTCTTTCTGAGGGCAGTAGTGCGACGGTGTGACTTGGATCCCTTGGCGGAACGCTGGCCTGAAGAAGCAGTGCTGGGCGATGAATTCCCACCGCAATGTCCCACCGAGCTGGTGCTACTCATATCTGTGGCATCACTATCATAGCCAGCCAGTTCGCTAACTTCTGGCGGCAGCTTGTGGCTAAACTGACTAAGTGTTTTCGGCGACAGGGAAAACGCTGGGGCTGTGGCATCAGCACCACTGGCGCTGGTCATAGTCACGGCCGTATTGCCGCTGCTGCCGGTGCCCCCACACATAGAGTACTTCGAGGGCGAGGCATCCGAATCCGTAAGCGCCTCCGCCGAGGTAACTGTTGAGGATGTGGCCGATCCAGCGGCCGTGTTACTGCTGCGAGTGCGTTGCATATTCTCGCGGCACCACTGCAGGTAAGACTCGCGAGCGATTTGCTCCTCGATGGCTTCGTTTGTGGCCTCCCAGTCTGTTGTCTTTAGCTTATCCTCGAACATGGTCTGCGATTTGCGAGGGTCAGTAAAATGATTTTAAAGGCTATTGCGTTACACACCTGTTCGATCTCCAGCTGCTCGCTGAGACGCACTGCCTCTTTGGTTTGGATCTCGGGCTTGTAACCAGCCAAGCCCAGGCCCACACCCACGGTGGCGTTATAGGGATCTAAGATTGCATTGTAGTGTGAGCCGCGCTGATAGGACAGGCGCAGTGGGGGATATCCTGCCTGCGACTGTTCAGAATTAAATATATTGATAGGATCTGAAACAGAAAATATGTATAATTAAGATCAAAGTACATATTTGGCACACGGAAATCAATCAAATCTATTACATCTTTTTTATCTGTACTTTAATTTTGTCTATTAATTACATAAATAATAATTTAAATAATTTAAATAAATTTGAAATTGTTGCAAAAATAAAGCGAACAGCCTTCTGAAGTTCAAGCAATAACAAAATTATTTTTCTCACAAATATTTGGCACATTCCGTGCATTTTTCTAAAAAAATAAAGACCACTTACTTGACTGGTAGCAGTATACTTCGACGGTGCGGCTGTAGATCTCGGATATGGCCTGGATCTCGATGTGGTTTCCATGAGCATCACGAGCTCTTTTACGCTGTATGTAGCTGTTGATGTCCTCAGTGACAAACTGACCGAAATACTCGCGGTTCTCGTTCTGTGGAAGAAACCACATTCGTTAGGTTGGAGTTCAATAATAAATAGACGCTTCAATAAAATATATTACAATGTAGTCCATCGTGTGTTGGCGGATCACGTCGTGCATCTCCTCGTCGCCGTAAATCTGCAGCGAAATAGAGCGAAAAAGGCAGGCGCCATCCTCCTCGACAGGCTTCAGTTCGTAGCCGCGCTGTTCCATGCACTTGGCGAACTCCACATCCCGTCGCTGCCACTCCTCCACCGGAATCAATCGCTCCTTGGGCTGAAGATGCTCATCGCCGCTGTTATACCCAGAGAAGGTCTCCTCCGCTGTTTTCAGCAGATTAGCGGCTGCCGCGGCCGGGGACATCTGGACCTGAGCTTTGGGTACTGTGGCGCAGCCTAGCCCCAAATGTTCGGGTGAATTTCTGCCCACCGCCGAGGGACTACTGCTGCCCGATGTGGAGGTCAATGGAGGACTATTGCACTTGTTGCCAGATACACCGGGTGCTCCACTGCCCGCCACTGCCACCGGATGGTTTAGTTTCTCACGCTCCAGTCGATCGCGCTTATAGTGATGACCATGCGTGTCGTGGTGGTCGCGTCGCTTCGAACGGGTACTGCTTGAAAATAGAAAACCATTAACATTAAATTCCAAATCAATTGTTTAAGAATTTTGGATTTTTAAAAACTGAATGCAAAATACTGGCTCGCTTGGATATGAAAATATAAAACAATGGGTTTGTTAAAAATTAGAAAAAATTGAGCTATTAACTGAGGGATAAAAATATTCTTAATTTTGTCATATTACATATTGTTAATTCGATAAAGGAACATTTTATTTGTATCAAAAATATCCGATGTCAAAGTAACAATTTTGAAAAAAAAATTATCTTGAACCCTTTAAAATCATAGTGTAACTGTATAAGGCTAAAAAAATGTTGGCGTTAGAACCGACCTTTGAAAAAAAAGGAAATTGCACTTTTCAGGAAGTAATTATAAAATACTTGGTCAGGCTTATATGTTAAATTCTCTAAACCCTAATAAATTTTCGTGCACTACAACTTAGGGACTAGGAATGTTACCACGGTTCAGGGGAATCCCCCTTCTTGATGCCCTGAGGCAAGAAACCCAATTAAATGCAGCTGCTACAGGGCGTGGAACCCCACCCCGGGCCATCACTCACCTCTTGTGGGGACTGCAGCGATGGGTGCGTGCCAGTTCGTCGTAGACCTCGCCACGCCTCTGGGGACTCTAAAAAAAAAAGAGGGCGGAAAGGAGGAGCAAATTAATAGGTGCAATCAGATGGCTATGACCCACTCACCTGCCCATGTCCATCGATGACTACGTTGCGATGGTTGTGAGTGTGGGTGTGGGTCTGGCTGACCACGGACTGCTCCACCACCACAACCTGGGCCTCCGTGTTATCGGGATCCACATTGCCAGTCACGCGTTTGGCACTTGGTGGTGCGCTTACTGGCTTAATTGTCATGGTGGTGCCTCGCTATATTTGTGGCTCTGACTGTCCTGCCTCCTTTGTTGTATGTAATTGATGGATTCCAAACTTTCTTGTGGTGAAATGACGCCTTCTATTTTATTCGCTTTCCACACAACTCAAATAAACTGTGTTCTTTGTCCGAGATGTGTCGTCGCAGAAAATGCGACCCAGTGGTTCCTTTCACCCACTAAATAAACTGGAGTTTCTCTTTTATCCGGATAGAGAAGATGGTGTGGCTTTGTCGAACGCTGCCTGTGTTCTTTACTATTCCGATCCAAATTCTGACAACGAATCACAAAAACTGCTGGGATTTACAAAAAATAAAAAAATGACATTTCCAGATTTTTATCTGTTTGTGCTTGTGTATGGGCAAGTGTGTGTGTGTGTGTGTGTGTGTGTGTGTGTGCAGTGTTTGCTATTGCTCACAATTATCTGTTTGGCCCAATAGCCGCGACTAACGTTCTCTCCGGAAGTATCTGTATGATTAAACTATTTGCAGATTTATTTTATCAGTTTTTATCAACTATTTCGGGAGTTTTATATTGTTGATAATCCTGTAATTCGATTTTTTTTTATTTTGTGCACGTTGTGCAGTGTGACCGCGGCGTTTTGCGAAAATTTACTTCCTCGTGTGGTATTTAATTTAACAAATATACCATACCGAAATGGAAAAAATACATATTGCGCGCGAAGTTTTTCAAAATCTGCACAATAATATAATTAGTTTTATTTTACAAATTATTAAAAAATATATTTTTTTTCTCAAATCACCTTTTTATATCTATAAAATAAACGAATCTTAAAATATTTTGTAAAATACATCCGAATTGTCTTTTAAAATTGTAAATAAAGATATATTTATTTACAAATACGATGCAAACCATATTTAAAGATATGTATGCCTTTCACATTTCAATTAAAAACACTTCGAGTAAACAGAAATTTGTTTATTTCTTTTATATTTGTTTTACGGACAGCATGTTATAAAAATTAAAAAAACATTTTTTAATAATACAAAACAAGTGTGAAATTACCACCATGATAAATATAATGCTCTAATTCTTATCACGTACCACACAGGCTATTGACTTTTTGTCGTTAGAAACTAAAACCTGAAACATGTGTGCAAATATTTGCGGAGTAGATTTAGACATTAGACTTTGCTTTGGGAAAGATATAAAAACACCAAAGCATATAATCAACAATTTAGTTTGGACCAACCAAACATGAAGACACACGTTTTGTTTCTTATTTGTTCGGTGGTTCTGGTGGCGATGTCATGTGCCAACGCCGAAACAACCTCAACCAATGAAGCTGCTCCGACCACGTCAGAATCTCCATCAGTTCCCCAAGGGTCATGGACGGACTTAATTAAGTTTTTAAACAGCAGCAGCATGGGAAATAAGTTCTACTTTTTCTTTTGAGTTTCTTGTCCCCGAAACAAAAAAGTATCCATTGAAAAGAATTTCGAATGATTTATTTACTTGCTAAATTCGCAAAATTAGCATTTTGCAGATTATTTAAATAAACATGCTAAATATTTCAAAGCCAATTACTTTCTTAAACTATGCAAATGGTTGGTTGAAAAATATAAAGAATGCAAATTTGTATTTTTACTTTTATCACAAAAAATGCGCAGATGTTTTTCGGATATTTTAACATTTGGGTCCTTAGCCTGTTTCTCATGTCCCTTGCAAAGTTCCACCGAAAAATTTAAGCCACATTTAAGCTTGTAAAAACAAATCGGTTTTTTACCTTTTCTAATTTATTTGAACGAGAAAACATTACAGAAGAAAAAGTCTTAGTCCCTGTAAATGTTAGATCCCATATTGACGCTTAAGAAAATCAATTTAGCTGGGATTTTATCTCTCCGATAAATTTTAATAAACAAAAAATCGGCCCTGGAAACATGGGCCAGTTACCGAAGCCTCTAATAAATTGGTATAAAAGGATTTTAAAAAACCCACAAAAAGCGTGAAATTCCCCAACAAATGGTATTGCTGTGATACCAAACATGAAAAACGATTTCATAATATTCAAATGCATATATTTTACAATCGTTAAAATTAAAGTCATCAGCCATTTTATTCTGGCCTTATCCATATCGGAAAAACTTTAATATTGATTGCTCCAACCGCCCCATCCGCTTCCATATGGACTCCATTGGTAACGCCAGCTCGGCCTGGCTCCAACGCCCACCCAACGTCGTTTGCCCCACCAATAGGGTCGTGCGGCACCACCTTGAAGTGTAGTTGCGTCACTGGAACTCTCCAACTGTTCTGCATTCTGCCCATCTATGGATACCGCCACATTGTCCGAGCCAATGTTGTCTTGTGTGTTACTCCTGGTCCAGGAATTGGAGTTCTGCGACTGCCCATCTTGAGCGGTCTGGCCACGAGATAAACGGAAACGGATGTCTGAAGATCCCTGCTTACTAGATTTGTCACTGGAGAAACCTGAGCGCTGGGACCAGGATTGTGCGCCTCGAGATTCGCTTCCACCAACAATAGAACCTGAAACAGATGAGCCATCACTGCCGTCGGTCACACTATCTGTGGTGCTTCTTTTAATCAGCTTTGACCAGGAACCCGAAGAATCTCCTCCACCAACAGAGATGGATGCATCAAGGATTGGCAGGGTTAGCCGGATAGGATTAGTCTTAGGTACCGATGCAGTTTTTGATGTTATGGTTGTAGTTGTAGATTCGCTTGAAGTCAACTTTCCATTTAAATCTGGAACTTTTGATTGGTTCGAGGTATATTTTGTCGTTTTAGTCGAGGTTGAGCTCGCCTTTCCGCCATTAAATGCTATGGTGGCGTCAACTACAGGTAGAGTCAAGCTGTCTGCCAATTTTCTTCCTGTGGTGGATGTGGTTGTGGTCGTTGTTGACGATGTTGTGCTTGATTTTCCGCCATTAAGTGAAAGGCTGGCATCAACTGCAGGCAACGATAAGGGACTGGACGACTTGCTTCCTTTGGTGGTGGTTGTTGTAGTCGTTGTTGAAGCTTTCGAACCCAAATCTCCGCCATTTAGCGAAATGCTGGCGTCAAGTACAGGAAGAGACAATCTATCAGACAGTTTGCCTAATGAGTTCAATATAGTCGTGGTCGTTGTTGACGATGTTGTGCTTGATTTTCCGCCATTAAGTGAAAGGCTGGCATCAACTGCAGGCAACGATAAGGGACTGGACGACTTGCTTCCTTTGGTGGTGGTTGTTGTAGTCGTTGTTGAAGATTTCGAACCCAAATCTCCGCCATTTAGCGAAATGCTGGCGTCAAGTACAGGAAGAGACAATCTATCAGACAGTTTGCCTAATGAGTTCAATATAGTCGTGGTCGTTGTTGACGATGTTGTGCTTGATTTTCCGCCATTAAGTGAAAGGCTGGCATCAACTGCAGGCAACGATGAGGAACTTGACGACTTGCTTCCTTTGGTGGTGGTTGTTGTTGTCGTTGTTGAAGATTTCGAACCCAAATCTCCGCCATTTAGCGAAATGCTGGCGTCAAGTACAGGAAGAGACAAGCTATCAGACAGTTTTCCTAATGAGTTCAATATAGTCGTGGTCGTTGTTGACGATGTTGTGCTTGATTTTCCGCCATTAAGTGAAAGGCTGGCATCAACTGCAGGCAACGATGAGGTACTTGTCGACTTGCTTCCTTTGGTGGTGGTTGTTGTAGTCGTTGTTGAAGATTTCGAACCCGAATCTCCGCCATTTAGCGAAATGCTGGCGTCAAGCACAGGAAGAGACAAGCTATCAGACAGTTTTCCTAATGAGTTCAATATAGTCGTGGTCGTTGTTGAAGATGTTGTGCTTGATTTTCCGCCATTAAGTGAAAGGCTGGCATCAACTGCAGGCAACGATAAGGGACTTGACGACTTGCTTCCTTTGGTGGTGGTTGTTGTAGTCGTTGTTGAAGATTTCGAACCCAAATCTTCGCTATTTAGCGATATACTGGCGTCGAGTACAGGAAGAGACAAACTATCAGACAATTTTCCCCCTGATGTGGATGTTGTCGTGGTGGTTGTTGACGATGTTGTGCTTGATTTTCCGCCATTAAGTGGAAGGCTGGCATCAACTGCGGGCAACGATAAGGGACTGGACGACTTGCTTCCTTTGGTGGTGGTTGTTGTAGTCGTTGTTGAAGATTTCGAACCCAAATCTCCGCCATTTAGCGAAATGGTGGCGTCAAGTACAGGAAGAGACAAGCTATCAGACAATTTTCCTCCTGAGGTGGATGTTGTCGTGGTGGTTGTTGACGATGTTTTGCTTGATTTTCCGCCATTAAGTGAAAGGCTGGCATCAACTGCAGGCAACGATAAGGGACTTGACGACTTGCTTCCTTTGGTGGTGGTTGTTGTAGTCGTTGTTGAAGATTTCGAACCCAAATCTCCGCCATTTAGCGAAATGCTGGCGTCAAGTACAGGGAGAGACAATCTATCAGACAGTTTTCCTAATGAGTTCAATATAGTCGTGGTCGTTGTTGACGATTTTGTGCTTGATTTTCCGCCATTAAGTGAAAGGCTGGCATCAACTGCAGGCAACGATGAGGTACTTGACGACTTGCTTCCTTTGGTGGTGGTTGTTGTGGTCGTTGTTGAAGATTTCGAACCCAAAACTCCGCCATTTAGCGAAATGTTGGCGTCGAGTACAGGAAGAGACAAGCTATCAGACAATTTTCCTCCTGAGGTGGATGTTGTCGTGGTGGTTGTTGACGATGTTTTGCTTGATTTTCCGCCATTAAGTGAAAGGCTGGCATCAACTGCAGGCAACGATAAGGGACTTGACGACTTGCTTCCTTTGGTGGTGGTTGTTGTAGTCGTTGTTGAAGATTTCGAACCCAAATCTCCGCCATTTAGCGAAATGCTGGCGTCAAGTAGAGGAAGAGACAATCTATCAGACAGTTTGCCTAATGAGTTTAATATAGTCGTGGTCGTTGTTGACGATGTTGTGCTTGATTTTCCGCCATTAAGTGAAAGGCTGGCATCAACTGCAGGCAACGATAAGGGACTTGACGACTTGCTTCCTTTGGTGGTGGTTGTTGTAGTCGTTGTTGAAGATTTCGAACCCAAATCTCCGCCATTTAGCGAAATGCTGGCGTCAAGTACAGGGAGAGACAATCTATCAGACAGTTTTTCTAATGAGTTCAATATAGTCGTGGTCGTTGTTGACGATTTTGTGCTTGATTTTCCGCCATTAAGTGAAAGGCTGGCATCAACTGCAGGCAACGATGAGGAACTTGACGACTTGCTTCCTTTGGTGGTGGTTGTTGTAGTCGTTGTTGAAGATTTCGAACCCGAATCTCCGCCATTTCGCGAAATGCTGGCGTCAAGCACAGGAAGAGACAAGCTATCAGACAATTTTCCCCCTGATGTGGATGTTGTCGTGGTGGTTGTTGACGATGTTGTGCTTGATTTTCCGCCATTAAGTGAAAGGCTGGCATCAACTGCGGGCAACGATAAGGGACTGGACGACTTGCTTCCTTTGGTGGTGGTTGTTGTAGTCGTTGTTGAAGATTTCGAACCCAAATCTCCGCCATTTAGCGAAATGGTGGCGTCAAGTACAGGAAGAGACAAGCTATCAGACAATTTTCCTTCTGAGGTGGATGTTGTCGTGGTCGTTGTTGACGATGTTGTGCTTGATTTTCCGCCATTAAGTGAAAGGCTGGCATCAACTGCAGGCAACGTTAAGGGACTTGACGACTTGCTTCCATTGGTGATGGTTGTTGTAGTCGTTGTTGAAGATTTCGAACCCAAATCTCCGCCATTTAGCGAAATGCTGGCGTCAAGCACAGGAAGAGACAAGCTATCAGACAATTTTCCTCCTGAGGTGGATGTTGTCGTGGTGGTTGTTGACGATGTTGTGCTTGATTTTCCGCCATTAAGTGAAATGTTGGTATCAACTGCAGGCAACGATGAGGTACTTGACGACTTGCTTCCTTTGGTGGTGGTTGTTGTAGTCGTTGTTGAAGATTTCGAACCCGAATCTCCGCCATTTAGCGAAATGCTGGCGTCAAGCACAGGAAGAGACAAGCTATCAGACAATTTTCCTCCTGAGGTGGATGTTGTCGTGGTGGTTGTTGACGATGTTTTGCTTGATTTTCCACCATTAAGTGAAAGGCTGGCATCAACTGCAGGCAACGATGAGGTACTTGACGACTTGCTTCCTTTGGTGGTGGTTGTTGTAGTCGTTGTTGAAGATTTCGAACCCGAATCTCCGCCATTTAGCGAAATGCTGGCGTCAAGCACAGGAAGAGTCAAGCTATCAGACAATTTTCCTCCTGAGGTGGATGTTGTCGTGGTGGTTGTTGACGATGTTTTGCTTGATTTTCCGCCATTAAGTGAAAGGCTGGCATCAACTGCAGGCAACGATGAGGAACTTGACGACTTGCTTCCTTTGGTGGTGGTTGTTGTAGTCGTTGTTGAAGATTTCGAACCCGAATCTCCGCCATTTAGCGAAATGCTGGCGTCAAGCACAGGAAGAGACAAGCTATCAGACAATTTTCCTCCTGAGGTGGATGTTGTCGTGGTTGTTGTTGAAGATGTTGTGCTTGATTTTCCGCCATTAAGTGAAAGGCTGGCATCAACTGCAGGAAGCGGGCCTGAAGATTTGCTAGATTCATCCTTATCTAAAGAAGTGGTTGTTGTCGTGGTCGACGATGTCTCGACAGAGTTTCCACCATTGACAGTTTTCTTCCATGACTTCGACCAGGAGTGTCTGATTTTAGGGGACTCGGAGGAGCTTGATATTACAGTTGTCGTAGTTTCGTTAGAGCTGGAATTCGAGTTTCCATTTAACTTGGGGATCTTAGAGGTCTTTGACGAATACGTTTTTGTGGTCTTAGTCCACTTTGAGCCATGTTTTCCGCCTTTAATTAAAATACTGGAATCCAGCGGCGTGGACTCTTTAGATTGACCCTCATTCGAGGTCGTTGTCGTTGTGGTCGTGGTCGTGGATTGGCTAGAGTTTCCATCACCGTTTGAGGAGATTCCCCGAGTGACTTCCACAATAGGGTCAGAAGCTGTGCTGCTGTGGCCCTCATCGGAAGAAGTTGTCGTGGTTATTGTTGACAAAGTCTGGCTGGAGTTTCCATTTAAGGAATTACCCTCAGTGACTTCTACAACTGGAGCAGTCGTGTCGGTGGATTTACCTTCATTCGACGTTGTAGTCGTTGTGGTTCTCTTAGTGACTTTCACAATAGGCTCAGAAGCAGTGCTGGAGTGGCCCTCATCGGAAGAAGTGGTAGTGTTTGTTGTCGTTGTGATTGTGGTCATGGAATGGCTAGTGTTTCCGTTACCGTTCGAGGAGCTTCCCTGAGTGACTTCCACAATAGGGTCAGAAGCAGTGCTGGACTGGCTCACACTGGAAGATGTGGTCGTGGTTGTTGTGGACGAAGACTGAGTGGAGTTTACATTTCCGTTTGAGGAGCTTCCCTGAGTGACTTTAACAACTGGAGCAGTTGTGTCGGTGGATTTTCCTTCATTCGAGGTTGTAGTCGTTGTGGTTGTGGTCGTAGATTGGCTAGAGTTTCCATTACCGTTCGAGGAGCTTCCCTGAGTGACTTCTACAACTGGAGCAGTCGTGTCGATGGATTTACCTTCATTCGACGTTGTAGTCGTTGTGGTTCTCTTAGTGACTTTCACAATAGGGTCAGAAGCAGTGCTGGACTGGCCCTCATCGGAAGAAGTGGTAGTGTTTGTTGTCGTTGTGATTGTAGTCGTGGATTGGCTTGAGTTTCCGTCACCGTTGGAGGAGGTTCCCTGAGTCACTTTCACAATAGGGTCAGAAGCAGTGCTGGACTGGCTCACATTGGAAGATGTGGTCGTGGTTGTTGTGGACGAAGACTGAGTGGAGTTTCCATTTCCGTTTGAGGAGCTTCCCTGACTGACTTTAACAACTGGAGCAGTTGAGTCGGTCGATTGTCCTTCATTCGAGGTTGTAGTCGTTGTGGTTGTGGTCGTAGATTGGCTAGAGTTTCCATTACCGTTCGAGGAGCCTCCCTGAGTGACTTCTACAACTGGAGCAGTCGTGTCGGTGGATTTACCTTCATTCGACGTTGTAGTCGTTGTGGTTCTCTTAGTGACTTTCACAATAGGGTCAGAAGCAGTGCTTGACTGGCCCTCATCGGAAGAAGTGGTAGTGTTTGTTGTCGTTGTGATTGTGGTCGTGGATTGGCTTGAGTTTCCGTCACCGTTTGAGGAGGTTCCCTGAGTCACTTTCACAATAGGGTCAGAAGCAGTGCTGGACTGGCTCACATTGGAAGATGTGGTTGTGGTTGTTGTGGAAGAAGACTGAGTGGAGTTTCCATTTCCATTTGAGGAGCTTCCCTGAGTGACTTTAACAACTGGAGCAGTTGTGTCGGTGGATTGTCCTTCGTTCGAGGTTGTAGTCGTTGTGGTTGTGGTCGTAGATTGGCTAGAGTTTCCATTACCGTTCGAGGAGCTTCCCTGAGTGACTTCTACAACTGGAGCAGTCGTGTCGGTGGATTTACCTTCATTCGACGTTGTCGTCGTTATGGTTCTCTTAGTGACTTTCACAATAGGGTCAGAAGCAGTGCTGGAGTGGCCCTCATCGGAAGAAGTGGTAGTGTTTGTTGTCGTTGTGATTGTAGTCGTGGATTGGCTTGAGTTTCCGTCACCGTTGGAGGAGGTTCCCTGAGTCACTTTCACAATAGGGTCAGAAGCAGTGCTGGACTGGCTCACATTGGAAGATGTGGTCGTGGTTGTTGTGGACGAAGACTGAGTGGAGTTTCCATTTCCGTTTGAGGAGCTTCCCTGAGTGTCTTTAACAACTGGAGCAGTTGTGTCGGTGGATTGTCCTTCATTCGAGGTTGTAGTCGTTGTGGTTGTGGTCGTAGATTGGCTAGAGTTTCCATTACCGTTCGAGGAGCTTCCCTGAGTGACTTCTACAACTGGAGCAGTCGTGTCGGTGGATTTACCTTCATTCGACGTTACCGTCGTTGTGGTTCTCTTAGTGACTTTCACAATAGGGTCAGAAGCAGTGCTGGAGTGGCCCTCATCGGAAGAAGTGGTAGTGTTTGTTGTCGTTGTGATTGTAGTCGTGGATTGGCTTGAGTTTCCGTCACCGTTGGAGGAGGTTCCCTGAGTCACTTTCACAATAGGGTCAGAAGCAGTGCTGGACTGGCTCACATTGGAAGATGTGGTCGTGGTTGTTGTGGACGAAGACTGAGTGGAGTTTCCATTACCGTTCGAGGAGCTTCCCTGAGTGACTTCTACAACTGGAGCAGTCGTGTCGGTGGATTTACCTTCATTCGACGTTGTCGTCGTTGTGGTTGTGGTCGTGGATTGGCTAGAGTTTCCACTACCGTTCGAGGACCTTCCCTGAGTGACTTCTACAATAGGGTCGGAAGTAGTGCTGGACTGGGCCGCATCCGAAGATTTGGTCGTGGTTGTTGTGGACGAAGAGGAACCTGCTTGAGCATTTTTCACAGATGGAGCAGTAGAGGCTGTGGATTTACCGTCATTCGTTGTTATTGTCGTGGTGGTTGTTGTTGAGGATTTAGTAGATACCCCATTATCTAACGTCTTAGAGCTCTCATCGGAGAGTGCAAGTACATTTTTCCCGTTGGCACAATTCACATAATTCGGATTTCCAAGCAATTCTCCGTCGTGCAGGAGAACTAACTTTCCGAAAAGCCGATCCAGCAGCCACAAGCGAATATCTTTTCGAATGTCAATCAGAGTTTGTCTAACACTTTCACAACATGGCTGTGGTTTTATATCCGGGGTGGCCACGGCCGTTGTCGTTTTAGATTGGGATTGGGCCGCTGCGAGGGCCAGAAAAGCAGCCAAGACCGCGACGAAAAGCAAACGCATGATCCTCCTAGAAGCCGGGCGTCTGATGAATTAGATCTGTTGGCCAAAATGAAATTTGGAAACCTTTTATACCCGACCAGGGGTCTCGTTTTTTTGGGCTATTTGCGTAGATGCTTGTCTAGGTTGCAAATTGTATTTGTTTAAGAACATTTGGTACTTCTATTGTCTAAGAAAAATACAAGAACTGTGCAAATTGACAAAACTAAGAAATACTATACTTCAAGATAAACATCTCTTAAATACCTGTTAAAGAAACAACTGTGCAAAATATTTTGACTTCAGTTGGATTAAACACTTGTTAGATATTTTTACTTTACGTAAATTGCTCGCTCGTGTCAGAAGCGTACGTCAGAGGTATATTAACCGATTTTGGAACATTGTTTATGGCACACGAGTAACTTTTATTTGGCCAGCCAATTCTTCACAATAATAAACACAATGCAGACATATTTTTTTTTAAGTTTTTTTTTTTCGTACGATTACAGATTAAATGATTATGTAACAAATTATAAATTTGAGCTCTCTTCTGTGCTGTCTTCTAGTATTCGTCCTTCTCGAAAGGGTGGTGGGGGTGACCGAAGTGGCTGTAAATAAAAAAATCATAAGTTCATTTCGTTCAAATACACTTTATCAAAAGAAATTAAGACAATCGCAATGCAAATAATATCTAAGGGAATATCGGGGAAATGGCAAGCTAATACTATTTTCAAGCGTATAATTGTGTTAAAATTATTTAACGAAGCAACAATACATGTTAAAACACAAGCAGGGGACGGTTAACTAATAAAAAAATAAGCTAAAGTCAACACAAGCAATTCAGAGAAAAACCCGTATGCCTCTGAAATGGTGAAAACATACGTTAGCCTCATGTTCATGTTTTTGTAGATATTTTTCTTGAAATGGCTTCATTTTGCAATAGGTTTATTTTCTCATTTATAAATATTCTTCAGCATTACTCCTCGCTTAGTACATATCGATTTCTTTAAGCTCAATATTCGTCGTGAAATGGATAATACTTATGGGTACCATGACTAAAATATAAATATATAAAAATATAAATTGACGTATGTAAATATTTAAATGAAAATAAATAAATAAAATAAAAAGGTTAAATTATAAA
The DNA here is from genome assembly GCA_018153365.1 of Drosophila fuyamai. Lineage (NCBI taxonomy): Eukaryota > Metazoa > Arthropoda > Insecta > Diptera > Drosophilidae > Drosophila > Drosophila fuyamai. The sequence goes on from JAECXW010000155.1 coordinate 11,954,175, forward strand.
TGTTATGATTATAATGATATTTGGGTTAATCCCAAACTAAAATCTGTAGTGTTCTAAAGACTTACTTAAGCAGGGGCACAAGGCGGCCGTTGCACTCGAAGCTCTCGATAGTTTTGATTTCCTCGGGTGTGAGCTCAAAGTCAAAGACCTGGAAGTTGGACTCGATGCGATCCTTGGTCACCGACTTTGGGATAACAATGTTGGCGCGCTGCACCTGGTAACGAATGAGGATCTGTCCAGGAGTCTTGTTCTTCTTGGTAGCAATCTCCTTGATCTATAAGTTAAAGGCATATTTTAGTCAAATTAAACTAGACAATCTAATATTAAACATACCTTAGCCTCCTCTAGGATGACTGGGTCGCCAGCCTTGGCCCATGGGCGGTTAGGAGATCCCAAGGGACTGTAGGCGGTGATCGCAATATCCTTCGACTTGCAGAAATCGATCAGTTTCTTTTGTGTCAGATATGGGTGGCACTCGATCTGGTTGGTTACGGGTGGGATTTTGGCCACCTCTAGCACGCGCTCAATCTGCCTCCTGTTGAAGTTGGAAACACCAATGGACTTGACCAATCCTTCCTCCACCAGCTTCTCCATGGCCTTCCACGTATCGACATAGTCGACTGGTGAGTATAGGGTCTTGCCGTCCTTATCGGCAGGGAACAACTCGCAGCCCTCTTTGAATCCCATGGGCCAGTGAATAAGGTACAGATCGAGGTATTTGAGCTTCAGAGAACTCAATGTGCTCTCCAGAGCAGTCTTGACCAGCTTAGGGCTATGGAAAGTGTTCCACAGCTTGCTGGTGATGAACAGATCCTCGCTGCAAATAGGTGAAGTTTAATGCTACGCTCCAAAGAATACCAACCAGATTTTAAAACTTACCGCTTAACAACACCCTCCTTGATCTTGGCCTCAACTCCCTCTCCGACCTCATCCTCATTCTGGTAGACAAGAGCACAGTCGATGTGCCTATATCCGGCATCAATGGCAATTTTCACAGCCTCGGTGACCTCACCCTTGGGGCTCTGGAAACATAAACCACGTCATATTGTTTCAATAAAATAAAATAAGATGAAAGATTTTCTGAGCAGTTCCAAATAAGTATTAAAATAAACATTTTATTTAAATGAATTACTAAAGGTCTTGTTGTGTATCTTTAGAGGTCACTAATATGTATGTCTGTGATAATGGTTTGCACAATTGTAGTAAATACCGTACTAAATAATACTATACTAATTGGCTATCACACTTTCCAGGGTTAATAAATTATCCGCAAATAATTTTTGCAAGTAATACTGTGATTAAGAAAGGAAGGTCAGGGCGAGTAGGACATATTTATACCCACCATTCATAAGTAACATACGTCAGCATGGAATGTTCTAAACTCTAAACGGAATTTCGCAATTCGTTGTCAGAAAAGGTTCAGTTACTAGGAGCGTGATGAGGAAATCGAAATCTATACGTCCGCCTATCTGACACTTGAAGTCACTTATCAGCCCTCTTAGTTCCCGCTCCAAATAAACCTCAAAAGAACAGAATTGGGTCAGACCATTTAAGTACATTAAGCACGTGAAATTTAAGAGCTTTAAAAAGGGACAATCTTGAAAAAAGCCATTAAAATGGGAAACGGATGTTAAATTTTCAATACGACATCTCAAAGAAATGATAGGTCAAAGACTCTCATTTAATTTTGACATAATTAGTATATATTACAGACACTAGAAATGTTTTAATTTATGGGTTGGGAAGCAAGCCTCCTCTTTTTCTGGCATATAAATAGTGCACGTAAACTAAAGGAGATAAGACACTTATTTTAAAAATACCCTTATAATACCCTTGCTAATTAAGTGCTTCTTATCAACAATTTTCGCACCGTAATCTAAACTGCTTTTCCATTAGGAATTGTATTCAACTAGAGGTTTAGGTACTGAGTTTGTTTAGGGGCGCGTCTTTCTGGAATATGTTAGCTAAAACCTACATGTGTATCCCCATATTTCATAAAGATCTCTTGAAAAACTGAAGCCATCTTGTTTAGAAATTTAACACTTCAGATAAGAACTTTTATCAACATTTGTCACCTAGTAATACTTGTAGAAGCGACCATGTGCGCCAAATATATGTATATATATATACGTTTTGGGGGGAATATCAAGAAGTGATGTGGCAAATATTTACAAAAATTTTCCACTGCCATAAGAAGGTAAAAAGGGTCACCTTCACAAATCACATATTATATTGTATTACAGTGAACGTGTAAATATGGAAATTAGCATAATGGCTACGGAAAATCAGTTTTTTTTTTGTATTATGGTCGATAGAATCGACACTCCCACGCAAACAGATATAATATTATGTATGTATAAACAGAGTGACCGGCAAAATACAGCCGGCAAACTATCAGCAATACAACGCGTGTCAATTTTTTCCCCCTATTTTTTAAGCATCAGTGCAAAAAGAAATAAAGGAAAAAAAAAACGGGATGTCGTGGGTAGCGGAAAACTACCCGATTGTGGGGCCAACAAATGCCATTGCAACAATTTGCAAGTTCTCATTACAGTTAGTTTGATTATCTACTTACGCCCCAGGTTCCTAGACCAAGGATTGGAATTTCCTGGCCGTTGTTGAGTTTCACATTTGGTACTTTGGAAGCCATTCTAGATGCTATTGGCTCTTTCTGTTTAATTGTAATATTTAAAATACAACTGGGCACCTTTCGATGGTTGCTTCTTTTTTACAAACTGAACTATTTAACCAGCTGATTGCCGCTTTTATATGGACCGAAAGCTTGTTCAAAATTCTAAAAAGCTTTGAAAAGCAGGGCTGCATTATTGTTTAGGAAAAGCAGCTGACCGATCGGTAGTTACATTAAAAAAACTTTTTATTTGAATCGGATATAAAATTAACAAAAAAGTTTTGGTTACAAATAGACATGAATTTTAAATATTTTTCAAAACGGATATCGCTTATATTTTTTTTTTTAACGGTCTCTAATGTAATTTAAAAATACTAATACATGATACTTCCGAAAAGTGCAGAATTGACCTTTAAATATTTTAAGATTTTTTTTGGATGATGAGGTTATGAAAAATAGATACTGAAATAATATTTACATTCCAAGTTCCGAGCCCAATTATAGGAATCTCATTTCCGTCAATAAAAACAACTTTGGCATCTCCAGCATATTCCTTCTGGCACCTAATGGTATTGAATCACTCTCTTAAAGGATATTTTTTATACGGATCCTGTATACATTACCACATAAACCGCTCGATTTTTCCATAATTTCTTAATGTGAAACGAAAAATGGGTCGAACCAGTTGAATTTTCAATAAGGTATTCATTATTTTATAATTGTGAAGTAAATTTCTATTATTTTAATAACACTATTTGAAGGCTTTGACAATGCAGTGACTACTAAGTATATTAATTTTTTCTAAATGAAAAATAGCAAAATAAAAGTGTATATAAAAACGAAAAGCCACATTTTGTTTTTTGAATGACAACAAATTTAAAAGTTACTTTCTTGCTTTTATTATGGCTGTTCCAACATAATTTTGAAACCCAAATAATAATTTATGACTTTACCATGGGCATTATTTTTAATAGAAGTATTTTCACTAAATAAGACATTTTCTAACAATTATTCTTGCTTGGTTTCTGATTTTTTACGGAGGTAGCTGATTAAATAATTTTTTACCCTAAAGATCACAACATTACAACCGATTAACAAAAAGGAAATATCCCCTTTTTTTGTTAAGACGTTTGACATATTTTACTCCGTCTCCGGGAAATTTATTTATATCGCCTGGACAGGCTCAAACGGATGATGGGGATGTCCATAGGCCCTAAAGAGTATAATAATATAACGTATATTAGATAAAAAGCATAAGACGAATAAAAAGTTGTTGAAAAGGAATTTGAAAACCGCTGCTTAAAACTAATAGCTAATGAGTTTGTTAAAAATACAACTTTTAAATATAACCAATGTTCGGTTTTAATCCCGGCTTAAAACTAAAACTTACGCCTTCATGGTCATAAAACGACCATTACAGTCCAAATCATAAATAGCCTTAACATCGTCGATGGCCAGTCCAAAGTCCCAGATTCGCTTAAAGTTGTCCATCATATGCTGTTTGCTGACGGATCGCGGGATCACAATGATTCCCGACTGTGTCTGATAGCGGAGGAGCACCTGGAGATTAGGGGGTGTTAGGAATTTGGCTTCGATTTGCTTATGTACATAGATATCATCACCTGTGCCGGTGTCCTTTCGTATTTCTCAGCTATAGCCAGGATGGTCGGGTGTTGGAGCAGTGGATATGATCCTGGTTTTTCGTAGGGCGTGTGTCCTGATCCCAGACAGCTGTAAGCAGTAACAGCAATGGCATTATCATAGCAGAGAGTAATCAATGCCTTCTGACTCAAGTACGGGTGACACTCGATCTGCAGAACCACTGGCTTTAGCTTCGCCACACTCAGTAGCCTAGTAATCTGCTGCTCATTGAAATTGGACACCCCGATGGCCTGGCATAATCCTGTATCCACCAGATCCTCCATGGCCCGCCAGGTGTCAGCATAGTCGATGTCCTCGAACACAGCTTTATTCGTGTCGGGACAAGTGGGATACAGATTATCGCCCGACTTGTAGGCCATGGGCCAGTGCATCAAGTAGAGATCCAGGTAGTCCACTCCCAGATTCCTCATACTCGTTTCGCAGGCGGATCGCACCAACTCCGGTTTGTGGTGGGTGTTCCAGAGTTTGCTCGTAATAAACAGCGCATCCCTAGATAGTTTGGAGTTATGGATTTGATTTAAACATCGACTTTAAAGGAGCTCTTACCGTGTCACCACGCCCTCTTCTATTTTCTCGCGAAGGGCAGCGCCCACCTGTGCCTCATTTCCGTATATATGGGCGCAATCAAAGTGGCGATATCCTATATCAATGGCATCCTTTACCGCTTGAGTGACGACCTCCGGGGGGCTCTAAAATGGCGGAAAGAACCGGAAAGCAGAGCTTTTGGATAACTTTAAGAGCTTTGACATTGACCGTGAAATTAGCATTTTAGTTGCACATTTCGTTTGACCGATTATTTAATAACATTATATAGACAGATATATTTACCCGCCATGTTCCAAGTCCAACCATTGGCATATTTTTTCCGTTACTTAAAAGAAAATTTGGCGTCGACATCTCCGATTTTTGAAACCGCTTATTCCTTCAGGTCCTTGTAAATTATGGGAATGATACTCGCTTGTTTTTTAAGCTTTAATTTGAAAACTACCGAGTGAACTAATCTCAAAAGCCTGTTAAAGTGGCTACAAAAAAAATAAATTTCTTGTGACAGCTACATATATGTAAATTGTTTAAATTTAGAAACTTTTGGGCAAGCAAAAGACCTTCGCAAAACATTATCGATTCGCCGCCTAGGAGATTTCACAAAGTGTTCAGCCGATTTCATTACAAATGCTGGTCATTACCTGGAATATAAAAAATACATTTATAAATGTGCTTATTAAGAAATCCAATTAAATATACCACTGCTTCTGCAAACTTTTAAAAATGTTAAAATTGTCCTTATAAAATTAATCTCGTTTTCCATATTAAAACAATGTGGAAAATAAATTTAAAATTAAAATTCCCGGGTTTTTAAATAAATATTCAGATGTTATTGCTTCATTTTCATTCTCAAGTATTTAAAATCATATTTCTAAAACAAAATATGTATGTTGGTTACAATTATTTAATAGAATTTGAAAACTAGTGGTAAATCGATATCGATAGTACCATTCATGGTGTGACGTTGCTATCGGTTAATTGTCACCACTAAGCTGCCGGCTGTAAAAAAATCAAAACAATGTTTGGCACCGTAAATAACTATTTATCCGGCGTGCTGCACGCCGCCCAGGATTACGATGGCGAGGCCCTGGGCACCCACCTCTCACTGCGCGACGTACACGTGCAGAACCACAACCTGTATATCGCACAGCCGGAGAAGCTGGTGGACCGATTCCTGAAGCCGCCACTGGATGAGGTGGTGTCCGCTCACCTGAAAGTGCTATATCACCTGGCGCAGGAGCCGCCCGGCTACATGGAGGCCTACACGCAACAGGCGGCAGCCTGTGGTGCGGTGGTGCGCCTCCTGCAGCAGCTGAAGGATGAGAATTGGTGTCTGCCACTGATGTACCGCGTGTGCCTGGATCTCAGGTACCTGGCGCAGGCCTGCGAGAAGCACTGTCGGGGATTCACACCTGGTCATGTGCTGGAGAAGGCCGCCGATTGCATGATGGCCTGCTTCCGCGTTTGCGCCGCCGATGGGCGCGCCTCCGAGGAGGACACGAAGCGTTTGGGTATGATGAACCTGGTCAATCAGCTATTCAAGATCTACTTCCGCATCAATAAGCTGCATCTGTGCAAGCCCCTCATCCGCGCCATCGACAACTGTGTCTTCAAGGACTCCTTTCCGCTGCCGGAGCAGATCACCTACAAATATTTCGTGGGCAGACGGGCCATGTTCGACTCCAATTACCAGGCTGCTGTGCAGGATCTATCGTATGCGTTTAGCAACTGCCCGGATCGGTTCGCCAGCAACAAGCGGCTGATCCTGATCTACTTGGTGCCGGTGAAGATGCTGCTGGGTTACCTGCCCAGAAAGTCTCTCCTGCAGCGATACGATCTCCTGCTGTTCCACGATCTTGCACTGGCCCTCAAGGCGGGCAATGTGAATCGCTTCGATGAGATTGTCAGGGACCAGGAGCTGGTGCTGATCCGGAGTGGAATCTATCTTTTGGTCGAGAAGCTTAAGTTCATCGTGTACCGGAATCTGTTCAAGAAGGTGTTCACTATTCGGCAGACCCATCAGCTGGACATGGGCGACTTCCTCTCAGCGCTGCAGTTTGTCGGCTTGACCGATGTGTCCCTGGACGAGACGCACTGCATCGTGGCCAATCTCATATACGAGGGAAAGATCAAGGGCTACATCTCGCACGCCCACAACAAGCTGGTCGTGTCCAAGCAAAATCCATTCCCCTCCATTTCCACCTAGTGCATTTGATTGTGAATTTTTAAGAATAAAAGACTCGGTTCAAAATATTGTTTTTCGGCCACCTTTCATTAAGATTATCTGCCACACGGTGCTTCTCTCTTAAATACCTGCCAAAAGCCAATTGTGCAAATTATTTTTTTAAGCTTGAATTAAACACTTGTCAGATATTTTGACTTTACGTTAACCGCTCGTGGCAGAAGTATACGATTTTGGAAAAATTGTTTATGGCACTCAAGAACCTTTCATTTGGCCAGCCAGTTCTTCACAATATTAAAAACAATGCAGACATAAGTTTCAAATTTTTTATTCATACAATTACAGATTAAATGATTAAGTAACAAATTATAAGTTTGAGCTATCTACTGTGCAGTCTTCTAGTATTCGTCATTCTCGAAAGGGTGGTGGGGGTGACCGAGGTGACTGTAAATAATAAAATTCAAAGTACATTAGTTCATTTCGTTCAAATACATTATTTGAGAAGAAATTAAGACAATCGCAATGTAAATAACGTCTAATGGAGTATTGTAGAAATCACAAACTAAAATATTTTTTAGCATATAAATGTGTTCTATTTGTTTTTAAAACACATGCAGGGGACGGTAAACTAATAAAAACCTGAATAAACTAAGCTTAAGTCAACACAAACAATTCAAAGAAAAACACGTATACGTATTCGTTAGCCTCATGTTCATGTTTGTGTAGATCTTTTTCTTAAAATAGCTTAATTTTGCAATAGGTATAATTTATTTTTTGGGTATGCTTCTTCATAACTTCTTGCTTAGGAGATATTGATTTCTCTAAGCTCTCAATACTCGTCGTAAAACGGATAATAGTTATGGGTACAATGACTAAAATATAAATATATATGTAAATATTAAATATAAATATAATCACTAAATAAATAAAATAGGTTAAATTTTATATAATAGTCAAAAAATTTGTTGTAAAAAAATTCATTTCCAATTTATGATTATAACCATGAATCCAAGTTTGAAAAATAACAAAAGATATTTTGTAGGGTTCTGTAGACTTACTCAAGACGAGGAAAAATACGACCGTTGCACTCGAAGCTCTCGATGGTTTTGATTTCCTCGGGTGTGAGCTCAAAATCAAAGATCTGGAAGTTGGACTCGATGCGATTCTTCTTCACCGACTTGGGGATAACAATATTGGCGAGCTGCACCTGGTAACGAATGAGGATCTGTCCAGGAGTCTTGTTTTTCTTGGTAGCAATGTCCTTGATCTATAAGTTGAAGGCATATTTAAGTCAAATTAAACTATTCAATGTAATATTAAACATACCTTAGGCTCTTCTAGGATGACCGGGTCGCCAGGCTTAAACCATGGGTGGTTGGGAGATCCCAAGGGACTGTAGGCTGTGATCGTAATATCCTTCGACTTGCAGAAATCGGTCAGTTTTTTTTGGTTCAGATATGGGTGACACTCGACCTGGTTGGTTACCGGTGGGATTTTGGCCACCTCTAGCACGCGCTCAATCTGCCTCTTGTTGAAGTTGGAAACACCAATGGACTTGACCAACCCTTCCTCCACCAGCTCCTCCATTGCCTTCCACGTATCGACATAGTCTACTGATGAGTGCTGGGGTTTGCCGTCTTTATCGGTAGGGAACAGACCGTCGCCCTCTTTGAATCCAATGGGTGAGTGAATAAGGTACAGATCGAGGTACTTTAGCTTCAGAGCACTCAAAGTGCTCTGCAGAGCAGGCTTGACTAGATTTGGGCTATGGAAAGTGTTCCACAGCTTGCTGGTGATGAACAGATCCTCGCTGCAAATAGGTGAAGTTTAATGCTACGCTCCGAGGAATACCAAACAGAGTTTAGAACTTACCGCTTAACAACACCCTCCTTGATCTTGGCCTCAATGCCCGCTCCCACCTCATCCTCATTCTGGTAGACAAGAGCACAGTCGATGTGCCTATATCCGGCATCAATGGCAATTTTCACAGCCTCGGTGACCTCACCCTTGGGGCTCTGGAAGCAGAAAGCATGTCATTTTTTTTCAATAAAATAAAATAGGATGTAAGATTTCCTCAGCAGCTCCAAATGAATGTTAAACTTTTTATAACCTTTCAAAGGGTATTATAATTTTGGTCAAAAGTAAGCAACGCAGTGGAGGAGACATCTCCGACCCTATACAGTATATATATTCTTGAACAGGATCACCTGCTGAGCAGATATAAGCATGTCCGTCTGTCTGTGTCTACGCGAACTATTCTCTCAGTTTTACAGATATCGAATTGAGACTTTACACGCAGTATGTATATAAGTCGGAAGAGGATTTTCTTTTTAGCCAATCAATCCGACCTACCAAATTACATAAGGATCGGTCGACTATATCCTATAGCTGCCATATAACTGAGCGATTGGAAATGTTATAACTTTGGTGTTTTTAAAGTTAGGAAGTTGTGATTTGTTATGAGTACTAAGAATGCATCTTATGAATAATTTTGGAGATTATAATTTACAGAATATTCTGCAAGGGTTCGGCTCCGACCGAAGTTAGCTTTCCTTTCTTGTTATTTAAATCCATTACTAAATAATAAATCTTTAAAGGTCACTAATTGTAATTTATGTATTATTGATAAGCCAGTTCGCACAATTGTAGTAAAATCCAGACTCTTAGAAATTCACTTACTGTCTTTCACACTTTTAAGGGTTAATAAATTATCCGCAAACAATTTTTGCAAGTAATACTGTAAATAAGAAAGAAAGTTCGGGGCTTATAGAACATATTTGTCTCCACCATTCATAATTGCGGCACCATGGAACATTCTAAACTCGAATTTCGCAATTTGTTGTCAGTAAGGTTTCAGTTATCTGACACTTGACGTTCCTTATCAACTTTTATCAATATTTTTTAGCTTGTAATACTTGTAATATACATATTTATGTTTTGGAGGATATGTACATATGTATATCAAGAGGTGATGTGGAAAATTTTTGAAAAAAAGTCAATCACCCTCGCCAATCTTATATTATATGATTTTTAGTGATTAGATCAAAAGCGACACTTCCACAAAAACTAATATAATTATGTACATATGTATGTATAAAGACAATGACCGGCAAAATAAAGCCGGCAAACAATTAGCCATACAACACGTAACAATTTTTGACCGCCTATTTTTTTAAGGATCAGCGCAAAAAGAAATGCGAAAAAACAAAGAGGAATTTGTGCGCAGTGGAAAATTACCCAATTATGGTTGGCCCCATAATTCCCCATAATGCAGTTACTTTAATTTTCTACTTACGCCCCAGGTTCCTAGACCAAGGATTGGAATTTCCTTGCCGTTGTTGAGTTTCACATTTGGTACTTTGGCAGCCATTTAGACGCTTTTTATATTTGTTAAGGATTCAAACTATTTTAAATACAACTGGGAACCTTTCGATGGTTGCTTCTTGTTTACAAACTAAACAATTTAACCAGCTGATCGCCGCTTTTATACGAACCGAAAACTTCTCCACAGTTCTAAACCGCTTTCAAAAGCAGGGTTGTATTAGATTTCAGGGAAGACACCTGACCGATCACAAGTTATATTTAAATTTTTAAGTTATACTTATTTTCAATCTAGCCACTCTATTACTCTTACACATTCCATATAATTAACCAATAAGGACAAAATATTTTGCTTTTATCATTTTAAAAATTTAATTTTACTTACATCTTTTTCTCCCCATGAATTTCACCATAATGCGAAAAACGATGGCACTAACGCGACAAAAAACACTAAAATGTCCTTACGTGTTTGATTGTCCGACTGTTTCCACTGTCGCATATTTCCTGTCTTTCACACCAGGGACAAGAATCGAAACTATGTTTTTTTTTTGTTAAGTGTAAAAAGGTAAAAACAAAATAAATTCAATTTTATTTCATTTCTTCACTTACGTTTTTCTTCTGTTTTTGAAACTGTCTCTAATGTAAGTCAAATTGAAGGTTTGACATGGACTGTCACGTCTAAGACTACCGATTAGCGGAGACAGCACCGCCTATCGATAAGTAGCGGAGACACACTCCGCAGTTAGCTGGGATTTTCACCATAGCATGCCTCTTAGGGATGGAAAAGCATCGATGACTCCCTGCCAACCATCGATATGTTTGGACATCGATGCTTCGCTACCTCTATCTGAACTTTTTGGCAGCTGACAAAACTGTCGTAGTTGAGCGAAATTAAACAAATTAACAAACCTTCCGGCATTACCTGGTACGTGTTTCGGTACCTTCCTTGCGTACTATGCTCAGTACACATGTGTCAACAAATATCGTAAATTATATTCGAACTTTTTCTCTGCCGGCGACGTGTTGTCATTTTGCAGTCGTAAAATCAATATTACTAATTTTGCTTTGAGTTTAAAACGTGACATAACTAATACGAGAAATACGGTGTTTGTTTAAATTGCAGAAACCCGCTGACACAGCAAAAACAAAGAAAGAACGACGGAAGCAACGCCAAGTCGCCAAATCGCAGAGTACCTGGAAAAGTGCGTCCCCAAAAGAGGCTAAACAGAACTAAAAAGCAGCCATGTCGGCACCGGTCATTGTCGAGGCCACGGTCAAGCAGACCGCCACGGTGAGTAGTCCGGCGTAGTCCATTCAAAATAAACTATGTGAATCCAATCTAAACCATTGTGTATTTTCCAGCTGATCTTCATGCACGGCCTGGGAGACACGGGGTGAGTGGTGACTTGAGATACATCCGCATTCGAAATAAAAGCATTACATACTACCAAACACAAATATCAACATTTAGAAATCCCCAGAAATGTACCAATATCTTAAATTTAAATCAATTTAATTATGTGGTGATTTTTTTTTTGTATGGTCCACAGTGTATATAATTAATTGATTAAAAGTCCTTTGTATTTACGATTGTATAGATTCCCTAGAGAAGTAACAAATTCATTGATGGTTCCATTGGGTAATACAATTGATTATAACTCCTCGGACAATTGAGCAATGTATTTTATGTATGTAGGGATCTACAGATTCATATTACAGATTAAAAATCCACAAGAAATTAGTCCCAGCTGAAAATACATATGGTTTTGGGACCTTTAAAGATTTGATTAATTCGAAACCGCAAAGAAATTTATAAGTTATATGGAATATAAATATTTAAAATTTGTTTTTTCGCCTTAAATGCACATGTTTAATTAGAAGTCGAGACAAAACTTTACAATTTTATTTATGTCTAAAATTTAATGTAGTTAATTTATTTAATTATCATAATTTGCTGTTAAGATTATCAGTTTTAATCAAAGTTTTGGATTGCAAGATTATAAATAGTATATCTGAACAATATTTTGGGTATTTATTTCATCTTAACTTAAATGTATGATTAACTTTAAAAAGATTCGATTCGATTTTATTTGTTATTCTATTCTCTTCACAACACCAGTGCCATTTTATTGATCTTTAATGACTATATTAATGGATATTTTTTTCTTACAGTCATAGCTGGAGCTCCGCCTTGGCCGCCATTCGGCCACCTTTTATGAAGATCATCTGCCCCACGGCGCCCACACAGCCCGTTTCATTGAACGCCGGCTTCCGGATGCCCTCGTGGTTCGACCTGATGACCCTGGATATCGGTGGGCCCGAGGACGAGCCGGGCATAAAGTCGGCCCGCGACAGTGTGCACGGTATGATAGAGAAGGAGATTAGTGCCGGCATCCCGGCGGATCGGATTGTCCTGGGCGGATTCTCGCAGGGCGGAGCACTGGCGCTGTACTCGGCACTGACGTACAATCAGTCACTGGCCGGCGTAGTGGCCCTGTCCTGCTGGCTGCCGCTGCACAAGCAGTTCCCCGGCGCCAAGGTGACCGGTGAGGATGTGCCGATCTTCCAGGCACACGGCGACTACGATCCCGTGGTGCCGTACAAGTTCGGGCAGCTGAGCGCCAGTCTGCTCAAGTCGTTCATGAAGAATGTGACGTTCAAGACGTACAATGGACTGTCGCACTCCTCGTCCGGCGACGAAATGGATGACGTCAAGGTGAGTGGGGCGCACTGAGCGTCATTCGGAACTCCCTAGACAAACGAAACGCTAAAGAACTTCATTACGCTCATTCTGCTCTTCTCGATTACAGGACATAATCAGTAAATGGGTAAACTAATTTCCACTGAACCTTAGCACTCTTAGAACGTACGAAAGCCCCCGACCCAGCCCGTTGCATTCCAGCGATCACGAAATACGGAGCAGCTGAACATGATTAAAGCGTATTTTATGAAAATCAAAGCGCAGTAAGAGAGTCACACTGAGAGTTATACGAGTAGGCTCTCTCGTAGCCCAATTATGGAAATTATCACTGAAAATCAATTCAAAAAAGCAATCAATTATACACACGTAGCTATAGATCTAATGAAAAATGCCAAAACACAAGCAATTTGTGAGGAAAATTCGCCACCGCGAGACGAATCACTTTGATATTTGTTCGCTGCTAATTATTTCGGTTTACTTATTTGGGACTTGTTCGTATTTAAATTGAAATTAATAAAGTTATATAACCCACGAAAAAAAAAAAAGAAACTGGAAGCCGCAATATAAATTGGATCACTGTTTCAACCCAAAAACTCGATTGCCAGCGAATTAGTATTGCCATTTAACTGGCAATCGGGTGAAATTTCAGATATTTCGAGCGACCAAACTCTACTAAACATTTGTTTTTATTCATTGTAGCCTAACATAAACTCTAATAATTTACCCATTTTGATTTGATTCTTTGTTTCTTATTTTATTTTATTTCGCACAGCAACAGAAAAACAATCATCTTTAGAGCCGCGGGCCCACTGGCTAGAGTTTGAAATTCGCATCCTTCACTTGTTAAACCAATGGCAATAAACAAAAAACCGGTTGTTCAGATTAAATGGCTCCCCTGGGCACTTCGATATACTCTCTCAGACTCACTATAGACACAACTTAATCACCTGCTAAGCCTAAGCCCTTATCCTGCCGCACCACTCACCATCTCTCATCTATATATTTGCAGACACATTGGGAACAGAGCCAGAACATGGCTAGAAAGGCGCAATGCTGCCAGATATCATAGTAGCATCCAATGCTAGTGTAGTGAAGGTTCCTTCCGCAAATCAAAGCTCCTCAGCCTAGTCAGGACGTCTCGGGCCGCACGAGAATTGTATTTTAGTAATTATTTTGTATATATACACACGATGGACGATGGTTACCATGAAAAAGGCTGTCCTATCACCTGGTGAAGTGACAAGAAACTGATTCGCCAAAGCGAATGGCCAATAAAGTTATTTGAAGCTCTCAACTGCAAGAACTTAATCGTAAAAGGGGCCTTCATGTCAGCTAACGCAATGAAGGTAAATTTCATTTTCAAATTAGTCAAAGTAACGGTCGTTTTCTTTTCAAATTTGTAACCAGTGCTAAACAGCGTGTCATTAGTGATTTATGTCTATTTTACGGTATATTTTGTAAGCCTTGGTATATTTCACCTGAAAGCTTTGGCCTTGCGAAGCTTTTTTTTATCGATAAATAAGGCGCGGCTTTGAAACGAATTGAATTTACCTGAGGCAATAATGCAGATATAGTTTTATCATGAGCTATTATAATATTCTTTTTTTTTTCAAGAATCGATAGTTTGATCTTCTAAGATATAGAACAAATTTTAAAAAAATATTTTTTCAAAATATTCAAAAATACATAAATCTGGTTAAAAAAAATTGATTCGAGTTTTTATTTTATTTATATTTTAAATCAATGAAGTAATCTTATGTACATTTTTTTTAACAATATATCAAGGGAATCTTACAGGAAGTCTACTTGTTTTGATTATGATTTAAGATATTCAATGAAGTTTTGCCAATAAAATATTGTTTGTACGTAAAAACTTGTAGATTCTAGAAAACAAAATTAAAGTGTCGAATAAATTCTTTATGTTTATTCTTATTTATATTTAAATGTTATTGAAGCCTCAAAATATGCTAATTTACTGGTCCAATGACGTACATATATCTAAAATCCCTCTCTGTATTGCGACTAACCATTTGTATTTGGGGAACCCGTTGGACTGCGACTTCAAGTACCGACTAAGCGTCAGTTGATTTCAAGTCGCCGCCGAGAGTGGACGCGAATTCGCCAGTATCGCCATTAAATAGTATATAGTATATATTTTTCCTCGTCCTCGGCCAATTCCAGTTCAAATCGCGGACAATTTTTAAAAAGCATTACACAACCAAATCCATTGTAAGAAGTGAACTTTAAAAATCAATGCTATCTAATCAATCTGCATACGCCAATCAAATTTATTTTAGTGAACAAGGTGATTTTGTTTGAGGTTTCGTATACTTCGGCAGCAGAGCGTTTTGTTTTGAATACCTGTGTGCAAAAATGCCACAAGTAATGTTTTCGATAAAGCACGAAATGCTATAATCTAAATGCACATATTATGAGGGTAGTAATTATAAATTATCGGTTAATATAATTTCCGACTTTCGTACCTTATCTTAAAGCATGAAGAAAACTTGCATTGCAATAATGCTCGAATTCTAAAAGCTGATTATGATTTCATTTTTATTGTTTCTTGAAGAGATATATAAAAACTCTCTTTGTTTGTCAAATGGCTATAAATAGTAGTATGTCAAAAAAAATTGAATTCCAGCCTTAATTGATCGTCTACGCTGCCAAAGCTTCAGTTTAAAATGCTTGTCATTATATATTAACTATTATAAAATAACATCCGTCACATGCAAATTTGCTAGCTTGATAAAATGGATATGCATATATTATAGGGATTAAACAAAATTTTAACAAAGAAAGCTGTTTTATTTATTTTCTGTCACTGACCTATGACTCCAATGAGTAATTAAACAGGTGATTAACCAATTTGCTGATCTTTTTATTGTTGATTGTTGAATGATATGGATTGCTGCTCTACGTGACGTGGTTACAATCCAATAATGATTGTTGTGAATTATAATGCATCACCCTTAATTGGCTGAAAGATTTGCTTACAACTGGTTTCATATGTGTATTTGGGCATATGTACATTGTGCAAAATAATAAAAATAATACATTTCTAAAGATTTTTTTGTTGTAAATTTTATTACTTAATTGACTTTAATTAATAGCCTTAAATTTAAATTTATTATTTTTTTCCTTCTACATTTTTAATTTATATTCGGCGATCTCTGTGGTTAACAAATGATTATTTTTAAAGTTTGAGAAATTGGCAAGTTATTTTTAAGTGATTTGCTTGTATAAAGTTGCTGGCTTGAGACCTCTGTATTAGCTAATTTGTATGTATGCTAAACGAGTTGCCGGGGGTCAATAGTCTAGCTAAATCGATGTGCTTCTGTTGCCACCTGACATCACAAAATAAACCGAACAGAATAAAATATAAATCTGACAGTCGACGAGAAATAAACAGTAGTTGAGCTGAGCTGAGTGTAGATTGGCATTGGCATGCATATTTAAGCTTTCAATTATCCAATCTTCTATCACCACATTGTTTATTTCCTGGTTTTAAATTAGTGTTCCATCGGATGCACTTTTCCCCTTTTGTTTCGCATTGTATCCCGTAGAATTTAATGTGAATTGTGGTCTGGAAAGGCTTCTTCTCCAGAAATCAAAACGGGTTTCTGGTTTTGCATTTAGCCTGTCGGCGCCAGTTAATGTCGAATAATCCGACGGCGCCAAAAAATAAAAAAAGTAAATATGGCAAAAACAATTTATTTTTTTCCGACAAATATCGGCGAATTCTTGGATTATTATTGACGGTTTACCTGCCAGGCAAGAGCAGATCATTAAGCTTTTGGAATGTTATGAATATTTAATACATAACTATTAATTTACATTTTAATCAAATAAATTAATCCCTGACAGACATTGAAATTGATGTATTGATGTTTCTGAACTCTGAAATTTGTAATAGAATTAAATAGTTTTTTTTTTATTGCAAACTGAAAGTAATTGTTTAATTTAATCTCTTGCTTGGGAAGGTGAATCGCAGCTGTGAAAACGTGATATATCAGCGATATTAACAGAGCTCCACCCCAAAGCGAAATGTTCGTGATCCGCCTGTCACTTTTCTCAGTGGCATCGTTGATCTAGACTCGTTAGTTGTTGATTATCATAATACACTATAACTATACACTATAAACTATACTTGTTATTTAAATTTATGTAATTTGAAAGGAAAGCGGTATTTTCTTTAAACTCGTTGTGGTACTTCTTTGTCGAGATCAAGCTCATTTTACTAGTTAAAAACCAAAACCGTTATTGATATTCAATATAGGAGGGTATTAAAAAAATTATAATTTAGAAATGTTGTTTGATTACTAAAGTGAATTGGAGATTATAGAGTCCTGACCCCAGTAATTGTGTTTACATAAAGAATTTGGGTTAAAAGAAAGTATCAAATTAATGACTAATTCGATGGGCACGTAAAAATTAAAAACAATTGTACAAACACAAATGCAGTTAGATCGAACACAAAAACCTTTATCAGGTTGCCGTTAAGGTGTGAAATTCAAGGCCACCTTAAATGTTGATAACTGGTATTTATTTTTGTTTTGTTTAAAATCGCCACGCTTCTTCTCCCACGCATGTCAAAATATCTATAATGATTAATTTTTATTTGCAGCGCGTAAGACGGCAGTGCGATTAAAACAAAACGGGTAATAAATCAGCAATCACACGAGCATGCGTGCATAAAGAGGAACAATAACAAAATCAAAAGCCATCAAGCAAAAACAGAATCAAAATCAGCAAGACAACAATAACAATCGCAGCGCTGGCAAAAGTGTATAAAAAAAGTGTACAAAAAATAAATAAATATAAACCGCGCGCCAGCAAAGAGATCCAGCACCCATTCCCATTCCAATTCCGACTTTGGTGCGGTAGGTAATGACACATTCGGCAACCGGTGCACGTATCTAGATGCGAACGAGCATACACAGATACATTCGTATCTGAATCCGTCAGTGAAAATCTCGACACACTCGCCCCACCTTGCCACCCGCATCGTTCATAAATATATGAGTTTTTGAAAGCGGCATTAAATAGCAATAAACAAATCAGTCGAAATTCACCATGGAGCAGTCGCAAAATCTTCTCGCCAAACAGTCAAAAGATGTGGAGTTCCAAGATGTTTTCTATACCGTTAAACAGCGCCAGAATTTCTGTAAGTAATACGATCTTTTAATTTATGTGTATTTAATTGATCTATAGTTAAGTAATCTAATGAATTATTGAAGTAGAAATACTACTTAATTCACTTTGTTGCCCCGTTTAAGAGCCGTCTTATTTATTAGATTAAATTAATCACATGATGGACTGCATTAATGCAAATCTGACAGCCACCTTTCATCAGGTTAAATTATTTCTTTTTGCTAAGACCTATAACCAGTTTAGCTATTATTCTCTTGCTCATTACTTTTTCATAAAGTGTTAACTATTTTTGTTTTGCAATTAAATTAAATGTTGTAAGACCTTAGCTAATTTAAGTGCCCCTAACTTTCAGTCACATTTGCTTTCCGCTTTATGATCTTAGATATTAAATACAGTAGCAGTTTAGAGCGCATTTAAATTAATAGGTTAATTCATAATTTATTCACTTGTTAGTTAAGCACAGTAACCATTTTGAGTACATTTAGTTCAAAAGGTTAATTCATAATTAAACATAACAAATAAAAGTGTTCATATTTTATAACGAAACAAGTCTCTCATGAGTCCATTGCAAAATGTCTGCAAAATGTTAGGTATTTGTATGAAATGTGTTTTTCGGTTGCAGAGGTTTTTGTTTGCACTCGAGTCCATCAGAGTTGACTTGGTTTTATGTGCTGTGCTTAATGTTTTCTTTGACGAAGGAGGTGTATTTCTTTTGCAATGGTCAAGTAGTTGTCTGGCCACCTGCCTTGCTCTTTTTTTGACCTTTCCTTGGCTCTATTTTATATTGCACAACTTGATACATTTGTTCAAAGGTTTTAGATGAAATTACATTCGACACACTTGACTGAAATGGTGTACGTTCTGGGCCACGTTTATGGTCACAACCCTTGGTTTTTTTTTGCCAAACTTGTTTTCCCACCCGGATAACGTTTGCCTTGTTCGGGCGAAAGTTCAAACTCGAGAGCCATTGACACAGAACCGAATGGATTGGATAATATAATGCATTTGGCAGAGCGTCAAGTTCATTCTGATTGAATTCAGTTCAGTTGATTGAACCGAATGAATGAAATTTAAACTGCCATTTGCAGGAATTAGATCACTTTGTAAATGGAATATATATGAAACAACCATATCATACTGATTGACAATTTGTTGATTAAGGAAAACATTAATTAGAATATGGTATATTATTTTCCTCATATAAGTAAAATATTCATTTTTAAGGTATACCGCAAAAAGGTCATTTATTTAATTTGAGTTCCAAAAACCCTTTAATGAAGTTAGAATAAGGGGTCTATTCTTTTTTTTTATTTTATTAGAGTACTTTACTCGCAACAACTAGCTGTCAAGCTTCTGTATTTATTTATTTACATTTTGTAATGATTAAAAATGCAATTTATCCTAAAATTCAATCTAATTTATTCCAAATCTAAAATGAATATAGATGAGATCTTAGCAACAGTGAAGAGACTGTATAAAATATATATAAATCAAACATTTTATTAACAAGAAAGGAAAGCTAACTTCGGGCGGAGCCGAAGTTGATATACCCTTGCAGAATATTCTGTAAATAATATTCTCCAAAATTATTCATATGATGCATTCTTAATACTAATAAAAATCCCAACTTCCTAACTTTAAAAACACCAAAGTTATGGCAATTTCAATCGTTCAGTTATATGGCAGCTATAGGATATAGTCGGCCGATCCCTATAAAATTTGGTAGGTCGGATTGATTGGCCAAATATAAAACCCATAGAAAATCCCAACTTCCTAACTCTAAAAACACCAAAGTTATGATATTTCCTATCGTTATATGGGAGCTATAGGATATAGTCGGCCGATCCTTATGAAATTTGGTAGGTCGAATTGATTGGCCAAATAAAGAAGCCATAGAAAATCCCAACTTCCTAACTTTACAAACAGCAGAGTTATGGCATTTCCTATCGTTCAGTTATATGGCAGCTATAGGATATAGTCGGCCGATCCCGGCCGTTCCGACTTATATACTGCGTGCAAAGGAAAGAAGGGTGTGTGCAAAGTTTCAATTCGATAGCTTTAAAACTGAGAGACTAGTTCGCGTAGAAACAGACAGACGGACAGACAGACGGACAGACAGACGGACAGACGGACAGACGGACAGACGGACAGACGGACAGACGGACAGACGGACATGGCTATATCAACTCAGGAGGTGATCCTGATCAAGAATATATATACTTTATAGGGTCGGAGATGTCTCCTTCACTGCGTTGCACACTTTTGACCAAAATTATAATACCCTCTGCAAGGGTATAAAAATCAACAATATAATATATTCAAAAATCTAGAAAGTAATCTATGATATTTGCATATACAGCTAGCCCTTGAAAAATGTCGTGCGATTTCAATTGTAATTTCAATTTTAGTCTGTAACAAGTGTGTTGGCTTAAAGGCATTTTCATTCAATCTGTGTGCAATCTATTGACTTTGTGAGGTGTTTAATTGACTGTATTTGGCTTGGATTTGACAGAAGGGGAAATGCTTGTGAAACTACTCACCAATAACTTACTTTTTGCTGTTGCCGGCTACATGCAACTTAAAGTTGTGCTTCCTCATTGCAGAGTCAAACTCAAGTACGACTAGTGATTAATTATTGCTAATACGCCATGTGCAACGTGCAACTCGCAACCAACAACGAGATGTCGCCAAATGCCATCGCCATGTGGAATATAATAATGAACGATAAACATGAGAATCCATAAAAACAGTGTTTGCCATTTATGTAAGGCATTTCAAAATATTTATTTATTCTCTTCATTTTCAGAGATTCGCAATGAAATCAAATGTATTTAATTCTTATACCCAAACCACCAAGTCATTTAATTTTCTATATGAAATATATTTTTTAACTACGTAAAAATATTTAGAATGGAAAAAAAAATGGTAAAAACAATTTAAGAACAGCTTTTATTTAAAAAAAAAACAAAATTAGAAGTAACATTTTGAAATATAAGCTTTAATCAAATCTAAACGCAAATACTCTGAAGAATATTGATATAGGTAGTTTTTCTTAAATTTGCTTCATTAGGTCAAGTAAATGTTGGGTTTACTGGAAATCACGGTACTATAACTCACTGTACAAGTAAATAAGCAGCATGTGAGCTTAATATTTTGTGCACATATTTATCTCCGCATATATGTATGTCCATACATTCACACATCGTAGCTACATTGCGACTTCCTCGATGTACCCCGCATCTATGGAAACTACACAGTAGATTGCTGGGCAGTAGAGACCGCGACAAAAACATCAACAACCTCATCATTTCCATCAACCCCATCATCATCATCATTATCATCATGATCGGCAACAATTGCAGCTACAACAGCAAACATTATGTTGGCGCACAGTGAAAAGCGAAAATTGCCCAACATTGATTGAATAATTTTCCCCTCCAAAAGTCTCCATCGCTTTCGTAGAGCTTGAACACGTTTTTTTTGTAGTGTTCCGCGACTCAGTGCCCGCTTTTCCATTTCAAGTACCCAGGGCAATTTAGGATTAGTCAGCGAGTCAATGTCCGGGTTGATTCATTCAAAGGGGTTCAGTTTGACTATTGGGATGGAAATTAAAAGGAATGCATCTCTACTTTCTACCTTAATTGGGGATCATTACCCGAGCTATTTGGATAGGTGTTTGGATAATTAAAGTATAATATTTGGGGATTTTCATATATAAACATTATTATAATCAAACATCTTTTTATCACATTAACAAATTGATTAATTTTTTACTACTTTCTATACAGAAATTAAAGTTTATATTTAGATCATACTTAAAAATTGCAACCTTTAAGCCCCTTTAATAAAAACCCAATTATTTTGAGGACCCTTTGGGCAAGTTAAATAACACCGCCTTGTTATTTATTCTAAGCATTATTATCAGAAAGCCCTTATATAACTAGAATGATTCAGAAGGGCTAGGTGAGCTTCATAACAGATCAAAGATCACAGAATAAGGCAGATCCCATTTCAATTGTTGTGCTGCATAATAAGTCGAATTTATCGGCACAAACGCCATTGTCTTACTAATGAAATCGTGGTAATTAGGTAGAATCAATTCAATTGCATCTATTAACGAACTCGTTCCAGGGAGCACTGCCCTCATCTCCCCATTTTAGTGACTCAACCAACGATCTTTCTAACATTTAGATATTCGTTCTGCCAATTAATGAGTTCTGTTTGTTTGAAGCGCAGTTTCGTTTATGGCCTGAATGAAAATCTGAAATTAACATAAAAATTCGAAACATTCTTAAGCTAATGTTAGAAAAAAGGTGTTCCCAATATTTATTTTTGTGGTATAGAACGTAAATCTTTACAGACAATATGGATAAACGAATTTGAAACTTAATTTTTGATATCTTTAATTTACGAAAATCTAATTTTAATAGCATTTTAATATTAAACACGTGAAAGCAATGATGCATATATAAACACTTGGTAATGCCTGATATATTTAGACGAAAATTAAAAAACAATTTGGCATGAGAAAATGTTAATATGACAATCGAAATTTGAAAGCAACTTGATTTTATCTTGATGCAATAAATGCTATCCCAAAAAAAATTTTTTTTTTTAAATAAACCGCAAATAGGTTAATAAAGATGTATAAAATATTGTGTCTCTGCATATTTTGAAGCATTGGAGTTAATCTCATTACAGTAAATCGGCTTCTGAAGTCTGAAACCAACAAATCGGCTTCCCGTATTTTCTTCTGATATTTTTTCAGCAAATTGTCACGCCTCATTATGTGACTCACGTAGCATCGTGGGAGCAGCGGTTTACAATGTTTGAGGGGGGCGAGCGGTCTAAAAAAAAAAATCAGCCAAGCCAACGTACTGTTGATTGTTCGATTTTATGCTGACAATTTATTTTTGGTTTTGGCCGTTGCGCGTGCTTAGAACGTGGTGTTGGCCAGAAAACTTAAAAGGCGTGCTCGAACGGCACCGGTTAATTGATATGGGGCTAATTGATATGGAGACTGGTCGCTGGTAAACACACTCTGATAATAGGATTTGCGGCAGACTCCGACTTATGAGTGACCTTCTTACATTATTACAGTGGTTCGTGAACGGCGCGATTCGAATTCGTAGGGAATGTTAATTGGCGACGAGAACTGGGTCATATATTGGCAGGCAAAGCTATATGCTGAGCCAGTTATCATTTACATAATTTCAGTATTCTGTAGAGCACAAAAGTTACCGTATTGATAATAATATAATTATAATTCACAGAAAGCAAGATCCTTTTGCTTTGAATAAATTGTATATAACACAACAGCTGGGGAAAACATTGTTGCAGTTAGAATAATTTTAATTTTATTTTAAAAGCAAGTAGAAGTTTTAAGAAAAGTCAAAGGTCAAAAAAAATATCCCTTACCTATTAAATATATTTTCATGTATTTATTCTAAGAAAAAATAACTACAATAAATCAGTTTTTTTTTAATATTTTAAATCTATTATTTTGGTTGCCTATTGTTCATCAAGTAAATCAATTAATAATGTAATGATTTATATTTATATAGCTTATCAGCATATTTATATATTGTATTAAAATATATTTATATTTAAATACCTTATCAGCATTAAGACTTGTGGTAAAGAAGAAGCCAATCTTAATTGTTAATCATGCGTCTGAACAAGGAAACTGCAGATAATCCCCCGAATCAATTATTGCGCGGGTCATTACGACCTTCGGTAATACCCTATAGTAATACCCTATAGTATATAGTATAGTATAACTGCACCACTGATAAGAACTGTGATGGCATTGGCACATATTAACTCAATCGTGCATTAATTCTGACGGATGATGAACAATGCAGGTCAGGTTCGCATTGCGATTGTGAGTAATTGCTGGGAAAGTACGGAAAAATATACCACAACTATTAGACCACATATATTGGTTTTTAAAATTATTTAAATAATTCTCCGATTTTGAATTTTTCCACACCCCAGCCAATTTTAAATCGGAATAAATTATGAACGTGCGGACACGTGTAATTTAGGGTTTAATGTGAGCCAGACAGGGCGGAAGCTGGTTTCACATCTGCCAGTCATGCAATCTTTTCAAGCCCATCATTTGTCATCTACGGAATCTTTCCGCTTCCATTCCATGACACGATAATTATAAACATGTTGGACTGTGATCCCAGACTATATATTCGCCTTCTCCGCTATTCTGAGCTGTGCATACTTTGCATATACGTATACCCCCAATCAATGAAAGTGAATTGATTTTTACCATTCACATTATTGGGTCATTAAAAAATGAAACTTGATTTCTTTTAATTTATTTCATTTCACATCTTCATTATGTTAGCTTCTACGTTTTTAGCAAATCCGTCCAGATAAACCAGAAAAGTAAATGTTCATACGTATTAAACAGAATAGATTAAAACCAGATGGTGATGTCTTCTGACTCACTTGCATATTATAAATTTTATAAATTTGCTATTATTTTTACTACTAGTCAAAGCACAACCGCTTTTTCATGAATTGAATTATTTAATAATCAAAAAAAGATAAGTTAATAATTCAACAACTGATTATATAATTTATTTTTAGGGCGCGTAACCGGAGAGCGTCAAATTCTGAACGGAGTTAGCGGCAGTTTCCGGAACGGACAGCTCTCGGCCATCATGGGACCCTCGGGAGCAGGAAAAAGCAGTTTGCTTAATGCGATTTCGGGTTTCAGGTGAGAATAATAATTCAAACCAGACACGACTGCACTCGACATTATGTTCCAAACGTCATTCGGCCAAAAGTGTAATAAAACAAATGCGATATCATTTGGGGAGCCGAAACCAAACCGGTTCTATGTTTAACAGTCTGGTGATTAAAGCCAAGTTCTTGCTGACTTGATTCCGAGTCAAAAGCGAAATGTCAGCTGTGATCCGAAGGGTTTGGGGGGTTCAGACAAACAAACTAACGTCTCCAGTAATCTGATGCCATTCTGGATCAAAACAACCTTCTCATTCAAAATAAATCTCTAGATGTGCTTCATACGGACGCTTCTTCAAAATGAAGTGGAAACTTTCAGATTTAAATAGGGTTCCATAATCTGCGAAGTCACGAAGCTACGTTGTAGAAATACTTGTGTTGATAAGGTCGACTAGGTTGGGTTTGGATATTTAAAAGATTTGCTGGTAGCCAAACGAAATTATTATTCAGAATCGAAGGGGAGGAAAAAACAAAGATATTAAATAATAAATGATAAAGAAACTCATTTGGAAATCACTTTTTTTGAAACAAATATTGTGTCAAATATTTAAGTTTTAAGATTTACAAATTTCAAAAATAATTCAGATTGACAAAATATATAAAAAAACACCATCTAAAAATTACAATAATTGTTCAATTGCATTCATTTTTGCATTGCCATTGATGTCTGTTGAATGATCTAATAATTGTGAATAAATTTCATACTCTTAAGGTGAAATATAGGAATATTTATTAAATAAAAACTGACTTTCAATATATGTATGTATTTTAGACGCGACGGAGTCACGGGAAGCATAAAGATAAAGAGGGACAACGCCTGCTATATTACGCAGGACGATCATCACCAGACTCTGTTGACTGTGGAGGAGCTGATGAATCTGGCCTGTGACCTCAAGCTGAAGCATCGCCACAAAAAGGCGGAGATCATGACGGACATCCTGGAGAACCTGCACCTGAATCACCGGCGCAATGTGACGGCGGAAAAGCTGAGCGGCGGGGAGCGGAAGCGATTGTCCATCGCATTGGAGCTGGTGGACAATCCGAACATCTTCTTCCTGGACGAGCCCACCAGTGGCCTGGACGAGGTGACGGCGGCCCAGTGCATCCGATTGCTGCAGGCGATGGCCTACGAGGGTCGCACCATCGTCTGCACCATCCACCAACCCTCGGCGACCATCTACAACTACTTCGACAGCATCTACGTCCTGGCCAAGGGCCACTGCGTCTACCAGGGCAGTCCGCGTGCCACCATTCCCTTCCTGCGACTGGCCCAGATCGACTGCCCCAGACACTACAGTCCCTCGGATTACAGTGAGTTGTTGTGGCATTTAAGCAATTTTATAAATATTAAAAGGCCTTAATATCGTTTATACTTGACTAAAATGTTCCTATAGTAAAAAAAAAGGTATTTAAGATGATTAGAAGTCAATTTTTAATGACAAAAAAGTAACCAGGTAGAGAGATATAGGTTCATTTATTGTACAATTCAAGTATGTATATTGTTTTTACCAAATAGTTTCACTAAGCAAAGATTCCGTTTCTCTTTATTTAAAGCTAAAATGATGTACAAATTCTTGTTAATTTTTTGATTGTTAATAATAATTTTATTAAAGCTTAAGGGTTGTTAAAAATTATTTATAAATATTAGTTAAGCTATTTCCATTTCTGATATCATCTTAATCACTTTCGTTGTCCTATGAAAATTTGTAATTTAATTCGATTTTATTTCCAACTCTTTAATCCTTTTGCAGTTATTGAGCTGGTGGATGCCGAGGATGGCCACCTGGTGCCTGCTTTGAGTGACCTGACCGAAAATGGCAAGCTGATCTATGTGGCCAGTCAGTCGGATCAGTTGGGAGCATCGCTGGCATCTCAACAGGCTGTCACCACGATGTTCGTGGAGCAGCAGAAGCGTCCCTTTCTGCCAGCCTTTTTCGCCGGCAGTGCCGCCTCCACGGATGGATCGCTAATTGGAGGCACCAGTGCGCTGTTGGAGCAGGTGAAGGCCTTCTCAAGACGTCTCCATTCGGATCGGCGGGAGGTATCCGGAGTGCGACAGTTCGTGGTCCTCATGCGGGTCATGCTGCTGCGAATAACGCGGGCACGTTTGGCCCTGACCATTCAACTGTTCCACCACCTGTTGTGCGGTCTGTTCTTTGGCCTGATATTCTTCCAACTGGGCAACCAAGGTGCCCGCATGTTCGACCATCTCAAATTCTGCATCGGTGCCGTCCTCATGATCGTCTATACCCAGGTGATGGTGCCCATTTTAAGTTGTAAGTAGAAGTTGAAGTCCTTCCTTGGAGTATCCTCATTACCTATATATTTTTGTGCTCCAGATCCTGCCGAGGTGAAGGTGGTCAAGAAGGAGACCTTCAACCGTTGGTATACTCTAACACCGTACTACTTGGCCTTGACGGTGTCGCGGCTGCCACTTCAGGTCCTCCTAAACATCACCTTTATGGCAGTCACCTACTGGATGTCCGGGTTGCCCCAACAGTTCTGGCGCTTTTGCATTTTTGTGGCTGTGGGTCTGATGATTTCCTTGGTGGCCGAGGGAATGGGCCTTGC
The DNA here is from genome assembly GCA_018153365.1 of Drosophila fuyamai. Lineage (NCBI taxonomy): Eukaryota > Metazoa > Arthropoda > Insecta > Diptera > Drosophilidae > Drosophila > Drosophila fuyamai. The sequence goes on from JAECXW010000155.1 coordinate 11,981,700, forward strand.
CATTGGTGCCACCTTTAGCATAACGGTGAGTTTTTAAGTCCTATTCTGAACACGAATCGTTATTAAATATTTTACCAAAATCTGCTATGTAGCTACCCACTAAACATATGTGTATATCTATAGACCACTACATTTTAGGCAATTAATTTTTTCATTTATTTAGTCTTTTTTTTTAACCGTCAAAGTGTATTGTATATATTTTAAATTATACTTTATGCTGGTACGATCTTATTTATTTTAACAAATTTAAAAATAGTATAATGATAAAAAACTTAATATTGTAGGATGAATTAAAAGTTGGATTTATATTGATAAATTATTCGTAGTTTTAAAATGAATCAATCTTTTGTAAAGCTTTTCACATTTTCTGAGACTTAGGGTATTTTCTGAATTGTAGAAATATAAGCTGAGTATACTTTTGGGCAAAATCAAACTTTGCTAAAATGATCTCTTCTCTTTTCGTTGTAGAATGGCAGTGTGGTGGGTCCAATGCTGATAGCACCTCTGATGGGACTTGCAGTCTACGGATTCGACTTTGCGCCGCAGATCTCCGGCGGAATGCAGCTTCTGATGAAGTTCAGCTACGTGCGCGTGGGCGTGGTTTCTCTGATCTTAGCCGTATTCGGATTCCACCGAGAGGAGCTTGACTGCGATGATATATACTGTCATTTTAGCGATCCTCGCGTACTGCTCAAATTTTTAGACGTGGAAAAGGTCTCGATGCTGCACCAGTTTGGATTACTGGCCATGCTGATGATCTTCTTCCGAGTTATGATGTACATCAGCCTGCGAAAGCGATGCTATGCTTGATTTTGAGACCCACACTCCACATGAATCTTACTCCCTAGTTATAACCAATGTCAATACTGTGATGTTCGATTTTAAACAGACAGACAGATACTCCCTGTACATATGTACATATGCACCATTCCTGACAGCACAAATGTTAACGTAGCCTTAAGATATATTTAAGTTAGGACGCGGTTCACATTAAAAGACATTTTAGAAAGCAAAAAAATCTGCAAACAACGGATATAGTGATAATAGTAGTATAATGCAAACCTTTCGAGTGTAGAACTTATCTAGTATTCAAATTGTGTGTCAACTAAAAAGACCTCAATTCAAAAAGCTTTCTTATAGCTTATATATTTTTTGTTAAAATAACAAAATTTCACGACAATTCCAAAATGGTTTGCAGAAAGGAGATCAGCACATTTAATACAGTTTTCGCGCTTAAGACTCGAATTGTACATACAAAAATAAAGATTGTGTTTGCTTTTCAATATCTATTTTTAAGTTCTGAAAGTTTCTCACCGCCAAACATTTAACTCGCGTATCAAATGATTTCCTTATAGAGTATTATTCCGAATGGCGTTAAGGAGTTCGTAATACTTGTACTTTCGCCACATCACCCTGTCTAACGCAGGTTGCAGCATGGAAGTTATGCTGGAGGTCGCCGAGGAAGGCAGCTTATTTTTCAAAAGGCTATTTAGGGCCGCAAGTTCGGCATTGTTGGTCACCGAATTGATGAACGGATTGAGAATGGACTTGAGCTCGTTGTTAGAGAATCTGAAAAGTAGGTTGTGAGTTATTCAGAGTGATCCTGAAATATGTTGACCCACTCACTGACGCTGGATTTCCTCCATTTTGTCGGTCAGGAACTGGTTGCCCATGTAGTAGCCCAGGTAAGTCCGCATCACGGCAGTTAAAAGACTAGCGGTCAGCGATTTCGAAACCTTTTTCGGGTCTAGAGACCAATTGAGCAACTTCTGCATCGTCCAATACTCCGTGGTGCAGCTGAGCGAGTTTAGCAGGATGCCCTTCTCCTTCTCATCCTTGGCGTTAAAGAACATGTCCCGCACCGTAAGCCAATCATCCTCGAAGCCGTTCCGGATGCCGAAGCAGAGTACCGTTTCTCGTATTCCCTCCGGAATGGAGGAGCTGGATTTCTGGTCCACCGCCGCCTTAAATTGCTGTCGTGCGTCCGTCAAACATTCTTTGACTTCGAACTGGCAAGCCAGCCGGTACATGATTGTCGGCAACGATTTACCTATCGTCTCTTGACCCTCTTTTGGTATTACCTTGCTATCCGAGGCATTCTTGGTATCTGTGGATTCGACGGAACTCGATGGTTCAGGGCTCGTCCTGGCTGTGCTTTTTAGCGATTTTAATGTCACTTTAAATGTTTGCTCAATGAGTTTCTGCATGAATAGCTGGAAATATGAGAAATATCTTTATTTAAATATTATTATTTGTGAATGGAATTGGCAGTCCAGGTGGTACCTTAACTACCACTACATTTGCTCATACCCACCCACCTTAAATATCCGATAGCCAGTGCTCATTCTCATGATGCTCCGCAGCTTGTCCAAGCTGGTTAGTGCCGTCTCCCAAACAATAACGCTGGTCTCCTTTGATAGATACTTGATCACGTTTAGGGTGGTGTTGTAGTGCAGTTGACCCGACCACCCCAGACTGAGGGCATCATCCACCAATTGGGCACGACTGAGCTCCGGGATCTGGGAGTACTTATCGGCCAGTGCCTCAGCGATCAGGCGCCAGTTATAAAGATCGTAGAGAACACGAAGAGGCACTGGAGCATCGACATTCAGCAGCAGCCAATTTCTCGGATCAACGACCTTGCTAAGCCTCAAAATATCCGCTTTCTTGTTTTGGCAGCCGGTCCACTCCGTCTGGGGCAGAGTAACAGTTTTGGTGATGTACATGACGGGCAGCCACCAACAATTTTTGGAACTAATGGCCATATTGTACTGATCATAGCGGCTCTGCGTGATTGTCACCTTGTCATTATTGTCGTCGCGCAGGACGGTGAGCATCGGGTATCCTGGTTGCGTTAGCCATGAATCCATAATGGTGGTCAAAACCAATCCGGCGGGGAGCTCGTAACTTCGGCGGGCTGTTCGCTGCAACTCATCCCAGAGCTGCTTGTTTGAGGCTGAGTTATTGGCGTACTCCTGGAAGAACTCTCGCAGTCCTTCAAAGAACACCTTATCGCCGAAGACCGTTCTTATCATGTGGGTGATGTGGGCCATCTTGTATTTGCGGAACATCTTGTGGCTGGATTCCTTCACTTTGGTTAAGAGGGACTTCGTGTCGGGCAGAGAATCGGAATACATGATTTCCAGGCGGGTTTTCAGAAGGTGGGACATATCATGGGTCTCCTTGTCCTGCATAGCCACCACCTGAAGGGCCAGATAATAGTTGATGCCGTCGCGCACATAAGATCCGTCCCAGTCGGAAGAGCTCACCAGAAGCCCCAGCCACTGGCGCGCCAACAGCTCAGCCAGCATTTCCTGCAGCTCTTCGTCCGTCTCGTCGTTTGAGTCCACTTCTTCTTCTCCGTACACCAGCAGACCCTTGCTGCTATCCGCTTCCGTATAGTCCGGCAGAACCACATGATCGAACTTGCCTCCCCAATCCGGTCCGTTTGGCAATGGATAAGCGAACAAGGACTCATAGTTACTGAGCAGACTTTCAGTGTACTTTGCCGCCTTGGCTAGCTTGTCCTTCATTTGCGGTCGCGCCCAGATGGTAATTTTTTCTCCCGAGGCCGTAAGGCCACTGGAAACCTTCTGGAGTTGATGCAGTGTCCACATGATCTGGTGGGTGGCCATCGACGGTGACTGCATGAACGTGGTCCACACATAGTGCGAAATCTCCTGGCTGCAAGAGTAAATTTAAATACCCAAAATGTCCTTTCCATGCACATTTTACTTACTGGGGTGTCTCTTTAATGGCAGGCATATTGCTGAGGGCAACGAATTTCTCGTGGTGAACCAGGGTTATGTTGAAGGTGGTCCGGATACTTGGGCTATCGAAGCAGGGAAACACGGTGTGGGCATAGTCAGGCTCCAAGCGCGTTACTGCGTAAAAGACTTGTGGCGTTTTATCATAGTGGCCGAAAAAGAATCCGTTCCGTTGCGGCCGATTCAGTCCACCAGTAAAAAACATGTGTATCGTGTATACCTCGCCGACGTTGAGGTTGTTTTTCAATGTTAAGATTATCTCATTGGCCTTTTTTGCATTTTTCCTTATGCCGGTCGTACTAATTCGCCTGCCGCTGGCCCAACGCACTAGCCATGTTTTTTCCAAGAACAGGATCAAATCACGGGAGTTCATAAAAATAAAGCGAGTTGCTTTTTGCGCTAATATATCGATGGATACGATGCCCTCATAACGGTTTTGAGCACCACCGCCATCTAGGTGCGTTAGGATTGTTAGATTGTAACGCAGTGGCTTCAGTAAGGACTCTGCGACTGTTCCAGATAAACAACACAAACATAAAACCAGTACTCGCAGCAACATTGCGATCGGAAATACTAAAACCTAGTGCATTCTTCCATAGCTGATTTAATTCTAGAGTGACTGCTGGGCTAATGGACAAAGTCACGCCCTTTCACGGTGTGTTTGGTTCTCATGAGAGCCTTAAATCAGTTACTAAATATGCGTCAATCTTATCAGAACTCCATTCATAAAAACAATAGAAAATTTAAAAGCAGCTTAAAAAATACTAGAACGGGCGTACTTTTAATGTTTGTTTAATATTTATTTTAATGATGTGCCGATCACACAACCAATTAGTTAACTATTTACAAAGAAATGATCTCAACTTCAGGTGCATCGCATATTCTTAGAACTTTTTTGATGGGTTCGAATAGGATGGATTTGAAATCTACATTTAAGGTTTGTGGTTATAAAAAATTATATATGCTGATTTAAATCATTCAAAAATATTCATAATAAACTTTATCTTTTTACGATGCTTGCCATGTTTAAAATCAATTATAACTTAAACTCACTGCTATACTAAGGCTATTTGAAAACAGGTACAGCCCTATTTCTTCATGCTGCCCATTTTCTCTTTGCGCTTCTTCACGTGCTTTTTTACTTTCACCTTGCGCTGCTCGGCTTTGGCATCTTTTACGGCCTTCTTGCGAGCTTTTTTACTCTCTGGAGACTCCTCCCGTGGTCTAGCTGATTTTTTAAACCGACTGGCATCATCCTGGTTTTCGTTTTCCTGCGAGTCCTCGTCCTCGCTGTCGCTAGTTTGGGCATCATTACCCTCCTCTTGTTTGCCAGTTTGGGATTCCAGCACGTCAGGCTGCTGCTGCACATCCAAATCCGGTGTCAGGCCGGTAATCTTGCCGTAAATGAGATTTTGCTGAACACCCTGCTTGGCCTTGGCCACATCCCGCTCAAAATGACGAACCTGTAAGCAAGATGCTCGTTGGTAAAGTGACTCTGAATTAGTAACTCTCTTGGAAAGCGTACCTCGTCTAGTCGCTTGGGTATGTAAGTGTTTTGCCACACAGCCTCATCGATTTTCTCCTGTGCCGAGATAGCGTCAAAGTCACGATCCTTGATCCGCTCCGAGATGCGCTCCAGGCACTCCTCCATGTTGTCCACAGTGATGGTCTGGTCGGTGATGAAGTCGAACAGCTCCTTAACGGTCATCGTGGCCACCGCCCTTTTGCGGAAAAACTCCGATATGTTGGTGCAGTCTTTGCGCAGAAAGTCGAAGGAATGCGGATGATCGTGCTCCACTGACTGGCTGACATCGATTATCACCAGCTGACCATCTTGCAGCAAGATGTTAAACTCCGAAAGATCGGCGTGCACAAGGCGACACTGGTTGTAGATACGCCACATGATGACCACACAATCCCTATACAACTCGCGAGCCTTTGAAGTGCTCAGCTCGACGTCCTTGAGTTTCGGGGCGGGCCATCCATCGCGACCGCAGAAACGCATGACCAGGACATGTGAGCGCAACAGGATCGGTTCCGGGACTGGAACGCCGGCGTTGCGCATCCGCAGATAATTCCGCATCTCCTTCTCCGCCCAGGTGCGGACCATTTTGCGAGGATTGTGCTTGCAGTAGCCGTGCCGGAATCGGAACTCGCCGGACACGTACTTATCGCGGTCCTTGAACACCAGAATGGACGTCTTGTAGATCTTAATAGCGAACTCTTCGTCGCCGTTCTTGGACACGGCATGGTAGACATTCGCCTCCTTGCCCGTGGAGATACAGCCGTTGATCTCCTGTATGAGGCCGCGGTTCAGCAGCTTAAAGAGTATCATACGGGTGCGCGGATCCATCACCTGTTCGGCGGTGGCACGGTCGTGTTTATCGCGCACTTGCGTCCGCTCGCGCCGATCGAAATTCACTAGACGGTTGGCCGCCTGGGCGCTTATGTTCGTAGTGGGGTCGTACTTCTCGACGTTGATGCGGGCGGAGTAGCGGCGCAGCAGCTTGTCGTTGGGTTGGTAGCTGCTGACGCGCTGTGGGCCACCAGCTCCTCCGCCGGAACCACCTCCATTAGCGTTTGTGAGCTGCGGCTGGGCGTGCTGTTTGTTGAAGCCCGTGTAGGCTTCCTCGTAAGCATCGTAGTCATCGCCTGCATCGTCGTAGTCCTCCTCATCGTATTCCTCCGCGTCTTCGTCTTCCGGTTCCTCCTCTCCGTTGGCAGGGACTATCACTTGTGCCAGGTCATCGCTGACCTCCTTGGGCGTAAGCTTTATGTCCTTAAAGATCTCGTGCTTCACGGTTAGGCTCTTGAAGTCGTTTATCCATTCGGACTATTAAAACATAGAGTTTTGATATAGATCATTGCCAATTTATAACTTGTTTACTTACATTCTGCAAGTCTTCTTCGTCCTCCTCGGCGTCGCTGTATTTGTGCTGATCGTTGTTCATCGTGGGGCATACAGTAGTCACTAATCAGTAATTAATTTTCTGTAGTATTTATAGCGCAAAAGCTTTCAGTTAATGCCAAAATTTCGCCGAATCCAAGAATTTCATAAATTTGTCCAACCGCACGTGTTGCGAATGCCACTCACAGTAAAGCGTTGACATTGTTTTGGTATTTTCCAGGGATGGTTATCTGCATACAAAAACATGTAATATTTTTTGAAACAAAAAAAATAACACCTGGTCACACCTGCAATTACACATGGTAAATCGCATTCAAAACAATGAACGACCATTAGTTTTGAATTCTATATTTTACCTATTTGGCGACATGTTCGTGTTGGCCGAACTGAAGGACAATGTGCGAATTGCGCCGGACCAGTTCCACCTAAAGTTGGTGGACGCGGTCCGCGACGAGATCGACCGCAAGCTGGCCAATAAGGTGGGTCAACTGTGAATCTGATTGTGAGGTCCCATTTCCTAATTTCTGTTATTTGCAGGTTCTGCTTAACGTAGGACTGTGCATTGCCCTTAAGGACATAGTCTCACTGAAGGACTCGATTATTCTGCCGGGCGACGGAGCCTCGCACACAGAGGTTCTATTCCGGTACGTGGTCTTCCGGCCGATGGTGGGCACTGTGATCACAGGAAAGATCCGGAATTGCAGCCGGGAAGGGGTGCATGTGACACTGGGCTTCTTCGACGACATCCTCATCCCACATGCCGCGCTGCAGCATCCCTCGCGATTCGATGAGGCCGAACAGGCCTGGGTCTGGGAATATCCACTAGAGGATGGCGCTAAGCACGATCTCTTCATGGACGTGGGCGAGCCAATCAAGTTCCGGGTGTCGCGCGAGATCTTCGAGGAGACGTCGCCCATTGGACCGCCCAAGGCGGAGGCCCAGTCACAACAGGGACCCAGCACTTCCTCGGCTCCTTCAGCGGCATCCCAGGAGGTCAAGACGCCTTACAGGATTATTGTAAGCCTTTATCTGCTTTTGTATGGAAACGATATTTATATTGTGTGTCTCTTTCCAGGGTGCCATTAACGAATCCGGCCTGGGCGTGCTCTCCTGGTGGGATCAGCAAGGCAAGGACGATGAGCAGGAGGATGAGGAGGGCGACGATTACGACAATGACGAGGATGGCGAAGGCGCCTGCGAGGAATGACCCTGACGTTTACTCAACTGTATGACTCCACTAAATTTTGATTTCAGTTTTAAGATTAAGTAGTGTATGCAAAATTAATGGAATAATGTACATATACTAAAACTGAAACGGAAGCTTACTTTGGCAAGACAAGGCTTTAATACTCTTGCAATCCTTGAATCCGAAATGGAAAACCGAAAAAAAAACAAACTAGTTTGTTGTCTTACAAAAGAAAATGTCAAAGGACTTACGTCTCCCAGTCAAAAGAATTACTTTACTGTACAGCAAAGCCATAAATTTAAGGTTGATATGGAAAAACAAATTTTTTACAAATAGCCCTTTTCCAAAAACGATTAAATGCTACGAATTTCCAATAAACTTTGGACGAAGTTATTATTTTGTTTTTATTTATCTTCCCACTGCAAGGGTATAAAACGATGACTTTAATCTGTTAAAAATTAAAAAAAATTACATTTATTCTTGGCCTCAATAGCTACTATACGTTGTTTTTAAATGTCAATATAGGGTGATGAACATTAAGAAAGAAAAAGTATTAAAAAGGAATATTTTGGAATTGGAAAAATATAAAAATGATAACATTTGCTTAGAATATAGTATTTTAAGGTCAGAAATCTTGACTGGCAAAAACTGAGTCACTTAAGCGCTGATAAGAAATAAGAACCAAACTCACACTTCTGTTTCATTTGATTTGTGCCTCGCGTAGAATGCAGTCGTCTTTAGCTTGGATTCTTTTGTTCATTTTGATCCCAAGCCACCAGGGTACTGGCCAGTTTCTGGTGGAACCCTGTGGAACTCTATTCGGTACCAATGACACTAATTCAGGCCCACTAGGTGCTCCCTGGATGGCAGCGATAAGTAATTCCACGCATTTTTTGTGTGGCGGCACCCTGATTCACAGAAGTTCGTATAATTATAGAATAAAATATTTGTTGATAATATTAAATTTGTTTTTATTAGGTTTTGTTTTAACTGCTGCTCATTGCATAATGCACCGAGGCACTCTGTAAGTATCTTCAAATAGATATTTAAGTTTGTATGGCAAAACAGGCTAGGAAGTTGAGATAGTTTAAATTTCGCCGACTAGCATAATAAATACTTAAACAATTTGACTTTTTCTGGACAGGTGTTTTTTTCATTTGAATAAACAAATATTGGTAGTTAAAATGAAAAAAACATTTTTCAATTTAGGGAAAAGAGTATCGTATCTTGGTTGTTATCGTATTTGGTTGATACAGAAACATAGATAAATATTATTGTACAATATACCATAAATTTGAATTAGTGGAAAAAGTTAGCTCCATTCTTGTTCTAAACAATATTTACATAAATTTCAGATTTGTGAAGTTGAGAGCACACATTAAAACGCAGTATACTGCCACCCATGCTCTTCTGCACCGATTGTTCTCCAAATCAGATCTCCAGAATGATATAGGCCTGCTTAAACTGTCGAGCAGCGTCATGTTCGATGGTAAGAGGCGGCTTTCACGATTACAAAAAAATGCTTAAATACTTTTCTTTGCAGACCGCATTTACCCCATCTGCATTGATTTGGGTAAGGGAACTAAGGACCACGTTAGGTCTGAGGGTACGTTCAAATCTCTTGGCTGGAAGGCAAGAAAAACAGGATTGGAACTCGATGAAGTGGAAGCTGTCGCCGTTACCCAAAAGAAACAAACCGAATGCCAAAAGCTTTTCCATATGGCTCATAGCATAACTACGATATGCGGTGTTTTACCATACGCATGCTTGTCTGGAAACGATTCTGGCAATCCGCTGACCAACAACATCTTCTTTAATTGCACATCCGATCGGGAAGTGCAGCTTGGGATCGCAAGCTTCGGAACGTTAAATTGCTATGAACCGGTCATTTTCACCAATGTCACAAGATATGTGGATTGGATTAAGGAAACAATTGAAATATTTTATAAGGAGGACACTTCTGTGAGTTCTGTAGAAACAGAAAAACCAAAGTTGCCATGTGAAGATTCAGTAACCCAAAGTCCCAAGATGCCTGCGACTCAGATAGTTCAGGAGATGTGGTTGTACAGAGACTGCGGTGGTGACACCATTAGATCGCACTTACTGGCATTCATTTACGGAACTAATTTCCAGGCCAACGGTGTGTTTGTTACTGACAGTACGTATCTATCCACTAAGGCTTATTTTAAATTTTAAATAATCTGAATTATACAATTTGCCTTTCTGGTTGTCAATAATCACTCTTAACTTCCAGGATTTGTCATTACAATTGCCAGGGACTTGCCGGAACAAGTGTAAGTAGTGTAAGCATGTTTTTATAATATTATATTCCGAAAGTAATGAATTTCTCCAACAGATCTGTGGCTCCAATGGCATTAAACAGAACTGTATACACTTCCTTACCAGTGGACTCGATCGTCAGGCATCCGAGTTATTCAGAGGACAACCAAAATGATTTAGCATTGCTCAAACTAAAAGAACCGGTGACCATTGGTAATTTAATTTATTAAAAATATCATTTGATCACTGACTTCCTGTTTTGCAGGCGATTTGAAACCAATGTGTGTGCTCACGATGAAAATGTTCCAGCAAGAGGCAGAATCTACTCCGCCTTTTACTTTCTTTGAGTTTAAGAAAACTGCTGATAGCATTAGAATTTATGAGCATGACGTGGAACTCGTTAACCTCGGTGAATGTTCATCCAGAATACGATGGGCAACCGGACAGAAACAACTCTGTATCGTAGATTCTCCCGCTCCTAATGAGATATTTGGAAAACCCGGTGACTTCTTGGGCAAGAGGATGATGTATTTGGGAAAGGAGTGGCTTAACCTGTTTGGTATTGTCAGTTATTCAACCAGTGGTATCCATGTTCTGACAAATATTATGAGATTTACAGAGTGGATGACTCAGGTTGTTACGGTTAATTAGCTAATGTGTTTCTTTGATTTTATATTGCGAGAATTCTTGAATGAATAATTGGGTTTTAATAGATAATCCGAAGCTTTTCGCCATAAAAAACATTTTGTGATGGTTATTTCCTCTAATTATAATGAAATACCACTTACATCCAAAAGAATGACTCTTTTTTGCAATTACATCTTCATTTTTACAAATTTTCGTCTTTTTCATAATGGGTAACATCAGGGAAGCAAACTTCGGCCAGCCGAAATTTATATACCTTTGTAAACTACTACATTTCGATTTCTATGACTGAAGGACCAGTTTACGTAGAAACGGACGGACAGCCGGACGGAGGGACGGATAGACGGACATGGCTAGATCGACTCTCCTTGTGATGCTGATCAAGAATATATATACTTCTATATACTATTATAAGGTCGGAAATGTCTCCTTCACTGCGTTTTAAACTTTTGACTGAAATTATAATACCATCTGCAAGGGTATAACAACGTAATGGAGTTCAGGATAATTTTCTAACATAAGCTTATATTTTAAGGAGATTTATAAAAGATTTCCAATTAGCTAAATACAAAATCTAGATTTCAAGAATCTCTTCCATTTCCTACCGAAAAAAGGAACGGATCAGGTCATTTGTTTTGATTTCATAATTTTAATTTCAATGTATTTTACACTTTAAAGTGTAAAAATACCAAAAAATAGTGCAACGAAATTTGTACTCCTAATATTTTGAAATTTGAAGGGTTAAGTGTTAATACTTTAAGATAAATTTAGCACAAAATTACAAATTTACATAGTCAAAATCCGATTTCAACTTCGACTTTTATTTGCAGTATCGGTCGCGGAGTGCACTGAAAGAAAGATGAAAAAATAAGAATGATTCATTTCACAAAATGACAAAAGAGAACCGACTTAGAAAGAGAGCTACAACCCACAAGTTTGACGACTTCTTGATTGGGACATCAAAAAATTACCAATTTCTTACACCGAAGGAACTCAAAAATATGTTGCAGGCATCAGTTTCTTCTCGGACAATTAGGAACAGGCTAATTGAAATAGATTCAAGCATATTTAGCTAGAAAAGTTACATATATTTCTAAAAAAGAAATATTGAAAAAATGCTTATTTTTGCAAAGCGATACCTTGACCGCCAAAATTGGAAATAAATATGCTCTGGTCAGATGGAAAAACATATGTAAAGCGCCCAAAAAATAAAGTTTTCGATCCGAAACATACCACTAAGACTGTTAAGCATGGTGGCGGGAATATAAGCACGTTTCTACTATTTTTTCCACCACTGTATGTATATATATACATATATATATATTATGCTTATCACTCTTTTGAGCAATGTGGCTTTTTTGAGGAAAAAGGGAAACCAATATTGTCTTTTGTTTTGATTTCATAATTTTTATTTCAATTTATTTTACACTTTCAAGCAAAGTACTTAGTTGATTACAGTGTTGTTAGTTTTTGTTTGCTTTGTTTTGTTCCGTTTGGTTTGCTGCATCACCTATTGCTGATGCTGTTGCTGTTGCTGCTGCTGCTGCTGCGGCTGGTGTTGCTGCTGGTGTTGCTGCTGGTGTTTCTCCTTGCGCTTCAGCCTCTTCTCCTCCAGCTCCATCTGGATCTTGTTGATCTTCTCTGCCAGCAGGTGATAGTAGTCAGATCTAGACTTGGCCATCTCGTACATGTCCTTCTCGACCTTCTCCGCGTACGAGACGAGATTGTACATTCGCATGTCCTGCATTTTCATTGGATCTGAGGTGGGGAAGATGGCCTGCACCAGTCTGTGTACAAGATGGTTGCGCAGATCACCGGAAACCAACTCCCGCCAGTCCTTCTTGTTGTCGCCGGGAGCTCCAGAGTTTCCGCTATAGCCATTGCCGCCGGCGCCTCCCGCTCCCGCGTTCTGATTGGGATTGCCCGCGTTGCCGCTGTCCGTTCTATCGGCCGGCATCAGGACACTGGAACTATGCAAGTCAGTTTCTGCCAACGTATTGAAAAGTTTGAGTACAAACAGTTGCTTCAGACAGTTGAAGTCCCCGAAAACATACATATATCATCTGCTTCGAGATCAACATCAAAAGATCCTATTCTCGGGTTTACTAGTCTAAGGTGTATCAAAAAACTTATGAAAATTTCATTTCCCACAAGCACAAATCGCATCCTGAGTCAATCACGGCTACAAACGCGATGTCATTTGCTTTCAGCATCTTGTAAATTAAGCCTTTCGCACCTTTAGCTTCTAGCAGATTAGCAGACTTGTTCTCATCATAGAGTTGTAGCAAACTACTTCGCCTTTACAATATTTTGCGATGTGTCCCTCACTATTACATTTGAAGCATTTTCTTTGAAAATTACCCTGATTCTGTTTACCTGCCGCTTCCTTATTAAAACTTTTATTTACATTTCCCTTACCTTTAATCTTCTCGTAAATATAAATTTCGTCCTTGAGTTCCCTAACGTATTTGGCGCGATTCAGTCCTGCCTTATTTACTTTTCTATATGGTATGCCATCTACAATGTCTCTTTTGACTGCTTCTGCCTCTGCCGCAAAATCTTATGTATTTCCGCCGAACATAACTTTTTCCCAAACTCTTGTTTCAATGCATCTTATAGCTCTATGCAATCCCTAACTCCTGTAACACTTCTGATAAAAAGCTTGGCTGCTCCAATCAGAAGCTGTTCAGCATGAATAAATTCCTGCCAGTGATTGACGACCTCTTGTTCGGAGCCCGAAAACGAAGATACACTTTCTTAAATATCGCGTAAAGTAAATCTCGAGTTTACAGATGCATTTGCTTCATGCTAATTTGATGAAACACTGACGATTATAGAATCTTCTTTCGCATCGCCACCTACATTTATCCCAAAATGATCTATCAGCCGATCCTGTAAAACGCTCTTTCTTCCATTTGCTTCCAATCCCAACTAGGATACTTTGCCCGCAACAAAGGAACTGTCATATCAAGAATCGAACAAGCGTACTCATGTACGTCTAAGCCGTTTACAATTCAATTTGACACAAAACAAATGCAATCAAAAAATTTTAATTAAGAAAGTTATGTATATTCCCCCTGTCGCTCACCACACCCAATTGGATTTGACTATCCAAAACGTTATCTTCTAGCCACGATTCGACAACTCCTCCAGTCCAGTCCGCTCTCTTCTGTTGCAACTCGTTCTCTCCGATGTCGTCACAGCCCTGCTTTCTCGTCGTTTCATTTGCAAACCGCTGCTCTTCGTCGTTTTTATACCTGTCCGTCTGTCTGTTTCTACGCGAACTAGTCTCTCAGTCTTCAAGATATGGAATTGAAACTTTGCACACACCCTTCTTTTCTTTGCACGCAGTATATAAGTCGGAACGGCCGGGATCGGCAGACTATATCCTATAGCTGACTGTAAGGATTTAGTATTTAATTTGAGAAAAATATGTTTTGTTATTGAAAAGAAAAAAACTTTGTTTTGTTATGAGCTGGTCATACTGGCAATGTGAAGAAAAGAGTTGTGAAAAGTAGACGCGCTAAGGAAGCACAAAATTGAAACGCAAACGCAGAATAAAGATTGAAAACGAAAATTATTGTGTATTTGACTGAACATCTTTCAATTTTGTCTTATAAATTGTGTAGCGTTCTCAATTTTTAGCGCGATCTGCAATCTGTGTAAATTGGCGAAAGTTCGAAGTATTGCTGTCACAGACCCGACGCCGTTATTGTCTGTAAGCAATTTGTTCATTGTGAAATTCAATAGAAATCTGCGAAAGTGTGCGAAAAAGGACGCCAAGTTTTGTATGTATTAGTTTGTACGTGTAGTCACAGAACCCGCTGCGCATTAAATTTTGGTTTGCAAGTCTATTCGAGAATTGTCTCAGGAAGCGGAGAGCGTATTTTTGGTGACCAAAGACGGCTATGAACAGGGGCATAGCTAGCCGCCAGGGCAAATAAAACACCCCCAACGTGTCGCTAAAAAGTCGTAATCCACTAAATGAGCCAATACAATTTAAGAAGCAAGAAGATGAGTTCCTCCGATAAGCAAGATTCTGTTGAATCTGATCTGGAAAATTTGGACGACACCATACTCGAGAATATAGATCGAGATGCAGGAGAGGATGTACATAACAAAATTGTACATCAGGGTATGTATGATTTCGCACAAAAGAAAATAGGTAAGAACGACAACTCCGAAATTGTGGGCATGCTAGCAGCGCTCCGTGCAGACATGAAAAGTATTAAACATGATATTCGAAATGCACATTCAGGAATACAGAGTAATCAACGTGAGATTAAATCTCTATCTGATCGACAATTGAGGCAGTTTGAAAGTGTACGCGATACGCAATACGATGAGAGTAAACACAGAACAGGTAAAGAAAATAATACTGACTCCAACGGATGCTATGAACAACCTTTGTACACGAATATTCAAAATCTTCAGGGCTCCACCGTAGTCCTTCATGATCTACCTAAGTTTTCTGGAAATACTGAAGAATGGCCGCTGTTTAAAAGAAGTTTCGATGACTCAACAACTTATTTTCAGTACAATAATTTGCAGAATCTGATGCGTTTAAGAAAATGCTTGGTTGGAGAAGCCAAAGAAACAGTGGCATCCCTACTTATATATTCCGACAACGTACGAGATGCCATGGAAGAACTGGAATTTAGATTTGGTCGGCCGGAATTGCTAATTCGCGCTCAACTAACCAGAATTCGAAAATTCCCAAAGGTGCCATATAATAAGCCTGAACAAATTGTAACTCTCTCAACGAATGTTCGTGGAGTGGTTAATTTTTTATCAGCGTCCAACCACAACGAACACTTACATAACCCAATCCTATTAGAAGAACTTCTAACAAAACTTTCCACTCATTTAAAAAAGTAAAGCCGTGTCTACTTCTATCACCGAATTTTCCTCTTGGTTGAGCTCTACTGCAAGAATAGTGGGTCGATTACCAGCAGTGGTGGATACTTCAGGAAGACGATTACCTACACGCATCTCGAAGCCAGTATTTATCGCGAATACACACTCAGCCTCAGGCTGCATTTTGTGCAAAGAAGAGCATAATTTGGACTCATGAAAAATTTGGAATGAACAAACTGATGTCAAATCGCGATGGGACATTGTAAAAGAGAAC
Source organism: Drosophila fuyamai (assembly GCA_018153365.1). Lineage (NCBI taxonomy): Eukaryota > Metazoa > Arthropoda > Insecta > Diptera > Drosophilidae > Drosophila > Drosophila fuyamai. The sequence continues at coordinate 11,997,617 of JAECXW010000155.1, forward strand.
CGTTTGTGCTTCGCATGCCTTAAAAATGGACATAGCATGCAGGTTTGCAGAAACAAGCGAATTTGCGCAATTCAAGGTTGCCATCATTCACATCATGTCAGTCTGCACAATTCTACACACTCGGAACTTCCTTAACCCACGGATTCGAAACCTTTACTGAATTGCTATACAAACTCTACAGACGCACTTCCATACCTTTTTAAAATCATCCCAGTTAATTTGTATGGACCAAATGGAAAAATGGAAACATTCGCCATGTTTGACGACGGAAGTGCAGTAACCTTGTTGGAGGAAGTTATCGCAGACCAATTGGGATTAAAGGGTAAACAATTTCCATTAACTTTACAGTGGTATGATAACAAAAAGAGTGTTGAAATGTCTAAAAGAGTAAGACTTGAAATAGCCGGCATACACGCTGAAGTACATTACGACCTAAAAGGCGTACAAACTGTAAAGAATCTAGATTTACCAGAACAGTCCTTTTCAAGGTATCAATATGAACACCTAACCGACGTACCGATTCTTGATTATACCCACGTCAAGCCTGTTTTGCTAATAGGGCTCGATAACGCCTACGTAGGGTTGCCGCAAAATATTGTACAAAAAGAAACTACACAGCCAGTAGCAATCAACACAAAGCTGGGATGGTTAGCTTATGGCCCAGGACAACCAATGTCAAAAGAACGCGATGTAGAGACATTTCGCGTACATTTCGTGGAAACAGAGGACAAATGGCATGATGAAGTTACCGAGTTCGTGGAATCTGAAAATTTTGGATTGAATAATTTGCCTCCAATAGAATCCGTTGATGATATCAGAGCAAAAAAGATGTTGACCGAAAAAACAATTCGATTAGGAAAACATTTTGAAATAGGATTACCATGGAAGGAAAACGTAATTATGACTAGTAGTTACAAGATGGCTGAAAAGAGGTTACATGGAATCGAGAGGAAAATGAACGCTAACTCAGAGTTTGCTAAAAAATACAAATCGGAAATGGCCAAATATCTCTCAAAGGACTACGCTCGAGAACTTAGTACCTCTGAAATTAGTGACTCTTCCAATCTTGTATGGTACATACCCCATTTCGCGGTACAAACAGTACACAAGCCAGATAAAATGCGAATTGTCTTCGACGCTGCTGCTGAGGTCGAAGGTATGTCACTTAACAAAGCGTTACTTAAAGGTCCTGACAACTTAAAGTCTTTGATAGCCATTCTTATGCAGTTCAGACAAAACAAAATCGGTGTAACCGCAGATATTCGGGAAATGTTTTCCCAAATAAAGGTGCACGAAACTGATCAACACGCACAGCGCTTTTTATGGAGAAATGGAGACTCGACTCAGCCAATTCGACATTATGTCATGACTTCCTTAATATTTGGCGCCATATGCTCACCATTTTGTGCCGATTATGTCAAGAACCGCAATGCTGAAGAGTACAGAGAGCAATTTCCAAGGGCAGCAGATGCTATTATTGAACATCATTACGTGGATGATCTCGTCATAAGTTTTACTTCAGAGGAAGAAGGCATCGAAATCTGTAAACAAATTGTCAAGGTCCATGGTTATGGAGGTTTCGAACTACGTAATTTTTGTTCGAATTCCGATACATTACAGAGCGCCATGAATGGTAAAAACTTCCAAAGGCAGTCAAGTTATCTACAGAACCAATTGAGCAGTGAAAAGGTCTTGGGCATGTATTGGAATACGAATACCGAAAGAAGTAATAGAAGGAGATCGAGTTCCAACTAAGAGAGAGCTACTAGTCATAGTGATGGCAATATTCGACCCATTTGGCTTGATTGCGGACTATCATATATCTGCCAAAATTCTTGTACAGAATACATGGAGCTATGGTACAAATTGGGATGAGGCTATACCAACAGAGTTACATCAAAATTGGAACTACTGGCTATCAGAACTGTGTCATATGCACCACTTCAAAATTCCGCGAGTATACTCCCCCAACTTAAGTTGTTATGAAAAATTGGAAATGCATATTTTTGTTGACGCAAGCCAGGCCGCTTTTGCAGCTGTAGCCTATTTATGTGTTCTTAGTCCAACTAAAGTTGATGTTGCCTTTGTCATGGGAAAAACGCGTTTAGCTCCGAAGAAACTCCTTTCTATTCCTAGGTTGGAACTGCAAGCTGCCGTTCTCGGGGTTCGATTAAATCGCTTGATACAAGAACATCTGAAGCTACCTATAGAAGACATCTTGTTTTGAAGTGATTCCAAAACCATACTACAGTGGATTTTTTCGAGAGCAAGAAAGTTTAAACCATTTGTCGGCCACCGAATTGCCGAGATCTTAGCCAGTACTACATCAGCGCAATGGAACTGGGTACCATCCAACTTGAACACCGCGGACGCTGCCACTCGTTTGAGTAAACCAAAAATATGTAACGACAGTCCTTGGTTACTTGGTCCAAGCTTCTTGAAATCGCCACGTTCAGACTGGCCACAGATGATTGACATAGCCTTAACGGAACCATTGGAAGAGGAACTTTGCGAGCGCAAAATGCTGAGGTGTCAGGTAGGACTCTCAGTAATAGATTTTAATCGATTCTCTTCTTACAGTAATCTGAAGCGTGTTGTAGCCTGGGTAATGCGTGCAAAATTAATTTGGCTTAAACTTCCACACAAGAGAGGATCTTTGACTGCCGACGAACTATCTGATGCTGAAATCAAGATATGTAGACTGGTCCAGCAAGAGGCATACGCAAATGAGATCACGTCGTTGCTAAACAACAAAATGCTGTCGAAGGATAGTACAATTTATGGACTTTCGCCTTACATAGACACAGATGGCCTGTTACACCTCGCGGGTCGAATAGATGAGGCATCATATCTACCAAGCTCGAGACGGCGACCTATTCTGCTTCCGAAAGATCACAGGGTGTCCACCCTTATCATGAGACATTTTCATGTAAAATATCATCATCAAAATCAGGCGGTTATAATCAATGAAAGTCGACAAAAGTTTTGGATTCCGCATGCCAGGAAATTGCTAAACAAAGTAACGCTCGAATGCTCTAGATGTATTATAGACCGAGGACTAACGAAAACTCCACAGATGGGTCAATTGCCACCTGATCGGCTAACACCTTACGTTAGGCCATTTACACATACAGGGGTGGATTTGTTTGGTCCACTAACCGTATCAGTCGGTCGCCGTCACGAAAAACGCTGGGCCGTTATCTTTACTTGCATGACATGCAGAGCCACTCATCTTGAACTAGCTGTAGACCTTTCAACAGATGCATTTATAATCTGTCTACGAAATTTCGTCAACCGTAGGGGTACACCTGTAATTATTCGAAGCGATAACGGCACAAACTTCATTGGTGCTAATAAGGAGCTCAAGGATCATGAGAGTTTTTTTGGATTTCGATATAATAGCAAACGAAGCTGCTCAAAAGGGTATTAAGTGGATCTTCAACTGCCCACTTCAACCTAACGCCGGTGGGTGTTGGGAAAGGCTAATTCGAATCATAAAGGGATTGCTGAAGAAAACTTTACGCGATAGTTACCCACGCGTTGAGACTCTTCAGTCAGTATTGATAGAAGCCGAAAACATTCTGAATGCGCGACCTTTAACTGAAATACCCTTAACACATGAAGCAGAAGAGCCTTTGACACCAAATCATTTTTTAATGGGATGCACAAATTCAACGCAAACCCCACACCCACCGGATGAAGCTATTTGCCTAAGGAAGCAATGGATGATCGCTCAAGCCCTTAAGGATCGCTTATGGAAGAGGTGGATAGTCGAGTATCTCCCTCAACTCATGTGTAGAAATAAATGGCATCATAAAACAACTCCATTTCAAGTTGACGACTTAGTACTTGTCATGGACACAACTGCACCGAGAAGTACTTGGAAAAAAGGAAGAGTCATAAAGGTGTTTGTCGGGAAGGATCAACAAGTTCGTTCTGCAGATGTCAAAACTGAAGATAACATGTTACGCCGGCCAACATCCAAGTTAATTAAACTTCAGTTAAGTGGTGAATCCTAGGACGATTCACGGGGAGGGAGGATGTAAGGATTTAGTATTTAATTTGAGAAAAATATGTTTTGTTATTGAAAAGAAAAGAACTTTGTTTTGTTATGAGCTGGTCATACTGGCAATGTGAAGAAAAGAGTTGTGAAACTATATAGAGGTTTCATTTGCTCTGCCCGCGCTCTCGAGTGACTTTGCCAGTGATGCCACGTAGGGGAAAAACGGAAAAAAGAGAGTTTTTCATTTGTTCGAATCGAGCTTGAATCCATGCCCATGGTGAATTATTATTCAAGTTTTCATTTGCGGCTGATCTTTTTCTACTAACATTTTGTCGGGCTTGAGGCATAGAGTTAGAAACTATGTATATAGAGGTTTCATTAGCTCTGCTCGGGCCTCTGCCATAGAGTAAGAAGCTATATAGAGGTTTCATTTGCTCTGCCCGGTCCTCTGCCAAAGCTCTGCTGAGAGCCATGTTCGAAGCTAACTACTTCTAACTTCGGTTTCTCACCACTTCTAACATGTGCGAAGCACAAGCAATAGTATGGGGAATTCTCGCACCTATCCTTAGGAATAAGAGCGACCAGTCCAGCTGCAGAATCTCACCATGGGCATGGAATGAAGCTCGATTCGAACATTTGCAAAACTCTCTTTTTTTCCGTTTTTCCCCTACGTGGCATCACTGGCAAAGTCACTCGAGAGCGCGGGCAGAGCAAATGACTCCTCTATACATTATTACTCTATGCCTCTGCCAAAGCTCTGCTGAGAGCCATGTTCGAAGCTAACTTCTTCTAACTTCGATTTCTCACGCGTCCGCATCCTTCCTTAATTTTGCCATAGAGTAAAAAACTATATAGAGGTTTTATTTGCTCTGCCCGCGCTCTCGAGTGACTTTGCCAGTGATTCCACGTAGGGGAAAAACGGAAAAAAAGAGAGTTTTTCATTTGTTCGAATCGAGCTTGAATCCATGCCCATGGTGAATTCTTATTGCTGCACTGCTCGCTCTTATTCCTAAGGATAGGTGCGAAAATTCCCTATACTATTGCTTATGCTTCGCACATGTTAGAAGTGGTGAGAAACCGAAGTTAGAAGAAGTTAGCTTCGAACATGGCTCTCAGCAGAGCTTTGGCAGAGGCCCGGGCAGAGCAAATGAAACCTCTATACAGTTTCTTACTCTATGATTTTGCAAACAATTGATTGACATAATGTTTGTCATATTGGGAATCAATTTTAATTTTGCAAACAATTATTTGACATAATGTTTATCATATTGGGAATCAATTTTAATTTTGCAAACAATTATTTGACATAATGTTTGTCATATTGGGAATGTATTTTAATTTTGCAATCAATTTATTGAAATACTGTTTCGTATTGGGTATGACCTTTTTGCATAGAATAAGAAACTACATATATGTACATATAGATGTTTCATTGTCTGCCAAAGCTCTGCTGAGAGCCATGTTCGAAGCTAACTTCTTCTAATTTCGGTTTCTCACCACTTCTAACATGTGCGAAGCACAAGCAATAGTATGGGGAGTTTTCGCAACAAATGATAAACTGTGGCAAACGTAATTGTCGAGAGAGCGCGGGCAGAGCAAATTAAACCTCTATATACAAATGTAGTTTCATACTTGGTGACATTGCGACGATTAATAACGATATTAAAGCCAGTGTACGTCTATTAAACAATTTTAAGGTTGTATATTTTATAACTTGAAGAATAATTTTAATTTGATCAATAGCAAGAGTAAGAAACCAAAGACCACACCTACGCATTTCCATATTCGCGCATTTCTCTTTTTAGATTTTTACGCTCTCAACTTTGTGCGAGCGGCGAGAGCGGAATTTTCGTCGCCACCAAAAAACAAGCTGCATATTGCAAAACCAATATATGGCCGTTACGCATCTTAGAGATTATATTGGTTTTTGAAGAAACTACTATATAGAGGTTTCAGAGTTTTTTTCATTTCGGATTGAGCTTGAATCGAGACCCATGGTGAATTTTTATTTCTGCACTGCTCGCTCTTATTCCTAAGGATAGGTGCGAAAACTCCCCATACTATTGCTTGTGCTTCGCACATGTTAGAAGTGGTGAGAAACCGAAGTTCGCTTCGAAAATCGTTTTCAGCAGAGCTTTCCCCATATGACAAACAGTATGTCAATTAATTAATTGCAAAATTTAAATTAATTCCCAATATGACAAACATTATGTCATTTAAATGTTTGCAAAATTAAAATTGATTCCCAATATGACAAACAGTATGTCAATCAATTGTTTGCAAAATTAAATTTGTAATCCAAATACAACTTAAACATGAAAAATATAAAAAAGGCGGTTTATTGTAAAAAATTTGTTTATGAGTTTTGGTTGACTGATAAGTTAAATATTAAACTAAGAACAATTTATAACATTATAAACCGTACAAACAATTAGTATGTACATAATTAGCAATACGGCATAATCAGATCTTTGAATACAAAAACCAAACAATGATTTGTATAAACAAAACACTGAAAATGCAAAACAGTGCTCCCAAATTCCGTTTTAATTTTCAGAGATAAGATGTCGGACGATAAAACCTTAATTACCTTGATAAAAGCTCAGCTACAAAAGAAAATTTGTTAAATAATAAACCTTTATTTCTAATTTCACTTTCAAAGTATTTAGCCATGTCCGTACGTCTGTTTGTACACACTAGTCCCTCAGTTTTAAAGCTATCTTTCTGTTCAAGGTCGTATATAGTCGGAACGAGCCGAATCGGGCGACTATATCATATAGCTCCCATAAGAACAATGTGACTTTTATGGCACTAATCAAGGTCGTGTTTGGCTAAAAACGAATATGGTTTTATCAGAAAAATACACTATTGCTTTCTATAAAAAATTGTGCTATTGGATAATCGATTTGATTTTCACAGGAAATCTTGTGTTTATAGTTTCTTTAAGGAAGGATGCGGATGCTTCTCGGATTGTTTGCCACAGCTATTTTGCTGATGGTAGAACACGGAGATGCGGATATTCCCAATTGCGACTTTTTTGACACTGCTAATATTACGACGGCTCAAAAGTTATCCAATGGTTCCTATCTCTATGAAAACTTGGTCATTCCCGCGCATTTGACGGGTGAATATGACTACAAACTTCTGCCGGACGACTCGAAAGAGAAGGTGACGAGCCACCTAAGAGGATGCGTCTGCAAACTGAAGCCCTGCGTCAGGTTCTGCTGTCCCCTCAACCACATAATGGATAATGGAGAGTGCCTTGAAGGGACTGAGAAAGATATGGAGAGCTTAGATCCTTTCCTGAACCTAACCCTCAACAACGGGTCCGTGGTAAAAAGGCACTTTAAGAACGAATTTATCGTGCAGTGGGATCTGCCCATGCCATGCGAAAGTACGTTTTACCTAGATAGCCGAGATGAAACGGATAAGTACACACTGTTTGAGGTATATTTCCTTAATAATTATGCTATATAATATATGTGACAAGTTTAACCGGCATTGCCCCTTGTAGAACGGAACATTTAAACGCCACTATGACATGATGTTTCTGAACAAGCGTGAATACTGCATGCAGCATTTTGAATTTGAAGACACAGTTAAAAACACAACATTTATTCAAATTGCGCCCCACAATTGCCCGATAGAGCAATCTAAAACGGGAAAGACGGCGCAAACCGTCGGTAAGCTAATATTTACAATATTTAGATCCTTTCAAAGTAACCCTTTCTTTCTTTTTCTTTTCACAGTGATGATCATTTCGCTGATTTGTATGTTGCTCACGATCGGCGTGTACCTCTTTGTTAAGAAGCTACAGAACTTGCACGGCAAGTGCTTCATCTGCTATATGTTTAGTATTTTCATGGGCTACCTCCTTCTGCTGCTGAACTTGTGGAGACTATCGGATGGTTTCTGCCTTACATCAGGTTTGCTGATTGGCTAGGAGTAATGCAAAAGTAACGAAATATCCTCCCATCTTGGCTAGGTTACCTGGGCTACTTCTTCGTCATGGCCGCGTTCTTATGGCTCTCTGTCATCAGTCTCCACCTCTGGAACACGTTCAGCGGCTCCTCGCACACGGTCAACCGCTACCTGCCGCAGTCTCGGTTTCTGGCCTACAATTCTTACGCCTGGGGAATGGCGGCGGTCTTGACCGGAGTCACCTATCTAGCGGATAAATTCGTCAAGAACGAGGACTGGCAGCCTCGTGTGGGCCAGTATGAACAATGTTGGATCTATAGTGCGTTCCGATGACCGATTTCCGATTATGTTTGTGGCCTAACATGCAACTTTGCTTTCCACAACAGCTATGGAATGGTCTGCCATGCTCTACTTCTATGGACCGATGCTGTTGCTGATTGTGTTCAACATAATCATGTTTACCCTGACGGCCGTTCGTATAATGAAAGTGAGGAGGGACATACAGGACTTTGCCAACAAGTCAGACAGGAAACAAAAGCTCAACTCGGACAAACAGACGTATTTAAAATTATATTGAATGAGTATTTATGTTTCTTATGCCTTCCATGATTCCATTACAGGTACACCTTCTTTCTGCGACTCTTCATCATCATGGGTCTGAACTGGAGTTTGGAGATAATCTCATACTTGGTCCAAAACACACCTTGGTCTAAAGTATTACTGGTGGCCGACTACATTAATTGGAGTCAGGGTATCATCATATTCGTCCTGTTTATTCTGAAGCCCAGCACGCTGAAACTCTTGAGGGAACGGTAAGTAATCGACTGCAATGTTCTGTAATTAGATTGAATAACCAGGTCCCATCATTGTCTCTGCCTGAGCAGTATTAAGGGTGGGAGTGAGGAATCGGAGCCCGGTGACAGCGAAGAAGAGATTTCGCTTGCGAATACGAAATTTGACCCAAATGTCCTGTAATAGGTAATCCAAAGAGAACTGTGTCTTTGTTTACTTGGTGTTGGAAACGCTCATTCTACTAATAAGCCGACTAATAATCATGCATGCCAGTTTAAAGACGGTGTTTTAACCGCACGGGTGTGCCGATATTTGTTTCTAAGCACTTACACTTGGGTATTTTGCTTGTTACCTACCAAAATTTTCTGCTTTTCCCTGGCAGGGGTTTGTCTCCTGTCTTCACCTACTTTAATTGTTTGTTGCACGATAAATACTACGTTTTTGTATTAATTAATTATTATTCCTTTCATATTTTTAATAACTTGTATCTCCTAGAAACCATCCGATGCCCAAATGGATTCCCGTCAGTACGAGATCAAGAGTGAGTCGAAAGTCGTCAGCTTCATCTATCAATCGATTAGAAAGGACAACCTGTTCGGCGCCAAACTCATCATTGACTTAAAAATCGCATTTTTTAAATGGTCTTTCAGTTTTGTTTTTCTCAGGAAATCCATGTAATTGATCAGTTAAATTGTAATATTTTTATAATAGTTAGTTTAACAAATTTACATTTATTTGTCATATCAAATCACTCTAACATTTTTAACAAATTTTGGCACGATGAGATTAAAAAGAAAGTATAAAGTCTAAATAACAAGCAAAATGTAGGTTTTAAATTTCCAATTTTCGTCTGTGAGACACGCCCTTTTCACGAAATGCGACTAAGTCGGCAACTATATAAGCTTCTTTATCGAAAGAAAATATTGTCCTAAATGCTCAATCTGCCAAACCGTTTTAATAATTTTCTATAAGGCAAATACTATTAAATAAATGAGTATAATAACACAAGTTGTAGATGACTCAATTCGTAATTGAGAAACGGGAAACGCCCTCGCACGAAATGCGAGCATGCCGACAACTACATATATAAGCTTCTTCAACGAAAGAAAGTCAATCAAATTGCAAAATGGTCGTGTTGCGGGAACTGATCCAATCGATTTGGGCCTCGGATGTGGACAATGGCATTATTGGATCTATAGAGCTAAATGTATGGCTTGCCCAGTTAATGGGCCTGCCGCTTTTGGATATCAAGACCGAGTCGAAACCTCAGAGAATTCGCATACTCGCTACCAGTTGCATTGTGCTGCCGTGCCTCTTATGCTATGTGTGCCTCGAAATATATGACCTGGTGCTCAACTGGAACGACGTTGACGTGATGACACAGAACGTGGTGGAGTCGCTGACCCACTTGGGCTACTGGTTTAAGGTCAAGGTCGACAGCGAAGTGCATATTATTCCGCAAACTATATACTATTAAAATCTTAGGTGCTCAACACTTTTTACCACTACGGGGAGATAAAGCGGATCGTTTCAAAGTTTAGGTTTCTCACCAGGACATGCGTCGTATCCTGCCGGCAGAGGAAGACCTTCCACCAAGTGGAGGTGCAGAACAAGCTGGCCTGTCTCACGTACTTCTGTCTGACAGTCTTCTCCTCGACAATGTCCTTGGTCATGTTGCTGTGCGGTGAGTAAGGGTCTGAATCTCCATTCCACCACTAGTCTGTCTTTAAAATTGGTATTTATGAGTGTTGGCTTGAAACAGAAAAGTTTCATGATCCGCAAACACTTAATACTTTCCTTTCGACCAGACCCCGATGCGATGGCGGGAAAGCGGTTTCCATTTCGCGTCTATATGCCCAGTTGGCTGCCAGCTCCGGCACAGCATCTATACATGGGTCTGTGCCTGATTGTTATCTGCTGCGGCCTCACAACCATCGACAATACGAACGTGCTGCTCATGAACCACATCTGTCTGCACCTCAAGGTCCTGAATCTGGCCTTCGAAGCCCTGGAACTTGATTTGGACAGGCGGCTGGAGGTGGATCCGCACAGCTGGATGCAATCCATTGTCAAGTATCACTGCAGTCTGATTGAGTGAGTGGATCCCGTACATTTACGCGTTCAGGTCTTAATTATCCTTCAGTTTGCGTCAGCGGTTGGAGCGGGTATACATGCTGCCCGTCATGTTTCAGTTCGCATCATCTCTACTCGTGGTGGCCATGACGGTGTTCCAAATGCTCTTGGGCGACGGATCCAACAGCTCGGTGATAATGTACTTCCTGCTTATGGGATTGATGTGTCAGTTATTCCTCTACTGCTGGTTCGGCAACGAGGTTTTCGAGCAGGTTAGTTATTTAAACTCCATAGGTCATATTGGAATGTATGTATATACTTTTCCACCGCAGAGCAAGACGCTTTCCATGTCCGGATTCGGCTGCGATTGGCTCCGATTCGACATTCGGTTCAGGAGGTGCCTGCTTATCTTCATGGTGAATGCGCAACGGCCCCTCCTGTTCACAGCGGGCGGATTCATGGGTCTCACCCTGACGAGCTTCGCCAACATCTTGGGCAAGTCCTACTCCATTGTGGCGGTGCTGCGGCAAATGTATGGCAGGGTCGAATAAACTGAGTCTTTAAATAAACATATTACTGGTCGAGGGTTCCCTTACTCGGGTTAGAACATTCGTTTAACCGCACTATGATAATTGGCTGTCATAAAATGTGTTTTCATACTATTGTTGATTGGTTTTGGCTTGTAACCTGGTATTATTTGACAACCTATCATTATATTTTTGGTCCCTATTTTATAAGTTACACTGTGAGACGATAATATATATATAGTGCTGACTAAATACTTATCGAATCTATTACCAATTTTATATGGAAGAGTGCTTCCTATAAATGCCATCTTTGATTGATTTACGGACAGTTTAGGTTTTGAAAGATGAGGTTTTTGAGGTACACACAATATGTTCTAAAGCTTTTACCATATAAGAGCTCCTATCAATAATACATTTAATATTACCAATATTTTGAAAATTACATTTTTTGAACAAAAGTGTCTTTAAAACGTGTATGTCTCGTTGCAGATCTCTGATATCTCATCGCAAACACCCCGAAGATTAAGCATGCTCGTAAACAACACATCAACAACTGAGGGAAAGGCATTTTAAACGAATTATCAGTCTGAACAATCACTTTCAACTGTTTTTTTTTTCTATTTCAGGATTTTTTTTGCAAAGTAATGCCGATTTTTCTGGGATTGCTTTGCACAGTTCTTTTACTGATTGTGACTTGTGGCCTACGAAAAACGAACGCTGAGATCCCCGGATGTGATTTCTATGACACTATAGATATTTCGTCAAGTCGAAAGTTACCGAGTGGTTCTTATATATATGAAGACTATAGGTATTCCCCTGCATTTAACGGGGGAATATGACTACAAAGTGTTGCCAGGCAACTCGAAAAAGAAAGTGACGAGCCGCTTAAGAGGATGTGTATGTAAACTGGAGCCCTGCGTCAGGTTCTGCTGCCCTTTCGACCATATAATTTATGGTAGTGTAAGCTACGATGACATGACTATGGACGAGCTGGACGGACTCGATCCATTTCTGAACGTGACTCTCTAGAACGGGTCGTTAGTAAAAATACATTTTAAAACCGAACTTATCGTGCAGTCAGATTTACTCATGCCTGATGTCCGACCTGATGTATTTAATAGACAATCGATATGAAGGCAATGAGTACACATTGTTCGAGGTCCATTTGCTCAATATGTGCTGAATGAGGTTTAATTTACATTGCCCCTCTATAGAATGGAACCTTTCTACGCCACTATGACAACGAGTTCATTAATAAGGGGGAATACTGCCTGCAGCATCATCCCTTTAAAAATGGAAATAAAACTTCCATTCGAATTCTATCCTACAACTGCGTACTAGAGCCTCCGAAAAATTGGATGGCCTTGGGTAAGCTAAATGTTAAAGGCACCTTCAGTGCTCTACGATTTATTCATTCCCTGTCTTTCTACAGTCTTGGTGTTTTATCACTGATTTGCTTGATTTTTACGATCAGTGTGTACCTTTTCATTGAGAAGCTTCGGAATTTTCATGGGAAATGCTTTATATGCTACATGGTTTCTCTATCCATGGCATACCTCCTCCTATTTCTTAACTGGTGGGACTTATAGTTTGGCTTCTGCGAAACAGCAGGTTAGCTTTTTGATTTTGATACAAGATCCATGAACGAGTTTGTTATTATTATGATATATTTATCAGGTTTCTACTTCTTCTTCATGTCCGCCTTCTTTTGGCTTTCTGTCATCAGCCGACATTTCTGGAAAACATTTAGCGAGCCCTACCATTCGGCCAACCTTCCAAAGCGTCAGTTTCTGGTCTAAAACATTTTCGCCTGAGGAACGGTGTTGGCCTTGACGGGAGTTACCTTTGTGGCTGATCAGGTTGTGAAGAACAAGGTCTGGAGACCCCGTGTGAGGGAGTACTTTTGTACCGATAGTGAGCTTCGAATTGTAATTGCATTCGACTTTCCTTTTAAGTTGTTTTTCACTAAATCTGCAGCTAGAGTTTGGTCTACCATGCTCTATTTAATTGCACCGATGCAGGTGCTTTTTCTGTTCAACACTACCATGTTACTACCATGTCCTCACCTTAAGGTAAAGCGGGATATATGCATAAGACTTTACACAGTACCAGGAGGGTGCCCAGAAGCTCACCGCTAACAAAGAAAATAATAAACACATACAATACATACATACATAAAATTGTTTCAAATGACTTTCATATTCTCATTGAAATTACACCTTCTTTTTTCGTATATTCATTGTCATGGGTGTGTCGTGGAGCCTGGAGATAATTTCCTTCTTGGTACAGGGTCAGAAATTATTAGAAAATATTTTTGTGGTGACTTGTCTCTTCAATTGGTCCCAGGGTATTATCATATTTGTGTTTTTTGTTATGAAGACTCTTGAAGAAACAATAAGTACTTTACGACTTGGTAGAAGGCTTAAATAACCATATATCAAATAAAATATCTTCCTAGCAGCACTAAGGTTAGAAGTAAGAAAAATACATTTTCCCAAATCCTGCAATCTTTAATACATATTTAATGGAAATAAAAATGAAAAACAAAATATTAAAATGCATACTAAAGGCATGTACTTCTAGACTGTTTTTAGCGAGTTACCTGTTATTATGTGACATAGTAAGATCGTTAGATATTGATTTGCTTTAAGGTTATTATAAAATACTTTGTATAATCTTAGCATAATGTTTACTCTGCAAAAGTATTAAACTTTCACACAATACTATATAACGTTACTTTATTAAGTACTTTTTTAAGACCGTTCCGCTTTTATTACTTAAGGTTTACACCAGTATTATGGGTGACAACGTGTTTGGGCTGGGAAAAAAATAGTGCAACGAAATTTTTACCTTAATATTATTATTTTGAAATTAAAGGTTTAGTGTTAATGCTTCAAGGTCAATTTAGCAAAAAATTACAAATTTGCTCAAAATCCGATTTTAACTTCGACTTTTATTTACATTATAAAGAAATACTTCTAACAAGAAAGGAAAGCTAACTTCGGGCGGAGCCGAAGTTGATATACCCTTGCAGAATATTCTGTAAATAATATTCTCCAAAATTATTCATATGATGCATTCTTAATACTAATAAAAATCCCAACTTCCTAACTTTAAAAACACCAAAGTTATGGCAATTTCAATCGTTCAGTTATATGGCAGCTATAGGATATAGTCGGCCGATCCCTATAAAATTTGGTAGGTCGGATTGATTGGCCAAATATAAAACCCATAGAAAATCCCAACTTCCTAACTCTAAAAACACCAAAGTTATGCTATTTCCTATCGTTATATGGGAGCTATAGGATATAGTCGGCCGATCCTTATGAAATTTGGTAGGTCGAATTGATTGGCCAAATAAAGAAGCCATAGAAAATCCCAACTTCCTAACTTTACAAACAGCAGAGTTATGGCATTTCCTATCGTTCAGTTATATGGCAGCTATAGGATATAGTCGGCCGATCCCGGCCGTTCCGACTTATATACTGCGTGCAAAGGAAAGAAGGGTGTGTGCAAAGTTTCAATTCGATAGCTTTAAAACTGAGAGACTAGTTCGCGTAGAAACAGACAGACGGACAGACAGACGGACAGACAGACGGACAGACGGACAGACGGACAGACGGACAGACGGACATGGCTATATCAACTCAGGAGGTGATCCTGATCAAGAATATATATACTTTATAGGGTCGGAGATGTCTCCTTCACTGCGTTGCACACTTTTGACCAAAATTATAATACCCTCTGCAAGGGTATAAAAAAGGAAAAAAAATAAATTGCTCAAAGAAAAAAGTGTTCTCTGCGATTCCTTTCACAGAGACAAAGAAGATCCGAGTTAAAAAGAGAGTTTACAAGTTTGACGACTTGTTGATTAGGACATCAAAAAAGGAACAATTTCTTTCATCAAACGAACTCAAAAATAAAATTTAAAAATATGTTTCTTTCTCTAATCTCTTTACAATCCTGTTTTCATAGTTCTGATTAATCTGCATGATAATGTAAAAAAAGTGGTATATTCATTTTAGAAACAAATTATATGTCTAGAGCTCTGACTAATTTCGGGTATCCATTCATTTAATGATTACGACTTGTAGGATCAACATGTGGTTGAAAAGCTATGTATGTTGGTGGCTATAAGAAATTGACTTCTAGTTTTTGGCCGGACTGTGGTTCTTAAAACACTACTTATTTTAGTCACTTAACATTCCTTCCTGCGTGGATACGCCGGGCGACATTAGAGAAAGGCTTTGCAGCATCATGGTTGCGTTCTCGATGATGGGCATCCACTGATGGGGTCCAGTGCCTAGTCCTCCGGGTCCGCCCTGCTGCTGCATGAGATTTACTTGCTGCTGCTGCTGGTTCGGATTCATCTGCTGCGACCCACCGCCGCCCTCCTGCTCCTGCTGGTTCATCATGTGCTGCATCTGCTCCACGCGCTTCAGCTTCTTCTCCTCCAGGTCCTTTTGGATCTTGTAGATCTTCTCGGCCAGCAGGTGATAGTACTCAGATCTAGACTTGGCCATCTCGTACATGTCCTTCTCGACCTTCTCCGCGTACGATACGAGATTGTACATTCGCATGTCCTGCATGTTGGTGGGATCTGAGGTGGGGAAGATGGCCTCCACCAGTTTGTGTACAAGATGGTTGCGCAGATCACCGGAAACCAACTCCCGCCAGTCCTTCTCGTTGTCCCCGGGAGCTCCAGAGTTTCCGCTATTGCCATTGCCGCCGGTGCCTCCAGCTCCCGCTCCCGCGTTCTGATTGGGATTGCTTGCGTTGCCGCTGCCCATGGTATCGGCCGGCAACAGTACACTGGAACTACTAAATAAGAATTACCCTTTTAGTTTCATTGTTTTTAGTAATATAGGTATAGAAATCGAAATGTAGTCGTTTTGAAATAACTGCAAGGGTATATAAACTTCGGCTTGCCAATGTTTGCTTCCTTTCTTCTTTTTTTTTTCATTTTTCGATATTTTAATGGGAGCTATATGATATAGATCTCCGATCTTAATTTAATTGAAACCGAAATTAAATATTATTGAAATAGTTTAAAAAATCCCAATGGAAAAAAAAAATTAAAAACAACAAAGTTATTTAAAAAAAAAATTTTTCGATTGTTCCTATAGGAGCTATATGATATAGTCGCTCAATCCGGCTCGATCCGACTTATATACTACCAGCAATAGAAAGACAAAATTATAATACCTTCTGCAAGGGTATTAAAATAAGTCTTCGTATACGTCATTGCTGGTCAATACGGATTTAATAGCCTTGATCCAGATGTCATTGTTTTGTACCTCTAATAATCGTGACTTTGTGGAATCTGCGATCATAAAGCATGACAATCGGCTTAGTGCAGCCCGTGGCCCACTTCAGCGCGTTTACGATCGTTAAAACCTCAAGTTCGTAAGAATTATATTTTTTTCACAAGTGTTTGACTCATTAACTCTACATAAACTCATACATCACTCTTATAATAAGCAAGTTCTAGCATATTTGAAACTGGAACAGCTTGAAAAATTTGCATCTAGCTTATAGCTTGAAATGTAGCTTATTTTAAAATTAATCTTAATCTTAATTTTAAATGTATTTGCAACATCAACAGTTTGTTTTGTAAGGAAAATAAACATTATGGAATTAAAATATCAAAGCTTGTTCTTCGCTATGCTTGGCGCTAAAATAGCGAGTAAAAGGCGTGTTTACGAAAACTGCCAGGAGATGGAAAATATTGCTATTTGAGTCCCTTGTTGTATGTGCAATTCAAATGCTTTCCTTACCGTAGTTCACAGCAGAAGTGGAACGGACTTTTAGACAAATTAACATAAAAAAAACACAAGAGAGAACGCTATAGTCGAGTGCCTCGACTATTAGATACCCGTTACTCAGCTAAATAACTTAATATAAATATGCTATTGTATTGCGCCATCTACCCCAAAACATGGGTACCACGGGCCATAAAAGGCGGAAATGTAGGCGCTAGCCAGGCTTAACCGTTTAATGGGTTTTTGAGCGTTAGAGTGGGCGTGGCAAACTTTTATTAGGCCAATCGATAGGTACTGACGAAACAAATACATATCAATTAAAATTTTCATAATAGCATCAAAACTGTGGCCGCAGCTTTTGGCTTGTGGGCGTCAGAGGGGGCGTGGCACCATTTTGAAACAAACTTGCGCTGCGTAGGAACTCCTAAAATCTACATGCAAAATGCCAATCTTCTAGCTTTTATAGTTTCCGAGATCTCAGCGTTCATACGGACGGACAGACAGACAGACGGACATGGCTAGATCGACTCGGCTAGTGATCCTGAACAAGAATATATATACTTTATAGGGTCGGAAACGCTTCCTTTTACCTGTTACATACTTTAGCACGAATACAATATACCCTTTTACTCTGCGAGTAACGGGTATAAAATTTGAACAAGAAAATGCTTTTGATTATTTTTAATCCGATTTAATCACGAATGCTGTAAACTTCCTGGATTGTTCGTCAATCGGTACATGAAAGAATCCGTTCATCATGTCAAGAGTCGTAAATATTTGTGATCCTTGCAACCTGTCGCGTACGTCGTAAATTAAACTCATCGGAAAATGGTCATTCTTTATTTTTTGATTAAGCCGTCGGTAGTCACAGCAAAATCTTCTTGATCCAACACAACTAAAGATGCGCACTAGGTACAATAATTCCCTCTGCCAGCCATTCCTGTTAATTGTTTTTTCTGGTTTATACCCTGTAACAAGCTGCTCTATCTCTAGCTTTTGATTCTGAGACAAGTCAACTTTGTCCAAAACAGAAGGTTCCTCGACAATCGCCTTGACACACATGCGTTTAAATGTTGAACGAAAATCGGTCTCTATTGCTATGAACTTGACTCCATCTGAGGTGAACATACGGACGACGGATTGCACCACATAATATCCAACAATCGCAGCATACTCCATGCTACTACTCATGCTTTTTGGCTACATGAAAAGTCCCCGAAAAACATATATCATCTGCTTCGAGTTCAACTTCAAAATATCCAATTGTTACCTATTCGCCCTTGCAAATGCATCTCAGGTGTATAACTACTGGTTTAAGCTTTAGGCCATAAAAACTTCTGAAAATGCCTTCTCACATCAAGCACAAATCCTGAGTCAATCATGGCTGAAACGCAACGTCATTAACTTTCAGCATCTTGTAAATTAAGCCTTTCGCAGCTTTATCCTCTACCAGATTAGCAGGCTCGGAAACTTTTGTTTTCTTCTCATCACAGTGCTTTAGAGAAGTGCCCTTTCTTTTTGCAGTTATAGCAAATTACTGCGCCTTTACAATTTTTGCGATGTGTCCCTCACTATTACATTTGAAGCACTTTCTTTGAAAATCACCCTGATTCTGTTTACTTGTCGCTTTCTTTTTAAAACTTTCCTTTATATTACCTTCTTCTCGTAAATATTAATTGAGTTCTTGAGTTATCCTACTTTGATATCAAAAGCTGTTAAGCATAAATAAATTTCTGCAAGTTATCCTAGCCCATCAACAGCAACATCATCGAACCCGGAAAGCCAGTGATTGACGTCCTCTTGTTAGGTCTCCAAAAACGAAGATATACTGTCTTGCATATCGCTTCTTGGTAATTTGATGTTCATGATGACGTTTATAAAATCTTATTCCGCATCGCCACCCACATTTAGCCCAAAATGATCTTACAGACGATCCTGTTAAACACTCTTCCATTTGTTTCCAATCCCATCTCGGATACTTTGCCCGCAGCAAAGGAACTGTCATATCAAGAATCGATTAAGCATCGATGGTAATTCGTCTAATCCGTTTACAATTCAATTCGACACAAAACAATTGCAATCAAAAATTTTCTATTTGTCGCTCACCACACTCAATTGGATTTTACTATCCAAGACGTTATCTTCTTGCCACGATTCGACAACTCCTCCAGTCCAGTCCGCTCTCTTCTGTTGCAAATCGTTCTCTCCGATGTCGGCACAGCCCTGCTTTCGTCGTTTCTTTTGCAAACCACTGATATTTGTTGTCGTTTTTTCTGATTTAGAGTTCCTTGCGTCTTCGAAGAAAGGATCACTTCTTCGTTTTCCTGCTCATAGGTAAACTCTTCGTTGTTACCTGCGATCGCCTGATCAGAAAATATTCACCCGCTCTGCATCAAATCGTTTCTCTATCTAGTGCGTCGATTTCAGCATCTTTTTGTGGTTGTGTTTTTATTTCTACAAACGCAGACACTCAAGTATTCAATTGCGTTTTAATTTGTGCGTCGATAAACTGTTCTTTTTCAATTTGCTTTCCTGTAACTCCCAAACTGGCTTGTTCTTTATGTGATAACGCACAGTTGTTTTAATTGTTCTTGAATTTTATATCCTGGACGGGTCCCTAATAATTTGTAGGGAATTATAAATTAAATATTTTTTTTTTTTATTTCGGGTATTTCACAGTTTCAAATGAAACAATTAAATAACAATTTCCTTTGTCAATCGTTCGGCATCAACTGAACTTGTTGCAATCTAGAGCTGGGAAACTATCGATGGCACTATCGAGGTATCTAATATTTGCCTCTCTGAGCCGCTATCGATGGTTTTTTGTCACTATCGGTGGTGCTGGGCAATTTTCGCATCACTTACATTAGCGCAAAACACAAGGTTTGGTTGCAGAAATTAGGGTAAGAAAAATTCAATATTTTAGCATTCTGATGAATACTGGAAGGTAATTATACCAATTTGCACTAAACATAAGAAAGAACATAAATAAAAATATATATAAATAGTTGTAGTTATAGGATTAAGCACAAAATATATGAAATATACATTCGAGATTTGTTATAATTGAAATTTTTATAAAGAACCGCACAAAAAACGATAATATCGATAGTATCGGATTTTTGTTCCCAAACCATCGAAAATATTGAATGGCACCACCATCGATAATTTCCCAGCTCTAGTGCAATCGATTGTACTATCGATAATATCGATGGCTGGCCGCCGGTGACCGTCTTCAATATTTTTTAGACTATCCCGATGGTATTATAAAAAATTTCCACTTGAGTTTCAAACAATTAAGAAGGTTTTGGATACAAAAAATGTAATATATCCTTATTTTCTCTTGTTTTCTATAGAAATATTAAAATATTCGTATAATTACACTAATGTTTAGAAATAATTTTTCAAAAATGTAGTTTTACATGAATACCCCTAATATTTTATTTTGCAAAAAATTAAAACTATCGATGGTGCCACCATCGATGTTTTTGCAGCTCTAGTGCAATATCGTGGCGCGAAATTTGAGTGGAAGAGTGTGAACGAGGTGATGACAACAGTCCTGCCAATTTAGCTTTTTTTCCGTCAAATGTGGATTTTTTCGAAGTCGAAATGCGGGAAAAATTTTGAAATTGCGGGAAGCGGGAATTCTGGATTTTTTTAAAAAGCAGTTGGCTTTTTTCCGCTTTTTGTAATGCTGCCACAAATTTCATGAAAAGACTGTGGATAAAAAGTGTACTAACGCGGTTTCACCTACCAGTATTATTATATGTTCTTGTCGAAATTTGCCATTACTACCATCGCTATTTTACGTTGAACAATGCCCAAAAAATATATGTAAGCAAAAGTGCCGTCTGCAAAGCCGTGCTTTGAGATCGACGACGGCGGAACACAAGCAGGCCAATCCGTAGCGTTATTTAAATACTACCAAATCCCAAAAAACAAAACAAAAAATTTAAAACATCAAAGTTATTTTTTATACCCTTGCAGAGGGTATTATAATTTTGGCCAAAAGTGTGCAACGCATTGAAGAAGACATCTCCGACCCTATAAAGTATATATATTGTTGATCAGGATCACCTCCTGAGTTGATATAAGCACGTCCGTCTGTCTGTCCGTCTGTCCGTCCGTCTGTCCGTCCGTCTGTCTGTTTCTACGCGAACTAGTCTCTTAGTTTTAAAGCTATCAAATTGAAACTTTGCACACACCCTTCTTTCCTATGCACGCAGTATATAAGTCAGAACGGCCGGGATCGGCCGACTATATCCCATAGTCGCCATAACTGATTGATCGGAGATGCCATAACTTTGGTGTTTGTAAAGTGTTTTATTTAACTGAAATCACTTGTTATCAGTTATGGTTTCTTTTTCGCTTTTTTAAAAACCGAGCCATGTGCGTTTAGATTTCTTAACATCAGTATAATTTGACATACAAATAAACCAGATGTTGGCCAAACAAAACATATTCTGCCCAAATATTCCATAAATGTAATTTCTAATTTTTTATGAAAGCGAAAAGAAACCATATGGTTAATTTGTATGTCAAACTACAATCAAATTGGCCTGATAACGAGTGATTTCAGTAAAAGGAAATTTTATAGATTCTGCGCGCTTGGATGAGCAAAAGTCTTTTAAAATAGCATTTTTTACAAAAATATGTTTTCCGCCGAATTATGTTAAAAAGGCCTGTTTAAGAGGTTGGCAAACGGTTTTTTTTATTCTTACTTGTAAGGAGATGGGCAAACATGGTCATATTTTCGGTTTAAAAAAAAAAGTTTGAAAATTTTCAAAGATTCCGTATTTTCAAAACTAAAGGTGGACAAAAAAGTGTTCGAATTTCAAAAATTCGATTCGACCCAATTCCTTTGAGCTCATTGTTTTGCCGAAGTTTGCTTCCTTTCTTGTTTTTTTTTTTTTTAATTATTTTTTCCGATCATTCCTATCGGAGCTATATGATATAGTCGACCGATCCGCCTCATTCCGACTTATACTACATTGCATTTAGAAAGACAACTTTTGGGAAAGTTTAAAACAGATAGCTTTAAAAGTGAGGGACTAGATTGCGTACGGACAGACGGACATGGCTAGATCGACTATCCAGGCGCTGCTGATCAAGAATATAACTTTATATGTCTCCTTCACTGCATTGCAAACTTTTGACTTAAATTATAATACCCTCTGCAAGAGTATAAAAATATCTCAGCTATGAATTCCATAATGCCATAGGAAATGTCATAATGAATAAAAATAGATATAGCATTCCAACATTTAACTATTCCCAGGGTATTCATCAACATACCTAAACTCGAGTTGATTTTTTCCGGATTTTGGCATTAAAACCGAAAGTCAGTTTAAAATATGGTCTCTGGCTTTAGCGACCAATGCTTATTATTACCTTTAAGTCTAAAATATAATAGAAACGCAATCATTATCATGTTACCATTTATTTATTTTATCATGTACTTGTAGAGTTGTTTTCTTGTTGGTTTAAGACTGCCGTCTCCATGCTAACTGTTCCCGATGAAACTCTCTCACATTGGATTTAAAAACAAAGCATTTACATTTGGTTTGAGTGAGGGTTTACTTAATGAGAAGAGCAGCTCTATAACGTAAGCTAGATATATAGAGTATCTTTGACGGCCAGGATTCGATTGTTTATGTTTATGATTTGAAATTGCGGTTCGCAACCTGACAACAATTTACTAAACATTGTGTTAAGTACTGACTTCATTGGTAGCGTGCGCATTCTGTCACCGATTCCTTGCTTAAAATACTTTCAGTTGCCGTAAGTTAATTACAGAGTAGTCATATGGTACAATCGAAGTAAGGTTTTACTGGTCAGGGGCTGCAAAAGTCTAGGATTTGTAAATTTCAATTGCAATTTGAATCTAAAGCTGCCGGCAACTTTTGCATGTTTTCGCTATACTCGTAAATATTTTCCGATTTTTCTCTTTCTTTGTTTTGCTTCTTTGAACTAATGTAATTTAATTGCATATTTTGATTTACTTAGTATTTCGTATTTTGTTATTTTTATTTGTTGTTTGTTCGTCTTTTGGGCGCAATGTTTTGTTTTAATTTTTTTGAGTTAATTTTGTTTAGTAATTTACACGTAGTCTGCATGTTTAGTTACAGCGAGAATAGTAAATAAAACGTTTTTTAAAACTACAATAATATAAATAATGTATATTTATAAATATAAATATATATTTGTGTATATGTATATTAGACATATTGTATTGCATGTAAATAAATATCATCTTCGGGTCTTTTGTGGTACATCATCGTCTTAAACAGATCAACTTAACTAAGTTCCGTATCAAATCACAGCAGAAATCATAAAAAGTCTAAAACTATAAGGGATAGAGCACAGTGTTGACGGAAAGTTAAAGTCACATAGCACGCGAGGAACTTGCCGACTGGAGGTTAAGTTTACCAAATTAGCATACTCGAATACCCAAACCAAAATCAGTGAGTGCTCCGGGAGCTCGAGGGATCGTCCGCCCATCGATGGTCGATGATCTACGATCGCTGATCGCTGATCGATGGTCGATTATTCGATGATCAGGCAGCGGGGGAGATGCTCCTTCAGGTAGTCGAACAGCTCGTGCGACGCCCCCGGGCAGTTGGTCAGCTCCAGCTCCTGCAGATGCCTCAATTGGATAAGGCTGGACAGACCCGAGGAGGTCAGCAGCGGGCAGCCGGCCAGGGACAGCACCTGGAGGTTCCGCATCGAGCACAGGTGCTGCAGCCCGAAGTCCCGCACCTGCGAACACCAGCGCAGGAAGAGGGCGGTCAGCGACAGCATTGTGGAGATGTATCCCACGCCAATGTCCGTTATGTGCACACATCTGAAAAGGCACAGAGAAAGCTCAATTTAGTACCATGAACACGCGAAGGATACTCAAAAGTGTATTTCAAATATTACACTCATTATATTTGAGAGTACCGTTTTACATTTACCTGGTTTCTTCAAAAAGTATCACAAATTAGGAATAATATTTATTTATTCACATACATATATGTACATATGTGTGCATTATCATTTGATGTTTTTGTATATTATACAACAATGTGGAAATTCCACCGACAAAATACCCTGATAATCGTATTATTCGCTTCCAAGAACACTCCCGAAATCGAGGTTCATGGAAGAGAATGTATAAGATTAGTAAAATAATATTGCCAGAGAGGTAAATTCCACGAATATGAGTCTCTTGATTGTATATAATAAATACAAAATAATATAAAAAAGTTTGTTTTTTTTCTAGTAGAATAGCACGGGTGTTGGTATAAAATAAGAGCCAAGCTTACTCTTGGTGCACCATTTGTTTCGTGATTGCGCAAAATGAAGACCTTATTAGCTTTGATTCTTTTGTTTAAATTGGTGCTACATAGGTAGCCATTTCAATACCGAGCTATTGACGCATTCTTGCGGTGTGTCAATAGTACCCCGTTTATTTGGTTCCAATGAAGGACAACGAAATGCCGCCTGGATGGCAGCAATAAGTAATTCCTCACATTTCCTATGTGCCGGCACTCTGATTCACCGACGTTAGTATTTAACAAAGAATCAATATACATATGTAGGTTGATAGCATTTTTTTTTCAGGCTTCGTTTTGACTGCTGCCCACTGCATTATTAATCAAGAGAAACTGTAAGTAATATACATTTAATGTTCTTGAAGAAGTACCGATGGCTGGCTAAAATTTCAACAACAGATTCGTGAAGTTTGGAGCGTATAACAAAAGTGAACCTAACGATCTGTACGAAGTCAACCAAGCAATTGTGCACCATTTATACACGGAAAACAATGGCCAGAATGATATAGGACTGCTTAAGCTCCCGATAGGTATTATCTTTAAAAGTAAGTAAACCGTTTGATCGCCTTAACCGAAGTTATTTACATCATTTATCCGCAGTGTACATTCACCCAATTTGCATTTTTATGGACGAGAGACTTAAGACAAAAGTTGACATGGTACGGGAGTTTAAAAGTTTTCGCTGGGAAAGAGATCTTCTTCAAAACATAACCGTTCACCAGTTAGATCGAGCAGAGTGCCAAAAGGTCTTGAATGTGACGCTCAGTTCTAAGCAAATATGCACTGGTGATCCCAACAGGGAATCGGCCTGTGGCGATAATGGTGGTCCTTTAACCGCAACTCTCAATATTAATAATAGATTTTTTGAAGTACAGTTAGGGATCGTAAGCAGGTGCGGCGAACCAGCAATACATACCGATGTGTCAAGCTATGTGGACTGGATTGACGAGCAAGTGAATAAGACAGAATAGTCATTGAAGAACCAATGCTCCCACCTAGGAAAACTGTGTCCTAAGCCCATCCAAATATTCTAATAAAACGACTATATTTTGATATGTTTAAAAACAATGAAGCATTGTACATTTTTCAATAAACTTTGGCAGAAAAAGAACAAAGTTATAATTTTTTGTATTTATCTTTTCGATTGCTTATTTGATAGCTATATGACAAATAGACTTGAATAATACCTACAATAGCACAACCTTATTCTTAGAAGTTTCATTCAGACAGCTTTAAAACTGGGAGACTAGAACAGACTAACGGTTACGGCTAGATCGACTATAATCAGATTCGTACGAGCTGGCGTACCATAGGTAGCGTTTTGGGTCCCGAATTGTACACCCATTTCACCTCTGACTTGCCAAATCCCAGAGATCCGGGAACCCTGTTGGCAACGTATGCTGACGACACAGCCTTTATCGCAAGCCCCCGTGTCGAATCGAGGCGTCCAGAATTACCCATAGCTTCTTGGACCTGTACAGCGAGTTGACGAAATGGTGGAATATAAGCCTAAACGGAAATACATCGCAACATTGCAACTTCTCCCTAAGGCATCAAATCCTCCCTAGCGTTAAATTTCAATCCCCTCAGGCGCAGTATCTTGGATTGATCCTCGAAAAGCAGCTCACATGGAGTCAACACACCGTGAAAATAGCAGCAACATACCGCAGTAAACTTAGGAAGTTTATTTGGATGCTTAGAGTAGCGAGACATCTGAGCCTCAGAAATAAAATTCTGATCTACAAGTCAATAGTAGTCTCTTCCATAACATATTCCATGCAAATGTGGGGTAAGGCGACAGACTGAAACATCATGCGAGTACAAAGGCTGCCAAACCGAGCACTGCGAACTTAACAAAATACCTTCACATCGCCACAGTGAGGGAACAATTCAATCGCCAATGCACGGATTCGAGTGGGACTCGAAGTCACTTTAAAAAAGTTTAGATTTCTTTAAGTTTAAAACAAAAAAATAAAGTTCAGAAATTTGTTTAAAGTGCAACTTGCTGCAGTTTTTGGTCGTGACTTATGGCCGTTCCCGGAGATGAGGTTCAACTGCTGGGTGACGGAAATTGAATTTCACTCATGAATAATTACGGATTGAGCGGGAGAAGGGCGAAGTGGACTCACCTATCCAGCGTCAGCTCCTCCAGCTGGTTCAGATCACAGGCGATGTACTCGAGCGAGGCGTCCGTGATGCGGGGACACCAGGACAGGTCCAGGGCGCGCAGCTTCTGCAGGTTCTCGGCAATCAGCTCCACGCCGTCGTCCGTCAGTTTGCTGCAGCCGGAGAGGCTCAGCACCGTGAGATGGGGCAGGGAGTGCACTGCAAGTGGAGCAAAGGGGGGCAGGATTTGGCATTAGTTTCGGGCATCAGCTGGTGCTCCGCGAAGCATTCGGCTCACGTAGCCGGCTGCAGATGCTCCACTTCGCTGGGGACACGTCCCAGGAAATGAGGTCTCCGCAGTCGGAATGATATGTTCGCGCAGCTAATGTTTCCCCACTAGCGTCTTCAGTTGGCGCCGTTAAAGCCTCTTCTAAGTTTTCCTTTAAATTTCCATTTTCATTTTCTTCCCGAGTACACTTTTAAATATTAAAATAAAAACTAAAAGTAGCTCGAAGTATATACAAATTACCCCAAATTGTGACCTTAAGATTTTTTTTAATTCAGATTTTCAAGGGACTTTGCAAGAGCTTGTGCTTGTTTCTTAAATTAAAAATTATTACAGTCTGTGACGAATTTGGAAAATAGAAGACTTAGAATTCAAAATCAGTTCAAAGCTACATAAAAACCTATTGAAATCTCCCAGATGAGAAATTGTAAAGACTCGATTAGCCATCTTTGGATCTAGTTAACATAATTAAGTGAATTTCTTAAACATTGAGTGGAGCTGGCAAAAAATTTCTTGATGAATTCAGCCAGTGAGCGAGTGTGAGTGTGAAAAACACATAATGCATCCCGAGTGCTAATTAAGATTTGTGGTTATTCATAAAATGTGGTAGCCAGAGCCTATTTACATTTAGTCGATGCGCTCAGGATTTGTTGCTAAGCTCTTTTCATTCTTGAGATAGACTAATGTGTGATGTATCTAATTACGGCTTCTATTTAATGCCCACAACCTCTGCTGCTGTTCTACTTAAACTGATTCAGTTTCTCAGCTCAGGCTCAGCTCGTTCCATTTACGTCTACTAAAGTTTGCTCTGTTCCACATTTTGCTGTGTCACTTTCTGGCATTCTTTGCTCTCAGCCCTCCTTGTGAATCACGGATTATTTGTCCTTTCTGCTCTGTGGCCAAAGGCACAATGCCCTGTTTTCTTAGCTTATCTTTCAGTCTCGAGCATGTGGGATTATTAGAAGACAATTTAAAAACAGCAACAAAGCAGCATTTATAAAATTTGAAGAAAATTCTTCTGTAATTTTTAAATATTTCGACTTTATAAATCATTAAAGGAATTAAAATCAAAATTAAAATGCTGTACCTTGATAATGTAAGTCCTTTTAAACTTCTTTTAAAATATTTTCAAAAAAATTGTAAAAATGTTTATACATTTTAAATATTTAATTTAACAGAGTGGGTTTTTAAGTTAAACGGTGTTTTAAAGCAACAGCAATATTAACTAAATATTTAATAATAAGACATTGCATAATGGATCACAAATGAATACACCAATTTGCAAATCATACATTAACTCCTCTTCAAATATTTTCCTTGCCAGGATATGTTCTTGATTTGTTCGAAAGATTACCGATTAGAAGAAAAGTGTGTATATTTCTGTTCACCATTGATATTTGATTGTTGGACAGACTGCAAATAAATCAATCAAACAAATTTGTTTGGCTTGATGACGTAAATCTAAAAATTTTCGCGGAAAGTCAAAGAGTTTTCTGCGCCTGCTGATTATGAATAACCGATAAAGGATAACGTATAACTTATAATGCGTACAGGAAGCACATGACTGCAATTACCTTTCGTAAGCCGCTTAGACTTTGCTAATGGGAATTAAGCATTTTCCCTTGGCCAGAAATAGTATGTGGCCCGAGAAGAGGGCACGTGCGGCGGCTGCGTAAACAGAGATAAAGCCTCCAAAGAAAACAAACTCCAAGCCAAAGTAATGTGTGCATGTTTGTGGAAAACTCCCATCCATATTCCCACCCCCCAAAAAGACTTCCCCTTTCCCTGAGTTAAAGAAGTCGAAAAATGCTGGGTCCGGTCGACTAAGCCGCTTTGTATTCACTTAGAGTCACTCCATATTCACCTCAGACTCACTCAGATAAAAATTCATCTAAAAACTTTGTAAATAATAACAATCTACATTTTACCACTACATTTATTTATTTATGTTTCTTTAAAAGCAAATCAGTAATGAAGAATTTAAACAAATTAAGAACGTTGTAATTTGTTTAAAATCCTAATTACTGATTTTTTTAAAATTCAAAATAACAATAATATTTAACGACTGCTATTTATTTTTATATGTTAACAAAATTGACTTTTCCTATTATTTAGTATTACTATTATTTAATATTACTATTCTTTTGCAGTTCAATTTAATTTGTTGTCATCTTATAGAGAGCTTTTATTATTTCGATGAGAATGGATTTTTCAAATTTTCTTTCTAGTACGTAATTTCTTTCTTTTTTGCCAGTGCACTCACCTATGTTTG
This sequence comes from Drosophila fuyamai, assembly GCA_018153365.1. Classification (NCBI taxonomy): domain Eukaryota; kingdom Metazoa; phylum Arthropoda; class Insecta; order Diptera; family Drosophilidae; genus Drosophila; species Drosophila fuyamai. The sequence goes on from JAECXW010000155.1 coordinate 12,026,675, forward strand.
CAAGTGTGGGTGGTTGTGTGCCCCACTTTGGTTACCGCCACATACTCAGAAACTTAGATACTTGCTAGGAGCAGTAGAGCGCTCCTCTTGTTTGGCTTCTGACCAAAAAAACCACAAGGCATACGAAAAGCGATTTGAATTACAAAATATGCGCCAACAACGAGCGAATCCACATGAAGATAACCGCGATACTAGCTTCTAAGCTACTGAGCCAAATGGAAAACTAAGGCAAACAGCGATCTGAATGGGGGCCTATGAAAAATTAACACAACCAACTCGCTGTGCTCGGGTTTTCTATTGACTAACTGAGCTGAAGCGAAGCCTTTATGCACTGTATATAAAGCGAATCCTTTTTTATTTTCCACTGGAGTTTTGGGGAGTTTAAAAAAGGATTGCAAACATAAAGGCAAAAACGGGTTGATGAAAGCAAATTAAAAGGCTGTGAAAAAAGTATGTTTCAAAGTCTGAATTCATTGGTTATACAATTTTGATTTTGAAGTAATTAAATACGCTTAGTTTTAAATGAAAATCAGGTTCACAATTTTAATTAAATTAAATTAAATTAAATGCTAATTATATTTTAAAATAATTAAAATAAATATAAATCTTAATTCAAGCAAAAGATTTTAGTTTCTTAATTATTAACTTGAGATAGTTATAAATATGTATTTTTTATCGACCAACAAATAAAATAAATATAGTTTAGCAGTTTGTGTTTGTATTTTGCCCTCTTGTCTCTTAACTGTTGCGCAGAATAAGTTTTACAATTGCTAAGTTCTTAGTTCATTCCAAAAAAAATGTTAAGAATTAAATGTATATGTATGAATAAATCTTTAGATACTTTAACTTCGCTGTAACAAAGTCTCTAAAGAAAAGCTCCATTTAAGAGAAATGCTACTTAAACAACCGAAATCAATTGGAATGAGCAGATAGGGTATCTGATTTAGAATAAATGCTACCCGCCTCACTCCGCCCAGTTGAACATTTAAGAAATTGCAACATTCGTGAAGTTCCCTTTTCATCGGGATCGCTATTGGCGAAGGAATTGCAAATCCATTGCTAATGCATATTCAGGCGTAATTGAGGGGCGATGGAACGATGGGGCGTTCGTCGAGAAGCCGCAGCAGTGACAATAACCGTAACGCTGACGACCAACTTGGCTAACGCTGACGGGCTCTTGGCCAAGTTGCCAGGCAGCGCCAGCTCCTCAAGGAGCTAACTGTAATTGTATCTATCAAGCGGTGGATGTGGATGCAGTACAATCGACAATGGCAACGGCGACGCCCCAAATGCTGAAAACCGCAAAAACATCCAACGACAAAGGCGCCTCTGTGCACACAAACATCTAGTGCAGACAGTCGAACTTCGATAACTTGAACCCCTAACAAAAAGTTTATTTTACATGACTAATTATACCCGTTACTCGTAGAGTAAAAGGGTATATTGTATTCGTGCAAAAGTATGTAACAGCTAGAAGGAAGCGTTTCCGACCCTATAAAGTATATATATTCTTGATCAGGGTCACTAGCCGAGTCGATATAGCCATGTCCGTCTGTCCGTCTGTCCGTCTGTCCGTCTGTCTGTCCGTATGAACGCTGAGATCTCGGAAACTATAAAAGCTAGAAGATTGGCATTTTGCATGCAGATTCTAGGAGTTCCTACGCAGCGCAAGTTTGTTTCAAAAAGGTGCCACGCCCCCTTTAACGCCCACAATCGCTTATATACGATTTTAAAAATTTAAATATTTCGGAAAAGTAAAAATGCAGTTTTATCGTGTTTATCAATACCTATCGAAATGTAGAAGAAATTTTTCAAATCGGACCATTCGTTAAAAAGTTATGCGTGATCAAAGTTTCTATCTCCATCTCCCTCGCACTCCTTTTACCTGAGTAACGGGTATCTGATAGTCGGGGCACCCGACTATAGCGTTCTCTCTTGTTTTAAATTAAAATTCTTGCAATTAGAGTTTTTAATTAGCTTTTAGGTAACTGTTGCGCAGAATTTAACTTGAGTTAGCTTGAGTTTATATTAATTGTTGCGCTAAAAATGATCATTGTTTAAGAAATGTTGTATTATATCACTAAGATATAAGATATTATATTATATATAAGATATTATATCGCTAAGATATCAAATTTTATGGAATGACTTGAAAAGTTAATTTATTTTAGATTTTTTAACTTAAACAAGTTTAAATAATTTTTTTTTAATTTGATTTTGTAGTTAGAGTATTCAAACATGTAATTTTTCTATAGCAAGTCTGTTTATATTATTAGATAAGAAAAGTTGATGTTACAGAGGTTCGACTGTTGAAATGTGCATTTATACCCAGCACAGACGTAGATACAGTTACGATGCACTAAATCGAGTGCTCGTGATGGAAACTGTGATTAAGAGTCGCCGGCGACACAAGCAGACCACAATGCAATTGGGATGATCCGCGGGGCGGGGTGCGATGATCGATAATGATCGCGGCAGAGTGACATCGATTGAATTACACTCGGAGCGAATTCAGAGCATGGGCTTGGGCATGGGCATAGGCGTTAGCGTTAGAAGCCCCTCAGATTGCCCACATCGCCCAGATCGCATCTCCCGGCCGAGGAGTCGGCGCTTATTTATCACGCCTGCAATCACAGCTGAATTTCATTTCGTTATCAGCGCTCCATCGACGTGCAACGATCTCGTGATTCTCGACTCGAGTCCCGATCCGAAACTAATTCCAAATCGAATCAGTTTAAGTCACCCTATGGTGCAGCTAGTGATCAAGAGTTCCAAATCCTGTGTTGCAGTTTCGTTTTGTGACCGACACTAACGGGTAATTGTTCGGCTGCGCAGGATTACTCGTTTTTGCGATCACAAATCATGAAATTGCAGCAAAAAGCAGCAAAATCGTGGAACCAGTGAAAAAATATTCAATTTAAATTTATCAGTATACTGTGATGCAAAAGACCACATGACATAAAGGACTATTATATAACCTAAATTAAAATTTAACTTAAATAGAATGCAAGCCACGATTGGTGTTTATTTAAAACAATTTATAAAGAATTCTAAAAAAGCTCAAAACGCAGCAAGGTTTGTAAGCAATTATTAATATTTGAGTGTTTTTTAAATAAAATTACTGCTATATATATATATATTCAATGTATATTATTATGATCTAAAAAAGTACTTATTAGTACAAACTGCGACTAGTTCTTCAAAATTTGTAAGATTTAATAATAAATAAGCTGTTTTCATGTAGATTCAAACCAGAAAACCTTCAATTCAGACTGTCTGTGTGATATTTACATACACTATTGTAGTGATAAGGGAATTGAATGCCAATCTGGTAAATAAAACTTAATCTTGAAACGGTTACCCTGACGAGATCAAGAGAGAGTTGTAGATTACACAATAGGTCACCAGAAATCAATGCTCACTGATTGCAAACTATTGATGAATATGTCTGTAACCTGTCGCATATCTTAGATTCTCCTCTTATTTCATTTTTCCTCTATCATTATTTTTTCTACTCTTAACTAAACGAATTCCAGGTAACTTGCTCTACCAGCTCCATCTCATTATTGACTTTCTATTTATTCTGGCTGTGCGATAGGAAGGGAAAATCAAATTACTAGCCGCCAAAGTTGGTAATGATTCATTCGTTCTATGAATAAATTGGGTTCATTTTCTGGGAATTTCTGTCGGATTACGAGGCTGGAGAGCAAAGTCTACCTGGCGGCTGCTCGATATGGAAATGGGAATTCGCGCTCGACAGGGCAACGCATCAAAAATAGTGTCCCAAATCGTGGGCTTATATTCCCCCGGCACACGCACTCGTTGAGATAGAGACAAGTGTCAATAGAAGGACATTCGTGGGAATGGGCGGGGAACACAAACATGTCAGGCAAACAGCTTGTAACTTGTGTGTCTGTATCCATGAGATACATTTACATTTCCCATAACAACTAGCGACGTTTATGCGAGGCTCGTTTGGCATTCAGCTTCTGTTTTCCCAGTCCGATGTGTTCACTTTTCCTATTTTCCGCACACAAATAAAAAAACATTTGGACTGTCGTCGAGTACGGCTAGAATTTGATTTTTTCATTAACAAAAAGTTTCCGAGCATAAGGTTTCGAATAAACAATGGCCGAAACGTATTTCTGTTGGTTTTCTACAAAAAACGAACCCCTGCCAGTTCCCGTTTTTCAAATACCTTCTGTCCCAGGACTGGGACAACTCACAAATTCCATGTTTATTGGCAGCTCTTGGCTCTTGTCATGGCATTCATTCTTCTCCTTCTGGCATGCCAACGATTTTTATTGATTTTTCGGGCTATTTCGCATTCACATGTCTAGAGTTATGCTCACATAACGGTTAGCATTTGTTTATGACATTCATTTGATGATTGCTGATTTTTCAAATTGCCTCGTTTGGGGTCAATGGGGGAAATTGCATTTGCTCAAAGTTTTCCTACTCACTACTTTCAATACACAAGGGAGTTACGTTGCGTATGAGTGATGTAAATATTACGTATACATAATATAACTGTAATGTAATATACGTATACGTAATATTTCTGAAATATATAAATGTTAATATGTAAAGATTTCAAATAAAGTACTAAACAAATTGCATTTGCTCAAAGTTTTCCTACTCAGCCAATATAAATGGAGTTACGTTGCGGATGAGTGATGTCAATATTACGTATATGTAATATCACATACGTATTATTAATATTTATTAAATATTGTTATAAACTATATAAATACAAACATGTACAGGTTTCAAATAAAGTACTTTAAAAACTGTAATTGCTATAAAAATGTTCTACTCAGCCAATACAGAATGGAGTTGCGTTGCGTATGAGTAATGTCAATATTACGTATACGAAATATCACAGTAATGTAATATACGTATACGTAATATTTATATTTATAAAATATATATATGTATTTGGTAGTACTATATTTGGTACTTACATCTATTTTGAAGAACGGAAGGTCTGTGCTTGCATAGTAATCAAGTTTTTGCAGGATAATAAAGTATTGGCAACTTTTAGAATATTCTTTAGTTGAAGGTGGCTCACAACAAAGAAAAAATAAATTGTTAAGAAAATTCAAACTTTTCTAGCCACCATTGGTGTGAAGCAATTAATTTTAATCATTTCAGACCGATGCCAGTCAAACTCAAATCAATAATTTAAGCCGATTTTCAGACTCTTGCCATCTCGGGCTATTGAAGCTCATTCAAGGAAACTCCTCCCAAGCTTCTTAAAGTTAAAGTTCAGTTTGCTACCAGTGGACCAAGATGGCAGTCATTATGCCAATTACTTGGAACTTGGCAGAGGAGCACGGCGACAAGGTGCGGGGGAAAATGCCATGAAATTTCACTGTGGCAACAAAACTTTTACGAGTATATTAAATAAAGCAGCAGCAGCAGCAGGATGAAAGCATTTCAGCTAAATCAGCTTTTACTGATTCGAAACATACCAAAGTCGCTTTTCAGTTTCGCAGAAAATTTAATATTCGAAATGGTTTCTTAACAAATGAAATTCTCTCAAAGGGACTGCAGCCACAGAAAATTAACAATAAATACCCCATTTTACAGATACTTTGCCTTGAATCTGATTTCCATGTCAATAAACACTTTGTAACATTTTGAATTGTTTGCTTAACATTTTTCAGGCATAAATAAGATCTGTTCAAATGTTTGTTAAATTCTTGAAAGTCATTCACGGAGCTAGAAAGCTAAAAACCTTCAATATTAAATTCCTGAAGTTTCCTTGTTTCAGGACAACATACAGATATGTTACTTACGGAATTATAATATCTAAACTCAATCAATATCTCCTTCATGATTTTTCTTTGAGCTTTACTTATGGTAAATGACTTTATAATGCCAAAGTCGTAAATTATTTCTTAGTTTCAATTTTAAACTTACTAACGCAGAAGGGAAGCTAATTAAAAACACAAATACTTTAATGCTGAGATACCAAGTTTATAGTTTGTTAAAGCTCTCCCAAAAAGGATTTACCGAAGCTGCGGGGATAAAATAAATCTTCCCCAATTTCCCGGGCTGCAGGGTACTGAGGCTTAACCGCTTTAGGGTTTAAGTGGCCTGTCAATTACCGGCAAACTTTGAGGCCAAACAATGAATGCGTAAATGAGCAGGGAAAGGTCGTCTTGTAGGTCGGGGGTCGCGAATCGTGGGTTGAGTCCCCTCGCATAGGCAAATAATGTTCGAAACGTGCAGGCCTCATTAGGCTTCCCCCTCATCACAGTTGCCATGGAAAACCATGGAAGGAAGTGGGCGGAAAATGGGCGAAAAGGGGGCGAGAAAGGGGTGGTAAGTTGGCGGGGGAATGGGGGAATGGGCAGCTCGAACTACCGCGAATTGCGATGAGGTTGCGCAATGGCAGATTAGCTTCTCTTGGGATAAGGCTTCTTGGAGAAGTCAAGGGGTCGTGAAAATTCAAGATGACGGGAAAATTAAGGCATTGGCTTCGAAAACCAAAATAGGATTTTATTACCAGAAATTACAAATTAAATATTTCGTTTATTATTATTAATCTCTTTCTTTAATCAAAGATAATACTCTTAGTAAGGTGAAGAGTTTTTAGGAGTATAAGGAATCCTTACTTATTTAATCACAATAATTTTCTTAGAGACAATAATGAATATTTTATTAATTTAATTTAAATTGATATTTGGTCAGCTTAAATTAAAGTAATTAAAGTAGGTGCTGAAGAACATAGAATCCTCAATAAGTTTGATCTTAAAAAACGAACATAAAAACATTTTCGAATAAACAGACGCTAACCTTGAAAGATCTTAGTGTATTCAACTATGCTGATGATAAATTCATGTGTTATGTTTTTGTTATATACGTATATATTTGTTCTGTCTTATTATACCCATAAATTGTGATCTAATTTATGCAAATGAGACAGTACGAATTTGCCAAAAAGTGATAGAAAAAAACTTTGAAAGCGTGCCACATCGAAATCGACGAAAATAAGATGTAGCTACAATTACGATTCTTTTGGCAGTCTGACAGAATTCACTGCAGGCGAACAGTTTCAATCAGAAATAATTTTGTTTGCTGTGCTTTAGACGAGGTTTGCTCGTCAAACTGGTAATTGAGATTACTATGTTTTTGAGAAAATATATATTTTTTTGAGATTTGATTTTGTGTTGGTTCAGCTCAACGAAGTAGATATAAATACAAAATATAAAGACCATTTAATCTGACTGGATTAGTTTATCTGCTTAAATAAGTACATTGTTAATCAGCTTATCAAATTTGAAAGCGCATAAATTTGTAGCTAATTATATTTTATTGGCACCGATAATCTTGTTTAACTAGCTAATTTAACACTTCACTACACACATTAGACAGAATAATTTCATTTATACCGTGTGCACTGATAACATTTTATAATTTAATATATCCAAGATATAATAAATAAGATTTCTGCCATAAATCATTAGCTTTTAAATTTATTTTTTTCTCAATGTTATTTAAGCACTCTTTAAAGTACAAATAAACTAACATAAGTTAATAATTCATTTCTTAAAACTCAATTGACCCACAGAGTCTTATTTGCAACTTCTGTTTGGGGCGGCTTTATTAAAAATGCATTAAAAGCGCTCAGCTGGATTGTCGACTAATGGTCCCCATGTGCTGGATCCTCCTATATACATACAAACATACATACGTCTATGCTCTGTCTGCCAGCATAGTTTTCCTGCGCTTTCCCACATTTTCCTGCGTTTTCCACGCACATCAGATGGCGCGGGTCACCGTTCATGTGTGCGAATTTGATTGGCAGTTGGCCGGAGCTTCTTCAGAAGCCCACCCTTGTGACTTGGCTCACATCTTTTCCTGGCATTTTCACAAGCACAAAAAAAAAGAGGGAAAATTGTTAACCCAGTTTCGTGCTCTGTTGTCTCTACTGCCCAACGAGTTCTTCCGCTCTGCTTCTTTAGCATTTCCACAGAAAACTTTAATGATGTCAATTACTCCTCCCCAGTAAAAGTTAAATTGCTCCAGTTTGGTTTAGGAATTGCATTTTAATTGCTGAGAATTGGTGCAACGGTTTTGTTTTGCTTTATTTTGATTTTTTGAGGTTGATTTTTGCCAAGACTAAAGAGGTTTTTTAGTTAATACAATTTGGATGTCTAATTTTCCCAATTTAACCGCAAGACAGAAATTGTTTGCTCTATTAATGTGTTCAAATCTTCATCACCATTAATATGAAAATAATTTTTGTAAATGGAAAACTAACAAAATTCGCTAATAAGTGAAACAATTCTTTCTTAATTATAAATTTTCCAAAACATCCATTTTCTGGAAAGGCTTTATAGAATGAATTATAGAATAGATTCCAAAGACATGTATGGTTAAATGAAATGCAATCCAAATGGAAACTTTGAAAGTGGGTTATATAATTCAAGACACCTCATATTTGCACTCTACTTTATATACATAAAGAGAAGAAACTACTGCCTAAGTCGAAATTAGCAAGAAGCTTGGGTCATGTCATGCCCCAGTTTGACTTTTGTGTATAATTTCACTTGACACTTTCCTCGCAGTCCGGGGAAAGTGACAGAAAGTCCCCAGCAGATGTCACTTTCTTCGAAAGGCGGTGGGGTAATCCCGAGCTGTATATGGGCGCCTGTTACTATATATACACTGCCAACTGGTATAAATAGAGACTTGGTGCTCTGTTTAGGGCCCAGCTGTCGGCAATTGACAACATCATCAGCATGAAAATCAGCAGCTCCACGATGGCCACCAGTGTGGGCTTAAATGCATTGGCAGCTGGAAAATTTTCCTCTCTTCCTTTGATTTTCCGGCGTGCGTCATTGCGTGCAACTATTTCCGCCGTAATACCGTGTGCGTGAGCCTGTCTCAGCTGCCATCAAATGCAATTAAAATGAATTTCACTCGCCCACGCGCAGTACTAGTTATTTGCTGCCTTTTCCCAGCCCTTTTTGCCATGAAAGTTTCTGCCTGTGGCAGCCTCTCAAATCGCATTACATAAGCCAGCAATTATGTTCCTTGTGGCCTGGCCCTCAACTTTGAACTTGCATGTTTGCATTCAAGTTGACGTTATGTGCGTGTATTCTATATATTATACTTGTATGTACAATGTGGATTGGAAATTGAAGGGACATTCTACGGGGGGAGTGGAAAACAAGTTTGTCCTTGCCCTCCATCTGCATCTGGTATCTGACATTCTGTGCTTCAAAGCAATCTGTGTGCATTTTATATTGCATTTATTTATTTTAGGCCTGCTTTTGTCAGTTTTATTAGTTATTTATTTATCTAGGCATTGTCATTGAATTTCAAATGCATATTGCCTTTTTCAAAATCTCAACTATTTAGTTACACTTTGCTGTGCATTTCTGTCATTACTCATAAACTTTGAAAGTTATTTTTCGTTTGATAAAATTTATTGAGTGCTAAAGCAACCATTTATTAAACTTTCAAATTGTCAGCATACAAATAAATGCATTTTTATTTACGGCCGAGATAATAATTTTAAAATTGTTTACATAATTGAGTAAATATCATTCTTAAGCTAAAATTTAATTCCGGAAAAATGGTTGTACAACAAGAAAGTTTTTGTTTCGTTTGCTAATAAATATCTGTTTTATTTATTTTCCAACTCCAGCCGCATTTCCTGAAGTTTTATCCTGCAGCAGAAGTTAACTTTTCCCTAACTTGGAAACATTTCACACTCCAATCTCAACCCGTGAACCCTAAGATGCTGCATTTAATTATGGGAAAATCACTGGGGTTGCCATTTCCATATTGTCGCATTCACTGCACTTCAGATACTCTTCAAATCGCGCAACTTTGTGCGAATTACGTTAAGATCACGGCCACTGCCAGCTGACAATTGATTGACAATTTGGCCAAATACCCATCGCAGGAGGGGCGATGCGTGGCGGGGGCAACGATGCCATCGCCCCCCAAAGAGCTTTTATAAAAATAAAGTTAATTAAAAATTGCCCGGCAAGAGAGCGCGCAAAAAACACGACGACAAGACAGGAGCAACGCCGAGTGCCTTGAAAATGCAAATGTAATTAAGTAAACACGACACCCGACGGACGCCCATCAGCGGTAGTTGGTCGCTCCCCGACTAGGATTAGATGGTTGGAGGGGATTGGGGGGGATACGGAATTCCTATGCCCCTGGCCCCCCTGTAAACCGAGAAGCTTATCAATTTCGGCGACCGGGGGCGGACATCTGGCTGAAGAAGATGAATTCGATGCCCCGGCGGGCAGGAATTTTTCCCTTGCCACAGCAAAAAGGAGGAAAATACGGAAAAGGTAAATACAAAAGCACCCACAACCGTACATTCTTACAAGCTCAACATAATCAGCATTGGGGTGGTCTGTTAAGGAAAAGCGAAAAAATATTATATTTGATTTTACCCATTCTTTAGTATTAAAAGGATTTAGTAATATTATAGATTTTAATCATTTTCTTGGATACATTATTTTTAATGAATTCTAAGAATTGTCTGTATGCAAGAATTTTTTATAAAATTGTGAAAGAACCGGTCTAATATTTAAAATTGGTTGGCAAAGCTCAAACAGTGTGTCTTATCGAACACAAATTCTCTACTAAGGTTTATTTAACTTGTTAATTTTGAATTGTATAAAAAAAAAGTAAGCTTAATTAAAAACAAAAAATGTATTAGTAGTAAAACAATTTAAATATATAAATTTTACCTAATTGGAAAATATCTTTAGTACATCAACTTTTTAAGGAGCATAAACCAATCCGTATATAAATTCTTTTGGGCTGACGGGCTGCATCCCACTGCAGTTTCATCATGAGCAATCCTCTCTAAATTTCGAGATGGTTGAAGGGGAATCGGGCGATCGGGGTGTGATGCCCCGGGCGCTGTGCACTTTGCGGTTAAATTGATGGACAAGTCGCTTTCGCGTCGACAAGTACAATTGTTCAGGCGCGAAACGAACCACAACCACTTCATTAGCAGTGTACCTTGCCAATCATCCCACCTCCTAGAATCTTGGCAATCAGGAAGCTTTGGTTCTAGGGGCGTCTTAAGAGGGATCAAATGGTAATCAGTAATATATATTTCACCGTTTCCCAAAATCATAGTCTTATATAATAAACACGAAAAGGAGCGTAAATTGTTAACCCATTTTAAAATCCTTGATAATAATATAAACAAACTTTTTAATTTAAAACGGTTATAAAAACTGTTTTGAAAATTACACTTTTACAGTGAATTTTGGTTTTAAATTAAGGAAAGGCATTTGTCTCTTACGAATTTTGGATCGCAAGTAAATATTTTCAAAGAAGCTTTCTTTTATAAGCAATATACATTTTTACTGAAAGCCTTGTCAAACTTCTGTGGTAAGTATTGAATTAAAGGGATATTATACTATCGATCAGTAAACTATATTTATTTTCAGTATTGGCAATAACCCAATTGTTTTGCCCACCCACCCAAATGATGATTACGCCACTGGTTTATTCAGCAGCTGTGCATGCTGCTCACATTGAGTGAAAAGCTTGGTGGACCACGTAGTGGAATTTGATTTGTCGCCCGACGAGGTTTGTAGTTGCCTCAATTCATTATTTCTTTGCGCGGACTCTGCTAAATGAAAGGCGGCATTTATGTTGACACTGTTAATTAATGGGAGATTAACTTGTTCATTGTTTCACTTACAATTCGCACACTCGCCAATCGCATTCGTGATATTCGCTCGCTCACGTGCGAACTCATAAATCACGCATACGCCCAGTTGAACGACCTCGCCGGCAATTAACGGCGCGACCAACAAGGGCGTCCTGTCAATGTGTCAGTCAGTCAGTTAAACAGCCAACCAGCCAGCGGCTCTTCCGTTTCCGGCTGTGGGAAGGATTGCGTGCCAAATGATGTGTCACCTAGCATTCAAATCCCGAAGTAGCAACTGAAGCCGCAGCCACATATCGCAAGCCAAAAAAATATACCAATCACAAGGAAAAACGTGGGACAGCTCTTGTTTATTTTATATACCTGTCAAAATCTATTGAATACACAATAAAGATGACCTTTATTTTATAAAGCAAGTCAACAGAAAATTTGTATAGCCTTTTTCATATATTTATTTAGCAATATAATGAAAATTTGTAAGATCACAAATAGTTTAACAATTTCCATATTATTATTACATATTAATGGAAATAAGATTCTAATTAATATTTGTTTTATGTTTTTAAAAGGCAAATCATAAAAGGTTCCCATTGATTCGAGAATACTACAAACATTTCTTAGAAATGTTTACCAAAGACTAGTAATTGGAATTTAAGATACCAAAACAAATTCATATCAAAATGGATCAAAATTCTTTCAGTAATTAAGGGTATGTACAAAATTTCCATTTCCTGGTAAATCTATTAAGAGAGGGACAAATTTTCGTTTATACAGACTACCTACATAAAAGTTATAAGTCATTTTCGCCAGTGTTGAGTTGACATGGGCCATAAAAATGTGGCTGGCCGAGTGCCAGCCAGAGCCTTCGCTGTCTCCTGTGAGCGGAGCCATCACTCCGAACCTGGAGCCTGGCCCAATTCAATTAGATGCCAAATGCAATTAGCTAAATGGCTTCTCGATGTTGTGATAAGCACCCACTGGTACTGCCACCGCCGCCGTTGCCCCTGTGACAGCAGTTTTCATGGCCGGCGGGCAGCGGAATCGGAAACGGACTGGGAGTTGTTATTAAAAGTTTTGCCACCGCCGGGGCAAAAGTTCAACGCCAGGCAACTGAAAACTGTAAACTGTGAACTGTGAACGGGCTTAGCCAACTTTTGACAACGGTTTAGACTGCAAGTTGCCGCTAACCGTACAAGGTTGCGCTTTAAATGCCAGTTTTAAACTTAGAGTAAACTTTCGAGACCATATTGCGTCAGCAAGGCCCTAAGGCCAGATTTAAATTCGTTATTTAAATGTGTTTTAGACAGTTAGGCAAATCTCTAGAAAAGTCTAATATGGTTCGTCACAATATAAATGCTAACTAAATGGTACATGGCATAATTTAATTGGCAGAAAACTTTAATCTCCACACCTGCAAAATAATTGTAATTACAAATATTTTACATTTTTACATTTTATCAACTTGATTTTGTTCGGTAGGATATATATTAAATTCAACTTAATGTGTGTCATTACACGAAGCTGATTTTCATTAAAATTGTAATTTAAAAGTGCATTCACGTACATAAAATAAAAAGGGACTGCATTAATTATGTGCTTGGCTTATTGGGGAAATAAATAAATGATTAAAATCTCCTCAGAGGATTGAGTGTTAAGGGTTTTCGAGGCCTTTGAATGACCATTAATTAAATATGTATTTCCGGAATGCGGTCACTTAAATTAAATCGTAAAATAAATATAAATGGAAGCTTAAATTTATTCGTGCCTTTACTTAATTCGCATTTTTTGTTGACTTGTTTATGCTTGCTGGGCAAACAGTTTATGATTGGGCTGCAATTTAAACAAAATGCCGCCATTAAATATGGCGCCTATTTGCTTATGTCCTCACGAATGGTAAGCCCCGCCCACCGTTCACCGCCCTACTCAAAAACAAAAACAAACACAAACACTAACACAAACAAAAGCACAGACACGCAGACAGAGCGAAGCCAATCTTTGTTATACGGGGCGGATGTGTAATGTGCTTTTCATACTTATGATACTGGCTTTTCGGGCTTTTGATGCTCCTTCATCCATCAAGCTGTTTGCAGACCCACAAAATATGCTTAACACAGTGTGTGTTTATATGTGTTTAAATATTTTATAAATATCCCTTTCTCCATAAGCTTTAAAACTCATAGTTATGATGTTTGTTTTTCATCTTATTTTGCAAAAAGAAAAAAAAACTAATGATGAATCGTTTTACCCCTTTTTTAACGAGTCTGCATAGAGGAAATAAACAAAAAAAGTATTGATTTATCGGCTTAAAGCCCAGCAAAAATAAATGTCTGTTTAAATAACTTTATAACTTTCTTTGATTTATTGTTAATATCTTTAAGTTTCAATTAAATTAAAAATGATTAGGAAATCTTAACATTTTTTGTTGATGAATTGTCGATATCTTAATGTTTATATTAAATGAAAAAGAGCCACATTTTCTACTAACACTCCTTTTAATATGATTAAATTTTAACAAGCTTCAATCTAAGGGTGGGTACCTTATTTTTAAAATTTATTATATAATCAGCATGAGTTTATTTCTAGGTGTATCTGGGGAAAATCAGTGTCATAGTGCCTCCCACCACAATTTTCAAGAAAAACCTGTGACTGCAGCCGCGTCGATGATCAGTGAACTGCAATAATTCGATTTCGATGCGCATCTCTGCAGCCAGAAATCTGGCTGGTTAACTGAGGAAGCCGTAGGAGCGGGAAAATGCAAAGGAAAAGCGGAGGGTGTGTGCCGGGAAATCCTGCCGAGGAAAGTCTTCTACCTGGGCGCCTGCAGCAACCTGCAGCTTAATTTGTGGCGCAATGTATGCCGAGGATAGGGGAAAAGCAGCCCTTAGCCTTTGTTGATTGCGAAGAGGGATGAAGGGGGTTGGAGGGGAAAATGACGTGCCATGAAATTGATTGCAAAGTTTTCACCCCAAACTCCTAACAGCCCAACTGAAGAGGCAGCTCCTGGAACTCAGGACTCAGGTGGGCGTCGTCAAAGGTCAAAGCAGCGTGCATAGGCAAAGCGAAAACTGCCAGCCCCTCGACCTCCGACCCTTAACCCTCGAGTGGGCTGGGCTTATGCTTGCCATCCCTGTCGATCGCATATTAAATGAGTTTACGTTCAGGCGCCTGAAAAAGCCCCGAAGCACACCTTAAAACTGCTCAGCTGCCGGGCAATGTGGCCGTCAATTAAAGTGGTTTATGGCCAAGTTTATCCGCAGAATGTTTTCCAAGAAAAAAGTAGCAAGCTGTGGTCGCTTTGGCCTTTGAAAAACTCGTTTCATCAAATATAATATGTTCAAATATTGCTCGCAATAAGAATTAATGGTTACCATAAATCCTTATTTATTAGTATAATTTTTGTAAAACATTAATATATTTCAGTCGTTAATATTTTCAAAATTAATTTACAGAAAGGTGTCCAAGCACTTTACTTCTAAGCCCATAACTTTTCTTAAAGAAATTCAATTTCAAAGTGGCATACTCCAAAATGAATCTATAAAAATAAGCGTTTAAATCTTTGTATATATTTTTGGGTCAAATTTTTGTCATTTATATGAAAAATGGCTTTGAAGAAAAGTTTCAAAGAACTGCACATATAAGAACTGCACATATTTAACTTAAAAGGAAAATTGACCCAGCTTACTTGTTTTTAAGCATCGGACGCGAAATAAAGAATATTTAATTTTTGTAACAGCTGCAAGGGTACATAAACTTCAGATTGCCGAAGTTTTCTTGTTTCTTGCTGATTACCACAATACAATACATTTGTAAAGCAATTAATTCATTAGCTTTAAAAACATGATAAACATCTTACCACTTTTTTCACATTTATCAATAACACTAAAGGTTACCATAACTGACAAGGGTATTTATAAAGGTTTTTTGTTTAACCAAAAATAAACTTTTGTGTCATATTTTTTAAAACATTTCAATGCAAATCCCATCTCTGCATCCACTTAAATAATCCCTGTACAGACTGCACTGTATTGGTTTTATTATTTATTGGTTTTCTTTTACCATAAACCTATTTGTTTAGAATTTTTTCCCTCACCAGTGTTCAGGGACATTTTTATTTAGATTTTCTTTTTCTACGCGACCGTAAAATGAAAGTTTTTTTCTTCATACATATATTTTCGTTGCTTTATATTTATTTCCTATTGCCAGTTGCACTAGCGGTGGACAAAAAGTGGACTTCTTTGGGACTGGACCCTGCCAATTTGCGAGTGAAAAGGGTTCTTTAGCGCTGTGACGTCAAAGGATGTAAAAATAGCTGCTTACTCTCTGGGCCAGGAAACAGCATCGCACAAAAAGTGTCCCACAAAAAGTTTCAATTAGTTGAGTGCAATGTTTAGACATGATGACGAGGGCCCAAAGACCCTAGTTTTCGGAAGCAGGACAAACCCATGAGGAATAGCGTCCTATTCCCCTAGTCCCTACACGGGCATTTCATTTGCAATGTTATGTTCGCATTTCTTTTACAACTCGCTCTCCCATTGGCACACTCCCGGAGGATATCCTGTACAGTTTTTTTGGATCACTATCAGGACGGATGTGAGGGACATCATTACAAGAGTCCATTCAGCTATCCACATTTCTGAATTAAACATTACAACAGATGGAAACGGTTGAAAGCATCGCTCAACCATTCTGATTGTCGGGAGAAACGAATGCTTTTTCATTTTTCACACACGCAGCAAATAGTTTCTGTTCCTTGTTTATATCATTAATAAAATTAAATATTTAAAAAAAATATTACTCTTAACTTATTAAGTTGTATCAGTTAGTGCATTTTAATTTAAGCCAACAACTTACTATCTCTTAGTGTTAAATGTTCTTAAATCTCCTACTTTGATTCTATTATTAACATTTTTTGGCACAAAAATAATAAATTTATTATTTATTTAATATTCAATTTATTAAGACATTTTTAGTACTGAATAGTGAAGAATTCATGATTGCTTTTTTTTGGATGAAAGGTATTCTAACCAAATATTTTGGGAAATTGAAGAATTGATATAAATAATTTAGAAGCCTTAGTTCAGGCATTGAGGTATTGAAACCAAATGTTTTTGGGGCATCAAATAAATAATATCCAGATTATTGTGCATTTTTTCTCTGTGCAGTTTGCCGGACAAATTGGATCCGCCCCCTGATATTCGCTTCACATGTTATTTGATTAATTGGCAGGGGCAAAGTGTCGCTTACCGATATTAACGATGCCATGGTTGGTTAGTTCCCAGCACGACTGCAGTCGCAGGATGCTGAGGCTGTGGCTCTGTTTGGGCGAGAAATAGCCGAGCGCCGCATCCGTGACGTGGTAAGCCTGTTGGGAGCGGGAGGAGATTCAATTAAATCGAGATTGGGAGGTGGTGCGTGGTAGGTGGTAGATGGGTGGCGGATACCCCATCAATCTGGACTTGCCTGCAGCGAGAACTCGTAGAGGGAGGGCAGCAGCTGGGCCACCGCCCCCACCGCCTCGTCCGCGATGTTGATGCAGTCCGCCAAGGACAGGGACACGATTCGGGGCGTCAGACACGCCCACAATCCCGCCTCGGTCACCTCGTTGCAGCCAGCCAGCTCCAGTTCAAACAGACTCTGCAATTCGAAGGACAAAAATATCACAGACCACATCAAAGACACTTTGTTTACACACAGGCTTTTATTAAAAATGGAATTGGATATGATATTAAAAGTTATATTAAATTCATTTTTATTTTTCCAGATCAGTTTACTTGCAGTGTCATTGCTTTTAGCGTTTAATTGGTGCTCCAATTGATTTTAAAAATGCCTTTCTAGAAATGTAATTGGCAGAATCAAAAATGTGTAAGGCCAAAGAATTTAAACGACTCGGTATTGCTTTTATTGTAAACAAAATTAGAACAAAATTTCAAATCAATGATTGAATTACAAACATATTTCTTTTGGCAAATAGTAATATTTGTTTTGCAAATAAGAGGGTTTGCCTACTTAAATTTTATAAATTCAAAATAGATTACAAGTTTCTAAATATTTTCCAAACCATTAAGTGCTGAAAAGATGGCAAACAACATTAAACAATTTTCAAAAATTCTAAAAAAAACTTTTATATTTTACACAATTATTTCACTTTAAGTTTGTGCATTGACAATGAACTTGGCAATCTAAAAAAAAGATTATTCTAAAGGTTGAACATTGCTTTAAAACTTCAAGAGTTCTATTCGTATTCTCTTTTCCTAAAATTTGTTATATTCGTCTAAAAGGGTGACTGCGCTGTCATCAAATCGTCAAATGTTTTTATGATCTGCCATCCGATGAATTCTAAAATACTTTTGGACATTTCACAGCGTTCATAAACGCTGACACTTTGCGAGCTGAAAATAATAAAGGCCAATCGCAGGCGAGCGAAAAATATCAGAACGAAAATACCTCCGTATATATACTTTTACATAAAACATATATATAAACGTATGTATATGTATCAATATGGTATACAAATGCTTAAATCACAGGTGGGTTTACTTTTTGAATCTGCCGATGAACATTTCAAATTAGCAGATAATTAAACGCTGCTATTTATTTTCTTAGCCACCACTTAATAATTAAATAAACGTAACAAGGCAATTATAAAAGCCCTTAAATTAAAGAATTAGATGACTTCTAGATTGTGTGCACAATTGAATGTCCCAAGGCTTCAAAACCTAATTCGTATTCAACCTATATATCATGCGGTGGACCGTAAACAAAACACGGAAAATTGCATTCTGAATCTCTCTTTTGGTTGTTTGGTTGGATTGTGTGTGTGGAATGCGGCAAAATTGAATGGAAATCCGGCCACAGAGATCCAAACAAATTACTGATGCCACCTGGTGGGTGCAACGATATATCGTCAAAGTGGAGTGGGAATCCCATGAAATTAAATTAAATTGCACTGCTCCCAACTTTTGAGGCTGAGATTTACGAGTCAACAAACTGGGAAAAACTTTTCTGCTAGTTCAAAGTAATTTTTCTATGCGTTATACGAGCATTTCAAATCCCTATAACTGGATAAACTTTGACCTTTTCAAGAGCAAAACATTGTAAAAGCGAGAAAAACACATAACATCTCGATGGAGGGGATCCGATTCAGATTCGAGGGCAGACTTTGTGTCGGGATATGGACGCCATTGTTGTTGGGTCCCTCGATTTCGACCCATTTCCCCCCCTCCCCCAAAAACCGGAAACAAGGAAACAAAAGCGATAAACAGCAAATGCAGCCGGAAGCACGATATAAAAATGAAAATCCCAAGGATGGCCACACACAAAACACATTAAGCGTGAACAAATTCTCACTCCCGCGGCTGAACAACAATTACTTTTATTGTTGACGCAAAACTGGAGAAATAACAAAACGTAAACAGCTAAAACAGCAAGATACTAATTTAATCCGAATGCTTAATGCGAATTCCCGTGAATTCGTGTAATAAATCAAAATTAATTCATCCCTTCTTCGTTTGGGATTAATTTATTTTCTCAGCACGATAAACCAATCAAATTGAGAAAAAAAATGTTACGGAAGATGAGTTTAAGTACTTTAGACTAATGTGATTTCTTCAAAATGTTTGTTTTGACGTCAATAAAATCACCTACACAATTCGAACCTGATACAAATCTTTAATTAAGTTGGTCATAAAGCCTAATTATTCATTTTCTTTTGTCAACACAAGGAATGTTGTGAAAATGTTTGTATTTTCCGTGTAAAAAGGATTTCAAATACCCAAACCTTTCCCAATTCTAATCTCATCTGAGGATCTTATTAGTGTCCAAAGAAACGTTGCATAAATTAAAGGCAGGGGATCCAACTCGTTAGCGAATTAAATGGTCTAATTACGGATGTGTTGAATATACACGGCCAGTAATTGGATTCTGTACATCGGTTAACTTTGCCAACAATCAGCAGAGGGAAGACCAACAACAAACCAAGCCTTTGTCATGACTTCATTATGAATGGTAAATGTTTGAATGTTGTTTAGATTTTTCCACTCCCCACGTTCTGTATTTTATTTTTATGGACAATTGTGGAACTTTTTCCCCTTAGCTGGCTCACACAAAACACAAAACAAAAACACGTAGCCGTAGGAAAAAGGAAAACTTTTTTTCGGTAGATTGTGTGGGGCAGGAGTCAAAATCGATAGGAAAAGTCAACCACGCAATGTAGAGAGTTCCACAATGGAATGCTAATGACGATACACACATGCTTGGATGTGTGACTATTTAGCAGGATAAAGTTTTTCAGTGTTTTTGCCTTGGTCTCTGAGGTTTGCGTTGCGACAATGACAGTTTTTCGTTGGTCTCTCTCAGGAAAATATATAAATTTCACATAATTGAGTGGATGAAAAATTCCCAAATTGTGAATGTTTCTACTGACACAACCACATACTTTTTAAATGTATTGTTATACTATTTGTACATTAATTATCTACCATATTAATGTCAAATAAAAGGGATACATTTAAATTGCATGGACACAAAGCCTTTGTTTATTATACGGCTTATTTGCCAAAACACAAAACATAATTTCCTATTCTGTTCAATTTGGTTCGACAGTATCATGTGGAGTTAATATCGCAGGCTACTTAATTTTATGAATACCAGGCGCTTTAAATAAAATATAATCCTTCAAAAGAGAAGTGAAATTTGAATTTGAACTAAATAGGCAGATTAAATTTAGCAATTGCAGTTGAAATGGAATTCGCATTTGAGTAGCCGGAGGTGCGAGAGCGTGGCATAATTTTATGGGTCAATGGGTTGTTGGGTTCAACGAGCTCCGGACCCACTTTAAATCCCCCTCGCAAAAGTCTGGAGTGGAAACTTTGGAGCGGCAATGCGGAAATCGCATATATTCGCCCGAGGCGACTGCAGTGCCTTTGCCATTAAATATGTATAGGAATGCAGGAAAGTCGTCGCATTTCCGCCGCATTCAGCAGCAGTAACTAGCATTAATTTCGCGTTGCATGTTGCTCCGTTTTTCCGAAAAGGATTTGGAAAGGGGGAATGGGGGCTGGGGGCTGGGCATTCCGTATGGTTAGTCTACATGTACTTTCTGCAGAGTCCCCAAGGTCAAATTCCTGAGCCCATTGCGGTTGATCCTACGGCATCATGGCAAACCCAACTTGTCCCCAGTGTGTCATTGCTGTTGACATTGCCAGCGACAACAATTTGCAATCAAACCATTTGTTGGCGCTTCCTGCGCACACAGAAACTCACATTCATCTGGATATTTCAGACCCTGGCAATGGAACTAGGCTCATAAACATCACATGCATTCACAGTGGATTAATTCTGACATCAGCAGTCCTGGGTGACGTATGCACACCAGGGTGGTCCTGCTTTCACTCGAATTTTCGCGTGGTTACTACCTAAATGTTTTTACTTGTTAGGCATGGCCGTGGTTAAAGCTTTTATAACTCATACGCAGTGTTGCCTTTTCTGCTATTGTTGTTTGCTTACGAGTCGGACTTGTGTCACGTTAAAATCACATTTTTACAAACACAATAGTTTGAGTCGCAGAAAACAAAAAGATTTGAAGTTTTTAATATTTTTTAAGACCAACTATGTTTATTGCGTTTAGTATTGTAATTTATAAAGCGGCTTTAATAGCCAATTGTATAAATTTATCAAAAATTATTCTCGACAAGACTTCTTCTCGTTATTTTGAAGCCAAATTTGCAGTGGCGATAAAAATTGCTTTTTATTAACTTAGGAGTACACTTTTTAAAATTTTTTTTAATCTGAGGATTAAAAACAAACAACATAAACTCAGAATTATGTCTAGTAATTTAATAATAAATAAGATTAAAATTTGTTGAGCTTTTGTTCTCCCATTTGCACATGTTTAGAACTCAATGAGCTTACAAAAATACACAAGACAGTGTAAATTGGGGATAGCTATTAATCCCAAAATCCTCTTAAAATTACTTAGTCTGTTCCGCTTCTGCTGTTGTTAAACAAAGATAAATTCTAGTTTTAAGTCGAATAGTTTAGTTAAGTCGAATATAGATAACTATTTTAAGTAATAAATGCAAATATTTAAGGGTTTGCTGGGATAGAATCACCCTAACCCACAAGTGCCCACAAAATCGGAGGGGCTGTGGTCCGCAAAGGGTGGGGCAGTCAACTCAATGAGTGTGTGACTGACTGAGCTGACAGGACCACAAATTCAAGCAGAACGTTGTTTCGAAGAGGACTTGGCCGCAGTCAGTTCACCAACATTATCCACTTTACTGGCTCCACTCGAGTATGTGTGTGTGTGTGTGTGTGTATTTGCGTGTTTGTGTTTACAAAGATGAACGACTGTGTGTGTGTGTGCGTGGGATTGGACCATTTCCGGAAACCCATGCTGGGCCCCTGGTGGATTAGGTTCCCAGATTGCTCGGGATTGGTCCATGAAATGAATGGATTAGTTCGCCCAGGGCCATCACCACAGTTGGCCATCAATTAAGCTGCCCACTTGTTCGTCCAAATTCGATTGGGGTTGCTTGGCATTATTGAGGCAGTCCGGCAAACCGAAAAAGATGAAATCAGTGGGAAGGCAATAATAAAGACAAAGCGAGTGGAAACCCCTTGGATGTAATAATGGGTTATTTGGCCGTACGGGATGAGTAGTGGAAATCAGAGATTTGGGCTTGGGGCTTCACAGAAAAACAGATCAAAAACAAGTTATTATGCATTAAAAAGTTTGATTTAAAACAGCATATTGATCTTGGCACAGAAGTTATTATTATTGCAGTCATAAACGCAAAACGTTGACATCTGTAGAAAAGTTATGGTTTCATGAGGTCGTTTAAAAGAGTTAGTCTGTTAATCGTGGGAATATTTTTGGTAAAACTACAATAACCTAAAAAAAATGGTATAGATTTCTAAACAAAAAAATAAGTATTTTGCCAAACAAATAATGGTCACCATAATAAAAAACCCTTTAGAATTAATAAAAACTACTGCTTGCAGCACTGAATGTTATACATATATAATTCTCTTTATAATATCGCTTACTTGTTCTGTTTTAGTAATATAATTTCGCATAAATTGAGTTTCATTTTGCTCGTCTAATAAAATATTTATTTCTTTCTCAAAACAAATACTAATGGGCCGCAACTCGAGCGCATCTCATAAAAGATTCACCGGCAGAGCGCAGAAATTATGAATGCATCGTGAGTGCTTTCGATTGAGCTAGTTGCACATTTTGCTCAAATTAGCGCAACAAAATAATAGGGTAAATTAAATGAAATTTATGAAGGGGCTTTGATGTGATTTGCATCTGAAATTGATCGCATCAATTCATTATGTTGGCAGTTTTGTCGAGTGACGAAAAGGGGGAGGATTTCGCAAACATTCGCGAGGCGATGACACACTTTCAGCTCTGACACGTTTCATTTCTCTGGCGCGCGGCACAAGTCCCGAAATAAAATGAAAATAGTTTGCGTTAGCCAGCGCACAGATTCGTGTGCGAATTTATTTCGGTTGTGGCCCAAAGCGGGACTGACCACTGTCAACTTGCCGCTGGCCAAAAACAAAAAAGAACGCCCACAGCTGCAATATTCTCGCTCTCAGACATTTTCCCATCCCATCTCCGTCGGGGTCACCCCCGTGAAAAAAGGAGGAAGAGACACCAAATCAAGTCGGATGCTGGGCCAAATGAAAGTCGTTTGCATGGGGCAGCTGGACCCCAAAACCACCAGGAGCAGCTGCTCGGGGATGGCCTTCAGGGCCAGATTTCCGGACATTGGCATGCCCGTCTGCCCCCGGGCCAAGTTGTCCTGCATTTTAAACAAACGACAGGCCATTATTCGAGCTTATGTGCAGACGGGAATTTTGCTTACATATATGTATGTACATTTATATATCTTTTACTTGTATCTCAAGGGCGAAGGGCTTAGAACGCCGCTTGCCAAACTTTTTCAGTCTGCTCTGTTACATTTTATCTGCGCTTTATCTTAATAAGTATGCCTTTTTGGGATTGCAGAAAAAAATAAATTTAAAAATGTACAATTTATGATCTCTTTTGCAATGACATGTTAAAGATATAGTTAACATGAAGCCAAATTGTGTAAAAGCACACAAACATTGGGAAACTACCAATGCAAAGTTAGTTTTTCCAACAATAAATCTTTGAAGGGTTTGTTGTCACAAGAAAAATAAATATAGGCGAACTTTTCTTCATCAGTTTGGTTTTGCCTAAAAACAAAAACTGAATAAAACATTGCCTTCAGTTAAGATTTTTCAATTAAATAAACTGACAGCTCATTAGCTCAACCACATAGGTATACATAACAATCTTTGAATTTGAATTTAATTTTTAGAAGTTGGCAAACTATAAAACGTCTTTAATAGCGAATTTTTCGATAATGCAATTAATCTCTTCTGGCTATATTGAAATGCAATCAAAAATCTTATAATTTTATTTACTTTTCAAGACAGTTCCTTCCTATTTTATGGAAATACGTTACAAAGTTAAAGATCGCAAATAAAAACAAGAAAGGAAAGCTAACTTCGGGCGGAGCCGAAGTTGATATACCCTTGCAGAATATTCTGTAAATAATATTCTCCAAAATTATTCATATGATGCATTCTTAATACAAATAAAAATCCCAACTTCCTAACTTTAAAAACACCAAAGTTATGGCAATTTCAATCGTTCAGTTATATGGCAGCTATAGGATATAGTCGGCCGATCCCTATAAAATTTGGTAGGTCGGATTGATTGGCCAAATATAAAACCCATAGAAAATCCCAACTTCCTAACTCTAAAAACACCAAAGTTATGCTATTTCCTATCGTTATATGGGAGCTATAGGATATAGTCGGCCGATCCTTATGAAATTTGGTAGGTCGAATTGATTGGCCAAATAAAGAAGCCATAGAAAATCCCAACTTCCTAACTTTACAAACAGCAGAGTTATGGCATTTCCTATCGTTCAGTTATATGGCAGCTATAGGATATAGTCGGCCGATCCCGGCCGTTCCGACTTATATACTGCGTGCAAAGGAAAGAAGGGTGTGTGCAAAGTTTCAATTCGATAGCTTTAAAACTGAGAGACTAGTTCGCGTAGAAACAGACAGACGGACAGACAGACGGACAGACAGACGGACAGACGGACAGACGGACAGACGGACAGACGGACAGACGGACATGGCTATATCAACTCAGGAGGTGATCCTGATCAAGAATATATATACTTTATAGGGTCGGAGATGTCTCCTTCACTGCGTTGCACACTTTTGACCAAAATTATAATACCCTCTGCAAGGGTATAACAAAGTCCTCTAATGCTTGTACTTTGATACCATTTCGATACCATTTATTTTAAATATTTTAAAAAATAATTTACTATAATACCACATTGTTTAATTTTTAACTGAAAATATGACCATGTTTGCCCATCTCCTAACAAGTAAGAATAAAAAAAACAGTTTGCCCACCTCTTAAAACAGGCATTTTTAACATAATTCGGGGGCAAACAAATTTTTTTATTCAGCCAAGCGCGCAGAATCTATAAAATGCGTGATTATTTTACTGGATTCACTCGTTATCAGGCCAATTTAATTGTAGCTTGACATACAAATTAACCATATGGTTTCTTTTCGCTTTTATAAAAAATTAGAGATTACATTTATGGAATATTTGGGCAGAATATGTTTTGTTTGGCCAACATCTGGTTTATTTGTATGTCAAATTATAATCATGTTAATAACTCTAAACGCACATGGCTCGGTTTTTATAAAAGCGAAAAAGAAACCATAACTGATAACAAGTCATTCCAGTTGAATGAAACACTTTACAAACACCAAAGTTATGGCATTTCCGATCAATCAGTTATATGGCGGCTATGGGATATAGTCGGCCGATCCCGACCGTTCTGACTTATATACTGCGTGCATAGGAACGAAGGGTGTGTGCAAAGTTTCAAATCGATTTCTTTAAAACTGAGAGACTAGTTCGTCTAGAAACAGACGGACGGACAGAGGGACAGACAGACGGACATGCTTACATCAACTCAGGAGGTGACCCTGATCAACAATATATATATTTTATAGGGTCGGAGATGTCTTCTTCAATGCGTTGCACACTTTTGGCCAAAATTATAATACCCTCTGCAAGGGTATAAAAATAAATAATAAATTAGTTATGAGGATAGATATTCCAATAGTTAGATAAAAACCAAGCGGGGCCTAAAAAATTGTATAAAAATGAATCAAAACAAATCAATGACTCACCTGCAGGTGGTCGAGCAGGGTCTCCAGCCCCCGGTCGCTGATCGAGGAGCAGCGCAGGCTGAGCGAATGGACGTGCTTGGAGGCGAGCGGGAAGGAGTGGACCACATCCAGGGCGTCCTCGTCGGAGGCGCCGACCAGGCCGAGGGCATGGAATCCCCGGCGGATGAGCGAGTTGTAGAGCTTGCCGCGATCGCAGCCGGGCATTTGGCGCAGTTCGCGGCACTGCAGCGTGGGCAACAGGCCGCTCCAGTAGCGCGGACTGCGGTACAGTGTGTCCCGCCACTTGATGCACACCTGGGCGAGGACGCGCCGCTCGTAGGGTGAGAAGTACTGGAAGAAGCGGCTCAGAAAGCGGTCGTCCAGCATCAGCTGCTCGATGCTGTGGAATTGCGGCGGGTGGAGCTGGTGCTGCAGGATCAGCGGCGACTGGCCGACGGCCATGTTCCCATACGGATGGTGCAGGTGAGGATTGGGCAGTTGTTTCCTCAGCTGCAGCGGCGTCCCACCGCCACTGGCGGCCGCCTTCTGGGCGGCCACCATGCCCATGGTGCTGAAGGTGGGCGAACCGGGATTCACTCCGCCACCCGGTATGGTAATGTTCATCTGCTTGGCAATGGACTTCACTGTGGGCGTGGGCGGTGCACCCAGTGGCATCCCAGTGGGCGGGGCAGGACCCACCATCACATGGTGGTTGGAGTTGATCAGCGTGGAGGCCTGCAGCTGGAGATGTTGCTGCTGGGACTGTTGCAGCTGCAGATGTTGCTGCTGTTGTTGCTGTTGCTGCTGTTGCAGGAGGTGGTGTGTGGAGTTCTGGACCTGCGACTGGCCACCGGGCAGGGTGATGCCTCCGCCGGGACCTGAACTGCTGCCCCGCGAGGGTTTGTCCGGCGTCTGTGGAGGATTGGCATTGCTGGCGGGCGAGGAACCACCAGCTGCAGCAGCCGGCG
The DNA here is from genome assembly GCA_018153365.1 of Drosophila fuyamai. Classification (NCBI taxonomy): domain Eukaryota; kingdom Metazoa; phylum Arthropoda; class Insecta; order Diptera; family Drosophilidae; genus Drosophila; species Drosophila fuyamai. The sequence goes on from JAECXW010000155.1 coordinate 12,053,558, forward strand.
AGGAGGAGTTGCTATTGGAGCTATTCGATCCCGATCCCGAGTTGGAATTGGAATTGGAGTTGGAGTTGCCACCGCCGCACAGGGCGTTCGTCACGCGCTCCATCACCGACGTCTTGCCGCTGGACGCCGTCGGAGTGGGCGTGGCCCCGGTCGGGGAGGCGGAGTCGCCACCGGTTCCACCTCCGCCACCACCACCACCCCCGCTGGAGGCACTGTGGTGGTGCTTCGAGCGCAGCCCCAGCCCATTGATCCGCTTCGACAATTCGGCGGAGGCTCGCTCGACCACGCCCTGCGCCGAGATCGATGACATCGTGTGCTGGAACAGATTCACCTTGCCTCCCTGGGAAACGGCCTCTTGGAAAAGTGGAGCCCCTCGTCCTTCGTCCTTCGTCCTCTCTCCTCACTTCTCACTCCTCTCTCCGTTGTTCGCTCGCTTTCGTTTGCACTTCGCTTATCCTTTACATCCCGTTTGCACTGTGCATTGTTCACCTTTTTTCCAACAAAGGTCTAATTAGCGGGGTCCACCTGTAACGAGGTAAGGTGATATGCAAAGGGTTAATGGGTTTCTGGTTGCAGTGGTGGGTCTTGAAGGCAGCAGGGAAATTTCATTAAATATACATATGTGATTCATGCAAGGAATCGCTTTGCTTCACTCATAATCTCCTTCATATTTGGGTTTAAAATTAAATATTATATTAAAAGGTTCAGTGAAACTAATTATGGTTAATTATACTTTAAAATGATAAATAAAATAATAAAACCAGAAACAAATCCAATATGCAAACAGACCTTCAAAAAAAGAAGTGAGGGGAATTAAAAATGCGAGCCTACTAACTGAAGGTGAAGTTAAATTATTATACAACAGCATCAACAGTGGAGTAGCTATGAAATTGCAATTAAGTAATTAAAGTCATATCACAATTGTGCAACATAGTAGAGGGTATAACAAAGTCGAAACATATACCATTCCCTCCACTTCTTTATTAGCTTTTGAAACATTTATACACCGCAATTAGAAACCGCCAACACTTTTTAGTCATTTCCTGCCGGACCCACTGCAATTACATGATTTGTGGGAAATCGCCAACTGTAGTTTGTCACTCCCTGTCAATAGTTTGTTCGGGACTTGCCCCATGTGGAAATCGCGGCACTTTCGCGTGGCTCAGCACGACATGAGCGAATTGAAAAGAAGGCCACAACCGGACAGATTTATAACCCACTTTCGTCGAGTTGGCGTGCAGGCCGTAACCTCCGACCTCGATTCTTTTTGCGACTTGTTGTGGCTGCAGAAAGTTCGCCGATAAGGCAAACAATATTCCAACTACAGGCCAACTAAGCCAAGGTAATGCGCCACCCGGTGCATTGCCTCCTGAGTCGCGGTTTCGGACCGGAAGTACCAAGTCCCGCGAATTTCGGGCGGAGCCATTGGTCCTTGTGACTTTCGGAGATTTGAAAAACCATTAATGGCTGCAATAATAGCTTTGTTGATTGTCCTTTCACTCAGAAATATTGGTAAACATTATTACTTAAACTTTCAAATTAAGAAATGAAAATAGAAATTTACTTCAAATAAATCGAAAGTTTATTCTTGAACTGAAAAGCAAAACACCTTGTTCACTTTTATATAATTAAACAGAAATAGTCTCAGATAAAATCTCTTGTGTTTCTTGTTATTTCTAACGGTTTAGCTTACAACATTTTTAAAATAATAATAAATCAAGTGTCAATAATAAATCCGCTTTTAATATATCAGGAGTGCAAATATGTATCCCTTTTATAACTACATTACATTAAATATGTTTTTATTTGGAATACCCATAAACAGCAAAGAATAATGTAGCTAATAGTTTTCCAACCTCTAGAGAAAGATAAGTGTTCAACAAAAGATGAAAATCGAATCCCTTTTTGTATCGATATTGAAATCGATAGCCATTGCTTTTATCCTCGAGTACATAAATAAAAACTTAAATGCTCAATTAACCGAGGCCAGACCAAAAGCTTCTCCTTCAGTTTGGCTTATCGAGAGGATACATTGGCTTTTTGTGAAGGGAACACATTTAATTGCCATAAATGCGCGGATTCGCCTGAGCTCGGATGCGAAAGAGGGGCCTCAAGTCTCAAGGTGAGCATGCTCCTCCTCCGGGGAGCGCTTATCGTTGGTCCGCCTGGCTGCATCCACATCCACATCCACATCCTTCGTCCTTCGGCGTCATCCTTGCCATCCGAGGGTCCTGCCCCAATCTTCGCCATCCTCGCTGCCTTTCCGTTTGGACGTGCGCCCAAACAAAAGACAGTCGTCGTCATCTCGCCGCCCAAGGAGGCGTGGCAGAGACATTGACTGCGCTTTGTCTGCCATTTCCGGTCGGTTCAAATGCGGAAAGTTCCGCCAGCACTCTTTACTCAGACGAAAAGTAACGACTTATTTAACAGATTTTTGTTAAATATATCTACAGCGATACTACCTCTATAGAAAAGAATTTATTAATAAGATCCCTTGAAAATATATAACATTTCTTTATATAGTTCAAAATAAATGTGAATACAATATCAGTATTTTAGATATATTGATGTTTAATAAGTTATTTAAATATTAAGTAAAAATTTATTTAAAAATGTATTTTCATTATTTACAAGCATGTAAATTAAGACCACTTTCCCTTACTTATGAAATAATTAAACTTATTTTAAATTTTATTAATAATAAATTAATTAATTTTAAATTTTATTAAATATTAATATTAGTATGTGAAACCCTTTATAAAAGATCCCTTTATATAGTTGAAAATAAATTTTAATACAATATTAGTATTTTAGATATAATTATATTTCATTACTTAATTAATTATTAAGTTACAATTTATTTAAAAATATATTTTCATTATTTAGCAGCAAGTAAAGTAAGACCATTTCCCACTTTCCCTTATCACTATATATTGTGATATATCTATTATATATATATTATATTTAAATTCAGAAATCCTAAGTGCCCTTCAGCGGGTTAGAGTATTTATCCTTCGCTTTGAGTGGAGTCGCATTTTAAACGTGACTGCTTTTTATTGTTGAGATTTGATTGTGCGACAAATGCAAATACAAATTTTGTGCACGACACAGTCGAAAGTTGGCATTACCCAAGAAGGCTTCCTCGGGCCTTTCCGTCGGCTACAAGTTACACAATCCTCCTTGACTTTGCCAAAGGACCCGCGGATGAGAGGAAGGCGAAATGGAATTGGAAATGGAAGGAGGTGTAGAAGGTCCTGGCGGATTCTCAATTGGGTTACTTGAAGTGGAAGCGAGTATCTCGACGGTTGTGTGAAAATTGGCTTGATAATTTTACAAATCACTGTGTATGTGGATCCTACCCATTCTTTTTAATTTGTAACTTTGTTCATTTAAACCAGATTTTCTGGCATATGTTGTTGTTTTTTGTTTTGTGAGATGGTACAAGGTGGTAAACTAAGACTTGGCTTCATTTATCATAATTAAAAGTTGATAAAGTTGGGGTTTGCTTATTCACAACTTAATTTTTTGATGCCTACTTTCAAACTCAGTCAACAAATTCAAATCTATCTTAATAACATTCTCAGTCACTTTTCTACCAAGCTAAAATTTTGGAAATTGACAAAAAAAATATGTCAAACTAGAAATTTCTCTAACAAATAAACAGAGAAAACAAAATCCGTAACACTTTTTATTTCGCTTTTTAATATTAAACAAAAACAAGAAAGGAAAGCTAACTTCGGGCGGAGCCGAAGTTGATATACCCTTGCAGAATATTCTGTAAATAATATTCTCCAAAATTATTCATATGATGCATTCTTAATACTAATAAAAATCCCAACTTCCTAACTTTAAAAACGCCAAAGTTATGGCAATTTCAATCGTTCAGTTATATGGCAGCTATAGGATATAGTCGGCCGATCCCTATAAAATTTGGTAGGTCGGATTGATTGGCCAAATATAAAACCCATAGAAAATCCCAACTTCCTAACTCTAAAAACACCAAAGTTATGCTATTTCCTATCGTTATATGGGAGCTATAGGATATAGCCGGCCGATCCTTATGAAATTTGGTAGGTCGAATTGATTGGCCAAATAAAGAAGTCATAGAAAATCCCAACTTCCTAACTTTACAAACAGCAGAGTTATGGCATTTCCTATCGTTCAGTTATATGGCAGCTATAGGATATAGTCGGCCGATCCCGGCCGTTCCGACTTATATACTGCGTGCAAAGGAAAGAAGGGTGTGTGCAAAGTTTCAATTCGATAGCTTTAAAACTGAGAGACTAGTTCGCGTAGAAACAGACAGACGGACAGACAGACGGACAGACAGACGGACAGACAGACGGACAGACGGACAGACGGACAGACGGACATGGCTATATCAACTCAGGAGGTGATCCTGATCAAGAATATATATACTTTATAGGGTCGGAGATGTCTCCTTCACTGCGTTGCACACTTTTGACCAAAATTATAATACCCTCTGCAAGGGTATAATGATTAATTTTATAAAAACATAACTGCGACTAGGTTTAAGACCATTTTATAGTTTACAGTATTTCTCCTAAACAAAACTAAAATTTTATAGAAAACAATTTGCCTTACTTTTAGAACAAATTTAGTTGCCCCCAAATTGTTCAAATTAACCGAGCTTTCAAGAGCAATTTGGCCAACAAGTGCGGAGCCACATCTTTGGCCCTGCCCCAAAATGTTTAATTACAACCTAAGTAATTTCATTAATATTCCGGAAAGTGCATTTCCACATCCAGTGCACCACCCACCATCCACCACCCACCTGGGACATGCAACACAAATTTGGAGAAACTTTTGCTCTGTTTTGGGTGAGCCAACTGCAAATGTGTAGCATATTGTACGCGGTTGAACAGAGAAAAATGAGACTTCAAAGTTTTTACAAATATTTCAAAAACAACAAACAACAAAATTAAAGAAAAATAGGTGTAATATTTAAAGTATAAGTACTTAAAGCTTTTGATTAATAGTTTTTAATATTTATTTAAATATTTGTACTTAAGTAAATCAATCGCAGATGCTCTAAACCCTAGTCTTTAGGTGGAATTTAGGCTGAATTTTGAAATTCATACTGAATATTGTAGTCTTGAGTTTCTTAAGCCATTAAACATTATAGAACTACGAATGAAATTCTTGCATTTTAAACTCATTTCGCTCTGTGTATTAGTAAATATGGGTCTTGTTCGGCGAGTGTGTGTGCAAGTGTTTGGGGGTTGACGAGTGGTTGGTTGTTGAGTGTGCCTGCCATCTAGTGTATTTCATTTTTGTGTGCCCTCCGCCTTGTGCGCATTTTCCGCAGCTTGGCTCCATGTCTATTTTTGGAGTTGGTTTGAGTTCGAGTTCGAGTTCGCGTGCTTATTGGATTTTCCACCCACCACCTCTCTGTGTCAGGGCCTGCTCCACATTGCTCGCACACTTCCACTCCCATTTCCACTCCCATTTCCACTCCGTCCGGATCCAGGGTCCGGGTTGGTTGGTTGGCTGGTTGGGTCTCCGGGTCTCCGAGTCCGGGTCCAAGCCCCATATCCGAAAGCCTGCGTGCTGCCAGGGCAGCAGTATCGATTTTCGCCCCGCTGTTTCCACTCCACTCTCTCCATTTTCCTTTCTCCACTCTCCCCATTTCCCTTTCTCCATTCTCCGCTCAAAACAAAACAAAGTACGGCGACGGAAAAGAAATAGTAGTAACCCTCCCGAATAGCGAATGTCAATATTTTCCTCCGCTTCCCGCTCAAGTTCAGTGTTTTCCTTCCATCAGCTGGGGAAATGTGGAAATGTGTAACAAGAATGGAGCGAACAAAACACGGGGACTGCAAAAATGTTGCACGTACGGACGGATTGTGTGGGGGGGAGAGGGGGGCTAAAGTTCTTCAGAATAATGGTCGAAGCAATGACGGACCCTTGGGATCCCATTAGGCAACAATTAAATAATTACGACCGTACTATTTCGTAACACATACAATGTTTCAAGGATTTTTCTTCGTAAAGGCGTGGATTAAAATAATTTGTTTTAAAAGCCTTCCCAAAAATTTGACAAATGTTTAGGTCACTTCAAAGCAAATATTTCTAGTCTTTTAATCAAATGCAATACATTTACAGATTTTCCAAAGTCACAGAGTTTTTAATTTTTTAAGGAAACTATAAACAAGCTTTTTAATAAATTGAAGAAAATAAAATTTGTATTGTTTATTTATATATCAGTAAAATTATGGTAAATAAAAATATGTAAACTACTGAAGCGACATTGTTTTTCCAAGTTTCAATATTTCAAAGATTAATCCAGATTAATATAGATTTAATACTTTTTCGTATAGGCCTAAAAATTGTTTCTTTAAATTCTGAACCGAAGCTCTTAATATTATTACGCAAAATTGCGAATAAAATATGTTCTTAGCTAGAAACGAAATGCACATAAATTCAATGGGGCTTATATTGCCAATGGCTTATTCTGTATGCATCGAATAATCCTTTTTACTCAGGACCTTGTTCCATATGCAAATTGAACTTGCTTTACTCAATCGCAATCTCAATCTCAATCCGAATCCCAATCCCAGTCACGATTTGATTCCCCTCAACTTATGCCCAAGCCGTACGTCAGTGTTCGTTTCTGGGTCACTATGCAACTTTGACCTGATTTGTGGAGTAGGCCGTCTATATATGTACGTACTTGGTAAATATGTACTTGGTATATGTATATATTGCATATGTGCAGCCGTGATAATGGATAGTTTTCCAGATATCAAGCGATATGCAAAGCAGTCGACAAAGAAATCCCCAAATCAATGAGCTCAATCAAGCGCTCGTGAGAGGACGCGCCAGGATGTCTAAGACCATTATTGCGATTATGCCGATGGGTGGTGGGTGGTATGACATCACAGACGAGTGGGTAGGTAGGTAAGGGGGGAGAGGGGTGGTGCCACCCCCTGGGGGCGGTTAGCGACCGGCTCTCTATTTTTCGAGGGTGAGCGTTAAAGTTTCCACACCTCAGAATGAAACTGGCCAACAACAAATCACGTGCAGCCAACAAACATATTCCATTTTAACTGAAGTAAATGTCTCTTATTTTCTTGCATATTTTATAATTTCTAGTTTCAATACTTTCAACATTTTTTTGAGTGTTTAAGAGACCAACCTTTTCCTTGCCAGATTCTTTATATAATGCTTGAACTCTGCGTCTCACACAATAAAAATCAATTTGGCAAAAGTTGCGGCGCCGCGTTTTCCCAATTTCCCTTTGTGTTTATCGTGGCTTTCCTTTGGGTCCCGTATTCGCAGCGGAAAACACAAAACAATACCGAAAGAAAACACACGCGAACGGAAAAACGAAAGCCGCAAAAAGTCCACCGCCTCGCAGACAGAGGAGGAAATTGCAGTTAAACGTTTGAAAACAAAAAAATGTGTTTGCACGCTTTTGTCGCCTGTAATTGTTGTGGCCGCCGTGGAAAATGGTCGAGCGGAAAAGCGAGGAAAACGAGCGTTAGCGCGCACGACTCAAAATTCAAACTGCAGGCGGATGTCACCAGCGAAAGTGGGAAAGCCTGTTTTCTGTTTTTCCCGCAACGAAAGAGAGAGGGCCTGCGCATTGGCCACCGCTCTCTCTCTTTCTCACGCGGAAAAGCTTTTCCCATGGACGTAGTTTTGGGGGTGCCCAATGGCTAAGTTCTTGGCCAAGCGTGCATTCACTTTGGGCCTACTCCTCTGTCCATTTTCTCGCTGAGTCTGCGCCCTGCCATCCCCTGCAAGGTAAACAAGCTCAGGTGGAGTTTCTGGGGGTGACCCACCCCCCGGAAAACTTGCGCTTTTCCGAAGAATGTTGGCAGCTCCGCAGGATGATCGCCCGTGGGTGTTCACGTGCTGCAGTTGGCACTGTAAACAGTTCCACTCACTTTTAGACAATCATTCTAATAAATAAAAGTTAATTCTTATTCACAATTTGCGATATATTCTTATAATTTCCTCTAATGTTTTTACAAAAAAGAGCAAACAATTTTTTATTTTGTATGACAACATTATTAATATCATTAAACCTAATTTTTTAGAACAAATGGCGTATATTTCAAAAAATATTTATAGAAAAATTTCCATTATATCTTCTGCCTTTCTAAAGTGAATTAAGATAGTTTAATAATCAAAATTCGATCTAAAATTGTTTTTTTCTTCACACAGAGAAAAGTGAGCTTAAAAATGCATAAGTAAAACAAATGGCCCTTTTTAAAATGTTTTAGTTCAGTTTTTCGCTTTGTGTATTTTGTGCTATTAGGCAGTTATTTAAAAAATAGAATATGGAAAGTTTTACGTTGAGCTTGTAAAAAGATTATCAGATACTGACATTCCTACTTAAAAGATTTGCTTACGACGTTTTGCAGAAAAACCCAAAAGACTTTTTTAAGGGTTTTATAAAGTTAGCTTTTCGTGTAGGTAGTTTGTATTACTTCGTGACCAAAGTCCAGTTTTTCAACCAATATTCAGATGTCTACTCCGTGTCCGATAAATTTCAGTCTACTCTGTCTGTTGAATTTGCATTTGTAAACACGAAGCAGCTGATTCGAACTTCGGACCTCGCATTGTGTGCCCAATTATATCCATGACATTCATCGAGGACAACAGAAGTGTGTTGGCAGCCAAATAAACACGCAGGAGGACGTCTGTCCCCCGTCCTCCGACCTCCGACCCCTGGAAAATTCCACCCCGTCGGTGGCTGCTTTGTTTGTGTAGCTTGGAGGTTTTTCGTGTGGGCGAGCGTCGTTCTGGGGGATTACACCGGAATGCACTCGAACGTAAGGCGAAGTTCGCATTAAAAAATAGACGACCCTAGACAGCGGAGCATGAAATATTAAGCACTTCGACCGGATAAACAAAGGGACACAAGGCGGCGGCGGGAGAACGACTTGTTGGATTATTTTCACTTATTTGTGCGGCCAAAACCATTTGAAAGCAAACAGCGCTCATATGCAAAGCTCTCTACAAAGCCAGAACGCAAATAAGAAGAATAAGTGCAGAACAAGTTCGGCAAACACCCGTAGAACATCATTGTAGGGTCCTTGGTATTTTAAAAGGAGATATTCCTGATAAAAGTTTACTTTTTTTTGACAACTTAGAAGATTGAAGTAGAAATTAAAAACAAAAAGACCCGAGTAAATTAAATTAAGTTTGGCATAGTTACTTTTTCACATTTATGCTCTAACGTTAATATCCTGTTAATTAGATTCTTCTCTAAATGTCTTTATTCAGAAGACTAAGTCACTTTATTAAAAAGTAATTTGGAATATATGTTTTTACAAAAAATGCTTAATGACTCATTAAAAATGTATCTACTGAATCCAGATTTTGAAGTTTACCCCTAAAAATTTGATTTTATCCGACAGAGTAGAAATTTAAATTTAAATATTTTTGATATGGCAATGCTGCAGATTGAGCGCGCATAAAATTGGTTCGAGTAATTGCTAAATGTCCAAATTTTTATTTTATCGATAAGTTTATTCGATGTCAATTGATTTTTGATGCCAAATTTATGCGACAAATCGACTGGCTATCGAATTTTGGTCCAGCACTAATTGGCGGCGGAAATTATTATATTTGCTGTGGAAAAACAACAAAAATACGTAAATATAGGGAACAAATGAGTGCTGGAAGACACATGAAGATCCTCGAACCCATCGCTACCTGTGAATAACCGAAAAAGTGCACTGCTCCGGTATTTCGGAACCGAGAGAGACTGGTGAGTCGCGTGGGAGTCACAAAAAGTCAACAAGCCTTTAACTCTATATATACTGCCGATCCCCCAGCTAAAACCACTATGTCGTCGACATCAGCGGCTGCCTCGAATTCAGCGCCCGCGAAAACGGAGGTGCGCTACGTGACCGAAGTGCCTAGCAGCCTGAAGCAACTGGCCCGCCTCGTGGTTCGTGGATTCTACTCCCTGGAGGACGCCCTCATCATCGACATGCTGGTGCGGAATCCCTGCATGAAGGAGGACGACATCGGCGAGCTGCTGCGCTTCGAGAAGAAGCAGCTGAGGGCCAGGATCACCACCCTGCGCACCGACAAATTCATCCAGATCCGGCTGAAAATGGAAACGGGGCCGGATGGCAAGGCCCAAAAGGTCAATTACTACTTTATCAACTACAAGACCTTTGTGAACGTGGTCAAGTATAAGCTGGATCTGATGCGCAAGCGCATGGAAACGGAGGAGCGGGACGCCACGAGTAGGGCCAGTTTCAAGTGCTCCACGTGCTCAAAGACATTCACGGACCTCGAGGCAGACCAACTGTTCGACATGACCACCCTGGAGTTCCGCTGCACCTTCTGCGGATGCTCCGTAGAGGAGGACAGCGCCGCCATGCCCAAAAAAGACTCGCGCCTGCTGCTGGCCCACTTCAACGAGCAGCTCCAGCCACTCTACGACCTGCTCAGGGAAGTGGAGGGCATTAAGCTGGCGCCGGAGGTGCTCGAACCGGAGCCCGTGGACATTGATACCATTCGAGGACTGAACAAGCCCAACGCAATGCGTCCAGATGGCTTGGCGTGGTCGGGCGAGGCGACGCGCAACCAGGGCTTCGCCGTGGAGGAAACTCGCGTGGACGTTACCATTGGCGGCGACGACACCTCGGACTCCGTGGTCGAGCGGAAGTCGCGGCCTATTTGGATGACCGAGAGCACTGTGATAACCGACACGGATGCTGCCGATGGCGCGGCCGATGCGGTGCAGACGGCCAGCGGATCAGGACATCGCAACCGCAAGGAGAACGAGGACATCATGTCCGTCCTACTGCAGCACGAGAAGCAGCCGGGCCAGAAGGAGCCGCACATGAAAGGCATGCGCGTGGGCTCCTCAAACGCCAACTCCAGCGATTCCAGCGACGATGAGAAGGACATCGACAACGCAAAAATTCGTAAGGCTATGTCTTTCAATTACCTATTTTTCCATAATGCCGGAAAAGTATTTACAAGATTTTTGAAGCACTTTTAATTTAGTTTTATTAGCTTGAAAGTAGTAGTATGTTGTGAAAATCGTGATTAAAGTTTTAAAATGTTAAACATTTAAAGCAGCATATTGAGAAGAAATCTATTTAAATGGTGCATTTTTTTAAAAGAATACTTTTGCCCCCTCCAATTTGAGTATTGATAAATAAATATGTGTTATTTTTATAATTGCAGCTGATGTCGACTTTGACAATTATATCAACTCGGACTCCGCGGAGGAGGATGACGATGTGCCCACTGTGCTGGTGGCAGGACGGCCACATCCGCTCGACCAACTGGACGACAACCTGATAGCGCAGATGACGCCGCAGGAGAAGGAGAACTACATACACGTATACCAGCAGCACTACAGCCACATCTACGAATAAGAACCCGCCTGCAATTAGCCACGTTTTCCCCAAGTTCCCCATCTCACGCATAGAGTCATTGTAATTATAAGTTACCCACTAGTTCGAGAGAAATTGTACAAATGAAATGCGTATATAAATGTGCATAAAGAAATGGCTATGCGTTTTTGTCTGTCAGCTATGTAAATTCCAAAGTTATACAAGCACACCTATGTACATACTTCTGTTCCTTGGAACTACTAAATATTTATGTAATCCGTATATTTCTAATGAATTATAGGGTCGCTGTAAATTTACTGCCAGATTAGTATATTGTGTATTGTGATAACTGGTATATGAAGGATAAAATCGTCTTCGTTTTATCAATTTAAATAATTTGCCTTAGTTAAAAATAACATTTTGAAAATATAATTATTTGGAATTTTTTTTATTCTTGCTGTTCTAAATTTCCTGAATAATAAATGTCTTTTATTTGGTAGTACTTTTTGGTTAATTAAGAACAAAATAGTTGACATCAGCAAACGTTATTCAATATTATAAACTAATTCAATTGTATTAATATACTGTTTAAAGTAATAACACTGAAATTGTATTTTGATTTATTTTCATCTTATTTTAAATATTTCGCGAAAGCTCGAGAGTCCCGTTGTGCTATTGTGTGTCATCTCTAACTCGCCTATTTCCCATCCCTAGGCAGTTTAATCAGCTGAGTCTGCAACTTACGTTTATTTTTAAGTTTATTTCAGCGGTGCTAATAAAACCGAACGGCCCGGTGATGTTCCTGTTCGTCGGTGGGCGTATTCATTTTATAATAATTGGTGTGCCGTAGATAAGGCGAATTCGTAAACAAACGACGGAACGCAAACAAACGTGTTGACACTCGGCTCGTAGCGCCAGCGGCTTCAATCAGTCGTGTTTTGGAAGCCCGTGTAGCCGGAACCCTCGATTTTTGCGGATTGTATTGTGCGTTCTGTTAATTAAAGCTAAAAATGCGAACACTTGCCAAGCGTTCTAATTAGCCGACGGGCGAAATGTGTTGATTCTCCAAAAAATAAACAACGCCAATGCACCGAATTCCAATTGGAAGAGAAACGTGATCCTGGGTACAAATACATGTATTATAACGGCCCCGCATGCACACGATTTTGCATGTGTGAGTTGAACACATGCTTTTTCCGCTTAACTTAGCATTTTTTGTGAATGAACTGAAAAACAGGCGAATTTAGCACCGATAAAACGCAATTAGTATTGATCTTTTCGGCGCGGGTCAACGTAATTACGACAAAATGAAGGCCACCATCGATAAGGAGCTGCTGCCCATGAAGGCGCACTATTTTCTCTTCAATGCCGGTAAGTAACTTCCCCCGAACACACCCCCAGAAACCAAACCCATTATTTTAAGTACCGCGCATCGCTTACATCAGCCGATAAGGTTTCTCGTTTTTAGACACACGCACGTTCTGCAGGTTAAATTCTGTGCTACTAATTGCGAACTTTTGATCCCAAGCTTCGATTTCGTCACTGGGAACACTTGCACTAAGTTATGCGATAAGAATTACACCCGGTATAGAGCTCCATAGAATACTTGTTTAACCGAACAGAAAGTCCAATAAACTAGCGATAAGCTAATGCATGTCGATTCGGGTTGCGATCCCCAGCGAATGATACAGCACTTTGTTTTGTTTCAATTAGAAAAACAGCCATTTAAATAGATACGTAGGTTTACATCATTAACTAATTAATGTCTTTTACATCTTGATCTTAATAACAAGATTACAATTATAATAGGAAAATCCAAAATAACATAATTTGCAAAAAAACAAAACTTTCCAATCCAACATTTTTTGTGTTATCCCTTAATTTGCGAATTGATTTGGTTAATAACATCATATCTACCGAATAAAGATGATTCTGTAGAATCACTTCAATTAACTAAACATTTTGATGGCCTTGTATTGGAGTGGAAAATTCGGAGCAGATCTGTCTGACGTCTAATTAATTGAACACTTTATTTGAATTAAGGCCGCATGGAAACCAAATTATACAGTTTCCAATCTGACATTAATTCGTGGAATTGAATCACATTTCATTTTTGGGTAGTTGAGATACATAAAAAAAAATTGTAAAAAATTAATTTTAATTGCTTCAAACTTTTTCCTTAAAAAAATAAATTTTTCAAATTGGTGAAAAATAAACTATTTATAAACGTACAAAAAGTAACCATTTCTTTAATAGATGATAGTTTGCACTTTGTCTATTTGCTTACTTTTATTGAAAAGATAATTGTGTTATAAGGGAGAGTATTCTTGGAGATGCAAACATAGACGTAAGATAAGGTTTTTTCAAAGTTGTTTATATCATGCCTAAACCGTTTTCGACGTGACCAAGCAGAAGCACAACGTTATACAATTTAAAATGTGGGCAAAGGTAAAGAAAATAGATTTAGTGACAGCCCCAACGGCCCAGTGACCTGCCGCTCCCCGAAACTCATCAAAAGTTAAGACATGCCGACAGCTAAACCACTTTCAGCAATTAAAGCTTACTTTTACCTTTTAATTCAATTGACATTAAATTCTACTTCGACGCGAGTATGAAATATCTAAGTCCACTTGTTTGCGGTAGACTTTGCTTATCGGTGAGTGAGAGACACCCATAACTAGTCGTATATGTATACTGAATATCATGTTTAACTGCCCATATGCATATCTCCACCCACTCACTCATCCACTTATCAGCTATAACGCATCTGTAAGATAATCTTGTGTTGTTTTCTGCTTTATTATCTAGGTACCGCTCCCGTCGTCCCCTTTATGCCGACTTTGGCCGGACAGCTGGGATACTCCCCCGCGGTTGTGGGCACCATGTACATGATTCTGCCCATCATTGGAATGCTGGCGAAGCCTCTTTTCGGCTACATTGCAGACCGGTAAGATGAGCTATCTAATCTGTATGTCATAAAAAGTCCAACCCATTTTCTTATACTTACACGATCCTACTTTTATGAATCTTTAATTTCCAAGACCCAAGCCCATTTCTTATCAAATTAGGTATATCGTATTAACACGCAGTCGGAATTTGTAGCACTTTTTCGTTCTACAAGCTCAGCGAAAAACAAGAAAGGAAAGCTAACTTCGGGCGGAGCCGAAGTTGATATACCCTTGCAGAATATTCTGTAAATAATATTCTCCAAAATTATTCATATGATGCATTCTTAATACAAATAAAAATCCCAACTTCCTAACTTTAAAAACACCAAAGTTAAGGCAATTTCAATCGTTCAGTTATATGGCAGCTATAGGATATAGTCGGCCGATCCCTATAAAATTTGGTAGGTCGGATTGATTGGCCAAATATAAAACCCATAGAAAATCCCAACTTCCTAACTCTAAAAACACCAAAGTTATGCTATTTCCTATCGTTATATGGGAGCTATAGGATATAGTCGGCCGATCCTTATGAAATTTGGTAGGTCGAATTGATTGGCCAAATAAAGAAGCCATAGAAAATCCCAACTTCCTAACTTTACAAACAGCAGAGTTATGGCATTTCCTATCGTTCAGTTATATGGCAGCTATAGGATATAGTCGGCCGATCCCGGCCGTTCCGACTTATATACTGCGTGCAAAGGAAAGAAGGGTGTGTGCAAAGTTTCAATTCGATAGCTTTAAAACTGAGAGACTAGTTCGCGTAGAAACAGACAGACGGACAGACGGACAGACGGACAGACGGACAGACGGACATGGCTATATCAACTCAGGAGGTGATCCTGATCAAGAATATATATACTTTATAGGGTCGGAGATGTCTCCTTCACTGCGTTGCACACTTTTGACCAAAATTATAATACCCTCTGCAAGGGTATAAATATAAGTGTAATTACATAGTTATAAAATTGATTACACTACATTTAAACAAGAAAGGAAAGCTAACTTCGGGCGGAGCCTAAGTTTATATACCCTTGCAGAATATTCTGTAAATAATATTCTCCAAAATTATTCATATGATGCATTCTTAATACTCATAAAAATCCCAACTTCCTAAATTTAAAAACACCAAAGTTATGGCATTTTCAATCGTTCAGTTATATGGCAGCTATAGGATATAGTCGGCCGATCCCTATAAAATTTGGTAGGTCGGATTGATTGGCCAAATATAAAATTCATAGAAAATACCAAATTCCTAACTTTAAAAACACCAAAGTTATGGTATTTCCCATCGTTCAGTTATATGGGAGCTATAGGATATAGTGGGCCGATCCTTATGAAATTTGGTAGGTCGAATTGATTGGCCAAATAAAAAAGCCATAGAAAATCCCAACTTCCTAACTTTACAAACACCAGAGTTATGGCATTTCCTATCGTTCAGTTATATGGCAGCTATAGGATATAGTCGACCGATCCCGGCCGTTCCGACTTATATACTGCGTGCAAAGGAAAGAAGGGTGTGTGCAAAGTTTCAATTCGATATCTTTAAAACTGAGAGACTAGTTCGCGTAGAAACAGACAGACGGACAGACAGACGGACAGACGGACAGACGGACATGCTTATATCAACTCAGGAGGTGGTCCTGATCAAGAATATATATACTTTATAGGGTCGGAGATGTCTCCTTCACTGCGTTGCACACTTTTGACCAAAATTATAATACCCTCTGCAAGGGTATAAAAACAGAAAGAAGTTTTTGAACTGATATAATCATAATTTTTATTGGTTTTTAAATTAATATCTAACATAAGTAGACTGCTTCAAACTTGCCGTTATCACTTTAGTTTCTAAATAACAATTTAAAAAGTAACTTAATAGCACTAAACGGTTAAATAATCTAGTTAAATAGCTCAACAAGTTTTTATTGAATTGAAATTTCAAAATAAACACCTGAGCGTTCAATGAGTTGTAGCACTTTGATAGATTGGATAGCATGGCAAACTGATTAGATATCATCGGCAATGTTTTGGTTTTCACTTCTATATTATGATATAGAAAATAATTAGAGACCCACACCACTTTTCCAGATAATAGTTTAAAAATACATTATTCTAGTTACTAAAAGCTGTCGAAAATATTAAAAGTATTTTTTTAATCAATTTGAAGGTACCATCGCCATAGATCCCTCTTCCTGGGTGGCCAGGTGCTCACGGGGATCGCCTTTTTCCTGATCATGTTCGTGCCGGGGATGGAGAAGCCGCTGCCCAAGGTGGAATTCCACTGCCACGCTGGGGTCTCAGAGGTGAGATTCTGCTCCGAATACGGCGAGTGTGTCGAGAAGAATCTGGAGCGCTACTATGGAAGTCGGACGCTGGACTGCCATCTAAACTGCGAAGCGCAGCCCTTCATGTGGGACATTGCGTGCCAGGATTGGTTGCAAAACAAGACGGACAACTGTGCTGCCAATCGCACCAATCCCCACATCGATTTTGGTACCAACATCAACATGAAGGACATCGAGGACATAAAGGACTGCTTGTTCTTTAAGGTTCCCCGTGACCAAGGCCAGATTGCAGGGCAGAATGTCACGTTGTATTGTCCAGCGGACAAGGAGTACTTCAAAACCAATTGCACTATGGACTGCCAAGAGGATTACCTCAAAGACCAGCTGGCGGAGAGTGCGGTGATCAACACCAGTAGTGCCATGTCCATGCCCAAGTTTTGGTTATTCTTCGGCCTGCTCATCTTCAGCTGGATCGGCATGGCGGTGGTAGTAAGCATCGGAGATGCGATCTGCTTTGGGATCCTCGGGGATCGTCATCACCTGTATGGAAAGCAGCGCCTGTGCGGCTCCCTTGGATGGGGAGTGTTCGCCTTGTTGGCCGGCGTCCTCGTGGACCACATGTCAGTGGGAGAGGTGGATAAAAACTACACTGCAGTTTTCTGGATGGCCCTGATTATCATGGGATTTGATGTGTTCGCGTCATCCAAGCTGAAAGTGAGTATATAAGACCATTTTAAAAGAGATCCTATATATGACTTCGAAACAATTTTATTTAAAACTTGAATAATTGTAATAATTTAATCATTTTCTGTATTCAATTTACAGCACGCGCAGACACATTTGTCGTCCAACATTATTAAGGATGTTGGTCAGATGTTCCTCTCTCTGCGCTGCGTCATCTTTTTCCTGTGGTGCGTCGCCATTGGACTTGGAACGGCGCTCATCTGGAACTTTCTGTTCATCTACTTAGAGCAGCTGGACAAGGCGTTCGAGGGGTGTGACAGTTCGATCAAGACCCTGGAGGGCTTGGTCATGGGAATTCAGTGCTTCGGCGGCGAGCTGCCCTTCTTTTTCCTTTCCGGTTGGATTTTGAAAAAGATTGGGCATGTAAACGCCATGAGTATGGTGCTTTTTGGTTTTGGAGTGAGATTTATTCTGTACTCGATGCTCCAGAATCCCTGGTACATTCTGCCCATCGAATTGATGAATGGGGTGACCTTCGGGCTGTTTTATGCAACAATGGCCTCCTATGCGAGCATTGTGGCACCGCCTGGAACTGAGGCTACCATGCAGGTGGGTTTTATGATTTAACGAAAAAAATTCAGTAATTTAATTTATATTTTCTCGATTCAGAGTCTGGTTGGAGCGATTTTCGAGGGCGTTGGTGTGTCCATGGGCAGCCTGATTGGTGGACTGCTCTTTGAGTCGGTCACTGCACGCACCACCTTCGAGATCTTTGGAATTGGCGCCTTCATCATCTTTGTGATTCACGTGTCCATTCAACTATACCTGCAGCGCAACAGCAACATCGACGAAAATGGTAAGGGTAGAGTCTCTTCCGCATCCGTCACTGCCTCAGCTTCTGCATCCTTGGAGACAGTCAAGCCTAAAAATACCGACCATACAGACAGAGACGAGTTCCGTGAAGTCGACTTAAGTTGATGCTGATCAAGATCTCCCTACAGATTTTTTCCAATCCCTTAAAAATGGGAGTATTTCCAAAAAACTATTAAAAAGGCTAGCTCCCTGAATTTATAAAAGTATTAACCTACAAAAGTACATTGTGGATAAATACAGCTCCTACATGGCAAATGTGCTTAAAAGCTATAAGGCACAAAATCGATATTTATATCACTTCAAATGATATGCCGTGGTTCTTATTATAGACTGCATGACGATTGACTACCGATAACAGACATAAATGGCTCAAAATGAATTTAAATTACTATAGCCTTGTTAAGTTAACTTTAAAAGTTTTGGAATATATAACAGAAACGATGATAATCATTTCATTTTTTTTTTCAATTTAAATGTACATATGTGAACTGAAATAAACAAAAAATAAAATGAGTCTTCATATTCTCAAGATGCTGAGATAACAAATTTTGGAGGACTTTTTAATAATTACAAATAATAATCATTTTGAGCGGGAAATCGATATTCTGAATTGACAAATATAAACTGAAGAAAATTACTATATTTTTATATATACAATGTCCTTTTTGTTTTTTAAAAATGTTGTATATTTTATTTAAACTAAAAAACTGTCTTGAAATCAGTGAACTACTACATTATTATTTATGGTGGTAATAAAAAAACTATTGAATATATATCCATTATTTTTATTAATTTTAAAAATATATAAAAATGTTTGACTAACTCTTCTGAATATTTTTAGGCACTGTCAAGTATTTCGCACCGACAGATGCAATGCACATGCTGAATGATCAGGAGTATAGTAGAGTTAGCTAAATTTGGTTTGACCGCATCACCACCCACACCACCAAACACCAACAATCACCAACGAACCTGCAACAGCGACAAGAGGCCACGCTTCTACTGTTCAACTGAATGCTCCACTTCAACATATTTCTACTCTCGAAGCGCATGTTGAACAGATGTACAACTACCTGTATTGTAAACGTGCTTTAATTATGTAGTAACTTATCTTAGTAACCCCACACTCCCACACATTGCCACCTATGTACATGCATGTCGCGCAATCGAAATTTATTCCTCATTTACCTTTGAATTCAATGTGAAAACTTAATAATTTGTAGAATTTCAAGCGCAGCAGGTCGTTTGCATGTGAATTATTGTTTATATAACCTGCTGCCTTGGAGCTGTGATTGTTCAACTACTGTTTCTCCACACCATCTTAATGTTTAACATATTTGTATATTTATAAATAATTTTTATAGCGTAGTAGTATATCGTAGTCATTGGCTTCCCTTACGTCGGGTGCATGTGGCTCTATTTTTCTGAAAATCTCTTAAGTATTTACTTAACTATACACAATAAACAATGTAATGCTTTCCGACTTATCGCAGGCATACGGTAGCCAACTCTTATAACACTATTTTTATGTATCCAAATGGTTTAACTGTTATCTGTGTTAAGTTGTTAGCTAGTTGTTAACGGAAATTCCAATGTAAATGCGCCTTTGCTGGGTGTAGTGCTTGTAAAATCCGAGATCTGGTGACTGATCCAGTGCGTCTAGTGGCTGCCGATGAGCGACTCCTCGTGCTGTTGCCTGTCGAGTTTCCGCTGGTAGTCGCGCTGCTTGCAGGCCGCCACGTTTGCGGCTCGTTTCTGTAATCAGCAATTTATAGCTAATAAACGTTTTAATCAACAGCGGTTTTATTTTTTTTGATTACTTCCTTTACTGTTTTATTATGGGTTATTTTTCCTAGATAATTTAAATCATCTCTCACCTTCAACTCTTTCGTGCGCTGGTAGACTCCCTGCATTTCCTTCTTGATCTTTGTCAGTTTCTCCTTGTATCGCTTTACATCGCTCATCTAAACACATGGGAATGGTAATTGAGTCAGTTACTTTGTATTTTATAATGCCTAGTTACTTTGTTCGCTCTCTAGATAAGATTGTGATCACAGACATTTAACTGCACCCACTGATAAGATTTTGACCAACTTAATGAGTTTTCTTAAGCTTCGCCATGGTATTGTGCCTTATACAGTGTCCCTAATTGGTCTGAAATATTGATTGTAACATCGACATGAAAATGATGTGCTGATCGGACCTAGGTTTAGGTTATTGATCAATCAATATATTTGCGTAATGAATATTGGTATTGTAAAATATATTCCGTTTTTATAAATTTTAGAAATAGTTTACTTAAATTAAAAATATAAATTTTAGTAATCAACAAGATAATGTATACCTTATCAGTAAACACAACAAATATAATTGGATGAAGCCTTAAGAAAAAAGAAGTTCAAGAAACTGAATCTAACGAAGCTTAGAGAAAGTATTATCACCTTAGATAATTTTCGAGATCACCACAAATGATCTTGAGAATTTCAAGGGATCCCCACACTTACCATGTCATTCAGTTTGGCCACTTCGCTGCAGTCCAGTTTGTATTTCTCCTTGGACAAATCGATGTATATTTTATTTTGCCTTCCACTAAAACGAGTTATTCATAAAGTGATCTTGGATTCCGAACCAAAGTACTTACATCAACTCCCTGAGCTGTCCACGCACATGTTCTAATGGAGGTTCTGCTATTTGGAGTACGCCAGCGGATAACTGCAAAGCGGCTAGACTGCCCATGATATCCTGATCCTTGGAGGAGCAACAAGTTTCCGCATCCTGTTTTGGGTTCCCATTTGAACTGGAGGAAGATTGAGCTGTTGGTTCAGGGAGCTCATTGAGAACACTAAGTGGGAAGATTTCGTGGGTTACAAATTTAAGAAAGCAGTATTTAAATTTATTTACCTATTTATATTGCTGCTTCTCAACATAATAACAAAAATTAGCTAGGAAAACCAAAACAAACCAATAAGAGATTAAAACTTGAAACCAGCTGATTAATCGGTGTTGGAAATCGTGAAAAAGAGGTATCTATTTAGATACAATTTAAAATAAAATTTGCATTAATTATATAAATATGTATCACATATATTTAAAATTTATATGTGTTAATATTTAAAAATTATTTTATTTAATTTTAAAAGGAACGATAATTACTGGCCGGATAATGTTATCCATTATCCGCCGCTCCAAGTTTCAAACCACTTTATTCGTGACGCTTGCCACACAAAAATCAGCTGTTTATTTTATTTTCAATTAATAATTGTATTTTAAATGCGCTGTGCTGTGAGTAATTGCGGGAATAATAATCGCAATTCCAATAGAAGGAAATGGCGATACTTTCACTTCCCAAAAGAAGAGCCGCACCTCCAAAAATGGATTGATTTCTGCCAGCGTGATAGCATTAACCCAGCTACTGGTATTATTTAACAATAACTGTGTAAAAAGTAAATAAATTAATTTTATTTTTAAACAGCCTGCATTTGCAATGAGCACTTTGCACCTGAGGACTTTGAGCGGAATATGCAGTTCGAGCTTGGCTTTACTCGAAAAAATCCAACAAAACTTAAACCCGGCTCATTTCCAAGTGTTAAAAGGCCCCAAAAGTTGGGCAAAGAAAAGCCTCGGAAAACCAACAAGGATTATACAAAGGAATCTGCAAAGATCGCCAACAGCCTTTCCAAATTCTTCCAGGAAGAACCGCAATCTCTAGATGCCACAGAAACCATAGAAATCCAACTATGCGACTTTACCACAGATCTTAAGGATTTGGAAGAAAATTCATCCATCGTTTACAATGAAATTGTAGAACTAATCAGTGAAAATGAAAGTAGTACATCCTCCCAACAATCTAAAGAAGACAATCTTCAAGATCCGAGGAATTTAGAAGTAGAAATTCTGGATCCAATGAACCCGCAGCCGAATGCCAAGGACCATGTGGAGATCATCGATTCAGAAGGCGACAATTACGTGAAGCACCTGGAACTTGAAGTGTATGGCATTTTTTTTAATTTATCAATTTATATATTTTTTAAAAATAAATTTGTTCTTAGGTGTTCCCTAAAACGCGAGGTATTTTTCCTCAAAGAAGAACGCAAAAAGCTAATGGATGAAATTGAAAACCTTAAGGGCACATTAAAAAAATCAGAAGTCCAAAAAAAAGCAGGAAAGCAACTGGAACTTCATGTTAAAAGAAGAAAGGTTGGCAAGGTCTAGAAATGGTTCTGATGATTGAATACTTCTTGAAATCAAATGTTAATGTTTTTCAGAGGAATCCCCAGGACGTTGTCCTATTTACAGTTTAAACGGAATACGACAAGGAACGAATGCCTGCTCTAATATGAAATGACAAAACTGAAAATTTTTAATTAAAAGCTCGACTGACTAGATATTAAAATTTGAAATCCCACAGTTTTTCTTTTTACATAATCATATTGATATTATAATAACTAAATAAAAAGTGAAATATAAAAACTAAAGATAAAATTTTATTATTAAATACATTTTAATTGCAAACTTACAACTCTTCTATATTTATACTTTGGATCGCCAAAAAGGAGCCTTAACAGCTGAATAAAATATTTTTTCTTAAATTCTTTTTCAAAGAATTTATATTTATGACACTTAAGACTAAACATTAACTTAACTTATGCCAAACAGATGCGAAAAGGAAAATTGTTTACTACCTACTTACGGCCACCTCAACATAAGCAAATCCATTTTTACAAATCAGCGGGTACTCAAAAATATTTTCGAGGAGACCTTGTTTATCTTTCCAGGAAATTTTGAGGTAATCGCGGTGTGGTAATTTTCGCCAAGGTCAAAGTCATTAGAGCAGGCAAAGGGATCTTATCTTGTAATATTTAAAATTTCACCTACCTGGAGGAGTATAAAAACCTCTGGTCGACTGAGATTCAACCTGCACTGCAAGCGATGTCCTCCGACCGACAACATCCATCGCGGTCCAACAACAGCTTTTGGCGGAGCTCTACGGATCCGCTGATAGTTCTTTGCGGAACCTGAGGATCAGATAACAAGGACCAGCGAATCTAGCACACCCTGGAAACAACTTCGAGGATTCAAGCATTCATCGCTTGCGGTGTCAGCAAATAGCCGAATTTAGACAATTGTAAATTCTAGTTAATTCCATAGTTCAATTGTAAATGTTAGTTGATAGTTAGTTCAATTGTATATACATCAAAATTGTATATATGGCATCAAAATTGTATATAGCTTGTTAGCTTAAGTAGAGCAATTGTATATATGTATAAACCTTATGAAATTTGTAGCCAATTCAATAGACCAATTGTATAAACAACTATATCACAGCCAACCATTTAGTTCAATTGTTTAAAACATAGTAAACATTTAAAAGAAATTGTATATATTTTAAATATACGTGATATTCTTGCAATAAATTAAAATGTTCAAAACTAATAAAAGAATTTATTATTTTTTAATCGGTTAAATAAATCTCATTTGGATGAGCAACCAAATTTTTAGGGACTGTAATTTCAAACAATTAAGTTTAGAACTTTTAAATTGGTTAGAAATAAAGATATTTTGGCAATAAATTTATTGATTCCCGTGAAATTATTTTAAGCGACTTTTTAAAAGAAATCGAAAGTACACGAAAAACTATAGAAGTGTAGTTTCAGAAATTTACCACCTTAGGAATCAGGAATTAAAAATATTTATATTTGATTTCCACACATATAACGTGTTTTTAAACCATAGCCAATTGAAAAAATATTAAAGAATTTAAAAAAAGAAAAATATGTTTAAACAAAATATTTCCAATAAACATAGCTGTACATTGCTTGAAAACATTATTTTAATGTTAAATATTGTGTACATCATTGCTATTACTATAACAATTGCATCTTTGTTAAAAATATAGCTAGTAACTAAACTATAGATCGACAAAGGGAATATCAAAATTATGAAACTATCTGTGATGAACACAAAAATGACCTAAAAGTAAGAACTTAAAAACCAAATTTGTACTAACTAAATTAGTATTAAGCATTATATTTGGGCAGACAATCATGGTTGATCGCTTGAGATGGAGGGCTCTGCGGGCAGTTGGAAGCGAGTTAGATAGATCCCTTATCCCTTTTTGAAGTCGAGAAGATCGTCCAGAGCCGCTGCCTTCCCGTTGTCATCCTTCTCCAATTCCGCCCGCGTGCAACGGCCGCAGCAATCCGCTGATGGTTTGTTCTCGCATTCTCCCAGCGCTGGTGGCTTAAAGTTGGGCGTCCAGGGTCCCAGGCTGCCGCTGGCATAGAAGTCCATCGGATATGCATTGTTGCGTGGCGACGAGTTGTGTGGCGTCCACTCGACATCGCCCAGGACGACGGACAGTTCGTAAGGATTCAGCAGCGGTTGGCTAAAGGCGGATCCCCAGTCAATCGAAAGTCGCGGGCAGGCAATCTGTACGAAGGCGTCGATGTCCGCAAAGAGAGCCAGTTTCTGTGGGAAGATCTCCGACAGCAACAGTGTGGTGGTCTCGATGCCCTTGGCGTGCAGTCGCTTTTCCAAAAATCGATGAACTCTGGAACTGCCCTGTCTTCCAAGTGTTCCCAGAATGATGCCGATGCGGCGCGCCTTCTTAGCCCGCTGTACAGCATCCAGGCGAAGATTCTGCATGGCCGTGTGGTCATACTGCTCTATGGTGAACTTTTTCTCATAAGGATCGTACTTGTATGCCTGAAAGGGAAAACAACAAATGTTAATAAAATTTAATAGATTTATAAAACTTTCTGAACTAGCAATTTACCTTAAGCAGCGGATTCGCAATCATACCGGATTCCAGGTGGAAACGCCCGTCTCCCAGGTAAATTATCATCTTTGTCGTCTCCGGCAGCTGCGGCGATGTGCAGCCCAGAATCTCTCCGGGACTAAGTGGCTTGGCCTGGGGAACTATCACATCATAGCCGGCTGCTTTCAGCTCCGTGGATGCAGCCTGCAGTGTGGTTACGAACTGTATTGTGCTGACCAAAGCTATCTGGCCCACCTCTGGACGGAAGTTTAGCTTAACAGAGTCCAGAAAGTGCAGCGGATCGATTTTAATGTCCACGAAAATGTACAGCACCTTAATGCCGCACGTCTGATCCACGGGAATGAGGCAGCTGTGGCCGTAGTGGACCAGCAGATCCGCTCCCAATGCCTTGGCAGTATAGTCGTCCACGCAGCAGGCTCCGTAGGTCACATCGCCCATGATGACGGTGTCCGCGCTGGTAAATCGCTCCACGATGTCGCTGATGACCATGGCGTACATGAGCAGGCCCTCCGGCAGTTGCAGCGCTACGCGCTTGGCCTTCATCTCCCTTATCCGCCAGATGGTCTTGTGCATCTCGAAGTTGTAGTTCGAGGGCAGGCGGTCGATGGCCTTCTGCAGCAGTGGATCATCGAGCAGCTCCTGCGGAATACGATTGATTCGCGCCTTCGGCTTGAACACCTTTTTGGGTCTGGCCCGCACAACCACCACATCGGTGCTCTCGCTGGTCGGGATGTTGCTGCTAGGTTGGATCACGTCCAACATGGTGCTGGAAAAGTAAAGAGCCAAATCAGAAAATAAGAATTCGTTCAGTGAAGGGAAATGAGTATTAGTGAATTATAAAAAAGAGATTGCTTTGATCAACATTATTTTCTATGTTTTGGTTGTATTATTCATATTTAATAATGGGAAAAACATTAAGGTCAAGAAAGAAATTTTAAATTCGAAGAAAAGTTGACACTAAATTTTGTATTCCACAATTAATTTGACTCCTAAATTAAACGCTAGCAAGTGAAATGGATTTTAAGAAAATCTTGAGCTTAGTTAATCAACTTAATCTTAGCAAATTTAAAGTGTCTTAGTTAATACGCATTAACAATAATCTATCAAAACATAAAGCAGGCAAGTTAAGGTCAAGATTGTTTGGAATATTATAAATCATGGTTTTGGATTTCCATTTATTTGTGTGGTGATAGCTTCGCCAAAAAAAAAAATAAACAAAGAGACAGCGCATTGTATATGGCGTACGTGACTGCTGAATGAAATGGAATGGGATGACGGGGACCGGCCCCCTTGGATTGCAGCCACCCGGAAAAGAAAAACCCGAATTCTTATATTTAGCCCAGGCCAGGTGAGTGAATCACTTAATGAACGGCCCCGCCTTGGGGAAACACCTTTTTAACAGACACTTTCAAATCGGAGCGGCGCCAAGGTCTGAATTAACAATTGGCAATTAAAGCAGAACAAACTGGTGTTCTATGTATGTAGTAAACACTAAGTACAGAACATAAAGAATATTAATTTAAGAACCTTTTTTAAATTATTTGGTTATCATTAATAGAAGAAGTGTTAAGATATTAACGAGGGAGAAATTTTAGATTATTAATAGAAAAGGATTATTGATTAAGAACACAGAACTGATTATTTTATTACATTTAAAACTGGAATCAAAAAGTTGATTTTTTAAAACAAATATGATGAGTTTATTGAAATGCCTTTCTTTGGCTCTTACCCGTGGTATTTGCTTGGTTAACAAAACAACTAATATTTAATATAACACCACACAAACTGCGAGATTGGAATTGTTCGATAACTTTATCAGTTGGACGTTAGACGCGGTCTGAATTTCAGGGGTTGCGTTTTGTGTTTGGCTGCTGCACAGAAACAACACAGAAATTGGTCACTGAACTTTCCGTTTGTGTTGCGCCATTGATAACTGTTTCTGAGTCACGTAGGCCGCACACCATGCAACACGGAACGGGTTACTTCTGCTACCTGCCCTGGCTAATTGCCCGACTGGAAATATTCCAGTGATGTACAGATCTTTTGTAGCTTACTATGAATTCAACACTATATAATCAGTTCATGCTTGCAATATCTATTATGTCACTGGCACTGATAATGATTAGCCCCTAGCACTTTAATTTGTTGCAAAGTGTAAATCTGGCACGTTTACTACCACAGCTGATGAAAAATTGTTGCTTCTTATTACATTTCTGTATATTGGTGCCCATTTGTTTTTATTTGTGAAAGGATTTCACCTTGTTTTGTTTACTTTTTACTTACAATTTCAGATTTTTGGATATCTGTTATAAACGTTTTAATTTTAGTAATTTCTGCTCAATCCCGCGTGTGAATGTCGAATGGCAACAGCTGATTGGTCTAAGTGGCTCGTGAACTTGTGAGAACTGAAACCGGTTCGAAAAAAGAACCAGTTGTACCCAAGACTAACTTAAGTGTTGCAAAACGAAAGGGGTCTTGAAATATATTTATTTTATCAGTTACACGCTTCAAATATATAATTGTAACTTAAAATTTATAATGTTTATTACGACTTTGAACAGTTTAAATTTTAAGATAAGCTTACTGAACTTTCTCTTACTTAAATATTGTAATCGTGGCACGAATAGAAAACCTTAAGATATGCCTCGTCAATATCTTCTTCCTAAAAAATTGGAATTTTTAAAGTCAAATAAGTTTGTTATTTTCTTCTACTTACATGAAATTCTGGGGAATCCTCGAGCAGCGTAAGTTGTAATGGGGCTTGAAGACCAGGATCCCTTACGGATTTTAAAATGTTGTAAGCTTTGTATACGAATTTTGTTGCCGCTATGATATCAAATTTAAACGTAACGAAATTGAGCTTTTTACAAAATTTAAAAATTGGTGGCACGCTCTGGTAATCTAATTCGGAATTTATATTAGAGTTAACTATATTTAATGATTCAAGTTCCTTAAGTTGTATGAGGTCTGCTATTCGTAAGTTGTAGAATCCTATTTTGCATGAAATACTTAGTTTTATCAACGATTTAATTTGCGATATTTCACCAATCTCATCAGAATTTGAAACTACTGCATGCAGTTTTTGTAATACTGATACAGGCTTACGGGAAAATGATCGGTAAAGTTTACAAAGCGAACCGCTTGTATCGTCTATAATCAATTCCCTTAGGTTTTTTATATTTGCCAGGACTTCCAATCCGGAATCGGTATCATCGCACAATGAGCATTTCAATGATTCCAGCGATTCAAGTTGAGCCAGATAGGTGCATTCTTTGAAGCCAATCCAGACTTTCACATCTAATTTTTTAATAGCAGACAGTAGCGGTAGTTCCAAAGGTTTGGGAAAGAATCGTGAAGCAACACAATCTTCTATGCAACCTTCAAAAAATTTCGCAGCTAATACTTTGAGACCTTTTATTTTAGAAATTTCGTCTAGTTCTGTGTTGTTAAGTTTTTGATCTATAATTTCGAGGTGTTGTATTTTTGATTTACCGTTTAGAGCAAATGTTGAAAATAATTTAAGTAGGGAATGGTTCTGATGAAATGCAAAAATAGTTAATTCTTCGATATTGGAGTGGGATAACTCCGACAAGGATTGTAAGTCTTCTAAGTCAGAAAAACCACAGCCAAGTTTCTTTAGAGATCTTATTTCGGAAACCATAAGAACTTCTTCAGGTGAAAGTTTTTCAAGATGAATTTGTAAACTCCTAATTTTGTTCTCTGCAGCCAGTTTTGTAAAAAGTGGCGAAAGGGAACCATTTCCAATGCGTGTTATTTCCAGCTCTTCCAGTCTTTTAAGTTCTGCTAATTTTTCAATGCCACTTAGATTTGATATAGAACATTTCAGTTTTCTAATGTATTGCATTTTTGTTACTTTAAAGATATCATTAAATTGGATTATTTTTAATTGTGAAATATCCAAGTTTTCAATCCTACTTAAATTGTTTTTGCCAAAAACATCGAAGAGTTCGTTTACAGGGTCGGGGCACCTATAATCCCGATTTCCTGAAATCAGTAGAGTTTTAACGCCATTAAGTTGGGCAAGGGGAGTTATCATATCGTCGGTACAGCCGTATATTATATGAACCTCTAGAATTTGATCATTCCTTTTGTATCTTAAATGAAACTGTTCGTATATTATGATAGATGTATCTTGACATGTGTTTAATAAGTTAAAAATTCCGGATGCATCAGCTTTGCACCATGGAACTTTGATTTCTACAAATTGAAGGTTAGTGAGTTGATTTAAAAAACCGATCGACTCCCAATCGGAAAAAGAACATGAAAGATTTCGAATGGTTTTTAATTTAGCCAGTTTCTCCGCTCCAGATCGATCTATTGATCCCTTTTCTAGTACGAACGATGTCAACGGTACTGGATCATCTGAACAAAAAAGCTTTTCGAGAATAATTGGACCTGGTTTGGTCAAATTCCTATTATTGATTCTTTTTTTAGTTATAACCAAGTGGGTTAGATTGGGCAGTTTTAAAAGTGACGCGAATTCCGCCATGTCCGATTCTGTTTGAGGAACCATTATTTCAAGTTCTCCTTTATTCCTGCCAAACACAATTTCGACATTTTTTCCCAAGATAAAGGTTGCAAGAGATTCTTCATTTAAAATTTTCTCTTTCGATATTTCGCATAAGTTGTATTTGGCTTCAATAAATACACACGACTGGTCATCAAAACTTTCGTATATGTTCAAGTACTGCAATGAATCTATATTGGCGAACACAACAGTCCGCCTCAAATCGGTTAAGCAACCTTCTATGGTTAGTGCCAAAGGTGTAAGAGTTTCAGGTCTATTCCATTTCATTACATCGTTGAGAATTAGCCATGTAGAAGTGCTTGGAATAATTCCAGAGATGATCAATTTTTTTAAATTGGGAAATTTGGTGAGTGGTGCATATTGATTAGCACTGCATTTGGGGCTCAACCTAATTCTGATCTCCTCAATATTATCGCAATATGGGATATCCGGAAGAGCTCCAATAATGGTTGTGCTTTCGAAGGTCAACTTCTTCAAAGTAGGGATAGCAATGCAGATGTCAACTAGCGCTTCAGCTGGAATCTTCTTGGCTACAGTGAGCAAGTCGATATGTTCAAGACCCTTTGCAATTCCTTTAAATAATGGCTTAGTAATTTTTTGTTACTTTTATAAATTGTCAAATTACTTACCATATATAGAAATTTTTACCTGAACATGTTCACTTTCGTTCTTATCAGGGTCAAACATTAATCCAACATCAGAAATTGTGACTTTTTCTCTTAAGGCATTCAGGTGGGAATTCCAAAAGAATTCCTTACTCTTGTTCGATAACTTATTTAGTCGCAGATCTATTAGTAGCTTTGTAATCCTTCCTTTAAGGGCAAATTCAAGCTTCTCGTAAAGACGTTTAAAATAATCCCTTAGGATCTCCAAGAAAAATTCATCGACCAGCACGAAGTTGATTAAATCATCGTATTTGGAAATGATCGCCTCATTATTCAACTCGCAGTCAGAAATGATGTATTTCATTATTTCGACGACGCAGTCCTCAGTTAGAGTAAATTTTCCCTTCTCGTCCATTTCTTTAGTGTTTCCAGAAGATGTTTACTTTCACTTAAACAGAAATTATATAGTTCAAGGAAGGCATTTAAGTATTTCATTTTTATTCGTATATGTAAATAAACTGAACGTTTCATTATCTTTTATATTTAATGTCTTAATGTTGAGTAATTTTTTTTTCAGATAAGGCCGTATAAGGTATATAACATAATTTAAAAAAGTGACTCACTGAGAAAGAATTACATAATCCGCATTCGGGGCCTGAATTATATCACGTTTCCTTCTTCCAATAAAAAAAATAGTTTATCCCTAGACCAAACTTTAAGAAGAGAATCTGCAATGAAGTGTTCTGTTTAACGTCAGTTTAAAACTGACTCTAAATTTATTCTCGAGTTTATCTTTAACCCAAATATTTCAGAAAGAAATATTCATTATCATGCATATGTATGTATGTGGATTTATAGTAGCGATTCATGAAATTTTATAATTAGTATAATTGTTGGAGAACAGATGCGAACAAAAAAATAGCACTTTGGTTGCATTCAAGCAACTCAAAATTCTCAGAATCTAGATATCCGGTCAGGAACGTTTTAAAACTAATAATCAAAACGAAACAAAATTTATGGTTCTTTCGGCTTATATTAAAATAGATTTGCTTTTAACGTAAAACATTCTAAGATAATTTTTTATTTGTATATCCATTATACGCTTAAAATAGGGTATTATAATTTTTATACCCGTTACTCGTAGAGTAAAAGGGTATATTGTATTCGTGCAAAAGTATGTAACAGGTAGAAGGAAGCGTTTCCGACCCTATAAAGTATATATATTCTTGTTCAGGATCACTAGCCGAGTCGATCTAGCCATGTCCGTCTGTCCGTCTGTCCGTCCGTATGAACGCTGAGATCTCGGAAACTATAAAAGCTAGAAGATTGGCATTTTGCATGTAGATTTTAGGAGTTCCTACGCAGGGCAAGTTTGTTTCAAAATGGTGCCACGCCCCCTCTGACGCCCACAAGCCACAAGCTGTGGCCACAGTTTTGATGCTATTATGAAATTTTTTTTTGATATTTACATGTTTCGTCAATACCTTTCGATTGGCCAAATAAAAGTTTGCCACGCCCACTCTAACGCCCAAAAACCCATTAAACGCTTAAACCTGGCGTATACAATAGCGCCATCTAACGGATGACTTTGGAACAGCTGGCCAAGGCGCTCAACAGAGTCAACGTTAATTCTCGATAAGGATTTCTATTAAAGGAAGTTGCGATGGCTTTCATTTGACAATACCGAACTATATCCCAAGAACTATGCAAATTAAATCAAGTTAGCGAAATTGGAGGTGTTCCCTGGGTACCGATTTTAACATAAAAATCGAGAGCTAATTCGAGCGGCGAAAAACATACAAGAAGGTATATTTATATTAAGTTGTTTAGCTAAGTAACGGGTATCTAATAGTCGAGGCACTCGACTATAGCGTTCTCTCTTGTTTTTTTACTTATAATATTTTGATGCTGTCAAGAAGACTTTTCAGAATAGCCACGACCGTCTGTTTTAATACTGTTTGCGATGTCAGTTTCAAAGCTATATAATTGAAACTTTCCCAATCTTTTTTTAAATTGTATGCAACTTTCCCAATTGTTTTTTTATATTGTATGTGTACCCAGATCAAGTTTCAGGCTCCGTCATGCAAGTAGATTAATTTCGTAAGCTTTCCAATCGAGAATGAAACTCCGTTTTATTAATTTCCAATATTTTATTAGTTATAAACTACAGTAACTCAAAATTGAATTCGAATGATTGTAAATTAAGGGATGTGTTATGTTTTAAACAAATTTATTATAAGGTAAAATAAATTTTGTTCACATACTTTTAGGTACTGTCTACGAAGTATATTTATTACATTTAACAATATAATGGTGCAATTCCTTGGTAGATTTAAAGCTTTGAGCTCTCTGCCTCGGACACATCAGCCTCCTCCGCATCCTCTGTAATGGAAACAAAGTGAAACAAATAAGTGGAAATTCCAGAAAAACGGTTAGAAAAGAAAAACCCCTTCGTTCACCTACGCTTTCCGCCGGGCAGTCTCCTTTGGCGTTCCTGTTCCACGGCCGCAAAATATTCCGCGGCTGCCTGTTCGCAGGCTCCCTCGAACGGAGCCATGTTGACCTTTCCGTTAAGCATCATGGTGTCCCCCTGATCCTGACCATGGTTGGCCTTCACCTTCAGCTTGCTCTCCCGGGACTTTGCCTCCAGGATCTTCTCGCGACGGTTCTCCCGCTCGAACATCTGCAGGAGGTACATGGGATTAGAAGTTTGATTGCAGAGTTAGTAAGATAATCCAATCTTACAGCAGTTAGCAGTGGTTTGTCGTTCTTGGCCGACATCACCATGTTGTCGGAGACCTCGATGAGGAAGGTGGCCCCCAACTGGCTGCCACAACTCACGAACTTGCCGTTCTCATTTGTCCGGACACAATAGAGTGGCTCATCACACACCTTCACCGTGAGGACCGGTTCGTTCTGCTGCTGGAGCAAATCCCACGTGTCCATGACTCCGTCCATGCGGGTGATGAAGAACTGGGAGACCCTGGAAGGTACATTCGGTATGTATATCATAATGCGATATCTGAACAATAAAACCCACTTGGTGTAGCTCCAGGCGCCGTCGGTCAGCATGGAGCTGCTGCTCTTGGTCCAGATGATGGAACTCTCCCGGCAATCCTCCGACCAAATGCGGGCACACCAGTCACCCACGGTGAGGAAGTTCTTCACAAAGGCCGGATTCCGGGTGATGGCATACACCGGGCCCAGGTGGCACATCATCTGGGGAAGGGAAAAACCTCATTAAGAGAAGCCAATCAGTGAACAGAAACCAACCCGTATCTGAATCTTCTCCGTGGGCGTCTTGCCCTTCCGGTTGCAGGAGAAGAGCATGCCCATCTCCGTGCCGGCCATGAACCTTGTGGGTATAGTAGTCTCATACTCCAGCACCGATATGCCGTAGGATCGCGACAGGTCCTGATCGTCACTCTTCACCGGATCCATGAGCAGGCGGTCCAGTGGCTCGGTGAGCTTGCGGGTGTCCCACCACAGCACCTGACCATCGGAGCCGCCGGAGAAGAACTCTGTGCCACTCTTCGAGTTGTTCCACAGCACCGAGTTGACCGGATCCCGGTGGCACACCTCCCGTTCGCTGATCATCACCGGATGCTTGCCGTGCCGTGTGTCCCAGGCGGCCACCTGGCCATTGTACATGCCACTGACCAGGCTGGTCGGATCCTTCTGGTTGTACTCCAGGCAGACGCACGGCACCTTTGGCTCCAGGGTGAGAAATGGCTCGTTGGGGTTCTCCACCTCCCAGATGTACGAGTTGCACTTCTGGTTGGACTTGTCGCCCTGGAACCGCATGTCGCAGTGGCTGACGGCCATTTTGATGCCACCGTCCGGGGACCAGGACAGATGCTTCACCGGCACCTTGATGGGATTGGGATCGCGGTAGACATTGACCGTGCGTGATTTGCAGGGTTCGGGCAGCGGAGCGGGATCGAGATTCTCGAAATAGTTCTCATAGATGTTGACCGCGTTGTTCTGGTGGATGTAGTGCTCCATGGGCTTGGTCAGGTTCATCACCTGTGTGATGTAATTCTCGTCCTTCTCGATCTTCCGCTTGTATCGCACCGTCTGCTCCGGATCGTGCATATTGATGTCCTTGGGCCAGCCGCCCTCATTGTGTGTGATCCCCGTGCTCTTGTACGTGGCCCTCTCCGTGTTGGCCACACTCAGCGAGGTCTGTCCCGCGTATTGCGTCACCCGGTCCACGGGGTTCTGCAGGATGTAGTTCTTCACCAGCTCCGGGTTGGAGTTCTCGCTGAACACCACCGCATCCTTGTCCTCGAAGTTCACGCGGGCTCCGAAGGAGCGTCGCTCCTTCTTGAATATAAATTCCATTTTTAACAGGATATAACCGAAAAACTCGACCACCCTTCGGCTTCACAGTCAATAAATGTGAAGACAATTTTCTGAATGATTGATTTCGTCCATGGCAACTGACTGTTTGGTCAATATTTTCATGTCTATTATTTTATCTACTATTATAAGAAACCAGAAATTAGTTTTTCACTTCTATAGGTGCTTAATAGTTTTCAAAATTTTTACGATTTCATAATAACGGTTTTAAAAATCGGAAGACCATAAAGCTGCCGCAGGCATGCTTTCAATTTTTGGAGAAAAATGTTATTATGATCAAAATTACAGACATCAGATTTACAAATGGCATACTTCTAAATGATTGTCACTTAATTCTGTAAAAATCTGGGTTTTTAACTTGGCTTGTATTTTGGGGTCAATTTTTCGTCAACTTTATAGTGTTTTTTCAAAATTTTCAAAAATGGCTTTGCCGAAAAGTCACCTAAAACCTTCACCTCTAAGCTCATAACTTTTCTCACAGTCATCCGATTTACAAATGGCATACTTCTAAATGATTGTGATTTAATTATCTAAAAATCTCTATCTTCATCTTGGTTTGTATTTTTTGGCCGATTTTTCGTTATTTTTATGATGTAACCCCTTTCCAAATTTTGAAAAATGGCTTTGCCGAAAAGTGACCAAAAACCTGCACTGCTCAGCCCATAACTCTTTCTACAGACATCAGATTTCTAAATGGCTTATATCTAAATGATTGTGGTTTAATTCTCTTAAAATTTGTATCTTCATCTTGGTTTGTATTTTGGGGTCGATTTTCCGTCATTTTAATGATGTAAATCCAAATTTTTCCAAATTTTCGAAAAATGGCTTGGTCGAAAAGTCACCTAAATTCTTCACCTCTAAGCCCATAACTTTTCTTACAGACATCCGATTTACAAATGGCATACTTCTAAATGATTGTGGTTTAATTCTCGATTTTTTGATATTTTGATGAACTCTTATAACTTCATTAAAAATGTTATAGAATATTTAATTTATAATAGCTGCAAGGTATATAAACTTCGCTTTACATTCTTTCTTGTTCCCAATTAAACAATTCAAATGATCCACAGATATTTGCAAGTTTATTTTAAACAAAAAATGAGAGACTTATATCGAATAGAAATATTTGCAAACAAATGATTGAGAATGCTAAAACGTTCGTACTTACAACAGTAATAGGTGTAGTAAAATTAATGTGATCGAACTGGTATTTTACAGGGAAATCATGAGGCTTGGATCGGGGTTTCCACCAACGGGTATCTATACACATTAACATTAACTATATTTCTGTTCTGTTTCATCAAGCACGGGGCCATCAGGCATCAAGAGTGGTCTGTTTTGGTTTTGGGGAATACTTGGCTTCCGATCTGTCTTAGGGTTAGAATTAATCTGGTGTCTGGGTCGGCATTCCATTTGATCACTCTTATACTGGCGACGATCTCTAATATTTGTATATAGCATTGCTTAGCGGCAAATCGCTTGAAGATTTGTTAAAGTTAGGTGTAGGTAGGTGTATTCGTTTCTAGCTTTGCTTCCTGCAACATCACATGATTTCCTCCACTCTACGGCTTCTACTTGGAACTACAGATCGAATCCGGATCGCAATGGGGACGGGGTAACTAGAGTTTGTTTGTTTTGATTTGATTTTGTTTCAATTGAACGTATAATATGATTTAGCACCAAAAGCAGCTGATATACGTAAAAGAAACTACACTTAAAACCTACAATAGATCGTTCAAAAGTCATGCATAAAAGTGTATTTATCGTTTGTCTTAAAATGAACAAATCGGTAATTATATATACTGGTACTTTAAAAATAGTTTCTTGATACACGTTTTGCAATAATCAGTTTGACAAAAAATAATCGCTTATTCTCGTTTTGTGGCAGTTCGTGTTGCGTGTCCTAAATAAGTCTATAACCACTCCGACCTCAAAGATTAGCGACCCAAAATTGGACCCTGGCAACTGGCACGCGAGTCGATAAATATGTCTACACAACTAATAGTAATCTTCGGACCTGCACAGATTTTGGTTCAAACGTAGATGGTCTAACAATACAACAGGTTGGCAAAGAACTGAACTGAAGCCACGATGAACTAGAATCTGAACCTTAATCTGGACAAACTGCAAACCAATCGAAACGAGCCTGGCGATTTACGTACATACATATGTAGTTATAGATTAGGGATTTCTTTATCACTTTGCTTTTTCTGATCCACCTCCTCTCGCATCCGTTCCCCGCATCTTCTCTCCAAGGGTAAAACTTTAACACACGCATAAAGACTCTCATTCGCAGCCAATCAACCTATCCACTCCATAAAAATACTTTCGATCTATCTCTATCTCTCTCCCTTGGTCCGATCCGCCGGCTTACAACGAGAAGTACTTAAGAAACTGGGCCGGTGGCACGGGCTGGGCCAGGGCCAACTGTCCACCCGCCTCCTCCAGGCGCTGCTTGTAGTCCGGACTCTGGTCCACGATGCACGGATGCCCGTCCGAGGGCCAGAACAGGCAGCAGCAGGAGCGGCACAGTGCCAGCACTTCGGCGAACTGGTAGTCGTCGTTCACGCCATAGGTGCGGCGCAGCTGGTGGTATATCTGCTTCCAGTCCTTGATCTCGCCCATCTGCTTGAACTTGTCCAGGTCGAGGATGGTGTGGATCTGGCGCTGGTTGAAATGGAAGCGGGTCAGCTCGCGCCAGATGCGCTGCTCAGAGACCAGCTTGGCCATGGTCTCCCAGGCCTCGGCGGCCGACTCCAGGTCCCGATGGTCGGCGATGCACAGGATGATCTCCCGCACACACTCCTCCGGCAGCTCGTGGAGCTTGGGCTTGGCCTCCGGATCGGGCTAAAATAAAAGGTATTGTTGAGTATGATCCACAAATATATGGTTTAAAAACCTCTTTTAAAGACCTTCGAGTGATTATAAAATTACTACTTAAAATTAAGAAGGCTTCAAGGATACATAAAATATCCCTGACAAAGTTAATGAGGTTTTTAGTTCATAGAAATTTTGTTATATAATATAACCCTCTCACCTCGCGAATTTCAATCTGGCTGGCCACGCGCTGGATGCGCTTGATGGTGGCCATGTGCTCCTTCCACAGGTAGGTGCTGCCCAGGGGCTTTCCCCAGCACTTCTGGTTCTCCTGGCTGACGATGTGCTCCAACTTCAGGGCCAGGCCACGCAGCACATTCGGATGCTGCTGACTGTCATTTACTAGGGTAGGAGAAAATATTGTTAGGCTTGGTTAACTAATGATTAGATAGTGCATTACTGACCATGTGAGGCCACCTCCTCGACCATTTGGAGGAGCTGGCGCTGGGCACTGCCCGGCAGACTGGCGATGCCCTTGTTGGATACGAGTAGGAGGAAGGCGCAGATGTAGTGGAACCGCTTTCGGTCGCGAACAGATCGCCGAAAATCCAGACGCTTCACAGCCTCGCTGAGTCCATTGAAGCCGGCTATCTCTCGGGTACATCTTATGGTGATGTGGTAGTGCGGTGGCATCACCGCGTCATCCTCCGAACTGTCGCTGCCCGCATCCTGGTAGCTGCTACTGCCCTCCGAGTGATGTCTGTAAAAAATCAATTAAATGATTCCAAAAAATCAATTTAATATTCCAAATATAATAGTGCTGTTAAAAGGATTTAATAAAATTCGTACTAAGCTATTTATAAAAAGGATTTTTCTTCAGTGGTATTTCGGTTAACATATCAATAGTGATCTGGTCAAACTGCAAGTGAATATATAACATCACTTTTGTGTATTACAAATACAAGAGTTTAAAGAGGTCAAAATATAGAAATATCAAATACTTATATTTATTTTGTTTTTCCGCAGTGTTAGGCCAGATAATCCATTGTCAATGCAATATTTCGGAAGTGATTCGGTCCAACTCTATGGCTCTCCCCTCAACATGGGGGATTAACCTGTTTGGCCAGTTGTGTGTTATGCCAACTCTTGGACTGCAATTGCAACTAACATTTGGATTTGGCGGCTTACAAGTGTTAAACGCTTGTGAGCCGCTTTTCAAGAGCCGGAAGCTGGCCAATTTCCCACCATCTGATCTACGGCCCTGACCGGTTATTGAATTAAGCAATTCGGAGAGGAAATCCAGCCGAGTGTCAAGTTTTTAGCCATGTTTAATGCAATTACAAGCGGTGGGTCGCGTAATTTGTGAAATTGTACACATTTGCAATTCAATTTTGAGCGAAGCTAAGTGTTATTTTGCGAGTAAGAGGAAATGGAAACGTTTAGCAGATGTGTATCTTTTGTACATAAGCTTTATGTCTTGGATTTTTAAATCTTGGATTATCAGATAACTTTATAGGCTGTATGGTTTTAAATGCATTTTGTTCGGGGTTATGTTACTGCCTAGATTTTAATAAACTATGTCATATTATGAACTAAACTGTAATATGATGTGGCTTTAAGGCCTTTTAAAATTCCTAGACAGATCCAACTTAATATGGCATTAAGCAAAACGACCTTGAAAATCGACTTTTGCAGCGTTTGAAAGTTGTGAACTAAAAACCCAGAGCTAAGAAAATGTAATTACCAGGCAATTATGGGGGAAAACTTCAATTAGACAAAGTGCAGTCCCAAGATACGAGCACAGTTTGACCCAGTTTGGGGGAAATCAAAAACAATTTTACGGCAGCCAAGGACAGGATGTGTCCTCGTCGAATCCACAACCGCAAATGGTCAAGGCGCATCGATTTGGCTGGCGGGGTCTTACAGGTATTTGCCCACGGCATGGGTGTCCTTCTCGAGAGCAGAGTAAATTTAATTCTGGCTCAGAGTTAGGACCGTAATCAGTGGTAATCCACTCACGGTCCCAGAAGGAGCTGCAAAAGAAGCTCCAAGGAGAGCAACAATCAAAGACAGGACGGGAAAGTGGGGCAAGAAACGGGGAGCGGGGAACGAGGAACTTGAAAAGAAAAGGCACAAAAGCTTCTCGCCCCCAGCCGAGCGAGTCGAGAGCCGAGAAGCGTTGTTGGCCTGGTCCAAACTAGGTCACCGCTTTTATTGGCCACCATTCCGTATACGTAATGTAGAAAATGCTCTTGTGCATTGTACACCCATGTGTTGCTGCTATGATCTGTTATTGTTATGGTTTTCTTTTCAGTTTTGGCATTATATTTTCATATTTCATTTGAGTGACATTAGGAGATGCTCATATGTTTTTTAATGCATTTAAGACCAGTTTAAAAGACAATCTTGTGCAAAAGTAAGAACCTTAATTTAAGACAAAAGGTATATTTTTGGAATGTTTTGTTAATAGTTCGCTTATTGATTTCCAAAATAAAGATGTGTTTACTTAGCTAAATTCTAAAGTCCTAAGAATTAAAATAATACGCATTTTCACTATAAACATTATTCATGGAGAGATTTCCTACATATAGATGAAACGCACAACAAGCCTAACTGTTTATCATTCAAAATGATAACTCCAAAATGATTGTATCGAATGCCATTACTCACAGTAGATAAAAGAAACAAAGAAATCAGACCATCCCAACCAACACTTTATTATTGTAATTTTCAACGCCAATTATTGTGTTTTGATTATTTTTTTTTGCTTTCCGTTTTCTTGCTCGAAATTCGTGATGTTGTCGCTGGCTGTGTTTTAGGTAAATGTGCAATTATCTGTGGATCTGTTTAAAAATAGCTGACGAACAATGAAATTGTTGCGCCTGCTCGAGCTGCGGCTCTTGCTCCCTGGATTCCCTCCTCATCCTCCCTTCGGATCTCCGGATCCGATGGAAAACTGCGGCCCTGCCCACGGCCATCATCCAATCCAGCCAGCAGACCACGACCACGTGAATCATATAAATCACTCAACGACGTCACCATCAAGCGTTCGTTTACCTTT
Source organism: Drosophila fuyamai (assembly GCA_018153365.1). Classification (NCBI taxonomy): domain Eukaryota; kingdom Metazoa; phylum Arthropoda; class Insecta; order Diptera; family Drosophilidae; genus Drosophila; species Drosophila fuyamai. The sequence goes on from JAECXW010000155.1 coordinate 12,093,853, forward strand.
CTCCAAGCGAATTAAACAAATGAATCGGAGTGCGGGGCCCTTTTTGACTGGCAGGCGCAGCGGGAAAAACTACGAGTTGCAGCGGAAAATCGCTTTTCTATTTTTACGCCTGTGACCTTTTTCGACATAAATAATTGGAAATGGAGTTGAGGACCAGTGAAGAAGCCAGAAAGCGCTTCGAATTTTTCTAATTTTAGAAACAGAAATTGGAAGACATCACAAATGATGAGATACTGCGTCTCATTACGAATGGAAATCTCTGGTTGCAAAAGATACAATTAGGCATTTGAGCATGAGTTTTGGTTGTATTTTGTGGAAGAAAGGAAATCAAAATATTAATAAAAACAAATTAAATAGTTAAATGTTTTTTCATATTTAAGGCGGAAAACAGATCACGGAAAATACTTTCAAAATAATTAAAATATCTCATCTGAATGCATGAATTTAATATGCATGAATTTCATTAAATTTCATAACAATATCTTGTTTTACTCATAAATATTAAGATTGGATACCGATTAAGTAAATACTTAAACAAAGTTAACATTAAAAAATGAAATCCAAACTATATAACAACAGATGATAACAATATAGTTGATAACTATATGAACAACTTAATTTTTGAAGAAGCATTTTGTATTGTATCTACCACTTACTTTTATACGTTTAATAAGTTAAATCATATTAAATCTCTAAACAGAGTCTTCATAAAATTTTTCAAGGCAAATTTTCAATTCATCAATCATTTTAAACAACCACGAACATGCGAGTGGGTTTTATATGTAATGTATGTTCACCCATATGTAAAGCCATTTTCCGCGACCTCATGTATCTTGATAAAGTGGAAAAAAAAAAGAAAAGAGAGGAAAATCGATCAAAAAGCGAGCGGGCGATCGTTGGTCCGCAGATGTGCAACGAAGAGTGGAGTGAAAGTGGGTCCAATTCCAATTCCGACTCCGACTTCGACTACGACGTGGAGTCCAAGTCGTTGGCACGTCCGCGTGTGCACTTTGGATTCGCTTTTCCATGCAATCTGGCATTTCTAATTATTATTTTCAGGCATTATCTAATGGGTTCAGTGCCGGGCGACGGCCATTTGAATTTTTAATTGACCAGAAAGAAAGTTGGGTAATGCTCAAAAAACGAGTGCTTAACAGGGTTACGAAATGGACACGCAAGTTTGGCAATAAACCTGGTAAATACGCTTTACAACTGTTAGGAAAACTATATTGTAATACAATTTATGGATTTCGAGGAAATTCAGTCACGTCAGTCAGACAAATACGTATGCTCCACTTCCCTCATTAAACTGCTGGAAATATATAGTTTGGAACTTGATTTGGAATTTTGAAACTTGCGGCTCATTTCAGACATTTCAAAATCGAAACCTTGGGTTGCTGATTGTGAGGCATTGAAAGACCATTCGATTTTGACCCCTCAAAATGCGTGTGTTATTTTGAGATAAGCCGAGAAGTTACATAAGACAGAACATCGTAAAAACTTCGAATGGAACGCACACGCGGAAGATGTCAGGGAAAAATATAGAGAACTTAAAGTGCACTTTTGACAAGTCATAAAGAACGCACCAAATCCATGGAAGGGGCGGTTATTTTTGGCCTTTCGAGTAGTCGTAAATGGGAAAAATGCGGAAATAACGCCACTCCTGATCTAGTCTTGCAGGAATATACAGTTGAGGTCAAACTAATAACACTATAAAGAAAGCCCCATATATATATTGTAACTCGTAAATTATAAATCTTAAATATATCACAAACCATTGTTGTAAACTTAGGTTGGCCCAAAAGATTGTTAAATTGATTACACTTAAATTTAATATTTAATTTAAATATTAATCCAATGTTACGCTCAAAGAAGACACAGAATAATGAATATTTCTTTCTGTTCTATTATTTTGACCGTGTGTGTACAAAAAATATAGTCCCCTAAAACTTGAAAGTGTTCTAAAATTAGAAATAAACTATAGGTGGGTACCCAAATGCATATTAAGCCCCATTGGAACAATTTTGTGTGGCGGATAGACGGGGAGCCTTGGGAACTTCGAAAACCACAAGGAACATATATATGTATATATCCGTACGTGGGCCAACCGTAGGCGTTAAACTCGGTCAAGTTTAGGCCAAAGTTAGGGATTGTGAGAGAGCTTGCAACGGCTCCAAAAGCTCAAGGTTCCGCACCGCCCACTTCCGACCACCCAATTCCCTTATTCCAACCAACTTCCCCATCGAATCGATTTGGTATATATATATCAGTCATCAAATAAGTATTTTCCATAAATACATGCATAATAGAAATCCATCACTGTGTCAATTGAAAAACAAATAAAAGTTTTAAACTCAATATGGAATTGATGATGATAGGGGAAGGAGAAGGTGGAAATATCTATTAAATAATATATTTTGATGTACTTTATATTAAGCTATTGAATATGTACATTAGGGTGGTAAAAAAATAACTTGAAATTAAGTTTAAAATGGTACATTTTGGTGTGCAATTATTGTCTTCGAAATCGAAACAATTTTATTTTAAATATAATTCATAGTAGAAATTACTCATACAACATGTAATGTCAATTTGAATGAATTATTTGATCGTATGTGTAATAAACTTTAAAGCCAATGCGCAGGCCCTTAAACGTATTATTTTTATTATAACGGGTGAGAGTAGGATTTGAATGTACCAATGCAAACATATTTTTACGAACTTGAACAATAGGCATCAAAATGACTGGTTTTTTGCCTGCCCCGTTTTCACTCTCACCATCTATTGTCTTAATGTTTGAAAAACTTTTAGTTCAACTTGCAATTTCCAATTGCATTAGAGCGTACAATAGCAATCAATCAAATGAGCAATCGATCAGATGCCAGAGATACAGCCCAGCCAACCCATCTGCCTCGAGATACGGATATCGCTGGAACTTCTGCCACTTTCACAGCCATTCGGAGTGACTCACCGAATGCCACTCTTTAATTGAGGCAGAACTGTAATCACCAACCCCAAATGACACTTTAAATCAAGATATTTCATTGCGATTTGAGGAACTTTAAACGAACCTCTTCATGGGCATAAAATTCATCGTATATGTTGTCACACGTCTGATGATGTTTTGCTGCCCGAGGCTTAAATTTTGGCAATCATCGATACAAAGGCAACGAAGGGAAGTGGGCTCCATTGTTTGAGCCACAACGATTATTTGCTGATTTGCTTTGGCCAACTTCAATGGCACCACTGGGCATTGGACCCAAAAGCGAGTCTATTAAACTGAATGAGTTATAAATTTCGGCAGTGAAACTGTAGACAATGCGACGATTCAAATCCCAGTGTTATCTTAAAAATTTAACGGTAATAAAGCCGATCAAATATCAGCCATATATATAGAGATATAGGAATACTAGAAAATCAGAAAAAAAGGGTGTCGAGGCCAACTCACCTCAAGGTCAATTGTTATCTTTACTGATAAGATTTCTGCAGGTAGGTTTTTGCATGTACAACCTTGCCTTAAACCAAAAACGTTAATAATACATTTTAAAACAATAATGTAGCGAGCAATTACGATACGGAAGTCTGCTGATTGCTCTAGACTATTTTTTGCTAATGGAAACGTGACTTGAAACTATGACTAATCAAATGCCACAGCAACTACAAAACATTATTGATCATACATATGTATACGTTGTTGATAACCTATTGATAACAGTGTGATAAATAAATCAAAACACGATTGAATTGGTTTTTCTTTGTTCAAACCACTTGATCATTTGCTTAACCAAACTGTATCTCGTTAAAACTATCTTATCGCACTTGCAATAAAACAGCGTAGTTTTTGATTGGCCGAGTGAAAGATTGCTAACAGAAGCCCTTATAAGGTGCGAAAAACGAAGCTGCAGTTACTGCCAAATCATAAAAGTGTTGTTAGCCATTTAGCTCACAGTCGCACCTCTATAACTTAAACTTTCTGTGATTATGCATACATAGATACATACATACATTTATAATATTATTTCCTAATCAAGCAGTATTTATTTAGCAGTATTAATAAAAAAGATTGAATAAATCAATTAAACTATCAACAATTTGTATTGAACCTCAACAAATGAACGACGAATTTAAATGCGTTTTAATTTTTTATAGGTAAAGGCAACTCCAGGGCATTTATTTTATAACTATTTGTTGTATATCCCACCTAAATATTGTAGATAATGATTCGACAAATGGGTGTTCAACTATATAAAAAACGTTTACAAATTTAAATTGTGCATTGTGCGTTTTTTTTAACAGCAACAACACAGAAATTTAAATAATTGGGACATCGAAAATCAAAGGTCTTTTGTGAATAAGAAAATGTGTAAACTTACCGCTTCCGTTTGCCTCCGCACTCAAGCACCTTGGATCGCTCCCAGCCGCCTTCAGTTTTGATCCAAGTTTCCCCCGGAGACCGAAAATCTTTCGAAATAAACGCCATCTTTTATGGATTTGGATTCGGATCTGGACTCGAAATCGGTTGCCTTTGTCTTTTTGCACTAATTTATGAACGATCGCTTTATTGTTTTTCGCGTGAGATTGTAGATTTGTATTGTTTGTTTACTTTTTACTGCTTAAGAGGACGGCGGTTGACGAAACGCGTTTGATTTAACTGCAAGAGGGAATTTCATAATTAATTGCAATTTTCACGTGCCATATGACAACAAAGAAACGGCTTCCTTTCGCTCGAGCTTGAAACAAAAAGAAAGAATGCTAGTGAAAATGTATATTTTTATTTTAGTTCCCTTTTAAAGTTTTCTATAAAAAAAATATTTATTGATTACATTCTCTGTGTATATTTGAAATGTCTATTTTTAATAAGATAAATACAGGATTTACGCGGACGAAAAAAACTAAAGTTCAGACAATACAGAATTAAAATTTGAAAATTGGACTAATTAAATTTATACATCCTTGAATTTTTGAATTTGATTTCAAAGTTGCTTTGTTTTAGTTTTTAGAGTTAAGAGTAAAATAAAAATCTAAATCTGAAATCCAGCAGCTTATTAAAAAATCTAATTGGAAAAGGCGAATCTTGCCAAATAGAATAGAAACCAAAACAAAAACAAAAGCTAGTCCAAATAGGGTAAAAACAAGTGGAGAACAAGAGAGAGCGAGAGAGGGAAAATGAGTGCGCGAGAGAGAGGGCTCCACGACCAGCTGTTGGGTTTCCCTGCTCGTTGGGGCAGGGGAGCGTTGGGGTTTGCGGGGACTCCGGAGTGTTGTGGCCCCTCTCTTTCTGGGGCTCTGACTCTGGTTCGTCCGTAGGTACACAGCTGATTTCTACAATTACGCGTTTGTTTTGCCTTTGTTGTTATTGGCCGTAAAATTTTCAGAGCAGTTTCCCAAACACGCAACCGAATATTTGTACTTTCATTTCCGCATTTCAAAGTCGTCGCCGTGGCTTTGCTTACCACATTACGCCTAGGAATCACTAAACTCACGAATCTTTTGTACTCAAGTGGAATTGGACCACGTTCTGGAATTACGGAAAACGCAGTTTTCCCCCAAGCTCCAATTACGCACTTTGCTGGGCAATTACCGATAAACTGCTGTGGCTGACTTGCAGGCAAGTAATGGCGCACTCTGCCTGGAAAAGCGTTTTCCGCTGCCGCACGTCGCACTCGAGCCACCAACGAAAGTGAACTGCCAATTTCGCAGGGCCCCAAATAGAGGAAAACTAAACTAAGCACTCGTTGTAACGGACGCAAACGCGCAGCTCGCGTTAGTGTGACCTTCGAGGAGAGCGCCAAAAAATACCACGCACTGTTGGCGTTGCCATCTGATGATCTACCTTGCAGACCAGTTCTAGTGTTGCCGGATCTGGGGATTGGGATGAAGTGATTTTAGAATTAAAATAATATCTTAAACATTTTTTAACTTGTTAGAAGATAACAATAATTATGACAGTTAAAAATTGATATTTAATATGTAACCCATTTGTAATATGCAGTTGACTTTTGTGTATATATTATTTATGAAAAAGCGATGCATACAATAAATTTGTCTGGCACAAACAGACTATAAAGTCAACAAAAAGAAAATTAATTTAATTACTTAAAAACAAAGTTACAATAAGTTGGTCTTGCTCTGATTAAACCAAACCCTTAACTCAAAATATGATGCAGTGGAAACAGCGTATAGCCCTCAGTAAGTGTGACCTAGCTCTTGTCTATTTTGTTATATCCTAACGGTCGCCCTGCGGCCACACTATTTGTGTGCGAGATTTCATAATTCCCAAATCGGCGAGGAAAACACGAATAAAACCCCGTTTAGCAGCGTTTATAATGTCGGCATCGGAGCAGGGACCTAAGATCAAGTACGGGGATAGCGCTCCGAAGCTGGACAAGGCGCAGCTGCAGTTCATGAAGCTGATTGAGGAGCAGAACCTGGACCGCGTGCAAAAGTTGAAGCGCATCCGCCGCAACAATCTCCTGACCGCCGGCGCCCTAGGCGTCTCTGTGTTGGCCATTTACGGCTACTCGATCTTCTCGGTGCAGCAGGAGAAGTTCCTGGACGACTTCGAGGAGCCCAAGAAGGTGTCCTCTTAGCTCTAGTCCCTGTTAGTTTCCCCTAGTTTTTAAGCGTTTTCTTCATTTTACACACCGTTTTACACTTTTGAAGTTGTTGCACAACAGGGTGAGTTCAGTTAAGATCTTCATTGGCCCAGTTTCTAGACCATTACTATTGCAGATGACGCAAGCAAGTGCCCGCGTGCTTCAGAGCGGCATGCGCCTGCCACCCATGCCCACCATTCGGGAGCTGGTCAAGCTATACAGGCTGCAGGCGAGGAAACAGCTCAGCCAGAACTTCCTCATGGACGAGCGGCTCACGGACAAGATTGTCAAGTCGGCAGGACGCATCGACTCAAAAGATTTGGTCCTGGAGGTGGGTCCCGGCCCGGGCGGCATCACCCGATCTATTCTGCGCCGCCAGCCACAGCGACTGGTGCTCGTGGAGAAGGATCCCCGCTTCGGCGAGACCCTACAGCTTCTCAAGGAGTGCGCCAGTCCGCTTAACATCCAGTTCGACATACACTACGACGACATACTGCGCTTCAACATGGAGCAGCACATACCGGACACCTCGCAGCGGATCCATTTGATTGGCAACCTGCCGTTCGCTATCTCCACACGACTGCTGATCAATTGGTACGAGGATTTGGCCGCCAGACGTGGCGCTTTCCGACGCATAGACACGTGCATGACTCTGACCTTCCAGCAGGAGGTGGCCGAGCGGATTTGTGCCCCTGTGGGCGGCGAGCAGCGCTGCCGGTTGTCGGTGATGTCGCAGGTCTGGACAGAGCCCGTGCTGAAGTTCACCATACCGGGAAAAGCGTTCGTTCCGAAACCACAGGTGGATGTGGGCGTCGTAAAGCTCATGCCGTTGAAGCGCCCCAAGACGCAGCTTCCGTTTCCTCTCGTAGAGCGCGTGGTGCGGCACATCTTTAGCATGCGCCAAAAGTATTGTCGCCGTGGTTATGGAACACTGTTCCCTCTGGAGAATCGCGAGGAAGTCACTGAAAAGCTCTTCCAGCGTGCCGAAGTCCAGGACACTCTGCGCCCCTTTGAACTGTCCGTGGATCAGTGCTTGCGATTGGCCGAAGTCTACTCGGAGCACCTGGTGGCCCATCCTGAGGTGGCTGCCTATGATTATCGTGGGCCCAAGAATTTAGAGGTCCTCTAATGCAACGATTTCACTCCTGTTTATAAATATTGTAAAACGTATTTAATTAGTTGAGTAAACACAAGACTCTAAAGCCATGTCAAAAAGTTGTACAAAATGTGCGGACGGAATGTTATTCGAGATTCGTCGTTGTGGAATGCATTAGTAAGGCACTTGGTCACTCGACTCCTTGGTATATTCTAGCGGAGGAGCAGTGCAGCGGCCACTGTCAGGAGAGCCATTACAGCAGACACCTGTAGGCCACTGGCTCCATTGCAGCGGTGATCCAGGAAGCAGAAGCAGAACGTGGTGTCCGTGAAGTAGTCCCGCCGCACGTCGTGTTCCTTGATCGTGTGATTGACGTAGTGCGCCAGTCTTTCATCTTTGGCGGCGGGACGGCAGCCCTCGTATTTGTCGGCGGGAATGTCTTTGCGGAAGTTCAGGGCGCTGAGACAATCGCGGGTTATTGTTTCACTGCCTGGAAGGGATTTGGATTAGGGTTTTGGGCCGGGTCACGTGATTCTTAAATGTGATTCCTGCTTACTGCCGCGTCGCTCCGTCAGCTTGACGCAAATATCGTCCGGTTCCGGGCAGTGTTCGCCCAGGTATCCTATTCCCCGCCAATTAAAGGTTTCCCCGCAGCCGGGCGTGGCTGAAGTGCAGCGGTAGCACCAAATCGCAGAGCCTGACAACAATTGAGGTAAGTGGTTACTCATAAAAACTTTTTTTTTTTGCTAAAAGGAGCACTTACCCTCGTGAATTAGAACTGTTAGCAGCAGTACTGCTATGAGATTCGTAGCGGAATGCATTTTCTTTTAAGTTATATGCTTAAAAGGCTTGGTTTTTTAAAAACAGAAGATAAATTCACAAACGTAAATAAAAAGAAACGCCCTGCTTTGAAAGTGTGCCCGTTGATTGACCTTTCCAGAATACCACTCTTCCCTTTCGGCAAAATAACAACTGCTGTCGAAAATACCAAATAAGTGTTGGCTAACACTTGAGTTTGGCGCAAAAAGCTTAAGTTTAAATAAAAATATTATGGTATATTATTAAAAAAAAGTGAGTGCATTTGAAATTGTTTAATTAATACCGAATTAAATATTAAATATTAAAGTATAACATTTTTATTGATATTTTTATAAATATCTTGCGATCATAGTAAGCTGAAAATTTAAGGCTGCCAAATTTTATACTTGTTCTTAGTTAAATCATTAAAATATCAAATTTCAACCTTTAGTACTTTAAAGTTCCTTAATACATACTTACTTTTAATAATAATTAAGTAATTGTTCATTAACTAAGTCGTGAAGACCAGGTGCTACTAGATCTTAAAAGAATACCTACATAAACCGTATCAAGTAGTAGACTTGTAATTATTTTTCTTTATTGGTTTTAAAAGTTAGCATCCAGTTTCTATTTTTGCAACATCCACAGCTGGCATTTCCTGCCGGGTCTAATAAACCGGGCAATAAACTTAGTATTCCCATCAGGCGCAAAGTCGGTAAACCGTTGGACTCTCCGAGCAATAAACTTTTGATCGTATTTGGAGCTCGGCTACGGATCGTTTTGTATGCGGCATGTGGCGATGTTTGTCCAACAAATAATCCCAAGATGAGTCAGCCGGCCATAATAATTTGGCTTATTGACAAAGTCCAAAAAAAGAAGAGCGCGTAATCCGGTGGACTGCGCAAATAAACCGCGGCAGACGTTCAAATTTGGACATGACTCTGCCAATCACGTATCCAAGCCAATCCGCCAAAGTAAACACTTCAAAATTAGCATATTTCAGATTTTTTATTACTTCGCTTAAACCTTATGGACTAAACATAATTGGTTGATGGTTAGTCATACTTGCAAATATCGCATACAGGGACTTTTGAATAAATCAAAACAAATTGAATTATGTTCACACGTGAAAACATGACGGGGACGGGGAGTTATGCAGATAATGTGTTATTTACAAATTAAAATAAATAAATTAGGAATGGATCACAAACACACACAAATACACACTCATTCGCTCTATCATTATTTCTTTCGGGCACTACGGAACTACGAATACATTTCATGTAAAATCACGTTTCAGTTGCGGCTATATTTATATGCATATATACATATATATATATTTAGCCGATCTACAGCGACACGATAAAGTCCTTGCCGGTCTTGAAGTCGACGCACTTGAACTGCGGACAGCACTTGGGGAACCGCCAGTTGGGATCGCTGGGCAGCTCCTCGCAGCCAGGAGCCTCCACATAGGGACAGGTCTCGATGCTGATCTCGCGGGCCTCCAGGCTGCAAGTCATGGACGCGCAGATGCCCTTCGGCTTGTACTCCTTGTCGGGCAGCAGGGCCTTGCGGGTCAGCTTGTCGAAGCACTTGCCGGGATGGGCTGTAACGGGGAAGAGGTGAGTGGTGATTTAGTACACAGTACATAAAATGTATAAACAAGAAAAAGCAGCTCTAAATATTATATATGTTAAATATCTTATCAAATTTAATTCCTCATCTCTGGTTCACAACTGAATTTTAACCAATATATTTTAAATATCTTATCAAATTTAAATCCTCATCTCTGGTTCACAACTGTATGTTATATCAACCAATATTTAATATTAAACATAGGTCACTCGATCGTTGCAATGTATAAAAATTATTTTCAGTTTATTGTGCTGCAAGCGGAAGTGGTACCAGTCTTCTTTGTTGCTTCCCCGAAGCTGTCGTAGTTACTGCGATTTATTTATGCGCTGTCCCCCGTCTTTCGAGTTTATGAGGAAGTGGCTATAAATCGTGATTGTGTCCGAACGAAATTTAAATGTGTTTATGCATATCCCAGACTGAGTTACGAAAAAATATAAAAACATTCCGGCTTAAGGGGGTAATTCAGATTTTAATAATGATTACCATGCAAGACAGTGTTTAAATTCTCTTTTAAAACCAAACACATATCATAGTTAATTGAATTAAAAAAAAAATTCACCATATTTTCTGATATCTAAGTAAAAATATCCATTACACAAATAGACTTCTTCCGAGGCATGAAGAACTCAATGGAAAATTTTGCCTCTTAAGGAAAGACCTATTTTTATAATTATTTATGACTTGTACAAGCGAAGCAAACGAAAGACTTAAGGCACGAACTTGACAGTCATTCGACATGAAAATTGGCACACAAGTGTATTCGCTGGGATATAAATACATCGGAAACCAGAGCTATGGCCAGCCTGCGGTTGCGGTTGCGATTTCAGCCAGCGACTGGCATTTATTTTTAAACCTCGAGCACTGGACCGAGCTGACAGATGGCGATGGAGCGTACGGCATTCGGCGTACGGCATACGGCGGCGCACTCGTGCTTTTATTTATAACGAACTGCCTGCGGCTGCGAATTGTTGAGTTGTCGGGTTCAAAAATAAATTACCGAATAGAAAGGTAAGTTTGATTAATGACACTCGCCATTAATTTACCACTGGAAGAGACGAAGAACACGCATTCCGACCAATTGTGCAATTAATTGCGGAACGCGTGAACTCATCGCCTATTTTTAAGCAGTTGGCGCTAATTTCTTATAGATTAGTGAGCCAGTCGCCGAGATGCCAGAAATTCCCCAGTCAAAGACGTCGGACGACCTTCACACATGAATAATTCAGCAGCAGGAAAATATCTGGCGATCTGGCGATCTGCTCGGGGATCATCGATAAGTTTTCTAACTTAAATCCGCATAGCGATGCAAATTAGTCAAGCGCTTGAATAATAACCATCGCATCAGCACATTTCTTATGCTAATTTTTGGCGAATGCGAAAAACCCAAAAACCGAAATTCATATCTATATCTATCTCTATTTGTATCTGTATCTGAATCTGCTACACAATCGAAAGGGGGCCAATAACATGACAAATTCCGTCTGATTTCAGCTTTGGATTTTTTTTTTTGATTTCGCCTTTTGCGCTGTTCGAATTTATTGTTTTCTTTTGTTTATAACTTCGATTTGTGTTTGTTGACGTCAGCGAAAGCAGCCAAATATCACAAACATATCAACACATAAATCACATGTCCAGCTACGTAATTACAAACAAATATTGCTCGACATCTGACGTCAAAGTTCTGCCGTTGATCAAAAATAATTCTTTGAATTCGAGTTTCCAATAATGAGCAATCATTGCAAGACCTCGAAAAATCGTCGAAACAATCGTAAATCAATCACGAAATCGCCAGCCAGTCACTATCAATGTTTAGTTTTTATTGTTTTTCGTGGCTGGAAAAGGTCGCCTATTAATTGGAAACTTAATTAGAAAACTCCATAAGCAAGCTATGAATTAATGGAATATTGCAATCATCTCCGAGTTTTAATCGAAACAATAATGGAAAGCTCACGTTTTTCTCAATGTCGCAATAAAACTTATTGTTCTTTCCACTTAAACTGATGGGGTCGTCATTTATTTGTTTTCCAGCTATTAGCTTAAATGGGTTTTTATGTGGGCTGTCTAATATGATCTAATAATATATTACGGAAAAACTACGACTTCAATTTATTGAAACTTTTATGGTGATAAATAAATATTAACTTTCTAACTTAAAGAAGGAATGCCCTTAAGGAATCAATCTAAAAATCCGAAATTTTAATTTAAAAAAAACTTTGTGCTGCTATAAATTTACTCTCACTATTTTTCTGATCAAATAAAGACTTTCAGAGCTATTTTTTTGAGAAATACTTACAAGGAAGGAAGATGGCGGGCTGGGAGTAAACTGCGGCATCCACAACGCTGGCGAAGATCGCGAAGAGCGCGATGGCGGCACAAACTTTTTCCACTTGCATTTTGTAGTTGAGTTTTTTTGGGTTTTGTTATTAAAAAATGTGATAAGATTCTGTACGATTCCACTCTCGTATTTTTTCTGAGCACTTGCGATGTTTTGCGCGTTTAGCTTGAGCTGTTGTTGCTTTTTGAAGAGCTGTTCACGGGCTGAAATTCAGTCACCAACTGAAGCTACCTCGCTGGGGGCACCCATATTTAAGTCACTTGGAATCGCGAGGCGCCGAGAGCCGCCGATCGAGTTATATCTCTCAAGATCTGGCTCTCGCGACATGGATACCGAAGCACATGTTTTCTTTTTGGTCGCGGGGGCTTGGGATATTCCGGAGTTGGGCGAGCGCCATAAATCTCACGGCCCCCGTCCCACTCCTTGGCCATTTGGAGAGCTATCACCATGGCACTGGCACTGGCACTGGCACTGGCGAAATGCTTTTACCCGCCATTGTTCTGCATTATTTTGCAGTTTTGCGTAATTAATTAAACGGCCTCCCCAAATGGCGCGGCCTGGCCAGAAAATAATAATGGAGACAGGGAGTGCCTAGTATTGGAATGTGGGGTCGCCCACCCCTGATCTTCATAAATGGCAGTCCTCTTGCCAAGCCGAGCCCCATTTAGCCGGCAATTGTCGAGGCGCATCGAATGGACTGCCAAACGAGTGAATCTCGGCTTAATGCGGCTAAAAGATCTTACCAAATTTGGCTGCACTGACGCCCAAGTCGGTGCTTTGAAGATGTGCAAAGAGCTCAAGGAAAATGTCAACAATTAAAGGCCTGAAATGGTGTTGAAGATTGAAGAGTAGGAGTTCAAAGAACAAATGATAAATGGGTGACTAATATGTGGAAAACATGCTGACAAAATGTTTTCATCAAACCGAGCTTTGACCTTTACTTTTAAAATGTTTTCTTAAATTGGTAAAGAAAAAATAAGGAGAATATATATGATATATATACGTATTTATTTCATACATTTGAAGCACAAAACAAATGCTTATTAACTGTTTGTAATGATAAATGGGAATAAAACCCAATATTGGTTTTAATTAACAAATTGCATTTTGCAATTAAGGTATATTTGTTTAATTTACCCACACAGTTAGCAGTAAAAAAGTCATAAAAGTGTTGGTGTCAACAGCATTTTACCTGAGTTTGATACAAATTCTCCATGTTTTCCTTACCCCCATACACTGAAATAAAAGCATCAGTGAATTAAAAACTTTTTATCCAGAAGGTTGATGAACCTGGTGTGGCTTGGAAATTTAAATTACTACTGGCGTGCTTATTATCCCATTTGGCTGACGCCAACTTGTCGCCGGCCGCCACCTTCTGGCCAACGGAAGGCGTAACTCTTAATGGAAACTAGTCGCTTCCCGACTTTTAGTGCTTTTATTGCATGCCAGGAACATGTACACAGTGACGGGCATAAGTTTACATACTCGATGTACAAGTTTCCAGCGGGGTAAGCCTATAAGCTGTTGATAAGCAAATATATCTATGTTCTTGTAATATTTATGTTTTAGCATATTTGTAAATGTTGCTTTATAGATATTCATTCTGTCAAAGCTTTAGGTATAAACCACATATTTTGGTAAATTAATTGGTAAAAAGTCAACATGACGTATGAGTGATATTCTTAAAGAGTAACGTAGAGGTATTTATTATACTTATTTATAGTTCCCATTACATACTCCTCCTTTACTTACTGTTTTAACAAAACCATATTCAAATTTTATTGTAAAAAGTACACACTTCGTATGAGTAATATGCTTTATTCTGTACACTTTTAATTATATAAATACTTATAAAACACCTCTTCTTTCTTAACTAACTTATAACCATAAGGATCCCTTCTTGTTTCCTAGGACATCTCGTCAACTTCTCGATCAGCCCAATTGTTTCGAGTTGTTTTGAGGCCAGGCAATATTTTTGATTAAGGCCCCGTTGTTTGTGCTTGCTGCTCGGGATGTGGGGATCTGTGGATCTGGGAATCGTACTGGCACTGCCACTCGTACCCGTTTAACCCGTTTCCATTTCCACCGGCAAGCCTTGATACGTATGTCGCACTTGCCGAGGATCGCATATCTCGCTTGCCAGCGTGACGTCAATTTGTTTTGTTGTTTTGTTGTTTGTTTGCCGGGGCCGCGACTTGGCCAACTTGGCCCGAACCAAAGAGCGAATCATTCGGCGGCGCACGCTGGAATTTATTAATTATGGACGGACTGGCAGTGTTCCATGGTATTCCTGATTTTTTGACATCGCGATAAGGTCGCCCCAGCTATGAACTATGCTAAAAATTCCACTCGAAGCGGCCGATTTGCGGTTGATTTATTGTTTATTCGTTTTCATTTTATTGCCAACTTTTTGGCCTACGTGCCATCGCCACATGTCCATATGTCCAACGTTCCCCAGAGCAACATACATTCTGGCCGGCATCAACATATGTATGTACATATGTGACTGCTGGAGCCAGAGACAAATCGATAAATATGTATGTGCCTTAGTTTTGTCGTTTTGACGCCGCGCATAATTAGTAATTAATATTGCCTTTTTCCCCATCGAAGAGCCCAGCGGCGCACACGGTAGCGAGCAGGTAATTCCTGCCTTCAGCCAATAAACGATCAATTTATATAAAAATTAATTGTTGATTAATTGCCGCTCGGGTGTGATGCATTATGTATGAGCAGGCCCAGGCCATCGTTAACATTCACTTTGCTGGAACATGGAGCATGGCACAGGTTTTTGTTTTGGTTTTGGCCCATAACTGGATGGCCGAGGACAAGTGGTTATAACACCGATTTAATGGTAAAGTTATGCCTCTCAACTTTCGTCCATGTCGTTAAAATGGAATGTTTACTTTTATGTAGTTTCGTGACTCAAAATAAGTTAAATGGGTAACAATAATGAATAGTTTAAAGAGGATTAAAGCAAATTGTATATACCACCGAAAATATGGTAAATATTTTACTGTACAAATAAATCAATTCTAATTCTTAACAAGAAATTATACCCTACAATAGGTTAAGTGTTTTTTGCAAGTATTTTATTTATTTTTATTTAAAAAAAATTGTATATACCACCAAAAATATGGTAAATATTTTATTGTAAAAAAAAATCAATTTTAATTCTTAACAAGAAATTATATCCTACAATAGGTTAAGTATTTTTTGCAAGTATTTTATTTATTTTTCCTTAAAAAAAATGTTATAAAATGGTTCCAAATGTTTCTCAGATTAAATAATTTGTGCATAAAATATAATTGATTGCAATTTGTAACTATAAAAATCGTGATTTCCATACATATTTATTCCCAATTGCTTGTCCTTTTTTAAAAGGGGGTTCTAGTTTGAAAATGGTGTATAAAAACAAGTTGACCAACAAATTTTCAGCCATCTTTGCATAGTTCGAGTGGGCCCGACTAAATGACCCGACTAAAATGAATTTATGATGCGAGTATTGGGTTGTCATATACCATAAAATCTGTCAAATTCCCAGAATTTACTGTGGCGACTTGGAGACGCGACAGACGTCGTCGTCGCATTTGAAATTCCTGCATAATCGGCATAGGAAAATAGACTCGATTCGGCAACGGACTAGACCGGTCCGTCCGGATCGGATATACGTACATATCTCTACGGCGACAGTAGCGACGCCAAAGTGTAATAAAATCTTCACGCCGATCAGCCGAATAAAAACATACCCCTATATATATGTATTTAATATATATATACATATAGATATATATTAAAATCCACAGCATTCCCAATGGTGATTAGCACATGGAGCGGACTTGATGGATTGTTGGCAATTTCTTTGGCGCCAGACTCGATTCGAATTAGCTTCTGCTCGTATGCGGATTTCGATGCTCGGGGTTTTTTACTCCCAAACGGTAAACAAAAGCCATCGTGTTAAATATGCAAATTTAAGTTAAATTAATTTATCGAGTCTGGGATTAAAGAAATTTCTTTCCCTTTTCCGTCGCTCGCCCACCATTCTGGGGAATACCTGATAGAGCCATTAGCTGATTGATCTGGCATTCCATTTGCCAAATTGGGGCTGTCGGACTAGAAACGCCTCAAAATTTGAGCATCAATCTTAATGAAAGTGCTCAGCTTATGAAAAAGCTTTTAAGTTTTTAATTTCTGTCGGTTTTACATAACTTTGTCTAGTTTATTAATATATTTATAAGATTATTATAAGCTTTTGCCTTTTTTTTTTAACAATCAGAGTGGAATTCAATTTAAAATGTAGACTAGAATCGCCTCACTCATTAACTTTGAAATGAAAAAGAATTTAAGTCGTATTTTATTGTTTTTATACCTTAAAAAATCAAGCATGAGATGCTCAAGATTTTTGTTAATTTCTTTGTTTGCATGGTACTTCTACCAAATAAAATCAAAGAAAACAATAAGGAAGCGTTTCCGACTAATTTAATTTTGGGATGACTAAGTTAATTGAAACTACCAAAGTTGTGCAAGAATTTCAACATTCCTGGTAATTAACATGCAAATTAATGGTCTCTTGTGAAATAGGGTCACCATGTGTTCTTTTTGAATTAAACAACACATCTTCCTTTTAACGGATAACTCGGTGATTAACATAAATCCAGAAAATGTCGATTTTAAACAAATATAATATTAAATATGGCACTGGCTATTTTGGGGAATTTCCGCGTGCCAATCATGTGAGTAACAACGCACGATGATCGGTCCAAAAGCTGTCAACTCATATGGCCATTTGGGTGTGTATATCACGAAATATTGAATACCAAAGTAAATTTCGTGGCTGGCACGCGTTTAGCTAGTTAAAATTCATTTATTTGGTGAAATTCCCAATTATTATTCAACCATATTTTGAATAATTAAGAAGAAGATGTACATATCTATTTGATCAGCATCAGTCTCCCTCTCAATTTTTAGATGATCTTAAATTGTTTTCTGTTTTTATAAAAGCTAAGCATACACTTATGTTTTTTACTGGTTTATTTTAATTAAGGTTTTCAAATTGGTGTAATAAATTTTTGGCTTGCCTAACCAAAATTCCTGTATAATATTTAGTTGTTGAAAGGAATTTATAATAAATCTGTTTTAACGCAGCTGTCACAATTTAGCTTAAAAGGTATTTACATTTTTCTAAAACTCGGAATGATTGATCATCTTTTACATATAATATTACATGGCTTTGTTTTCCCAAGACTTACATTTGCGTAACTTGTTTAACAAGTTTTATGTGTAATCCCTAATATTTACTGGTTTTTGTTTCAATAAATCCGATTGGGCGGCACTCAGTTGGCAAAGTGCTTGAATTAATCTGCTAATTTTATTTGCCCACATCCGAAACGGTCAATTTACGATATCGCCCCCGCATTTCGAGTCGAACGCTCCGCTCCGCTGGCAAAAATCACTTAGCGGAGAATCCGGCAGCGGAATGCTTAAACGAAGCGAAATAAACTGGGAAACGATTGAATTACATTTGTGCCGGCGACTAACAATGGGATTGGGATGAAGAGATTTGCGTTTGCCAAATTCTTTGTTCGCCGACTCGACGACTCTCCGCTTTTTTGTTTGCCCATTTTCGGGTTAAACCCGAACTTAACCCGGCAACTTTCACGATCCGGTTTCGCCGGCAAGTGACGTGAATTAAACATAGAAAAATCGTAGTAAACACTGCCATCGGATTTTCGTTTCGTTTGCCGAAAACAACCTATAATTATGCGAATTTGTCAGAGAAACAAACAAAACAAATGGTCGAAAACAAATGGAATACGAAATGCCAGCTAAGGTCGTCGCCGGCGGAGAACCTGCACCACTGGATCCCCAGATGGACCACGGGGCCAGGGCTATGGTCACTAGGAATTCCCAGCTCGCCGTTCCTAATTCAACTTGTTTTCGGTTGGCTGTTGAACGATTTGTTTTGATACCCTCGCACCGTTACTATTAATATTTGTCATTGGCTAATCCTAAATCGGAATTTAATCAATATTGATTTGTGCATACATGATACATGAGCTAATAAATTCAAAAATTAGTCGTAAATTTGTTTCTTCAAACGATTAAATTATATAAATCAATTTTCATATCAAGTTCTATAAATATTTATAAGTAAATTAAATATATAAATAAGTAAAAAATCTTAGCCTATAGTAATTAATAGTGTTCTACAATTTTGTTGAAAATATTAATTAACTTTTTAATATTAAAGTATTTTATTCAAATTTAAAATGTACATATTTTATTTTTTAATATTCAAATGCTTAAAGATTAAAACTTGTTAAGAAAAAATTTTGAAATATTGCTGATATTGCACTAAAACTCAATCAATATTCTCTAAATATATGTTGTTATTTATTATTGTTCTATTGAGAGCCCAGAATTGCTGAGGCAAATCTGTAATTCTTTTGTTGGTTAAATCCCAGATTATGAATTAATAAAAAAAAATTTGAATTTATTAGCAAATGTATGTTTGTAAATCATTTATTTGTTTACTTGCAGCTGATTTCAAACTTAACCGTTTGCTTAAAACAACCGCCAATTTGCTAAATATTATGAGCAGTGTGCCTTTCGAACACATATCAGTAAGCAGTGCTCATTATACACCTTTTCGGTAAGCAGTGTACCCCTCAACAAATTTCGTAGCAAGCAGTGGTTTCAATAGTGGAGATGGAGATATCGATATTTGCGATAGTTTTAAATATCGATTTTTTGCCATCTCTATTAGGCAACGTTGCCGGACGTCCAAAGACAACGCGTTCCGCAAAAACTGCAATAAACAATAACAATGGTAATAAATTTGCATTTAAAAGGAATTTAACAATTAAAATAAATGTTAATGTTATCCGCAGCTCTTCTACTCGTTCTTCAAGTCGCTAGTGGGCAAAGAAGTGGTCGTTGAACTCAAGAACGACCTGAGGTGAGCTCCGTTCTGTTTACCACATTACCGGCAAAATGGAAAACCTTTATCTAATTTGTATATATTCTATGTAGTATATGTGGCACCCTGCACTCGGTGGACCAGTATCTCAACATCAAGCTGACGGACATCAGCGTTACAGATCCGGATAAATACCCCCATATGCTGAGCGTTAAGAATTGCTTTATCCGGGGCTCCGTAGTACGCTACGTGCAACTTCCGGGCGACGAGGTGGACACCCAGTTGCTCCAGGACGCGGCTCGAAAAGAGGCGGTTGTAACCACGAGATAGGAATACCAGGAATCCCAGCACCTGCCCAGGATCAGCCCTTAAATAGTTCCCAAATATCTGCCCTACAATTAAGTGAAATTCTGTTAAAGCAAAACCAATAAGAGGATTCCCCGTAAGAAGTCGCTGCGTTATTTACGGTCCATCAGTTTCTGATGAGTCAGAATGTCTTGTGGTTTCCGGGGGTAAGCCTCCCGCTTTATTTCTCTGTTTTTATCGTTCCACGCTCGAATGGAGCATGTGTTATGGGAATATGTAGGCCAAGTTTCTTGTCATGTTGATAATGGTCCATAAATTTGTATAATTGCTGTAACGATGTCTTCTGATGTCTTGTCTACACATCACCAGATAGACACATTCACTGGCTCCAGAATGGGATGTACTTGTAGCCCGTTTTACGATTGCTATTATTGCCAGGCCCTCGAATTCAACCTTTTATCCCCAATAAAACGGAGGAGTCGCCTGGCGGAATGCTTTTAATTTCTGGACCTCGACCCGCTCGTTAAGTGCCTCCCTGTCCGCCATCGAATTACTTCGTTGGATGGAATGCGTACTTAAAATGAAATACGCATTCGTGGCACACTTTGGCCCGGAATTTACATTTTGGAATGGCCGGGACTCGCGCTCTAAACTTTGCCAGTTGGTCAGCGGAACCTTACGGAAAATCAAGCAATCAAAAGTTGAAGAGGTACAGTGAGAAAAATATTGTCAGTTCAATTATAGAACCAAATTTGAAATACCTTAACTGCTCAATGCAAATATTTATGTTTTGGTATATTCACTTTTATTGTTTTTTTTTTTTACAAATGTATTAAACAAGGCGAACTTAAAATTATTTGGCCATAAACTAAACTTAAATACGGTGTTGAAACTTAATAACAACACTTTTTAAAACATCAAAACCAAATAATTAATAACAAAATAAAATAAAATAATTTGTGTAACTTTTTAAAACAATTCTTTCGTAGAGAAGATACAAAGTAATGAAATTAAACTTTTTAGTCCTAACTACAAAGTTTTTAAAGTTAAAATATACTTCATTCCGACACTTAAAATAACACTGAACGAAAAATGTAAAAATATATAGTTCTTAGAAAAAGAGTAATTTTCTTCCAAGAACTGATTAATTATAATATTTTTTTTTAACATTTGGGTTATCAGAAGAAACTTAGTAACTGAGATTGTAAGAAATCAAAGGGTATTTCGCTCAGTGTTGCAAACTCAGCGCTCATCTGCCTGCGCATAATTGAAGGGCGAGTTTAGAGGTAGGGAGGGTCAACCGTGCAACCCCCAGCACAGTACATCTTTCATTATTTGTGGTAATTGGGTTCCTGATTCCGACGCAGCTTCTAGATTCAGACTTCGCGGCGCATTGTTCGGCGGCTCGCAAAAATTGTTTTGCATTTGGGCCGGAAACTTTTCTATGGAGTGGGAGTGGATGGTTTTATTTTTGGTGGCTCCCAAGTGGGGGCAAGTGTCCCCGGGTATGGCCTAACGCGATGGGCGACCTCCGCCTGCGCCGCCCATAAAATTTTGTAATATACCCCGTGCTCGGGGTGGACGTGAGCCCCGCTGGATTTATGGGCCCACGCTCGGCGAACTGCCAGGCCAAGCTAGTTCATCAACGTGTTGTGCTGTGTGCGTGGCGCGTAAAAGTTGGCTCGTAAAGTTTCGCAAGGATCATTCGGGTTTTATTAAAAAATAAACTATACAAATTTGACACAGATTATTTATACATAAGTACGCACCGAAGTTGCGGAGTACAAGTACAAGCACATGAATATGCAAACGGGATGATAGGATAGATGATGAGCGTAAAAACATGCGGATTTGTGGAAACTCAACCGTTCCCATAATGCAGTGGATTCCTTTAATGATGTATGAGTGTATGCTCCATCCTCCGGAATCGCCAGAAGCATATCCGTTCGTCTCGAGGGACTTTTCGGCCAAATTGAATTGTGGTGTTCAGTGTAATTCGTTTAAAGTAACTCCGGCTTTAGCTGATATTTCCAGTTGGCCGTAAATTGTGGATTCCTTTGGGAGAGTGCCATGTACAAGCGAAAAATACGATTCTAAGTGAAGCGACCTTGAGACTTTGAAACGAAAATTAACTAAAAACTAATTGGAAATTATAAGATATGAACATGACGTTGGATTCTAGATAATATTTTGGTAAGTTTCTTAAACTAAATAAAATAATGGGTAATCTTAAATTGTAAGTCTTACTATTATGAACAAGAACTCATTTTTATTCGAATCTTTTTTACGGTAGTTTAACATTATATGAAAGATGTGGTAAGCACAATTTCTTTGGAAAATAATAAATTTCGTATATTTACAATTTTATTTTTACCCTGTTTTTGGCTTTTGATATTTAACATAATTATACAATTGATTTTTGAGTAACGGGATAGAAAAACAAAATGAAAAACGTACATATATGATTTTAATTAACTTTACAATGTTGCCCTGCTAATGGGAGAAGCTCATTTAAAGTCTTTACATTTATTAACCAATTAAAAGATCATTTAAGTTGAAATCGTGTTTGAGCTGGCCTGATTGCACTTTGCTTATAGAAGCAATTACTGCAGTTTATTAGCTTCCACTAAAACCAACTTTCAAGGAAATTTTAGGCGATTAACCTATTTTCACAACCTGATTTGTAGGCTTAAGTTATCTAAGATAAGATTATATAACTATATATTTTAAGTTAGCAAACAAAAAGTGTAATTTTTATAAACTTTATATTATGGTTAATAACAACCTATTTTTCTCATTAGTATTTTAGTGAATTATTGTGTAACCTAAATGAAATGTATTGTAAGTAAAACCGCTCTGAATAGATGACTTTTAGAAGGTTTCTAACCTGACCTTGAGTTTCTCCCAGTGTAGGGCAACCATTCCATACGGACTAGCTCTAATCCTACTCTACTCCTAAGCACACCCATTGTGTTTGAAGACTTAACTCTCGATTAGCATTTACTAAGCACAAGCTGCGCGCCCCGGTGATCTGATCATCGACGCCTCCACACACTCTCTTTCCCCATCCTTTTTTTGGGGGGAATATATTTCCAGGACCACTGGGATCAAATCCACTGGCAGTCGCCTCACTGCACTGGAAGCTCTTGGAGTTCTAGCTGCCGTCGCACCAGCTCCCTGCTCAGGCAATGGCAGCAGGAGCAGGCGTCCTCCGTCGCCACATCCGCCGCATCCTCTGCATCCGCTGCATCCGTCGTCGCCAACGCCGCCGCCGCCATCGCCAGCTGCTCTCACACGCTCGACACCCGCTCGTTGTTGTCCAACAGCCCGCTGGCCACGCCCACGCCCACGCCCCCACGCTGGCTGTCATAGCTGAGGACTAGGGTGGAGGGCTTGTCCTGCAACAGGAGTCGTTGCTGGTGTTCCTGCTCCCGCAGGCAGCTGGGATGTCGGGCCAAGAGCGCCGAGCCCTTCCGGATGACCTGCGGCGTGGCACTGCTGGACACGGAGCCACCACCTACGGAGGGACCCGTGCCGGGACCCACATGCAGCAGACCCACCTGCTCCTTGAACGGGGCACCACCAGCACCTGCACCGGATCCACCTGTTCCGTTGCTCGAGCTCCGGTAGTAGCTCTGCTGGCGGAAGGCCCTCATCTGGCGGGAACTGCCACCTGTGCCATCCACCTGCGTCACCGCCGTCAGCATGGATGGAGTGCGCTGCGAGTCGCCCCTGGAGATGAGGATTGGGTGGGGGAATGGACGATGAGGTAAGGTGATAAAAACAAGACGGAAAAAATTTATCAGTTTATTGCCAATCTCTTTTTTATGTACTTTTTGCGCTATCAAAATAATCATAGTGGTATGGAAAAAATCATATAAGTCGGAGTAAAGTGTATGGGCAGTGATACTTTAAGTTAAGTAAAAATAATAAAATAAGTTAGTCAACTTAAAATGCTCTTTAAATTAGGAAAGTATGAAATTCGAATTAAAATAGTCGTTTTTTTATCCCTAGAATAAATAGGCTAAATTTGAATTTGACTTAAATTGTACATTTTTATAAAATTGCAGAATGTTGTAAAAATAGGTAAGTCCCTGTGGGATATATTATACCACTTCGAGATAACGCATTTTAATAATTAGCATATCCCTACATATAGTTAGTCTGTGAACACATATTTATATTTACTTTGGATACGAATATATTATTCAGAGCTCGCACAGTTCAACAACTGTGCCAAATAGTTCATTTATTCATTTGTACTTCAACAAAAACATATTATTTAAATAAGCAAAACTTGTTTGACTGTCATGAAAGCATCATGATTTTGTGAAAAACAACTATTTTGATACGGAAAAAGTTACACATTGCAGGTGTAATTTTGGTGTCTATGTTATTTCAATTTGTCAAGCTTGTCCACTCACCTGTTCAGGCTGTATGCGTTGTTGTTGGCCCCGCCGCCACTCGACTTGCCTCCTTTGCCAGGACACAAGTGGAAGGCTCCGTAGATGAGCGGGTTGACCAGACTGTTGGACATGCCGAAGAAGAAGATGGCATCCTGCAGATCGTCGCCCAGCTGAAAGCATTGCGTAAAATTTAAATTAATTTCCCTATTCAGACCCTCTTTATGTTTGAGAGGCAGATTGTGGGCGTTTTGCGGTCGGATTGGGTCCTTGATGCCACTGAGTGCCCTGTGCACAAAGGTGCTTTATTGTAGCTTAAGTTAAACTTCCCAAATGAATGGAGAGACCATTTCTAGGAAAATGCATACAAAATGTTGTTCTTGGTTTTGTATTTGTTTAGTTATGGGGTTTATGGGGCTTAAACAACATTTCTCGGCTGAAAGCATTTTAACTTAAGATGAAAGTAAATGTTTCAACTTTGAATATAACAATTGCTCATAAATATTTGTGTGAATTTATATTTATTCATTTAGTTAACTCTAGTCACTAGTTAAATGCAACATACAACGGATGATAACAATATGTGTAGGTAATGAAGATTACACATTGATTATTTGCAATTCAAAGTTAGTGAATAATGATATATAAATGAAAATACTCTCTCATCTATTATACAAAAAGACTACACTTTTTATTAATGTTATACATTTTTTCTGATTAATTATTTTCCTAAACTTTACAGGATACTCAGGCGGTGGCCAACCGAGTCGTGTTTTTAATAATTCCCCCTTCGAGAGGAGGGACCTTAATCTTCTTCGAAGGCCTGCTTTTACGGGCAATCTCTGGCAAGTCATCAATGTTGGGACGCCGTGTCCGGTGGCGCCGTTAAGGAAAAATTGCGACCGGACGGTCGGGTGCCGTAACGATTAATTAAAAATTGAGCATAAGAAATCATTTTTATGTGCGTGGGGCCGTTGGAAAGCGTGGAAAAGATTGCGGCCCTAAACGGATTGGCCATCTGCGAGTTGGGCCCAGTTCTCATTCCCAATTCCCGCATTTTACAACAGCCTCGAGCCGTATATATTGGACAAAACAACAAAGGATTCTCCACCCACGGCCTTTAGAAATAAACTGACAAATCGACTGCTGATTGATGTGCCTTGGCATTTGGGCGATACCGGGAATCCTATCTGCTTGTCATTCAGCTCGCCGGAAATTTCGTGGAATAGGAAACTTTTAACACTCACCCTTTTGTCCGGATTGAGAAACATGAACATAATCATCATGACGTAGTAGGGCGTCCAGCAGATGAGGAAGGCTATGATGATCACCACCGAAATGCGGAGTGACTTCATTTTGGCCTTGTGTATCAGCCGTTGGCGGTTCGTCTGCGTGGGCAGCTTTGCCGTGGAATAGTTGGCCAACTTCGATCCCTGGAACATTTTTTCACTACCTAATGGTTTTCAGGATAAAGTAATTACTGCGGTTTTTGCGTTTCCTTAAAACAAATAAAAACCTACTTGAAATAGTCCTGAAGGTTGACATGTAGGTGCCAAACAGGATGCACAAAGGCAACAGGAAGGTAAAAACTAGCGTGAAGGTGGCATACATCTGCTCCTGCCAGTCCGCCGTGTAGAATCCGTGGGTGACGCACTGGTAGAACTCCTCCACGAAAGGTCCTCGTGCCACGTGGAAAATGAAAAACTTCAGCAACATCCGGAAATATCAAAGGAAAAAGCAAAAAAGATGAAAGGAGAAAGAAATCAAAGGTCAGTCGATTATTGCGAATTCTTGAATACTTTTGTTACAGACGTTAAATGAATATTATTCAACTGTGATATTTGAAAGTTTAATGACAATTGATTTGTACAAAAACAATATTATTTTAAATGTTAGGCATTTCTCTTTTATTTATTTATGTTAAATATCCAAAAAGCAATTTGATATTTGAACTCATATCCTTTATTTCAAAGTATACTAAACTTAAACTTTTATGTATACTTGAGTATTCTTAAAAAGTTATTTATTTAAAAGAAAATTTATATATATATGAATAAAACGTAATATGAAATCCTGGTTAAAATAAGAAGTAATGCAATAATTCTTCTGTATAGAATACTCATCATTGGTTGCACGTAATAGGAAAGATAATGCGACATGTTTTCATGGAAACGTACAAGCAACTCATAGTAACAAATTTCTGATGCAAATATAACCTTTAATTCGCTCCGCATTTTGCGAGGGAAGGACTTTAGTTATGAGTTAAACCCGTTTTGGTTGCCCCCCTTTACTTGTGCAGTCTGAATATATCCGTAATTGAGTGAACATTTTCTGGAACTCCATTCAGATGGCAGGTAAATAGTCAATTGTTGTATATTTCTTTCCGTTCAATTCGCCAGAAATACGTTACTTTCCGCCTTCCTAGAAAGACTAAGCTCGAGGAAAATCCTGCTGGGAATTTCAGGTCTGGCTAAAGCTGATAAAGCGAATATTGTGGATGGATGTGCCGGCGCATAACTAATACGCTAAAAGTATTTTTATTTGCAGTTTTTATGGGCTCCTTGTCCGTGGCTGTGTCAATAGCTGACCCAAATGGAGGAACTTGCCATGGGCAACTAAGCGGTGTAGTAAAACTTCATAAAACCCCGGGGACTAACGGCAAGCGGATAATCGTATAATGGTCGATTTTTATTAATTTCGCACATTTATAACTTCCAAGCCATTACCTTGGTCAAAATAGAGGTTTTAGATCGATGTAGGTCAGGGCCAAATAGAAAAAAACCCACAAGCAAAAAACGATAATTGTGGCTTCTTATTTGCTGCCCTTTAACAATGACTGCTAAAACTGAGTGCCCCAAGACTAAGATTGTTGAACTAACTTTCAAAATAAACTTTTTGGAAATGTGTTTCTATGTTTGGTTTTCATTAAAAAGACCTAGAAAGTTTAAAGAGGGTTCAACAGGAAAACAATTTCACACATAATTTGAACAAAACTTGCAAGTTGCACCAAAAAACTTTATATAACTACCTTCTGGAAATGAAGTGAAAAGGGTTTGTATGCATTCATTCCTGGTAAAACACTTTTTAAAACTTTTGTATTTTTGACCAAATTACATTACTGGATTTTGTTCGGCCCAAATGTTTGTGTTGGGTACCTTAGATTCATAACATTTTAATTTGTAGAAGAACTCAGTGCAGAGAAATTTTGACATTGGATTCTGAGAGTACTTAAAGTACTAAGACCAATTTGTGGTTTGCCGGCTTAGCTCGCTTTGGGGATTTCATTATAATAAATTCAGGCTTATAAAAACCGTGAAGCTTAATTTAAATGCGGAATTCACGAAATTTTTTAAGCTGCTAGAATAATTCCCCATGAAATTGTAATTGATTCTAGGAAAGGTAATTTTTTTTCTCTTGAAGGTGGTAATTGTTGTACGTTGTTATTGCAATTAAATTCCAAACAATACTACCCTGGAGTTTTGTGAACAACTTGGTGTCTGACTCTATTTTGCCGCATGCCGTGTATTCCTTGTGCTGACTTGAGGCACATTCAGTATTATTGTGCCAGCAATTTTGGTGTGTGTGCGAATACGTATTTTTCTGTGAGGTGGAAAAGGAAGCCAAATAAATGCTGCTTCTGAAAACATTTGTTGTTTATTGGCAGTCGAAGTGAATTTTCATTTCGATTTTTTTATTTGAAACCAACGAGCTCAGCGGTGCGTCTCATATTGGATTCGATGTGGCTGCTTACAAACATGTGCTGGCTGATGCATGAACGTGTGACATCGGAAAAGTTGTCCGGAAAATTGTTTGAAATGTTTCCCTTATTTCTGGCCAGGATGTTTTGGCCGATCCGCCTTGGCTGTCACGTCTGTGAGCCGCATAAATTTTATGTCGCATGTTTAATAAAACGAAATGAAGAAAGTTTCCGCGGACCGTCTTCTGGTTGGGGCGAAAAGTGGACCATAAAAATGGGACCATAATGATTGCAAAGTTTCTTTTAATTGGGTGACAGTGGCTCTTTAATTATGTAGCAAAATTGGCGGCTGCTAAAAATGGATACTGCAATATCCTAATAGCTTTTGATGCTGGCCACAGCCAGACGAATTAAATATTAACAACTTAACTGACAGTTTAACAAACTCGGACGCTATTTTAAAATGCAAGCCAATACATTATGTCCTCTTTTATTATTGTTTGTCAGGTCTAGAAGTCTTCATCTCCGAACCCGAAGCACTTCAAAATCTGACAAATTTTTGGGTAAACGGTGGGTGGGAAGAAAACATCCAAATGTCATTAGTCTCGACATTTTTTTGGCATTTAAACAAGTCAGTCTTTTTGACAAGCACGCACGCACATGCTTTTCACACCCACAAGTCCACACATATTGCGCAAAGTGTGGCAAACATAATCTCGCCTCGATTCGGCAATTATTTCTTTACGCAATATTTTATTCAGATAAAAGGAAACACAGCTCGCGAAGAATGGCGTCAGTGCGGTTAATTCCCCTTATTCAACGCGTTAAATTATAGCATACATTTGTGCGCGATGGAAAAGGGGAAATAAGAGAAAATGTCAAAGTTGCATAGCTTGCGTGGGAAAACTAAGGGAAACTTTTCACGTCCCTAATGCTAATCGTAAGCACTCATCTATTTTGGGATCGCTAAGGTGAATAAGTTGGTAATCCTTTGTGCCCACTTGAATTTATGGCAGGCCAACGCTTGTTATTCAAGTATAGGGTCACAAAGGAGCGTAGGAAAGTTTTCAGAAGCCACTTTTCAATCAAACTAAATTAGTTCCAGCCTCTTGGAAACTTTGAAGTGGCTTCTCCTCTAATTACCTGCCCTGGCGACACCGCTTGAACTCGAAGTTGCTCCTGAAGGAGCACTCCAGCTAATCTGATAAATGAGCGGGCTATACAGGAGCCTCGCCCGAAGCCATAAATCAAGGACAGGCCAGCGAATCATGTATTCAATCGGAGTGTGGAGACAAGCGGCATATATTAGACAATCAATGTGCCGGAAAGCTGGAGCCGAGTCCTAGAACAAAGCGGGGGATTCCCATTAATGCAGTCCCATTCAGTCTTATCTGCCAGCTGACACGGGAAACGAATATATCAGCCAGCCTATCTGCACACAATGAATCGGGAATATGAATAATGTCTGTCGTCAGTCAGACACTGGCCGGCAGTACGGATTCCGGATTCCCGACCTTTTTTTTTTGTCTGTTACCAAAAAAACCCTTTGTTGGTGGGACAGCCGGAATTCGATTGGCTGTCCCATCCGCATCCGAATCCGCATCCGCATCCGCTCGGCCACGGCACGTGTGTGTGGGCGTGGCAGCCGCGCAGCCTGAAGCCACACTTAATGCACACTTATTGTGCGAAAGGCAATC
Organism: Drosophila fuyamai; assembly: GCA_018153365.1. NCBI lineage: Eukaryota > Metazoa > Arthropoda > Insecta > Diptera > Drosophilidae > Drosophila > Drosophila fuyamai. The sequence continues at coordinate 12,123,332 of JAECXW010000155.1, forward strand.
ATTTTTAATGTCTGCACACATTCTGGAGCATACTCAAGACTATTTGCGCCCTGCCACGGGGCGTATGCGTGGTGTAAAGTAAACATATTACTTCAACTTCATCAGCACGCGGACAAACTGAAGTGGGCGATGAGCCCCACCTTTACTCTTAGCGTAATGGAACGTCCTCCCAAAAGCGACTGCAAGTGGGCCAGATTATTTTCATAAGCGTGCCTTCGCCGCACTTATCTCAAAAGTTCTTTGACGCGAAAAAGCCTTCCTGAAACTGCCTTTTCTTGAAAAGGAATATTCAGCAGATGCTTTCATTTTGCCTGAAGTAAATCCAGTTTATAGAAAAGCATTTTTTTTTAATAATGAATTTACATAAACCAAACATTTAATAATTCAAAAGGTTGAGCCCTTTTTTTTTGGACTACAATAAACTGTCTCATTTTGAGATCTATTATCCTGGGGCTTTGTATTTGCATTTTTGTTAGGTCTATAGAAATTGTGAAGAAGTCTAATATAACCAAATTTAATTTTCTTGTTGACACAATTTCATTTCCTACTTCACTTAATTGTAAGTCTTTAACAATTTTCATACTTTTGATAGATACTTTGATACCTTTTATGAACATGTTATTAAAAAAAAATGATTTAATAAAGAAAGTTGTTTTAAGGTCCCTAGTTATTCCTTTATTGATTTTAAATATAGTTTTATTCGTGATAAAATATTATATAAAATTGTAAATTGATTGAAGGGAATTAAGCAGTCTACTAAGAACTTAATTCCATTCTTTTTAAGAACTCACCTGTGGCAAGCTGAGCACCAAGGATAGGATATAGGTTCCTCCTAGTAGCCGATGACACCTTTTAGCCATGTTGAGTGACTTCATCGGGTACTTGACCGCTATCCACCGATCCACTCCAATGAGTACCAGGACATAGGTGCTCAGGTAGAGGCTGAACATCTGGAAGAGCTTCACCAGCTTGCAGGTGAGCTCGTTGGCCAGCCACTGGACCGTGTAGCACCAGGCCGCCTCCCCGATTATGCAGAACCAGGTGACCAAAACATCGGCAATTGACAGATGAAACATCAGCGAGTATATGGCGCTCCACGTGTGCCTCGAGTTTCTTCTCGAAATGCGGGTCTTGTATATATTCCAGATGGTCAGCAAATTGCCCAGCAGGGAGAAGAGTGCCATCACCGCCAGGACATACACCTTGAGCAGTCCGGATCGGGATAATTGGGGGGCGTGGTCCATGACGTGCTCGGGCACCTGTTCCGCCATCGGTGGCGATTCATGCAGGTTGTTCGTGTGCGCCAGCGAGGAGCTATTGGCGATCGCGTAGGCGGGCAGGGGCGTGGTACTAACACTCAGATTGGTTATATCCGTGGCCACACCCACACCCACACCCGCACTTACACCCCCTCCCACACTCAAGTCCAGCATATTGAGCGTAAAGTTAGCGATTTCCGGAGCGGCGGCGGCCACCAGTCGAGTGATGTTGACCAATGCCGACCAGTTGCTGGCCACCTCGTTATCCGAACCCAAGTCCATCGAAGAATTGGAAACGGAGGGCAGGCGACCATAGGAGGCGGACGGGTCATCCAAGCCCCATTCGCCCTCCATTTTGGTTACTATTTCTTCTTAGTTATTTGATTTACTGAGTTTAGAAGGTAATTTTACGATTGACTGATTTCATGTAGGTGTGAAACTTTTACATCTTGATTTGGTTATTCAAGGAATGCACTTGAGCGCACTTTCACTTTTACTTTTCCCAATCATTTATTACCGACATTATAACTTTTAGATTGTTTAAGTTGATTTAACTGCAAGTAGAATACAAGTTAAAATACATTAGTGTGCTTTCGATAAAATATCTGGCTTTAATATTCATATGGTTGCCTGAATTTTATTTTCTAGGTAAAACGAGTTTACGAGAAATAAAAAGTAATTAAATTGGCTGCGAAAGGCAATCATTGATTTCATGAGCTTCTGCGTAATTTAATACTTAAAACTGCCTGTGTTGATAAGCTTCGGGTTTCCATAGACGCGAATAAATTGAGGCAGGCGGACTTTAAATCATATTAAATATACATTTCTTCCATTTTGATCAGAATATGAACTCCCAATTCAATATGGAAAATAATATTTATTCAGTTGTAATTGAAACACAATTAAAACAAAATTCTCTACTTTGGCCATGCAAACTTGTATTTACAAAGTTGCCTTTAAAGCACACGCCGTATTTTCAATAATAAACATTTCTCAACTGTCCACTTAATAGATTTTCACTCAACTGACTTGTTAACTTAATTGTTTTCAATGAAAATAATATATGTTGGGTCTCGACCAAAGTCGAATAGAGATTGCCTAGGTGCCAGTCAGAAAACCAATTAGTAAGCCAGAATGACAGGAGTGCGGTTACAACAAATTAGTTAAAAGTCCTTTTAAATATCCATTAGGAATGCAAATTAAAATCCCGTCGCTATACAAATACCATTTTAATTTAAATGTTGACAAAAGCATAACCCAGCATAATAAGTACAAGTTCTAATGTTGGCTTAAATCGCTACATTGAATTTTTGTTTCGATGCAAAAGTTTAGCCAACTAAATCTGTGTACTTTAGTGTCGAAAGAAAGACAAATACTTCCCTCTGGGATGACATCCAATTAGATTACTCGATGGCTCAAGTGGCCGATTCCAACTGATTGAGCTTATATTGCAGCACTATAATGACTACAATCTCATAATTGGATCTGCCGCTGACCTGTGCGGTTGCAATTACCCGGAAGCAATTACTAGCCTTGAGTATTTGCGCTTAGTTGCTGCACCGAGCTCAATTTCAATTTAATAGATACAGCGATGTTTCCAGTATTGCCTTAGCCTTAGAACTCGACTTTGACCATGCTGCCGTTTCTGCAGTGTAGGTTCAAAGTAAAATTCCATAAAATTTCATTTTCCAAATTAATTTATGTTCATAAATTAAATTGGTCGTTTGGTTTGCGTTTTGTTATTGCGTACCCTCCGCCAATGGGAAAGCAATAAAACCAATTTAGCGGAATGCGTGTACAAAATACATGCTTTCCAATCGAAACAAAATATATCTGCTCAATAGAGGCAATTCGATGGAAATAAATCGTTAAAACTTATACAATATTAATTGGACCAGCTCGAATGTGAAGCGGATGGACAAGTTGATGGCAGTGTTTCATCGCTAATTACCCGTGTGCAATCTGGCCACTCGATTGAACCAGATTAATAGCTCATGACCTGCGCCGCTCGGTGACACTAAAGCAATTTGTACTTGATTGCCGCTGCCCGTATCTTAAAGTGAAATTTCCATTCCCCATTTAGCTCGTCACCCTCGCAGGCCGTTTAATCAACGCGATTAATACACAAATGCGCATTTGATTGATCAGCAGTCGAGGCCAGCGGCCGGGGTCCCGAAAAAGTAGCGAAAAGCACATCTGTGCCATATTCTTGGGTTCCCGATTATAATCCCCATGGCGGCGACAGATGAGCTAAAACTTTTTAGCCAATTGTTTGCACGGATTTTGATTGATTTGCATTCCAGCATTAAAAGCCTCAGGCCCAAAAAAAAGCAATTCCTGTCCAAACTGTCTAGACGATTGCTGCTTCTGATTCGCAATCAGATCGAGTCTAAAAAAGTGATGCATTATTTGTCTACAAACTGCAATGCTTTAAAATTGACTTACTTTTATTTGCATTTACAGAAAAAAATGATTTGTAATCTGTAAATTTTACATAATACAAAACCAATAAATATCTTTATGCATATATGTAAAACGAATATGCAACTGAAATTTATTATTTGAGCAGCGTGGCGTATACGTAACAACTCTGCAAGTTAATTATATAATATTATATAAGTTGATTATGTATGTATCTTTTTCAATCTTGCTGACATTGAAGGCCGAAATTAATGGTGATGATTGAAAAAAGTATATATACATGAATTAACTACTTTGTTTTTGGGTGATTTTCGAAAGTTTGGCCTAGGAACAAAAGTTTTTGCGAATAAAAAGCAATTTCGTTTGAGCCTCTTTCACAGTTCATTTTTTTTGGAGTTGTTTTTCCGCAAACTTTGCCCATTCACTAAGATTGCTTTAATTCCTAAAGCAGTTCTCTGTTATTCTTACGACGCTACTTTGTAATTACTTCCCGAGTTCATAAGCTGGCCAAAAAACTGCAGGCAGACAATTCCTCACTCCCGATCTAGAGTCGATTTAAAAGAGAATTTCCATGGGCTATTCTCATTAAGAGTAGAGTGTCCCAAAAGTTTTCACGATAACAACACGCTCACTACATCCACTTGTCGGGATATTTGCATTCAGCTTGGCTAATACTCGAATTTGAGTTGGTGTTCATGTTTGTATTCACATTTCACATTTATTTGGACACTTTGGGCTTTGTCTAAGCCGAAGCTGAGGCTGGGGTGTTTACACAGTTGGGCCGCTTCACCAAATAAACGGGAAGTTCGGAATACACTGAACTGAACTCCGCGGGCTACTTGTCTTGCCAGCTTAAATATTAACATGTCATTAATTTTTTGGCAGCCTGTCAGAAGTCTGGAAGTTTGGCGGAGTAGACGCGTACTTTATTATATATCTGTATCTCCAATGTGTGTACAATTCACTGTTTGCTTAACATCACATAGCTTTCATGAGCTCTTGAGCACTTGATGCCATTTTGATTATTGCCCTGGGTTAACCACATAGATAAGCCCCCCAAATACACACGCATAAAAAAAGTAATTTCGGCGTTTGATCAGATGCAAAATTTAATTGAAATTTATTTTGCTATTCGGAGTTGAATATAAAATAATCCACACTTCATTGAATTTTATGGTAAATATAAATAAAATGCCAAAAGTTAAACATAATAATATTTGAAGGGATCAGAAGAGCTGTTTTTTTATTTTATATAATTTTATTCAATTGAAAAATAAATCTAACCTTTTAACTTTTTTAAATCAGTATTTATTTTCAATTTACTTTAATAAAATGTGTTTAAACACAAACTTTGTATAATTAAGTGAAATTTCCATTAATGGGATTTGGTAAAAGTGGTTAATTTACTTAATTGATTTAAAACTTGCCTTGTTTATTGTAATTTATTTAATTAATAGATTTAGTCGCTTTTTAAGGACGAGTGTAAAGATATACAATTTCAATTCACTAAATAAATGCACACGTAGAATTTGTATTAAATAGCCGAATTAACTTTAAGATTGTATTAATTCGACAAAAAATGAAATTATATTGGGATTCACTTAAATGCTAGAATTTCACTTAGTACACTTTGGCCTTTATTTGCCCTTTTCGCGTGCTCTTCGTTTATCTTATCACTAAGTTGCTCAGAAATCTGGCAACATCAATCTCTGATTTCGGTTTCAAAGGTTCACTTAAGCAATTTCCAGCAATTGAATTTTCCGCGCTTTTCAACCGATGCGGCACGTCGAGTTCTAGCAACTGATTTTGAAAAACCAAAGCGGTCAAAGTCAAATCATCGCGCCATTCGTTCGAACCTGTTCGAGTCGACGTCGAACATGTTGCGGACGGCAGTTTCATTCATAAAACCTATGCCACCTGATGGAGCGACCCTCGCTCGTACGACTTGCAACTTGTTGGCGTCCCCCGTCAAGGGCAATGCTCGGCAGACATAACTCATACGCGACGTGGGCTTATCCTGCTTGCACGACCATAAAGTTCACCCCCATTTTTTCAGGCCCTTGGTAGTGCGAACAAGCTGCTCCTGCGATAGTTGCGACTGGCGTGTCTAGATTTAGTAAGAAATGTTTATCTTTCTATAATGGACCTGCAATGTTATTTGGCTGGCATATTTATTATATTTACCCTAATTAGCTAATTTACGCACATGCCCGAGCAGGCAATTCAAGTGCGTAAACCCTTTACTTTTTTTAGTAAATAACAAGGCATTAAAGCACGCTCACGGCACATTCCATTTGGCCGCCTTAATTAAGTTTCCGCAAAATAAACAAGTACATTACCTGCCTTTTAGTGGGGAAACCTAAAACTGCCGAAAAGAAAAGCACGAGATGAATGCTTCCATCTGTGCTTTTCACACTGAGAGCGAGACTTTTGCCGGTTAGCTGTCATTAGGCCGAAATGGAGTACATTTTGCAGCCAGCCAGACGGGAAAACTACAGAGTCGTAGGAGGAATCCATCCACTTTGCAGGATGGGCACATTGAAGTAAATACCGCTGGCAGGATACAAAGGAGCGTGCCATGACAAATGACGCACTGAGTGGCAGCCCAGTCACGTGTGATGAACCGACAACAATGTCAGCTAATCTAGAGGATGGTATCGCCCAAAAACCACCTTTTGGGGGTATTGTTTTCCCGTCACTTATGTGAGCAGCGGATATCGATGGCAGGACTCGCTGCGGCTGCTGTCAGGAGTTGTGAGGCGCCTGTTCAGGTTCATTTCGTGATCTCATCAAACAAGCTGCGACAACTGATGACTAAATAATTTCTACTCCTGCCTAAGCATATTGTTTGCTTACCGATAAATAACAAAAACAAGAAAGGAAAGCTAACTTCGGGCGGAGCCGAAGTTGATATACCCTTGCAGAATATTTTGCAAATAATATTCTCCAAAATTATTCATATGATGCATTCTTAATACTAATAAAAATCCCAACTTCCTAACTTTAAAAACACCAAAGTTATGGCAATTTCAATCGTTCAGTTATATGGCAGCTATAGGATATAGTCGGCCGATCCCTATAAAATTTGGTAGGTCGGATTGATTGGCCAAATATAAAACCCATAGAAAATCCCAACTTCCTAACTCTAAAAACACCAAAGTTATGCTATTTCCTATCGTTATATGGGAGCTATAGGATATAGTCGGCCGATCCTTATGAAATTTGGTAGGTCGAATTTATTGGCCAAATAAATAAGCCATAGAAAATCCCAACTTCCTAACTTTACAAACAGCAGAGTTATGGCATTTCCTATCGTTCAGTTATATGGCAGCTATAGGATATAGTCGGCCGATCCCGGCCGTTCCGACTTATATACTGCGTGCAAAGGAAAGAAGGGTGTGTGCAAAGTTTCAATTCGATATCTTTAAAACTGAGAGACTAGTTCGCGTAGAAACAGACAGACGGACAGACAGACGGACAGACAGACGGACAGACGGACAGACGGACAGACGGACAGACGGACAGACGGACAGACGGACAGACGGACAGACGGACATGGCTATATCAACTCAGGAGGTGATCCTGATCAAGAATATATATACTTTATAGGGTCGGAGATGTCTCCTTCACTGCGTTGCACACTTTTGACCAAAATTATAATACCCTCTGCAAGGGTATAAATATCGTTCATGTCATGAAAAATGATTTATGCAAATCAGAACACTTGAATATTTGGGGGATAAACTTTGAAGCGATCACAGGCATTTCTTAACTAAATTTTTGTGGCTAGCAATGAAAATAAATTTTAATACATTACGACCCCAAGAGGCTTACCGTGTGTGATTACAGAGGCTTCCTGCCTTCGAGCTGGCAAATTAATCCCCGCATAATTGTATTACGAAATTGGCACGAAAAACGCTTTTTGAATTACTCACACCAGTCGCATTTCCATGCCGACACGCGCTCTCTGAAATTTTCCACACAGTTTCCACAAATTTGGGCAAGTAAAATTAGAACTTTTTGCGGCTGAAAAACAATTTTAAAAAATACTTCTATTAACTATCATGCACGCGTGCCTCTACCAAGTCGTGTGTAGGTTATTTTCAGCTTTATCTGAATCCCGACCGGAACAACTTCGTCCCAGTTTACGTTGTATAATCCTCACAAAGTGCATAATTTGGTCTGGAAAATTATGGCATCCAGTTTGGGACTCCCGCTTCCTGTTTCGCCGGTGATTTATTTCACTTCTGCGCCAAGTTGTCATGGAATTCGGCTTGGATTCCGTTCTATGCGGAACATATATGCTTGTGAACGGCTTTGGGCCCCGGCGGAGATGTTATCCGGCGACTGGCAAAAGTTTGTCACTGCTGCCAAGAATCTTTCTTGCTTTATGTAAAGCATGTCTGTTTTTATATGCCAGTCCTCGGCTCGACACAATAAAGGACGCCAGCTTAAAAAGTGAAATCGCTTGGCTTGACGGAGGATAGAGAGGCAGGTGAGGAGGACTTGGGCAGGACTTTGCAGGAGTCTCGCATCACAGCCATCATTAGCTTCGGATGCCTCGCTGATTACGGGGAGCCGGGAAAAAATAAACAAACGCTCCCCAATATTGGGCGAAGTCCACGTCGAACACGTGCCAACGACTAATGTGCTGCTAGAGTGTGCCGCATAAATAATAGAGTTTATGAGCAACGAACGGCTCGAATGGCAGCACCCAAATCCCGATCCCAAATTGGCGCAGATTCGAAAGGGAAAGCTGAGCCGATAACTGACGGTGAGGTCCATTGACCCAAATCAAAATTTCGCATTGCAGAAATTAACTTTGCCCCCCCCAAAAAAAAATGGCAATTCAATAAAGAAAACATCTTGAGACATGTACATATAATGCAAATCATATTAGGCAAGTTACGACTTCTGCGAACCAGAAAAGTTATATCGTTTTCAACCCACTGTGCGAGGCTGGGAAAATGTCGAACAAATTGATTTTCAGCTAGCTTTGGCTGTGGCGTCCAGCTTTCCTCGGCTGTGGCTTCAACTGTGGCCGGATCCACTTGAGGCTGTCGGCCCCAAGCTCTGGAAAATTGTCGCACAGCCTCCCAAGATTTTCCGTTCGCTTTCCCCTCTTTTCTTTTTCATGGCGTTGTTCATTTTGAAAAGTATTCGAGCACATTTTGTATTTGGCTTCGACGTGGGCTTATGCCAACTCTCGATTTCCTTTCCTTTTTTTCCCGCTTTTTCCCGGATTTTCCCCTCTTTTTTTCCCTTCCTCATCGGGGTGCTTCAAACTACTTTATTTGGACATCTGGCTGTTTGAAGTGGCGGCTGCTGTTGTTGTTGCTGATGCTTCAAGGCTTTAAGCCAAAGTAAAGGAAGCATTTTTGAGGACACATGCCAAAAAGGAAGCCAAAATTCCCCTCTGCTGGAATGCTTTGAATTGCAGGGGACGAGAAGAAAAATATGCCAAGTGTAATAAGTATCTTGTAATAAGAAAGTTTATTCCTTGAATGACTTGTTAGCTGACGTTTACAGAATTTGATTGCTAAGTTTTATTTTTGAAACCATATTGCGTTAGTTGAATGGCCTTATTATAGTGAGTGGCTTTTCCAATGCTTCTGTAAAAAGAGCAGCTCTTTAAAAAACCCATTACCTAAGTTTTCTTTTAGTTGGCAGAATTTCCTTTTACTTTATTAAATGCCTACTTCTTAGAAAGTTTGCCTCAAGAATTCAAGTATTTTCTTTAAGGGCTAAAGCAGATAGTTTTAAAGGTCAGGAATTTTATTCTTAAAGAAACTACAAAGCTTGTTATCCTTTGTTATGATGTGCATTTCTATGGAAATCCAATCATTCCGTTGTCAATCAAGGTTTTAATAATAAAAGTGTGCTTACAGGCGAAGATTTGCCAGAGCTAAAAAATATTCACCATTTTTCATATCCAATCAAGAATGTCCCTTGAAAATAATTTCTTGTGTATTTTTTTGCGGAAATAAAATCAAGTGTTGATTCAAAATTGTACAGTTTTACGGCAGTAAATTTTGTGGGTAACATTTCTTAAATTCATTGTGGTTATTGCATATTTGGATGCTCATGTTTTTAATTTCATACTGACATGAGTACTGGAGAAAATGTTGAAAACCAAAATTGAACGTGTGTTATCTTGTGGGTTGCGTGCATGTTCTTCCACTCGAGAAATATGCAATTAAAATACATACAGCCTTACGCCATCAACATTTTTAAAAGCCAAGCTCAATTACGTGCCTATATGTTTGTTATGACTGTGTTCGAGCCCATGAAAACATTTGGCAGAATTACTTGTGAAACGCTAATTAAACATTTTTACGAGCCTCGAATAAAAGAGCCATAAACGCATGCAAATATATTTGTGCTTTGGGGCATCGGATGGGAGACAATTCCAGGGTGCGTGCCCAGATTCCAAGTGACTAATTGTGCCTGGATACGGATATTTGGGCCTTTGTCCCCTGCTGGAAAGTGTGGCTGCCAATCTGGATTTTAAATGCACGGGCGGCCACTGAACTCGGCTGTCATTCAACTCCGGACGGTCCACGTTCTGGCAGTTGACAATCTCGTTGCCATAATTTCTGTCTGGGCCTCAATGAAATCCCGATGACCTTTTTCCACTTAAAACAAAACAAAAGGGTTGCAGGGATACGGCAATCAGGCTCCCTGCCAACTCAATATCTACAGGGTACTTACTTTGTTCATGAATTTATAGCACAATCTTTGTCCACAGATACACTAAATAGCCAATGCTATTGAAAAATTTCAATAATGCAACATAAACAAATGCCTTGAGCTGTTGCAAAGATATTTCAAATATGGACACTGTATTTTGTGTGTCAGAGAAATTGAAAATATCATTGTTTGCAGGAGCAAAATTCAATTTCTTGGCGGACTGGTCAGCCCAATTGTCATTTATATTTATATTTATTCATTTACTTACTCTGACAATTCGAGAAGGACGAATAATACACTTAAGACGTCTCTGGGAAATATCCCAATTCAAAAGTCAGTGGCAGTCATTCGATTCGCGCTTTGCACATTCATCAAACATAAAGCTCCCGTTGTTCAAGCTATGAGTGCTTTTATTGATTTAATCAAATAAACAGGAGCTCGAACGTTGAACGGTAGAGGAAAATGAACAGCAGAGTAAACGATCCCGACTGCCATTGACAGCCAGCCAGTTTTGCCAAGCAAAACCTGCAAATGAAACAGCCTTTAAGCAAATTGCGGACTGGCTCGGCAGGTGTGGCTTTGGTCTAGTCGCAGATGGGGGCCTGTGGGTGGCCAAGGACGTCAAACCCGAACACATCCTGCCACGACAACTCACTCCTGACTGGCGTGTCGAAAGCCATGCAAACAAGAAGCAGGACAAGCTGCAAATTGTTCGACATGAGGAAACAAGGAAACGTCGCACTCATAAAGGCTCTCGCACGGGAAGTTTCCGTTTTGAGGGTCGTAAAAGGAATTGGGCTTTAAATACGCAGGCCCATTAGGCATTCGGTATAATTAAATTTGAATTTTCCCCTTCGTGCCGCAGCAATGGCAATTAAGTGAATTTCGCCACTTGAAATATCATACTGCGATTAACCGATTAATTAGGGGACACTTGCTCGGCGAACTTAGGACCCTACTGCCCAATGATATATAACAATTATTAAATGCCACGAGTGGTGACGGATGCCAGCAATTAGGTCGAATTAATAAGCATCACTGGTCATGTGTCCTAATTAAGCTAAGCGGACGGACCGCTGCCAAGGCATTGTCTCATTATCCTTCCACCGATGGGCATTCATCCTTTTGTGGCTCCAGGACTCGCACATGCATAATTGAATGCGTGCCGCAGTCAAACAAATCTGTCAGATACACATACGTTTAGCTGCTTCTGCCGAACACGAACGGCCTAAATGAGCCGGCTAATAGGCAGGACATCGGCCAGGACACTCCCACGCAGTCTGGGCCAGGCGGAATGAATACAAAATTATCCGCCAGCCTGGCAAGGGTATGTCAAACATTGGTTTCAGAATCTTGAGACAAGACCCTAGCACTTGAATCCTCGAGGCAGCTCTGTATGCATCGCGTGCTGCCCAATGTAGCAGAAACTAACGCCAAACTCGGGCGACTGTGGCCATAGCCTTCTGCGATAATGTCAAAGGGAGCTGAACGCAAAATGAACCGCAACCAAATGGCTGCGGCTCCAGTCGCCATCTGGCCAGTGAAAACTTTCCCTGGAGAGCAAATCACTTGGCACAGACAGGCCCGCCAAGTGCGAATAAAATTTTATCTGTGCCAAAGTAATACATGCTTAATAAGAAACATCCACTATGGGCCTAATACCAAGTAGTCAATGCCAATGCTAATGCACGTCGAAAATAACAGAATTTGGTTAGCAATCGGGACTTTAAAAACGTGTTATTTTACCAAAAGTAGTCCAGGAAACGCACTGTATTGAACATCTGACGACCCATTCTCTCAATTTCTGTCTTCTGACTATTTCCAAGAAATACAATTTTTGTTTTCATATTTTTTTCAAGGGGTTACTCATGATTTTTGGCGAAATTTGGCTGCGAATGTAATATTACAGCTGTGAATGTCATTTAATAGGAAATTTTATAAGGAATTCATCAAGGTATGGCATTCCAACATTTGGCAATCATTTCTCAATGTTTAGATCAAAAAACTGAAGCTCGGGTTATTTTTTTTGGATTGTGGGCAACAAATTTTAATGATTTTTTAACTTATCCAAATTACGACGTACAGCAAAACAAAAGACTGAAAAACTATTAACTCCAGGTTGATTTGGAAAATGTTTTTTTTTTTCGATGTAATGATGAGTATATTTTATATCTCACCGTGTACCGTTGTTGGAATACAAGCTTAACGAGTGAAAGGAAAGGCTGAGTCAGCAGGATTTACTCCGTTTTGCAGAGCAAACAAAGTACAGGCTTTAATGCGCTTAAAAATGTGACTGTTCGACGGAAAAGCATCAACGGTCAATTCGAACAATAACAAAGGAAATCGGTAATAGCATCACCTCTTTTGTCTGGAGTCCTGTGCGTGGCTTAAGCTGTCATCGTCTTCTCAATTCGGGTATTAGAACCTGCCCGAGGACCTCACAGGTGTTGGGTCAGAACTGATACACAAATATTGGCTTACATGCGCCTAAGCCGATTTTGTTTTTAAACAATTCAAAGGACAAGCCGAAAAGCCTTTACATGGGTAAACAGAAACTTTGTCCTCAATGTGATGGACTGGATGTAAAAGCACCCCTAATACGTTTGCCCGCTCCAATGTCAAAGTTAAGCTACTACACGTTTCTATCACGGTGACACTTTAAAACAAAATTGCCGCAGGATACAAGTATCTCAAATCAGCAGGTAACGAGATTTACAAAACACTTAACTTAGTCCACAGCTAAATTCGAAATGAAAGTGAGTGGATGGCCGAGAAAATTAATGGCGGTTGGGCTTTTGGGCGTCCAATCAAAATCAATACACTTGGCAAATTGCTGATACATTAAGTATACGCCGTGCGGCCACGTCCATTACACACAGTCAATTGGCCCACGCCCCCAACACTGGTGCCCACGAATTTCCAGATACCACCAGCACACCACTATTTTAGGAAACAACTTAATCAACAGGCCTAGATCGGCGCAAATCGAAAGGTGTTCGGGCCGAAATTAGGGTAAAACGTGGTAAACAAACAGTGAGGAATTATCCCTCAACAGGAAGGGCACCAGAACCTAAACTCGGTGCGGTAATATAATGACTGGTGGGAAGGTGGAAATGTGGCTAACAGGGGTCTTCGATGAGGGCAATATGCTGAAAGCAAAAAACACGCACTGCCAATTCGGTTTTTATGCCAGGTATGGCAGCATCATTAAAATTATAAATCACCCGAGCAGTCGAGAATTCTCGATGAAACGAAGGCCCAATGGAGGGCAGCGAATTGATGGGGGCCAAGTTCAAGCAAAGCACCTGTAAAGGTGTTAAATCAAAACACGGAAGACGTATACTTAAAATAATAAAACCTTCTCGACCAAAAGAAGGCACAGCCATTGCCTTTCGCCATTAAAGGCAACCAATTTCGGCCCATTTGAATTGAATGGCGCCTGTTGATGCGTCAGCATTGTGCGTGGCAGAACCAAAAATATTTATACAGGTGTTTTTCACACGGAACTAGTTTTTGGCAGGGGAACGTATTTGCAAACATTTATTCCTTTGGGCATGTGCATAGGTGCCTGGCGGTCTATTGATTTTGGCTGCCTAAAACGAATGCCAAGCAGGCCAAGAACAAGGACAGTCAAACGAGCGGCAAACACAGACACTTGTGGATGGGGAGAATGGCCGGTGAGTAGTGTAAACAGTCCGATGGAATCTCACCAGCAGACTGGCACATTCCCGAGCACAATGAGATAAAGCCATGGAAACGTACGTGAACATCAAACAAATGTGTGTTTTCGGTTATTCATACCCAATGTCAGCAGGCTGAGAGGTCTGGCAGGGATTTATTTTGCACCTCGTCTCGTGTTTTTTTGTTTTCCATGTCGGTTCAGGGAACCCAAGTTCAAGAGCGATGCCAACCCAGCGGTATTTAATTGTCACTAAGTTCACTCTCGAAGCAAACAAGTAATCAAGAGTCACGACAGCTAAGTGAAAATGTCTAATCACTGCTGATACAATCGTTTAAGAGCCAGCTAATGGAGTAGATCACTCAGCAGTGTCTGCCTCGGCAATTGATTTGCCCTATCTCAGTTGCAAACACTTGAATATTCAAGTGAAATCGCTTCAGTGGTCCTTGCATTCAATTAGTTACCTCATCTCAGTCAGTCAACACAGTGCCCCAAAAAGTATGCTATGATTTTTAAAAACCGCCTGAGGCTAATTTGCTTGGCAAAACAAATAAAGGCAACGGGTTAAGAAACTCACTTGCTAAGCAAAACAACAAACCGCAGCTGTAAAGTACTCACCTGTGAGGAAAATGACAGCCAGTCGAAAGCAAAGTCTGGCAAGTGCCGGTTTATTTATATTATTCCTGCGCGGATTGTTGTTCTTTTCGGGATTTTTCCCTATCGTCAGATTCACATCTGCCTCCATGAACTCCCAAAGGGTTTTAATATTAAGCTGCGCAGTGCAGGTAAACTCTTTATCAGTGTCTATTGCAAATGTTGCGGCATTTTTCACATGTTAAGCTTGGTGTCTTATAAAACAACTTGTTAACATTTCTCTTTCAGAGCTTTGCAGTTTAAACTAAGCATGTAAGAAGATTTATAGCAGCAAGAAAAGTCTTTGTTCGCATAGAGTATATTTAATTTTTTTGTGGGGACTGTGTTTGAGGTTATTCACAATGGTTGTAAAAAATATAATTAAGAATGCTCTATTTTCTTAACTAAAATTTATATAAACTGGTGACTATATATTTATAAACGAAATACAATTTATCAAACGTGAAGCCTCATCCAAAAAAACATAGATCCGATAATAAAGCGTTTTAAACTAATCGATTCACAGCCATTTACCATCAATTTATTTACTGATCGTTTAATCCTGTATAAATTTCCTTAACAAGTTTTAAAGGCGATTAAGCGATTTGCATAAAAAATGAATCCCATCATAACAATTTAAGTTTATTTAACCACATATTTTATAATTAAATATTTATAGTTTCCCTGCAATGGCTTGAAAACCCAATAAGCTATTGGTAAACGTAACATGCTCAAAATAAAGGAAAACATTTCGGAGAGCAGGGAACACATGTTGCGGTCCTCAGCCCGAATCGCCGAGCACCGCAAATTGTGATTAGCAGAGCCAATTAGGCAGGAGCATAAATAAAACAGCAGGACGAAACTGGGAGGACAGCTGGGTATGGAATGGCCACAGCAAATAACGATAACAATAAGAGAGGAGCAACAGCACGATAATACATTTAATGCAGCGATTTAATTAATGGAATGTTCGCAGACCGGGGCGACTGCGGCCCACGTCGGCTACGTGATTTATGGGCGGCGCTTAATTATTAAGAAGTTATGCAGAGTTTAAACATTTATTGCAAACAAAACGGCGACAACGCTGTGCATACAAAGTGGTTGAGTGGGTCTGGGACTTACTTTCGGCCCCTCAGGCCATTGGCCAGTGATCCACCCAACCCGCTCCGCTGTCACAATCCACCCATTGGATATCGCCTATTGGGGTTTTATGGGTTTTGGCGTGTGTTTCGGTATTTTGGCAATGCCAGCCAGAGCCTGGTCCCAAAAAGTCGGGCTTTTTATGAACCTGGCCAGTCATAAATATTTTATGCCATATTAAAACTGCTGGCCACTGCGGCCAAGTCGTTGGGCGTTTTAAGCTACTTTTCGTAATTAGTGGCATTTAGTTAAAAAGGCAATAAATACCTTGTGCGAGCCGGATGACCGTGATTTATGTGCGAGTCGTTCTCTGTCGAATTCAAAGCTAATTAGTAATAAAAAACACCCACCACAAATAGTTGGGTGAAATTCCAATAAATTAAAGTACCGCAGGATTTCCCTTATTCGTTTTGCTTTAAATAGAAACACAGGGACACAGTTTATGGCAATTACAGGGATCAGTCAAGGCCAAGTGCTTCCAAATTGCAGTTAACCAAGGAGCCAAGTGATTATGTAAGCCATTTACACCGCCAGCTCAAGAGATGCGGAAATGTGAAGTTAAGACTTTCCCATTTCGAAGCTCCTTCGCAACGGAAATTATTATTACGGTCGGTGCCCGAAAAACAGTAGCACTTTAACGGCCCGCTGGCCAGCCTAATCCATGACTGCCAGCGGTAATTAATTTACATTATTATCATAACAAACTGCTCGAGCAGGACGAGCCGACCGAACATAAGGTTTTCGGTTCCTGCCACTTGGTAGCGTCTTCATTAATGCCGGGCGATTCAATTAAGTTGGCCGAAATGTACATACAATTTTCCATTGTTTGCGTAGTCTTTTTCAAGGTCACACCAGAAAGTTGTTGGTAATTCTCTTCGGTCCGCAGACCCAGCTTAAAATATAATCCACAAATAAATACATGCGAGAGCCATGATTTATGCATCAAAACTTTAATGGGTAGGCAAATGTAGCAGAATTAAGATGTACGTGTGTGTGTGTTTTCCCAAAAGTTTTCCCACATCTGCGATCCGATGCTCTAATAATCATTACCGGATAGTTACCCCTTTGGGCTCATTAACACATCATCATCAGGCAACATAATGTTCAGGATTGGGCGGTGTGTATCATGGCTTTAGGTGGGATTCTTAAAGCCCTTTCTAAGAAACCAACTTATTTATCATAAAGCCAGGAAGCGAAAGCTTTGAGGGAATGCAATCAAACGTTTAATTACTTTACTTGGAAATGAGAACACTATACCTAGATTGAGTGCAAATAGCTAAGTGTTTAATAAATATTTCTTAAGATTCCTGCTTCTAACTTATACATTTTTGGCCCAAAGCGAATATGTTTGTGTGTTTTATTCAATAAAACCAACATTTGTGTTAACTTGTTGCCAGAGAAACGAGGTGGATAGATTCATGTGTGAGGCAACGTACGCTGCCACAAGCCACACAACAACCATTTCATCTGCACGATACCTTTGGCAAGGCGAGTGGCTTGCCACACATGTTTTGACCATGAAAGCGTTCTCTGTCAGCTCGGAAAATGAATATATCATCAAAATTCTTGAAATCATCTTATAGTCTCGTTGTGTGCAGATGGAGCAGCTGCGTCTGCCCGAAAGTAAATGGAATACAATGTAAAGGCATTTTTTTCGGCTTTATGTGTAGTGGTTTTCCGGGAAAGTACTGTGCGCTCGCACTTCAGAATATATAACATGCTAATGCCTCATGTGAGACCGAGTTCCAGTACAAGTCTCCAGTGGTTTGAGTATTTTTTCTCCATTATCCTGGAGTCCTCACTAACTTCGTGCGCATTTTCTAATTCCAGGACTACCCAACACACGCGAACACGACAAATTTCCGTCGTTATAAATAAGCTCAACAATTTATTCTCGCTCAGCCATTTCGGTGGGCTCGTCCCTTCGTTTTTAAAGCCCACACGTGACACACGATGGGTCGAGTTTGGCGGAAAGTGTTCCCCGGGGAAGTCCGCGCCAACACGAGCATTCGATTTCAAGCTTCATTAAAAATGTTTAGTGCTTTATTCACGCAACGCAATATGCGAGCCAAGTTTAAACAAAAATAAGGCGATGGGGGAGCAGGCCAAAAAGGGCATTTCCCGGAACTCATCGCCATGACGACTTCATTAATAATGCAAAGCACTCGTCCCAATGCCGCAGGATAATTATTGCACTTCCACCCACTGATTTACTGCAATTGCAGGCCATTTGAAAATAGCCAAAAACTTTCGTCATCTGCTCATTTAATGGGAACATTAAACAAAACTGAAACAATGTTGAGTGGCCAACTTTGGGGCAGCTTTCTATTATATTACTTTTTTTTTTGGCTGCTTTCCAGAGTCAAGAGTCACTTTAGGGCATCTTTGGGATCACAACCGCAAAAGAGAGTCTTGTGACCCGGACTTTTGTTTTTGCTCATGCAAATTTATTTTAGCCAACATTTTATTTCGTTGCCAACGGTCGTGGGTGGCTGTAATAAAATATTTATTATATTATTAGTCAAATTTTTCCATTCGCAGGGAGGCTTGGGCTGCGTCGTTTTGCCGTAAGCGAAATCGTTTAAGAGGCTGTTCAATACAATTTGCCAAGTCAGTGGGTGCCAATTAAAAGCTGCCTAAAGTATTGTAAACTTTCCGCGAAAAGTTCCGCGACTTTTCAAAAGTCATTGCCAATATTTATTTGGTTTTTCCCTCAACTTTTCAGACTGCCAGGCCACAATGTTGTTTTTAATTGAAAAGAAAAAGCGAAAACATTGCACATACGCCGTGTTGTGCCTTACTGCTTTTAGATGCCGCGGGCCATTGACACGGGGATTTTGTGAAGCGGAACTTGAAGAGCTTCCTCCATTTTGAACGCCGAATTCCATTGGCTTTTCACCCAGCATTTGGTGCGTGATAATTTTATGCAATTGCGGTCACATTAATGGTTCGCATTCGGTTTGATTTAGGACTCGAGTGCGTGGCATGGAATTTGCAATTACACCGCCTAAAGCCCCGCCCACTTCCGGTCCGTACCGCTGACAGCTCAACTGCCAGCGTACTGCCTTTACGGCGGGCACGTGTTGTTGCTGCGTGTGATTTATGCTTTATGACTCCCGCCCGCCAAAGTAGGCAACACTCCTCAGCCGAGGGCCCAACTGGCAGGATGTGCGTGCTACCAGTTTTTAATTGCTTTCCCGTTGTCGGGCCCACAACTGAATTATTGATGTAGGTCAGAGAGCACACGGTATCGCCGGAAATAGCCTGACAACTGGGAGTAAGACCCTAGGCACTGGAAGTGCATGTGGTGTACAGACTTTGGTGTATCAGTCACTTAAGGGTACATTAATTCGCCAACCAGAATATACCTTACTCGCTAGTTCAATAGTCACTTATAGTAAAGCTTCTTCATTGGCTTACTTGTGGTTTCTTTTGTACTTTTTGCATTCGGCATTTATCTTTATCACTCACACTTCGAAACTCATTGATAGAAAAGCATAATTTGTGACATACTTTCCGGAATATTCACAAAGCCAATTCTTAAGTGAAATCCTTTAGTGAAATCCTTTAGTAAAATCCTTTAGTGCAACGATTGCACTCATTTATAATGTTTACTAGTCTGAAAGTCTTTAAAATACATCAAACGAACAATTTGGCTTTACCTTACTCACTGTTCAATCAAGCAAAACAACTTCCCTTTCCCTTTAATTATTTTTGTTTTGTACCATTGAATGTTAAGGTGGTGGGGAAAATTTCACAGAATAAGTCTTTTCAAGCAGACTGTCAGAGAAGAATTAATGCCATTAACTTAGGGCTAAAATCTGTCATTACGGCATTAATAACTTTCGAAAGCGGCTTATCGAGCAAATTGACAACAATGGAAAAAACGAGCGACAGACCTCCTTAGGCTACTTACAATAGAATCCCAGGAAGACGCTTCAGTGCCCCGAATTTTGCTATAGGAAACCGAGGTGGAATATACAATACATATATCCAATATGTCTTTGGAAAGTTATGGCCATGGCCATTTCATAAGCAAACGTGTAATTTCACGCCGATAATCAATGAATCAGCTGCATATGAGAGTACAACAAGGGCGAACTTTTTCATTTGGAAGTAATGAAAGACATTCTGTTGCGAAAGTACAAAGTGAAGGAGCAGCAAATAACAAATGCCACACCCTCAGGCTCACTTTAGAATGTTCATCTGCACCGCACATTCAATTTGAGGGCCAACGAAAATGTGATAAGATTTATGGAGCATCTTTAAAGCAAGTGCGAAGGGAGGAGCACTGCTGTTTTCCGAGCGTGAATCTCATAAAACAGACAGTGACAGCAGCATCGTGTTGAAGTCTGGAACGTCAACTCTGTTTCACATTACCCAGCAACACATAACACACAAGGAAATACACACATCCGCGAACACTGAGAACAAAGTATCTTAGTTAAGCGGACAAAGGGTTAAGAGGAATTCCGTCCCTCCAAATCTCCTACTAAAACAAAACAAGTTATGTTCATTTATAATCTACGAATTGGATATTCAAAAATATTAATAAATGTATTTCTCTTTTCGGGCAATTTTGAAAATTTACTTTATGTTGTTACGTTTTTGGCATTGGACCTTGTAATTATTGCTTCAATTTTGGTCCATTTGGACACCTTCTAGGTGTTTTTTTGTTGGTTGCTTGTTAACAACTTGCAGAACATAATTGTACCTTGTTGTTATAGAAACTTACCTTCCCTGGCGACCTTTTGTCCTTTGCATCCGCTATTTATTTATTTTATAATGGTGTGTTTTCATACAAGTGTGTTTTCATAGAATCTCTCCTTTTACTGTCACAATCAGCAACACAGTCGCGCAAAAGAAAATTGTATAAATTTCTTGGGATTGAATTCGAAAGAGTTCGGGGAGAAGAGGTCGTGCGTGTCCCACTTTCCATTAGTTTCCCTTTCGCGTGAGCTATCTCCATCATTCGACATCCTGCGGATGTAACCTTCTAAAGGACCATTGGCAGACTGCGGCCAGGAGGCAACTTATTAAGAGGCCGCAATGTGTTGACAGGCCCGGGCAATCAAATAACAAAGTTTTACTCCTCGTGACACATGGCCCCCCGTTCCGACCGACTAAACTTTAGTTTTGATGTACGAGGACGTTTATTATTGTGAGGAAGCATCCGTCACGTCAGCCACCAGCGTTAACTGCAGCACGTAAAGTGCTTAATCGGCTGCCAAGGATATGAGTGGAGTCCTGTATCCTGCATGCTGGGTCCTGAGACCTGAGAGCTGAAACCGCTGGGCGACGCACGAGTTCATTTGTTGTTCTGTCAAAACGCTTAATTGATTTAACCAACGCAAACGACGAGAAAAAGTGCGCCACTTAGCAAGGTAGCTTTTTTGAAATATGTAGTCCCCACCTAAAAGTTCTCCTTTAATTAAAACTGGTGCTGCGACGAAACAAGGTATTTGTAGCAGAGAATTTAACGTAGTTAAACAAGGTGTTTTGTTGGCTGTTAAAATTCCAGATAGCCCTTGAAAAATTCTTTGTTTTTTTCTTAAATAAAAGGTATAGATAGCTTAGATAGTTTCTAGATAGAATGTAAGGAATAAATATTTCGTTTTTATCGTTTACTCATTTACCATTTTCCTTTAATACCTGTTTAATGTTTTAAGTAGTATGCATTTTGTCTACTCTGTTTGCAACGCTTTGCTAAACGTATTGTATTGCATATTTTTCATAAAAATATTCCCTTTGAGAAGGTTTCAAGGCATTCCTCTGAGTAAAGTTCCTCTTTGGTAAATTTAATTGACACTATAACACCCTGAAGGATGTTCTCAGTTAAGGCTAAGTAGCTGAACATATAAAATGCAGTTTAAAAGTAGTTTTTAAGTTGCCTGCAGGCAAAGCGTAAGCTGAAATTATCCAGCAGAAATCAACAGCAATTTTATCATCTGGCTTCTGAGCCAGAATAGAGGGTGTCGTACAAGAAGAGGGGATGCGATTTATAAATATTTTTCTTACACAAAGAAAAGTTTATCTCTTTGAAAGATGGTTCAAAGAAGTAGAAAACAGACTTATAAACATTTTTATTAGTTACGTTTACCTGCACACTAAACTCAAATAAATCTTTTCTGTTGAAAAATTCATGGCGAGACAGGCGGAAATAGCTAGATAATTCAACTGAATGTGAAAAAGAAATATTTGCAAAATTTAAGAATAGTGTCAGTCAACAAAAGAGAAAGGATCTGTTTGTTTTCTCTATTTGTCAAATATAAAAAGTAGCAAACTCAAGTAAAAAATCGATTTATAAAAAGTGGTACTTATGTTTGTCTAGGTTTTGTGGACTCTCCAAACAAAATATTTCTTTCGGGCTGAAGAAAAAGATAAATGGCTTGAAGTTATTATTCAAGTCACTAGTTGGCCACGAGCAAAAGAAAAAGATACATATGTAAAAGTACCCATCCCGCCGAAGGCTCATATGTTATTTACTTTTAAAGACAAAGTGCAAAGTTCTCGAAAATGGCCACGTGTGTGCCGAAGAGTTTGTTGGCCGCTTGAGACTCGATGGACGCCACTTCGGTGGTTCGATTTTTGGGCTCCTTTGTGGTGTCGTGCGAATGACAATGGCTTACTCGTTAAATATTTATTTATGTTTTCACGCTTGGAGCACAAGGAAAACACAGCATGAAATCAACAAGTCCGATGTCTCCCGGGCGGTGACCTTCGGTTGTGGATTGTGGAATCGAATCGAATCGTTAAAAGTCGCCGGCTATAGTGGAGTTCTTTATGGCCGTGTATTGAAATACCGATTGACTGCCGCTGAATGCGATTTAAGTAGAGACACCGTTTCGATTCGACGGGAACCGCGAGCTGCCATAAAAGTTCCCCCAGGTAAATGTCGAAAGGGGAAGAAGTAATCGTTGCAGGACCTCATGCCCTCTTCGATTTCCGCAGTATTAAACCCACGCGAGGGCATTAACATTAATGCCGCAATTGCGACGTTTTATAACAATTTATAACAATTTACTAAGCCCCTGTGCAACTTGCATTTTGAAACGCTTAAATGTCTTACCCATCTCATCTCAACCGAAGAAGACATAAAGTTAAGCCCTAATATTTCAACAGAAATAAATGCAGGGTAAAAACGAATTGTGTAGAGTCACCGAGCGACAATAAAACTTGGCTAAACAAAACCCCAAAAATAAAAGAGCTTAAAGGATGGAACACGTACCAAGGCGAAAGGGAGTAAAATAAGTCTCAAGTGCCCACTGGAAGGACAATCATTAATAATAGATTTGCTCGTCATATTTGCCTTGAATGGAAATACTCTTTATAGTTCAAAAGCTTAGCCATAAATCAAAACTCTAGGTAAAATTGCTTGTTGTTTCATAAATACAAATAAATAGCTTGTGTACAAAAAAAATTAAATCTGAAGCTTAAAGACTAGATGGATAAACTCAACTCAATTATTATGGCTTGAAACTTATATAAACTTTCTAGGGTCGCAATATCTCCTTTACAGCGATATTAACTTCTCACCAACTTATTATACCCTCTGGAAGGGTATAGCAAGTTAGCATGTTTCTTTCGTGTGCAACTATAACTGACCGATATAATAAATACCTTCAAAAAGTTCTTAATAGAACAGTTGAAGCTTTTCAACTCTTTATTCTTCAATATTTTTCTACGAAATTACAGAATATTACTGTTCCTATATGGTATAATTCCGTTGGCTATTAGGAAACCAATTCAACGCCTAATGTTAATAAAAACCAGTCATGCTCAACTATTCATAGGTCCATGAAAATGAAAGTATATTTGTGGCAGCGTTGCCTTAAAAGTTAAGCTAAAAACTGGAAAAACAACGTTTTATTTTTAGCTCCGAACATTTTCGCAAAACTAATTTATACATACTATGTGTCCCAGAAAAATACACAACGTCCAGTAGTTGCTTAGCTACCAAAGTCTTAATAGGGAGAAAAACTTGGTAAAAATACATGCATACCACGTAATAACAAAATATATGAAAAACAGCAAGGGGAAAATTAAATTCTTACATTTTATTATGTTTAATTTAATGCTCAAGCCGAACGTATACTAACCTTTAAACCCACGCACTGTTTCTGTGATACAACACCAACCAACTCGAACATGTTGCAACTAGTTTCAAGTTGGAAGGCGAACCCTACTCAGTTTTAAATTAAGTAGACAGTCACCTAAATTGACAGGGCTGAATTTGACGATAATTTGATGGATTACGATATAACAAGGGATTTTGAAGCTGTCTAAATCCTATGTGGTACATTATTAAAGTGTGGTGTTTTTAAATTGATGTAGACTGATTTTTTAAGTCCTTCGGCCGAGTATCAAGTACCCCACAGATAACTCTACCCATTGTAAATCTTCCCTGATTTAAAATAATTTTAAAAGTTAAGGGAAGCTTAACAAATTCCCAATTTCATAACGATTCAAGCAGTACTTATTTGTGGAACCTCCCAAAATAACATCTAAACCCAAAGAAAAACAACAATTTAAAAATTATTTGCACTGTATTTAAATACGATTTAAACTCGATATCTAGGACAAATGTTTATATTGACGACGCGGCGATGGATCGGGAAGCCATACGAAAAAGCTGCAGTGGGCCTTCAGATAATTCCCAACCTCCTCGTCGTTGCCTGTGCCTCTGTGCGTTTCGTGGGGTGTCCCTAAATTTATGTACATGGGTGGTACTTCTAAGAGATAAAATACTCGTTCGCCTAAACAATAACGGTGAGTGTGGGTGTTTCGGTAGGTGTAAGTAGAATACAATAGATCCCATCCGGACTGCTGAGCCTACGAGTAGAAGGTCAGCACGCTCGTCTGGTTGCCGCGCACGAACAGGAATGGCGGCATGTCCCGACTGAGACTCTCCAGCCAGGCCATATAGAGCGGCGCAGATACGATGTTCTTCCGGGGCATTGGCAGCGTCATTACCACCAGATCCGACTTGGTCGACTGCTCCCGCAGGTATTCCCGCAGGCGAAGGTATCGATTCGTCTTGTCCTGCACCGCAAGTAGATCGTCGTCGGTTATGAGGGCTGAAAAACATTATCAGGGTGAGTTAAAATACAAGGCATTTTATAGATTAATCTAAAATATTAAATAGTTAAACTTAATTTTATAAAACAGTACAGATACCATGTTTTTTATTTTTCAAATAAATAAGCCCCAATATAAAAAAATATAATCTGACTCATTTTTTAAGTGTGTCTCAGAATAATTTTTTTTTAAAGAATAATGGTAGATTTATTTTAAAGGCTATGTGATTCAAAATCGTTTAGACATATGAAATTGAATTTCAAGTGATACCGAAATTAGATTTTGTACTGGCATTTGGTTGAAAAGGATTCAGGTGACACCTTTTTATCTCAACATTAGATATTTTTGTGCCACACGAAAATTTATTAAGATATTCAAATATTACTATTAATTAATTTAAAATATTATTTTATTAGATTACAAATTTTACTCACCGTCGTCCTCATTCAAGGTCGCTCTGCTACTGTTTCCATTCTCGCCATCCTTTTCGGTCACCACGAAGTCCTTGATCAGCTCGTTAAAGAATTGCGTAGATGTCTCCAATGGCTTTTTTGTAATGTCCGGAATCAGCGTCAGGTCTGAGTAGTCAATCCGGAATTTGGATAGCAAACTGGCCATGGAGCGCTGCTCAAACTCCAGCTCCGCCTTTTTGTTAGCCAGAGCATAAACCCTGCGGTTGGAAAATGTTGTCAAATAGTTAGTTTTTCTGGTAACACTGTTGTTTACTACATTCAATTATCTAAACCGAGTGTTAATATTTAAGATGACCTATGCTACATGTTTTCTAAAGAGCAGCGAAAACGGTTAATTGCTGGCGAGAATCCGAGTTTATTACGTATACGCAATGTTGATTTTACTTTACCTTTTTTGTGTGTTTTTAGTTATTTTTGTGATACATTTTTCAAGAAATCAAAAACATTTTATTTTTTAAATATTTAGCAAGAACAACACTTTAATGTGATTTCGGATTTTTGCTTCTTGAATGAAACATTGCATTACAAGGCTAATAACTCAAAGGCTGGAAAGGCTTTTATGAAAAAATATATGTCAAACAAGTATTTGGCAACGAAAAGGTAAAAAAAAATTGTAGTGAGGGGTATTAAAAAAATAAAAATAAATAAATTCCCTGAAGCAAGGCCCAACTTTGTGACCTTGGGATTGGCGCAATCAGCCAATCTGCTCTCGACGGACGAGCACATGGCTGAAAATTCCCTTGCCGAAAATTACCTGCACAAAATTCCTCGTTAGCCAGAAGCCAGGCGGTAAAACAAATAACAATTTCGAGTGAATTCGCGATATGCTCACCTCAATTTGCACGTCTGCCAGGTGCGTCGGGTACTGATGATGTAGGGCAGCAGGAGGGTGAGGCCACCGTCGTCGTAGAGCCACCAGACATCGATAACGGCATGGCTGCGCTTCCTGGTGAACAGGGTGAGGTCCGACAGGACCTCCTTGGGCAGCTCGGTGCCCCCAGGACCCTTGTACAGAGAGGCTGGGTCATCATGCTTCAGCTTCGATTTGCGTAGCGAATTGTTCTAAAGGATGCGAAATA
Organism: Drosophila fuyamai; assembly: GCA_018153365.1. Lineage (NCBI taxonomy): Eukaryota > Metazoa > Arthropoda > Insecta > Diptera > Drosophilidae > Drosophila > Drosophila fuyamai. The sequence goes on from JAECXW010000155.1 coordinate 12,149,784, forward strand.
GCTAATCATATTCATAGATAATTAAATGGTTTCCCAATTACCACAAGATTGGCCGTCTTTGCATCTAAAGGATCGGGCATGCCGGATACATCCTTCGCCTGATTGCCCGCAATAAATGACAGGTCACTCGTACTGGAGGCTAAACGGGAAACATAAGTTGACTTTAAATAAAAGTATCGTACAAACTGAACAAAAAAACTTTTCTACAACAAGGCAATTTCATTCAGGACATGCACAGACAACAAACAATGCAGAAACCTAACAGATTTTTCCATTTTTAGACCATATATATTCAAAACAAACAACCCAGCCCTTGGGCCACGTGCTGTGGACATGTGGGGTAGTCTGAATTCCGATTCCCCAACGGCAGCTTCCTTGCCGGACATTGTTCGGATACAATTTAAAATTCAAATTTACGAGCATTGCATTAATTTTGGGGCCGCATATTGCCGGAAAAGGTTTGGCAGGCGCACAGATGTCGAACCGTCGACGGGTTCGCAGGTCCTGAGAGCCCCAATGACAACCAGGACCTCGAACTTTTCGGCCATAGATTGTGGTTTAGTTTAGCTGTTAAATGTCGTTAATTTTCTGTAAACTTTATGGCTTGATTGCGAATCAAGCCAACATGCAGCATCTTACATGCGTGGTAGCAAGTATTGGTGACGGTGTGAGTTTCATCTGCTTGTACTCCATTCATATTTACCTACTCAGCCTACAACAACTTCACATTCCATTCAAGTATCTTAAGACACGCAATCTTAGCAAAAACACAACTTCACCTGCACCTGGCCAAGAGCGAATTCTCCGCAGGCTCTGCTTGAAGCGCACTGCGGTTCAATTTCCCAGAAGACACGAAGATACACCGATATTATTACGGAAAATTGGATATTTGGCCAGAGGGTAGGGTGGACCTTTGTGTGGTTAACATTTAAGTCCCTAAGAAAATTATTTTTGGGCTCATAATATAAAGCATTTGAAATAAACTATAGTAATTGCTAGGATTCTTTTGGGGACAAAAGCTATTTACTTTTTTATATACATATTAAGGTAAGGATTTCGCATAATTAAAGTTTGAAAAATTGCCGGTTTTAGAGCTTGCAGAATTAAGTTAAATTAAATAAAAAAATATTTCTTCTTTTAGGTAAAAAAATTGAAATTTAAGCTGGAAAAGTTACTTTAATTGTGTTATAAAATGCAAACAAAATATCTCAAAAATTGCTTATAAGGAAAACTTAACTGTAAGCCTCTATAACTATAGCTTTTTGTGTTGTCGCTAGATAAGTTACACCCGGTCCACCCTATAGTTTTGACCTTTACCATTTCACCGAGCATGCTACTCACTTTTGACTATCTTCAGGCTGTTCTGCTCGCTGTGGACCAACTGGTTGCGGTTTCGGTCCTCTACGTGATTGCAATTGTGGTGCAGAAGGTGCAATTGAGTGGGTGGTTGGTTAAACAGGTGCGAGATTGGGGGTATAAAGAGAGAGTCATGCGGAATATAAGCAGATTTGTAATTTAGTATTAATATTAATGTTTTAAATACATTCCGGATTCCTGTTCCTTACCTTGCGAAACATTTCTGCTGAGCGAGTCAATGCTGCCACCCAAAGCATTCCGAGCATTGCTGTCCACGGCCTGCAAGTCGCCGGAACTCTCGTTTGGCTGCAGGGTGCGTGGCACCTCGGAGGAGGGTTTCCAACCATCTTGGGAGCCCAACAACAGCGAGCAGTCCAGACCCTGAGGTGCCCGCAGAATGGCCACCGAGAGGTACATGTCCAGTGCCTTGTGCATCACGTTGAAGTACTGCACCAACTCCTTGCGATCGCACGTCTGCCAGTCAGTCTTGTAGCCCATCAGGATAATGTTTGGCTTCAGTTTCCCAATACCCGTGGCCTGCATTAAGGCCCTGGTGCCCGATTCGAAGTCCTCGCCATCCACCAAGGCATAGAAACCCTTAACTCGATGCTTGCGGAACCAGTTGGACGCTCTCTCCTGCAGATTGGTCCGGTATTTCTGGGAACTGGAGCCCCGCAGCACATGGCCGCAAACGAGCAGCGATAAGTTCTTCGTTAGCATATAAGCCAGGTCGACGAGGACAGGTCGGGTGTTGGGCAGGCCGGAGAGTACCAGGATCTGCGGCCTATAGTTTTTCACGTGCTCCTCCACATTGTTCAGCTGCTGCACCGACATCAGGGCATTTTTGTACGTCTGAGCCTGTGTGGTGGAGCCCCAGTTGACATCCGGTTTCCGATAGGCCACGATTAAGTACAGAGCCAGCACGGCGACAAAAGTGATGAGTGCAGTGGCCCAGGAGATCAGGAACATGACAGCCACGCAGAGGATGGCGCCCAACAGACTCAGCCACATGTTGAAATACTGAAAAGTAACAAAACGTTATAACACCTTTATCTGAGCACCTTCCATTGGATTGTCCACCTTAAAGGTTGGTCGCCAGCCCACTGGCTTGGCCAGACTGGCATGGAAGGTACTGAAGTTGATCAACATGTAGGCGGCCAGGAAAAAGTTCGAGATGAGCGGGGCAATCAGGTTCAGTTCTCCGATCAAAATGAAGCTGAAATGGGTGAGAAAAAATATTCATATCATCTTATAAATTATTTTGTATAATTTATCACAATATTATTAAATTTAACATAAAAGAATTGGCTTATTCCCCTGCTCTATGGAGACAAATGTTAAAATATGCTTAAATATCTACTTACGCAGAGGCAATGATGAAAGTTAGTACATAGCCACGAACGGGTTCGTTGTTCTTTCCATAGCCCTTGGCAAACCAAACAATCTTCGGATACAGTTCGTCCTTGCACAGGGCCTGATAAATTAATTAATTTAATTAATAAATGGCATTGAAATGGCATGTAATCTCATTACTCTCCTACCTGGAAAACCTTTGGTGCGGAAACCAAACTGGCCAATGCGGATGACAGTGTGGCAGCATAGCAACCTGCGTAAATCAGAGGACCGAAGCCAGAAACCAACTCAATCACCTGAAAGGAGTTCTGCAGACCAAAGCCGCATTCACCTAAAGGATTCGGTTAAATTTAAATTAAAATTTTTTAAGTTTGATAAGCTTTGCAAGTAATTAAAAAAAACCTTACCAGGCTGGCAGTCGAGGAAGGCGAAAGAGCCATTCACCACATCTGTCAAATTGCCCGTAGCATCGCGAGCTACTGTAGCTCCGCACTGCAGGACCATGATTAAATAGGTTCCGGTGGTGATGACAATGGCCAAAATTGTTCCCTTAGGAATGGATTTTTGAGGATCCTAAAATTATACGTTAAAACTCAATAAGTGGATAAATTAAGGAAAGTAAACTGAATTTTATTTGAGTGTTTTAAACAATAATTATGTCCAGAAAAAAGTTTTAGATAATAATATACCTTATGAAATTTTTTCTTGAGCAATTTAGAACAAAGTTTACCTTCAGATCTCCCGAGATGTTTGCACCAGCTAAAATGCCCGTAGCCGCGGGGAAGAATATGGCAAACACTGAGAAAAAATCGTGCTGAATTCCTCCCTTCTCCGGACGATAGTCGGCAAACAGATTATTTTTAAATACAGTTGCTGTGAGAAAAAAAGAATTAAATACAAGGCGATCTCCTAATTTTTAAAGCTTACCATTGTATCCCAAAAATCCCTTTGCCAGTTCCAAATCGCTTTTAGGTCCGATGAAGCTGCCAATGACAAAGTCGCCAATGGCCACCAACAGGATGATAAGTAGTCCGATTTGGGCCTGGTTAACCGAAAGTAAACGAATTAACTGCATAACTTTCGAGGTTGCACATTACGCATACGCACCTTGGCCTCCCATTCCATTCCGACCACCACAATAATCAGAAGCAGCAGGATGGTGATACAACCTATGATGCGTACGTCCTGAACACCGCCGTCGACGATTTTCCAGTCAAAGGTCGTCATCATGGCCAGCATAGATTCGCAGAAGCCGACCACATACATGGCACACGCAACCGCATTCGCCAGCGAGAAAATCAGACCGATGGAGCCTCCGAACTCGGGCCCCAAGGACCGGGATATCATGTAGTAGGTGCCACCTAGGCGAGTGTGTCGTCAAAACCACTTAGAGCCATTTAAAAGAGACCGCCATGGGGATGGGGTGTGGACTCACCTCCTTTGATGACACCATTAGTGCTTATCGCCGACATCGACAAGGCCGTGATGGTCGTGACAGCAGTCGTTGTCAGTATTAATACGAATCCCTCGATGATGCCCGCCTGACCCACCACCCAGCTGAGGCGCAGGAAGAGCATCACGCCCCAGATGTTCAGCAGGCAGCGGACGAGCACACCTTTGATCCAGCCGAATTTCAGGACCCCATTCATGATGCCCGACTCCGGGTCCTGATTACGCGTCAAGCTGTGCGTGTTCTGCGGGCATACAGATAACAAAAATTCGCTAATTTTACAAAAATATAATAAGCCCATTCATTACTAATATTCATTCTATTAGCATATTTCCTCTATTTAAATCCATCATAAATATAATTTTGTGAGCAAAATGAAACTATGTCAACCATTTCGTACATAAATAGTTTGATTGAAGAAAATAATTGCATTACAATTAAGTTATAAAAATTATTAAAATATTGAGTCACAATTGTCAGCGATAGTTTTAATTGTGTAAATAATAAATAAGTAATCAAAATCGTCGACAATAAACAAGTGAACCCAAAATAATTACATTTATTTTAATTTGCTTTAACAATAGTTTCAAAGAAATTAAAACTCAAATAAATAATAGTTATTGGAAATTTTTAATCTAATTTTAAATTGATTCTAGGTTCATAACAATTAAAAGGTCAGAATATTTTTTGGCAAGTATGCAAACATGCTTTTTCTCTTCGTGTGAGTGGGCGTGAAGTACAAAGGGTGGAGGGTTCTTGAGAAATTTTCAATATAGCTGTCTAGTGTTGATAAATGATTCGGCGCACATCCTGGATCTGCAGGTGGGGTAAATATCTGTATTTTCCTTGGTAATTTAAGTTCTGGGGGTCTCATGGAATTTTAAAAAGGGCATTTCCTTTGTCAAACGAATAAAGATCTGCCCTGGAAATGGATGACTTCAGCTACCAGGAATTTTGACAAGCCGGCGCACACCCACAGTGAACATTATTAATAGATTAATCAAACGCCCCCGAAACCGCAACACCCGTTGCGCCAATTGAACTTGTGAACTTTGCACTTTTAACGAGACCCCATCTTAATTGCTTATTATTACAAGACGTCCAAATGACATTGAGAGAGCTCCTTCCCCAGTACTTTCGCACATTCGGACTTAATTAGTAGCTGGTCTTGGATTGGTCGTCATGCCATCTGGTCCCCAGCTAACGTGTACAAAAAGAGATTGCCTCATGGATTATACATATGTGTCTGTCTGTGAAATGTCATTGTGCAACGCATCAATTTCTCAATGAACCTTCAGTTGCAGCCCCAAAAACAATTTATTTGTTCTCTCTTATTGACAATCATTTGCTCAGCCAATTGTGAAACTAAAAACATCGGCAATTAGTCTGAAAAGTGTGGAAATCAATTAGGACCAATTGGTGGCACTGCATTGTGTCTTTGAAATAGAAAACTTTTTCGAAATGATTCATAACCAGGGCTTAGAAGTCAAATGAAAAGTCAATGGACTTGTCAGATTTAACAGCTTCATAGTCAAATTTAATCGGTTAAGTCTGCCAAAGTTCTCCTATTTTGGGAATACATTTAGCCAAAGTGTGCACCCCAACCGCAAGACTTGCATTTGACAAGCAATTTTCAAGGGATTTCCCCAGCCTGCAGTGCCAACGACCAGACCCATTTGACTCCTGGTGGCATTCGCAGTCACGCTCATGTGCCTACGAGAGAAAAAAAAAATTCAAATGGCTTTTGGGCTTTCTGGCTGAGCCGGGGTGACACTCGCCGCCGAGCGATTGACACTGCCGGGTTTCGGGTCCGGGTCACTTCATGGGTTCAGGTTATTGAATTTTTTTTTCGAATTTCGTGGGGTCGTATAAGCGTAAATTTAAATTCGACATTTACTGCGTCGGCGACCGCGTAAAGCTTGCGAATGTCATTTAATGGGACCCGTGAAATTGTAATTTGTGACCCTTGATGGTCCTGTGCAGTGTTTACGACCCAGGCGATTATTTCCATTTAGTTGGGATGGAGCACTCACCTTGCCCGTCAGCGTGGCATTGTGCAGCTCGTCGAGCGTTGGACGGTAGGCCGCCTGGATGGACATCATGTTGCGGTAATTGTCCAAGCGGGGTAGCGCCTCTCGCGTGAAGTGCCTGTGGAAAATCGAAGGAGTTTAATTCGGCAGATTCGACAGTGCAGCAGAGGATACACAGGGAAAAATATCTTTACATTTTTATCATCAATTATAAAAATAAGAACAAATTTAACAAATAATTCATCGGGGCACGTTCAAATTTACATGATATATTATATTATATATTAATATACGTATATACATATTAAACAATTATACATTTTTTTCATAAAATATAATTTAATATTTATAATATCAATACATCTTTTGAGTGTCATTAAGCACACAATATATAATTTAGCAGCTTACAACATCATGTTGCAAATTATAATTAAAAACTTTGTTACGGTTGTGATTTTCTTCACTAACATTGATTTTATCCGTAAAATATAAATTTATAGAAATCAAAGATATATATTTATTCGATTTTTATGAATTTTTCTCTGTGTAAAAAGGGAGGGAGCAATGCAAACTGACCGGAAACTTTTACCATATTTTGTATCGTATTCGTTGTCCAGCAGCTCGCGTTCCTCCTGCGAATCGTTCGACTCGTCGGACTCCTCATTTTGGGGGTCCACCTGGAAGCGGGTTGTCGTCTGCAGGTCCTTGAACCTCGACGGTTTATCCTTGTCTCGGAAACTGCTTTTGATGGATTGCCTGGGAATAGAACACAAAGACTGTCAATTAGGTTGAACATTAATTGTACGTCACATTCCCTTTCCGTTGCCCATTTGTACCACTTTAATTGGGAGTTGAACAAAAGGATTTATCTCTGATCACACGCCCAGTGAACATGAATTCGATTTTAAATCCACAACCAATAACTTTCATTATCAGCCAATTTAGTTCAACGAAATTCAATTGAATTTATTTCGATTTAGTTAGCTTTCGCCCCCCAAACACAAACTTGCACTTTCTGATTGCCACCCATTGTGTGGCTGCCCCAGATGATTCCTGCCAGTCTGCCATGGAGTAGACGGCCCCAGGACACGCCCACGCGCCCGGGAGGCCGTTCAACCCCGCATCCCTCCGTTTTTAGTCGATAATGTCTTGCATGAGCGAGCGCCTGACGTCCTGACACTCTGACATCCTGACACCCTGCTGGTTGCACTCGCTAATCGAGAGGAGCTCAAAAACACATAATTTCAACGTTCAATGTTCATAAAACTCAAAAGGAAAGCTCGCTTTTCATTTTAATTTCTGGTATATATTAGTTATTTATGGATTTCCAATGTATTTTAAATGAATTCAATACCTGATAAGCATTATTTTAATTTCTTTTAATTCTACTTTTAACTTTTAATTAACATTTAGTCATTTAAATAATAGCTGCTTAAGGCAATTTGTTTCTCACGGGAAGAGGAAATAAAATATTTGTAATTAAGCTCCAATTATACAGAATAAATATGTTGTCAAAATGTAGTTTTTATGTATGCCTGCAAACACAATGCAAACTAAAAGCCAACACTGCGTATGAGTAATAATATAATGGGCTACTTTAAATTACGCTTAATCAGTTATATTCTAATTATATATATAAAGAAAAAACTATTGTGTTATTGGAATGTACAATTGTGAAGTATTAAACTATTAAATCAAAAAAAGTATAATGAGCTGCCAATCAGGTATATTTAAAAATTACTCATTGCAATTTAGCTGCGTTTTATTAATTGAGTATTAAATTATTTGTGGAATAAAACTCCTGAATAAAAAGGTATACCGAAATGCTAAATGAGAAAGTATCCTCCAGTCGACTAAGAAACCGTGGGTGCTCCTTTCAATTCACCAAACGACTTTGCTCAATGGCCCCTAGATATTTATATGATATATGCTCTGTTGTCATTGGAGCAATTTATGGCTGACTTGTCTGCTCGGCTTTTCGGATTGCCTGGCAGCCGCGAACGTGAATCGCACTCATAATGTTGATCCAGTCGATTGTATGTCAATGAGATTGATTTAATTTGTGAGGCAACGGTGGGGAAAGCTGTGAGAAAATTCAGGAATTAATTATCAATCTGGAGAGGCGAAGGCGAAGTCGCTTAAAACTCAAGAAGACCCTTAAGTAAGCTTATCATTAATTTATGCAGGAACTCGCTGCTCAATGGCTGCCAAATTGAGCCGATTAAACGGAATTTTTATATGCAACCGCTTTGCTCGTAATCGAAATTCCGTTGCCCTGGCTTCGCAGTCTCCTGGCAGGATGTTGGCTTCTTTGTTGGGCCAATAAACAGGGCTATAATATTTTCATAAGCCTCATTATCATAACTTGGGCGGTTCTCTGCCAGACAAGGCCATAATGTAATGGCGACATATCGAAATGAACATTTGATAGTTGGCAAAAAGAGACATGGAATGCCATGTCCATGTCGATTTACAGGACTATGCAAATGTCTGTCCACTGCCAATTGGCAACACAAGCGTAAATGATGGTTATTACTTCGGTCTGTGATTGGTGGCATTGTTCGATTTTTGCACGCGAGTGTTGAACTTTTAACAGGCGAGTGTTGAACCTGCCACAGGTCGGCCAACCTTGGCCATTTGATAGATGCGAATGGTCCGATTGTTGGCTTGTTCATGGGCCCTGGAATTCCACGGAGTTTAATCAATTTTGAATGATTGCACTATAAGTTGATGGACTGAAAATTACAATTGCACCAAATGTGGCGTGAATGATTAACTGGCATCTCGTTGAGCGGCTGGCATGTTGGCACTCTAACTTTACAACCAATTTTCCCTGGCTGCCTCATATCAATCTCATCTGCATTTTCGCCCAGTTTCTGCCTAAATGATATTCAAGTAGAGCCCTGCTAACTCGGTAATTCATTCGAGGGCCCATCCTGCCGGAGCGATAATTCTTCAGACATCCTTTCAAGGATTCCGTGTTTTCTTTGGCCCGGCTGCCTTTGTTCCCGGATGGAATGTTAACGCCATAATTAAGCGAGGACAAAATACAGGAGGCGACAAAAGCAATCCTTGTTTGATGAAACACTAAACAATTACCAGAAAATGAAATATTCAAAAAATTTCCATTCTCCGCCACAATAGACAAAGGAAAAGGTCGCCTAGCACGAGACCCAAAAACCGCACCCGCTTTAAACCCTGGCTGCACTCAGAGAAAAGGAAAACCACTTAAAACCTAGTAAGTTTTGTGACTTTAAGTCACATTTGCAAGACTTAAAAATCTAGGATAGTATTTAACGGCAATTTAAGAATAATTTACCATATACAAGTTGATTATCAAAAATTTTTACCAAACAGTAGAGAGCTTCAAAAAGTATGAATTTTTAATCATCTGAGTTAAAACTCATAGCCTACCAGTTATACAATACAAGTAAGGATACAAATATATTGATATTTTCTACGTCTGACAAGAAATCCAACAATGTTCTCAAAAAATAATTTAACTCAAAAACAAAGAAATAAAGTTATTTTATAATAATAAAGTATTCTAACTACTTTTAAATTGTCTAAATTCTTTAAAAATTGTCATTTTGATTTGACTTTATAACTTTTATATTTTAAATTTGTCTACAGCACTTTGCTTTTTTGTGTGTATGGCCCTACCGTTTGACCCCTGACCCCAGCTACTCACCTCTGTGTCCTGGGCTGGTGTTGGTTGAGCATTTGTGTCGCATCGAATGTGTCGTCCTCGAGTAGCTCGCCCTCGGCGTTTGTAAGGCGCCGGTAGACCTCGTGCGGCCCATCATCTCCAAGTGGCCCTCCTCCTCCTGCTCCTGCTCCTGCTCCTGCTCCCGATCCTGAACCTGGGCCATCCGAACTCTGTGACTTGCGACTGTTGCCGTTGACCGGGTTCACTTGGAACCTGTTTGGGGGCCGGTCGGCGGCTGAGCCCAACTCGAAGGAGATTGTGTCCGACATCTGGGGCTGTGTTTGTTTGCCGGTTTGGGTTTGTTTTTTGGGGTCCTCGCCCCGGGAAGATTTCGCCTAGGAAAGCTTATGCGGTTTCCGTGTGCGGGACAAAACTTTTCGAAGCGTATTTCGTCGACCCATCCACTGTGGCTAATTGTGTATGTAGGTATCCCTCCGTCGGTATTTGGGCAAAGCAAAATCAGGACATCCGTTGCTGGCGGTTAAAGTGGCACTCTCCCAGCGCTTAAAGTTATCTGCAAAGAGGCGAAAAAAAGAGTCCCATAAATCAAGTTGAAGTGAAATCCCATCAAAAAGATCCAAAATCGCTGAATCAGTGAGTTGGCCAAAAAGAAAAAGGTTTTCTCCGTAATGAAAACACACTCGATTATGCATTAGGACTTTTGTGTGTCGGCTGCCGACCCATGCATACACAATTAGACATAGTTTTGTAATCCCAATTGGCGTGTCCCTTTTTTTTGCATTCTTGAGGACACTGAAACGAAAACATTTTCTTGTTAACGCAGACAAAGAAAACACAACAGTAAGCGTGTGTCCCAAGTTGTCTGAAGTTCGTTCGTCTGCCTTGAACAGATGCTGAGAATCCCACAACCCTTTGGATGGCCATTTAAGAAAACATCGATGTTTGAATAACCCTACCCAGAGGTATTCGCTTAGGAACGCAGACAAACAACAGAATTTGGTGCAGTAAATATTTAGAATTGGCCACAATTAAATTATTTCCATTATGAAATATAAAACGGCTATTCCCGACACTGAATTTAATTTTGAATAAGTCAGTATGCATTGCAATAACTGTCAGTGCTGAATTTAAATAAACGGCAAATAATATCTGCTTTTTGCGGTAATTATACACGTAATATAAATTTGTTTACAAATCAATTTGAAGTCAATTAGATGAAATTTTGATTAGGCCGGTGAAATAAAAGAGATAGTTTACAATGACAAAACGAACGAAATATTGTACTACAATATTTAATTTAAACATTGAAAATAAAGTATTCGACTGTCAAATTTGATTTTCGAGCAACCCTTCTCTGATGATATGCCATTAGTGTTCGTTTATTTAGTGATTTCAATATAAAAATCGCAATTGAATTTGCTGGCTCCATGTCATATATCAAATTTCGTCCATTTGAGTGTCACATTTTGGTGACGATATATGTACATATGTATGTATGAAAAAGCAGCGCTGGCATTCCCGTGAGGTAATAAAAGACCTCTACTCGAAACGATTAAGGCGAATGCCGCTCGACTATAAATAGCCCAAATTCAAATTGATGCAAATTAATCATGATTAGTCGGCTGATGTGGTTGCCAGGTGGATGAATGTTTCATGGGAAACCCTTTGCACACCTGCCACTATGGGGTAATGGAGAAAGGGTAAAGGGTAAAGGGAAAGCAAAACGAATGCGGAAACGGAAATGACAAAGAAGTATAAAAGTGTACTGTCGACAATTTGTCACAGTTTTCCATGACAGCAAAGCCTGCATGTGCCGTTTATAGGTCAAGTTGAGAGCGACAAGTGCGAAAGGCAAACAAAGATGGACAATTAGAATAACAAAACGCCCAATAGCATAATAGAAAACTCAAACAGTGGCACGGAAAGAGACCGAGATAAACTGCGAGAAAGAGATTGCAAAACGCTGGCTAATTACGCCAATTACGACATTTTTACAAAAATTGTGGGAACTTTGCTCAGCTGAGCAGTGCAGAATTTGCACGAATTTATTGCAGCAATTAAGACTTTAATTCAATGAACCCGGTCCCGTTCCCTGTCCAAGTTGCAATCCAAATCCCAATCCCAGGCAAACAGATTTCAGATGACAGTTGACAGGCATCCTGGACAGGTGCAGCGAAACTTCTGGACCGGCTTATCAGCGTGAGACACAATGGCCAACCCGTTTACCCTTCACCCCTAGTAGTCGTCCTGTGAAAAGCGCAAAAGCTGCATAGCTAAAAGTTTCCCAGCCGTCAGCTGCCCTTCGACAGATAGCAAAAAGTCCTGTCCCTCTGGGTGCTTCACAGTCAAGAAAGTTGTTGAGTAATTAAACTGGGAGAAAAACTACAAGAAATTTTGTAAAATATAAAAAATCTCAACATACAAGTATATAAAACTGTTTAAAAAATTTTAAGTTTATTGTTCAAGAACATTAGAATTTATGTAAAATATTATAAATTAAAAAGTAAATATATTATTTATCTTTTATCAAGACGATTAAAAAATAAAATAAAAAGCTATAGTTAATATTTAAAACTTATAGAAATTTCATCAAAAAAAAAGCTTCCAAGCCAAAAATTTTAATATTTTGGAAAATAAACTGTATGTGATTTTTGTAAACCAGAATTTCTTTATATCGAAGTATAATATTTCAAGATTTTGATTGATTTATGACCTGACGATGTATATTTATTATATTATGCGTGATGTTTATTGTTTTGCTCTCTCAAGAATATAGTTAAATATGAAACACCTAATGATTTGCTCCATGTATCCAAGTTGGAGCCACTTGCCAACAAAATTTGCCTGATTTATGACCCCATCTCTGATTAATTGGCCATTTGTGGGGTTGGGTGCTGCCGAGCTCCCGAAAAAGACACATTTAGCAAGTCATTGCTGAAAGGCCAGGCAGAAAAGGGAAGCGTTGGGTGCAGTAAAAAACGTATCAGAATAATAATTGTTGACAGTGCCACCGACATTGGGGACCCAGTTGTGATTGCCACTGCGGAACCCGCTCGTTTCGTATTTTATTTGAAGCGGTGCCCGCATTGCTTTCATTACTCAATTCCACGCCCATTCGCCATTCAATTGCCACAATAAAATACGATTTTTACAACGTCGATGGTATTTGGCAACAATTGCATATAAAGCTTGTTCTACGCCCAGGGCTATAATGCCGAATTAAATGCTTAGATTTAATGGTGCTTTCCTCAGTTCAAAGGGATGTCGGAGCTCCACCCGCGGAGTTTTCAACTCTTTGCCAGCATCAGCTAAAAAGTTGAACCCATCAAGGATATAACTTCGTAGACGGAAAGAAGAATAAGTACTATATAACATTAAAGTTAAATAAATGCTGGGCAAAATAAAAGCGAATATACTTTATAAGGAGAAAATTTACACGGAGGTCAAACGTCATTAAATTGCAAGTGGCCAGGAATTTTATTGCACAGTCTCAATTACAAGATGCTCGAGACAGCAAAAAGCGATGGCCATAAAACATTGCAAGGTCGTCAGCAACTAAGAAGGACCTAATGACAGGACATCGCAGGTCACGTGTTATGCGCCATTTCCCGATATTGATATCAATCGTTTTTATGCCCCATGCTCAATACAATCCCAATCGGCAATCAGTGATGTGGCACGCACAAAAAACAAAACTTTCGGCCACCCAGCTGACTGACTGATGTCGGTAGTATATCCGTTCATCAGTGGATGACAGGAGGTCATCGGGCCAGGCCAAACGTATATATATATATACGTATATATGTATCTCACAGATGGGCATCAAAGCGGATTAACAAACCAGGACCCCAAAAGCTGGAGGCTGGGGGAAAAAGCGGAAAAGCCATAGCAACAAAGTGTCAAAAACACACAGCAGAAGTTGAGCAAGTCAAGCGTGCTGATCCGCATTGTATTACATTATTGTACGCCCACCAAAAATGGCCAAATAAACTAGCAACTAGCCGGAAAAAAAAAAAAAAAGCAAGAAAAACTAAGCAGAGAAGAAAGAAAAATGGGAGAAAAATGCAAAGCATTTGGGGCAGTATGGTGGATGGAGGATGCCATGGACACGAGGATACAAGGATACAAGGAGGAGACCCACGAGACGGAAGCTCGCTTTAAGCCAAAAAATGCAGACCGTTTGGTAATAAACAAGAATGGAAGTCATTTTGGCAATCGGGCTAATTCTTTTGGCCCACATTTCATGTCGGCCCAAAGGGTTGCCGGGGAATTCGCCTCGGGCGTCAACCGCTTAAGCGATTAAGGAGCTATGTATGCGACTGACAGGCATTAAAGCGTTAACGTCCATGTTGTCAGTCCTGAGAAATGACGCACCATTTCTCATTCCGCCCACAGGTCCTGCTATCCACGCACAATTTAATGGCGTCCCGGGGAAAAAATACCATCCTTGGCATATACCGTATACTATATGTTGACATAAATCCTTTCGAGGGGAAGCCACACAGATTCGTTCAAGTAAATGAAGCACCTTTCACATAAAGCAATGCGGCTCGTTTTTATCGAAAACACACATGGTGTATTTAATTCAGATTTTTCGACAATAAAGTTTTTATGCAGAAAATTTCATACTAATCTTGGCGAGAATTTTAATATTTCTATGAACAGAAGCTACTATTTATAGAAAGATTTTTCAGCAACAAAGTTTTTATGCAGAAAATTTCATACTAATCTTCGCAGGAATTATAATATATATTAAGCAACATTTTATTTTCTATGCATACTTTAGTTGCAAGTGGTGAATCATTTTCATTGCTATAGAAGCTACCATTTATAGCTTCGATTTTAAGCTTGACCGAATTCCATCAAATTCGATTGCCATAAGCAGAGACTAATCTCAAAGGTAATTAAATTAAGTGTGTTTGCAAACTCAACACAAAACTAAGCTTAAACATACTAAAATGTGATCGCCTAAAGTAAATTACACAATATTTTGACTATTTGGTTAACACAATTATAATTGAGAAATATTTTATTGATTTCATACGTCGCCGTTATGTTAGTTTAGATAAATCAACAAGAAAATATTCCTGGTATTTTGACTGAACTGAATATAATTTAATGACCATTAAACTGGTAATCTTAAATCATTTTCACATGAAAGTCAAATAATGTAGGCTATGCGAAAATAATATTTACGCCCAACTCACTTTGGACTTCGTGATCCAACGAATAACTCCCACATAGCCAAACCACTCGAATAAGTTGTTCCACTCACTGAATTCAAGACAAATTTGTGACGCGTGCAAATAAATAGGTAAACAACAAGTGGCAAGTGAAATGCTTCAAGTAAATAGAATAATGAAAGCAGCCAAGTGTTTCGCCATAAGTTTCTCTGCTCAAGAAGAGCGTGAAACAATGAAGCGAAATAAGTTTTGTGCGACACCTGGGATTGACCTTTCTCAATATGAAAATCCGGATCTGGGCACAAGGACAAGTTGTTCCCGTTGTGCGGCACACTTGCTTATTTATATCATATGGTTTTTCGGTTATAAATTTCAAATGAAAATAACCATAAATAATATTTCGCGGGCTTTTATGCCGCCAACAGAAGCCCTTGGGCCGGTTTGGACGGTACTTGCAAGTGGGTTCGAGATCTGATGGCCTGAGGGTCGTCCAAGGGAACAGTCGACGACTTTTATGATTTAAAGTCGTAAAGAGCGTGGAGCCGGCAAGTATTTACGACTCGGAAATGGAAATATCATGCCATTTGGTAAGTACCCAGCTGACTTTGGAACCCCCAAAATGGGAGGCGCCTTCCCAGTTAGTCCACTGTTTTTATTCCGCTTCATTTGTGGCGGCATAAATTAAGTGCAAAAGGCCGCAGAGGCAAGAGCAAACACGGGACAAATCACACGCCAGCCGGGGAAAACAAAAGCTGCCGAATCGAAAGAAAGGCTAATAAAAATATATTGCAATTGCCACGGGTTGGGGATATTCATACCTCTGTACGAGTATGTGCGCGCAGAAAAGAAAAATTACTTTGAGCGAAATAAAGACTCTTGATGAACACTTTTTGCAATTCGCAGAAAAGGAAAGCTTTAACAAGCCCTGATTGGAATCTCAAGGTAGTTGGTGGCACAGCAAAAAAAAAAACACCAAGATACCAATCCGAGAAACTAAACGCAGTTCAAGGAAATCAATTTCGTAAGAAATACCAATTTAAAGATTCAATCATTTCCTTTTTATCTTCTTACTAAAGTTTCTTCTTTAAGTTTATAAATTGAAATTTACTTGCAAGATATTTTATAAATACATTTGTATATCCGTATGGTAGTTAGAATTCAATCATTTTCTTTTTATCTTTTTACTAAAGTTTCTTTTTAAAGTTTTTAAATGAAATTTACTTGCAAGATATTTGTTATATATTTATACATTTGTATAAATTCAAGCAATAAAATTGGTTTAAGACAATCGCAGTAAGACAAGTCATTTTCGTTTTATACTTCTCTTTCATCACGCAAACATTAAGTTGTTTCAACATAAAGTGTCTTAAATCAAACAGAGAAACACTTGACACTAATTTTGTTTAACAGTTAGCTATACTCTGAAAAATGCGAGTATTTTTGATAATTCAAAAAAATGTATAAAGCAAAAAAAAGGGTAATAAATATATTTGACCTATTTCCTACTCTCGAAAACCCATAACTTGAATTGGGTAAATGCTTTTGTTGTGTTGTATTGTTTCTGTTGAGCCAGCAATACGATCCGAGATGGTGCTGATTGCTCAGTTTGTTTGCCAGCAGCTTATTAAAGTAAGCACCTGCTACAAAGCTACAGACCTAGGCGAAATGGTAGAGCTGGATCGTAAAGCCGAGCGGCGACACATATGAATATTGTCGCCTTAACCGCAGCTTAATGACTCTGGCTAAGTGTGCAATAAAAATGGATATGGGTCATGTGGCATGTGCCAGTGACTTGACTACCTTTAAGTCGTATCAATTTCCAGCCATTCCCAGTAGCCACTGCATCACATGACACCCAATGAAAAGCCGTCGAAAGCATGTTCAATACCGAAAACTATAAAGAATGCTCGTTAGCATTGTATCATTCGTTCCATTTGGCGATGGCATATTTTGGGTCTAAGCACGTACTGAAAGGATTGCAGCTTTAGTTCAGGTTTATGTCAATATTCATTAGCCTGCCAATAGTTTGCCTTTGACTTGTAATTTAATTAGGAACAAATTAGCAAGATTTCCATTTAACTATATTGTAAGAGAGAAAATTACACCATAATAAAAGCCAAACTAACACCTTTGGCACTTGCAAACTTGCCCTGAGCCGAAAGCTTCATAAAGGCACAAAATCGAAGCGGGCATTTGGTCATTTGCACGTTCTTCCAATTTACATTAATTGGATAGTAAATCCCTGGGCCACATAACTTTGGTAACCAATTAGCAAATTCTAAGCCGTCTAATCAGCAACTTTCCGCCAAGCCAAACCTGATCTATATTTCAAGTTGGCTATGCAAATCGTAACCAGCAAACATTTGTAAGTAGTTAAGTAATATGAAAAGCAAATATATGAGCTCTTGGCAGGCGTGTTCTGGGAAATTTAAAGGCAACTTTAAAATAACGTTCACACAAGTTCCAGGAAACTAAGTCTACAGATGCCTAAGTTGAGCCTTTGGGGAATCCCAAAGAAATGGGGGAGGGATAAGTTCATATAATCCACATAATTTCACAGGTCATTGCACACATTGTTACAACCGGCGTCAGGATGATTCAGTCACTTTTCAAACACACTATTCAGCACTCATCTACCATGATTCCAAATATATATATGTACATGTGTATACTGGGAACAAAGCAAAATATGATAAATACGAGCCCAACAGACATGTGAAAATTCAAGTTTGTGGCCCTAAAAAAGCCAATAAGAATGCCGAAGCAAAGCGGAGAACCGAAAGCCGTTTACCTGCTCAATTGGCCATGGTATTCTGTTCTGGCCAAATGTTTGTTTCCGAGCCTCGGATCCCCAATTTGAATTTCTCGGATGGGCCCCCTAATTCTAACCCATTTAGTGACCATCAGGCAACATCAAAGCCAACTGGCTCTAATCTGAAATTATTTAATGCTAATGCACACCGGGTATTTCTGGCTTGAAAGGGCACGGTGGCTAATTCCAATTATACTCGTTTTCAATTTATGAATTCCGCGGGTAGACGGCGGTAGCCACAGGCCACAACGTCACCTCACTTTGATTAGCGGATTTCTTACGCAAAAGAATTCCGCTGGACGCTCGACACACGCCCACGCAATCGCTATATCGCGGCAGGAATCGCTCAGTCAATTGCCATATAAATCTTGATTAAACGTGGAAAGACAAAAGGCGAAAAGGTGAAAATTGTCAACGCCGTGGCGACTGCACCGCTACTCGGTATTTTCGTGACTTGGCGCTGCGCTTTGCATAATTTCCAGTCGTACCCAAAGCACTCATATGAGTCCATGCTCATTCTTATTCTCGTTCCCGTGCCCATTCACATTTTCATTCCCATTTCCGCCGTGGCCTGCAATTTCTCAATGCACTGGCAAAAATCTTGTAAGAAAGTCATGAAATAAAGTGATTCTTAAAGATATGACCAGGTGATTAGGCCTACATCTTATATTAAGAGCAATTGTTCATTGAATAAGTTAGAATAGCTTATATTTATAAAACAAGAATCTTTATAAATTCGGCATTAACTCTGCGATTCTACTTTACATTTTATTATTTCCCCTATTAACCAACTTTGAAAACATGCTTACTTTTTTGAAAACTATATTTTGCTGAGTGCTCATAATTTTAATCATGTCCTTCTTGGCCAATAAATATATATAATAAATAATCATAAATATTTATCATGGTTTCTATATATTTTTATACCCGTTACTTGTTTTGTTTAGTTTAATAAAAACACCAATTAATAACTTTGTAATATTACAAGAGCAACCTTCTTAAAAAAGACTTTTCACCTATTATTTTTGCATATTTTAACGAATCATGACTGTATTTTGTTCACCTTCAACTTCCAGAAATAATGGATTATTTTTAGTGTACCGCAGTCTAGTCACCAAATGGCATCCGTGCACTTTTTGGTCGATTGTCTAAGTCGCTTTGTCAAGGTTCGCAAGGTCAATGATTTATTAGTTTATTTGTTCGCCATTGCGTTGCGTTCTGTTGTGATCTCCGGTTCGTTGTGTTGCTTTCTCCGCACATTTTGGCATTCGGTGAGCCCATTGTCTGTGGCTGACAGCCAAAGCACTGGGATCAGCCAGCTTTAGCGCCAGTTGAGCCGCAAATCCAACGAACCCCCGCCCCGCCACGCCGCACCCATAACCCATAACCCACAGCCAGTCGACAATCATTAAGAGGAGCAGTGACAATTTGAGTTGCATTTCCATTAGTCGGGCTGTGTCAATGGCTTGGCAAATGGACAAGTTAATCGGGGCATGTGTTCCGTTCGCCTATATGCGCTCCGACAGCGACCAGCTGAGCCCCGCGGAATCCAGTTCAGTTCTATATACTCATACACTCGGATGCACGGCTGTGTGGCTTATATAGGCCACGACCTTCAAATGCAACCCCATAAAAAATGTTTAGGGGTTTCGGGGTGGCAGGACTGCAACCCTAGGTCCTGGATTTCAGTTGCCAGGCGGGATTCTGAGTCACATTTGCAGCTGCACTTCATTTTTTTGGAGGTTTTTCTTTTGTTTGTGCAGGTTTCAAAGTTATGAAATTCATCAGCTTTTTTTGTGTTTCACTGGGATCTTTAAAACCGTTAAATAAATAAGAAACCAAGAAAATCTCATGGTTTTAAAATGAAAACCACCTTGTTTGCAGGACTTTTGTTGCTAGGCATATTTTATTGCTAATTTATCCAGAAAAATATCAAATTTCAGGAGGTCCTTCCTATTCGTTGAATTTTAAATATTTGTTGATTTCATTTACTGGTTTAAGGTTGCAAACAAAATACCCTTCTTCCTGGTAAAAAAAAATACTAATTTTAATAACATTGTTATTTTTTCTGAAGAATTTAATATATTTCAAGAGCTACAAAGTATTACACGGGCTTAAAAAACTTTGATGGCTCGCATGTGCTACACAATTTGCTTTTTGTTCACATTCACTCTGACATATACTTTCAAGTGCACGCATTTTAGTTTTTTAACTTTGAAATTATTTTAATAAATTTGAGGCTTCTGATAGAAAATAAAACCCATTTTATTTATGCACTTTAAGTTTATTAGCTTTAACATTTTTTAAAGCTTTTCAAGTGCACAAAATAAATTAAAAATTGTAGTTCTATGTAAAAGCTGAAAGTAAATTTGTGAAAAAAAGAACGAAAATCCATGTTTTTGGTTTTGTATTATAAATAAAAATTTATTCTTGAAAATTGCAATTAAAAAGCTATTAATTCTGAGTGGCTGAATAAATTCAAGAAATCACTTAAAATGTAAAATAGTATTCCCAAGGGACTGATAAAAACATTACGCGACTAGTTTGGAAAAAAAAAAAAACAAAAAACAACTTTCGACTATTAAATAGCGAATTCTAGTGCCAGAGATATGCGAACCCGATATATGAATGCTCCCCATCAAATGTCAACTGACCGCAATCCCAGATGGATGATTCTATTACAAAAGTCTTCAAGATAGTCGACATAGCTTTTCAAAAAGACAGATGAGTGCACCGAATATTTATTACCCTTTTAGGTGTCAGAAATATATGGAGATGAACGAGAGTACTTTCCAAAGATAGACGAGACCGGACCCGGAAAACTGGTAATAGCTTTCAAGTTCAAGTGCATGGCAATCACTTACAGAGATACTAAAATATGGGATTATATGCGTTTCGCGGGAGGAACGTCTTGATTCGGTATGACAGCTGACCAGTGAAATATTTTAATATACAAATTATAGAAGAAAGGCAATCGGAACAGAGGGTATGCGAAGAATTTGGTTTAAAAGCTTTCATAATTAAATTGAGTGCGGTCGCGGAGGAGGGGTTTATTAAATTACTGCAGGGCGAATAGACAAAAGAAACCCAGTCCACGCAAACAGAAAGATAAACAAAGGCAATACAGCTGGTCGAAAAGCCATAGCCAAAATTTATACGAAATTAAAAATATATATTTTTCAGCTTTGCAAACTCACCGAAACTCAAAAAAATTAATATCCAACTGGAAGGTAATTAATAAATTTGTTCTGCTCCAGCAGATGTGTGTATGTTAAATTGCCAGTAATTTATGCACTTTTCACTTTAAATACTTGTACACATTGGTAATTATTTACCCTCGCCAGCGAAATTCGAAATCGGAAAACGAAAACGAAGCTCACTTATGGTTGGGCAAACAAGTAATTATTTTATTATCAGCGCAGCGGATGAACTGTAAGTACTTGAGATTCGGGTGAATTCCAATACGAGCCACAAGACCCACTTAAAATTCCCCAAAAGTACTTTTGCACAGTCACAACAATTTGGTTTGTACAGAATGGGCACTTCAATGGAATTTAAACACTAGTAATTGTATTTGCATTTACATCGATGTTCCGCTTTCTCGCACTGCAAAACGTTTTTTCGAGCTAATTAATTGTGTTCCAGTAGGATGAGCAGCCTAGGATGGGTATATGGATTGTTTCCTAAGTGAGGCAGATACATAAACTGTGCTTTGTATCTCTCGGATGCGCATATACTTTTGTATCTTGCACTCTTAAGCACCTGCCTAGAGGCAGGCCTTGTTTCGAAAATAAATATCCAGCACCGAAAATAAACGAGTCCAAGCGGCGCAGTGTTTACTTCTTCGATCGATGGATGTTTTTTGGGCGCACAAACGTGGCAAGTCTCCAATTCCCGATTCCCGATGAGGAGCTATAGCTATCCCAAACGCACGTGCAGAGAGTCTACGAATGACTGAGGCAAACTCGCGCCGCGATCGCCACAAAATATCAAAAGCGGCGGCGAACGAACCGAACCGAATTCGCCGCCGCCTCTTGCGGCGAACAAACAAATGCTGAGTTACCCAACGACAGCATAACGGACCTATATACTATATAGCAAGATCGAACGAAACATGCGGCATAAAAATTCCACTTCATACACGCGCAACCGAAGTTCGCTGAGTTTTGGTATCGTATCTGTGAGATATCTGGAGTTCTGGAATTTTGGTGGTGGCTTTTGCACCCTTACAAATGTTTGGTATATCGCAGTGAGATAATACGCTTTGAAAATTCATACCCTCGTGCTTACAACTGAATGAGTTGGAAGATGACTCAGGTAGTTGTAACCAGAACTTGGTAAGTGAGTCGTTTATATGCAATCGGGTACACTTCAACCGTTACAAATTCAAGTCTATCACCTTAAGAAAATATTTAAGCGTAGGGAACATATATAATACTTTATGAAAGGGCTATCCAGATAGTCTGGGTTCTCTTCATAAAATTAAAGTATTAATGATAATAAATACCCCTAAAAAATACATTAATTAGTTTACGTTGGACTAGATTTCAAAGATTTTAAAAACATTGAACTTATTTTTTTTGCTTTTAAAATATTTAAATTTTATTTTACTCGATTCAAAGGAACCTCTAACAGAAAATTTTTTAAACTCAACTGTTTTTGTCACCATTGACAAATATTTACCAACTGATGGCAAATACAAAAGACAGATATTGCCATATGACACACCTTTGAAAAGGGCAAATATTTTGCCATGGAGCTGGATGACAATTGGGGGAATCCCAAGAGGAGGGTAGCAATCAGAACCGGTTTCTTTGTCAAGTGCATATGCTATGCAAATATTTGGAGGTGGTGATCGCCAACGGAGGCCAATGGGTTTCATTAACTGGCAAGCACAGTAATATTGAGTACCTCTAATAAATGGGCGCTCGCTATCTAGCATTTCGAATGTTTTTATCAACGATAAGAAGGGACTCCGGATACCGGCATACATATACAAATACCTAGAAATTTAGCCTACAACCCACAAAGTGTGTAAATGTAACTCTGTGAGACCTTGGCTCCTTATCAAACAAACACATTGGCCCACCTTATTGATTTTGTTGTGCAAAGAAACACCAAATAAGCTAATAATGTTTGAAAAAAAGTAATAAAGTATGAAAATGCAGCAGCTTATTCTAATGGTCTTTTAGAAGTTGTTCAGTAAATGCTAGTCTCTTTCAAATGTTTTTTTTTCTTTTTTTCCCAAATCAAACCAAATCTGATTTATATCTCCTTTGATTAGTTTTCAAGGAGTAAATGATAACAATGCAATTAGCTTTGAATCTATAAATTCATGTACCGCTTTCAATATCAGTTTATATTTCTTAAGTGGCAATCACGTTTGGACTGCCTATTAATAAACCATTCGATCGAAATGTAATTTGGGTTGACTCAACAGATTAGTGTTGGTTAAATTTATGAGGTCTTTGCAAATATTTACCGACGGCGCTAGCACCTCGCAGTTATAAAATAATTAGCGTCCATTTAAAGGCAATTATCACACAAACACTCATAGGTTCACGCCTCGCGTTGTTTAGTTATTCTTTTCGATGGGTATACATCATGCGAAAGTTGAATTATGTGGCCCAATGTTGCGCATACGCCATGTGTCAAACAAAAGCCCCGTGACAAGTCATTTGCCAAGTGTAGGTGTGGGGCGCTGAAACAGAACTCAAGGCGTATAGGAGAGTAACAAAAAAACCAACATGCACGAGTACTTAGATCAAATGATTTAATTAGCACTGGCCCCTCAATTGTGTTCATTTTAATTACATATATGTATTTTATCAGCCGTCAAAGCTTACGGCTGCGATAGCCCCAAAGGAGGAGCCAAGCTGTCGTGGCCCATGTGTCAATAAGTCAAATGATGTTAATTAATTGAGGTCGATATCAAAATGCTCTGCAACCGACAGGCTGCCTAAGGCGGATGGCTCGGCGTAATTACCTTAAACGCACTGTTACACAACCTAGAAATCCTCTAACTAAAATACGAGCTTAAGACTAATTATTCAACTCAATTGTCTACAGACCACTATCGTCAAAATGCAACGGATTATTGACAAACGACCTGAGGAAATATTAAGCAGTTACTTTGTCTGTAAAAGGAAATGTATAACTTGAGTCACTTAACCGAACGAAATATAGTGACATTTTTAATTACTTACTGAATTTTCTTCTAATAATTCACAAGAAATCAATTCCTAAATGCTTTAACGAGGTAGCAATTTAAACGTTCAGCTGATAAATCTAAATCAGCCTGACTTAAAAATAGAACATTGTCACATTTTAAAGACTTTGGATTCCAAAATTAAATATCTTTATCGTTTTTTCATCACACTCTTTCAACTATCAGCAATTAACGTTCAGATAATCAAAACATTTTGGCTTTCTGCACTACCGTCGAGTTGTTGAAGTGGTGCTGTGCTATCCGATGGGCAATGCTGCCAGGGCGAACCAGCTGCTGCTGCAATGCATCACCGTAAAGCTGCACCAGCGAAGGCTCCTGTTCCACAGGTTCCAAATAGGCAGATAAGCCGCCCATTAACTGTAGAAATAAAATATACTCAGAACTAGGGTATCGTTTTTTAAATCTTTTTTGCACCCACCAAATTTTCATCGCAGTTTATGAAACGCACTGCCTGCACATGTTCCGACCAAAGACGCCTTCGCCACTTGTTATCGTATTTTTGTGCTAATGGCAACAGCACTAAAGAACTGAACAGCTCATCGCCATAACTAGCTGCCTCGAAGTGCTCCACAAATAGATAGTAAAGCGGCTCAAACCTGGCCTTATCTACCAGCTCCGCTTCAAAGTCAAAGTCATACGCGGCATTCTGCTTATAGAAATCCATCAGACAATCCCGAAGCAGCTCATGCAAATCCGGAGCAAGAAACTGGGAGTCGGGACCCATGAAGCTAATCATCAGATACATTAGCTTCTCCAGCGGGCTTACAATCTCCAAGCCCTCTTTCTCCAGTTGCCGCACGAATGTCAACGTCATGCGCACCACCTGATTTTCTGCTCAGAAAGAAAAATATTTATTTTTCCCAAGAATAGCAAAGTTTGATTTCTTACCTGAGAATATTGCCGCCGGTCGCTGCTGCACATTTTGCAAGTAATTGCTAAGGATAAGCCGCAGCTGGAAAAAAGGCCAGTCGGCGGGCAGGATGGGCGCTTGGGTATAACTTAAGGATAGCGAAGGCTCCGAGTTGTCCTATAGGCAAAGCAAACAAAAACCATAAGGATGAAAGGCAAGATATTTTAATATCTATCTAACTCGACAAAAATTAATAAATCTTTTAAGTTTTAATAATAACAATGATTATTAAATTAAATTAAAGTGATATTGAACCTTGTATTTTTGATATTTTAGATGCAGTAAATAATAATTTATTTAATTAAAAAAGGAGGTTTTAAGGTAAAAATACTTTTTTCCTTATTAAAATGTCAATAAATACGTACAGCTATTATGTGCGGATAGACAATTTCCAGGCAAGTTTGCTGCAGCAGTTTTAAGCTTGCCTCGTCGAGTTTCACGTATTCTCCATTGAAGATAAAGCGCTCGAAGGTACTTTTGATTTGGGTGGCATGGGCGGTGGACAGGCAGCAGAGGTAGTTGTAGACCAACTGAAGCAACTGCTGGCGCTCAAGATAGGTCTCCATTCCGTCCGTGGTGAGCAGCTGGTGGATGAACCTCAGCTCGGTGCGGGCAAAGAAATTGGTGGCCAGGACGCGGTTCAGTTGGGAGCTTAGCTGGCGCAGATACTCGGCCAGCGGCTCCAGCACCGCTGGTTGCATAAGTGCCGTGAACAATGGCTTCTCGCCGCTCTCCAGCGAAACGGTGAGCAGGGCCCAGAGGTTACTCAACAGGTGCACCGGATACGTCTCACTGACAATAAGCTGCGGACCGCAGTCGTGCATCAGCACTGCGCCCACATTAGGCAACGCCGCATGCACGTGGCGCCGATCAACAGGGCGTCGCAGCATTACGGAACCCTTGCTGCGAAATAACAATTAAAAGTTATTAAATAAGTGCCTTCCATGGTTAACTTACGCCAGGTCATGAACGATTGCTATAAAGCCTCTGGACTGCACAAATTTTGGCAGTATGCTGCGCAGGAAGGGCTTAAAACTGGTAGTTCCTAAAAGGCCATTTCGAGAAAACCAGGTGACGGCATACAATGCAGCACTTAATAGTGTCATCTGGCTAAACTAGAAATAAAAATGATATTAGTTTATTTTAGGAGTTCAATTAAAATATAAATTTATTAACCCATTAACTATCTTGGTATAGCCTTAGAAATATAATATAAACAGTTTCAGAAATGTTTTGCATAAACGTGTACAAATTTTGATTAGAATATAGGTTGGAATGGGACAAAACCCTGGATTTTGTAATGAAGAAATTACTTCTTTGATCTTCAAAATGTAATCGTCTAGAAGGTAATCTGATAATAGGGATCAACTGAAATTACTTACATCTTTGATCTTTCCGACACGGGTTGCTGAATGCAGCCAGCTGCAGCAGCAATTGTTCAGCGGTTCCACGAGCAGTTTCTGGCCGTCGACGTCGCACACTCCGCTCTCGCCACTTGCCACTAGTGCGACCAACAGGGCGGATGCGTGTTGGCGCACCAGCACCGACCCGCCCACCCCATCGAAAGCACAATGATTGCCATGCCAGTCCAGCAGTTGGCGAAATGCGGACTGGAACTGCCTGGAAGTGGTACCAAATCATAGTTATTATAAGTACTCGATTCTGAGTCTGGCTATAAAAATGAGCTGCAGTCTAAACGAAGCTCAGTTCGATTTAGGCAATTTTAAGGCCGGATTCAAAATCATTTCTACAATGGCTTCCTGGAATTTCGGACTACTTCTGGCAGTACTTATTATATATGATTTCATTCCTGTAAATCAAGGAGTAAGTTTTTTATACAACGGCTTTGAAAATACACTAAGCTTTATCCAAACAGCTGGAGTTAAATCCCATGCTAATTAAACAAGCGAAGAAACTCCGATTACGATGCATAAATCAGACAGGAATCTCTATAGGTAAGTGACATTTTTATAAAACTCAGTGACAATAAACACATACCTCCTAAATAAAAGAAAACATGGACCAAGTGACCAAGACTAGATCTTTACCCAATGATCCAGATTTTAAATGCTTTGTGCACTGCATGTTTGACATGGTTGGACTGGTTGGTATACTTTTTTTAAAACATTCTAGTAAGTATTTACATTACTACTACTATGTTGCCCCACAGATTGACTCGCAAAACGTAGTGCACCTGGAGTCACTGCTGGAAGTTTTGCCGGAGCAAATACACAACACAATCAATGGACTAGTCAGCGCATGTGGCACTCAGAGTAGGTAAATTATTTTGATAAATATACATCGATATATATGTAACTCTCCCCAGAGGGAAAAGATGGCTGTGACACCGCTTATGAAACCATTAAGTGTTACATCGCAGTAAATGGTAAATTTATGTGGGATGAGGTAATAGTGCTACTTGGGTAGCACTCACCCACCTGAATATATCACGATCCACGATTCCCAAGAGCAGCAGACAGCGCAGGATGCGCAGTGCCTCGATCTGAACGCGCACCATCTGGACCTGCCAATGAGATTCTCATTAAATAAAATCATTCCACAAATAAATATTTATACAAACATTATTATCTTGAAGGAACAAGTATTGTTGCAGCCGAACAATTAGGACTCCCTTAGAGAGGCTCTTGGCTATATCCAAATGTTGGCATATCAATACACGAATCAGTTTTAGAAAAAGAATTTGGGGTTGACCATAAAACTGATTATTTCCATTCGAAGAGGGTAGAAAATGAGTAAAAAGTATTTCTATAAGATGACTTTCATTAGCCAACTGTCGAGCCACTTTGATACTTGTGCGAGCTATCCTTATAAGCAATTTTAGACAGGACTCCACTGTGCTATTATCTGGTTTCACTGAGTTCAAAATAAATCTAAAAAACATAGCTTTGTTAGGAACTTTTTATAATCCTCTTGAATATTATTTCTTACCGAATCCTTTGCAATATATTTGTACGAAGCAGGCACTCCATGAGATCTGTCTCCGCCAGTTGAAAGTCATCCATGGACATACGGCTCTCTGACTCATCTTCCTCTACTTCCGCGCGCACAGATTGACTCGTGGTTAGTAGCTTCATGTAGCGTTGTAGAAAAGCTATAGAATTGGTATCTGTATCTCCTTCTTTATCATCGCTGCCATTCCCCAAGACCTGCAATGTTGGCTGCCAATGACAGTAGGCATTATCCTTAATATGATCGAGGAGCACTTCGTCCGTTTCGTTATAGAATAGGTTGGCTAGAGCTCGACTCACAACCTCAAGTTGTGCGGGGGCATTGTCATCTAGACCAAAGCGTAGCAGAAAAA
This sequence comes from Drosophila fuyamai, assembly GCA_018153365.1. Taxonomy (NCBI): domain Eukaryota; kingdom Metazoa; phylum Arthropoda; class Insecta; order Diptera; family Drosophilidae; genus Drosophila; species Drosophila fuyamai. The sequence continues at coordinate 12,178,099 of JAECXW010000155.1, forward strand.
ATATTTTCGATATTGGTAAAGACAGCACCTGATCGTAAAAACCCTGGTTATAGATGCTGAAAATCCCCGCTATCGCTCCAAAGGCGGAGATTCTTTGTTGTAAGACAGTGGATCTGGAAAAAGTTTGGTTAAAGGTAAGTAACCAGTTTTGTTTATGACATTTAAAGCACACCTTGCCAATCGAAACAGCTCTTGAAGCGCATAGCCCGGACGATCAGCCTCCTCGCCATGTAAATAGAGTTCTCGTTCATCCAGTTGTATTGAAGTATCCTGATTTTTAAGCGTGTGAGGCAAAAGCACACCCTTCCAATCGAAACGTGCATTGAACTGCTGTCCTGGCTTCAATTCGCATAACTTGGTTGGAATATCCCGCATCCACGCCAGCTTGTGTTCCTCCACGAGATTGAAATTAACCCAACTGCCTTCATTGCTTTGTTGCAAAAGTTCTAGAGCTGGATTTGAATGTGGCAGGGAGGAAATCACTGGACTAGGAGCTTCTGAAGACTGTGTGGTTTTTGGTGGCTGTGGCGGTGCCTCAATTATCTTCGGAGATACATTTTTTTCCAAAGTTTTGTTGCTGGCTTGACGTTTTTTAGAAAGCAATGCAATCAGCGAGGGATCTGTAAAAAAAATTTGCGTATTTATAGAGCAATTTAGCTTTATAGAAACGAATTTTTTTACCTAAAGAAGCTAGCAACTTCTTTTTTCTGCCAAAATGTCCTGTTCGCTCATTTGACTAAGAACATTTAGGTTTTCATAGTGCAGTTCTTTGCCCAGTTTGGCATCTCTTACAATAGAACTTGTATCATTTCCAATTGAATCAGACTTGGTCGTTGATATTTCAGGATTCTGTGACCTTGTTCCTAAAAGTTGTTTGGCAAAAATGCTTAAGGGTTTGCTGGTGCTGACCTAAAATAAACAGAATTAATGTTAGCATACATATTCCACTATTGTTTGGATGATAAGTGTTACCTGACTAATTGGCTGGAGGGCAGGTCCTGTAGATCCTTCAGTTCTTTCTACAATTTCTCCCAGTACATTGCCTAGGGAACTAGGATCTATTTTGACTTCCTTTCACATCGCCGAGAATGTTTTCCTGAATTTCATCAAGCAGAACTTGGGTAACATGTGTTTTATTTTCTTTCAAGACACTTGTTGGGATCTCTTGGATTTCTTTAGCTGCCGGAACAAATTCTTCCTGCTTCTTTTCTGGAATCGAGGTAATACGTCCCAGTTTCGCCTGCTCGCGTTTCTGGGCAAACATAGACTTCTTGGGCGCTAAAAAAAATAGTAAATAAGCAATGTATCTGGTGCAATAGAAGCGCAACAATTTTACCTTTATCGACTCGCACAAAGGCCGCAGCAGGCTGGAACTCGGGATTTTTTACTTTTTCCGCATTGAACTCAGCTGCCATTCGGAGAACATCCTCCTCACTTTCGCCTGGCTTCAGTTTTTTAAACATTTTAACCGAAAAACAAAATTAAATATTTCAAAACAAATGCAAGTCGACCATAATATGACCGCATCTTCGCCTGCCAAGAATACCGTTGAAATAAGAGAACCTAACAATCGATCTAAAAATATCGATATCTTTAGATCAGGAAACTTTAAGTACATTTTTAATTTGAAATTTGGTGGTTATTCCCCGATTAAGGAAAACATTTGAAAAGTATATAAATTATATAAGCCTATTTAATTACATATTTTAATTCAATTATATTTTGTATTGAAGTAGAAAAAACGACTTAATAATACATTCATATGCCAGTGACAAATTATTTCTTATTTTCCCTCCTTTTTGAAGGTGGTGCCTGTGTCGGACAAACATTTATTGAGCGATTGCTGAGCAATCAGTGTGTCCTTGTGGGGCAGGGCAGCCACATGGAAAAACATCTCAAGTCCCTCCTTGAAAAGTTCAATAGCCTCTCCGGTTTTCTGTGCCTCCATAGCGCGGGCGGCCTCTCGATACAGTTCCTCGGTCTTGATCAATTTCCTGACACTTTCTTTAAGGGAGATATTCTTGCGGCAGCGAGGACAACGCACATCCTTCGCCAAGTCCTTGGGAAACTTGAGCAAGTTAACGCAGTTTGGTGAAGTGCACCTTTAATTAAATTAAATTTAAATTATTACTAAACCTTACCGATTGAGTTCACTATACAATACCCACCAGAATCGCACTTGCTTGTCCAGTTTCTGGAGCAACGGCCAGTTCTCCTGGCAGGGCATGCAGTTGCAGCTGAAGGAGTATCGTCCTCGAAGGGTTCTCTGCCTCTCCTTGAGATTCGTTTTGATGAAAATGGGTCCGTAATTAACAGCCACAACTTCGTTGGGTCGATGTGGCTTATTGGCCGTAAGGACCAGCTTTTTTCCCACGAAATGGCAAGCAGCACTTTAATTATAAATGAAATGTTGAAAGTTACTGTAGTGCCGGTTAATAAAAATTATTAATTAAAAAAGGGTCAAGCAGTAATTGAATAAAATAAAAAAATCAAAAAAAATTGTACCTAAGAGCAACACTGCCTCAACTTGCTGGATTATACTTTTAAGAATTGATTATGGGTTCACTCCATATAGTTAAACTAAAGTTACAGTTAATGTTTTTTTTCTAGTTTTCTGAGAATCATACTTTAAAAAAGAAAAACTTAAGATATTTAAAACCAGTTTCCTCCAGGAATCCAACTCTTTATCGTTAATTACAGAAGATACCACTTTTAAGAGTACTTGATTAGAACTTAAAATATAATAAACACAAACCAACCTGGGCCAGCACTCGTGATTAAAGTAGGAACCAGTGCCATAAAGGCCAGCAGCAACATGCACCATCTTGCTGCCATCGAATCGATGCTCCTCGGTCACCTGCGTCTGGAAGATCTGGTGAGCATTGTACTGGAGCACCTGCAGCAGACCCAGCAACGCAGTGGCCACCTGCAGTTCCACGGCGGTGGGATTCACGCCCTCCGTCTTGCGACGGCCAAAGTACAGGGACTTCTGAAGGATGCGCATAAGGAAGCCAGCCATCAGGGATCGCTGCAAATAGTCCTCCGGCTGGCGCTCGTCCTCGTGAGAGCACATGTGCTCGAACAGCAGGTTGGCAGTGGCCAAACCCTGCTCCAAGCTGGGCGCCTGCGTGAAGACACGCAGGGCGATGAAGCACAGGATGGACATTCCGGAACCAATCAGCAGATCCATGAACTCACACTCGAACCTATGGTAACTGGAACAGGCCTCACCCATGCACTGGGCCGAGCAGAAGGCGACTCCCGAGCAATGCAGGCAGGAAACCGGGGTGTGCAACCTGTAATTTAAAAGATTTTCATATATAAGTTTATTTTCGAATAATAAACAATAGAATCTTTAGACATGGAATCCATAATTGTTACCTCTTAAAGCAGTTATGACAGTGAGTACCAAAATAAATGGGATCTAGACAGGCGGCCACTGGTTCCTCGCAGAGCAGCACATCGCCAGTTCTTATGCCTTCGCTGGCCACCACAAAACGACCCTTATCCTTGGTCTCAACCAGCTTCACCACCTTGGAGGCACTGCTCAGTTCGGGATTCTCGCCATGTGCCAGCTGTGGCACCTGCTCTGAGGAGGCCTCTTTGGGAATTGGCTTGACCGCAGCTATTTCCTTCCGACATAAGGCGATGTGGGTGGGATCGGAGCCAGTCATCTTCTCCGCAATTTTTAATGAGATCTCAGCACGGGCGAGTTCGCCCATTACTGCAAGAAAATAAATATTAACAAGAGAGAACGCTATAGTCGGGTGCCCCGACTATCAGATACCCGTTACTCAGGTAAAAGGAGTGCGAGGGAGATGGAGATAGAAACTTTGATCACGCATAACTTTTGAACGAATGTTCCGATTTAAAAAAATTTCTTCTACATTTCGATAGGTATTGATAAACACAATAAAACTGCATTTTTACTTTTCCGAAATATTTAAATTTATATTTAAATAAAATCGTATATAAGCGATTGTGGGCGTTAAAGGGGGCGTGGCACCTTTTGAAACAAACTTGCGCTGCGTAGGAACTCCCAAAATCTGCATGCAAAATGCCAATCTTCTAGCTTTTATAGTTTCCGAGATCTCAGCGTTCATACGGACGGACAGACGGACAGACGGACAGACGGACATGGCTAGATCGACTCGGCTAGTGATCCTGAACAAGAATATATATACTTTATAGGGTCGGAAACGCTTCCTTCTACCTGTTACATACTTTTGCACGAATACAATATACCCTTTTACTCTACGAGTAACGGGTATAATAAGGAAGATTTCAAAGAATAATTAGTCAAGTCAATAAACTCATTTTGCAAGATTAAGATCAATACCAGGGCAGAAAATGTTTTTTTTTAATTAGATAGATATCCGATTACCTAAAATCAATTGTATCTTCACAAACCAACATTGTTGAAGGTTTAAAAAAAATGTTAATTTGTTATGACCGATAGTTTTTAATCTATGAATGAAGAGCGAATAAGTGAATAAGCGAATAAGAGATACAAGAGATATAAGCCGTATATGTCATATAAGATGTCATATGTATCATACACATACATTTTGTGAAAAAGAATTCCAAATAAACTTTGAATCTTAATTACTCAATCTATTAAGCTTGGGGATTGGGAAACTTTCCTACTGCTACCTTTTTAAGGACCTAAATATCAGCTTTAAAACGGGCGAACATATCGTTGATAAGCGGATATCTTAAAAATAAATCCATCATTCATGGTTTACCCACCTGCATAAGCCTTGGCCATCTTGCAGTAGTAGTCCACACTGGACTTCAGATCCAGTCCAAAGTTTGTGGCCAATTTGAGGTCACTTAACGCTGTCTCCCCCTCGCCCAATCGAATCAGAATGGAAGCCCTCGACCTGTATGCCAATGCCAAGGTAAGGCCATCATCAATGACGGGATCGGCGTTCCGGTCCGGAGCCCTCATCACGGCCAGATTGGCGGCCATCAGAGCCTGCTGCAGCAGCTCCCTGCTCTCCTCGCCCTCGCCATTGCCACTCATGAGGTAGAACTTATCCGCCTGGGCACGTCGTTGGGCGGAGAAGAGGGCGTCCTTCTGCTTGAAGACGGGTTGAACATGCTCCAGGACTCCCAGGACGGGATCACACACCTCGCGATCGCTGAAGATCGACAGAACCCGAGCCGCATTGGACTTCAGTTTGCCAAAGTAGTTCCGCAGCCACTTGTCGCCACATGCATCTCGCACATCCACGCAGAACTCGTTGAAGAATCCCCTTTTCTCCGACTGAACGGTCTGCGCGGAGCAGATCTGATAATAGGTCGAGTCAAACTCCATTATTACTCCAAATTATGTAAAATCTTAATCAGATTTTTAGTGCAGCGGATGAACAAATTTCACCGTCCGCGTTTTTCGACTGAGTATTGAAAACAGCTGGCGGACGTTCCCTCTCCAAAAATAGCACTGATCATTCTGTTCGCCGCATTATAAATACTCGGTATTAAGTTCTGAACTAGATCAGCAGTCATCGGAATTCACTTTCGATATGTTTTTAAGATCTTATTTATTTTTGAAATAAATACACCAACATCTTAATATAGTTATTTATTTTTAATTAACTTTATTCCACTTAAAATGCCAGCGATCAGTTATAATATTCATTTTATTTGTAACTGGAATCGAGCTTATAAATCACATTAAATAATTTATTTAAAAATTAGCTAAACGTACAAAAATATAACAATATGTATATGAGTATTTATAGTTATATATTCGTAGTTAAATATTTTAAGTATATTTTCTTCGCCTGAAAAATATTTAAGTTAAGTTTAAATTTTCATTCATTTAAGATTTTATCATGGACTAGATAGACTTTGTCAACCATTCGTTTATCAGCTTGGAAAGACCTTTAAGTAAAGTAGAAGAGTATTTTTTTAACATTGTTCTGTATCAACAAAAAATGATTATGGATTAAACCTAAATTATCTCGGACTAGATATATCAGAAAATCCTGTGGAATTGAGAAACATAAGACTAATAAATTATAAACAAATTTTGTGTTGAAATTTCATTTTAATTATCGTATTTATTTGCTCGAATAATGTTTGCATGGTTTTTCAATGATCAATTTCAGTTAAATAGGTCAAATGATTAAATGTGAAAGATTTCATAAAAATGCGGTGCTGCCATAAAGCGTGTTTTGGGATAATGAAAAATCATATTTAAAGAGTCATTATTTTTACTAAGACGTACAAAATTCAATTGGCTAATTAAGAGTAAGGTACAGATTATACATATACTTTTAAATTCAGAACCGTTACAATGTTTATAAAACAGGATTAACTTAAGATTGTTTGGGTTTGCGATAAGGTTCAGATTCATATGATATATTAAATAAATTACATGGTGTGTGGATGTTGTGTTTGTTTTGTTTGTTAGCTTTAGTCACAATTAATCTCGTTGGCTTCAATTGCTATACGATCTAAGAGAAAATGTTACTAAACTTAACAAATAAAATGCTACAAAATTTCAGCCTCGCCGCCGAACTTGTTCAAGACTGCGACAGCTCCGAAGCTTACAAGTCGGTATTATAGTATATATATGTATATGTGTATATTATAAACTATTATCATCACATTGTAAACGTTAAGTGTTTCTCATTATTTTGTGTAATCCATTAAACTAAGCAAAAACGAGTACATCGTAGTTTTAATGTCTTTTGTGTTTAAGCTTAAAACGCTGCCGAATATCCATCGATTAGGTTTCTGATTCCCTCACATTTAGCCTGCCTCGCTCACTCTAATTTACGCTTTTTCACTTTCGAAAGCAGTCGGATAGGACAAACTGAAAACCCGTGAAACTTTTCAAAGCCGGTTCCGTTTTTGGTATGTGTGTTTTTAGCAGTTTACTGAGTGCGATTGCCCTCGAAGTAGCCTACGTACATTTGTAAATAAATTAGCACTTAAGAGATAGAGTGGCCTAAACCTACTTGTAGGTCGCAGGATGGCCTAAGAAATGTGTGGGATTAGCTCGCATCATTGACGCGCCAAAATGTAACATTTTCGCCTTCGCATTTACAAATAAATTAGCCATAGTATCACTTATTTTGTATTTTAAGAAAATAACCAAACTAATTTAACTATAAAAACTTAAAAAGGATAATCCAGAACATGGAAGAGGCCTGTTTTAGTTTTACACTTAAGGAAAGCAGCACGAGACTGTCTCAATGCAGCAGAGAGCGAGTGGCGGGCGGGCCGACTTAACCTACCGCTACTACTATACAATATGGAGCACAGCGTCGGCAGGATCACCAGCCGCATCCCCGGCCGCAGGCCGATCCGCCCTGCAGAGCGGACCCACAGCCGGGCGACCGGGCCGAGCCGAGTTAACCTGATCGGAGCGAGATTAAGGCAGACATCTCACGACATCTTGATGCCCAGGGCGCGACTCGTGTACTCGTAGACCACGTAACTAATGGACACCGCCGGCAGTACTTTGAGGAAGTTGGGCGTAATGCCGCGGTACAGCCCCGTCAGACCCTCCTGACGCACGATCTTGCGGAACAGGCCCGTCATCGTCTCTTCGCCGCTATGCGCGTCGCTGCTCTTCAGCGGTATCTGCGTCTTCCGCTTTTGGTTGGCAATTGTTTCGGCGGCTGCAATAGAAAATGGGAAGATAATTATAGCATTACGATAAATTGATAAGATATATGAAACCAAAGAAATATAGAACCAAAGAACTTTATAAGTTTTGATAAGTGATTATAAGAAACAATAAATATAAAACCAAGTTTGCAAAAAGCACTAACGTAGTTTTCAAAGATGCCCCAATTGATTGCCATTTCTCACCTTGAGCCTGTAGCCGAGTGCGCACCAGAGCCAGCGGGTAGGAGCAGAGCTGTCCAAGTGTGCTCGATGTACTACCGCAGGCCAGGAGTACTAGGAAGCTGGGCTGCTCGTTGTTGTCGTGGTTGGCGATGTAACGTCGCTTTAGGGTTTCATATACCGCCAGATCAATGCCGGCATAGGGCAGGATTCCCAGGATGTTCGGCACGTAGCCGCGGTAGAAGCTGCGCACTCCCTCGTGCTTGTAGATCTTGGCCGCGGCATCGGCAATGCCCGCGTACTGACCCGTCTTTCTGAGCGCCAGGCGCGTCTTTAATACTTCCATGGGGTAGATGATGGTCTGTGAAATTCCGCCTGCCGCAGCGCCCGCGTAGAAACGCTCCACGATGCTCATCTGCCGGCTAGCATCCTCTCCGCGGATCAGTCGCTTCATCTGTTCGTAGGCAGCAAACTTGAAAGCTGTTTCCGGGGCAATCTTCAACACATTGATGCCATTGCCTCGCCACATGCTCCGCGACCCGCCTTCGTTCAGCATGATGTGCATGCACTCTGAGATTCCCATTCTTTGCGTTTGTACCTGGTTGATAGAATTCCATTGTTAATATTTCTATGTGAGGGTTATTCGTTGTTTGAGACATACCTGCAAGTACACTTTAATCCTGTCCAGCGGCGCTGTGCATGTCCGGGAAACTGCTCCGGCTATGCCACCCGCCACCAAGTGTCGCCACCAGAGGCCCGTCTGCATCTCTTTCTGTGTGAAGTCATCAGGTACATTCATATCCTCGCCAATGTCGAGGTACTGCAATGATCAAACGGCTCATGGTTAAAACAATTGAATACTCTGAATTTGGGATTATTAATCTAATATTATTCTAATCTATTTAGATTGGAATGAAAGGCCACTAGGAAAATAAGTGTAATGCGATTATATATTTAATTTCTGCCCGCAAAATCTAAGATTTTCAATAACACTCGGAGGGAGAAATGAAAATAAACAGAGATCTTGAAGCAATACGATTAAATAATATTAAAAATAGGGATTATTATAAAAATGAAATGAGATTTTCTACCACAACTTCTTCGGTACGGGGACATCCTTTGACTTCCTTCTCAACTTTAACCCAATGTTTGAGAACCGCCATATGCTAATCGGTTTGACCAAGGCCTGTTCTTCCTCTTAAAAATAACCAGGTAGCAGTGCTGCTGTGAGGTAATATTAAATAATAATGCCGACTGCTTATGCAGAATGCAAAAGAGTGCAGTGATGGGCGAACTACGCAATCCACACGCGCCACGTAAATCCCCATCGCCTGAATGAGAATTGCGGAAGCGGGCGAAAAAGAACGATGCAACAGCCGTAAACAAATGTTATATCATTCACATTAGTTTGGCTGCTTGTGCAAAAACACACATGCAGCTATATATCTCGTTCGTGCCGCAACTATATACTTAATTTTCTCGATTTCTGTTTTCTTCAAACGTGCCCGCCTCACCGCCCCAAAAATAATTATAATTGGCTCGCCTTCTCTACGTCGCCAAATGGTTGTGCAATTTGACGGATCTCTTTTAAAAAACTAACGCTGAATAGGCCGGAATGAAGCGAAATATTGTTTGTTTCTATGAATTGCACAGCTTATGGCTTTAAATTGAATTAATGCCACTGATAGTCGAAAAGCTGTCTGAAATTGATAACAATTATCAAGTCTTGTGATGTTTAAAGCTTTCGAGCGAGCAAAAACCGAACTGAATCCCATTGAGTCCCAGTAACAGAGTTATAAAGAAAATTCGCATAAGTTCAGGGCATAAATGAAAGGTTATTACACTTTTTCCCCTCACGGCCGAGTGGCATTGAAGTTAATTTGGACAATAGGCATACGAATAATAACAGCACTAAAATGATTTGTTTATCTATTTAGCCGAGCAAGATATATCCAGTATATCCCGGTAAACACATCCGCTTTAGATGTGCCAAATCATTTTGCGTGCTTGTCACATTCGCACGGTGACAATTCTGGAAAATACTCTTCGCAGAATGCGATTTAACCTTTAATCACGATGGAAAATGAGGGTTAGGTTCAATGAATGGGTTAAGTGTACTTAACAATTTAAACGACTTCAGTTTGCACTCATAATTAGCGACTAGCAATCACATGGGACCCATTCAGTAGATTGTGGGAATTAGTTGCTCATTTAACAGAATGGAATATTAATCCAACGCAAAAAGAGTGATGGAAATTTTACGGAATGTAAATTGGCCTCTTGATGCAACGTCATTTCTGATGGAATTTATTATTTCCGAATGGTTATACCTATTTTATATATATGTACCGAGTCACATGACTGCGAAGAGCTTTTTTATAGACAATGATCTATTTATACTTAGCCGTGAATTTGGCGCACAAACGTGGAAATGACCGTGAAAGGAGCGTAGTACGGGTCGAAAAGGAAACAGGTTAATGGACGATTAACCTAGGTTATTAAAAACCATGAATGAGTGATCATTGATTGAAAAGAAGCAGTTACAAGCTTTTAAACGCCTTGGACTAATACAAATTCAAGGCGACAACGCTTGAATGGTCGATCAAGAGAGATATGAAGGCTTTCGGTGTCCGATATCTGGGGTTTTTTCAAGGCATTTTGAGGTAAGAGTAGATCATCGACCGACCGATGAACTTGACTCATGCCCGCAGAATTCACAGCGGCGATCTTGACGCGGATTATATCCCCAGCCGACGTCAGCGAGTTTAAAAGTAAACACCAGTGTAATATAAATATCAACACGTTTATAAAGAGAGAAAACTGTTGACGTCACGCAAATTGTGGGGGCTTGACCAACATCGTGGATAAGGGGCCAGGGGAGGGGTCGTCACATGGCACTGACTCAGTCGCCCACTATGCGTATACTTGTTACACTCATATGTTGAGTTGAGGCCCGTTAACACACATACGCCCTGTTGGCCAAGAGCACAAAAGCGTGACGTTTACAAGCGCCTGGCAACAAGTATAAAATGTAAAAATCGAGAGGCAACTAAAAACAGAGGGAGAGCCACGCGTATCGCAAATCTTAGGCCAATCGCCATGTGTTTGTGTGTGACTGTGTGAACGAAGTATGTCGTCTTCGCCGATCGTTAAAGTTAAAGACCGACTGCAGGAGACTTCGGGGAGGGGAACGGACCGGTTCCATATCAGCACGTCACCCGACGGAGCTCGTTTTAGCCCGCCATCCATCGATCGTCTGTTGCTATGCGACTTTAACGTCCATGGGGCAACTTAAAAAACGAACACCAAAACCACAACGACGCACCAAATGAAGTATTGTGTAAGTACAAGTGCAGCGAACAATTGCAACAGATGCGAAGTTGAATAGCGGAATGGGAATTAAAGCGCTGCCATTTTAAAGGTATTTTTAGATGCACAGAAAAAAATATCAATAAAATGGCTCACATCTGTGGGATACCATGATATGATATTAAAAGTATATTTAAATCCCAATCCGTATCATTCGTTTAGAGACAATTTCTGAGAATTAATTGTTAATATCTATATGATTACTATTTTTATTGACATGATAAAGATTAAATTAACTCATTATTTGTTCCATTTCTCTCCGTGTTAGTGGGTAAATCACTTAAAAAACAGAGACTGCCTCATGGTGATCCCCGTTGAACTTCCAGGAAAAACCACTAACGATAAGATAAACACAGCAATAATTATCGAATGAGTCAGCTTCCGCTGCACTTGGCCATATAAAGTATCGATTCTTAGAACACGAGTCTGAAAGGAGCGAAAAGGGGCCTGTCATCAACCTACCCGTCCCATCATATCACGGAATATGACCACGAAATCCTCCATCATGTCGCCTGCGACTGCCATTTGCTGAATATTGTGGTAATCGACGGGCAAATTGTACTGATAGGTGCTATTCCGCAGCATCTTGTCAAGTTTGCACTGTTTCACTTCCGATCCAAAACTACGTTTTCCGTTTCCGCCTATTTTAGCGCCGGAATGTGGCTTTCACTGTTCAAAAAATAATTGCAAACTTTCACTCGAAGCTGTTACAACAAAATATGTGTGCAGCTCTTCTCTTTGGCTTTTGGGTTTATCTATATTTTCTTTAAATATATAGTTTTATATATTATTATCTGGTCGATGCTGTGGCCTTTATTGAGCGGCCAGACTTTGCACGATTCGCTTGATTGCAATTGTGTTTACACTTGTCGCGAAAGAGAACAGCGCTCGAGCTCAATTATATAACTACGCTCCAGTGCAGAGGCGTTTTATTCAAAAATTGGGGGCTTTGGGGTTTCGACGCGCGCACAACCAACGCGGGAGCCAGCTGACTGAAGACTAAATCCGAACCCGAGCATTCGGGGCCCTGAGAGCCTCGGCGATCGCGATATGTAGCCGCCCGAGAGCAAAGTACACTCGTCGCGGGTCTGTGTGCTTTTCGCGACTACCTCTCTCTTGCTCCCACCGATTTGATGTGGCAGCGCGCGTGCGGCCCCTGAGCAACCCCTACCAGTGAATATAAACCCCCACCACCCAGAATGGGCTTCTTCCCAATTAGTTATCATTGCTTGAGCCTATTTGACACGCATTTCCCATACCCCTCTTCGGTTTTTCCCACTTTTTTTTGACAGTCAAAACAATCAAATAAAAGAAAAGTATGTCTGGGAATAAAGGATCGAAGCCATACATACCCTACATAAAACTTCCGGAAATTGGGATTACATTTTAGGTAGTTACTGTTCAAACATAGCAATTTAATACACAAACTATTAGAAATTTAAACTTTACTTTTGAGCTGGACTCAGAAAGTACACATTCATAAGTTCAGAAAAACCGGTGACAAATTTGTTTTCTGTGAAACCATAATACATATTTGAGTTGGACTCATATTTATAATATAATAAAAATTATAATTATAATTCTCATTCATTTTTCTCATGAAAAATATACAATTATATTTTTAATGTGGATTTTTTAATTTTCTTGCGATATAAAATAAATAGTTCTTTAATTTCATATTCAGGAAAATATCAAATAAAGTCAAAATCAACACTTCTGACTAATTCAAAACTATGGGATATAATAAATAGCTAATAAATGATATCTTTAGTCAATGGCCCAGACACTTTTGGCATTTATTTGCCTGTTTTTGTTTACACGTTTCGATTCTTTATCACAAAGCGACTTTTCGCATGTTAAACCGGATCGCACCGAATTATCACCATCTCGAGGGTCTGCCACTGTGTTGATAGCCACATGACGGGCGTGTGACTTTATTAGCTTCACGCTTGGGATGACGCTCTCTCCAAAGGTGATCTTAATTGTTTACAGTCGGTGGAAACTTTTTCCACCTTATTAGTATGCCTTCGTCATATTTGTAAATAGGGTCTCTGATTAGGCCACCCCAGTCGAAAAGGTTCCGGCGAACTTCGCGCGTGTCGTCAACAGAAAACACATTTCAAATTTAAAAAAAAAACGCAAAATAAAGTGCTCACCCTTATCAATCCAACAAAAAAAAAAAAACAGTGGAAAAACAAGCTAGTCATTGAAAACTGAGCTCTGACCACAAGATTCTAGACTATTGCTCGAGATAAGACAAAAAAATGTCTGAAGGAAAGCCGCAAACACACCCATTTTTAGGGCCGGCCCCTGTTGAGAGATGTGCCTGTTGTAAGTGATACCTTAACAAGCTGGAATTAATTTACGATGCCCAATAAATAGATGTGGTTAACTGCACCGGGTGCTATTCAATTGCCTACTTAACGAGCCCCCTTTGGTTTTAAATTGCCAATGTCTCGAAAATAATAAACAACAATTCCCAGAAACACTTGACTTATATGATCGCGACAGTCATGCAAGTATCATCCACTTAGTGAATAAAGTTGTTTAATTCCTTACTGCGTGTTAAAACGTTGATAGGATATTTCTGTTATCCCAAGTTAAAAAACGTATACAATTTTTTATTCGCTAGCTCACTTGTAACAATAATTCTCTATCACTGGTTACAGCTGCCTCTGGAGTTCTCGAAAAATATCGCAAGTGCGCGACAGTTACAACTTCTAGACTGCGGACTTTGACCACGAGTGATTATAGGGGCACAATTCGCGTAAATATTTTTCGCAACATACTAATGACATAGTAAATACATATAGGTCTTATCGGTGCGAAAATGCGTCCAATCTCTGGGCGAATCAATCATCATATTGCAGGCAACTTAATTACGGCCGCAACTTAATTAAAGCCCAGTTAGTGCGCAAGCTTGCCATTCACTTTTTCTTTTCATCAGGCTAATGCAAGACAATTGCTATTCCGGACCTGTGTCCTTACCAGGTTCCTAAAAATAGAAGCAAAACGGGACCTGTCTGGCTGGTAGTAGAACGTCAGAGCCAATGAACCGGCTGCCGCGAACTCGCCATACTAAGACGGCTTGACAACAATCCCCTGGACACAGCCGGTTGACCTTAAGATTTCTAGTCTGCACAGTTGCCAGTAAAAGCAAAATATAAAAAACCCGCAGCTGATAATCAGAAATTTGTATAAGTTGTTCCAAACGATCGACGGGCTCTGGGATTCCTCGAAAATGGCAAGTATTCAGACTCTGAATTTCAGAGGCGTTCATTTGTGTGATTTTCCAGTTACATTGATATAAATTGTGGAAATTAACAGTGACAGTGAGCAAAAAAAAAACATAAAAGTAAACAAAATGATTACGCAGACAACAAAGCGATGACATCGTCACCTGCCTCAGCACACGGAAAGAAATTAGATAATGCAATGATTTAAAAAAAAGAATCCTCGAGTTTAACTTATCAATAAAGTATTATCAAGCAATATTTCTAATTACACTTGCGCGCAGAGAAAGTCCAAATGGAAGTGAGATATTATTTGAATTTTCTAGTACAGCTGTGTTTATTATCGAATTTAATTAGCTTTTAGAGAAGCTTTTAGGGAAAGCCATTATTGTTTGCTGTTTTAATAGAGTTTTGTGAGCTTCAATGATTTAGCGCAGCTGCTAACCGTTTAATTACTAGTGAAAACCAATGAAAAACTTTTTTATTCCAAATCAGTTGAAATGTGGGATCTTTAAGTCAGATCATATATTAATTAATTATGAGTTTGCTTCTACCCAAATTGTATCTATTAAATATGACTAGTTTTTTCGCTGTGTAACAGAAAATGCTGGATCTTTATGACAATGAAAAAATTATTCTGATAAGCGGGCGGAACGATATAAAAGACGGACTTCCCATAAAGCGGCAGTTTAAACAGTCTGATGAAATAAGGGATTCATTTACGTCAGTCCCAGTTAAAGAGTGTGATTAAGAGAGCCCGAAAAGCTACTACTTTTAGGAGCTCCGGTCCTCGAAAATGTCCGATTAAACTGTTCTCTCTGGTGAAGGTAGTATACTACGGAAATAATACACATGCATGCAGGCAATATAATTTTTGGCTGATTAGCGAATGAGAATGATGATAAAGCCTTTCTCGTTGGGTGGGATGGGTGTGTTCTGTGTACAGGCGTTTACGTATGTACGTATGTGTTTTGGAGTGCCCTGCTTCTACGTGGGAGGGACTACAACAATATTAATGGTAATCGTAATATGTAACTTGACGGATATGTACCTTTAGATCTTCCTCAGTTAGTCAGGAGTAGTGTGGGTGTAGGAACTACATTCGACAGTTTAGATCGTTAGGGTGTGGAGTGTTTTTGTTGGTTTAATTTTGTTTCGGGTATGGGCAAGGATAAGAAGGGTAAAAGTTGGCAATTAGTTTAAAATACGAGAACGTTAAACAGCTACAAAGGTACTAAATGTAATGTACATGTCTAGGTAAAAATAACACAGTAGAAGAAAAACTAGAACAGATGGGCAGTGAGACCCTTTAAAGACCCACTGCTCTCTGCTTGTTAACTCAGAAACTTGCACTAAATACTATGCTTTCAAAGTATTTATTTGAAATACTTACAGTAGAGTGCCGCCAAAATTTAATCAAGTCGTGAATGTCCGTTGAGGGCGCCAGGAGCATAAAGTCGCGCCACTCGTTAAAGCTAATGTTCAGGCTGCCGTCCTTATCCATTCTGCAAGGTACATCATAAACATAAACAAAGGTAAATCAGGTTATAATATTTGTACCCAACCTGGTAAGCAGATTTC
Organism: Drosophila fuyamai; assembly: GCA_018153365.1. NCBI lineage: Eukaryota > Metazoa > Arthropoda > Insecta > Diptera > Drosophilidae > Drosophila > Drosophila fuyamai. The sequence goes on from JAECXW010000155.1 coordinate 12,194,088, forward strand.
TGGCCTCATCCAAATCGATGTCTAGGCCCAGGTCCTTGAATGCGGAAATCAGCTCCTCTAAGTCCACTTTGCCTGCAATAAATTCAATTTGTAAGACCCAATTTAATTAAAATGTGGTTAGAACCCACCATCACGGTTTTTATCTAGGTGCGAGAACTGCAGGACCAAGTTCTTCTCATGCTCCCGCACATAATGCAGGAACTCGGCGAAGCCCACGTTTCCACTCTGATCCTTGTCCGACTGCTGGAGGAATTTCTGAAAAAATAATAGTACAGCAAATACGTTAGGAAAAATACTGAATTTATTGTCGTAAAGGATACGTGGTACGGAATATTACGGCTCTTAATCACTCCTGGAATTCTACTAGCAATTTAATGTCACACGCTTGGAATCTTCGGGCATAATGAGCCTCCGACTAGAGTATCGACCTGAATCGTAAAAGCAAATCAATTTCCCGTATCACGAGGGCTTCGCCCGGAGAAACCATAAAAATCGCCTTAGTCGTCTGCACATTAACCCTCTGTTTACCAGCTAATCCAATTCTGATTGCTTTTCGATTTTCTTGGAATACTTGTTGCATGTTTCACAATCTGATGGATTTATACAAGATAACAGAAAACAGAGGAGATTTTACTAGAAGCCATCTTTGATTCGAATAAATACAAGGATAACAGGAAACTAATTAGTATTCTTTTCATATTGGAATGTTTAAGCTTTCTGTTTGACTAATACATAAAATTATTGACATCAGTCTTAAGAACTTTATAACAGCTTGAAATAATATCTGGTTGAGTACATATAGTATCTATATCTTCATGAGCAATGACTACTAGTTTGTTTTGTCTAAAATGTAAACAGAGCAGGTAATAATAGCAAAACAGAACCTGCTAGCCTAACCAAACATTTCTATGGTCAAAAATATTGTGCTCTTCTAAAAATAGATTTTCTCTTTGCCTTTTCTCCATTTGGCAAATCACAAATCACAATGCCCTTGATTTAATTAGCCCTTTTTTGGCAAGTACAGATATGACAGATTGATAGGATGCCGAGGGTCAGCAGCCGTGCCAAATCGTTTGCCCAGATCCGGGCATGCTAATAAAGTACATTGTATAAATTAAGATATTCAAATACATTCGCCACCCAAGGCCGCATATTATTGATCTCTACCGTTTGCTGCTTGCTATAGAATAACATATAACAAAGGCATTGCAGTTCTCTAAGAAAATGACGAGCCCCGGGCATAAGGCACACATCCCAGTCAACAATTTGACTATATATATCGTCAACCCTTCAAAGATATTTTAAAGATAGTTACAGATTTACAAAATCAGAATAACAATTTTATGTGATTCTAAAGATAAGTTAAGTCTGACAAATTTTTTGTTCAAAAATTTTTTAAATGTCCATGAAAAATAATTTAAGCTATATATAATTGTATATAATTATATATTTAGTAAGGGTTCAAAAACTGAGTAATTAATTGACTAGTTTTTACTTTTCGCAATATCTTTTAAAACTTTTTAGAATCCTTCCTTTTATATTATCTCACCTCCGCGTAGACGCTTGACAATCCGAACTCGTGCAGTGCCGCCGACAGATCGTGGATGTCGATCCTGCCGTCGCCATCGCGGTCCAGCTTGTTGAAGATCCGCTCCAGCCGCTCCTCGTCCTCGATGGGGATCTCAGTGGGCAGGATGGGGCCGGAGCTGCCGACCTCGTGCAGGTCATAGGGCGTACTGGCGGTGGCGAGATGGGCATGCTGCAGGCCGAAATTGTGGCCGTGCTCATAGCTGGTGGATAGAGTGCGGGCGGAGTAGGTGGCCTGCGCCTGCTGGGCGAAGTTGAAGTTCCTGGCCGGATCGGGCGTCAAGTCCAAGTCGATGCGTTGCTGCTCCTGATCCTTTGGCTTCTTATCCTGCTGCTTATGATCCAGATCCTGCTCCTTTTGATCCTGCTGCTTGCTTACTGCTAAGGATGCGCTGTGTTCGATTCCAACTTGCTTTCTGACCATTCTCCACACTCGTGTTTACAGTTTACCTAGAGTTTTTTACTGGCTGCTGAAGGATTTCTCTGGGATTGCTCGTTTTTGGCTTCGATTTCTCTAGGGGATTACGTGTACGGGAAAACTGCTGCTCTGCTCCTATGGCCGGCACATTTTGTTCACCTCAGGGTAATTAACTGGAAAATGAGTTGCCTGAAAGGTATTATATATTGTACACATTAGTTTTCATTTGTTTTGTCTGGGGTGAATGATAACTAAACAAGCTTAGCGTATCGTATTTCCCCGTGATGAAGTCATCTGGGCTAGTTTTTCTTCTGGGCTGGAAAAAGGTCTCCTGACGCGTCCATTGATTTTCACTGCTAATTTGAAGGCCAAACCAAAGCGATTCGGGAAAACCTTGAAAATCCACCAGCTTCTCACGCACACGCACGCACATGTCTCCAAAAATTCGAGGGGAGAAAAGGGAGAAGGGAGAGTTTCCCCAGCAACTCGAACTTTCTACTTGCAAGCACGGCTTAAAATGGTAAATTCTTGGTACAACATCGTACTTTCTCGTCTCATTTCTCGATTCCCAGCTTTTCTCAGAGTTTCTCCAGCCGGGTGTGACTCAAATTTCTCGCGAAACGCTTGCGAATTGTTGCCAATTTGGCAAAAATTGTTCTGCACTCGATTTTCATGCACACACACACTGACACGAATGGAATGTGGATATGCAAAAGAAAGCAATAAACTTTATTTGCATTGACACTATTTTTAGGGCATTTACCTACTGATCGGGCTGTTGAGAATATAGTCTGGTTTACGCTATTTCTGTGGCTTTATGGCTTAAAGCGAAATCATGCAGAACTCTTTGATTTAAGCGAAATCGAATTTGGGTTTTAAAGTGTGACCACGGAAGTTTATCTAGATATGCTTCTTAACGTCCAATGAATAACCTAAAATATGCCATTATAAAGGTTTCTATATCTGCTTATCCGTGACTCGAACCACTGTGATAGAGGCTAACTGGTCATACTAGATATTTTAAATAAATTTATTGTTCTCCTTAATATTTAAATTAAGCATATTAACCATTTACTCAAATTTACTTATAATATACTAAGTTAGAAATGAACAAGCTAAATACCGTTAAATCTGTGATTAGTATATTAGTTTAATTAAATAATAAATACCACAAAAAATCCCCAATAAACAATCAACCTTCTACACTTGTTAACATAATTTGTATTTTCTCAGCTCTAATCGCATCCTTCAGAATCCGGCTATATATTTTAAGCTAAATAATTCGTTAAGTAGATCTATACAAAATTGGTCTAAACTGTGGAAATAATCGAAAATAGTTGCACTTTATGTTTGAAGTTGAAGCATGCCGGTAGTTTTGGGGAATACATATTCATTTAGTTACATTAAATGCGCGCACAACAGCTTCGGCCTGACATCAAGACACATAACACAGGAGACACAACAAACTGAATGGAATACATAAAATACAATCGCATGGACTCGGTTCGGATTTTAGTTCATCAACAGGTCCCAGGCATCGTCCTCGGCGGAGGCTTTGTTTCCCGAAGTAGTTGAGGCTGCCGGTTTGGACTTGACATTCTTCACATCCAGGTTCTCAAAGCCCTCGCTTAGCTTCTGCGAAGTGTCCTGCAGCTTCATGTTGCGGCGGGCCGTCGATCCGCCGGACGGAGCGTTCTGGTACGAGGTCTCCGCACTCTGGTAATTGGATGCCTCGAAGCCGGACCAATCGTCATCGCGGGTAAGTCCGGCGGTGGCGGTACCGGAGCTGCCGGTGTTTAACTGATTGTGGTACGAACTGGAGCTGGTCAGGTGTGTCTTGTTGTTGGCGTTTTCCTGCCAGCCACCCCAGTCACTGTCGCTCACGCCGCTCTGCTGGCCCAATCCTCCGGCCAGATTACCGCCCACCGAATTGGAGCGCTGGTAGGCGCTGTCCTCGAAATTGGGATCGTTGTATCCGCCCTGCGGCGAGGAGATGTTGCTGCCCGCCAAGTTGTTCCATCCTCTTTTGCCTATATCGGTGACCTGTGGTTGTACATAACATAAAGTAAGTATTTAAGTATAAGAGCAGCTTTCAACTGTTAAGCGGGTGGCTCCCACAACTACAGACCTTGCTGGCTACATCAGTAACTCCGCTTTGAACGGAATCTAGCAATGTTCCTTCTTTAATCTACAAACCAAAATAAAGAAAAAACTCAAAAATAAATCATACAAATAAGAAGTAGAAATATAAATTGAAAATTGAAAATCGTTCTTTTTAGATTTCAATGTAGTTCTATGGATTTGAGTTAGGGCATCATAATTTCTATAGCAATAAAATACATAGCATCACAACTTTAATACTCAAATTAAATTCTAAAAAATTAAAAATACATGTTACAAATATTATTATTCGACAACACTAAAAAAAACTTAATTTAATTATTCGGATATTAATTTACTTTTTAATAATTTTAATTTACTGTATTAAGGAAATATCGATACAATAGTATTTAATTTAGATGAAATAGATAATCCATATGCATTTAAAGAAATCACAATGAAATTAAAAAAATCGGAGAAATAAAGCAAATAAAGGATACAATTTTAATAAATTGTTATACATTTTAAAGACTCACCTTCGTTGAGGCCAAATTGACTGTAGTAACGGCCTTCTCCTTGGCGGTGTTGGCCAACTTGGAGGCGTTCGTGGAGAAGAGGCTCCAGCCGGAGGCCAAAGTGGACAGCGTCGAGTCGAAGAGCTCCTGAGATTGCGTTTTCGGTGGGGGTTCGCGTGTGAACCCGAAACCTGCATACTTTCCGCCCTGACTCGGTGGCAAGTGTCTGGAATTACACATGAAATATACAAATTGCTGACAAGAGTGGTAAGGTATAGTTCCTACTCTGGCCTGGAGGCGTTCTCCACCTGGCGCTTGCTGAAAAACTCTTCCTTCTGGTCCTTGAACTCCTGCGTTTGGTACTGCTGATAGCCTCCAGTTTCGCCGCCTCCTCCATTTTGATAGCCTCCATTTCCGCCGTAACCTGTTGCACTGGGACGCGATTGAGAACTGCTGCTGTAGTTGGAACCTCCACCTCCTCCTCCACCGCTGAAGCTATTGCTGCTGCCCACTCGGGTTTCTGCCTCCTTCAGATTCCAGCTCTTGCCTTGGGCCAAAGTGGCTATCTTATCCCTGTAAAGAGCCGCCGCCTTGGAATTGTAACGCTGGGTGATGGGCGCCCGTTCGTTCCAGTCCGCCTGATCCTCCAGAAACTCGCGGGCATTGCGATTACCGCCCGCCTTCATCTTCTCCAGCTCGATGTCCTTCCACTTGTCCATAGTCACGGATCGCACAAAGGACAGGTGGACGCCCAGACTGCGATGTTTGCCGGAGCACTCCAAGCAGATCCAGATACCATAGGTCACGGAAACCCACTGGGGATTGTGGGTGCCGCATTCAAAGCATTTCTGTGGAAATAGTACAGAACTTAGAAACACCTAGTAACATATGTGCAAAGGACCAAACACCCACCGAGTTCTCATCCTGGGGCTTCAGTTCCTGGAGCACTCTCCGCGTCCTGGGACTCGCCATGGCAACTGGTTACTATGGTTTTCTACCCTTTGTTCTGGTGGATGGCCCAACTCTCGACTTTAGTTTCCGCAGCTGATAACCAAGTTGCTAATGAAACTTTTGCTGACGCTGGCGCTGATTTCGGTGCAATCTTCACTGGAGAGTGGGTTTCTGAGCTCCCACGGCTGTTTAAGAGCCTTTAAAGTCCACCGATTTCGACGGCCGCTTGGTTAAACACATTTAATAGAGTTGCAATTTTTTTGGGACAGCTGAGACGCTTGGAATTAATGGCAAATTGGCAAAAAAAAAATTAAGCGTGTCCCACTTGGAATTGGTTTGCAATGTGACCAGCGTGCGTAGAAGTACTAACGGCAGAGGGTAAATGCTCTTCGGTCACACTGGTTAATATCGATATATCGATACTTTTAAAGACCTGGGCGGTTTATTTGATTCAGTCGAGCTTTTTGAAGTTTCTTGCAGTTACTTTTAATTAAAATATATGTATCTTCTTTCATGAAATATATACAATGTGTTTTTGGACTTAGGTATATAACATTTTTTATTATTAAATACTGCGGCTTTAACTGACAATTCAGTAAAATTTACAAACGTTCTTTATTACAATAACTTTCTTTTAAACCGTATAAATTTCAGACACATTTATTGCTACTAAATACAAATTAATGAAGTGGTTTGTATTATTTAATATTCCATTCAATTTCAACATCGATCCTATCAGTCTTTTTACTTGTTTATTAATGATTTAATAAATCGAAATAAAATATATCAAATATTTGTATGCCTATCTGTTTCTTGAATTTTTAAAGTTAAGCAAAGATATATTTTTCGTTATAAAATATAAAATAATTATACTCAAGTAAAATAATCCAAAAGTGAGTTACAAAATTATTGGCTGTCTCAACATTGCAGAAAATCGTTCTCCGCTCTCCAGCAAATTCAATTAACCCTACTGAATGGCATCGCCTTTGTTTCGAGCACACCATAACACATCGGACGAGACTCCAACAAATTATACATTATCACGCTGATCTGATTCCCAGATCAAATTTATTCATCTGCCGAGATGCAGCGCCAATTCCGCCGCGTCATCCCGAAAAAAAGTTAATAAAAACAGCGATTTATCACACTCCTAACAGTAATCAATCTCCTACCGACTGTCGGTGGCTTTGGACTTGAATTCGGGGTTTCGGATTTCGGATCCCCGGACAGGGGAAATTACTTACATGATCGACTTCAATGCAAACAGACCGCGGGTGGCAGGCCACCGGTGAAGAAAAAGGGAGCCGGGAAATCCCAATTACGGGCTGAGGCGCCGCCCTGGAAAAGCATTTCCCGGCACTTTCGCCCGATTTTCCAGCCCACCAAAAAAGGTAAGTGACCACACACCGTCGCACATAATTCAATGCCAATGGATTAGCATATAATTATGCACAATATTTCTGCAGATCGGCTGCCTGCCCACCGCTAATTCCCTTTCAATTTCCCAAACTTGCGCATTTATTTAAGTCATGGGATCTTGGGATCTCAGCGGTTATAATTGGCGTCGCACGCCCAATGGGGGCGTGGCGGATCGGAGCTGGATGCGAGCGGGTACGAGCATATAATTGCCGCGGCGACCGGAGGATGTGTTGAATTGAAAAGCCTGCCGGGTAATCCGATCGATCGATCCCGGGCTTTGGGTCCACTGGTCCTCAGGTCCTCTAGTCCTCAGTTAAGTTACGACTCCTGCCCGCTAAGTGAGCCGGGCGTTCCCGGCTGGGCACTCGCTCGACGCTTTCAACAACTACTTGTCCTGCTGCTGGAATGTATTCGATGCACTCAACAAATTAGTATAGTATTTTTAAAGGGTACAAAAATATTAATCGTAAAACAACTTTAAAATGTTGTTGTTACCTAAAATCCATATTAAATCCATAGCCTCTACTGAGAGCATACTTTCATAAATGTACAATTTTGGTGATCCCAATTCAGTTAATATTTAATTTATCATTTAGAGTTGCCAAACGAGTTCCGTATAACCAAAATATAATTCTAAATAGTTCCCTAAAAGACTTTGAACGCTTAGAAAAAATTGTTTCTTAACCTTGATTTCATTTACTCCTTGATCTATCCTTTTTAAGGATACCAAAATTCATATTGATTGAAATTTCAAATATTTTAGAGATAGTTTGCTTACAATTTGTAAAAGAATTGTTTGAAACTATCCCTAATGGGGTATATTACAAAACAATTCCTTATTTATTGAATGTAATTCGACATTTTTTGGAACTGTTAGTTACAAAAGTATGACACACTTTAAAGACGTTTGTCTTATATTTATAAACTTCCTTTTAAGGGGTTGTATAAACTGTGAAATTTTATGAACTAATTGTTTTCTGCATTTATACCTCATTTCTGTATGTCATATTCGTCTTTAGAGCAAACGGATCTTAACTAAAAACTGCCTGAATAGAAATAATTAAAAACAAAAAATGTTCCATATTACCCATCGTATAATTCGTATAATTTTTCGAGTGTTACCCGCTGGTGGTCTTATCAGAAGCCGCGGAGTACTCCCCGATCTGCCAGAAATGGCATTGCTGCGCATCCATTATCGGCTCTGTCACTGCTCTTGCTCGGCGTGGCCACGCCCCCAAAAGCGCCACTGGGCATTTTGCACTCCGTTGTGGTCCGTGGAGGTCCAGTCGATGGCTCCGACTCCGACTCCGATTTGGGCTGCGTCCTGAGTTATTGTGTGGATACGATCAAATTATAGGCTTAGGCTTGCATTAAACTCGCATAGACGTCGTCGGTTGGCCCCGAACTAAAGGTGGGTTCGAGGGTTCTGGAGAGGATGCGCATTTTATCATCGGGGCATCCGGTCCCTCCCATGGCCAAGACCCCCCTCCTCTGGACTTACTAACCCTCTCGCAACTTGTCAACACGTGCAAAACAATGCTCGAATCGCATTCGCATTCGGTTTTGGTTTCCCATTCCCAATAACGTGCAAATGAATTTGAATTTATGCAAATGAGCAGACTGTTCGCACGCCGCAGCCACAAAGTCTGCGCAGGCACAGGTGATCTCCCAGTGTTGCAGCAAAAGAGTCCACAGATCTTAGGAAAAAACGATCAGCAGAAATGAAACGCAGGCGAAATAAAATAAAATCGTTCGAAATTGCACCAATTAAGGGGAAATGTATGGGATCATGTGGACAAAGGGGGGGAATGCAGATTGGTCTGCATTTATCAGCGATATTAAAGAGTTAAGTGAATTACTTATTCTCCTGGTCGCAGCAATGCGTTACCTTTCATGTCCTGCTGTCGGGGATCGCCCCCCCGCTCCTTTCCGAGTTGTCAATGCCGATGTCGATGGCCGCGATCTTGCATGCGACAATTATATGGGCCCTGTGTGCTGTGCGACGCCAGTTTGGCTCCCGATCTCATGGCCAAAAGCGGCAACTCTCTCAAAGAGGGCCAACAGTGGGGTGATGCGACGGAGGAGCTGGTGGACCAGTGATCGGCTACCGGAGACGCGAGGCTTTGGCCATTCCCGGAGCCGCTCCTCGCCGCTGATCGATTCGGGCCCAATCGATCGGCAGCATCATGCAACCGCGCACAGCCTTCAGCTTCAGTTGCGACTCGAGATCCCTGGGCAGGGGCGGGTCCAGGGGGGTTTCATGGGGTTCAAAAACCCCCCATTGAAGTCCTAACCATTCTAAAATGCTTCATCATAGACAACGATTTTCAGATGATAACTTTTCAAATCCAAAATAAAATTTTAGCTTACATTTATTTATTTTATGGAATTCCTTTTTACATAGATGGTTATTATAATAACATTTTTACAATTTGAATGTAATAGAACATTTTTTGATTTCCCATTATTTAGACAAGAAAAAATATTGATACCTTTTATTATATATTAAAATGTTTTTAAATGTAACCGAATTGAAAACTTTTCAGGTTATTATTGAGATACATTTTCATGATTTCATAGAATACTTAGTTCCAAGTCTAAAGTATTTGATAAAGAAAATATTTCTGACAATGAATTGATATGGCCTTTAAAAGGCCTTTTGTCTTTGCCATACATTAAATTCGACCAGAAATGCACCTCAAATAACTTGTTTTTAATTCAATGGTATTTTAATGAAAATTGCCCCAAAAATCCCTACTTCGGTCGCCCCTGGACGCCAGTCTTCAACCCAGTCCCATTCCTGCTCCTTAGCTTAACAAATCGTGCCAAATAACACAACATAATGACAACAAAGCAGACGACGAGTCCGCAGACGTTGTCCACTTGGCTGCCTTTGGTCGGGAGTTGGGAATTGCGAGTCGGTGATTGCCATTTCAAGATTTTGCCACTCACACCAGCACAACGTGGGGATGGCGAAAATTAAGAGATATTTATAATAAGCACGAAAACCACTTAATACTAACGCCTTTGGCAATTAACAGGTACAGGCAACGGACAACGGCTGGAATCGCGGCAAGGATGCAGTCGGGACACTCGGATGATATGCAGCCCAGTTTCGGTCGGAGTTCCACTTTCAACTCCATTCAGAGATACTGATAACTAACCCATCGAAAGCTGGAGCGGCACATGACCCCAAAGCGCCACATTTCCCACAAAAAGGCAATCTAAGGGGAAAAACAATTTCTAGCAGCTCCAACAGCATTGAGATTCACAATACAATACTTCATGATTTTAAAAGAATTCCACATTGGTAAAACAAATTGTGAGCTAACAAAAAGGAATAATAAAAGGAATAAATACTTAATGTATTATCCAGCATATCCATATTGTTCAATTATTCTTTCTATAAAAATAAAAAAATGTAAGTAACTTAATTTCATTAATATTTTATCAATTATATTATATTTATTTTTTTATCAATTCTATTTTTATAGTAGCTTAAATTTTTTTTTATAATTTATAAATTTCCTTTCCAAACATTGCTTTTAAGTAGTTTAAAAAAAAAACAAAACATCTGAAAATGTATATTTACCATTCATCTTTGTGCATTGAATTCCTGATTTGTATTTCAATTTAATGGCGCCTTGATGACAAGTTAAATCTTTGCCTCAAAGCATACCCACCATTGTAACGAGCACATGTCAAATTGATTTTGAATTCAATTTTTTCCGGTGCATCCCTTTCTTGTGGCGCAATCCGTTTTGACGACTCATTGAAAGCCGCAGGTACCCCCCAAATTGGAAATGTATGGAGGTTCGGGGCTTTAATTGTTTTGCATTCTCTTGGCAGGCGTCTTTCTTTCATCACCGATCGACGCTGGAGTTGACGCCTTCGGTGGCTCATTACAATCCCAAACAATCAATAATGGATAGATGGTAAAATAGCGTTCGGCGCACAGTTCGATTGATTCTCACCGTTCAGCGATCAGCGATCACCGATCAGCGATGAAATGAATAACTGTTTCGGGGGCAGACCCCGTGGATTGGATGGGGGATCGGAATCTCTTGAACGAACGATTATGGCAGTGGTTTTCTGATTTGACAGGCGTTAAATTAAAATTTAATTCGGCCATCTATATAATTATAGTGATCCATCCGAGCATACACATTGACGACAAAAACGAGGACGGCGACGACTCGGCAGCGCATGTAATTAAAGCCACATTAATCACCCGGCTCCAGCAATTCATCCCCGATCCCCGGAGATTCCTCGATCCCTCGCTCCCCTGATGTCCAAAACCCAATCTCAACTTGCCAGGTACTTGAGTTCGAGTTCTTTGAGTTGGAGCCTGTGCCACTGCCTCTGTGTGTCTGCTTTTCACTTTGCTTTTGGTAGCCACAAAATTGTCAGATTTGTCCACTTGAGTTATTTTCAAAAAGTCTCTTTTGAGCCAGGCACCTCCACCCCCTCCCTCCCCCTTTTGGATGTCAAAGGGTGTCATCTTCTGAATTCCCAAACCAATTATACGAAACTCGTGAGAACTTATCGCACGCATGTCATCGTTTCGATTTTATTTGTACTCAGCACGCGGTTAGATGTACAAACTGAATAAATTAAGTAGTAAAAATTGCACTAAATTCTCGATTTAAAGCGATAGGAAAATGGTCACTCTGCGTCGTGCTCCACATTAATTACCTCCTCCTCCTCCGAAGACGACGACGATTGTTGTTCCTGCTGATCCTGTCCAGCACTAGCATCCAGATTGTGGCCCAGATTGATGGGCGTGCCCATATATTTGGCTATGTACTGGCGGGCGAAACTGAGGGCAAAGGCCGCCGCCGAAGCTGGGGGCAAGGTCATGGGGAGGGCTCGGAAGGCACTGTGCTCACCGCCCATTGATAATGGAGCTGATGCTGTGGGTGAGGCAGGTGCCACCACCACTGGTGGCTCTTCCACGTGGTTGTCGCTCATTCTGCTGCTGTTGCAGGTGGTGTTGCTGATGTTGCTGGTGTTGCTGGTGTTGCAGGTGTTGCCGATGTTGCTGATGTTGCTGGTGTTGCAGATGTTGCTGGTGTTGCAGGTGTTGCTGCTGTGACTGATGTTGCTGCTGCTGTGGCTGTAGGGATATGGCTGCTTCGGCTGGCCAGATTCTGGAGCTGCAACCACCGGCGTGGGTGAGCTCGACGTCGAGGGCGAGTCGCGCTGCTTGAGCAAGTTGACCCGCTGATGGCGTCGCCATTTCGCTCGTCTGTTGGAAAACCAAACCTGGTTGATCAATCGGTGAAGAGACAATTTGTTAGTCGATAAAAAAAAGAGACTGGGATCGTGGTGATCTGGGACCTCCGGAGTTGTTAGCTCCGAATGTGTGGTTAGTAGGTTGTGAATGTAGGAATGTGTTCGATTTCGGAGATTGGTTGATACCAAAAATATATAGGAGTTGGTTGGTATTGACATCGACTCACCTGCACCCTGGCTTCGCTCAAGGCCGTTCGGCTAGCCAGTTTTTCGCGGGTGTTCACACACGGATAGTGTGACTTGTCGAACTCCTTCTCCAGCTCGTCCAGTTGCTCCGGACTGAATGTGGTGCGGTTGCGCCGGAACTTCGGCTGGTCGCTGTCCTGCGACTCACTGTCCTCGCCCTCGATGTCTGAAAAAATGATTACAAATTGAAATTATTTACTTAAATATTTCGGCACTTGAACATAAAGTTTTACATCTAACTCTTTAAAAATTTGTTTGTTATTTAAACATTTGAACAAAAATATACAGCGTACAAAGAAAGATAATGTAGTCTCTTCTCTTTAATGTCTATTTTGGCATAAAAAGAATAATAAATTCACCAATGGCACTTTTCATTGTATTTGAATGAGAATGTTAATTCTTACGTTAGGAATCCCCAAAAAAAATTTCCTGTTTAAGATTAATAAATCTGTAGAGATTGTTTGAAATATATATATCGGTGCTGGTTTAGAACCAATATTTTATTTTCAGTTTATAAAATAGGGTTTAAATACGTTTTAGTGAAACCACGTAACAACATTTAAAGAATGTCAGAAAACTTGGATACATTTTTGAAACATATAAATAAGGTATAACATGGCTCCTAATGTTCATTTTTTAATTGATTAGTCTGATTAATACTTCAGAGACTCTAAACTGACAGGGAAGAAAGAGTATTTGGAATCTATCGATTTACACTATTAGACCAATCTTTAAAGGGTCATGTCCCAAAGAGTAGCTTTATTGTAAATTAAACTTAAGCGGAAATTAAGGTTTGTGGACTCACCTATCATCCGGTTGGCATCTGCGTCCGGGGAGCGGCTGTCCCGACTCTCCGAGTCCGGTGAAAGGGCCGGTAGGGAAAGGCGGCCACTTCCCGCACTGCTGTCGCCACAGGCACTGCCGCTGTTGTTGTTGTTGTTGTTGCTGTTGCTGTGGGTGGTGTTGCCGTTGCTGCTGTTGGGATTTGAGCTCATGTTGCCATCGCTGCCGTAGCTGCTGCCACTTCCGCCGGGCTGCAGTGCCCCACCAGCTCCACCGGAGGGCAGGGGCACGGCGCCCCACAGAGGATGATGCGCCGGCCAAGTGGGAAAACTGGTGTACGGATGCGGGTGCGTGGGGTGGATGGCATAGCCGTAACTCGCCGCCCGGGCAAATTCCGCCGCTGCCCTTTCCGCAGCGCGATTACGCAATATTCGATTGATGCTGCTCACCGAGGGAGCGGTGGCATTGGTACAGACACCTGGACAAAAAAGAAAAGCAAACAACTTTGAAGTGCCAAAGATATTGATGATTTTTAAATATATAAAAATAATATCCAGAAGTTTAAATGATATCAGTATCTACTAATACTATTCAAAATCATTGCGGAGCTAGGACTCTATACACACTTTAAACGGAATCCTCCAGCAAATATTGCAGATGTATTAGTTTTAAGAATATATGTTTTAAGAATAATAACAGGGGTTAGCCCTGATATATATAAAAAAATATTTTAAGTTATCATATATTTATAAAAAAAACGTATTTATTATGTTTTAAGTTATAAAATGTTTTGTGAATTCCTTGAGCTATACAATCCAATTTATTATTATAAATAACATGTAAGCTATATAAATAAATTTTGGCAATCAAATAGGATATGGGATCAAACTGATCAAAAGAGTTTATTTTAATTGATAAAGACAAACTTATAAAAAAAATTAGGACCCTGATTTGGATATGTTTTTAGTCATTGTTCTTGCACCGGATGCAGCCCATCATGACCTCTTGGTGACCCCGAAATGAGCTGAGGATTGACTGTAATGAGAGGACCGATTGGGATCGCGCCGTGTGTGTGTTCGTGCGTCTCATGCGAGAGATGGCTATCGGAACGATTCATTGCACCGAGCGATGCGAACTGACCACTGTCTTCTGTCCAGTGTCCAGTTTCCACTGTCCACCATCCATATCCACTTCCATTTCCACTGACCACTGTCCACTGCCCACGAGCAACTGTCAAGCGGCAGGCAGAAACCGTCAACTGGTTGCTGCCGACTGGACTACTTACTGCCTCCTCTATTCCGTCCGCGATTATCTCGCAAACCCCAATGGAGGGAACCCAAAATGAGTGACACAAATGTGAGCACATTTACATATCAATCGGACTTGCAGCGGATGTTCATAAATTAGCCAATCGATAAATCTAAATCTGCCGCTGGTGGAACAATATATCCTCCCGATTCTTACAACATTAAATGAGCCCTCGGCAGGCATTCGCATTACGAGCACCATAAACACATCAATCCCGGTCCCGATGCCCGATGCTGATGGCTGCTCTTTCGAGTTCCTCCTGTCAATCCCCCATCTGAACAAGTTGGAGGAAGCTGAAGAAAAGCTGGCGGAGATGGGGGAACTGGAGGAGCTCAAGTGGAGCTAAAGGAACTGGAGGAACTCAAGAGCTGAAAAAGAAGCGCGTAAGCATCTTGAAACGAAGACCAGACGCTTGTCGCGACCGTTGTCATTTGTTGGGCAATTTCGCTTTCGGGGGTTCCCTGTCAGTTAATTAGCCCAGCTACTCGCATTGTGTCCCGTCCCTTCCTATTCCAAACTGCCCTGCCCCAAGCTCCACAATCGAAGTCCTGCCCCATTGATCGGCATCTGCCCCTGGACTCATTGTTCGCCTACCTTCGGTGATCAGTCGCTCGCGGATTTCCCACGCGAAGATCGTCGGATTCTCGCGCTTGTACTGCTCGATCTTGGAGACCACGGTCGGGGTGGCCACCTTGGGCTTGGAGCCGCCAATTAGACCCGGTGGTCGTAAGGTACCTGCAAACATACAGAAAATTGTCGATTAAAAAAATAAGCTTACTCAATCCGATGAAAACATCCCCAAACTAGGATGTATATATTTTCAGACACTTCCTTATAAACCCAATTGAATTTTCATCTATTCCCAGAAAATCTTTAACTAATTTTTGCCGATTTCAAAGTGGCATACTCCATAAAACTTGTGGGTTGATTATCTAAAAATTTGCATTTGCAATGTGAACCATTTTCATGTTTGTTTTATATCTTTGCAAAGGGCCAAAAAATTGTAGTTAATATTTCAGTCTGTCTATTTCTATGAAAACTAAACCTATGTTATAAAGCTAAGGCGAAATTTACGAGTTTACTTTAAAGACTATATCATAAGCTACCATGGAAATTTTAAAAAGTATCGGAAAAGCGATCTAGCTTTATTGTTTTTAAGCATCGAAATCGAAATGTAGAATATTTATTGATTTTAAATCAAACATATTTTTGAAATCTAAAAGTATTCCCTTAGCGTTAACTGCACCTCCATAAAACATCATCGCTCCCTCAAAATGAAAAATAAGAAAATATTAATAGGCCTTAATTGTTTTTGAAAAATGTATTTAATTAAATAAATTTGTTTTTGGGACCCCAAAATCTGTGCGGCTGAGGGCGTGTCCGCCTGTTAAAGTTTTTGTAGGTATGCCCCATCCCAGTTGTGCAATCAAATTGGCTTTTTCTCCTATTGCCAGCGCCTTGGGCTTGGGCATTGTGCGACTCGCATAATTTTCACATTGTTCAAAGCAACTGCCTTTGGCTGCCGGGTTGCTCGTGTGGGCGTTTCGAACAGGTCAAAAGCCCTGCGGTCGCAGTGCATTGTGCGGCACTACTAGATACCAGATACCAAATACCAGATACCTGCTACCTGTTGACTGCCTGCTCCGAGCCACTAACTAACTAGACAATTAAGCCAGCAGCCGACGTCCATTCAGCGGAGCGCTAATTTGAATATTTGACAACATCAGCGGCCTGAGACTCCAAGTCGCAGTAGTCGCAGAGTCACAGAGTCACAAAAGTCGGCTCAAATGATAATTCGTCGGAAGCAGTTGACAGGCGCGCGCGTTTATCTTGTAAATTGAGCTCTGTCGCTGAATTACACCCAGAGAAAATACGAAAGATATATCTTTTAATCACCGGATTAGCTGGCTCATTTGGATATGCCATTTATTTGATTCTAAATGGCAAAAAAACTACTATCTTTAGCTTTTATTTAATTGGCATAGAAATTTATAGGGTAATTTATTACACTTCCAGTTGGATTTTATTTTCGGTGCAGTCGGTTGCCTTAAATTAATGAATGGACACAAATGTACTTGTACACTTATTTTCCAGCTTTTTGTGCAAAACGGAAATTATTTACACAATTTAAATTGACTTGAATGGGAATGAATGGCATCCACACAGATCGGATGGTGCGATTTGAAGTTGAGCTAATGAATATTTGTGAATGGGCAGATTTATTTAGCGTAACTTTTTCTGACACACTAAACTAACTTGTGATAAAAGTGCACTTGGATGCTTTTTTGTGCATTTTTGCAAATGATAAAATGCCATAAAGTAAAATTTTTTAAACAGAAAGTGCTGTTAGAATTAGTTCTTTATTTATATGTTTAAAAGTTTATGTCTTTTTATATTTTGAAGTGATTAAATTGTTTCGTCTAAATAATTGCACATGAATTAAACTTTTCCCTCACAGTTTTCCAATGGTAAAACATTCAGATTCTTGCTCCAAAAATAACATTTGTTCTTAAAACATCCTATCCAGAGGAAGCTATCTTGTTATTTTGCATTTAACTAACTTAAAAATAATGAAAAGTTTGGTAGAAGGAGTTCCTTCTTCTAAAATATATGCAATTAAGGGGATTAATTGACAAATTGATTCGGATTTAACGATTTTAAGCTTTTTTTAATCCAATTGTTTTCTAATTTTGGTAACCTATAAATGCTAAAAATTCTGTATTTCCTGCTCAGTATTTAAGCTTGCAATTCAAATTAGCCAGTTTGAGTGGAGAAGGTGGCAAATTGAGAATGACATGGCTGAGAGTAGTACCCACAGGTGGGGCAACAGGTGTGCGGCTGCTGCAGACTTCCCGAGGGGAAAAAGGGGCAGAGAGGATGAATCGGGGTGTCCAGGTGCAGGTGGGGGCGATGGCGATGGTGATGGCGATTGCCAATCGATTTGTCGTGTTTACGTGACCCCACAACGGAGCCGTGCAAATCGATTGGGACGCTTGGGGACACATGGCGATTGCATTTGGGGCGCGTGTTTCGTGGTTCCGCGTTATGCCGCTGATTGCATTGGTCAGGGTGGTCTGGACCACGTCTGCCTGGCTTCCTCTCCCTCCCTTCACCTTATCACCAGCCCTTGATTTACCCTAATAACTTACCCAACAGCTTGGATACAGCTCCTTGCTGGGAGAGCATGTGCTGGGCCAGATCATATCCTCTAAGTCCAAAGCGGGATAGCTCCAGCAGTCGATGTTGGGAGGCCAAAGCGTTGAGGTTCGTGGCCGCCGCCGCTGCTGCCGCCCCCGCAGCCCCCGGGCCCGCCGCTGCACTGCCACCGCAGAAGATGCCGCCCAACGCCGGGGCGGGGGGCGTTCCCTGGGTCAGGATGGGCGTGGAGGGGCTCAAGCTGTGTGGCTGGGCGAGAACTGAAATGCAAGGGTACAAAATGATTAGTACACTGGGCAAAAAAGTACGTCTACAGCGAAAGAAAAGTAATATATATATACTGTCCTCAAAAGTTAGAACATTTCTTTTCTTTCACTTTTTTAACCAGGTGCAACTTTTTATTTAGCAATTAAATCTATGCTTATATTTTGGAATCTTGCTTGTAAAGTTGGGGGTCTATAATATTCGGGGTAGTATAGATAAAAAACAGGTCAGGATTGATATGAATAATTCTCGCTAACCATTTGTAAGCCAAACATTTTAAATACATCTTTATACCCTTGCAGAGGGTATTATAATTTTGGTCAAAAGTGTGCAACGCAGTGAAGGAGACATCTCCGACCCTATAAAGTATATATATTCTTGATCAGGATCACCTCCTGAGTTGATATAGCCATGTCCGTCTGTCCGTCTGTCCGTCTGTCCGTCTGTCTGTTTCTACGCGAACTAGTCTCTCAGTTTTAAAGCTATCGAATTGAAACTTTGCACACACCCTTCTTTCCTTTGCACGCAGTATATAAGTCGGAACGGCCGGGATCGGTCGACTATATCCTATAGCTGCCATATAACTGAACGATAGGAAATGCCATAACTCTGCTGTTTGTAAAGTTAGGAAGTTGGGATTTTCTATGGCTTCTTTATTTGGCCAATCAATTCGACCTACCAAATTTCATAAGGATCGGCCGACTATATCCTATAGCTCCCATATAACGATAGGAAATAGCATAACTTTGGTGTTTTTGAGTTAGGAAGTTGGGATTTTCTATGGGTTTTATATTTGGCCAATCAATCCGACCTACCAAATTTTTAGGGATCGGCCGACTATATCCTATAGCTGCCATATAACTGAACGATTGAAATTGCCATAACTTTGGTGTTTTTAAAGTTAGGAAGTTGGGATTTTTATTTGTATTAAGAATGCATCATATGAATAATTTTGGAGAATATTATTTACAGAATATTCTGCAAGGGTATATCAACTTCGGCTCCGCCCGAAGTTAGCTTTCCTTTCTTGTTTTTGATTATTTTTTTAATCACAACAGTAAAAGAATAATACCTCCATATCGAATAATACCTCTATACCACCTCAACTCAATATGAGAAATAATTACGGACCTAGATTATTAATTTTCTAAATTTAATCTTCAAAAATTTATTTTCTAATATTTTTTGCTCTCATATTTAATTTAAATTATCTTAAATATGTCCAATAATTGTAGACTTAATTGAAACTTAAATTTAACGAACTAAGACTAAGAAATTTAATTTCTGTAAACATATTCTTTGAAATAGTTTTTGATTTAGTAGTTTTTGCTAATACGAATGTATAATTGCCTTCTATAACAGATTATTCTCTGAGTGCAGGGGCGCAAAATCATTAAACGTCAATTGGAATTTAAACGAAGCTGTTGCTGGCATTCCGCGCGTGACACAGAAACACCAAGAAATTTGTAGCCCGATCATTGAGTGGGGCCCCGAGGATTTTGGGGGGGAAGGGTGGTTACTGGGACAACGCGATGGCTGGACAAATTTCGGTGTGTTTTTGATCGACGACGTCAAAGTCAGAGTCAAAGTCGATCCGATAGCCGGCCGGGCTCCTCCGTCCAGTGGCGGAAGTGTCAACGTTTATGGGCATAATGGACGCGGTGTGGTCCATTACCGCTGACACCGACTGCTGATTCCACTCGGAATTAATGAAATTCTCGCTGGCAATTTGTTGGACCTGGACAGTGGACACTGGACGCTGGACTCTGGATTGGAATCAGAATCGGAATCGGAATGGGAATGGGAATGGGAATCGGACGGGAGATCGCTTGTCAGAGTCGTGGCAGCAATTGGCCATTCCTCGGATGTAGAAGCTTTTATGTTCATTTTGACATTTTATCTGATCGCGAGAACTGCACACATTTTAACACCTCTTTTTTGGTGCGATCGAGCTCCGTGTGTGGCGACGGCATGCCAGTCGGGTTTCCAGTATGCACTTCGATCGGGGATTGGGATCGGGATCGGTGATCAGGAATAGGGATCTCCTCCAGCTCCTTGGCTAATTAAACCCCATGCAGATGGGACCAGCCGGGCTCACTCCATTTAAAAGTGGCCGCTGACAATTTGCTGCACTCGCATGTTGCGCCAATTGTTGTGGCCGCGGTTATGGCCATGCTTGATTTATGCCGCCGCAACAGCCGGCCAACTTGGATGTCAACAGCGCTCAGTGCCTCCGGATTGCCCCAGTCTCAGTCACAGTGCCATTCCCGGTCCAGATTCTATGGCAAAGTCGGAGCGGGATCGACCGATGATTTACTACGCAATGCGACAGCTCCGACTGCCCCGCGATGCGCCTCAGTCAATTGCAAAAGCGGCTTAAAATCGCTGGAACCACGGCCCAAAACCCGAACTCTTCATCCTACCCCTCGATCCACTGCACAGAAAAAAAAAACGGTAGAAATATCATAAGTCTAAACGACTTTAATCTATCTCATGATTATTTGACATATAATTCCAATTAAGGCATATTTAGTTATTTGTTAGAACTATAATGTTTAAACTTTTATGGACAATAAAACAAGTTATGCAAGAAAAATCATAATTAGTAGTTATTTTAATAAACCTTATTTTAGAAAATATTTATATTTGTATTATAAATATGATAATTTTAATTAGAAAAAATTCGAAATACTATATTTAATATTGTAACCATACAGTTACTTTTATAATTGAATCATATAGCTAATTATTTTTGTAAATATTTCTTTATGACCTAGTGATATTGCAAAGTTATTTTTCTCTCTGTAGCTACTCGCACGTCACCATGAGACTTATAACAAGAGGCGATGCCGATCGGACTCCGACTGAAGTTCGAACTCGGGATCGCAGCTCGCCACAAGTGATGATCGCCTCGGAATTCAATTGATAGTTTGATTTATTGCTACCGGTAACTTTTTGCCGCTGCTCTTCCCGGTCGCCCCCTTTTGCCCCTTTTCCAGGCACTGCATATAAATTAAAGTTGCTCGCTTTTTATGTGGCTCCTCAACGCATCCTCATCCTCGTCCTCAACCTCAACCTCAACCACATCCTCATCCCCATCCTCATCCCATCCCAGCCCCTTCAGTTAGTGCTCGCTGATCTTGTTTGTCGCGCGCAGCGCATTACTCGTCCTCTAAAGCTTCTGGTTTTTACTGCCAGTGCGCATTACTGCGCTCTTCGCACATTTTCCTAAGCTGCTAGAATTCTGATGAGGGGAGATGTACTCTTACATAAGTCACTCTAATTTTATGCCATCCTTTATTGGATTTTATTGTACGGTTGTGGCTTATAGTTTGATATTAAATTGTGGTTAGCCTTAGGCATAAAAATATGTAAATTGAAATAAAACACATTTAAATTAAAAGAAAACTTAATTGTGTTTAAATTATTTACCTGTTTTTCTAACTTTTATGGTCCTTTAACGTTTATGAGATAGGGGATATAATGTGTATTTTAAGATATAAAGCAAAGTAATTTGATGACTATGTTGATTTATCAATTTAACTTGCAATAAACTATTAAATAAGAAAGGAAACAACTCGATCGGAAAGTAATGGTAATAGCAAGAAGAGTACAACTAAATGCGTTTTCGCAAAATGCAATTTTTTATGATAACAAATTTGTAATAATTTTGTGTATTGAGTTTTTCTTATTGCCCTTAAAGCATTTTATATCGAAAGTATTACTTTTCAAAGTGGAAACATTGTATCTTTGATGATAAACCTAGAGTTCCTAAATAATACCGTCCTTTATTATTTAATTCTTTTATTTTACTAAAGAATTAAATATCCTGAAGCATTGAAAAAAACATATGTTTAATCATAAATAATGTTTGCCATTATAAAAATTGAACACACACTGTAAGTTATCATTTACAAAGGGTGACACACTTTAGGAGGTAGTAATATTACTGTTTCCTTTTGCAGACGACTTAAAAAGACGCAGAGAGTCGTGAAATGATCACCCACCCCAGTTCCTTAGGCGGTAGAACCACCAACTGGGGTGACACATATATTCATATACGTAACGCAAGGCAAAGTAACGTAAGGAGTTCGGACCATGTGCATTTTCGAAGCAAACCAAACCGAGCCGAGGCACTCTTCAAAATCATTGTGCACACCTTTTATACGCTTGGCTTTCTAAGAATAATGCGAATACACGCACCACGTAACCTGAGACCCCTAAGTATGGTTTCTGCCCTATGCTTAAACTTCAATGTATGCCATGTACCTCCTGGGGCACCCCTAACCCCCTTTGCTCTAC
The DNA here is from genome assembly GCA_018153365.1 of Drosophila fuyamai. Taxonomy (NCBI): domain Eukaryota; kingdom Metazoa; phylum Arthropoda; class Insecta; order Diptera; family Drosophilidae; genus Drosophila; species Drosophila fuyamai. The sequence goes on from JAECXW010000155.1 coordinate 12,216,372, forward strand.
GGTTTGGGGTCTCCGTGTCTCTTTTTCAGCATGTCTCTTTTCCTCGACTGGGGCTCTTTTTATAATTATTTATTTATTGTGCAACTTCCAACACCTTCTAGAGACAAGTCAAAGCTTTGCTCGCCCCCTCCCGATAGCCACAAATTCCCCTTTTTTCCATCCGGGACACTGTGTGTATCTTGCAGATACATTCGATGGCCGCCGACGTGAACTAATTTTATTTGACAACCCATACTTGTGCAAAACAAATTGCCACTGATGTGCGAAAGACCAAAACAGTTGCCACAGTTGTTGCGTGTTGTTGCTATTGCTGTTGCTGCAGCAGCGGTGTTGCTGCTGCTGCTGCTGCTGCTGTGTTGCTGTTGCTGTTGTGAAATTTCCAAATCATTGCACTTCTTTAGCAGGCATTTGACTAGTGCCACCAGTTTCTTGTGGCTGGCTTTTGTTTTAAACTGTTTCGGGCCCCCGATTCCGATATCCCTGTCAGTTCACGGAATTCGCCCGAATCTTGCGGCTCACATGGAGCATGCAGCAATATCCACGGCAACAGCAACACCCGGGGGGATATCAGCAACATTAGTAGCAAAATCAACGAAATTACGGGCAATGTAAGAAGGTACAACAGCAACATAAGTACAATTTAAAAAGGTTAAAAATATAGTTCATTAAAAAATATTTCTTTTTTATATTTAAATGAAGGAGAACCAGGCAAAATATAATACCCTCTCTAATAAATGTTTCAAACACTAGGTTTTTCTAAAATTAGTAAAATATTAAAACAAATTAAAAAAACATGTTCACTAAGACTCACAATTTTGTTGAGTTAATATAAATAAAAACAAATACCTGCGACTAAATCCACAAGAATAAGAACAATTATGAATTTGTATATGTTCTATTGCTTGAATAATTAAGCAAGAAATCAGCTGTGCCATTACCTTAATATCAACAGAGCACTCAATAATATAAATGTTAAATAAGAAGAAAAAATGTTGGTCTATATTCTTAACTAAAACAAATGAAAATGTGTTTTAAAATGCTAATGACTAAGGATTATCATTTTCTAAATTATTTATGTTTATCAAATATTTATTTCTTTTATTAAAAGAAATATTAAAATGTTGTATAAAACAACAGTTAAAAGGTGCTATTTAAATTAACATTTTTTGTTTATCACCCGAATTGGGATTATATTACCACTCACCTGTGGGTGCTGCCGTGGGCGAAACGGGCGTGATTGCCGACGGCTGACCGACGCCTCCGGCGGAACTGCCCAAAAGTTGCAGATGCGACGGCAATGGCACGGCGGCCATGGGCATGATTGTGCCGGGGGATTCAGCGCTCCCAGGAATTCCAGATGTTGCTCTTGGTGTAGAAATTTTATTGGTAGTCCTTGTGGGGCCGGGGGATGTGGTGGTTGCCATGCCACGCTTCCAAAATGTAGGATCAGCAGACAGGAGGGATTAAATTAAAGGCATTTTAGGGGCCTTGTTTTTCCGACGGTTTTTTGAGGTTTTTTTTTTTTTTAGTAAGCCGCCACTCGAAAACGCGAACCGGAACCGCTCGCTTGGGTTGCTGCCGTTGGTGTTGCTGCTGTTGCTGCTGCTGCTAGTGTTGCTGTTGCCGTCGTGTTGTTGCTGCTGCTCAACGCTCGCTGACTCGACGCGCACCGCACTTCGCACTCAAACTCAACGCCCGCCGACTCGCTGAATGAGACTGAGCTCAGAGCCACCGGCAGCGCAATATCTTACTTGGCTAAAACTTGGATCGGGTTGCTGCATTCTGGTTTGCCTGTGGTTGTGGTCGGTTTGCCACTGAGCATTCAGGGGTTTTTTTCCTCTGTGAGTGTGTACGTACGTACGTTTGAGCGTCGCCCCATTGAGCGCTTCACTGTGGAAATGAGAGGTAAAACAGAAAAAAAACGAAACCCAACCCGAAACAGTTGTAAAAGTTCAATAATTAATTACTCGGGCATTCGATTTCAGTGCATTGTTTATCAAACTTTCAGGCTAGACCTGCGCTACCAGTTGCTTTCGAGTTGCTTTTAATTGACGACCGATTTTGTTTGGTAATACGTGGTGTTTGCGAGTTGGAAAAGTTTTTTTTATTGAAATGCCGACACCAAGAAATGGCTGTCAATCATCGATCACAAAAAGCAACACTGAAAAGAAACTGGTCAATTTAAACGTTATAGTTGACTTTCTTTCAGTTTTTCGTTTTTCAAAATCGTTTATCATAGAATAATAAACAAATTTTTTGGTACAAAAAACCAGCCATTACAAAAAACGCACCCCTGTTTAATACTATTTTTATACATTTATTTAGGACTTAATATTAATGTTCCTAAGTATATAATAGTTTTATGTTTTTATTTGCTTAAATTATTATTTTACAATTTTAAATAGGGAAAACATAAATGCCAACTTAAATATCAGTTGGCAAGACAAAATCATTAAGGCATTTAAATATCCATTTTTTACTTGTTATTAACATGTCGTAGTGTTTTTGTTTCGACGAAAATAAAAGTTTTATTATGATAAGGAGATTATGTACAAATAACCAACATTTTAATAATACATAAATAATTAAATATCTCGTAAAGTTCAGAGGTCAAAGAATGAGGTTTTAGGTTTCTTTTTCTAGCATTAAATGTGATTCTTATTTAAGTATGGGTCTACCGATTTTATCAATATTAGTCTTCTTAAATCTCAGAAAATCAGTTAATAATATATCTACGTATACGTAATTTTTCTGCGTGATCCAGGTTTTCCTCCATAACTCTCATACCCCCATTTCTTGCCACAAAACGGGGGACGTGCAAAAAACGCATTACATGGGACATCGGTGGACATTAGTGACTCGGCCGGACGAGAAACCAATGAATCCGCGTTGGACGCGACTCCACTCGTTTTGGCCAACCACCACAGTGGTTACCTTGTAAAAGTGGTTGGGGGTAGGATGGGCGGTAAGAGGGTGGTAAGCAGCAGCGTAACCGATTAACGCCAGTCACTCAAGAGAAAGAGAGAGGGAGAGAGAGAGAAGAGCCTGCGCAGCAAAGGAGCAGGAGTGCGAACGAGAGCGATGCAATGCAGTTGCAGTGGAGTGACAGGAGCGGCATGAGTTGCAGATGGGTCGGCTAATTGATTTATTTCGCCCACTGTTCCCCTCTCACTCCCACTTTCACGCTGGTTGGCTGAATTACAGAAATCAGGAGCCATGTAATAATGGCCGCCAATTGCACTTTTGTCTGTGTGTGTGTTTCTGTGTGTCTTAGCCCTAAACTTAAATTATTTTGCAGGTGTTGTTAGTGCAACTCCCCTTATCGCTGCCTCCCCTCTTTCCAAAGGGGTGTGGCAAAGAGGCGGCAAATGGCCAACCTCCCTCACAGATAATGCAAAATAATCAATTTTAATGGCCTATAATTTGCTAGCGCAAAATAACAATGATTTTGCCCAGATTGAAAGGCACAACTTTGGCCATTCAAAATGCCAGCACACACGCACTTAGAACTTTTCAAAACAAGCACATGTAAATTATTTATGTTGATAAAAGAACTAAGCTAAAGTTGCTTCCACTAAAACATATTTATGTGTCACAAAAGAGTGAGAAAGTGGGGGGGGCGAGATTTAGAGAGCGAGAGGGTATATACAAGCGCGTTGAGTTCGGCTCACCTTACATAATTTGAGCCAAACTCAAGCTAGCTCAATTTTTGAGTCAGAGCGAGTGAGAGAGGCGTGTCTGAGAGCAGGCTCGCATTTGCGCACTGGCTTCTATAGTTGTCCCACTTTCTCTTGGTTACATTTCAAGCAAATAAGGCAACCAATAAGGGGAGGGCTAAGAAAACTCAAAGAAAGCCAAGTTTTCAAAGGTGGAGGGAGGGGATTTACTGGGGGCTCCACTCGGATGTTAACCCTGCTACCCCTCCTGATTGATTTCGGCCTACATGATTGATTAGATTAATAACGCGGCTAATTAAACATTTATCACTGTATCTAACGAACCGCCCAAAGCGGCGCAAATTAACCCCCGAAAAGTAAAACAAATTATGTTTGCTGCTACAGGCCAACTTCTATAACTAGAACCTTTGTTTCTTAAGATTTGACTAAGTGACATAAAGTTAGTGTTGAAATAGTAAATTTCATTCAATATTATCTGTATGTTTAATGTTTTTTTCGGATTTATTTCAAATATGTTAAAAACATCCACCATAAAACAACCAATTTAATAATTTCCAATGCCATTACCAACCAAAATTGCTTAAGTCCTGTAGTATCTAAATTATATTTTGTTGGCTTTGAAATTGCACTTAAAATATGACTACATCCATAAATCATACCCCCCTTAGTCTCAAGCAGCTAATAAAAAATAATGAGATTTTAAAACTTTCCACGGTAAAAAAAATGAAAAAAGTAGTAAATAAAGTATTTTACCTTCATTAAAATTAATATCTTGATAGACACCTTAAGGGAAATTTACAATTTCAGCTATTATGTCACAGAGTTTTCAAGGTAATATTGATATTCGAATATATTGAACCTTTTTAAAACAGATGCTAATTCCATTTGGGGATGTTTAACTGTGTGCCTGCTTCTAATTGCGTTTCGTGCAACTTTTTCGGTTTTTCGGGGATGGGCGCATTAATTATGGCCGCCTTGGCTAACGCCTGCCGGCCGCCATTATTTCGGTAGCAAAGTGGCCAAGTTCCAGCCAGATAGCGATCTAGTATCTACATCCCAGCCCGAACTTACAGCCAAGCCCTGTGTGCCGTGCATATTTGTGGTAGCCACGCTTCCTGTTTTTGTTTGCTCGCCTGTCCGCTGTCCGTATGTCCGTCTGTCCGTATGTCCGATTGTCCGCTGTCCGGCTGAAAATATTCCAAACAATGTAGACAAGAAGTGCTCAGGCCGGGCGGAGTTTTTGTGCCCGTGGTTAGCGACGCGGTGGTGTTTACCCACATGTAGGCATATGCATATGCTGATTTCCACCGAGCCGGGGGTTATACATTTTGGGGCGCAGAGGTTCAAGGGGGAATGGGTGTGGGTTGCCGACTTGGTGAACCGTGAAAAAACGACGGGTTAGAACTCTCCTCCGGCCCAACAGAGAGTCGGAATTTCGTAATGTTAACAAACAAATAGAAAATAACTTTTAGGTACAGCTCTGGAGCTTCCCTTCTACAGAAATATCAGTGGACTCCTTTCCACTTTACACTGAGGGAAAACCTTCACTAAGAAATTAACTTCAAAAAACCAAAAAAAATGGTGCAGAGTTTGTTTATGTGTAGAGTTCTCATAACAATAATTTTTGAAAATTATATTTTTAATATCTTGTACCCAACTAATACAAATATTGGTTTCTCGAAGTTAAATATTATGTTTTATTTCCCATTAAAATGCTCATATTCTCATATATTTTTCTCAGCGCAAGACCTTCTTTCTGGAGACCAAAACCAGCGGAAATATGCTCAAGTTTCTGTTTTTGTTGGTCGGAAATGTTTAGCGCTTGCTCAGAATGATTAAAGTGTCGCTTTTTGTCTGGCTCCAGTTGCTTTTTCCCATTTGCATACAAATGTTCCTCAAATTTTGCTGACTAATGCGAAAGCAAACAAATCTACGTACTGCATTGTAGGTTAAATTGCAAAGACTTCCTGATTCTTCTCAAAAGTTAATGTAACCGCGAAATTGATTTGGAATGCCATTAACTCTGACATTTTACTGCTGTTTGTTGAAGTTTTTACAGCCGTTTTTTAGAGTCGTTTACGTTATGTATATTTATTTGAATAGCCTTTATAAATTTTATTTAAGATGTACTCAAAATAGTAAGCTGAGTTATTGAAATTATAATACAACAAAGGTTTCTAATTAACTTTGTAGACAATATAAAAACGAAGAAAGATTAATGTACAGTTTTGTAACCCTTAAAATATATTTCTAAATTTTGACTGCGTTTCAGGAAGTGTTTCTCCATTAAGTAACTTACAAATTTGTATATAATTACATATATGTAAATTTTTGGTTTGCAAATAGTCCTTAAGCCCTAATTCATTTCTTGGACCCGTCACCCAAATTTAGATACCTAAACTGGCGGGCGGCTGAGCCATGTGCATCATCAATATCACACCGAGCACGCACCACTCGGCCGGCGGAATGTAATGATTAACTTTTCGCAGTTGCTAAATTAAGTGAGTTTTTACTGCGCCCGGGATGGGGGGACTCCGAGAAGTGAGGAGTGTCGCAGTGGCGGCTCCTGCTGCATCATCGACAAAAGTAAATTTGCAGTGGGCCAGATGAAAAAAAGCGGGCATCGGGCAAAAGGGGCATCGCCATCGCATTGCGTGTCTGCGACTGGGGCCAGAAATGATTTCCACATACCAAAGCAGTTAAAGCCCTTAAGTCAGGGAGAAAATCCAATTAAATTCGGTAGCGAAAGAAATAAGTCTGAACTGTCGGCAAAATGATTCTACATACACGTATTTGCGTCAACATTGATTTTGCAAAAACAGAAACATCCAAACAGGGATTCGGTGGATTCGATGGATTCCGGGGGCAGGTGCGGGTTAAGCGGATCCAAGACAAAGACGGACAGAATGTAGTTCATGTGCATGGCGATGGCGTGATTGAGGACGAACTCGAGGACAGCGGCAACAGCAACAGCAACATCAACAGCAACTGCACCGCCAGCACCATCAGCAACGGGAGCAACAGCAACATCTCCAACGGGAGCAAATAGCACACATAGAAAAAAATCCCAAAAATTGTTGATTAGTGAATCTTTAAGCCCCATGTACGATTCTTGACTAGTCAACTTATTGGTTTTATTTGGAACTTGTTATAGAACTTTAAATATTTAACGTTTTTAGTAAGCTACACTTAAAATATCAAAACAGCCAATTTTAAAGTACTTCTTCCATATAATACTTATTATGTTTGGGATTATATTATATAGATTGTATTCAAATAATTAAAATAAAAAAAATTGAGGAGTGAAATAGTGGGGCAATAGTGGGGCTACAAAACTTATTATCAAATAAACTTAAATTAAAATTTTGTATTAGTACTAAAATGGGAAATGTATTTTGAGTTAGTTAGTCTTCCTAAAAGCCTTAAAATTCGAATTGGATCTTAACAAAGTTTTATCGCAGTGGTAAACAAAATATCCTTAATTTTTCTCGGTGCAACATCAAGAACAACAGCCACATTAGCCACATCAAGCAGCAACTTGTGTTGCGGCTGCAGTTTTCTGAGGCGTGATTTGAGTTTAAGCGTTTGCCTGGACTCGGATTGGATTTGACTCTCAGTTTGAGTTTGGCCTGATACCAAGGACCGCACTGCGGACCGCAAAACCGTCCAAAAGTTGCGTGCCCATAGGTCTTCTGTGTAATTGCGCAACAATTGTCAGGAGCTATGCCCCTTCGCCCGATTCCCCCCCAAATCCGCTCCTGAATTGCCCTCTTTAAGTAGCAGTTGGCGCTGAGCCCCGCAGTCGCCGCTTTTAAGGGCAGAAACCACAATCAAGACACGGACACGTCATGGGGCTAAAAAACTACAGAAAACACAAAAACACATATAAAAAAGCTCCTCCAGCTAAGGCAAACCGACTACTACCTTCGTGTCTGCGTCAAACTTGCGGAAATCTGATTTTAAAATTATTAACAACATGCAATGGCTAAATAGTTTTGCATTCGATAACAAAAGCCGCTCCTCCAGAGCCCGGGTTCAAAAACATGTCGAGGCGAATTTCGATCTGACTATGCAGCTCCAAAAGAAAAACGAAAGAAATGAGGAAAAATCCGTGCTTACTGACCGCATCATATAATTCACGAATTCAAATTCAAACTATCGAATGGCTAGCGAACCGTTATAGGGTTAATTAAATGCAGATCCAGTAGCTCCCGTTTCCACGACGGTTTCTCCACGTTTCTCGTGCTCCAAGCACCAAGCTGCAAGTTCCAAGCTCCACTGCAGCTGCAATTAGAAGTTGCACAAAAAGCGCAATAGGAAAAACCTGGGGAAAACGAAAATGAAAAACATGGAAAACAAAATGGCGATAACTACCGCAATTTGCATATAAATGGACGTAGAAACGTCTTTAGTCACCCGAATCTTGAGCAAACCATAGGAGCGATTAACATTGTTGTCGACCGCCTGAAAAACAAAGAGTGCGGGAGAGGGGGCGTGGGAGGCAGAGGCGCCGCAGGGGGGCGACAACAGCAACCCGCAACGAGCAACTCGCAACATTGCAGCCAAGTGCAGTGGCAACAGCAACATCGCAACAAAATGGCGGAACAGTCGTCAGAGCGTGGCACCAACACCAACACCAACACCTAAACCTACACCAGCCTGAATTCCGAGCCCAAACTCCTCGTACTCCCCTCCCGGAATCCGATTTTCAACTCCCAACATCAACACCAAAACCAAGCCAAAACCAACACCCCACCGCTGGTAATGGTGATGCCATCAAGCGTGTGAGGTCGGTGGGCAAGTTACTACCACTAACACTACTACTGCCACTGCTACTACCGCCAAAGCCGATGGCCTCGACCTCCCAGTGCAGTGAAAGAAATTTTGTGGAATAATCCTTACTGTTTTCCTTACTACATCTTCTCACTTAAGTAATTATTGTTTCCTTGCTTTTAACTTAGTTTTTTATACAAAGTTAAAATATTATTGAACAATTAAAACCACCAAACTTTTGACGCATATAGTTTATCCCTCCAACAAACCATATATAAGTGAAATCTTAATTGCAATATTTGTGTAAATTATTTACAGTAAGATTAATTGCATATTCCATTTTTCAATGGTGTTTAGAAAGTGCTAAAATATACTTTCTCACAAACAACAAATTGGCTTAATCCTGCTTATTGTTTTGGCGTTAGTCGACACAAAAAATAATCTTTTATAACACTCCAACTTACTAACTTTTATTTCACTAGGATTATTGATAATGAATACTAAGCAAAAACTTAATGCTTTTTTTTATTACCTGCCCAAGTCATTTTTATTTGGACAACACCCAATTTAAAGGAAAAACAATAATAAAAAAATATAATATTATAGAACTTGAAATTATAAAACCATAAAGCCTTTGTCATGAAATTGCTTAAATTAAATTTTGTTCATAAAAAGATGATTTGGCATAAGTTTGAGGAACTAGGGAAATACTTCTCTAATATGTCAAAATAGTTTCAGATTTTATTAGCCTCCACAGGCACAGTGTACGAAGCTATTTAGTAGTTGGTTCCCAGTCCTCTTTGGAGCCCTTTTCCCCCGACTTCGACTAATACCACCAACTTTCGTATACTCTGGTAATTGCAATTGTTTTTGTTCGAATGGCGGGGCATTGGCTGCAGAAACGCGACCGCTGAAGTTGTCGGAGCAGCTCAGGCAACCACCCGCGTCCTCCACCTCCCACCTCCCACCTCCCACAGCCAACCCCTCAACCACCTCCAATGCCATCCCACTCCCACCCACACCCCACACCCCACTAGCCTGCATTGATATCACCCATTGTGCCGCCGGAACGGCTGTTATTATGCAAATGCCATTCACAGGTAATTACCACGCTGCACCGTTATAATTGCACTCGAAGCCCAGCTAGAAATCGCGATTGCAGTTCGCAGTTTTAGGTTTTCAGTTTTCAGTTTTTAGCTTTCAGCTCCCTCAACTCCCATCCAAAAAAAATAGAAGCAAAACAGTGGAAAATCGAAACCGCCAACAAGATGTTGTTGCCACTAATTGCAGTAGCTGCTCAGTTGAGACTCCCTTGGCAGCACAATCCGCAAATGAGACATTCGCTTGGCTACATATTTCGAAACTTCGCTTAAATGGCACCCACAAACTGCCACTGTGCGATGGTTGGTATTATAATGTTTTTTAGGATTCCTGAAGTCTCCTTCTGGGCATTAAAATTTCGGCTTAAATTTACGCCTGCTAATTGAAAACATATTCATATAAATATTCCTTTTCCTTTTCAAATGATAATACAACAAATTTTAAGAGATAAACCTTGTACTTGCTTTAATCGAAAACCTTACAAAATGTAAATTTGTTTCCTAAAGATTTTGATTGTAATTAAAATGTATTTCCTAATGATTTTTTTAAAGTGAGATTGACATTAATTATTTAGCTGTTTTATTATAAGAACATTTAACATCTCTATATGTCAATGTTTTTTATTAGTTTATTAGCAGATACAGCCTTTAATATGTAATTATAGTAACACAAAGTTTCAATTCAGTTTCAATTATCTTTTAAAGTAATTTTGTTTATACAATTTACTTGATTGGACGTGCTTTGTTGTTGTTGCTCTTCAATAACTTGATAAAGAGCGGTAAATTTGAATAAATTGGTAATATTAAGGGGCTGCTGCAATAGCACCGCCACAGATGGTTATCTAGACCCTGACCTGTTACCTGAATGCAACTCCAGCACCAGCGGCACCTTATCCTCTTCGGGGCGACGACAATGGGACACTTTTGTGCCGCTGACACCTTTGCATCCCATTGCGGATGCATGAGAACCGATGAAATGGAAGGAGAACAAGAACAAGGCATCTGCATCGGCAGGCAAATTAGAATAACTTAAATACACGGCGGCACGCATTAAGCGGCTGCAGGCGATATCATCTGAGGAATCGGCATCATCGCCAGCTCCTCTCGATTTCTGTCCTGTTCAGAGTTACGGTTCGATTCGATGGGGTTTTCTGCTGCGAATCCTTTTCGAGCCTCTCGCCCGCTATCAAAAAGTAATAAATCTGCCGCTGATCCATCGTAAATCTTTGCGTTCCCTTCATGATTTACCCACATAAATCAAAATTATCGACCCTGCAGACTCCGAAGAGAATGGGGTCCCGAGAATCGCGTCAAGAACTGGCCCTGTTAACTGCTCGAAAGTGTTAAATGCATTCAATCTGCGAACTTGTCGCGACTGATTGGGCAGTTTGAATTAAGTCCGAGAGCCCCGGATCATCACTCCATTAGCTCGTTTGTGGAAATACAAATCTTGTGCTCATTATGGCGACGACTCTTTTGGTTATTGCATTTAGTGCCTCAATTATCGCCTCCATGGAGGATGGGCAGAATTTCCAGCTGTCGGTTCAATCAAACGGATCACCCAGCCAACCGCGATACCGCAACTTTTGAATATACGAATATGTATATACGAGTATCTGCTCACGCACCTTTCTTTCTGCCCGGGAAAATTCGTCACATGCAAAGTGAAATTACCTGGCTCGGCTAATTTCATTTAATTTTCGGGCATTGTCAGCCAGTCGGGCAAGAAAAGAAGAAGCGACCGACCGCTACAATTACAGCATATTTTCCCCAATTAATAATTAATAATTTGTTTGGGTCACGAAACGCTCTTCGCAGCCCTGTGAACCGAAGGGCAACAGTTTGTACGCATATATACATTTTTTGGTGAAAGAAGCCAGAAGGAAAGGCGACCTGACCCGCCTCCAAATGAAACAATCCGGCTGACTGAGACGGTTAATTGCTGTCACAAAAGACGGGCTCGAGATGGAGTTCGGAATCGGAATTGGGAGTGGATGAGGATGTGGAAGTGGCATACAGAGTGGAAGTGGAGGTGAACTGCAGGTGAAAATCTTTTGTGGACAAAGACAAAGACTCAAATGGAGCAACACACGCAAGGCCAGTCAGAGGTGCAGAACACATTTTGTGTGCGAGCTCCGTTTCCTTCCCGTCTTTGAACTTCATGACCCTCCGTCAGTTGGCTGATGGATTTCCTTCTTGGCCAGATTTCACTGATCCGTCATCTGCTGTGGCATGGGAAAATATTTAGATCCATATTCGTTAATTTAACAACGTTTTAAGACTCCATCAATTACAACAGTCATGTTAAGGTTGGACTAATTATATCTTCTATACAAACAATATTTGCAAATAAAATATGTGTTTCTAAACTGTTAAATTTAAACAAAATATACTTGAAGACTTAAAACAAAACTTTTTTTAAATGGTGTTTGCATTTTTAAATAATTGCTTTAATGTATAGCCTTACAACGGGATTATACTTTGAGATTAAATCTGGTTGGCAATCAATTTTTTAATGAACATTTTTAAACTTACGAACATTTTTAAATGTTCAATTCTGATACAATTTTATATTTTAGATCAATTTTTCACATAATGTCACTATAGATGCCTTATTATATTTTACATGAATAATATAACTTTCACTTAGTTATCTTATTTTACCACATTTTTGGAAATTATATACATTTAGGTTTATTAAGATCTAAATTCGAGACGTAATTGTATTGTTACTTGTACATTAAATATTATGTTTTAGTACTATGGACACACATTTTGTTGTAATTTTTTTTCCTGTGCAAACTGTAAATCTCCCCTCTTTTCAGCTGGTGTTGCTCTAATTCAGCCTCAATTTGTGCCTTGCGCATACCCATAAATTAATTGATGCCCTGGCCAGCTAGCTGAGTGATAACCATCGGTTCCTCACTGCCCTCCACTCCACTCCACAGCACTCCCCGAATCCGCATCCGAATCCGAACCAGAACCCGAACCCACTCCCTTTTGCCCAGAGATCCTGTTCCCAGATCGCACTCGCAGTCGCATTCCCAGTGCATTTAGGCTTCGGGGAAAAGTGTGAGCAGCTTCTCTGATTCTGCGGCCAATAGAGACATCACCATCGGCGTTAACCCATCGCAGCCCCTGTCCCTTTTCCGATTGCTGTCCCACTCTCTCGCGACCAGTTGAATTATGTGTGTCTCGGGCTGTGAATGAAGCGATGTGCGACCAGGATTGGCTAATGCACTGGATTCGGGCTGTGTCCGCTCCGTGGCTGCCACTGCCCACTCAGTCCGCGGATCGCCCCACAGCCCCCTCCGCCCCTCCACCCCGCTCCACCATATCATCAAAATTGTCGTTGGCTCGCAGTTAAATTAAGTCATAAATTCAGTATTTATCTGCTGAATGTAGTTTGTTGTCCGGTCATCACTTCAGCGTCAGCCTTTGTCGCCGCTGCCCGGCCGATCCGGTCGTCCCTCGAACAGTGGGACAGAACTGAATGCGCAAATTAGAATTTAGAATGTCTCTAAAAAATGTAACACCTACAATTTAAACCATATTCGTAAAACTTTATAGGCGCTAAAAAGTAGAATCAAACAGAAAGAATTACTTAAACCATTTATTAACAATTTTTTTAAGTGTTAAAATAACATACGTCTTTGAAGTCGATAAAAACTTTTCCAAACTGAAAGTCAAAAATCTTTTAATGAAATGAATAGAAAATTTTTCTGCGATATACATTAATAATAACAAGGCTTGAGCCTTGAAAAACAACGTGTTCACAAATATTTCACGTGTATCTATTTAGAAAAGCTCGAGCTACTATAACAGTAGTTTCATTAATTAACTACTTTTTTCTATAATTATGTCAATAATTAAAACGTTCTACTAATTATAAAATTTTTTTTCACTCGTTTAGTTTCAATGGCACCCACTGTCGACAGGGCCGTGAAAGCCGCTTTTATCCAGGTTGCTGTTGCTGCTTTTATGGCAGCAGATAGCTCGCATGTGTCACCCGGCGCGGCGCCCCCTTTTGCGGTCCTCCAACCTTTTCGCATTGGCACTGGCATCCTCGAGATCCTCGATCGAGTTGAGTTGGACATTGAGTTTGGTTCCGGGGCAGCGGCTTAGCCCCACTTAACCGGGCTCTTGGGGCGGTGCGAATAATTGGATTGAGTTGGCTTTTCTCCGCCGACCCTCATTCGCACTGCCAAAATATCGTGGAGTTTTTTGTTCATAAGATGGCCCCTGGGAACGCACTCACTCTCACTGGCTGAATTTCAGATTTATTGGTGCACATCAATTAGATGGCATTTCAGATCCATCTCGAACACCGCCGGCAGCATAGTGGCACAAATCATTGATAATGCAGATCAATACACCGACCTGCCGTCAATTAGTCACTCTTTGTCACCCATGACACACTGTATCGGAATCACGAAATCGAAATTCGGAATCAGCATTCCCAACCAGGACCTCGGGCTTTTGCTGTTTACTATTTCGGCATTGTCTTGCCGGCCATTTATTGAAACATAAAACATAAAGCGTATAAAGCATTTTTAAATGTCAGCTCGGATTGGATATGGATCTCTGGACTGCTCTGGTACTCACCTGTATTAGCTGGGAGTCGCACAGTTGCAGGTAACCGAGAGGCCGGCAATTGTCATTGTCGGTGTCGCTGTCATCGTGAATATGGGATATGGGATATTGGATGCTGAATACTGAATACTGAATATTGCCGCCGTGTGACAGCCAGTCGAGATATAGAGACAGATTCCCGATGACACCGAGTCTCACGTGCGCCCCTTACCATTTTCTTACTTTTTTTTACTCCTCTGGCGGCAGCGTGAAATATTTTGACAAATCGCAGGCCACTTAATCAAAAATCATCATCGAAAAGGGATCGATGTTTTGTATTGAGGTATCAGCGCGCATAAAGGACGAGCCGGCAGTGCCTGTGTGGGTTGAACAAGAGATTTCCGTCGAAGCCGATAAAAGGTTATGAAAGACAGCCCTCTGGTGTGAGTGCACTAAGGGAAAGTATTTGATTTACATTAAATATTACAATTTTTACAAATCAAATTTGTATTAAGATTTAAATTTACTCCTTCTCATTGGTTGTGGAATGGAAAAGATATTTTAATCATTTAAATCAATATGTTCTTCAAAATAAATAAATAATAAGAAAATCATATTTTTTAGAACTTACAAATAGTTAATAAATTTTCATTTTTAAAAACATAACAATTTTTATTATATAAAAACATAGATAAAATATAAGGGCCACATGTTTTTTTTTTTTTATTTTTTTATTTTATTAAAGGGCATTTTATTGGTATACCCGAAACCAAATTTCCCCTAGCAGTATTACAGTACTATTTAACAAATTACTGAACTTGAATACATCTTCCAATTATCTTGCCCAAAAAGAGTTTTTAATTTAAAAATATCTATTTTCTCAGTGTGAATATAAAATTGGAAGCTCCAGAGTGCCTGTCGCACTTGTCGCCTGACTAGTAGAGGTGAAAATTAGGAGTATGGAAAACCCTCGCACACACAACACACACGTATTCTGTAATGACTGTTCATTTGTGTTAACACGTGATTAGACCTCGAATCAATCTTAATAATGAGCAACGTGACACTCACAGAGGGTTAACGTCAGCGCTAACTATCCGGCTGTGTAGGATATGGTAAATTGGTGTGGTAGCTAACCGATTGAAGTCGCGCGACTCTGACTGCCTCATATTCAGCTTCCCCTCTGGGCGATCAGCCTTATAAATTGCCAAACATTTATCAATAACGCGGGACGTGACCAATTAACCGTTTCTCCAGTCAATAAAATGCATCATTAAGAATGTTTGCCTAGAAGTCAAGTCCTCAGACAAACAAGATGAAACACATGTGATCCCATTCATCGACATCCTTTGATAATGCTAGTCAAATAAAAAAATTAACCATTGAAAAAGTTGACATAAACAGGTAATAGATACTGTGAAATCTGTTTTTATGGTCAAGGTATAAATATAAATGTTCTACGAGCAGGTATGCAAGTACACTGAAAATTAAAAGGATATACGTTTTCTTTTCCAAATGACAGTAGTTTTGTACCGTCCAACTAGCAATTTAAGTGACATACCCTTTACATTCGTATTAAAATAAAGAAAATCTGTGCCAACAATATATAAACCAAATTGTATGAATACAAAAAATAAAACTAAATTGATTAAGGTATCTAATTCTTCTGTTATCCAAAATTAAATCGTTTTATCTAAAGGTTTCCCAATTTTTTTTAATAAGCCCGGTTTAAAAATTAGAATACAATTTGTTTCAAGTATTTATTTTTGCTTTTCATCAATGTATGTGTTACAAAAATGTTAAGAAAATGATTAGAAAATCTTAACTGCTTATATATAATTAAGGTAAGCAAGTAACTATGTCTATATACATCCGCTTTGGAACATGGATTCGAAATACACGCACATTTGAATACTTATGATGTATCGGTGCTCTCCAATTCATTGAGTTCGATTCGGATGGCATACTCCAGATGCTGCGATCGTGGCCCGTAATTAAAGTTGATCAGGAAACAAATGCTAAAATCACGCAACTCCGAGTGAGCTAAATGCAGCGGCAGCTGAAGGAGCCCAACCTGCGAAAGGTCGATTGGTGGATTGGTCGATTGCGATTGCTTCATCCGACAGACAGGTGATGGGCCGTCATGCGAGCCCCGGCCTTATAGATACCACATTAGAGCATCGATGAGAACCCAATCTCCATGAGGGGTTTTGGAACCTGGCGATCTGGGGCTCTGAGGATCCGAAGAAGATCAAACTTGCTGAGCGCGCACGCGATTGATTAAAAAACCACCGCAGAGTTCGTTTGGAAGTGTGGGCTAATTTTCATAGACAGCGCACGCTGGACACGCGCATGATGCGTATCTGGGATCTTTGGGGTCCAGGTCCCTCCACCGACATCCCATCTATGGTATCTCAGTATCTGGCTCCTCCTGGCTTGTCGTGCGTCAAAAAAGACGAAACTCACCTGTCTGCTCATCGGCATTTCCGCCGGCTACTCACAAAAACCTCGAATGTTGCGTCATTATCGAGAACATTTTTTCCAAATTTATTCCATATATGTATATATTCACCGAGTAGTCCTTGCCCATGCCCACATTGCTCTAATTTTGTACGCTGCTTATCGTCCTTTTTGTTTTAATCACTGGACCCCTTTTTCACCTTGCCATGTTTTGATGAATTGATGATGGGGTCTGGAAAAACGCCTAGCAAAGGGTTCGGGCCTTTGGCCGTTGCTTGGTTTTTCTTAATTTGGAATTTATTTAAATCCACAAAGGGTGCAGTCATTCAGTCAGTCAGTCAGCTAGTCAGTCTCATGGAGGAGGTTCGTCGCCCCCATTCCGTTTTGGCAGGTGCAGTTCGAGTGCCAGCTCCTCCGATCGGTGGCATCGCATTTGACCCTTCTTCACCGATGCTAATGCATAAATAACACGTTCTCGGTTCGCAGCCCTTTTGGTTTGTGGCCTCTGTTTCTGTCTTTCCAGCTCCTGCCATTACAGCGGCCACTCACCGAAAATTTTAAAAGGCGTTTAGCTTGTTACCTTTTAATAATACCATTTAATTCCCCGTTGCGCTGCGGCGTAGGCGCGGAACCATCAATCAGACCGTGCAGATAGCGCCGCAACCGACACCGGGACACAATTCTCTCGGCCGGCAATTCATAATTTATTTGCGTTTTTGTCGATCACGTTGGCTTCATTTTTTACCCCGCCACTTGCGGATGGACAGCTGGAGATTTGAGTTCGAGTTGAGATGAGATGAGAGGCCCCGCATCCTGCAGCTACCACTCTTAACTCCTTCTTCGCGGGAAAAGTGAGTGCGAGGAATGTGACTGGCCGGAGATGGCAATCATCCGAATGCTTCATTCAACAACACCTATCTATTCCGAGTTACAAGTTTTACAATTTCGATTTGAGTGCCTTTTAGCCACCATTTTAATGAAATATAAAATTTTATATACTTTTATTGCTGACAATATCAACACTTATTAGGACGTATTTCTAAAAACAATTTCTTTATAAATTGTAGAAAAGATTACCATAATATTTTGACTTAACTAAATTAACTAAAATTTGAACTAAATTTTGATTTTATAAAGTTTTTATATAGTAGTTTTAGATTATTAAAAACAACTATACCATAATAATTATACAATATATACAATAATACAAATAATCTCTACTGACTTACCTATTTTTTGTATCTTAATGTTTATTAATATAATTGTTATTTCGTTGTTTATATCTTGCTTTTATTATAGTATTTTCATCGATAATTTCTACAAATTAATTTCTTCAGTCAATACAAATTTATTAAATGATGTGAATTAATTTGAGAATACAAGCAGATATATAAGCAAATGTTATTTTTCTGTTTGAATTAACAGTTTTAACCACTTTAATTGGTAGATTAGTA
Source organism: Drosophila fuyamai (assembly GCA_018153365.1). Taxonomy (NCBI): domain Eukaryota; kingdom Metazoa; phylum Arthropoda; class Insecta; order Diptera; family Drosophilidae; genus Drosophila; species Drosophila fuyamai. The sequence continues at coordinate 12,234,408 of JAECXW010000155.1, forward strand.
ATTTATGGACCAAGAATGTGGGCAGATTGAACATTACCCATTAATGACCTCAAACTGTGGGGGTGGCAAGAACAGAGCCAACATAACTCTCGAATACTTCCAGCCCCTTCAGTATTGGCAGCAGAAATTCCAGTGGACATTGCAATAGCAACATGAACATGGCCGACGGACGCACGCTAATGGGCGGCACCCGAATCCGCTCCTTACTCATTGGAAACCCTCCTCCCAACTCCCCCTACCTCGTATATCGTATATCGTATATATACATATAGTACACCCCTCAGTATTTCGATCCGGGAGGGGGTGGGTGGTAGAGTGGGTGTTAAGTGGCTACTGGCCGGGCAGCCAGCCAGCCATCCATCCATATAGCCATCCGTCCACTCATTCATCCACATCCACATCCATCCAGTGGGGGTGTTTCTGGGTCTGCTGTTTTGACGTGGCCGGCAGGCCAGCCAGCTGGCCAGGCTAATTTACGAATAAATTATATGACACTATGCGGGCGGAGTGGCGGCAATGCCGCCATTAAAATCGCCAATCACCGGTAGTCAATGCCGGCTATTTGAGCTCGCAATCGGTGTTGCAGTGAAAGGCGGCGGGTGAGCATCGTCCAAAACTGGGAAGCACTGCAAACAATAAAAAAATCAGAACAATAAAATAAGTAATAACACCCATCTCACGTGAAAAAATTTAATTTGTTAAAAACGATTTCTGTTCTCCATTAATTGTTGATGGTCTTATCTTCAAGATCTAGCAATAGGTTGTCAAAATATATATAGTTCTATTGAACAATGCCAATTAAATATTTGTAAATATAAAGATTTCAATTATACAAAATAAATATCAAAGGAAAAACATTAATACCTACATTCGGTATGTAATATAATAGAATAAAGAAAAGAAAACTTAAAGTTGCAGGATTAGCAAAAGCCCAAAGGACTACCTAGTTTGAAATAATAATACAAAAAAATAATAATAATTAGCATTTTTATTAAAGGCAGCTTTTATAAATATCTTATTGGAATCAAAAGTTGCTTCATCGTACATTTTTTAAAATTTTTAAGAAATATTTCTAATAATGCTGTTAATGTAGATTTTTTAAAACATTAGGGAAAATTAAAGTTCAGATATGTAGACAAAAATCTAATAAGTTTACAAATTGACTAATTTTTACTTTGTTCTCCAAAAAAAGCTCAAAGTTTTCTGAATTTGAAAACTAATCAAAAGAAAGATCCAATTTTTGTCTGCGTGTGGAAATCGAAATTGAACAAGAGAGAACGCTATAGTCGGGTGCCCCGACTATCAGATACCCGTTACTCAGGTAAAAGGAGTGCGAGGGAGATGGAGATGAAACTTTGATCACGCATAACTTTTTAACGAATGGTCCGATTTGAAAAATTTCTTCTACATTTCGATAGGTATTGATAAACACAATAAAACTGCATTTTTCTTTTCCGAAATATTTAAATTTTAAAATCGTATATAAGCGATTGTGGGCGTTAAAGGGGGCGTGGCACCTTTTTGAAACAAACTTGCGCTGCGTAGGAACTCCTAGAATGCATGCAAAATGCCAATCTTCTGTTTTTGTTTCCGAGATCTCAGCGTTCTCGGACGGACAGACGGACAGACGGACAGACAGACAGACGGACAGACGGACAGACGGACATGGCTGATCAACTCGGCTAGTGATCCTGAACAAGATTTATATACTTTATAGGGTCGGAAACGCTTCCTTCTAGCTGTTACATACTTTTGCACGAATACAATATACCCTTTTACTCTACGAGTAACGGGTATAATAATTCAGGAGTGTGTCAGGGTTCGAGAGCTTGCAGGAAACCGAAGACGCAAATTGCAGGGTAGCGCCATTTCAGACGAATGATCGGCGGGGGGTGGGCAGGGGGGCGGACTACCGACAATTGTCTGTCGATCGGATTGGACCTGGAATTGGATCTGGATCTGGGATCTGGTAAATGGGAGTAAGGCTGCAGCAGGGGTGGACTCTGCTGCGCACTGCGTCTGCAGCCTGCTTTGTGTTTATGAAGTTGTGGATTTTTCGCCGGTTTAATTTTCGAACTGACTGCAATTACAAGCCGTAAATTTGTCATGGCGCGATAAATTGGATATGTGTGGCTGGAACACTTTCAGGGGAGAGGGGGAGGGGTTTCGGCCAGACAGGCTGGGCAGCCTAATGCATGTAATCTGCCACTCAACACCCTGCCAGGTCGTCCGGTCGGGATCCTGGATTGAGATTGGTATTAAGTCTGGGGCTCGGCGCTTGTTAACCAATTTGGCACGCCTGCGCAATGGGATCCCTGGGATGGATGCAGTGATTCCGATCCCGTAGGCAGAGCATCCATTTTATGGGCCATAATCAGCAACAAACTAAATAGGAGTCCGGAGTAATCGACGCTGGCCAATTCAAGCTCACATTTTGGCCTGGTTAATTAAATACGGATTTCGCTTTAATGGCCGATAAAACTTGATGAGAAACTTTAATGGCACGCCGAGGCGATCGCTTGAGGATCGCTAAATCACCGTTAATGCGATAAAGCTCTATGCCAGCCGATACAAACAATACGCGTAGTCCGTCGAAATTTGATTTTTACGAGCCAATTGCCAGCGAAGTCCCAGTTCCAATGCCATTTCTCCACCATTCTCAGTTGCAGTCCTGGCTCCTCTAGTTACTTTGTTGCCGCGGAGAACAAAATTAACTGCTGATGAATGTTGACAGCGACTCAGCACTGTTGCAAAATTCTAAACTTTTTACTGATCTTTTCTAGGAATAAAATATATTACTTTATTTTTTTAATAAGTTAAAAATACTTGTCTATGATAATAATTTTTATTATAAAGAGTGAAATTACAACTGAAATATTTTTGTTATTGAATAGGTTTTTCATCCATTTTGAATTTAATTTATACATATAAACTATAACTATAAACTATATAAACTCTAATTATAGTTATATTGTATTATAAAATTTTTTAAAAAGTTCAAATACTTTCATAATAATACTATTAAGCATTTGTCAAAAAATATTTGTATAACATATTTTATTATTATTTTATTTAAGTTTATAAGCTTTGTAAATGTGCTTCTCAAACATATTTTATTATATGCTATAAGAAATTCTCACAATGCCATCTGTGCATTTTGAGGCAACAACCGACGACCAGAGTGCCCCTAGACGTAATACCCCATACTATCTAGAGCTCTGGTTCAAAGTCACCAAGTCACTGACAAAAATGTTGTAAGTCGCTCTTAACCATTCGGCTTTTGTGCGATTTTTTAATGCCTCCGCCCGCGGTCGATGTTGCCGTTGCGGTTGCAGTTGCAATTTCTGTTGCTGTTGCTGGCGGCTTACAAGTCGCCTCATTCGTCCGCCGGACAAGGCATAAAATTAAAATGTTGCACGCTCGCCATCCGGGTCCGAGTCTTTGGGTCTTTGGGTCTCCGATGCAGCAGTTCCTCGTCGACCCGGCGCGCTCATTAAAAACGCCATAAATGCAATAAAACGTAGAGCAAACATCGATTAAACAATATTTATGGGGCTTCACTTGCACATTGTTCGCTGGCTCTGCGCCCGGGCTTGCGAGCGGCTTCCACTTGGACACGGCCGCGATTCCGCACCACCGCCGGTCACCTCCTTCCACCGCCAGCCACCGATCCATCCGAACCACCTGAGCCACCTAAAATCCGCCCCAAGTTGGCTTGGTTCTCGGCGTTTTTGTCTGCCTCCAATCAGTCCCCATTTTACAGCTGTTGTCACATTTGTCGCCGTGGCTAAATCCACAATATTCTTGTGCCACATCTTTATGCATCGCCGATTTGGCCGGAAGCCCATGCCAATACCACGAAGGACTCTCTTGTTGGCTAATAGCTGAAACTACAGGCTATTAAGTGTATTTTTTGGTTTATGCCTAATAAAAACTCATATCCGATAAAAAGACAACCCAAAGCCTTTAACGTATTTATTCATTAATACAGACATTAATGAAATTTTTATTTCAAATTTATTATGATGATTAAATAATTACCTAATGCGAGAAAAGAAAATGGTAAGTATTTAAATCTATTTCTTCTCAATTTAATATAACTGATGACAAGATAGTACTAAAACGTTAGGAACAACTGAAGAACTTTATAAAATATTTTACTTAAGTAAAACAATAAATCACTATTTAAAAAAAAAATAATCAAAATATGAGCAATTTGTATTTAATTCTTTTTTGTTTTTAATAAATAGTATAAAAAGGCTACTCTATAATTTTAACTGGTCACATTACCAATCAATTAAGTCTCCAATGTGTCACTGACGGCTTCATTTAGACCACCTTGTGCAGAAGATTATGGAAATTACAGCAACTTAAATAAACATTTTGGGGCAGAAGCGGAACATATCAATTTGTGATCGCAAAACGGAGATCGAAAGAGGAAGGATCGGGCAAAAATATGGCAATTTCATAAGTCCGGATCTTGTGGTTTAAGATATTAGTGAAAAGTCAAAATACTCGGAACAAAGGCAGCTGTTTTCGGTACCTCAGCTCACAGGTTTCAAGTGTTGAGACAATGGCAGTGCACGGCGCTCAATGAATAACAATTACAGCTATTAATCTTGGCCCAAACGGCTGGGCTGTTCCGCCAGTTTTCAGTCCTGCAGTGTGGTTAGACATTAAGTCCTGCTCGGTTTTTATATTTTTGCCTGGCAATTTGCGGCCCATTTATTTATTTGTTAAGTGGCCGTAAAAGCGGTCACGGCAACGGCAAAGCCAACTGCAATGGCCTTTTCCTTCTTTTTTTTCCTTTTTTTTATTAATTTATACATTTTGTATAAGTAATAATTGTGCGGAAAACGGAAACAATGGAGGTTGTGTAATGCGGCCACTCAAGGCGGTAAAAAGTGGTGAGGGGGGCGTGGCAGTGGCGGGCCATCTGGCGCTGGACAAGTCAGTCAGTCAGCCTGTGGCTCATGAAAAGGAGTGAAAATTGCTCGTAATTACCCAGTCACACACACGCACACTCTACATATGTATATATACGTAAAGGAGTATATATATAGAGGAGCGAATGCAAATGGTAAATGTGGTCATTATCTGGTCCAAATTCGAGCGTCGAGCAACCACTAACCGGCGCACAACGCCTTCGTAGACGAATAGCACTCGAAAGCGCGACTCGATTTCCAGAGTCCGCCATGTCGTTGTCCCAGAACTCGAGTGCGAACCCTTCTCCTGGCCAAAAACCCACCTCCCCACCCCCGTCGTGTGCACAGGAAGCACTCGCGATGGCGATCAGCGCACTTACCAACGCTGCTTACGGCCATAACCATCCGGAGTGGGCTTCCAAAGGAGAGGAGCACTGCCACTAGTACAACCACTACCACTGCCACTGCAGTAGCCACCATGCCATTATAATCATGCGCCAGACAGACAGCTCGCCTCGGTTTGGCTATCTTTATTTATTGTGCTGTTTTACTGTCCATAAACTTGGGGCTCAGTACAAGGGATGTACTGAAATGTATGGGGAAAATGGCCACGAAAATAATTATATTCAAACGATAATACTTCTGAACCGCCATGAAGACGAATAACTAGTACTTACGTTTGTCATTTGTTGTAGTTGTCGGAATGGGTATTAAGGCAAATTATTTTCTCACCAAAACAATCTTTAAACATTAATTACTGCAGGTATAATAATAAAAGGTCCTTACTATATATTTCCATTTCTTTTATTATTAAGTTTTAATTTTATGAAGCATTTGTATTGTAATTCGGAAAGTTGCATATGATGAGTGAAAGCTATGTGAAAAAACTAATAAGCATTACTGCCAACTTTAGTTTTAAATAAAAGTATTCGAAAGTGTTAATAACCTATAAAATGTATAATTTAAGTAGTTAAAAAGTTAATAATTTCACTACGTTAACCTAACCACATACACTGTTTTAACTTCTTAATCTAGCTCCTTACTTAAAACTTTACACTTTACATTAGCTATTGCTATATGTAGGTAATAGTTAATGTTTAAGTCCTATTCAAAAAATAGGCTCTCATAACTGGAATCGATCCTCCATTTATTTGGGGGCATCTGTAGGTAATATTTGTTATTTCCATGACTGCTTTGCATTAGTAATGACTCTACAATAATAAGCTGGAGAGAATTTCAGGAGGTGTAACCCATGACCGAAAGGGTAAACCAACATCTGACCGAGTTCCGGACTCCCAAATCCTGCCCCATCCTTAATACTATTCCTCTATTACCATTCCCATTCCCATTACAAGCCAAGCGTATAATTGAGGCAATGTCGATGTGGCAGTGAGGTAAGAAATGGAGTCCGGGAGCAACCACAAGTCACAAGTCCGACCGCAGAACAAACCTTTTTGGGTTGGCTCTATTCGAATTCGATTAAGGGTAATGCTAGGGAAGTGGCCACAACTTAAACGTAACAATAATTTGCATTTCGAATTCAATAATTTGCATTCTGGAAATCAGACCTGCAAACGGGGTGCATAAAACATTCAAAAGTTCTGCCTCCTTTTGAATGGTTCTGTTTTTTCGGTTGGAGGGGTACAGTGACTTAGTCGCTTTTTTTTTGGGCAAGACCAAATAATACAAATTAAAAGTAGTGGAGAAGTCGTGGCCTCAAATTGCGGGTTACTTCTCCGGAGGGACACACTCAACTGGTCTCAAGAATGGGTTGACTGACTCCACCGCACGATCATTAACGTTAAGTTAAGTCTCAACAAACACAAATACTCGTAGGTGACTCACGGGTTTGGTCTTTGTGGTTCCATCTTGGGACGCGTTCTCAGAGTGGCCGAAAAATATCAAGTATACCTCTCCAGATAGTGGGCATTTTCCCATGGATATCGGCATTACGCGGATGTCATAGATTGCGACACGGCTGCTCCGCTCAACTGAACAATTTCACAATTTCGGGATTGCTTCCAGGTAAAATCCAGCGAGCCAAGGAAATGACAAACATGATTCGCATATCGCAGGGGATTTGATTTGATTTTGTTTTCGATTCCACCTAATCCAATTAGGATAGCCAGCCATTCCGATGGGTGCTTCGCTGGATAAAGCCCTAATAATTCCCAAATTATGGGAAAGCTTTTGTCGTGGCCAAAAAAAAAAATAACGAAAAACAAGAGAGAGCCGCCGTCTGTTGCCCCTCCACAAATAACAATATTTAATAAGCGTCCCCTCATCATTCAACTTGGACTCGATCGTATATCAGTCGCATGAAGACATCAGTGGACAAAACTTGGGGTCAGCTGGGTCAGCTGCCTTCTACTAACTGGTTCACTGGATTCGAAGATAAAACAACACAACTGCCAGGTCACTTGAGGAATTGCAGCGCAGTACGCATTTAATTGAATTAAATTCCAATTCCGTTCGCCGTTCTCTCTGCCAACTATCGCTTTGATCAGTCAATCCAATTATTTGCAAAATTTTGTCACATAAATAACTAGGCGATCTCGGGGAGCAGAGCGAGCATTTCCTTTCGCATATCACCTGTCGTAGGATCGCAACCGCTGAACCACTTCGTCGCGGTGGTTCTCGATTCTCGGTGGTGGTGCCGCTGGAGACTCTACCACCAAGTGCTGGCCACTCTTCCCCCTGGCAATTGCGATTGGTGGCCACGGAAGTTGCACTGGAGTGCCGATTACCACAGAACTCTGAGCAGAGCTCATCCGCCGCGGGGGGTAACCTCTCACAATGCACTCAGAAAAATCTAGGAAAATTACTTTTCTAATATATATAATCTAACCAATACCCAATAACCTATTAGAAAAATTTGTTGTTTTTAATTAACTCTTCTAAAAATTATTTTAAAGTTAACTCTTAAAACTCTTAGCTGCTACATTTTATTTAATAATAATATAAGCTAAGTTCAATAAATGTAAGCTGTAATCGGGCATTACAAAAATATACTTCGTAAATTCACTAAGAATAAATATAACATTGGTTTTAGAATTTTTGTTTTTAAACGACTTTAAATTATTGGGAATTTAAATAGTCTAAGATCCCCTTACTTTGCCAAAGATTTTCTAAATGTATCTTCTTATTTTATAAAATCGTTATCTTTGAGTCAGGACTATACCAGTTTGGGCCCTAATTACTATATCTTTAATTTCTTTAAAGCCAGGTTTTTCTTAGAATACGTCATAAGTATATTTTAAACTGACAAACTACCTCGATTACCATGGGTATTGTTCGTTTATATTTTGGCAACACAACTAATTGGTGGGAATTATTTTCCTCTGAAACTAGAGTAAGTTGCTCACCTTTTCTTCTAGTGTACACTCTCTCTGTGGTCCCCTACAAATATTTTATATCTTTTTCGACAGGGGTGACGAAAGAAAGGTTAAGAGTCCTGCGTGTCGGTGGCTACCGTGCTCAGCATTCGTGGCCAGATCGGTCGAATGTTTTGTGCCGAGGTGTTAATTGAATTCGTTTTGCATTAGTGGTGGAATGGAGGGGAACTAGGAGCAGGAACTGAAGAGGGAGGACCACCTGCGCTCCAAAAGGACAAGGGACATCAGCGTGGTTCACTGCCCAACATTGTATGTTAATTGTGGCAACAATGATGACAACAGCCGCAAAACAAAGCGGCCAACCAATTGTCAACATGACAGCGGCAACTAGCAACCTGCGATGTTGCTGCTGTGCCTGCGATGTTGCTGCTATGCCTGCGATATTGCTGCTCGTTTGCCTGCCATGATCTTTATCGCCCCGGCGGTATTTGCATATTCCACAGTCGCACCGCTCTCCTTGATGCATCTACATTGTTTTGCCGTTGTCGTCGTCGGCTTTATTATGTCATTGCATCATGTTTATCGCCATCCGTCATGCACATTGTGTAGAAATTAGCACATAACCCAAATGTGTAAAATAGCGGCGAGTAAATTAATTGCCGGCAATTAGCAGATGAAGGGAGGTGGCTTTTGCAATTACCTGTACATATAATCAGTATTGGCGCCTTCGCTTTGATAGAGCCGCTAATAGAGATGTTGCCGGTGGACCGGGCAGAGGGTATCCGTATCATTCCGCATTCACAGGTGTCAAAGGAGGCGACAGGCGAGGCTGACAGCAGAATGCCCTTTAATGTCGCAAGTGGCGACCCATAGCCATGCAAATGTCACCTTATCCGTGTCGCGCATTGTCACCGTGCAAATAAAACATAAAACGCACCGTCACCACGATAAATCATCGGGATGGGTCCAGCCTTTGGAATTGGATTTGGATCTGCATTCGAATCGTAAAATAAAGCCATGAGCCAACAGCCGAGATCACTGACTCAAGATTCCACAATCCACATCTCAGATCCAAGATCCAAGAGAGAGTTGCAGCTGTCGCCGGAAGATCGCACTCCTCACCGTTAACTCTGTTCTACATATGTGTCTCTGCCAAGGCTGATCGCATAAATTAGCCATCTAATTGCAACGAAGCACTGAGGGAAATCAAAATAAAGAATTAAAAATGTTGACCAATATTCAGAAACAAAACATACAATTTCAAACATTTTTTAGGTGGACTGTAACTTTTTAAGGTTTAAAGTCAAGGTTAAAGTTTGAATTTTAAAATCCATTTTCTTTAAAAATGGCTTAGCATTTACATATTAGATAATCAGGTCAATTCAAACATACTTTTGAGGCTGACTTCTTAAGTATTAAATGTTATTTTGAATTTTAATATTTTATCTACAAAGCCTTACGTTTCTTTAAAAATAAAGCTGTTTGCAAATATTTGAATATTGATCCTTGTTCTTTATCTTGGAAATATTATAACAAAGAATAAAATTATTTATTCTTATTGCCTGATAACTAAGTTTCCTCCAGTGCATCGGTGATCGGCAATCCAGCGAAATCTCGCCGGAATCACGAAGCGCAGGCGACCACGAGCATTCAGCATTTGTATGCAAATTGCTCCGGTCTTGGGGCCACAGTCTCCGCTCCTCAGTCTTCAGTCCCTCAAGTCAAGAGCTCCAATGTTCGGCCACCTCCATAACCACATCCACCTCCACCTCCACCTCCGCCAAGTATGCCATCGCTTAGGTGCAATCATAATCGCCGTCATATAGTTACGGGGCGCTATCGTTATCACCTGGCCGGCACTCGAGCGACTGAATCTCGGATCGGCGGACAGTGGGCACGCAGCTGAAATAAATTTGCATATAAATTGCCCAAGTTGCAGCTTCAGCCTCCACCACCGCCGCCACTTCGCTTCCATTTAAATCGATGAGCACCGCAAGCAATTTCGGAATTTATGTAAGCATTTCGTTCGCGGGTTTAATTGACAGACTCGCGGTCTTTTGGCCAATGGCCAGCGTAATCCAATTAGCCCAGCAGACATTCGGTACAAGGAAAAGCACTTGTCGCCTGGCTCTGGTCCACTGCGAATTTCAATCCGGACGCGCAGCATTTCCTAATGAAGATGTCTTCGATTGGCCCGCGGCCAATCCCATTCAGGTTAACTTAACGCTGACGTCACTGGCTGCCGGAGCAGCGAGCAATAAAAAATCTATAAATTACGAGGACATAAATAAGGACTTCACACAATATCCGAAGGGAAATCACAAGTGCTCGTCCCGCCAATTCCATTCGGAGATCACAAGCTCCACTAACCCTATGTGAACTATCTTTAAAACAGGAAAGGAAGAAAACTTCGGTAAGCCAAAGTATAAATACCCTTGCAGCTCCTACAAAATTTGAATATTCTAGGTGGATTTTTTGACGAATAATATAACAAAAATCACAAGCCAAGTTTTGAACACAGATTTTTAGAGAATTAAACCACGATCATTTAAAAATATGCCACTTAGAAATCGGATGTCTGTATGAAAAGTTATGGGCATAGCAGTAGAGCTTAGAAGCACACCTTTAAGGTCACTTGGAAATCCGTTTTTCGAAAATTTCAAAAATACAAACTAAAATAAACAAAAATTTTGTTGTTGTCAACATTTCATTCAAAACGAATACTTCATTTAACACTTAGTTAAAATAAGATTAATAAAAACTTGAGAATAAATTGACTTAAATCTAAAATGTGGACAAAAAAAGCCGAAGTTTTTCATTAACAGCATAAAATCAATTTAGATAGTTTGGTTAAAATAACCAAACTAGTTTCGAAAATGAGAGACTCTTTATTTCTACAAGCCTTGCCAACAGTGGGCATATTAGGGTTAACTGATGGAGTTGAGAACTTAAAATCAGAAAATTGTTTTAGCCTTCCCGTTCGCTTGTTCGTCTCATTTGCGGCTATTTTCAAATTCAATTTAATTCACTTTGTTCGATGAGCATTATCAGCAGATAGCAGATAAATTGGGATCACTTCACGCTCCTAATGGGCACTGTGGATCGGAAAAGGGAGTCGAAACGGGACTGGGATTTGGATTTGGAATGAGGGGTACGAAAGGGCCTGACAGAAGGAGTAGCCACAGGTGATGATGGCCAACTGCGGGTCCAACTGTCAAGGGAATCACGGGAACGAACGAGCGGTCAAAGAGGTGAGCACAAACAACATCATCGCATGGCCACAATCTAAGCCGGGCCCAAAATGGGAGCAAGAGGAAGAGTCGACGAGTTGGCCAAGGTGTCGACAAGCGGACAAAACAAAAACAACACGGAGGATGGGGTTGGGGCTGGAGTTGGAGTTGGAGTTGGAAACTCTGAGGCTTCTGCTGCCGTTGCCCAAAGAGATATCACAATAAATTAGGAAACGAAATCTTTACTAAATAAAGACATAAATTACACTCTGAATCGCTCTATGGGCATGGAGACTGGCACTGGCGATCAAACTCGAACCCGACCCGATCCCAACCGATCCGATCCGATCCGATCCGAAATCGACTTCAAATAAAAAGCAGCCATCTATGTTGAATGAAAATAAAATGTTGGCGCACAAAAGCCAGCGATGAGCCACAATGGTGACAACAACACAAGCGGCATGACAACGACAACCGCAACGGCAACAAGCAAGGGGATGCACTGAACGAAAATTTATGATATATTTCAAATTTAAATCTATTAACATATAATAAATTTTCAAATGCATATCATTAATAATTATAAATATTTTAATATAAATATATTCCAAGAGATATAATAAATAATAAATAATAAATATATTAATTTGTTATGGACCTCAGATAAAAAAGGTTTGACGTTTAATTTATTTAAAAGAAATCAGTAAATTATTAAGTCGTATATAGAAATTGAGGTATACATATATCGACTTTGATATTCACTTTGTAATAGTATTTTAGAGATCTTAAATAATTTTTAAAGTCACCTTAAACCTTTAAAAATAAAACATACAAATTTAAAAAATATTCAAAGGATCATCTTCGAAGCAATTCTGAAAAAAAATATTAAAAATGTCTAAACCAATATTGTCTTATTTTTCTTTCCGTGTACAAGAGGAGAAGGCTTATAAAAAGCGAGAGAAATACAAATAATCAAACGAAATGTATTTTATGGGGTGATAAGAATCAATGAAGCCACTGAAATCCTATAGAGACATATTGTTTGCATTATGGGGCAGCTAGTGTCGCGGTCGCATCTCCGCGTTTAAGTGGATATTCCCAGATTGGAGTTGAAGTCGAAGTCGAAGCCGGAGTTGGAGCCAACTTATCAGCCGGGTCGGTGTCGCTGGCTCAATTAGTGGGCGATGTAGGCGCATTAATACGTTAATGCCGGGGTTAATGCGTGCGACATACGGTGACTTCGTTTATGCGTGATTCGCCGGAATGTGATCCTCCAAACCGCCGATCCCGATCCGCATCAAAACAGGCCTGTATCAGATTGGATTGTGGATCGTTTGGGGAGCTTCGCCGATCGATGATTTCTCGGTCGGCAGCAACGGGTCTTCTGTGATTTTGGGACAGGCAATAAATCTTGGCCGAGAAGCCGTTTAACATTTTTGTAGTAGTCGGCAGCGGCATCCAAGCATCTCTTTTTTCCGAACAATAGGCGTAGTTTAGAGCTCGTTTGATGGCCAGGACTGGACCGGGTCTGCATCTTAATCAGGTGCAGCGTCATAAGTCTCGGTTAATTGTGGCAGCCTCTTGTTTGGGGTGCTGGGGTCCATTCCCATTAGAGGGCCGAGATTTATGCGCGGACTAAGTGGTCCGACTCGGGGCGATTACCGTCTTTAATTAGACATTGTTTAGCTGGGCAGTTAGCCTAGAAGTGTGCTTTTTTATGTGGAACACCGCGCTCTGCACTCAAAACAAACGAAAATAAAATATATTTAGTACTTCACTCAGGAACATAGCTGATAAAAATGTTATATAAAATACATAAGTATTTACAGAAAGTGCTTTACATTCCTTTACTGTTTAATTCCTTTACTGGGAAGGGAAATAAAACGTTCTTAAGACGGAAAAATGTTTGTTAAATAACAAATTAAAGATTAAAGACTAATTCTTGAATATTACAAAAATCATGAGTTTGTTATGAGCAAAAAAAGCAAAGGTTTTTATTTAAGCCAGCAAAATATTTACCACCATTTTATTGCGTTTATATTTTCTCTGCTATAGCTTTTTTTTAAAAGTAAGTTTAGATTTGGAAAAAGTTTTAGCACATCTCAGCAATCATTTTGCACACAATTTCTCTCTTTTATAATAAATACCTTAAGTGAGAGATATTTCATTTAAGATTAAGCCTTAAACAGCTTATCTGTGCGTGGGGGTCTTAACCTTTTGACTTTATTGTTCCTTAACTTTCTGGTTTGACCGATAAACTTTCACAACACTGCGAAAGAAGCAGCTGCTTTTGGAACTGAAAACCGCAGCAACGGGAGTTGCGGAGCCCACTGATTATAGCCCACAATCAATCAATAGTTATAATTGGTCATAATTCGGTAGCCGGCCACTAATTAGATGCTTTACAATACAACCAATTTACCACGCGCCAATGGTTTTTGGCCAGGCCAATAAGAGAAAACCCGCACAGCAATTTAACAAAATATGGAAGCAGATTTATCATATGCAAATTGCTCGGGCATAACAAAAGGCCCAGCTGCGTTGAATACGGGTTCGAGCACGAACAAGAATCGGAATCAGAGCCAGGCTTAGGATTCACAAGCGCGGAATCAGAAAGAATGATTTGAAAAAGATCTGAAAGACTTCAAAGACTGTGGAATCGATTGGAGACACAAGAGGCCCACAATTACCAGAGGGGGCATACTAGACTAACTTCTGGGGACCGGTGCCAGTTTACCAGCATTGTTCCTAATTAATCCACGGGGAAAGCATAAAGCCCCTTCGCTTTCGGGGCACTATCAACACCTCATTACTCTTTTGATCACACTCCTCGTTAATGAAGATGTCAGCGGCAGCTGCCGCCGCAGCCGAATAAAATAAAAACCGAAGACAGAGAGACATTTGAATTCAAAATTTAAATCAATGTTCAGAATTCCACTTTTGTTGTTGCTGCGACTGAGGAGACTGTCGGACTGTGCGAGGCGACAAAGATTAAACATATACCAATTCTAGCCGAACATATCGGCGAAGTTCGGATGCTCTACCCAAGATTTAGAGTACGGCAAACTGGACAGAGTCGGAGATGCCCGATGAAGCAGCGCATCCGAAACCGAGAAACCTGTATCTGCATAAAGTTATAAACAAAGAAAACAAATTTGTCTTATCGCCCAATTCCAAATGAGATGACAACGAGACAAAATCACTCTGTCCCCGCCTCCGATACCCCAAAACCCCCTCCCCTCGAACCGTATACCTAGTGTTGAGCGTTAAAAGCTCGAGCTCATTTAAGGAGCGGACAAACACAAATGCACATTTTTTAATCGCTCGGCTCATTAACAGAGGCCCTGACGTCGAACCCTCGGAATCGGGGCACTAGGGAGTGGATCCAATGGGTGAGGGAGAGGGGTTTACCTGGGTCGGGTCATCTGAATCGCCATTGTGGCCATTTAAGTTTGAGCATAAATCAGTCGACTGGATGGCGACACTCTCACGCATTTCAATATCCCAACATGTTTCACAGGCATACCTTTGGATTTATACAAAAAACTTATAGGCAATTTGTTGAGACAGGAGTTTATAGAGCGAAATCACACTAATTCTAATAAGCAAGCAAACAAATAGTGGTCAAATGTTGAATGTTTTAATTAAACATATTTTTTTTTAGTTTTATACGATATTGATCTAGAGATTCTTTTGTGACTTAAAGGTGAAAACACTATTATTCTTTAATAAATACAAAATAACAAGACTAGAACAGAAAATATTCGGTTTTTTAACATATTGAAAGGAATATTAAATTATTTTATGATTATAAATTCAAAGTAAAAACCTCACTCTAATAGGTCACTGAAACCGAAGCCAAATGTTTCTTATTAGAAATACAAATATTACTTGATATTTTAGCAAACTTGGCTAAACACTTTTGGTTAGAGTTCGTGACTACATTTACAAAAACCTGCGATATGTAATTGCAGATCCTATAACCCATAGGTCCGTGCGACTTAATTGCTTTTGCGTGTTTGATTGCGGGGGAGGGGACTTTGGTGCCCACGAGACCCTAGGATTTCATGTATTTGTTTTTGTAAGCCGTAAACGTAATGGCGGAATAACGACACCCATTCCCATTCACAATCTGGGAATGATATTCCTGGCACTGGTTAACTCGCATTTGCATCGGCGGCTTGCGAAGGGAAAGGGCCATGAACAACATTGTTGTCATATTAGTAAACGTAACTAACTTTAGTTATTGCTGGTGTTGCGACTTCGCACGTTTATGGTCCATTTAGAAGTATGCAATGGCAATGTTGCGCTGGCTCGCCAACAGATTTATCACCGGCTCCTTGCCTGGGGAGCCCCGGAGATCCAGCTACACGGAGAAAAAAACTCATAAAAATCTTAATTCGAAATGATATGAATATGAAAATATCTTTAAAAACCATAAATAAATTCCGACTAATAAGACAATTAGTCGGAATTTATCGTTTTTAAAATACAGTAATAAGCAAACTCCATTTAAATGTTAGTAATATTTATAATATGTTTTATACATTTGCTAGTTCTAAAAATTTGTTATAAAAAAAGAAGAACGGGAAAGTATCTGGATTTTAAAGATATAAAAAATCTTAAAAGGGTCAACCTTGAATCTTCTATAAACTTATTTCGGAGTACGAATTTAAAACCATAATAAAATTAATTCATTTACTTTCTTTCTTGATTATTGCTTCGTATAAAAAGTATATAATAAAGGACTAAATATTTATTTAGTATCATTATGTTAAATGTTAAAAATTAAGAGATTACAAACTGACAATGATCTGATTTTTTCTGTGTGAACAGCAATGGAGCCTTGGTAAAGTTCATCGATTTCTGCTAACCCAAACAATAAAAACTGGTCAGAGCCAACAGCAACAAAGTTGCAGGACAATCTCCAGGACCTGGGACTCATCAAGTGGCCCACTGATCAGCTCGCCGAGGATGGTGGATATACGACTTGGAGTTGGTGCATCGTAAAAATGTTTGACTGCGATTATATGGCGCTCATGAGAGCGCCACTTTGCCCTGGTCCATCACGAACGATCCATCCTCCAGGTAAGCCTTTTCAAAAAAAAAAAAAAAATAACATTTTGATGGAATCCCCTGGCATTCAAAACCAAATTGAGTACACT
Source organism: Drosophila fuyamai (assembly GCA_018153365.1). Taxonomy (NCBI): domain Eukaryota; kingdom Metazoa; phylum Arthropoda; class Insecta; order Diptera; family Drosophilidae; genus Drosophila; species Drosophila fuyamai. Next base: position 12,251,063 of record JAECXW010000155.1, read on the forward strand.
AAACGAAACCACTGAATAAGCGTGAACCCAGGGCAAACAAATGCCGAAAATATATACAAATATATGTTGTTTTGGCTGACCCACAGCCGTGGCGCAGATTGTATAAATATCGTATAATGTATAATTTATGGGCCCGAGGTGAAAATATTTTCAATAGAAGGTGATTTAAATTTATTAAAGGAATGCTCATGAGCAGCTCCGCACTAAATTAGAATAAGTCGGTTGGGAGATGCTCATAAAGAGCCAAGCAAATTGAATTTGTGGACACCCGATGCCGATGCCGATGCCGATGTCGTTCCCATCCCAAATGCCAAGTCGCAAGTCCCAAATCCCCGATCCCGATTGGAGCTGTAAGTATCGACACGAAAGAGCTCCACGCTCGCTTATCAGATGCGAAGGCACCGAAGATGCCGGCTCATTTAAATCTCAACCAGGCCAGAAATAAAGACGCGCATCCACCCGGTTTCCAACCTAAAAAAGTCAACGATCCGATCCAATCCAAGCCTGCAAGCTCGCCTTTTGTTAACACCATAATTTACATTGATTTATGTGCTTAGTTGGCTCGGCATTTTTAATCGGTCAGCGGAGCACCCCTTCCCATACCATCACCATACACCATACACCATATACCACCATCCAATATCCATTCCCATCCCCCCTCTCCTCTTCCCACATCATCTCCTATAGTGTGTCTCCACTGTGTGTGCGCGCGGCTTCATTTGGTTATAATTAAAATGTCGATGTTATCTACCAGATTTGGACATATTGGCCATTACGTTCGAAATTTAAGCGATTTCTATGCGCGTATTTTGGTTTTGATTTCGATTTCATTGGCATTTCTTCTGTCTCCGTTCGGTCACACAATGAATATTGATTGTATTAATATTTAATAACGTTTTAAGAAGCTTTCGAGTGTTAAATGCTTATTTATGCTCATCGGCCGTGTTTTGTGTGTTTTCCTGCGTGTGTTGGATTGGATAATTATGCGTGAAATCGAACGTATAAATTGTATTTGTTGTCAAACCAAAGCAATGCTATACTAAACGATTTCCTGGTTATTTTCGGGAAGAAATCAAAAGAGTTTTTTGGTTATTTCTTGCACTTTTTATTGGTTTTTCTCACTCAGTGGAGTTTGGGTTGCCTTTCGATTTGAGCCAAAAACACTTACTCTACAAAATATCAGTTCAAACGCAACCAAAATAAGTCGTACGTAATACGCATTCATAAATAGATGGCTTAATGCTAACAGTAGGACTATTTAAAGTTAGAGTTACATATAGATATATATTGCATATGCTATAGCCTTAAATGGTGATGAGGTAAGTCGGCAGCCGGCGAATGAACAAGTATAGTAATTATGCATAACTGGGGGTATACAATAGATATATGTGCATTTAAAATGGGACAAGCGTGTTCGTACTCGTAGTATTAGTTACAATTTCAGCTAATCTTAAGCCGCCCATTATTGTTGCTGTTGCTGCTCGTGCTGCTTTTCCAGCGACCCCGAACCGCAGCCAAGTAGGTGAGCAGCATTTTAACTTTGGTTTTCGATTTGTTTGCCCACAATAGTATATATTCGCATCTCGTGTTTCAGTCCACCAAAACCCCTACAATTGCAATTTGAATCAGTAGTTGCTGTTGCTGTTGCTGTTGCTGCTGTCAATCACAGAGGCGCGCACAACTCAAGTTTTCAATTAGATGTCGCCGCCTAGCGGTGGTCATGCTTTAGGAATTGCAATGTAGCCGGTATTGCCGGCGCATCGGAGGATGACAGGCGGGCCACCTTTGCCGCCGCCGCCGGCGACTCGATTTCACCATCCGAATCGTCGTGCACGTTGATCTCCTCATCCGAGTCGGATGACGAGTTGTCCACCGTCATGGTTGAGCCGCCAGTGAGTCCTGTCCCAGCTCCCTCGCCGCCAGTTGGGGTTAATCCCCCCGCGGAGTAGTGCAATCTGGAGCGTTGCTCCTCGGCCACCGTTAACGAGGCAGCCACTGCATATTGCCTGGCCAATCCCAGGAAGGCAGCCGCCGAGGGAGAGCTCACCAGACTCCTGAAGGCGCTCCTCTCGCCTCCCATGGACAGGTGACTGGCGGCAGGATTGCATCCTGTGGGTGAGAGTTGCTGCTGTTGCTGATGTTGCTGCTGTTGCTGCTGTTGCTGCTGCTGCTGGTGGTAGTGACTCAGGAGTTGCAGGGCCGCCGGATGCGTAGGCAGGTGCAGGGGATGATGGTGATGGTGGCCACCAGGAGGTCCGTGCAGGGGATGCAGCATGACCGCAGGCGGAGGAGCCTGCGGCGAGTGATCCCCGCACAGGGGCATCGGCTGCTGGGGAGGCGGAACCGGAGCCACTGGAGCGGAGGTGGAGGCACTACTGTGATTACTGGGCGTGGGCGAACCGGCCGGCGCATCGTTCGACTGCTGCGAGTGCAACGGATTGGCGGGACTGGAGCGCTGGCGCTTCAGGAGATTCATGCGCTGGTGGCGACGCCATTTAGCCCGCCGATTGGAAAACCAAACCTGGCGAAGAAAAATGCATCATGAATTTATCCCTCAATTTTGACTTAATGTTAGGCCATATCTTTTATAGAGATCGTAAATTAATATGCAATATCATCAGCGGATTTGATCGCGTCCGATTAGGATTTATAAAATAAATTGCATCTTAATATGGCTGTTTTATTCACGTTTATCGCATACTTGTTTCTTAAACACATTGATAGGTTTTTGTGAATTAAACGACGTCGGAAAACTTCTTTGAATTAGCAAAAACTGTTTTTTTTTTTTGGTTGAACACAAACAAAAAGTTAATGACCAGTTTTATAGAAAGTTAATCATTAACGAAAAATTGTTGTAAGTTTGCAATAAGTTTAAGTGACCTCTAGTTCCTTTAATTGAGTTTCTATGCGACTTATGTTAAATGTTTAAAAGAAATGTTTCATAATATGAAAATATAATAAATAAGTGATCAATATCCACCCGACTCACCTGTACACGTGCCTCGCTCAAACTGGTGCGACTGGAGAGCCTCTCCCTGGTGCTCACACAAGGATAATGGCTCTTGTCGAACTCCTTCTCCAGCTCCTCCAGCTGCTCCGGACTGAAGGTGGTCCTGTTCCGCCTAAACTTTGGTTCATCATCGTCGTCCAGGTAATCGGAGTCTATGTGCCTGTTCTCGTCGGCCGATTCCAAGGTATCGTGGCTGCCAGAGCCGGGTGAGATGGCCCGATTGGAGGGTCCACCACCAACACCACCAGCTGCACCACCGGGCATGAGATGTGCCGAACTCAGGGATCCGCAAGTGGGCCCTGCTGAGACCGCACTGGCGGCACTGGGCGGCAGATTGGCCAGCGTGGGAGCGGCCACGGACCACAGGGCGGATGGAGGCGGCGGCGGGGGCACGACACCCTGGCCACCCGACACATTGCCAGCCGGATGCCAGGTGAAGCTGCCATAGGGATGCGGGGGTGGCGGATATAGGCCGTAGGCGGCGGTGCGGGCAAACTCGGTGGCCACCCGCTCGGCGGCTCGGTTGCGCAGGATGCGATTGATGCTGCTCACCGAGGGAGCGGTGGCATTGGTGCAGACACCTGCAAGGCGGGATTACGCAATTACCAACCATCCAATACAGAGATCGAGAGATTAAAGCTAAAAGCGGCCGCCGATCAATCAGCGATCAATCTGGGTCGTCCGTTGTCCCCCCTCCCCCTCCCAGGGATTAGCTGCAATTATGTGGATAGGATGGAAGACTCACCCTCTGAGATCAGGCGTTCGCGTATCTCCCAGGCGAAGATCGTCGGATTCTCGCGCTTGTACTGCTCGATCTTGGAGACGACCGTCGGCGTGGCCACCTTGGGCTTTGAGCCACCAATTAAGCCCGGTGGTCGCAGCGAGCCTGCAAAAATCAGAGCAACGCAAAATTATGAGACAATCGATTTATGACTATGCGATGGCGATTTTGGCAATCCATCTGTTGTTGGCTATTGGCTGGCAGCCTGGATTATCCCTTGTTTTTAATATCTTTATCTGTTGGCCTCATCAACATGAAGTGTTGCGGATAAAATGAGAGGGGACACACTACCTGGTACCTCGGTTCCTACACTGAGAGAAAATCAAGCACATTATCAAATTGAATCTCATTTAAGTGATAAACTTGTTAAGATGATTTGATTTCCGAGTATCTAAAATCTTTTAGCTAAGCCTAAAACACTCAAAATAGTTCGATTTATTGGAATCTTTTATACCGAAATATAAATATAAATGGAATATAAATCTTTGCAGCAGCATATTTTTGTATTTAAAAAACTTTGATCTAAAGAAAGTTTTCAGATTTTAACATAGTTAGTTATATAAATATAAATTTAAACTAAAAAAAAATTTCGATGTAAGAACTTTTTGTCAGTAATGAAGGAGTATTTATTGTGATTGAATCCAAAACGATATTAGCTGGATTTATTTTTGTATGTTTCTTTATATGTGTGCTTTGTAGATTTTTTCTCAGTGCAAGGACAGCACGCACCAACCAACAACCACCACCACCGCGGAGAACAAGCCCTCGAATAAGCCGCATTTTGATTAATGAGCCAGCCGCGTTTTGGCCACCGCCAGCCAGGAGTTTATGCAATTTTAAGTGGCTAAATTACACGGCTGCGCACACCAGGGATAACTCGGAAAAGAAGGAGGAGGAGGACCCTGCTCGCAGGATAATAACATGTTTATCACAAAAATTAGCAAACAAATCGAAAACAAAGTGCCTATTAGTTATCTGATGGCGGAACGAAAGGGTCTCCCCCTTTCTTAAGTTCTTAACTCACCTAGCAACTTGGAGACAGCACCCTGCTGTGTTAGCATGTGCTGGGCAATGTCGTAACCACGCAGTCCTCCGAATCGGGAGAACTCCAGGAGGCGATGCTGGGACATCAGGCTGTTGAGGGTGCTCCCCGCCGGTCCGCCTGCTCCCGGTGGAACACCAGAGGCGCCGCCAAAACCGGGCGGTATTTGCACAGATGTGGGCGATGTCGAGGCCCCCGATCCCGCTCCAGTTCCCGCTCCCGCCGCTGCTGCCGCTGCCGCCGCCGCTGCTGCTGCTGCTGCCACGGATGCCGCCGCTACTGCAATTGAACGAATTGAATGATAATTGGCCATTGTCATTATATTGTGGCTTTAGCTGTCCCGGCCACAATGGTTAATTATGATAAATTAACCGTTAATTGTGTTGACTGAACCGAAATGACTGATGGGTTTTTCGAGTATATACCATATATATATATTCCTATTCCCGTTCCCAATGCCCTGGCAAATACCAAATACAACGATCGACGATCTAATCGCCAAAATGGTGGCGACACGCAAGCGAATCGATCTTCTGTCTCGGGGCAGATTTATCAAGCTAATTGAAACGACGGGCTGCCAGTGCACAATGGCAAAAATTAAAATATATGTACTCAGCTGGCTAAGAAAAGACTGTGTATTACGTTAATTCGACAGGATATTGTATTTGCTTTCGCTTAAAAAACATACATATATCATTCGGCTTGGGCAACTCGTCGCTCAAATTGTCAATTAGCGTTTTAAATGCGCGTTTCACTTTGTTGTTTGTCAAGTCAATATTTTTTAAAAAATACGACTATCTCAAGTCGTCCCTAACTTATATATATATATATGTGGGCTTATAATCAATTGTGCCGCTCATCAAATGAGAACCAGTTTTGTTTATTTTTGTCTAGAAAGCTGAAAAGCAAGGAAATGGGGCTGGCAAATAAGCCACGCACTTGGCATTATGACATGCGTAACGGTTTTAAATTATTTCAATTATAGACCTGAACCCTAAGAAACAAAATGTGTTAAGTCTTTGAACTTAACTACTTTGGAAATTGGTTCTGATAAGGCTCGAGTTTTAGTTTTCAGTTTAATACATGACAATTTTTTAGCAACTTAATTGATTTCATTGATTTCTCGGTTGTATATAACATGAACTTTTTCAGCTGAAAATGATTTGATCTTTAATAAACTCAATTACTAATCCGACACCTATAACTAATATAAACGCATAACTACCCAAACATTTATAGATTTTTTATTTTCAGTGATATTAGTTGACAAGATATATGAGTATTGGTTTTAAAAAACTTGTTAACACTCCTGGTGAAAAACTAGTATAATTAGTTTTTGATTTAATTTCATTTTAAATTGTAGGGAATAAACACGATATTTTAAATGTTTGATTGAAACTTAATGTCTTCCCCGACAAATAAAATACTACAAGTTTGACCAGAATTTATTTACATGTTTTTAGTTTTAGCACTGGGCGGTATTAATTTTCGGTAACACCCAAACTTAGCTTTGCCGTCGGCTAATTAACACCTGATCATTGGGATGCACTTACCACTGGATGCGTGAGGGGCCAGCGATGTGATGCGTTGGGGATGGGGCTCCATTTTCCAGTGCGCGGCCGAGAGGCCAGAATTAGCGACAGTAAGCGAGCCAAGGTCACGGTTTAAAGTCGGCTCAATCAACATGTCTATGAATCGCTCTAATCAATTTCGCCTTTATTTATTGTTATTAAATTTTACTTGTTATAGTGGGTATTATTTTTCCAGCAAGTGGAGCACAAAGAACAGTCACAATCACAGTCACAGATGTCGTACATCCAAGGCAGAAGTATCGATTATAGAGAACGCGAGTTCAAGCGGAAACGGAAATGGAAACGCAATGCGGTCAATTGGATTCATAGCGTGCTGCTTACTCACACACAAACACACACACACGAGCCGATCCCGGCAGAAACAGTTAGAGAACGTTACTGTTTTTTTATCGGAATATATTTTTTGTAATTTTTTCCGAACACTGCGCTCCGTTGAAACGTTGTTCACGCGAAAGCTGCTCTCGGCACAATGAGCGCTTGAATTTCACCTGGTCACCCGGGTCACTCCACTCCACTCAAACCGTTTCACTCGGTTTTTGAGCGTTTTTTCAAATCGCCAACCGGTTTGCGAGTACCGCACTTTCATAATGGCGGCCGTTGAAGTCATTCGCTCTCTCTCGCTCTTGCATGAGAGAGCAGGACAACCAGTAGGTTACACTGTGCGCACACAAATCAAAGAATTATAAACTCGTATAAGCACGGGCAAGAAGAAGAGCTAGCCAGAGAGTGAGAAAGAGAGAGTTGGGGAACAATAAATAAGAAGAAGACTAAACGGAAGAAGAAGAGGAGTTGGGGAAGCCTCGTTTTTTTAATGAAAAACAAATCAACTTCGGACATAAGGCGTTGGAAGTCAACCTTTAGTTGCATTTAACTTCTAATTTACCGCAATAATTAATGGATCTCACCGTGCATTTAAAATTGTTACCCACACGACCTTTTAATTCTTTTTGTTCTGTGCTTATTGATGGATTTAATTTTCATTTACATTACCGCATAGTCCTTGGCCCCAATAAGTAGGCACTTTTAAATGCCAATTTATGATTAACTTTTTTTAGTGTATTTATTTTAAATATTAATGAGTTTTATTTATGCATAAACTTATCCCATGTTTATATTCCTAATCGGCATCAGAATGAATGGATCTAGTTGAAAAATTTGTCTAATAGGATAACGTAATATGAAAGTATAAAAAAAGCAATAAATACTATTGTCCTTTGTGTTAGGTATTTAATAGTTAGTATTAGTTGTTGGAATTACACATCTCCTAGAAAACCCATATTTTATCACAGTATTTGAAATGTACTTTAAAAAAGGTGTGTTTCTTTAACTGGAAATTAAATGTTTAACATTTAAATAAAAGTCATTAATTACTAATAGTGATATTAATACCAACTCGATTTAAAAAATAAGTATCCTTACTAAAAAATCTATAAATCTTTAAAAGAATTTTAAGAATTTAATATAAGCTGTGTATAAATAGATACTATGAAATATTTTTAAGAATTACAATTACTAATTGTCCATTAGCCATATAGGCACTAAAAGGAGCAGGGGTTTGGATTTTTATTAACAATAAAGTATAATTTATTGTTAATAAAAATTCCAACCTCTGCTCTTTGAAAGAATATTTCAGTAAGTATTAACCTACAATTCAAAGCCTCTGTTAGCAAAGGTATTTTAGTAGTAACCCAAGTTCAGCGAGGTAGCCAAATTGCATCCAGAATCCCAGACAGAGGCTAAACCTTGAATGCAATCGCATGCGTGGCATGGGGCCGATTGCCATTCAGGTTTACTCCGCCGGGCTAGGTCGTTGTCTTTCGTGCGTGATGGATGATTGATGCGCTGCCTGGGCAAGGCAATCCGATGCGAATCGAAACTGCAACTAAACTACACATGGCGTGATCGGCAAGCCACACAGAACAGGGTCCAAATGGCAGAGTGGCTCACACAGAAGCCAAATTGCATCAAAGCCCACGAATTGAGTGGCTCCCGGCGCTGCAGGATTGGAAGTTGAAAGCTGAAAGGCGAGTTAAAAAGCAATTACCTGGATCGATTCCGGAATGAGAATAAGAAGAAGTCCACAAATCTGGATGTGAAACGGTACGGTATGATTTTCCGACTCACCTGGCGATAATGAGATGTCTCACTAAGCTGATCAGAACTGCCTTTGTATTTATTTGTCTGTTCGAATGCAAAGTGCACAATGCGCCACACACTCGCACATATATGTTTCTTCGATTTGTGAAAGGCAAATCATGAATGAACGTTGCTGACGATGACGTTCGAGTGCCCTCATGCCAGAGATCCAGAGCAAACGCAAACAATTGTACAGGAATAATTTACTAAGTAAATAATATCTGGATACCGATCGCTGCACGGTCAAAAATTGTAAGTAAAAGTTATACTAAGTCTTGTAAATTTATTTCCATCAATGAAATTATTATATATATATACGTCTGATCATAAGTCAACATAACTAACTATCAGAATACACAACTATTATACATTTGTCCCTTATTATTTTGTTACATAAACAAATTCAATTAATAAACTGAATAACTATGTTTAGATTTTGTTCTTATTCGGTCTAAAACTATTTTTGAAAATGTAAAAAAATCTGTTTAAATTAAAAAAAAAATTTAATCAAAAAATAATATAATCATTATTATCAAAAAATATTTTAAAAATACCTTTGATGTGCTAAAATCCGAATGATATTGCCACAAATAAAAATAGGTATTTTATAATAAAATAGAATTGAATTTTTTCGCAGTGTTAAACCCTGCGAGTAGCGTGCGCCCTCGCCCCATCGAGTGGCACTTCAACAATCAAGCATTCACACAAGCAGATGGTCCGCAGCCGTTGGCGACCACCTAAATGAAATTTCATTTACTTTTGGCCTGTCATCGCCGCCGCAATCGCAACCCGCTCCTCGAGATCCCCTCCATCCAGAGGACCCGTCTCCTATTTGCTTATGCACACATTATCAACGTACGCCCGCCTCATTGAGTGTTTGTTTACCTAATTCGATTACCGATCGCGTCCGTTCTCGCCATAGTCCGGCGATCACTTGACCATTTGGGTGGCACAGAGCCGTACTTATGGGGTCCGCTCTTTGGCCAGATTTCGTGCGTAATCGCCCCACGGCAGCAGATGCACTGCAGCTGGATGTGGAGATGGAGCTGGGGCCCTAATTGAAGAACTCGCCAAGAGGGGACTACATACTTTCATGAGCCACGGAGGTAAATTAAATTTGAAGCTTAATGGGATTGGCAGAGATCAGAGGAAAAGCACCTAATCACTTTTCATTAAATCGTAGGAAATTCAATAGTGTGTTTGGTAAAATAGACTTTAGTAAACAACAATCACAATCATTTTAAGAAATCTAATAAAATATGTATAGCTTGAGGAAATCTTAACTTTAAATTTAGGTTAAGGAAATGCTCGTAAGAATATATTACATTTAAATTAATGTAATTAATGTTGAATAAAACTTAAACACTCATGTAATTGGCATAAAATGATTTCGCCAATTAGGAAAATGTTTACTAGAGAACATAATTAATAAATAAGTCAAATTCGCATTATTTTTCATTTATTAAATAAATGGAACCGCAGCCCAAATGTTTTTAAATTTTTTTGCTTAAATTCATTAACAAACGTTTGTCTAGAAATGTAACAGATTGTTACTAAAAATAAGGTTTTATAAAACATTTATAATATTACTTTTCAATATTGTAATGAAAAACCAACATTACAAATTCCAAATAAATTCTTTAATTTAACGGTTTTCTTAGAGATGGGTGGTTCGTAGAAAACGACACCGTTAAATATCGATAAGAATATTTACTCCACCAATACATCGCTTACTTGACCCTAAATATAGCCGCTCGACGTTACGGTCACACTATTGCTACATTGATAAATTGGTCATTTTAGGCCGAATTTAGTTAACATTAAATTTAAAGAAAACACCCTACTTTAAGATGCGCACAGTGCTGTTGAGCAAATCCGATGAGCTGTACCTGGAGAAATGCGCACAGGAGAACCAGTTCTCGTATGGGATAATTGTGGGCCATGTAAGTGTCACATCCGCCACGTCGATTTGTTTGGTTCCCCGCTCAACTATATCTCTATGTCCCCCTGCGATTCCATCCGATTTGGGTTCGTTAGCAAGCTGACTTGACCAAGAGCGTGGTGGTCCACCTGGCCAGGAACAACGAGGAGGATGGCGATCTGGAGGACCTCGCGGACGTACGACTCACTATCTCGGACATCAACTCACAGGCGTTGGCCTCCCAGTGGTTGAGCGCCAGCAAAATGTGTCCCGGATCCTTTGACGTCATCGGTGGGTTTGCGTGATGCCCCCAGGAGTTTTATCTGCCCTACCCAAAACTCGTAAAATGCCAGGGAATATTATTTATGAGATGTAGTTAACAGATAGCAACGGGTGTTGCAGAACCCATATATTTATAGTATACGTCGCTTGCTCACCCAAGTCGCGTCATACATAGGTATGAAATCGTAATTGACGGCTAAATAATATAGATTGGTTAGGAAATTAATTAGGACCAGGGAGTAGGAAGCATTTCAAACTCAGCCCCCATATACAATAAGACTAACTCAACGAGTTACCAGATAATGGTGTAGAAAGATTCCTTATATCCTGCTATATAATTCGATTCGTTTAAAATACAAATTATAACGTATTTTGATGTGTTAGTGGACCTGGATACTCCAAGTCAGAAACATTATATTAAGTGTATGTTAACCCGGTTTGATCCGTATAATCTTATGAACTTTGTAGACGTTAAAGCAAAATCTTTCCACCTAAAATCGGATTTAGAATAATAGAATAGAATTAGAAAGTAATTTTTTGAGCTTTAAGTTTGAGTTAGTATATACCTAGAGAACCCTTAAAAGCATGCAATTTATAATACTTCAAAATTATCTCCCATAATTCTAATCGGATTTTAAAAAAATACTTTTATTTACAGGAATTTTTGTATCTTCAGTGAGATCCGATGTGGTCAATGAGCAGAGCGCAGAATTTAAGAATGCCAAAAAGCTGTTCTCAGATATCTACGAGTAAGTCTTTAAAATAGTAAGCCTAAATCAATCTTTAACGAATTCTGTCTCCCCCAATTAGCTTACTCTTGAAAAGCAGTAGCTCCTTTGGTGTCTACACCACCGATATTGCACAGACTGATTTCGTATTCCTCTCGTATTCGCTGGCCGACAAGAAAGTACTCTGCAAAAACTACAGCTATGGAAAGTGAGTATTGAATTTGTAACAGCTTGTCACAGATACGGGTCTCACTGTGTATTCTTTCTTTCACCAAACGAATCGCTTACAATTTAAAACTAGACATTGCAAAAAAACGTATTTTACGGCAAACATAAAATGCATCATATGGTAACTAACATGTTGAGAACTACTTTCATAACTTTATCCTTTTGATGTCAAATAATCACTTCCTTTGCTTTCCCTACCCTTACGTTTCTTATTTCTTGGAATGCATTTTATGTGTTAGTAAACCTTTAGGATTGTTAATGTTTTTATGGTAGTTTGATTGTTCTTAAGCTGTCTTCTTTATACCTAAAATAAAGCTGTGTATTTCTTCTAACAGCGGTGGCACTTTCTCCAACATGGAGTTCAGGTTTGTGGACAAGCCCTTTGAGTGGATTCAGCTGGAATGCAGCTACGATCTTGACGACGTGCTGCCCATATTGGATTCATCTCGACGCGTCAACATCGAAGATCAGTTTCAAAACATTATCGTCTCGGTGCGCAAGAACCTGCTGGCCAGTGAAGTATTCCTGCAAAACGAGGTAGTAGAAGATACAATCGATCTGCAGGCGTATATCAAGAAGAAAAGGACCAAAGTGGACAAGCTGAAGCCCACATCTACGCCTGGTGCGACAACTTCGGCCGCAAGCAACACTACTGATTCCCTGCCCCAGCTCGCCTCGGATGGAGCCATCGGTGGTGGGGACCCCATTCGAGCAAGCATTGTCCTCCCAGTGAAATGCCAGCTGAGCAGACCCACGGACATCAAAGTGCGTGAATTCAATGGAGCATTGCGCATGAGCGGCATCATTGCCACAAAGGTCTTCTGCAGTCCTCGAAACAGTATAGCGGATGTGAAGCGTTTCCTGCGGGATGATGTTCTGCGTTCCCTAATCACACGTATTCAAGTCTACTGCGATGGCCTCACGGATCCATATGTGACCAATGAGGCTTTATACATCAGTGAGCCACCCAGGCGGGTGTTCTTCAGACTGCCTTCAGACGGGAGCAGCACTTCGGCCGGGGCAGTGGTGCAGTTCTCCGAGTATTTATTCCGTGGTGAAGCTCCCACTGTAGTGGTGGCCCAGGCCAAACAGATTCTGGATGTGGAGCTGGATCCAGAGACCATTTCCGTTGAGGCCGAAGGACTGCCGGATGACTCGAACTTCATCAACGGGAACACATGCAACGATCGCACAGACGATTCCAGAATCATGCCCAGCTCGATGCCAAAGCCCGAACTCTCGCGCAGCCTATACATGGTGGGAATTGCGGTGGCCCTGCTGGTTCTTTTGGCATCCGTAGCCCTGCACTATCTTCTAACCGAAGGGTAGGCATCTGGGATGGCCATCTATCTGTTGGGGCTTATATGTCCAAACCACTCTTGTAGCTCTTTATACGAAATGTTTTTTATACAGATACATTATTTGCATGTGTGCCCACGCACTCACCTCTCTATTGTGATCGTTTGTTTTTATAATCCATTGTGTACTCGTAGTAGTAAAAAAAAGTGTATAGGGATCACGTTAAATAGTTTTATTGTGGAAGCAAAACTGTGCAGCATTTAACACCAATATAATAAACTAATAAGTAATGTACATATCTGTGAATCTTTGGTACGACAAAAGGGAAGGAGTCCTTTCCTAGGATCTTTATTCCATTTTTCTATTTATTTTGGGCTTAGTTCGTTACTATAATCATTAAATTCTATTTAATAGTGTTTAATTTGTTGCATCGAACTGAGTATTTTTTTTCGTTTAAATTACAGATGGTGGCTTTTTTAACTTTCATTATTTACAGTTCTTATGGCCTTAAACTTTTCACTGTCATCAGCTTTATATAAAAATAATGTTAGAATAGAGTTAGAATATTATTTGACTTGCCATCTCAGATTCATGTCTGCCCTTAAGACAAATTTAATTATATTTAACTTATAGGAGAATCAATTAACTTTTAACTTTTTAAACATATAACGTAAAGATTTTAGTTATGTACATTAGAAGAGGGTTAAACGAAAATTCAACCCCAGCGAAATTAAGATTTTCAATTAGTAAGGCTTTTTTTTAAGATTTAATTACATAAATATTTGGTTGTCTACATTTACAATCGACTTTGCTCCATTTTAACTTCTAGTTATTTAGCTTTAGGATCGTAAAATGAGCACATGATTATTTGTGACATGGTGATCAAGCGATGATTTCTCTCCCGGATCGGACACTTAAAGTGTAAATTAGTTTTTCACAGCCTCTGCAACTTGACGGACCTAAATCCGCGACTACTAAGTACCCACCGAGATGCTACTGCATCTTGCAGTTGCCATTGCAGTTAACAACCGACCACACCCAGTCCACATAATTGGGCACCTTGGCGTAGATGCCAAACTTATTTCGCTGGGCGCATCCATCGCCGAACGAGGTGATGCCGAAGATGGTCCACGGATGGTTGGGTTTGGTGGTATCCCGGCATAGAAGGGGACCTCCCGAATCTCCAGCACAAGTGTCGATGTGTCCCTTCTGATGTCCCGCACAAAACATGTTCTGAAAGATAAAAATCAGCTATAGATTAACCATAGTAGTACCCATTATCTAGTACCTTAGTGATGGTGTAGTCGTAGTAAACCCGGCGGCAATTGTGCATCGGTATAATGGGCACGGTGGCCTTGTGGAGCACACTGGTTCCAGTGGCATCCCGGTTGCGCCGCTTTCCCCATCCGATTATCGTGCAGTCCACGTTCTTGGGCAGCGGCTGGAAAGGCTGCGGCAGGCAGGAGTATCCAATCCAAGTGGTGGCATTCACCGGTTTTGGTAACCTGCGGGAAATAGTCTATATTATTCAGAGCATAAATATGTTTGGGGATCGAATCTTAATCAAAAGGAGCACCTTGTCAATGGGTTTAATGTTTAATAAGATCTCACCTTAGCAGTGCCACATCGCTATCCACCGTACGTTTATCAAAATTGGGATGTGTAAAGCTCTTCATTACCCTCAGCTGCACCTCTGTACCGTCCTCATAGTTAAGGTTGTGTTCACCTGAGAGAAGTACGAGACACTGTAATCTCTAATTTCCTTAGAAAGGTATTTTATTAGCTATTACCTATGCGAACATAGAGCACCTTCCGCACACAATGTGCGGCTGTTAGAACCCATCTAGGAGCAATGAGAGTGCCGCCGCAGAAGGCTTCCTTGAAGCGATTCAGGATGGCCACCTGCCAAGGCCATTCCCCCTTCCTCGCCGCCCTTCCTCCAATGATCTTCAGCATGTTGGACATGCTTCCTTCGTCCAGTTCCACTGCGAACTATGCCGCAGCTTAGTTTTAGTGGGGTGTACTCTGGTCCTCGGTAGCCCCTTCCGGTCATAATGTAGTTCAGGTCATTGATGGACACTTCCGGCTGCTCGGACTGCATCCTCCGCAAGGCATTGGCCGGGGATCCGGATCCGGGTCTCGTCTCGAAGGCTGGTGTCTTCTGGAACTGCGTCTGTAACCACTGCTGGCAGAAACTACCCTCCGTGTAGCAGTAGGCAATCTCACGGAGAACTTCCCGTCCACATTGATCCCTTATCCGGCATTTTCTAGAGGTTAAGAAGATTTAATTATTGACTTAATTGTATAAAAACAATGCGTTTTAATCGCTTTAAAATCGAACGTTGTAAAAGCCATTCTGTTGAATTTTTTAAGATCGCAGCAATTTCTTTGATCTATATAGCTTTCTTTGTATTTTGCGAAAAAAAACAATATTTTCACAATCACAAAAATTCCGAAATATCATCAATGGCAATTCCCAAGAATTTTTTATTGAATAAATAAAAATCATTCGTAAATTCAATAATATAAATACATATCTTCGGTATTATTAAACCTAACAGATACATTCTTGTACGACAAACCATTGAAGTATTTAAAATTTAAATTTTCCCTAGAACTTACTTGTATCTCCTTGTCGTACACTTTGGAGAACATTTGGTCCATCGACTCCATTTAGAGTAGACCCGTCTGCGCCTAAGAACCATTCCATCCTTGGGTGGCTGCACCCAGCTGATATTTCGGTATTCGGTATCGGATTCCTCCGAATCCGGGTAGATAGTGTCAGGCTCCAGATCGAAATCCTCGTATTGAAAAACATCCCCCTCCACACTGCTATCCTCGCCCAAATTTTTGGGTCTCAGAGGTCTTCTTTCGCTAAAGTCCACAAAATCATCGTCATCATAGTCATCCCTTGGACGTTTTTTATGGGATGACTTTCTCTGGTTCTGTCGTCTTCTGTGGCGATGATGTTTGAGGACATAGAAGTCACCCTGCTCTTCGGAGTTTATGGTATCTTCTGGAGCTTCATCCTCCACTTCCTCCTCGCTGTATATATCCTGGCCGGGATCTCTCGGCTCATGATCAATCACCTCCACGGATTTCGGAGGTGGAGTTGGAGGAGAAGTTGGTGGATGTGTGGGAGGATGAGTGGGAGGTTGAGTGGGAGGATAAGTGGGAGGTTGAGTGGGTGGATGATTGGGAGGATGAGTGGGTGGATGAGTGGGAGAATGAGTTGGAGGATAAGCCGGTGCATATGTGGAGGGATGATTAGAAGGATAAGTAGGTGCATAAATTGGGGGATGTGTTGGTGGATAAGCTGGTGCCGAAATTTGTGGGGGCTTGTATTCAGTATATCGATAATCCACTGTGGGTCCACTGGACGCCGCAGCCGCTGCATTTATGATAATCGATTGGGGTGGTGGTGGAGGTGGTGGCTGCGGCTGTGGTTGTGGCTGTGGTTGCGGCTGTGGGTAGTTTCTCTCGCGGATGTGGCTGTCGTCCAAAATGATCGGCTGCTGCCACTTAATAGGAGGCGCAGGATGGCAACTGTAGAAAAAAACATACACTTAAGTCCTTTATTTAAGAAATCTAGTGTATGAACCGAATTTAAAATATTATTTTTTCGAGTATATGCCAGCCAATGTAATGGGAGACGCTGCCTAAATTAGAGCTCGTTAAGAATAAACAGCCTAACAAAAAAAAGTATGGCCTAAAAAATATTCTTAATATTTGTGTGAACCAATGCTAAAAATAGCCATATTCATAAATGCACATGTACTTTTGTGCCATATTTGTCTGTCGTGTCTGTATGAACCCTCAAATCACAAAAAAAAAAAAAAAAAAAAAAAAAAAAATATAAAAAAAAAATTTATAAGTTTTTATAAAAAAAAAAAAATTTTAAAAAAAAATTTAAAAAAAACCAACAAAAACAAAAAAAAAAAAAAAAAAATTTTAAAAAAATAAAAAAAAAAAAAAAAAAAAAAAAAAAAAAAATAATATTTTTAAAAAAAAAAAAAAAAAAAAAAAAAAAAAAAAAAAAAAAAAAATTAAAAAAAAAAAAATCTTCGTTTTTCCTTTTTACCTAGTAAGGTTAAGTGACGACTATAGTTTTTGTTTGTTTTAATTTTTCTAAAAAAACATTTGAGAACTTACTTCCAAAAATTAAATGTAATATTAATATTTGACGAATGTTTTTAATGTTTACCATGTAGTTATTAAAAAACGGTTTTCTTAATTTCAAACCTTTTAATGGTTTTATTTTCGGAATGACTTAATTATATTTTAATAACTTTGTTTAGCTATAGAAAATATATAAAGTTATATTGATTTATTAGATAGTGATTAAAGAGACATTTGATTACCAACATTAAATAAATAAAGTTGAACCCTTTATAACTTTCATGTTATTGGCAATAAAGAGCATAGCTAAAAGAATTCTAAAAATGAATTTCTCCATGACGCTATTTTTTGTGGAATCTATTAATAATGTATTTTGAATTATTTCTCATACTCACTGCCGGCACTTGCTCTGCTCCACGTGCTTGGTGTGGCCACACTTGCGCTTCACCTTGCAGAACCGCTCCCGCCGCTTGACGCACTCCTCGTCGCATGGTGACCACTGTGACCACCGGCTGAAAGGGCTGGTGGTGGTTGAGCGACCTCCGCCGCCCACTCCATCGTTCCTGGTGCGGCACTCGGAGGCGGTGCACCCGCCGCCCGTCCACCCAATGCGATCCGTAATACTGATGGTGATGGTGATGATGCCGATGGTGACCCATCGCGTCCCTTATCTCCCTCTTCGCCTCCTGCACATGACCACTCTGCAAGAATGGAGACACACGTAAGAGATTGCGTTTTGGGTTTCCCATTTTACGGGGTCGAGTGTGAAACGCGATCTGCGTCCTCAAGGAGCCCACATTCGCGTTCCTCCTTTCCTGCCTTTGCTCCCATCATCCACTATAAATCAGACATGTCGCCGCTTTTTATTTGAAGTGTCATTGCTCTCGACAGTTTCGTGTCTGCGTTCGCATTGTGATCCCCGAGGAAAGTACCATTGGTACACCATTATACAGTTCGGTCCCGGCTCCAGTTCCAAATGCGACGCCAGGCGACGCGACGCCGCACTATAAATAACTCACGCTTTTCGCCGACCGATCCGGCGGATCCCTAGCCCTGCATCCGTCCCAGTCTAAAATAGGCTTCGACGTCTGTCGAGGACCGTCCGATTGCCCTAACCTCTTCACCAACGCCCCACAGCTGCATTAGCCCATAAAACTGGACATGTTCTGGTCACAGAAAGTAGAGTACTGGCGCTCAGAGCTGAGTCAATCATGTAAATGGACCAAGTGTGACAAAGATAAAATGTAGTCCATTTACGTATATTTTTCCAGAACGCGATCATGAACCATTTAGAGTCGTACGCAAATATTGACTGATAAATATTTAGTAGTTCGCTCACATTTAACTCTTAAATTAAGTAATAATAACTTAAATTATATGAATAAACATTGCTAACCAGATAAAGAAAAATTGATTATTTTATAATTAAAAAAAAAATGGGGGTTTCCTTTTTAAAAGACTTCAGAGTACACTCTATTTTAATTTGTATGATAAAATATATAATTTCTAAATGTTCCCTTTTAAGTATGTTTCTAATACCTAACCTTACAATAAAATCGTAATACCTAAAGGAAATTTACTGAACCTATTTTAGTACCCGGTTTGCCTGGTGTCTGTTTTAAAGCTATTCTGACCTTAGAAAGAGATTCAAAAATTTACGACAGTACCAAAAAGTTTTATTAGTTCAATGACTCCCTCTTTTTGGCGGGGTTTTCTTGAGTTTCTTAATATTGCCATAACCGGTACTCGTATTTGGTAACCCAACAACAAAATAGTTCATTTATGCTGCTACTTAGCTCTTTCACTTTTTTATCTGGTTTCTGTAAAAAATGTTTTTGCCAAAACAGGAAGCCATTATTATTCTCCACAGAGAACCAGAAGTTCTGGATAGTCGGAGATTTGTTTTTCAGCCTATTATTGAATTAATTGTGTCTCTGAATGATTTAAATGACCGTTTTTACAGCTTTAAATTAGTCGAAATAAATAAAAGAACACAGTCAATGATTTAGAGCTTTGCATAATGAGGTGCTAACAAATCGGCTGGTATTAAATGCCTCACTTGAAACCAGACGTAGGTCATGGCAAAACGGAAATTTTGAAAATGGAAAACCCAAACATTCCCATCAAATCATGCGGAAATACGAACCGCTCTGCACCTCAAGCTCAAGGAGAACTATATCGTTCCGGAGGCGATTTCGTGTTTACCTATGGAGAACCCCCTTAATTCAACAATGGAAAAACGAGAGTGCGACTAATTTGGTGGCGGTAATTGACCTTGCATTCGTAAATAGTTCGCAGCTCACAGTTCGCAGTTCCCAATCGAATCGAATTGCTTCGGGTTGACGTAATGCGGTTTCGACAAGTGGGTGGGCTAAATCGATCGATCCATACACTCACCTGAGTTTCGACCAGCAGTTGTACCACCGTCAGGAATTCGAAAATCAAGCACACCACTTTCATGCTCAATTGCTTATGGTATCGATGTCGTTCGAAAACCGATCGGTAATATCAACGTAACGAATCCGTGTATCCAAAGACCCTGACAAATGCACTGTAAATAGAAATAAAATGTGGGGTAAGTGGAATGATTGGATTGACAAACGTATTTGGGTATTCCAGAAGCCTATGGAATTTAACCTTGAAGTCTTTTGTTTTAAATACAGAAAATGTACCCTCACAACCTTTTAATATAAGTATGAACTTTTTACCATCCGAAGTTCGTTGAAGATTTTATTTAGTGTTTTGTACCTCTTACTCGTAGAGGAAAAGGGAAAATTTATTTTTGAAAAATATGTAACAGTTAGGAAATTTCACCCTATAAAGTTATATATTTTGTTAAGGATCACTAGCCATCGAAATAATAAAATTGTATACGTTTTTTTATAGTCTTTTTGTATTTTGTATGAACGCTGAGATCTCGGAAACTATAAAAGTACAAATTGTTTCATGCAGATTTTAGGAGTTCTCTGTTTGTTTCAAAAAGGTGCCACGACACAATCGCTTATATACGATTTTAAAAATTTAAATATTTCGGAAAGTAAAAATGTTATTGTGTTTTCATACCTATCAATGTAAGAATTTTCAAATCTTTTCGTTAAAAAGTTTGTAAGTTTTTTCCGACTTAGCGTTCTCTTGTTTTTATTCAAACAGAATAATATTTTTTTGATTATAACATTAATTGTTTAAAATTTCTAAAGCTGAAAAATAAAATACCAATAGTTTTAAAAAATATACAAGGGTCTTTAAAAAAAATTAAAATAACTAGACTCTCAAAATTCAGAATTATAAAAATACATGATAATTAGGGAAGGTATAATGATATCTAATTATTATATTATGCTGAACCGCTGTTGCTGTAGGGAATCCTCGCCCAACATAGCCAACATAAAAATTCCTCTTCACTCTGGGATAGTCCAATTAAATTATATAATGCACCCACAAGCAGACGTACTTGAACCTGTACTTGTATTATGCCTTTGAGTGCCTAATTTACCCAGACTAAGCGGCTCATTTGCATCAAAGTAAAATCATCCAAAAACATAAAGAGTGCCCCCACGCACTGCACAATCAAAACGATGCCAATGCCGATGGTGAATCTAGTGAATCTGGTAGATCTGGTGAATCTGGTGAATCGGTGCCCGTTCTCCCGACTCCCAATCTCTGCGGCCGCCTTTTGCCAACTACAAAGCAAATATTTGAACTTGTCTGAGACCTTAGCCCAAAGCGATCAAAAGCGTGGGCAAAAAAAATAAAAAATAAAACTGAAAAAAAGTGAAATTAATTAGCTACATATCCGTATATGTAATTACAAACAGAGAAGTGCTGGCAGAACGAAAATTAAAAACATAAAGATAAACTATGTGTTTTTTTTTGTCGGAATGCCGAGTGCTTTTGATGCTATGCTTCTGCATAAGTGGGTTTTTGTATAAAAGGTCTGGTCTTATATTCTTTTCACAAACTGCACTGAGGAATGTTAAGTAGTCCCAGAAGAGACCGGGCAATGGAAAACAAGTACGCGTACTTCGGACTTACGTCAACATTGAATCTTGTCCACCACATCCAGATACGCAGATACCCAGGCACCCTAGCATCCCCCAACTGCCCCCATATTAACCAACGATCATATAAGGTCAGATGCGCTGGAACAGGCTGAATGCATCGCACGATTCGATCCTCTCTCCCACATTCGCCAATTCTGGTTATTCCAAATGACCAAATTCGATACTGCCATCCTGACCAGGTTTTCGCCAATTGGCCATTTATATTCCGCGCTAAATTCCCATAAACCTGGTGCAACAATAAAGCAAAACACAAACACAAAACCCAATTCCAGGGGTGTACCAATCACTCGTTGTGATTTATTTACAATGAGAATCCAGCGCCCACTAAACAAACATGCGGATATATTCAATTTTATATGCATCCAATATTGAGTAACTCACGATGCGTGAAGAATGATTTCGCCGGTTTGATGGAAATGAAATTCCACAACAAACAAACCACTAGAAACTATTTTAACACACCTGACGACACATGATTTATACATTGAGGCGGACATTTCCCCACCAAAATCTATGTGACATCACCCGCTGTTGAACATTAATGATTTATACAATATTTCCCAAAACTATGTTTGGGCTGAACTGAGTTCTCTAGATGATAACCCTTGTGGTTTGGGATGCACATTACTTCTATAAATATATATGTGAAAATTACTATTTGTTACACTTGGGCAAATGTAATAATAGTAAAAGTGAAATTAAGGTGGTATTACTTTAAAGGTTTTCCAGATAAAAATGCTTTTCTATTCCATATTTTAGGAAATTCGAAAAATTATTTATAAATCCTATTATTTGAAATTAAATTAATCTCAGATCATCTTACTGTTTATTATGCAAATATTTTTTTAAAGTTTTTCGGTTCTTTATCAATATTTATAAATTACTCCCTTTATTTGCATCTGCCGTCTTGTTTGCTTTGTAATTGGTCAAAATTGGTTTCAAATTTCCTTAATTTTTGGACGTTCTAGTCGTATTAAAAGAGTAATATAAGCCCCAAACAAACATATAATTTTCAAAATTTTTCGGGACTTATCCCCTTTTTTATTTTTGCTGATATAGCTAAATGATCTGTTTTGTAAAACTACTAAAATGTCCACCCCAGCGTTCAAACAAAATATTTATGTACATTTGTGTGTACTTCGGGCGACGCTGTTTCTTAATTTAGAATGCGATGCGTCCGCATAGCAAACAGAGCAGCAACAACCTCCGGATCCGTACCGCTCCGCTACCGCCTCCCCATTTCGATGCGATCCGTTCCGTTCCATTCCGTGTAAACAAACCGCACTAGTTGCCCCGCCCCACCGCCCACTGCCCACGCCCCCGTACCGCCTTACCTTGACAAAGTGCGATTAAAAATCAACTATGACGGGGTCGAATCAGCGTCATAACTGCGAGTCTCATAAATATCATAATAGTTCCCAGATGGCGGAGTATCCAGTGACCAGAGTTTATTAAATTCCTTCGAGTGAGTAAGGGTACTCAAAGACGTGTTTACCAGTTCCGCGAAAATTAGGTGGATCGCCCACGCCCGCTCTGTATGTGGTCTATATATTTTTCCCACTTTGTATTTGGGCGTAAATTGCTGCTGCGTAGACCACCGCAATTTTTATACCCGTTACTCGAAGTAAAAGGGATTTTTTATGAATGAAAATGTATTCTTGTTCAAATTGTCCGTCTGTCTGGCCGTCTGTCTGTCTGTCGTATGAACGCCGTCTCGGAAACTATAAAAGCTAGAAGATTGGCACTTTAAGGCAAGTTTGTTTCAACAGGTGCCACGCCCCCTTTAACGCCCACAATCGCTTATATACGATTTTAAAATTTAAATATTTCGGAAAGTAAAATGCAGTTTTATTGTGTTTATCAATACCTATCGAAATGTAGAAGAAATTTTTCAAATCGGACCATTCGTTAAAAAGTATGGAATCTCTCCCTCCCCCCCCCCCCCCTTCACCAAAAAAAAAAATATAATAAAGGAGGCAATGGTTTGTTTATGAATGAAAATGTACAAATTTGTTTCCCGGCACAGCTTCTTGAAAAAATGTTCATAATATCTATGGTTTTTTCTAGTGACTCATATATTTTTGAAAACCAGTTGAGATACTTTCAAAACTAAATTTGTATATCTGAAAAATATGTGCGTATAATGACTCAAAATAAAATATTATGATAAGAACATGAAAAAATATAATTTTAATTAATTTATTAGTTTATCATGTCTTGTAAACGTCCTTAGTCATATTTATCTTGCAAATATAATAATAAGCTCGCACAAAAAAAGGTCGAAGTGATTTCATTGAACTTATTTGCACAACTAACAAGATTATAAAGGTATGCAGTTCCTTGGTTTTATATTTATTTTTGTGCTGATAAACACTAACGCGCTAAATTATCGCTATAACCTTTTAAAAAGTTTAGCACATTATGCATAATATTTACTTAGATGAGCAAGAGGTCATGTATATTGTGATTCAGATACAAATGGTTTTGTTATCCTGCAGCTATTTATACATATCTTCCTCACCGATAAATCTAGTTCCTAATATGGAACGGATTTTTTTCTGTGCATTTGCGTGATTTATTTTTTGTTTTGGCCTGTTGGCTGTTGGCCGGCTAGCCACAATGTCTGGTATGGCCAATCAACTGTCGTTGTGTGTGTTGCATGTCCGCGGGCCCGTTTAACCAAATGCAATTTTAATGACGTGACCAGCTACTAAAAAACCAAAATCGCTGCCTTCGGGTTCGGCTGTCATTTGGCTTTTGTTTTTCCTATTTATCTGCCCGACTAAGTGGGCAGTTCGTGGGCAGTATTGGGCATTTTGGTATTGTGTACGGATTCGGGCTGGCTTAATTTATTAGCTAGCCTTTTGTAATCGGCTACGCATTAAATTCGTCGTTGTGCGACACATCAGCCACATGAGTATTAGCGGAAGTGTTGGAAATAAATCATGCTTCGCATCCACGCACACTGCGGCACCAATGCTGCACAATTCATCGACATCGATGGCATCGCAAAGACGCCGACGAGATGCCTCCTCCATCAACCCATACCTCATACCCCACATCCCAGCATCCCAGCATCCCTAGAGATTCAGCATCCGATCATCCGGGCACCGCATCCACATCCACATCACATCCACGCACCCATGGATGATCCACTTCCCCACCGCACCACCAGGGCACCCAATTTTCCACAGATGAATTAAATGCATTTTAAACACATATGCACCAACAGATGGGGTCAAAATAATAAAAACTTTGGAAGATATTAATAATTTTGTGATTGACGAATCCTTACAAGTTTAAACATTTAAAACTTTTTGAATATAACATATGTAATGGTTAAGTTTTACTTTTAGTTATAGTAGTGGAGGAAATGTGATCTAACATAATTGTAATTGTATTGTAAACCATAACAATTAATCATTATCATTGTGCAAATACTACCTTTAGTTCGTCATGTTAAAAAAATAAAAGAATTACAAGCACATATTTTCAGAGGTGTTTCAATTTCAATGACAAATTCATATCCAAATATATGTACCATTCAAATTATTTATTTCCAAGACAAGCAAATATTTCAACCACAAAATATATTTTTCAAAACTAAAATGTCCCGAAGAGATTCATTTCGACCAAAAACATAATAAATTATTAGGAAATGGAATTTTTCTTGAATACTTATGTATAGTTTTGATAAAATTTATAGTTTTCACTTGAGAGATTCATTTAAAATTTGTCTTTCAAAACAACGTTAAGCAATGGCTATAAAATGCCCCATATTGCTATTATTTTGACTGCATCTGTAAAATAGCATGCGTGCAGATCCAAATACATCTGCGTTTATGGGTGCCTATGTGAACGCGGATTGTTTTCATGAATGAAACATTTTTTATTCCATTTATCACTTGGCACCATGTCTCCTTCAGCTGCACTTCGATTAGCGACTTGGGAGCATTTGGGGAGAACCAATCGACAGAAACCGAGGCACTTTGCATATAAACACGGATAACAGGCCCATTCGTTTGCTTTTATGACTTTACTAGTGAACTGTCAATCGTTTAGAAACACCGATTACCTGGTTCGCACTTCGTATCTTTCGTATCTCTTGGGGTTATTTTTTTGAAATGTTTCAAAAGCCGTTTCGCGCACACATATTGGAGCAATTTTATTTTTACATTGGAGAACCAGACGCACAGAAGCATAAACCACTTCGGATGTCGCCTCGCAAACTCCAATGCGCGATGGCAACGTAAACAACCGATCCGCTTCCTATCCGTTCCGTTCCGTTCCGATCCGTAAAGATCCGTTCAGATCCGATCCAACCGACGTCTTCTCGAGAACTGAGACCTGAGACTGAAACTAAAACTGAGCGAAACGCCAACGCTCCGCGGCGAGCTGAAAAACGTCGCGTTTGCCGTTGACTTTTTCCACACACATGTTGGCTGATGCACAGTGGACTGGAACCGGGTGAAAAACGTACGGATCGGTGCAAAAATCCCAGCAGACGCACAAATGTTGGCAGCATTTCTGCGAACTGCGAATGAAGCGAAGCTGCTAATACACCTGGGGAAATTTATCCTAAGAAACATTAGGAACACTTAGAAAAAAATTGTATCAAAAGCCATGTAGCACAATCCGAGAAGTTATAAAAAAGTTTTGCAAAAAACTAAAACTGAATCATAAATAATTCTTTATGATAATGAAAAAAACAAACCAACCTAAAAACTAACTTAACTGATTCGACTTCATTTTATTCGAAAAACCTTTTGTGTTTCTCCACTAAACATTTTTTTTCAAATAAATACTATACCATTTTGTACTTAAACTTCAAAATCATGATTCAATTTTTCTTTAAGTTTAAATTACCCAGACCCTCTTCTAACACTCTAGTATCAATCCTAAGCTAAACTAATGCTAGTAATTCTGAGAAACACCAGTTTTTTTCTCTGTAGGGCTACTCCCATTACAGAGCGGGCAGTAAACCAAGTGTTACACCCCACAGACGTTGAAATGAGCCAAACTTTCCCAAAGAAGCATTTTACAATTCGCAATTAAATTTAATATTTTTAACGATCGAAAAGCAAATACATATGAGCAGATCAACAAAGGAATTTTGATATAAATTAACTAAAGATTTTTGCTATTTACAGTGGAAATAACGTTGAGTTCGATTTAATGGTAGCAGTGCCAGGCGGCCACCCGTTGACCAGGCGGAGATTCCCTGATAAGACGCATCTGCTCGGAGCCCGTATCGCCCGCCTGATCTCCGCCGATAATGACCGTGCCCAGGACCAGTTTCTTGCCCATCTTCTTGGTGGCCAACGTGATCCGCACGACAATGGCCTCCAGCTGGTCGAGTCTCTGGAGCGGGATATCAATCGTTCCCTCGCCGGATCCATCGTCCCATTTGGTGGAGAGTGAGGGAAAGAAGATCGGGGACTTCCACGCATCTATGTAGATGCCGTGCTCGAAGGCTGTGGTCTTCACATAGACTCCGGAACTCGCCGTGGCCTCCAGTTCGTCCTTGACCTTGTTGGAGCATCGCATCCGCGTTGTGGTCACCCGGAGCAGGTATCTGCCTGAGTCGGAATTTCCGGCATTGCTGATGCCCATCTTCCGCTTAACCTCTGCCGTCATCTTTTGCCAATTGTTAGTCGAATGGGTGGAAGGTGTGGAAGGTGGATTCGGCGAAGTGGGCGTGTTCGAGGGCGTTGGAGGAGGAATTGATGAATCCGTAGGTGACTCCGATTCAAGAGTATCGCGTACTTCGAGGGCCACCTCAACCACGCCCTTGGCGGAGTTAACCAACTAAGATACAAATATAGAGATACAAATTTAGTACAATATAATCAACTTTGAAATATAATTGCATTAGTGTGCTTATAACTATGTTTACTATGATAAACTGCACAACCTCTTTATCAAATATCTACAGTTTTTACAACCAGTTACCTTTTATCAATAATTGGATTTCGTAAACCAAATGTTGTTTACTTTATGCTGACGGTAGGGGGTTCGATATGCTTCCCATTTTGGCTTAAAAAGCTATACTTTCATAGGGTATGTCAACAAATTGAAATCGCATTGGCATGATAAGATAATTGATAAATTGACCTATACTGAAAATTAGTTCAAACATATAAATTCTACAGATATCGCAACCCCTTTTAGATTGACATTAGGTAAAGGGAAAATGCAAGAGGGTTGGCTTTCAATTTATTTTTTCCGGAATAATATTGACTCGACTTGCACATTAATTTTTTGTTTTTGCAGGCAATTAAAAAATTTGCTTTCATTTAAATTTGTGGTGCCTATGTTGTTTTTGTGTTTTTCCCGCCCAAGCGGGAAGCTTTCACTTTGTACAATTAAAGCGCACACATCTCCATTACATTTGAAAACACTCGGAGTGCCCATGTCGCATTGTTTTGTAACACCAAGTTCGGGTGAACTTGTTTAGCAATACTCTGGGTCAGGTACATATGTTTTTCCTACTCACGTTGTTGTTGCTGGGTGACGACTTGGCCACCGTTGTGGTGATATCTTTTATAGGCAGCCACAGCTCTTCCGTCGAATAACAACCCGTTCGACTGTTGCGTTCAAAGAGCTTGGATTCCAGGTAACAGGTGACGGATCCTAAGAAGAGCAGATACAGATACTTTAAAAAAGATACATTTTCGAACATCATTTAATTTTATCAGACTTAAAGACTTTAAGTTTTATTGGGTCACACACTGTACGACTCTTTTCAGTGCGGCCTAAAATATCATATATAAAAAAATAAGACGTCAAAATATATAAAATTCCAGTGATTGTAATAAATTATATGAATTAATAATGGGGACAGAAATAAACGGTGTTATATTGTAAAATAAATAACTTTAGAACGTTAGCGTTTGTTACTTCAAAGTATATCTTTTCTTTAAAATCTTACGTCCCTTTCGCCTATTAATGGTAAAATATACACATATGAGTTTCTAACGAGAGCATTCTATACGTTTAAAAAAATGTAATAATATAATATAATAAGTTAAGTTGAAATGGTGTCAAAAAGTATGCAATAAAATGTTTATTTGCTTTGCCATATTTATGCAAAGCATTTTTTGCTTTTAGAGCCCTTTAAAAATAGTTTCAAATCACTAGAAATGTATCTTGTCCCCCATTTTAATTTATTTAATCTATATAATTACCAATATTCCTGCGGGATTCGCTTATTGTCAACGCTGGCATCGCATCCCGTGCGCTCTCAGACTTTTTCTTTCCTTTGTCATTTGACTTGCCTCCATTTTCAGTCTTTGGCTCATTTGGAGTATTTGCAGTTGGATCCACAAAACGTTGGACAAAGTTAGTGCTCCTGTCTTTTAGCGAGCGGTATGTCTTGTTAAAGCGATTGAAGTTCTGGTAAGAAAGGAATTTAATCCACGTTTGTTAGGTTTGTGCAACCAACTTACTGCGGCCGGAAGTTCCAATAGTGCGTAGACCGTGAAAACGACAAATTGTCCGGAGAAGAGCTGTTCTGGCTCCGGATCGGAGCTATTTGTCTGACCATTTGTGCTGCGTCGCGTAACATGCTTCATGGAGGATCTATTCAATTATCATTTAGGAATAATAATAACGTAACTCTGTCAACGCTTCATATATCACACTTACTTGATATCTGGCACCAGGGGAAACTTGAAATTTTCATTGAACTTAGGCCACGTGTTTGTCTGAATACTGCTGTCCAAGCGTTTCGATCCGGGAAATAGCTTTACCTGTAATGGAGGAGGAGAAAAATCAGAAATAGATAAAACTAATAAATAAAATTCAGTCTGTTTTCAGGGTCTTTGGAAAGACGCCTCGACAAGGCACTTAAACGAAATGTGTTTAATAAATAACAAAAAAAAAACAAAATTGTGAAACTATTTGCTATAAAATTTTGATTTTAATTTGATTGATTATTTATTTGCCAACACCTGGAAATTTGGTTTTTAATAAACATTTATACACAATATTGGCCGTTCTAATAAGATCTTAAATTGTTGAATTTGCACTATATACTTCTTGGAGAACTTTTGAATATATTAAACTGGTAGTTTTTAAAAACGAAAAATAAAAATGAAAAATAAAAACAAGCATATATAGTTTTATTTATTTAAAAGCGAAAAAATAAAAGGTACCAGTGTATAAAATCATGACTTATCCATGAATAAATTGTATTGTTCATAGAACACGACGAACCTTATTGCTTTAAATTCTCTAAGGGGTTATTCCCTCTCAAGTGTCAAGAGTATTCATAATAAATTTAATTCAACATTTCATTGAAATAATAAACTTTTTATACGGAGTGATAAGAAAATCACTCTAATAAAATAGAAATGCTTTGCTTGGAAGTCCAAGTCAAAAAAAGGAAAATTCTAAGAATAGACTCAATACTCATCAGGTTGCTCTAAAAACAAACAAAAATGGCTTTTCAGTCAACTAGAGTGGTTTTATCTTACGATATTTTCGCAACTATGCCTCATGATCATGACTAATTAGCACTAATTTACCTTTATCAAATAGCCCTGGACGATCTTGAAGCCGAACAGAGAGGGCAGATGGCGGGCGGCGATGAGGTGGACATTGAGCTCCGGCACAGCCGCAGAACCCTTGTTCTGATCCCCGTTTTTGGGGGTGTCGATGGTGATCTGAAATCCGATCTCTGGTTCCAGGGTCACGGAATGCCGGGAAGCTCCATTGGAGGACGAATGTTGACCGGGCAATAGAGCCCGTAGTTTGTTCATGGTTGTCGTGTGCTCCGGTTTCTACTACACTCCGGAATAATGAAATGCAATCCGTTTTTCCATTCGATTGCGCAAAGCGAAGAAGCGATAAATTGTGTAAATGACTTAACACCCTCCGCCGACTTTTTCTTATCTGTGAATCGTACTTCAAACTGATAAAACTTGCTCTACATTCCCCTCTTTCTCTTTCTCGCACTCTCTATCTCTCTGCAAAGTGCAGTGCTCTCAAAAGAGACAGAAACCCCAAAGCTCTCCAATCAGCTGTTCATTGGAAACGTTGGCGCTGGAAAGCTCCACGTTGGAATTAGATACGCGAGAGCGGTAATCTTATAAATGTATATGGAAAAGTCGGTAAGTATCTTAGGAACACGGGCTTAAGATGCACTTCACAAAACAAGAGGAAACAGCAAATGGTCTAAAAAGATGATCTGGACCAACTGAACCGAAGAATTTCACTGAATTACCCAACTCGCGATGTTGAGATGTCAACAAGTGTTTGAGGTCAGTTCACAAAGCGGAGCATTTAGCACTTAGCACTTAGACAATTAACGACTAAAAGCGAGAATAAGAACGAGAATCGGACTGCCGATCTAAACGCTCGCGTTCTCCAGCTGTTCCAGCGATCAACTGAAAAGTTAACTTGGAAATTACTTCGTATGCGGCCATAATAATAAGCGTACAATCATAATGCCGACACACATTCGCGCGCTCACACCCACAGCAGCGGTTAAATTAATATAACTAAATCAAACAAATTTTTATCAAATAATAAATAGTATGACTAGCAATTGGAAATAAGTTGTTTCGGTTTACTAACTGTACGTATTGCCTTCAAAATATGTTTTAAAAATATACTATCCCAGTTTAGAAATGCGGGTCTGTTCAAACAAATTTAGTCTTCTATCCCAGTTTCGTTAGAAATCTTTTATTAGCCCATCCTTCTCAACTTTTTGCTATTATAAAACTAATAAAAATAATAAAATAATAAAATAAATAAAATAATAAATAATAAATAATAAAAATAATAATAAAAAATATATTTTTGAAATGTTATTTAGTAATTATATCTGTTAAGTAAGTTTTTTTAAATATAAAAAGAACAAGAATTACAAGAATGAAATAATTTTTTTTTAATAAAGCTTATTATCAACAAAATATATTTCTAAAGCATACTCTGGAGCTTAAACTTTTAAAGACCGAAAAAACATTGTCTGATTGTTAATACTATTATTTTAGCCCCAACTGTTATTACGAGTGTCGACACAAACAAACGCTCACACTTAAGGCGGAAGAACTTTTGTTCTCTTCTTGCGGTTGTAGAATGCACTGAGATTCTCTCGACGCCGTTTGTGTCACCGTTATCGCGCTAAAAAAAAAAAAACAGCAACCATATACAATACATGCCCCATGGGAACACGAAGATCAGTGGCACGATTCTGTCTCTGTTTCCCCCCAAAAGTTTACCCCACCGCAAATGGGTCTTCGTTGTAGCACGGGAAACGTTCGTCTTCTCAACGTTGCCACCCACACACAAATCTACCCACTTTTGGATGTTTTCACGCATATGTCACTTGAGTTTGTACAGTAAAAGAAAAAATTTCTTCAAAACAAATTGTCACTTTCATTTGATTAATTTTGTTAAAAATTCATTAAGAAATTTCGTAAACATTATAACTGGTTTTAAACGGGGTATTTACTTCCTCTGTTTTGTCAAGAAATCATTTACTGTGAAGATGGGTGAGGTGATAACAAAGTGGTTTCCTGTCGCTACTAACAATGCGTCATAACGTTTTCGATGTGTAATACTTAAGTGTGTCTTTTAACAAAAACAGGGCCCAACAAGAGACAGTTATAGCTTAATGATCAAGGGGCTTAATCACCACAAGCTAATTTTATAAAACAGTTTAACCTTAAACAATAATGGTTTTTAAGGTTGATATGCAGAAAGAAAAACAGACTTTTTGTTTCATAAAGAATAACTTTTCCAAATTGCAATAAGGTTATTCTAAAATTAGGTAGTTCTTTCAAATTTTAATATATGTTTAAAATAAAAATCTATAATATTTCAATAAAGTATTGAGCCAACCCGCCGTTACATACCATTAGACTATTGTACCATAAGTTTGAATTGAAAAAACGTTTAAATAACTCAAATTCACAAGAATAAGTATATACATATATTTAAATAGACATTCATTTAACATAACGTAACGCATGGATGGAATATACAACTGGGAAACTCAATCACAGTCCCCATCCATTATAGGGGTTCTGAGGATTGGCGGGGAAGTCCCCGGCGAGACCTTAGTTATACAATTTAGTGGTGATGCTTTTAAATAGGTACGAAGTGTGCATGCCCGCGCGTATTGTCGACTGTCTCAATGGTATCCTGACCTATCCTATCTTAATCTACAGAGATGGGAGATTTCTGGACAGAGGAGTCTAGTCCACCTCCAGTTTCCTAAAGCTGCCCACGACTCCGGCATCGATGTCTCCAATATCATTTCCGGCGAAGTTGGCCGCATCCTTGGTGATCTCGATCTGCATATCATCCAGAGCAAGGATCGCCGCCCGGCGCTTGAGCAGCTTCTGTTTGAACTCGGCGATCATGTCAGCAATGGGCACGGTGCCACCATATTCCTTCGGCAGGATAGCAGGATCAATCTTTGTCTTCAAGATGTCAACATTTTTGTGGACCTGTGAACGAAAGATAAAAATTAGTATGAGAAAAGAATTCATTTTTAAAAACTGATTAATATTATTTTAATTTAGAATAACAATTTAAAACAAAGAATTTAAAACAAAGAATATTTTAGTGACAAACATATTTATTTAACTAATCGTCACAATATAATGAATAAAACGTATAAGCCTGGAAGTAGGCATTAAAAAGATACTCAAAACACACGAAAGAAACAATTTAATTTGATTAAATATTTTCCTATATTATCATTAATAATTAGAAAACATTTGAAATATATTATATTTGAAATTTTTACTGTCAAGTTATTCGTATTTTCTAAAAGCAAAATAAAATTTGAAATATATTTTATGAGTTATTATGGTTTAATAAATTTTATATTTTTAAATTTCATCATCAATTTAAAAATATAAAATTTATTAAACCATAATAACTCATAAAATATATTTCAAATTTTAGATCATCTTCAAAACCATTAACGTTTATGTAAAATCTATGTATATGTAATGATTCATAATTTTTTTCAGTTTAGCTATTAACTCACAATGATTCGCTTCTTGAGCTTATCGCTCAGCATGGACACGCCCAATTCGATGATCCGATTAGCGTAGTGCGGAATGTTGACGAAGTGCGTCTCCTTGTGCCGCATGGGCGTCGAGTTCTGGATGCACTTCACAATGCTGCGCAGGTCGGTCAGGGACCACAGACTGACGAAGCCCATGTTCATGCCACTCTCATCATTGATGTACACGTATCCAGCCACCTGGGAGTCCTCATCGTCCAACAGAGCCTCGCAGATCAGACTGTGCACCCGGGCCATTTGCACCGAAGTAAACTGAAAACAAACAAGTTCGATTACTGCCAAGATTATAAAGTCAGAAAACTATAAGAGTATTCATGGGACAATTTCATATAACTATGTGGTATTTATTGAATAGCCAAATTGGCTTTACTCATTTACTTTTAAAGTTAAATTTAAAATCATAGATCATATTTCGGTGTAAGGTGGCTTTAAGCTACTTTAGGGGGTTCTTTTTAATTACCATTATTATTACTCATTGATCATTTAATAAGAAAATAATAGATCATTTAATCACAATTGATGATCAACAAAATCATTAATTTATGGTTGATACACTGTGACAATAAATATGAAATTTGGAATTTCCATTTGAAACAAAAATTTAACATTTTGTATAATTTGTTGATTATTACCTTATAGGGATCGAATTTGGCGGCCGTGGAGAAGATGACCTGGCGCCCGGTGGAGTCCCTTTGGGGCAGCGGCACCAGGTATCCGTTCTCGAAGATCTCGTTGATGGCCGGGTCGTTGATGTCCAGCTGCTTGAACCACTGCGGGAACAGCTGGCGGATGGTCAGGTAGCGCTCGAGCATTTCGCAGGCGGCCGGCACTGAGAATTTCTTGGTGCGCAGGAAGCGCAGCAGGAAAACTGCATCCGTGCGGCACTTGCGAATGTGCGGATGCTTGTCGATCCACTCGCGGAACTGGGCCAGAGCCTGCCGCCGGATGTTCTCGTCCTCGTGCAGCTCCTCCTTGGCCACCTGCTTCATCGCAGAACTCAATCCGCAAACGTACGGATAATCATAGTCGCCGCCGGTACTTGCCGCCGGTCCGTTCAGCTTTGGTTGTTGCAGCACCTCGGTTTCGAGCACTGAAATAAACGGAAAATACGTCTTAATTACTGAATTCTATTACTCAATTTACAGCTCATCGGTTTCGAGCACAGTAAGTTCCGTAAAATACATCTTAATTATCTATTCTATTGCACAACTTTCCTAGACAAAATCAAGAAAGCACTCATGCAAACACGGATTTTATTAGTAATGAAAACCTTAAATTATTATCGGTCCAATTAACACTTTCACTTTCAGTTAGTCACACCTGCCAAAATTTAACTCGATTTCCCTAAAATGTTTACGATCGAAACGTCGAATTTCCCTTTTAATTGCACTGAAAAAATTATCTTAATGTTGCATAGATCTGTAATTTAATTATTGTTATTCCAGAAATTTTAAACGATGTATTTATAAACTTTCTGTCTTCATAGTTTAATGACGGGCACTCTTTTATGTGTTAATTTTGTTAGATGTAATCTTTTTTATTATAAGCTTAATAAAAATCAGAAAATATCACAAAACTATTAACAATAACATTGACAAATGAGCCATATTTTACAAAAGCAAAAGTTTTTCAATCTTTCTATCAAAAGTCTTAACAGCCAATATTTCGTAAGATAATATATTATATAAGCAAATTAAATTTAATTGTTATTTTTTTCTATAACTGATAGATATATATTTTTTTCATAAATAAACAAATAATAGAAATCTCTTAAATAATTATTTGTTTACAAAACTTTCGGTCGGTATTACCAAAGGCTAAAACGTAATAAACTTCTTTCCCAGCTGATTTTAATTATCGATTTAAACTTAAACAGATAAATCTAAATAAAAGTGAAATAAAGTCTCAACTATCTTAAATTGGGATCCCTTGCACTCATATTGCCAATTTAAAAACCAGCTTTAATATATCTCCCACCCAAGCGCATTCCAAGTTGATACGATATCAATTAACCACATCGAACCGCATTTTTGGCCCGGTTGTAAGCGAAATATTGGTCTGAAATGGCAGTGGCCGCTGCCAGATTTCTTCACGGCTGACACCACCGACTCTAATTGGCCGGTTGCCCTTGGTCAGTGGCGATTGTGCAATCCGAAATGTTAAAATTCATCGAACTCTCAAGGGTCACCGCAGTTTACTGGACCACCTGAACAACCCGAGAGATCCAAGATACATATACGTCTATGCATACCAATTAATCCCACTTGACTTTTGACTGCACAATGTCAGGGGACCGGACCACAAAAAAAAAAAACTGGGAACTGGATTGCGGTGGACTGGCGTGGATTGACGACTAGAGTGCAATGGCTTGCGTGGGCCACCGTTTTTTGAGTCTCATATGTCGAAGATGCTGCCCACACTAGTTTAAAGTCAGTTAGCTAATCCCGCAGAGATGCTGCTGCCATTTCCGCAGTTTTTTTTCGCCTCTTTTTTTTGTGGTCTTACACAGGTCCATTGACCGTGACCCAAAATCCGCCGGCTGGCTGCTTTGCATACGAATCGAATGTTTGGTGGGTTTTGTCATTTCAGTGCCCATTTAAATTTCTAGTCGTAAAAACCCAGACGAAGGTCGAGAGAAAGATGCGAGCAGCGGTGTGGCCGCCCTGTAATTGCGGATCGGATGGCTTTGCAAACAAGGCGACGGCGTTGGTCCAACTATTTTTGGTCAACAAACTGTTTATGACCAGTTGGTTCACTTTCATGGCCTTCACACAGTTTCCAACGCAATCGAACCATCGCTATGTAAAAATAATAAAAAAATTGCCCTGCTTTGAATACGTCCAATTTAAGTATGCTATAATATATGGCTCGAAAGTTGGGCTTTGGTAATTCGATCATTTTTTATGCCGTGCTGAAGATGGTTGACTGTCCACTGAAACATGCGATTTGTAATTTCGTTATCGTTTCTTTCACGTTTTGCTTTTCCGCTCCGCCAATTAGCCCGTTGGTTACATCATATCACAGCATAAAAGCTGCCAAACCGAAAAGTACGTCTTACGGATCCCGCAGCAATATCGCCGACTTTTGGTAAGAGTAAAGAGTGCAAGCCCGAGAAATGCTCAAAACTGGTTTTCCCATCCCACCGATCGACCCAATCCACTCCCATTACACGCAGAAAAAATGATGTTCAGATTTATATAGGGTGATTAAAATTGCATTGTTATAAATATAAACATTTCTCACACAAAAATATGATCCCACATTTCTGAGATGCATTTAATTTTATATTTGATATGATAGAGGAAAATCTATTATTTAGGGATAAAATAATAGATTTTTAAAATATCAAATTGAATGCATCTCAGAAATGTGCGTTCATATTTTTTGTGTGAGAAATGTTTATATTTTTATCTTAATCTTTAAAATTGCACTGTCTATATGTTCTCATATATTTTGGATTTTATAATTATATAATCAAATTTATTAGAAGACAATATTTAGCCAAATATTCAAAGAAAAAACAACAAAGATATTCTCAAAAAATAAAACTTTTCATATCGTTTTGTCTAATATATTATTTTTTAAATATCAAAAGTTTGTTAGTGAAAATATCTCATTTAATAAATTATTGTAATTTATTATAGTCAGCGGTAAACGAACTGTAAGTGTAAACTATTTTCATTCAACAAGATTTTATTTCACTGCCTTTCAGTATTTAAAATGATGAGTTATGGCAAAGTCAAGGCGAAGGTTTTTGCTGTAGGTATCCCATTATTTCTCTCTGTGCACTTGCCCAATCCCACCCCATGACCGTGCACATTGGCAATATTGGTTTGCTTTGGCTCAGTTTCGAATTTCGAACGAATACGAATAGACAAGCTGGCGAATTTACGACTTGGCGATTTGCATCTGCCTTTCCGGATTATCATGCAGATTGCATTTTGCCACAATTACGGCAAAGTTCGCTAATGTTCCCCGGATGAGTAGCGCTTTATATTCATGTGTCAGAATCTAATGGCGCTGTAATCAGCGGAATTCATTAGCCAGTCCTACCGCGTTCGCTTGTTCAAGGCTGTTTTGGCTAGTCGTTGGTCAAGGCAGGGCCTTAAAACTCCATTAAGTGCAACTGGCCAACTGATCAACAGGTTACCATCGAAGGGGATTTACTAAATATATTAATGGCAGCCAGAATTACAGTCGAGGTCGTGGCTATTGGTCAAAGGAAATCGTCACGTCGATGGCTGCGTCCCTGGCAATTGCACAATAGCCACTTGCCATGAATATTTATATGCGAACCGCACAAATTGCATTGTACGAGTACGTTTTCCAACCACTTGGCTTTTACGGTGTTGGCCAACTTCGGCCGAGCCGAGAAGACCTTGCAGGCCTCTTGTGGCTTGGCAATTAAGCCAGCAAACAGAATTACAAAACTCTCGACGCTCAAAACTATCGGCCGTAAAATAATTGACTGGCCCGAAACACTTGCAGTGGGTCAATAAAGCGTAATTAAAAGGCTCTAACAAAATTACGATTTTTGTTTGGTTACACCCACACACACCTACTTTTTAGTGCAAGTATCTATCTTAATGCACAGAGAAAAATCTATAGAGTTTTTAAAATGTAAATAGAAAGATTACATTATTAAATTTATTTTTAATTTTTGTTTGAAGAATATTTCTGATAAATATCATATTAAAAGTATTTATTTGTAATTTAATAATGTTTTGAAGAATAACTGGATAAATTTAGAGCTTTTACCAGAGGTAAATAATTCGAAAAGATAAAGATCCTTTTATTAGATGTATTTAAATTTAAATTAGAATTGAGCTGAAATTTTACAAAAGTAAAATAATTTTAATGGCTTTAAATAGGTAATAAATATGTAAAAAAAAACGATCTATTTCTGTTGAAATCGTAAAAGGAACCTAATCGAATTTTATTTCAGATATCTCTTAAGAATACATCATTAACTGAACTCAAATATTTTCAGAAACTCCAGTTCAGTAAGATTCAATTTATCCTTTTTTTATATCTATTTTTCAAATTTTTTAATAGAAAATTTAAATATTTTCCTGTGTAGTTAAAGTCTGGCCTGGTTATTCCAGGTAAACAGTAGCAGTCTACAAGTGTCTCTGCGCATGCGCAACAGCTGCAAAGAGCTGTACTTGGTGAAAGCGAAAGTTTTTCTCCGCCACGAGCTTTTCTCGGGCCTTTTACATAATGCACGACAACCATCCTTTTGTTTTACCCATCGCCGCTAATTTGAGATGATGCTATGGAGGTAATTCTTGGCTCAACTCACTTTTGATTTACGCACTGGCACTGGGGATTTCACAAGTTGCTAATCTTATATAACAATATTTATACGCGTTGCTGGGGATCTGGCTAAGCTCCGGGCTCTAATTGATCGCCGGAATATCCGTGTGAGCTCCGCAAATGGCGACGATGTGAACGTGGGCACGCTTTGAGCGAAACTGCCAATTTTTGGACTGAAAATTTATTTAAACCTCGCTCTCGACCGAAGCGATTTCACTCAGTTCGTCGGTTGAGTGGGATTTGCTTGTTGTTGAGTGGAGAGGCAGTGGAGCAACCGAATCGGAGCCCAATCCGAACTTGGGAATAGCCATGGTAGCATGGAAAGTGGTTTCGAAAGGGTGTCGTCTTTATTACATTATTCTTGGCCTGGGTCAAGGTGGCGGCGCATGCCAGAGATCCTCCTTTAATTGCCTTGTGGGGGCCAAAAAACTCAACTCCCATGGATCCCATCCTCGCTTCCTAGTCACAGTTTTAAGCGGGCTCAAAGGCTAAACGACCCCAATTTCATTCAGCGCGTTTTAATCTTATTTTTTTTTCTGGGTATCTGCAAGTTTTTTGGGGTGACGTCAATCCAAGCTGAGGTGCTATTTACAAAGGTCGCAAGCAGCGATTAACCCAAATGTACTGAACAATCCAAAAATAATTAGCCATCCGGAGGTAATAGGTACATCAACATCAATAGTCATAATACTTTCATGCTTCATTTCTGCAGTTAGCGCAACTAATAGCTTCCGCATGATATTTTTGGTAAGTATCAGAATACTAGATCTAGTAATATGGGAAAAATAAAAATTCTTGCCGCAAAACAAGATAAATGGATAACAATTTTATATTTATATGAACCCACACGCACCTAATTCTTCAACTCGAATTTCGTTTGTATAAGCCCTAAGATTCTCTACTGTTCATCTCATATTTAGTCGTCAGAAGACTTGTTTACTACAATTTTTTAGCAAGAAGCTTATTTGATATTTTATATAACTTTTATCTACTCAAGGTCCATACATTAAATAAAAATATAAATTGAAACATTTTATCCCAATTGCTTAACATTAAATTTAGTTAAATCTCTTAAAGATCAGCAAAGGTCAGCGTACTAAGCATAATTAAAATGTAAATTATGACCCTAAATGCACATTACCAGCATATTTCATTCATTTAAATCTTTCATATTTCCTTCATTTAAATAGTTGTTTTTTTTTTTGGAATAAAAATATATCAATGTCTAATAAACAATGAATTGAATGAACAACTATTAAACTGTTAACTATTTAAATAAATGAAAAATGCTAGTTGGTAAGAACAATGCTTTGATGATCTTTCAGTTTGCTAAGCTATTACCATTAGTCGTAAAAGCGTAATATTATCATTTGGTCTATTCAAACATTTACACCTTTAAACTTAAATGTCAAACGTGCCGTTCCAAAGATCGATGCTCCCATTTGCTCTTCTTTTCTCGGATATTTTATACTTTCTTCAGAGGTGAGCGGGTTATTAACAACTAGATCGATTTAATGGACGTTGTCTACGGAGAATAGGTGTGCTTGTGACTTCAAATTGTTGTAATAGGTTTATGAGTAAAAAATGTATTTTATTATTTATTATTACAAGTATCAAATCCACTCTTTATATATCTTTTATATTTCATTCATTGAAATAGTTGCGTTAAGAATGCAAAAATATCAATGACTTTCAAAGATATTTACATAAATCAAATATGCTGGTAATGTAGTGTTTTCCAGTCGTAACTAACATTTTAATTAAGCTGAGTATATTGTCCCTTGCTGATCTTAAAGTTTGCTCAGCTTATATTACCATTAGTCGTAAAAGCGTAATATTTTTATTTGGTCTTATTCAAACATTTTCACCTTTCAGCTTGAATGTCAAACGTGCCGTGCCAAAGATTGATGTTCCCATTTGGCTATTTCATACTTTCTAAGGAGGTGAGCGGGTCATTGGCAACTGGATAGATTAATGGAGCAACCAGAGCACAATGACGTCGTCTAGGAAGAATAAGTGTACTCGTGCCTTCAAATTTTTGTCAAAGGTTTATGTGCAACACATTTATTATATATTTTTGTATTTCGACATTAATAAAAAACACGTTGTTGTGACGTTTTAAAATTCAATTGCAAACGGAAAGTATTTGTGGTTTAGGCCCTTGATTAAATTTAATGGCACAACGCGTTCGCCAGTGTGATATCCATCGAGAACGGTCACCTCCTCGGCGGTTAACTCGAAATCGAAGATATCGAAGTTCTCAGAAATTCGGTTAGTATTCGATGACTTGGGAATGGGGATTACACCCAGACCAACCTGATATAAAATATATAATTTAGATCACGTCTATACCATTAGAAATGTTCATAATTACCAAATAACGCAAGACAATCTGTGGCGCAGTTTTGCCATATTTTTTGGCAATAACGGCCACTTCTGGGGAATAGATAAAGTCCGGCTTCTTGATATCAGGCTTTGGCTTTCCCAAAGGCGTATATCCAGTCAAAGTTACATCGTTCTTCTTGCAAAAGGCTGTCAAAGCCTTCTGGTTGAGAGCAGGGGAGCACTCCACCTGATTAGTAACAGGCTTGATCTCACAGTTAGCCAAAACTCGTCCCAGCTGCTCGCTATTGAAGTTGGACACACCGATGCTGCGGACCAGTCCTAGTTTAACCAGCTTTTCCATGGCCTTGTATGTATCCAGGTAGTCCACATCGCTGAGCTGAAGCACGTCATCCTCGTTCTTTGGCATAAGGGTGTCGTCGTCAACATATTTGTAGCCCACTGGCATGTGCATAAGGTACAGATCGATGTAATCCAAACCAAAGTTGCTCAACTGTTTGCGACAAATGCCCTCAACACGCTCAGGATCGTGAAAAACATTCCAAAGCTGAAAGAAAAGTAATATTAATATGTCGACCCTAAATCAGTTCTCATTATTTACCTTGGTAACGAGGAAAATATCCTCCCGCTTGACCACTCCCTCTTCAATTTTATCCCTGATCGCCTTTCCAACTTCGGCCTCGTTTTGGTAGAAATAAGCAGTATCTATATGACGATAGCCCACATCAATTGCGTGCTTTATAGCAGCCTCGCCTTCGTTGTCCTTGGACTGCAAATTAAAAAACGAATTTAATATCAATACCTTTTTATTCAACAGGAGCGGAAATGTGTTTTATAATGCGTATTTGTAGATCAATATATGACTACTTTAGACCCCCCCACGTGCGTTTCAGCGATAACACAGTGAGAGTTTTAGAAAATCGGGAAATGACCAATCAAAACAATATCCACAATTACATTGAAGAA
This sequence comes from Drosophila fuyamai, assembly GCA_018153365.1. Taxonomy (NCBI): domain Eukaryota; kingdom Metazoa; phylum Arthropoda; class Insecta; order Diptera; family Drosophilidae; genus Drosophila; species Drosophila fuyamai. The sequence continues at coordinate 12,292,933 of JAECXW010000155.1, forward strand.
CAACGACGCCAACTTCGGGAAAGATACGAAAGACTTTGAAATTAAATGAATAATATAAATTATGGTATTCTTAGGTAAGCACTAGAGCTATAGATTACATTGTTAAATTTAAATTAAGCATATAATAATAATGGTATTAATATTATTTTTACCTAGGTTTTGTTTAAAAAGGAAATTTATCTCTATATTACCCAATTAAATTAATTTTAAAAACATTTGTAGTTTATTTACGCAAGAAACTCGATCGCTTACCTGCTGTAGCTTAAATTTGTAGATATTTTCCCTGAAGATTCCATTTTACCATAAATATTTAGTGATATTCTATGAACCTTAATTCTATATTTCTGCTTCTAATAAGGGTAGTACTGATGATTCTTAGCTTTCTCAAACTTCCAGATTCTCCGGCCCATATTGAATAATCTAAGTTGAAGCAGCTCCTCCGGCGTCAAGTGGAAATCGAAAACATCAAGGTTCTCAATAAGATGAACATGCTTTGCAGCTTTTGGAATCGGCACCGTGCCAATGTCGATCTGTGGAACGTTTGTATTTTTGAGCTATTAAATAACTTCTGTTCTTTAATATTCTGAGTTTTTATACCAAGTATCTTAGTACGATCTGAGCAGGTGTCTTTCCATATTTGTCCGCCAAGGCCAGAACTTTAGGATCATTATAGTAATCGGGCAAGGGTCTGCAACTTTTGGGACGACCCAATGGTGAATAGGCAACCACGGTGATATTGTGCAGTTTACAGAGCTCTATCAATGGGATTTGCACCAATTCCGGATGACATTCGATTTGAAGAGCTACAGGTTTGATTTGGCAACTTTCCAACAATCTCTCCAGTTGTTGGGCATTGAAGTTGGACAATCCCAGGCTGCGAACAAGTCCCAAGTCCACCAGTTGCTCCATGCTTTTATAGGTGTCCAAATAGTCTACATCGCTGTGAAATCCGAAGATCAGTTTTGTGACTGGGTATTGTTCTATCCAAAACTCACTTTGTCCTTAGTTCGTCATTCAAATGGGGCATCAGATCATCATCTGATATATATGGCACACCCACAGGCGAGTGCATCAGGTATAGATCTATGTAGTCCACGCCCAGTAGCTTTAATTGCATTTCGCAGGCGTATTTCACCATCTGTGGTTCGTGGTATATGTCCCAGAGCTAATTGGATATTGATTTCAGCTCTATTTATAACTCCATCCATTTTTTTTCATTCCAGAACCTACCTTTGTGACCAGAAACACCTGTTCTCTCTTTAGTATCCTGTCGCCTATAAATTGGCCCAATACCTTGCCTATAATACCTTCGTTTCTATATAGATAGGCGGTGTCTATATGTCGATAACCCAACTCTAGGGCGTGGCGAACTGCAGCCTCACAACGAGATTTCTTCAGCTACAGATAACATAATTACTTATTTACAATTTCACAATTGCGAAATGAAGGTAGAATGTTCTATGAACATACAAATTTCCCATTTGATTGATAAGCATTTTAATATGGAGCAAAGATTATGAAAGATTAACTTACATTGTAAGTGCCCAGGCCCAATATTGGCATCTCATAGCCATTGTTCAGTTTAACGGTGGGAGCAAGCTTCATTTTGGACGAGCAAATTAAGAATAAATTAAATAATTTGTTAGCAAAATGGAGCCGGTTAAATTAGTGTGACCGAAAAGCGTAAGCAACAAAAACACCACATTCGATGTTTTGAATTTAAAAATTTAAGGTCTTTTAAATTAAGTTAAACAGTCAATACACATAATTTTAGTACTTAAACTATTCATAAACATTCAAATAAAAACAAATAGGCTCTCAAAAGGAACTAAAATGAATAATTATACACTACTATTTAAATATCCCTTTTAAAAGACGGCACTGTGCATTTCACTTAAGCATTTTACAGCACTGTTGTTAAACTTGTACCTAGAACATATGTTAGAAAATACATTTATAAACTTACAAAATTCGAAACAAAAAGAGTTTTAAAAGAAATCTAAACTTAAGAGCCAATTAAAATCATAAAAATTATTGAAAGCTTTTAATTATACACTAATAACTTGTTGCAAAAACTCAAACAGAAATCCTTTAAATTAGGCACAAAGAAAAAGCCATCGAAAGGTAAGTAAACAAATCAATTTTATTTTGTAACTTTACTAAAATCTACTTTTATAGGACACCATGAGCCATTTGGGCATCACGGATATGCATCAATCTCAGGATGCTACTCCAGATTTGGAATCATTTACTGGTTTTGGGAATTCAGCGGCTGAGGCATTTATTCAGAGTCTCGCAGGGATGGTGAATCAGGGGGATGTGGAAACCATGATAAGGGCTCAGAAGCAAATGTAAGCTTTACGTTTGCCACATAGACTATACATATATGTAAAGTAATTGAATATTGAACATATTGAACAGGCTTCAACGCTTCGAGAAAACCAACGAGATGCTGCTAAATTGTAATGCCCTTTCTCAGAGCCGCCTGAAAAGTGCCAGCGAGGATTTTAAAAGGCATGTGAAATGCTTGAATGACATGAAAAAGGATCTGGACTATATATTCCGCAAGATACGGGTCATTAAACAGAAGCTGCAGTTGCAGTATCCCGCCATTTACGCTGAAGTCCAGCCACAAAGGAGCAGTTTGGCGGAGGAGGCCGAGGACGACACGGAAGCACAGGCCAAAAAGGCCACAGAAATACCTGCTCCAGCGGCAGGAAAACCTGTGTTACCTACTGCAGCTACCAAGAAAAGTGCTGCCACCATTGAATACGTGCAAATGGAGGAGGCCGTTGACAATGGCACAGTGGAAATCGAAAACGAACTGATCAAACGTGTTTGTTCTGTGGAAACTGCCAATCCCAATGACTCGTCCGACTGCACATCCGAGGATACAGGCTAAAAAGCCCTTCCCCGTTTAGCTAGCTTTAGTCTTATGGTATCTGTATAACAACTTAATGGCTTCAATAATATATTACAATAGCTTTAATCTGTTTAGTTAGCTTTACTCTTCTGGTATATGTATAACTTAATTTATAAATATCTTAAAATATAATCTGGTACTTGTACTGCTTGGGCACCTTAGAGATTATGACTCTTCCATCGTAACTAAGAGAAGCAAAGATCCAGGGATCCACATTGCTCCATTCAGCGCAGTAAACGGAATCCTCATGCTGATCGAAGGTTTGCAGCAGTCCATCTGGCAATAGTTTGTGCCTCTCTTCGGTTTCTGTACCACTGAAATTTGAGTCATCTAGTCCCGCTTGGACTTGAGTTTCCGAACTCACTGATCCAGCACAGGTGAGCAGCACCTTGCAGTCACTGGAGCTGGAGAGGAGCAGCTGGTCGTGGAATGTGTTAAAGCGCACGGACCATACCCAATGCGAGTGATCAGAGCGTTCGAAGACCGGAGCCTTGGGCATCCGGCAGTCCCAGATCCTCAGGTAGCCATCATCCCCGCCGGTGACAAGGTGGCACTGCTTGTTGGGATTGGAGTCCAGATCGCGCACCATCTGCCCGTGGGCATCGCTGATGCTCCAGGCACAGTGCTGGGTGTCCCGCACATCGTAGGCACTTAGATGACCATCGTGGAGGGTGAGGAACTGGTGTCCCTGGTGATGATGCGACCACTTGCCTGTGGTGAAATGCTGCGTGTGCTTGGCAGATCCACTGGACGATCCGCTGCTGGGCACCTCGGCTACCACGCGAGTGGCGGCTTCTGCCCTCTGCATCACCGCCACCTTGTTGTCGACCACACAGGCGAGAGTCTTATCCTGGCTGGGATGGAATTCGATGGTTTTCACACGTTCTCCAAGGGCTTCAGTGTCAAGGACCTCAACTTGCTGCCAGGGCAGATACTCTGACTTTAATTTCTCCGGATCCGGGTTCAAATCCTCTGGCAGAGTAAATAAGGCCGATTGGGTAAGGACCTGAGCTTCTTTTTGAACATTGTAGACGGATGCCAGCAGGCGGGCATTATGGGGGCAGCTATTTAGTTTCCATACTTCTCCCAAAGCATGCTCAAAGACCTGGTAATATAATTATACATACATATTTAGTATTGTTTTGTAAAGCCTTATATGTATTTACCTTTGATTGCACAGTTCCCTGTTCCTCCTCGTACTGAATTAAATGCACTTGATTCGTGGGTTTCAGGGAATTCGTTGCTATAAAAAAACACACATCGTTGCTTTCACCATATTGGGGCGTTAAAGCTCTTGCCTGGAGTTCTAGACCATAGATCAAGCTATTTTCATCCATTTTTTTGCAATTAATTTCAATGTTTTGATTTTGCGATGAAATAGGTGCCTACATATGGTACATAAAATACGTACACAAAAAGGGTGTACCTAATAGTGTTGATCAGCGCCCAACTCCAGCCGGCAGCCTGGACTATTATTTAAAAATGTAATATAATATAGTTAATACATCCAAATGACGAGCCATTAATTAGTGTAATTTAATTTAACTCTTAACTTATTTTTTTTTTTGTCTATAACCCCTTTTAGTGACAGATATATATTGATCCCAAAGAAATAAATGCAGGCCATAATTTAAAAAAAAAATAATAAATATAAAATGGAAGGCTTTTTCCTAAACGGTCAACTATAAGCAGAAATATATATAACTGTTTTTTTATATTTTCCCTTATCATTCTACCAGTGTGACCACACGAGTATATCGACTCCCCCCACAAACGTTCAAATACAACCCTGTGCACGCCCAAACAGTTTCTTCTCGTTCTCCTTCCATTTTGTTTTCACACAAAAGTGAAAAAAATATCCGAAAAAGCAACAGACGCGTATTCGGACCGATCAACAAAATTTCCACTATACAGTACATATAATAATCATTTGATCGAATTCAAACCAAGCCGCTTCGCCACGAAGGGCGCAAAATTAGCACACGCATATATACCGTAAACCCAATAGCGCGTACCTTATAGCTGATATTGCATATAGCATCCTATATAGCGATGGCGCAGAATATCAGCCCAGAACAGAGTGGCGGAGCCGGGGGCGGAGGCAGTAAGCATAGCGATGACTCTTTGCCCGTGAAAGACAATCACGCCGTGAGTAAAAGGTGAGTAATAGCACATGGTCGGGGATTGCCCCGTGGAGAAGCGCACCAGCTAATCCCTCTTAATCCCCCACAGACTGCACAAGGAACTGATGAATCTGATGATGGCCAACGAGAAGGGAATATCGGCGTTTCCGGATGGCGAGAACATCTTCAAGTGGGTGGGCACCATTGCGGGTCCGCGGAATACCGTGTATTCGGGGCAGACATACCGCCTGTCCCTCGATTTCCCCAATTCCTATCCGTACGCAGCGCCCGTGGTCAAGTTCCTGACGTCCTGCTTCCATCCCAACGTTGATCTGCAGGGCGCCATTTGCCTGGACATCCTGAAGGACAAGTGGTCGGCCCTCTATGATGTGCGCACCATTCTGCTGTCCATACAATCCCTGCTGGGCGAGCCGAACAATGAGAGTCCACTTAATGCGCAGGCCGCGATGATGTGGAACGACCAAAAGGAGTACAAAAAATATTTAGACGCCTTTTATGAGAAACACAAGGACACCTAGAGTTTGGCGCTTAAAGAAGTCCTATATCCTATGCTCATATTGCGGCGTATTTATTTACATATAGTGCAAGCAACTCCACTCATCCGATCCTACTGCCCAATCAATCATCAATCACCGATACCACATCGTTTAATGCTGATATTTCTTTGGCAATACAAAAAACCCCGTGCATTTCTTACGTAATTGTCGATCGATAGTCGGATAATCTGGTTTATATTCTCATTTTTCTTTCCTCCCCACAAATTAATGATATATGAATGTATTGGTAATGTAATTTTAAAACTGTCCGTTCTTTAAGCTTAAGCATAAATTTTAGTTAATTGTTTTTATACGCATGATTTTGAAACGAGCGGGAGAGATGTCAAATCACCTCCACCTTTTGTACTGATGATTTTTAAGCGACTGTGCTGCGCCGGCCATTATGTGAATGTTAGCTAATTTTAGAGTAGCCTCACCGAACCAACCACTCGTCTTAGTATTTCCATTCATGCGGCATTCTCCCAAACTACTACTGGTGTACCAAATTCCAAGTAATTCGAATCATTGTAACAGTTGAGTTAGCTTGATGTTATTGAAACCACAAATAAAACTAATTATTGAACTACAAAATCCTCGTGCTTTTTTTGGTGTGTGGCTAAGGATAATCTGGTCCTGAATATGCGTCCGCACTTTCGGCATCTAAGTAGACTCTTATTTCCGTGCTTGCGCTGCAGGTGATCCACCATGTTCTCCTTGGTGTAGAACTTTTGATCACAGATTTCGCAGGTGTATTTTCGATCCTCCATTTTAGCATGGATCCTTTTGTGGCGGGTAAGGAGAGCCTTTCGCACAAAGGATTTGCCGCACTCTTCACAAATGTGCAGGGAACCGGGGGATTCTATTTTTTGGTGTGTCCTTTTTAAGTGATATTTGAGACTTCGGTCGGCTGTGTACACTTTATGGCAGGTTGGGCAGGGATAGTTTACCTTCTCGAAGGTATTGTGATGCATCTCCCGAAGGTGAGCCTCTAGCAGATTGGCCCTCGCATAACTCTTGCTGCAAAGGACGCAGGTATACGGTCTCAAACCCTCATGCCGCATCATATGAGCATCCAGCAGCGACGATTTGTAGAAGCCACGGTGGCATATATTGCACTCTAGGGTGTGTCTCACTCTTCGCTTCCTTTCCCCTGTCACATTTCTAAGGGACGAACTGGGTATTTTCTCTTTTCCAAGATCCTGCTTGGCAGTCTCGTCTTCTATTATTAACACTTCCTCCTGTAATTAAAAAAAAAAATATATAAATCAAAAAAAAGAAACCAACAAAATGCATGTGATTATATTTAATTTATTATTTTAAAAAGATTAATGTTTATCTATACTAAAATTTACCCTTTCATTTATTTTGAATATACAGCGAAGTATATAAGTATATATTTAAATTTATCTTATCGTTTTGTTAGATAGCGCGATTGCAGTAAAGCCTTAAGACTAATAAGTTCATGGTCATTGGGCTGCTGCAGAATGTAAGAACAAATACCAGAATATTGGTAATAAAATTATGCAATTGTTTAATTTAACTACTAAACAAAGTAGTATTTACTTAACATTTTTATCATTTGTTATCAGAAAGTTTTCTATTATATTATTTTTTAAGTTGGTAATTGTCACAAATTTAAATGTAATTTAAACAAGAAAGGAAGTGAACCTAAAAGTGCACTTCATAGGTAAATTTTCTGAAAAGCCATTTTTCAAAAATTTGAAAAGAGGTTTTAAAATTTTCAGCTGAATCTTTCGATTGTTCCTATTGCAGTCTTCCAATTTTAATCATTAAAAATTAAAGTACATGTAATAATTATTTCTATAGGATCTATATGATATATGTATTAAGATGGCTGTATCACGACTCGTCTGGTGATGTTCATCAAGAATGTATACTTCGTAATGTCGGAAATAGGCACTTCTCTGCGTTGCAAGCTATTTAATTTTATTATAATACTCTGTGGTACAACTTATTTACATATTTTAAAATAATTAGCTAATGCCAAACAACCAAAATAAAACTTAATCTCAGTTGTAAATAAAGTTTTAGCTTAACTCATATTTTCAGAACCTTATATTCACGGGGTTCTAGATATAACTGGAAATGTTGAATGAACATACACATCTAATTTGAGAGCCCAATTTTATTAAATGGTTCGATATGTAGTGGAAAAAATTAAAAATAACCAATAGATTAGACCGGCCTCCTTTACGATTGCTATCACTACCAAACATTCAGACACAAACAAAAATAGTATAACACAAACAAGCGCCAAAATGTTTATGTTTATGGCAGCGAAGGGGGATGTGTTGTCTTTGCTGCTAGGCAACACCTCAAGCACCGAATGTGATTATAGATTAGATTATTGCGCAGGCACACTTGTGCCTAGATAAAACTCACAATCTCCTCAGTCGATTCGATGCAGTCTGTGTTCATTTGGGTTTCCTGATTGCTAGTGGATTCGTTACTTTCCGTGGGGGTATCCAAGTCGAGTATATTGACGGCATCATTCCCCTGCCTGAGGCATTCAAAGTCGATGTCTAGGAGCAGCTTCTCAAAATTGCGCGAGGACTCTTCGCACATGCGTTGAAAGTCGTGAAACTTTTGCACCAGTTGGTAGCAGCATTCGCAGATGCTTTTCAGGACCAACTGGGGTAGCAAATCCTCATCCTGCAGGCGGAACTTCTTTCCCGGATCGCCTCCAGTGCAGCCGTAATACTTTCTTGCCAAGTCCTGTTCGCTGTCCAGATTGTAGGAGGCATCCTGGGGTCCCATGAGCACCAAACAGGCTCTACATATCATCGTCGTTCTGGTCACATCTCGACCCTCCATTCCAAAGGTAGTGGAATCCGCGACCATGCGACTCGCGCAGTTACTCTTCTTTGATTTAAGCATCGTTGGCGAAGGGCTCTCCACTCAGCCGGCATGTGGAACAAATTGAAATCAATTATCACAATTTACGGCAGTACTGCAGTGCGGCGTCCATCGGCGACCTCAATCGCAGTAATGCCAGTGGAGAGCAGAGCAGACACCAAACACCACGATTCCATTTCCGGGGCTTTCGCGTTGCGGGACATTAAAAGCTGCTGCCGAAAAGCTACTTGGGATCAGCCCCCAAAAGCTTGGCGACTAAATAACACAAATTTATTTTATTTAAACGGAACAGCCGTCGCTCCTGATGTAAAATAAAATATTGAAAACTAATAACATATAAATACCGTAAAAATCCTTATACTTAGAAGATATCGAGATGAATTCCATTTAAATATATTACCAGGCGAAATATTTACAAAAATGTTTCGAGCCAGATAAGCTGAGATAAAATTAATAAAAGGTTAATAAAACAATTAAAACATTTAACATTTGTAAAAAAAATTGTTGTTTGTTAAGAAAACCAAACTAAACCAAACATCATAGTTAAATCATTTTTCTTTAAACAAAATGATTGAAAATATTTTCGAAATAAAGTGGGCTATTTTTTATTAAAAATTTTCAAAATATTCGATTATTTTGAATGTGTAAGTATTAAAATGATATCAAAAGTAAATATATATTTTTTATGTTATTGCCTTATTAATAAAGGAAAACTTCCATTTGAAAGTGAGATTTTGGTGGCAAAGAAAGTTTTATTTGTGTATACAGCACAAAAAGTATTTAAAAAGTAATTAAAATTACAATAATGTTATTCTGCTTACAAATTGTGAAGTTATTTGTGAGATTCCATTGGAAAATTAAGATGATCAAAAAATAAAACTTTATAGAAGTTGTAATGTATCTTATGTATCTTAAACTTACATTTAAATACTACTGAGACTGTAGTACTACGTTTTGTTCTTGTTGCTTAAATAATATGTTTCGTTGATATCGGGGCGTGTTCTACAAACTATCACCTGTCATCGCTGAGCCCAAAGTCACAGAAGTGGCCACCGAAGAGATGGTCTCCATGGAGACGTTGAACTTCTGTTTGAACGCCTGCATCGTGTCGAAGTGATAGATCTTCTGTGTTCCATTGCAAGGTCTCTGATCAATCGCCACTGCATACAGGTTGACATCTCCACTATTCGCCAGCAGAGTAGGCATGTAGTGGGGTAAGTAGACGCGCTGCAACTCCGGCGACTCAGAGGTCTCCGATGCATTGTCCCCATTAGCCAGTTCCTTGCTGAAGGACCGATGCAAACGGACTATCTGAACGCTTTGGTAGTGGGCAATAAATAAGAAGGGTTCGCGGTAAACAAAACCAGTGGGTGCGTAGACCCAGTTCAAATCGTAAGGCCTTGATCTGCAACCAAACTCATCCACAAAAACCCCACACTCCGCAAAGCAGAGGAGGTACTCCTGTCGAGAAATTCGCACAACAGTAAGGGGCTGACACTTGGCAGTGTTCTCCATCGACTTATCTGACAGATCCACAAACTCTTCGGCTGCATAATTGTCCAAATCGATCTCGTAAAACTTATCCGAAGTAACAATAGCTGAGTGACGTGTGAAGAATATAGAGGTGACTGGTGTGGCGGTGTCCAAAGCTCGAACGGGCTTAAACATGTGCAACTTAAGGTCGTACTTCAAGATGACAATCCTTGTGGACGTAGCGGCAATGGCCACCGAATCCAAAGCGTTCTCTGCCTCTTCCGAGATCAGCACAAGTTTCCACTTCTCAGAAGGCGTGCGATTGGCGAATGGCAGTTCGATGGCGGATGTCTCCAACACTGGTTTATGACAGGCATTGGAACTCTGACAACGCGACTCCAACTGCCGGTAGTCACACTGGTAGAGCTTCTCGCCCACCGTGCCCACCATAATAGCCTTCGCCAGACGCCTGCAGATGGACATATAGCTAACCGACTCGAGCCCAGAAATGTGCACCAGTCGCTGGGAGTCCAAGTGATACGCATACAATCCCGTATTACAGCCCAAGAGCAGTATTTGCTGGTCAGCCACCTCGAAGGCACAGTTCACTTCAATCTCCTTTTTAGCAGCCTGATCCCCCGGCCCATCGGAACTGTAGACCAGAGATCCTATGTACTCGCTGCTGGTTGTTGAACCTGCAACATCATCGCTATTCAAATCTAAGCTCGAAACAGATGGAATACTGCTGAGGTCATCAGTTGATGGTGCAGTTGGTTTGATTCCACACTCTCCCTGAACATTGGCGCGGCACTTGCGATGCGTCACATCCTTACACTCCTTGCATTTCCAAAATGGCGAACCGGCAACAATGACCTGGCCACAGACTACACAATTGGCTGCATCTATTTTAGACTCCTGCAGAGCCAGCTCGAAACGGTGATGGGCCTGCTCTGCACCGACTGCTTTTGTCAGCTTCTCCGTGGACTTTAGTTCCACCTGGCTGGTTGTGCGCTTTAAAGGCAACTGCACCTTTTGTGGAGAGCGTGGCAGGGCGGCCATGCTAACTGGTCTTGGTTTGGGCGCATCGGTGTCGCCATTAAAAACCGCCGATTTGCGAGGAGAGCGTAAAGTTGCAGTTCCTAAAATAATCAACAAATTATACGCAATTATTTTAAAAGTAAATCATTAGAACTCACCATTCAACTGTGCCACCTGCTCCTTCAACATGTTGCACAGCTTTTGCTCTCGCCTTAGTTCCTCCTTAAGAGCACGATACAGAATAGAAGACTCCACATCGTTGGGTGTTATATTCTCCTTGTTGGTGTGGCTGGAACCGAAGAGCTTACCCGCCAGGGTTTTCTTCTTCTTGGAGGACAGGTCCTCCACTTTAAGCTAAAATTAATTTGATTAAGATTTCTTTACATATTTCCTAAAAATATCAAATAGTTATACCTGGAGGTAGTCAATTAGCTTTTTATGCTGGGCAAGAGTTGCATTTGATTTGATGTCGCGCTGCACATAGAACTGCTCCTTTTCGGCCAAAGTATCCTGAAGAGAATCAATCTCCGCGTGCAAATTTGCTTGGGCAGACTCCAAATCCCTTATGTCCGCCTGGAGATTGCACATCTCTTCCTTCTTGTGGAAGAGCTCGCTTAAAATTCGTGCATTTTCCTCTTTAAGACTAAGCATTTCCCGATCAGAATCCGCAGTTTGAACTTCGTAATTAGCATTTTGACCGTCCAGAAGATCAACGCGCTCTTGGGTGGCAAACAGCACGTTTGTCTGTTCCACCAGCTGATCCTGCTGCGCCACTAGCTTCTTTTGCTGTTCTTTAAGGTTTAGACGAAGTTCCTCGATTTCCGATGTCAAAACTTGGGCGCGTTGCTCCGCAAGACGCTTTTCGGATTCAATGGCAGATAGCTCCTTCCGCAGCTCAGCCAATTGATCGTTTCGCTCTCTCAATTTACCATGAAGCATCTCTAGTTGAGATTTTTGAGATTTATTCCGATCCTGTTCCGATTTGAGCATGGATTCGACCTCGGTTAATTGGTTGTCGGTAATGCTGCAAGCGTACTTCAACCTCTGGAAATTCTCCGTGAGTTGCTTAACTTCCTTTTGCAAAGCCAGGCTGGAATCATTGGCTATTCTGCTTTTATCGCGCTCCTCCTGCAACTCCCGCATTGTTGTCTTGTGTTCAAAGGATAAGCCATCAAAGCGTGTTTGGATTTGCTTTAGTTTCTGACGCAACTCACTTTCCTGCTGTTCTAGTTTGTGCACATTAGCTAAGTGCTCGATTATCTCCGACCTGCACTTCATGCGCTCCTGCTCGGCCTTTTCCCATTGCCGATGCTCCTTGAGGACATCCCTTTTGGCGGCCGCCAGTTCTTGTTTTAGCTCTTCTATCCGGGATTCTCGTTGGCGCGTTTCCTCCTGGGATGACTTCAGCATTCTTTGAGATTCCTCGTTTGCATTTTGTGCCTTTTTAATGCGATCCTCGGTGAGTTCCATGCGTCGGGACAATAACTTCTTCTCGGACAAAGCTTCCTCGAGCTGTTTTTCCACCTTCCAGAGCGAAAGATTTGCAGTACGCGCCGCTTGACGCTCCACAATCATCTGTTCCCGAACGGCAGCCAATTTATCCTCCAATTTCTCGTTTTGACGCTCAAGCATGTCACCCACGGTTTCGGTTTCTTGCTTCCGTAAGGTGTGGGATTTTGTGGGTGAAAGACTTTGCTCGTTGAATCGCTCGAGCATTTGTTCTAATTTAGTGACCAGCGTTTGAAGTTGATCGGCGCGTCCCTTTTGGTGGGTTTCGCCCTCTTTGGCAGCTATTAAATCGGCACGCAGTTGGTCTTCGATGGCGCTCAGTTCGGTCAAAGATCCAGGAGCAGTTTCGTATGGAGAGTTTTGTGAAGCTAGCGAAGATTCAGCCAGCTGGCAGCGGCACTCGGCAAGCTAAATATGTAGGTATTTTAATATATAATAGGGAAATTAATAAAAATAAATTCATTTGAATGTAAAACTATTTTTAATTGGCATTAATTTAATTTACTTAATAAAGTTGAATGACATTTCATGTTTCCAGTTCAACAAAAACGGCGAACAATAAAAGCACAGCTTGCTTAGATGGTTATTATACACCTGCTTATGCGTATTTTATTACTATTCCCCAGTATTTAAATAGCAGTCTTTATTCTTAATTCGTTTACCTGAAGTTCTCTCTCAAGTCGATGACATTCTGCTTTCACTTCTTGAGTTTCATTTTCCTTCAGCTGCAGTTTCGTCTCTAGTTTGACCTTCTCCGCATGGAGCTCGTTGTTGGAGGAAATCTCCTGGTTAAGTCGCTTTAATATTTCTTCTATGTTTCGCTCCGTGGCGTTCTTCGCTTCCTGTGTTGACTTGGTGGAACAGATGGACTCGTCCAGTTCGGTACGGATTTCCTTTATCTCCATTGTCATACGACGATGTGTGTCCTGTGAGTCTCGCACCTTTTTTCGAAGATCTGCCAGCTTTTGTTCATAAGATTCGGTAATTTGTCGCTTCTGCTCCTCGTTATTGGTCTCGGATTTAAGATTCTGCTCTTTGAGCTGTTGTAACATATCCTTGTAGTTCTGCAATTTCATGGAAATATGCTTGCACTCTTCAAACTTGGCATTAAATTCGAGTTCTCGGGCATCCAACTTTTGCAACGTCGACGCTAGCTCTTGTTTTTTGTCGGCCAATTGTTTCTCATAACGCTGTTCCGAAGCGATTTTAGCTTCTTCATACTTTTGTCGATTTAAGCGAAGTAGATCGGTTATGGTAGACTCCTTTTTGGACCACATTTCCTCGTCTATTTTCGCCGAACTCTGAAGTGTCTTGATCTGCGTCTTGCAACTAGTCAGCTCCATTGTTTTCTCCTTTATAATTTGCTGTAGCTTCTTGATTTCCATTTTGGCATCGGATACGACCTGTGATTTGTTATTGGTCTTTTTAAGAGATTGTTGTGCTCTAAGTAGATCTTGTTTAAGCATAGAAATCTCATTCTCTCTGGTCTTTAGTTTCTGCAGCAGATCTTTCAGTTTATCCTGCAACTTTTCATCGGAAGTAATGGATAATGCTGACTTTTCCATGTGCACAAAACTATAACCAATAAATGGCAGATCTTTGCCACTAAAATCATTAGATTTCATGTTTGTCGTAAGTGACTTTTTAGCAAGTCCCTGTTCTCTGCGGGTTTTAAGCCGAGTTCCATCTTCGAAATTAGAGGTATCGTCGTCGGACTTAATAGTTGGTATGATTGGAGGGACCTGGGAGCGAATGGAATTCCACGGAACATCGTCAAAGAAAGGGTGTTTTTTAATACGGTCATAGGGCAATCGCTTAGAGGGATTCGTGACCAGTGATTCAATCAGATTCCTGTAGTTAATCGACACTTTCAGATCGCTGGGAAAGCTTATCAGCTCTTTCAAGTGACTCTCCTCGCAGTGGGAGAGAATCTTTGAGTACGTTTCATGTACATTATCTTCGTGGAAAGGTGTTGTCTCGCATATTAACTCGTAGCCAATGATGCCCATGGACCAGTAATCGCAGCTTACCTAATAAATGATTTTAAACTTTTAGTTATGGTCTTTGCAATCCCTGGAAATCTTATGCTCTGCGATCGTACAGTTCTACTCACATCGTGCATCGACTTGGACAGCTTGTAAGTGGATATGGTCTGCAGTAGCTCTGGAGCTATATAATCTGGAGTTCCCACGGGCGACAAGCTCAGTACGTGACCATCCCGATTCAGGGCAGCGGCATTACCAAAATCAGCAAGTTTGATGTGCCCGAAACGATCGATCAGTATATTTTCCGGCTTTATATCCCGATGCACGTAGCCCATCTCGTGCAAAGTGTGAAGAGCCACTGTGAGCTCGGCCAAGTAGAAACGAGCCAGATCTTCATCAAATGGACCGTGGCGAGACATCAAGCTGAGCAGATCTCCGCCAGGCATGTATTCCATGATCAGATACAAGTTATCGTTGTCCTGAAGTATCCGAATTAAATATAATAATGAACGAAATGGGAATATTGAAGTAACTAACCTGAAAAGCGTACTGCAGATTGATAAGCCACTCGGAATGGCGGGTGGACATGATATCTCGTTCCTCTTTCACTTGCGAGGTGGTCACCACCGACTTTTTGATCTTTTTCATGGCGTATATATCATTCGTTTGCCTCTCGACCACCAGATGCACATTGCCAAAGTATCCTTGCCCAATAAGGGTCTTGATGAGGAAGTCATCGGCATTCACACGAAGTTTGCGGGTCTCCTCCACAATGGGACGAACTGGGTGAGGATGGAGTTAAAGTACAATAGTAACAATAGGTAATAACAATCAATATCATTTTACAGCTTGAACTAGCTGTCCTGGGTTCTAATGCAATTTGGTATGAGATCTGCGTGAAAATCTATCCAGAATCAATATATTTAATCTCATTTAATATTAATATAATATTATTATTAATATTAGGAAAAGGTTATATGTGATCAGAACAACAACATTGTTTAACAAAATAAGACCTTGGCTTAATAGTATGTGAAGATTTGGAACACTGGTCCTTAAAAATGTTTAAGTGCTGACATATAAGATCACTTTTGGAAACAATGCTATTCCTTGTTTTTATAATCTTTTAGGCTAGTGTTGTTGACTCACATTTGTTGACAAACTCGGCGATGTTGCGATCGCGCTTTTTCAGCGTGTCCTTGTCGCACTCATTATACAGCAGGCAGAAGGCGTCCAGGAGTCCTTCGCGGCAGATGGCCTCTGCCACTGCTGCGCTGGTGGTGCTTACGGGGATAACGCTTCTCCTGACGGAAGTGGATGCGTATCCACCCGATCCAGTGGCATTTCTAGCAGGCTTCGCACAGACGCCAACTCCTTTTCCCAAAATCAGGTTGTTTAGGCGCGCCGTTCGCACACTGATTGGCTCCAGTTTAGGTAGCATATTGAGCTGCTTATATTTATTACTTTTTCACATAAACTAAATATTTAGAAACCCGTAAAATGCCAGCGCATTTCAGTTGCCGTTTTGCTTTGAATGGGGAAAAAAAGAAGCGCCGAGAGAAGCCAAAAAAACCAGGGGTGCACGCTGACTATGCAGAGTTGTATTTAGGGTTGCAGACAGGGTTGCCCGGTCAACCGTCATTAATTTATGAAATTCAGAATGACAAACCGATTTTATAAACACATTACACATTTTATGCAACATGTAGACTCCTACACCATTTTCTTTTAATCAAATAAACAAAAATAGTTAATATTATTACCTCGCTGCCATCGCCGCTGCTTTCCACTCGCGCTTTCCAACACACGACGCCGCACTCGCTCGAGCGAAAATCGTTCATTTTCGACGGGTAGGTTTTCGCAGACGGACGGAGCAAAGATTTGTGCATCGAAAATTGCAATTTTCACATTTAAAGCCGTGTGTTCCGCACCACAGACATTGGAAAAGAGTTTGCCACACTTGTGCGAAAACGCAGGGCCAAAAAGAAAACGCGGCTGGAAGGCGATTGGCCGAAAATTCGCCCTGGAACTGGAAGGCAATTGCGTGTGAAAAAAAAGAAGAGCAAAGGCTAAATCCGTCGAGAAATCGTTGTCGTCGCGCTCGCTATAATTGTTTGCTTTTGGCCAGAGAAATTCGTGTGTGCCTGTTGGCAAAAAACACTTAATAATAGTCTGTATTTCGGGTGTGAGTGACAAGTGAAGTAATAGCCAAGATGAGCGGGGGATTGCCGGAGTTAGGCTCCAAAATCAGCCTCATTTCCAAGGCAGACATTCGATATGAGGGCCGCCTGTACACCGTGGATCCGCAGGAGTGCACCATTGCGCTATCGAGTGGTAAGTATTTAAAATCTTCCACGTAATTATATTTACGGTGTGGGTGCCGTAATCTGCGCCAAAAAAAAACCCTTTAAAAAACGGTTCATCAAAAAGAAAATGGATTCTTTCCATTTCTTTTGTGTGTGTCTCCTCTTTTTTTTTCGTTTCTTTTTGTTAGTTTTACAGTAATTTTATACTCTGTGAGAGTGCATTTGCCGCTCTCTCTCCCTTGCTATTGCTCTCACTTATGCTTTCTGTTTGTCATGTTGGCTTTGGCCTGTTTTTGTCTCTCGCTTGTTGTTGCTGTACAGTGTTGCTTTTGCATTTTACATGACACACATACAAATACACACGCACACTTGCAAATCCCCAATGCAATTTGTTTATTTGCAAAAACAATTTCGATTTGGCGCCAGATAACGGGATCCACGGGCTCCCGTTACGAGTGTCAGTGCCCTGGAAGGCAAAAAGGAGAAAAGGAGGAGAGAGGAGAACGCACAAATACCGGCAAAACATGCGTTTCCCTGTTGAGGTTAAATTGGAAACGAGGTCTAACCTTAATGGGTTTAAATGGGTTACTCTATTTCAACTTATAATTTTTTTTAATGTAATTTATTACATAATGCATTATGTTCATTCTGCCAAATTTTTAAATTGTAGAAGTAAAACTCTGAGAAATACATACTTTAAAAGTTCTCCGCTATCAGAAAACTTTATTTTCGAATAGGTTTAAGTAGTATTTTATTAAATCTGAATGCATTTTATATATAAATGAATTCAAATGCATTATATTCAAAAAATTGTTTTTCATGACACCCAACATATCGACAAAAGAATATTAAATCTACACTATTCTAAAATTATAAATTCTTTCCATTTCCTAGTGCGGTCCTTCGGAACTGAGGATCGGGACACCCAGTTCCAGATAGCGCCGCAGTCGCAGATCTACGACTATATCCTCTTCCGGGGATCAGACATCAAGGACATTCGCGTCGTAAACAACCATACGCTGCCGCACCACAATGACCCGGCGATCATGCAGGCGCAGCTCCAGAACGGACCGCCCCAGATGCCGCAACACTTTTCCATGCCCAGCGGGATGAGCGCTCCGCCGCAGCAGCAGCAACAAGTACCGTCGCAGCAGCAGCAGCCGCCCCAGTTGCCAGGTGGAGGTGGTAGCGGTGGCGCAGGCGGAGGAGGAGCTCCCGGTGGAGGTGCCCCAGGCTACGGCAACGGCAATCCGTTTGGTAACCTCGGCGGCCCCAATCTAGCCAACATGGTGGGCAATACGGGCGGATCACTTGCCCCGGGATCTGGAGCCCCAGGCAGCGGACCCTTTATGCACATCGGTGGAAACCAGCAACAGCAGAAGCCGCAGCAGCAAAAACAGCCAAGTGAGTTTATTTTCTGGAGATTATTTTATGCAAATAAAGTTAAAAAAGTTTAATACTTGTAGAATTCTACATATAATATAAGTTTAAAGAAAATTTGATCTTAAAAATTGTGATGGAATATAACCAGTAATATTATCCTAAGAAAGGATTAGATGATAGGAATATGGGCAATATTAATGACAAATATTGATTTTTTAAACAAGTTTTAAAAAGTGTTCATATAAATCATTTAATTTTTTTGCATCTATCTTTTATGCAACATTTGCCATATTTAATATGTAAAATTTTATTTATAACTAGTCATATCAAAAAATATATAGTAATATAACCCTTACAGATGCGCCTAAAATAATAAGAGGAGCTCTCTTTGGGAAAGGCAATATCTCAAAGAGCATTTAAAATCACATATGTGTAGCTAATATATAGTAGGATCACCTCTTTAAATTGTAAATTTTAAATAATACATTTTAAAAGCCTTCTAACTAATTTTAACTGGCGCCTGCACGCATTATTCTCCCCTCCATTTCGTCCTCGTTGCGTCCACTTTATGTATACAGTTTCCGTTTTAGACATGCTGGCCGGAGCCTCGCGCTCGACGACGCCCATTAGCCTGATTGTGAGTCCCACGGCGGAGCTGACCCAGCAGCAGCAGCAACTGCACCAGCAACAGAACACTGGCCAGGGTGGCAACGGACGCGATGCAGGTCATAAGCGCCAAAACCACCAGCAACACCAGAATCAGCAGCAGGCGCAGCAACAGCGAGGCGGCGGTTCCAGCCACAACAACATGCAACAACAGCAGCAACAGCGCGGCGGCAGTGGCACGGACTTCTACAACCAGCACCACCAACAGCGGGATCGTCGTGACTCCGGCCGTCAGATGGATAACAACTTCAGCAACAATTACAATAATAATCAGCGCAATCGCGGCGGCGGTAATGGCATGCAACAGCAACAGCAGCGAGGAGGAAACGGCGGTGGTAATGGAGCTGGCGGAAATGGAGGTGGTAACAACGCAGCCTGGAACATGCACCGCGGTGGACAGAACTCGAACAACATGATGATGCGTAACCGCGGAATGGGATCCAGAGGGCCCATGCGACCCAATCAGGTATAAATTATAGTAACTTTTTTTCCTGTTGCTGGCTTATTTACCCCTTGCGATTATATTTACAGGGCTATCGTCCGCAGTCGGCTAATCAGAACAAGCCTCGCAACAAAATCAAGTTCGAGGGCGATTTTGATTTTGAGCAAGCCAACAATAAGTTCGAGGAACTGCGCACCCAGCTGGCTAAGTTGAAGGTGGCCGAGGATGCCACCGCCAAGACAACCACAAACTCTTCGGCAACCACTGCAACTGCAACCAATGAGCAGGTGGGTGAGAAGGTTGAAGGCGTTCATACAGTAAGTCAAACACATTTTTTTATATTTTAAACGTTATTACCTAAGTTCTTTTAAATGATGTATTATATTGAACTAATTGGCTGTTAATATATTTAAATTTATCAATATTTTTAAATTATACACAATTTTAATTAAATTTATGAAAAGTCCATTTTATACAGCTCTCGTTCATACATGTAGCCCAAATACTTTAAAAGTATTTATTTTATAACTGTTATAAAAACTATAAAGTTACTTACTATTTGGATCCTCTATTTCTAGTTGAATGGCGAGACCGACAAAAAGGATGACTCTGGCAATGAGACCGGCGCTGGCGAGCACGAACCCGAAGAGGATGATGTTGCTGTGTGCTACGACAAAACCAAATCGTTCTTCGATAACATCTCGTGCGAAGCTGCCCAGGATCGCAGCAAGAACAAGAAGAATGATTGGCGCCAAGAGCGCAAGTTGAACACGGAAACCTTCGGAGTGTCGTCGACGCGACGGGGCAGGTGAGTCAAGCAAAGAAATCACTTATCTAAAGTATCTAATCATTTAAATATAATGCAAACAGCTACCGCGGACGCAATCATTACTACAATAACAATGGCAACATGGGCGGAGCAGGTAACGGCGGCATGAACTCGGGATACGGAGGTGCGCCAGGATATAACCGAAACAACTATCGCATGGGCGGCGGTGGCAACTTCCGCAACAGGAGCAACAATCGCAATAACGGCGGCGGCAACCGTAGCGGTAACGGAATGCCAAACATTACCAACGGCAATGCCAATACAGCTGCAGCGCTGAAGGCGGCTAACAATGTGGGAGCTGGATCCAATGCCACAGATTCGAATGCACCCAACGCCACAACCACGACGACAAAGTCGACGTCCCTCTTGCCAGAGCAGACGCAACAGGTGGCGGCAGTTTGTGAGTAGCAATGATCTATTTTGAATCCGAAAATGTAAAAAACTTGTGTTAATCTTTGTAGCTCAATAGTGCCGCCCAGCCAGTGGACAACCACTTTAAATAAAAATTGATAGAAACGAATTGAGATGAAAGTAAATATCCTATTCTTTGCAAAGCTAATTATTCGAAGCAACCCAATCAACCGACCGACCGAACGATCGACGACACACAGGCTCTTATTATCAGGAATTTCGAGTTATGGATCTAACGGCATAATATATTTGTATAATTAAAATTAGTGTTACAATTCTCACGACGTCCTCGGGCGCACTCCGCTGCCCGCCCACCACACCGTGTGCTTGGCGATAATGATTAACGCTTAACGACTAGCGACTGTGAATGTGAATGTGAACCGGCCATCTGTTAGGTTTTGTGTAAATGGCTGGTTCCAACGCCTTTCGCTGAGCAGAAAACACGGTTATGATAACGAGGAGATAATGGCACGCCTACATACATACATATATTTAGTAATAGATGAGAAGAACATAGTAAGCATAAGTTTATGAAAAAGCTACAAAAAACAAAACAAAAAATTTACCAGAAACACGGAGAATTAGCGGAGGAGTCGTTAACAATAATGAAATTAATGGAGCAAAATAATTAAATCCATGGAATTCCCAAAACTTAAATAAAAGCTAATTAATATGTTTTTATTTGAATGAAAGAGAAAAAAACAATTGTAATACTGTATTTCTTGTGGGCATAAAACATCGACCAACACTCGAACCGTTTTACTAGCATTTAATTGTATTATTTAAGAGCATTTTAAATATGAAAATGAAAATAAAATCGGCAGCAATGCTTGTTGGAAAAGCACAATTGTAAAAAGTCAATCCAGCGCAGTTGAAGAGTGAAAAGTCAAGTCTCCAAATGAAAATGTGAAAAAAAACAGTAGCAAATTTTTCATTATTTAGAAGTCAGCCAGAAAAAGTCGAAATGTTTTTGTACCGTTTATTTTTTCTGATCTCGGTTGGGCTACAAAAGTGCACAGTTTTTTGCAACGCCTGCAATGAAATTTATACTTACAATTTGAAACGATGCGATGTTCTCGATGTAAATGTTAAGATTGTGTGATCACTGGCAGCTCCGGTTGAAATCGAGGCCTTGAAAACCGAGTAAAATTACGTGTATGCATGCATATGTTTTCAGCTGAAGTCCTTTAGATATTTGTTTGTTATCCTTGTATCCAGATATATATATTTGTATTGAATTCAGCACAAACCGCCGAGTGCCGAATAGAGTCCAAGTTTGGTTATCGCAGGACAGTAGTTAACACGCACTTTCAGTAACTGAGGAGGAGGAGGATTCACCACACATTTCAATATTATGTAATCATAAATTATGTATCTAATTGTATGTAATATGTATATCTCCATATATGCTCACCCTGATTAGCTCTACATATGTATGTATGTATATAAATACGCAATTATCGAGTTAAACACGGCAAACACGTTTCGCAAGTAATGGCTAAATTGTAAAAACTACCACATATTGAAATTAAAACTTAATACCATGTAATAAAAGATAATTGAATTCAACAGTAAGCAACTACGGTTAACATTTTCATTGTACCATTGGCATATTTGCGAGAGTTTTCGAAATTTTCGACGAAGCCTACAAAGAAAAACATCGTTAAATCCTCGGATATATGCATGAGCCTTTGTACAATGACCTAGAAATTCGATTTAACTCCCGCCCCTAATATTAAATACGGTATAATTTTATAACAGACATTATAAAACAAATGTTTACTAAACCAAACGAAAACAAAGAGAAATCCTAACTTTAAAAGCATGCAAACAATGAATGTAGGAAATCAAAAGTGAAATAAAAAGTTAAGACAAAATGTAGAGGTTACAAATCATTTAACAAACTTTGGTTTTTTTTTTAGGATGTCTGGTTGTTGCCCTATAGAAATGATGGTCCTGACAATTAGTAAGTCAAAGTTCTGTTTTATTTTTTCCTAAAGAAAAACGATTTAAGCCCGTCTAAATGAACAAGACAAGGCGCTTAAACGATTAAATTAATAGTTTCCAGAAAAAGATTAATCCTTATATCATTTTTGTTCACAAGTAAATTATCCACTTTTGTCGCAGAAATTCTAAAATAAATATGAGAAAATAATGCTCTCCGTTAGTGAAGATTAAATATTCGGTTTTATACAAGGATCCTCAGAATCACTGCATCATTTGTCCCACAGTCCCAGCTCTCGCATTTTGGTTTGGAAATAGCGCTCCAGGGAGTTGGCACACCGATAATACTCAGTGTCGGGTGAGTTATAGAACCGACAATTGGAAAAGATGCGTGCCATGTCCGCCATGAAGAGGCGGCGTGTTTGATAGTATCCCTTCTTCAAGCGCTCGCCCATTGTTTTTAGATCCATGGGATACTTGATATGGTCGTAGTAGTCCGGAACTTCGGCCGCAGTCACCGGACGCAAGAAGGGCCAAGCGGTGGTGTGCTGGCGCACGGACTGCAGCACGGATGCAAAGGACGTGGCCAGTTTCTCTGGATCGGAGGACTCCTCCAGGGGTCGCGCAGACCTTGCTGGACGCATTTGCGGCTTCCAGCCTATCTCCCGCAGACCAGGAATCGACTCAACGGGTATGGAGGGCAAACCTTCCTTGAAACAATTCAGACCGGGTCTGACTTTTTGCACCTCACTGTGCCGCTGGGCAATCAATTCTTTCAGAATCTCGCTCTGATTGCGAATCACTGAAAATAAAAAAGAAGCATAAAATATGACCTTAATTGCCCTTTGCATATCAACTTACCGGCAATAAATTGAGTGTTCACAATACTCGGATGCAGCTCGCAGTGCATCAAGGTGGCGCTATCGTACTCCTTGATGTAACCAGCATAAACAGGTCGCGCCAGCTTGATGTCCTTGGAGAAACCCTGTTTCTTAAAGTACCCAATGGCATCGCAATCGGCGAATGTGAGCAGATGTTTGATACCTCTCTGGATACTGTAGTCCTTCAGGTGGTTCATCAAGTGCGTTCCATAGCCTTTCACTTGTTCCGACATGGTGACCGCACAGAACACGATCTCCGTGAATCCCTGCGACGGGAACGGGCGAAAGCATATGCCACCGATCGGCTGCTTCTCCTTGATGAGCGCCAGAGTTTTGTGCTTGGTGTCGAAGACCAACTGACTGATATATTCGCGGGGCATCTCGGGTAACTGGTAGGCGAATACAAGCTGCAATCCCAGGAGCCATAAAACTGTCTGTTTCTCCACCGGCTTGGTCAGTGAGTTCCCCACCACATGGAACTCGATGGCCCGCTTCTGCTCCTCCGCCTTGACATTCTCATCGCGCGAAACATTCACCGGGAAGAGTATCTCTGCTTTGTTGGTGGTCTTTGACTCCGACACCGATTTCATGGCTCGCATCACAACATCCGACGGCAAATCATCCAAACTCTCACTGTGGGAGAACCATTAATAACAGGCATTAAAGTAGATAACGATTACCAACCTGCTGCATCGGTCTGTGGGTTCCTTTTTGATTCTCTTGTGCAAAGGTTCGCCCACGCTGACACGCTTAGCGCCTGCAATGGACGCTA
Organism: Drosophila fuyamai; assembly: GCA_018153365.1. NCBI lineage: Eukaryota > Metazoa > Arthropoda > Insecta > Diptera > Drosophilidae > Drosophila > Drosophila fuyamai. The sequence continues at coordinate 12,317,052 of JAECXW010000155.1, forward strand.
CACTGGCACCTGGAGCTGCGGTCGCCACCTCCTGATGTCGCTTTCTCTGCATGATAAACGAGTTCGGTGGGCGATAGTTGGGATCCCAGATGGGAGAGTCATCCTTCAGCAGTTCGGCACGAAGGACCTCCAAAAACTTGGGCATCTGCATGATGATTGAGCGCTTATCCTCGGGAAAGCGATCCCTCTCCGAAATGCACTTCTTTTTGAGCTGCTGGGACATGTACTGAAAAACTGTGCGAAGAAGCGTTCGTCCAAAGACTAGTGACGTTTCAAATTGCCGCAGGGAGTTGCAGAAGGCGGGCACGTGGCAGAAGACCAACCATCGCGTGTAGTTGATCTTGTAGTTCGACGCATCCTCGTGGGTGAGATCTCCTCTTCTAGTTGATGGCGACTCAAAGTTGTAGTGGTTCAGAAAGTTCAGAAACGTCTTGGCCACCTCGGTCATGGTTTGCAGTTCAGTCTGGTTAAGGTGGTTATACTTATAGAAGACCAGTGATAGCACCGCCTTGGTAATGCAGGGCGACTCAAAAGGTGGATCTCCCAGAGGGCCGCGGATCACCGCCTGTTGGCGCGTCAGGACGCACTGGCGCAAAAGGCGGAAGAGATACAGGTACACCTTCTTGGTGTCCTCATCTTCGACGCGCTGCATGGACATGAAAAGGTTTTCCATGTCTATAATTGCGCCCAGCAGCTCGTCCATGTTGGAACTGGAGATATTGTCCAGATGGGCGATGTGCAGCCGCAAGGAATGCCGGCAGCTGGCGTTTCGGCACTCCTCGTTGAACTCCGGACAGTAGGAGGACTCCACATCGCGGTGGCGGTTCTCCTGCGGGGTTTTCCATCCGGTGCAGCGGCATCCTTCCGACTGGCAGGCGGAGTACATGGAGAGTTTGGCCAGTTTTTGGGGCACAGGCAGATTGTAGACCTTCTGCTTGCGCTGCTGGATCCTCTGCAGGCTGTTCTGCCGGGTTCCCTCTGCCGGAGCAGTCCCGCCGCCTACTGCCCCCGCGTTTCCTGGATTTTGGGCCTGCACAGCGGAGCCAGGGCCTCCAGATGCCCCAGAAGTTGCTGCGCCATTCGCATTTCCCTGCTGCTGCTGCTGTGCCGCAGCATTCCCAGTGTTGTTACCATCGATGGGTTGGCTTTTTATAGTTATAGATGGACCACCAGACATTCCAAGAGCACCAGATAATGCGATTATTACTTTTGCACAAAGTGTACTTCCTTTCTAGGCTCAATTTCACAAGCGACACAATGCTCAATTGCGGTGCTGCCAACTTGTGTTTTTTATTTTATTTCCCTTGATGGTGAAATTAATATTTAAATATATAAAATATTTTTTTATAATTTTTAAATTTTGGTAATCTTATATTTACTATCTGGACACCGTTAAAAAAACTAAAAAAATTATTCAGTGGCGTAGTCAATAAATCTTGAGTTTTTCAGAAGGGGCCATAGTTCTTTGGATATATATTAATTTGCGATTATTAAAAATGCATTTTAATGTTTAGTATTTGTTATGTTTAGTTAAATTCAATTGATATTGTCACTAACAATATTAAAAATATTAATTTTTAACTAAACAATAAAATGAAACTTCTAAATATCAACCCCTTGATTATACCATATCCATGAGCTCGATAACGATAATCAGCGTATGTAGAAACATGGGTGTCGCGAGCGCCCCTTGCCAACTATTCATCATTCATTAACAAATGTCTGTGTTAGTTTTTTAAAAATGAAATATAATTTGGAAGATATACGTTTTTCAAATAATATTGTGTCCGCCAAGGACCCCCAAATAAATATGACTACGCCCATGCTCACATCTGTCTTAGCTTAAAGCTGATTTAAATTGCATGTTCCTTTTTTAAATTCCAGTTGACTAATCAACCCAAATGGAAATAAAGGCCTGTTCTGATGATGTTGAAAATCAGCTGCAGAATTTCGTCATTCGGAGAAAGCAACAACAAGGACAGACAAATGATTCAGCAGAGTCTCGAGCAAAGATCTACGAAGATATACCCCTAACATTAATGCACATATTGCGGGCAACTAAAGATTCAGAAAGGGAACATATTTTTATAACACATGCTAATAATGGAGCTCCGATACATTTTCGCACCTGTATTGTTTATGGTTTTGTGTCTGGATTTGGAACCCACAACGACTACTTCAATAAATACTTGATTGATGATGGCACAGGATCATTAGAGGCAAGTATTGCCAAAAAACCAGGCAATCGTGAGGTAATTTCCTGCCTTTACAACGAAGTCACTTCCCTTGGCTCTTCCGATGATTCTAAGCCCTCGGCGGAAAGATTGATCAGAATTTTAAAGTCCGCAATGGAATTTATAGATCCCTCACCCATAGCGAGGGCCAATAGCCTGTTCCTGCGCGGTCGTCCCAATATCTTCAGAGGAAAAGTGGGTATGGACGCCTTTCATTTCTTCATAGACAGCGGCAGATCCCAGGACATGGAAATGTGTTTCGCAGATTACTTAACAGAGTGGCACGAAAACTATAGCTTATAACTTAGAGTACAGCAAACAAAAATAATTGTTTTTTTTTTATATTGAAATTTTACTGGTAATAAAAAATCAAATTTTAAATAAAGAGAATTTAGGTTGTTTTTGCTCGAATGGCGGCACGCTTGCCGGTGACAGCCTGGAAACCTGACTTGATGCTGGCCACCGAGCAGCGGGAGCCGCAAGATTCGCACTGCAGGAAGAACAGACGAGTGTCCTTTTGCAATATCGTCTCCGGGGAGCGGCAGGTGTGACAGGTTACATACTCCTTGATGTAGCGACGCAGCACATTCTCGATCTGTTTGGGCTGGAAACGGCCCTTGATGATCAGCTGCTGGTTGCCGTCCATGGAGCCACTGGTACCCAACTCAGCCAGTAGGAAGTCGAGCAGATGCTTGGGCAGGCGATGCAGTGTTTTCGCAATGTCCATGAAGTTGGCAAAGGAGGTCTTCTTGGTTCCCACGCGCAGCACTTGCGGCGGTCGCATCACGAATTTAGGCTTGCGACCGGCGGCCATGTCTGGATTCTTGTCGAGGATGATTTCGAAGACCCGCTTCAGCAACTCGTCGTATGTGTAGTCACGATCGGAACCAAACCAGGTTGAACTATTGTCCTCAACTGGAAAAGAATGAAGTAGTGAGAAGGAGAGTAGGAAAGGCAGGCTAAATTAGGTAAGCCTTGCAAAAGATTTTATGACAACATAACCATATTATGGGCCTAACATCTATCTTATACCTAAGTTTTTAAAAGAACAGCCATTTCATCAGAGTTGGAAAAAGTATTCAATAATGTTATATGTAAAGTAGGGTTCAAGGAATGTTTCTAGGCGTTACTTTTAATAAAGTGAGTTAATGTACTGGATTAAAAAAAGGTTTAAAAATCCAGATAGAAAAATTATTAATTATTGGTCAATTGAAACTGATGAAAACTATGACAAATTAATGCAATGAATAATGTAATCAAAATGGAAAACTGGAACTGGCTATTGATTAATATATTAGCGATAATATTAAACTGCCTGGTTTAATGGTTGAAATATTTTCTATAGAAAACTGGTAAAATAAGTAAATATTGTACTTTCATATAGATGGAAACTTTCTATTAGAAAGCTATAGTTTTTTGAGCTTAACCCTTTTGTAAAATTTGGAATGGATAAACAAAAAAAAAAATAAAACATTTTAAAACTGATAACAAATGTGATGAAATCCTCGTCAGACTCATGAACATGTGAAACCTAATCCCATTGGTCACCGTACCATTCTCTTTGTCTTCGGTTTTGTCGTCGTCCAGTTTATCCGCGAATAGCTCGTCCAGATCCTTCTTCTTGCTCTTCTTCTTCTTTTTGGCCATCGAGAAGTCCATGTCCAGGTTGATCTCCTCCTCCTCTGGCTCCTCGGTGGCGACCGCATCATCGCCTCCGAAACTAGGGACTGCCGCCTCCACATCGTCCATGTTGAAGGGCTTCTTCTTCTTTTTCTTCTTCTTGCCGAAACTCTCCAGATCTAGATTATCCTCCTCAGCGGCGGCTCCACCTTCCGCTGACGCCTCATCCAGTGGATCCTCCTTCTTGCTCTCGTCCTCCAGGCCCAATGCCGCGTCCAGGTCGAAGGTGGTCTTCTTCTTCTTCTTCTTTTTCATCAAAGTGGGATCGAAACCCTGCGGAGTCCATTGGAAAATTCGGAACGGTCAGAAATCCGGATAGAGACAACATAACCTCATTGTTCGCCCAGAGCTCGTATCCAAACAGGTAAATACACATACACACACAGATGGGCGCACATGCACGCGCATATGTGTGCTTTTCAAAGAGTTTTTACCCATTTCAACGTACACCCCGGTGTTTTTCGAACTTACGTCTTCTGCGTCCATTGTGTTAGGGCTCTTTGAATACTTATTGACTGGAATTAATTTGATTTTAACTAAATAACTGAAATTGCATCAGCCAAAATGACAGCACGGCAATGATTAGAGGTGAAAGACCATCGATGCCAACATCGATGTCGTCGATGTTTTCAAAATATCGTTGATATCGATGTTTGGCCGGGCGTCAACGATGTTTTTTCGGCTTTAACCGAGTTTTTTAAATCTTACTGCAGTTATTGTGCACTTTCTTATTTCCCATTCAATTTTTTTCTTAGTTTCATAATAAAACCCCATAAAAATGCACTTTGATCATGGCACTGTAAAAATGTTTGCTAATCATCCGAAATATAGAAATTAAATTAAGAACAATTCCGCTAATATTTTGATAATCTTTTTTTAACATCAATGCTATCACCAAAATATTATCAAGCTAATCATATTAAATTAATGCAAGTAAAATTCACTGGTAACTACTCTAATATAAATTTAAGATAATAGTACTGCTACCGTCCGCTTGGTGTCGCCATTGGTTTTTAAATTGAAAATGAGTGTGACCAGTTTTGGTTGATCAGAAATTTAAGCGTTTTCAACAGTCGTGGGACACACTTTCTTAGACGCTTTTACTTGTGTTTAAAATTGTTTTATAAATTCCATTAGCCCCAAAAATAAGCTGTCCAGGCTAACCTATGCCGAAGCTCACCTATCGATGACACCAGACTTTTGGAACGCTGTAATTTTTGCAGATGAATCAAAATTTAACATTTTGTGGTCGGACGAAAATGCTTATGTTTTATATTAATAACTATTTAATAATTAAATTTAGACGTAATCTATGAATGAAAAGTAATACGGAGCTACAGAAGCAGAACTTAAAGGCCACAGTAAAGCACGGTGGTATGCACGTGATGGTTTGGGCCTGTATGTCCGCTGCTGGTCCGGGAAAACTGGACTTTTTTGAGTCTACAATGGACAAAATAAAATATATCTATATTCTCAAGGACAATTTGTTGCAAAGTGCGGAGGATCTGGGAATAAGGTCAAATTTCCGTTTTTATCATTACAATGATCCATAGCACAAGGCGGGTATTGTGCAGTCTTGGCTGAGCTACAACTGTCCCCATGTGATGATTCCGCCGTCTCAATCTCCAGATCTAAACGTGATCGAAAATTTATGAGAAATTTTGGAGAATAACATTCGAAAATACTCCATTTCGAACAAAAACCCGCTGAAGGATGCTCTTTTCAAAGAGTGGAGCATTATATCAGTCGATCTGACGAAAAAATTAGTGGATTCGATGCCAAAAAGGCTTCAAGCGGTAATAGACGATAAAAGCTACCATACTAAATACTAAAACAAAAAAAAAAAATAAATACTTTCCAAATATTTTTATATTTTTGGTGCTGCATAAAATAAGCTGTGAGGTAGAAATAAGCAGTATTTTATTATTTTGTTATGTTTTGGTCATAAAATGAAAAAGTAGACAATAAATGAAGTCACTAATTTAATCTAAACAATATCATCTTTAATTTGACACCACATTTGTTGCAGTACGCCTAATAGTTTTAACACTATGGAAGTTTGAAGTTAGGGGTTTGAAGTGCATACTTTAAGCTGTGAGCCACTGTATGTATATCAGAATGAAAATTACATATAATTTTGTTCCGCCCCAAAATAAATAGCCTTTTAATTCTTTCTATTTATTTTTTTTAGAAAATGGCAATACAAATTTTATTTAGGTCATTAATCTCTATTATCAGCATTTTTTATTATTTCTTTAGTTACCGCTAGCAGCTCAACAAAAAATTAACGTAGCGGGTGCATTTATTAAAGCTCTTCAATCATGCATAACGAACTACATAATCAGATAATAACTCCCACAAAATAAATGGAACTTTATATTTAGTGGTAAAAAAACATCTCATCTTTAGAACATACACGACAGTGAACAGTTACAGTATAAATGCGTTTGAGAGTTAAGACTTTTAGGCTTTTAAGTTATTGAGCACCTTAAAGTAAAGAGATTTATTGCTCCAGCTAGGACCTGTATGATCGGATTCGTTTGAGGTTGCTTCGTTTTTCGCTTAAAGATGGGCACTATTGGGTTTCGTCAATTCCGGGCCAACTCCTCCAGCCAGTTTCTGCACCAGGAGTCCCACTTCGTAGGCAAGGGTATCGGTATCCTAGGGGGAAATAAGAAATTTAAATGGATTTCCAGCAAATATTATTCCATTTTGAAGATTTACCTCTTTTGTGGCCGCCTCCGCGTAGACTCGCACAACATCCTCGGTTCCAGAAGGGCGGACAAAGGAGCGACCCCTTTTGTAGTTGGCCACCACCTTGTTGATTTCCGTCTGCAGACCCTCCGGCTTCACGCACACCCGCTCCGCATCCGTGGTCTCGATCACGTTCCGATCCTGCACCTTAACCTTCAGCTGACGGTTGGGCAGGTCATTGTACGATGAGATCCAGTCCTGCACGTCCCAGCCCTTGTGGTTCAGGATGGTTTCCACCAGCAGCATGTCGGAAATAGCATCTCCCACGGTTTCGTTAATCAGATCGATGAGGAGCAACAAGGTCTTGGCACTGTCTTTCGTTTCCGCAGCTTTGGCAATTGTCGCCTTTGCATTGTCACTAAACACAATCGTGCCATGACCATTGGCCTCGAAATAGACACCAATGTCGTACTCCAGAGCTTTGTGGTGCAGGTGCTTCACACCGGTGGGAACACAGGAAACGGGGAACTTCAGTTCGTCGACTATATAGTCCGTGGATGCTCCATTGGCATAGGCGGTCTGCACCAGACCCAATCTCAAATCGATCTCGGCCTGCGTGACCAGTTTCATGAGGAAGCCCGCGACCAAAGTGGCTATGCGATCGCCATCCAAGAGGTGGAACACGCCCTTGTCATCGCTGAAGAAGTACACCACCCGGTCGGCATCTCCGTCCACGCTGACACATCTGGTGAAGGGTTCCACCTCGGGCATGGATTTCGGCGGCCTTTGCTGGACCTTCACGTAGTCTGCGCCGCAGTCCTCGTTGATTTTGCCGACACCAACGCCCTGGTTTATGACCGTCACATTTAGGGAACCCTTCATGCGCTTGATGAACTGCAGCATTTTGCGGGCACCCACTCCATTGGCGCCATCGTAAATGATATTGTTTCGATAGTTTCCATTCTCCAGGCGTCCGTTTCGCAGCAGTTCGAAGGACTTGATCAGTTTCTCATAGTATCCCTCTTCAGTGGGCTTGCCGTATGCCTCCTTCGTATTTGCCGCCACCACGAAGTAGTGCAGCATGGGCGTGGTCACGATGCCGTACTCCTTGACGTTACCCTTCAGCGCTATTACTCCATCGGCCACCGCTTTCAGCAGTCGCGGACTGTGGTATCTGTTGTCCATGCCCACGAAGACCTGGGAACTTGTCGTCACATCGATGTTGTTCTCCTTGATAATCTTGGCCACTTGTTGCTCCAGTTCCTGGTCACTCACATTAACCAGATCGGTGGCTATCGCCTCCCAACTGGCCTCCAGCATCTCGCCCTTGGGATCGACCAGCTTCACTCCATTATCCGGCTCCGGATTGTGAGATGCCGTGATCATCACGCCGATCACTGAGCCTCCACGAAACCGGGATCGCAAGGTGGCCAGGACTCCCATGCGGAACATTACGCTGTCCAGGAATTCGGCTCTGGAATTATTTAAGAGAATTATTATTTAGTTTAATAATATACATTATTTAAATATTTTATCGCTGCATAGATAAAGATGGTAAATACAATCTTAAATGCTTAAATTCAATAAAAGTGATTTAAGTTTATAATCTCTTAGACAAATAAGACTGGTCTGGAAAATAACTTCTGTTTGATAATTGGTAATGTTTATTTTTCTTATTGTCTTTATTTACAGTGAATTCAAGAAGTCATAGTCAACGGAGTGACGAATCGCCAAGCAATCATTGTAACTATCTTTTTTAACACTTATCTCTTCAGTTGATTGTACCTTCAATAAAGTTACAGTGCTGTTCAAATAATTAGTAATTGTCTAGGTAGCCCTAAATAAACCAAACTATTATCAATGAAGACAATGCTAAGAGGCTAAATAAACCAAACTATTATCAATGAAGACAATGCTAAGAGGCTTTTATTTTATCATTGAGTTCTTTGTAATACGCTTTCCATAAGCTTATTTATCTTGGCAGACCACAAGCTAAATAAGTTTCAATCAGATTCTATTTCATATCAACAAATATACATACATATATTCAAATTAATAAGATTGAAATTCATATTCAATTATATTAAGCTTACTTTTTAACGGTTTTTTTGTAATGATTTCAGACACGCCCTTTTTTCATAAAAAGGAGTAAAATGTATTCAGATAGCTATGATACAAATTGAATATTCTTCAATGATTATATAGCGCAATTTCCTATCGATTATGACCACTTAATAGTAGTCCATTCCACCTCGCACCTGCAGAACTATTTCGCTGACCTCAACTGTCTCTACATATGTATGCGCCCATGCACATGCACGCCCCTACACACATACATTCATACTTGCAGCCGAAAGAAGGGCATGTCCATTGATAAAAGGTGAACAATATCTAAAAATAAACCCAAATTCGAACAACACGGGTCATGCAATCGCTGAACTTATCGTAAAACAAACAATTACTATTTGCTAATCAAATACGGCCAACGTATGCAACGTGTGGGTGTTAACATAATGATAATCAACCCGAAGATCGTTAATTAAGACAACTTACTTGCCGCGAAAGCCAGCTGTTCCGTATTGAATGGTTTCCTTAGAGGTTTTCGGGTACATTTCCCTGGCGAACGCGTAAACGGTGCGCAGATTAATAGACATTTTGCGGTATTTAAATGTGGTGCAACTGGTACAGAGCAAGGTGAAAGATATCCGTCCGGTTTTCCGGAGCAGCTTTCGAAATTTACGAATTTCACAGATGTGTGGAATTTATGCAGGCGGGTGTGACCGTACAACATCATTGCCGTTGCATATTCCTAGCGCCACATTATGGTCATACTTTTTTTTACCTCCAAATGATTTTTCATATATTTTGTTTTGTTTAGAAAATGTAATAAGATTGTGGATTGTGGAAGACTATCATCTATGGGTTTAAAATTTTATTCCTATGAAAAGTTGTAACAAAACCCTTAGAAGGTGAACAACTGGCCGGCGTTGCCACTTCCGCGCGGAAAACATATGATTTCCAGTTTGAATTTGGCGGGTACAACTGCGGTCAAAATAATAGAATTACGGTTTCATACAATACATTAATTTTATATACAAAATCCCAAACAAAGAATTAGGCTCGAAGATACATTTTAATATAGATTTCTCTGTAAGATAAATAATTGTAAACTTTATTCTTGTTTTGTAAACTAGAGAAAAATGAAAACAAATTATTGTGTTAGTAAGATTTTTGAATACAACAACTATTATTATTCTGGCAGTAGATTGTAATAATTTATAAATTTTCTAGTTGAATTGAATATTAAACTTCTAATGTCTAATTGTTTCGTCATTTTATTTGTATACTTATAAAAGTTTTGTAAAAGGTTCGGCTTACACTTTCTAGGTACAATTTTTTGGACGGACTTAGTTGGTATGTACACAAACAAACTCTATATTAAGGCACAGGCACTAAAAATTAATATTAAAGCCTTAGTCAGATAATATTCTGCATCAAGGAATGTTGTTTTTCGGACGTTATGTTTTTTTCTTGTATTCTTAAACATAATTGGAATGTTATCATTGATATGTTTCTCTTTGTGCTAGAGATTCTTGTACAATTTTGCAATCTTAACGAGTCTACTGATTTAGAGTATTGCAACTAAGGAGGCCACGAGGAGCAGGCCTACGGATAATGCCACCTGTGAGGCACCGGCATAGCAATCGGTGATACGGCGAGCCCGCATAAAATCGCTGCCCAAATAGGAATCGTAGCGTCGTTTATTCGGCAAAATTACTTTTAGCTGCCGCGTTGCGTCCTGGAAGATCAGATCGTAGTGTCCAATCGGCGAGGAGAACATGCTAAAGCTAAAGGCGTCCACATCCGTTCGACCGTACAGTTGTTGGGCATAGGTGAGCAGGTTAATATAGGCATTTATTTGGGTCTCGTTGTAGTTGACTCCTCCTCGGGTTACGACGGCGTTGGCTTTCACCTTGCCTAAATTGCAGCGCTTGTAGTCCTGGACCTCGGCACGCGTACCATCAGTGCACAGGAGTTCAAAATCATCGTTAAGGGCATTCCTTGCCCACCATTCCTTCCGCTTGCCGCCTGTGCTTTCCATCACCGTGGTGTGCTTCATAAACGCCACGTGTCCGCCGCCCTCCACCAGGCACCTGAACGCACCGGTATGACCATAGTAATCCTCGGAAGCATCGCGACGACAGTATCTGTAGCTAGTTCCATGGCACAGATCGCACATGCTGTCGTATGGCACTCCAGTATTGTATTCACTGCTAATCGCACCCGGTACACAAGACTTGGTGAAGTACTCAGCGGCAGCCCGCACCGAATCGCAACCATACGGTCGAATCCAACCGTTCGAGATGAAGAGCGCCATTGGATATGTCCAGCCAGCGGCGGTGTTGATGCCCGTGTGGCAGGTATTTTTACCCTTAAGGTAAGTTAACTCCGTGTCGGGATCCTCCTCCTTGGCCACAGCCACCACATAATACTCAGGCTCCCCGAGATTGTACACCTCCGACATGAAGGGAACCAGGTCGTAGTTCAGTCCGCCGGTGTACACATCTCCGGCATCGAAAACAGAAATGTCGGCCTTACCCGCTTCGATGAACTGCATGCAGTTTATGTGGGAGTGCATCTTCTTGCAAATTAGTTCCGGTTTTAGGAGGTGCGCTTTTAGGGCAGTCTGTACAGAATTAAAAAGAATATTTAAAATGATTTATATATATTTTATGTTTTGAGACAAAACTTTTTTCTTAAAAATTATATCGCGTTCCAATCACAAAATTGTATTATTATTTCATCTTCAACTCACCCTCATCTTGATACATTTCTCGAGTTCGTTTTCTGAAGTCACGCAAAGGGTCATCGCCGGAACAGGACATTCACGAATGCCGTAAATAATGTCAATGGCAGGGCCTAAATATTTTGTAAAGGACTGATCATCTTCGGGAATAATACTAAGAGCCCGACTTGAGTCCTTCAAAAAAAAATTAAAATGTGTTTCAACTATGTCCGATTAAGTGAAATATAACCACAAACCTGGAATAGCAAATTTGGCTTGCCATAACGTTTAGAATCAAATATGCGAAACTTCTCAAAAAGAATCGATGTGTTGGTGCCGTCCTGCGGGTTGTTATCTTCGGAGAAACTACTGTCCAAGCGTTCACTGCGATACTGATTGTATGGGTTTCTATAGGGGTCATTATTGTCATACTGGTTGTTAAACTGATCGTAGGCACCATTTTGACCCTGCACGTTATAATTGTTGTTGTTGCTAAATCCTTGCCCATTCAGTTTGCTTTGATCTTCACGGACCCCATCGGAATACAACTCCGCAATGCGTTTCAGGAATTGCTGATATTGCTTTCGATCGTTGAAGCTGCGTGCTGAAGATGTCACAATGGCATCCGCAGGAACTTGGCCCCAATTACACTGTCGATAATCGTTAATGGGAACGCGGCGACCGTCGCGACAAAGCAGCTCAAAAGTGTCCGGTGATAAGTTTTCTGAAATATTGGTGGAAATAAGCAACGGAAAGGCTAGGTATGTACAATCACTTACTGAATTCAGTGGTCTGCAGCATTTCAGATACTGTCGAGTGGCGCAAAAATGCAACATCTCCTTTCTCCAACAAACACTTGAAGGCGCCTTCATAACCAAAGTAGGGATCTGAAGCCGAGCAGCGTCCTCCAGGAATCTTGCCAGTGCAGAGCGAACAAAGTCTGGTTTTAAAATAGATTACTCATTAGTTTAGTCTTATAACATTAACCTGGCATTGGGCCTTACTTATCTGAGTTGTCGCCAATGGGATTGTATTTGTCGGATAGTGAGTACACGGCGCACGAATTGTTGAAATAGCTGGCAGCTGTCTTTACCTGATTGTTACAGTCCACAACTTCCATGCCGCCCTCTCTTTGGAGCTGGGATATAATAGGGTTTGGATATTAATATTTTTATATGTTATCACTTTAAATTACTTAACAGACATTTTTGTATGAGGCAACATTTAAAACAAGTACATTTTGAGAAGTAATGGATTTTTTAGTGCGATTCTTACCGTGTAAATGGGCACAATCCAACCGGCTAGACTGCCAACCCAGGGGAAGCAGACCCTCTTGTTCCGGAAGTCGCGGAGATTATTCAAGTCCGGCACGGAACCCTTTTTGATAACGGCCACGGATTGATAGTCCATAAAGCCGCCCTCCAACTTTTCCCGCATAATGGGGATCAGGGAATTGTATCGTCCTGCCGTGAAAACATCTCCGGCATCCAGCGAAGTGATGTGCGCCTTCTCGCGATCGATGTGGTGGATGCACTCATCCGCACTGTAGGCCATGAAGCAGGTGAGATTCAGGAACACCTCGTCGAACAATGCTCGATCGCGTTCGATGGCCACCGTGAGATTCTTGCATTTGTACTGTTCTGCCTGGCTCTTGGTGCACCAGATGAGATTTTTGGTCTTATGCTCGTCATAATGGTGTTGTGCTGAAATATGTAGGCAAATCGGGGTTTACCAAAATACCATGCCAACGCCCTTAGCAATTGCGGATTTCTTTAGTCCAACGAGAACTTACCGTTAGCAATTGTAAAACATAAAGCGCCGACTAGAGCCACAAAAACGAGGCTTCTAGCCATTTTCAGTTAATAAGTAAATTAAATAAAAAGACCAATCTTAAAAACAATTAGTCAAACAATATACCACACCCAAGCCCAGCTCAAGATCGCCAGAGTGACCAAAGGAATAAAGATTTAATATACCAGACCTCGTTAGAAAAATACCAACAGGTATGTACAGTAAACAACGGTTAAGACCGATTGTTTGTAAGAAAATATCATTTAAATAAGCATTTTGTTGCTCAATAAGTTTTAGGATATACAATTTAAGCTTAGAATTAAAATAAAAAACCTATGAACTTTCAAATAATGTTCTTAAAATATTATTTTGTGCTTTTTGTAATCAAAAGTAGCCAGCTCTATGAAAAATAAATATTCCTTTAGTTTTTTGTAATCTTAAATTCATTATTATTTATTGTGTTATAGGGCTGTTGTGAGTCAATTATATCTAGCTTTTGCAGACAGCAAACACAAAACTTTGGTGTGACCTTTGAAGCGGTGTTTTTTAGCCCCTTCCGACCAACCAGGTGTTTTGTGTTTTATAATAACAAACCGATACGAGAAATAAAATTAATTTTTCAATTTAACCAGATAAAATGGCAGTTCTACGTGGATGGAGATTCGTTGGCTTCGTGTCCTGTATCGTCGGCGCCGTGGGCTTAACGCTGTATCCTGTGATTGTGGACCCGATGCTAAACACCGATAAATACAAATCCCTGCAGGAATACAGCAAAATTAAGAGAGATGAATTGCAACACATAAAACGGCAGTAAAACATCTGTTTATAAGACTCCAATTGTACCCTAATGAACCCAAATATGTGTATTTTCGGTTCATATAATAGAGCAGTACAATAATGTATGTACATATTTTAAGATCTGTTGAAATACAAAAATATTAAGAGCTTTAAAATCATTCCAACTTCCCATTTCTTTAATATAACGATATTAAATATTTAGATTTTTGTTAAACTTTTTTAGTCTCCTAAAAATAATTCAAAATACAAATTCATAGTGCAGTGTGGTTCCGGATCTGGTTCTGACCCGGTGCAGTAAAGCTTTAGGGTATTTCTCACCAACTCGTTGCCGCTTACAAAGGTTCTTTATCTCAAATAATACGTGGTCATAATTACCTGGATATTAAATAGCTGCTGCTTTGCAATAATTCTCATGCAACATGGGCACCGCCTCACTGAAACGTGACGAAATTCTCCTGCTCTTCGATGTGGACGGTACTTTGACGATGCCCCGATCAATGGTAACCCCGGAGTTTGAGGAGTTCTTTTACTCAAAGGTGAAACCCAGGGCCACTATCGGAATTGTCGGTGGATCCGATCTGGAAAAGATGTTCGAGCAGCTGAATGGCCAGAAGATTCTCAACGAGTTCGACTTTATATTCCCGGAGAATGGATTGGTGCAGATTGAGGGAGGAAAGGAGGTGGGAAAGCAGAATATCATCAATCATCTGGGAGAGAAAACCCTGAAGAGGTTCATCAACTTTGTACTGCGTTACTTATCCGAACTGGATGTGCCCATTAAGAGGGGAACCTTCATCGAGTTCCGAAATGGAATGATGAACGTGTGCCCCATTGGACGACAGTGCACCCGGGAGGAGCGGAATATGTTTGCCGCCTACGACATTGAACACAAGGTGCGGGAGCAAATGATTAGGGACCTCAAGAAAGAGTTCGCCGACGTGGATCTTACTTACTCCATTGGTGGTCAGATCAGCTTTGATGTCTTCCCCCATGGTTGGGATAAAACCTACTGCCTGCGACATATTGAAGCATATTACAAGTTCAAGGAAATCCACTTTTTCGGTGATAAAACGGAGCCGGGCGGCAATGATTACGAGATTTATAGCGACCCTCGAACTATCAGCCATAGGGTATATACTCCCAAGGATACGGAACGCATCCTCACTGAGATTCTGGAGCTGTGAGACAACTGAAGTTACTCAACATTCAAGAATATTCCATTTTTTATATGTGTATGATTGTTTATCAAGTTTAATATATAGTCAATTGAAAATAGACTAATCTGTATCCATATCCGAGTTTTCGGAGCTATCCTCATCGGCACTGCTGAATTCCTCGTCGGAACTACTACTATCGCTATCCTCCCAGGCGTGGGCCTTCAAGTTATTGGGAATTATAACCTTCCATTCTAGCTTATGCAAGTCCAGGGAGTAAAAATCGTTGTAGGTAAACTGCTTGGCGTCCTCTTCAAAGATTCCACCAAAGATATATAGTGTTCCCTTGCAAACGCAGAGTCCGGGATTCATGCGCGGAGATGGTACATTTGTTGGTTTAGGTTTGGGGAAAAGACTAGGTATGTTGGAGACATATGGAGTACTTGTACTTGGTCCTCCAACCGTAACCGTAAATATCCCATCTGTTGTGGTGGTGACGGGCTTATCTGAGGCGGACATATCAACATCCTTGCTCTCTTCTATTTCCTTTTTCTCAGCGGGACTCGTTTTTGCTTGGATCTCTTGCAATCTCCACGTTTGGGAGGTCAAATCGAAAGCCAACAGATCATCGCCAAACTGACCGTGGACATCTTCGTCGTCCTCATCGACATCCATAACACCACCGAAAGTATAGGCCTTGCCATTCGCAGCCACAGTGCAACCAACACTGCTCCGGGGCTTAGGTTTATATCCTCCGGGCTTCACGAGGGCCCATTTGTATTTGTTGTCAGCATCGCCAGCGTTTTCTAAAACAAAAGGGTAGATAATATTTAATATTAGGTGAATTAAATTGGTTACAAAGCCATATTTAATAATATTCTTGAGATACAACTTTTTGTTGTGACAGAAAACTTACTGTCTTGACTCAAAACAAACATATCCGTATGGGTTACACCTCGATCTGCTTCCTTTTTCATAGAGGCCCTTGAGTAACCTCCCCAAACATAGATTTTGCCTTCCGGAGAAGCTGCTATACAGCAGCCAGATCGCGGAGATGGTACAATTGTTCCTCCGATCTCAGTTTTCAGCCATTGATAGGACTCCAGCGAGAAGATGTGAAGATCGTTGAAGTAATGATACGACTGGTTGTTATCATGGAAGCCGCCAAAGATGAACAGGCGCTTCTTGGAGACGGTCATACGATGGCCACTTCTGGGACTGGGTCCATTAGGGGCAGTTACCTTTTCCCACTTGCGGGATTTCAGTGAAAACTTCCATAGATCCTTGTAGTGGTGGAACTGCAGCTGAGAGGGACTAGCATGCTCTCCTCCAAACATCTAATAAAGAAGGTTTTAATTCAAGTAATTTGTAGTTACTTTAAGATGCCAAACAAACCCAAAGTTCTCCTCCATTACTGGCCACAGCCACCATTTGGTGTCCACTTCTGGGAGTGGGTCCTGAAGGCGATTTTAGCTCTCTCCACTCGCCAGATTTTATATTATAAAAGTATAAGTCGTTAAAAACGGATGTCTTGGTTCCCGTATAAAGTTCTCCGCCAAACATGATGAGTTCCTCCTTTTCCGGATGGGAAACTAGAGTGAAATTGGAGCGCGGAGATGGTGGCAAGCACACGGATTCACTTATAGTTTCAATCTTTCCCTCCTTGGCCTCCAACAATTGGATTATATCCGCTATATTGGCCTAGAAAAGGATATGTCATATTAGTAAATATCGTCACTATCAGACAATAACAATTCTTACTTCTCCCAGCTTTTCCAGCATTTTCTTTTGCCGTGCCGCTTGCTTTTTGTCCGTTTTCATGGCTGTCTTCTCGGCTCCTTTGCCCTTCTTCTTGTTCTTGTCCTTCTTGCCCATTTTATCAGGTTTAATTCGGTTTAGAAATTTAAATCAACAAACAATTTTAGCCGCACGTGTACTGGAATCGAGTAGAAAGAGGAAGAACTGGATTTTATAATACCAGATACTTGTTGACAACTTTCGACGCAACTGTGAGAAATACCTTAACGGGTTTTTTGAATATACGCGCGAGATTCCAATTAAAAATATAATTTTAATAATCTATATTAACAGAAAACAATCGCTTTATGGAACATACAATTTTTGAAACAAACACAATACATATTTTTGAAATGCAACAAACACAAGTACAAGAACTTTTATTTTATAATAATAAAGAATACATAATTAATTAATAATAAATCATGAAAAAATATAACGTTAAAATTGAACTTTCACAAACACAAAAAATGGTTATCTATTAAAAGGATTTTCTCATTAAATAGGTATACGTTAGTTTATTGAAAAAACAATACTTTCATTATTATATGGTCAATGTTAAAAGTTGTATGGTATGTAGACACTTAAGGCTTGTGGCTTAACACATCCATTCTAGTATTCAGGATTGTGATGGATTGCTGCTTGAAGAGCCGCGACAATTAACCGACCAACTGGAGTCAAATCCACAGGCGGAATCCGAATCGGAATCCGCGGCGAAGGATGTGGCGATACCTTTAGGAGCCCGTAACTGATTTGGGGTTGTGGGCATGCTACTATATCCACCATTCAAATTGGAACTGGAGTTCGAGGAGCAGATGGAATCACGGGGCGAATCGGTGGCATTGGAGGCGTAAGATGACCGCTTCGACGACTTATTCCGCTTGCTAATATAGTCCACCGTCTTGGGCGGCGGCATCAGGTCCTCCGAGCGCTGGGTTATGTTGTCCGCCGATCCCCACGACTTGTGGACTCCGTCGTAGATGTTCCGGTTATTGGGAACACTCGCCCTCGACGGAAGGCCGCCGTTCGTTCCGTAGGGTGTGCTCATCGCTGCCCTCTGATTCGGATGGCGACTCCGTGTCGTACCAACGTGGTGATGATGACGCTGATGAGGGACTCGGGGAGACCGATGGTGAGGGCGACTTGCTGCTCCCGTTCCTCCATAGCCCATCGGCGCCACCCCACTGCCATTGCCCACTCCCAAGAAATTGCTGAACGCCTCGGTGGTCTTCTTTACCCGGACATTCAACGAACCAATCCGCAGGAAGCCTAAATCTTTTTCGACTGAAAAGCAAAGAGCGCTATGTTAAAATCATAATTTACAAGGTGTATTCGAAAATTATTAATTTAAAATGCCTATTAAGGAAGATTTAAAAGTGAAGTGGACTTAAACAAAATATTTTTCCAAGAAATTTTGATTTAATTTCAATCAACAAATTTGGTTTTAATTATCTCAAAACTATAAAAATTTTTGACTTAAAAATTGTGTTTGATTTTATTGACGTGAAAATAAAAAATATATTTTCTTTTCACTTACTTGCATGCTTTTTGCGAGCCTTGATTTCTGTAAGTGAAACAAAAAACAATTAAATTCATTAATACTTAATCAAACATGATTATTTTCATATCAAATGAACGTGCAGAAACTTAAAAAATGCCTTAAGTTAGCGGACTTTTGGAAACAAGTAAAAAATAATGCAGGCGATAAGGAAAAACATTAAAAAAACAGAAAGAAAACTTACCAACAGCAACGCAAACGGGCTTTGCAACTCAAATGCTTGCGAAAATAAAACTATAATAAAGAGTTTAAGCTACCAAAGTACAAAAAGCATTATATACATACAAGCTAAATAAAAAGAAAGGTTTAAATAATATTGAAGCTAAGGTTGTAACTCAACGTTAAACCAGCAAATTAATTGAACATAGATTTAATTAACACTAATACTCAAGATCGTTAAATCTCAACCTGCCTCCAGGTTCCGTTGAGTCCGCCGCTGAATCGCATCGCTTGAATCTCTACATGCAGCAGAATTGAAAATAGATAGAGGTTCCCATTTTTTATTAATTACTATCTCAGTTTAAGTTTCGTATACTCTACTTTTCAGTAAGTTTGTTGATGATGGGCAATAATGTTTGCAAACACGAGTAACGATTATTATTTCCGCAAGCGCATTCTCTTTGTGAACTGAATTGGTTTATTTATAGGAAAAATCTTTTACAAGGTAAGTCTTAGAGAAAAAGTTAAGGTTGGTTAGGACATTTATGTATTAATAGTTGAGAGCTAGTTTTTATTAATAAAGTATTTTATTGTTCAGATAAACATGCGATTATTTATAGATATGTACATAAAAGTGTGAACACTTATATTAAGTTAATCGATACACCTTGGTAAAATATATAATATAATAAGGCCATGCTTTGATTACTTATAAATTAGTAAAATGCTCTTAGTTATTTTACAACATTTCATAGATATTTTTGTTTGATCATTTCCAATGTAAAAGTGTATACAAATATTATTAGTTTAGCCCCAACCAATTATGTTGAAATTTTTACATATACACATACATTAGCACAACTTTGGAAGGGTAAAATACAGGTGAAAGATTAAAAAAAAAAACCAATAAGCCGGTGTACCAATTAACCAAGCTCTGGTGGGTTAGTAGCAACATCTTTGGTCGACTGGCGACGGCTGCCACCCGCAGTGGCTCGAAAGGTTTTGCGGAGAAAGCTCTCTTTGCGTCGAGTGGAGGCGCCGCGAAAGGGAACCGGATGTCCCTCCATTTCAGAGGGCGACAGTTCGCTGTCCTCGGTGCTGGGCTTAAAGAGTCCCGCCAGTGATTGCCCTGGTGGCTTTTTGGGCCTGCGGTGCACCATCATCGACTGGGAACGACCCACAGCACCGCCGCCCCCACTCGAGGCACCACTAACGGTGGCAAACCGATTTTGAGCGCGTTTCTTGCCGCGGGTTAGTGCACTGCCCAGTGTACCGCCGGTGATTTGACTACTCTCAATGAATCCCAGGTGGAAGTTGTTGTTCCCCTCCGCACTGATGAAATGCTTTAGATACTCACTGCTGCACGTCGAGGCCGACACACTCGACCGCTGGCGACTGTAGTCCAGCGGCTTGTTGCCACTCCAGTCCATGATGTCCCGATTGGCCTCTGAGAAAGTATCAAAAAAATTATATATTTTTACAGGTATCATTATTCTTATTCTAATAAACTAGATCCTTATAATATGGTAGCGTAGGAACACATAGCAGAAATACTAAAGTTAATAACTTAATTTTTTAATAACTACAAAAACTTACTGTAGACATTCCAGAGCAGTTCGAATATGTTATCTCTACCAAACTGGGTGGCCAAGTGAAGCGGTGTGTATCCCTAAATAAAACAACAATTGAATAAAACACATATTATTATTATTATTAGGTATAAATTATTCTTTAACTCTAGAATAGTATTATTTCATGAGCCTCAGAGAATTCAACATGTGGGCCATACAAGCAAATATGCCGCAAATTGCAGGCATGTTTTGTAAGAACCGTATCGAATCTTGCGGACTGTGATTGACAATTCACTTTGTTTCAAATGTGGATGTGACATTTTAATACATTTGAGTGAATTTAATTTCGCAGGAAACAAAACACCGTTCAATTTAAAATTTTGTAAACTTGAATGCGCCGGGCAAAGGATTGAGTTGAATTGGAGGTGACAGGCTGGTGAGGCCCAATTCGATATGCTCGTCATGATTTGTCACAGCCTGCTCTCCGCTTTTGGTTCACTTTATAGTCCAAAACCCCCGGGAAAGGGTTATGTTACGCGATTCGGTGACATGTGACGCACATTTACGCGCGACTGGGACAAGCCAATAAGTCGCTTCACGTATATTATTAAAATTGCCTCAATAGATTTACATTTCACTCACCCCGTTCTAAGGCGTCAACAGTTGGCGAAAGCGATCACATGGAATGAAAAGTATATTAAATCTTCAAGTTAACACATTTGCATCTCAGATAATCGCTTACCGTTCTGGCATTTACATCTGCCTTATAGGTGCCGGCAATTAGTTTAACCACATCTTCATTTCCGTGCTTGGCTGCCCAGTGCAAGGCGGTCTAAAAAGAATTGGTTTGGGATTAGTATGTCTTCTCAGCTTGAAGACAGGAAAGCAGCTCTTGTTCAGAATCTATTATTAAGTAATTCTAGCTTAGGAGAAAGTAAAACCATTTTTAATTGTATGTAACAATTTAACTATAGTGATACAAATTTGTTACGTTTTTTAAATAATAAGAGCTAATTTTTTAAAGATACATATTTAAATCAATTACACGTTAAATCTATATTATTAATTTAAAAACAATTGGCAGTGTTCCATTCTGTTTTATACAAATATTAGAAATCATCAACATCTTCAATGTAATATAAGTATTCTTATGTATGTAGGGTTTTTAGTTGGTTTTAATTTGTAATTACAAAGAAACATAGATATCTGTTTAAAGAACTAGCTTGTAAACTCAGTTTTTAGTAAGTTTTTCACTGTGCATATTTAAACTAATAAATATTTATTATTGGTTAGAATTGCAAGAGAACATGATGTTAATATTATTATTATTACATTTTATTTAACTTAACAAAAGCATGCAATTGCAACTAAAGCTCAGCTTTTTTATGCTTTCTGGTCTGAGTTTCCACAGATATTTGTTGAGGGATTAATTGTAAACACGCTATCTAAACAGTAGCCCGGTCAACGGTCGGTGTCCCAATCGCGTCGCAGATGCCCCAGTTCTGGAACTATTTGTACCGCCACCAATTGGTCTGCGGACCGCCGAACTCGAACCCGAGGACTCGGCGACCCAGCCTCAGCTGCCGTATCCGAGATTTAGCGATATAAATAAATTGGCCAGCCACCGCCGAATGCCTGTTGCCTCAATTATTTTCATGTTAACATAATAATTTAGTATGGCAAAACGATTCGCCCGGTTGCGATAAGACGTGGCTGGACGGGAACTGGAGCTGGAGCTGGAGCTGAAACTGGTGGATCGCCGGCAGATCTCGGCCAGATCGCCACCAGTGCATCGGCATCGGCATCGGCGGTGCATGTCTGATTTTCTATAGAATTGTTTGCCGCCGCACTGCAGCCCACGTACGTATCGGCCATGTGTTGACAATGAAGACGGTCACTTTCTGACTTTCTGGACGACGGCGACGACAAACGCGAGGATCGCAAACGGTCCGATCGGGTCGAACAAATAGAGTTTCAGCTTCAGTCAATTCCCATAGTCTGCGCCGATCCGGCGATCGGTATGTAATTCTTTTCAAGGGAAATTTGTTTCGTGTCTCCCGTTTAAGAACCTCCAGCTCCTCCAGCTTCAGCTTCAGTTCCAGCTCCTTCTGCTGCTGACGTAGTTATTGCTGTCGATGCATCTTAATCTGCCCAGCCTGGCATTTAATCTCGTCCATTGTCTTTCGCCAAAGCAATGATCACGGCCGGGAGCTGCAGGCTGCGAGAGCTGGAGACCCACTCCGCGGGAACAGCAAGGTGAGCGGCGGAATGTGGATATAATTTGGTTACAGTGATTCTGCGACTCGTCTCTATTCAATTAGCGCATTTTTTTCGAATTAGATAAGGGAAATTAAATTCTCAACAGATGCGACATGGTGGCAGAAAATGAGGTTGGCACAGGGAAAACCAAAAAAAAAAAAATCAATGAGGTAATTACTTTATTTGTTGCCTTGTGTTATTTTTTATCGGGCATACTATTTGTTATACGGCTTATCAATAAACAATTTTACAAACCGATTAGCGTTTATCTTTAATTTATTATTTTTCATTCCAAATAAATAAAATCCATATTTTATGAATGTTTCAAAACAAGTGATTGCCCTAAAAGTCGTGAGAGATTTGCACAAAATATTTTAAGCAACTGTTTATAAACTATTAATAAAAAATCTTTTTAAAATGTATAACAAAATTGTTCTTTTTGTTAGAAAAATTAGGCTCATAAAAATCCAGTTTAAGGAAATTACGAAAAGTTTATTTCCCATTGACCAAGTAACAATTTGTATGTAATTTTTGGGTTTTGTTATAAAATTTGTATTGATAACCAAAAATGCTTGTTTTTTAGTTATCTGTACTTCATTAAAAAAAGGTTTGATTGTGTGTATTAGAAGCCCTAATCACTTTTCCTAAACCAATAGAATTTCGAATTTATAGCCAAACAAGCTTCATCTTTCTCCTCATACGTTTAATTATAAAAGGGCTGAGATTCGCATCGAAGCCGGCATTGTCCGTGGATTATCGCCTTGTTAGCTGGACGGCTGGCAGATGCTGAAAGGCGACCGGTTTTGGGCTTACAAATCGTCTCACGCGCAGTTTCCGAGCTTCGGGACGGAATGGAGCGATTTTAGCCATTTCGGGAAGTTGCCGCTACAGTGTCTGAGCCTTTTTACATATGGCACGTTGTCCGTCTGCACGTTTAAATTTATTGTCCATTCCATTAATGGTGGCAAGGGACAGGAATTTTGTGTCTTTGAAAGTGAAATGCCATAAATTCTTGTGTCTCGTTCAGCTGTGGCATTGTATTGGCACACCGCAAGCAAACAGAGCGATTTGCCTCTCCTCCGGATCTGCAATCCTCCGATCCGTCCCGTCCCGTCGCGGAATCCATCCTGCGTCGCATCGCATTGCATCGCACCGAACTCAAATGCCCAGAAATTCCAGGAGCACAGATTCCAATACCTAGGTCGTGCGACATTTAACCGTGTTGCTGATCCGTTATTGCTTCATGATCATAAAAGGATGTTGCAAATACTTCACGCAGCCCACGGTTTAGTCTTAAGTTCTGAAGGTGTTTTGGGCAACCACTTAAGGTGCTATATATATGTACAATGTGATTCTAAGGTGTCTCTATTCCAAGATGTGTTGTCAATTTTAATATACCTTAGAAATTCATATTCTTGTAATTTAATTATTCAACTTTGCCAAGAAATAGTTCGAAAAATGTGTATTGCTTCAGAAGAGACGGAAGTTTAGATAGTAAGTAAGTAAGTAAGTAATAACGCACTTAATATCCAAAGTAATTTTGTGGAATATAAATAAATCTTATATTGATACAAATAAAAGATCTTTTTTAAAACAAAACACTATTGCTTCCTTATTATTATTAGCAATGCATATATTTTTCCTATTATCTACTAATTAAATTAAAATACAAACAGTTTTTATACTTACATACTGAGTTGGAGATGATCCATTTAACATGTAAAATAAAAACAGAAAGCACAATTAATAAAATTAGGCTCAAGATAAGGTGCCAAAAACCACTCAGAAAAGCAGACACAAATTTGACTTCTTCACAGAAAAATAACAAACGAAAAGTTGATCCTTTGACAGGATTTGGATAAGACCGGCAAGTGCATATTATTTATGTATGTGCCATTTTCGCTTAACAAGTTAATAATACATCCGAGCAGCTTCAACGGCAATTACAACCCTTCATTTCATTTTTCTGGCAGATGGATATCGCGTCCTGCGACGTAACTGCGGCTAGTCATACCAGCGAGTGTCCTTGCTCCTGTGCCAAAATGCCCTAATGGTGCCAACTATGTAGTATGATAATGAGGGTCGTGGAGAGCAGGAATGCGGGCTGGTGAGCGATCAAGTATAGTGGAGTGCCTCGGATGTGCGGATGTTCGTTTAGCGCCAAAAGTCGAGCGCCTGCTTTTCCGACGTGCCGTCGCCCGAAGGCGTTTTGATCGAAATTCGATATTGTCCTGATAAGGCGGGAATGGGGAATCGCTTGACGGACCATCGCAAAACGAGACCGCTGTAACCCAGAAGCTGTCATTTTGATGAATCGCCAGGACACGAATACTGTCATGTTTAACATGGCTGCTCTGGTTAT
The DNA here is from genome assembly GCA_018153365.1 of Drosophila fuyamai. Taxonomy (NCBI): domain Eukaryota; kingdom Metazoa; phylum Arthropoda; class Insecta; order Diptera; family Drosophilidae; genus Drosophila; species Drosophila fuyamai. Next base: position 12,341,895 of record JAECXW010000155.1, read on the forward strand.
AATTAAGACTCCCCTGTTCTTTTCCATAATTGCACTTGGATCAGAGTGACCGATCGGTGGGCAGCCAGCACATTGCTCTGGAGATTACTCGCAAATTAATTTATCATTAAAGGTGCACACTCGCACTCGCATTTTCGACTGTCACTCAAGACCTCAACAATCTGGAAATAATGACCAAGACAGTCATGTTTCTAGGCTGCCGACCCACTCATTAATGAGAGTTTAATTTGTGTTTGTTTTTCTGAGCAAGTTACATTTCAGAGTGTTCTTGTTCATACTTACGCCCTGTTTTCGTTTCCGATCAGCAAATGTGGGTACATGGTTGTATAAATTGCCGAAAAAGAAAGCATTAGAATGGAAATAGTAATTAAAAATGTGTATTAAGTGGTGGTTAGTTTGTAAAAATATAGTTTTTATGTAAATAATTACCAAGGGAAAACAACACAAAACATTTACAAATTTAAACTTTATCTTGATCATTTTTAAATTTGATTTTAAAAAGTAGAAATTGACCTTAAAACACTATTAAAATGAAAATGAGCATGTTTAGATTTTATTTGTTATGCCTGTGACCTATTTGTTTTATATGGTATTTATTTAAATAACAATATTCTTAAATTCGTTGATACCGTTTGGCTTATTGAATGATTTTAATCAGCAATTTAAATAATTTGACCCCAGCTATTTAAGACTGCAATTATGCTATCTAGTTAGGCTATCATATTTGAAAGGTGTGCTAGTTCCCAGAGTGATCAAAGACAAGCCACCAATCTTTTGGGACATAATTGTGAAATAGAAACAATTATTTTCTATTTATGCTTGTCCTGTCGTTATATGTACATATATGAAAAAAAAAGTAATGGGACCTCTAAATCAATACCAAGCTGACCAAATCGACAACTAGGTCTAATTGCCACGCCATTCCGAATAGAATAGCTAACAATCTTTACAAGCAAACAACAATAATCACCCGGCACGATAAAATAAAAACAACAATAATAATGACAGCCAAAGTCTTCACAGCGTTTTTATCTGCGGCAAACAATCTAAATGATATATTAAGCGCAAAGCAAATAACGCTCTTTTTGTCGTCACCATGTCCTTTCTCTTTCGCTCGCAAGTTAAGTTCTCCAATTATGCGGATTATTAATTTAACTGGGTCGCTGCCGAGAGACCCTCGTCCACTCCCCGTAGTCCCTGTTTAGTCCCTGTTTTTCCTTTTTTTTTTTTGGTCACTGGTCTTTGGCCACTGGTCCGTGGGCCGATCGCTGGCCACTTGTCGTTTCACAAGTTGTCAAAACTTGTCATTTAACCGACAATGAGCCTTGTTTGCTTTAATCGTGGTTATTATGCGTGCGGCTGACTTAGCAGCTCCCTCGGAATTATTAATGATGCGTCGACCGCTTTGGCAGGTGCTCTTTCCTGGCGACCGCCGCTGCCTCTGGGCCTGCTTATTGGCATCTCCGAGAGTGTCTCTAATTAGTGCACTCAACGAAAAAAACACTTAGAAAAATCCATCATCTAATCACCAACAAAATATTTAAGTTGTATTTTATTTTAAGTTGTTGGAGAATGTTGTAAAAAAAAATATGTACCTTTTGACTCTTTCTAAAAATTAAGATTAAGCCATATTTTCTATTTTCCTAGCTGAACAAAACCTAAATGTATTTAATATTAATAATATTAAAGATTATACAGTAAAATATTAAAAAGTCGAAATATTTAATTTAGAAAATTAGTTTTTAGTTAACAAATTGCTTGTATATTTTCTTAGTAAAAAATAAACAACAAATGTAAATTATTGGGAAAATGTATTGGCTAAGAGTTTACCAAGTTATCAAAAACGATACAATTACGTTATTAATAAATGTTAGGCTTGAGCATAAAACCTTAAATATTCAATTACTTTCAGAATATTATATTTGCTGTTTCTGAAATGCGATATACATTTTCACTGTGTAAGCTTAATAGTGACGCATTTCGACCGCTGAGGACGCACTTTCATTCGCTAAACCAAATTAATACGAGGTTGGATAATCCTGTTATTGCCGCATAGCTGCCATGATTTATATATCACACCGAGTGTCCGGTGGCTCGACTGTCCAATTAATTCTCACCAGACCTAATTTATTCGTAATATCCCAGTGAGTCGGGCATGCAAACGGACCCTTCCTTTAATTGGTTTTATAACAGCAGGGTGGCTCATTTGTCAATGCGGCAATCAATAAATTCGCGAACAGGTGGAAACTCATAACTGCGACCGGGTTTAGGTGCTCGTTTTTATAAATTTTTGTATATATTTTTTTTATCATCATCCAGTCGCACAGAAGTCACGGCGATGAGGGTTCGCTCCTGTCCGAGGAATGACGATCCTCGTCGAATGGCGAGGCGAACAGGTGATCGGCAGCACAGTGCTCGTGCTCTTTTGTTATTAAGTTGTTAAGCTAAATTATTGTTTTTCCGTTTTTTTTTATGTATTTATTGTGAGCAACTCCTCGCCATTGGCGACATTTAACAGCTCGTGCATTTATATTGTCCGACACACAAGACCTATTAACAACATATCAAGCACGCGTGTACAATAATATCTAAATGTTAACACAAATGACTACATTGTACTAGTTTATTTACCAAATGGTTTTGAAGTTGTCTGAGTCAGATTTCGTTCTGAATGAACGAGTTTATTTAAATTTATTTTTATTAAATAAAGCCAATTTAAAAAAGTTTACTTAATAAACGGACAGCTTAAGTTTTTTTTATTTTTCAGGTCTATAATAAAATTTAAGGTAAAAGAAGGCACTTTGAAATTTATGCATCTTTAGTGTGTAAACTTTTTGGGGTAACCATTTGCGTTTACACGAAAAAGGAAAGATAATTGCAAAATACACCCTTATAATAAGTGGCAATAAGAGGACACCCTTGTGGTCGAAATAAAATTTTTGCAGATAATGAATTTCGATTAAAACAGGTTTAATTCTGGCCAAACTAAAAGTCCTTGACGCTAAGTAAAAAAGGAACGTGTCAATGGTTTTGTTTTATAACGTGAAAACGGTTTGTATGTGTAATCATTTGCATTAAATTGCTAGATGGAATTATTGCATTTTTAATGGTGATTATGTTTGTTACTACATTCGAAGAAGTGTTTAAAAAATTGTCATAAACTTACCGTTGCTGGACACTGAAAATAAAGAAAATAAAATATATTAATGTCGAATTGTGTATTTTGATTAAAATTTATTTTTAGGTAAGTTATAATTATAAATGTAATCATTCGATTTTTGTAAATATATTTTAAAGACAAGAAAACTCAAATTACAGCCTTCACAATTTTTTCTCAAGATCTGCCCCTTTTGAGATCTATAAACACCACAAGGACAATTAAGATGTGATGCGAGTAGGGCAATCGATCTCATTTTTTTTTACTGCTGGGCGGAAAAGTCTGTGAAATAAGGTACATAATTAAATACGTAATGTCCGTATGGAATCAGTTCAAGTTCGGATCGATAGCTGATTTAATTGTTTGACTAATTGAGAGATTTTTTTCTGCCCCGCTTTTTGCGAACCCCCAAGACGCGCATCCGAACTACGAGGTAGCCGCAGCATTATTTGCTCCATTTGGCACTCGGTTAACTTAATGACTTGATTTGCCAGACTGATGAGGTGCGGCTGATTAGCAAGCACTGGGGGACACAAACAGGACTGGAGCTGGGAAGCCAGATCCACAGACAGTGGTGTACGTGCAGCAACGTGGCCAACATCATCTTGGCCATCGTCAGATCGGCGACAATGACTCGCCATATATGCACTATGCCTTGGCAAAAACAAAAAAAAAAGAAACCTTAAATTTCATGCAGAATTAATTAACCGCGGTGGCTACTGCAGGCGCTCATTTCGTGTCGCCGCCGCCCAAGTAGCATAGTACTTTTTGTGGCTCCATCTTCGACTCGGACTCTCCAACTCCAAGTCCGACTCCCAGTCCGACTCCCAGTCCGATATTTGATGACCGGGCAGACAACGCTGGAACACACAGAAACGCTCGACGAGAGCGGTCTGGAATTTCATTGAGAAACGTGCCCTGTACGCTGAGGTCGTGTCCCCGCCGCTTTGTCATGAGCATCGCCGCTCGCCGATGTTTGGGGTATCACTCAGAAAAAATTAGGGTCTTGAATGTAATTTACACTATAAGAATGAAATGAACTTAAAGGTCTGCTCTACTAAAGACAAATAAATAAATTAAATAAATAAATTCTAATGACATTAAAGCCTTAAAGTGGTTGATCTCATTTTCAAAGTTAAGAATGAGTTTTGTATTAATTAGTTTTAAAATTTCAAAAAGATATTGAAAACAATACATCTGCAATATAACTCCAAAACTTTTGCTATTAGAGAATTATGAGGAAGGTAGAGTTTAAGAATGTAAACGGTGTCAATATTTCTAAAAGGATAACTTATTACAATTAAATTATGTCATTAATCGTTTTAAAATTAAAAGATTGGATTTCTACCTAAACTAAACTTTAACAAAAATGCAACCAAAAATATTATTTCTCCTTTGAAAACTTATTAAATTTTTTTTTTTAAGAATACATGTTGTAATAATTTCTCTATACAAATTGTGTTCTGAATTATCATTCAGTTATTTAAATGTTTTTTTTCCAAGTGCATGTCTGTATGCATATGCCGGCTGCATGTTTGCCTGAGAATCTATGTTGTGGCGCCATTAGCTGCCCCGTGTCGCAATTTAATTACAAGCCCAGTCCATTCGGGGGACATCGGTGAGATTTATGCAAAGAATATGGACTAAGCAAGTATACGCATCGGGAACATCGGCAACGGCAGATATAGGAGCAGGAGCAAAAGCAGGAGTAGTAGTATCACATCGCTGACATCACGATGCAGTTGCATTTCCCCGGGGATCCGTCGCTTTTTTGATGCACAACTCAATTTACCCAGTGGATTGGCAGTGACGTGCGCAGTTAGGCCTTAATGCAGGTTGCCAAAGGGCCAAATGCCGAGTGGCCTATTCAAAGATATTAAGGCGAAAGCACTTGTTGCCATCAGGCCAGGGAGCTTCTTTAAAATCGAATCACGTCTGCCCAATTTTTGGCCAACTTGGGGCAACTGCAAAACCGATGAGACGCAGCAGACACTGTCTTGGAAAATTTTAACTCCCTTGTAGGCGATTAAGTTAAATGCCACTAAACTAATTTAATAGCGATTCTGAGTGCATTCAGAGGGGTAAAGGGTGGCCCCTATCCCCAGAAGAACCCTTTTGACTTTCAGGAAACTTGCACCACATTTTCGCTGTTAAACATCTTGTCCCGTCGTCCCTCGTGTCACGTACGCGATCTGAGTAAAATAAATACACTCGACGCCGGGCAGATTGCTTTTCTATATGGAATTTAATTTGCGCTGACCCAAACATGTAATAACAATGCAATTTCAAGCGCAATTTTCCATCGCCCTGCCCAAGTAAATCAAAGTGAGTATTTAATAAAGCGCTGACCATTTTCTCAGGCATTCCTTTATTTTCCGGCGACGACAGGACAAGGCAGGGCTGTAGATGTAGATGCAGATGCAGATGCAGATGCAGATACAACTGCAGATGCAGATACAACTGCAGATGCAGATACAGATACAGCTAACCGGACATGCACGTCTCGTTATGCAAAATGCCAGCAATCCAGGGCAGTTAAACTTAAGTTTATGGTGCCTATGATCGGGATGGATGGCGCTTAGCGGGGGCAACCTGTTGCGACTTTGGGGGCGCCCCGTGGATCTGGGCATCGTAAACCCGAGACACACATTCGGGATGATTAATTTAAGCACTTTTACGAGGCCGCTTCATGGCGCTCCTGATTTATTGGCGGCCAGTGGGATGACGCTGCTTTACGATTGGCCTCAAATGGGTTCGAATAAAATCGCTGGATGCTAAATACTCCCATTCGGTAATCGGGTGGAGAGATACCTTTTGGCTATTGGTTCGATTCAACTGTGACTTGCGGGGCCTTCTAATTCCGATTCCGATTGCCCCGGCGATCGCGATGGCTGCACTCGAACATGGCCAATGAGGCGTAGGACCGAGATTTCGTGTCTGGCAGCTGGCGCATGTTGCCATCAGACGCATTTACTATTTTGCATAAATCATAATGTAATCTGCATCTGGAAATGAAAACAAACCGATGCGAGGCGAAGCCAAGTCAAGCGAAAATGTCCAAGCGTTTATAATTAACTGCGCGGCCAGAAACCGAAGACATTTGCAGGCGACATGCCGGGCCCAGTTGCAGGACTCGCAATTCGCGATTTGCGACTCTCGGTTCTGATCCAGCCAAAAACTCGTACAACCAGCATAAGCCCGAGCATAATCGCGAGTTCCTCAATGAAGCCTGCAGCTCCCCAGCATCCGACAACGCCGGCAACAACCGCAGATACTCCTACAGCCACCAGGGCAATGTGTTTGCACTCGAAAAAATGCATATTCCAAAGGGTTTGGAATTGAGAAAATTGCATTGAAAATAATTTTAAATCAACATCAATTACATAATCATTGCAATACCAAAAAACGCTACCAATGATCAATGTAAAATTATGGTTTTGTTAAGCCTAATAATTTGTCATTTAAATAGACTGCCAATTTAAATCACCTATAACATTTAAAAAGTGCCAAGAAATTTATTTAACCACAATTTTAGGACATCATGAAGCTAAAGACAGAATTCGATTTCATTATACAAGCCTAAATGAAATCCCAATTCAATGTTAGTGGATTGAAAATATTAGATTAGAACAAAAAAAAAACAATTTAATTTTTTATACAGTTTAGTAAGCTCTCAAATTTATAAATCTTTGTAAATCAATAAATTGGTCTTATTTAATTTTAGTTTTAGTATATATCTTTGAGTTTAATTTTTGAATTGCTTTGTAAGTAGTTTAATAGTTCTTTACAAATTATTTTCAATTTAAAATTTTAAAGACGATTACATTGTTTATTTTAGGGTTTTATGGTGGGTGTTTCTTTAGCTGCCATGTAAATATTGTTATTTGTTAAACTAGCACCACTGCTAATTCCTGGTTAAAATATTAAGTTCTAAATTTTTTCGAGTGCTTATGTTTCGGCACAGGCGGTCAAAGATTCGCGCCGAAGAGGAGCAGGCCCTGGAGATGGGGGTGACGATGGAGACGGAGCTGGTGGACCTGGACCTGGAGTCGACTACGCAGGCAAATGAATAACCCTCACCTCATGCGCAATCGCGAAATCGCAAAATCTACGCAGCGCGCGGTCATCGGGCGCCTGCCAAAACTACGGAAAATAATTTATGCCCCAGTCGACGGACCGCGGCAACACATTGGCGCAACATGCTCCGCGGAGGCAAAATAAAACAGGCAACAGGCAGCAAACAGCAAACAGCGAACCGAGATCAGCGGGTCGGATGTTAGCCGCATCCAGCAACGACCAAAATTATAAATTAATGAAATTTATGCACAATAAAATTGCAAGCGAAATTATTGATGCAGTCGTTCACGCTTTAAATGCTCCCTAAATCAAAAAACGCCTCAAAAATTATTAATATGGCCGGTGAACATGCAGCCAGACAATCAGATGGCGCTAGGCAGCCATCAAAAACAAAAAAAATAACAAAACAAAAATGAAACAAAACTGAATGTTTGTGGCTATGTACAATCGTACAGCAGAAATGTACACAGGTATAAGCGCCGGATATGTTAATCGGTAAAACATGCACCTCCTGCCTCCTGCCTCCTGCCACCATTACCCTGCCGTTTTAGCCGATTTGTGGCAGGGTCTATCTTGTTTTTTCCTATCGTGAACACGGCGATAGTAGGGCTCTAAAATGGAGGTGCACTTATGCTTTAAGGATTACATGGGATATATGAGTATTGCATAGATGTTAAGGAAGGACATGGTCATTAATAAATTGATACCAATGTTACAGATCTTTTTACTTTCCGTTTTAAGTATCCGTAAAAGTATATTCAAGATGTTGAATATTCTTTTTATATTTTTTTTAGAATTAAATTTATAAGGACAATATTTCAACGAGTTATCGCCTAAAGACATAAACATTAATTAATTTTTTCATTATTACTTAATAAAAATATCTCTATAAAATACAGAATGGCATAGAAACAAAGAAATATCCCTTTTAGTTAATACCAATTGAAAACCCCATTTTTATGCCCTACTTTGAATTAAATTTTTCCTATTACACGTGTTTAGAAGAAAACTTTTCAGAAAGACATAACAATCTTGAATAATAAACTGTAATATCACACAAACCTTCTCAGAAATCTGCAACATTTAAATGCGCATTAAAAACTTAATGTTTTCATTTTGTACCCAAAATGTAAATTAGACCCACCGACTGCATCATAAAATAAATTGTCAAATTACAGACACCATATAGATTTCACGCCGCATTTTAAATTTTACCCATGGGCTTTTTTTTTTGGATTTACAGGGAAAATTTTGTTTAAGCAAAAACAGCTTTATCTTATCGCGGGTTTTTGGTTTTGGGTTTCCTTTTAAGCGACTAAATGGAAATACTTATTATTCCACGAACTATGGGTATGTAAATTCCGCTTCTCACATGCGTCTCCATCAGCAGCAGTACAAAACCACAACCACAACCAAAGCCAAAGCCAAAAACCAACCCCATACCCATACCCAATCCCAAAACCCAAACCCGAACCCATCTCAAGGGTCCCACAGTGGTGGAGCCCGGTTTTCGTAACTTACGCAGAAATCTCGAGGTTCGTGTTCAAGACAGGTAGCGCTCTATTGGGCCTATATCAGCGGGCTAAAAAATTAGTTCCTCAACGATGACAAATTAGACGTCATTAAGAGTGAGCGGGCCACAGTGACCTCATCTCATCCTTTCTGGGAAATCGAAAAACGGCGCACGGAACGTGCAACAAATGGGCATGGCAGGCCATCCTAGGCCGCGTGGAACTGTTACTCCACATTATTTATGATAATCTCGATTCTGTGGCAGCAGACCTCGGACCTCGAACCTCAAACCTCGGTCCCCAGATCTGAGATGCCAGGTTTTCAGTTTAGAGTTTTCGGCTTTCCGTTCGAGGTGAGCCAGTCCAGTCCGTCAGGTCATTTGGCTGACGGAGCGGAGCCACTGGCGTTGCGCATGCGAACATCACATCACAACATCGGGCGCTGCGTGTGGCCCCCAGACTGGATTCGTCTTCCTCTGGTTCCCCACCGCCAGAATGGCCTTTACCTGTTGCCAGATTGCCAACCTCAGACTCAGCCTCAGCACCAGCACAAACACAGGCCTCCGAGTCCAGATTAATGCGAAGTGACATGTTTAAGTAAAAGATCCAGAAGCTTATCCGATAATGGCCACCATATTTATTAAATGGCGTATTTAATTTGAGCCACTGAACATGGAATGCACAGGGAAAAAACAGTTTTGTATTTAAGAATGTGTTCTTGAAAGAGGAAAAGGTTTGTGGAGGAAAGCTAACCAAAACACCTGGAATATTGCTTCACCTAAACTCAAGTCTTCTTAACAACATTCTTTATTCAAATTGAACTTTCTTGAATATAGAGTACAACAAATTGTGTTTTTCAAATAAAATTAAATAAATATTAAAACCGCAACTTCTAAGATTTTCAGCAAATCATATTTTATCAGCTTTAAGTTAAGCTATTAATATTTGAAGTAAAAGGGGATTAGCAATAAGGCAACATTGTTCTTTATTCATCAATCCTGCTTAATAACCCACTTTTTGCTTTTGGATGCTAATTACAGATTAAATATTTCTGCTTCAAGAAGGTTCAGCCTTTCAATGAAAAATTTATCTTGAATCTAGGATTGCAATCTTGATTTTCCCTCAGTGTGCGAATGGCTAGGACGCAAGCATAATTAACCCAAAAACGTGGCACCGTATTTAATTATTCTAGGCATATAGTAAGCCATAGTTGCAATGGTAGGACCCACCAGGACCCAACACAGGCTCACGAGAGTCTCAGACTTTGGGCTCCTGCTCAGACGACACGATTACCCTTAAATAGGGCCCACAATAATCATTTGTTTCGGTCCCTAACAATGCAGTATCGATAGCGGGGCAACGCAGAAGCCACCAGAGTGGCCTGAACCACCAACCAGAGCACCACCACCGAACTCATGACCAAGTCGCGGCCACCACCGTCGACGGCTTCTCTTCTGGCCTTGTCGTTTCCGCTGCCGATTTTAAAGGTTGCTGCTGCTGAGGTTGCTGCAACTTGTGCTGCCAACTTCTGGTTGCCAGTGGTTTTTGAGACAACACGAAGATTAGCATGCGTGACTAACAGAATTTTGTTATTCGCCGCCGACTCCTTTGCTCCTTTTGCGAATCGTGCTGGCAGCGGGTCCCGTCCACGACTCCGTAATCGTTTGTTAATTTTGCTAATTAATTATTGAATTCTCGATAAGCGGCCATTGAGTAATTGGCGAATGCTTAAATAAAGCAACTGAGATTAACGCCAGAGCTAATGATTAACTGAAATACTGCGGAATACTGTGTAACTCTATCTATAACACTTTTCAAAGTTTAACTAAAGAAGTGTAAAGAAAGATAATATAAGGACATCTCAACAGAAAATTAAAATAAATATAGATTTTTATGAATCCCAAAATTCCGTTGCTTTAAACAATTGTTCGATACTTAAAAAATACTTTAAAAATTCTAATCGAATTTTATATAAATTATAAGTAAGAATCTCCAATTGAAGGAAATGAAAATGTAAAACTACAAGAACCTATTTTTCGCATTTGGACATTTTTAGTTAAGAATTGTATTCTCCTTGTTATTCAAAGAGGTTACATATTTTTTAATCGACAGACATTTCGATAAGTATAAATATACCAAAGCTTATTCTGAATACTTGTGTTAATTGATGAGCGATTATTTCAGCGACCATTTTCCTGTCCAAGTTCTTTGCATAGTTGGCCAAGAGCTCTGCCTTTTTGATTTTATTTATATTTTTTGGCTTTTTGGGCAGCGTAACCTTTTTCTGTTTGACAAGCAATTGCACTCAGCCCAAAAATGTACCACAGCTTTTTTTCTGCAGAGGTTTCTCCTTGGAGGAGATGGCTTCTCAGTCTGCGCGATCGCGACCCGCTGCATGTCTTTTTTTTTAAGACCCCAACTCCAACTTCAGTTTCAGCCTAAAGTCCCAAAGTCCCGAGGTTCAGCTCCAGTCCCATCGTCCTCATCATCAGCTCCATCTGCATTCGTCCCGTTCGCACAAAGTTTAGTTTCGTAATTTATGATGTCGCTATCGCAGCATCAGTCCAAGGATTTTAGGTAACGTGCGAACCCAAAGAAGATGAATACGAGGAGGAGGTGATAGTGGCAGTGGAGGTGGAGGTGGAGGACCATGGAACAGCAAGCCCAATCCCACAGGGCGCAGGGAAAACTATTATCAGAAGTTTTATGTAAATTTTTAAGCATGTTGCCTGCCTGCCATTCTAACATTGGAAATCTTGGGTCGGCAGCAACTGCCACAAGTTGCGAAATGTAATCTTTTGTCATCATGTTTGACAGGAACGGTTGTCGTCCTACGCATCCAGCACACCTGCCTTAGTTCCCTCATTAATTATGCACAAGTCCCTGTTCAATTCAGCACCCTTATAAGTGGGCGCAGGCATAAGCTCAATTTCAATTGTTTCAAACTATTATTTAAATGTTAGAAAGGAGTCCATGAAAGAGGTAAACGCTAACCCTTTAAAAAAGCAACCGCTAATGCATATTCAAATTAAACAAATTTATTTCTAATTGATAATTGAAATGACTAAATGTTTGTTATATATTGAGTTAATTAAATTGTAGTCCGTTGGATCGAGAAAATATATTTCTTTGAGGCAATGTTCAAGAAAAATGGTTAGGTTTTCAATCTCATATAAAAGATCTGCGAAAAACAGCTTTGAACCACTCTTAATTTTATGCACATTGGACATTAAAATCAATCTTAAGTACGATACAAATTAACAACAAATTCAAACCAGAGGGTTATTTCTATTTAAGAGGGCTTTAAACACTTCCTGCTTATTACGACGTGAGAAATATAACTTCATTTAACGATCCCCTTAATAATTACCAATCATTTGTACATTTTCAATTCATTTGACGCGTTCCAGCCTAGCGAATTAATTACTTTTTGGCCACAGTCGAAGGAATAGGCCTCAAGTAGCCCAGGTGGTGGTAGACCCGACCCTTCATCTGCAAACAAGTCGTTGAAAGGATAGGGGCTATAAATAATTGTTTATTTTTTATCTCCCAGAAGTAAAACAAAAAAATAAACAAACAAGCAAAAACAATATGGGCGTACCGATGGGCGGTCAGCGATTTCTGTACTGGGTTTACACTACACGCCGAACGGCGATTGCGGAGTCAATTTGAAAAATCGATTAAATTCGAATAAATGTTGGCGAATGGGCTTAGTCGGATTTAAAAACTCATAACAACCAGGCAACACCTCCTTTTATGTGAGGTGTATACGGAACAATGTGTGGGGTAACCAGCTCTTCCCGGCCGCCGGCGATTTTGGGATCGAAGTAAGATGAGCAGGAGCAGGAGCAGGAGCCGGAGCAGGAGCAGAATGAAGCGGTGGGCACTGCGGTATTATTCATATTTATTTTGCACAATTTATGACCCGGTGAGCCCTCTGCGCATCGCTGGCATACGTATTGACAAATTTGCAGGGACCTCTGTTGCTGACAGGCATCCGGATTGGTAATGGGAATGGGCCAAGTTAAGCATCGGACATGGGGATCGCCATTCGCCATTCACCATTCACCAGTCGGGAATCGGAATCCAGAAATCGGTAGCTGGCGCTAGTACATGGAACGGTGGCACTGCCTGCGACAGGAACACGGATTCTCCCAAGGCGAAAGCTAATCAATATACATACGTTCGCCTGGCTGGGATCGGCGTTGATTGCTTTGCTGGTGCTCACACACTCGTCGATATTGATGCACTCGGGGAAAAAGTTAACACTAAATAAGAATACTTTAGAAATGTCAATTCAAACCATTTTGTACCTAGTGCTATCGTTCAAAGAATTTGCATATATTCAGATAATACTTATTTTGCAAAGTTTTCAAGTTATTCTTGCCAGAATAGACCTTATAAATCAGTTTAGAAAGGGTTGCCTGAATAAATGAATTCCCATATACGAATTTACAAATCATATCCTTAGTAAACATACGATTTTTTTGAGTTCAAAGTTTATCTATAATCGGTTTTTTTGTTGAGTATTAAAAACACATTTAAGTTTATACAAGTTATTTAACCTGTAAATTCATGCCATAATTTAATGCTCATTTTATTTTTACAGTAATAACACGAGACCTCAAGTAATATATTTCAGATTATTATATATACTCTCTATTGCCAACTAGTTGTAGAAGTATAAAGACTGCGAGTTAAAAGGTTCTAAAGCAGTTTTAAGTGAAAACTCATTTAAGGTTTGAGATGTAGCTCCATAAATAAATATTAGCCCTAATTCAATCATAAATTACAAGATTTATATGAAATCTGAGGATTAAGAAGTTAAGACACAAAATTTAAATGTGTATATTTAAATCAATAATTCATTTTCTGTGTGCTTCTGTAAATAATATGATTCCAGCGATACCCTTGAGTTATTTTCCGAGTGTAGAGATAATCGCACACACGCTATTCCGCCGGTTCATGCCATTAAACGTGACAAGTTGCATGTCCAAATAAAGCAGCAATGACCTCCATCAAACCGATATCGCAGATCGACTCCGGGGCCATCAAAACGGGGCGTAATAATCAAAAGGATCGTGTTTAATAAAATGCAAAGCGTTCGCGATCGCCTTGCCTTCTCGGGCGATTGTAATCATCTCGGATCGCCAAAAGGAACAATGGTCGGTCGGAAGCCAGTCAATCAGGAATAAGGAATCGGGAATCGGGAATCAGGAATCCATCTTCGTCAGCCAGGCGAGGCGATTGTCTGCCGGACTTCTTGGTGGTTAACATGGCGCCTGAGTTTGTCGTTTTGGGAATTGTCAGCGGATCATCAGTCGGGATGATCGTCAATGACTTTGACGCTCTCCACTTCTTTGTCTGCCAACATCCATTGTTCTCCTGGGTTCTTTATTTTTATTTTATTTTTTTTTTTACTTGGCGACGACGACGGCGGCGACTGCGGCAAATGGATGTCCATGGCCGGCTCATGAAATGTCAATCAAGTCATAGAAATCGCATTGCTGATTGACTATGCGAAAGTAGGTGCTCCTCTTGGAGAATCCCAATCCCAATCTGAGGAGGACCAAGTCGAAGTTGGGTCCACTCCAAAACAATTCAATTGAGGCAGCAAATAAATCACGTAGAACGGACTCAATGATCGTGGACCAAGGCTTTGTTTTTAGTTTTATTTTTTTTTTTTTTCGGCTTTTTTTTCGATCTTCAGGCCTGTGTGACAGATCTCTGGTGGGTTCTGTGGCAGGAAAAAAATGCGCACGGTCCTGGTTCGAGATTCTGTTTTTATTTTTTTGTTCTGCCTTTCTGTGTGCTTTCCGTTTGGGCTTTTCGTAGTAGTTATCTGGGAAGTTTTTCGAATGTCGCTAATTTGACGACTGCACGATTGCATCAAGTCGCCGGCGAGCACAGGACGTCTTCAGTCTGGACGAACTCCCGCCGATGCATTTACAGATAAGCTCAATTTCGTTTTTGCTGACACTTTACCGGCGGGCCGAACGGAGCATTGCCGGGATTCACGTTTTCGAGACATGTCGCCGATTTCGGATGGCACAAAAATAAAAATTCCAGTCCCCAGTCACGGAGCTAAACACGCTAAAGTCTCTCTTAGCCCGAAACTCCTTAATGGTCATAACCGTTTTCTCGATGGCTTTGAATTATAAACTGCATTGGTCATAACCGCTCATGTATTTTTAATGGCAAGATCGCTGCTAACGTTCAATTAAGGTTCAGATTGTTGGGATACTTATAATAAAGGGCATGGGCTATTCGGTTTGACTCAGATGGCAAATTACCAACGCAGCCTCCAGTAATTGTGAATGACAATAATTGTGGAGACAATCGGCAGTTCGGACCCGTGTAGAGGTGATTTTGGCCACATTCTGCCCAGGAGACATCCGTTGGAACGTGCAAGATGTTGGCGCCAACAGCGCCACCCAATAATGCCAGCAAGATAATAATAAAGACGAATTCCAGAGACTGAATGGTCCGAGTGCAATCGCCACTTGGCATGGGACGACAGTTAAAGACCGCTCACGAGTGGACAGTTACACATGTGCTTAGTGGCACTGATAGTTTTCAGACTTTTAACCTAGTTCTTGTCATTATTTTAGTTAGATTTCTTTGTAGGTTTACTATAAATGTACTTTAAACATCAGTTAATAAATAAAAAAGTCAATTTGGATGATTAGCTTAAAGTTGGAAACATTTTTGTAAGCCTCTAGGCTTAATTAAAATGTTATTCTGATTTGTTTAACAATTAAATGAAATCAATTACATTTTAATCTATGGTCGACTAGTTTTAAATTAATTAATTTGTTATTGCTGAAATAAAGTCTATTTTAATTGAAAGTTTAATGGTAGTATGTAACTAATTTTGTTAGTAACTTGATTTAAATATTACCGAACTGATATTTAAAAGAAAGTTCAAACTGAAATATTTTTAAAGCGCACTTTTTTTGATAAAAGTACAATTTTATTAAGCTAAATTTGCATGTAAATCTCAATTTTTTGTATTTTCTAAATGGGATGCCAATCCAACTTTATTTAAAAGCAATGCTAGCAATCCCTGCAATCTAATCTAAAACCAAAAATGAAATAATCCCCGCCAACTAGCAGTGAAAGCTCATGACCCAAATCAGAGTGCGACTTCAAAGACTATTTACGACAACGACAATTAAATGGGTTTTTATGCCCGAGTGTATCACCTCCGAGTGATGGCCGGATGACACGACTGCCACTGCGCCTTTCCCAGAAGGGAAATCCTTTCGCATGTCAACTGACAATATTTCCACCATTCGCCGACGGGACTGGGTGAACTCTAAACTGCAGAATAACTAAATATAAAGCCGCCGTTCAGGGAAATATTTTGATGACATTTATGCGTTCACGTCCACTGGCGGCAGCGACGACACAGAGCTCTAATTAAATTTAATAGCTGCGCAGCGACATAAAATTGAGCCACCAACGTGGCAGACGTCGTAAACACATTTGATTTGATTTCTGGAAAGGCTTCACTCATTTGACAGCCGCATAGCCGTTTTCGCCGTTCGTATTGTTGATTGAATTGTCACCTCAATTTAATGACACCCATGGAAAGTATCTCTCACACAAGCCGCCGTTTGGTTTGATGTTTTCCATCCAAGGGGAATCATATGCCACTTGGCCAAGGCGCCACCAACGCCGCTGACATACATAGATACTATTATTGGAGTGCAGTTTTGAGTGTGCCGCAGGGACTGTCAAAGGTGTCAGACGTTTTATTGCCTTTGTGGACGACCTGTTGAAAAGTTCATGGTCACCAGACGAGGAGAGTTCCCAGACGGACTTTGAAGATTGTCCTTAGATCTTGGGCATTAAATGGCACTTCATGCGATTTGCACTGGTATAATTCAATTAAAAGATTCCATTAAAATTGAAGAATAAAAAATACAGTTGACTATTAAAAATAAATGCAGTACAAATCATCCTCAAAACTAAAAATGCATTGTAAGCAACATCATTTACAATTAATAGAAACCTAGAACTCCTTCACTTTGATATTTATAAGCATTCTTATAAGGTTCCATGTAGTCTTAAAACCAATTAGTACAAAACTATTTTATTGTTTAAGGCATTAAATACAAAACTAAAAAAAATGTTAATCTAGGAGTACAAATAACTGAAAGTGGATACTACCAAAAGCTCTATACATAGTGAAATATAAGTTTTATTTAGAGTAGTCATTCTGCTTATATATTTCTTATTTTAGTAGGTACTCAAAATTCGTGTATGTATTTTAATAGCCAAACACATTATTGCGGAACACCGAGAGCCGTGGCCGACGATTGCCTGAAATGTACTCATACTCAAATATGGGCTTGTCCAGTCGCTTGAGGTTGTTTGTATCCCAAGTTTAATTAAATTTCTGGCATACGACATCAGCAATCAAGCACTGGCAACATGGCACCGGCATTGGCATCGGTATAGGCATCGGCATCGGCATCGGCATAGGCACCGTCACCATTGCCGCACCACGGGTTAGATGCACAGTCATGGACATGACTCTGTGTAAACGGACATGCACATTTGAATTCGGTTAAATAGTCCACCTGGGCATGCCATCCACAAGTCCACATCCATGGCCAATCCAGAGTGCCTAATGTTTTTGGATCTGGGATGGCATGGGCTGATGGAATGCCCTTGTCCGGGCATAAAAGCCACATGGCTGGATGTATCAGTATGTGCATATTCAAAACGCCAGTCGCCCATCTAATATGTAGTAGCGGCTTATAAAATGTTACAAGTTTTGTATTAATTAAAAACTTCGGCTCTTGTGTACTTTTACCGAGTTATATATACATATATAAATGTTATTTTTTTCCCCAGCCGCAGCAGCTCCTTTGCCATTTCAGGTGTTCATGTGTGCCAGTGTGTGTTCTAGTGTGTGTGTGGGTTGGACTTTCCCCATTTTGAGCGCGGGTTTGTCTATTGTTTCCAGTCCGTCCGATTTTTGTTGGGCGATGGGACCGCCCCAAATAGACAAGCATGCACCGTTTTGCAATTTAAGCTTGTCGAAGTTGCTGGTGCCGTGTTGTTGCCGGTGTGCTCTGGGTGTTGCTGGTGGGTTTACCGCCTCCTGCTCCTCCTCCTCCTCCTCCTTCTCCTCCCCAACCCCCTTCCGGTTCCCTTCAGTCGGCCAACCGTGCATCCACTCCGTCCATCCATCCATCAACGTGTTTGACCTAGCCGGCAATTCGGTTTGACATGCGGGTAAATTGAATTTTCCTTGTTTCGCATTTGTTTCGACTTGTTTCTTTTTTGATTTTGGCCCGTTGTACGAATTACTTATTCAAATTAAAAATATTTTTTTTTCACCCTACCGCCGCCGATGACTGGGGAATATTTATTTGGAGTTTCTCCACAATTCTCGCCCGTTTATTTACATACGCGTACATATGTAAATGGTCGGCATGTGAGTCCGGACATTGTACATAATCCTGTTAGCATACAAGTGTAACTGAATCTATCTGCATAACTTTGGGGCCCCGGACAGATTTCCCTTCGAATATATTTAAGTTGGTTTAAAATATATGTAGTTTTGGGAAAAAGTGTTGGAATGTAGAATTTGGTTTCAAATTACGATATTATATTATTTTCTCAATTGACCTGAATTTATTTTTCGAATATTTAAACTTATCTATCAGTCTTTTAGTATTTTTCAAGAGTAAATTTTTCACAAGGGCTTAAAAAATAGATCGGATGATTAAAACTCATGTTAAATAATATTTAAAATACCGATATAATATATCTTTTTTAGTATCCGACTAACAAAACATAAATATTCGCAGCTGTAATTGCAACATTAGTTAATTTAATGAACCATTAGAAAATAATTGCACTTAATAGTCTAATGATAAACTGCGAGTGAACATTTAAATGCTTGTAAGATATTTCACTTTTTTCGGCCATTCACATTCTGCAAATGAGCAAAAGGCAGATATTTTATTTGGAGGCCCCCGAAGGAACTTGAGGCATTAGGTTAAGTGGCAATCGCGGTCTGATTTATGGCTATTTCCGTCTCGTTGCGATTTCAGTGATTCAAGGAATTGGAAGCGCCGCAAATGAGCTGCCAGTTGGCAGTTGCTCATCCAACGGCCTCCGGGGTGCTGGTGCTCAGCTCATTAATTGATTGCACTTATGGCCCTCAAGATTTGCAAGCGCATTCGTACATGTACGCGTATGCAGAGTGCGGAATTCATTATTTCCGGGAACAGTGCATTTGTACGGCAATTAGTCCGCTCGCGAACATAATATACCACGCCTTCGCCGCAGAACCGGGCCCTGGGGCCCATGTTCCTCTGCGGACGGCATAAATCATCTTGGAACGGGCCGACGCCCCAGTATCAGGGTTTGGCTATATGGGACATAAATACCCGGGGCCGTACAAAACTCCGAAAACGCTGTCTAATTGAGAGGCACTAACAGCCACAGCAACAGCAACAGCCAGCAAATCTGGCGGATCGTATTGAGTTCTCACACTGAACCCGCACGAATCCCAATCCCAATCTCGAGATGTCGCGAGCGGAGCCATTTTTCCATGTCTCATTTGCGGCGACCCCTCGAGAATTGGGACTCGCTCTTTCCCCAATTTGAGTGGGGTCACACGCATGTCATAAATAAATGTAAAAAACTGGTCCATGGGTGATGGACTAGGGAATACCCGGTCCTGAAGTCAAAGAAATTAAAAACATTGACTATAAGAATGAGTTACATTGTTTAAATAAGATAATGCACATTAAAGTCTATAATTAAATGCTAATTATTTAATTATGCTGATGACGACGGAGGTATATACATTACTTTAGAGGAAATTATAGCCTGTATGAATCTATTTATCTGTCTAAGCTCAATATACCCAAAATTATTTCTAAAAATATTCTAGTTTGCTCTTGTTTTTTATTATTTATGATCCTTTAATACAAAATTTCTCCATCGCAATAAGTCACGGGAAATGCATTCAGACATCGTGTCAAAACATTTTTGATTACCAACAATTAACAATTCCTAAAAAAGATCAGGTAATAATTTTTAGAACACCTCTTTTGGGGGTGAAACTTTGAATAAAAATATAAATCAAATTAGCTGCCTAAGAGAAGAATGACTATATTAACGCATTAAGGAATTGTGGTTGAATTTAGGAACCAGAGAAGCAAAAAAAAATTAAAACAATTTATATCCTATTTAAGACGAAAGCTATTTTCTAAAGGATTTAATTTGAAAATAACTGCAGAATTTAATTATACCACAAAATAGAACAAAAACATGCACATTGCAAAAAATACAAGTTTAGAAAAGTTAATATAAAGTTCAATTGAAAATTCTCAAGGAAAATAGTTAGTGAAAATCTAAATTTCAATAATTAAGTGCAGCATAACTTTAAATCAAGCTATTGTAGAAAGACATAGAGTGAAAAATTAATATAATTCCTATTCTGCTTAAAGTCTTTCGATTCAGAAATTATGCAATTATTCCGGAGTTCACAATTATGCAGCAGCAAATGTTTGTGGAAAACAGCAGTGCGAAAAAAATGGAAATTGCATGTATTGTGTCTGTCGCTACGAGACATCGGCGTCCCACTCCTCATCCCGAATTCTCTACAAGATCACTCGTCAGTGGTTGCCCAATGGCTGTCCATATATCTACGTCTATATCTATGCCCGACTCGTCGTCCGGCCTATGTCGTCCGGAGTCGCGCTCACGCCCACTTCTTAACATGCGCTACAAGTGCTAAAAATGCTGAAAACATATTTCACAATTAATTGTCGCCTCGGCTGGCGGCGTTGTTGCTTTCCGCTCGCTATGCGACAAACGCCCCCCATGCCACGCCCCCCGCCCCGCTTGGCCGGTCCCTCAGTTGTCGTTATTATATTTTCCTCGCATTTTTAAGTGTTGTTCGACATGGCAAAAACAACGCGTTGCTGCTTAATTTGTCGTAATTAATGCTTATGAATAGTTTGTACTTGTCGCATTTGTTAGAGGAGCGTGGGTGGAAAGTGGCTGGAAAATCAAAGAGTGGCTTACCTGCAGCTTAACCAGTTCCGGGTACTCGCTGGCCATCTTGGCCAGCTCCTGATAATTAGCCTTAGCCATCGAAACGATCCACTCCTTCGCCTTGGGATGCGCCAGCGTAACCTCGGGCGAATCCTTCTCCTCGATTAATTGCTGAAAGCATAAGAGGGGCGCCCGGAGGGGCATAAATTAATTATGCATGTTTCTGCCACTTTGTCTACGACTTGGCGGGGGCGGTCCGTAGTGGTAACAAAACAAAAAGACAAAAAAAAAAAAAAAAAAACCAAAACGAAAAACATCGGCACGAAGCGGGAATAAAACATAGAAAGCCCATTGAGAGCATTAACGCCAACACAGTCGTCGCCTCCCGGAATATACGATTCTAATTTACCCACTCGCACACGGGTAACATTGCCCCACAATCCCTGTGTGTGGCATCCGATGGATGTGCATATGGATATGGTTATGGAACGGGCGGGGTTGGGGTGCACTTTCAAAAATATCTAGTATTCCCTAATTATATTCAGCACGAACGGGACCTTAATTGGGTTACTATAGAGATAAAGCTACTTAAAACATAAGTCCGCTACCAGCACTAACATAAATAATAGGCATAAATAAAAAAAATTAAATAAATAAACACGAGTCGCCAATAAGTTTTGATTGTATTCAAACAAATGTGATTCGGGTAACAAGGCATAAATTAATTACTAAAATTTTTTTTAGTAATTCGATGTTGCGGAACAACATAAAATTGATAATTGATTTTTGTAGACGAATATTCCAGAAAACCTACTTTAAAACTCTAAAAACTCCATTCCATTAAAAAGGAAGAACAATATTCCAATTATTTAAATTAAGTTTTGAACTACATTTAATTTGAAAATAACTGCAGTTTGGTTTATAAAAAGTACTCTTATAAAAATGGTTAAGCTAACAATTTTAAATATTATCAATAATTTGTAAGAGGTTCAAAATCCATTCAGTGTTTTTCCGAGTGTTAAGAATGGATGCCACTGAAAAGGGGATGGGGATGAAATTGGTATATGTGTGTCTTGTTGCGAGGGTGCAGACACGGGCGTAAAAGCTGGATGGTAATTATGCCACGCATTCGACGGCGCCATCGCCATGTTCCTCCACTAATTATGAAGGTAATAATTTTTATTTATTAGGCGCGTGCTTAAGGCAGAAAGTACGATGGGTTTTTCTTTTGCTCTCGAGGATCTCCCGCTAAAAGAAAGTAGCTGCTGTGCGTAGCTTTCCGTTGTTTTTTTTTTTGGTTCGTTGATTTACTGAGTTTTTTAGACTATGAGGCGGGGACACACACACACCCGCAAAACTCGGCTGCTGATAATGAGCCCTCTAATGATTGAGGGGATGGGGTTTCCGCGGGGCAGGAGTTTCCCAAACACATGTGCCCGCGACAATGAGAACAGCAGCCGACATGTGTGCCTCATATTTACGAGCGCGCAACACATTTTCGGCTACTAATTATCCATTCGCGTAATGTTCGCGGGCCAAACAAGCTGCGGAATCCTCGGAATCCCCGGCCGTAACTTCACCTGAACAACATCACCCACTCTAGGCCTTTTATTATCCAGACCTAACGTTACATAGCTAATAAATACGACGACATTTGAATGCCGCATTTAGCCGCAGGATGCGCAGAACGCGTGCCAGGACCTCATCCTCTCTTCTATTTACACGCCACTTGACTCCTGGAGAGCTCACGTTTTTCCAATTACTGGCGGGTGGCGAACGCACATTCGGCCCATTTTCCCAGGTAAGGGCAGTCGCCATTTGCAAATGCCGAGCATTTTGGGCTACGAGCATTATGGCATTCTAGAAGTCGAATCGGGGAACTCGGCTTCAGATTCAGATTCAGATTCGGTTTCGGGCATTTGGGCATTCGAGCGAGCGAGGCGACAGGCGTAACAGGAACAGAAACAGCAGCAGAACATCACAAAACAGTAAAAACATTGAGACGCAGGGCCCCTGGCAAAGTGGCCATGTCAATGCTAAACAAAAGAGCCCAACCCAAAAGCAGAACCCCATGCAACAGAAACCCAACCGAACCGAAGTGAACCGCCCACCACACTTCAAGAAAGTATCACTAATTCACCCTTAACTATAATGTGTAACTATTGAACAAAAAACTTATTAGAAATTACCAAGAAAATATGGAATTAATATAACATTTTATATTTAGGTAAGGATAATTAATATTCTATGCCCATTTGGTAAAGAGCCAAGTATCATCTCCGTAGCTTAAGAGCTCGAACTGATTAAATAGCAATAATTAATATCCAAGATGTCAGTTAAATTCGGTAGAGCAAAAAGTTTATAACTGAGAAATTAAATGATATGTTGTTACTTAAAAACTGGCCTAATAATAATATAAAGATGAGATAATGGCTTATTGAGAATAATAGACAAAAACTTAGATACGTATTCAGTCTTCAGGATAATATCTAAATGTTTTTTTTTTAGGAGCAAAGTCTTTAAAGGGATTTAAATGCCTAAATTTCGAAAGGTTAAATGGCTACCTTTATGTACTAATGATGTACATTTTTCCAACTGTAGCCACCCACTCCCAAGGTTCCCCCCATTTCGATGGTATGTTGCTTTTTTATGGCTTTGGCACAACCAAAAGGGAGGAGACAAAAATAAAAAGGCAAAATGCAGAGCAACTCGGACTGAAACTCTGACTCGAACTCCAACTTGGAATCTGGACAGGGACTTTGGGGGTTGAGCACCGGTTGCCCTTGTCTATCGGCCAGCCCACTCATCCTCCCCAATCGCTTGTTTGTTGGCCAGTTTTCTTATGTCCCGTGTCCCTTTATGCCCGATATTATATCACACAGCTGGCCGTTGTCCTTTACCAGGATGTGGCCCTGGCCATGGGTTCTGGGTTCTGGGTCCTGGGATACTAGGATCGGGGGATATGGGACCTGGGATTGGGGGATCGGGGGTTCGGGGTCTGGGGCATGTCCCTTCAGTGTTTACGTTGGCCCGGCGAGTCTTACCTTTGGACCGATGCCACAAAATGGTCGTGTTTGCCATTTCCAGGGTCCGGGGATTCGACTCCGTCCGTTTTTGTCAAACGAGGGGTGTACACTGTGGACTGCTCGTCCGGCGAACGGGTGGATATTGTTGCTGTTGTAAATTTAACCGCTTCGGGACACAGTCCGTTGTTGTTTAACAGCAATAACAACTTTTGGTTTGTTTCCTTACATTTTTAATTGGGTCCTTTGTGGCTGGCATGGCCGTGATGAGAATAGCTTTGCCTAACTAATTTCTATTGCTGCTTATTGGCTATGTTAACATGTTTCACCAACTTGTTTTATGCAAAGGGTTTCGCCACGGGCTCGTCTCGTCCCAGCCACGCCCCCCACGATCCCCAGATGCCCCGACCCCGCCATAAGTTTCGATGTGGGTCGGATGGCAGCTTTATATGCATTCAGGGACACGAGAGGTGCCTCTTATTTTAATAAGAATATATGCGGTCTGTTTGATGGTGCAGTCCGCTTTTGGGCAGGGATTTGCTTTAAAGGATATTTGTGATGCCGGGGGGTTTAAATTAGAGTCACAGAACATCAACGAAACTTTTGTTTGCTAACTAAAAGTGGAAAAGGAATTTAATTGGTTTTAAAGCTGGCTCCTAAAACTATTGGTTGGTTTCCATTTACTTTTCTAAATTATTAAATTAATATGAAAACAAAAGGCCATTATCTACTAACATTTAACTAAGTGTGTTTAAATGAAGCACTATACTATTTAAATTAATAAAATCTGTTACAATTTTAATGTCGAATTCAGCGTAATAAACTTTTGCGATTCCACGAATTTTAATTTGAGTAAACAAAACACTACCATAAATCGGTTTTGAAGGTTTTAACTGGAAATACTTCAAATATAAATAATTTAAGCTTGAACCCAACATTTTAGTAGTTTCCCGTTAACCTTCCAAATTTCATCAATCAAAATTGGGTAAAATCTCAAGTTATTATACTTTTATCAATATTAGTTATTTAAATAAAAAAAAACCCATTTTCAGTCCGCTTGTTGTTTGGGTCGTAAATTAATCAATCCTTTTCCATCGCACAACGGTGCTGAGTGAGCGTACAAAATGCAAAATCATCGGGCTAATTAAAAACGATCAAAACGAATTTAATTGATCAGCTAGACGAGACTCCAGATCCCACAGTTACAGTTGCGACGCCAAAATTTCACGGTTCGTCATGATGGATCTACTCCACTTGCTCCCAAGTTTTTGGTCACGTCGGAGAAAAAATCCCATGAATTAAAATACCTCCTCGGAATTCCTATGAACATGATGCGCCACTTTCTTTTCGCTTTTGCGATGATTAGTTATTTCTTTTGATGAACAAAAAAAGGAGCATCCATCAAACCTATCCCAATATTGTTTACAACTGAATTTTAATAATTGCGTGAAGACGGTTGGCGCCATCCGGAATGATGGTGTGTCTTGTTAGCGAATCAATTTGTTAACAAGCTGTAAGCGCTTACAACGATACAGATACTTTCTTTATCCTCAATGGTCTAAATAACAGCTATCAATTCTACTGATCGAGTGAATAATAACCTTTATTCTTGCTGTATTCGTGT
This sequence comes from Drosophila fuyamai, assembly GCA_018153365.1. NCBI lineage: Eukaryota > Metazoa > Arthropoda > Insecta > Diptera > Drosophilidae > Drosophila > Drosophila fuyamai. The sequence goes on from JAECXW010000155.1 coordinate 12,367,317, forward strand.
TGCAGACAAATTAATAATGACTTGTAAAAATGGGGGACTAACTTATGCAAACTAATTTACATACGTGGATTCATTCATTAAAATGAAATACTCCAACTTTCTACCTCGTTTGAAATGTAGCAATTAAATAATGTTCTAAAAAAACCTATTATTGTAAAATTAAATTACAAAATGTTGGCCTAAGAATATAAACTGCTTAATGAAGCAATTCCATTTAAAAAGTAATGTTTAATACAAGCGAAGTAAAATAAATTGAACATCCCTCTCAAAAACCATATTTCAAGCTGATTTGGTGGAGATAGTAAAAAATCCCCCATTGCTTTTATTTGATTTGGACTTAATTTTTGTATTTTTAATTTCGTTGCTCAAAAATGGGATGTGTAAATCCGGAAACATGAAATACGTGAGAAAATCGAAGTTGCGCCAGTGATGCTTTGAAACAGATTCCAGTATTAGGACGAGTTCGATTTTTCCATGTCCGAACGTCTGTACAAATAGGCACTTAAGTTCGCTTCCCGATGTTTTAGTGGGATTTTATAGCATCTGACGTGCCGTTGACAATCTCAGTTTGACGTACATCCACTGCTGCGGAGCATCTTCCTCTAAACATGGTACAAAGGGATGGGATGGGATGGGACCATCCGTCTCGCAGACAGATTCGGATGATTTATGCACTGGGGATATTCGTTTTCAACTCTAAATTGCGTGATTGACAGGCCTAAGTGGATGACAGTTGTTTGACAACTCGGCCCAATTGCACTACTATAGCTTGTAACATTAACTAAGAAACGATTTTTCCGTAACGCTTGACAAATTCCACTGCCACATGCTCCCGAGATTGATTTTTCAAAATTAGAATCTTGAAATGGACACGGTACAAATTATATAAGTATGTGCAGACATTTGAGTGGATTTCGTGGAAGTGTTGATTTTCCATATTTTTGATTTTTTTCTATATTGTATTGTGCAAAAGTATGTAACAGGTAAAAGGAAGCGTTTCTGACCCTATAAAGTATATATATTTTTGTAAACTTATTTCATTACAAATCAAAAATTAGCTTTATTTTAAAGGTTGAGATTTTTTCTTAACAACCAAAATGTTGGGATATTTTAGAGATTTTTGTTAAAATCTTTTTATAATGTAATTACTCCAACGTTTCCCTTTTATGTTCCTTAATCTATTTTCTTAGCTTTTTCTTGTATTAATTATGAGTGACTATGGCATTAAAAGTAATCAATTTATGTTAAGGGAACAATTATTTTAATTAAATTACTCTAATAGGGTTTTCTTTACTTTACAAAATCAATGTAGCATCCAAAAAGTGATTTCCTTTTCACATTTTTCTGAGTGCCAGCCTGGCATGCATGCATTTATTGGCCGGCAAATTTCTCACGTAACTCATTCTTTGCTTGTCCCCCATGTCTACGTACACATAATAGGCTTTTGGGGTATCAACAAATAAAAATAAGAGCAAACATAACAGAAAAAACAGCTTGCAGAGCAAACGAATGGCCAAAGTGCCGGCGAGAAGTGTCGTCATGGGCAGTTGATGGAACAAAGTTACTAAACACATCGGACTCGGGAATCGAATTCGGAATCGGAGTACATGTGTCCGCATGTACGTACACATGTCGGGCATCAGCTCTCCAGCACTCTCGAATGCGCCGCGACAAAGCCGGGACAGAAGAACGGACAGAAAAGCGAACGGAACGATGCAGGCGCATGTAGTTTTATGAGACTTACATTTATATTGTCCACTAATAAAATTAATGGATTTATTCAATTCGGGCTGTGCTGGTGGCAATTCGTGACAAGGCTCTGGGAACTGACAGACAGTTGGGTGACCAGCTTAGTTCGAGCCAACCAGCCAGGCATTCCGCCAGCAGTTCCACTTGAGGTGGCCCAAAGCCTGGGACAGCCACTGATGCATTGACAATAATTGCTCGGGGTTTCAAGGGCCCCCAGATCTAATCTGACCCTGATTTGTAGCAGAATAGCAGCCATTCAGTTAAATGCAGTGATGGCAAAGGTACTACTTTTGCAATCTCACAATTTTTTGAGCTTCAAAACCCAGTACCACTAAAACTTTAAATTAGTTTAAAAATACGTATGTCTTATGTTTGTTATCAAATTCTAGAGTAGTCAGAATTTGATAAATTTTTTAAGAATAAAGGCTTCAAATCTGTGGCTTAGGCAAAAGATCTTTACAATTTCTTGTACCTAGGTGACTTTAACAATACTACAAAAAGAACGGACCTAAGGTACATTTTCAGATACTTCTTACATCACTGAAAATTTCTTATGGAAATTTCTTAGCATTGTGATAATTAATCACAACTAAAACCATGCAAAAAACGTCGCATACTTGAATTGTCTTCGAGCGAATCTTCCCACTGACACACAGGAAATGGAACAAATTGTGGCACCGCTGGGAGGGAAGGGCCCTTAACTCACCCGCACCCGCACTAGTGACCGAACCCTCGCCTTCACCCGCATGATGGCTAATGCCCCTTTAACCGGTTTTTAGTACTCACCTTCTCTGGCTTCTTCTTGGCTGGCGGCGATATGATTTTAGCCTCTTCTTCGGATGCCATCCGGTTGAACTTGCGCGTGGCCTCCTTTACGCTGATGGGATTCTCGGCCGCATCGCCCTCGGCGGTGGTTTTGGGATCGTCGGACTTCTCCGGCTTTTCGTTGGAGCTGGAGTCGGTGGAGGCCTCTGAGGAGAAGGAGAACCGAGGTATGTTCTCCTTGTTTTCGGTCACATCGATTGAGTTGGATCTGGAGGATTGTTTGTTCTGCTCCGGATCTTCTGACTTCACCGATGGTTGCTTCTCCAGACGTGCCGGCTCGATACGCTTAATGGCAGCTGCGAATTCATCCACGCATTCCTGGTAGTTCTCCTGGTGCTCCTTACTAATGGAAACAGCTCCTGGCGGGGAGGTGACCATGGGCGGGGGCTTATAAGGCGGTGGCTGCCTCATGGGAGAGTCAAAGTTCAGGGATCCTCCACCAGGACTCGAGGGTTCCGGATTACTGGATGCGGCGGCCACCGCGCGCTCCACAACTTCCTCCGTGGGACATTCGTTCACATATTTCTTGCGGAGTATTAGAAACTTCTGATTGTTCTCGTTTTTTATCGTGGAGAGTAGCGTAACATATGTTTTGAAACGCTTGCGAGCCTCATCTAGAATTATTGATAAAAACATGCATTTCACAATCCAGTTTTCATGGCTTTTCTGCGATTCAACAGGTCCAAAAAACAAACAAATGACTCACTTTGCGACTGCGGGTGCGTGAGGAATTTCTTGAAGTGCTTTCACCAACGCGTGATTTGTCACCTTGCACTCGTTGGCCAACATGTAATTCCGGATCTCCGCAATGGATAACTCTTTCGGCAGCTCCATTGCACTTAAAACTTCACTTTAAAACACTTTTAAACGCGACAAATAAAAAACACAACAAACAAAAACATTCGACCAGGGCACTAAGAGCACTGCGATTGTGTTGCATCCCTGGTGCCTAGCGGAAAAAAGCTCGCTGATATCGCTGGATGACATAAACTCTGGTTGGCACGAAACCTGTCAATTGGCATAATTTATTCGTAATTTAATCAAATTTATGTTCTCAATAGTATTTTATATACAAATAATTGAAGTATATTATACTATTGAAATTATATATAAATTTAAAACATAAATTTACTTAAATAGGTTCAAGAAAACAGGTATTTTTACAATGATTGTTCTTAAAAAGGCTATTGAAAGGCTATACTTATATCTTTTTCTCAATAAAAAAATAAAAAAATTTCTCATATTTAAATGCTTTTTGCCAGACCGGAATATACAGAAAAACAAATTTTGTATTGTTTTTCAATTTTATTCGACGACTTGCAGAAATATGTGACAATATTAATAAAACATTTAAAGATTTAGTACCTAGACAATCTTTTTTTTTCAAAATATTTATTGTGTAATCCTCTCCAGGTGGTATTTAAAATTTTATAATCAATTATGAAATCCCACTCGCATGCTAACTTGTAAATCAAAGTGGAAGTAAATTTACATAAAATTCAATTCCACTTGAAGCCGTCTGTTTCATTATGCAAAAGAAATATTTAAAACAGCTTCGAAATAATTCCAGAGACATTGCCAAATGGAAATTCAGAGGGCGGAGCAGGAAGGATATAACCCCATCCTCCGAAAATGGGGAGTTAACTTTGGCAGCAAGTGTGCAATTCGTGTATGTGGGCCATACAGTGGAGTTGATTTCCTTCTCAATTGGCCAAATGGGTTGGGCCCTGTATGTGTGGCAATTTGTTGAATCGACGTCATTTATCATCCGCACGGAGAGTTCTCTAGCCGAAAGGAAGCCACAGCCGATGACAGTGACAATGGCACATCTGGATACACAGATTGGGATTGTATCTTTCACTTGCATTTCAAGATGCAAATGTCAAGACGTGTTGTACTATGCGAGAACTTCCCCCCGGGGATTCTCCATAATCAGAATCCATCCTGAATGGCGCAGATGCGCACTAATTTGTATGCCCGCACTCTTTGGATTCCTTTTTCAGATGGATAAATGTATCTCGGGGGCAGGAGGAAGCGTGCCCGACCCATTAAATATGCCCAAATAAATGAATCTTATTTATTCTTTTATTTTGAGTTATAAATTAAACAACGGTTTGATTGACAGTTCATGTTTTTAGATTTTCTAAAGCTAGTAACGTGGTAATAATCATAGCAATTCATAACAATACTTGTTTGTTGTTGGGTAAAAAACATTACATTACTACAAGTTCTAAATTAATTGTTCAAACTGTTTTTTAGTTCAAACTTCCTGTTTTTTAGTTCAAACTTCCTGTCGAACCTTTCTTACCTCATGTTATATTTTATATTTTGTATAAAATCAATCACTTCAGTAACAAAGTATAAAATCCAAATTATTCAAAATTTTAAACAACATTAAGTACGAGTAAACTCTTAATAAAATAAAGATTTGAAATATAATAGAAATCAATTTAAGATCAACAACTAGTTATTCTTCCAAAAACAGGTTTAAGTGGTATCATAAAATAGTATTAAAAACATGGTCAATATTTAATATCTTTTAAATAGAAGATACTAATAATATTTCTACTCCTAACATTTAAATCCCATTAGCTAAAAGAGTTCTTTTAAGGACTTTAATTAACTAAGTGCTTTTACGACCAGCACAGCTGAAAACATTCCAATCTGAGAGTAAGTGAGAAATGGCTCGTCAGTGCGATTAGAGCAATGTTCGGCATTTGCAGCCGGATTATGCAATTGTCACCGATTGCGTCGCAAAGTGGCGCCTGATAAGCGTCGCAAATTAAATTATATGCCGTATTGTATGGAGTGCGAGTATCTGTATCTGGAGGCAGTTTTCCCAGCGAATGCCACCTCGGCACGACAAGAGAACGTCTGGCCAGGACGGGAGTCACTTTTTCTGATCTGGGGGAGTTGGCATTGGTGGGGGCGAGGATTGGCAGCAGCCATCTTGTAGCTGCGGATACTGGTGTAACCCTCAGATACATTCCCCCTGCACTCCCCAATCACTTGGAAACCCCACCTTTAGTACACCGGTTGGCGTCAGTGTCGAATGCTGCAGACAGCGATCGACGGCGAACGATCCTCGATAGTTGCAACTTGCAACTTGCAACTTGCAGCGTTTGTCTTGTCTTGAGGATGGGGTATTGGATGGTATGTTTTAGGATGCTATGGATGGTATAAGATCGAATGGGCTGCTGCTGCGGCATAATTGGCAATTGGGGAATGGCAACGGGAGTGGAAATGGCAATGGCAGGGGGAATGGATTGGGCTGTGCATTGGAAATGGGAATGGGAATGGGCCTGAGAATGGCGAGTGAGCTTTTATGACTTTTTTGCCAACTGGCAGGCTGCACTCAAAGAATACGAATAGAATTAATTAATCTAATAGAAACCCATTAAATAGGCAAACAGCATAAAATAGAATCATAATATCATATAATCATACTGTAAAGTTAAAAGCAATTTTCGAATTTCAAAATTCAGACCTACATATTTTTATAACTAATAGAAGCTTGTATTAAACACAATCAAGAATAAACCATAAATTATGACAAGTAACATTAAATTTCTTTGTTTGGTGTTTGTCCATATAAACTGATTTTTAAAAAACCCTTTTCAAAATTGAAGGTACCTTAAATTATAATTGTCTAGAATATTAACTTTCTACTGAATATTCTTCTTATAAAATTGATTTATTTTCTTAATACAAATGCCTGCTATTTTAAAGTCGAGGTTTATGTATTAACAAATCAACCATTTCAACGATTTCTTAAAGGAACCCCATGAAGCTTAGAGCACTGTGAGGATAACGACCTGTTTTTTTTTAGGTTTTCTTGGTCTGTCAAATTTTTCGAGTGTGCCAACTAACGCCGTCTGTCTATCTGGCCCAGTCACATCGAAGTCGTGGCCGGATTGAGTTTGTTTCTGTGTTCGGCTTAGCCAAGATTCCCTCATTTATAACCTGCGATTCGGCATTATTTATTTCTCCTTTCCTCTTTTCCTCCTTTCCTGACCCCTGGAGAGTGGCGCCTAAAATTACACGAGGCCTTAGCTGTCAGCGCGGATTGCTCAAGTTTGTGCGAAGAATCGGAGATTTATTGTGACCGGGAATCGGTCGGTTTGGATTGGATTGGATTGGCTGGGTTTTGTTTGAGAAGTCAAATGGCCGGGTAGCAGATGTCCGTGGTTCCACGCAATCCTGGGCAGCCTTTTAAGTAGTCTGACAGTCATTATTGAACCATTACCAAATGAGCAGTGCGCATTATAAATGAGCACATAAAACATAAACGTTGTCGCCGTTGCCGAGAGCCGATTACTGCAATTTAACACCCCCACTTGGCCCTCAATCCCCTGTTTTTCGTAGTATCACGTCAACTTCAGATCGTCATATGTTGCCATTTCCGACGGGGAGCTCGGGAATTCGCTCATATGCCATATAGAGTATAGAGTTGAGTGCTTCGATTTTGGTGGTGCTGAGCGAACTGCGGTCAAATGCTTTAGCTCGCACCGGGATTTCGGCTCGTTTCGCTCGGCTTAGCCCGACTCCCAAGTGGGATTATGTCACTTCCCGGTGACATTTGCATTTTGATTGACAAACTCATTTAGCTCCTGCACTTTGTCGTCCTTCGTCCTTGCGTCCTGCTTCCTGCGTCCTTGTGCATCTGCATTTCCCCCTCGCTCGTCCGCCTTCGACTGTATTTGCCAAGCGCTTAAGAGATTTTCAATTACACTTATTTCGGGAACAATGAAACGGTATTTAAATGCTTCGATTCAAAATATTTACACTTTGGGGGTGTTGAGTTCATCAAGCATAAGCCGTTAATACTTATTAACTTGTTTATTAAGAGCGGAGGGTAATGGGTTATTGGGAAATTTAGAAATTATCGAGAATTAATTATTTTATAATACAAATTTTACTGTGTATTTGAATTGTTAGTAGTTGCTATCTTGGCGTCTTTAAATAAAAAAAAAGGACATACTAAATGTATTTTAATGTATTTTTTTAATACAGTTTTTAATTTTTTCAATTTAGAATGATATTTTGTTGAACGTTTTTTCTGCGTTTTAATGAAGTAATTTACATTTATGATCCCTTGTTCAGTTTTTTCGGGACGTAATGTTTTAAACAATCTCTCTAAAGTGATTTTAGCCTTATACGATTTTTTATTATGCTATGTTTTATCTTATGCTGTTTTAAAAGCTCAAAGCTAATTATAAGCGTAACTAAACGATAGTTGTTTATTTATTGAACAATCTCTCCTAACTGACATATAATTTAATATTTTATTATGCAGTTTTAAAAGTTCAAAGCAGATTATTAGCGCATTTACCGATAGTTGTTCAAGATACTTGTTTAACTTGCGGCCATTAAGTGGTGCTAGTGGCCTAAATTGTCTTACGAACTTGAACATAATTAAATCATTTTTCCTGTTTTGATTTAACGTTGAAATGTTTTTTTTTAATATCCCTAGGTATAAGTATTTTTATTATTTAGACTTTCATTTTTTGAAAACGTGTGGCACAAGTAAATAATTTTCTATTTTGAAAATATTCTACATAATTTTTTTTACGATTCATTTGCATTAATCCACCCTCAATATTTGACTTCAATTGTTCATTTAATTTAACTATAATTCCTGTCCAATTTGGAATGCTGTTAAAGTCAAAAACTAAAATCAGAGCACTCCGAAAGTGAATGGTACATGTGTATGTATTTATATTCCTATAAGGCAAATATTGCATAATGAGTAGAACTCAATTACGCGTGGTGTAACGGAGCGATATATTCATGTGACAATTTTTAATGTTTTCTGACAACCATTAAAGTCGAGCCCGCTGAAAATGACAACAATAAACGCGGCAGGAAAAAGGGAAAGGTTGGCAGAGAGTGTGTGAGTGTGTGTGGTGCGTATCGAGTCCTGACCCTTCTTTCAGACCCGGATCCCCGGATTCCCTGCCATACCCTTCCCGACCCTTCATTCGAAGATCCGAACCGAACGGAACCAAACTCGACAGGCGTCAGCGGCGAGTGTGTTGTGACAGTTTTTGCCGGCGAATAATAAAAATAAAAATATATTTCATTTTCCACGGGGTTCGGGTTTGGGTTCTGGAATCATTGCCATTGCCATTTTCTGGCTATTTTGAAATTGATATATGCATAAACCGCAGTGACAGATGTTGCAATTAAAACGGCATAAAACGGTGGAGGAAATACCACCACCATATATATCCACCGAATCCTTGATATATATATTCACTGATGTCTGTATATATAAACGCTATATCGAGTGGCGAGAAAAGTGCGCGTTGTCAGCTTGACAGGCGGACAGCTCAATTGTCAAAATAGGTTTTAAGTGCCGACGACTGATTTGTAAGTGAAGTGCACTTCTTACCACCGATTCCAATCCGCATACAGATCCGATCCAAGTTTTGAGACCCCAGATCCAGGACTCTCGACTCAGAGGGTGGTCAGTGTGGCTGCCGCAAATGGAAACGCCCCATGTGGTTGCCACTCGTCTGGTGTGTACCATCATGCTGACCCATTGATTGATTGCATTTGGCCTGGCGCTGCCACGCCCCCCGCCGCCTCTCCGCCCATTCCTCTTTCCACCCCCCGGAACACCCCTTTTCCCCCTTCAAGCCCGGCGATTGCAAAAGCGCCACTCGTAAAGCGCGCAACACAGCAAATATTGTACTTAACACCCAGAGGGGCACTTGGCCCGGACTCTATGTTGTTGTTGTTGTCGATGCACTCTAAAAAAAATTGACATCCTTAAATTTAAAAAATATTTATTAAGGCCTCTGAGCTCAAATTATTTCAAGGTAATATTAAGAAAACGTATTTCTCTGTTCGGCTTTTATTTTGATTTAAAAGATTTTGTTTTGTCTGAATATTTTAATTATAAGTTCGGTTAAGGATCTGTAAGTCTAACACTTCAAATTACAAATAGTTTTTAGATATTTATTAAAAATTGAATTTAGTATCAATACAAAGATTAAAATACTTTTTTAGTTGATATTAGATTTTTACTTTTAATAGATAGGTATGAAATACGTAGTTAGTCATACAGATAATGGCATAATGAGCATGGTATTACATACGTTATATATTTATCAGCTATACCAGAATATAAATATTTTTTTATTTTAAGCCCATACTATTTATTTTTTTAACGAAATAATACGACAGTAAAAAATATCCATAAGTTTCAAAATAATTTGCATACAATTTAAGACACAATATCTTAAAAAGTATATAAATTCAGTAAAGGACAAAAACATTTCCAAAATTGTTCTAATTGTTCCATCATTTTGGGCAAGTGTGCAGTGGCCGCTGGGTTTCGCCTTTGGCCTCGGCATGACTTGGCTTCCCTTGGAATTAATTCACATTTACGTTTGGCAGGGGCAACAGCTTTGGTCATTTGTTGCTTTGAGCTAACACGTTGCTCTCATTTTCCGCCGATGCTCGGTCGCGGTGGGTGGTGCCACCACTCCGTTCCACCACCCACTACCCACACCCACTACCCACTACCCACACTCCCATCAGCACCACGTGGATCGTTTCTCTTTTTTCCCTGCCCACTGAAACACATATATATCTTGTGGAGTGCGAGGTGAGGACACGCCCAGACCTTATGGCGCAATTCCATCGTGTAAGTCGCACTTTTTCGGTTTTATAGGTTAATTTGCTTTTATTACATTATCATAAAAATAAACAAAAAACACAGAGAACAAGCTTGCCAACACACGAGAGCATCCGCGACACCCGCAAAAACATTTGAGGTTTACCTCACGGCATCATCCACAGTGGACTCTCGCCGGAGACCATTTCCGGAATGCGTGTCCTGGGCACCCTGCGCATTAGTTCGACTCCCCGTGAGTCCTTCGTCCTGCCACAGAATCGTAAAAAATAGATCATAAAGCGGAAGTCCAAATATGTTAGTGCGTATTAATAGCGAAAATTTTTTTCCAAACTTTACGCAGCGAACGGAAATGGCAACTTTTTTCATATGCGCATGGGTAATCAGTCAGTCTTTTTCACCCACTAAACTTATAGCACTTTTAAAGTACAGTAAAAAGTTCGGCATACATTTGTAGTAAACGGAAAAGCATCCCACGGAGCTCTTCAAAATTCAAGGGCTAATATAAATATAGATAATAAAGTTTTAGTAGAACAAAATCCATTTTAAATTTCTTCTAAAAGTTTTTTTTTAATACTTTTTGAATGCTATCGACTGCAATTATTGTTTGAATATTGCATGGATAATTTTATGTACTACATTGAATTTTGTTAAGATATTAATTTTTACATATTTATTAAAAAAATATTTTACTTTGCTTAAAATAGGAAAACTTTAATTAATTTAAAATGTTATCAGAAAAACCCTGGGTAAATAAATTGTTTGAAATAAAATCTCTGCAATTTAATATATTTAATAAATCCTTTTTTAATTTAAGCTTTAAATTAAATGAACAATAGTGCCACCAAAATAATATGGATGATAATTGCTTTTGAAGGATATTTATTCCTCCCGTAAATATATTAAAATCTCGTTGATATTTCAAATAACTGGTATCCGAGTAGAGTGATAATTAAGAGAGGAACGCGGGTAAGTATTTTTTATAAACCAGATAAGGTGAGATTAATTAGTTAGGATCGATAATGGGAGTTAACTTTCGCGCAATTCAGCGATAAAGGTAATGACGGGCAGTAAAGCGAGTGCAGAGGAATTTGGTGATCTTATTAACGCTTTTGTGTCACCACTTAGCCACTTGGCATTTTCAGCTGGCGATCGCACTTGTGCCAACCCAGAACCGAGATATCGAATTCTCGGCTCAGAGTTTCGAAAAGTAAACAAACAAATGACTAGCCAAACAAAACAAATGGGCGTTGCCCGGGAATCAGGGGGAAAAACAAGAGCTGTTTCGAGAGTTGTGAAAATTCTGGATGTGTCGGATACGAATATCTCGTAGTTCCATTTCATTTTTGCTTTCTTTTGTTTGGCGACCTCGCACCTGTCCATTAAACCAGCCAGCCGAAGGCAATGGAGCCGTATGATTGGTGGTTGAGCCACCACTTCCAGTGAGCTGCGAATACGAGTTGCTGGCGGGGAATGGATTTCACTGAGAGGAAAATGCCACCACCACCACCAGCACTATCGACAGCACCACCACCAGCGATTACCAGTGGGCGTTGCCCAATTTCGACTTCCAGTCCGCCGGCCTTTGCTCCAAGGCGAGCGGCATTCTTTTGGGGCGGTAGCGTTGTCCCGCTCTCGCAGCAACTGCAGCGGAATGCGCCACAACAACAGTAGCAACAGCAACAGCAACAGCACATAAGCAGGAGCAACAGCAACAGCAGCAGCAACACGGCCAACAGCAACATCACGGCGACAGCGGCAACAGCAACGGCATTCGCAACCAGTTCGTGTTCGAACGTTATAAGGTGCACATCTGGAGGAGCGTGTGCTAATAACGCGGGTTTTGCCGTCGATATTTCGTCGATTTTCGTTTTGCGAGTGTTGCGTTGCCGCCGCGTTTTGCGAGTGAAAAACAAAAAAATACAAATAAATAAAATACAAAAAGAGTGACAGATACAGCTGCAATTCCTGAGATACTTTTGGATATAGTGCCGCATATTCCCGAGTTATTTTCGGTTGGCCTCATGTCGTTGTTGTCGTTATTGCCGGTGACTGTGAACAGACCCAATCGAAACTGAGCCGAGTTAACTAAATAAGCACATCATTTGATGTAGCAGCGATATATATCCTCCAGAAGACTGCCCACTGAGAGAGTTACTTAAGACTAGGTCTTATAGCGTCATATAGTCATATAGCGAAATGGCTGCCTACACACAATTCGGATACGGAGGCTTTCCGTCGGCCTCGCAGGTGGGTCTTTAATTATAACGATACATTAATATTTATAGTCATTTAGAGACAGAAGATTTCATGAGATAACAAGGGTCGTTAAAAAAAATAAGCGAAGAAAGTACACATTAAGAATTAATATTATTCATTAGACTGATTCGTTTAACTGATTATGATAAGCTCGCAAAAATCTACATTTTCATTAACAACCCATTGATGGATGCAAAAACTCTAGGGAATTTCTTATAAGCAAACATAAAAATTATAAAATCATATCCATTTTTTCTTGATTATTAATAATTTTGGTTTTTAAAATTGTACTTAAACAATGTTGTCCTTAGCTATTTAAAAAAATGTATACTTTTTTAAGTTAAGAACAAGACAGTAATTATACCTGTTACTCGTTTTATACAATTTAGTAAGGCAAACATAAATTATATATTGTACATTTATTAAGTGTTTATTGATCCCCAAAAGCAACAAAGACATATGTACATAACAATTGATGAAACATTATTAAAAGTAATTTTCTTGTTATGTTATTCAAAGTTTTAACTGACTTCCTCTTTTCGCACATAATTTCGTTAACAAGGTCTTTAATTTGAGATCCTTACCACAAACTTTCGTTAGTGTATTTTCGCCGTCCCAAGTCAAAGCTATCAGATCATTTGATCTTGAAGACCCACTATAGGGCAAAACCGCTTATAGCCTTTGATTGTAGCGCCTTTTGACTTTTCACTAAGCAGCAAAAACAGCTGCTTAAAGTAAACTTTTTTCCATGCTTGTGACAGTAAATTGGTAGAAGAAAAAAAAGATAACCATAATAAATCAGATGACTGATAAATGGCCTGAGAAAAAAACACTCCAAGGACTCATGACTTGTTGTCAACTGAAAAATTGCACAAAAACTGTTCGGCAGTTTTAAAGCTTTCACACAGGTGCAACTACAATATTTGGGAATTATATTGATTGATTACTGAATTTAAAGAACGTATTGGGAAGCCAGGGGTAAATTAAAGCGGTCAATAAATGAGTTTGTCTAGCGATAGAACCAACTAGATGGGTAGGTCAAGTGCCTGAGTAAAACTTTAATTTCCCAGGCCATAATTGCTTGGTATCGGTTCGGTTAAAGAAGACAGTGTGGGGATTCCACCGAAGAACTCTAGAGTATCTTTCCCATTTCGGACCACACGAGTCCAATTAAGTGCAGTCGAAAACGAAAACTAAAAGAAAAAAAGCGAAAAGCGAGACTCGTAGGCAATCAGAAGGCCAAGTCGATGGGAGGTGCCGATTGAAGCACGCTCAGGTGAAACTGTTGAAAAGTCAATAAAATTCAATTGCGGCGATCGTAAATCATAAAATTCATAACCGTAAAGTGACAGCTGAGGGCAGGCCCTGGGAATGCCTTGGTAGCTACGTGAGGAGCATCCATTGATGCTGGATGCCAGATAGTCGGACCGAGGTCCCCACAAAACGATCGATGGACCAATGACTTTGGGCCCTCTGTGATCTACTTTACAGTTGGAGTTGGAGGTGGATGTGTGGATGGAGGCTCCTCTTGACTCCAAGTGGCGCTTATAGTCTCATGCTATCAACTTGGTCATCTGGAGGTCCATGAAGAAGATTGTCGGGGGAGGGTTTGGGATCGGGATCCGGGAGCCCGGCATCGGACCCAGAGATACAAGTCGCGATTAGATCGCTGCGTTTGCGATTCACAGAAATTTTCAAAGCCAAAGCCACTGAAACTGGACTGGGACTCGTACTTGGGATCTGGTATTGGCACTGGGTACTCTGTACTGGTTACTGGGCACACATGGCCAGCCGATCTTATCTGCGCACTGTCGCCTGCCAGTCGTCTGCAAGTCGCAACTTCCAACTTGCAACTGCCAACCGAAGACGTGGCCAATTCACATGGCCATGGCCCACTGGACTGGCGCTTCCTCGCCAGCGGAAAGGCAGGAATGGAGTCCTCCTCGCATTTCGCCGAGGCAGACCTCATGAATAATGCATTCGCTCAAGGAGCTGAGGAATCTGGCAGGCGCATAGAGCTCCCTATATGGTGTCGCCTATCAGATCAGTTGTCATAATTCTCATATTCTGGCGAGAGTCGATGGGAACGGAAAACGGAGAATGGAGAACGGAGCCTCCTTCCGATCGTTGAGCATTCCCATAAAGACCATACCCCGACCTTACCGACCGAAATGTATTTGCTTTTTTTTACTAATTAAAATCACGCGGCACAAAAAACACCTGAATCATTCATTTGTAAAATTTTGATAAATGGTTGTGCGTTTTTTTTTTTTTTTTTTTTTTTTGGATGTTTTTTCCGATGATGTCCCTATATATAGTCAGCGGTCTTGGCCTCGAAATTCTATTATCCAGCATGACTCAAAATTATTTTCCTATATTAATTATGAGACGATCAAACGGCCTTCTAGTGGATCACTCACCTGTAGACTCACCCAAAAGGATCGATCTCGGATCAATCTCGTATCTGGTAATTATAAAATAATATGCATGTGATGCGTTTTTTTTTTTTCGGGCAAAGGTTCTATTGTCAGATTATGTTAATGGCGCGGAATAATTATGCGTTTTGGGGCCGCATTTAATGTTGCCCAGAATTCTGCCACGGAAGCCGTGTAAGCCGGCTGAAATATTTTTGCCGAGAGATATTATGACCTTTTGCTTGGCATTCGATCAATTTGTAGCTGTTCGTCAGGCGGAGCACTCAACTTAATTATGGGTTCGCTGATATTTCGCCTGGCTTCAGACTTCAGTCCTCAGACTTTAAAATTGAGGCAGCCAGAGTCCGCCGCTCGTTTCGCAGATTGCCTGCGGTAATTTTCAGAAGCCTTCGCCAGCATGTTGGCCGACTCCATCTCCATCTCGATATCCATATCGATCTTGGATGGGTCTGGAGCCCCAGTCGCAGTGCGCAGTCCTCTGCGGACCTATAGGCGTCGGCTGCCACACCCTCATTGATTTCTGGCATTTTTAAATGCCCAACCAGTCTTGGGCTTGGCGCATTTTGCATATTAATTGCCAAGTGACTGGCGCATGCCATAGGCGAAGCTCTCTGAAAAGATGGAGGACATCACCGCATCAGGTTGCCCCGGCACTTGAAATCGATTTGCGGGATAATTGATCTGGGCCGCCATTGCAGGCCATGGAATGAAGGATGTGGAAGGAGTACAGTAGTGAATCCAGCAATCGACCCACCGATTGATTAAGGGAACCTAATCGCCCCGGGATTATGAATCCCGTGCAGCTTCTGCGCTTTCCTGCCGTCGGCACTGATTGTGTGTTAACACCATATTCGCTTACATGTTATCGATGCATCTTGTAATATGGGCCTTCTGTCGATTTTTCGAATTAAATTCGCAATTACCCAGCGATTCAAGCAGCCCCCGCGCGGATTTGGTGTCTTCAGGAGGAGTGAGATCATGTGGACTATATGGACAATATGGGGTGGGCACAACAACATTGCCGGACATCAATATTTATGAAGTTTCCAGTACGGTGGCAGTTAGCATGACTTACTCAGGTTTATGCTGTAGAAAATTAGCCATTATGCATGTACGTGCGTTTCCTGTGCGGAGGATGAGGCTTCTATTCCCAGGCAGGTTTTCATTCCGCATCTTCGCGGGGATGTTGACATCTTCTGTAGTTTGTTGTTAACGGCAATTTCTTATAATTACAAGATAACTTCTCAATTTGTAATAACATCTAACAAAATAAATAGATCTTCTTCCTTTTAATTGAAAGAACATATTTCTTTTTAATCAAAATGGAGTTTCTGGTGTAGTTTGTTGTTAAATGTAGTTTCTTATTATACGATCACTTCTCAATTAGTAATGAAATAGTATAAAGTGTATAGATCAGTTGAAATAACTCTTCATTGAAAGACCATGTTTTCTTTTTATGAAAAGTGGTAGATTTTAAAACTTCTTCGTTTAATAATTATCTTGACAACAGAAATATTTACCTTAAAAATCTCAAAGTTATTTTTCCATTCACTAGTTAATTTTATTTTTTTAATTTTACAAAGATCAATAGTTACCAGAATCTAACTTTTTGAAATTGATAGCGAAATCCATTAACGAAAATTTCTTATCATTTGAGCAGCACAAGAAACTAATTCATTGGTGAAATGTTTGGAGATAAACATTGTCAGTTTAGGGACAGCTTTTTGTGTTCAAAATGAAATATTTTCTTTCAATAGCACAACGATTGGAGGTTTCCTGGAAGCCCCACCTCTGCACAGTAAGTGTGGAGTCTTATCAGGTTTTCGTATCTCTTTAAGGTGTTCAAAATGACCCTTTTGCAGCTGAGGAAAATATTTCTCGATCATCGGCCTTTGGTGTTTGAAATAAAAATTAAAATGGGCTCTTGATTAACATGCATTAGTTATGTAAACCAGTGGCGATGTGTGTTTATATATCACTTAATGCTATCAGCGACTGCTTTTGGAGTTTTGAAGTACCTGCACGGTGGGAAAAATATAAAAGCGTTTTGATAATGTCAACTCAATTTTAAATGTCATTTAATTATGACCAAAATTGTTTACCTATATTAATTATTAGTCAAATCTCACCAGAAATCTTTTGGTTTTGTCAAATACTTTTTAAAAGTAGTACACTAATAATATTTGTTATACATTTTTTATTATGAATGATTATTTTTTTCCAGTAATTACGTTTATAAATTAGAACTTACCATATTCAAGGTACCACAAAACCTTTGCAAATAAAAATAGTTTATTGCCTGTTTATCAAATGCATTACAATGGTATATTTCTTATCAGCATAAAATAAATACATAAATGAAAAATTGTTCATTCATTTACCAAATTTAAATATATAAGTAAAGGCACACATTAAATTGAAGACCATTTCCACATATATTTTTGCTCTGTGCAGTCACCTTAATATACACATAAGATAAGCGGCTGAAAAGCCGAATTTGTGTTTCAATTTGCGATAAAGTGGGACTTAAGAGCCTCTTCCCATCCGATCTGTTGCAGCTCCTGCCGCCAAGTGCCCAAGTGCCGACGGAGGACGCTTCCGCGAACGTGAACGTGAACGAGGCGCTGGTGATGACAAACGCCCCGGCGATGAGCCCCACGGGAGGTCAGGATTGTCAGGGCAGTCAGCCGCCCGGTGGAGCTGGCGGAGATGCCTCCTCGGGGGCGCTGAGTCCCAATGCTCTTTCGCAGAATTCGAATGCGGCGACGGTGGTTGGTGCCGGAGCAGGATCCTCGGCGGGTGGGGGAGCGGGTGGAGCGGACCTGGCCACTGGTGGCTCCCTGGATGGCAATGGTGTGGGCACGACGCCCACGGCCGGCGGTGCTGGTGGTGGCTCCTGCTGCGAGAACGGGCGGCCCATAATGACCGACCCGGTGTCGGGTCAGACCGTCTGCTCCTGCCAGTACGACTCCGCCCGCCTCGCCCTCTCCAGCTACTCCCGTCTGCCGGCGGCCAGCGTCGGCGTCTACGGCACGCCCTACCCGTCGACGGACCAGAATCCCTACCAGAGCATCGGAGTGGACAGCTCCGCCTTCTATTCGCCGCTGGTAAGTGCACTTGGAATAACTTTAAATGGGGTATTTTAAATAGACATTTTCCTCATGTTTTGAGTACCGCAAAATATTTATGATCATTTAAACTTTTTAGAAAATTAGATATTTAAAAATTCTGATAATCAGATAATAAAATCAAAATACATTATTGTGTTTTTAAATCAATTGAAAGATTTTTTTTTTGGTGTCCAGAAATTTAACATCTGGTAAAAGCGATTTGAAATTATTTCTGCGAATAGCCTTTTCTGCTTTCAAATCTCGATTGATAACTTTTTTTTTACACTTTTGTGAAGAGGATAGATATTTTAGCTCTGTTACGATATTTGATCAACATTTTTTTTAACTTCTAATTTTTAATAGAATTTTATAACATATCGTTTATTCAAAATGAGTATAAATTGTGTAAAGAAATGTTTCCCATATTACTTATTATTATTTTTCTCGAAAAAATGTTTTTTTTTCGAGTGCTTATGGCCAAGGGACGGAGGGCCAAGAGCCATGGGCCAGAGGGCTAAATGGATTATCTCAACGTATGACTTTAATTGTGTAGTCAGTGGCTTTTGTCCGCAGCTTAGAAGAGAGACAAAAACAACGACAACGACAATAAAGCAACAACGACAACGACAACGACGATGGCTTGTCAATGCAGTCGACTAAATCGAATTATCATTATGGCTGACTGAAGCTCAGTCAAACCTCATTTGGCTCCGTATCGGGGGTTTAGTTTCTCCCAGTCCTCAACCCTCATCCCCCAGCCCGCCACTCCTTTTCTATCTCCGTCTATCCATCTACCTAATTTATAAGCCCGTTTACTCCGCCGGTTCCCTACTGCCAACTGGCAACTGGCAACGGCCGACTTCCATTGCGATATTCGATACTTTGCATAAAGAAAGGCAAAATCATTGGAAACAAAACATATTGCCCCATGGCCTCAATTACACTCCACTCTCTTCGTGTATGTGTGGGCTAATCAAGCTTATGTTGTTGTGTGTGTGAGCACCACAAACACACTACAGGGGGTAAAACTTATAGTTCACTTAATAATAGTACTTATGATGTAAATTTATTTAATTTTCTGAGCAAAGAAACATATATGTCTTAGAAAAAAAATTTGTTGAACCAAAAATAATCCTTTAAATAATCACAGTATTTTCTAATGAAATAGAATTCTCTTTTCTGAATATAAAATATTTTAATTAACAAAAAAATGTTTTTCCTTTGATAGTTTTTCTTTTGAAATTCAGATCATTTGTTTATGAGCTAAAAAAACAATCTTTAAATTAAATTAACATGGTTTATTATTAATTTTTCTTTAACTTTTAATTACTGCTATTATTTTGTCCGCCACTGTATTCATATTGTCTCTAAGTGACCGCTGAAATGTACACGAGCACAGCATGACTGAAGCAAAACACACGCTGCTGCTTTTGCTTTTGCTGCTGGCCTGAATGAAAGGCAAACACAAACACAAGCACAAACAAACACATAAAATTGGCAACAATATGTATAACAACAATGTGGACAGTATTTAGCCTTGGCAAATAACTAACTGCCCGAGATGGATAGGCCAAACAGCTTAGCTGGAAGTGCCCAAATAATCGAGCAAGTGTTTTATAAGGACATCATGTTGCCGCATCGCACAGCAGATAAATATTTTCATCGAAGTGGTTTGTGTAAACAATTTTTGGTCGAGAATCTGTCGCAGAATTTGTTGGCAATTTTTTATTGAACCTCTTAATTTGTAATACCAATTTTTGGACTTAAGTTTAATACTTTGAACAATTTAAAACTTTGGTTAAAACTTAAAATTATGTAAATATTTCAAATTTTCTGCCTTTTGAAAAATTGTTTTCCTATTTTTTTGAAGTCAGTATAGAACCGAAAATATTTTTGTCTAAACGGCTTGCAATTTGTTAACACACTTAAAAATACAAGACACTTTTGGTCGTGAATTAATTTTACGCTAACAGATTAAAAACATATGTAACATTGTGAGAAAATGACTGTAAAAACATGACAACTTATAAACATAATTCTTTTAGTTACTGTTCAAAAAAAATGACAAAGGGTGGTATCAATTCTTTATATATATTTCCTCGTAGGGCATGTTTACTTCTGCTTATATTAAAAAACTCGTTTCATAAATTGCTCCTAATTTAGAGAAATCTTAAAACACTTGTCCGACTTTGTCAACAGTATTTCCCCAATGTTTACGAGGGCTGTAATAAGCACATTAGTTTGAACGATCTAATTAATATGAACGAAGACACAGTCTAATCAACTTGGGCGGCTCTCGACGAGTACTTCAAAGAAAACCTCCTCACGGAGTGATGTAAGCTGTGAGGGAAACCCCCGGGAAAGGAGAGGAAAAGCAAATGGGGCGGAGACGACTGCGGCGGCAGCCACCAAAGTGTCATGTTAAATTGTTATTTACAACAACAGGAAATTCATTCGTTCTTTTCTTCCCTTTTTTTCTGTTTTTCTGGCAAGCACCTGACCGAGTGTCTTTTTTATCGGTCGTCACAAAGCGCATACTTTTAATTAAGAAAATATCTCAGAGTTCTCGATAAGATGTCGTCGCTCAATTTTGGGAGACAAGGTGTTAAATACTTGGATTTTTGGTGGAGATCTAGCAAAATCTCACTTTACTCACACCTGACATTTTCTCCCCAAGAGTTGCGATTGGTAAATAATTGTGGGCTAGGGCTTTTCGATGGCGATCCAATACCTGTTCGAACGACATTTTGATAAATATATTTGTCACTCGGTCGCGGCATTTTGTGGCCAAGAGAGGGGGTGAAAAATTAATAAACAACGGCATACATGATGTTAAGCAATTAAAAATGTTAATACCGTTTCATAAATCAAGAGCTCACAAAAGCCCGGCTCGACAGGGCCAACCAGATTGGGCGGCGATCTGGCCAATAGTTGTCGCTCATAAATCCGGCTGTCATTTTCCGAGGGCATAAATCGCAGCACGCCACAAACAGAAACCGAGCCAAATTAAAATTCAAAAGTGTCAGCCTTTTGCGGGCTGCTGCTTGCTGCTTTGCTGCTTTCATATAACAATAACCAATAATCGGCGCTCCGGCTTAGATAATACCGATTTTCGGAAAGCTGCTGCCTTAAATTATGTATTTTTCTGTATCGATCGTTGTATCTGTCTCTGAAATATGGCCAGCAAGACGGCATTTGCTTGTTCGGCTGCGAAATATGTTGCCAAATTATAAATTCCATGTTAACAAAATTGTCAACTTCGGAAACTGTGGGAAAATGCTTTGTTCGCTGCGGCAAAGATAATAACTCAATTCAATGCTGAATTCTTAATCGTTTCAGAGCAATCCGTACGGACTCAAGGACACGGGCGCGGGTCCGGAGATGGGAGCTTGGACATCGGCCGGATTGCAGCCCACCACGGGCTATTATTCCTACGATCCCATGTCGGCCTATGGGTAAGCATAATCAGCATAATTTAATTAGGCCCGCCGAGGAAAAATAGAATTAATAGAACAATTGCGTGGCTCTCTGCCACAAATTAAGACACCATACCCCGAAACAATAATTAATTGCGTCTAATAGAAAATGAATAGAAAGCCTTTTAGCCCAATTTAAATACATGGGTACGGCGAATCAAGTGCAATCGCGCGCCCATAATTAATTACAAAATATTTGCGAGTACTTGAAATTGATTTGAATTTAATTGCTTGCGGCGGCTGCGATCTGCCCTCTGTTCCTTCATTTTCCTGCGTTTTCCTCCGCTTTCCCCCTTGATTTTCCCCCAGCCCGAGGGGCAAGTGCTCTAGGGACTGGCGATAATAAAATTTGAATTGTTCGAAACCGTATGAGAGCGAGAAATTATTTATTTATGATTTCTGCAAAAATAATAGCAGTTAATTGCACGCCAGTGCGAGCAACGCAGAGTTTTATATATATAAATTCATGTGTGCCAATGCACTGAAAGGAAATACATGGGAACATCATTTTAATAGTTATGAAATGTTATTAGCTTATAAGTTAATAAATAAAAATAAAAATCAATTTTCAGAAAAAAATTAAAGAACAAAATGTTTTAGTCCGAAACTAATAATATAGTACTTAGATTACTTAAAATTGTTGGAAATTTTTTTCGGGGTAAATTTAGTACTCGTAAGTATTTTATTAAAATAGGAAGTTAGGATCATAACCATATTAATGAAGTAAGAAGTTATAAATAAATAAATATTTTTGAAAGCTCCGATATTTTTTACATTCGTTCTCTGGCATTCATAGTATAATTTGAAGATATCATTTTTTAATTTTTATACCCGTTACTCGTAGAGTAAAAGGGTATATTGTATTCGTGCAAAAGTATGTAACAGGTAGAAGGAAGCGTTTCCGACCCTATAAAGTATATATATTCTTGATCAGGGTCACTAGCCGAGTCGATATAGCCATGTCCGTCTGTCCGTCTGTCCGTCTGTCCGTCTGTCCGTCTGTCCGTCTGTCCGTCTGTCTGTCTGTCCGTATGAACGCTGAGATCTCGGAAACTATAAAAGCTAGAAGATTGGCATTTTGCATGCAGATTTTAGAGTTCCTACGCAGCGCAAGTTTGTTTCAAAAGGTGCCACGCCCCCTTTAACGCCCACAATCGCTTATATACGATTTTATTTAAATATAAATTTAAATATTTCGGAAAAGTAAAAATGCAGTTTTATTGTGTTTATCAATACCTATCGAAATGTAGAAGAAATTTTTCAAATCGGACCATTCGTTTAAAAGTTATGCGTGATCAAAGTTTCTATCTCCATCTCCCTCGTACTCCTTTTACCTGAGTAACGGGTATCTGATAGTCGGGGTACCCGACTATAGCGTTCTCTCTTGTTACTCTCTGTGTAAGTGCGTGATTTTCTGGAATGTACGGTATAATTAGCACCTATTAAATAAATATGTTGAGCATATGAAAAACCTGCAGACTTTGTTGTTGTGTATCCGCATGCATTAAGCCTTAAGTATGTACACACGTGGGTGCATATGTATGTGGAGAAGTGCGTATGCACATACAGGAGTGATTCGATGGTCAGGAGACAGGAGAAATGAGAAATGGGAAAGGAGACAGAAGGCAGGAGGCGTCTCCCCAGTCCCTGTCCGAATATAATTCCGAATCCAAATTGGGGGAAGAGCTGGAAAGTGGAGTGGCTGAAAATGCTGAGTGGCATGCAACGGCTGCGGCTTCCCGTTGGACGGTTGGACGATTGGACGGTTGGTAGGTTGGCTTGGCTTGGCTTGGATCGGTTCGCTTTCATTTGGGCCCGGCTTGCGTGCGGAAAGCCCATGAAATCGAGCTGCAGCTAAGTGAATGAATGAGTGAGTGAGTTGTAAGCGATGCATGTTGGTGGGCGGAGGGGGGGGCGTGCCAGCAGGAAGGGGTCAGTAGCGGAGGGGCGGAGAGGTGTGAGCCGCAAATGAACGCCATGTTGGCCGCCATATTGAGCGACAGTACATACGCACGTACTTACCAATGTACCGCTGTTTGTATGTACTTAGACCTGTATGTGGCTACACTAAGGGAAAAAGTGTTCAATTATTTTTGAAAATGCATCTCATTAGTTGGCTAAATTCATGGTCAAAATGTACTCCTTTAGATCTAATTATACCCGTTACTCGTAGAGTAAAAGGGTATACTATATTCGTGCAAAAGTATGTAACAGGTAGAAGGAAGCGTTTCCGACCATATAAAGTATATATATTCTTGTTCAGGATCACTAGCCGAGTCGATCTAGCCATGTCCGTCTGTCCGTCTGTCCGTCTGTCCGTCTGTCCGTCTGTCCGTCTGTCTGTCCGTATGAACGCTGAGATCTCGGAAACTATAACAGCTAGAAGATTGGCATTTTGCATGTAGATTTTGGGTTCCTACGCAGCGCAAGTTTGTTTCAAAATGGTGCCACGCCCCTCTGACGCCCACAAGCCACAAGCTGTGGCTACAGTTTAGATGCTATTATGAAAATTTTTTTGATATGTATTTGTTTCGTCAATACCTATCGATTGGCCAAATAAAAGTTTGCCACGCCCACTCTAACGCCCAAAACCCATTAAACACTTAAGCCTGGCTAGCGCCTCATTTCGCCTTTCATGGCGTATACAATAGCGCCATCTAACGGATGAATTTGGAACAGCTGGCCAAGGTGCTCAACAGAGTCAACGTTAATTCTCGATAAGGATTTCTATTAAAGGAAATTGCGATGGCTTTTATTTGTCAATACCGAACTATATCCCAAGAACTATGCAAATCAAATCAAGTTAGCCAAATTGGAGGTGTTCCCTGGGTACAGATTTTAACATAAAATCGGGAGCTAACTCGAGCGGCGAAAAACATACAAGGGGCTATTTATATTAAGTTGTTTAGCTGAGTAAGGTATCTATATGCCTGACTTTTTTCTTGTTTTAGTGTCTCTTTGTTTTGGAAGCTTTTATAATATAGACCAGAACATTATTATTAATTTATTTATAATAGAATGAGTAAATTGAAAACGATTTCATAACCAACTAAGAAAAAATAATCAATCGAATTGGGTCTTGATTTCAGGAAACCCTTTATTTAATTTCGAGCTTTATAAACATATCTTTGTAATTAAAAAAGTTATTATCGGATAGTTTGTTTTATATTTTTTGTTATTTTCCGTTTTAAAAAAACTTAAACTATTTGCCATTTCTTGGAGAAACAAAATGGAATTTCGCTTATGGGTCTTGTATCCAAGGATTTCGTCTCCATTTTATAGTATTGCGAATAATACCTTGATTTTCAAATAATTTTTTTCGGTGTGTAGGCGTGTATATATTTACGGGTTGACAAACATTTAAGAGAGGAACGGTTGCGCTTTGTTTTGTTCATCGTCACAAATTGGCACCGGAGTGGGAAACTCGGAAAGGTGGAAAATCTGACTGACTGGCAGTCAGTCAGTCCATTCGTTTGTCTGTCTGGCAGATGGCAATTGCACGGTGGTGGGTGGTAGTTGCTGCGGAGGGGGGGGGGGAATACTTGAGTGGGGGGGTGGCAATGACAGGCAGCGTAATTACCCAGTGACAGGCATGAACGTGTCTGCTCACGGGAGCCAAGAGCCAATGTCATTTGTGCGGCGGGCGGGAGCGTTATTTGTTCGAAATGTGATGTGCCCGTAAATCGCAACTCGCAGATAATGGCCGCCGTAATTGGTGGCTCCGACCAAATTGCATGTGGCTGGTATAAAAGCTGAAATGTAAATGTGTGTAAGCCGGTCTAAAACTAATAAGCGGCCCATTCAGCCGACCGCTATGTGACCATATAGCCGTGTCCGTGTGTTTGTGTGAACAAGAATGTGATTTGTTAACAAGATTATGGCCCGCCAGTAGCAGCAGCAGCAGCCAAAGCCAAATCATTTTTTTTTTTTTGTTTACGAGCTATGCCAAAAGAACGCAGACACATGAACAAACATACATTTGGTTGTACATGCATTTCGAGGCACTGCAATTATATGGCGAATACAAAAATAGGATGCGTGCCAATTACGGACAAATTGATGTTTGTTAGGTTGTAAAACATAACAGCACAAAAAGCCCACAAAGCGTATCACTCGATTCGGATCGGTTGGATCCGACAGCCGACTACCGACCTACGCGATAATCATATAGCCCCGCCATATACATATGTAAAAAAAAACCGCCTTCGACCGATGTTGCAGGTTACGTGCCTAAAATTATGGGCTTCAAAACCTCTAGTCACGGTTATTGGACAAATCTGAGTTCTTACTTTATCGGGTACCCTTAGAGTTCATTTTTTTAATACATATGTTTTTACCTAATTATCATAAAACCGATTTAATTTAAACATAATAAACAGTCAGTCTTTATTAGGAATTTTTTGTTCAACAAAAATAAAAAATCTTTTACTTACTTTGTAATAATTCTCGATTTAATATATGTATTAAAAAAAATATTATTTGGAATCTACTTCAATTTAAATAAAAACAAGAGAGAACGCTATAGTCGGGTGCCCCGACTATCAGATACCCGTTACTCAGGTAAAAGGAGTACGAGGGAGATGGAGATAGAAACTTTGATCACGCATAACTTTTAAACGAATGGTCCGATTTGAAAAATTTCTTCTACATTTCGATAGGTATTGATAAACACAATAAAACTGCTTTTTACTTTTCCGAAATATTTAAATTTATATTTAAATAAAATCGTATATAAGCGATTGTGGGCGTTAAAGGGGGCGTGGCACCTTTTTGAAACAAACTTGCGCTGCGTAGGAACTCCTAAAATCTGCATGCAAAATGCCAATCTTCTAGCTTTTATAGTTTCCGAGATCTCAGCGTTCATACGGACGGACAGACGGACAGACGGACAGACGGACATGGCTATATCGACTCGGCTAGTGACCCTGATCAAGAATATATATACTTTATAGGGTCGGAAACGCTTCCTTCTACCTGTTACATACTTTTGCACGAATACAATATACCCTTTTACTCTACGAGTAACGGGTATAACAAGAGAGAACGCTATAGTCGGGTACCCCGACTATCAGATACCCGTTACTCAGGTAAAAGGAGTACGAGGGAGATGGAGATAGAAACTTTGATCACGCATAACTTTTAAACGAATGGTCCGATTTGAAAAATTTCTTCTACATTTCGATAGGTATTGATAAACACAATAAAACTGCATTTTTACTTTTCCGAAATATTTAAATTTATATTTAAATAAAATCGTATATAAGCGATTGTGGGCGTTAAAGGGGCGTGGCACCTTTTGAAACAAACTTGCGCTGCGTAGGAACTCCTAAAATCTGCATGCAAAATGCCAATCTTCTAGCTTTTATAGTTTCCGAGATCTCAGCGTTCATACGGACAGACAGACAGACGGACAGACGGACAGACGGACAGACGGACATGGCTATATCGACTCGGCTAGTGACCCTGATCAAGATATATATACTTTATAGGGTCGGAAACGCTTCCTTCTACCTGTTACATACTTTTGCACGAATACAATATACCCTTTTACTCTACGAGTAACGGGTATAATTATGTAAATTAAATTATGTAATAATTATTCCATTGATTGTAAAATATGCTTTAAAGTTTTCAAAGAGATCACTTAAATTATTCTTTTTTTAGTGTCAACATTAAGCTCGTCTTTTGGCTCTTTTAAGAATTATTTACTTAGAATATATTTACATATATGTAGACACTTTTATCTCAGTTTTGATTAAATAAAGTTTCCTCACGCCTTAAAACGTTGCCCTTTTAGGATGATCCTATTCTTTATTTAGTTGGCTGAATAAAAAATTGCGAGTCCTCCTCCAAACTCTTGCTAATCACTGGCAACATCCTCCACACTGCACGCAATCAGGGTGGACTAGTGGCACAACCAGAAAATAAAAAAAATTGGGATAAAAAAGCAGAAGGAACAAGGAGAAAGGACGTCGAATTTACATTCGACGGACGGCGGTCCCGAGATTCGTTCTTTATCTTGTTGTAAAATTCACCGCACACAAACTGTTGATTGTGGCTCCATAAAAATCCCATGAAAAAGAACCAAAAGCGTAGAATAAAGAAGGACGAAAAAGGGATTGGGGCAGACCCGAAAGTGAAAAGCGGATGAGCCGGATGTGCAACGGAGTTCGCATGGTGTGGGGCTTAATTTAGCTAGGAAGTGCTGGGGGCCCAGGACCACCATGGACCATTATTGCAGAGGACGGATGGTTGATGGGGATACCGGGGGATGGTGATGACGATGATGCCACAGCCTCTGGTGGGTTAAAAAATGCGATAAGTGCACTGCTGAAGAGAGAACTGGCGGAGTGGAATACAACTGGATCACCCGGTTGCACCCACTTGTCGTCCTCGTTATTGCCGGAGACGCTGTGCTGTTGCTTTTTGTGGCCGTGCCCTGTTTCACAACTATGTTTTACAATATTTTGACGTTGTATTACACTGGCAGGACGAGGACCCCGAGCTCCGGGGAGCAATACGGAGCGTAGGTGGTAGGAAAACATCAATTTGAGTTTTCCGCATTTTTAATGAATTTCCATGTTTCGCTGCTGCTACGATTTTTTCGTGCTCTGCAATTAGAAAGAGAATACGACTGGAAAGCGAAATACTAAATTACGAAATCTGTGTTTCTGCTCAATTTTCACTTGCATTACATAATACTTATTTAAAATGCAATCCTTGAAGATGCTAAATAAATTTGGTAGTGAAATTTAATAACATGTCATTGAGCTGGTTAGTTTTGAACTTGAACAATAGCAGTTATTGCTGTTCAAATAACTAGTCCTGGCCTTATATAGGTTTTATATAATTAATTTATTTTTTAATGAAATTAAAAGTCTTTAGAGGTATGCCACTCTCAAATCGGATTAAATCCAATCGAGGGCTACCTCTTTATGAGCCATCAGAAAGTTTACTGCGTTGCAAGTTAGAAATGTTCTTTCAAAGAACCATATAATTTATAAGTTATAAGTAATTTAAAATGTTCCCCTTATATATTCCACCATAACTTAATGTTATATGATAATAGTTATTTGGTTTTTATGTAAATTAGCAAATTTTCTAAGTAAATATAAACAATTATTACAACTGAATTAAAAACATCAATTTTTAAAAACACGAAAATTTCGGTTATATCTTTTCTCTAAATAGAGGATTGCTTATTTCTAATTCCAGTTATGGAGCCAGTTATGATCTGGCGGCTCGTCGCAAGAACGCAACCCGCGAATCCACGGCCACATTGAAGGCCTGGTTGAATGAGCACAAGAAGAACCCGTATCCGACGAAGGGCGAGAAGATCATGCTGGCCATCATCACCAAGATGACCCTGACCCAAGTGTCCACTTGGTTTGCGAATGCCCGTCGTCGACTGAAGAAGGAGAACAAGATGACCTGGGAGCCGAAGAATCGCACGGATGACGACGACGATGCCTTGGCGTCCGATGATGAGAAGGACAAGGAGGACTTGGAGCCGAGCAAGGGAAGCCAGAGTGGCAGCTTGGCCAAAGGTATAGAATTTGAAGGGTGTTTCCTTGGGGTTTCATACTTACAGCAGCTGTTTCTTTAAACCAGATGAGACCAAAGAGGAGGAGGATGCCATAGACGAGGACCAAAAGTGCTTGGGTCAGGCGAACATACTGCGAGCAGGCTTCGGTTATCCCTCGGCTGGTAGTGGTGGTGGTGGTTACCCCGGTGGATCCTCGAGTGGCCACCCAGGTGGCTACCATCCGTATCATCATCAGCATCCCGCTTACTATCAGGCCGGGCAACAGGGCATGTTGCCGTTTCACGGAGAGGGCTCGAAACTGCAGCAGGGCGATCTTGGGGATCCAAAAAACCAGCTAGGCCGGGACTGTGGCGTGCCGATTCCAGCTACCAAGCCGAAGATCTGGAGTCTGGCCGACACAGTTGGCTGCAAGACCCCACCGCCGGCTTACATGGGTCACCAATCGATGCCACTGCAGCAGCAGCAGCAGCAGCAACAGGCGCAACAGCAACAGCAGCAGCAGCAATACCCTCCGCAGGATGCAGGACGAGATCAGCAGCTGTTCAATGGGGCCGCAGCTCCCTACCTGAGGCCGCACACCACGGCCTACGGGGGTTTTCTAGGGGCTACGACCCAGCAGCTGCATACTACGAGCAGCAATATCCCCTACAGCAATATGCCCCCCAGCAGCAGCAGCAGCAGCAGTTGCAGGTGGGCGGTACCATCCATACTACGGGAAGTTCGAGCGGACCACTGCAATTCCATCAGCAGCAGCAGCAGCAGCAGCAGCAGCAGCGGCAGCAGCAACTTCAGCAGCTGCAGCAGCAGCAGCAGCAGCAATCTCAGTCCACAGCGAGTCAGCGGGCGATGGGGTTTCTCGAAGCCCAACCAGATACTCCACCCCAAACTCCGCCGAATATGAAGGTGCTGAGCGGAGCTTTGAGTCTCCTGCCTACCGCTTCTCAAGCCCCTATGATCGCTACCTGTCGCAGCAGTAATGGCTTCGGCTTTACCTCTGGTTATCCCATGAATTTTTCGGCCAGAATCGGGGAGTACTCCCCGCGGGATGACTATAGCAGTGGGAACAGCAGCAGCAGTAGCTCATCGTCGCCACAACTTCATCGAAATGAAGCCATGTTCAAGCCGCTCTTCAAGAAGTTCACCAACTAATCGGACTGCATATATACATACTATATGGGATCGTGCAAAAAAAAAAAACACCAGACGGATTGTGTAATATTAACTGTAGCCGTATACCGCGCGTTAAGTAACTTCAAGTTTCATTCAAGTTATGCATCGTATCTAGAGTACCAGATCAAATGTTTCTCTTCAAAACTGCAATGTAAGCTTAGGCTAAATACTAAACTAGCGCAATAAGATTGTAAACTGTGATACGTTTTTCATTGTCTAACAGACTTCACACTAAACACTTCGTCTATATGAACACATAATCTAAATAATTTTAACTCGTTTAATAAAATTCTTTATAATCATGAAAAATTAATGTGTTCTGAATTTGGTTGGGTGTTTGGGCATGGTCATAATTATTTTTATTGCTTGGGTCACAAAAGTAAGTATGTTCTTTCCAGTTAATAAAAATAGTAGGTCATTTATGTCCAAGAGAATTTTAAAGTTGGCAAGTCTAAAATTTATATACTTTGACTTAAGAGAACGCGCCAATTAGGAAAGCATATTTCTTAAAAGAAACAAATTTTATAACAACTACAGATAAAAAATAAAAGGATAAGAAATATTTTTATTCCAGTGCATAAAAAACACAGGTACGACAGCCTATGAAAAAACTCAATGACATTTCGGACTATCAACACGACGTACACAAATGTTCGCTAAAAGGAAAAAACCATATTTATTTGGTAATAGCAATGTACATTCATCACGACACATTCCATTATTGATTTTTTAATTATTAGCTTGTAGGTTTTTTTTTTCGCAAAATATTGCTAATTACCTTTTTCTCTTTTGCTTTGTATGAAATATAATAATTTATTATTAATTCATGGCTTAAACATATGTTCTAATTCAGCCACAAGTACAACGGCTTTCAAAATTAAAATGACAGTTAAACGAGAGCCAATTAATATATCGAAATTATAGTATTAAATAATTTTTGCTATTGAAAAAATTTCTGTTTATTACAAGGAGACACACAAATATGTAAAGCATTTATGCAAATTGCAGTTTATGCTATACAATGAACTCCAGACTGTTTAGAAATATATTAATTAATATACATTAGATGTGTTCTTAAGAAAACTATTGAATTATTTGTCATGATCATGGTAAATAGTTTAGCAATAAAAAACGATATAAGAGCTGGTTATTTTATATTTACTTTTACAGTATATCACCAATTATTGTTTTGTGTGTAGGTTTTTGCCGAATTGACGCCGAAATTGTCAAATGCCGGAGACATGGAAAATGCTGTCCGCATGCGAAACAAAACAAACCTGGCATCTTTGCGACTGTGTTCGTGGGCTTCTACCTGAAACCCTGTGGATGTGTACGTTGGAAGTTGGCTTTTATGGGGAAAACAATTTGTAACGACTATCGCCGTTTGATAAATTAACATTTAGCAGTGGCTCGATTATGCAACAAATTGCCAATTCAATTGAAATTGACAGCCGACGAAGACAGCCGCAAGTTGCGATGAGGCGGCCGAATTAGCCGCGATGCGATGCTCGTATTTGTAAGTGCAAGTGATTAATTTGGTTTCGTTTGACACAGTTTACACATGTAAGTGGACGGACAGGTACTGAACTTTAAAGGAGCCACATGCAGAGAGGCGCTCGCATGGCCAGTAACAAATTTCTTAAACGGTTTTCAGTAATTCTATGGTGCCATCAGCGGGACATTAGTTCCGTTCCCAGAGACGTCTA
The DNA here is from genome assembly GCA_018153365.1 of Drosophila fuyamai. Classification (NCBI taxonomy): domain Eukaryota; kingdom Metazoa; phylum Arthropoda; class Insecta; order Diptera; family Drosophilidae; genus Drosophila; species Drosophila fuyamai. Next base: position 12,399,235 of record JAECXW010000155.1, read on the forward strand.
CTTAGGGCCCCACTCACTTTATGGGCTGTTTTACAATGCTAAATGACCGCGCTGGGCATAAAATTTCCCATTACACATGGGGCCAAGCCAATCAGTAAGATGGGTAAATTAATCGTATCCAACAGATACGTTGCGATACCATACGATACTACTATACTATGCCATACCATACCATATACCCCATACACCATATTCCATGAGAGATCCTTCGCCGCGCCGCGCTTGTGAAGCGATCTCGTTTATGGGTCATAAACCATGGGATCGCGCCGGTTGCTGCCTGTCGCAACCACTCGACATTCCCGGTATTGTTTCTGTTAAGCCTCGGATTGGATCGGCTTGGATCGCTTGGATCGCTTGGATCGCTTGGATCGCTTTGGATCGGATTGGATCGGTCACCAGCGGCGAGGATATACGACAGTTAACTTATCTTGCATCCACTTAACGTCTTGCGGCCATAAATCAATCGTATGGCCGAATGCTCGATGGCAGCCAGCAGGCGAATTAATCACTTTGAAAATTGTTACCCATTTGGAAACTTGTCGCATTCGCTTTCCAGCCGATCTCGACCCGTTTCCAAGTATAAATATATGTGGCTCGGACACACGTGTGTGGGCAATCCTTCAACACCATGTGAAAATCACGGTAATTTATTATTGACAGCCGCAGTAGTAGGTAAGAGTCGTCTTTGTGATTAGTTGCCTTCTTTATGCCTAATTCCCAGACGGGACTGGGATTTCGGGTAGTCATCTCCGTGGTCAAGTGGCATCAAGGGGCATCTTCTCTAATGTCATGGTAACTTTTCATATGGACGAAGTGAATGGCACATCAATTTTCTTTTTGTTTAAAGTGTCGAAAACGGTAAGCGGTTAAGTTGATTTAAGACTGGGCTTAACCGAATTTTATAGTTTGAGCACAAGGTTTTAACTATCACTCATTACGTTCTCATCCGATTTGAAGATTGCAAATTTTAAGCAGCCAATTAAATTTGGTTTTTTGTGTAAATTAATTAGCTGCAATTGCATCTACTCTTTTATAACATTAATTTGAAATTTATTTGCTGTCATAAAAAATGGCATTAGTAAGATGTAATGCGCTTTTTATAATAGCATCTTTAAATGTATATTGGTCAGTAAAGATTATAGGTCAAATCAGTAATTCATCAGATATATTTTAATTATTCTTTTAATACAGACTTAAAATTTTAATGCATTCAAAGTTGGTTTATAAAATCTGGCTTTATTTAACGAAGCTTTCAACATGCAAAAGTATGTTTATTCTAATTTTTGTAAGCCCAAAAGAAATAAAATAAAATAAGTAGCAAATACTTTGTACAAAAAATAAATAGTGTGCACTCATGAAATACTTTTATGTTTAAGCTATCGAACCGTAGCTGTGAGCAAATATGTTGTATACATTTTTAATGCTAACCCCTTTCTGTTGCCTTTAATTCACAAATATTTAAGCCAAACAAACACAATGTTCGTGCGTCTTAAGCATAAACAATAGAAACCTATTCCAAATGGCTAAGCTTAAGCCGCTTTCTCTTATCTAAAGTCTGCTTAAATACTTGAATCCGCTTAAGCAATTAGTTGCATTCGACGTTATTGATCCAGAAATCGTGTAGGATATTTTATTAAATTTTCACAAATTTTCATATTAATCGCAAATATTCACACTCAATTATAAAATACCAAAGAACACAAATTTGCTCGGAATAATGAAGGGAAAATTCCTTGAGATTCCCACATTCTGCTGGTATAGACAGCCAAACCCCCCTCCTCCTTAGATTGGAATGAGGTCTACTATTTCGGGGGTGGCTGGCGTTCCAAGATGCTACAAGAATGCAAAGTGTCATTTAAGTGAAACAAGACGAGAACAAATACACAGCATCCAGGCAGACACTGGGTCTTCGATGTCACTGGTGTGGGCTGCCAACAAGGCTGCAAGGACCAACCCCAAGGACCAGCCCGACCCAACCCTTTAGCAGTGCATCCTCAACCACGCAGCTTACTTACGCAGCTTCTATAAATTATAGCTGCCGCTTGTCATGTACGGAAATCCTTGTGTCAGTGCAGCCGAGATGCCGGGACTCAGGACTCCGGACTCAGAACTCAGGATTCTGGCTCCAGCAGCCAGCCTCCAGTTTCTGCCTTTGACAGAGCCTGGCAGGGCGATGCGTTTGTTTTCAACAGGATTAGGAATTCGTTGCAACGCACAAAAGCCTCAGGAACAATTCAAGCAGACACATCTCGCAACTATAACAATTAATATCCTGAAATTGCATCGTGACATGAGTGTGTAGTCTGTCTATTCCGGCTGCTGCCAAAGGAACAGCGCACACGAGGGCGTATACTTGATGCCGTATGCTAATTTCCCTAATGCCTTCCTCGAGAATCCGTGCGTTTGTGTGTGAGTTATAGACTTAACTCAATGAGCAACCCTTGCTTGGGCGGAATATTATTTAAAGTTAACTCGAAGAAGCCATGATAAAATCCTTTAATTAAGTCACTATCTTAAACTTATATTAAGCAACTCAAGCAAGATATTTTATAAGTGTGTTTATTGACTTTATAGGTTAACATTTTATTTGATTTTTTTGCTATTTCGGGAATGTAATTCTTCAAGATCAGACTTTTGAAAAAGTTCTAAATTATGAAAACTGGCACTAATTGATGGACAAACAAGTGATTGTTTTTTCTTAGATTTAAATATGAAAAGAATTTGAATAAAAACGCAAAACAATTTGTTTTTCTGGATTTATTTTATGTTTCCTAAGTTTTAAATAAAAATTCTAAAGCAAGAGAAAATCATATTGAAAACTGAAACGATCCTCAACATTATTTCGGATTATATAATAATATGAATTATGATCCAAGTTTCCGAAGAATTGTCCGTTTGGAAGCACTGGAAGCTTTTCTGGCACACAATGCTTACGATTTGTCAATGGATTTCCTGAATAATTGATTACAGCCAACCAAAAGACATTTCATCATCATCTATTACGATCCACACGCCTCGGCTTAGAGTCATATTTAATGGACATGTATGGTGGGCAATCAATCATGACCATACCTCGCTAGGTCTAGTGTCCCAGAAATTTAAAGAAACGTGGAATTAAACTACAAGAGAAGAAATCCGAAAAGAGAAAAATAACAAACTAAAAGCGCCCACAATATGTGGGACCAATGGCCACCTTTGTCAAGGCAGCTGATTATTCTTGACATCAGCGCGGTACACTCGAGTATACAAATGTATATTTAGACAACTGCCATTGATAAGACAAGCTAAAATAATTATGACCATTAGGGCACATTAGGCACTGGTGTTGGGAAGTCTCAGCGATCGCAGCACCTTGTGGGATAAATACTTGAGATTTGGAGAATGGTATTTGTTGGAGGTGTCTAAATATCAACACAAATTTAATTGGGTGTTTTCTAATATTAAATTGTGTTATTAATAATTTTTAGGGTGGAAATATGACAAAATAAATAACCTTCTTAAATATTTAATTCGTTTTTAATATATATATATATAAAAATATTTTTCTGTTAAGAAATCCCTTAAGAAATTATTAAATATATTTTAGAGAAGTTTATTTGTTTGTTGTCTCTGGTTAACTTGTGTACTGTGTTATTATTATTATCAAAAAACTTAATATAAAATTAAATCAATTTCTTGAGACCAATTTAAAAATATTTGTTCAAGAGGTTTTAAAATCTGTATGCTGACCATAACCATTTTGTAGGCGAGTATTAGTTTTTCGTTGTTTTTCTGCCAGCATAGGACAACCATATTTTAGAACAAATAAACTGGAGAGACCAACATGGCATCGAGTTAATTATGCGGGACAGGAAAACGAATATTTTATTAATGAAACAGAATTTTTCACATCTTAATGAGATGTGGTTTTAATGCAGAGAGCACGGAAAATGTCGCCACATCGTCTGCGTTTTCCTCGCATGCATCAGAGGTCTTTTTCCCGGGAATAGCCTTTGGGTATGCATTTAATGGGTGTCTCTGATTCCAAGAGCAGGTATTTAAGATGCCCTATCGAGTTTCAGCATCAACTTGGCGGTCTAATTAACATGACAAAGAAATGTCACGTGGGGAAATTTATGGACAGCACTATGGAACTGAACCGAATCGAACCGATCTGAGCTGCAAGGTTGCAGATGGCCACGATAGTGTTTACGATGCCGTTTGATTGGTATACCAATCGATTTCTTTGCCGCCAATATCTCAACGGTCTCCGGTTCTCGTCGGCCCTTCGAATCTTAAAATCGAGAACCTGGAACCTAGAGGAACCTCGATTTGAGCCCAGGCACTTAGACGATTCCGCTGTCGTTAAAACAGCTAATTTTATTATGCGGCTGACATTTACTATCTACAGGTTTGTCGCCGTTCTCAAAAAGATATCCACCTCGACCCGCAGACAAGTTGGATCCAAAAAAAAAAAAGAAGAGAGCTTCGATTCTTTTCACTTATCTTGTTCGATTGTGTTATGTTCATCCATGATTTGTATATATACATGCTGTTTGAAATAAATTTAAATTGTGTTACCGATTTTTAAAGCAGCGTCCAGATTATGCGTTTTGTTAGACGATTTCTCTTATCTTAATGCGGCCGGTGTTGGAGACATTCTGTCTGGTCAAGTTCGAAAAGGGCGATTCCACACGTATCGCCTCGTATCGTGGCATTGTTTAATGGAATTTTCTTGTAATGCGTTCTGAAATTGGTTTTTAAAGTGCGGGTCCAACATTTAATTTGTTTGTTAATAGTTTCGAAATGCTTGCACTGGCTGCACCCTTTTGCCATGAAAATTAAGTCTCGATATCGGCATCGGTATCTGTATCTGTATCTGCAAATGCATCTGCATCTGCCTGGATATCTGTAAATGTATCTGTGGGTATCTACCCATAATATAGCCTGTTGTTGCTTAAATCGGGCGTAAGCGAATCAATTCTCATTTTAATTTATTGACACGAACACAAGCGCCATTGCACGGCCATCGACTGCCCGGAGTCCAGAGTCCGAAAACCAGAGTCCGGAGTCCATTGCACGTAGTCCTGGTCTCGAGGTCGCCCCACCATCGTTTTCCCGGCTACATTGCACCAATTATACAATAACTCGACTACAATGCAATTTGCATTGTGCTGCAAATTGGAACTGCGATGTACGATGGCCAAGAAAGGAGACACAAGCGATGCGCATTTAATAAATGCGCATACGCCTCGTGGCCACTGGCCGGATGCCTTTTGCCGGCAGCCCTGCGGCTGGCCGCCAAATAGGTACATTAACTGCAGGCCCAGATACTCCCGATGCCCAGATACTGCCCTCTCCTCCCCTCCCCCAGCGGATATCCCTGCCATCCTGCACTGAGCCCCGGTAAACGTAACACATAATTATTTATTGAATTTACAGACGGCTCGTATAATTTTATTTACCGAATGGAGTGCTTTTCGCGGCAGACATTGAATTGCTGGATTGGTCGCATTATTTCTGTTGATCTGGCACTCAAATTGATCAGAATTTTTAATATGGTTTAAGTAATTTATAAGGGAAATTTGAAATTTAAAACAACAAATGATTTTATAAGCAAGCCTTTTGTATTCTACCTTTATTTATCAATTGGACTGGAAAATGTAATGAAAGAATCTTACTCATATACACAAATCTCAAATAGCGATTTGAAAAAAGGTCATCAACAATTTTTATTTGTTTTTATTTATTTATTTTATTTTTAATTAATATTTAAGATCCTTGAGCCTTACAAATTTTTCGGCAAGAATGGTTTTACATTTAAACTATTTTTATTTCAAATAGCTGCTTAGAGTTTTAATAATTTAATAAATCCTTTGGTAAAAATGTGCTTCTGAGAATGAAATCTATTTATTTGCAACAGTGTGGAGAATGTTTAAAATGACATTACTTTGAAGTTGTTTAAATTAAATATTGTGATGGACATACCTAAATTGCCCAAATGACAATTGCATCACGCTAAAAACGAGTTTATTCAAGGATAATTTTTCATAAAATTGACAGAGAAAAACTACGGAATCAGCGATACTCGCACTTGAAAACATTGTGCCTGCCTAAGTGGGTCGATGGCTTCTGGCTCGCGACTAATCATCGTTAATGCCGAGACGTTTCTTGCTGCCCGAACTGAACTCAGGCCTGCATAATTGATGATTGCTTTTAAAATGCGCCGACATGCGACTGTTGTCACCAGTGGAAAACCATTTTTTACAGCCGGGGCATTTACACTTGCCCGCAATTAGTTTACGATGCTAATGCTGCCAGTCGGTTCGGCATTGTTTTCAATTTGTTTTAATCGATTCGCGTTAATTTTCAAATCTCGTCTTACTTTTGAATGACTTTCCAAGCGACGGCACGGGCGTTTGGCTACATGAATTGTTGACACTAACATGCACCTACATACCTTTAAGTAATGTCATAATCAAATCTTTATAGTGAGAAATTTAACATTTTTTTAATTGACAAATCGATTAGATATAGTGCGGTTAGTGCTTGTATTCAATCAATTTAAGGTTGCCCTAATGAATAATAAAGCAATAAAATGTTAAAGGGTTTTTCGGCAAATAAACATGTTACCTATTTTATTCAAAAATTAATTTATTCAATTAATTAATTATTCTCTCAAGTTAGATGGGCTTTCTATGGGTAATTTTATCTTTATAATTTAATATTAGAGTAGTTTGCTTAGCTAATAAATTAACAAACTGCAAAGATGTATTTGCTCAACATTTATTTCAAAATGAATTAAAAATCGTTAGATGTTTTTTGTGAAATCGTAAATGCATAATATCAGAAAATTGTGATTATATATCGCATTCAACCTTCTATTCTATTCAAACTATATGATTCTATGGGTAATTTTATATTTACATTTTAACATAACAAATACACAAAATATATATTCAAGTAAAGGTGTTTTTCAAAAGTTATTAATGATATCATTCCCATTGACCTCCCCTCTAAGCCACAATAAACATGTTTAAAATAAAGTAAAATATTCTCGTTAGCCCGGGGAAATTAAAACTTTGTGGAATGAACCGAGCTAGCAGACAACATGGAACTGACATCCCTCGGTGGCGATGTTCCGAAATGCGCAACACGGGATGATGCACTAATTACTGAGCTGCGCTGCTAAATGCGCAGGGTGGAGTACGGGGAATTGGAGTGGGGCAGAGTGGGGTGGTGTGGAAAACCCGGGGAATGCCGCCCGTAAAGTGCCTGTCAAGGTGCGTCAACGGACATAAATACACACGATGGCGCGTACGCATATTTCAATGACGCACTGTGCGATTTGCAAACTAATCTGCAATTTATTACGACCCTACCAGCCCTGGCGACAGGTATGTACAGACTCATGTACTAACACATGAAGTTGGGAGCCATCCGCCATCCGCTATCCACCATCTACCATCTACCATGCACATTTACATTTACCGGATCGGATCCGTAATGCCTCGGCACTTGCAATTGGCCTTAACTTGGCCTGGCAACTCGTCAAAATGATTTATTTTTGATAAATTGCCACGGCCTCCGCTCCACTAGATGCAGCGACATCGCGGCAATTTTGCAAATGATTTACACGGAATGACACGGAATTTAATTTCGAAATTCGCAAATGTTGTTCACTTTGGGTGGCAAACATGAATCTCGCACTTTTCGCGTAGGGCGAATTAAGTTCCCTTGGCTCCGTTTCCATTTCCTCTGAAGGAATAAGTGGACATTATTTATAATTGTGCTATCATAGTCAATCCGTCATGCAGGTCTCAGTGCGATCTACTTATATAAATTTGCTATTTATAGGACGGAATATACACAAGTTTATTTGCGCAAATAGGAGTGTTAAATGCTCTGAGGAAGCTGTCAAATAAATTAACTCAGCACAGTTCGCACTTCTAGGAATTTTTATTTATTAATTCGTTATGTTATAAATTTAAAGTGACTTAAAAAATTAGAAAATTATCTATGGATATTTTTAATGCCTTCAAATTAAATTCGACAATTTATTGCAACATCAGTTTGTCTGCTTGGAGTTTGCAATTATCCGCTTTTATAGCATACTTTTCGTTGTAACGAACTTTTGGTAATTTCAAAAACTTTGTATATCCTTGAACTCATTTCGGTTCTCTGAAGTACAGGTATGTACTTAAAACCGTGTACAGCACATCCTCTTGAGGGACTTAACTTTGGCAACATCAAACCACATTGGTAGCGAAAACTTTTCTTGTTCGAACGGAAGCGCAAGGGCGCAGCGAAGATTGCAGTCAATTAAGCAGACTGAAAGTTGAGTAATATAGATTTATTTTTATATCGTCGTTATATTAGTGTTAATTATTATCTGCAGAGTTAAAATATTTTTATTGTCGTTCTTGTGTGCATAATCATAATCAAACAATGCAGTCACCGAATTATAAAAAATGTTGTTTTGCTGAAGAAAGTATAAGGTACTTGTTCACCTTAAGAACAAAATTAAAAGCTTCAATTGTTTAAATATAAATACTATATAATCCAAACTATCATTTGTGTTGGTGTGAGTCTTAATTCACTTTATTTATTGTTAGAAAATATATTGATAAATTTATTACAAAATATTAAAATTATAAAAACAAAACCTGTTATAAACAAGTAATTTTATTTATTTAATTATATTTTTTACCACACCAGGTCTAAAACGATCTAAAGAATTCCTTGGTATACATTTACCCTCTTTTCATTATTTTTTAGGGCACTTCAAATTCACTTTCTTTTCTAGACTGCTTCGGGTGCTCATTAAAACGCAATTAGAATAAAGTGTAGACATTCCGAGTCACTTCCGACGTGCTAATCATGCCAAACACCTAGGATCTTAACTTCGAAGTCGAAGATCCAGTGACGGGGCATGCGGCGATGTCGGTCGTGACGCATGCCACCGACGGACGGACAGCTGTCCATACAAAGCATCTACTTATAATTGCCGTGGGCCCCACAAAGTATATATGTACACTGGCCCGGCACTTCCACATCCCCGACTTATCACGTGCGGGGCTTGGCACCGATAATTCTGGAGCGGTCGGGTCTCGAAAACCAATTGGAGACTAGAAATCACGTCAATTGTTGCGACAATCAATCGTGACTGCGGATGGGATGTCGATGTCAAAACGCCGACAAAAGGGAACGCACGCGCAAAGAATTCGGAGGAAAGGGTCTGAACCATTCCTATACCAATTCCTATACCAATTCCTATACCCATTCCTCTTCCCATTCTCATTCCCTTTCCAAATCGGGGTCTAACACATCGGATGCTTTTGACTTCGGCGATCGGCACTTGAACCACAAAGAGCACCGATTTGTTGATTTGTTTTGAAAAGTGAGTAAATAAGTATGTTTCCATTTATGAATGTTTGGAGAATGTTGTGTGCGCTTTTGTTCTGTTTGATCAGCAATTTCATTTTCGAGTGGTCGATAAGATGGCCAGGTGACGATAGCGCTATCTGGAATGGCTGATAACGCCAAACACTGATTGGTGAGTGGGGTTGGCTATGCCGCCCGCCCATCCACCTGCTGGAATCACCTGAAATTCGTGTTAAAAATGGAGAATATGCCAGAGGATTATGACAATTTGTAACAGAATCTTTAGTGTTGAAACACCAAACATGGCTCCCCTTGGAGTCGTGGCTTAAAACTCAGAACTCAAAACTCAGACCCAAACACAAACGAAAACAAATTCATTTAAAGCAATTTGCATGGAGAGTCCTTTTTGTTCTTGTTCCGGTGACTTTATCGTTTATCGTTTTGCGAAAAGGATTTTATTATATTCACCAGAAGCACTATCCTTCCTCCTTTTCATGTGTGCATGTGTATGTGTGTGTGTATGTGAAGAAGATTTTTCGCTGAGAGGTAACTGTGTGTGTGTGCCACATACTGAAAAGCGACAATTTCATGTCCAAATGCTTTCCAGGTGACATGAAACAACACTTAAGTAAGAAGCCTTTCAGGAGGAGGAGGCGGTGCCTGCAACTCTCTGTGCAGCTGTATTCCGGCCACCCACCTCCCAGAAACAACCAACCCATCCACCCAACCACCCACACACACATTAGCAGTTAAATTTGTACACACTCGTATTTATTAGAGTGTGCGAATGTGCTTGTGAGCCTGAAACAACGCACCTGGCGTCGAAGAATAATATCTCTTAACGCCAAAATCTACATTTAAATTGTTTTCAATATAATCTGCATGTCCTGTCCACCGAGTGAAGAATGTTCGAGTTTGTGTTGCACTAAATGAAAACACAGCTCCCACAATGTGAGTCCTGGGATCAGGACATTTATGGGGACAGCCTAGTTGCTCCCAAAGTATTGCGACATGTGCCACAGTTCGCATATCCAAAATCATTTCACAAATCACTCACACAAATCGATGGAGGAAAAGCCAACACTGCACAAACAGCACTCTATGAAATTTTTGATTAAAGTTTGGAATCGCTAAAATAGATCAAAAATTTAAACTTTAATCAATATTTTAAGAAAATTAATTAATAAAGAAATCATAATTTTTTAAAGATTAGTTTCTTATTTTTCAAAAGATCTTATTGGTATTTTCAAGAACTATATATATTTAGATTTTGATTTTAAAATAAGAAGATTATAAACGATTCCATTAATTTCTTTAATTTTACTACTGAGATTCAATTTCAAAACTAAAACCTTTTGCTGATTTTGATCAGAATATATAAGACATAATATAATATTTAAGATAAGTATTTAAGAACTAAGTCCATCATAATTTCCAAATTAATTTTAATTGAAGAATGATAATTCTTATATTTCGTCTTAAAATTGTTCAAATTTAAACGTCTTCTGCTTTAAATTTTGAAATTAAATGCTTTATTTTAGAACGCGTTTCTTTCATGTGTATCCTTCTAAATCTGGTGGGTATTCTAAGGACTTATGAAGTGGGTGTAGAATTTCCTGGCGCCGCCGAGAGCGTCCAGCAATTGAGTATACAATAACTGTAACGATCACGAGTTGGGCAGGCTGGCACTTTTCCCAAAAATACTTGATGCATTTTCCTATGCAAATGACGCGCTGGCGCACACATTTACATACGAGTACATTTGTAAGTACCGAAAAAAGGGACACATGTGGGTCTCTTTTGACTTTGAGATGCGCTCGCATTTATAATAAATGGCAGCGCGTTAACACCCCAAAACATCAAAATACTCATTTTACAGAATTTCCCCAAAAATATTCCCCTCTCCGTCTGCTCCGCTTACCATTAATTAGAACGTACTCGACTCGAGGACTCTCGAGTGGACCGGGCCACGCCCCCATCCTCGGATCGAATGGGATCGGATTGTTTGTTTGTTTTTTCCCTTTTCGGTTTCTTGTTACGATTAGCTAGTGCCAATTAGCTACGATTTTCCGTGAAGGGGCCTTGGGACTTTCTAATATGTAGAATTTAAGAAGACAATTTTCCGTCCATTTAGCATTTTTTTGTGAACAGCTAACAAAAATGTCTTAAAAATAAAGAATTTTAAGGATTTTGAACTTTCATCATTAACAAACTAAATAGTGCCTTACTTTTATGATACTAATATCTCAATTTTAAATTATTTTGTATGATTTATATGTGGGCCATTTTTTTTATACTTTATTTTTTTCATTGGACATCCATTCTAAAATATTATGTGTTTAGAAATATTTCAAAGAATTATTCAAACATTAACTATTATAAATAAAATAACTGGGACATTTATTTGGTGTTAGGAACGTATTCAAGACTTAAATTTTTAATTGGAAAAATATTTTTTTTATATAATTATGAACATTTTTTTTGATTCTATTTATTAGTTTGCTAATGCAAAAAAAAGTAAATTGTATTTATATACATTTCAAATTGTGTTTTTTTTGATTTCGTATTTTAGGCATCAATAGGTAAAATTATTTTTGATGTGTTTTGGTTGCATGTATCTAATTTGTTTGAGACAAATGATATACTAAATGTGTTTTAAAACAAATACTTCAACAAATTTTTCCGTTATTTTAGATTGTTATTTTAAAAACGTATAATTATATCAAATAATTTCGAGATAATATATTTATTTAAAGATTCTACAATTTGTTTTGGTTTTATTACCCATTATTATCCCAACTTTAGTAAATTCGTATGATACCAAATCCTCAGTAACTTCATAGTTGTTTTTCCAATTATTTTTATATTGTATTTTTTATCAATATCGGAAAACTTTTACCCAACTATGGCAACATTATCCAATTGGGAAGCCTTTCGATCGTGGTCCGCCATGAAATCGCTTCCAACGGTGACAGAGAGGGGAAAGCAGACAGAGAGCGCCGATTTACTTTCCAGTGCTTGGAGGTGGGCGTACTCTAGAAAAAGCAACAAGAGCCCCAGAGAGTATTTTCCATCTCCCTTTCGGCCACACCACTCACATAAGAGAAAGAGAGACAACACACGAAGCAGTGCTCCCTGTCTGATTGGAACGCTAACCAATCAGCGAGGTCCTTGCTGACTTACTCTCTCTCGGTATGCAGCTATCCTGCTCCCTCGGCATTTGCGCTCTCTGTCACACACAACCGCGCTGCTCGCTGAGCGGCCGAAAAACAGTTTGTTTCGAAACGCGAATAGGTGCGCATCTTCGCATCTTGGCATCTCCGTCGCGTCGCCCAAAAAACTCGAAAAAAGGCCGAGACGAAAATCCCGAAAACGAGTTACCAATTTGAGTCACAGTCACTGGCCAAAGTCGCAGTAGCAGTCACTGCCAGCCGTCACCGTTGAGATCCCGCTGACAGGTTGCGGAACCCGTTTTACTGGAGCGGATCGTATCGGATCGGCAGATGCAACCGCCGTAAATAATAAAGTGCGTGCAATAGTTAAAAAATAAATACAAAAATAAAGGGGACCACAAAACCCAAAAAGACAAGTCATAACAAAATGCAACATAATAAAATTCATGGAAACATAAAATAAAATTCAAAAACTAAATACAACATTTCAAATAAAAAACCTTATTTTCTAACAGTCAAAAAATATTATAGTACTTGAGATAATTCAAAAAGTCATTTCAAAACTAATTAAAGTTACAAAAATGGACCATAAAGCAATAGTATCTAAAAATGTTAAAAGCTGACTTTATATAATAATCTATTTGGAAGATTATCCTGCAATACAAAGGTCCCCTACCCTAAAGTGTGCTTGACTTCAAACACAGCAATATCTTAAAGTATCAACAATAATCCCAACAAAATATATACAGCATCAGTTAGTAAATAACCAAGAGCAAACATTTAAGACCTGTGCTGACATTCTTTGGCTAAAGACTGAAGAGCCGCGTACATTTGTAAATCTGTTTGCGGCAAACACTTGAAGCCAATTTGGTTTGCTGGCTGTGTTTTTTTCCAACATTTTTGAAACCGGCCGCCAAAGAGTCAAACAGAGTCAATAAAAATGAAGTAAAAACGGATGAAAAAAAGCAAAGTCACACAAAACAAACAAAACATTTTCCGGCTCCGGCGACATTAACAGAACTGCTCGACATCGACAATTTGTTTTATCAATTTTCAACAAGGCCAGCAGCAGCAACAACAACAATAGCGCAACACCCAACAAGCCAGCAAACAACAAAAGCGCCCAGAGTGCTTAGCCGTCGAGCACGCACGCCAAAGCCACCCAGCCACCTAACCACCCACTTGCCACCCAACCACCCACTCGAACCTCCCGTAACCACCCCCACATCCTTGGCCCAGCCCAACCCCTTTTGTGAGGGCTCCGCCAGCATCCACATCCGCATCCTCAATAGTCAAAAAAGCGGGAAAAAAAAACGGGAAAACGACGACGGACTCCCCACAGTGAAACCAGGCACAGTGAACTCGCGTGTCGCCGCTTTTTAAAGCCAATTCAGCCAGCGAGACAATGGCTGCATATGCGCAGTTTGGATACGCTGGCTACCCGACGGCAAATCAGGTGGGTTTTTATCTGGGCAAGTCACACTTTTGGGCTATATTATAGGCTTAACTGTTGTACTATTCATGATTAGTTTTTATGGGCTTTGGTGAAGCTTAGTGATAAAATTTGCCACCAGCTCTAAAAAGGAATTACCAATTTTGTTTTATAGTTTTTGAAAACAAAGTAACTATAAGCTTTTCATTATAAAAAATCATTTTTTAAATCTTTCTATTGAACTACTTTTATTAACATACCTGTTTAACATTGAGAGGTTAATAATTTCTATAAAATATGTTAAAAAACTTAAATTACTCATTAATACAGAAATGTTAAGGATATAATGGAAAGTATTATTTTTCTAAGTGCATACTTTTAAAGATTTACTGAATATATTTGTTTCTGGAGGAAGAAATATAAATCTTTTATGTAAATGAATAAAACCACTAGTTAAAATAAACTGTTGAAAGCCAAATTACTCATCGTTTTTATATTCTCATGATTCCTTTTAAATTGAAAATCATTTATATTGCATTGCCTAAAAATTAAAAATTATAACAATTACTTGTAAGGAAAGCCTTATAAAAGCCAGGCATCACCCAAAAAACCAGTCAAATAAGTTGCAATTTGAATTTAAGCAAGTTTATTTATATAGCTACTGTCAGGCATTAATTTTAAATACGCATATGGTTGCTTTTACCTTGAAAATAAATAATACATTTGGTTTTATTTATTATCTCAAAATATTTATTATATTTTGATTTACAACTCTGTCGCTTCAATATGCAACCATAACTTAATCATTTCAATAAACACTTCAAACACACAATTTATGGGGACCCGTAGAATTAGTCTCCGTTTAAAATAATATTTGGCACACCCAGAGACATGAAAGTGAAATAAAACCCGAAATTTAGTGAGTCAGTTCGGAAATTTTGGCATGTGCGAGGGAAATCTTTAATAATGGTCGGTGGTGAAAATAACTTTAAATTTACATTTTAAGCTGGCGGGGAAGGCAGGGGCGACACATGAATATTCAAGCACTTTTGGCACCGGTTGGCGGGGCTCCTGGATCCATATCCATATATCCATAATGGCTGCCCCGCCGCCAAGAAATGTTTCACAATTTAGGACAGCCGCCACCGCCATCGCCACCGCCTTGGATGCAACCCGGGGGAAATCCGGGGAGTGGTGGTGCATCGTCCGAGGTCTGGTCATAATTACCCGGTATTCCGAGCTCAGTAATTCAAATTAGTTGGCCGGCGTTTTTGGGGCCAAGAGGGGAAGGGAGAAGCACAGGGCCGAAACACTTGCAACTACAAAGCCCTTTCGATGGCTGTGTAATGCCTTGTTCAACGACTACTATGTGGTCTAATGCGTCAATGCTAGACTTATGCGTTTATCCGGGGCCCTGTGTCCTGCTGCCAATATACATACATACTCAAATATTTATATATATATATATATATATATATAGATGTCCGGGCCATGTCTGCCGGCATAAATTTATGCTAATGAAGCCGCCGGAGTGGTGGACCATTTATTATAATATGCAAACTTGGTAAATTACAATAATTAAAATAATGAACGCTCAGATTATCGACTATAATTATGGTTGCAGATGTGCAAAGCCTTTTGCCAGATCGATTAAAAGCCACCAGGATTTTGTCATCGTTTTACCTCATTTGCATTTGGTTTTTGCCCCCGTTGCTTGAAGCCATTTAGTCGAGGCTACTAAGCCCAATTAAAGACTGGTCAGGAGATGCTATCTGCACTGTGTCGACTGGGTGCCAAATTTATAAACTTTACAATTTATGCAGTGCACACATCGTACAGCCCACAGACTCGCCGGCGAATTCATTAATTTAATTTTAATTTCAACGCCAAGACGGCATTCCAAAAATGAGGCAAAAACGTCGACGCATGCAATATATGAATTTAATCAACGGCTGACAGTTGGCAGTAAAAGTAGCCGAGACGAGCGGCACATCGCGAATTCTTAACTTCCCATGCGAGCTGTTCACGCATTTCATGGCAAAATAACTAAAATTCTAAGGCCGCAAAAAGCGGCGCGACGATGTCGAGTCCTGGAACCCATAAGCAATATATCCCTGCCCCTGCCCCTTCCCCTTCCCCATACCCAACCCCCCATCCAATCCTCCTTCGGGACGCAAAAGGACAGGCCCGTAAATGATGCGAGAAAAAACTAATATTTCGCAGTGTGCATTCCATAATTGATTTATGAATTTTTAATGCAAACATTGAGACCGCAGTTGGGAAAGAGTTGTTCCACTGCGAATTCTGCGACTACTGCGACCGAAACTTAATTCAATAAGCGAGGAGAGCAAAAAACAAAGCAACTTATTCGCATTAGCAAAAACGCACTTCAGAACTGTCCTCCTGCCCCTTCTGCTTTTTAATGCACAGAAAAAAATCTTTTATATTGCTTACCAACTAAAATTGTTCACAGTTTAAAAAGATCTTTTAAATAGGTTTTTCAAATAACTACTTTTTTTTTAGAATTTTGTTGTAGAAACTGAAATATAAATATGGCTTGTTTTACATGATTAAAGAGTCACTATTTTCAATAGCAAACTTTATTTATTTTTTGGGATAAACAAATAATAAATGTAAGCAAAAGTAAAGTTGATTTTGTTAATATTAAGTATCTATAATATGTATCTTTATGGAGCGCTTTGATTAAAGATTGAAAAAATAATGTTTACCCTCGACAATATTAAGAGGATTAATAGTGTAAATTCTATGTCTGGTAAACAGATAGGATGTTGCCTCCTTTTTTCTCCGTGTGCCTTCGAAAGTGGGTATCTGTATGAATATGGCGTACTCGTTTGCCAGCGCAATCCTGCGGATGAATGTGAGAATATGCCAAATCCAAGCGGCAGTCGCCGGAGAAGTTGACTGCGAATGCGATTGCGATTGCGAATGCGAACATGTGTTTGTTTTGTAGGGACTCGTTGGACTGGCAGCTTCCTTGCTGCCTGGGATCCTCATATTTTCGCTTATTGTTCGGTGCTGGCGTCAAGGCCCCCCAGTCCAATGCCCAATGCACACAGCCGAAAAAAACCCCAACCCCAAGCCAATAGCTTTTGTTTCGCAGTCGTTGTTAGGAGTGCAAAAACAAAATCCATAAACGCATCCCAGCGGTAGCAGCAACAACAGCGAAACGGCAGCAGCACCCAATAACCACAACAACAATGCCGATCTCCTTTGTCTTGGCTGGCATATATGTATATATAGGTACTATACTATACCTATACCATATCATACCAAACCATACCACATCTTACAGTACGGCTACTCGTGCGTTTGAAAAAAGAGCATGGGCATTTGGTAGGCGGACTCGTGAGCTTTAACATAAATCATAAAATTAATAACCGTAAAGTGACGGCACCAGTTCTCCCAACATCTTGGACCCACTGGGTGCGGGTGGCCATCTGTAGCCCCATTCGGATACGTATCTGTAAATATATCTGCATCTGCATCTTCATCTGCATCTGCATCTGCATTTGCACCGCCATCGACTGGATATGGGCACTTCAAAGGCTGAGATAGAGATTTACACGATGTCCATGCCGGTTCAACCGAATTACGGTCGATGAATATTCGCCTTTTTTTCCTTGTTTAGTTTTTTTTTTGTTTTGGTTTTGGTTTTCGGCTCGTTTAGACTTTCGCTTGTCCAGCTGTTTTGCAGATTTCATGTTTGCTTTGCGGTTAAAGATGCAAGGTTGAATTGCCACTTTGAACTTTGGTCATGGCGCATAAAAATCGGGCTCGTATTCCCCGTTTGGGTTGTCTGCCCTTCGGATAGTTTCATACTTGCAATTAGAGAGAAACATATTCTGGTATCATTGCATTTGCATGTGAATGGAATTTGTTGGAACTCTCAGAGTCTGCTGTGAAATAGTAATTTAATTCCTTCACAAAACAAGAAAAGTCCAAGTTGGCAACAGTTTTATTGGTTTACGAATTAACCTTTAATTATTTATTATTCCATTCTTTGTTATATATGTTTTATTCATTGGTATATTATGGTCTTGATCATAAACAAAGTGCTAATTTGATTTATTACTGGCTTTAAAATATAAGTATTAAACAAACTATTTAGCACCTTCTTATTATTTTTTTAAACCTACAGAAATAAATCCCCCACCCTTTCTGAAAGGTTTATTTTTATCTCACCCATTCGGTAACAAATTAATAATGAATATTTATTTAATTATAAAATGATCTAGAAACTATCTAAAAATTACAGTGTTGGTTACTGTGTTTGCATTTATTTGTTGATACAAACTACATACGTCGAAAGTTTCCTTCCGTGAACCTTCCAAATGATAGATGAAAGCTAGCCACAAGTGAGAATATAAAATATTCGTGGTGGCCACTTCAGGAATATTACTTATTAAACTTGCCGCAATTTGACACCGACACCAAACTGTCCGAAAAAGTCATAAAAGAGTGCGCAACTTTAAGACAGCATTTAGGAGGTGCCAACAAGTTTCAGCGTTTCCGCAGAATAGAAGAAACCCAAGACCAAACCCAAACCCAAACCCAAACCCAAAGTCAAAGTTGGTTCTCCAGAGTGTGGCTTATCCTATCTGCAGTCACCTTGCGATAAACTCAGCGGCTGGGCGCTCTTCGCTGCACTTCCTGCGATTTTTCAGCAGAGTGGGTGAGTGGGAACCATTAAAAATAAACTGACTTGCGTGCCGATAATAAGCGTTGTTCGGAACCCGAACCCGAACCCGGGCCAAACTTGACCAGCCAGTCCACTAAAGTCCAGGACCAGGTCCAGGTCCCAAGTTCCCAGTTCGCTGTCGTCGTCGTCGTCGTCGTCGCCCGATATGTGTTTTTTATGGGCGGCCACAAAAACTGAAATTGATGTTCGAATCGCATAAAAAATAAAGAATAATAAGAAATGAGCGCGTCCAGCGTTTTGTACATTAGCGGAGACAGCCGTTGTCCACTCGCCCTGTCTCCATTCATTCAGAATTCATTAGATTTCATTCATGAAACACCTTCATTATGCAATAATTTCCCGGTGCTTTTTGGCGTCGGCGCGAAATTGCCCCTCGATTAGATAGCCACCAGTTGGCAGGAGGTGTTGGCGAATCAGCTCGTTTAGCCTTGAATTACCATTATTATTTAAATCATATGGGGAGGCTTGCAGTCGGTAGCCGCGATAGGCGGAGAAATGGTTGGGAACAGTAGCAATTCAAATTAAAAAATAAAAAAGAAAGAAGATATTGTTATTAGGACCGGTGTCAGATGTAATCCAGATATTTTGAAGCGCGTGAAGTGGACTTGACAGACAGTCATCATATAGGTCGACCTTCTATTTACACTTTTTGGGATTTTCGATCCGAATCAAGGGTTTCTAACCGCCGGCTCAGATGTCTCCGATTCGCTGCGGTTATCGCTCCAGAGGATATGGGATGTAGGGATCGGTGTATTGGGATCGGTGAGCGGGGAGTGAGGAGCCTACCTGCGTCCCTCATCATTTGATTGCCCTTTTGGCCGGGCCGTGCCCATTCTCGGTCGGTCGGTCGATCGATCGGTCCACTGATACTTTCGACCCCAGAACAGAACCCTCTTCAAAGATCCCCGATTCCTCGATTCTCCGATTCCCCGATTCCCGATGTGCGATGTGCAGGCCGCTCGGACGAAGCGGTATCTGAAATCTGACTGTGATAAATTGAAAATTAATGAAGTGAAAATAGATGGAACGGATCGCAAAATGCGCCAGGCCAATAAAATATTTTGACATTTGGAGTTATCATCTTAATCTGCTTTGTTGATTTCGACCTGGTCGGCAGGGACATGCCTTTGCGCTTACCCCTCGTTTCGTCCCTCTCTCCGTTTCTCCACTCTTTGCTCATTCGTGTCCTGCCAACTTCACCTGTTCATGCACTAAAAGAAAACGGATTGGAATGATTACACATTTTTAGGGTCCGCAAATTTGGGGCATTGTTTTATCATAAAATTTTTTAATAATAAACCTAAAACACTTTAAACATATAAAATGAAAATAAAATAAAACTCTTTAAAAAGTATCTTTAAAAATTATGTTGAAAATATGTTTGATTTTATTCAGTTTAATAATTTTACGATTTAAGATTGATTACTTGAAAAGGTTGATTATTTTTTTTATATTATTCAACAACCTTTTTCCCATGGTTAAAAAAGTTTACCTTATCTAGGATAAGCAAGCTTTTTGATTGTTTTAAACATACATTGAGCAACTAATAAGTCATATAAATTAGAATATAAAATATTTAATTTAAATTGTTATGGTTTTTAGATGGGACTCCTTTAACAACAGAGCATTATCTTCTTAATTTCCCTTTTACCCAATAGAACTAAGCATTCTATATAGACGTATCTTTAACTTAAAATAACTTTATTTCGCTCAGTGTGAGATTCCCTGACCGCAAAAATGTTTGGGTCGAAGGTTTTTTGTTTTCGGCATTGCTAAAATGTGCTCTTTTTTTGTCCGCTGGCATCTTTGCAGCTGACTACCGCCAATACCGACAGCCAGAGCGGCCATGGCGGAGGATCGCCGCTGTCCGGGACGAATGAGGCGTCGCTGAGTCCCTCGGGCGGTTCAACGGCCACCGGTCTGACCGTCGGTCCTCTGAGTCCAGGTGCAGTTTCCCAGTCATCGCATCATGCGGGCCACAAGGGCCTCTCCACATCGCCAGCGGAAGATGCGGTGGGCGGTGGTGCCGATGTCCCAGGCGGCCTTTCATCCGCCGCCCAGGACCTGCCCGCCCGCGGATCCTGCTGCGAGAATGGTCGACCCATCATCACGGATCCCGTGTCCGGCCAAACGGTCTGCTCCTGTCAGTACGATCCGGCCAGGTTAGCCATCGGTGGCTACTCCCGGATGGCTCTTCCATCCGGCGGAGTGGGCGTCTACGGCGGACCGTATCCCTCCAACGAGCAGAACCCCTATCCCAGCATCGGAGTGGACAACTCGGCCTTCTACGCACCGCTGGTAAGGATCGGGAACTCGGGGAGTCGGGAGGCCAAGCGGCCTGGCTAATTGGCTTTGTGCAGCCAGTGGAAGTCCGCGCAAATGCGAGTTGACGGGCCGAGCAGATATCGCCATGTTGGCCGTCATCTCGTTAGGCCCGGTAACTTGTAACTGCCGCGATTACCTGGGGGCTGACAAATTCACAGACTACTACTGGCAGCATACTCCGACTTACAAGGGGCTCACTGCCTCCACTTTCTGCCAGAGAAGTGAGACTAATCGCTGATTCCCGAACCCAATTCCAGAGCAATCCCTACGGCATCAAGGACACCAGTCCCAGCACCGAAATGAGCGCCTGGACCTCAGCCAGTCTGCAGTCAACCACGGGATACTACTCCTACGACCCCACGCTGGCGGCCTACGGGTGAGCATTTAAAAATTAAGACGTTTGGCTTAGGACTGGACTCAGAGAGTTGGGGAAATACAGGGGAACTGCTCTAAACGGACTTGCAAGAAGTTTTTAAATGTTTTTTCTTATTTAGACCGCCATCTCAGCTTAAAATATACAGCCTAATGACACCTATTTTTAATCATCATGATTTTTAGATGATGAGTATTTCGTAATTTTATAGAGAGGTTGGATATTTCTTTGACATTTTCAATAATAATTCTTGTTTCCTTTTGGTATTTTAAATTCGTTTCAGAAACTTATATATAAAGAAATGGTATCTAAAATAAATTCCAGTAAAGGGAAATTAAATTAAATGTATACTAAAGTTTGAATAGTATATTCATTAAATTTGGTTCTCAGACTAAAAAGTATTACAAACCAATGATTTTTTAAAAAGTATTAGTTTAAGAAGACTAACTGTAATACTGTAATATTGAAAAAAGTAACACACAAAAGAATATTAAACACCCTATAGTTATAGTTCAAGAAGATCCACTGTACCAATATACAAATGGGAAACTTAAGTGGGCTTAAAATGTTGCCATGGGACAAAAACTTTCTCGTCGTGTCGTCTGCCGGGTTTCTTTTTATTTATCGCTTAAAAGGGTATGTCTGGCTTA
This sequence comes from Drosophila fuyamai, assembly GCA_018153365.1. NCBI lineage: Eukaryota > Metazoa > Arthropoda > Insecta > Diptera > Drosophilidae > Drosophila > Drosophila fuyamai. The sequence goes on from JAECXW010000155.1 coordinate 12,421,271, forward strand.
GACTTTGAGCCCCGGGGCGCGGTTCTGGCTGAAATAGAATACTATTCTTGGCATTTGCTGTTGACCTAGACGAGAGGAAGTTGCAAATGCATTCCGTTTTGGGGGGCGATTGTTATCAGCCACCAATAACTGATTATTGTCTTTAAGGTGTGTGGGGCTTTATTTACCCAAAATGCTGATAGCAGGCCGGAAAATCAGCGATGGCCTAAACAAACTCATTAGTGGCCATGATAGGGCGTAGGCCAGAACTACCATGGGCCTTATTGATTCGCGTTGTTTGATTTTTGTGAACCTGCAGATACGGACCCAACTATGATCTCGCCGCCAGGCGGAAGAACGCCACGCGGGAGTCCACGGCCACGTTGAAGGCCTGGCTGAGTGAGCACAAGAAGAACCCGTATCCGACGAAGGGCGAGAAGATCATGCTGGCCATCATCACCAAGATGACCCTCACCCAGGTCTCCACGTGGTTCGCCAATGCCCGGCGAAGGCTGAAAAAGGAGAACAAGATGACCTGGGAGCCTAAGAATAAAACCGAGGACGATGACGATGGCATGATGTCGGACGATGAGAAGGAGAAGGAGTCCGGAGATGGTGGAAAACTCTCCACTGAAGCATTTGGTGAGTCTACGAGTGTTTTCCCCTGTCCCTGACCTCAATTAGTATGTCCTCAGCGATCTCTTTGTAATTTCTTGAGCCCCACAATATTGTTTTCCAAACGCCTTGCCCCAATGATTCCTACGCCTTTTTGGCTGGCTGACCCGCCTCTTCAGCAGATTTGTGGCACTGGGCTTTTAAGTACAATTTATATGGCGAAGCGAATGTTATGCAACATTCGTCTGCCCGCCGTCCGAAGTCCGTCGTCCGTTTATTTGTCTGACTGCTTAGGCGACATCCTCCCCGGAAGTTGACAGCACATTGTTGGCAAAGTGGCCTTGCGCCCGCACTCCGATTCACAGATACACTGAGAGAAAATATCACTCATGTTAGGTATTTAGAAGTTGTCATAGCTTAAATTTAACATTGAAATAGTTAACCAAAAACTTTGTGTAGATATATGTATCAACAGATTATTGGATTGTTTTAAATTCATCTAAATGTTCGATTTTTAAGAATCAGATTTTAAAAATGTACAAATACTAAAATAAATTTAAATTTAATAAATTTAAAATTCAATGAGTTTCCATTGTATTCGATATAGCTAAAGGGGAAAAATTAAAATAAAACAAGAGAGAACGCTATAGTCGGGTGCCCCGACTATCAGATACCCGTTACTCAGGTAAAAGGAGTGCGAGGGAGATGGAGATAGAAACTTTGATCACGCATAACTTTTAAACGAATGGTCCGATTTGAAAAATTTCTTCTACATTTCGATAGGTATTGATAAACACAATAAAACTGCATTTTTACTTTTCCGAAATATTTAAATTTATATTTAAATAAAATCGTATATAAGCGATTGTGGGCGTTAAAGGGGGCGTGGCACCTTTTGAAACAAACTTGCGCTGCGTAGGAACTCCTAGAATCTGCATGCAAATGCCAATCTTCTAGCTTTTATAGTTTCCGAGATCTCAGCGTTCATACGGACAGACAGACGGACAGACAGACGGACAGACGGACAGACGGACAGACGGACATGGCTATATCGACTCGGCTTGTGACCCTGATCAAGAATATATATACTTTATAGGGTCGGAAACGCTTCCTTCTAGCTGTTACATACTTTTGCACGAATACAATATACCCTTTTACTCTACGAGTAACGGGTATAATTAAAATGTAATATTAATATTATTCCTATAAAAAAGGAGTAACATTACGGGTTGTACTTCAAGGGGTATACGAATTTATTCATAAATAAATAAATAAATTTTAGTTGATTTCCTAAATTTTGGATTATTTTTAAAGCTCATTCCATAACAGTAAATTTATATCAACTGAGTAAAAGGCTTCTAAAAATTAAGACTCAATAATTAAGAAGCAATAATTCAGTGATAGTGTTCTAAGACTTTCGCAGTGTATTTCGACTCCAAAGTGGCCTTGTTCGAGTTGGCGACACATAGAAATGGTGCAGTGGAAGGGGAGCTTGGGCGGTAGTCGGCGGAAACTCGAGTATTTTGCTGCTGAAAGCTTTCTCCGCTGGCTGCGAGGGTTGCACGCATCAACGCCCACCAACAATTTCAAGGGTTTTTGCCACTGCCAGCTGCCAGCTGCCAAGTTCCACCTCCTGCAAGTGCCAAGTTTTGCAGTCCTCTAAGAACTTGTCTGTGCTTCCTGCCTGCGACTTGAAATTAATTAAATTTATTTTGTGTCTCCACATGGTCTCCCTCTCCCTCGACGTCATCGTTTAATCTCCAGATCCTGGCAATCAACTTATCAAATCGGAGCTGGGCAAAGCGGAAAAGGAGGTGGACAGTGACCAGAAGCTGGATCTCGACCGGGAGCCGCACAATTTGGTGGCGATGCGGGGACTGGCGCCCTATGCCACGCCCCCCGGCGCCCATGCCATGCACGCGGCCTACAGTTCGTATGCGCAATCCCACAATACGCATACGCACCCGCATCCCCAGCAATTGCATCACCATCAGCAGCAGCAGCAGCAGTTGCAACAGCAACAGCATCCACAAATGGAACAGCCTTACTACCACCCAAGTAGCTATGGCCAAGAGGAATCGGGGGACTTTGCGGCCCAAAAAAACCCGCTGAGCAGAGACTGTGGCATCCCAGTTCCGGCGAGCAAGCCCAAGATCTGGAGCGTGGCCGACACAGCCGCCTGCAAGACGCCCCCGCCCACCGCGGCGTACCTCGGCCAGAACTTTTACCCGCCCTCGTCGGCGGATCAGCAGTTGCACCACCACCATCCGCACCATCATCCAGCGGCGCCACCGCAGCAGCAGCAACAACAACAGCAGCAACACCATCACCACCACTCGATGGAGCTCGGTTCGCCGCTGAGTATGATGAACAGCTACGCCGGCGGATCGCCATATTCGCGGATACCTACGGCGTACACCGAGGCCATGGGCATGCACCTGCCCAGCAGTTCCAGTTCCTCCACCGGCAAGGTCCTGCCCACACCCATCAGTATACATCCGGTGCCGCAGCGGGTGGGGTTTCCCGAGATCCAGCCCGATACGCCGCCCCAAACGCCGCCCACTATGAAGCTCAACAGCAGCAGCAGCGGCAGCAGCAGCGGGAGCAGCCACAGTTCTTCGATGCATTCCGCTCCGGTGACGGTGGCTTCCATGGTCAACATTTTGTACAGTAACGATGCGGCAGGATATGGACACGGCCAGGGGCATAATCACGGCCATGGGCATGGGCATGGGCATGGGCATGGGCATATGGGGGGCACCAATGCCTTCCATCTCACAGAGAGTCGTTCCGGGTCGTAATTTGGCGACCTTGAACCAGTTTACCAGTTTACCAGATACCAAACCAAATAGCAAGCGAAACTACTTACACATTTCGACGGGCGGGACAAGTGCAAGTTGGCGGTCAATCCGCGATTACGATTACGATTACGAGTACGATTTACCAGATAGCGATAACTACACTAATTATTTTGCAATAAATGTAGCTTAAGTATGGCAATAAAACTTTATTTCCTACCATATCATAAATTATTTCGCTTTATAACTTTAATTAGCATATTTACACTCAACCGCTGAAAATTTCGAGACGCACACACGTCTTGGTGGGGAAGTGGTAAGAGGTTGGTGGTGGCGGTGGTGGTGGGGTTGTATATGGAGCTCAGACTTCTAACCGCCCACTTCGGGTGGTGCTTGTTTTTGTCATTTTTTTTTTTTTGTTTTTTGGGCCCGGGTCTGAGTCACTTCACTCGGCTCCGGGTTTAATGACTCGAAATAAACGTAGACCGCACGAACTCATTCATCTTTCGAGCGCCGAGTCTCAGTGGCATACCAATAATAATGCCAGCCAGCCCGTACTACTACTCCACCGTACTATAAATCAACCGAACTTTTTGTCTTAGCTCGCGCACTAACATTTCCTCTACCTTAAGTGCTTAATCCACACAACTTAATAATTTTAAATAGCATCATTAGATCTTAAGGAAATTTCACGTTGTATTAGTGCTAAATATCGTAAATTGGTGGAACGGAACATTAAGTTTCCCAAATAGTTACTTTAAGACTTTGCCTAATCCTTCGATTTTATGCATTAGACATATACTCGGCCAAATAATTAATCCGTGCAAAACATAAATAGTTACTTAATCGTAAACATGTAATTAGTTATTTTATTCGTTTAATAAATTTGTAGAGAAATTTAAGTATCTGTGATATATGCATATAAACACATACAAACATACGTACATACTATACGAGCAATTAACTGCGGTAATTTAGTAAATTCACACACATACTTCTTCGTACACAAAACGCACTTACGTTCAGCAACTGGTTTAAGACATTTCTTATGGCATACATTTTGTAACTGTAAATAGTATTTATGTAAATTTGCAAATTTAATGATAAATAAAGTTGAATAAAATCATTGATTTTTCTTTTATTGATTTATGAATACCGGAATTCCACAAAGAATAACCAAAACTTGATTTGGAAGTTAATGGTTATGAAACAATTATTAATCTAAATACAATATAATTTCTTGCAAGTCAAGTTTCTTAAATAAACCTAAAGGCACTTAATTTAATTATTTTGTTAAGTTATTACGTTAGGATATAATTTAAAATTAATTGACAATTCGCAAAGCTTGAATAAATCACTCCCTTTGTGACTTTCAGCATTTTGCAATCGGCAAAATTGAGTATTGTGGAAACATCTTACATGATTTCACATTCTTATTTTCATATTTCATCTCTTTTGAATAAACCTTTTTTGTTTATTGTTTTTTTGATAAAGTATTACAATCCCTTTTGAATTATTAATATTCTTAAAAATGCTCTCATATAAATAAATGTGTGCGCCCGACCCAATGAACTTAATTAATCGCAGCGAACATGGGAGCGGTCGCATTTTTCGAAGAAATATGTAGATATAGATACATTCAATCACGGGGCTCACATGTGTGTCGTGTGTCACATCTATAAATGAAAATAATAAATCGTCGGTGTCGCATTATAATTATCGACCTACCCATAACAGCTCAGCAATGGAATTCCACGGATTCGGACAATACCGAACAGTGTAATTCAGATTGACAGTTGATTCCTTTATAATGATCGCAATATATTGAAAAAAAGGGGATAAGCAGCAGCTACCTGTGCGTAACCAAATGAGAAGCAACAACTTCATTTTATCAGATTGATATACTTCACGAGGGAAACGTTTCTAATTTCAGTGACTTTTTTTGAATTTTAGAAAAAAACAACACATTCTAAGAAAAACTTATAAATTGAGGCAGTTGAGAAGATAGTAAGTAGTCAGTATGTTCGATTTGAAGATTTTAGATTTTTTAGATATAAAAGTTAAATCAATTTAAACCACAAGCATTTAACTTGACTTTCTATTTTTTCAAACGAAAAGCTTTTTTTAGTTTAATATATTTGTATTAAGACTATTTAAATACTTTAAAAATGTATCGTTCTTTATTCATTTCTTGTTGTCATTTCTTTTCACGCCTTTTAAATTTAACAAATTAATTGTTATTATAAGAAAATAGTTACGGTCAATAAATCAATATATTTTCATTCTAATTCCTATTTGTCTAAATTTACAATTTTAAGTGCAATGCTCCCTTAGTGGCAACTTTAAAAAGTGCAACTTGGTCAGATGCATTTACTGGCACATGGGAGGCCTCAAAACTCATTAAAGCTTCAGTGGGATCTGGTTGCTGTAAGGACAATTAGATAAATTTCGAAATTTTCAAATTAGCCGCTTGAATCATGGTAGCATCTGCAGTCAATTGCACTTTTTCGCAAATGCATGGGATGCAACGGCCAACTGCCAACTGCCGCCAGCAACAAAGTCCAGATCATAATGAGTCCAGTTGGCTTTTGTCGGAGGCTGGCTTTGGCCATTTTAGCCGCCGAGTGGAAAACGACAACATTAATTTAGCGCTTTGTTCTGTGCGAATCCGGGCTGGGCCACATTTTAAATTAACCCAAAACATGTTTAGGGGTTTTCCGCACAATTGCCTCTTCGGTGCAATGTGGCAAAAAGGATTTCACTCCGGCTGCATAAAGGATTGCAGCATCTGATGCCCATTTCGCTTTCGGGGTGGCTGTAATTGAAAAGTCAGGAACAATAGAATGGTTTAAGCACATGCAAAGGAGTGAGGCAGTACATATAATCAGGCTTGCATCTTTTTAATTGTGCAACGCTTGTAGATATTAATTATTGTTGGGTCATAAAAAATATTAAGTAAGATAACAATTTATTGTTTTTTAAAACGGAAATATGTTAATGAATCTTTTATTTTAAACAATTGTAACCTTAACTACCTTATATACATATATATTTTATTATATAAGCTTGGTTCATACTGTAGAAAAAAAATTGCTATGTCATTTCCTAAACAAAGTTTATGATGCAAATAAAATTAAAAAAAATTAAATAGAAACTGCCAGCATTTATTGCTCTAAAATATACCCATTTGTCTTAAATTTGTTTTACAATATTTTATAATGTTTCTACAGAATTTTGGGGGTATCATATTTTACAAGTGAAATTTTAAAACAAACAAGACAATGCAGTTTTTTTTAAAAATGATGTTACTCTTATTATTCCGTATAATTTGTATGACCAGCATTTTTTTCTCGGCTGCGAATACAATTAATTGAAATTTGAAATAATAAAACATTGCCTGCATTCGGGCTATTGATATATTATAACGGCGCGTGTTCGGGCCTTTTTGTTAAACAAAGAAACTTGTCGCGTTTCCATTTGACAAGACCACATTTGTGTTGTGGGCGTGTGCAGCGAATCCGGGGCTGAAACATGAACAGGTCTATTGGGGCTTGAGGACGCACACGTAGAACATTATTCGGCTACAAAATGGCCAAAACAACAAACCGCTATAATTTACCATATTTTATGGCTGCGCCGTGGCAATAAAATCGCCAACAAGGCCAATAACTCATTCTAGAGCGCTGGCGCTGCAGGACGGCGGCGGCGGCGGTTTCAGTTGGTAGTTGGTATTTGGTAGTTGCTAGTTGCCCCCGCCGCCGGTTACACGGGACGCCTCTGTTCTGACCCCCCCTCCCCCTGCCACTCTTCTGCCCCTGCAACTTCCGCGGTTGCACAACACACACACACACACACACACACTCATACTGCACTCCACTTGCATGCGGTTGGCTTTTAAACGGCTCAATGCCCGCGCTGATGGAACTACCATATAGCCATATATCGCCAAGCTTTTTGGCCCAGCAGCTCTAATTTGTAGCTCCACTCCAAACTCCCACCGCCGGCGCTGCTATTTTCAAATTTATCTATGCCGAAACGTGCATTGATGGCCTGCATGTTTATTGCTCGCCTGTCGTCGTTTTGCATTTGCAGTTCCCGGGCCAAAAAAAAAGGGAAAAAAACAGCACCAAATTGGCGAACAAAACTGGACAATTGGCAACGAACCCCGCTGCCGTGGGGCACTACATTTAATTAATATATATTTCAATTGTGCTGCTCCACCGCAAGGACACTGCCTGCCCCGATCGCTGCTATTTGGCTCGTATAAAAATAAAATGAAAATGTTTTGTGGCTTTCGCCCAAAGGACGCGTGGCGTAATTTTTCTTCTTTTTTTCATAAAGGCACATAGGAAAAAATATAGAAATTATATAAAAATATTATATGTCTTATCCTTCTTACCAAATTATAAAAATATATTATAATGCATTAAAATATTTTCTATATGACAAGTTATTACAACTTTACAAATATTTTAAATTTACTTCTATGTCGCAGATACTTCTATTCATGTGGATTTTTATTTTATGTATTTTCGAAAGAATTAGAAGAAATTAGGTAAAGTTTTATGGCAGTAGTATTATTGATTTGTTATGAAAAAGCTGTAAATTATACATTGAAATATTCATAAGTCAATGCTTTTACATTCAAAAAAACTTGTTTATAAACGCTGAGTGCTAGGAAATATTTTTGATATTGTATTATTTTCGTTTAAGCCATCATGTGAAGATGTTTTTTATTGATGCAAGATATATATATTTCCCATAGGAATATAATTAGACATACTTACCCCATAATGGCCCTTTTTCTCTGTGCAACAGAAATGTGGGATGGCGAAATAAAAATCCCCGCTGATCGAACGCGATTGTAGGGTCTCTAGGCAGCAGATGCAGATGCTGTTGCTGCGGTTGTTGTTATTTTGCCGATGACCGCAAACAGTCTAGACCAAAAGTGTATGTCCTGCGAGTAAGGACGAGATGGGAAAGGGGACGGGATGGGTAAGAGAGCCGTGCGTGCCGCATCTTTAAATTTCGCTGGCGACCGATATTCGAGTAATGAAGGATCCATTCGATGCCACGATGTACGAATTCGAAAACGAATAATTTAAATATTTAATTAACACATTCCGGCGGCCCAGCGACGCCATCCTCGCGCGTGTGTGTGCAATTAATGCAGGAATAGGCGCAATTAAGTTTGTCGCCGCTCGCTGCGAGCAGGGATTGTTGCAAGCTTATCTCGTGATTCCGATCGAGCTTCAAGTGGAGGACGAGGACTGAGACTCGGCTCCGCAATACGCAACTTGCTTTTAAAGTCCACAAAGACTAGCGGCTGCGGAGAGCCGGCGGCAGCCCAAAGATTTATCTGCATCCGGTGTCCAGTTACCGGGGCCCATTCCACGGACACTCGGTTTGAATGATGCGCATCTTGGGCATTTTGGAAGTAAATTTGTGTGCAAATGGGCTTTTTATTTGGCTCATGTTTCTTCCAGCGATGGCTGTCTCTGTCTCCAGCCCGGCAGAATACCACCTTTATGTGCTGGAACGTATCTCGCGGATACCTGCGCCACAGATCGCATTTAAACTCGGACGCGCTGACATGAGCAGTTGCGGAAATTCGCCATCGTTGAGATCATGGAGCCAACTGGGATGATAGGCGAGTCATAGCTTTTGCTTGTACCATGTCCATAAATATGCCCATTCAGCTCGCAGATAGCATTTGCATCCGAACAGATGCTGCCCGGCTTCCATGGATACAATTTATATTAGCCATTGCGTTTGAGCGCCTCATAAAATGCTAAATAAATACTGCAATGACGATTGCGAAGAGGTTTTATAAGTGAATTTAACCTATTAGTTTTTAAAGCTCTTTTTCATCTTATTGCCCGCTTAAATAATTATTCTAATCGGAATGCACTTTGTTAAATCAGTAGCTAATTGCCAATATAAATGTTGCCACCGTATAATACCTGGTCTGACTGATGAGCTGCCATATAAAATGGGTTGGGATATAAATAAATTATTTCATTGCTTCTTAGCTAATAGCAATAAACTTTTGCAATTTTCAAGATAATTGGCTGTAAAATGGCTATATAATTTTTCCAATTATTGTGACATAAGCTAGTATGGTCATAGCCTCTTCAAGTCCCCAAAATAATTTAATTCGGAATGCAAAAGAAAGCTTGTTAAAACTAGCAATAAATAAATTTAATGTGTTTGTTTTTTGGTATGTTAGAAAAAAATCTGGAAAAACTTAACTTTAGTTTATGTTTTTTGATCAAAACCCAGAGAAATATTGTTCAAATGTTGAAATATCATACCTCGTTGAATTCGTTATAAAATTTCTGATCGATTGGCATTCACAGTTCAAAAAGTTTAATTTTGTCAAATTTTCCTAAATAATGATGGTCTTACCCCTTATGGAAAATTTGAAAATCGTTCAAAAAATAAATTCTTCCAAATCATGCTGGAATCGATAGTTTAGGTCTTTACTTGCACAAAAGAGTCTTTTTTTAAGCTCTGTGTCTTATTTTGGGTAAGTTTTGGTTATTAAATTTTATTTAATTGGGAAAAGACCGGAAAAAATTAACATGAGTTTTGGTTTTTTAATCAAAACCCAGTGAAATAATGTTTAAATGTTACAGCTAGTTGTATTCATCTGAAAATTTTCAATTGATTGTCATTCACATTTAAAATTGTCCAGTTTTATCAAATTTTCGCCAATTATCATGACGTAACCTTTTATGAAAAATAAGAAAGTCGGTAAAAACTTACATTTTTTCAATTTATCCTGGAATCGATAGTTTAGGTCCCCAGCGGCAAAAAACGTTCCTTCTTTTGGTTTTGCGTTTAATATTGGCTAAATTAAAACCAATTTGTGGCCAAAATATTAAAAAATCCCATGAATTTTTAGTTTTTAATCATAATTTTCATAATTAATAATATTAGTGTTAAATGCGAATGTTCAATAATTTTATTATTGTAAATTAGCGAGTTGTGTCAAGGCAATGGTGTATTCCAAAACTTCCTCATTCTCTTCTAAGGGGTTCAATTATAGATTTAATTAACAGTTCCCACATGTGTGGAAGTTGCTATCGCACCTTGTTGAATCCGGCGATGCCATCCAAACTGTATGCAATATTTTGGCATTACTCGTATCACCTGAAAGGATTTCTGTGGCGTTACCCTCACAAACTGCCGAGACTAACTAGTGGCGATAGAGGTAACAAAAAAGCACGGCACGCAGAAAGGACAACGGCTGAAAGTTGGGACGGGAAAAGTCATTTGCTTGCTCGTCCGACAAGATGTTTGTTCGTTCGGCAAAATAAAGTACACACTGTCTGGTCGGCCGGGGGTGGTCAGGGGCTCGAAAAGGGGGTTAAGGGGGACTAAGGGGGGCTGTTGAGCTCCCAGGGACATTTGGGATAACATGCGAACACGGCATATTTGCTGGGATACAAAACGCCAAACGCTGTCTTCCAACCACTCAGCCACTAGGTAATGAATGGATGCGCATGCATGACATGGATGCAATTTTCGACAAAGAGCAGGCTAGGCCCCTTTCTGGGCCCGCCTGATTATCTCGTGTTCTGCGCAGCCATATCCCAGGCCCAAAATCCCACCCCGCCTAACTAATATATGCACGGACGTTCTTGTACACGGTGGAAATCAAAACGAGGAGTTAGTACCCAAAATTGTCAATTAATAACTTTTTAAATTAAAATCAATTAAACCAGAGAAGAATCAATGGAATATTTGAATATTTGACTTTTCAACTAATAGTTCTAATTAGATTTAAATACTTGAATACATTTAAAATAAATCAGGCTACATTAACTATGCCTATAATGATCTTAACGAAATTTACAGTTCTTTCGTTACTTTCATTAGCTCTTAAAAATATTTATTTATTTATTAATTTATAAACTAAAGTTACAGCGGGGGCTTAGCGACCCTTGCTTAAAAATATTTATTTGTGTGAGTCTATAATGTTGAAGAATAAAAATTAAGTTAATGCAAAAGATTTGGAAAGATATTAAAGACTATGTAAATTATATTCATTTTATGTAACCTGAAGTAACTTCCATTTTAATTTATAATATTATATTAAACTACTAATTTTTAATTATTCCGACATTGCGTCGATTTTAGTAAAACTGCGCGAGTAATGCAATTTAAATATTTAATTCGAATTTATTATCTGCCTTAACCCTGTAATTATCTTTAATTTTATAAATTAATATTTTCATACAATCGACCTAAGTCAATCACTAATTTATTCAATAAGTTCAATTCAAATGTTTTTAATTATATTACTAGGGTATGCCTTCCTAAACCGTAACCTATTTCTTCAAGTGCACTAAAATCCACGGATAGCTGTCTAGTTTACGGATCGCTTGTGGCTATACGGGAGTCCTTGAAAGGGAAGTGCTCTGCCTTTGATCAGAAGTGAGTTAATTGGCCATTTGGCAGGCTCCATGGTATTTCTAAATTGGATCAAAGGTATGATGGAGAAGCAAAAACAGTTGCCACCCACCACTGGCCATTTGGTTTTTCCGGCCATGTGTACTAATTAAAACCTGGCAAATTCGTAACCTAAAAATACCAAGGCTGCCCGAGCATTTTGGCCATATTTCGTGGCGTTCAAGGAGGCGGAGCGTTTTCCACGTTCCACTGTTTCCAGTTGCAACCACCGCCCACCGCCCGTGCCGCCCATGCCGCCCACCTGGAAAGAGCAGTAACGCCCGCCGATGGCATACCCATCTCTCTTTCGCACTGGAGGAGAAAACCCGTTTTCCACTGCACATGCGCAACTTTTGTGCCGGCAACCTTCTCTCTTTCTCGCTCTCCCTGTCACTCTCTTTTGCAACGAGCGCTTTTGGCCAAAAGCGAACATGCAACACAACTAGTATGCGCTCGAACTCGGTAATGCGCACATCATGGGCGAGAGTGGGCGCGCAAGGTCGAAACAGGTTGTAGCGGTGGGTGGCAGTGGGTGGTTCTCGTATCCGCAAATAACCCAAAGTTGTGAATAACCCAAAAGTGCGTGCCCCTGATTGGGCCAAGGTGGGAGTACCGTTAGATCAACAGCTCCACACGACATAAACAAACACCAGAGTGCCAAAGTCTACTGTCACGTGCTTGTCAACGTCTCGGCGGTTTTGTAACGCCCATGACCCCGGGCACGCCGAAGCTTTACAAGTGACCCCCAGTCCGCATGGACTTTGCACTGGGCCAACGGTAACTGCCACTACCTGAACCTGAGCAAAAGTCCCACAGCGCTTTCATGTAAGTATTGTTCAGTCAACGATTGCGTGATAGTGCATTACATAACTATCTATCAGTGGTTCGAAAGTGGGTGTTGATTCTGTATTTAACGCAAGAGGCTTTCATTAACACAATGAATGTAAAAAGGTTTCTTACACAAAATAACAATAATAATATATTAATTTTCAATGTTGGTTATTATACACTTTTCGATTTTTAAAAACATTTAACTAATTTATTGTACAAATACTTGAAAGTTTAGTAAAAAATTCAAGGGATAATTATAAAAAGCCAGTACTTAAATTACTAACTTACATTCTTTTTCACAATGGCAATTGTCAATCAACAACGAATGACTAAAGACCTTCAATATACCTGATTGAAATGTACTATTTATTTTACGACTCGTAAACATTAGCAACTCCACTAACATAAAATTAAATTTATCAAGTCATGACTAAACAAAACAATCAGTCAAAAATGGTAATAAAGCGATTATTGAAAACATAAAATTTATCAAAATTAATATAAATTAAGTGCTGACACTGCTATAATTACTATAATCAATTTATTGGCGAGTCAGTAAAAGTGGCAGTTACATACATTTATTTACAATCACTATAAATTAAAAATCAAATTTGCTGTTTATAAAAGTATTTCGCAAAAATGTTAATTGATTGAACTTAAATACTTTTAGATATTTGAAATAAGTTTTTATTTAGAAGAAGGGGTTTATTATTAAACTTAACTTTGGATGATTGTAAAATGTTTTAAATTTATGTATTATTCACATTATGCAAATGCTAAGACAATCGTTTTAATAGAGATTTTGTTATGTGTGAAAAGATAAGACTTTATTTAAATTTGGTTACAAAAGCTTGGTTCCTTTGTATCAAATGTGCTGGACCATCGGACTGTAGCATAAGTTTCCATTAGTTTTCCTTGGCGAGCGAAGAAATTCCATGCAATGGGCTTAAAAAATACCTGGCGCAGCGACTAAGAGTTTTCTCCTGCGCTTGTTATTTATATTTTTTATTCGTATGATGAAAAGCCACGCAACTATGTTCGTCGCGTGTCTGGGACCATAAACAGAAATTGTTTCGCAAAACGCCTCCGTCGCTTTTGCGGGCACCATCGACATTGCAAAATAAACCTGCCCAGCGAGAGAAACAAAAAATTATCATGGGCAAAATAATCGTATTCATAAATAAATATGCTTTTCCATTTTCCCCGCAACCCATCCCCGTCCAAAACATATACGATATGAGGTACACCCTTAGCCTAGGCAGCTATTCATCAGCGCATCATGTTTAAGCGTTCGTGGCGTCGATGATACAACCGATAAGAGACCAATTTCGCAATTGCGGCGCTGGAATTTTTAATTAGTTCAAGAAAGCCGCAGCCGGCTGTTGGCCAGGTAGCTCGACTACCACACTCACTCTTGTTATGGCCAAAAGGTATGGAGCCAGTCGAGAACGAAGTAATATCCTCCGAAGCGCACACGAAACGCAAGCTAAATTTGCATACTGCTTTGAAGGTCCGAGAACGGTCATAAAATGTATTAAACTAAAGTATGTGTTAAGTGCACATGTCACAGGTCAAATTCACTAGTGTTATGATTTATCTCTTTCTCGATTCTCCTGAGTTTTTATGTTTCGAAGGAATGCAATTGGGGGTGGTTGCAAGTCATAGGATAATAGCAATTTATAAAACAATAAATTTTAAATTGGAAATGAGTAAGAACTAAAATATTTTTGCGTTATTTTATAAAGCAGTAAATTTACTTTATTGCTTCATGCAAAAATGCAATCATTGCTTGTATTTTCGAAATTAATTTATAATAACCATAATTATTACCATACTGCATTAATTTCCCATTATTTATTAATTTTTGCCCACAAATTATAATTGCAAAAACGCTATATTTTTGTCTGCATTTCGCATTCTCAAAATTACAAATCTAGCTCATTAAATTTAATGTTAATAAATAGATCAACGAATTTCATATAAATATCTTAATTTGCATTATTTTCGCCTTAAACAGTATAATTAAAGTCAAAAAAGTGAACATGCAAGCATATTATTTAAATCACTTCACTCTTTCCTGCTTAGACCTTCCTTATTCGCTATTAAAAGCCAAGCTAATTAACAGTTTTGTTTTGGTCTTTGTGTCCAAAAGTATTTTGTTTCCGATCGCGAATAAGTACGAATTGTTCGTGCTCATACGCTCGTAACTAACCGACTGGCTAGACTTTGTGTGCGGCTAGGAAAAAATTGGCGGTTGCCAGCGAAGTATGGAATAATTAAAAACAATTCAATTCGCAATTTGCACCATAATAAAATAAATTACATATTCATTTATGCAGAATATAACCGCTAAACTGCAACTGCAACTGCAACACCGCAGATCGGCGACGGCCAGTTGGCCACATCCACATGCAACCGGATTGGGTGCAGTGGAGCAAGAAGTTGGACCTACACGAAGGGTCGTTGCCTGCTTTTGGCTGTGGGAATTGCGATACCTTACGTACTCGATTGATTATTCCAAAATAGGGAATATATTTTTTTAGTTTGGCCAGTGAGCAGACGGAATACCTATATTTTCTAAACGCCAACTTGACACGCTCTCGGCTTTTGGGTCACATTTCTACATTTTGTGTGCGAAAAATAAGGCCACCGCTGAATATTCATAATCCAGTCTAGGAACGAGTCTACTTTGTTGGCATGCAACTATTTCTCGCGTTCGACTAAAATAGAATTTGTTTCATTTGATGGTAGAGTGAATCCACCGTCTGCCTGCCGTCCTCCCATATGCGATATGAATACGTTTGAAGCGAAATGAATTTTTATTTTAATGAAGAGCGCCACTGCACGCACATTTCTTCGGGAAAGCCTTGTTAGGAGTGTAAATTATTGCGAAAGATTGTTAATTTTTTTCTAAACAAACATAACTTATTAATGCTTTCAACCCATTCTCACCATTAAATGTGGAATTTGTTTTGAACAAGGCAATGCAAAAATACTGCGCGTGGTTATTGTTATAATTATTTCTATGATTAATATATTTTTTTTTATACATTTTTATAATTAGTAAAGAAACACACCTATCAATTTTTTATATCTTTAGCAGTGATTTATGAAAATTAGTTTATGTTTATGATTTATAGCAATCTTAGCTTTCTAGTGTCTATACATTTTTTTACCTTAGTTAGAAAATGTGAAATAAAAGAAATCTTTGCAATTCAGAAATCTTGAATTTAGTTAGGGAGTCTTTAGTTAACAGTTGAGACCTCTTCAAAAATCGTCCAGCTATGAAAAGACCAACTATCAGCTGGGGGAACAGGTTTAGTTTATGGCTTTTAGGGGTCGCTTTTAACGGGAGCCACCGCTACAGTGTTTAGCGTTCGTGCTGGCGATTAAGCTGTTCATTCGCTTGGCACGCTTTTTGTGGCAACCCCTTGACTGTTATTAAAAAATACCAGACTCCAATTGCAGGAAGTAAATGAAATGTTTTCTACAAAAATTCTTAAATAATGTCTTTATTATTAACCCTAGCTAATCATAGGGGTGATCTTTTCCTTGTCATTTAACTTTTCCAAAGATAAAATTTTATATGTTTAATTGAATTCTTATCAGGAACAGAAGTAATTTCATAAAAAAAGAAAACAGATATTTTCTAACACAGGAAGTAATCTTCCATACTCGATGTTTAAGCATTTAAAATGTCAAGTTTTATAATATTCATTAGCAATTTGGAAAGATTCCTTAACATGGCGTTTGTTCAAAATTAAATTGATTTACATATTCAAACTGATTGCATTACCAGAAAATGAGCCTTTAAATTCCTTGAATTTCCTACTTTAAAACTGGGATTCACCGTAGTCGATTATTTGCGGACTTTCCGTTTAACACTCTGATGTCTGATGTCCGTGTGAAAGGTGGACTGGGCGAAATGGAGTTGCGTCCGCAAAGGTCTGGCGATTGCGGATGAAGAACAGTGAATTTATAAAAAAATGTGAGTGCTTTCATTGATGTTGGTTTATCGGAGGTGGCATTCCCCGGCTTTTTACATTGTATACTGCCCATGAAGTCCAACCTTTTATTTAAATGTTAACAATAAAAATGAATTTGCATTTATTGATTTTCGGGCAGGAGTGTTGCTGTGGGGGCGACACTTTAAAAGAGGTCATACTCATATCCACGTAGCGAATCAGCCAAAGACCCCCGGGTTACCAACCGGTTTTCTCTTACCGGTGGAGATTGCATTTTTCTTTTTCTTTACGTTCGTTTTTTTGTTTGACTAGACCACCTTTAATAAGCCTGTTAGATACGCCATTATTGTCTTCAAGTGGGCCAAAATAAAAAGAGCACATACGCCAGCACAGACGCAATAAAGTGTGAGAGCAGGAGCCGTAGATCCTGCAGTAGCCGTTTGTTAAGCCTTTGTCTAGCAGCCATTTTAAGTGCCATAAAAAACTCCAAAAGTTGTAGGAACAATGTAGACAGCGTGTTTTCATTTTATGCGAATTAAGCTGCCACTTGAACAACTTTGCCTCCACCAGCGACTGGACCGCCGAGACCGACACTGACAACAACAACGAC
This sequence comes from Drosophila fuyamai, assembly GCA_018153365.1. Taxonomy (NCBI): domain Eukaryota; kingdom Metazoa; phylum Arthropoda; class Insecta; order Diptera; family Drosophilidae; genus Drosophila; species Drosophila fuyamai. The sequence continues at coordinate 12,438,526 of JAECXW010000155.1, forward strand.
AACGGCAACGCCAACGACGACGACGACGTCACTGACAGCGGCAGTGGCAGTCCAAGAACAACACACACGAGGCACATCCACATGAGTGTTAGGTGCACACGATTGTTCATATGTGGATGGACTATAAGGGAAACAGTCCAGATATTTTCAATGAGTTTCAGTGCACGGCATTGAATTTTATGAAAAATAGTTTATATTTTAGTAGGGAAATGGCTTAATCAAAATAAATATTAAAAATATATGAAATTTTAATAAACAGAAGTTTTTCATTAAATTATAGCATTGAACTGTAAACAATTACTTAATATTATATGTTAATAATATTAACACTTAAAAACTTTACAACGTTTTTTAAGCATCATAAAATATTAAATGTAAATATTTCTATGACCAACATTTTTTGAATTATTATTATTATTATTGATTTTAATTTTTTGTTCATATTTAGTCGACAAAAAAAGGTTTTACAAACGTTTTTAGCTATACAACATCATACTTAATATGTTCTTTAGAATATTTGTAAGAGCATTTACCATCTATAAATGAGAAGAAGTTTGGATGATTTTTATATTTTCTATTTATTTCTAAACAGTAAATTACAAATAAATAAATAACAAAACACACTTATAAGCATTTCTATTGATATTTCATCCCTCAATGTTCATAAGTTTTCTACCCCTACGATCTTCGCTAAAATTTGAAAAATATTGCAGCATACTTTTAGGACGATGGCAGGACACGGCCAGGCATCATTTCCTACAGGGCACGAAGGACATCCTCGTCTACATCAAACGAGAGCGCCCACAAGGGATACAGTTGTTAACGTGGCCAAGGAGCAGCGACTATGGCGGGGACAAAAACACAAACATGGTTGCCACGAGTGTCGCGAAGGACGAAGGACGAAGGAGCAGAGCACTTTATGTGCATATAATGTCCGCACACATACTGAAATCCAGGGACCCTTCGAGTACAGTGTCGGCCAAGTTGCGGGGAATTGTTAATATTGTCTGGGCCTGTAAGCAGCATTTACATGCTGGCCGACACCACGTACTACATACGTCCTGCCTGATGGACGGGCTCCTGCTGTTCTTACTCCTTTTCCTGCTCCTGCCCAAGCGGATGATGCCGGCTTTAAGTAGGCCCGCCTGGTAACAGACAATGTTTTAAAAATATCTACATCCTTGCATTTTGCAGATGTTGAATTAACCGACGAGGCTTTCATTAGAGGCGGAGGATGGATCCAGTGCAGAGGTTTCAGGGTAAGTGTTTGCCATGTATGTAACATAGTACCGAGTACATAGGCTAGGCTACCTTAATAAGTGGGGATACAAAAATGGGCAGTGGTTAGGTTCTAAAGTTGGCCTCTTTTCGGCAAGTAATAAGAGAAGAAATATTGAGATTTCGATGGAATTTAATTTAATGTGAGTTTTACACCATTAACAGAAAATTTTAAACATATCTTGAACAGAACCCATATTACGGCTTAGATAAAACATTTCAGTTTTTATGTTGAACATTAATAAAGTCAACGTTTTAAGTGTAATAGAAACTAACTTTAAAATGTCTCCTTGAGTCAGCAATAATAATTACATTTTTTTTGTGGTCTTCTACATTTTTATTACCACTTTTATTTCGGTAGGGCGGTTAAAAGAATTCTTTTAATTCTTTCTCGATACAGATTTGTACTTTATAAATAAAGTAAATCCGGTTAAAGCTATTTGCTAGATTTGAAAATTTTCCAAAATACTCGCTGTAGTCTTATTCAATAACTTGCATTAATCTTCATTTGTTAAGTTGACTTAAAGAGTTTTTAATAATCCTTTAAAGTTAATAGGTGATAATGTAAGCCGTCGATGGCGCAATTGAATCCACTTTAAATGATAACTCATCCGATATATTCGGATTGAGGCAACACCTCACTCCAGTAATCGATTGGACACGGCATGGCAGCCGGATTTCGTCCTCAAGAGTCTTAGGTACTCGAATAAAAAATAATGATGCGAGAGTAAATGAGATGCTATTCAATTCAAATGGCGTGGGATGCATGTGAAATGATACGCACATGCGAAGGTATACGTATACCCATATGCCATTCCAAATCCAAATCCATATCTATGTGGATGGATTCGGCACATGATGTGTGTGTGTAGAGTACATTGATGCATGGTGTATATACGAGTGTGGTATCCAGAATGTAACACACATGGATAGCTCGCTCATTTACCGCCTACTGTCGCCGCTGGCTGCCGGGAGTCATTCGTCAGTCAATCCGTCGTCCTCCCATTTTCCCACACCCACGCCCGCACCCATGTCCTTGCCCTCCTGGTACCGCTCCGCTCCATCCTGGCATGTGCGCAAAAACCAGCGCACATTCGTCAGAATTTGCATTTCAATTCGAATGTCAGGATGACGGAGCGTCGAATTTGGGTGGCGTTGCCATCGGAATGAAAATAAATCACGCTGCTTTACCGCATAGGCAACTGGGAGATGGAAAACGGGAGGTGAAGAGATGAGGAGATGGATGCTGAATTCTGCGGAATGGGAACGCACCACAAGAGCAAAACAGAGCCACCATTAAACCAAAACAGACCCCGGGGCGTTCGTGGGGGTGGAACTCATTTATCCGCATTTTCTTTTTTTTTTTTTTGTTGCGAATGCGAAAATGAATGTGGAAACTTTTCCGCCATCATTTTGAGTGATGTCAATTAGATTGATTTGATCAGCGAAAATATGTGATTTATCAGACAGCAACAGCGCCTGGGCGGCCCCAAGACATTCGTCGTCTCATCGCCCCCATACGCAATCTACATACATACATCTATCCCGACCACGGTGCGTATGAATATCTAATGCGGCACACACGTACGCAATCCGCTTCATCACTTGTTCGTTCGTTCATCTACTTCATCAATCAGTCATCTAACTAGTTCTGTCATCCTGCTCCATATGCTTTAGTCTAGATGGGAATGCAACATCGCTCTTCAAGGGACAGTTTTTGGTAAATAAGATTTTCAGGGTCATTGGAGTCCTTTAAGTTTTGTAGTTAAATGAAACTTTAAGAATATGCATCAAAAAGCTTTGTTGATTGGGTAAAATTGATTTTTAAATATATGATAATACAGTGAGAAGGCTGAAAAGCTCAAAATATATATTAAATTTAAAAACTATTCCTAAGATTTTTTGAAATACAACTTTAGATTTGAAACAATTTTATCAATTTCTGTCTATTTTAACTACTATAATCCAAATAATTTTTTGGTTTACGTTATTTAATGCAAATAGCAAATTGACGTTGATTAAATCGAATGAGGTTCTAGATATTAATACTTCATCCACTTTGTGGTTAGAGCTTTAATCATATAATCATTGATAAATTGAATTATTAATTTATCCTTAATTGTAAAAACCTATTTAGTGACCTGTCTAAACAAGGTTTTTATCGAATGGCGTTCTTAGGATATAAGCCAAAATCATTTTTCCCCACTTAATCTCCAAATTAGCTAAACTATCCCCACAAACGCTTACATCGAGGCGAATAACTTGTGTTATAACGACCATAATGAGGGATATTTGATTAACCGCCCTTCACCGGCCCCGTTGTGGGAATATAATATAATAACGTATCCGGCTGGCGAATCACTTCGCCAAACACAAGCGGCACGTTACTAGCAACGCCTACGATATTAATAAACCATTGGGCGAAGCACTTGCGGCGCCGCACAAAGCAAATAAAATAAATCAAATCGGAGAAAAGAAAGCAGGCAAATCGCAATCTGAGTGTGTAATGGGGGGAAAACCAAGGGGAGTCCCCCTTTGTTTTTTTTTTTTCTTTTGGCAGCCAAAATTTATGCGCGCTCTTTGCCCGGCCGCTCCCACGCAATGTTCCAAAGTTTTCCGGGGATCGGGGAATGGGAATCCGGGAATCCGGGGATTGGGGGATCGGGAACCAACGGTCCTGCGGTTGCGACGCGTTGTCCCTTTTTTCGGGGGAGTCTACATGTGTCAATAACTCATTTTCAAATGGAAATAACATCGAATAAAATTCGCGCTTCCTCTAGGTTTATTTTTTATAGGGCCCCTCCTGCCACGAATGCCAGTGCCATGTGTGTCAATCCATTTATTCTTGTGTTGGCCGTGGTTTGGGTTTGGGTTTTGGGCCACGCCACGGCCCCGTTTGACTGATGAAATATCGTGACAAGCAGTATAAAACCTATTAAAGTCGAGTGTAGATGGCGCTACTTGAATTTGTCAAAATGTCTTTTTACGCGCAGCCGGCACAGGCAAACAAATCCAATACACGCCTATGGCAAAGTCGAACCGCGAATACCGCCCTTGTCACCTCCACCCCTCCCCACCCCACCCCAAAATCCACCACCACCACCACCACCCACACATACACATACGTCATGGGGAATAACGGGTGAAACTTTGATTGATGCCGTTGTGTCACGCAGGCGCGCATGTGGCTAATGGGCGGTCGCCGGCATAAAAAACAGTCGAAACAGTCGACTTTTCAGGGGGGACGGGGGTCGCCGCAAATCAATTGAGTGATGTTGCCAATTTGGGCATTGTTCGGGCCACAGATTTGGAGAGCTATCTTAATCGAGCCCCAGTCGCTTGTTTTAGTGCACTTGCAAAGACCATAACGCCAGTTAGCCTGGCCAGCGAGTAAGAAGTACACAATAAAAAAAGTTTTGAATTTTGTTTAAGTCAATTAAAAAACAATAAATTTTTAAAAAATTGGCAATACTAAATAGTAAAAATAAAGTATCTAAATATTTTCATAGTATACATTTTTAAAGCAGTTTAGATTGGTTTGTTGGTATGAGCTTACTTGTTCATAGGAGAAGTCTTGAGGTCTTTTGGGAATATTATTCTTCAAACAAGAAATATCATTAAGGATGTTAAAAGGGGTTTATATACAAAAGTGAAGAATTTTTTGTGGTTCTCAGTAAGAAGTATAACTTAATTTCTGCAGTGCAGTGCCCCGCTGTTGTTCAAGTGGCGTCCACAAATAAACACGCGCCCCAAATGCATCAAAGTAACGAGCTCAAGCTGCGCACCACAGCCCGTCGTGGTCAAAAGGAGTGCTCTAAACGGGGATGTCGCTGGGAATATCCACTCAAATGCCCTACAAGCGACTGGCGCCTGCAGTTGTGATATATGAAATTAACTTAATAAAGCAGTGAAATATCGCCGGTGAATGGAACGCGATTCGCAAGACGCGATCAGCGGGCGCTAGGCGACTTGCTGCGACTCCATAAATTGAGGCGCTTTGGGGGTCAGCCAGCGCCTGAGAGATGTGGCATCCCGCAACACCTGAGGTGTCCGCTAACTTACTTTGGTCACAGATAGCACTTGCTGGGCTTTGGGAACACAAGTCATGAATGTGAAGGGCTAATTAGGAGATCGTTTCAGAACTTTCGACTAAGAAGTACCTTAGTTTAAAGTACTGCAAAAAACCTACCTCTTGGTTTAAGGATTGTTATTCCATTTTAAAATGTTTATACATAGGTAAAGAGTCAGAAAACCTATTTTTTTGTTTGAATGGAATTTCATTATTACATTAGATTAGCTTGAAATATATAGATAATCTTAATAGAACTTCTAAGTAATGAATCGTTCTGAAAAATTAAAAAAATATATATTTGTGTTTGCAAGGCTATGAACGTAAATGAATAATGAAGAATAGTTTGTTAAACTTTTTTATAGTTTCATAAAAAAAAGAATAAATCAAATCAAAACACTTAAATAATCTTACCAAATTTTGTTGATTGAAAATTGGGTATCTTTTAATTAGTTTTTTAATTATGAAAGTACTTAAAAATAATATTAGAATTGGCTATAATTTATAAACAGAGTCTTACTCTTTATACCCGTTACTCGTAGAGTAAAAGGGTATATTGTATTCGTGCAAAAGTATGTAACAGGTAGAAGGAAGCGTTTCCGACCCTATAAAGTATATATATTCTTGATCAGGGTCACTAGCCGAGTCGATATAGCCATGTCCGTCTGTCCGTCTGTCCGTCTGTCCGTCTGTCCGTCTGTCTGTCCGTATGAACGCTGAGATCTCAGAAACTATAAAAGCTAGAAGATTGGCATTTTGCATGCAGATTCTAGGAGTTCCTACGCAGCGCAAGTTTGTTTCAAAAAGGTGCCACGCCCCCTTTAACGCCCACAATCGCTTGTATACGATTTTAAAAATTTAAATATTTCGGAAAAGTAAAAATGCAGTTTTATTGTGTTTATCAATACCTATCGAAATGTAGAAGAAATTTTTCAAATCGGACCATTCGTTAAAAAGTTATGCGTGATCAAAGTTTCTATCTCCATCTCCCTCGCACTCCCTTTACCTGAGTAACGGGTATCTGATAGTCGGGGCACCCGACTATAGCGTTCTCTCTTGTTTATAATAGATTCTAAGCAGCAGCCTAATCTTTAAGTATTAAGGATTTAAAGTTTTATAGACAAGAAATTCACCCGGTTCAATTAAAATTTTGCATAAGAAATATTTAGCCGGCTTAATTCGAAATTCCCCCGGGAGTTTAAGCTGTCGAATTGCATTCGAAGCGACCCCAAAAAGCGATTGTGGGGGTCTGGTCACCACAAGAGTGTGCTTGTGCCCCGATGATGGCATTGTGCGCCATTGTTCAACGGAGCCCCATTGTCTGAGCTAAATTAAGCAAACTTTGCATGGGTGCCTTGCATAGTTTCGTCCCAAATCAATTCACCCGGAGCCCGAGGACTCCGGGATCTCTGCCCACCTTATCTCCGGCCTCCATTCGCTCATCCCCCCTCTCGACGGCCAAAAAAACAGAAGGATTTGGAAAGTCACACCAGATATAGACCTCGCAACACCCTGCCGGCCTTAACTTTTCACTGTAAATGTGCCGAATAAGCCGTAAGCCGCCTGCCTGTGAGCAGATCGCAATAAATTACGTTAAAGACGCCAGGCCCAGAGAACCAGACCCAGAAATTTGCATTCCATTCCATTCCAACACCACCCCTTCGACTACGACTTCAACGGAGCCACGGCACACGCATCATCATAATTAATAAGAGACAATTTGACAATGGCCCTTTAGCGTTAACAGCGATATTACTTTCGGTGGCAAAGTGAGCAGCCGCCGGAAAAGGGAAAGCACACACACACTACACACAACACACTCGCCGGATGGAACACACCCCCTTGCCATTTTGCGCCAAATTAAATTCAACCTCAATTGAGGGGTTAATTTCTATCACCAGGCAAACAAAAACAAAAACGCCCAGCCCGCAGACGCTTCGTGGGGTGGCCTCGAAAAAGGGGGAGTGGATGGGTGGTGGGTGGGGTGGTACGTCGCCCCATTATCTGCATCGAGTTCCACATAGAAAATCATTACGGCATTCGCACCATGAGACGTATTCAATTTGAGTGTCGTTGAGCTCTTTATTACGTTAGTGTGAAAGTCGCGTGCACCTAAAGCCCAGCAGTACACTGGAAGAAAAATTTCGCAGGCATAAAAAGGGTTGAAAGAAACAAAATTTAAAAAATTTTATTTAGTTTATTTCGAATAGGTTTCAGATGGGTGTTGAAAATTAGTTTTCGTTCCTATACATATATTAAAGAAATATTAAAATGTATATAATATTATTACAAATTGCAAGAACTTGATTTAAAGTTTCTTTATACATTTTTATAAGATACATTAAATATATTGTTTTTAATCTGATAGATGTAATTCTTATTTTTGTTGAATATTATTTTATTTTATCAGAAGAAAATAGATTTAATAAAAATAATATTTTAGTCTTACCTCTTAATTAAAGAACTTATAATTATTTTGTGTGTATCGTCCTGGGGCATCCCACCTCCTGCCCCGCCCCCTGCGCCCTTGGCATTCATTCACGGTGCGTAAGTCACAGCAACAACAATAACAGAGCCGGGCGTTTGGTGGAGGAAGTGGAAGTAAATTGAAAGCATGCTGCGCGGCCAGAAGAGGACTTCTCCCGTGGCCCTAACCCTTCAATTGGCAGTGCCACGAAATCCATTAGCAGGCAGCGTGCGGCGAGGAGAGAAAGCCAAGAGCCAGCCAGCAAACGGTGACCATGAGGCTTTTATGCACGGAGCGTCCTGCCTCGCTTTCGGTTAACCATGGGCATGCCACTCCACTCGATTCCACTCCTGGCTTTCAATCTCGACGAGACTCATAAACATATGCGCCTCACGTCGTTTGGCGTGAATTTAATGTGGCAGCCTTGGAGTAGACGACACCCCCAGCAGCAGGCCAAAGCTGGGAGAGACCCCCCGACTTCAGACAGACGGTTAGCCGTTCTTTGATGAGGTTACTGACTTTGGCGAATTAACTCCCACTGTATGGCTGCGGGCCTGGGGTCGCTGGCGAACCGGAAACCACTGCATTTTGTTGGCCCAAAACCGGGGTGGCACGCTTCAACGCCTCGGAAAATCTCAGGGGACACTTTAGCAGCACAATGCAGCATTTAGATAAACCGAGACTTTAGAGCCCTTTCGACTTGGCCGGAATAAATGTTAGAGTTTGCCGCACAGAGGCTGGGTGGCGGAAATCAATCCTTCTTCGCGGGGGTGCGTCCTTGTAGCCAGATTAGTTAAATAGTACTTCAAGGGGCAAGCACAGCCAGGAGTTTGTATTGCTCATTTAATTGAAATTAATGGCTGCCACAATTAGGGAGAAAAAAGGGAAATACAATTAGGGAAAATATTAATGGTTCCTGATTTATTTATTCTTCAACATAATAAATATTATTTAAATACTTTTTCTGGATGTTTTTATGGTTCATATGACTTATTACCCAATATTTTTTTAAAGACTTATAACTAAGATAATTTCCAAATATTAAAAAGTACATATTTGCTTTAAATACTTTATCTGGATTTGTTAATGGTTTATATGGTCTATTACTCCAATATTTTTTAAACTTATAACTAAATGGTCCAAATATTACAGTACAGATATAAACGATTTATAATCGTATACATTGTTGGTATACTTTCATATATACATCTTAAATATAACATTTCAAGGTAATAACTTACTAGCACTGGAAATAAAATTTTTTTATTTTTGGCAGCATATTTATATCCCTCCACTTTCAATCAAATTAATCACTACAGAACCCAGCCCACAAGCGAAAGACTAACTTAGTCAACATATGCCACTAAGCGTGGCTGTTCTTTTGGCCACATTTCACCGGATTCCGGCCCTTCGATCTAATCAAACAATCAAATAGAAATAATCGGGCATATCAAAGCCCCACTACAAGTGCCCCGAAATCCAATTGGGACGGCTCACCGATGTTAGCTGCCATAAATTTTATTTATTTATGTGTGCACCGTTTTGTTTTCCGCTCTGGTCTGCTCTGGTCTGGGAAAGGGGAAAGGGGAAAGGGAACGGGAACGAGTAGTATATCGGCCCGAAAATCGACCATGAATATCAATGGGGGGAATTGTGCGTCATCGGCACGCGCCGGCTTCATCCGATACAGTGACTGTATGGCTTAGCCTTGCCTCCAATCTTGGCCCAGACGGTCGTCCTTTGGTGGGTTTTTTGGGTTAGAGGGGGAGGGTTCTCGGGTGTTCCATTGATATTGTTTTTATCAGCCAGACGAGGGAGACCTGGAGACCTGGCCGCGGGCCTTAAGCACTTGTGCTCCTGATGCGTATTTAATTTTATTTTATTTGGGATTTCTCACAGCCAAGGGGAAGTAAATCACGGCAGTCTTGGTATTTTTTTCCAAACTCAAATCGCCTTTTTTTTGGGGTGGTGGGTGGTCGATCCTTATGGACCAGGATTCGATATCGACACTATAAACATATGTGTGCAGATGTGTGTATTTTCCGGCTTACACTTGTCCCATCGAAGAAAGTGAAAAAAACAGGGAAAAAGTGACATCGAGTGCTGAGTGTTGATTGTTCGTCATTGGCACATAAGATAAATGAGTGTCTACCCTCGGCAGCCAAAGCAAAAGCAACAGCAACAGCAGCTGAAGCTTTCGTATTAAATTCATGAAAGTTAAGTGCTTGGTAATTGATGTTATAAAATATTTATGACAGACAGCCCAACAGCAGGCAGTTCCGTTGGCAGAACAGGTAGGCGAGTAAGAGTTCACACCGCTTTAAAGCGCCGCAATCGTCCTGAGTCCTTCGTGCGGACTGATGGCCAAAGTTAGATTTGGTCCTAATTGACATTAATTATTTAAAAGGACGTCGTGCGATTCCTTCGACCTAAGAGCAGCTCTTTTCCCTGTGAGCCCTCAGAGTTTAACAAAAAGCGAGATAGTAAGCTAAGCCGAAGTTTAAGTACCCTTGCAGATACAAATGTTGAGTAGCAGAAAACCATACGCCAATTTTGCAAATGTATATTTATTTATAAACATTATACATTATATACATTATTTATATATTTATTTATATATATAATAGATATAGGTTCTTTATTTTACAAATATAAAAAGACGATTGCGAAAGTTGTAAGCCTCTAGCTTTTATGTTAGGCAAGCAAACGGTAATCAAATTTACGGCCATGGCTATATCATGTCAATCTGAAATATCTCCTTTAGTTCGTTACAAACTTTAGACCAAAATAATAATACCCCTTCAAATCAACCTGAAATCGATAGTTTAGGTTCCCATCTGCACAAAACAGTCATTCTTTTGGTTGTGACTCTTATTTTGACTGAGTTAAGACAAAAAACCCTGGAAAAATGTTGTTTAAGGTCAAAATTTCGAAAAATCATGTAAAGTTTTGGTTTTTCAATCAAAACCCGGCAAAATAATGTTCAAATGTTGGAATGTCATGCATCGTTGAATTTGTTATACAATTTCTGATCGATTGACATTCACAGTTCAGAAAGATACATTTTGTCCGAATCTCGCAAAAAATGATAATGGGGTACCACCTAATGAAAAATTCGAAAATCGGTCAAAAAATAAATTCTTCCCAATCAACCTGAAATTGATAGTTTAGATCTTTATCTGCACCCACAAGAATTTCTTTTCGATTTTTGCCTTATTTTGGCTATGTTTTGGCTCAAAAGGCTCTTGTTGTTTTAGATTAAAATCCTGGAAAATATTTGTGCACTCTTTGAATATCGTACCTCGTTGCTTGGATTATAAATTTTCCAAATCAATTGGTGTTGACAGCTTAAAAACGTATTTTATTATTCTATTGTTCCTAAATATTACGAATCAATCCAAACATGCAATTATACTGCATTTCTAGGATTCTTAGCAAAAATGAAACCATATTTTCTAAAAAAAAATAGGCTTTTATTTGTAGGCTTTCGATATTGTACTTACTCATGAAAACTTCAAGAAGTTAATGTTTAAGTTAACATTTAAAGATTCATAAGGTCAATAATTTGCTATGCTTAATTTTGTAGTCTACTTATCTCAGTGTACTCCATTCATTTCGACACCCTAGCCAGACGGTACTCAGGTTTTTGGCTTCGCTCACTTGACCGGGCAAAAAGCATCGCCCAACTGATAATGATGCTGTTGGCGACTTTGTGTTTGCTTATGCCGGTAGCCTTGTGCCCTGGTCCACAGTCCTTGGTCCTTGGTGCTTGGTCCTTGGTCATTGCAAGGGCTGGCTTTGATGTTTTGCCAGGATGATGAATTATATTTGACATCTATGTGCTTGGCACCCCCTCCTCCACTGGTATTAACATGTGTGTACCCTGCCACATTGATACTAGTTAGGGGTATGGGAATGGGTATGAGTACTCGTGCATGCGCACCAAAGAACCACCCACCGATCCACCCACACTTGTGTGATGAGAGCCGCACTTGGATATGTTTATTTTACTGTCAAAACATTAAAGTAAACTCCCGCCAAAGCCGCCGCACAGGGTTGATTGTTATCAGGGGGCGGTGTCGACAGCGGTGAGTATTTCATCGAGGGTGGAAAACCCGCTGCAGTCACGTGGTCCTCGGTCCTCGGTCCCTGGTCCTTTCGGCCACCTTCAGTTTGACTCCGTAGACAAGTCTATTTGCATATGTTGACGGCATACTCTAACAGATCCTGGTGGATTTCCTGCTTAACGGCCATGGCCATCACAACCCCCTTCTGAAAGATCTTTACACATGTGGCCGTGTGGCATGCCTTTTTGACAACTCATAACAATCACTCATCATAAACAAAGTCAGTTTTTATGTGAGAAAGTGGCCTTAAAAAATATAAAATAGATGTGGACGTGGACTCACACAAATTGCAGGTGAAGCTGCTGCTCGAGGGGAAAATCCCCTCAGCTCATGAGTTAACGACTTGCCAATTAGTTAATTAGCGAACTCCTGCTGCGGCCCTTGACGTCTTATCCTCTTGATTCCTTTGGCCAGTCAGTCATTTATCTATGCAGGCAAAGCCAGCCCCGCGGCATCTTGCGGTCAATTAAAACAATCCGCAAAATAATTGCCAAGAAATTTATTCGCTTCATTAACTTGTTCAGCGAAGTCGGCCGGAGATGAACGGACAGGCGAGTTAAGCGAACGAAGTCAGCCAGAAAATTAAGTGAAATAATTAAATCTCAATCGGGATCTATTAGATTTGTGTAGCCTTTGGCATTGGCTTTCGGCCACGGCCCTTGTCAGCAGTCGAGGGATGAACACACAAATAAATTTGGCAGGACGGCAGCTAATCTCCCAGCAAGGGGTTAGCGTTGGCGTTAACGATGACGATGACGATGGGGTTGAAAGAAGGACCAGGCCGGTCCGGTCCAGTCCAATCCGGGATTTGAAAGTGCAACAATCGCTGGGCCGAAGAAGGGGGTTCTCGCTTTTCGACTGACAACGACCATTTATCACCCACGCAGCATCTTTCATAATCAGGCTGGCCTGGTCGGCAAAATGCAAATGACTCAGTCTGCGGCGTAGCTGCATATAAAGGACCCGGCCGCGGCTTTTAATTTACAACGTCCTACGTCCTACGTCCTACGTCCTACGTCCTACGGCACATGTATCTGTATCTATACGTGCAACCGGGTCCACAGAGTGGGTCTCTGAGCCACAGCCGCCATCTTCGCCACAATGCCAGACAAAAGGTCGACACGTTCCCATTCCGACCGACTTAATTAATTTATGCACTCATGGTCGGTCGCAATGCATCGCGGGGTCTCTTCGGGAATTGGGAATGGGGAACGAGGGAACGGGGGAACGGGGAAAGGGGTTTGGGATGGCCAGTTTAGTCGGTCTTCAGCCAAAGGTGGACATCATTTCTGGGGCTCTCTCTCTTCTTGAAAACCCGCCTAATTTTAAAATTAATGAGCGGCATCTTGATGGCCGATGGCAGCGATAAGCCCCATGATTTTGACTGTCCCAGAGATCCACAGAGAGCCCACGTCCCTGCCGCTCGATCACAGCTTAAGTAAATCACGTGTTTATTGGCACTTCACTTACGACACCGTCACCAGAGTATAGGAGAAAAAACCGAAGCCCCGGACCGAAAAACCAAAACCAAAACGAACATCAAAAACCAAAATGGCATCACTCTATAGGGCCTGCACTCTATATTGCCCCGGTCCGATCGGTTGGGATCGAGGGATCGGGATCGGGATCGAGGATCGAGGAAACCGGACCGACTGACCAACGTCATTAATTAGCTGGCCGTGAAGTGTGGGGAACGAATGGAAACCGACGTGTTTATTTGGTTTGTATGCCCGTTCAACAGCCCAAATGTATTGGGGCTTCATTTAGGAGTTCTTTTGTTTTGAAAACTTTTGCCGCTCGGTACAGGGAAGCCTCGATTATGAGACAAACAATGTTTCACTTACATAAAGTTTTGTAATATTTATAACTAACTCGACTCTGTGTCATTTATTTTTCCATTGTTGTATTATTCTTCATTTCAAGAACAACTTCATTAATTCAATTGCCTTCATTTATCTTATTTTCTTAAGAATATGAGCATGCAAATGCCTAATGTGTAATAAAAATGGTTTAGTTAATGATCTTAATGATTAATCTTAAACTTTTTCAAATGGCACAGATATAAAAATCAAATTGACCACATTATCTGATTTAATTATCTTGAGGCCATAGCAATAAAAATACTGCCTTAAGTTGTTGTAAGCCATAATACTACTTAATTCAACTTCATAATACTACTTCTAATTATAAAGGCCCTTAAATATTTTATTAGCACAATTTTTCAATTTCTAGTCATCACTGTAGCCAGCTCGTTGTGTCATTTATTTTGTTTGACCGGAAACTCTTTATCTTACGGTGAATCTTCTTGATATTTCAGATGTGGAAAGCCCAAATGCCGATGCATTCTTGATTCGTGACATTAAGACAAAAATAAACTTGATTTTGGTATGAAATTGATTCATTCATTTTCAATCCATTGAGTAAGATTCTTATCCGATGGATGAGTCGGTCCAGCCTCAGCACTTCCAACTGTGTGCACATCCAACAGGTAGTCAAACCAGACAAACCGTCTCCACTTGGCAGTGGATTCTTTTCCCTCCTCTTTGCTCTTTAAAATCGTAAGCGTACATGGATTTTGAATAGAGGTAAGCATATAATTATATAATTAATGATTTATTTTTATTTCAAGACATGTATGATTCACAACACTAAAATATTACACTTTCTAGGCAAAAGGAAATACTTGCAGTGGATGAAAAATGTTTTTCCCTGAACAATTAAATTATTTGTAAGTCAGAATCAAACTTATTGATATTATTATTAAAACGCATTATTTTTTTTTTAGATTGCCGAGGACAATTCAAACTGTTTGGGAGCTACTCTAAATATATACGGTTTGTGTATCATTTTAGTATGACAAAATTTTATTACAAGCATTCATAGAAATTTTTATTTTACAGAGCCTCTATCTTCTTCCTCATCTGGCATTTGATTTTCTATGGACCAGCTGAAAACGATGGAAATAAATATTTAAAGTTATAAATTCAATTATTGTAATGTACATAATTATCACTGTAATACTAATATAATTTTGGTTCTTATCAATATTTCCAAATAATTTATTGTTAAATATATTTCTGTTTTTAATTGGGTTACTTTTTAAGAGTAAGCTTACATTCTTATCAAGAGATCTGAAAAGAGAGTTGCAAATATTTTCCGTTTACAGCGTAAAAAAAACGAGATTTTCTATTTTTTAATTTTTTTCAATACAAAAATTCGGACTTCCCCAAAGAAAAAGTTTTATGTTTTTGATCTGCTAAGATTTCTTAGAATAACTCAAAACAATATCTGGATAAATCATAGTAAACTAGAATTAAATAAAAATAATATTTTATGCCATTAAAATAATGTGAAAAATAAAACTTAAACGTTAAGAGACCCAAATGGCAATAGAATTATAGCAAAAACGGATTAAAAAATAAATATACAATGCAAGTCATATCTACACTTTCAATTTGGTTAATAAAATCTTTTAGAACGCAGTATCGAATACAAATTATAGCTTCGGATTATTATTAACATAATACTTACATTATTATAATTGTTGTCCCACATTAAATAACTATTATATTTTATTAGACCAAAAACATTCAAAAATCGTTGTTGTTGATCTTTAATCAAGTAAACTCAGCTTACTCGAATTGGTTATGTAATGCACACAACTCTCAGGACTATTCTAAATTGAAGCCGTTAAATACTTTTAATTTTAAACTGGAAACACATTAGCAAACGATAGATAAAACGAATTTAACGACATTATAAGAAACAAAGTTAATATCTTAAATTCACTATCGTCTAGCTCTAAGATCAGAAATATTACACATTTCGAATAGTAAATTATGGCATTTACTTAGACAACATTTTGGGTTAGTTGTCTTTTAGCATTGCCTGCTGGCGCCAATTGAGGTACTGCAGAGCAGTATAATATGGGTTGTGATAACCAGATATGAAATCCATAGAATATTTGCACAAGGAAAGATTTTAGCATTATAACATCCTTAACCATAAATCGGTTTAATTAGTCAATCGCGCTTGCCACGCTGTTATTCATGTTTTTTCTATTATATTTTTTCAGATAATTTAAAAGAATACATAAAAAAGAATTGCAGAATAGGTCTGTTTTTATACTTTTTATTAAGATCCATTAAAATCGAAACGATCACGCATACGCCACCACTTACAATTTGTTCAGCCCAAAAGTATGCCACATTTTTTGTTATGCATTTTGTAAAGCATACTTATATGTTTAATTATTTCCTGATACATATTGACATTTCAACTGCGTATGTTGTGTATGTATGAAACCAGTTTATCTGCTGTATTAATTGTGCAAATTTATTAGATTTTATTAACTGCTAATCAATATAATGCTTCAAAAGGAGACCCTTGATTAACCTTAAGAAACAAACTTTATTACAAAATTAAATAGTTACAAATAATTTGTATGAATGATTGCTGATCATATTTACATTTCTTCTTTTATAAATAATTACGCAAAAATGTCCATTAAATAAATTTGAATTTGTATCAGATTTTGTAGTGTAAAATATGTGAATTATAAAATAGGCGTAAATATTATTTCGTATAACTTATAAAGTTTAAAGACTTGCGTTTGCTGTTGCCATATATCTTTAACCTTGAATATTTAAAAGACAAGCAATTTGTGAACGAACAATACTTAATCACCTTAATATCCACTATAAATTTGATCCAGTTATTGTGCATTGTTATAAGTCATAATATCGCAGGCCAAGCTCGGGCCGATAAAGGACGGCTGGGAATATATTTATTGTTTTCCGCTCACTACCTGAATACGAATTAGCATCGCAACCATCCCCCGTCCGCCCCGGCCTGCATATATATATACGAAAGTAATGTCTTGAGCAGTCGTCGGATCGTGCCCCATAAATCATGCCAAACTGAGTTCGGGTATAGAAAGTCAAAGTAAACTGCCATCACTTAAAGTCATTCAAGCATTTATTTATGTCAAAACATTGTCCGCTTAGCTGCTGCGAACCTTTTGGCAGAGGAACCCGAAGGGTCAGTTGGCCAGTCGAATGTATAACTCAATTAAAGGCGGCTGTGTGCTCACCTCGCAGCGGGGTGTCGGCGCATTAGCCACTCCTCCATATCTATATCTTGGTCTTCATCCTCGTCCTCCGAGTTGTCTTTAACTGCTAGACGATCGGACAATGCTCCTGCGGCGATCGGGGTCATTGCGGTTTTCGGGACCGTCTCCCCGGAATCTGCAGGACCAGATAGCCGGGTGACTAGACTGCATAGATGTCATTAGAAACCCGGCACCGATCCTCAATGAAATCGCCTCACTGCAGCGGGCTTGTCTTTATTATCTGGGACGGGGGATTCTCGATTCTCCTATTCCTATTCCTATTCCTGTGTGGCCCGCATCCGCAATCGGATCGCACATTTTGCCCACGACCGACCTCCAAGGGCCCTTAGTACATGATTCTGTTTAACGAGAACAATGTTCTTGCAATCCCAACCTTGGCCACACCGCAGTGGCTTCGTTGGCGATCGCCTTTATTCACAGTTTCTGGGGCAGATCGGGGGTGGATCGGGTCGCGTCCGGATGAGGGGTAACAACTACACGATGGCAGCGGATCGTGCAAAACTACAGCGATGGGTTGGCAGGTGGCGCCGGCGCCGATTTCAATTTGAATATGAAATGGGAGAATGGCTAAGGCTTGCAAATTTGTATTGTCCCAATCCAGGCAGAAGAAACGTTTTTATGAACATTCAGTATGGCTCACTTCAAAATACTTTGAATAAAAATATAACAGCAGCACATATATTAAATATTTTCTTGTGCCAAAAATGACGAAAGAAATCGCCAAGTGTAAAAATTAAGCCAATTAAAATAATATAATATTATTTAAATAAAAACAAACAATAATCCTGTAACTTTTAATCCGTTAAATTTAAGACAAAATACTAAGATACTATTAAAATTGTAACCAGTGGGAACTAAAATACTTGTTTGCTAAAGATCATAACGTTTTTTGCTCAGTGATTTTAATTTGTTAAAGGAATACAAGTCCCAAGTTTACCTACCAAAAATATTTACTTGGCCAATACAACAATTCCTATTTTAAGAGCAGCAGATCATTCTGAGTAAACATACCTTATCTTGGGTTGCTAATACTTTCATGGCTATTTTCGTGAGGTGTGATCTTAAATACATTATATAAGTAATTCTCCTCTAAAGCGGCGAATTACTTACTAATTCTCCTCGTTTTCCGCTTGTAAATTTTATCACTAAAGAGTTATTTCTCTGTGACATTTAATCCTTATTCCTGTCAAACCGAATGTGCTTTGACAATGAATCTAATGAATACAATCGTGAGTACACACTTCTTTAAATGGCTATATAAATGTCTATTCAGGAAGCTAAGGATTAACAGCCGTCGTTTGTAGCGACACGCCCCCGAAATAAGTACAGTAGCATAGTTAATATGTAATCCCCGACACGTGGAGTAAATTATGTTCCTTGAAGGGCTGTTATTAGGAGGAGTGCGTCTTGGACACTCCCCACAATCAATGGTGATGCACCATAAAATAGAAATGGGGTGGAAATAGTGTGACATGGATATAGAAAATCAGATGTATATTTTTCTGTTTTGTTACTCAGAAGGTTTTAATAAAGATACATATTAAAAATATATGGGTATTATAATTGTAAAGAGCTTTGAGAGAAAACTTGCATACTTTTGGGATACAAATTTTACATAAGCACCTGCTTAACCTAATTATTAACCTTAAAAACTAAATAAAAATTCAATTTATTTAACAACTTGTACAGCACTTTTGAAGTAGATACATTGTTGCCCTAATCTCATTCCCACGTTGTAAAATCTCTGAAGTAGCCAGTGTGGCAATGGACATAACCCATAAATATTTTTATGTAACCTACATTTTTAAAAGGGCATGACGAAATCTTAACGTAAGACTTGTCCCTTCGGTCAAGATTCATTGTGAAACTGGCGCCATTCAATGTGATTTCTCCTCGCAGTCCTTTTCCCTCTGATAATTGTTTCTTATCGGCGAGACAGTTGTGAATGACAATTTTTGGACAATAGCTCGGCTGTGGGTCGTCAACGCGGCACCGTCGCCAGCGGGGGCCATATATATATATATGTATATATGGTTATAATTGCCAGGCAGGACCGGATTACACGACAGGTCGACCTGTCTACAGCCACTGCCCATTGCCCATCCCATGCCCCTTTCCATCGCCGCGTATCTGTTACACAGAGTAATGATCGTAATGTCGCACAAGTATCTTTAAGATGCATTCGATATTTCAGAATGAACTACCTGCCTGGATGTCCCATTCCCCTCGATATTTTCCCTCGTCCATCGACGAGTGAACAGCAAAAGGGCTAGTTAATCTGTGCCGACCTCGATAACGTTTTAGTGCTCAATTTTGATTCTACGCCCTTTGTGGTTTGGGTCTTTACAACTGTTTATGCCTTTTATGATTTTGTCGTGGCCGTTTCGTTTCGTTTCGTTTTGATTCGTTTCTGGTGCAAACCTTTTGCTTTTGGGCTTGGTCGTCGGTCGGCCTGGCCCAAAGTGAATCTGGCAAGCCCTCGCCGTCGAGTGGGTCCTTAGCTCCGTCGTTATGGCTGTAATTTAATATCCTAGCTGGCATTGGACTTTTGTTTAATCATGACAGCCGACCGACTTACTCGCCGGACACACAGTGGTTATCGACGAATGCCATTGGCGTTACGCCGCTCCGTGTTTCACACTTTTGCCCTTGGTCTTGTTTGGGCCCACTGTTTGGGCTTGTTTGGCCAGGTTCGTGTGCGCGGCCATTAAGGTTTCCCAAATGTCCAAGCCGATCCGATCCGATCCGATCCTATCCCATCCGATCCAAGCCGATCCGATCCAAAAGCCGAGAACCTTCCCATTTCGGCGCTCATTTAAATATTTTATCATCGCCGCGCTGGCAAGACACTAAAGAGAACTTTATATCTTTTCGGTTCGCTACGTTTTTATCACTCGAATGAACAAAAACATTTGTTACCAATCAGAGTTCTTAATTTTATGGCCTGTGTTTGCGACAAAAGTGCCGCTTCTTGCCCCCAGACACTGGACTCGATCGTTTGTCGGCTTTGTCGCAGAAATTAGCCGCGTATTCCTTTAGAGCTTGTATGTGCCCTGCCCCGGTATCTTAATTGGCTTTGATGCTGCGATGGCTTTTCATAAACGTCAGCCCGGACATCTCCCAGTCCACACACTCGTATAAACATCGGCCAGTCGGGGACTCAGGTCGGCGGAAACTGGAAACTGGTATCTGGGAATGGAAAACAAACACATGTGCTTAAGAGATAGCTAAATTATTTTAAAGCTCATTTACTTATGTACATCCAGCGACACGGGATCGGGTTGCAATCACTTTTCGATGGTTGAGTGGCTCGGGTAGCGTCCTTTTACTGCAGGCCAATTCAGGGAAATGTATACATGAAAGGAGAAGTCAATGAATTATTAAGGAGTTCCTAATTCGGAGTCAGTATGTAAAGCATTAACAGACCTTTAACACAAATTGTTAATGATTAAGTGGCGAAATTAGGGTCCGTCTACTAAAAAAGGAAGACTTACCTGAATACAATTATTAGCTATACTTATGTTGACTTAACTATATAAATATATAATACTATAAAAATAAAAAAATAAAGATAATTTTGATCTTGATTTTACAATGATAAACTTTAAATATCAAATGATTTATTTGATTTTAATATTTAATGATATTTATATTTAATGATTATGTTAGCTAATAACAGGCAAATATATAAAATCGCTCTTAAATAATTAAAATCAAAACAAGCCTTAAATATATTTAAATGTTCGATAGTTCGTAATTTGAGAAAGGGAATAACATAAAAAGCCATATCAAACAATTCTCTGCAGGTAAGTTCATTAATCTTTTTAGAAGAAACTTTAATAATGGAATATTTTGAGTTCATAATTTAATTATTTTTACTTCAGAATTTTACCTTATGTTCAATACCCTATAAAAACAAACATTTCAATTATTTATGAGGGGCTATTCTTTGGGAAACAAACGAAATAAATAGATGCAAGCGCACACACAGTGAAATTGCAACAATTGACAAATTGCGGCATATAAATTTCCCCCACTGAAGCGGAGAGATGTCAAACTGTCTTTTGACCATGGATAATATGTAGAGCGTTGCCTTTGTCTTTCAAATTATGTTAACTAGCCGAAGAATCGATCGTAAGGGTATGGTATAATTTATTCATGTGTCAAAAACGGACTGTCCATTTAAATGCGAGCAGTTCCAAGTTCTATATGGGTATTTGGATATATGGCCAGTGCAATGTCAAGCGGGGGAAATGAGGATGAGTGGAGGGAAACGCAAATAAAACGCAGCATATTGGGAAAATTTCACGGTCTTTTGGCCGCCAGCTAACCAACTGGTCAACGGTCGTTGGCCAGGGGCTAATTTATAGGGCGATTCGGTGGGTGTTTGTCCGTTTGTTTGTCCACATCCCGTCCCCTGTCCATATTTTATCCCATTTCAGATTCAATTTACGGCGGGGGATTGGAATGGAGTGGAGTGGAGTGGAATGGGCCACAGTGCGTAAGGGCCAGGTAAATTGAAAAATGGACATTTGTAGTTTGATACCCATTTGGAGTAGGACAAGGGCTATCTATATGGCCAAGGGTACTCTGCAAGTGGTTGATCAGGGTCGACTTTTCGGCTTAGATAAGCTGCTGCTGCTGCCGCTGCCGCTGCTCTATCCTATGTATATTCCCCCCGATATCTCGACAGTGACAGACGGCAAAGCAGGGGTTAAAGTTAGGGGTTGCTTTTGCTTTTGCTGATGGGTCTGCTGGTTCTACGTTTTTCGACATGCAGATGTGACGGGCGCGGATTTGTTTCGTGTATCTTTGCGACAACTTGATTTTTTGTCAACGCAATGCGATGCGCTTTTCGGGGAAATCCTTTTAGTCCTGATGGGCCCGCCGTTCGCGAGTGCATTTGACACTTTGTACTTGATGGATTACGTTAATTATTGATTAAATGGGCTTGTACTTGTCAGGACAAAGTAAAATCCATTAGATATTTGAATATGGCCATGGGTCCGCTGTGGCAAAATTAGATTTAAATTTTTTGGGACTTTATAATTTGACATGAACGGGCGCGCATTTGATGGATGCTCTGGGGTATGTATGGCCAAAAAAAAAAAAAAAACGGTGAGAAGAGGGTCTCTGGACCGCCGGATACTTGCCGCGGTGACATTCCGCTGCTGTCGCCTCCAAGCGCCAGTCCCTCGGCACACACACCTTCCTCGGATACAGATACTCTGTAAATGGGATGCATCTGGGGATACGATCCGATCCGATCCGATCCGAGGTCCAACGAACGGTGGACACGCACTAAAAAGCCGGCTGCGGCGATTCAGATTGAGGAGATAAGGAGCGGCGGGCTCTTTAAGAGATGCCGCGTCGTTATTTTTCGGTTGTCGCTTCATCTGCTCTGATTAATTCCCTCTGATGAAATGCCGCTCCCCAGTCACCAGCCACTTGATGCTGCGTATTCTCGTACAGTTGTGGTTAAGGTGATAGCAGCCTAGCCTATCCTCAATGATTCGGTAAGTTTTTCGTCCCCAATTTAAACAGTCATTCATTCATGATAACTTGACACTTTAAACCAAAGGAAATCCTCCATTTGCGCTTTTTTTTGGCATCGCCATTTAAAAAATGGTAACCAAATTGGTAAGTTCATAAAAATGGTAGTGTTAGTATCGTCCAATGAATAATAAAATAATAAAACTGACATATTTTGTACTTGAACTTGCTGACTTTTGTATAAGAATTTAGTGAGACTATTTATCATTTAAAATAATTAACCCAAAGTTTCTGGGAAAACTAATGATAATTTTAAAAAAATTTTTTGGGTTTTTAATGTGAGGTATATTAAATTATGTTTGCTATTGGTTATACTCACTATTAGAAGTTCAGTTCTTCAGTATTCTCGTTTTTTAAATATCACAATATGTGTTTAAAGATGATAGGCGGAGACACCACTATTATGTTAACCCACAACTGTGTATCGCAGCGGTGGGCACTTGGCATTTTCAAATGGGGAACTTTGATTTATCGGCATTTCGCCGACAGCGCCGCCATTTTGGGCAAGTAAGTAGGTGCAGCTTGCCAAGTTGCATCTGTGAAAGCGGTTCAAGTTTCCCTCCCGAGCTTTTTCGGGGACTTCCGGAAGCTTTTTCGCAAGCACTGCACACGGTCCCGATAGTTCGACTTTTCCAACTGCATATTGTCGGGAAAATTACTCGAAAAGCGCGCAGTCTCTTTGACTTTTCGTGGAAAACTCACCGACTTGGCACAGCTGGTTAATCAGCAGAAAATTCCCCGACCACCCGAAATTTCCCACTATTTTCCCCCACCATAAAGTCCCAAGCGCTTCCGTTATTTTGGCTCCGCCTGTTAAAAAATGGCTGCGCATTTATCTGCGGCCTGCGCAACATTGGAGCAAGCGAGATGGCTAGAGAATGGCAGTCGTCTCACTCGCACCCGGTTCTCCTTTCCCCTCAACGAATACAAACACGATAGAGTAGTAATACCACATACACTGGTTTATTTTTTTTTTTTTTTTTCACTCTGCTCGTAATCCGTGCAAAACTTTAATTGGTGTTTTGCACTTCTAATGGATCCTGGGAGTGTATTAGACCCGAATCGTAACAGAAAGAGACATTTGTATACACTCGAAATCGCTCGAAACACATGTAAATGTGTGCGCACGTAACCGGGGGTTAAGTGTTCAAAGACCAACAACGCCAATATTGATCTGCGATATGTGTCACTTTACGTTGCAGATTTACGGGCCCAAAGCGGCGGTTTTTGAGATTGGTTGGGCAAATCGAATCCGTCAGTTCCAAAGTGTGTAGCTTAACATCATTTTACTCACTGTTTTTAATTTGTTTTTAAATAGTTCTTCCAAAACTACAAAATATTGTTAACATTTGATAAATAAACAAAAATAGTTACTTATTAACAGACACAGTATTGTTGAAAAATCAGAAATTACAAACTGAAAGATCCGGAAAACATTTTCCTTTTATAATTTAAATAAATATTTTTGATATAGTTACAAAACATATTTTAGCTCGATTTCCTTAGCAATCACTTTAAAAATATAATTCCATACAGATACTGATATTTAATAAAAGACTTAACACATTAGAAAATGTTT
This sequence comes from Drosophila fuyamai, assembly GCA_018153365.1. NCBI lineage: Eukaryota > Metazoa > Arthropoda > Insecta > Diptera > Drosophilidae > Drosophila > Drosophila fuyamai. The sequence continues at coordinate 12,462,730 of JAECXW010000155.1, forward strand.
TATCTCAGCTCAAATAAAGCTAAAATATGTTCCCTGATATACTAACGAAAAATTTAAAACATTCTAATACTTTTTTTTTTTACAATCAAAAAAACAGTGAAAAAGTATTCTTGGATAAAAATGAATTTAACCATAATATGAAACATTAAAGAAAATATTATGATGAGCGGAAAAAGTTATTGCGGCATTAGGATTTCTTTGAGGCCTCTTAATAAGGGATGAATCCATGCTTTAAATTAACCAATTTATTTCTCCACCAACGCACATTTTATATAATAAGGCCCATATTATTTCGGAATACAAATTAACTTGTTCGGAGCACACTCTAAAAATAGAATCTAATTGCTTCACTTCAAAGCGAAACAAATTGTTTGTGTCGCGCCATTGGATGTTGGATAATTCATTTTTATTAAGAAGAGCTGTCACTTAAAGAGGGCAGACTTATCCAAATGTATTGATATTCCAGCAGGGGAAGATATATTTGTTCTGAATATTGTGAACGACAGCTTGCCCTGCGGACTTTTTGACATTTAGAAGAATGTGCTCTGTCAATTGAAAATCAAAGTAAAATATAAATATAGTAAAAACCTGTATTTCGTTTGAAGCCATGAAAGCCAACGCTTTATTTTTAATACAAGAACGCTTTATTTTATTAATACAAGAAGTACTAGGCAAAATAATAACAAAATGTTTATTAGTAGTCTGCATTTCCAATAAAATTACATTTTTTATAAGAATTTAGTACATTTTGGAAATAAGGATAATTTAAGATAAAAGAAGACAAGTTTTGGAAATTAGATTTCCAATATATGTAAATAACTATTAATTTATGCCTACCGTGTAAATTTAAGATATAAATCGCGCTGGTATAATCACTTGAATAAATAAATACAAAGATCAAATTAGTAATGCTTCTCGATTTGGTAAAAGGTTACCGAATAAATATATGTCTTGTTATAAACAATCGAATAATATAAAATACATATGTAAATGACCGAAAGTGTTTAATTTGTATCCCACAAATCAAACCAAAGTCACGACGAAATTGCATGCAAATTCAGAGCTATAAGCTCTTTACCATAATCACCATTTCTAAATTATAAACCGAACTATGGAAATCTAGCTAATAGGCTGTATGAAGTTTCCTAAACATATAAATGTGTACACATGTTCCAGCAGGTGTGGTTCTTCGCAGTGTTTACACGATACGCACACAATCTGCGACATGTGCCCGAAAAGCCAATCCTTGTCACACCGAATGACATTCTGTTGGAAGAGTGGTAAATCAGAACTAATTTCAAAGCCCGGCTCATCAGATCTCCGCCCAACCGCTGAGGTAAGTGGTGGAGTGTCTGACCGAGAGACAACCAACGGAATAGACACCTCTGACCCGCACCTTGAACCCCGCCTGCCCCTTTCCAAAAGAACATGCTTCAAAGACTGCTATTTAAAGTTTCAAATTTCGGACATTTGTCCGTCACGACCCCAACCGAGCGGCAACAACGGTGGTTGAATGGCCAACACTCGCCCAGGATAACACACAAGGACACACGGAACACTGGCGATTGGGGGATATAGGAGTATGGATATACGGACAGGCCTAAGACATCGACGTGGAGCGAACCTGGACGATGACATCGAAAGTCCTTGTAGTTAGCAGAATGTAGTTTGTTTGACATCTATTTAAAAGTTTAATCGGATGAGTGTAGTCCGTGCGGTTAGGCTGACCAAAACACAGTGTATTACATAGTCACTGACTTTCCGCATCGCCGCCAGGTGACCGCTCGACCATCGGACAGGTGTTGCAATTTCGGGGATGTCACTGGGGACGGCGGCTGGGAACGTCTATCCTTCAACACTAATTAACGTTGATTCAACGGCTAAAAGGCCTTAACATAGAAACAAAAAGAGGATAGGACATTCCCCTAAGTATTATCCCTTTTACTTTGTTATTTAGTAAATTAAAATTGGTAAGTCTCTTAAAACCTTTATTCATGGGTAATGTTTAAAAATACAGATTCAAGATCATAAAACATTATTTTATTCGTTCATAAAAGTGATTTTGGTATCTTTTCTGTTATGAAAAAGAGTTTCCATAATTGATATCGAATGGCAAATAAGCTATTGAATTGAAAATAAATTTAACATTCAATTATGAGTTTTTAAGCTTAAAATGAATGAAGTCTTTTAATAAAAGAAACTTCTTGTCCTTTTTTTAAAGAAAATAAAAACCAATATATAAAAAGTAATCTGGATTAGAATTTTAAGATGATTAATTTAAAATGAGGTATTAATATCAAACAGAGCAATAACTTATTAACTTTAACATTAAATTAAGAAAACTCGTTGTTATAAATAATGAATTTAAAAAATACAAAGCTACTAAAACACCCTAGATATAATATGGTTTAAAAAACCACAAAAACAATTGACAGATTACCAACACACATAATAAGAATGTACAGCTGTCTCACATAACATCAGAAATAGTGTTTCACATAAAATCTTGGTTTTTATACAAAAAAAACCTTTAAACAAACCCTACTTTTAGTGTACAACCCGAATATGTGATGATTGGGGGATATGGCGGTGGGTGGATGGGCGCTTTGATCGGCAGCCTGTCGCCATAGCCACTTCATGCTCGATCGGCCGACGTATCTGTCCATCGCACTTTAATTGCCGTATTCATTCCGAGCGCCTCCGCCGATGGCCATTGGGCTGATAGCCCAATTATGTACATACACACGGACAGGGAAGAACAGAGCGGAGACCATTGTCTCATCCGGCCAACTGACCACGGCCTATCTATCCGGCCGGTAAGTAATTGTAGGCAAATATTTGTGTTTGCTCTTTGCCGCTATCTGAAGCGGTAACTTGAAATGCTCGAATTTGACACTCTGTCCGAGTATCGGACATCGGCCATCGGACAACGGACAACAGAAGTGGAGCCACCATGGTCGCTATCAATGGCAACAAAGCCATCCGCCTCCGTCCATGCGAAACTTTTAATTAAATGCCTAATAGATGTTTGTCACTCTTGTGCGCCGATTAATAGTTCGATTTTATTCGGTCTCGTGATCTTCCGTGTCATGTCCATACGGTCGCCAATTAATTTCCAGCTGGCGAGACTTTCTGTCATTGGTTTGAGGAGCAAAAACAGAATCAGAACCAGAGTTAGAACCACAAATCCGTATTCGAAATGAAACTTTCTGCACTTTGAACGCCGTCTGGCGTTGAACAGCGGCTTTCTTTGACAGCGATAAGCCGGCGCCCAGGCCCCTTGTTACCCAAACTTAATATAATAATATCACGGGAAATATGAATGCATAAGCAGATAAATTTAATTTTCTTAGCCAGGCTGATTGTATCGGCTTAATTAATTGGAAAGTGCAGAAAACGTATCCATTTGCCGGAAGCCTTTCAAGTAATCATCTGACCTGACAACGGTCCTAAATATTTCGATGATGTATATCTAATAAAACGTGCTCTAAAACCCTCAATAAACCTTTAATCAATTGGTGGCAAAATACGATAAATGAATGCTTTAATTGAATTAATTTGACTACCACCTATATTTATACTTCTTCGTTAAGTCGCATAACTCATTGTCAATTTCCGTTTCTCGTTCAGATTGCCTCTTTAAACTTTTTTTTTTGGATTTTTTATTGGCCTCACTGCTAAAGCCCAATCTCAGCGTTTTTGGGCTACGGTGTTTATGTACATTTGCATGTGTGTACTTTCGTGGGGGCTTGATCAATTAACTTTGCTGACATCGACACAGCGGAAAGTTCAGCGCTGAGGTTTCATTCAGAAAGAAGTGCAGTTCTCGTTTATTAAATGAGTATGTTTGCTGCTGTGAATTAATTCCGATGACGCAGTTGAAATGGGGGTTGGCATGTGGATGTGCCAAAAATAATGGAAACATTTCAGCTGTTCTATGAACATTTTCTTTTAAGGGTGGAATATTTTCTCAAATTAAATTTGAATTTATTAATAGGCGAAAATCACATCACCGGATCAAATTTATAGATTATTAGAATATAGAAAATCCTCAATGATCGGATGCTAAACAAAACAAGAGAGAACGCTATAGTCGGGTGCCCCGACTATCAGATACCCGTTACTCAGGTAAAAGGAGTGCGAGGGAGATGGAGATAGAAACTTTGATCACGCATAACTTTTAAACGAATGGTCCGATTTGAAAAATTTCTTCTACATTTCGATAGGTATTGATAAACACAATAAAACTGCATTTTACTTTCCGAAATATTTAATTTATATTTAAATAAAATCGTATATAAGCGATTGTGGACGTTAAGGGCGTGGCACCTGTTTGAAACAAACTTGCGCTGCGTAGGAACTCCTAAAATCTGCATGCAAATGCCAATCTTCTAGCTTTTATAGTTTCCGAGATCTCAGCGTTCATACGGACGGACAGACGGACAGACGGACAGACGGACATGGCTAGATCGACTCGGCTAGTGATCCTGAACAAGATATATTACTTTATAGGGTCGGAAACGCCTCCTTCCCCCTTTTACATATTTTTAACAAAAAAAAAAAAACCCTTTTTCCAAAAAAAAAGGGGAAATTAGTAAATAGAAAAAGCATTGGCTCTTAGCTTTTGGCATTTTTTTTAGATATATATTTTTATATTTTTTTATAGATTACTATACCTTATATAAAAAAATTAAAACTTTGCTTAACACTAAATATTTGTATATTTTACTATATTTTAGGGTTCAAATCGTATTATACACTTCATCATAATTAAAAAATTAGAACCCATATTTCTAAGATTTATTTTTTAAATAAATGAAATCGAGTTTTCGAAAAAGCTTGCTTAGCTCAACAAAATTCAAAACAAAAGTATTTAAAAAGTCTAATTTTTTGTTTCCCTTTCAATACCTATTCAAAGGCACTAATTAAGTAAATTCTGTTGTTTCACAAACTATTTTATGAGTACATGTCGCTTTGTATTCACCTCCGTCATTCCGCGATCACGACCTTCAAAGGCGCGAGCTAATTTTCTGGGGTCTATTACAGCGGCTTGTTTTATGCAAATCAAATGCAAATTGTAATTAAACGAAAGTTTTGTGATTTGCACACACACACACTCTGGGGGGTCGGACCCCACATGAAAGGCAAAATAACAAGGGGCGCAAGTCGCGGGAGAGCGGTCTGAAATATGATCGGCGATCGCATTTACAAACGCGAGTGTAAGTGCAGCGATTGCATTTTCGCATTCTGCAGTCCAAAGTGTGCACATTTTGTTGTTCTTTGGTGGTCCCAATAGCCCATCCGGTCGGACGGACGGACAGCGATACGGACGGACGGATGGACGGATGGACGGTTAAACGGACGGACGGATGGACGGACAAGTTGCTGCTTCCACGGCGTTGTCGACGCCCCAGTCGCCAATGCTGTCTACATTGGATTTCCGGCGTGGTGTAAGAATGCCTTCAATGGCTTTTGCTTTTTCCTCTTTCTTTTCTGATTCTGATTCTGATTCGGAATCAGAATCAGAATCGGAATCGGCTTTTGCTTATGCCCACTATATGGCCCTTGTGGGGTTACATCGGATCATGCTTAATTGGCAAAATATGATTCATGGCGTTTTGCACTTTCGTCGCTTTGTTGCCGGCACTGCAGTTTTTCACTTTGTCAGTTTGTCGCCTATAAACAATTAACGAAGCGGCGAACAGTGAGTTATCTCTGCCCCGATATCGCCCAATTCTCGGGGCTCCATCATCGCCCTAATGGAGCCGCTGGGCTCTACATATACGTATGTACATACATATGTGAGCTATGGCCACGGGTTTGGCCGCCAATTAAGAGCACTGCAATTGTCGCCCGGCAATCGTCCTGCGCCACTGCGATTGGTCGATGTCCAACTCATAAATACGTCATGTTCAATTAAGAAGCGTTAATTGAAAGTAATGAACATTTATCGATAATGGAGCCGGCGAAACGCGGAAGTGGCACTTCGCTACGAGGGGCCCACCTATAACAATTCATTTAAAAATAAGTAGTTTGGCACATGTAACTTGTCAGCGGCATCAATTCTAAGGGTAGACTGCAAAAAACGTTGCCATGCATTTTTGATTTGTCATAAGTTTGCTCAGGTTTTCATTCTTCAAGAACAGATTCCGTTAATGTATTTATAAACATTTTTCAATTAATTTATACATGTATAAAATATATATTTATGATTATTCATCTTTTAATTAATTTGGTTTCAAATGTCCTAAGACAAAAATCAACATATGCCTTATGAGACTAGGTACCTTAAAACTGTTTATAATTGTTCAATCGTTGATTATTTCATCTAAATTTTTTAAAAGTAAACTTATCAAAAACTTACAAATAGAAAATATTAAAAACTTGGTCGCTCTTTGATCATTTTTAATTACTGAAGAACAAAATCCACCTAACGAAAACAATATAGAAAATGACCAACTCACGTCACTCTATTGTTTTAGTTTCCTGATCATAAGTTTTTGTAATAAATTACATAAAACAACAGAAAACAAGTTATTAAGACACAAATAATCAACCCAATTAAATAAAACCACCAAATTGGAATTGCATATTGCTTCCCTGTTTTGGGCACGGATTAAGCACTTGTTCGGTCGTAATTCGGCGATCATCACTCAATGAAAGTGTGTACTCTTTAATGGAAGCGCTTTAAGTCGCTTAACGCTCAAAACGAATTGCTTTCCGCGGCCGAGTGGAGGAAATGCGACATAAATATGCATGAGACTTGAGTGGGTCTGCCTACAACTCTACGGCTTTTAGCTAACATTTTCGAAACTTTTACGTTCGGATTCTTAATTCAACAAAACACGCAAAGTTAATAAATTTCAAAGTGAATATGTTTTCACCATCATGCATTTAGTCTGGCCGGGAATGCTTTGTGGGGCGTCTGGCCCATTCGGACCTTGTGTTTTCGGCGGCAAAGGCGAAACACACAAAAAGTATACCATTTATATAGGGAAGGGGTCCCGAGAAGAGAAAGACGGTATGGAAACGTTGCTTGCGGCGTGGCTACATTGTTTGCAACTACAAGTAATTAATTTTACCACTACAAGGTTTTAATGACTTCTAAAAAGTTTTTAGCATTTGCTGGATAATCCGGCCGGGCCAAGTCAAGTCAACGGCGACGACGACGACGACGACGACGGCGACTTTCTCCGGGGGCGTGGCAAAGGGCGTGGGCGTGCCGACAAAGCCTGCTACTATTGTCCTACAAGTTGGCCGAAAAACAAGTGAGTAAGAGTGGCCTGGCCAGAACATAGATGCTGCTGCTGATGCCGATGCCGATGCTATTGCCATGCTAAATAGGCCTGGCTCCAAGCCGTCAGCACACACAGCTGGCTGGCTGTTTATGGCCAGTATCATGTCCAACTCCATGTCGCCGGCGAACCGCAAGGCCAAGGCCTCTGAATGAAGACCGAAGGCTGCTGCTACCCCAGGATGGAGTCACGGCCTGGTCACAATGTGCGGTTTTTGGTCTGTTGATATAATTTGAATTTTATGGTGTAATTACGGTCATAAATGTATTTGCCATTTAATGGACCGGGCTTTTGGACTGTGTGTGTGGGTCCAAGCACAGCGACAAAAATCGGAGACTCAGTCCCAAAAACTATTTATTATAAAACATATTTTGATACAAATATAAGCCCAGAATTATCGGAAGTATTCAATTAAATGGAATATAAATTAATTTATTCAAAAAGGTCAATAACAGTCGGAAGCTTATTAATAATCTAAAAAGATTGAATTATTTACAAAGGCTAATAATAAAATGTCCTTCAAAACATTAAGTTTTTTATTGGAACTATTTAAATTAAGATTATTGTAATAATAGTAAACAGTTTCCTTCACCCCTTTTAATGCAACACATACCAAAGATTGTAGATTTCGATTTTGAAAGTGTTTAAAAAATGTTTAAAATATACTCCTACTAAGTGATTAGTTTACTCTTTACTAGTTATCTTTTTAAAACCAAGAGACAGCTATTCAAAATAAATTCAACCTATAAAAGGTAGATCCCAAACAGTTATTATTAAATTTTTTCCGTGTATCCAAGCTTAGTTTAAAATGTTTTTTTAGCATGTGATGATGGCCACCCAGGAAAACAATGTTGCCGGGGAGCCGAGAACCTTTTGTTGACTGCCAACTATAAAGTGATAAAACCGTGAAGACATCCTGATGTATGTGGAGTGCCGCAGGCGGAGGCGCCGTGAGTGCATTTAATTTGCATTTATTGGATATTAGCACGTCTGCCCCCGGATCTCTGGATCTCTGGTCTCCGCATCTCCGCATCTCCATTGCGAGTGCAAGACGCCGCAGGAACAAAATGATGTGGTAATCTATATAGAGGCTTGCATCCGTTCACTTAATAAGCAAATGCTAACAATGTAGCCATCGTATGGGAATGGGGATGGGTAGTGGGAAGTGGCTGGTTTTAGTGATGGGGTTGAGGTTGAGTCGCGGTGTGCAAACTTTAAATACAATACGCTAATGGCATGGCATTGTGCCCGGGATCTGAATCCGAATCTGGATTGGATTGGATTGGATGGGACTCGAATCGAATCGAATGGAATCGAATCGTTCGCCTTTGGTTTGGTTTCCCAGCGCTTTTGTTTCCCGTCGAGCATGACAAAAGTGGCGACAGCTCGCCAGCACTCGTGAATGCGAGGAGGTAGCAAAAAAACAGAACACACTGAATTATAAACATTTTAAATTGAAATAACGTGTCGCAATTTTTTGTCGCTACTCCTTGTGCTGCTGCCTGATGCCTGCTGCCAGCCGCAGTAACCAAACAACAAATACAAAAAGTACGAAAAATCGAGGAGAAACGTTCGAAAAACAACGGGCAAACCAAAGAGCAAAGCAGCGAGACTTCAAAAACGTCGTTAACGCTTACCTACCGCGCATTCTGCAATCAAATACGATTGATCTCACACTCGCCCCGCAGTGGGTCTGTTCTGTTCTGTACTGCATCTGTATCTGGGCCTGGTCCTGGTCCTATGTATCTGTATCTGGAAATGGGCAGCAGGAGAGGCAGAGCATCACCATCAACAACAGCAGTGACAATGGCGACAGCAAAACAACAGCAACAGCAGCAACTAAGAGCCAAAAGGATGGCAACCGAATGGCCAGAATGAACGGACAAAACGGACAAACGGACGGACAGACGCAGGAAGTGAGTTTGGGGGCCCTCATTTTGGCCTCTGTCTGAGCCATTACCTCCTGCACCGCCACCTCCTGCTCTGCCACCACCTGCACCACCACCTCCTGGACTCGAAACGAACACCTCCTCCAACCACCACGCGTGTCGCCAAGTCGGTGGCATGGCATAGGTGGCAATGACAATCGCGACCGGATGCTTCAAATCAGATATTGTTTTACTTTGCGCCTTCATTCAGAATTTCGAATTTCGATTGTCAGCGTGTCTGTGTCGCTGTTTATTTTTTATTTGCCCCAGCCTTTCCAACCTGGCTTTTGTCTGTGGCGAAACGCGAAATATTTAAGCAGCAGCGGCAATCACCGTTTGCAATGCGAGCAACGTGAGGCTTAAATAAATGTGTCTCGATTGGGACGACGGGCCGAGCTGACAACGCGCCCGCCGATATTTATCCTGCTGCTCCGGCTTTAGCTTTTTCTGTAGCTGTTTCTGTAGCCGTAGCTTTTGGCCTGGCTTTTGCTCAATGGAGCTCGTAGATCTAATCACCGCCTGGCACCGAGGGGCCGCAATAAATGCGGCGTGCAGGCGACAAATTCATGGTTCATCTCCGCGGTCAAACAGTGAGAAAAATATATAGTAAATTGATCACTAAGAAAAATCGAAAAAAAATCAGATGAACACATTTTAGGTAACAAAAAACAAGCCCTAATTACCTACATACATCAAATCATAATACCTTATTAATTCTAATTGTACATAACAACCTATATTTAATTAAAATATGTTCATGTGGTAACTAATTTAATTCATTAACATAATTACAACTTTAATTCAATTAAAATACTGTATATCTTACTTCTAATATTATACTTTACTATTAATACATATTTAAATACATAACTTCTTATAGCATTTTTTAAAAAATAAGATATAAGTTTAGACTTCTAAAATTACATATGATTAGCGCTTTAAGTGCATTTGTATTTAATTTATATTCCTTAAATTAATCCTTAAATTTAATTGTAAATATGCCTTTTTTTCGTATGCATATGAGTAAGCGCATTTTGTTAAGACTATTAGTAAATGTTGAAACTACATTTTTCTACATTTTTTCCACTGCAGGGACCAGGCAAAGAGTCATACCCCAAAGGAATAGATTTCTGAGGCAGGGGCAATCCCCTTCAATCAACGAAAGTCCGCTCAATAAATGAAGGCGATTTGAGACCTAATGGCTGTGTGAGGTCCAGAACGGACATTCTCGACTACTTGGCCGCACACCCATCACTTTCACCGGGGGAACTGTGAGAGTGTTTGATTATTGTCTCAATCGAGGCTAAGATGCTCGCCAACTTCCGCTTGTCCGCTGACGATTTCGGGGCTCAGGACTGCCGGCTCAGGGCCTTGGCTTTGCCTTTCATTCATGAAGCCCCCAGAACCCAGGCCCAAACCCAAACCCAAATCCCACCGGGAAAATAAGGAGTCGAGACAAGAAATCACACAAAAAGTGCGGTATGTGTGGCGGCGGTACACAAAACCTGTCTGGTTGTTAACACCGCCAACTGGGAACTGGGAACTGAACACCAAAAACTGGGGAACTGGAAGCTGAAGATGAAGCTGGGGATCGAGGGCGAAGACGCTCTAGTGTTAAAGCCGGGGAAGTGTCAACCGGCCAAATTGACAGGCAAAGGCAGAGTAAACGATTTTGGAGATTTGTCATTGATAAGTCGGGCAGAGTGGTAAAAGGGATGCCAAATGCGGGCTTTTCGCAGAAACGAGGTCCCAGTGTCCCAGAACCGAGAGCCCCCAAACCCAGTGTCAAAGTCAGGGCCAAAAACCGGACGGAAGGATGGTATTGGAATTGGAAGTGGAATTGGTATCGAATCCGTCCCTTGTGTGTGGCTTTCCTGCTCAGCGGCTGACTTCTGGCGTGCAGAGCAAATTAATTCACACCTTGCCAATCCATTGTTGGACGACAAGACATATATATGCAAATTGTTTCTTACGAATTAAGCTTGCCCACGGTATGTGTTCGTTCGAGTGTCTTGTGGGTTTGGGGGCTTTGGACGAGGTACATAAATGCACAGGCCCAGCGGCAGTTCGATATTAATTTGGTAGGCAAAGCTACGGCTTTGTCTAATAAATTACAAACAAAATATGCTCATGTCTTCGTGAGTCGACAGAAAGTGGCACAGTGAGTTGGTCATCCGGCCGATCGAGCTATTCGAATCGAATCGAATGGTATGGAATCCAAGTCGAACATTACAATAATATTATGTCAGTAACGCAACCATTCCCAGGTTACCAAGTATCGATTCGAGCGGCTCCTCAGATACTTGGATGGCAAGATACGTAGATACTCAGATACCCACATACTCGACGGCACGAACCGAGTGTATGTGTGGGGTCAAAGAAATAATTAATTTAAAATTCCATCAGCGCACGCCGAAACGACACATTGAAAGCTCTTTAAGTCCCAAATTACGAGCATTGTACCAGAAACAAATGAGAAAGACTCACGACAATATTTCTGACACATTTGCTGTTTGTAATGCGATTGTTAACTGCGTGCGACGACAACCAAAATCAGACGCGATGCGGATCGCCCGATCTATCGATGGAATATCATATTTGAATGTCCCGCTTCATATGCGCAGCGTGTCGTGTTTGGCTAGTCGACGGTTTCTCTGCCCCACCAAAATCCCATCCCCATCCCCAAACCCATTCCCATTCCCAAAAAAAAAAAACCTCATTCCCAGCCCCAAGAAGCATGGCAAACATTTTTCGTTACCAAACAAGAGCTTCACCCGAATCGAAGTGGGCCTTAATGGGCTGTGTCGCTATGATAAAAGCCGTCACACCTGGCGGAAAAACACATTTTCATATTTGGACTCACAATGAGTAAGTCTTTTCTCCAGTAATAAATTTTAAATTATCATAAATGTGACAGGGAATTTGAACACCAAATTATACTATTTAATTTTCAATCAAATCTAAATTTTAAGCGTCACGGGAAGTTACCCAATATTTATAATGCTATGTGAATAAAATTAAACAAAAATCTAGGGTCTTAATTTACTTGTATATCTTATGATCATAAAAAGTAAACTCTTTTTATTTTATTGTATTTTACAATATTATAGTAAATGTTGGTAGTTGAGGCAAAACTATTCATAAATTTGATATACATCTTTACGTGCATTTATTCAATTTAATTATATATTTTTTTTATTCGACAGGCTTACAACAAAAAGCACCTCATACTTGCTATCTTGAAAATAAAATAATTAAGCAATAAAGTTAAGAAACAAGATACGGTGCTAAGTTAATAGCTCTTAAAGATAATCCTTTATAACGACAGCTTTATTACCCCATTTCAAGCAATCACATTTGCCATTTATTTATTTGTGTGACATCTAATAATTTAAAAAGTATATATTCAATTAAGCCAATTGCCATTGAATGGCACCATTGTCGGCCGATATGATCTTGGCTCGGATCGTAAATCATGTGGCGGGACGAGCCCTTGAAGTACCGCTGCTACTGGAGTTGCCCACCTTGGTGGACAGGTGCGGAAAATTACTTTTTATATGCTCGTTTTAGTGGTTTATTATGACAAAACAAACTCTAACCCAAATTTCGGCGCACAAAGGTTAAGGGAACGGCACAGCCCATGCGCGGCGGTCGGCGGATCGGGACTTGAACCCACTCCAGTTCCGAGATCCCAAGACCCAGAGACCCCAGACCAAAGACCTCGGACCTCAGAGCCCGGATCCAAGACCTCGGCACGTCATCGTCGCAACACTAACTAGCGTTTTGAGGAAACAGAGTGTGGGTTTCGGCGATAAAGATACAGACAAAAACGCTATTAACATCATAAAACTACTATAAAGAAGCAAAACGAAAACAGCAACCGCTATGTGCACAACATAAATCATCGAATTGTTAGGAAGATCCATTATGGGCCATTACGAACACCAACACCGACACCAGCACACCTGAGTTATTTGGGGGAGAAAGAAAGGCAGCAGCAGCAGCAGCAGCGGCAGCAGCATTATTAAAATGCCGTTTTGCTTAATTTTATTTTATTGTTTTTGAAGAATTTCAGCCACGAATAGCAGTCAAATGAGCGCGCGAACTGCCGTTCGCCGTCGAATCGGGTGGTCCCGTCCACAAATTGAAAAAGTGCCGGGCTGGAAAGAAATGTTTAAAATGTGTATAAAGAAACTAAAACAGAAAAATAAAAATAAAAAAAAAGGAGCCCTGGCCAACGGCAAATGCCCGGTAGCTTAGCTAACGAACACACTCCGAGGTGAGCAAACTAAAATTTATTAATGTGCCAGAGATACGCAGCAGATATGCGTTCCGAGTTGTCCAGCGGCTTGTCGATCGTTTCCTTGGAAGTGGAAATGAGTAATTTTTTCAATTTTGCTTTTCACTTAGATTGGAGGCGTTGATAATGGGCGTAGGAGTCGGAGGTGAGCTGCCCAATGTGCCCAAGGAGCATGGTAAATATTAATAAACAGGAAGGATCTTGAAGATACGGATAATGAGCTGCAGATGACAGGGCATATCATCGCCGACATCAGCACCACACACTTCCGAAAGTGCGTATCTTCATCTAGAATTGGTTAAGTGAAAGTTTAACGGAAGTCGTGGGGGATCCAACTGGCATGATAGGGAGTATATTATCCTAACAATGTAAAAAATATTATTTAAAAAGTATCAGACAATAAATTTTGTGTTATAGGTTAAACGTTAGCAGTAGTAGGTTGAGTATCCTCAAATTTAACAATATTGATTTTTAGAATCTAGAAAATACCTCAACCTATTACCAAATATAAAAAAAACTATTTTAATAACAGTACCAAAATTTAAATTTCATTCCATATTGCTACTTTTAACAACATTTTCAGACCATATCATTTAAGTAGCACAATATGCCTTTCTATTAGTATAAAATATAGATTAATAAAATGCATTACACCGAAATGGTCAGAAATAAACCCATTTCTGCCCACTCGAGTGTTGGACTTACTATTGATTTTTATTCCATCAAATCCACTGGTTTAAGAGGTCGTAGACCTGCGATATTAATCAAACTACTGCCCATGACGACCGGTTGATAGAGTCCATCCGATGCCATTTCCAAAATAGGGCTTGTCGCGGCGTTTCTTTGAAAACAAATTAGGCAGCGTCGGTAGCCCCAAACGCACTTATCGGATGCCCATCTATGTCGGGAATCCAATCCCTCCGCCCGATCCGACGACACAATGTCTGACGAGATGGTCTCCGGCCTCATCTCATCGGCTTCTTGGGAGAATTATAGATAAATGATCAAAAGATTGTTAAATGCTGTTCAAGCAGCTTAGGAATTTGTTTGATGCGAGATTGATATCGCAGTTCAAGAGTTACGCATTCAGATCGGGTAAAAGGTAGCCAGGACTTGTTTTTTTTTCACTCGCCAACAAAGTCCCCATATTCTTGGATCTTTGTATACAAGATGGCTTAGCACTAATGAACAATGTGGGTATCTGCATACCTGAGAGCTCAAGGAGAAAAAAAAGGGTGCCAACAAAAACTTGACTTCGTACAGGTGGTCTTTGTTTTGATATCTCTAAGAAAAATGTGAAAATAATTGTCTGGCTGACTCACATTCTCTGAATAATTCTTGAGAAGCCTTGTGTATTTTATTGATATTTTTAAGGCAAAGATACATGGCTAAGAAGTTAGGAATTTGTTCTCAAAGATAAGAGTTTGCCACTTTGTGAATCAACGATATCAAACGATTTTGCTATTTTATACCTCATCGAAAACAATAAAAAAAGCAAAATGTCGTAAAATAGGAGAAGTCATTGAGTAGAATTCCTGACTAAAGAATAAATTGTTTCTAAGGAAAATAGTTGCTAAGAGATGATATTTTTAGTTGAATACAGAACATAATAATTATATATTTTAATATTACTTATTATACAACTTTAAAATATTGAATAAATACATTAGTTGATGGCATAATTAATCAGCTTATTCGTCAGTGTAGTAAGGATTATTTCTTTATTCAAATAGTTTTCAACCCTTAGACTTCATTAATAGGTATGCCATTTCCAGTTGATTAAGGTCTGTGCATTTACTTAAAAAATAATTACAATCCGAATGTTTTCGAGTTCGTCCATTACATGCAGATGTGCAAATGGGTGTGTAAATTCAAATGGCAAACAAATTGAAAATGGAAAACGAAAATATGGACGTTGTTGCACAACAACAGGCAGGTCCGTGTATTTAGTTACCCATGTACAGTGTACACCCGTATGCAAATGTGGGTTTGATTTGATTAAGTAACGCATAGTGTCGAAGCGCCGATCGTCGGTCGCATTAATATTCTTACTCGGGTATTTAAATGGGTGCCGGATGAGTAGAGTGAAGTGAAGTGGAGTGGAGTATAGTGGGCTGGAGGGTATATCTGTGTGTTCTGTATTTTGCATAGTTTTGCTCCCCATTGGCAATTCATGAACATGACAACTGCAACTGTCCATGGCAGCGGGTAAATGTCGTAGTGTTCGTTGTTCGGTGCTCATTGTTCAGTGTTCGGTGTTCTGTGTTCTGTGAGTATGTGCGGGCGTGCTTGTACATACATCTATGGGAACACATGTCAACATTCCAGGAACACATGTACTATGTACGTACGCATACCAACACTTACTCATGCAACTAGCCCACATAGACACATAGTCATCGTCATCCCAATGTGTGTGTGTGTTTGGGTGTGATGTGGGCGGGACTGATGGGCGGTGGGTGGGCGCAATTAATTAATTGCCTTTGTGCTATTTGCGCAACTGCAATTAAAACACTTACTCGAAAATAAGCTCCGTATCTGTATCTTTATCACCATAATTACGAGTGTAGCTTTACACAGCGAAAAGAAAATATTTTTGTTGTTTCTTAAGTATTTTGTATTTGGTACTTGTATACATTGAGAGAAACGACCCGTGCCTAAAGTTTTTCTTGGACTTTTTGTAAGATTTATTGTAGAAACTTAAGCCCAATGACATAAAATAATGAAAGTTTTTTTGTAAATGTACCATATTGAATTTAAAATAAATTTTAAAACTTATTTAACAAATTTGTAATGCACCTTTTAGTAAATTTATTGTCAGCACTAATAATGTACATTATTAAAGACTTTTGTATAGATTTTAAAATGCCATTTTCATAAGGATTATTTAACTAACCTAGAACCCTAGCTTCTTCTTGCTTACAATGTTTTCCTTTTTATTTTAAGTAGTTACTTTTAACCCAGGGAGATAATAATAAGACTACTCACAGTTGCTTAAATTTATTCATTTCTTCCTGTGCATGTGCGTGTGTGTTGGTGGGGGAAACGGAACTGCGTGGAACCCGCAAACTGAGCGCCAGAGGTCGCCACTCTACATAAATAGTTTGTGACCTTTCGCTTGTTTTACAAACAAGCTCCGAACAGTTGGCGTCGCCGCTCGCTGCCGATTCGCGCCTCAATGTCACACGTAAGTGGTGGTGAGAAGGGGGCGCTAGGCTGAAATTAAGTGGGGGGAGGGGAACTACACCCAACCCCTCCCCTGAAACAGCTGCAACTACAGCTCCGCCTCTGATCCGATGGCTCTGCGGTGCTTGGAATTGCAAATTGGCAACGGCGCGCCGCTTCGCCAAGCCCGAGCCCATTTTAATTGTTTACATTTTGTTTTGTTTCAGCACTTATTATTATTAATTTCACTGGCACTCGCCACTAACTTCCTCCACCCCCAACCCAACCGCTGCCCCTGGCCCTGTCCCCACCCCATCCCCCTTGCCATTTCCGCCCGCTTTTGCTTTTTTTGTGGGCGGCAGTGTTATTGACTTTTGCAAATGCTGCAGAAATGAATGCAGAGCCAAGCAACTCACACTCGCCGTCACATTCGCAGTCGCACTCACAGTGGGAGATGCCAGCACAGCCCTTCTTTGCACATCTCGGCGGCCGAGCAATAAACAAGTTTGTTTATGGAAGCATGTTATTAAACGTCGGCCAATAATACCCTATCCGATGGGGATTAGCCATTTTTCTTCCAACCCTATTTTGATCGATGTTGGGCATGCTATAAACTTTTTATTTCAGTAAACCATAATTAAGAAAGCACTGATTGAAATAAATAATGAGTGGAATATGTTATAAATATTCATTAGGGACACAGAAATATTTTTAGATCTCTCCATTTTTAGAAATGGTTAAACAAATATATTCACTTGTATTTTTAATTCTACAAAATTCCACTGCTTTTGCCTTGCAAACCCATTTTTCTACTTGGCGGGTCTAAAGTATGCTTAGTTTTTAAGAAGAAAAAATTAAGTACCTAAAATAAGAAGTTTAACAACTTTTTTGATAAATCTATCTAGAATTTTGAAAAAATCAAATGGCTCACAAAAAAATGTATTAATTATTGCAGTTCGATAAGAGTAATATATATCAAGTTTTCTTATCTTATTTAATTTATTTATGAGCTAAGTTTGAATCTTTTAATATGAATAATTTTTATGCAAGTATGAAGGTCTCAAATTTAAAAAATGTTACTTTTCAAACCAAATATCAGTTCAAAAATTCATAAAAAAAATTACAAGCTTATAATCCCAAATGTATTATGCCTTGACTGTTTCTCGTAGAGCATCAAAATCTCACCTTCATAGCCGGATTTCCCCTTTTTTTGGATGGCCTGAGTGGGTCGGTTCCGCTGGGAGACGACACTGCTGGAGGCGATGTCACTGATTCCATCTCCGCTCAATTTAGCGCCAGTGCACGCGAATGGAGCTTGGGTTCTCCGGACCTGACTCTGCAGTTTCCACTCTTCACTATCCATTATCCACCATCCACTATCCGAGATCCGTGATCCGTGAGTCGAGGCAAGTCGGTCTTCAGATTGCCGGCACGAAACGAGTCGGGCTGGCTGTGTTCCATGGCCTGGCTTGGAAGTCTACCGTTACTAATAGTGCATACAGTGTTTTATTTTTATGCATTTCTCGCCATTCGTGTATCACATAATTCCGTGTGAATCCGCTCTGGAGTGATAACTGTGCTTTCGCCGTGTTCGAGTCGCAGCTAAAGTGATAATTGCCAGCTCATTATCAGCGTTTTGCGTGAGCAATTCGAGCCGAGCCCAAAGATTCAAGGCATCCAGCAATCCAGCACTCTGCAGACACGTCTGTCTCTGTGCACATATGCATTAAGCATTCTCGCAGTGCATAATTTCATATTTCAGTTGCCTGCCCAAGCATTCGCACAAAAACATGCTCTAAACACTTGTTCTCCAGCCCCCTAATTAAGTGCCTGTCTCAGTGGGATATGCCCTCAAAAGATTATCTTTCCAAATAAATAAATATGAATTTGATAACTTGAATAGGAATAATGTCAAACTGTTTATGGTAAAATATGCAAGAAAATTAATTGCTTAAAAATATATATTAAAAAACTAATATTTTTTTTATAAAGATGTATTAAACATTTATTCAATGATAATATCTAATATAGAAGCTTTACAACACAATTTTTATCAAATTTTGTGTATACTTTCCATTTGGTTATGATATTTAATATAGATGTATGTATATAAATGTTTATTATTTTGTTGAATTGAATTTATAATAAATTGTTTTTTACTTGATTTGATCTTTGGCGAAAGACCTAACCAATTGCAAATTTAAAATTGTTACTCACCTTTAATGATCTCAAACAAAAAGTAGTTTTGTCAATTTTCTAAAATTTCGTAAATCTTTTTTCGACGATTTGGAATGTTACCCACATATGAAGCTATGGCAATTTATGTTTGACCATTGACTACCCCAATGACACTTATCGCCCACTCCGCTAAACGGATAAAACCTTTTAGTGTCGAGGATCACTTCCCTAATCAATTAGGGGAAAATGCCGATCGGGGCATGTGGGTGAGGCCCTTCTGTATGGTTAACTGGGAACATTATTTCCGCACTAATGCCGCGCCCGATCGACTGCCCATGCGCAGAGGCCCCGGACGGAGGTGTTATACGTGCCGACAGGCCGACAGCTCGGATTTGGACGAGAAACATGTGTAGGTAACTGCTCAAATCGCTTGTAGTGCCACTGCGGGCCAAATCCAGCGCCGGGCTGCATGCGAATTAGAAATTAATTCGCCCCTCAATGGGTGCCTCAATCTCTGCCCGAATGCATGTGACATGTGGCACAAACTGTGCGCAACTGCAGCGGCATAAAAGTAGTTCCCAGTTGAGTTGCCGAGGTGGCGGACTGCATTCCTAGAGCTTTTCCTCCATGAATTTCAGAGCGTTCCCACGACATTTGGAGCATCCAACTCGCCGATGAGCGCGACTGGTAATTATTCACGTATGGCCTGGCCACTGGACTGTATAAATCAACCGGCAAACCCAAGTCAACCGTTTGGCAATTAACAATTTTACTTCTATTAGCCCAAACAATGTTACCAACCGGTGGCATCCAGCAGGCCCTTAGTTGCACCTTTTCATAACACCTTGTTGCAGTTGTTACGCAGTAATTTTACGACTTTTCTCGGAACAAAGTCATACAAAACGGAGCAAAGCTGCTGACGGTTTAAACAGGAAATGCTCTGCATGGTAACCATCAGGCGATAATGGCTCGTACATAATTTTTACTTTTTACTGGAAGACAGCACTTACGCGTTCCCAATGGCCACATAAAAGTGTTTCATAATTCTCGTTATTTCTAGCCAGACATGCGTTATAGTCCTAGGCGCCCAGTTATATACTTTCGAGATCGGTATTTATATTTAGATGGTGGTTCTTAGGGATCTGAAGATTGGCATGGTAATTTTATTGTTTGAGTAAAGGGTATGGTAAGTATTCAAAAATAACTTAGTTGATATAAGAAAAGTGTATAGAGCCAATATAACATATTTTAAAATTGTAATTTCAAACCTCTATGATCGAACATTGTGTCTTCCCTAAGATAGATAGAAAGAAATAATAATAGCAGCCTACCCTATTAGTGTAACATACTACATCTTTACATATTTTGCTGAAAGTCAACTATAAAAGATCGATTATTTTTAAAATGTTCGGTGATTCTTAACAAGAAATTATTTTTAATTTTATAATAATTTTCCATTAAATTTAACCCAAATATCTAGCATTGCAAGCTATCCATTAATAAGAGCCATGTTAAACCATGGGGGACTACCTGGTGGCTTTCATTTCCCGTGTCGATGTGTGTCGCCAGCGATTCCCCGATTGATCTTTGGCCGGGCTTTGTTGGGCCGTTAATTTGCTTGTAGTCGAACCGCGGAATTTGCATGGCTATTGTGCGTGCTTACTCACAGCCACCCCTCTTCCGCCCAAAATGGATATGTATATACGCATACCCGTATTGACGAGGGCCCGACGTCGTGCGTCATGGGCATTGGCAGTATGTAGCCTGCATACATATGCCGCACCTGCGCCTACATGCCAAACTAAAGTCAGAGCTAAATCCAGCAGATATGCCAGGCCAAAGAAGGCGTTTTTTAATTGCGGCGACATGCGCTGCCTGCCAATGGGCCTTGTCGTCACCTGTGCGATGGTTCGATTTGTCCGATCGCCCGATAGCTATATGCCGATGTCGCCACCACTGCACGCAAAAAAGAGCGGCTTGTGCGTTAATCCGCAATGCTGAATGCGATTCATTACTCACAGCGAGGTGGACCTCGATTTATTTAAATAATAAGTCTATTGAAGCTTATAGGCACAAAGGAAAATCTTTAATGATGATCGATTGGCTTTTCAGAGGACATAGTATTCGTTAGGCTAATAGATACGACATTATTACAAATCAATAACTCCATCGAGAAGTATATATAGAATAATACCCTTTTTTTGAAAACAATTCCTAAAAATTTTTAAGTTTTTTAAAAGTAAAAGTCCCTGGTTCTGTATATTTTTCTAAAGCTTTTCAAATTATATTACTCATACGCAGTGTTGTCCTATTCCTACACTCCTCAAAGCAGGCAGACTAAAACATTATTTGACATGTTTTTAGTTCAATAAACACATAATTCAATAATAAATTGTAAATTTCCACAGCTTTTACCCACTTTTAAAAGTCTTACGGTGAGCTTTCAAAACTGGTTCTCAAAAGTTAAAGTAAATAAGCAAGGATATACATACATATAAAGCTAAATCTTGTAGGAAGTAGAATAAATGATCTTTTTAAAAACATCATTAAACGCAATTATGTGTTTTAAGTAGGTTTAATATTTGGGGTAGCATTTTTGTAAGGTATATATGGTTTTTATATGGTTTTTTGAAACATGCAATTCTTGAGCAAATGAATAAACAGCTTGTATATTTTCCTCAACTTTTAAAACCAAGGTCCATCCCAACGCTTCTTGGGGCTGTGGAGTTACAGACGGACTTTGTCCTTCCTACTGAGCACCTTCGATGGCCGAGTACTCCACACCGCTTCAGTGTCAGCCAAAGGCCTTCGGCTTACATCTTGCCCATTGCCGCCACTGCAGTGGGTAAAAAGTCGACTGATTGGCCGGCGACGGCGTTTGTGATTGTTTTGACAACAGAGTCTAAGCGTATTTGGAGTGCAACTAGGGGGAAAACCGACGCAGATGCCCCCTGTGCGATTAGGGAAATCGTGTGAGCAACAACTCCAAATATTTGAATAGGCTTTGACAGCCCATCCATGGATCGGCTCCATTATGACATTCGACACTGCTGTTTGCGCACATTTAACGGATTGCTGGCTTTGCGGATGCGTTTCGGCAAACAAATGCATATGCATACCGCGATCATCATGGCTGCTGCTCTTGCATCTGAATCTGCATCTGCCGATGGCAAATAGAAATCGATGGCTGCCAGCACTCGAGATCTGGAGATGTTGAGATCCTCAGATCTATGGATCGGTTCCGAGTCGTTGAATGACAAGTGTCCAAACAACAACCGTCAGCGCTGTTTTTTCGTCTCCCAACTCTCGGCTGCATTTATCATCCGGCCTGTTTGCCCATACGCCGAGTATATATTTGCATTGCCAGGCGATTTGCATGGCCTCATGGCGTGTTTTCCCGGCTAATGCTTCGGATTTGGCCGGCTATCGAAGGAGCGACAGGGAGAGAAAGAGAAACAGACGCCGCCGGTTTGTTTAGTGCGCGTGCGCGTGTTCACTGTACATGGCTCACTGTGGTCGTGCATGGCGCAGTCACAAGTTCATGAGCTCACACGGCAAAAAAATCTATTAGGAGTACATCTATTTTCCATCAATAATTTTTTCAATATCTCTAAAATAATTTTGAAAACATTATTTAAAAGAAAAAGGAGTTGTAATTTTCACGGAGAAGTCTAATTATTATTTTGATAATTAATAGTTATGTTAAAAAATTGTGTTTAAAAGATATGATGTACATACATATACATAACTACAACATAATGTCCTTGAAAGTATAATTAACAATCTAAATAATCAGCAAGAAACTAAACGTAAGATATTCTATTTTAATATCTGTTTTTATTTAATATAAAAAACACATAATATTTAAAAATATATAAAATATGAAAATTGATATTGAATTAGCCTTCTTGACAAGGATCAATTCTACTTTTTGGTGTAATTATTCTTTAAAATATTCCAGTTTATTAAATACAAAATTGATTTCTATATGTGATTCTTTTCTGCTTATTTATTTAATAATTTTCTTCCTGTGCATGCACTCATGATACAGAGTCGCAGCTGAGTTGCAGTTGCAGTTGCAGCCACAACCGCTGATCCGCGGCACTGGCAAAAGGAATGCCTGAAATGTTTAGGCCGAGTTGGGATTACTGGCGTCCAAACATCGGTGCACTTCAAAGAGCCGCGGACATTTGATGGTAATTGCCGCTAAACGATTTTCAATGTTAGCTTGTAGAAACGTTAACATTTTAAATTTGTGTTATATACTCACGGACATGCGTATGTTAATACCCCGACATCTAGCCATTCGTACACCCATGCGTGTGTCGTTAAGTCCCGGCCTCGGTCTCTCATTAGTGGAATGCGACGGTCCTGTTTATGTGGAAAACGGGAGATTCAGTTTCCTTCTCGGGGGCTTGCCTTAGTTTAATGCACCTGGCAAGGTGGCTGCAGTTTATTGGGGGATTCAAAAGAACCTCACCCATTATTTTGCATAATTTATTCCACCGTTTACGTAATGGCGGCGGTCCCGTAAAACCTTTGTTCATTCAATAACAATTGATAGTTTAGATAGGGGAAAAGGATTTGAATGTTATTTTAGTTATTTCCACTTCAATTTATTTATACATATATAGATTTTAATATGAACATAATATGGATACCACTGATGTGACTCACAGATTTGATACGATTTTAATAGGTAATGGAGTTGTCGATAAGAAAAAACTTGAAAGTTTCTCATACAGGAACATGAATATTAATAAAATGGACCGTTGAGTTTAATTTATTGTGAATACAAATATTAAAGGAGTAAGGAATAAGTAAAGACCAATAATTATTTGTACATCTTAATCACAGAATTTTTTTATTTGTCTGGTTCGTTCAATATATTTTGTTGTATTATAAATGGGAAGAGGTCAACATGCAAATGTCCGCCTTGTTTATACATTCTATAATGATCTTAAGATGGCCAGGTTGGAATCTCTGTAATAACCTTGATCGGTGACTCAGTGAAACCAACATGAATGGATAAAAGAGTCATCTTTGAAGTGCCATCTCCGGTGTACATTGTAGAACAATATTGATGACTGCGAGTTTTTGATCATCGATCCATAGGCCTCTATCTGCTGTATCTGTATGGAGTGCAAAGTAGAATTCTCGAATCCAAATCAGCTCATTACGGAGGCTAATGTAAGCACAACAAAGCCATTCTGACGAGATTTATTCAACAGCTTTAAGTGCTCCGAAGGAGGATGATGCAGCGCTAATGACACCGGGCACGACTTCTTCGATTCTGGAGCTGGAATCGGAATCTGAATCTGAATCTGAATCTGAATCGGTATCGGGATATGGTTCGATTCGGCTGCAGATGCAGTGAAAAGAGGTATTAACAAAAAGACTTGTACTCGTACAGTTTTTTTGAATAAGAATTGGAAACCGAACATGCGAGGGGGAAGGCGGCGGTGTGAGAAGGCTTTCATTTCAAACGCAAACAATCGCGCTGAGTAGGAATTGAAATTAATTTCATGTATCATCATTAATCAAAACACTCGCTGCCTTGTGAGCTGATACGAGTTTGGTAAGAAGAAGGAGGAGGAGCAGTTCGACGGAGGTTTCCTTACACATTCATATCTGCGGCCATAACGATATACATTCTGCTATCGGGGGCATTCGGGAGGAGCAGGAGGTGCTGGCGGAGGGATCGGGGCATTCCCCGAGCCCAACTAATCAGCATGCAAAGAAAACAACATTAAGAGTCAACAACAACGTCTCTGACTCTCAACACAATTATGAGAACTGACGTTGCAAGAGTTTCATGTTTAATGGCAAGTCACTTTCAGCGCCCCAGTTCAGTCATTGTCATTCATCCGAACAGATGAACTGGTGCTGCTTTCGAGATTTGGCTCTAACTCTAACGATGTTTTCTTTGGAAAGTTAGGAGCCGTTTCCAGTAGTTCAATTACAACTTCACCCCCACTTAAAGTGTTTTGTTCGTGGCCCAGAGATTCAGAGATTTAGGGCTTCAGGGGCTGCCAGCAATTATAATCCACATATCGAAACTCTCAAATCATTTGCATTTTCGCCCAAACATTTGCCCATTTAAATTTGTTCGGTTATGAATAATATACATGTGTTATGCCCAAAAACCAGTGGCAGCCGAAAATGCTTAATTTACGCCTATTTATTTTGTCCCCCTTTTCAGATCGCTATAAAATACATTAAGGCAAGAAGGCAAGACCCCCAGGCTATAACACTGATATGAACAACATTCGTTGTCGCTGTCGTTGCCTTTTGTTGCCACAGCGTTTGTGTAGGTTGATGCTGACAATTTTGGGAACGGCTTCGGTTTTGGTTTTGGTTTCGGTTTCGGCCGTTAACAAAACATGACATTTAATAATACGTGTACAATACAAACATACATAAGTGTTATCGCTGACTAAAAAGCTTTTTGTTGCTACTCTCCCGTGATTGTTGGCATTGTTGTATCTGTGTTTCGTTGTCATTTCGGTATCGGATTTTGTGTCGGTCTCCAAATTCATAGCCCAAGTTGTCGCCGTTGCTGTTGCTGTTGCTGCTGTTGATGTTGATGTTGCTGCCGGGTCGATTGCTCGATTGCTCGATTGGTCGGCGAAAGGCTGAAACAAATGGCTCGCCATATACGTTTTATTCGCGTTTTATCATTATTATTAATAATGTAGATTCGAAACGGAGCGCAAACGTGTGCATGTTCGCTTATTTAGTGGTGTGTCTAATGGCTAGTAACTGCCCCCCTTTATCTTTAGCTGATAGTTATTCAAATTTGTATTTTAACCCACTCGTTGGCTTTCTGGTAGCATTTGCCCCTTACAAGATTCCATTCCAAACGAATATGCATAATTTGCTTATAACAAGAAGTATTTAGCCGCCCTTTGTTTAGCGTTGAAAAATTTTATGCTGAATACATTTTCAGCTCGAAAGTGTGAAGCTTTTAAAGTTGAACTCTTTTTGTAAATTCGGTATACATATTTTGTTGTTAATCATATTCAGCTTTTTCCCCTAACTGTCAAAGACAAAGTGGTTACAATTTTGAAATAGTTTTTTAATTTATCATACAAAGTATTTCCAGATTACCAGAAAATAAAAATGAATACACATAGTGTATTGTTCATGAAGATTTTAGCTTCGAATGTTATTTAATTCAGGTTAGTACTAGTCTTTACTGGTAAATTATGTCAGGTTCTGTGCCAGAACATTTTTCTAAAAATAAAACTATAAATGAATAGAAAGACGATTGATGTAACCAGGACATATGGCTCGGCTTGTTAGTGGGCAATATCGACCGGGGCCAGAAGGCTTTGAGAAATAATGGACTCGTATGTACGGGCACTCGCATCTAGCTTAGATGCGATGGAAATTCGCTGTCACTGCTAATTTGTTTGGCAGGGGAAAATGCATCGGGCCCGGTGGTCGAAACATATGCAATATCCATCGCAGGAGGAAATGCAGTGCTGGATGCCGTATCACTCGCATCCTGCCATTTATTTGTCCTTATTTACCGAGCTCTCCTGGCAGGACCAGAAGGCTGCGATTGGGAATGGGGTTGGAGATGGGTTTTGGGCTCGGGAGCGCATCAGCCGCATCATGGCTGTTGACAATGAGAGCTGAATAGACGACTCTACCTCCCTGTTAGTCCTTGTTGTGCAGTTATTTATTTTTGAAGTTCGTGTGTGTGCGGATGTGTGTGTGTGTTCGCCAGTGTCAATACGGCGAAGGACAACAATGCGGCTCAGTTCCGACAGTCGTCATCCTGTCAAAACAAAGTGTGATTATTGATAATTTATGATGTCACGGACTTTTCCGGTCTTCGAATTATTATTTTATTGTCTTGCCAGGGCCATATATTTTTTCCGGCTCTTAATGTTGAATGTATTGGCTCGATCTGTGATAGCTGAGCTCTAATATATTCCGAATTATTCCCAGATAATCAAAGTATGACAGGGGGATAAATAAGTAAATTGCGAATATAAATCCTGCTTCCTGATATTAAATATAAAGGTTTCTGAAGCTTATATATTCTTTCAGCATTTAATACTAGTAATAAAATATCATTAAAGGCTAAAAGGCCTTTTAATTTTTACGCTCATTTTTGATAGATACTTAAACTTAAAATTGATTAAACTATTTTTATACCCTTGCAGAGGGTATTATAATTTTGGTCAAAAGTGTGCAACGCAGTGAAGGAGACATCTCCGACCCTATAAAGTTATATATTCTTGATCAGGATCCTCTGGTTGTATAGCCATGTCCGTCTGTCCGTTGTCGTCTGTCCGTTGTCCGTCTGTCTGTCCGTTGTCTGTCCGTTGTCTGTTTCTACGCGAACTAGTTCTCAGTTTTAAAGCTATCGAATTGAAACTTTGCACACCCTCTTTCTTTGCGAGTATATAAGTCGGAACGGCCGGGATCGGCCGACTATATCCTATAGTGCCATATAACTGAACGATAGGAAATGCCATAACTCTGCTGTTTGTAAAGTTAGGAAGTTGGGATTTTCCATGGCTTCTTTATTTGGCCAATCAATTCGACCTACCAAATTTCTAAGGATCGGCCGACTATATCCTTAGCTCCCTATAACGATGGAAATGCATATTTGGTGTTTTTGAGTTGGAGTTGGGTTTTCTTGGGTTTTATATTTGGCCAATCAATCCGACCTAATTTTATAGGGATCGGCGACTATATCCTATAGCTGCCTATAACTGAACGATTGATTGCCTAATTTGGTGTTTTTAAAGTTGGGTTGGATTTTTATTAGTATTAAGAATGCATATATGAATAATTTTGGGAATATTATTTACAGAATATTCTTAAGTTCAACTTTAAGCTTTCCTTTCTTTAAGTTTCAAATGACCTTAAATTCATATCCTAAACTCTTAGAAAATGTTTCTAAAACGAAAATCTTGCAATGTATATAAAAATGTTGTGTTCCAGAAGAAACCACATTTGCTTATGTACGCATATAAACCCTATAATATGTGTAAACAACTACGCATCCATGGAATTTCCATCTTGAATAGCCCTACAGCTTGTATTTATTGTCCTTTAAGATTATTTAACATGTTAAGTTATTGAATATTTGTGGTTAACTGCGGTAATGCCGCATGCGCAATTGTCCAACCTTCTGCGGTCCGACATCTGGTCAACCTGACCACCACTACATTTGGTCCTTGCTTTAACTTTAACCTTCGGGCCGCACACGACCTCGGGTCATCATTTGGTCGCTGCGCATGCGCAAAACCGCAACGAGTCCTAAACAAATATTTGCACAGAGCGGCTTCGGTTTAGCCCATTCTGCTAATGCGATGTTTGTTAAACGACTGTTTTGCCAGGGATTTAGTGGTTGCCACAGTGGTTATTGTGTGAAAAATCTGTGTTTGTGCCTAGCGCTTAAATTTATTGACGTAGTAGGCACGAAAATGCCAATGTAAACAGGCTCTTAAATGGGTACAGCCGAGCGGAGGAATCAAATGGCAACCGGAAGCAACTCGGACCGGCGCATAACCATCACTTAACAAACCCAAAAGTGTCTGAATGTTCATATATGGTTATATAACCGTATGTGCTAATTTTACGGCTGACAGATACAAACAGCAGCTGTATGCACTTGGGGAAAAACAATAAAAGTAGCTCTTTAAATAATATTTTACAACTATGTATTTAAAAATATTATATTTCGTGGATTTAAATAAATAAAATATATACAACTTGTAGTTTTCCTAATATTTATAGAGGTATTTAAGAGGTCAGGTTTCTGTCAAAATTATATTTTAGAATTGGTTTGATACTGATTAAATATTTCTTTAAATTTATAAACCTTTCAAATCGGATAATAAAGTAGAAAATTTTGTATTCCCTCAAGGGTAAAATTCGTAATTTAAATTTCTAAAATCTGAAATATTTATTTTCAAGTGTGAGTAGTTAACAAAAAGTACAGGCTTCAAACCTCCATGTTTGCACTGCCCGCATGCGCTTATGGCTTCGTTTTCAATTTAGTCGGGAGCAGTAAACGCCATAATTTGTTCAGAAGCGAGTTGCGTCAGTAAATCCAAATATGACGAGCCTCTTATCCAGCGACGAGGGTCCGGGGCCCTGAAAAATACAAAATACAAAAAAAAAACATTCCCGGATAGTGGGGCACGCGACTTAACGCGCCGCTCTCGCCCCGGCTTATTAGGTTAATTACGAGTTTTTGATTGGTAAATTAAGGCTGGGCACCCGGGGCGGCTGGAAAACTTGGTCCCGTCCCGGATCGTAATTCGGCACGCGGCAACCCGCTGCTCGCGCCAGCCATTTCGAAATCAGTTCTTAACTGAATGCCTCAATTCAAATGCGTAAATAATTAATTTGGAAGCCATTTAAGAGCTGCGGCGGTGGCTGCCTGCTGCTGGGTGTCTGCCAAGTCTGGCTATTGACGCCCTCGGGTATCTGTATCTCGCCGATACAGATAAACCACCCGCCGCGCCTCATAATTTCCACAGCCGCCGTTCGCGGGCTCCCTGAAATTCAAGATGGGACCCCAGTCAGACGGGCAAAGGAATGCCTTTTATGTCTCTGTTAGGCAGTTTAATATTTAATCCTTTCCCACTTTATTAGTCAGGGACAGGTGTTTCCCCAGTAGCATTATGGTTTTTTTTTAGATCCATTATAAATGCGTGAATGGTGTCAATGGGCAAGTGTTTTGGACAGGTAGGGATGCTTATTAAAACAGTCAAATCTTCGTAGGTAAACATTGCCGTATAATACATTGAAAATATGCTTGGATAGATAGTAAACAATATGATTATTAAATAAAATAAAAATAAATGCTATTTTTAATAATAACAAAATATTTAATACCTTTTAATAAGGATGACAACTATTTTGTAAAAAGAAAACTTCAAATATCTTAATTTAGTTTTACTGTAAAAAAGCGAAAATAAAGTACTTCCTTATATAAAAAAACATTTCACCAATATCCATTTAATTTTTATAAAGCCTTGTATACTGCTTTAAGCTACCAAAAATGCATACTTAATAAAAAAACCCTAATGAGATTGTGTTTTCGGTTATGAAAGTTGTTCAAATAAACACATTATTTTCCACCATTTACTAATTGAACTGGCAATCGGAAATATCTTTCCAGGGAAATGGCTCTATTGAATTTACTATCAGCTCACTTTTTGCTTGCATCCGCGAAAGTAATCTATAATTTTAATGTATGGCAATGAGAGCAGAGATAGCAGCGCGTGTTATTATCAGGAACGATAATGAATACACAATTACCGCCGCATCGCGGTCAGCAAATAATCGTAATCGTTTCCCAAAGCAAACAAAAGCAGAAAATACTAATAAATTTACGCAACAACATTCCGATATTGGAGTCTGCTGGTATTAGATATTAGGTATTTGAATATGGCCACCATAACTTTGTTTCCCTGCAAAAGCACTCGTCGCACATTAAGGATTCGCATCAGTCACGTACTGACATAGGTAACGCATATGTTCATTTGCAGTTGCGTCAGATACGATATAAAAAACAGTAACTAGAGACAGCGGAGCCAACCGCCCCAATTGTCAGCAGATAACATCGGCAATTTATGTACCTGCCTGGTTTTTTCATTGTAATAACAAAGTTTGGTTGGTATAAATGGAACGGATAACCGCGTTACATTTCCCCAGCCGACCCCCACACACATGCACGGAGAAAAATAGGTTCGTAAGTCTTATATTGAGTTAGGAAAATCAATAATGTTTGACCTCCAGAGTAGCAAGAGCATGAGTAGTATATTCTTAAAGATGTTTGAACAGTCGATAACGTTTTGATTTGAAAGACAGCTCAGGAAATATAGTTTAATTAGCAGTTTTATCCCTGTGCAACCATCATATATTTTCCATAAATGAAATTAAATTAGTTAATTTTAAAATTATGTCCTTCATTTTGTTACGTTTTTAGTTAATCTAAGCCCCGGTTTGATTGATAATTTTCTTATTATTTTTTCTTAACTATACAAAACTTCCTTGCTCTAATAGATGATACCAAATATGGCATGAGAAGAATCTGTTCAAATATAAAAGTTGGAGGTATTTTTGTAATATTTTAGGGTCTTAACGCAACTCACATACTTCAGATCCAACATTTTCCTCACTGTAAAAACAAGTGCATGGGGATTCGCAGTGAAATGAATTATTTCGGGTGAGAAACCCGTTTATGTCAAAGCGATTGCCAAGGAATGGCGAGACTGAAGACACCGAGCTATAATTTGAGTGTCTAGGTCGCACTTATCGCGCATCGCAGGAGCCAAAGGAGCGGCCTAAGTTGCAATTACACCTCGGCTCCTACCTGAATTCACGCACACCCACACCAAATGGAACGGAACGGGGAGCCCGGAACACGCAATGATGAAATAAATCAAACAAAATAATTGCTTTTGTTTCAACAGCGAGAACACAACATTCGCCTCGAATTCGAATTCGGTTTGGGAAGTTGGGGTTGGAGTTGGGGTTTTGGCCGAGGCATCGTCGAAGCTGTCGACGGGAAATATGCTTCGCACCTGTTCAATAGTGGCTACCAAGGAGTCGCAAGGAGTTCGGTTTTCAGTCTGAAGTGCCAGTGCCAGTGCCAGTGCCTCCGAATGCAAACCCAAAGGCAAACGCAAATTTACGACACGCAACTTGTTCTGAACTGCGGGTGAGGTGAACTCGTGTTCTGCGTCAGCCCCACAAAAGACATGCCAACTGTCCTCCGGAGTCCGGAGTGCAGCGCGGAAAATTAACAGCACCTGCGCCGGCTTCTGCAATTGTGGCAGTCTGGAGTCGAGTCGGGATCTTTGGCCCGTACCTTCTACATGAAGAAATCCGCTCTTATTGCTAATTGAAAATCACAAAATGATGGGAAATTACACAGAGGAATTTGATTATAAAATTCACTTAAATCTTTTCAATTGATATTGCTTTAAGTTGGGGTACGAATTTACCACAGACCTACCCAACCTGAAACTGTGCTTGAGCACAGCCATAAAATAATGGAAAATTGTATTTTGTTCAATAACCTGAAAAATAATGGTCAAAATATAATTGGTCAATATATAATAAAATTCCAAATTAATTGGCATTTAAAGGTGCAAAAAATAAAACTAATTTTCACTCAGAAATTTTGTCTGGTTTCCAAAAAAAAAGAATATATAATATTTGAATTTGGTTTTTATCAAAGATTTTTAGTAATATGGACAAAAAATACAAATTTCCAGGTTTTCATGGCAATTGAGTGGGAATTTTAATACGAATTCAACGTGGTATGAAACTGGTATCATATTTGGACCATTATTTCCAAGGCTTTTTTCTAAGATAAGATTTTTTTTGAGTGCTTTTGGACAAATATTTTGATTTTTTGTTTTTGCTTGGCTTGGACGGGTATTTAAAATACTAATTAGCTTGGCCTTTATTTTAGATTTATTGTATGGTCTTCCACTTTTCTGCTTGTATCATAAAACCATGAGCAAAAATATTTTATATCCTAAAACAAGTTTAAGCATTTCCAAAGTTAACGAACGACATAAAATTCCTGAAATCAAATTATAACCTAGGTCCTTGGCATTTTTAATCCGAATACGTAATATTGCAATAAATGAATGTCAGGGTAAATAAGACAAGCGGAACGAGGGATCGGCGTTGGGCATAATGGTCGGCCATTATTTCACTGGAATCCTCAAATTGTTGCTGCGCTTTACCAGCCAGATACGAGTATTTGCAGCAACATTCACAACAAATTCGGGTCTGCCTACCCTCCGCAGTATTTATTGGGCTGGTACCCTAAATACACCCCACCCTTCCGATCATTATGGTTGCGCCGCGGGGAGCGGGAATTTATAGAACGGGAATACTTTTGAATTCGAAACCGCCATCGGGGTGGGAAGATATGGCGGGGGGTGGTGGCTTCAATGGTGGTTGTTCCGCCCAAGTCAATTTGTATGTAACTCAATTTATGTACTTACTAAATATTCGATGTCATTAACGAGATCTGGCTGGGTATATAGGGAGTTGCAGCATACAATCCATTTCTACCCATCCATAACTCGGGTTTTTCCTAAGTAGAATATTATGTAACCCGACGCGTTCACAATGCCAACAGATTTGGGCACCGTAATGTTGTTCTATAATAAGTTGCAAATATGATTTTGTAAATATTATTGAATATAAACATAAAATTTGTTAATATTCACATTCTAAATTACCATTTACAAATTTCGCAAAATCTTTATATCAAAACCTTTGTGAAGTCTGTAAAAATCGTAAGTCATCATCTGAAAATCTAAAGCTTATACAATGATTTACTATTTAACCAATTTATCCGAGATCAAGCTCTAAGCAATTTTTCTTTTGCCATAGTCATTAATAAACCCAATAGTGTTTGTAAGAAGGAATTGCCTTGGGCTACTCTCCATGCGAAATGGATGCGAACACCACCAAGTATCCGAATATCCTGTTCATCCTGTGGCAGTTGCACAAGGCAAACGAATCTGCAGCAATCTTTTCAGTTTGCTCTGATTTGAGCTCAGTAATGCGTTCCGGATTGGGAAATGCGATTGGCTTCGTCACGTCAACGAGTCGACTGCCGCAGGATAGGCGTTTTCATTGTCGACGTTAGTTAACAGTGCTGTTCAATTTTTCCGCACTAATTAGATTAAAGGAGGCACAAATACAACGAGGAGATGAATCCACCGAAAAAATCAAGGAAATGCACAGAGGCGAGTGGAGGGACAAAAGGCAAATCGTGAGTTAGGCGGAATTCCTGTATCGGCAGCCGGCGATAAAAAGGTCAAAACAACTGCCAAATACTTTAATCCTATTAAGGACATAATTCAACTATAGCAGAGACACATGTTGCCGGCGCAGACGACAGGAAGGATAAAGAGCTGTGAGATTGTCCTTTTTGCGCCGTCTACACATCTGACAACGTCTGTACAAAAAAGGGGGCATAGGCATTAGGGCGAAAATAAACCCGATACCAGATCACTAATGCATTTTAATGAAACAACAGTATGTTAATAAAAAAAGTAGTTCATAACATTTTATATAAATATTAGACATAAAATGGTGTTATGTCGATGTAATACTAAAGTAAATAAATATAATACGATTTTACCCCTTTTATTTAATTTAAGCCTTCTTGTGAAACCAACTATTATTATAGCCTGTAAATAAATGTAAGTTTTTTTTAATGTAAATAAAATATTTAGAAGACATAAGCCACTTTTCAACATTTTTACAATATTAAAGTTCGTTGATGTAGTCCTATAAAATACCATTGATTTATAATAACATACATCTTCATTTAAATACTTTCCCAACAGTTTTCCCAGCTGGATTATAAAGATTGATCAAAAACCTGCAGCTCGGAATAATTCCTTAATGCCGTGATTATCGGGGACAGTCAAAGTGTCAGCCCACGTTGTTCACAGCGATCGCACAAGATTAAAAATTTTGCTCATTTCATGGGTTTTCACCTCGGCTCGGACAATATCCGAGTTTTTCCCATTTTTCCGCCAAATCCTCGCCCTTTGTGTCCCCGTTGAGTCGTCCATTATTTGCCGTCGCCTGTCACCGTCACTTCCTTTGTCCGACATTGTTTGTTTTCATCCGTTTAATAATTGCAATGTTGCCAGTGATGTCTCTTTTGCCAGCCAGCCAGGCCCATTCTAATTTCCATCTGCCGGGGAATGAGGATGTGAATCCGAATGCGAATCCGCACCCGAATCCACAGCACCTAGGTGATGGACTTCCGCCGGACAGTTTGTTTTGCCGATTGTCTGCAGTTAATGCGAAATCCGCTTACGTTTGGCCATATTTGCGCATTCGCCGAGTTAATACTTAAATTTGCAACTTTTTAATTATTGTAAGCGGCTTTCCTTTTGGGCGACTTGTTCGGCTGGAAAACAGAATGCACTTTGTCCTTTTCACTTGTCCGCGGGATTTCTCTAACCTTTTCAACACCTGACAAATCAAAATTTCTGCTTTTTGGCAGACAAAAGGGGACTGCATCTATTTTATTTTTAGATACGTTAAATACGCTTATTTATATTCCGTTCTATAAGATATTAATCCCCATTTTATATACACCTTTAAGCAGCTAATTTAATTGAAGTAAAATATATTGTCTGCCAGGAAAATCTTTTCCAAACCAACTTCCTCTCCCCTTTTGCCAATTGAAAATTCTTTGCTGGGAGCAGCAGCAGTCGCAGCATAATATGTAATAAGCATAGATAATAGCTCATTGTTAGAAAGTTTTTTAATATAAATATGCACACATGCAGATGTACCGCATCCTGTGTATCCTGACAGGCTGGTTGTCTCTGAAAGACTGCGTTATTGTTAATCATTAAACAAAAAGTGAGACGAGACAAAAATATTCTGGCCGCAGCATAATTAAACTCAGCACTGCCTGAAATTAAAATAGGAAAGCGCCAAAAAGTTGGCTGACAAAAAAAGGCGAAGGAGAATAAAATAAAATATACATATATGCGCTCGCATGGCAAAAAGGAAGCAAATAGAACAGCAGCGTACATTGTGATAAAAACTGCGGCGAAATCTGAACAAAACCAAAAATATTTTAATGACAAAACCAAATGTTCGCAAACAAAGCGAGCATGCATCCAGGTCCCAATCCCGAATACAGAATACAGAATCCCGAATCCACACCAAAAACAGAGCAACCACCATCGGAATGGAGCTGGGATACACAGAGAACCAAAGGCAAAGGCCAGAGCAACCCATTATGTGCTAGTCCGTAATTATTTGCATAAAAATATATGCAAAGGTCTAAACAAAACAGTTTAGCAATCAATTATGAAAACACGTTAAATAGCTAAGTGCGAGGCCGAATGTGAATGTGCGAAGAGTGGCATGGTGGTATGGGATCTCCAAACATGAGCATCTGATACAGAGGCTGCTTTTGTGGGATGGTTTCTGGTCTGGCTCTTTGCATTTCGAAGGGCTTTGCGCACTTGAAGGCAAGACAATCCGGCAGATGCCATTGTCGCCGAGGCGTTGGTTTAAATACACGAATATTTACTTGGTGAAGCGAAGCCCACCAATGCGACGATTCACACTTACGCACATTAACACGACATCTAAAGTACAGTGTGTACTCTGCGGCAACACACCGTACATATAGCGCGATAAGTGAAGGCAAATAGCCGAGGTGATAAAAGTCTGTTTGCCAGGCCAAACAAAAGTAACGCCTCATGAGAATGGCCATCGGTACGTAATTCCCCGAGCAAAGCCTTCACCAATCAGATCTGGGAGGGTAATGACTGCCCCACGGTTTCATTAAAACTTCATTTAATGTAGGTGTTTGTCAGGTTGACCTTTTTTTTTGGTGTTTGGAGAATAGTGTTTACTCATTTGAAATCAAATTTTACCACTTTCCTAATACAACATTTACCAATCACAATTATTAACACAAGTTTTGTACGTGATTTTTATAATATTGTACCAATAATATATCCAAATAATATCATTGCTTTTCTAAAGCAAATAATTAGAGGTCATGATACTTAAAATTTTGATTATTGAGATTATTGATTGATAACAAACTTTTACTGTGTCTATAATATTTATCCCACAAAAAACTTTATCAAAATGGTAGCACATATTCATTAAAAAATGTCGAGTATTTTTTAAAATACGAATCAGCTTGTACATTTTTAAAGGTGTCTATAGGTTGTTCAATCGAAATATCAGATAAAGTAGATTAAAATTAATCTCACTAACTATTCAATGTATAAAAAAAGAAGTTGTATATGATTTTTATCCAATCTAAGAGCTTGACAACACCATGTTAATTTAAATGGGTATCCAAGTAGTTATTAAGCTATCTGAAAAAAAACCCTCGTCTCTTCTGACACATAACTCACTCAACCAAATTCGGAATAAAGTATACTTGAGAAGTAGAAAGTCCATTGTGCATCCAAGAGTTCGACACTGTAAATTACTTTTCCGTATGAAAATCACATT
This sequence comes from Drosophila fuyamai, assembly GCA_018153365.1. Classification (NCBI taxonomy): domain Eukaryota; kingdom Metazoa; phylum Arthropoda; class Insecta; order Diptera; family Drosophilidae; genus Drosophila; species Drosophila fuyamai. The sequence goes on from JAECXW010000155.1 coordinate 12,499,620, forward strand.
AGATGGGCTCGCGAGTGCTTTTCTTCTATGGTATTTCCATTTCGCGCACAGCCCAATCAAAAACCCTACGACGATTTATGGGTCTACATAAATTCAGGGAATATTGTACGCCGCTACCATACCCACCGCAGTTAATCCGATTATGAAACGCAGCGTTTGGTGGGTCCGTGTTGGCGATGACTGTGGCGATTGTGATGTGAACGATAATAATATCCCACATTATTTTGCATTGCAGATAGGCCCAAACACCTGGCTACAGAATGCCCTTAAGATTACGGCCTAACCCAGCCACAAAACCAAATCGTCAGAAGTCATCGTGTACGAGAAGTGTTAAGTGAAATGGGCTTTAAAACTTGGACATTAAACGATGGGTTCCGTGGACCACCCAATAATAAACTCCAGAACGTCCACTCAGCAGTCAACGGCGAAAGCGAATCCTCGGCTCAAGTTGAGTTGTTATGCTTCAGTTGAGTGTTGGCAAATATTTAACGTAGTATAAATATCCCTCGGAAACCCAGACTCCCCATCTTCGGGGCATTGTTGTTATCTGCCCGCTTTTCGGGGGTGGAAAGCCCTCGTCGTCGGTCTGTGTATAACACAGAAAAAATCTAATTTTCCAACTTTTTACGACATTCGCTTGCTAGTTCTGCGGCAATTTCATAAATATTTTCCGCTTCTTTGCGTTTGCATACTTTGTATGCAAAAAAACATGCCATCATCAGAACATTATCCCGCCGCGTGTAAATGAAATTCTCCTTGTCTGCCCGAGTTCCTCCGGCTCTTCTCCCCCCCCCTTGAATTTATCCTCCAGTCTGCAGAAGCGGGAAAACGACTGCGATTGTGGTAACAGAAGCGAAAATGGGGGAGCATCGCGGGCAAGTCGAGGGTTGTTGACTTATATCATTTATCATAAGGAATTAGGTTCAAGCTTGTTATTAATATTAGACTGGGCTGGGCTGTAGCTCCACCCACCCCTCCTGGTACTCCTCGACAATCCACAACCCCCTGGTCGGCGTGAAGCCGTTAACGTGCGAGAGCGTTAATAAAGTTCATAAAATAAACAAAGTCCGCAGTCAACATGTGAAATTAAAATCTTTGCCGCTGTCAATTGGCGTTGCGAAGAGCTCTCCTCCGGCAGTCTATTAAAAAGTAAATCTTCCACTTTATCGCCAGGCGAGTGCGGGACTTGGACAGATACCATTAAGCTATTCCATTTTATTGGTTTATGAAAGACTATATTGACAATCTGGCGCAATTGTTGCGTCGGTTAATTGAAGTATCCAAATGATAAGAAATTAGAGAAATATGAAGAAGAGAGCGTTTCATATCTCGCAGCGATCAAAGAAATCTGTTTAGAAAAGAATAAAGACAAGAATCGTTAAGAGTTAACGAGGTATAAACACTTTAATTTATGTTGACAATCTTTCAATGACATGATTTCATTTTAATTGAAAGGTAAAGTTTCAAGTTATTACTAAGTTACTATTTAAGGTTCGTTTCCCAAATAAGGAAATTATAACATTCGGAATGAATTTCTTTATAATTTCATAAACATGGGCTTTAAAACTTTTACTAATGGTTCATATCATGGGTACTTATCATATTATCAGAAGACATAAGGAATACCCTGGAATCAATAAAGCAATAATATAAAATAAAGTTTTACATAAAATGTTCTACATATCAAATAGATTGAATATAAATTTACATATGTACAAATCAATAAATTTGGAAAACTAGTAAACAAATAAAAATAAATAAAGTTTACAAACTTGTTTACTTTTACCTTGATATTATGCTGACGCAACAGAAAATAGTTGTCATTCGCTTATCCCTGACGAATGAAATACATAATGTTTTTACAGATACAAAGTACTACGTAGACGTGCTACCAATTTGCCGTGTTGCGTAATGTCCGACTGTTTTCGAGGAGCCGACAACTGCACGGCAAGCGATGACAATGCAGCAGGACATAGCCCCTCACAATTCCGCATCCTCGAGATGCCGCGTCGCATCCCTCGGATACAAACTACTAACCATAGCCGCCATCCATCTGCGATTCCTATTCCTCGGAGGTCCTGGCAGCTCCTGCATGGCGGAATGTGAAGCGGAAAAAGCTGAAAAAGCGGCGGTACGTGTGCAACCCCCTTCGAGCGAGTATATAGCCGGCTGCCTTCCCCTAGGAGCGGTTTTATTTTTCCGTTTTCCCTGACTATTCCCTGCCCCTGTCCCTGCCCCTGCCCCAGCTATTCCCTGCCATTCCATTCCGTTTTCGCTGACCGTAAGCCACGCCCTGTGCATGTTGAAGCGAGTGCAACAACACGAACAACTGTTAGATACGAGCGAAAAAGTCGAATGAAAAGAGCCAAGATAAACACTTAAGCCTAACAAAAAACGATAAAACCGCCAGGAGGAAAAGTTTGCCAAAGGTAACAATCTATATAGAATGTTTTATGGCCGAAAAGAAGGGAGGGGGGTGGTTCGGGGAGCCACACATGTCCAATATTCTCTTAACGCGATAAAAATGAAGTAGCAACATTGAAATCTGGCCAAGAGGGAGCAAGAGCGGGGTGTTGGCCATTTTTTCGGGAGGTGGCAACAGACGGCCGAAAAAACACAGAAACATCAGTTACATTTTGTTCTCGGTCTCTTTCTCTCGCTGTGCCCCTCTGGGGTATAGATATTTCTGTATCCATGGGTCTAACCAACCCTCCACCCCCTCCACTCCCCGCCATGAAACACTTTCTCCAAACCTCCCGAAACTTTTTCCTGCACGCGCCCATGAACGAATAAAAAGATAGCGTGGTTAAACGCGCTTATTTCGGTTTATGATTAAATTTATTACATGTACATCCAACCACAGCCCATCCAAAAATAACAAAATAAAAGTAAAGAAAATGGTTTTTTTTTGGAGGGGGGAGGGGATGGGAAAAAGTTTTTTGTGGGACCCCTTTTAAATTTAATTACGTTTTGCGGCCCCCGAAAAAAATCTAAAAGTTTGATCTAATTGGTCATTCTGCTAAGCTTAACCCTTATTATTTTTGATGAGCGCTCTTTCTAATTAGGTTGGGCGAAATTGATTTCAACGAGCACAATTCCCAAGTGGCAAATAGTCCTTCTCGTTCTGGCTTAGCAGCGCAGAGCGAGTGCCGCCGTGCAAAAGTATCTTTTTATCTGGCTGCCTGTGTTTCTACGATTGCGAAGCAGGGATGTGGCTGTAGCTACGGCCTCGGATGTATCTGTGGATGTGCCAATCGAACCCCGAACCTGGCGCTAGCTCCGGCGCTCGTGCTCGCTCGCTCTGCTCCTGGTTTCCTTTCCCCAGAAAAAAAAAAAAAAAAAACAAAATAAGAAAAAATCGTAGAGCCACCACCAACACCACCCCCGAAGTATCTTTTTTCCCTGAAGCTGTAGCTGTATCTCGTCCTCTCTCTGTCGTGTCTTCGGTTCTCGTACCTTTCGGACTTTTTCGTCGCTGCTGCCTCGTTTATTTATGATTATCTGTGTACAACTTGTTCCATGTTCATCGCATGTCGATGATGGCTGTATGCTGAATGCTGTATGCCTTATGCCGTATGCCGTACAGAGAGCTTCAGTATCTATCTGGTTTGTTTGCTACACTCCGAGCATTAAACCCTGCCCCGGGGTGCATACAGGTACGACTGCAGATGCACCTCCCCACAGATACAGATGCACAGGCAGGAGGTGCCCCACATCCCCCATTCCCCATCTCCCCTCTGCAGACCCCTTCGATTCGGATGCCCAGATAGAGAAGAGCACTCCTTTGTCTTCTGCTCCTCTGCTGGTCGTTCATTAATGGCTGGTTGGTCGGTTAGCTGGTTGGCTGCATCTTGGCCCACTTGCCATTAGCAACTTCTCGGATTGCAGCCGTGTAATCGTCAAGACAGCAGCCGCATTCCCGTTGCTCCTCCTCCAGAACTCAAAAATGAACTTCGGTACCCTGAAATAAAAATCAAATTTCTTGAGATTTAATTTTCAATTATTTTATTTTTAGCTTAAAAGCTTATAAAGATCGATCTTAGCTAACTTTGGTATCAATTAAGTTCAATAAATTTAAACAGATTTTTTTTAAATTCTTAAATGGGAAACATTATCATCAAACAACACTGTGTTCCTATTGGGATTTTTTTAAAAGTATTTATTAAGTTAAGTTTTTTAACACATTCATTTTACCTAAATGCTTATACAATACATAGATGATAAACCTTATTTTTGTATGCATTTATTGTGGCTATTGGCACAATCCTCACAATACTTAAAAGACTCTCCAACTAAAGCACAATCTTTAAAAATATTTTATATTCTTAACAATCGATTGAATCCTCCCATTTTTCCACTTCTACTTTAAGCACTTCATATCGACAATTATCTCAACCATTTCAACATTCAGAATAAATCAAACGTTGTAGTTAAAACTATTTTCTTAACAACTCAATAACCGTACCTTTAAATCTACTATTAAATTGCAAAGAAAGGGCTTCCTTTTTTCCCACACTTACTACCCTTTCAATAAGAATCCCCAATTTCGGTACTTATTACAAGTTTTCACTGCTCTTCAATAAACCTCCTTGAAGAAAATCAATCAAAAACATTGTATAAAGAGGCAAAATCCAGCAGACGCACAGGCATAACCGCAGGCTCAAGGGAACTCCCGAGATAAGTCCTCCGGGAAAGTAAGGAAGAGGAAGGGGGAATTGGAGGGGGCAATAAAATCCCCAACGAATCAATACTTGAACTATACTCCTCGGGCGGAGGCAAAAGCGAAGGCCCGACCGCAACTATACGCCCAAAAGCCCGGCGAGTCAAAGCGATTACACCGGAGCGGAGCACACAAACACCTTTTCATTTGTATCTATTAGATTAAAATTCATGTCGACGTTTGTTGACGCGTACTCGGGTACGCACTCCGCACCGCAACACGCGCTTGCAGATACAATGATACAAAGATACATAGATACGAAAAATGGTGTGCGCTTGGCTTGACTTGGCGATGGGCTCAGCTCACAATCATCATTGGCCTGGTCTCGTCTGGTACTCCTGAGCTCCACGAGCTATCTGCAAACAAGAAGAGATACATTCGGGGGCAAAAACGAAGAGGGGGCCGGCTACGTATCCCCCAGATACGAAGCTCAACGAAGCGAGGCGAAGCCATCAATATACAGATACAATACGACTACAAGCCCAACACACAGATACTCGTACTCTGTGGCAACAAGCGAAGTACAAAGGATACAAATATATCTCGTGTTCGAAATATAAAAATCGTTAAACAAAGACTGGCGTTGTTTCTGGATTTGGATCGACTGCGACTAACGACTATGTTGGCTTGGTGGGGTGAGATGGAGGGGGGTTTTTTTTTGGGGAGTTGGCTTTGGCATCATCTTGCCCTCCCGCTTTTGCTTGCGGCCATTTGGGGCAACTTTTCCGTGCACTCTGTCTCACTCTTTCTGGGCTCTCTTAGCGCCAGTAAGCCCGCCTCGAAAAAGGTTGCTTCTGGCTGGCCGAAACCCCCTCTCCCCCCGGTTTCACCCCCTTTTTTCCCCGCCCATGGGACAAGTTGCTGCTGCGGTTGCCAGTGTTGTTGCAGTTGTTGCTGCCGTGTTTCTGCACAGAAGGCGACGGCAATTTTGTAGGCGCGCCAATGGGTTAACGTGATCTGAATTTGTTGCTCGCAAGCCAATTAATGTCGCTCTGAATTAAAAAGAAGATACTGATGCCAGATACAGATACGGATCGTAAAAGTCACTTAAAGTGGGTTAACCAAGAAACACCATTTTCTTTTTCGTAATAAGAATAATGTAAGTGATCCCAAATAAAGAGAAAAGTGTTGAATAAATACATATAAAATGAATTTGGACTTAATTATATTCGATTATTTTTTATATTCTAACCATATTAAAAAAAATAAACAGTTCTTAGTTTCATTGAAATATAAATATCTGTGTTGCGATCAATGGTTCTTAATAATATTAATTTGAATATTTTATACTTACATTTTATTATTAATTCGGTATCATTTATTTTATAAATAAAATTGATATTTAAAGAGTTGTTAACTATTTGTATTAAAAAATAATAATGCTATATTTCATGATCAAAAAATTTAGTCATTTTCAGTTGACCAAGGGTTAAGTTAAAAAAACGTTGAAATGGGAGTAAAAAATTATATATTTTGGTCCAAGGAAAAAAAAATGAATGGGATTTCTTTTCAAGAAAATAACCTTAACCTCATGTGAGTGACCTTAATACGGTGGTTGGTTAAACTTTTATTTTGGCATTGTCAATCCATTAATTTTCATGAAAACTTACGGACCGTCGTCCCCGTGGACAGAGAACCCCTTAATAAATGACTATCAAAAAACTAATCGTTAATGTCGGGGCAATGGAAAAGGATAAAGCTTCGGTGACTTCATTTAAATGTTGTAAGAATTTGTTTACTGCGTGTGCGACACCGAGCTCAGGTGGGCGGCAAGGAAAATGGGGGTGTGGCAGCGGGGGATAACCACCGATTGCCAGGAACGACAAAGTAGCTTTCGAATGTACTCCAAGTACACACGTTGAATACATATGTAGCACATAAACGCCATCCCGCTCTAACAGCTGCCGTCACTTCTCTCGAGTGGCGTTTCAATTAATTAGAAAAAGTTAAAGAAACGCCACGGCAAGAGGCAAAAACAAAAAACAAATACCTACATAATAAAATGTAAGAGCGTATGTTGTAGCAGCAAAAGCAGCAGCGACGGCAGCTGCGGTGGCGTTTTTGTTGGAGCAGCGCGAAAGATGCCACCAATCCAGCCAAAGAGCCAAAGCGGTCAAGAGGGGGGCGGTTGGGCCGGAGGGTCTCTATGGGGAGTGGGGCTTTAGGGAGGGGTGAGGGTCGTGGGGCGTACTGCCAACTGCGACTGCGGCAGAGGCGGATGATAAAACATTACCCATCGCGTTGGCCCAACCTCTTCACGAGTCTCGTTCATGTTCATCAGGCTTTTCTTTTTTCATCAGCGGCGAAAAGCGAGATGCGAGCGTAAACACTTTGCTTTCATACGTCGCGACGTTCGTGTTGTTGTGTTGTTTATGGCAACAACTACACGTAGCAACACCCACGGCAGCAGCAGCAGCAGCAGCAACTGCGGCGGCAGCAGCAACAGCAGCAAGTAGCAGCGTTGCAACAGCAGCAGCAACAGCAGCAACAACAGCAGCAGCAACAAGAGCAGCAACAAGAGCAGCAACAACAGCAGCAACAACAACCGCCTACAAATACATACATCGGCATTTACAACAACACGCAATAACAGCCATTTTTCTAGTTGTTAAGTTAATTTTTTCATGTTCTGCCGCTCGGTGTTGCTGCTGCTGCTGCTGCCGCTGGCGTGCCATCTCGCTTGCACACCAGCAACACGACAACCAACGCGAGCAACTTGCGATATTGCTGCTGTCGCTGCCGTTGGATGCGATTCGTGGGCAGCGGCGCAACGGCTATAGCCATCCCGCTTTCGCCGGCCGCAGCTGGCAGATACTTTATTTATGGTCACAAGCAGGCGGTAGATACTTTTTTGCCCCCTCTGGTCTAACCAACCGGTTCGCTCTGTCTCCCTTGCTCTTGCAGCGCTTGTCAAAGTGGTGACGGGGGGGGAGGGTGAAGGGAGGGAGCTATAGCCACCGATTCCGATTCCAATCCCCCAATGCCACACACAGCCAGAGCGGCCAGCCCACTTATAATGATAATCATTATTGCCGTTGTTGCCGTTCGTGTTCGTCGTCGTGCCGCCTCGTTTGCTACTTTTTCCACCTCACAGATACTTTTCGCACGCACACCACGGCACTTCGAACACACACAGATACTTCACTACTCTCAAAAAGAGCAAAGAGAACGCACTAATACCAGAGAAAAGGAAGTAAAAATAAGGGGAGAAACCAGTTTTACGCTCTCTCTCGCTCACAAATACATTGGAAACGGGTGAAAGTATCTATGTGGTGGTGCGTGGACGACTCGCTGCTGTTGTTGTTGCTGTTGCCTGCGCTGTTTTTCGATTGTCGGTTGTCGTGTAATTCCCATTTGTCGTACACTTTGTAGTTGCTCAAGAAACTCATGTTAGTCTACTTTTGACTGTTACGCAGATTGTTCGTATCGTTCGTGTCCGCCGCAGTGGCTGTGTGAAAATATTAATACTGCTGTGCTCTCTGCCCGCCGCTCGCCGTCGTTCTGCGAGCTGGATTCAGAATTCGGAATCGGATTCAGATACCGCACCGTCTCAGATTCATTCGTGCTTCGTTTGCTCGACCTCGCATCCTCCGGATAGCTCCTCCAATCTCCAATCTCCGATCCGATTCGATCCGTAACCCCCGTCGGATTTAACCGGATTTACGGTGCCCCCAGTAGCGCCTGCTGTTGGCCGTTGGCTGACTCCTCAGTTGGCCAGCTCCTTTTCGCCGTCGGCAAGTGCAAATAAGTGCAAAGAAAATACATAAAAACATACAACTTAAAAAAACTATATTCCCAAGCCGGATTTAACTCAAAATCACCACTCAAAAAACAAACAAACTAGTTCGGATCAATCACAGATCACTTTCGGATTATACATACTTCGGTTCAGTGCGCGCGAGTCCATCGGTGCATCGTAACTTTAAGATTTGCTTTATAGTTTTAGTTAAAAGCAAAAATTAATATTAAATGACAGTGCACAGTAATGAAACCGGTATCTGTTTAGTAATGGTGCGTACTTCAATTTGTTTTCAATTTTATTACATGTAAGATGGCCTGTTAATGGCTGACTTTGACATTTGAATAGTGATAATTTGATTGCATTTGCGCAAACCCGTTTGTTGATCGCGAAATCCATCCTAGGATCACCAGAAGTAAATCAACCGAACACATGTACAAGTGTACAAGCAGTGGGATTTTGCTGTGTTCGTAATGCCCTAACATTTTGATTTGGCAAACGGAAGACATGGTTTTAAAAATAAAACAGATAAAAATGTTCAGATCGATGTCTGCCAAATCCGTTTGAAAATGTCAGGACCACAAGTGTGCTACATTAGCTGAACACACGAAAAACTGGCTGCCAATTTGAAAAATTTCTTTTATCTATGTTTTTTTGGTTGTTAACCAAGCTGGCAAGGTCACTTCGTACTTGCCTTAGTCACAGTTGAAAGTGTGTGGAAAGCCAATAAGATTTCAGACTTATTTCCTCCCCTCTGGCCATAATAATCCCCTTTCTTTTGGCCTGTTTGGTAATCCAATCCTCTGGCAAATATGCCCAGTTAATATTGCCATCTTGCCCAAATGTAATCACTTACACTCGACACTTGAGCATATATTTATATACACACTCGATCGCTGAGTGCAAGAGGCAACTTGTGGCGCAACACTAAAGCTGAAACAGAATATCAGAAAATATTAAATGCTGTTTAAACAAACATGCCCAGAGTGACATGAATGGCTGTTATTCTATACCCGTTCAATAATGGCTACCCGAATATAAGTTTAGTCCCCAGTATATGACCACTTTTGCTTATTATTGGAGTCCAGATACATTGCCTGCAGCTAGATAGTCGATAATCATCGGCGGCTGATTCAAAGAGCCAGCTGATAAGGAAGCGTATAGTGGATCCATCCATCCATCCAGCAAACACCGGGAATTAATTTTTAATCGCATAGGGCCACTTGAGTTGTCACTTGATGAAAGCACGAGACGCAACAGCAACAGCAACACCAACAGCAACAGCAACACCGAATCCCAACAGCAACACATTGCGGCGGTATCAATCACGACCGATACAACATGCAGCTCTGTGACCGCCGGCCTGCGATAAAATCGTATCTTACGCCTCGGATCATTTGTAAAATGTTAAACGGGAAGAGCGGCCCCAAGAAGTGGAGAAGTTAACCAAAGAGGCAGCGATAAACAAACCTGAAACTTGTTTGTTCCCCCGTTGTCGCATGTGCGAATGTGTACGTTGCTCTTGTCCAGTGTTGTTGCTGTTGCACTGTTGTTGCTGTTGTTGCTGTTGTTGCAGTTGACTAAAAGTGTTGACAAAAGTGCGCGATAGGCTTATGTGCACACACAGACACACACACTATACTATATAGCGTCCCGATCCAGGCAGTCATTGGACAACTTACAATCAAATTGCTCTTAGGACGTTGCCGTTAACGTTGCTGGTTGTCGATGTTGCTGGTTGTCGATGCAGTTGTTGCTATTGCTGTTGCTGTTGCTGTTGCCGCTGTCGTCGTTGGCAGCAATCGGCTGTGTAATTTAAATCAATGTTGTCAATCGAAAACATGATTTGTTGGTAATGGCGGCCCCACTTTGAAGATCGTCCAGCGGGAAAGGGGCTTGGGTTTGGGTATGGGTATGGGATCGGGAAAGCGGAGCTGGGGGAAGAGTTTCGTTTTATTGACTGAGACAGCGGTTCGGGATCCCTGTTCTGGGGCTGCGAGGTTCTGAAGGGCCCGTGGACAGCCCACAACCCACTGAAGAGACGCGCTTATCGCGCTGATAAGGGGCAACGTTTTTAATTAAGTTTTAGTGCCAGCTGGTAGCAGGGTACAGTAGACCGTCTATGGGGCTTTTTATCCATCGCAAGAAGCAGCGCTTTAATGGGCCGCCATAAACTTGAGAAATGGATTGGAGAAGATCAAAGTCGTATAATCAAATTTATGAAATACATATCGGGGATGGGAAACATTTTGGTGAATTATTATACCCTTACTTAGAGAGAAAAGGGGAATTTTATTTTAAAAGTATTTAAAAGGAAGAAGGAAGCCCCCCCTAAAAAAAAAATATTTTTTTTTTTACACAACCCAACCAAACAACCAACCCCCCCCCCCTCTCCCTCTCTTTTTTCTTTCTCCCTCTCTCTCTTTCTCTCTCTCTTTTTTCATTAAAAAAAAAAAAAAAAAAAAAAAAAAAAAAAAAATAAAAATTTAAATTAAAATAAAAAAAAAAAATATAAAAAAAAAAAACCCCCCCCCCCCCCCCCCCCCCCCCAAAAAAAAAAAAAAATTAATAAATAATTAAAAAAAAAAAAAAAAAAAAAAACAACCAAATCGTTTTAAATTAGTTTCGTTTTGGAATTAGTGATTGTTTAATTTTATTCGAATATGGCCTATTGCATGGGAAAGAGGGATTTAAACCAATTTAATGTATTATCTTTAGTCATTACCTTCTCTTGTTGTTATTTCTTAATTAAATAAACATTTTAATATAACATTAAATAATGTACATCTAAGTCAAAAATTAATACTTTCCCATTCTTTAAATATTTTAAAACTAATTTGATTGATTTTAGATTTTTATACTTTACCTTTAAAAAGTTTCTTGGACAATAAATTAAATATATTACAACCAACTATAGCTTTTAATGTTAACCATATCTTGGTTGTAACCTTTTTCTATTTGCAAAAATGAATATCATGCTGCTACAAAAAATAACTAAAATATAGAAAAAAAGTGAAAGAGAGAAAGGAATTTAGGTGATAAAGACATAATTATACTTTATAGGGGTATTTCTACATCGAATAACTCGAATAAGTCGAATAATAAAAATGATTAACTATTTTTGCTTTTGGTTCTGTTGCAGAATGCCGTTTCAACTCACCTTGCCACCTCGTCGCCCAACACGCCTCCAACCAACGCTCCGCAGAGTCCGCCGTCGACGCTGCCCACGCTCGCCTGTACCGCCGCCCAGCCGCTAAGTGCACCCGGAATCGCCGGGCCAGGCCACAGTGGCATGGTGACCTCGACGGTGCCGCCGGGCGCCCGCTCCACCTCGCCGTGCGGCCCGTCCGCCGGCATGCCCGCCCTCTCCCTTGTGGGCGCCCCGCCCCCCGGGCCGCACTCCTCCGCCCCTGGTGGAGCACCGGCGCCCGGAGCGGGCAACCCGCCCAACCGCTGCTGTGATACGGGTCGCACCATCTACACGGATCCGGTGAGCGGCCAGACGATCTGCTCCTGCCAGTACGACATGCTCAACTACCAGCGACTAGCCGCCGCCGGAGGAGTCCCGCTCGGCGTCTATCCGGAGGGCATGTCCGCCTACCTCTCCGGCATTGCCGCGGATCAGCCGCCGTTCTACGCCAATCCGGTAAGTGAACTCAGTCGTGGACAAATATTTGAAATTGGGGAGACCTATAGACCTATACACTTAGGGAAAACCATGAACCAAAATTTCATAACACAATGAACTATCGCAGTAATAAATAAGATAAATATAAATGATCTTAGAGATGTTCAATATATTTAGTCTTATAGATGGAAAATTAGAAAAAATATACCGTTTTTAAGATTGCCATTATGGGTTTTAAAAGGTTATAAAAAGAATAAATTCTTTACTTTCAATAAGCGTTACAAAGGCATTATTTAATACACATTAATGAAATAATTTGTTTAAAACGCAAATGTCCATTTATATTGATTAAATGTGCATTAGTGGAAATTAATTCTTAAATTTTTCTGGCTATTCAAAGTTCAGTGACGTTATTTTTTTATACCTAACCAAAATGATTTTTTGGGTTTTATACCTATTTGGTTTTCTGTGCATAATAAAGCCTGTTCATAAGTCATATGCCCCGAACAATGGCGCAATAAATTTGTGAATTTGTCGAGTCGAGGAGCGGGAGACCACCATCGAAGTTGAAGTTGAAGTTGAAGTCGCGTCGTCATTTGATCGTGTACCGTGTCCCTGTGCCGTCGTCTATGCTTCCGAACTTGTGCTGGCCTACAGCGGAGCCTCGCTTGGAGCGATTTGTCAGGCATGGGGGCCACAGGTCCCCAGGTCCCCAGTACTTAGGGCCTAAGCCTACGCCTGACCTTTCGTTCGCCCCAGTGATATTTCAAGTCACATTGTGCAGGCGAGACCGCAGAGTTGCGAAATATTGTTGGCTTAACTCGATCTGCAAGTCGTTCGGGGTATCGGATCGGAATCCCTACGAACTGCTGCACTGTCCGAATTTATGGACAATGGACTGTGGCACGTCTTGGTTTGGTCACCACATGTCCGGCGCTTCGCCGTCGGCCCTTTGTTCGCCTCGCATTGCTTCTAATAGCATCATGTAATTTGCCTTTGTTTGCCAACAATTCTATTTGGACACAATGTTCTCGGAGACCACATGCGGAGCCCAAGGACTGGACACCCATTGGTTTGGTTTGGTTTAGGTTTGGGTTTGTGTATTCGGCTCTGGCATGTGTTCGATTCTGGCGAAAATTTAGGTGGTTTTGGAGAAACTGCATTTACCAGTCAATCGAACTGAATACAATGTTTGGACTCGGTTCCTTGTCTTACAAAATGTTCTGAGGAAAGTTAGGCGGAATGGGAAAGATGTAATTCAATGTGTATCCTATTTTTAATTGTCTGTAAAACTGTTAAAAGGAGCGTAATTGAATGGGGGGAAACATTTCAGCCAGAGTCATTGATTAATGTGCATTATGTACATTCGTTACTTGTTGAAATTGTTGTAGAATTTTTTTTAAAAATGTTTGTGGCTGAGAAAAATAGTTGTTTATTTAAAGCCTATTAAAGTATTCAAAGAACTCGTAGATACAAAAATTTGTGAGATAAACTGGAATTTATTTATGACATTTGATACATTCCTTCTTGAAGTTGATTTTTTTACTATTTATAAAGTATTGACAAATTTAGTAGAAAAACCTCTGTTTAAATTTCAAGTTCTTTTTTATTTAATTCCTAAAATCAAACATAAAATGCCATTTAAACTGACACAGGTATTTACTTCAAATTAAATGTTCAAATTTGTCTTCGAATCGGTGGGCAATTTCGGTTCTCCTTTGTGGAGGCCTCCTTCTCTGGACGCCCTAACAGCGCCCATTAAATATGATCCGATAAAATGTCGCATTCAAAAGTGAACACATAAATTTATTTGCTTACAAGCCAAAAAGAAAAAAGTCTTAAAAGCTGACGGCGACGGCACTCGGGGCAAAAGAAACAGAAGCAGAACTCGAAATAAAAAGAGCTGACGACTGTGAAATTGAAACTGAGAGTTTAATGAATGGCCCGTTGAGTATTTAGAATGCCACTACTGGAGATCGAGATGAAGTGGAATAAAAATCGGGAAAGGGCTAACTCTGCATAGTTGTTGTCACTAAACACACTCGGTGGGTGAAAACAATATGTGCTGATCTCTGTGAACGAACGCTAATGAGTGATTAAATATTATCGCAGTCAAGTGATTTAAGTGCAATCTTGCTGTCCACCATTGGTGTTTCGCGTAATAAAATATTCAAAACGAAATTAGCATTTGAACTGGTTTACTTTGAGTCAGGGGATAATGTGATAAAATTAGAGAACCGGTCTGCAGGCAGTAGCTGTATAAATTTAGCCATTGTGCCCAAACAAATTATGAAAGTCGCAACGAAAGGCATCGATCAGATCGATCGGAGCACTATATGTATATATGTATATTCCATCCGCCCGCTGACATGGCAATTTAGTACGATGTGATTGAAGTGTCATGTGGCCGGGGCACTTGAGATCACGGAGGATTTACACGGCTCAGTATTGATGGCAGCGTTTAAAAGACAAAACAGGTCGGGTCGTGGCATCTGCTAAATAAATCATCCGGGGTCGTAATTAGTCACTTCAGCCGCCGGCGCTAAACTGGAGCGATTTCTCTTTGTGTCGTTATCCACATCCACGGCCGTATAGATATACATGTAGATACAGCCTAGTTGTAAAAGTGTCTGCTCAATGCGGTGGATTCATTACTTTGACACGAGCTGTCAAGCGGCTGTCAGTTTGCCGCAGCGCGGGAATATATATCCCGCTCCCAAAAACTCCGTCTCCGACTCCGAGAATGTGACTCCGGTTTGAAGGTGGATGACGATGACGACTCCAGTGGATGAGACGGTGCACCGCGGCGGCATCGCTGTCATTTCAAATGGCACAAGATACATTTGAAGAGCGCCGCCCGCTAACAAATAGGCTGAGCCCAGGCCGCGCCCGGTGTTTTGCCATGCGTCCCTTTTCCGCTCTCCCGGCTTTCCCGGTTTTCCCAGTTTTCCATCTTGTGTTTTTTGGGGGGCGTCGACGGCCGCTGCCGCCTCGTACCTTATTAATAAATTTGTCAACACGCAAGTGACAGCCTGTCAGCCTGTCCGCCCTCCGTTCGTCCCAGTGCGATCCATTCATCCGTTTATCTGTTTATCCTTAAGTCCGAAATTGACTGCGACCCCGGCGCATATGTTGCATCCTGCACTCGCTGCTCACTGACACTCGGAGAAATTAATTTTGTTAATTGCCGAATGTCGGCCTTAATTTAAAATGGGTCTTTTGTTGGTTTCCTATTGCGGGGAAAATATATTTTGGAATTCACCCTGCGTCAAAGGAAATTCGAAATTTATCAATCTAATTGATATGAAACAATTTCAAGAAAATAGAGAGAGAACTAAATGTATTCCGAAAATAGTTCTTTACCTCAGCTCTATTACAAGCGAAAAATATATTCTGCTTTGATTTGAAAGGAAAATTATAATTTTTTCCTACACTAATATAAATAATAAAATAAATAAATAAATAAAATAAAATTTTTAATATATAGTTAGTAATTTCAAAAAGGTGTTTTTATTATCAAAACGTTTAGCCTATATAATTATTTTGTCTAATATTTCCTTAAATCTAAAGTTTTTCTAATAATCACAGAAAGTCATACTGATATTGAACCAAAGCGCAGAACAAATTATGTTAAGGCTAAGGACAACATTTATTTTTTGTAAATTTTAAGTAAAGTAACTTTCAAAGTCTAATGAGGGTCCTCCGAGTTACACTTAAACTTTCCCTACGCAAAAAGGGGAGCCTGGAGCCTTCAAACCGAATGCGAACACACAAGCCATCCTGAAAACAGGGCGGATGGGTGTTTTTAGACACTTGACGCTGGGCAAGTAGCCAAAATGGTATATTGACTTTTCCCCAGTTTAAGTGCCGCAACATCATCAACGACAACAATGCAAGCATGAAATTTCACACTCGACAACATAGTCGCACTGGGTTTTCCACCCAACAAAAGGCTGACTGTATGGCTGTTTGGCTGCTCTGGCTCAAATGTGCGGTATACGCTCATATCCTGTGGGAGTCACAAAAACTTTTGCCCCCGGCAAGTTTGCTACAAAATGTAGCAGAAAGCAACTACAAATCGGACCACTCTCTTTTGCAGTGGAACCGAACGAACCGTAAGGGCAATCCCACTCCAGATATCACACTCTGGCATTATAGAGAAAACAACCCCGAGATATGGCCACTCGTACAGCCTCCCGACCACGAACTCCCGATCCTGGAACATCCTGCTGCTCCTTGGAACCTTGGCTACATGCACTGATTTGTCAACTTTTGAAAATGTCGAAGTGTTGTCGTGTTGTTTTTTGGGGGTTGCTTTTCTAATGGCAAGGTGACGGGTGAGTGGGTGTTTTCGGGTTGGGGAGTTTGGGGGGTGGTGTACTTATGGGTAGGGAAGTAGGTTGTGTGCCAAAGTACTAAATACATTTACTGCTCGCACCAATCTCATTGTTGTTGCCGTAAGTGTTGTGGAAAGTTTTTGTGTTGCTGCCGTTGTTGTTTGGCTTTTTGGCAAAGTTGAAAATGTTCGTTAACAGTAAATTTTGCACTTTTATATGGGTGGCAAAGGAAAAGGAAGCACTGCGCCTTTGTATTTGTGTGTAGGGCTGTGTGTGTGTGTGTGTGTGTGTGTGAAGGCCTGAATGGCCGCCCTGCCTACAACAAACAAATTAGCAGTCATGGCAACGCATTCGAACAACGTACAAACAAACAGGCAACACGACCAGCAACATCAACACCAACAACAGCAACCTCAGTGGAACAACTTTATAAGCGAGTTGTGAAAAAAAAGTGTCATCGGGAGTTGGGAGCTCCAGTTTTAAAAGGGGGAGAAGCCAAAGGTGCACAGAAAGAAATCTGGAATTCAAAGTAAAAGTTTCATTTAAAAAACAGGGAATGGCCAACCAAAATTTAAATCCATATATACTAACTATTTTTCAGTTTCAAAATGATTATTCAATTCCACAATTTCACAAATCTCAATTCCCCCAAGTGACACAAACAAAAAGAAATCAAATATTTGTATAATATAAATCATACAAATTATTGCTTTAATTCTCAAACGGAAATTGAACAGTTTTATCAATTTGAAATGTTATCAGTGTAGATTAGCTCTCCTAGGACAGAACGCATTCTTTGGCGCGACTCAAACTCAACGCTGTCGTCAATTTCAATTTCAATTTCGATTCCGACTCCAATTCGGAATACGAATCCGATTCCAATTCCGATTCCATTCATTCTTCGCTGTACAGGCGGGAATGCGGCGGGCAAACGTGCGTTTATTTTTAAATCGAAGCAGCAATTAATTAACTCGACCCGTCATTACGCGCATCGCTCAAATCGTGGCGCATCAGGGCGACAGACCACAGGAGCCGGAGGCCCCTCAACTCCCCCTTTTACCCAAAAACCCCAGCCATATAATCCCCAGGCACTGCCCATTGACGTTTGGCGTGAAGGGAACACAGTCGCAGAATTTCCTTGGTAATGAAGACAAAGTCCCATTTTAATTTGAATTATTTAATTTGCCCGCAGACAGGAGATGGGTGAAGGGGATTCCAAGGGATCTGGGACCCGAGAATTGAAAACTGGGGAACTGGGAACTGGGAGCCGGCAAACCGCACTTCCCGATGCGTGAAACGACGCACTCCGGTTGTTAAGATCCAGCGGATCAGACATCTAACCACTTGAGGTCTTGCGGCCAACAGTGGTCACTCATTCATGTTCGTCCGGTGGGCGGGGAAAAGTTTCTCGAGCTTGTTCAACTCATATTCCGACTTGGGCTTACAATTTTCTTACCAAATATTAGCTTTGTCTGTGCTGAGATGATTAATGGAAAATGCTAACAGGCTAATTATAAAAGGTTATTAAGAGTATTTGTAGCTTATCGTATTTCTAGGGGAATTTATTTTATGCTTAACCATTTACAAACCTTATTTTTGGTTACAGAACTTAACTTTAATTTTAATATTGCGGAATAATAATTATTTTAAGGTTTGAGCTTGTTCTTTACACTTTAGTACCTTAAAGAGTATAAGAATTGAGATGTTATGAAAGTTTCCGTTTACAGATTCCCCTTAAATTTATTCTTCCTAAAAGTTTATTTAGCATGTTAAAGGTGTATCTATTAAGTAACCTTTGCTAACATTTAAAACCAAACCCAATTCGGTAGAAATCGAAGGTTAAGGTAAAAATCTTTCCCGATTCGCTGATGGTGGTCACATTGGGGGCATTTAATGCCCAAGTACACAATTCACAAACCGTAGGAACAAGCTCTAGTGCCAAAACTACAAACATTTTGCAAATGCATAAACATTGTTGCGGAAGAACAAGCTATCGGCAATATGCGATCTGCGCTACAACGCTTTTACAATTGCAGTTGTCGTCGCCAGTGGTAATGCAATATTTAACTCGAAAACGAGTTGTATCTGTGCGGTGGCTGCTGTGGATGTTGCTGCTGCAACTGTTGCTGCTCCTGCTGCTGGTGCTGCTGCTGCCGCATCGCAGTATTGGTAATAATAAACGCAGACGCAAACATGTCGAATGTTGTTAATATTAACCACCGCCAGCGCAAATCCCGGCACGGGTGCGTTTTCCACCAGAGAATCGAGCTGCAATAACTACCAGCTACTGTTGCTCCGTGGAGATACTTTCCTGGTAGCCGGCAACAATTTATTATATGCGCTTTGCCCGCATCGACATCATGGCCTACACGCACTCGCTGCCAAACACGCACGACACAGATTCGGATTTTGAGTCGAGGTCGGAGTCGGAGTCAGAGTCGGGATCCTATCCTATCCTCAGCCCCGACTTTTGCCCAATTCCTGTGATAGCCGGGCGTGATTATTGTAAAGGTTGTAAAACGTAAACCGGTTTCGGTCGAGCTCTGGGCTCGGAGCTTCCATTGAGAAATTGGAGCAGCCTGTTGTAATTTAATATAGTCTGTCCCAAATCGCTGTCCATGTTCGGCTAACTGACTTCTGCAATGGCAAGGAGTCACCGTCTTCTCCTCCACTCAGAAAATAATAATCCTCAACTCTGAAATCGGATTCAAAGAAAATTCGTTATGTTTAGTTAAAAACATTGATTGTTATATAAGCTGGTTTAAAAAATTCAGAGCAACTTCTTGCTTTCAATGAATTAATTTACAATTAAAATATGCTTTCTGATCGCATTAAACATCTGTTTAAGTTTATTGAAGAAAAGTATTCTTGATTCTGTTTTTTTAGCTTACCAATTATTTGTTTCATTCACACACATAAAGTAATCTTTTTATGGCACAATCTGTGTTTCTGTCTTTAAAAAAGAAATATGTTAATTAATTCTCAAATATTTAAACAAAATCTTAGGCTATATGCAAAAAATAGAAAAAGAGAAACGTTTGCTTGATCGAAAGCAAGTTAAAAAGTTAAATTGCTGAGCTTGGAGAACGTTGTTCCATAGAAACCTGAAAGAGAATTCAAGATCCTATTATGCGAAATATGGTTATTATTATTTTTTCGAGTGCCGGACCTGTCAAAGGGCCTTGGCCCTGGAGTTAACCTGGCCCTCGAGATCTGTGGCTGTTGCTTTTGCTGTTTATCAGTCTATCGCCGCTGTACTCGCACTCACCACATGCTGCGCAAACGAGTCTTTTACCGGGGCAAAAGGAACCTTTTGGCCAGACCAAGACCCAAACACCGGGGAAAGACTACTCTCACTCCTACTCCTACTCCAAGTCGATGGTCGGCGATAGCGATGTTGCAACAGCAACATCAGCGCAACAGCAACATTTTCGTGTTGGCGACATAAAAATATTTCCGCTTTGGCAGGAATCTGGCCAGACGCTCGTCGCGACACCGAGACAATAGATTTTGGGACCTGCATCCGAGAGTATCCTGCACTCGTCCTGCGGTGCCATGTAGATCTGTATCGGGCTGGTTCTCATTGATTTCGCATCTTGTTTTCGTACCCCCGCTGTTTTTCGGCTGGCGACTATTTGCAACTTGCTTGTCATAACTGCGGCTGGAGTTTTTTTACTGACGAATATGCAACCGAAATCGGGTATATATATATCATATAATATAGTGATTTTAGTGGAATCAGCAGCTGCCTCTGTCGCTCCGTCATTATCGCCTTAACAGCTGGCAAATGTCGCAGCGAGTTGAGACAAGACGCGCAGATAATTGTCGTGTTAAACTTAATCAGCGCTCTATATTACACGCCTGTCCCACGCCTATCAGTGCCAAAGTCTGTGTTCCTAAATGTTTTCTGTGATTCCTATCAACTGCCTAATGGCGAAATGTGCATGTACTAGCTCTGCGATTAAGGAGGCAATCTCTGACAACTCCGAACGCAGTGCAGACGCGAGCTATTTGCTCCTAAAGTCACTGCCAGAGTCACGACATGCCCACATGCTCGCCTGATGCTGGTCAGATTGTGGCCAGCTTATCACTACAAATGCTGCACAGTGGTGCTAAATTGTGGTCTAATAATTACTCATTTTATAGAATAACACGAATTATGTTAGTGACACTTTTCGTATGTTAAAAAAACCATAGTGCTAGTTTATACATTCATTTACCTTGGCCGTGATATGTTTGATTAATTTAGATATTTTTCCGTCGAGTTCTTTTATGTTTTTTCTGTCCATAATATTTTATGTCACTTCAATTATATTATCCTCCATTACAATTGCTTCTGGTATGAAATTTTTTGAACCCAATACGAAAATTTGTATTACAGTTTTTCCAGTTTAAATTAAAAAAGATTCCCAAAAAAAATTTAATTTTTTAAAAAATCTTTAAGGTCACCAAAAATGTAAAATACTTTTTATAGCAATCAAGGCACAAGTTTCACATAATTTTTTAATAGCTTAAATTGTAATACTTTTTAAAGCAACTAACGCACATTTTTTCCATAAACGTTTAATAGATTCCAAATAAATGAACAATAATTTTGTTCTCTGTTTTGTTGATAAGCAAACCATTGAATCAAAACATAGACCCGAAGATGTCTTAATGATTTGTTTAACATGATTTTTAATAATTTTGGTTCAAGGTCTGGCCCACTGCTCTCGGGTTCAATCTAAATTCAGAAATACGTCTGGAAATTAGTCTAAAATTAAAATGACAAAACAACTAACAAAAATCTGTGTTATCTGTGTGCTTATTCCAGGCTGGGATCGATCTAAAGGAGAACCTGGTGGCCGGAGCATCGCCCTGGCCATATCCCTCGATGTATCACCCATACGATGCGGCCTTCGCCGGCTATCCGTTCAACAGGTGAGGATTAGTCATAGTTTGGCAGAAAGTACGAGTGTCTGAATCCGACAGATACTTCCCCATGGCCATTACCAGCCCATTCCCATTCCTATTCCCATTCCCAATCGATAAACCCCGATGGTGGTCCGCTGAAAGGCGTTGATCGGAACGTGAGTGGGATTGGGATTGGTATTGGGATTGGGATTGAGGTGCTGCAGGTGCGTGCAGGTGCATTTAAATGCCGGCTCGGAAAAGTGCGTTCGAATAGTAAAAGTCCGGCATATTGGCACGCAGGCGCAGTGGCATTCGAATTTCCAATTTCCCCCGCGCCCGCCGGCAATTTATTCGCTTGTAATTGATCGTTTGCACGTCGGCGGGCTGCTTCCGCCGATCGCAGTGAAGCGCACCTCCAAAACCCAAGCCCAAACCAAAAAAACCACAAACACTGCAGTGGCCAAAGTGACATAAATTTCCAAACACAATTGCCGGCTAAACAATCGACAACATCCCGTCACGTCACCTCACGTTTCGGACAGGTACAACGTTGGGCCCATTGTTTCCCCTGTAATTGACACTCATAACAAAATTTGATAGTTGACTCATGCAGCTACTGTTGATATCGATGCGTTGTTGCGTTGTTGTGTTGTCTATTGGCCAGCCATATTCGCCATAAATCAATTTTGAGTTATTTCGCCGTGACGTGCTGGCTGTTGGCGAATTCGATTCAAAATTCAGGAGGAATACGAAGGGGCCCCACCTTTAATTTTTTGCCCACAGCAGCATTGCCCATGGGGGCGTCGTTGTTGTCGTCACCAATCATTTACAGCGCTGATAGGAAAATTAAAAAAATGTATTCAGCTGTCAGGTGATCAAAGGCAGAGTGCCTGTCTGCGCAGGTGTTTCGCACTCGGCGACACTTTGCATTCAAACTTAAATTAATTAATGCAGCGAACGCAGCAGAGTCGTTCCTATATAGCATCCAGTTGACATCGTTGTCATCCGCTCTTCTCGCCGTTCGCTGCGGATGGGATCGGATCGGGCAGCTGTCTGAAAACTACAAATGAGACAGCTACACATGTATGCGATGCGATGCGATGGCTCTGTCTCTCCCCCGTAGCTGTTTTGCATTCCGAACACTGCAAAAAAATAATGCTAGGTCCTAAAATGAAACATTTTTTATCCCTTTTAGGGTAACAAAAATTCTAAAAGGAGGTAGCCCATTTTGTATCCTAATTTTATTTTCAGTTATTTTGTAAACCAATTAAATTATTTGGCCATCTCAATAATCCATATCGAAGTTTTTTACAATTATACATTTATCATCTTATTTCCATTTGGCTTTTTATATATTATTTTAACAATCGTCTTTTAAACTCTAAAAATCAAGTTGGGAATTATAGAAGCCTTACAGAAAATATTTAGCAGTAGACTTTACTGAATTAAATACCAATTTTGATAGGGTTATTTTGAGAAAAATTCCACTTTTACAAAACCATATTGAGAAAGCAATTGTCTCCATGTGAAACCAAAATGTGCCTCTCAGTGTAGTTAAGCATTCCGGCATATATATACCCCCGGTCGCAATGTATATATACCAATATACTAAAAACGTTCATGTTAACTGCCCACAAAAAGCGATAAAGGACAGTTGTCGTTCGAGCAGGCATGCGGCGACATTCGACCATCGACCATCGATGGCACAGTGGGATGGGGAGCAATGTGTCAGACCGCAAACTGCACGGGCATAAATGTTCTGGGCCCATGCAAATGCGTTTATGATGAACAAATTTAACGCAGAACAAAGCCGCCCGCCCACCGTCGCATGGTTGTTGGGCAGTTTAACAAATTGCAACAATTGTTTGGGCCCGGCGCATATTTAAAGAACTCCAAACGACCTGGCAACAGCTGGGTCTGCATTCCATTCCGACCTTAATCACCTGCTGGCAATTCGGGGAATGGTCGCTGGCCGTTCTCTTATCGCGCAAATGATGTCCGCACCAGACTTGCAAGCCCCGTCTAATTTGGCCTTTTCTTCGCTTATTTCTTGCAGCTACGGCATGGATTTGAACGGGGCCAGGAGGAAGAACGCCACCCGCGAGACCACCTCCACATTGAAGGCCTGGCTCAACGAGCACAAGAAGAACCCGTACCCCACCAAGGGTGAGAAAATAATGCTGGCCATTATCACCAAGATGACGCTGACGCAGGTGTCCACGTGGTTCGCCAACGCGAGAAGAAGACTGAAAAAGGAGAACAAGATGACCTGGGAGCCCAGGAATCGCGTCGACGACGATGATGCTAATATCGACGATGACGACGATAAGAACACGGAGGATAATGATCTGCTAGGTAAGAGATGTGACATATTACCATTATTTCATATTTAATCATTAAGAAAATGATCAGAAAATATTGTCTGAAACTGAAAAACAAATTTTAAACTTATGTGCGAAAGAAAAGAGTGGCTTCAAAAAATATTGATAAGAAGCTATATTCGGCAAACTTTTTCTATCAATTTGTCTTAAAAACTGTGGAAACACTCATTTAGATTTCTATATATTTTTTTTAATCCAAAAATAGATTTTCACATAAAATAAAAGAATAATTTCTTTCAAAAATATTGAGAAAAATATTCAAGAAATAAATAAATGAAAGGGCTTTTAGGGAATACATCTTAAACATAATTTTTTGTAAAAAGCCCTTTTAAGTAGGCAACAAATTATATAAAAGTGAGGTAGATAGCGGGAATCTTATATTCCTGGCACTTGTATATTTATTTAAAAGTAGTTTCCACATATTTATTTTATTTTTTTGATTTTATTCTAATTTTCGCCACTTCTTTTTTGACTTCTTGCAGATGCCAAGGACTCCGGCGTGGGCTCCACGGACGACAAGGACCGCTCCGGTCGCCTGGCCGACATGATGGCCGACCGCCCGGGCGAAAGCAACAACAGCGAGTGGTCCGAGTCGCGCCCAGGATCGCCGAATGGATCACCGGACCTTTACGACCGCCCCGGCAGCATGCCGCCGGGCGCCCACCCCCTCTTCCACCCCGCCGCCCTGCACCATCACTTCCGGCCGCCGGCGGGATCCCCACCAGACATCGCCGCCTACCACCACCACCAGCAGCAGCTGCTGCAGCAGCACCAGCAGGCGCAGCAGAACTCCCTGCAGACCGCGGTGGGGGGCACGGCAAAGCCGAGGATCTGGTCGCTGGCCGACATGGCCTCCAAGGACAGCAAGGACTCGAGCTCCGGGCCCAAGGACAATCTCGTCGACCTTCCGCCTGCGCATCCCGGCTTCTACGGACATCCTGGCCAGCAGCCCTCACCGGGCAAGATTCTATCGCCCCTGGCGGCCAGGATTCCCAACTATTCACCCTACGTTCGCCCGGATTTGTATCGAGGATTCTATGGACCAGCTGCGGCGCACTTGAGTGCTCCCACGCAGGAGTTCCTCGAGCATCAGCGCAGTTTCGGAGCCAGTTTGGCGGCTCACAATGGACCGCTTGGAATGAATCCGCTGCTGTGGAAGGCGGCGGTTTCGGGAGCGGCCAATGGACCCCACTTTGCACCGCTCAGCCTGACGACCTCGGGAGGATCGGGTGGCCCACAGCAGGTGGCCCCACCGCCCGTGGCCTCGCCCTCCGCCTCCAGTTCGTCCTCGTCCATGGGCTGCGACGTGGTCCATATACCCACGAGCAGCGGACAATCGGCGGCGCAGCACATGATGGGACCAATATCCAGCAACTCCACCGCCTCGTCCTCCAGCTCCCACTCCGGAAAGATATCGCCCGGCGTGAATGTGACCTCGCTGAGTGCAAAGCCATGACATCCATCGGCATCCTCTCCGGATCCGGCGGCCCCAGTTGCCTCGCCCATCTCCGCCTTCCGCTCGCTGATCGCCTTCCGGGAGCAGCAGAAGCTCACGCTCCTGCGGCCGTAGTCACTTCCAGTTTCGGCTCCGATTCCGATACCGAATGCGAGGCCCGGGCTTGAAAGGTATAATTACACTTTCGGACAATAATTTACAATGTGATTATTCGGTATTTTGATTAACGCCGCTTATACCAAATAGCAAGCAGAAAACATAAAAAACCAGCTGAAATGCAGCGGTTCCTTTGGCATGGGCCCCCAAACAAAATGAATGTGACAACTAATGAAATTCGAAACAAAACAAAAGATACTAAAAGCAAAAAAACAAACCCAACCGCTGCCCCAGACGTTGTGCAATTTTGTGGAGAAGATAATCCAAAAACCATTTGAAGATACGTTAATTTAATTACATACAACTTATGCAATCAGAGCTTATAGGATGTAAATTGGAAAATATATAGCAGGGCGACATCAATGAATACATACCCGACCATTAAACATAACCGAGATGATGGCAGATCCGTAACACCCACTAAAATATAGAAGCACAATTCCTGGCAGCTAGGTCCACTTCTGTATTACTCTGTAGACTTCCATTATATCGTGTGTTTATTTTTTCCTTCGATTTGAGTTCATAGCCAGCGGAACTTTTAAAAGGCCCTGTGGGAGGACCCCGAAACATATCAACCCAAGTCTGCTGAGAAAGAAACTCCATTGTATCCCAATTTCCCAACCTTCCCAACCGAATGAGCCCAAACCCAAGCCAAATGTACACGAGCAATCATTGATTTAGCTGTTATTGTTTTTATCGTCTTAAGTTACCAATTTGTTCCTGTCGTTTATAAATTTAATTTATTTTACTTCGTATGTACCATAATTTTCTACGTGTGTAATTATTTCCTAAACTAGAGATCCATGTATTGCTGTACTTTATGCACAAGTTGTAAGTATGTAAGCTCGCGTAATTGTAGCGCCCTAAGCGTAGTGTAAATTAGTAAAACTGTATATACTTATAATAAAAGAATGATAATGAGACACATTAAACAAAAGCCACAATTATTGGTATAAATAAAATAAATAAGCATTTATTTATTTCTTTGGGAACATTTCTTCTGGGCAATCTTTACAGGTAATACATAGTTAAAAAAGTAAAATATTATATATTATATAAAAGTGATGTTTGTGTTTTTTTACTAAAAAAAACAAAAACTTACTTTTCTTCACTCTGAATAAAGTTGTCTAGACTAAATTTAATGGAGCAGCTTACCAGTATTTTTCACTTTCTTTTTTCTCTATCAAATAAATCTGAATCGAAAATAAACCAAGCTAAACAAAAATTTGAAGTTTCCATTAAAAAATACTTTTGATGAGGTTTGTATTTGCTACCAATCACCGCAATGACCATAAGTGAAAAAAAAATACGTTAAAACGCAAACAAAAAAATAGAATTAAAAAGTGCAAACAACAGCTAGAACATTTAATCGAAGAATATAAGAAACAAAAACAAAGAGGTGTTAATAAATTGGAACACAAATGAGAACCGACGGTTCGTTTCATTTCCTTTTGAGTAAGTATAATACAGTCTTATTTTTATTGGTTAATCATAGGCAGTCTCATGTGGTGATTTAAGGGCTTTCGATGGTGTACGATAAAGCCAAAAACAAGAACAATATTTTGCTATAAACGTGTTTTCCTGTGTCGCTGACCGGAAACGCATTCGCCGACATAAACAGAACAAGAGCAAAGTGAGCAGAAAACTTATGAATGGAGGTAACAAAAGGCGGTATATGCCAGTGGAGTGACTGGAGTGAGCCAGGGGTTAATAAACCTTACAAGTTATTTATGGTCTTCCATTATCGACTATCCAAGCTCGATTTGCTTTCGCTCATCCGTGGTTAAGTGAGATTCACCTTTAAGAGATTTGATATCCTTTTTATATCAGCAAAAAGAGGATTAAAGTATGATGTATTAAATCATTTTAGTACATACAATAGCATTTCATTATGTTAAACGGTTAAGAACTTTTCCAATGCATGTATATTGGATAAACAAATGGATAGATAGTTAGGTTGACTCCTTAAATTAATTGCCTAGGCAATATCAAGACTTGAAACATAAGTGGGAAAGCATGTTACAGCTTACCAATAAAAATATATGACAAAAATTATTATTTCTTTTTAATTAAATCTCCTTTTTTACTACTATCACTTACTTCTCCAACTCAAAAGCTAAGAAAATTGAATTACTTTGCCATGCAATGCTATAAACAAACGACCTGCTCCAAAAGCATTCAAGACACATTAATTTAGTTGTTAAACAAATATGAAGCAAGTCCATTTATGAACACTGCATTCCTGTTTGGCTTGCAGTCAAATTGCTTTTGGCTGCCGTGAAGGCCGTTTTTATAGATCTGACTCAATACGAGTAGCCTAATCTGGGCTATTGAATAGGAAAAAACCAGTAGCACACAAAAGCGCTCCCCGAATTTTAAGCTGACATCTGTTTTTATGGAGTAGATAATTAATTCACGCGTACAGCGCTTTGTTGCTGCATTGTGGCACCGAACAAAAGCCTTACTCAGGAATATCAAATCCATATTGTCAGCGCCGTTAAGACTCAATCGTCATTGGAAATTGGAACGGATTTTGGTTGTCAGCTTAAATCAATCGTGTATCTTCTTATAGTTTTAAAGGCGGAATGATTTAATTATTGTAGAGCGGTGAGCATAATTTCCATCACAAAAAAAAAAACCAAACTTTCTTCCCAACAAATTGTTTATTCTCAGCCAGCTTAGGGAAATTCCAATGTTATTGGTTGTGTCTCCATTTGGACCCCGCATCTTTAATCGGTTTACAGCATTCTCAAAGACCAGATCAATGGGTAGCGTATATATACCCACGTTTTTATTGAGAAACTGTCGACATTCGAAAAGTCACGGCCTTTATTCTTTGCCAGCTTAAGCGTGTTTTCTATTGTTTACCTAAATTTGTTTAAACTTACACTGGTCAAGAAAATTAAGATGCTACGGGGAAGGAAAGCTGAGCTTATTAAAATAAATAAATATTCCACACAAGATTTAGTACCCAAAAGTAATGATAATGTTTGGGTAATGAAAATGCAGTTCATAAATATTATTTGCAGAAGTTGAATAAAATTATAGGTGTCTGTCATGTCTCACCTGAAACGATGATATTTTCCAAACCTGAATCCACAATTATGCTAATTTCAGCAGACACACTTAACATAAGAACATGTGTTTCGAGCATTTAGCACATTGCCTTTTTACCTTTGCGTACTACCATAATATCTGACTGCAGATTCTCGGCTTGATCCCAGAAAGACCTGAGCTGGCAAACAAATAAAATGATAATAACATGTTATTATGCAGACAACGATCACACTGGAAACTAAAACAATGATGGGACTAAAACAGAGTGCAGCAGACGGTCGTTCGGACTTTTTCCAGTCGATAGGTGATGTGCAGCTTTCGCGAAGAGGTAAAACCCACATTTCCGTATTTAACCATGTGGAACTGCGACTCAAAAACATGTCCAGGTCTCTCAACCAAAGACGTTTCATTGTTTTTCGAAATTAAATTTGCCAACATCTCTCAATCAAACGTGGATGTGTATGTTTTGGACCGAAAAAAAGAGAGTGATAAATAAATTAGCCAACCAAATTGTACGAATAACTAATTTTAGGACGGAAAAACAATTAGCCTGAACTGTTGAGATGATTTATTTATGTGTAGGCGCATAACTACAAAGTAGTTTTTATCAGGAAATACCATTTGTTTTACACGAAGGGGGAATGAGTATGTCACCTTTGCGGTATGGTAATTATATTGCACTCTTTCAACAATTATTTCGTTAATGCTGTCACAAATATTATGACACGTGGCCATATCCCAACACTTCAGCGGCCTTCCTTTGATTTAAACTGTATTTTTGCAGAAAATTAAGAGATCAAAGCGTTTCCTGACATATGCAAGCCAGCTCTTATTTACCTCAGATACATTTACACATCTGTAGCCGAAGTGTGTTCTATATTCACAAATACAGCAATATGGGAGACTGGAATATCATTCGAATAAGGGGTGAGCATGGCGAAATGCCCAAAAAATATGAATGCCACACTGAGAATAATTTCCCTTTAAAAAGTTTGAAATCTCTTAAGGCAAGAACATATATAATTATAAAACCAAGCTGGGGTCTAAAAGTATATTAAAGGTTAGTGATAAACACTGGGAAAATTTGTTATAATTGTGCTTAATTAAAGAGTTAGTTATAAATAGTTTTGAAAAAATCAAATCTTTCCACAAAGCAAATTCTAGACAGAACTTTTTATTGCATTGGAATATATATATTTTTATTATTTTATTTTATTATTTCCCCAAAGTGTTTCTTAGATCGTTTAAACCCTTACTTTTACTGCATTAAGTAGTTTTACTTTTACATCGGTAAAGTATCAGTATCTTTTTATATTTTTTTAAAAATTAATTAGGACCTAAGAAAATTGTCTTCTTGTTCCATCGTTTGGAACCCTTGACAAATTAAATTTTGCAGTGTTTTTTTAAATATAAACTTTAAACTTGAATTTTTTCGACTGCATGGGATAGGCACAACAGCATTTTGTCAGGAAATTGACAAACAGCTCCCACAGTACCGCCTCCACGGGAGAAGTGTAACCGGGATTCGGTGACTAACTCGGGGGGGGTGGGGAGTTGCAAGGAGTTGATCGCCTGATCGTCTGAACAACATGAGCTCTTGTTTACTCGCATGTGGGTGGAGTGCCTGGTGATTCGGGCTGTGATGGTGGTGCTGATGGTACTCCTGCTCGTACTCGTTCTCCGTACCAGAGTGGTGCAGTGGTGCAGTGCAAGGAGTCCAGGTTCATTCAACGACTGCCACATTTCAATGGCAACCGAGATCGCTGTCGCAGATACGACAATTCGGATGTTCCTTATTGCATGTCGTGATTGCGTCAGCTTGTCTTCAGTTGTGCCTGGAGCTGCTCCTCCGGCCAATGCGAAAAATTAAGCGGCAACCAATCATTGTTGTGTATAATGCTCGACCGAATGTTCAAATTGAAAAGTTGTAAATTATCAAGCACCACCATCGGAATCGTTTCATTCCAATTAAATTTGAATCCTATGCTGGGACAGCCCATCGTGACCCTTTAAAGCCCACTATTTCCTGGTTAACTTCACACTCTGTAATATAGTTCTCTTCAAGATTTCTTTGTAATAGCTTTTCTAATTTCAAATTTTATCTATTGCAGCAAAACAATTGTTTGGCATTTCTTTTTAAATATTTTTACACGCTCTATAAACATTATAACATCAAGACTAAAGTTTGCTTTTATCTAAATTAAAAATAATTTTTATAAAAATATTTAAAAGTTAAGTTTCAAAGATTGATCATTAGAAATCAATAACCAAATATTTGTATTGGTCGCTGTGGATCTGTAAATGGCCTGCACTAATGGTAATCAAAATATCTTGTTAAGCTAATTTAGTTTTCTGTAAGCTCTAAGTATACATTTTGTTACTCTTGCAGTGCTAAATAACAATCTCTTGCTGACTTCTTTATATTTAAAATTAATTGAAAGACACCTTTTGTGGCCAGCACGTTTGATTAGGCCATGTTCGGATGAACACTTTGGAGCACATGGACGCGATAGTTGGGATAGCAAATTGTTTTACGCTCAAATAAGTGGTACATGCGGCTACAAGTTCCTCATGGGGATTTGAGCTGTTGTCAGCGTGATCGCGCCACATGAACACGATGGTTCTGTTGATGTGGATGATCTTAATCAGTATCACAGAAGGCATCCTCTATCCTCTGGCCTCGCTAAGTGGATGCATACCCATATCATCGCATTGTCGTTGTCGGATCGGAGTTTTTTCATTTGTGGGCAAACGGGGGCTATTTGGGGGAATACAGGGGAATCCAAGGGAACCTCGGAATCGGGGATCCGCAGAGGTGTGCGTCAGATGCTTAATTTAAATTACCCGAGGGGCGGGACGAGCGAACTGGCGAGCAGCACAGCACAGCATGAGTAGCTGCGATTTGACACCTCGACTGACAGCTGGAATTGGGGAAAATTATTGAGCGCACTCGAACACAAGGGGCGCCCATTAGATGACGATGACTCGGCCGTAAAAACAGAGCGTCCCTGTGTTAAAGACCTGTGTCGAGGCACAGTTGGAAGTAGGAACTTGGTAGTTGGAACTTGGAAGTTGTGAACAGGAGAGCCCCGGCCCGCAGACCACTAATTTATTCCACATAAATTAGGCGTATAATTAAAATGTTTAAACAAAATCAGGCACTATATTGCAGGCTGCAACGCTAGCTGATAGCTGCTTTCACAAAGAGATAATCAAATATTTTGTAACTCAATCCGCCCATCATTTCAGGGCGGGAGTACCACATCTCAATTGCCTGAAACTCAAGCTTTTTAATTATTATTATGCGCACACAGTCGTTTTTTGGCTTTATAAATATCTCGTTAATCGGCAACAGAGGAGTTTTTCGTTTTGGTCCATCGGTAAGTACATACATACATATATAGCCATTAATAATTTCGGAATCATGTCTTTTGTCGCCAAAACATTTACCGCATCGAAATGAACATAAAACTGTCATATATTTGATGACTTTATATTTATGAAGGCCAAAAATGTTGATCGGCAGAAAAACCAGTTGTTTTTACGATTGCGAATTATGATGAATTCATATTCCCTGGGACTTGAACGAGCAAGGAGTCCCACAAAATATGAACGTCGGACTGTCGGGAACACACAGGCGGTACGTGCTTTACATTTGAAATGATGTCAAGTCAGGCGCACTAATTGATCGCTTTCGAGCGTGGAATCCTTGGTCAGAGTTTGAGTCTGCGGATCGAGATCGGGTTGGAAGTCGGGATGTTTGGACTGGACCTGTGCCCATGTCCCTTGTCAAAGAACTAGATTACCGCCTGTCCTGTCCAAAGAGCAAACATCCCGACTGTTGTCCACCGATTGCCCATCACTGCCTGTCCGGGAGTAATTTTTGACGGTCCGCGCTCCACATTTCCCGATACTCTGTGCCCATTCACTTAAGATTTATTAATTTATGTTACTTTCGGTCTGGTCCTCTTAAGCCTCCTCATGCTCATAATAACGATGTCGCTGGCGGGACAGAACGCTAAAAAAAAAACAAACAAACAAAATATGAACAATAAAACACGAGTAGAAACATCCAAAGTCGAACGTATGAGAATATTTATTGTCTTCCACCAAAGTACAACTTGTACAAATGTATATGAATTCCATTGTTTTAAATTATAAACGGGTTCCTCTAAATGAATTGGTATAAATATGAGCATCTGACAGAATTGGCTTGTTAATGCTTGTTGGAAAAAAAATACAGACCATTTAGTATCTCTATCTTGCCTTGAAAATCTTGGTTCGTCTCTTTGATAAAGAAAAACAAGAGAAAACCCTAAATCCGGGGCCCCCCCAAAAAAAAACCCCCCCCCAAAAAAAAAAAGAGAGAGAGGGAGAAAAAAAAAAAAAAAAAAAACAAAAAAAAAAAAAATATTAAAAAAAAAATAAAAAAAATTAATTATAAAAAAAAAAAAAAAAAAAAAAAAAAAAAAAAAAAAAAAAAAAAAAAAAAAAAAAAAAAAAAAAAAAAAAAAATAAAAAAAAAAAAGGGGAAAAAAAATTTTAAAAAAAAAATTTAAAAAAAAAAAAAACAAAAAAAAAAAAAAAAAAAAAAACACCCCATTCAACTTTCCCCAATTCTTTCTTAAAAAAAAAAAAAAAAAAAAAAAAAAAAAAAAAAAAAAAAAAAAAAAAAAAAAAAAAAAAAAAAAAAAAAAAAAAAAAAAAAAAAAAAAAAAAAAAAAAAAAAAAAAAAAAAAAATTAAAAATTTTTTTAATATTTTTTTTTTTAATAAAAAAATTTAATGATCCTATTTAATTCTAATGGTATCTGCTCGTTTAACTATGTTTTTTTTTGCCAACATTAATTCATATTTATTAACATCTAAGAAGAGAAGAAGTTCTCACTTCTTTGATTAGAAAAAATTGATTTTCTTATAAAGAAAGAAGTAATACCTTTTTAGAAAAATATTTTGGTATACCAGCTTGTAGTTCCTTGTTTTTATCATTAACTATATTTACGATACTTTATAATCAACGATTCTAATATATTATATCTCAAAATTATACTGCTAAATAAAATTTTAATTTGAATCATGACATTTCAAAAAGGTATGTAGATGATTGTGTAAACAACTTAAGCACGGTCAGAGAATACTTTGACCGGTGAAAGAAACACAAATCACAGCCTGTCAAAAAAGAAAAAAAATAACATGCGGCAACATTTTCGCTGAGTCCTCAAAATTGATAGCGTAATGTCAACACCGCTGTTGTCGTCGCTTACCGCCTTGCCCCGTAACGCTCACCTGTGCCGCCCGGCCCCGTACCGCTCACCTGGATGAGCTAGGACGTGTCTGGTTTCCAGTCTGGCCCTGGTCCCGTTCGCCGTCGCTGTCGCCGTAATCCGAGAGTGCTGACCAGCGGATTTGGCTTTCTGCTGCTTTACACCGAATTCCGGTACATTTTCTCGGAACACATTTTTCCCAAGCATTTTTGCAAAACGCGCCTCGCGGACGCTCCCCTCTCAAATTATTTATACTTTTTATACTGTTTCGGAATACCTCAATTTGGCCGAATATTAATGCTATCAGGTGGAATAAAATATGAAGGTCTTACAGCAGTAATATTATTGCTTCCTGCAAGGGAATTACGCCCCAAGAATTGAATTTGTGATGAGGTTAGAGGTGTTAAAGTGCGGTAAACGCAGGAGAACATGCCCAGAATTCGAAAGTACAATGCACACGGGATGATGATCAATAATGCGCACTGTGTGAATGGGTTCACATCCACACAACCCCATCGCCGTACTATGTATATGTATGACTGGAGTTCTCAAGTTCTCGAGAAAGTGCGAAGGCACTTATGATTACTTTGATTATGCTGGGCCGTAGCCATTTGTAGCACGTGCTGCTGTCACAATCAATTTTATTCCCCTTTCTCCGGCAAGCTGTAAAGTTTTAACACTGTTCTACATTGATTACGAAAACAGTGGATGGGTGGTGGCAGCTTCTTAACCCCAGAGTTATGCTGCCTCTATGATTTGAAAACGAACCGGCAACACACATAGGCGTGCACGGAGAAAAATTACATTAACAACTGCAAGTATCGCTTTCCATTGTCATAAAGCCATTCATTAAATGAAAAACATACTTGCTTTGTTTCAATTTAATTTACGTAATTAATCATATATACGATATTGCAGTTTTCTTATAAATAATATACAATTCATTTCGATAATTCTAACGTAAACCGAACTATAAACATTAGATAGATTCAAAAACTTCGTTTATCTTCATTGCTTGCACATAAAGTTATTCTTTTAAGTGTTGTTAGTCTTAAACATAACTGAACCCAAAATAATATTCAAAGTTAATTATATACATATACGCTCAAACGTATTTTTGTAAAAAAGACTAGTTACAAGTAAAAAGTATAAGAACTATAATAAAACTAAACGTATATTCTTAGGTTTCCTTATTGGTTTTCTTACAGTGTAAAGCATACTAAACGCATACACTTGTGCAGATGTGTAAAGGATTGTTTGAATCGTTGTAGCCACGCTTTCGGGGAAATGTCGAAGCGAAACAATCTGCTACATTGTGTAAAATGTTCAGACAACCGCCATCCGCTGCTTGCGTCAGGGAAATCTACGGAACACGCCCCTCAAAAGCGCTCCAAACAGCCAAACATCCAAACATCCAAACATCCAAACATCCAAACATTGTCGTGTTGTCGACAAAAACAGAAAACGGCGACTGAAACAGCCAACGAACAATGTCGACAAGCGAACCGGCCCGCAACTGGAGGCCCAGAAATAAATGGCTTAAAACTGTAATGATTATTGACGCTCTTTATGTTTTAATAATGTGTCAGAGAAATATATTTTAAGGGTTAAATGGCCCACCCACGTCACAAGCACTCGTCGCGTTTTGTGCAATAAAACTTTGAAATTCGTTTTAAAATGTCGCCGGCTGTTCTAAATTTATAGCATTCATTCTCTGGCAACAGGCGTCGAAAACATTTTTAAAAGTACAATGTTAATACGGCTGCATAATAACCATCCCCCAAAAAAGGGTTAGGCCATATTTTCCAAGTTCCTTCAATCACCTTCTAAATTTTCACTTTTCATGGACATTAATGGGGCGTTAATAAAGTCGTTACCCGTTTCGAAATTTGTGAGGCGTAGAAGAGAAATATATTCATCTCTCATGGTTGGTCATCAGCTTGACCACTAATGTGGGACCCTTATTAGTGGCTAATTGAATTTCATGGTCTAATCTGTGGGTTTCTGTTTGTTTTGGTGAGTAATAACTTAATAAATGCCACAAAAATAGTAAAATATTTAGATTATTGACTTTAAGCCCAAAACAAATACCAAATATTTTATATGGTACTCCCTTAATCTTTGGCTAATATGGAAAATTAAAACAAAAATGTTGATTTATACCAGCATACATATGCAAATATTTTCCATGTCCCATCAATCAAACTAATTACCCTTAACCTTCAAAACTGTGTTAATAAAATCATTACCATTTAGCCATGGCTTGACCACCAAAGTTGTGTTCTTTATTAGTGGCTAATAAAATTTCACGGACAATCCTTGTGGCCTGCCATTTGTTTTAGCAAACAAACCCTGGTTCATAAATGCCCAAAACAAACATCATGAAATGTGTCCAGACAATCCGTGACACGCTATGGAGTTTTTAATTCATGTTCTTATAACCCGAGAAGAGGAAAATAAATACATTTGTCATTTGTCGCCAGGAACTGGCCGTGATGGACCACCCGTGGCCGGCTGAGGAGCACATCCTGCCCTGATTGGCGACCAGCACTGTGGTCCAGCACTAAATTCTGGTTTTCCTGTCCAAATCGCCACAATATCCTCTGCGACAATGGGCCGAGCAGAAGGCAGCCAGCAGGATACTGTGGTATCCTTGCCAACTGGGCACCCAATACCCACCACACACACACACACACACACACACAATGCCCGGGCCATTTATCACTTTGGCATATTGTCCAACTCCAAGATTGGCATCGTATTGAACCCATTTCCCGCTTCAGTGCCACATCTCCATCAGCTTGGCCATCAGTTCGCTCCTCTATTCGCACTATCATAATAAATAAATACCAAGCTGTCCGGCCAGATTCGATTGAATGGGATGACCTTTTCGCTGTCATTTAATTTCGAGCATTGTCTACTCGCTTTCGTTTTGGGAACGGAAACCCCTAATCTGGCCATGATGTTATTCGAAGTGGTATCATTAGGGCCGTCTGAGGGATGAAACTCGAATCGAATGAAGGAGTCCGAATGAAAACGAGTCTGTTTGTCTTATTCCGTTTGCCTTCCCGGGCAGGGAAAACGCATTTGGAGTCAAAATATTTACTGTCAGCATTTTTCTTCTTCCGAAACCTTCGCTTTTCCCCGGTCGAAATGAACTAAGTAACCCTTGGAGGAACAGCTTCATTACATTTATATTAACGAATGCCTGGATTCATCATTATTTATGACATGCGTTCGTTAATCCCAAGACTTAATTAATTGTCAAGATGTTGGCTTATAAGTAATGTTATTCCTTAGAAAACGAAGCGATGATATTCGGTCGTCTTCATTACGCAAAGGAATAACCTGGTGAGAAATATTTGTCTTTATTAGATTCCTAACAGTTTGGTTACAAAAATTTGGGGTGGACTTGGTAATGGACAAGCTTTTACTCTTCATTTATGTTTAGGTGTTATTTGATTTGTGGGCATTAACTTAAAGTTAATGATCCTTTTTATAGTAGGAATAATGGTCGAAAAGAAGTGGAATCAAATCGTGTACAAGGAATTTTATAGTCGAGACACTCCAAGTTCGAGCTCCCACTTCTTGTCATTGTGGTTTTACAAAGCCATTGTTCAGTGGGTCCTGTAGTTGTCGGGACAGGACTGATTATGCTCGGTTGGACAGGGACTTCGTGACCTTTTGACGTTGCCGGGGATAATCAAAATTATAATTTGACTGATTACCCAAGCATGCCTCTCAATGCACACGCATGAATTGGCAACTCGCATAAGCTGACGTTCGAACGGCTTCATTCTAACACACAATATGTTTACGTGTACACTCACCAAAAAACATACGAATATAAAGCTTACTCGACTAAGGAATACCTAATAAAAAATAAATTAAATATATAACATTTTATAATATTTTTATTAAGAATTAATTCTTTAGTATTGAATTTTAAGAACTAATTTACTTCACTTTGTGTCTAAGTCATAGGTAAGGCTATTAATAACAAAAACTATAATAACGAAGTATATAAAGTTCGACCATTTACGTTTCTGCGTATTAGTAACATTCTTTACCTTTCTACCCTGCAAAAAGTGACATAACACTTTTTTTGGGTGTTCTGCGCATCTGACATTTTAAGGGGTTGATTCTGCTTTTTGCCTCATCCATCATATATTTTGTTTTCTTGTTCAAATTTGCATTAACACATAAAAATGCAAAAGTAACTACCTATTTGCAAATGATTAGAGTTGTTTTTGAAAAAGTGGCATGCTTCTAAATGATTGTAGTTTGATTCTCCAAAAAATCTACGTTTAAATCTTTATTTGAAATTTGGGTCCTATTTTTGTGTTTCCCCTTTAAAAGTGTCCAAAAACTGCACTTCTAAACCCATAACTCTTCTTACATAAATCCGATCGTAAAGTGGCAACTTCTAATAATTGTTAAATTTTTAAAATTTACATAAAAATCTGAATTTAGGTTAGTTTATGATCCAATAATACATTAAATTCCCTTGATATTTATTTTGGTCCAAAAATAAGTATAAACCATTGAACATTTGAGCCATTAACAAATCAAATTAAGCTAAATAATATTTTCCAAAATACAAATTTGTAACATGATAATATTCTATCCTTGTTTTGAAGTTGACCCTAAGAAAAAAAGTTGTTCACACAATAAAACAGCAAACATGGCGGCAAATTAACGTTGTGTAAAAGAACAAAAATACAAACATCCATTACAAATAGTAGGCCAAATATTATTCCAAAATAATTTGGGTACTTGCGCCGAAAACGTGTTCAAACTCTGTTGCCACGTGCTATTCCGACCGAAATGTGTAGCTTATTATGCAAGCCATGCCCTTCAGCCGGTTGCTGTTTTTGCAAATTGTATGTTTATGCTGGAAAATACGTTTTCCTAGCTAATTAGTACATTTGTGCGGTTCGATTAGGCCGGGGACACGTGACGTCAGATAATCCCTTTTTGCCGGCCAACTAACTTCTGTAGTTGGCCGGAAGTTTCATCTGCGGCATGGAGACTCCACCAGCAGGGTCTCCACCAGACAGTAACCAAATTCGGCGCCCTGTGACACATTCACAGTCGCATTGTTATGACCGCAACCCAATGATGTTACATCCTCGGCTGCCTCTGGGCATCCAGAAAAATAATGTGGGTGTGGGCAATTTTGCGACTGGCGGAGTCCACGGCCCCGGGGATAATACAAAACATGTGTTGACGTTGCCGCAAATACTCCCAGCCCATCGTTGGCGTCCTGCATCACCGACAGGTGTGCGGAAAATGTGGTGCGGGGCGGTGTGCGGTGGGTGGAGCCTGCGGATGCGCATCAGTGATGCCAGGGACTTAAAAATAGTAACAGAAAACGGTTAGCTCATATGCAATTTAGGAGACAACAGCCAGTCAGTTAAGGGATTTTAAATCAAGATTTTGGAAATAACTATCCAGTTAAGAAATATTTTCAATTTAAGATTTTTAACTCCATTATTCGAAATATTTACTACACAATGAAAATAGAACTCTGAAGTTCGATGTATTGGGTACAAAACCGGGGTAGTATGTAAAAAAAGAACATAGTATGAAACGTTTTTCTTTTTAATATTCCAGCACTAAGCTGTAAAAAAGGGTTTTTACATGAAGCATTTTACTTTTTTGTTTAAACCTTGTTTTTCAGCCAAGTTTTTCTGTGTATCCCAAATACTAACAATTCGACACAGCATTTAAGATTGCAATGCAAAAATGATGTTACATGCTTAAAAAACTTAGAAAACTGCATTTCATTTTGCATTTGTAAAGATCATTATATTTTTAACATAATAAATTATTTACGAATTAGTAATAATATATATTTTCCTAGACTTTTGTACCTTTATCAAGGAGTTGGTTGGGGCTGGGATCATAAAAGTATACAATTTTTGTGAAGCTCCAACAATTAAGTAGACGGTTTTTCCGCCAGAACAGCTGCCAATAAAAGTAGATGCAACTATCTGGAAAATCGCCAGCTTGGCATTACTGGATGCACATGCACACATGGCTGCGGGGTATTTGGGTTCATAATACTCACAATTTCGCCGGACGGCTGAAGGCTCATTAAAGCGTTCGGTGGGGGGCGGGGATCGCGATCCAGTTGCAATTTCCATATGGAAATTGAATTTTCGCCGGCCTTGATGTGGTTTTTCCAATAATGTGGGGGCGGGGCCAGAAGCGCATTTTACGTGGGCGGCCGAAACAATGTTTTAATGCCCTCCTAGGCACTGTTGACACTTTCCAGACTCACTGTCGTTTGGATTAAACGCCGCGAAGAAGACGGCATAATTTAATTAAAATTGTAAAATATTTGTCGGATTTTGCATAAGCTTGTAAAATCCCATTAATTCACAGAGCAACCCATTGTTGACCGCAACACAATCAAAATATGCAAATTTATCGCATTAACTCGAGAAACTCCAAATGGCCGCCGCCAAACGAGGACCGAATGGGATAGACAGTCGGCGAAGAAATCGCGAAACCCGGGGACATTTAATTGGGAAATGGGAAGTGGGAAATGGGCATCCGCCTATATATACCTCCCCCTTTTTCTATGCGGATCGGGGAAAGTAAGGATAATGGAGATGGGCTCAGTTGGCGGTTCTAAGGTCGCTTGTTTCACCCGCCATGATTTGCATTTTTAATACTTTCTCCCTGCTTCGCCGGAAATCCATTGGTTTCACCAACAATTGCCAGATAAATCCGGGAGTGGCGATTCACTTTATTTATACTATGTAGTACATATTTAGGCGTATCAAATGGCTGAATTAAAGTGTCGAAGGGCTTTCCTTTGATTACGAACATTACATTAAAAGCAATGTGAAATACCGTACATTATCAAATGTTCGTTGTGGTGGCCATAAAGCAGGCTCAAGTTCCGGTTATTTATTCTGCCCAATATGTCACTCCAAATCCTCTTTGACCGTCTACATGACGCCTGAAAAAGGTGTGATTGACCTAATCTTCAGCAAGGCGTAAGGATATCACCACCGTAGACTAATAAGCACATCAAAAATCCGCACACACACACAATCACACACACGACCGAATAAAAAGTCAATCCTGTTTAAAATTTTCCATGCTTCACGGAATTCAATGAGAAGTAAAAGGATCATTGTTGTGTAAAATCCCAACAACCATTCAGACTCATATATCCGTTCGCATATGGACGTGTGTGTACCGCCTCATGTGTAAACCCTGAGCTCTCAAGGAAAACCCATCGCCACAATAAGTGAGTGTTCCCTTTTCTTTGGCGAAGTGTTTTTCTTATTGTTACTTATATTTTGCCATAAAATGGACAATGGTTTTGTAAGGGTCTCAATTTTATCGATTTATTGAGAATGGCAAAAACATATTTTTGCCACTTTATGACAGATCCATTTGCCATACACATAGATTATTTAATTTGGTAGTTATTTTCAATTAAATTAAATTATATAGGGTCATTCTATTGTTATTTATTTTAATGGGTTTGTAATTTATAAAGATTTATACAAATTTCGGAATCAATGATTTCAAAATTTCATTATTTTATTCACCCAATAATTTAATTAACTTGTATTTGCTTAAAAACT
Organism: Drosophila fuyamai; assembly: GCA_018153365.1. Lineage (NCBI taxonomy): Eukaryota > Metazoa > Arthropoda > Insecta > Diptera > Drosophilidae > Drosophila > Drosophila fuyamai. Next base: position 12,540,860 of record JAECXW010000155.1, read on the forward strand.
TTTACATAGTTTTCCTAATATATCTGATTGCAAAGCATATACGTTAATTAATTTTGTCAATTTACTTTTGTAAAGTTCTAGAATGATTTTCTATTGTTACTTATTCACATTGGATTGGTTTTAAAATAAATTTGTATATTAACTTACATTATCAACGAATTTTTAGTGAGCCATATGAATCCATATTTCCAAACTATATATTTTTCCTAATATTTATTTAAGAATTGTATTGTAGAAAATTTCAACATTTCAAGCTAGGATTTACAGCAGCTGTAGAAGTTGTTCTACACCCATTTCCGCATCAAACAATCAAGTCTGACAAACCTTTATGTAGCAATTAACATTTGACGGACATGTAAACATTAGGATACTGATTCCGCAGGTGACACGCGTCACTCCCAAGTCCCCGAGGTCTATCCAAACTTCCCGACAATATCCCTTCGGTTGGGCATAGTTCACGAAAGTATGAAGTTGGGAATAAAGTAGAAACACTTGTAAAATAAGCCCGATCTAAGTGAGGAAAGACGTGTATTTGTCAGAACCACATGTTCGCTTTTTCAACGGAAGACCAGAGGAGCATAAGCGAACATTTGTGTATATTTAGAGTGCCAGAGGAATAAGGGGGTGGTGGGGGCTACCAAAATGCGTAATATAATGTAAATGTAATGAGAAAGCATCATCAATTTCGGGCGAGAAGAAAATCCCCTTTAAAGCACACGACGACAAATGAAATTGTCTAGTTGGCCTTTTCGAAGTCCTCTTCGCCTCCTCTAATCCTTCAGTAAATATAAATGAAATCAAATCCGAAAATTGGATTGCAAAGCAACGCCCACACATCCGCAGTTTCCATTTCCACAGTCTTTTCCTGCAGTTTTCCCAGCCAGTTCGCCACTTTGCCAGTTTCCTCGGGGGTGGAAACTGTGCGGACACTTAATGTGGCAGCCAAATGTTCAATTGCGGTGTCACAGGACATGCCGAAGTGAGCGGAGTACGGGATTTCGATCCGACTCCTTTGTGTTCCCGGCAAAGTGGCGATGCTGGTGCCGAAAATGTAAACAGAGCCAAATGGAGATCCAATTACTTAAACGGTTGGTCCATTGTGGAATACACCAGAATTTGCATATTTCTTATTTGTTTGTTGGCTTAGGCGCTGACTTGAAGGCCGCGTCCAAGTGCCAGAAGGTAAGTCGGTATTTCGACACTTGCGTATAGTGCGTACTTTACAACCATTTACTGTAAATCAGTAGTAAATAGTAGATCGAATATTAATTTAAAAACATACGTACTACGTAGTCTAGATTTTAGGGTTTTATTGTTGTCTTCGAAAATTATATGACTATTAATTTAAAAACATTAAACAAAAGTTCATAAAAACTTATGATTATTCGTTGGAGATTTTCTCTTTAAAAAAGAATAGTTTTTAGGATCGATATTAAAACATCCTATTTCTTATAGGTAAGTTAAAAGTATGGATTTATTATACAATGTTTGCATGAAAGCATTTCCAGTGTTTAAGTAGGAGTATACACAATTCACGAATATATTAGTTTTATAAATTGAAATTATTTATTTCCTTTTAATATTTTTTTATTTAATTAGACTTTTTTTTTTAATATGATTCAAGCAATATAAACTATTTAAGGCTTTACAAAACTTATTATGTTCTATCTCTATATCGAGTTATCTAAATAAAGTCAAGAAAGTTATTGTTCTGTTAGAATTAAAAAGCCTTTCTGTGCAATCTAAAGTGCACAATACAATTGGCATTTTCCCAGATTTTAAAAAGAGAACAGTTTTCCTTATATTGTCCCAGACCACCTACTTATATCGATACGTGACACTTGAAGTGATTTTACCCGGACACCCAGAGAAAGTAAAATTGGGACAAAAGTATTTGTTACATCTTTCACATTATTTCGAAGGCTGTTTGTTTGCCGCAAACAGTAATGATACAAAAAAAGAGCCGTCATAAATGAGTTGGCAATAATTCTTCGGGTCATTCAGGAAACATGTGTGGCAGTTGTCTCTGAAGAATCTGTATCTATCCTGGTGGTCGTGAACCCAAAATATTGACTTTTACAAGCGTTATTGCATTTCATGCTCGCACGCATGCACCATAAGTGCTCTTTAGAAATCACTTTCCATTCACATCACTGCCTCGCCTGTAAGCGAGTGTAAACTGTCACGCGGAGAATGGAGTTCTGGCCGATTGTTGATACCCATATTGCAATTTATTTATTTATTCCACAATTCCTTTTCACTTTCCTCAGCAGAAAAGGAAGTATTTCGCACTTTGTTAAAAACGCATGAATGCATTGCTCATCAGTATCAGCAGGCAATGTGCACTTGAAGAAAAGTAAAGAATTTCGAATTCAGTCGTGAAAAGGATGTATGGAAAATTTAAAAAAGTGTAATTTTTGAAAATTAAAGCATTTGTCTAATAGGACAATGTTTGCTCACTCGAAAGAATATTAAAAAACTAAATACAAATGTATAAACAAACTACTTAAAGGGATATTAAAAACCACATATTTTAACTATTATTTACATAATGGCACAAGATAAAAAAAACAATAGATGCGATCCGATTTTAAAATACTTAAATTACTATTACTTCCATATGATTAGTTTATCTCAACAAAATGTTTGCTCAACCTGCAGCTTAATTAATATCTATATATTAATAGTAAGGTCATTAAGAAACTTTATTTAATAGTTATTGAATAAATATCCATAAAACTTATTCATGACGGGAAAAAATCATGAAGGCTTATTTAATCACAAATACGTTTTTGATAGTGTTCAGCTCCCTTTAACTTATGTTTCTGCTAGTGTATGATCGGCAATAAGAGTCATCAATTTAGTACTTCGTCAAAAAAAGCGCTCGAATATATCTGTAGGAAGCATGTATCTGAGCAAGTCAAAAAAGTGGAGGATGTGGCTGGGCCTCCACTGCCCAGGGGGTCGGAGTCCGCTGGCCAAGGATGCGAACTAATGCCCCAGGCGAGAAGCTAAAAACGAAAATCGAAAAGCGAGATTCGAGATGCGAGCAACCCTCTTGTCAGGGCCATTGTTTGGATGTTTGGATGTTCGGATGTTTGGACTTGTTCTTGCGAAACAATCCCGAACCAGAGCCAAACCAAACCAAGCCGATAGCCGCAATGACAGGGAAATAAGACAACGACAAACTGGCAGCATTCGCTGTAGATTAGCCCGCCCGATCACCGCAAATAAACAAGTTCACAAATAAGCAAGCCGAGAGCAAAGAGCATTGTGTTATGTTCGCGGACCAGATCTCCGATGGGGATGAGGATGAGGATGAGCACCCAGCACCCAGCAACCAGAACCCAGACCTCAGAATCCACAATCCAGTATCCAGAACCAAGAGTCAACTAGCGCCCGCTGTGCCATCGGAACTCGGGCTTCGGTTTCCCTGCTCTGCACGATACTGAATCGCTGGCGGATTTGGATTCATTCGGACCCAGCACACAGCCTATTACAATTGCAGAAACAATAAATAATTATTATGTTTATGTTGCGGTCTTTTGTTTGCCTTATTAAAACATTTTTCACGCAGAGCCGAAATATGAAAGGAAACTGACGAGTTTTAGGGTTTCCAGTTAAGCACTTAATACCACAACAATCATTTGATTTTATATATCTAAAAATTGTCAATTTGATTTAATAAAAGTTATAAAAAATTAATGCCTATTTATAAAGTTGAAGATGGTAAATATTGTAGTAAGAGTCAGAACAACAGATTCAGCAAAGTCAGAACTCTTTTTGACCAAATCCATTTTACTTTTTGATTTGATTCATCATATAAATTATAAACTTTAATGTTCATTTAAATTCAATTAAAAAAATTGCCAATATTACTGTTGGAACTCAATTTGGTATGATCAAATTCAAATTCTTTAAATTAAATTTAGATTTGGGATGTCCTTATTATTAATGCAAAATAAAAAGATTTTAAAAGCACCCCAAATAGTTTCGTAATAATCTTTTTGCACTTAAAATCCCGATGAACTCCATCTATATATCTATATATATTTTAACCAAATGTATTATTATTTATGGCAATATATGAAAAAGGTTACTACTTAGTATTCTGGATGGGCAGCTTTGAAAGGTATACGAACACAAAATCAAATATTATTGTTCCCATCCCCCACAGTTCGCAGTTCTCGGATGCGTTAAAAGGGTTCGAGGTGCCAGTTATGAATAGCCCTGCTGGAGAGCCCTAAAACACGTGCCGGTTTGCCATATTGTTACCGTTGCGGCCCGGGGCTACTATCCAAGGTTGTGGCAGTGGGTGTGGATGTGGGTGTGGGTGTGGGTGGCTGTGGGGTGTTAACACAATCATCGTGTGTCTGGTTGCTATTTCCTAAGGCCAACCGAGCATCCCCGTCGAACGTCCGTCGATGCTGCAAATGATGAGTTGTGCCTAATTCATAACCACATCGAACGAATTAACTCGCAGTATGGAACCGCCCGAGAGATTTCCTCCGGGGGTGGGATATACATATACCTATAGAATGTGGGATCTGGGATCGCTGCGTGTTTAAATCCGGCTTCTGATACACGTGTCGCAATTCGTCTGGGCGAGATATTTACAAGCGAACCGGGGGCTTGAAAGTGAAATTAATTACGGTAACGAAGGGTAAGTGTCACCAACCGGATGCGTACCAAATGGATGGCTGACGACGAACTCTGTCTTAATATATTGCCAGATAAGTATCTGCCCAATGGCAGTTCCACACAATAGATGCTTCCTTTTATGGGTTGCCTTTTGTAAACACACATTAAACATCCTCTGTTCGTGTCGTTAAAATGATACTTTTGTATCTGAAAGATGCAGAATCAGAAGTTGAATTTTTGATTAAGGGAAGAACAAAATCTTTTAATATAAGCTTTTTTCTGGCATCCGTCTGTATAATAAATTCCATTCAATTACATTTTCTTAAAATTATGCAACCAAAAAATAAGTTAATTAAATTAACAATGCGTCTAAGTTTTGAATTTCCGTGATGCATATTTGACTAGTCCATTAATACTACATAAAAATCTATCAAAGTAGGTGACCAAATAAAAAATTAAAGTATTTAAATGAATAGCCTCCTAAATTTGTATAATTTCCTTTGTGCATGTTTGATAAATCCATTTTTGATATATCAAATTATATTAAAGGCTACTATATCTCAAGTCATCATGATTAAATTTTTATATTCAATCATACACAACTACTCCTTTTTTCCCCATATCCCTACATATGTAGGATCAAAGAGAAATATACAGCATCTGATAAACTAGCTGTATATGTTTATTTGCCGGCAGTCACGGGCACAAATATTCATTAAGCTGAAATAGCGTTCAACCCGAGCTTGGACGAGTGTTTACATAAGTCTTGAGTTTTAACTGAAAACATAATTTTCCGTCTGAGAGGGCCGTGAAATCAAGTGGCTACCGTGTCGCAACGTTCCGTATTCAAAACTCGGGATGGCCAGTGAGTGAGTGAGTTTCCCTGCAGCTGGCAGTATTTGCGAAAGGAACGCTAATTAATTTAATGAAACCTGTCTGTTGCCACAAGCTCTGGAGAGTCCTCGTCCGCTCTGTATTTGCCCTCGTATTTACATGTGCATATTATGCTTGTACATTTGATGTGCAATATATAAGTCTACTTTGAAACTCTAAAAATGGAGAAGAATATAATTAATAGAAACTCATTGAGGTAATATTCACTTACAGTTTAAGAATTAGGTGAATTTACAAAATCATTAACCGAATTATCTGTTTATAATATAATGTCAAAAATGGAAAAGAATATAATTAATGGAAACTGATTAATCTACATTTTTGTTCATATTCATACTCACTGCTTAAGCATTTATGTGAATTTTAAGAATCATTAACAGAATTCTCTGTTTATAACTCTGTTATTGGTTTATAACTCAGCTTTAAAAAAAAACAAAATGATTAAAAATAAAATATATAGATTTTTATTACATTTAAGCAAAAAATATTCAATCTTTTAAAATAAATTTGTTATTTTGCACTGAAGACGGATCTTAGTTAGTAGTCTAGCCAACTTAATAATTTGAAAATTAAATAAAAATAATTATTAAGAATTTGAAAATCAATCTTCAACAATTAATTACAAATGTATCCACTTCATGATTTAATTAAAGCCACCTTATTATATAGAGCTATCACCCCCTCGAAGGGTTGGTTTAACAAGAAAGCACCTTTGGTGAAGTTATCAACTTAGTATCGTTTTTATTTGTATTCCACCTTATCGCAATGTTAAAACGCGCCACGTGCTGCGACGAAATGTCTCTGTTCGAGTTAAAAACAAATCCATGAATATATTACAGAAATAATTAACATTATCGCCGAGCAATGGGCAATAGTCGAACGAACGCGTGCGCGAACTGGCTGTAATCATGGTTATCTAATAAGGGCACCGGCAACCAGGGCTCTTGCACAAATATTTGCCTACTTCAATCCGTCATTTGGAAGTCACATGCGTGAGAATGGTAAACAAAGTGTAGAGCTCACGGGGGAGTTTGCACCCCCTCTGGAACACACCGCTCCGATATTCGGACGGAGGCTGACTCAATTTTACGTAAGTAGAAAGATCTGGGCCGGCACAGAAATGGCCACCCGGAAAAGTCAACCGAGGACTACAAAAGTTACACAGCATTTAGACGCTGTGCATTTCGGCGGATGGTCCTCATCCGCAACACGTGTCACTTGGTTTGGCCGACGGTTGACGTCCTGCTAGATACGCAGTGCACACACAGTCCACCGATTTGGCCATACAGCAATCCCACAACGCTCACATAAAAAGCAATAAACTAAAATTAAGTCAGAAAACGTGTCAAAGTCAGTACTCACTGCACTGACAGTGAGGCAAAGACAAACATAAACAGCGAGCGTTGGTCCTTGTTTACCTTAATAAAGCCGGTTTCGATTCTACTCACTTCTCAGTTCGTGTGCCACAGCAAAGACTTATGGCGAATCGGTGGGTGCGCTCCGATTCTATGCGCTATGGATATACCCTGCTGCGAATTATCCTGCGATTGAGTTATGACACCAACTTAAAATAACACCGTCAGCACAGGGAATCATTTTTGAAATGGGGGGAACTATCATACAGTGGGAACTTCTTGGATATACGAATCGTAAAAGGCCTTTAAAGAAATTTATAGCATTTTAGGTATACCAAATAATCCCAGATCATGCTTTAATTGAAATGTTATCTTTGATGAAAATGGAAAAATGTATAATTTAATAAGATTCATCAATTTAAAGATACAAAACTAAACAAAATGTTCGTTATTTGTAACTCTAGTAGTTAAAAACTGCATAGAACTCTTATTATATTTTCGAAAACAATTTTGAAAGTAAAGAGATTCTTTCCATGTATTTTCGTTGCTGAAAAGTGGGAGGTTATAATCCTTATAATCCAGTGATTTTCCAATTATCGATCACATTAAGAGTAACTTTTTTAAATGAGAGAGAATAAAATCTTCAATATCCTAAGCAGAGAAATAAGATAAAATACTTAACATAGTGCAAATAAAAGGACAACTACCTCGAGAACTTTCCGAATATTTTTAACTATTCTAAGTAAATAAAATGTTATATCGCAGTTATGTATTTTTTCAGCTTGCATATTGGACACTCAAATCGGAACTCTATGTTTGTATTTATGTCTAGACAAATATTATAACGCATCCCACTTCACATTGGACTTGCATGGGGAAGATACTTAACAAAGGCACTGTGTCCTTAAGTGCAAACATTTGTTTGTCTGACATTATGTCAAATTTAATTTGGTTGTACCCAGTGGATTTTATTTCTCCTATCTTACGAAGATGCTTATCTTGTTAATTTTGCGATTCATTTTATGGCAAACCCTATACGAACCGCGGCCCTTTTTGTTTTATAATTTATTTTGATCAGGCCGCGGCATGCATTTTCGATTGATATTGATGGTTCCTTCTGAAGAAACATGTTTTGCTCATCAATGAATTCGCGCTGAACCTGTTTGGCCTGCCTCATTTAGTCTAAGGACCTCGGGTTTACGCAGTAAAAAAGACAAGGAGGCGATACAAACTTTCACATGGGGAAATACAGACACTAAATTACGATTCGGCTTTGTTTCATCCCGAAGCATCATTATTTAACTGCCACAATGTGGCTTAACATACTACATAGTTTAATGTATCTCCCAAGACTTTTGAAATATCCATTAATATATTTTACAGCGGACTAATTTGAGATTCTGATTTATATTTTACTTTACTACTAAAGCTAACTTCATTTTTCAGTCTAATAATTTGGGTCATAAAAGATAGCTCCATGTTTTCGTACAAATACAATTCACTTTTTCCAAATTTTATTTAGCGGCTCTTTTAAATTACTTTAATGATCAGTTTATATAAATCGGGTCTACGAATATTTCGCCCACACGTCGAAGCACATTAACACTCAAAATTATTTTGAAATTGTTTTTTTAATGTATTAAAGAATGATAAATCTGACTGGTTATTCTGAATTGATTGCCTCCAACATTTTTGGTTTGGCTTATGGTTACGCATTTCGTTTTGTGCCAACCTGTTAAAATCGCAATTCCCTTGGCATTCATAACCAGCCGCTCTAAGACCAGAGATTTATTAACTAAATTAATAAATATTATTTTTACAAAGAAGTCTTTTGTTATACCAAGCAAAGTAGAGCTGAAAAAAAGTTCGTCGATTTTGTATTCCAGGCCAAAAGACGGAATAGATGTTGTTGTGAAAAAATGGATACCATTAAATATTATATTTTTTATTTTTAAAAACTACAACGTATTGAATATAAATTTTATACTTATTTATATACTTTAACCTTCAACAATTTTAAGCCATCTTATTGAGACAAAAATTTGAGTTAAATTTCCTCTTATTTTAATACCCCTTATTTGAGGAGGGTGTTAATGTACAACAAAATGTTTTCAACCCTTTTAAGGGATGAATGCATTTCTGTAAATGAATTTAATTGAATTTATTTGACTTCACAATTTCATACATAAAACAAATTTAAGATTATTTATTATTTCTTTATCCTGCCTTATGAAAAATCGAATGAAGTAATAAATGAGTAATAACTTTCTGCTTGTATTACAATTAATCGTGCAATATTTATTAACTTACCCAAGAAAAGATGTACAAGTATTGGTATTATCCACCCATAAATTATGATTAAAAAGGTGTAAAAAATGATACATTGTTTCAAATTATTGACAACCAACGGCTATTATATAAACATAAAATAAATCGAAAAATTACATAAATTAGTTATTAATTATTATAAGATTCATTATTAAATGTAAAAACTAAATATTAATAAAATGCTCAAGTTTATGCTTTTAATTGTCTATTTTCCGCCATCCGGATTCTGAGTACTACCGGAAATATAACAAAAATGGACTGACTTTTCTGAGTCAACTTCACTACAACAAACTGGAAGTCTTTAATATTTGACCTAAGTCAAAAGATATTTTAGATTTTACAATAATTTCCGGTTTTATTATAAGCCATTCGAATAAAACTATTTTAGTTAAACCTTTTATAAATACATCATTGTGTATCGTAAAAAAAAAACAATATTTTTTGAAAAAAAAATTGGCAAAAAAATACAACAAAAATGCAATTCCAAGTGCAATTCATTTTGACAGAGTGGGGACAATATTGAAATGGTTGTAGCCAAATTATTTTATGTTGAAGTGTTCAAGTTTCAAAACCGATAATAGGAAGCGCCAAGAATTTAGCAGGTACACACACCGATAGAAAATCTGATAAGGTTCCGCACTTTCGGTTTTCGATACAAAATCAGAACCAGTTCCAGCCACCTCTGGAAATTCAAATCATACTTCCATTATAGTTATTTGAATGATTTATAATTAAATTTATTAATTAAAAAATAAAATAATAAATATATAAGAGACTTCAGTTCAAAGCTAAATATTTTCGCAATTTGATTTTACTTGGTGAATGAGATTTTTATTTAATTCATTATTTTACATAACATCCACAACAAAGTGATTAGAGCTTACTCAATTATCCCTTTAAGTTTTATCCCTGATAAGTTTTAGTTAAATCGGGTTGATGAAGGAGTTAAAGCATTTAAAGTATTTGTACGAATCCTTATTCAGGTTTTTATATAAATTTAACTTTTTCTTTGGTAATATCAGCAAAACTTCCAAATGATTTTCATCCTCGAATTTTACATTAATAGTTATTTTAAGATTTAAAATATTTTTCATCGACGATTTAAGTTTTGGTGTCCCCTATTTATCGTTAATGTACACAAATTTTCACGATATGTACTTAAAAAATGGAATTTTAACAATGTATATTCGAAAAATGTTTCTTTACTTGAAGGTGAACAACATTTTCCATTGTTCGTACATAGATTTATCCAAAGAATATTTATATTCTATATTTATCGAATATTGTTTATTAAGTGTAGCTGATACAAAAATTAACGTCGGCCCGAAGCGCGGCCCCTTCCGCGACCCCTTGGGCCACCTCGTCCGCGGGCGCCTCTGCCTCTGCCGCGATTTCCCACACGGCCGCTGTCCTTCTTTTTTGTCTTCGACTTCGGGGTGTCGTCTATAAGGAGCGTCTCCAGCGGCAGGCTGTCCGGCAGTATGAAATATCTGATGTTGTTGCCGCGAATGCTGAGGGTCTCCAGGTGGACGGGGTCCCGGTTCTTGATGGTCATCCGAACGCTTTTTAGGTGAGTGTTCATGGCCACATCCACACCAGTAATAGTGCCATGGATCTGGGTGCCGTTCTTCAGTTCGATAGTTACAGTCTCATGACTTAACTTCATCAGGAATCTAAAATATATATAAGACAAGATATTAAACGATCATATTTCAGACGACTTGAATAACAAGTTAGCTTAACCTCTGTGAATGAGAAACTTTAAGTAAAACTGTGCAATATTTAAAATAACTTATTAAGTGATCAGAAACTAAACGAACTAACTTTGAAAAGTATCTGATTGGGCAGCGGTTGAAGCCAATTTTCGCTAGATAAAGTAACATCCACTAAATCTTTATAAAGTTAAGCTCTAATCAAAAGAATTCTTATTTATTAGTAATTAAAGTTTCTTGATTAATTTCTAGTGTCTGCGCCTCGCGGATCTATCATTAATTTTAAAGCAAATAAAACATAATAATGGTGAGTTTGGTCACAGATCACAATTATTTTCATATTCTTTCTGCAAATATTGTGTACAAATACAACAACTGGCGGCTTCGCTTCTACATGCGTGCATGTGTACATTTTGCACATACCAAAACTGAATGAAACTCATAAACAGAGGTTTTCTAAGAGAATCATCAATGCAATAAGTAAATGAAATATAGCCTACCTTACTAATTTCATGTTTTTATTTGTTTCTAAATGATTTTCTGCAAAACAAAAAGCGCACAAACAATGCCGGCTAGTTTACTTGGATTTTGGTGGTTGTGGTTAAGTGTTGTATCGTGTGTTAAGATAGAAACGCAATTTAATGAAGAAAAATATATCGAACACAAAATGGAATTGAAACAGATAACTTTAAAATTAATTCAGCATTAGAAATATTCTCTCTGTGTAAAAATAAATTTAAAACAACTGTAATTTGTACAACAAATATTACAGGTAGTGTTATCTATTCGTCAGATAAGCATTTAACAGCCGAAGAATCGCACCGTAACATTTTATGTTGTGTAAATATTATTTTGAAATAATAATTTTATATTGAACAGTAAGTGTTCAAAAATTACTTCAGGACGTTACATTAAAAAAAGCTTTAATTGTAACTACCGGCAATTTTATTATGGTTATGAAATAAAACAAAATTCCGTTCCAGTTCTATTGTACCAAATTGGTCAAATAAAAGAGCAAGGGTACATATTCTACTGGCTTATCGATAACGCCGCATATCGCAAAAAAACAATCCAGTATTAAGAAAATAACGATTAATTATTCGCGGTAGCGGTTTATTAAGTGGTTTTAAAAAACAGTTTTTTCGGTGCTTTTTAGTCGTAGTGTTATTAAAATAATATAATAGAACTTTTTTACAGAACTCAGACATCGAATATAATTTTTTACATATGTATTTATCCGGCTCGGAGTGAGAAATTAGCAAGCCATGGCGTTACTCTACCGACGCATGTCGATGCTTATAAATATAATCCTTTCATATATCCTGCTTTGTGCGATATGTGTGCAGGGATCTGTGAAACAAGGTAATAAGTCCTGAACATAAAACTAGATTTTAGGACAAAGTTAAGGCGAATAGCATAAATGCTACATACATACGCACATCAAGACCGTTTTGTGGGTGTCAACAAATTGCAGTGTTATTTTTTGTTTTTGCAAAAGTGAATGAATGATTTTTAGATTTGTTTGGGATTGGTTTTTATCAATTGACGGCCGCATAACTTATCGGTTGATAGGTTTTCAGATGCAGTAGCTCTATAACTATGTCGGTAACGCCCAAAGATTACGGCGATGGGGTGAGATTTCAATTGGGGGCTAAACAAAGTAGTCGAGCATATGTACACACTTCCCGATGCACATACATACGGACGTTGCTGTGTCTATGCGCACATACATCCCGACGATGTACTTGCATACCCGTTTATCTGAAATATATCTATTTGTTTTATTTGTGCCATGAAATACGTGTTGATTCCGGAATTACATTACATTACTATTACTATGGGGAACGTTATGGGTGGAGTTTTACTTTTTGTCTGGTTTTTTCCCTCCACCATCGCCCACCTTAAAACACCCTTTTTAAATTCCGGTGTAATGTTGGAGTTATTTCTAAAAATTTAATTTAAATAGTTTACAATTGCTTAAAGAACACTGGTTTTTTATCAAGAACATTTTTTATAAAGTTATAATTCTTTCAACTTGTGAAGTAAACCGGTTTACATTTATTAAACTACATATATACTAATTTGATATGGTAAAAGTCTTTAATCCACAAATTGTGTTTTATACATTATTGAAATGAATAAAAAATGTATACCTTTTACACTATTAAATACAATGAAAAAAGATAATAGTATTCATGGAAAAACCAAATGACCTATTTAATAAGATATTTAATGTTTTATATTCTCTCACATATTTCATTATTATTAGTTTGTTACTAAAAATACAAAATTTGAATAATAGCTACACATTTTTTTTTTTTGCAGAATGGGCAGAAATAAGAAAAAACGTTTCCTTAGAATGCACCTCTGAAAATGAGGCAGTAGTATGGAAAGTCGGAAATCAAACTATTGATAAAAACAATACAAGGTAAATTAATTATACTCAAAAAAAATTATCCTTGTTTGGCAACTATTTATGATTAAACCATATTTGTTTTTCAGATTTAAAATCAGAACTGATCCTTTGAAATCTAACGACGACGTTAGTGAAACCAACGATAGTCAAGATTTCATCAAGTATAAAAATGTCCTGACGCTTATTAACGTTAATATAAAGGACTCGGGGAACTACACCTGTATATCACAAACTGGCCAAAACCATTCGACTGAATTCCAAGTAAAACCATACCTTCCATCCAAGGTCTTGCAAAGTACCCCCGACAAAATAAAGCGAAAAATCGGACAGGATGTTGTACTGCATTGTTTGATTGAGATATTCCCCCAAAATGAGACGACGAATAAGAATCTCAAGTGGCTTAAAGACGGCAGCCACTTTGAGTTCTTGGATACCTTTTCATCCATCACAAAGCTGAATGACACGCACTTAAACTTCACTTTGGAATTTACAGAGGTGTATAAGAAAGAGAATGGAACCTACAAATGCACCGTTTTCGACGACAACGCGCTTGAGATTACATCGAAGGAGGTGAACCTTTTCGTAATGGAAGTGCCACAAGTTAGCATTGATTTCGCCAAGGCTGTGGGTGCTACCAAAATATACCTAAACTGGACCGTCAACGATGGCAACGATCCGGTTCAGAAATTTTTCATCACCCTACAGGAGGCAGGAACACCGACTTTTACGTACTATAAGGACATTATTAACGGCAACCATACATCATATATTTTGGATCATTTTAAAGTGAACACAACATATTTTTTAAGAATTATGGGAAAGAACTCGATTGGCGATGGCCAGCCAACGCAGTTTGCCCAGGGAATCACCACTCTCAGTTTTGATCCCATATTTATACCGAAAGTCGAGACCACCGGCAGCACCGCATCCACTATAACCATCGGTTGGAATCCCCCGCCGCCGGACCTAATTGATTACATCCAATACTACGAACTGATTGTCTCGGAATCAGGCGAGGTACCCAAAGTGATTGAAGAGGCTATTTACCAGCAGAATTCAAGGAACTTGCCATACATGTTTGATAAACTAAAAACCGCTACTGACTACGAATTTAGGGTAAGGGCATGCAGTGATTTAACGAAGACCTGCGGACCATGGTCGAAGAACGTGAATGGCACCACTATGGACGGCGTAGCAACGAAACCCACCAACTTGACCATCAATTGTCATCATGACAACGTTACGAGGGGCAACTCAATCTCTATTAATTGGGATGTTCCCAAATCTCCAAATGGCAAAGTTATGTCGTATTTAATTCATTTGCTGGGCAATCCCATGAGCACAGTAGACAGAGAGATGTGGGGACCCAAGATTAGAAGAATCGACGAGCCCCATCACAAAAGTCTGTACGAAAATGTTAGCCCAAATACAAACTATACCGTGACTGTTTCCGCTATTACACGTCCCAAAAAGAATGGCGAACCGGCCACTGGAAGTTGTATAATGCCTGTCTCCACACCAGATACTATTGGCCGCTCTATGTGGACAAAAGTTAACCTTGGCTCTAAGAACATCCTGAAATTATACCTACCCAAGATCAGCGAACGAAACGGTCCCATATGCTGCTATAGATTAAATCTAGTTAGAAAAAACAATGACAAGGAATTGCCGGATCCGGATAAGCTGAATATCGCCACATATCAGGAAGTTCACAGCGACAATGCCACTAGAAGTATTGCATATATTGCAGAAATGATTAGTGGCAAGTATTTTAAGCCTGAAATATTTTTGGGCGATGAACAAAGATTCAGTGAAAACAATGATATAATCAAAGACAATGACGAGATTTGCCGCAAGTGCTTGGAGGGTACGCCATTTCTGAGAAAGCCCGAAGTCGACCAGAGACCTCCATTAAGTTCATTATCAAGTAATATACCTTAAATTGATTAAAAAATCTATTTCCTAATCTTGTTTCGTTTTTGCAGATTCAGAATCTGAAGTACCGCATTTCTCTGAAAAAGATAGTTTGATAAAAAGAGCAAATTTAACAGAGCACGCTCGTAAAATCTTAGAAAGTAAGTTGAGAGATAAAAGAAGTGCGGTGACAAGCGACGAGAATCCAATTCTAAGCTCCGTCAACCCAAATGTGCCACTCCATGATTCTAGTCGAGATGTTTACGATGGTGAGATAGATATCAACTCCAATTACACTGGATTCCTAGAGGTTATAGGTAAATTGTTATTAAACTTCCCAAAACAAATTAACTTATATTTTATTTTTTCACAGTACGGGATAGAAATAACGTGCTTATGGCATATAGCAAATATTTTGATGTAATTACTCCGGCTACAGAAGCGGAACCTATTCAATCCTTAAATAATATGGACTATTACCTTAATATTGGGGTCAAAGCGGGAGCAGTACTTTTTGGTGTTATACTCGTTCTTATTGTACTGTGGGTATTCCACCACAAAAAAACCAAAAACGAATTACAAGGAGAAGATACTTTAACCTTGAGAGATTCTTTAAGGTAACTATTTAATCTGTTTTTCAATGTTTCGATTAATACTAAACTTTTTATTAAGCAGGGCTTTGTTCGGTCGCCGAAGTCACAACCATAGTCACTTTATTACGTCTGGAAATCACAAAGGATTTGATGCGGGTCCCATTCACAGATTAGATTTAGAAAACGCCTATAAAAATCGCCATAAGGATACCGATTACGGATTTCTTCGAGAATATGAGATGCTGCCCAATCGTTTTAGCGATCGCACAACTAAAAATAGTGACTTGAAAGAAAACGCCTGCAAAAATAGGTACCCCGATATTAAAGCTTACGATCAAACGCGCGTAAAGTTAGCTGCTATAAATGGATTACAGACTGCGGATTATATTAATGCTAACTTCGTGATTGGATACAAAGAAAGGAAAAAGTTTATTTGTGCGCAGGGTCCAATGGAAAGTACCATCGACGATTTTTGGCGAATGATTTGGGAACAACATTTGGAAATAATTGTGATGCTTACTAATTTGGAGGAATATAACAAGGCCAAGTGCGCTAAATATTGGCCAGAAAAAGTATTTGATACAAAGCAGTTTGGAGATATTTTAGTGAAATTTGCACAAGAACGAAAGACTGGAGATTATATTGAACGAACACTGAACGTTTCTAAGAACAAAGCCAATGTGGGCGAGGAGGAAGACCGTAGACAAATCACACAATACCACTATTTAACGTGGAAGGACTTTACGGCACCGGAGCATCCCCATGGCATCATCAAATTCATACGTCAAATCAATTCCGTCTACTCCCTGCAAAGGGGTCCAATTTTAGTGCACTGTAGTGCTGGTGTCGGCAGAACCGGAACCCTTGTGGCTTTAGATTCCCTGATCCAACAACTTGAGGAAGAAGACTCGGTGTCAATTTACAATACAGTTTGTGATTTAAGGCACCAACGAAATTTTTTAGTTCAATCATTGGTGAGTGAAGATTGAGCACCTAACTCTGAGCCCAAGTTAACCAAATATTTTCTTTTATAGAAACAATACATCTTTCTTTATCGGGCTTTATTAGATACTGGAATATTTGGAAACACTGATATTTGCATTGATACAATGACGTCTGCAATTGAATCCCTTAAACGCAAGCCCAATGAGGGTAAATGCAAATTGGA
This sequence comes from Drosophila fuyamai, assembly GCA_018153365.1. Classification (NCBI taxonomy): domain Eukaryota; kingdom Metazoa; phylum Arthropoda; class Insecta; order Diptera; family Drosophilidae; genus Drosophila; species Drosophila fuyamai. The sequence goes on from JAECXW010000155.1 coordinate 12,557,881, forward strand.
AATGGAATTCGAGGTTTGTACAACGATAGGAAACTCTTACCGACGTTATTTTTATAATTATTTAATTCAGAAACTACTGGTCACAACGGATGAGATAAGTAAATCGTGTTGTGTTGGTGAAAATGAGGAAAACAATATGAAAAACCGAAGTCAAGAGATTATTCCCTATGATCGTAATAGAGTGAGTAATTGTGATTTACTTTAAGATAATTATTTTTTATGTGACTGGAATTCTAGGTTATACTGACCCCACTTCCAATGCGAGATAACTCGACCTATATTAACGCATCATTTATAGAGGGCTATGACAACAGTGAAACCTTTATTATTGCCCAAGATCCACTGGAGAACACCATTGGTGACTTCTGGAGGATGATCTCAGAACAGAGTGTTACTACTCTGGTAATGATATCTGAAGTAAGTATTGCCATTGGTATTCTGGTCACAACCTAATATTTTCAATTAATTTGCAGATTGGAGATGGTGCCAGAAAATGCCCGAGATATTGGGCGGATGATGAAGTTCAATATGACCACATACTTGTCAAATATGTGCACAGCGAAAGTTGTCCATATTATACTCGTCGCGAATTTTATGTAACGAACTGCAAAATTGACGATACGCTGAAAGTCACACAGTTTCAGTACAATGGTTGGCCAACCGTGGACGGAGAAGTTCCTGAAGTCTGTCGGGGCATTATAGAACTTGTAGATCAAGCATACAACCATTATAAGAACAACAAAAATTCTGGTTGTCGATCTCCACTCACAGTTCATTGCAGGTATTTAAGTGGAAATATTTTTTATATATTAATTACTAATACAAATTATTTATCAGCCTGGGAACTGATCGAAGTTCTATTTTCGTCGCAATGTGCATTTTAGTCCAGCATCTTAGATTGGAAAAATGCGTCGATATCTGTGCCACAACAAGGAAATTACGATCTCAGCGAACGGGACTTATCAACTCATACGTAAGTTATTAATTAAACACTGGGTTTTCTTGACCAATTAATCCTATATTTACCCTTTTAGGCACAATACGAGTTCCTACATCGCGCAATAATTAATTATTCAGACTTACATCACATAGCCGAGTCAACATTGGATTAAGTTAGTTATGTATATACGGGTACATAATGCACGTGTTGGAACATCAATGCATAATGTGCTATGATAAATTATTTGTATATTTATAAAATCTTTTAATAAAGTATTTACAAGGGCAAATGTAATTTTTTTAACGAATTAGGTTTGCCTGAAACATAATATACATACAAATATAAATGTAGTGTATACGTATCGTATTGATAAAACTACCAAAGGAAAATAAGTAACATATTTTATAAGATACAATGTAATAAAAACTGAGAATAAGAATTGTACTTTTTTATGAGATTGAGCGAATTGAACTCTGAATAGTAGTCGGATTTTATGGACGGGCTGGATCGTACTTTTAAATGCATAATTTTTTATGTAACGGATTCTAACAATCCTAATTTTACTTTTTATGACCCAAAATAAAATCTTTCCTTTACATTCTTCCCAAGCCTTTTTACTTTTCCAATTTCATGATTTTAGATGAAATTGGAAAATAAACGTTGTACATAATAGTTTTGAACTAATTGGTCGGGGTAAGTCAATTTCAAAATCATTTTATTTTAATTAACTAAATACAAGAATATATTTAAATACCCCACCGTTCACATTCCATCGTCCCAATTCAACGAAAAATGGTGACACAATACTGACATTAAAATCAAAACCAATTTTTATTATTTATTTTTTTATCAGATTGGTAGTCATTGCAAAAAATTAATCAAAAAAAATTGTCTACATTTAAAAATTGCAAGTGCTATCACCATGGATGTTTATACTCTAAGAAATTATCGATAGTGCTTTATATGGCTTTACCATCTCTATCGGACGAATTGTTTATTTTTATTTAGGCAAAACAAGAATTTCCGAACTATGCCCAGTAAACTAGATAGCCTGTATCGGCGTATGCTGATAACAAGGTTCTTTGAAAAGGGCTGGGGAAAGCCTGAAAACTTGCGCAGGTAAGTTTTTATTGTCATTAAAGAATCATGAAAACTGGGTGCTCCTCCATACAGTTAATTTACGTAATACTATTAAAATGTTGATCTGGTTAAGGTTATTTATTTGAGTGTTTTTAATTATATAAAAAGAATCTACAAGTTCAAAAGGTTTGACATTTGTAGCTTAAGTTAAAACAAACATTGAAGATCATCCCACAAAGCGATCACATAATACTGTTCCACAAATCAAGATTTTAAATCAAATCTCACACCATTGATCAATTTTTAAATTATAAATAGGATAAATATAAATATAGGTCAATACAAATTAATAGCATGAGCGTTTATCATTACTTATCATAACTAGGGCAATCATCAATTAATAATCTTAAATATACATACATAGATCAATACAAATTATATCATGAGCATTTATCGTAACTTATCATAACTAATTTCTATCTGAAATATACATACATAATTCGGTATTTAATTGAACTTCAGGTTAACATTTTCTGTTATTTCATTCACAAAAGTATCTTTTTTATTTGGTAATAATCAAAAAATAAATGGTTTAATTGTTAAAATCGTTTTAATATTATACGGACGAGTAGTGTATTGTTTCTTTTGTAGTTTTACGATGAAATTGTTAATTTACTTTCCAGTTCCCTGCTGCCAGTGGACACTGGATATGGCAGCAATTTTTTGTTCTCACACACAGGTTAGTGGGAAAAAAAACAAAATGAATCACTACATCAAGGATTTTACAGTAATTTATATCCTATCCCTAATTAAACGCTGTAACTAAAAATGGAATAAATAATTGAAAAAGATTCCTGAAGTTCAATCAATTTTTTTCCTAGAATTGCCTATTGATATATTAGTTACAATCCATTTTTTTTTTATTATTTCAATATTTTCACCATTAGAGTCCATCAACTAACTTAAGTATAAAATATACTTTCGATAATTGCCTTTGCTTTATGATATTTTTTTAGAGTATTTCAGTTCCGCAAAATAATTTCCAATAGGGAATCATGTTTCAAGCTTGTTCCTCGTGATTATCCGGTGGAAATTACGAAAAAAGAAATTTCTGCAGAAAGCACACTGATAGAAGGAAAATTTAAAACCCCCCTTGAGTTACACTTACCCGGAGTTGTTCCAAAAGAATCACAGCAGGCACACTTTCAATTGTTGATCCCGAACAAGTGGAAAAATGAAAAGCACAAGCCGGTATGCATTCATTTGGCTGGAACTGGTGATCATGTGAGTACAACTGATACATCCGTGATTCAAATCTCAAAATAATGTCTGTTTACTTTCGATAGAGGCCGGACGCCAGGCGATCGGCCTACCCAACATTTTGGCAAAAGTGGGTCCGACAAAAAAGCAACCTTTTCAGTTTTCTCATATAAGATTTATTATTTCTAAGGGAATTTTATTTGAAGCCTTAGTTATATTTACTTATGTGGTTTTCATTTAAACCCACTTTTTAACTATACTTTAACTGTTTGCTCATTATTTCGGTTCATGGTCTTAGTATATTTGATTTATCCCTGTTCAATTCCTCAGTAAATCCAAATAATTTTGTTGGGACCATTTTCAACAATCATTTTAAGAGTGTTAGATTTTAAACGTAGATATTTAACTTCCACTAACTAAACGTTTATGATTTTGCAGTTCTTTTGGCGTCGAAGAAATTTTATAGCGAAACCCCTTCTGAAAGACGCCAATATAGGATCCATAATTCTTGAAAATCCATTTTATGGGTTAAGAAAACCAAATGACCAAACGTAAGTCGTTTGCTATAGTACATTTTTTATTTAATAATGTTTTATTATTTATTAGGCGATCTAATCTGCATAATGTGTCTGATATCTTTGTAATGGGTGGGTGCCTCATCCTCGAATGCCTGGTTCTTTTCCACTGGTGTGAAAGAAATGGATTCGGTCCTCTCGGCGTTACTGGATTATCCATGGGTGGACATGTAATCAAAAATTCTGGAAACGTTTGGAGACATATTTTTAACAATTTGTTGTTTTCAGATGGCATCATTAGCTGCTACGAATTGGCCAAAGCCCTTGGTTCTTGTGCCATGCCTATCCTGGTCCACCGCTTCGGCTGTCTTCACCACTGTATGTATGGTTATAATACGAAAAACAAAGTCAATTAAATTTTGTTTCATTATATATTTTTTTCAGGGTGTTATGAGTCAATCCATCAATTGGGATATGTTGGAAACGCAGTATTTCTCTGATGGACAGTATAGAGAACGCCTAGCCAAAATGGTCACTGTGATAGACGACGCTTTTTCGGCGGGACAATCTTTTATTCAAAATTTCAACCAATCTCTGCACGAACTGAAAGAAGACATAAGTGATACGAGAAAGATCCAAGAACACGGAAACAGCAATACCTGTGGTGACAAATATGAGACGCAGGGGAGCTGCTCTCAAGAAGACAGTTCGATATTTTTATCCAAGTCTTTGAAGAACACAAAAATGGACTCTGATAATCTAACAATAGATATTAAGAACACGCTCAGTGAAAAGGTTGCGATTGCAACAGAAGAACCTTCCAAGGGATCAAGCTCGGCGTTGACGAACCTCATGAAAGTCATTCTGCCCCTTTCTGCGCAAAACAAATCGGATAAAATAGATATTACCAAGACGAATTGGTGGGAAAGGGAAGCATTGCAATTTATGCGTGGCATGATGGATGAGTGCACCCATCTGAAGAATTTCTCGGTGCCCTTCGACACCTCACTGATAATTGCGGTGTGTGCGAAGGCTGATGCCTATGTCCCGCGGGAGGGATGTTCCAGCCTCGAGGACATATGGCCAGGAGCAGAGGTACGGTATTTGGATGCTGGTCATGTAAGCGCCTATGTACTCCACCAAAAACTTTTTAGGTGAGCATACTTTTGAACCTGTGTTGTTCGTTATTGGTAAATATCTTTAATTTATTTTCAGATCCTGCATTATAGAGGCTTTCGACCGGGCAAAGAAGATCTATGAAAATGACATTGGCGAGGGCCTGAAATGTGATATAACCTATCAGCAATTGCTAAACAAATATGACAAAAATATTCAGTAATAATAAGCTAGAAAATTTAAACATAATAAAGAATATGTTGCCATAGACTAAAAAGGTTTAACATTTTTAATGATGGGGTTAGAGGGAGCCAGTGTACCAAAAATATTAAGAATTAGAAGGGATTAAAGCTGGAAATCAAGTATCAACTCAATAAATTGGAAAAACAATTGGTAAAATTAAAAAAAAACAAATCGGTAAAAAAAATTGGTTTAAAGAAATCAAAGCATTTTTATTTGCCACCTAACCGGAACTTCCCGTTGCTAAGATTTGGTCACACTGGTGTTTAGCTTTTGTTTTCGTTGACTGAAATAAATAAAGAAATTCTAATAAAATGGATCCAGCCGTTCTAGTTTTATCTTATGGGGCAACCACTCCCATGGAAATTGTCGAAAGTATGAAAAGTTTACCTAATAAGTCACAAGCGTTCATTAATATTCAGTTATGTTGGTATTATAAAATTCTCACGTTGTTAGGGTTTTGTTTATTTGCTTTTAAAAATTAATTTACAAATTCATGAGTAATACAGTTTAAGTTAAGTTCGCCCAAGCTTGCTATTTAAATTTATCCATTGAATTGCTTTAAAACCTAACAAATGGGGATGGACTTTAAAGACAAACTTTTGGGGCAATAAAGGTCACCAGATAAAGACAATCTTCTTATTTCCAACTGAAACATTCTTTAATATTAATATTCCCTCATTGTTGAATAACCATTATTTTATTACAGACATTTTCTCGGAATTGGATCAACCAAAAGAATCGACTTCTACGGAATGTTCACTGAATTGCTATAGATGCATTATCAAAACAAAGTACTATAACACTTCAATAAATTTAATTCCTTTTTCTGGCAAATTGGAAAGTGTTCCCGAGAAAGTTCTGAAGTCTTCTGAGGCTTTAATCATTTACTTTGACCCAACAGATGCAAGTATTTAATATATAAAAGGATAATATTAAGAAATACATTTAAAGTGTTTACTTGCAGACTTCTTTTATCGACACTATTCCAAAAACTTTGGCAAAAAATGAACAGATCCAGTTAGGCTTTCTTTTAACGTCTCCTAATTCAGGAGAAGAAAGTGGACTATCCTTCGGCGAAATAAAAGAACGTACAAATTTCTTCTTTGACATTATAACGTTAAAGAGTAACGTCGAAAGTGATTCTGATGAACCGGAAAAGGATTATGAAGAAGTTGTGGAAGGTTTAAAAAATGTTGTTTGGTCCAATGTTAAATTTGGTTCTGGTACGTTAAATTATTTTCACTAATAAAACAATATTTGATTGTACCATTTTAATTTTCAGAACACAAAGACGAAATTAGCTCGGACGAATTGGATAGTCAGTTAAAAGACTTTGAAAATTTACTCATCACTGCGCAAAGCTTACGTAATGATACGAGCCTAACTCGAGAACAATTTCTAGATAGAGCTGAACAGTTCGCTGGAATTGTTTCCTCAATTTTAAATGACAATGATAGCGACTAGGAACCGTTTGTTACTATAAATAAATGTTAAGTTGATTCCATGGTATTTTTAAATTTTAAATTGTAAAAGGGGCCCAGTTTTTATTAGTTTCTCACCACACCAATAACTCCAGGGGATTTAACTATCACTGAATAGAATAAACACGGTTACTTTCAAATATATTTGGTTTATTATTAAAAGCGGTACATATTTTTTGACGAAATAACAAGGTATAAAACGTTGTTTATTTGCTAATGTATGCTTGAGAGCTTATGTATATTAAGGAATGAATAAATAAAGTGTGTGTTTGTTGTTAACTTTCAATCATAAACATAAAGATTCCGTTGTGGGCGATGAACAAATAATATTTCATGGTTTCGCATTTTTCTGTAACGATTAATAGTTAGTTTTTTTAAGCTACAGTTAGCTCTCATGACTCTTAAACTTACCTCCTCGGAGAAATCCATATCCTCTTTAATTGCCTTCGATCGTCGCTTTTCGTTTGATGTTAGCAGTTGTGAGACCTTCGTTTGTTTTGCTAGATCGTAGGCTTCTTTTTTACTCCGCATTGCACAGTCTTCGAGGGTTTCGGCAGCTTCGAACATGCCTTGCCGCCGATAAAGTGCTCCCAGATTTTTTAGAGTGGTTGTGACCGTGGGGGAATCCACTTTAGCAGCCTTGTGCCATCCGCCGTACTCGCCATATGGAGTGTTCTCCCTGTTATCAAATTTGTGCTCCTCACGCTCTTCGGCCACCTGAAAATCAAGGCAACTTTGTAGTCTTCACTTAGCTAAATAGTATTAGAAAATATTACCTGCCAAATGGGCTTGTTTTTACTGTCGATAGCTCCAAACTCACGTTCGTGGGCCCGCGTCAAGACCTGCTTATAGAGGATCTCAGCCTCGGTATATCTTCCTTGCTTTAGATAGCACCCAGCCAGATTATTCTTTGTCTTGGCCACATTGGGATCATCGGGTCCCAGTTTTGATTCGTAGATGTCGAGAGCTCGCTGGTAGTATTTCTCAACCTCGTCGTATTTACCCTGATTCTGGCAGAGCAAGGCGAGGTTGTTGAGTTGCTTAGCAACATCGGGATGATCCTTTCCCAGGACTTTCTCACGGATCTCCAAGGCACGCTTGCAAAGAGGCTCGGCATCTTTGTACTTGCCACGTTTGCCATAGAGGACAGCCAAATTGTTTAACGTGGCCGCCACGGCTGGATGGTTCTCGCCCAGAGTCTTTCCCCGAATCGACAGAGCATCGTTCAGTAAATTGGCGGCCTCCTTATACTTGTTCTGAATGGCATTAAATTTTTTTAATTAACAAACGTATAAATTAAGTTAATTTAAGCAAAGACGTACCTGGTCACGATAGACGAGAGCAAGAATATTCAGCATTGTTGCTACATCCGGATGGTCGTGTCCACTGGTCTTTTCGAGATCTTCCAAAGCTTGTTTGCAAAGGGGAACGGCTACTTCGTACCTAAAAATATAATACATTTTGAGGAAGAGTTGTAGATATTAGAAAGATAAACTTGCAAATCATTAGGCAATATGAATATTATTATTTTATTTATCTTTTCATTGTTTGACTTACCTGCCCTGCGATGCATACTGGATGACCAGGTTGTGCAGAGTTCGTAGACGTGCTGGAATTTCGTAGCCGGAAGTCTGGTTGGCGAACTGGCTGGGCGGAGTGGGCGACATGTTGTTTCTGTCATCGTTCTCCTCATCGGGAAATAGCTCCACTACTGGATCGGTGCGGGACTTCTCGCATGTGTCATCCTGCTCTTGATTTTCATCGTACTTCTTTACGGAAGGCCATGAACTCCAGGTGCTTCTTCTCTTCCTCCAGCTGGGCGACGAGCTGCTCGGATGCCTGGAACTTTTGCTGCGTGTTGGCCAGCTCATCGCGAAGCCAGGCGTTCTCCTGATGAAGGCGGCGCACCTGTGTCTTGAGCTTCTGCTTCTCGGCCTCGATGTTCTGCAGATGGGATGTCAGGGCCATCATCACCTGGGCCTCGCTTAGGCCCAGTTCAATGTTCTCTATATTCTTCCGCAGCATGTCCGACTTTTCGTTGTCCTTCTGGACTTCTGCAATTCCATTCATGATCGAAACATGCTCCACTCGCAAGGCTTCGAGGCCTTGGAGGACTGTTTTCGTATTGGTTATTATTTCGTCCTGCGACATTTGCGTCATTTTGCCGATTTTCTCGATTTTCTGTCTGCAAAACATACACAAAAACCGGATTATAAAACTGTTGTTGAACTTTCTCAATCTTAAAGTAAATCTATATGAATGATCATTAAATTAAAAGCTATTAATTATGTGTATTAAATGTGTTTTACAGTCTGTATGATTTTATAGCTTTGGAGACAATCATTTTAACCGTATATAAAATGATTCAAGCTGCGTTAATCAATACAATGAAAAAGAAAATTGTTAGTGCGCATGTTCGTTGAAAAAGAGGGTTGAAAATCGAATATGCCTGCGTTATTATATTCATATTAGCGATAACTTTAAAAATATAAAAAACATATAAATGGTAAAGGACTATATCTTTTGAATAACATAAAATGCATAGTATAAATTGATTTAGCCAATTCGAATTTATTTTCTGACAAAATCCAATTAGTTTTCTTGGATTTTTAAATTGGAAATAAGGGTGAAAATGTATTCGATTTATGTATATCGAATGTGTTCTTGTTAGACTTTTTTCATTATTATTTATCAACATAGCCGGTACAATTTATGTAAACATGTCACCTCCTTAAAACATATTAACGGCAAATTGAATCGTTTATTATACGTATGATTATGGGCGAAAGTTAATTACTCTAGTGTCATGCAATAAATAAAAACGAATGCAAAACCAAATTGCTTACATCAACAGTGGGGAATTATTATCTTTAGAGATCGAAGCTATTAATACCCTAATAGACTTGCCAAACATATGATCACAAAAATAGTCTGCCACTAGATATTGTTATTATTTTATAGTCTTTCCATTATCTTTCGTCATAGGCCTTTCGAATTGGAAATCTAGATTGCGTAAAAAGAGATTGTGTGTTGATCATGACGGAATTACTTCATTCTTTATCAAGATCAAGAAAGTTTCTGCTTTATTCAGCCGGAAAAGCTTAAGTAAACAGTGCGTAACAAAAATACCAATAATTTTACAACACTTTACCCCAGTGTGTTAAGAAAGTGAGTCACTCTATGTACATTAAATCCATTAACACATAAACATAACTTTTCAGTGCATTAGACAATCGCTTCCATACTCGTCATATTTATAAGGCATTATAATGAATTCAGTGTTGAACTCGCTTACGATCTGTGTTTATTTTCGCCGCACGAGATGCAAATAAAGCACTTTTTATTTATGTAAAATAGATCATATTTTCCAGCACAAACTTTTCTTCAAGTGGTTTTATATTTACTTGCAACATACACACATATGACAAGTACATGTGTTTATGTGTGCGTCAATAGAATATTGCTTTTAATCTCAAGTTGCCACTACTTATGTAAGTTTGTTTTGAGTGTCCTTCACTATTCTCTCTCCTTACTAGACGTATTACTTTATTAAATTCTTAAAATATCAAAAATTAACAAAGTTTTTTTATAAAAATAACTTACACTGCAACACTTCTAAAATAAAAACGAGTGTGACCGTAGCTGAGGTGTTGAGATATCTTTAACTCTATTCAGTATTTTAAGATGTTTGCGGATCGGTTACTCTGCCAAGGACTGAATGAAGTGGAATCGAAACACAAAATAAATAAATAACTCAAAAAATTAATCAAATAATTCAATTAATTATATATAATATTATTAAATAAAGAGCAAAATGTATGAATACCATTGCACAAAACACAAGTTCCCAAACAATTTGCTATATGAAAATCGCTGTCCTTAATAAATTTACAAGCATGAATAAAATGGTCGTGAACAACAAAAAAACTAACATTATTGTTGCAGCAGGTATGTTTAAACGAAATTTATTAAAATATTTATAATTTAATTCTGTTATATTTGTGGAATTTTTAACAACTTCGTTTATTTAACGATAATAACATTTGCAAGTCGGTATATTTTTGCATTCGAGATACGGTCGCACTATTCTTTTTGTATTAAATTTTTGTAAGACTTTTTCAAGTCTCCGTTTTTGTTCTATATTTTAATTTTTACCGTATAAAACTGAACAAAAGAGTATGCCACCCCCAAGACCGAAGGGGATAGGATTTAATACAGGAGCTACCCAACCTAGATCGAACTCAAATACGCCGATGTCGGAGAGGCAACAAATGGCTTTACTTATCCAAATGACAGCTACCTCCTCGACAGGTAAATATACAACAATATATAAAAACATTGTTTTCTGTAGAATTAATGGCTTGTTAATGGCTTAGTTTGCATTGTTTGATTTTTAAATGTCTAGATTAGTTGCGATTGCAAAATATCCGTGGGTACTTAGCTTGATACATATGTATGTACAAAGCAGTACTACATTCCTTTCTACATACAATACATGTATCTGATACTCTACGCAAGTAACACCAAAATAAAGTAAAGTAAAAGTATCCGAAAAACGGGTTTGAATATTTTCTATCACCTAATAAAGTTTAAAAGTATTTTAAAAATACAACAAATATTACATCTTTCTATATATGTATAGGTACTAAAGTACAAAAATACAATAAAGGACCAAAGAATATCCAAATTTATTTAAAGTTGACTTGCTAATTTTATCTAAGTAAATATTTAAGTATTAGTTTTTCATTTTATAACTATATTTTATGGAGTATATATTTACAATATTTTACTTTATGATATTTAAAACTGAATCAATCAGCTTTCAAATGTATTGTATAAGATTCTCGTTCTTTCAGATTCATCCCGCACCAATTTAAAGAAGAATGAATGCAAGAAAGGAGACACAGAAAACGATGAGAGCAGCCTGAACGAGAAGCAAGAGGTCCTGGACACTAAAGACAAATCTTCAGCGGAGGAAAGCAGCAACGATGGTAAAAACAGCGATTCGATTCATCAGGGAACTTCAGCTGCCAAGCGTTGTTACTCAGACATAGAGGAGGATTACGAAGAATCTGGTGAGGACGTGAAGAAAAAGAAACGCAAAGACTCAGAGCATAGCAAGGACTTGAAGGGGGCTTCCCTAAAGCTCTCTTCCAGGGTCGAAAAAGGCTCCAAACTAGCAGCGACAAAGGGTTCACCGTCTGGTAACAAAAGCAGCGCCTCAAATGCCGACAAGGAGCAAGTGGAGATCAGCAAAAATGTGGACATTGAAAATGAGACCGAGTGCAGCGATGATTACAAGAGCAACGACAGTCTGTACAACGGAGGACTCAAAGTGCCGCCATTAAAGATTGTGATCCCGCAACAGAACTGCTCCATCGACACTGAGGGCAATGTGCTGAGAACCGGCAAGGTTACTGCCTCTCGGAATGCAGCCCTGCCCTATGTGGTTAGCTCCAATAGCGATTCCATCGACACCGTCATAACCAATCAATCAATAAGCCCGCACGAGAGTCCCCAGAAAAGCAATAGCATTTGCTCCACAGTCCTGGACGACAAGAACATAAAGCTTTTCAATGATGAAAAGAATCTGAGGGTCCTAAGGAGCTCTCATCGAACAGGGGTCACTAGTGTGGAACGTAGTTCCAATAATTCCTCCCCGCAAATGCAGAGCAGTTCTCCATCGCCGGCGTCATCCAATCATGCCAACGATCCTGCGGACGTAAAGCTATCATACGGCAACATGACTTCTAGTCCAATACCGCAGGGCCACCAGTTTGACCAGGAAACAATCACTAATGTTCCGAGCCCCTCAACGTCTTCAACTTCCTCGTCCAAGGAGATAAATCCCTCGAACGCGGATCTCCATCCGCGGAAGCGAAAGATACGGCCCAAGAATACCGATGATAGTTCAAAGAACTCAAACGCTGCCGATTCCGGTGTGAATTCGGAGGAATCTCACCCCCATGACCATCCCTTCACCAATGGCTTCCAGATGTTCTTGAGCATCCGTCGTCAGATTGAGAAAAAGTGGAAGAGCTTATATCCGGTGAAGCCAAGACCTCCCCAGGGATACAACGAGTATCTGCTGACAAAGAAATCGTACTTATTAAGTCGCAATGCGGAAACTTCAGCTCCGGATATTCCCCGCACTGTGCCGCAGGCAATGGAGAAGTTTTATCAGGATCAGGAGAAGGCGAGGCAAGATTTGATACAAGCACACACCGTTGAGCGGGAAAAACTATGCATGAACGTTGAACAGGAGATAATAAGGGTCCACTCGAAGGCTGCCAGAAGTATATCTGGACAACCCGCGCCCTATTCCGTTTGTACATACCTAAAGGACGATGAGGTCTACAACATGATTACACCAGAGCAGGACGAAAAGGAAAAGAGTGCGCGATGCCGATTTAATGGACGATTGCTACTCAGCTGGTTGCAAGATGTCGATGATAAGTGGGAGAAAATCAAGGTAGGTTACTTTTGAAATTTATTTTTGATGCGATTATTAATTTGTCTCTTTTACCTAGGAATCCATGGTGCTGCGGCATCATAACGAGGCGGAAAGTCTGCATGCCGTTCAGGTCATGGATTGGAATATATTCGCGAAACGAAATAGGCTTTGCGACAACCCGATTGAAGTAAATTTGGAACACGTTCCGATTGTTTCGGTTGGAGATGATTTTGACACATTGCCAACATAACTGACAAATTTAAATTAATAAATTGTTACAAAATTTGAAACACAAGAATGTGTTTCCCTTAATGATTTGTAAATTAGTGATACTTTTAAACACCACACTCAAAACAATTTGATTTGTCCACATTTTTTATTTATCATTTCTTTCTTTTAAGGTTTAACGTGCATTTAAGTTGTCCACAATAATTCTTGCATAGTTAACCATTTCCTGTAAATAAAGTAGGTATAAAATTTGATAAAAATCAATAGATTTATTACAATCTTACTTCGCAATTTTCCGTCTGTTTGTTTTTGGAAATGAAAAGTTGTAGAGAAGACAAGATGTCATTGCGCTTCTCTGTGGACAGTTTTAAATCTGATTCCATTGAAAGAGAAGATAACGCAAACAGAGTGGTTTCTTGCTTCACATCATATTCTTCAATGGGTTTTAGATTTTCCACTAGAACAGGAAATACTTCCTCCTTGACAAAATCATCTGAAAAAAGGTAAAGTTATGGTTTTCGTGGATTATCAAAATCACTTTTATATATGTACCTCTGACCGACTTGTCCCCCGACGTTAAAGATGCTATAAGAAATGCGGTCTTTATGTAGACATTCGAGTTTGTTGATTTCAGACAGGGTATCAAAGCTCTGATACCCTTTATTCGCTTAAATTCATTATATCCCGGCTGAAAGTTTCGTATTAGCGATGATATCGCATAAATTGAACTTCGCACGATGTCTTGATTGGCATTGCTCAAGTTCTTTGTAAGTACAGGTAAAAACTTATCGTTTATGAGGGCGTTTTGACAAAAGATATTATTTTGTGCCACTTCAGCAACTGTATTGAGTGCCGAAATTCGTACTTCACTATCTGAATCCTTTATATAGCGAAGTAAAGGTCGCGGTTCCTCCGAGCTTTACCAGGGAGATGGCATTATCGATATCGTCAATGTAGCTCCTTATGGCCTCTAGACTCTCGATTTGATCGTCTGTGCTGGCTTCATCACTATTGAGTATCAGCAAAGCTGCTTTTAGTGCTGCTGATGCATCTGTGGTCATGGCATTTAAGGCATTTGCCAAGAATTCCTGTCTCTAAAGGAGCATGAGGAATGTTAGAATATTTTATTATTAAAATTAATTGGAAGAGTTAACATAAGAGTTTTGCAAATGAGATAAAATTAAGTTTTTCAGGCTATTTTACATTTTTTACATTCGACTGATTATATTAAATGGTAATCTTCTTATTATTTTAGGTATTTAAGATTGCTTTTCTTCGTAATAAAATTTGAAACAACGCTTACTAGCTTTTGATGAGATGATTTTAATTTTAAAGGCTATATTTTAAAAACATAAACAATTTAAATCGGTTCAATATACCCTCACATAATAATATTCCACCTGGAAGAACCACATGGCCACAAAAGTTCTAGGTGATTCGATTGACTCATTGCTTAAGTAACGATTATTTATTTTAAAACAAATAATTGTTATTCTGAGTAAATAAAGAGCTTAGATAAATCTATAGAAACCTTTGATAATATCTAAATTATATTTTAAAACTTCAAACTTGAAATGTTTACAAACCTCAACATCTGGTGCTTCATCCAATTTTGGCTGTGCAGTTTGGTCGTGGTGTTGTACCGAATATTTGAGTACATTCTAATCAAAATAAAGATTAAATTGTGTTTTACATAAAAGCGTAACCCAATTAATTACCTGATAGCTTATTGCTCCCCTTGGTACGTTGGGATCAGTCATTTTTGAAAAATAAACCAACTATCTGCAAACTAAAGGAATTTTTGTTTTTGACAATAATTAGTGATGGTACCTGACGTATATCGCAAAACCCCGATAAATCCACCACAAAACATAATAAATTTTCCTTTTGACTTTAATAAATTACACAATAAACACGAGATTGGAGAGTGGGCTATATTTCAAATATATAATATTTAATAATTCTTTATGTTTGTAAACCACCTGTTTACCCAGTCCCTTTCCGATTGCCCCGAAGTGTTCCAAATTCCGCGTTCCACTGGTGATTCGGCAATATTTATGCGGTGTAGATAGTTCCCAATCATATGTTTATAGTTGTGATTCTGAGGAGAGATATTAAAAACAAATATTAAATAGGATTAGCGTATGCGGTAAATAAACAAGCATGTTACGAGACCTCATAACGTGGGTGTTGAATACGTATCTTGGCAAATATCTGGAGAACTTGAATTCCGCTCAATTGTCAGTGGCTCTGCTATCGGGTAATGTGATATAATTGTTTATCTTTATTCCGCATCATATAGACCTACAATATCTTTTCTTGCAGGCGAAGTTGAGCTCGAGAATATACCCATTCGCAAAGATGCTCTGCGGTCGTTCAATTTGCCGGTCGAAGTCACCGCCGGCACTATACGGAAAATCAAACTCCAGATCCCTGTCCGCCAGTTCCGGACCTCACCATGGTGCATCTCCATCGAGGGACTATTCTGCATCATCTGCCCAAAGAACCTGGAGAACTGGGACTACGAGAAGGAAAAGTTGCAGGATTTGGAGTACAAGCTTGCCGTTTTGGACACCGCTGAAGCGGGCTGGCGGTCCGAAAAGGGAAAGCAAATGGAATCGTACTACTTTTCGTCCTATAATAATTGGCTTAAATATGGCACCAACATGGCCACCAACATTGTTGACAACATCGAACTCAAGATATCCGATGTGCACTTTCGATTCGAGGACATTGTGGACACCGGAAAGAGCAGGATATGCACGGGCATAAAGATCGGATCCCTCACCGCCCAAAGCTGCGACTGTGATTGGACCAATGGGTCGTACAAAATGAATAACAACGAAATGAACTATAAGCTGGTGGAGCTCAAAGATCTATCTGTTTACTGGGATCTGTTGCACGAGGACATCAAATGTCAGTCGTACTCAAACCAGGAGATCCTTGAAAAAATGCACTCAACCTGCGAGTTGAGGCCCCACAACTTTATCATCAAACCCATTTGCGCGACAGCAAGGTGGAAACGCGACAAGTGCCAACAAGTGATACGTACCAAAGACAAGCCCAGAGTTTCCTGCGAGCTCCTGGTTCCAGAGGTCGTCATAGACGTATCCAAGGTGAGATGTATTGAATATTTTTTTTTTGGCCCAAACAACATATATTCATTGACGGGTTATAGTTTTACCTCAGTCCAAAGTTCATGCCTAATTAGTACTTTTTAAGTGTTTAAGCAATTATCAAACTTAAGCCTTGACGTAATTATATTTTACTACAGTATGAGACTGCATAGTAAACAATACCATTATCGAGTATATTGTTGTACTTCATGTATAGCCAATCCTTGATTTGTACACACCAATTAGATAAGCCAAATGGTAAGTTTTCCATTTCCGAAAATATATTTTATAATATTATAAATAATATTTTATTCTTACTAAGTAACAAGCAACAGACTGTATAAAGATTTGTCGTTCGATATATTAAAATCACATTTGAGATATTGATCCTAATTAATTTCATATTTTCCAGGTCCAGCGGCTTCAGATGTTAGATAAGCTCTCAGAAATTCGTCAAGTCAAAGAAGTTCGGCAATACAGATTAAAGCGGCCCAATTGCACCGTAGAAAGCAATCCAAGATCATGGTGGAAATATGCAAACGTTTGTCATGGTTTTGACTTTAAGCCAAATGAAGAAAAGTGGTCTATTCTCAAAGAAAATCTTCGTTACATGCTTCTATACAAAACGATCATTTTAAATCCAAATGAAAATCTGTCTAATGCAGATAAAGAGTTCAAGACTTACATTGAGAGCGACAGAAAGATCTCGGATTTAACAATAATGAGACGAATATGCTTTGAAAAAGTTTTTACGAAAGGATTTTCCTTTGAATCGCAGAACGATCAAGGCAAAACTATGCTCTTTCATTGGTTTCCAAACTGGATGGGTTGGTATGCAAACAGTCCAAGTACCCCGAATAGTGAACAGGATGAATCACTAAAACATTTGGAAGATGACATTCTCGTTGCGTTGGAAAACTCAATTCAGAATTCTTCGGAATTAAAAAGTGATGCTGTTTTCGGACATTTTTCAATTAATCTACTCAAAGGTTTGATAATCTTACAGACCGAGGATAAATTAAATGATGGCAGAATGAAATCAATGGAAATGCAGTTCAATAACTTTGCGGCTTACCTACAGTTAAGCCCTCAGTTAACTTCTTATACTGTGGGCATATCATTGCAAGAAGTATATTTAATAGATAAAACCAGTAGTGAATCGATGCACACTTATTTAATAAAGCCACAAACAGGGAATACAGCTATACCAAATCAAATAGTAAAAAATGGACTTCAGGAGGAAACCCTGTTCCAATTACAATATGAAAATTGTAATAATTTAAGATTTCAGCTCAATATTAAATCAAAAAGCTTAGATCTTATTTACAATAAGGATGCAATTCAGTGGCTTTTAGATTTCTTAGCGGATGTAAACCCAAAAAAATACTCACCGCGTGATAGAGTCGAGAAGAAAACCGACTTTATGAAAAACTGGAATCAAATGTTTAGTGGTAATGAGGTGAGTAAAACTTTATAGAGCGCAGATCAATATCTTAATGTTTCTATATTTTTAGGTAAATCGAAAGATTTGGATGTTCGAAATCGAAATCTTCGCGCCACGTATAATTTTCTTGGAAAACTACAAAGTTAGCAATTCCCTTATGGTTTTGCTCGACTTTGGAAAACTGGAAATGCGAAAAATGGAGGTAAAAAGAGTTATGCCTGTGATAGAATCGGCTGTAACGGAAAATACAAGCGATGACGATGAAACCTATTTGACTCCATGTTCGACACCACCGGCATCTGAGAAAAGTGGATCTGAATCTCCGACTCTTCTGGAAAATCCAAAAACGGAAAGCTTTTTAAACAAAAATGTTCATTTGGAGTACGTTCTACATAACAAGATATATGACAAATACCTGATTAATTTCACAAATCTTCAAGTTCTGGTGTGCAAATACGAAGAAAGGTGGCAAGCTTGCCTTAAAACGTCCTCAAATTTCCACTTGATTGACAAATTTAATATAAATCTTACTCTTGAGCAAAGGAATATATTCACTGTTGATCCGGACTATCCTTCATTTATGCTTTTTGGCACTTGCCCAACGATATTAATCCATGGAAACGAGGAGCTTATTAATAACTGTTGTAACATTATGAAACCCATTATTAAGGCTTCGAAGGAACTGGAAAATATTTATAGAGGAGGCAACACGCTTTACGCCAGTGAAAGAATTAAAAACTTGGCAGAGGACGATAAGAGTCGCGTCGTTATTGAGTTTGTAATGGACCAACTAGTAATAGAAATGCAGTCGACAGAAAGAAGCATTGCTGAGCTCCAAATCATCGGGGCAAGGGCTGGATTAACGAAAGAATCAAATGAGATGAACATTTCCATGTCGGTTCACGGATTGCTCTTAGTAGATGCCATTCAGTCTTTTGGTCCTGACTTTGAGTTATTGGTGGCTAGTCATCGACATGTCGGGTATGTAAATTCTTAAAGTCCTGTACAAAAGCTTGTTAGATTGCTTTTCTTTTCGCAGCTTAGCTTAAAAAGACCACCTTAAAGTTCTATCCTTAACATCTTTAGGAAAGAGTGATGCGTATTTAATTATTTTGTCTGTATGCATGATTAATTGTGCATTGTAAATCTTCATTTTAAATGTATAATAATGAAAACTATTTTTAAAAATTATTTATGCGTTTTATAGAATGGATAGTTTATCTGGCAGTCTTAAACATAGTGCAATTGTTTCGCCAACTTCGCCTGGATCACCAAATTTTTTTGATAGGGCTACTAGTCCACATATGATTACAAAAGCAGTTCAAAATATTAAGATGGGTATGTACAATTCAAAAAGAGGATCCCTGTTTTTACTCAATATTTATAATGCGACCTATCTGCAAATTAACCAATCCTGTTTGCTAATAAGAATTTGCCTAACAACATTATTTACCCAACATTTTAGTCAAACTAGTGAATATTAATGTTGTTCAAAATGTATTTTTTAGGCGATAAACCAACAGAATACATTGACGATGAAGACTCAACAGCGCTAATTACGGTTGACATTAAAATTGTACCACCAAATGAAAGCAATTCAATGCAACTTCACACTACCAACATCACATTCAACAGCTTGGACATAATTGGTATTTATAATTAAGCTTTAATCAACATATTTTTTAGCCTCACATAATTTTTAGCTAACCAAGATACTATTCTTGAAATTCTAAACTTCGCAAAAAGGACTCTGGTGGCACAAAATATATTCCAAAGTAACAGCCCTCAATCAGCAATAGAACCGATTGAAGAATCAATAGAATTGGGTGATCAAGTTGATCATAAAAATCACAACGAAATATATTTTGATTTTTTCCGATTAAATATTCTATTGTTATACACCATCAGGAGAGACAAATTCAATGTTGGTCGAAAAGTTGGAACTGTTACTCTGACGGAAGCGAAAATCAATGCGTCCTTTCAATCGGATCTATCAATTTTCGGATCTCTTGGCGGAATACAGGTTATCGACATTACTTCAGAAGCTTTTTGCCATCCAAGGATTCTTTCTGTTGGACGAGATCAAATTTTGAGGGCTTCCGATTCAAATAAACAGACTGTTCTTAGTCAGCTTTCAAATGAAATATACTCAAATAATTACAACGAAGAGAAAAGCGATGAAAGTGATGCAATTAGTTTTCAAAGTCATTGGAGTGACAAAACTACTTGCACCTTCCAAATGCGAATGGCTTCGGCTTCTTATACTCACTGTCCCAGATTTTTGCGGGATGTAAATGCTTGCATTACGTATTTTAAACGGAGTCTGCGGTATGTTAATAACCTTAAGGTATGAATATATTTTGACTATATAAAACACTGATACATTTTTAGAGAGTTTGCTACCTCCATTGGTAACAAAGCTACGGATATGGCTAAGGAATTTGTACAGCAGATTAGAGCAGCTGAGCAAATTGGACCAGTTTACCCACAGCGAAATAGTCAGGACAATTGGTAAACTATAATATTTTATTTATTCATTTAAAAAATCCAATTTTAACTGGTTATTATTATTTTTTAGGCTTGACATTATAATTAGTAGTCCTATAATCATTCTGCCAGTTTCCAACACGAGTACAAATGTGTTGATTGCTAATTTGGGAAAAATTAGTTGTTCGAACGCACTTAAAAGCGATTCAGATGACTTTAGTGAATCCTATACAATTGAAATTAAAAACACATATGTATACTCTCTGAACATCGATGAACGCGAATACAGTTTTAATGTTCATCCTGCTAAAAATAAGGATGCAATTCCTATTCTGCATGACACAGCGATAACGTTACATATTTTTGCTGGATATAGCGCAGATAATGGTCGAGAAAAAACACTGAATAGTTTCTCAGTAAGTTGTAATTATTTATTTAATATTTATAATGTATTTATTTCTAAACTATGCAAATTTTAATCCTGAACTCGCAGATAAAAGGAAGTATGGTTGAAGCTCTAAAAGTATCTCTTAACCGAAAGCAATATGAGTTATTATTAGAGTGCATCCGGTATGCAACAAATTTCTCAAATGGAGTTTTAAATGACCCGGAAGAAATTGATGAAAACGGGGAAAGTGAACCGACTTTAAGTACTGGTGATGAACCCGTGATCAGCACGATTATACATTTCTCAGTGCCTGTATTTCAAATAAACCTGCAGAATGAATACCACAACGATTTGATCAATTTAACATTTAAAGACTTTAATGTAAAACATATTGCTAAAGGATTTGAAAAAGATGTGGAAGTAGTGTTAAAATCTGTGTTAATGGAAGACTTAAAGTCGGACCTAACATCACCGTTTAGGAATATGGTAACATCGATAGATATTGAAAAAAATATTAAGAAGAATGAATTAACATCTTCGTCGTGTCCTGACCTACCAAGTTATTGTAATGCACTGAAAAACAGATCTAGATCCATGCCCCACATGCAGGTCAAAAAATTCACCGGAGACAAAAAGTTTACAAGTTGCAATAAAAACGAGTTAAGGCGAAAGAAAGAAAGCCAAACTTTAGTTATTTACAAATCAAATACAGGACGATCTGCTGAAAACAGTAAAATTGAACAAACGAGTTCAATTCAATTTAATTGCTTAAATTTGGCTATTTGCGTAGAACGCTGGTATACCATTTTTGATTTTTTTGGCCTTGTTTCGGCTGATAACTCCGATGAAAAGTTCACAGAAGAGAAGAAACTGGTAGAAAAAAGTAAGTTTACCCATTTAAATAATAGTGATGGTTTTTAATGCTATTTATTTTAGGTATTGATGAATTTTGTAGCAAACTGAAGGTGTCAATAAGAAGTTTTAACTTTACATTGATTCGGAATGAGTCACTTTTATCCAGAGTGAATGTGTCAAATGCTGTTTTTATGATACTTCAGGACCACTTTTCAAAAATTGTTGAAGGCTGCTTGGGATCCGTGTCTGTTTATGATCTAACAAAATATGGAAACTTTTATAAGCAAAAGTTTCTTACAAGTGGTACAGAAGCCTTGAACTTTGTATATAAGAAGTAAGTTTGAATCAGAAACTAAATTAAATACTTTTGTTACTGTATTTTTTAACAATAATCCCTTTTAAATTGTATATATTTTTTTGTATTCTAGAAAACTGGTCGATTTGGAAGCATTAAAGACGTTGGACACAGACTCAACTTTGCGAATCAATATGTCTGCAGTGCATTACATACACACCAAACGGTTTTCCACTGAGTTACATGTTTTTGTTAAAGATCTGCTGCAATTGCAAACGGTAAGAGCCAGTAATCTTTATGTGTTCTTTATTTTTTAATCCCGTTTTATGTTTGTACAGCCTGTAATAAGGAAATTAAAGAAACAAAGTCATGGGAATGAACAGAATATGCGTCCATCAAAAATGAAGCTAGTCATCCAAGCGGACTCTCCAGTTATTGTACTTCCTGCTTCCTATAACAGAAATGAAGTAATAATCGCTTACCTTGGGCAGTTTACTTTGAGAAATAGTTTCCATTTTGCCAGTGACGATAATATAATAAGCAAAAGGAGTGACACACCAAGTGAAAGTGAAATTCTGGACGTAATGCGAATCGACTTGGTCAATATAAATTTATTCTCCGGCGAAAGGACCTCAATGAAAGGAAAAGTCGATCAGGAGAAGGATCGAATTATAATCGCTGATATCAACTTTCAAAGATTAGGTCAGCCATTCTTCAATGAATCGTGCTTCCTTCACCTGCAATTGGAGAGAAATCTTTCGGCAGATATCCATCGTGTTTGTCCAGACATTAGTGTTCAAGGAACTTTTTCTAAATTGAATGGCATGATCAATATTCAACAATACAAGTTAATTCGAAGTTTTCTAAACAACAATATTGGAGAACAAACGGATGACATTTACATGAATTACCATAATAATAGTTGCACCTCCATTGAAAGACTATCAACAATTAATTTATTACCAAAAAATGAAGTTTCCAAAACTGTTTCTATTCTGATTTCAATAAGAATTTTACTAGAAGATGTTTCACTACTCCTGGCTTTAAATACTTCCCAAAGTGCAGTAATAGAGCCTTTGGCCTGTATTCACTTTTTAAAGTCCACTCTGGAAATCGACTTGTTTAGCGACGGTTCACAAGATATAGATTTAATATCGAGCAATATACTGATTGTTGATGAAAGGAATGAAACCGACAAGAGCAACGAAAATATGTTTAAAAATATTTTGGCACCATCGAAAAAGGAGGTGAGAATTGAAAATTCTGTACAGGTTGAAATCCATTGCAGAAAGAAAGCCAACTTTAGCAAGTACACAATAATGCTCAATAACATGAGGGTGTTTGCGCTTCTCAGTTTTCTGGACCAACTGAAGTCATACTTACAAGAGGACTCACCGGCACCCGTTGTAAATAACCAGTTTCCTCAAAAGCCCCAGGTCGATAATAGTATTTCCACCGAATACGTTGTGAATATTACGGATTCTGAAATTATATTCGCAGAAGAATGCAGTCGGCTCGACTCAAACGCAATCATTTTGAAAAGTACAACTGTAATCTGTTATAAGCCAAATAGTAATATTGTGCCTCTATCCTTGGACATTAACCACTTGGAAATATTTTCTTGCACCTTAGACGCCGAAGAGGAAAGCGCATTGTCTATAATTGATCCTTTCACTTTGATAATAGATTTGCGGAGTAATTGCTTGAACATTCTCATTCAGAAACATTTAAATATCCGACTGTCCTATGTGGATGTTAAATTATTTTCGAGAATGGCTCGACTGTTGCCCACGCAAACATCACGCTCGAAGAATGTTATATCAAAGGCTGATTCCGATCTGGAGAAGGTGGCTCCCCTCGTTGCAATGGGTTTTGAGCTTTCCGACTGCCTATATGCCATGCAAGTAAATAACTGGAAAATCAACGATGCTGCACTTTGGTTGTCCCAGCAAAAACAGAATACCTACCGAAACCCCGCTTTGGAAATGAAAACCGCTGTGGTGGACGCTAGCCTCATTTCGGTATTCATAATTGATGATTGCATGGATGCCGATGTGCCATTGCTAGAGATTTCGCTCTCGAAGTTTCTGCTGAACTACACTTTCAAAACCCAGGATTCCAATCCCAAGGAGAGCAACATTCGTCACTTTAGCTTGGGTAATATTGACACGGAAGCTTCGGTAAACTATTATAATCGCCGTCTTAGTGGATGGGAACCTGTCGCGGAGACATGGGAGTCAAAATTAGAGTGGAAGTACACGAAGGGACACTTGGATAACAAAAAGCGATTTGAGATTGGCATTTCCAGCAAGCAAATGCTCAAATTAAATGTAACCTCCACGTTTATAGAACTGTTTAATATGGTTCTGAAGAACTGGACAAACGATTTCAACGACAAGAACTTTAGGCAACGCTCCCCGTTCATTCCGTTTGCTCTGCAGAATCTCAGCGGAACACCTCTTTCTGTTTAAATCAATTTATGCTCCTCTTGGGGATTTAACATGTTCGGATTTGCACCAATTTGAGTTGATAAAGAACTGGTACACTGTTCAGCCCAACGAAACTAAAACATTTGATTTCACCCAGAAAAGTAAACTACGGCACGTACACTCTCACCAATTGAATTTACACCAGATTTTTGTACAAATTCATGGCTGGACATTGATTGGACCAATATCAGTTGACAAAGTAGGAATGTTTTTCCGTACCACAAAATTGGATTCACAGTTCTCCACGAAAGGCCGGATAGTCTTCGATATATCTTTGATTGGATCCGCTCAGAAGCTGATAAAGGTAAAGTCCTCTTTGGGGGTTATAAACAAGTTGGATCGCAATGTATTTCTGAAAATGTCTTTGAAAAGCACTCATAGTGACGGACTCAGCGCCATCAGTGTAATTAAACCCAACGAGGAACTATCTTTGCCACTCAAATTTATTGATGCATCATTGCATGTAGCGCACAATACAAGTGACAACGAGGCTTACGAAGACACCGGTTTTAGTAATGAGGAAATAGTATGGAAATCTTGCGGCAAAGAAGATACAAAACAACTTCTCCTTGGTTATGACAATAACAAGAGTATAGTGTACACTTTAGCGAACGTTAGCAGGGAAATTCATCACCCTAAGGAACAGAATCTACCGGGTCACAAAATCACTTTATTGCCGCCATTGAAGATAAACAACATGCTCTGCTGTGACCTGATGTTCAAGATTCATGACCAGGCCAGCGGAAGAATAAACTCTTCGGAGAGTACAAATATTTACAACGTCAACATCTATCAACCCCTCAACTTAAGCATCACTCTGGATAACTTTCAACTTTCTGGGCAACTAAAAATTCCTGTGAGCCATATGGGTGTTGTTGAGCCAAAATTGAAATTGTTTGACATCAAAAAGCGGGAATTACACCTTCGCGTATCCATTCAATCGTTCAAAGGCAAGGGAATGGAAATTTATATCAGTGCACCTGTTTGGATCATCAACAAAACGGGTCTTCCCCTGATTTATAAACAAGAGGGAACCAGTAATACTGCGGCAGGACAATTTGAGGAGCATGAAACGGCGCGACAAGTGGCACCTCTAATGTTTTCATTCTCCGATCAGGAAGGATCCCCGGCCCTTGAGTTACGATTGGGCCACGCCTATGGCTCCAATAATTTGGTATGTTCAAATATAATTTCAAATGGTTAAGTTTTAATATTTTATTATGTATTTTCAGTGGTGCAAAAGTTTTAGCACGCATAAGGATTTAACCCACAGGGAATTGCGAGCAGAGAACACAAAGGGAAGCTATGCAATTGGAATAAGCGTTAGAAGGGGAAGGGGCTTATACGCTTGCACGACCTTCGTAACTCTATCATCCAGATACCATCTGCACAATAGGAGTGGCTACAAACTGGAGTTTATGCAACTTTGCGATATTGTCAATTATGTGAGTTACAGTATACACATTTAAGTCAATGTTAAGCTGAAACGTTTTATTGTTATTTCAGGACCGTCCCGATCCGCGTAAAATAATTTCAGCGCCAATTGATTGCAATTTTGCTTTCCATTGGCCCAACTGGGATCAAGAGCAGTTCATATGCGTCAGAATTCCGGAGATAGAGTGCTGCTGTTGGTCGAAGGGAATTCCCATAAATGATGTGCAAAGTTTGTATATCAATGTGCGAAACGAATGGGGCGAAATGTTTTTCCTTCGATTGGAGATCATCTCCAAAGATGCAACATTTATACTCTTATTTACGGACGCCCGAACTTTACCACCACCGATTCGAATTGATAATTGTTCGGAAGTTGTCATTAATTTCTCACAGATTCGATCAAAGCCGGTTTGGATTACGCCAGTTCGACCGCAATCCTCCCTGTCTTATGTTATGGATGATCCCTTGGGAGTGCAGTCTTTGCTTATGGAGGCACCTGGAGGAAATATGATTGAGTTTCCGATCAACAACAAAAATAACATAAAAAAAATATTGACGTACACCAACTTTATTTACATCGCTTTCCATGGAACATTTGAGCGATCGAGTGGGGAGGATAGCCCGCACAGACATTTGGTTTTGGGCGTACGTGGTAGAAGAGTTGTGATAATGGAAAAGAATTCGGGTGATCGATCCCAGTTGTGGCTCATGAACTCAAATGGTCAATTAGAGCATGAGGGTTCCACTCCACCGATTCAAACAAATGATGCGAATGCAGTGCGACTTGTACTGGACTTGGAAAAAGCTCCAAATCCCATGGAGTTTACAAGTTTGGTGGTTCGAACACCCAATAAGCAAAGGGCCACCACTCAGAAATGGAGATTCGAAAATGGCCGATTAATGTGTCATGCGAATATGTGCGTTCAGGTGAGTTATACTTTTAACAAGTTCTTAAGTTTTTTATTACAATTCTTATTTTTATTTCAGTCCCGATTTGGAGAAAGCGGTCTGAAACCCAACTATGAAGCAGTTGTGGGGCGGATTGAAAATAAATCGAATAAGCAATCCATACCGATTGGTCAGCATATTGTGGCGCAAAAATTAAGGCCTGGATCGGGTCAACTGGAGCTTTCAACGAGAATGGATGGACCCATTTCCACAATCGAAATATGTGATATTAAAGTTAAACAAAATGCAGTATTCCTTACACCCGATTTATTATGGATGCATGCTTCTCTAAATAATAGGCAAATTACGGATAAGGGCAAAGTATTATTTGTGCATGAGTATCTGGTAAGAAACCTTTTGCAACTATTTAAAGCCTTTGAAAAAAAATGTACATCTTTTTTTTCAGATAAATATTGAGCTCGTTAAGGGAATCGGTATTTCCATAATAACCCGAAAGCCTTGTGAGGAAATTATGTTTATAAGCCTCGATCACATACATTGTGACATAGTGCAAAGTGCGTTGGAGAATTCTTTGGAATTAAACATTTCGTATATTCAAATCGATAATCAGTTGTTGGATGCGGCAAGTTCAATTGCATTACACACGCAAACTTCGAGTGACCAAGACCAACCCAAAAATGCAGTTGTTCTTAAATTGAAGATGTTGCCTTGCCCAAACAAGAACGCAATCATTTTTAAGTACTTAACACTGGACTTGAAACCCTTAACTGCGAATCTGGAGGAAAAGCTTATACTAAAAGTTGCCTCATTTCTGGGATATGGCAAAATCAACCGCCAGAATTTAAGTGTACAATACCAATTCGACAACTTTGAGGAGAAGCCCATTCTGCAGGATATGAAGAGATACTATTTTGAGAATTTAAGTATTGGCGCAACACAGGTAAATTTGCACAACAACAAAAATTAATGAGCTCATAATAACGAAATGTTTTCTCACAGGTTCGACTCTCAGCGTTTACTTCTTCTAAGTTGCCGGTGGAATTACACGAAACGAAAAAAGCACTTGGACTCACTTTAATTAAATTCGAGGATGCCTTGATAGAGCTCGACAGGTATTCGGATAAATTGCACTTTGAGACAATGGACGTGTATCTGAAGGAAATGAAAAAGCACTACATCAATCAAGTCAAATGGCATGCAGCTGCCATTTTGGGCAGCGTCGATTTTCTTGGAAATCCAATGGGATTCGCAAACGATCTTTCTGAAGGAGTATCTGGACTGATTTTTGAGGGGTCTGTCAAGAGTCTGGTGAAAAATGTTACGCATGGCATATCGAATTCGACAGCAAAGCTGACAGAAACGTTATCGGACAGCCTGGGAAAAGTTGTGCTGGATGATCATGATAATGAGACTAGGCAAAGAATTCTGGAACTCCAGTCCAAAACATCCGGTGGTCACCTTGCAGCGGGTCTGAAAGGTCTCGGATTTGGACTACTGGGAGGAGTAACGAGTATAGTCAGACACACCTATGATGGTGCCCAATCGGATGGCGTTCCTGGCTTCCTTAGTGGTCTGGGTAAAGGTTTGGTGGGCACTGTTACGAAACCCATAATTGGAGTGCTGGACTTGGCCTCCGAAACGGCAAGTGCAGTACGGGAAACCAGCCGTGATACACAAAGAAATACTCCCGATAGGAAAAGACTCCCCAGATGTGTTACCGGTGCTCCTGGCGGTCTATTACCATTGTATTCCAATAATCAAAGCAAAGGACAACAATATCTATACCTCATCAATCAGAAAAATTTTTCGGAAAAGATCATTTCCTACGAAGCGAATCTATGGAAAGATAAACAAGCGAGATTGCGCTTGTTAGTTTCCACCGAATATGTAAGAATATTTTCATTAAGCGACGGCAACCCAACCATTATGTTTGAGAGTCATGTTAGTGAGATACTTTCGTGCCATCCTGTGGTAACGAATGTAGGCACAACGCCTTCTACGAGCAGTAGGGCGACAACGAGTCACTACATTGAAATATCAACAAACCTCCCGAAAGTTACCAGACCGAGGATACGGTGTCGATCTGAGGAATGTGCTGAGGCTGCATCAAGATGCGTAAGTGGATTCTATACAAAAAAAATTGTTTATGTATATTAGATTAAGAGAAAATACTATCAAATTTTAAACATTTAGTTTTGCATATAACTTTATTTACTTTTACAAATTTTGAAATGATTATCACATATATTCCATATTTGTTTCTTTTAGATAAACTACGCTAAAAGTGTCTTTGATGAACGTGAACATGCCATTTTATAAAATGCAATAAGTCGGTTCGTGATAATAAACATACACCTTTTGACAACAAAGTTTACATTTTATTTTCTTTGGCAATAAGTGTTTTATTATTTTCAAAGTAGTAAGCGAAGCATACATTAAAGAATATATAAACCAATAAACTAATGAATGCAGGTAAAAGGGCATTTCCAAAAAAACTGGTTCAATAAAAACCAAAGATCCAAAGGCGATCAAAATGGAATCATCACTCAAATAATTTTACGGAAACATTGAAGCAGATGTAATGACTGTAGTGTAAAATTGTGTAAATATATTATTTGTCATGACGTGCAATAATAAAAAAATAATGTTTCTAAAGTTAGTAACATTTATAAATATAATATTTAATAATCGGCATTTTTGTAATGCTCTTTTCGAAACGATGAGAGTTTTAGTCGCTGCATTTGAAGAGCTTGTTCGGTTTCGAGTACTTTTACGTGGATTTCCATTTCCATCGTCTTAATTTGTGATGGCGTTAGTTTCGAAAGTTCTAATTCACTCTGCTGCTCCAGTTGGGAGTTGCAATCCTTAACGGTGGCAACAAGAGTTCCAGTTGCCTGTGTTACGCTTCGCGAGGCCTTTGTTAAGTCCGATAACTTTTGACTATTTCGCTCAGCCTTGACTTTGCTCGCTATAACCATTTGAGTTGTGCAAGCAGCGATTTCTTGGGCAGCCACTATGAGCTCAAAGTTTTTACCAGATTCACTTTCAATCGCTTTGTTTGCTGCTTCCACCAGATAATTAGCTGCCTTTGCCACACTTTTTGAAGCGGATATTAAACCATCAGACCACTGACTATTTCGCCTATAGAAGTCGTTGGCAGTTGCATTTCCTGAAATAATAAAAACTTGAAGTCACATTTTTTTGGTTTTCATAATTAGTAGCTACCTTTTTGGGACGCAACAATCTCGTGTTGTAGAAGACGAGATTTTTGGATTAAAGCTTTGACACATTCCATTAACGTAGTACACGCGTCCACAATTTTTCCGTTCACCTCCAAATTGGTTTGGTTGTCCTTCTCGCGAGCCTTAGCAAGTAAATCTGTGATTTTAGACGCCGCATCATCAATGGCTGCATCCATCTCGCGAAGCTCTATTTCAAGAAGCTTATCCAAATCTATTTTCTGTTCGAAGGTGGCTTTTATTTTCTCAATTAGTTTTCGTATTTCTGTCAGCTTTAATTGTATGTTCGATGTGATTGTTTGTCTTTCGTGGTCTCTCGTTTCATTATTTAATATATATTGGAACAATTGACAGACATCTGAACATATTAATGATGTTTTCGTGAATATTTCTAGAAATAAAATTTAAGTATTATTTTATAAGTTTTTTTTTTTAATATTTCCATAAACTTACCTTGACCCATCTCGATTGCAGTAGTTGTTTTGTAAATAACATCGCACTGATCGTATAACTTTATAAATACATAACCCAGATACATAACATCCTGCATTCCTTCTTTTGATGCAACATAGTTGGTAGTGGAAGAGTTGCTAAATTTATTTAGAAGGGTTTCCATTTCACTAATTATGTTTGGCACCGCATCCAATGGCTGTTGTTCCGATCCGCTTAATTTTGAATTGCAGATTTCCTTTACAGTTCTGATTACCAATATTCTGAGTTCGCTTAAATCTGTATTACAAGTTTGGTATGAACTTGTTACAGAATCAATTTGCTGCGTTGCTTTGGATAGTTTGTCCTCAGTAATCGTGAGTTTGCTTTGCAAGTCCTCGTTACGTTGACTTACTGAAATATTGTCCTGCCTTAGTTGATTTACAATTTCCTGCGATTTCTGAATAAAACAAAATTGTTAAATTTTTATGGAATCTATATTTATGTAATTACCTGTAGAGCTGCCTCACTTTGCTGCAAATTATTAATGGTTTGCTGCAATTGAGCGTTTTGGGCATCGCTGTTGTTTTTATGTTCCACATTTAACTGCTCGATTTTAGTTAAGAGCAATGCCTTTTCCGCTTCGAAAGCTTTCAAATTGTTTTCAATTTCTACAGTCTTTATACTAATTTGGCTTTCGGCGGAGGATAGTTTATTCTTGGTGTCATTCAAATCTTTATCCTTCTGCTCCAAGTTATTTATTGTTTGCTGCAATTGGGCGTTCTGAGCATCAGTATTGTTTTTATTTTCAACATTTTGTTGCTCAATCTTAGTTAAAAGCACGGCTTTTTCTGCTTCAAAAGTCTTTAGTATATTTTCGATTTCTCTGCACTTTTCATTTATTTGGCTCTCGGCGTTTGCAAGTTTTTCCTTAGTTTCATTGAGAGTTACATTAAGGTCATCGATTTTTAAGCAGTTTAAACGCAAGTTTTCAGAGGTGGAAGTAATATCTAGTTCTTGAATTTCTTTTTGTCGAACAACGTCGTCGAATTTTTCCTTTATTTCCGTTTTGATGGCTTCAAGCTGAGATAATTTTTCCTTGTGCTCTTCTATTTGTTTTTGCAGAGTTAAATTAACTTTCTCTTTTTCCTCAATGTTTCCTTTTATTTTGGAAATCTCGTTGGTAAGTTCTTTTGTTTCTAACAATAGCTGTGAGCTAACTTGTTTTTCCTTATTTAAGGATTTGTTGCAATCACTTTGCTAAAAAAATAGATATAAAAATATGAAAACGTTACACATAAACTAATATTTTACCTCTCTTAATAATTGAATGTGCTCATCACGAATTTTGGTGTAAAGGGTTTTAAGCTTATTGAACTTTTCCGAGGATAATTTATGCTTTTCTTCTTCCTCCATAGCTTTTTCTGAAAAAGGAAATATTTAAATTTTGCTATCTATGATATATGACATTTAACTTACGCAGAAGGACTGGGTTTTGGTTAAGTTGCATCTCAAGATCGTCGTTTTGCATACGGAAGGTGGCGCACATTTCTCTCGCCAGTACCAGATCATTTGATAAGACAGTATTGTTTTGTTGGAGCTCCTGAACGTCGTGTCTATAACTTTGCTGCAAATCATCGAAATTTTTTTGTAGGGCAACCAATTTGAATGATAGTTCCTCAATGCCAGCCTCTTTCTCACTTATTATGCCCTCCAACATACTTAATTGCTGTTGGGCCTGACTAAAGGCTTCTGATTCGTGATTGTTAGTATCCACAAGGTCCTCAACAACCGGATCGGGCTCCTGAGGAACATGGACTACTGGTGGAACGTAGCTCGTAAAATCGTTTTGGGATTTAAAGTTTGGACTTGAGTCCGGCAATTCCGGGACTGTTATTAAGTCCTTGAAATACTGAAGCGGTCGAACGTTGTTGTAAAAACTCTTCAGCTTTAGAAACAAACTATGAAACCGATCTCTGTGACCGGAAACTACATCGTACGGTACGCCATCGTGTAGTTTAAACATAAGCCGAACGCTTAAATCATAAAGGGAATTTGAATCCTGGATAAGACAAACTATTGGCGCTAGTCGACATTGCCCTTGTGGCGTCATCGATGACATTCTATATTTTTCCATAGAAGAAAAGATGGTCAATTGCAGGGCAATTATATCCTCCAAGTAGTCGAAAATTTCCACACACAACTGAAAGCTGGAATTATAAATGTTATTTTAATATTATGAAAATTGTACATTTCCAAAACCCCTTCTTACCAGTAATTTAAATCCCGGTCGACAGCAATGAAGAGTTCAGTAAAAGAAATGTTCAGTGTTCCGGGAAACATTCTATTTTTGTTGTGGAAATCTAATTTGGTGGCCAGGAGCTTACTATACGCCTGTATACAACATCCGATATCGTCTTGCAGGAGGCCCCACATTTTCCCCACCTCCAGAATCATTTTCTTGTGGCTCTGCGAGTGCCTTATAGAACTTTCATGGGCCTCTCGCAGGACCTTGTGCAGGAGATGCGAAAACTTCCAAGCGGTAAATCTGTTCTGCATCAAAGGTTGCCTGGAGATGATCATCCAGAATGTTTTGGCCTCCTTGGCCTTGTGGATCATAATAATAATAGAGCGGGCATGTTTGGTTTTAAGTGGCGCTTCCAGGCCATTTAAAGCTTTAGATACGCTGACGTTCTAAAATGACAATTTAAGATATAGCAATTAATTATTGAATTGACTGAAAAGAATACAATTTTAATTTTATTGCTGATAAAAAAGCTCATTAGGTCTTGTAAGAATTATCTTAAAAACGTGCTGGTTTTCTTTCATTCAATGAAATAAGAGGAAATGACTGAGTCAGAAGATATGGTATGTTTTGGTAGCAGATAACTTAAATATTTTTATTGGAATTTCTGCAAAAAAAAAGTGAGTCATTATAGTTCGACTTTTGCACGGGGATTTAAACTTTATTGGCTATTTAATGGGATTTTTGAACCATGGAAAGTGTGGTTTGTTTATTAATCTGTAATCTTAATTTATTCATTATAAAGATTAAAAAAGAGTCTGGTTTCACATCTTATCTTGCTAATACTAATGAAAAGCTATTCCTATCGCATGTTGGGGAATAATTATAACAAATTTAAAGTCGGCAATCACCAAATTTGAGAGGTCTTTGTCTGCAGATTGAATTATTAACAAAAGTTGAAGTGGTTCACATAGCATTCATTGCATTTTCTAGTTTTCTGGGTCATCGCGAGCAAAGGAAAAACTTGGAACTAGCATGTAGAGTGTTTCTATGATGTTGCAAATCGTGCGAAATGAAGTGATATTTGGGGCTTATCTGTACAATCTGGTTCAAGGCTTACTTCTGGTTTAAATGAAAATAATGTAATGCAAATTTAAAGGCGCGAATGTCTGTATTCATGTGTATACAAATTTGCAAATGTATAAGCACATTCCTCTGCTTATTTACACTATGCACATGATATGACAACACCCGCATTTCAAAGTATCCAATTTGTGTGTGTATAAACTGGTAGATTTCAGATCCTCAGGTGTACGTACCAAATGGTAGAATTCCTTCTCTGCGTGAGTTGCCATTGTTTACTGACAATTCTTGGCGTAGTTTACTGAACAAATTCGAATCATTCGCACCGCGATATATGTGCATTAGAGCAGCAAAGACATTGAGAACGGGAGTTATCTTATCTTATCAACAATGTTGCCCATTGTTTTCGTATTGAGTACATTCATATCCATTCGGAACTTCGTGTGCGTGTATATTCACATATGTTTAAGTGTAAGTTAAAATTAGTCATATAAACAAATGTTGTTTTCTTTTATCGATACAACTTTATAGAGCTGGTCAATCATGCCACAATAGTATCGATAGAATATAATTAATAACATCGGGCACGGGCTTTTAACAATCGATGATTTTGATTCTACGGTAGCTTATATCACATCACTGTTATGGGCGCCAAAAATTTGAAAGCTTATTTTCTTTAATTTTTGAAAAACCCTATTATTTTGTTATAATTAAATAAAAATAAGACGCAAGACCGAAAATTAGTCTTTCTTGCAGATGAGAACCTAAACATTTGATTCCAGGTTTATTTGGGCAGTTTTATTCATTGACCGATTTTGATATTTATACCCTTGCAGAGGGTATTATAATTTTGGTCAAAAGTGTGCAACGCAGTGAAGGAGACATCTCCGACCCTATAATGTATATATATTCTTGATCAGGATCACCTCCTGAGTTGATATAGCCATGTCCGTCTGTCCGTCTGTCTGTCCGTCTGTCTGTTTCTACGCGAACTAGTCTCTCAGTTTTAAAGATATCGAATTGAAACTTTGCACACAGCCTTCGATCCTTTGCACGCAGTATATAAGTCGGAAGGGCCAGGATCGGACAACTATATCCTATAGCTGCCATATAACTGATTGATCGGAAATGCCATAACTTTAGTGTTTGTTAAGTTAGGAAGTTGGGATTTCCTATGGGTATTTTATTTGGCCAGTCAATCCGGTAGGTCGGATTTAATAATTTCATAAGGATCGGCCGACTATATCCTATAGCTTCTATAGACCTGATTGATCGGTAATGCCATAACTTTGGGATTTGTAAAGTTAGGAAGTTGGGATTTTCTATGGCTTTTATATTTGGCCAATCAATCTGACCTACCAAATTTCATAAGGATCGGCCGACTATATCCTATAGCCGCCACTTAACTGAACGATTGGAAATGCCATAACTTTGGTGTTTTTAAAGTTAGAAAGTTGGGATTTTTTATGAGTGTTAAGAATGGATCAAATGAATAAGTTTGGAGAATATAAATCGGAATATTCTGCAAGGGTATTTCAACTTCGGCTCCGCCCGAAGTTAGCTTTCCTTTCTTGTTTTCATAAAGGTATATATTTTTGCGAAAATGAATTTTTAATAATTTAAATTTTACAATGAATTCAAACATTTCATAATTATTTTCCAGGGATTTGATTAAATAATCTACTTAAATAGCTACTTCGGCTATCCCAATACTAGTCAAAAGACACTTTACTAGAAATATTTCAAAAAGTATTCGTTTATTTTAATTTTGTGATTAAATATTGTATTCCGATTGATGATTGTCATCCAATTTTACATTTTGCTGTGGGCAGAACATCGTATGCTGATTTCGTAGCTGGTCTTGAATTAAAGAACGATTTGGATCTGGAACATATCCCATTACCAGCTGCTGTGGAAGTTGATTGCTAAGTGGGGATCCTGGATGTCTGAGAAAAGATTGCTGTTGCGCCTGCAATGCGTAAAGATATTCCGACCTCATGGATGGCGGTTGGAAGTTCGAATCCATTCGAGTTATTTTGTACTTGTTAACGGTCTGATCATAGAATCCCTCCGGAAGCATATTTATATTCTCTTTTAATGATTGAGGGTAGTAGAAAGAATTGTGAGGATTAAAAGGGTAAACAGGCTCCTGAAACTGGCGATGTAGACCATTTGTTGTCTGATGAGGTTCCATCATTTGCATTGGAGGCTGCTGAACTGAGGCTTGCATAACTTTTGAGGAAGCCGAAGATGTTGTCCACTGATCGCGCGAATCTATAAAGTTTTTCGGTTGATATGGGGGCTGTGATACCATAAATCCATGCTGCAAATTTGGGGGAATCCCTGTATATTGTTGGGGACAGAAGGTACAGGGAGGTCTTCCGCAGGCTTGGAGCAGGTTTTCCCTGTTACAGGGTGTTCTTGTTGCCATAAGAAAGGTTTTCCCGATTCCCGAATCATAGTCGTTGGTCTTGGCACTTTCAGTATTGCTGAGTTTCCGAGGTTGCATTAGGGTCACCGTTTCCAGTGTTTCCACGTCTGTTGATCTCATCGTTTCATTTGACCGTGCAATAGTTTTTTTAGCAATAGAATCACCCAAGGGAACTACGTTTTGGAATTCATTTGGTTGGGTTGGGGTATAACCACCTGCCTGAGAATTACCCGGACTTCGAACTCTTTTCCAGTTCAGATGATTATCTTTGTTGTTTGGATTATATCTAAAATCAAATTGGCCATACATAGTATGGGACTCATCGTTTTTGGGATTTTTACTTATTTTTCCATGATATGTATCAGATTTGCCTTGAGGTTGAAATTCTGAAGCCTTTTGAACTTTTTGAAACCCTTGACGTACCATGTAAGACGGTTTTCCTTGGAACTTAGATCTACCATTACATTCCAGTGATGTATTGGATTGTTTTACATACCGAGGATTCTTTTTCCCTCCTCCAACACTGAATTTTGTGCCAGAAAAATGTTGGCTACAATCTTGATCATATTTTTCATGAGACTGGCTACAAGAATTATTGGAAGTTGTTTTTTTCGGCCGTTTGTTGGGTAAAAAACTCTGTTCAAATTTTCGATCACTGATTTTCGATGGCGTGTTTGATCTAACAGATTTTCGGAAAACTACGACACAATCATTACCTTGGCTTTGAGACATTTTGGGCTTTGGAATCTTCCAAATCACTTTGCGCATTTTTGTATTCTTGGTACGTTTTGAATTCTATTAACAATTGAATTGGTCAATAAACTGGCGAGCACAACTTACCTGCTGAGCTGAGTTGGTATCTCGGCTGTTAGTAATTAACAATTGGGAGCCCGAAAAAACAAGTTCATCATTCACAAATTCCTTTGGATGTGCTATTCCGAGTTGACCATGCACATCTTGGCATGGTAACGCATTCTGTGAAGGAACCTGACATGTTTTTGGTCTCATTTGCAATTGATTAGGCATAAGCGAAATTAATTTGGCCTTTAGCTCTCCCCTGAAAAAGAATATAGCCGAGAAAAGTATTTAAGTAGAAGTTATCTCTTACCATTTATCCTCATTATTCGTGCGAAACGGGATCACAGCCGGTTGTGGATTTTGTCTGGAATGATATTAGATGTTAGATATAGATATTAGTATTATCTTATTTATTTTCTCCTTGCATAAAAAAATACATATTACCTTACTTGATCCTGCTGTGAAATCTTTAAATCATTTGGCCTCTGATTCTTACTTGGTGTAATGGATAATTTTTGACATTGAGAATGATTGCTGTACTCGTCTTCCATCCTTAGTTGGTTTACGATATCGGCATTTATACTATAATCCGGGGTTTGGCATCCACGACAGCTCGTCTTTGAAGTATCTTGGCCTCCTTTTTCCATTCTGCAGTGGGTTACGTAGTTATAGTATCCTTCCTCTGATTCGCTCTCGCAAGTTTCGTCCTGTAGAACTAGTACGTTTTCAGCACTTTTGGGACTTTCTGTGCAGTTTAGTTTTCTATTTAAAAATTCTGGGATATCTGGGGGCTGACAAAGGTATGATTCAATTCTGCTTATATTTTTCCTTTGATTTGGGGCTGATTGTGAGCGTGGCTTAGTGAAATATATTACTTGATCTGCAGAAGAATTCTGAGGATGTGGCCTATTTTTTGTTTCTTGGTCAGCAATACTATTTTTAATCATATCACAAATAGCACAAATTATTTCTAGATGATCTTTCCCATTTTCACTTAAATGGCCATAAGAACATTTCTCTACATTGCTTGAATAACTTTCTAGGGATTTTCTTTCAACTGAATTCTTACTGCTGCTACTGCTACTCGAACTTTCATTAATATCAGTGATCGTTTGGTCTGTCCCAAATGAATCTGACGAACTGCCCTGTTTAATATGGTGTTTACTTGAATTCTTGCGGACTATAGTCTCAGTATGGGAAATATCATTTTTCATTATCAGTTTTTCGCTTCTATGTAATTTTTTCTGTTGAGAGTTTCTCTCACAAACTAACTTTTCCGAGTTTTTACTGATATCACTTTCTCCTTCATAAATTGCACAGCTATTTTGTTCTGATTTTAAAGATCTTGTCGAATTATGCTGAGTTTCATCGCACATTTCTTTGATACTATATCCTTTTTTTAAGTTAGTTAAACCTCTAGAAATAATTGCCCCACCAGAGGTTATACGATTTTTGTGTTGTTCAATTTGTTTATTTCTAATTCGATGTCTACATGTTTCTTCTTTCCTTGTTTTTATACCAATAAGATCGCTAGCTTTAGATGATTTAACTGATTTAGAACTATGTTTTAGAATACTAGAGCTGATATTTTCAGAACTCTTACGATATATTTTTTTAGGTAATTTATTGGTTTCGATACTGCTTATATTTTGTTGTATTTTTTGAGATAATTCCTTTGAACATTGAGACTTGGAAGACCGAGGAGATTCTTCCGGGTTATACTTCCTTTCACTAGGAATAATATGTGAAATTGATTTATCTGATGCCTTATAAGAACTTTTTTTGCTTTTCAAGGATCTCTCCATATAGTCGCAGTTACTACTTGCCGTGGTGGAAGTATTTGGATTATCACTATTGCATTGAGGATATTCGTTACAAGGAAGTGAAATTGGTTCTTGGTTACATATTGAATTGGTTCCTTTTTGGCAACCAATATTTGATTTTAATTTTGTTACTTGAACAGAACTTCCAGTTCTTGATTTAATATCAACGGCTGTCTCATTAGACTTGGATGTATGGGACATTCGATTTTGCATATGATAATAATGCCAACATGATTGATAGCATTGGTGCTGCCTAGAATATTGCCATCTTGGAATAAAATAACC
This sequence comes from Drosophila fuyamai, assembly GCA_018153365.1. Classification (NCBI taxonomy): domain Eukaryota; kingdom Metazoa; phylum Arthropoda; class Insecta; order Diptera; family Drosophilidae; genus Drosophila; species Drosophila fuyamai. The sequence continues at coordinate 12,596,948 of JAECXW010000155.1, forward strand.
GTACTTAAAGTGAGGTTGGCATATCGACCCTGACATCATTGAAACTAATTCGGGATTATTTATTAAATCTTTTTCTTTTTCGGCATCTTTGGATTTCTGTAAATCACCAGCCGGCATTGGTTTGTCTGATTTCAAGGTTTTTCCAACACAACTTTTTCCATGAGATTTTGCTTGAGATACTATGCTTAGTATAGATGACTCTGGGCACGATTTGGGCAGCATTTTAGTTAAGTTATCTTTCTTCTTTTCGGTATGTATGGTCTCAAGAAGAGGTTGTAGTAATGTATTTTTTGATGCATTTTTCTGGGAACTTGCTGATGAGATATTAAGTAATTTCGGTTGCTCTGCTGTTTCGAATTTTTCATCTAGCTTTGGTTGAAGTGATTCAATTAATGGAGATGTCTTTATTATTTGCACATCCGTTTCAATTTTTGGCTTTAGAATACTTCTTACATTTGTAGACTTTTCTGCAAAACAACGAATAATGTTCTTGTCCTCTGCATCAGCAGATTTGGTAGCAAGTTGATTTCTGATTTGTTCCAGGCAGCTAAGTACAGGATCCGATTCTTCTTCAATCGTTTGAGTGGATGTCTCACAGGGACTTGGTTTCTTGCCTCGTTTAAGACCCTTTTTCTTTGTGAATGATATCGGCTTGGAGGTCGACAGATTAGATTCTGCGATTGGAGGTGAAAGTGAACGATGCATTAAGAATTCAGCAGGCCAAGGCATTTCAATGGTTTTATCCTGCTGTAACTTTCCTGCCGGAACAAGGGCTTTGAATATCTGCGGATTGCTTTTTCCGGGATATGATTGGAACATATTTTTCACACTAATAGGAAATGGAATATTTACTCGAAAGGGTAAATTGCACTCGAACCTGATAGAGTTAATAGTTGTGTTAAAAGAATAATTGTGCCTGCATTTACAACTTACCAAATGCAATCATCTTCATCATCGCCTGCTGTTGACCTTGTGAGCATCTTCTTACCTTTTGTTTTTTTACGTTTTGTCTTGGGCTTTACCTTTGCAATAGCTTTTTGATTCTGTTCAATTTCGGAAGTTGACTTAAGAGAGTTTCGGTTCATTTTATTTGCTTCTGAAAAGGTTCTATTCTTGGCTGGATATAACATCATTGGTGATCTGGCACAGCAACTCGAGTTTTTGGCAGACAACAGTTCCTTTTCCTCAGATGCGGAACATATACAAGATCCCTAAAGAATAAATTAAATAAAATATATACGTCTTTTAACACTTAGAAATTTACCTTGTGTCTTTGGTTTCCCTGACTTGTTAAAGAATTACTAAAATAACACTTTCTGTTCAGGCTTGTTTGTATTGGGCTCGCTTTAGACACCTTTTTACCTATTAATTTCAAAGCATCTATATTAAAGTCATTATTATTTTGTAGAGCATATGTTAAACCTGTTAAAAGGGTTCTAGGAGAGACTTTTCCCAATGAAGAGTTCCCTTTTGATGAACAAGTTTTCAGGCATTCAGAGTTCTTTTTACTGTCATTCCTTGTGGTCTTCTGGGGAAGTGGACACTTTAATAAACATTCTTCTCGCTCAGACTCCTTTAAAATCTGCTGCTTATCTGTGCCAACCATCATCTTTGATTTATTCCCATAACTTAGCAAAGGTTTATCCCTTCTACAAAAGCAAGGATGCATTTTCTGACGCCAGCATGGATAGTGGTATCTCTGCAAACTGCCGTACACTTGATTTAAATTACACATTCTTGGATTAAAATAACTGCAGAAGATATCTCTTCTCTTCCGACGATATCTTAAATACAAAAATCTGTAATTTGAACAAAATGGGGCGTGCAGCTTTGATTCTTAGCTTCTCGTTAAATGCCTGAAAGCTGGGAAAATTTTGAATTTTATCTCTATATGTTCAAATTTTAAAAGTTGACAAAAAACTCAAATTGTAAGTAATAAAATTGAAACTTTATTCGTCTTGGACTCTTCATTTGGCCTCAATTTTAAACGGAAGAATTGCACAATTAAATACTTCTTGAGACCTCCGATCGTAGGATATCTTACCTTAAAAAGACATTAATTTGGTCGGTTCAAGGTAAGTTACGCTACGATTTTTGGAGGGTTCAAATTTTCAGCGAGGCCAACATCGCGGCATCATGAATCGCATTTGGGCATAACGCTGGCAACAACAACTGGGACAACATTGTGGGGCAAAAGGACACTTATTCAGCTGGGATGATTGGCCAGATTGCTGCTGTTGTTGCTGGCAGAACAATCGTTGAGGTTTCTGCTGACAAGGAGGTGGATTTTGAGGCGGGAATGCAGGCTCTCTACATTGCTGTTGACAAGGAGGCATTGGTTGAGTCTGCTGACAAGGAGCTACTTGATATTGCTGCTGACAAGGAGATATTAGTAGATTCTGCTGACAAGGAGCCATTTGTGCACTCTGCTGACAAGGAGCCATTTGTTGATTCTGCTGACAAGGACTCATTTGTGCACTCTGCTGACAAGGAGCCATTTGTTGATTCTGCTGACAAAGACCCATATGTTGACTCTGCTGACAAGGACTCATTTGTTGGGGCATGAAAGACGGTGGCTGTTGCTGTTGACAAGGAAATTGCTGAGCTTCAGGCTGAATGTAGGTATTTTGATTGGGCATTGGTAGGGGAACAGGATATAGGCCGAGAGGAATGTCTTCCTGGGATGTCTGAGACACCGACGGCATGGGCCACGTCTTGGTGGTTGGATAAGAAAAGCTGGGAGGATATAGTGGCTCTGGCTGCGTGGAAAAACGTTGGATACTTTGTGCATCCGTTTCAACGGTTTCATTAACTTCATCTGGCAAAGCATCATCCTCATCCTCATCCGGTCCATCCTCTGATGGACCTAAGAACTGAGTTTCTGGGCCCCAACCAGGATCCTCGGCAGCATTCTGGGTGAGCACATGCATCTGTCGCACTCTGGTGGCTCCACAAGCACTGTTCAGCTGGAGTTGCACCTGGGCAATCTGGGCCTGTGCCTCTAGCATCTGTTTTTTAAGCTCCTCGGCGAGCATTTCGGTTAGGCAATAGTTGTCCTCCTCAATGGGTTGCTCTTGCACTGGTTGTTGTTGAATCTGCTGTTGCTCTTGAAGTGGTTGCTGCTCTTGCGGCAGAATCGGTTGTTGCATGGACGGTTCTTGCATGGACGGTTGTTGCATGCACTGTCGTTGAATGGAAGGTTGTTGCATGGACTGCCGTTGCATGGAAGGTTGTCGCACAGACTTCCGTTGATTGTAAGCAGGTAAATTGCTAGACCGATTCTTTTCCTGACGCTTGAAAGAAGTTCTTGGCTTCACTTGCGGATTGGTCAAGGGTGGACTTCGCCCATAAGTTCTTTGTTGTTGCTGCAAGCAAGATGGCTGTTGCTGCAAGCAGGGTTGCTGTTGAAGGCAAGATTGTTGCTGGTAGCAAGGCTGCTGCTGAAAGCAAGGTTGCTGCTGTGAACAAGGTTGCTGCTGTGAATAAGGTTGTTGCTGTGAATAAGGTTGCTGCTGTGAATAAGGCTGCTGCTGTGGATAAGGCTGCTGCTGAAAGCAAAGCCTCTGCTGCGAGCACTGTTGTTGCTGAAAACAAGGTTGTTGCTGCGAGAAAGGTTGCTGTTGGGAGCAAGGTTGCTGCTGCGAGAAAGGTTGCTGCTGAGAGCAAGGTTGCTGCTGAAAACAAAACGAATGTTGCTGTCTAAATGGTGACCCAAAACCATTTCCGTTCTGCTGCTGCTGAGGGTATCCATATGAAACTGGAGGAAACTGGGAGGCACATGTGGACTTATTACACTTCGCAACCGCATTGTTCATATTATCATCTTGACAATCGATGCTCAGGAAGTGAGCCTCGGTCACCTCGCAGGCGGTGACAATTTCCGCCTCGCCCATAACTTGCTGCTCCTCATCACAGATGGTTATGATGTTTCCGCAATTGGGAACTGCGGCCTGGAACCACTGATACGAACCAGGCCGATGTCGCGTGGGATATTCTCCTCGAAAGCAGGGATATTTCTTAGAGCTGAGAACCTCCGTAGGTTTCGGTTTTTCTGATTCTGGTTCTGGCTGTTTGCTTACCTCAACTTGCTCGGTGGACTTTGCTTCCTCTGATTCTTCGGTGTTACTCGGCTTTTCAATTTCTACATCACTCGTGCCTAAAGTATCCTTACTATTCTCCTTTGAATTTTCCGTTGAATTTTCCTTTGAGCTCTTCTTTGAGTTGTCCTTTGAGTTGACCTTTGAGTTGTCCATTGAGTTGTCCTTTGAATTGTCCTTAGAATTCGTTTTTAGATTCTCCTTCGAACTCTCCACGGTTTCCGTCTTAGAGTTCTTCTGCCTTTCATCTTCTTGGCTTCCCCTGGATATCTTGGAGGGTATCCTATCGAACTCCTCTTCTCTGGCTTTGGCGATGGCCACTCCGATCACCATCTCCGGTGTCTTTTCGAACTCCTCATCTCGGGCCTTGGCCTTTGCTGTTGGGGACTCGGATTGACGCAGAACCGATGCCACAATACTCTGCTGTGTAGTCCTTCCAAGCTCACTGGTTTGTGAGCCAGATTGATCTCTGCCCAAGACTTGTTTAACCGGCATTCCCGCCTGCAATCTAACTGGTGCCTTGGTTTTGATTTGCGAACCAAATGATTCCGGAATACCCAGGGATCGGCAGCCACTAGCCTGTCTGCGACGATGATGTACGGGTGGACAGGAGGACCGGGATCGCTTAGATTCCGCACCAGCGGGAAGACTTTGTACCAGGGTTCGCAGTAGTTGCTGTCCGATTTGGTTGTTTCCTTGCTCAGGTGATAAGTCCGCCCTACTTGTGGTTGTCCTCCTCGCTGGACTTGCATTACGCCAATAGGGACTGGCCCTGCGTGTCCGGATTTCGCCATTGCGCATTTTTTCACTTTAAAAGCAATTCGAATATTCAATCAATTATACAATACTTCCGTTTAAACTTGCTCTCTGGCATGACATAAAATTTTGTATTGTCAAATTTCTCAATGTTCAAATCAAGGATAAACGCTTTAGTCGATACAAATATTATAATAATATATTATGAAAATAATATAGTGCCTTTGTGGTAAATAAATTCGTCAACTTTAACAGAAGCAACAATTTGGAGATGTAAAATAGCTAAAATATTCCATATACCATATATTATAAATTTCACTAGTAGGTTCCTAAGTCGTCTGATTACTTATGATTGTATATTAGTGGCACCTTAACACTTTGCTTTCACTTGAAGCCCTTAACAATATAGTCTTAGTTTATGACATCAAAAATTATTTAGACTACTATTTTTTAAGTTTTGACTAATGTTTGTGAATTTTTTCGTAATTGGCCATGAATAAGGGTACAACGTTAAACGGGAGGAGGAGTTACGTTCAAAATGTGCGATCCATGTCGACTTTTAAGAAGGTGCATCAGCTGCCACGGCGGGTAAGTATAAGAAAGATATTGTTATATATAAATGTATTACTACTTTTCTCTACAGATGTTGTTGCTGTCCTAGGCCCAATTGCTGCATGCGGTCTTGTTCCATTGATTCCCGAAATTGTCGAGTCGTGTTTCCTGGGGAGTTTCAAAAGTTCTCCGATATGGTGCCACCTAGTTTTCTTCAAAAACAGAAAACGCAACCAAAGAAAAAGAAACGATCAAAGAGTTGCACAGCATGTGAGGATGTATGTGATGATCCGTGTGCGGATAAATGTACGGAAAATTGTGAGCATCCAAGACAAACTTTTCAAAAGCGAAATGATTTAGATGGGGAGCAAAATGCTGAAAGACATCGGACAGGATGATGGATCAGGGTATGGAGCTATCGGACCCGGATTTAATGGAGTTCCAGGTGCAGGCTTTGGTTTCCAGCCGGGACAACCTACCATTATACCATGTTATGGAACCTACGGACCGGATGGAAATCCCTTGATATTTGGCGTACCGCCACCCACTCAATATGGGAATTTTGGAATACCCGGACCTTTTGTTTTACCAGTGGCTCAGCCATCTGCAGTAGGTCAGGGAGATGCCCATAATCCAAGAGGACCTCCGGCGGCAGGTCTACCTTCTAAATATTTATCTAAGTTTAATCCATGTACTGGAGAAATTATAAATTGCGAAAATCAGCAAAATTCCACAGGAAAACCTATTGAAACGAGACAAGGGCCATCTTACAACCAATTCTGTCAAGGCTTAGGCACGGGATTTGGACCCAACAGTCAGTATTATCCATTCAATGTTGCGACACAAACAATTCATCCAAGGCAAGTTGTTCCAAATAATTCCCCTGTGAGCCAAGTTCCTCAAGGTGGTAACAGAAGCAAGTCAATGGGACCTACAGCGCTTTATAGCCAGCAAAGTCAACCATTGAACTTTCCACCTAACAATCAGAATTATCCATATAATGTCGAAGGGGGAACACTTGATTCTAGACAAATTCCCCAATCTTTATCATCCGCTGTTGAACAGCGTCAACATGGTAACAATTCAAAGCACCCAAGACAGAGGAATGAGTCGAGGATAGGTCGTTCGGATAAGCCAAACGAATTAAGGAAAGCTAATAATCAGCAAAGTAAGGCCGTGGAAATCGGCCCAAACAATCAGTATTATGCAAATAATCTCGGAGATAGAAATCCTGATACTAGAGCACTTCCCAAAACTAAACCATCTACGAGTCAAGAGCGTCACGGTAATAATAGAAAACGAAATCAATCGACGGGAGCTCCTTTAAACAACCATAGGCAGCCCGAATCAAATATGCTGTATAACCAACAAAGTGTGGGCATGGGTTTCGACCCTTCCAATCAGTACTATCCCTATAATGTCGCAGATTGCCCCTTGAATGCAACCTTTGTACTGGATTCATCTAACGCACAGCCTCGTCAAAATAATGAAAGATCACATTCCGCGAGACCACGAAACGTATCGAAGGAAAGACCCGAAAAGAGTAAAAACTCGAAAGGTCTGTCAAGTTTAAAACAATCCGGAAAATCGGCTAATGATCAACCCGTGAAATGTTACTGCACGCGCTTTGATCCTAACAATCAATATTATCCCTACTATGTCACGGAAGAAGGGGACTGTCCACCTTCGGAAAAGGCTAAAGGTCCCAAGGAATGCTCAGACCTTCTCAGCCGGTGAGTTTAACGTCAGAGTTACTTAGCTGCACCAACTCTACTGAAACACACACAGTACACCATTTTACACACATCTTTCTTCCTTCCAACTCGAAATACTTAACGTAATGTATTCCAAATACATTGCAGCGTCACCGACTCCTGCCCTCCGTGTGATTTGCAGAAGTGGTGCCATCTCCTGATGCCGAAGGCAAAGCGCAAAACCCATGTGAAACCGGCGGCCAAGAAAAAGAACAAGAAAGCGGATACAAGAATCAGTGTAAAGTCCAAGTCCAAGATGAGTGTGAAGAGCACTAATGAGGTGGAACCTAGTGGAACACCTAAGACGTCAGTCCCCGTGGAACCTGCTTCACCAATTCCTGAAGATTCCGAACCTGTAGATCCTAGCTGCCCGTGTGGTTGCAATAGCCTTTGTCCCCCATCTTCGCCGAAACCAGAAATGCGCAGCTGCAGCTGCTCTGCCAACATACCTGCGTAAGAATCTTTAAAATTAAAGTTGTATATATACATCAATAACTATTTTTTCCACAGACAAAACGGAGCCAACCCAGCGCCTTGCGTTTCGTATCCCGTAAACCCCTGCAACCCAGCCTGCTGCAACTCGTGTCCTTGGTCCTGGTACTATAGTCCTTGCAACGGCTGCTACTACTACTGTGCAAACTGCTGCAATGGCTGTCGTAATTGCTGCAATCACTGCTGCAGTCCGTGCGGTCGCTGTTGCAGCAGTAACTGCCCAGCTCAGATGGAGAAAGTTCCTCCAAGACCAAAGCAGAAGGAGAAGCCGGACAATCGATCAACTGCAAGCAGCAGGCGAAATTCCGCCGGAATGTCTGTGCAATTTAACAACCCTTTGAACAATCCAGCAGATTCAGGAATCCGGAGGATTCAGGTTACACCTCAACCTGTACCATTTAACTGCTCCATGCCGTCGGGTTCAACTATCCCAGGATATGATCCAATTGCTCCGCCCCAATTCAACTCCCCACATGGTGGACATTGGGAGGCGGGCGAAGTGGGTATAAATCGGGCCAATCAGTGTAAAAACCAAAGTCCTTTAAACATCATGCGCCACGGATAGTTCCAATTCTGTCTAAATCATACGTTGAACATTATTTTACATTTTAACACAAGTCTAAAGTAATAAAGATAACCTAAAATGAATAAAAGGAAGAAATGAAATCTTTTCCGGCACTTAAAAAGTAATTATTTCATCCACGAAAATCGAAAGGCAATTTAATACGATTTTCCTTAGTACTTTTTATTAGTTCAAATCGATATTTTATTCTCCTTTTTATACACTCTTATGTGTTTCTCTCTTTTGTATACCATATACATATATAGATTTTTTCGAAAGATTTGTGGGCTTCGGTTGTAGAAAAACTTAAAAAGTTTCTTTAAAATATAAACTTCGTCATAAAATTAAATACCTCTTTAAAGTTGTTTTAGAAAAGACCTAACTAAAAACTATGAACATAGCACATTGTAAACATGTTTGTGTAGTGCAGCCATAAATATTGTATGGTATGTTTGTAATATTATAATAGAGGGAATATTAGATTGTTAAATAAGAAATTAGGCATTAAAACTACAGGGAAAATTCTAGCACATGATATATGGATCTGGGTTCTGCCGCTTCTTTCTTAAAACATATAATTAAACTGAGTTTGGCTTGCATATTGCCCTTTACGTTATGTAATGTGGTTTGCTTATTTAGCTTTCGTGTTGTACATATATATATGTAAACATATATATATTATATTATTATTATCTTACAACTATATGGACTCTTATCTGCCCTTATTCATGTTGCATCTGCACTCAATATAAGCTTTAACAATTATGGTTGCCGCGCAGGCTGAAAATTATATAGAAAAACAAAAACTACATACATCTGCATAGCTCAAACTATTTACATTGGACAGTTGTTTGGGGGTCTGAGAACGCCAGAAACGATTTGTGGGTGGTGGTTAAATTATTTGTCGGTATGTCTATGTATGGATAGTGTAGTTTTTGTTTCAATCACATGTTTGCACTCCCAACGAAACGGTGAATAACTTAAGGAAATGTTGTTGATGTTGTGAAGATTGCCGGTGTTTCATGGTTGGAATAAAGCTCTTTCTGCCCCGAATACTTAAGCATTCTCATCGGTTACATATATGTAGCCATGCTGCTGTAATATGCTCAAACGCTTCTCAACGGCATCGCGATCTATTGAAAAATAGAATTATTTAATTATGAAAATAATTTATCAAATTATGTTTGGTTGCAGCAACCTACATTTGTTCAGCAGCATTTTGTCCTGCGGATGATTGCACTTTTGTACCAATGAATGCAGCAGAATATGAGCGGTGTTATAGCGCTCAAAGCAATTCTTGGTGTTCTTTAATAGTTCATCCAAAGCAGCCGCTTGACACTATAATTTTATAACAAAAATTAGGAATTAAAGTAGTTTTTAAAACGATTTTGAACAAGATTGGTTTAAATTAATTCTATTATCTCATTATCCCAAAAATAAATTCAGTAACATTTTCCTTACCATATCCAGAGCATAGTCGTACAGAATCTTGTCCGCCGTAATATTAAATGCATTCGCCTTCTGCAACAGACCGCTGCCATTGAGTCGCTTCGATTCGAACAGCATGCTCCGGTATTTGGCGTTCATGGTGAGCAAAGCTAGGAGTAACCAATAAACATTATAGAATGGGCATGGACTATGCTTAAGGAACCCATCCACTCACCATTCTTCACATTGGACGACGGCTTCAAGCTGGCCGTTGCGCAGCTGCTGGGAGGCCAGATTCATGCCGGACGAAAGGAGCTGCAGTCCTCGGACGAGCAGCACCAGGCGCTCTGCCCGCTTGCAGTGCTCCGGAGCGTGTGGCGGTATCTGCTGTGCATCCGCCGCCGCAGCTGCTGCCGCCGACTGACTGCCGGCCACCATGAGCGTGGAGAGCGGAGCACACCGCGAGTCGGCCACCTCCTGGATGCAGTCGGTGAGGGCCAGCACAAAGTTCAGCTTGGACAGTGTCTCATTGTGCTCGCGATCCATCAGCGTCTCCTCCGAGAGCTCTGGGGCCTGGAATGCATGATGTTCCCCACCACCGCCGACTCCTGTGTCCAGCAGACTGTGTAGCCCACCAGTGGCCCCCAGTTCGGGCAGCGTAAAGGCTCGCGGTCCCAGCATATGATGCTGGTTATTGTTCTCCGATCCACTGCCTGTCGAGCCAATCGATCCCAGCGAACCCGGAGCCACCAGCATTGTGGGACTGCCCAAAGTGGGCAGCTTTGTAAGCGCTGCGGACGGCAGAACAGGGGAGCTGTTGCCACTCCTACGCAAAGGCGATTGCGAGTGTCCCGGCGATACTTGCCAGGTGCTCGGGGCATGCGGCGGCGGTGTCTCCGACAGAGATCCTCCCGAGGCGGAACGCATCCGCGTGGGCGGCGTTCCAATGGCAAACTGCACCGCCGGCGGCGAGATCGAGTTGATGTCACTGCTCACACTGCTCTTGCGCTGATCCGGTCGCGGTTGCTTCACGCTAATGGGCTGCGATCGGGGTATCTGCTGGCCACCCAAAGTGGCCACCGTCAGCGGCCCGGAACCCTGCCTGGCTGGAGAGCTGGCCGGATTGTTGGCCACCTGGCGACGAGCTGGTGCCGGAACTGGTTTGGGTTCCGAGATGGGCAGACTGCTGGGGCGCGGCGGACTGGATTGATTCTGTTGCGGCTGTGGACGCTGGCCACCGGAAGCGGGCTGGGCCTGCGCCTGGGCCAATCCCTGGCGCTGATCCTCGGGAAGATTCTTGGGAACCAGCACAAAGTCATCGGAGTCCTCGTGAGAACTGCACGATCCACTGTTGTTCTCGCTGTCGCACAACACACCGACGTTGGTAATGGTGGCACAAATGGCCGGATTTGCCACCACAGAAACTAAAAAAAAATGTTGAAGGAGCATTTAGTTTAATGAGCCAACATATGCAATTTAATAATTAATTTATAAATGTTTTTTATAGAATTATTTGATTGAAGTTAAGTTTTCCAGGAATCTAAGAGGACCTTTGATTAAGTGTAATTATTGTCATTAACATTTGAAATTCTTAATTTGGCACACTTTTTCATTTAATTGAACCTCTTTAACTTGTTTAAAAATTAACAACGTGTTGTTAGGTAAAGCCAAGTGCTAATTTTTGTATTTTCTTCAGGAATTATCACCTTTATTTAGGTTTAGTGAGCTTTTCTTAAGGCTGGTCGTTTGAAATAATTAAGGGAAACCTTGTAGAAGTGGCCAATAAGATCTTTAAGGACACCTACCAGTATTCTCCTCCTCCTGGGCCTCCAGCTCCTCGCGCTCCTTCTGCTGCTGCTCGGCCAGCTTGAAGAGCTGCAGTTCCTGCTCCAGCTGCTGCTGCAAGGGACTCTTGGCCTTGGCAGGCGGGGTTCCGCCCAGCGGTGGCATATCAACTGCAAGAACACCACTCTTAGAGACTCGCCGCCGCAGGTTGGCTGCTTGGCTTGGCTCACCTGGCGACGCGGCCACCTTCTTGCCCTGAAGGAAGCGGTGCACAAAGAAGCTCTCGTACGAGATGCGGTCCTTGGCGTTGCGACGCAGGAGGCACAACAGCAGATCCTTCAGCTCCGGTGACACGCCACTTGGAATTCTTTAAAAAAATCAGTTTTTTATCATCTTCTGCTTGATTGGGTGTATTTAAAGACATCTTACTTTGGCGCCAGGTCTGCATTCTGCTCGTAGTAGAACTTTAGTTCGTTGGGCGTTTGTGCATAGAATGGCGCCTTGCCAGTCAAACACTGGTAGACAATCGTTCCCAGCGACCAGAGATCCGCCTTGGAGTCGTACTGCAGCGACATGATCACCTCGGGAGCCTGTAGAATCCCGATACACATTATTAGTTTTGATTTCTTCCGGTTTGGGTAAAGTAAACACTTACCATATACATGGGAGAGCCGCACAGAGTGGCTGCCATGGCGCCCTCGTTCAGAAAACGAGCAAACCCAAAATCGGCTGTAAGATAAACGAGTTTAAATCACTTCAAGTAAAGAAAGTACTTTAAATTTTTAGCTAAAAGATGATCATATAAAAAACCTAAGTAATGACCAGTCAAAATTCATTTTATGTCGGCTTAAGCTTCATTATACTATTTATTATTTAACTTACCAATTTTCAGAGTTATTTTCGATGGAGCTGGCAATATTTTGCCGTAATTGTGCGATAGCAAAATGTTTTGTGGCTTGAGATCACGATGCACAATTCCTTTGGTATAAAGTGCTTTCATAGCACCAGCTGCAATAGGGGAAAATTTAAATTGAGTTAAGTTTTAAAATGTATGTGCATTTTAGAGGCATGGTATTAAATATCATTCAATTTGATAAGGAGTTTAGATTCGGTTCTCATTTATAAACGTGAGTTAGAGTTAGGATCTCGACAATCCGATCATACCTAGTTGCACGAGAAAGAGCCTGACGGTATCCTCGCTCAGCGTCCCCTTAACACTCAGGTAATCCGCCAAGTCGCCGCCATTGCAGTACTGTAAAGAGAAATTAGCACAAAAAAATAAAGAGTGAGTAGAGGATAAGTGGAAAATTCAATTAAGAGAGCTTCCTCCTCAGGCACAAGTCAAGAGTTCAGTGCGCACATAAATCTCCTCGGACCCCAAATACAGTAAAACGCGACCCATGCAAATGAATTAAGTCCAATCAGTGCGAAAATGCAAGAGCCCCGAGAATCAGTCGGTCTTCGCCTTTCAGCTGCTCGTCTTTTGTCCAAACGACAGACATTCATAGAAAACAGCAAGGTCATAGCGAATATGATTTATGGCAATTTTCTTAATCAAGAACTGGAATTAGGGAAATATGTTTATGGATCAGCCAGCTGCTTTTCTTTTGTTGGTTACCTAACAAAATTTCAGTTCCGGTTTATTTCGCCAATAGAGAAAACAAGGGGATTGAAATGAGTATGGCACTCGGAAAAATATCTTTTTTATATTGAATGTCCTTTTTCTGATTTATCCAAATGTATTATTTTAATAATAACAATTTAAAACTAAAATAACTATTCTAACCAAGTTTAGTAACATTCATGGAGTTTTTGACCTATTTAAAAATAATTAATTAATTAAAAAATTATTTAAATTAAAAAGAAGTTTGCGAACTGCTGATAGTTTTATATTATTATATCTTTTAACTATAGATGTATTAAACACTTTCATGAGTTTCTTTAAAGAAATTTTAAATCCTGAAAAGGGTTTCAGGTTTAATACAACTGGAACAGGAACTACAAAGATTTGTGTAAGCAACCCTCGGCCAAATGTAAATGAAGAGAACCCGTTTCTCCAAAATGCTGTTATTTTGGACAAAACACCATGCCAAAAAGGATTTGCGATTTTTGACCTTGAGGCGCCAATCAAAGACATGTCTATAGTATTCCACAAACGCACAATCAAAACCAACAGAGCAAAGTGTGTGTGTGGGGTAGTTTTATGGATTTTTTGTTTTCCATGAGAAAATATATGGACCACTTACTATTTAATGAGCACACAAAGCCAGCAATGGCAGCAACAACAGAAACATTAGGTAATTAAAAAGCCAAATTGAAATGACAAAAGATTTCACTTTACTCGCTTTTTGTGAAAACGCAGAACAGAGGCGAAGAGAAAAGAACATTAAAAAAGTCATTGACATGTAAAGTGACATCAGGCAATGGCAATACATTAATATAAAAGTAAAAGTTCCAACAAAATGGGGAAACACTCTCTATATGGATGGGTTTTTTGTGGAATTTTAAACGGATAAAATAAATGAAGCACCAGACAGAATTTAAAATTTATACTTATTTCCCGGCAACAAGTGCGCATGAGTCAGCGGTTTATTGGAAAATGCACTTGCGTAATTAAAGAAAAAATTGGGATTCTCTTTCTTTTCAAGAAATATTTATAAAGAGAGCTTTGAAAGCCAAGAGAACAAACTCTTTAGACCTCGACTTTTTGAGCTCTGCGCTTCTGCGGTTTCATTCCTAGCTCATTTTCAAAACGACGTTCGCATTTATCGCACGTCACATCGCGTTGCAAAGACCAACAAAAAAAGATTTTATAAAAACAAAGATATATACATAAATGAGATAGTGAAACCTCAAAATAAAACTGTGTTCCCCAATTTACTACATATAAGAATATAAAACACGCGTTTTTCCGTTTCTTCCTGCTCTTTTCAAAACGTTCACTTATCCACGCACACCCTCAAAGACCAACAAAAAAAGATTTTATAAAAACAAAGATATATACATAAATGAGATAGTGAAACCCAAAAGCGAAATTCCCTATCAAAATAAAACTGTGTTCCCCAATTTACTACATATAAGAATATAAAACAACGCGAGTTATTTCAAGTAAACGCAATGGACTAAAGGTCAACATATTGCTAGGCGATAAAAACCAAGCTTCTATAAATTGTACACACAGTAATCACAACACAAAGACGCATGGAACGGAATTAAAACAAGAGTTTAATTGAGTTCTAGGTGAATCAAGTGCTACCCAATGAAATATTTAAACAAACTTATCAGTGAAATCACGTCCAATTTAATCGGAATGATTCAGCTCAGTCATTTACATTTTATAGTAACTATGTTAATAAACTGTGAATAGACGCAATCCTTTATATCAAAAGTAAAGTGAATAATTGATACAAAAAATCATTGTTCAATTTATGAGCAAAACTATTTATTAAATTATACATCGCCCTCTTTTCCACTGAATATAATGTGACATAATATTTATTTAGGCATATATAAAAATTGTTTATATAGTATATTCTTCCAATATATAAATTATATAACTCTTTAATTAAAAAATGAATTAAGTTTAATTACTATCACTGTTTAATGCAAATCTATTAAATAAATCTTCACATTTTATTTTTAACATTTAATGCAATAATTAAACTTTTAACTATATTATAATTTACATTTTTTATACGACAATTAAAACTTTTGATTGACATAAAGTTACTTTTAAACAAAACAAAAATAGAGAGAGTGAGCTACATAGAAATTAATACTGAGAACTGATAAGATTACCAATAACGGCTAAACATTAAACAAAACATGGGAGAGATTAAAAAAAAAGAGATAAAGGGGAGAGAGATAATGTTTTGGGGTTCCACTCTCTTTAACTCTCACACACACCTGTTCAGTCATTCCATCGCATTTGTTGGGGATTTTTTTGCTCAGTTGAGAGGCGACAGCGATTGTAACAGTTTGTGGGAGCGGAATGAAAAATTCGCAAAAAATTATTTGAGTTTTTGCAAAAGTAAACCGGCAAATGCAAATAAAAATAACTTGTGAAAAATAATAATTAAAACCCAAAACAGAAGAACATTAAAAGTGCAAACAAAGTGGCAAAACAAAGCAAAAATAAAACCTTTAGAAAAATTAATCGAATCTATTTTCAGCTGGCAAAAACTTTAGCAATACTAAGAAAATGAAATGAAATCCCATAAATAAACACAAATATAAACAGCTAGCTTTGAAAACGCAGTGAAAACAAAAGCTAAACAAATAACAATAAACAATAATAATGCACGTGTATTACAAGTTTGGATTACTCTTGATATTTTTGCTAAGCGTAAGGTAAAAATCAAACTTCAATAAATGTTTATATATATCGATGTGTTTTATACAACAAATTTGAAATTCTTATGGGGTTCGGAAAGGTAATACATTTATTTATTAAAAAAAACGAACGAAAGACAAGGGGCAAAGTTTCCGTTGAGCAACATTCGTAATGATTAATTCACTCAAATCGAAGTAACGACAGGTGAACCTGAATAACGGGACTTTGACCCGCTCACCACTGAGATATCAATGCCGAATGAAATACTTACGCAGGGGTTATAAAAAAATAGCAACTTTTTTATTGATAGTCCACGGCAACAGCTCTTAATTGCTGCTTATTATATATTAGGTGCATGAATATACACTCTACCTAATCATATCACACAATCTGATAAAAATAATATCAATCCGCTTTTGCCCGATAATTTATACCGTTTTCCTTATCAAATGTGTTTGGTCAGCGGTTGGAATTCCTTGACGAATATCGGACCATTCACAATAGCGCTGAAATTTACAACTGTCTCGCTTTTCCTCTTTTATAGTAAAATCAATTTATGACTCAGATTTGATTTAGCCATTTCCTATTTTGGTCTACTACACGGAAGAAAAATAAACTTAAAATTATATTTAGTTCTGTAATTGAACATGTTTGTTCAAATATAATAAAAATATAATTATCTTAATTTATCAATTTAATATCAGTAATGTTTTAATTCTTAACGAATACTTCTCCAGTGTTCTTTAAAACTTATTGATTTTGGAACCTTTTTCGTGCTTTTTCTGCCACTTCAAATCAAATGTCAAAATAGAGTGCTTTTGAGTGCGCCGCTTCTAATTTTACTCATTTGACTTCAAGTAGTCAACGGAATTACATTGAGTAGGTCGTCATGCTTAGTTACAGTTTAAATTTCTTTCGCAATAGGCATTAACTTAAGTGAGCCGAAGCTTGAAGCCGATTCGGTTACGTTTGATTTTATGTCTCTATTATCCAGTAGAAAAATATCAATAAATGCATATCTTATCAGCACTTCGCGGGACCAAACCCTTAAACAACTAGATTCGGTTTTAAAAGTCGTTTGCCCTGTCAAATTAAGCACTTTTATGGCCTGACGAGTATCATTGAAACTTCGCTCAAAAGTCACGCAATTGAAGAGAATTCCAAAAGCCAGTTTTAAGACTCACTTGAACTACACTACCACCCGATTCTTACCTATTTTCACACACCCACTAGAACCGAAGTCGCCTAAAGCAGGATAACGAACGATTTAGAATCAGGCGAGCCAAGTAGCAAAAAATGAAGAGGGATGGTTGGTACAAGTCAAACCAAAACCAAAACATAAAAAGTGAGAGTAAACGAAATCGTGAAAAAAACCGGTCAAGTTGTCTCTTTTGCCATGAAGTAAACGGGTTTCGGCTGTTTATTTTTTACTAAAATATATACAGTAAGTCTCAGAAATGTAAGACCATTAAAAAAGTCCACGGTATATAAAAAAAAGGTATACATTTAAATGGCTTTTATTTGATTTTAATAAAAATTATACACCAAAAAAATACTTTACTTTAATTTCAGTTTTTTTTTTCATAAGAAATAAATGTTAATTAATAAAAATAAATGTTTCGTTCATCAACTAGTTTTGAATAATTAATAGTACAATTATCGAAACTTTTTTTAATATGGGCTATTATTTTGCCCACAACTGTATAGAAAATAAATATATGTATGTTTGCTCACAGATGTCCGTATATTCATTCATGCTCTTTCGTGGAGCAAACATAAACAAAAGCGTATAATGATAGTGGGGAAAACGAACATTTCTGTGTGTGACTGTGGCGTGGCTATAACAAAATAGGTCAAGAGCGTTTTTAGGACAAATTAGCGAGGTGTGTTCGCCTTCAAGACGTGAATGATGTAAGCACATTCTACTTAGAATTAACAATCTAAAGCCAAATATTGACAATTTTGGGTTTTTGGTAAAACCACTTTACAAATTTGTCAAGTAATTGCTCAAACAGAATTGCGAATACGGTTGGAATATAATTGCGTTGAGATTTTGGGCATTAATAATGAAAAATAGTTTGAAATTTAATGAAATAATTTAAAAGTCTTTAAACATTGGGAAGTAATAGAATATTTACTTGATTACACTGGTCCCTAATTAGTATTAATTTAAAATGCAATTTTCCAGCATTAGCCACACAAATGCTGCCCCAGCGGGCAGTGAGGAGGCAAATCGAGGGTCCGATTTTCCCGATAACTACGATGATTACAGTGACGATGATATTAGCAGGATAACGACAGACGATGAAGCGCCGGAGACAGCAGAAAATAGACTGATGCCACTATCATCCTCCACATCGACCACCACCACATATCGACCAATATTTAGTGAGTCAAGTTGTTTGATAATAAGACCACAAAAGTAAGAGGGTGTATTATATATATTTATAGATATACCCCGACGCAGTAACCATGTCCTGGAGCCCAGTTGCCCGCGCAACTGCCTCTGCTTGGAGGACTTTAAATACGTTCAATGTGCGAATGCCCATTTAACCCACGTGCCTCTGGACATACCCAAAACGGCTGCCATCATCGATTTGAGCCACAATGTAATCGCTGAACTGAGGCCAGAGGATTTCGCCAATCTTTCCCGAGCGGTGGACATTAATCTGAATCACAATTTAATCAGCCACATAGACAAGGAGGTGAGCCATACAACTATTTATAAATGTGCTCTATAATTTGCTGAATTAACTATTTGTTATTATGAGAACTAATCACTTAACAACCAAAACAAAACTTTTAATGTTCTTTTTTATGAGCTATTAATTCAGCTATTGTTAAAAAGTGCTGTTATTTTCGTTATTATTATTATAAGGTAGTGCTAAAAATTTGTATTACCTCAAAAGCCATTTTAAAACTGAAAATCTTTCATCAAAAAAACTTTAACATCTTTCAAATTATAAAGCAAACAAAAAGTCATGTGTTCTAAATTACAAACGATTTACACACTTTAATTAATTTCCTGAAATAATTTAAAAATATTTGATTTTGTAGGTCTTCCAAGGAGCGGAGAGTTTGCAGCGCCTACGTTTGGCCAACAACCGGCTAACCAAAATCGATCCCGATACATTTTCGGAGGCCAAGGAACTAACCCTACTCGATTTGAGCAACAATTCCATAACGCAACGCCTGGATGGATCGTTTTTGAACCAGCCCAATTTGTTGGAGTTCAGTTGCACAAATTGCAGTTGGACGGAATTGCCGCAGCAGACGTTTGAGAACATGAGTGCCCTGAAAATACTCCGCTTGAACATGAACGATTTCAAACAGGTAAGAATTGAGCGCCAAAAGTGCGATAGCACTATCGTTTTTGGAGCGCTATCGTTCCATCGATAGTTGGCGCAGCCCCAAAACAGCTGTGTTTGCGATGCCACATATATAGTTGTCCCTCTCTTGCATTTTCTTTTCAACAGCAAATCAATACGAAAGCTTTTACGCCGCTAACAAAAATAATTAAACTAAAGCTGCCAGACTTGGAGCAAAATAACATTGAGGAGCTGTGTAAACTGTTGGACTCCATTGACACCATAAATTTCCTCCACTTTGACATCAGTTGCTATGAATTCGTGGTGGGCACCTCCTTCAACGAGAGTTTGATTCTGCCCACGGAAACCCCAATAAAGAAGATAGCCGGTCTTCCCATCGTGGCCACCAGTACTCCAAAGCCAGCTATTTCCACGCCAGCAACGCCAAGAACTGGTGAGAACTTTAAACAATATCCCATCATATTATATCTCGTCTTGCTAACGTGGCGTTTTCCATCTTAATCCCACATAGCAAATCGCAATCGTGGAAAAATGGACAACAGCACGGAGTTGGCTAAGGCGGGAATTCTAAGTACCGTGACCAACAGCAGTGGTGTTAGCGTGGAATCCTCCGGCGAGGCGAAGACCAACCAGGTGGAGATCTCCCCGGAGACCATCAACACGCTGCTCATCTGTAAGTACTTCTGTGTCTGTTTTATAACTCAAACCACCACTGAAGAAAGAAAGGTTCACAAGTACTTTTATGTGTAAAAATTTAATTTAACATATAGCTATCACCTCATAATATATATTGAACATTTATGTGGTCGTTTAAGTTATAAAAATTATACCCTCACATTTATAAGTCCCACTAACTTCTTGCATATTTCTCCCTAGGCATCATGACTTTGGCCGTGATTGGCATCGTCATCGGCCTTATTTGCCGCAAGGATATTGGTGGCATCAAAACCAAATGCTGCCGCACTAGCAAACCAGAGCCAAAGGATCAGGTCCATCCCACTGAGGAGATACCATTGAATAAGCTAGCCTAAGAAAACTTCCCAAAAAACCAAAACAAACAAAGAAAAGAGAATCCTATTCCTCCATTTTTGAGAAATAATTCCATTTTGCCGGCATTTTTATAGAATATAAATAGGTATACGTCGTGAATATGTATATGGCTAATTAGTTAACTACTATGACTCAGATTTCAACTGTCGTGACACCTAATTGTAGTTTATAATACATTTTTTGCCGCACAAAAGCTACCAGGAACAAAATTACCCCAATCCCCGCTGTTAGATTTCAGTGTTTAATCGGAATAGCCTAGTCGCTTAGCGTTCTTTTCTTTAGGGAAGGAGCTCGGTAAATGGGACCTTACACAAACTCCTGGCATTGTTCTAGGTTTAGTTTCAAATGAAAATTCCATCGCAACACTTAAATTAATGTATCCCACTATATACTTTAGTTCTTAGCCTTAGACTTTTGCCAAAATACAATAAAAATGATTATTGTAAATAGTAACAAAAAGAATGGAGTTTAATGTTAGAAACTGGAAAATTTTAGAATACTATTGTGGGTAAGTACAGCCTATTAAAACCTTTAATTTTGTAAAGATGTTTTTCACTCTGAAACGCAACACTTGATAACTTGAATTGTTATCCCAAGCTCTTCCTATCACATACTTATCCTCAGACAACAAAAATAAGCCCCTAATAAACACATCGTAAAATATTGGCAAGATAAATAAACAAATCAGACCAACCAAAGTAGCCAGTAATGGTGGGAAAAGCGGGATGGCATAACACGTGGCCGCAGAACCAATAAATATTCATCAACAACACAAAAACGAACTGATTATATTCTGGGGAACAGCGGACTTCTCTCCGTCTCCCCGGTGGCAAACAAATTAGAATACAGAGCAAACAAGGCGAATGGGGCCAAAGTCAGACGAACGTAGGCTACGTACCAACTACTACAATAAACAGCAGATGAAACGAAACACTCCCTTCCTATCGCTTTTTACCCCCATCAGTCTGATTTTGCTCCACCTATGCCGATGACATGTAATCTTGTATGTGGCCACAACAATGTAGAGTTGGTAGGCGAACTAAAAAAATAAAACAAAATTAAAGATTGGGCTTTCGATCTATTTTCTAACTATTTTGGAAACACCCCACCTTGAACTACCCCATTTTTTGTAAGTAACCTCCCATTTGAGTTCATATGGATTTTGTACATATATCAAAATAATTTATTTGATAAAAATTAAACTTCTTAATATCTTTAAATTTGTATTTTCACTGCATTAACTATATATCTACTTTAATAACCGAACTAACCCACCTTCAAGGCTATTCATAAAAGAAACAAAGCTATCCAATCTTATCAGTAAAAATGCTCAAAAAAGGAAGCTAATACTCGTGCCACAAGCATTTGACCTAATTTCAAGATAATAGATGGTATATAAACAACACTGAACGCTAAAAGCGTGCAAACACCTGTAACCCGAATTAAGTTGAACAAACTTGAGGTTAAACACATAGGTATCCACAATGTGCTCTTGAATTTGTGTGAATTAAAAAAATGCGTATTAACAAAAACGAAAATCAACAAAAATGTAAAAGAAAAAACCAAATTATATAGACAAAATGGTAGCGTATTTTCTGTTAGAAATACTGCCACATACGTTGAACCTTAGATTTTATTGAATTGAAGATTACCATTAGAGACTATAATTCACGAATTAAAAACTTTAAATATTTTACTGTCCAATTTACCTGGCTATAAATTTCCTACAATAGTTTAAAGTTTATTCCCGAGCTGTCAGTTAAAATATAAACATTGCAATCAAGTGGATTAGTGAGTAGCAGCCATTCGGTGCAAAACGCTTTTACCATTCTATTCTCACTTTATTTTTGTTTACGAATTCATTTCGCAACTTCCGCAATTAATGGCGTAGCATTTTGGTCAAGAGAAGGAGGTTAAAGAAGGTGGAGGTAGGAATATGGGGTGGGAAGGGGAATGACGTGGAGCTGGCCGACGTGCACTTTGCTTTGCAATACCCATCCCACAAAAACTGAACTGACTCACACACGTTTTAGCCATAAAAAGCATTAAATATTTATGAATGTATCGCTTCGCTATGCGGTTATATTTATGTTGTTTTAATGCCAAACTCACCTCCATAACCAGGCTGACGCAATCCTGGGACTCCTTGCAGTCCAGCAGAGCCACCACATTTTCATGGTGAAGTTCGGTGAGCTCCTTCAGGATCTTGATCTCCTTTCCCAGTAGATTCTGCGTCTTCAGCTGTCCCTTCTTCGTGATGCACTTAATGGCCACTGGCATGTGTTTCTGTAACAGAGGAAACGAAACGTTTCATTAATATTTAATTTCGGGTTACTCACTTCACAGTCATTGAACGGCTAACCCAATTACAAGCCAAAGTCAGCACAATGACTCAATTTATTCGCATGGGAATTTAATTTGCACAATACTAAAATGTTTTCCATTTTAAATTTGTTTTCAGTTTCGATCACAAAGAAATGTTGGTGTGAATGATATAAATTTATTTGTTTTATTTAACAAAATAACAATTTAACAATTTTTATAGGTCATTTACTTTTGAACCAATTTACCACTTAACTTTTGTTTGATTCTCCGGTCTGATTTTAAATTTTCTATATGTCTTTGAAATGTTTAAAATTCTTTTCCCATTCTAGTTACAAAGTTTTAAAGCGGCCAAAAAAGGCGGCGCATTAACATATGCTGGAATGATAGTTTTAATTTGTTTACAAATCTATTATAAATAAACGTTCGTTACGAATATTTGGATTGCTAGGGTATTTCATTAAGGTCCAATGATTTTTTGAATACAGTCCTTACCTAACTTTTTGTGAGAAGCCGTACACTTTAAATAATTAATTCCAATATATTCACTTTTTTGCCTTTTTTTTCTGTATCTTGTGTCCTTATGGAAACCGCTGCATACATTCTCATGGTGTTACTTTATCAAAAACCCATAATCATTGCATCCAGCTGCTGCCATAAATTTGCCTTCCAAATGCTTACATTCTCCTTAAGCGAATGTCTTTGGCTTGCTTCAATTAGCACAAACTGAAACAGGGAAATGCGAAAATGCAAATGCCACGATCTCACAGCACGTTGGAGGGTCTCGCTCGGTTAAATGTTATTATTAGATACGCAAAAACGCATTCAACCGGCGGGCAGGCAAAATGAGGAGGTGCAGGCCCATTATTGCGGTGAATAAGATTGTTTACTCGAGCGCTCGAGTGACGAACTTGGCCCGGACTTGCTGGCACACCAGCTAACGGGCTGGGCTGATTTGACTTAACCGGTTGAATAGCCCCACTGATAAGGCCTACGTCGTTAAATGCCCCTCCTCTGAGTCTCCTGGATGTGGTCACCTTATTTGCTTTTAACTTAGCAGGTGACAATGACTCTTTGTCTGTGTTTGCTCTTTCCGCCGCCGTCTACCCCTGACTAAAGCCCACAGCAAAAGACGAAAGTGTAAATTTAAACAAGTTTGCCTACTACAAGGAAGCACACTCTGATAGTGGAAATTGTGGTGGGATAGTATCGACTGGAATTTATCCTATTTAAAGCATAAATCATTGTATAAAGCGCGTTTTGCAAAATATCCATATAGATTATGACGCCATAAACTGTATATCTTAAGGGGTTTAAGTAGTTAATGAACGTCTGGTACACTCTTAATTATTCAAATATAATATTAATCTCAAACTAGTTTTCTTAAGAGTTTGTGAGTTTCTTAACCTTAAACAACTATCTAAAGAAAAACGATTTTATAATTGATTAAACCAGCATACCCTACAAACTAACAACTACTGGGTGCAGATATCACCAGACATTCTATAGGTTTTCCCTTAGTATATCGGATCACCTTAGCCGGCGTTCACGCGTTGTTTGAATGGAAATGATAATCGATATGTTTTTCCTCCAAGCCTCATAATCTTTTAATATGCATTCGCAGATGTATTTATACAATTTGCATTTTTATTTATTCCTTTTGAGTAAACTGCAATGAATCAAGCAATTCTTGCAGCTTCTGACCGATAACAGACTCCTGCACTTTTGTTTGTTTGAGACAATCTTAATGCGAGTTCAACTGCATCTGTTGCCAAGCATTCAGCATTGTTTAATTGTGTATGACCTGTGACTTTACAAGATTACAAAAGGCGATTGAACCAGGTCAGTAAGAAAAGATTAGGTAACTGAAGTAAACATATTTTTAGATACGTAATGATTAAAGTATTGGCCGAAACATTATTAAACTTTCCCTTAAAACGTATTTTCCATTTGAGACAAGCACCTTTGTTTGGTGCGATATCCAAAAATATATATTTTTAAGAGGCCATCCATATTAAAATAATCTTGAATGAAATTCATTGAAACACCTAATATATTCGGTTCCTTACGTCACTGCACAATATACAGAATATTTAAATTCTAGTATTCTTTTTTAACATCCAAAAATATACATTTTTAAAAGGCAATCCATAATAAGAAAATCTTGAATGAAATTTATTAAAACAATATTATTTTTGGTTCTTTACGTCACTGCATTTTATTGTGTTTACCTTCTAGTCTAAGAAAATAAAAACGCCTGAGATTAGATTACCCATTAAAACAATTGCGGACATCGGTCAGCGGAAACCGAGCAGTTCTTGACCCAATCACCTCAATCATCTCAGCGCAAGCGAAAACTGTGTCAAAAGCGAATGGGAAAGTTGCCCCACCACACCTGGTGTGAGGAAAATGGGAAATTAGAGATGAGACCTCCGATTATTGGGATCGCTGCACCTCCTCAGAGTCTCCAGGCCACGGGGTGCAGCATTTGGTTGGATATTTCAGCAAACCCACTCCCAAAATGAGGTTCAATGTACTGGGTAGGCTCGATAAGGCGAAGCAAATTTGTTATTTTGCCGTATTTTAGGTGCAATGGCCTTTCAACTAACAACAAGAAAGAAAAACATTTCTTTTGGCCAAAAATAGATGGCGAAAAAAAAAAGATAATAATTGCGCAGAAAATGCGAGAAGGAGTGAAGCCACAGACAAAAGCAAAAGAAAAAAGTGCAGCACATCATCGTAGGCCAACGTATCTGATGGATACAAACAACTTCAACTGGTTTGGCGGGTGAAAATGTATCTAATTCGCTGCCGTAAACTTTGCAAACAAATCGCGGAAATTCTCGAATATTTTTGCGACGCAAAACTTTTATATCAATACCGCATAATTTACGCCCGATCGGATCACAAGTCAGCCGGTTAATTTATATAGAATACCACCGATCTGGAGCTGAACAAGACAAACTAGTTTGCGTGAGAAATACCTAAGCTAATTCATATGATATGCTGGAAGAAGTCTGGCGGCATTTGCTGAATAATTTGAGCGTTAATTTCGATTTGTTTTGGTCCGCACGTGTTTAGCCTGTTGTTCCCACCATCACGAATTGCAAAGCTAATTTCGATTTATTAGAAGGGGTTTCTTTTCATTTTTATTGACCAACAATACCCTTCCGTTGTTTTATTTTGATATGAAAACAATGAATTCAAACTAAATTTATTTTTAAACCACAAAACTTGGCTAAAACATTTTCAAATAGATAAATTACATTATGAGAATTTTATAAATAAAATATTATCATGAAGTCTATCAATAATATTTCAAAAAATCAATACACAGTATTTTTTTTTTAAAGGTCGTAAGCGTTTTTCTAATCATATTAATAGGGGCCTGCCCGAAGCTTCATTATAAAACAATTTAAGGTCCCATCAGTATAGTATTTTGAAATCTAGACGATAAGAGGATTCTCTATATCACTTTATAGTTATAGACATTGTCAAGACGCATTTTCCGAGGCCACATGCAACAAATAAAGTAAAAATGCGGAGACAAAGTCAAATGTAAAATTGCAATTGCATTTTAGCTATGGACAAACAAAACATATATGAATATGCATATTGCGCAATGTTAGAAGGGGAGGGCTCAGAAAATACAATAAACATTACACGCTTAGAACGTAATTTTTGCATGATTCCGCCGTCGAGCTTACACAATTGCCGGGCGATAAAACGGAGCGTTCGTTCGGTAAATTATGGAACACGTGTCGTCTGGATTTCCACATGCCAGCGTTTTCACCAGATAAAGATTGATGGATTCATTCATGGCAAAAGGAAAACTACCAGACGGTACTTTGTATCGCAGCTGTTTGTCATCTATTTCTGGAATCGCATTTAGATCCTCTGCGGAGGATTTCCTTTTCTGTCCGCAAGTTCGAGTATCTTTTTGGTGTGTATCTTAAGTCGTTGCACATGTTCGACTATTTTTAGCAAGTTTTTCGAACACGTGCAGGCAAAAGGCACATTTGTGGAGACAAAAATACCAGGCACTCCGCGATGCTTTGTCCTTCGAGCTGCTTAAGTAACCCAAGTGATTACAGCGACGTTAAGTCATGAAAAGAAATCGAAAACTGCCGGACCACAAAACCAGTTACTGGAAATAACCATAAAAGGAAAGAGGCGGGAAGTGAACTCAGATCAACTCGAATTCCAACTGTCGTCAAAGTGCGCTAAGTGGATGGATATTAGATATAGTAGAGTTTTGACACTCGAAAAACCTTACAATAATTTTCTGGATTCAATTTATAGAAACAGTATTTAAATAAACAACTTTATTGAAGAAGCAAAGAATCAAATCTATTTAAAACAAACCCCAATACAACTTGACAATAAAAAATACAATTCATAATTGAATAGATAAATCACAGATACATTTTTAAAATACACCAATGTAGGACGATTGGTTTATAAAAAAAAACTGTAAAAAGAAAAAAAAACATTTCTTGAAATACAAAATAAAAGTCATATATTAAAAACATTTCTTGAAGATACATATTTGCAAGAAAAGAAGTTTAAAGTCAAATATTATCACTTTGGGATTTCATTAAATGATTAACGAATACAATGAAAGGAAACTCAAACTGAAATCCGATCGTTAGTAGAAGGGAGAAAGGCAAGCCATTGAATATAACGAACGTCCATTGTTATTGTAATCTATTGCACTTATTTCACCTTTGTAATTAATAATGTGATTTCATTTACTGACGAGACGAACTTGAGTAATTTAGAAAAACAAAACACACAACTGCGTTGATAAGAGCATTTTTTCTTTGCTTTGTTGCACTAAAACCAATAAAAAAGATCGGTGAACAAGAAAAATAATGACAACTACGCTGAACGATATGTATGAGATAAAATTGGTTGGCATAATCATATGGGAATTCAAGTATATATTGTGTTTAAGGAGATAAACACACATTTTGTGTGTAGGTGCGTGTTTTTAATGGATACATAAAACAGCTGATGCAATATCTGGCAGCTGTTGCCGCTTCGAAAAACTTTTCGCTTCGAGCTTTTCACTTTGCGTGTTTTCTGTTGTTTTGATTTGTTTTGCTTTTTATACTGAAAATTAAACAAAAAACAGTCATTCCATATTAATGACCAACAATTTGCGACCTTTTTTTTCGTTTTAACTATTTCTATATAAACAAGTATTGTTTTTTATTGAAAGAGATATGATAAAAGTTGTTTGACCTGCAGTATTTGGCTAACTGGTTAAACTGGTGATAATTTAAAAGGCCTATTATGGCGTTATGCATGATTTATGCGAAATTAAATTTTTTAATATTAAATATTCACAGCAGATTTTACTGATTATTTGCAAATAATGAGCCAAAGGCTCTTTTTGCAATTCAATCTTTCATAAACAAGTAATAGGCAATTAAAAGTGACGATTTAAATACGTTTAGTTATTTTTCAGCTTGTTTACTTTGTAATCCAATTGGAAATTATCATCCCCTATGCCGCCCAAAACGCGCCTTACAATTGTTTAGATTTCATTATTTCTAAATGACCCTGAAATAGTTCAACACACTTCTAACGCAATCAGTTTGCATATGTATGTATATTTATCCTACGCAGTGGTGTTTGCGTATTTTATTTGTATCGCCAAAAGAAATCGCACGTGCGTGTGTCACCGAAATTTTGCTTAGAAATATGGAGAGGATTATAGAAAATAAACAAAGTAAGCAAAACGCAAATGTTGAAGAAAACAAAAAAAAAAGGGAGCCATGCCCTGACTCTCAACAAAAGGGCTGTGATTGCTGGCAGAAATTTACTTGGGTTTGGTACAGTGGGTCGGAATATAAAAATATTTTTTAAATTGTTGTTGGAAAAAATCTAATTTGAATCGTTGTTTTTTCTAGTCCATTAACTACTATAAATATTTTATTATATGTAATTATTTTATTATGATTTATTACCATATTAACAGACACGCAGAGTAAATAAGCGAAACACTAAACGATATCTTATGAAATATTTTTACAATTTTCTAACCTGCCTAATAAACTGACCATAAAAATGCAGGTAAAATCTTGCTATATAGTTAAGATGCATTAATTTTTCCTACCTGTATAATTGCTTTGTGAACTTTTCTATACATATGTATATATGTAAAAGCAGGCAATGTTATTGTTCTTAAGACCTTTTTGTGTTTGGTTTCTAATTTGCACTATTTTTAATGTTTAGCTGTACTGTGATCAGCTGATTTTCGACGTTTGGCGAGAGGCTTTTGCCTTTAGGTGTCTTCTGCGTGTTTATCTTTGACAATGGCGCATTGTTATTAACTTTGGAGCTTGTTATTGTATTATTTACAAATGCGACCAAGCCCCGCATTAAAATGAAAACAATAACAACGAA
Source organism: Drosophila fuyamai (assembly GCA_018153365.1). Lineage (NCBI taxonomy): Eukaryota > Metazoa > Arthropoda > Insecta > Diptera > Drosophilidae > Drosophila > Drosophila fuyamai. Next base: position 12,625,822 of record JAECXW010000155.1, read on the forward strand.
TCAGTTGGTGGAAAAACAGGTTAATAACATATGACGGAATTGTTGTTGTTAAGGTTTGATATCTCTTCCAAGCCAATTCCAGTGTTGAAATTGTGGTTGGAAGATATTTCTGTTTTTAAGTCTTCATCCTCTTACCTTGCGATGACGTCCTTTGTAGACGACGGCAAAGGCGCCGTGGCCCAGCATATCCTTGGAGCTATATTCATATTCCCCGACAATATTCATTGCATGCGACAATTTAACAAGGAGGAGGATGCGACGCCTGGAAGTGCTGCTCTCTCCGTCGCCCGCTCTCTCTTTCACTCGGACACCCCCTCGCTCACACACACACACACACACACACTTGTTCTTTCCTTCTCTGCTTCCAATTGCAATTGTGGAAAATGGAAAATCAATTTCTTTCCTTTCAGCCAGCCACTAAAATGATTTTTTGGCCCTCAACGATCTCTGGGTTTTTCACGTAACACCTCCGTTTATTTTGCTGTCCACCTGGCCAGTTGACAATTATCGCGCACTCACTTTAATTTTACTTGTAATTGAATTAAACTGTTCTTTTCCGTGTGTGATTGTGTCGGTTTTTTTTTAGTGTGGTATTGCTTTTAGTTTGGAGTCCCACACTTGCATACATACACGCACACACACGACAGGATTGATGGCACACACACTCGCAAACACGCACTGTATAATTTTCTTTCGGTTCTAAGAAAATTTGTCCTTTTGATCCCAGCGAAAACTTTGCAAATCTCAATTTTCCAACTACTTCGCGAGAGAGACTAGTGGAAAAAGGCAAGACGAAAACACAACTAAGCGAGGTGGTGGTGGTGGGGTTGGCCAGTGTGGCCGCAGGTGGCAAGGGACCATACGCCACCTTAGCTGGGGAAATATACTAAATCTTTATAATTAAATGCTCTAAAATAAATAAAAAATAACAAATTATTTTTATTATTATAAATATTAAATTTGTGTTACAAATTTGAGAACAAATACAATTTAATTATTTCATAAAATAGATAAGTGTTCTTTCGTTTTAGAGTGCCGATAATGCTAAGCTCTGCTATTAAACTCTTTGTTGTCAAAGGTAATCCATTAAATTAAAAATAATGTATCTGGGAAACAATAATTAACGTTTGATATTTTTGTATTCGCTGAGAAATAATTTTTCCGAATTAAAAATCGTTTTGTATTTTTTCCGATAGTCGAGAAAATTTAACAAAATGCACATGGTAACACAAACAATTGTTGAGCGAGCGATAAACAGCAAAACAAAACAAAAAGTGAAATCCATTTAAATTAAAAGAATACTCGGCAAAATAAGCACACACGATCATTCGTTGAGCTCAGGAAGCACTGCTAATTAGCATAAAAGGCAGATAAAACGTCATACCACAGCGATTCGCGGCTGTTCATGGGAGATCATTTGTTGATACACGTGCAATCAGCTGATTTTGAATTGTTGATAATGGGTGCATCAAAAAAAGGACTGAAATCGGGTATGTATTGTAAAGGAAAATTCCTTTAAATTATGAATACAATGTCCATTTTTTATTTTAGTCAAAAAATCTTCGAAGTCCTTACAAAAAGATAAAGAAAATAAAGCGGGCCAAAACGCCTCGCATCAATGTAAGTTTAGCCAGTAATGATGTTAATCTCTCTGAAAGAAAAAAATCAAGGAATTCAGACCAGAAAAGTCCTGAAAATGTTTCCAAAACAGCCAAAAAAAGACGTTCCGCTAAGAATACAGAAACCACAGCCTCTAAAAGACCATGCATCGAAGAAAATTTTACCAATAACGAGGAAATGCAATTCGCTAAAAATTTAGTTGGTAAACAAGGAACAAACGCATTCAATGAGTTCCTAGATCTATTAATTAAGGAGAAAAGTCTAAAAGTCCTGAAAGAAAAAGGAATAAAGATAGCAAGTATGTCTAGTATTTTGGATAAATCATATAATAATGCCTGCAATGCCTTCAAAGATCTGTATGACCTGTGGCTTGATAAACATGGAAATAAAACACAATATTTAACCACTTTGGAAAAGCATGGGATAAATTTATCAAATATGTCCAGCATCTTAAGTGGATCAGGATCAAATTCTGCAAAATCGTTCAAAGATTTATTCGAGCTGTGGTTTGACGAGCAAGGAAATAAAACACAATATTTAAAAACTCTAGAAGAAGAAGGAATTCATTTACCGAATATGTCTGGTATCCTAAGTAAAGCAGGACCAAATTCTGCAAAAGCTTACAAGGACTTGTTTGACCAGTGGTTTGACGAACAGGAAAATAAAACGCAATATTTAACAACTTTGGAAAAAGAAGGAATAAACCTACCTAATATGTCCAGTATTTTGAATGGTGCAGGATTAAATGCTGTTAGAGCTTTTAAAGACTTGTATGATCTATGGTTTGACCATCAAGGAAAAAAAACACGATACTTAAAAACTTTAGAAAAGGAAGGGATAAATCTGTCTAATGTATCCGGTATTTTAAGCAAAGCTAAGAGCAAATGCGGCGAAATCATTTAAAGATTTGTACGACATCTGGTTCGATGAGCAAGGCAATAAGACGAAATATTTAAAGACTCTGGAAAAGCATGGGATAAATTTAAGAAATGTATCTAGTATTTTGGGTGGAGCAGGATCAAAAGCAGCGAAGGCTTTTAAAGACTTGTATGACCTGTGGTTTAATGAAAATGGCCATAGAACTCGACACTTAAGATCTCTTGAAGAAAACGGAATTAATTTACCAAATATATCCAGTATACTACACAGGGCAGGATCAAATGCGGCAAAGTCCTTTACCGATTTATATGACCTGTGGTTCGATGAACAAGGTAACAAATCCCATTGTTTGAAAACCTTAGAAATAGAAGGGATAAGTCTTACAAGCATATCTGATATTCTACATGGAGCTGGTTCTAATGCGGCAAAATCATTTAAAGAGTTGTATGAATTGTTGTTCGACGATCAAGCGAATAGAACACAGTTTTTGAAAACATTAGAAAAGGAGGAAATAAATCTAGCCAATATATCTAGTATTTTAAGTGGATCTGGCTCTAATGCTGCGAAAGCCTTTAAAGACCTATTTAACCTGTGGTTTGACGAAGAAGGAAACAAGGCTAAATATTTAAAATGTTTGGCAAACGAAGGAATAACCCTATCCAACATGTCCAGTATATTAAGTAAATCAGGGTCTAATGCTCCCAAAGCTTTCAAAAACTTGTATAGCATTTGGTTTGATGAAAATGGTAAGAAAACCAAACAACTGAGAGCTCTAGAAAATGAAGGAGTTAACTTTGAAAACGTTTCAAGTATCTTACATGGTGGGGGCTTGAATGCTCCTAAAGCCTTTAAAGAGTTATGTGATCTTTGGTTTGACGACGAGGGAAAGAAGACACAATACCTAAAAACCCTCGAAAAAGAAGGAGTAAATCTTACCAATATGTCCAGCATTTTAAGTGGATCAGGAATTAACGCTCCAAAGTCATTTAAGGATTTATACAATGCTTTTTTCGATGAACAAGGAAAGAAAACCCGACATTTAAAGCATTTAATAAAAGGAAAGGAAGAGGAGAATTTTACCATGCATAATATATCCGGTATTTTGAGTGGATCGGGAGCTAAAGCCGTAGATGCTTTTAAAGAATTCCATAACGCCTGTTTTAATGAGGACGGAAAAAGAACCAAACTATTAGATGATTTCTATAATATAGGCTTTAAGCCAAGCAACCTATCCTCCATATTATGTAGAGGAGGAATTCGTGCTTCTTCTATTTTAAAAACCTTCTATAGTGTTTGTTTTAATGAAGAGGGGGAAAAGTCAAAACTTTTACATGATTTCTATGATATAGGTTTTAAGCCAGTGGATTTATGTAGTTTATTAAGTGGAACAGCAGGTGGCCTAGAAAGACTGCACGAATTTTGCTTCCTAGGAAAGTCAAAGAAGTATCTTAGGCATTTCTTACATGATATAGAAGGCTTTTCGCTGAGTAATTTGTGCAACATATTACACGGAGCAGAAGATAACGCTTGTTCGGCTTTAAAAGATTTTCATGATATTTGTTATGACAACAGAGGTAAAAGAACCATATTTTTAGATAATTTTTATAATGCTAATTTTAGTTCAAGTGATTTGGCTGGTATATTGTCCATGACTGGAAATAATGCATCTTCTATTTTAAGAAATTTTTATCAATCTTGCTTTAATAGTGAAAATTATTTAAAACACTTCCTAGATAAAAAAAAAGTTTTCAAGCCTAAAGATTTATCTAAAATATTATATGGAGCAGGTACTTATGTTTGTACTACTTTTGAAAAATTACATCGTCTATGTTTTGATGAATCAGGATCCAAAACAAGTTATTTAAAAGATCTTATCAAAAATTACCCATCGAATGAGATAATTGATATACTATATCAAAAACTAAGAAAAGCGTCTGCTACTTTAAAAGATTAAACATAGTTTGAATAATTTTTAGGGGAATATAAAATAGTTTATATCATTACCCTTTTTATTATAATAATAATAGATCAGTTTAAGAATTATTCATCCAAATCAAAAAAGCTCAAGATGTAACTAAAAAATATATAAGTTATATAAGTACAAAACAAACCAAGAGAACAAATAAAATTTACAATTTTACTAAGATATCTGAATCTCATGTAATTAACTTTTCAAAAGTAAGTAATTATTTGTTACTGATACTTTTTGAAATGCTTATTTCTTGTATATTTATATAAAGTATTATTTATAAAGTCTTTATTCAAATTTATATTATTGACAAAAATAAATAACAGTATATTATAACGTGTTTTTTTTTAAAATCTATTTGGTATTTTCATTAGCTTTTCAGTATTTTTAAGCCAACTATCGTTTAGTATTTGTAGCGATAGCTGAGAATAACTAACTAGCAGCATATGGTAACGCTGACTGCTATTAAGCAAAGAAAGAGCAGAAAAACATTCGGAAAATTAGTCTGATTAATAGAGAGTGCGGTGAAAATATAAATCCGTTATTTGCAGAGCGGTGCGTGAGTTTCTAATAAGCATAAAAGGCAAGTTACTGCAATAATACAAGTATCGCAGATCTTTGCTTGTTTTTGTAGGCGTGCAGAGAATTTGTGGATACATAGTGAACAGTGATAAGAAGAGAAAGAGACTGTAGAGCATATAAAACGTGGAAATCTGATTCCAAACTTATGTGTTTTTCAGATTATCGCAAATATAAACTGGAATAATGAGTGCGTCTAGTGAAGGCGGCACGGGTGGAGTTCCAGGGGGCGGAAGTACAGCTACAGCGCCATCAGGTAAGTTCGCCGATATCCAAGTGGAATATTTATATTTATATACGTATAATATACGTGCAGGCCCCTTGTGTCCGTGTATGCGTGTGTATACATAATATTTGTGCACCTCTCTCTTTTGCTCTCCCATACGCGCACTGTTTGTTTTCTATTCCTCTTTGCGCCTTACTTTCGCTTTGCTGCTCTCTTCTCTTCGTACTACTCTGTGTGTATGTGTTTGTTTTGTTGTTACTGTGCATTCGTGGCAGGGTTGCCAACATTTCTAGAAAGTTATTGTTCTCCTCGACTAAAAAAAGATTTAATCGTTGGGCTTTGAATAGAAATATAAAGAAACAAAAACATCTTTGCTTATTTTAAATAATTAAATGTATCAAAAGTAAAAGTAAAAAGTAAAGTATCAAATAAATTTCTATCAAAATATTGTAAGAATTTAATTTTCTGGGAAGCTTAAATTTGTTAATTGTCCAATTGCAAAGAAAAGATTTGAAAAAAAAAAAAAATATGTATTTTACCAAAAAAAAAATGTTTAGACCGGATTTAAATTAAATTAAAATTTAAACTTGCAGAGCTTTAAACTAGGTCATTAAAATAAAAACGTAATCATTAAAAACAAATTTATTTTTAAGTTTAAGCCCCAACGATTAAATCAATGTCGATTATTTCACCTGTCCGTCCATTGTTTGTGTTTCGTGTGGAACTTTTAACCGAAATCTCACAGAAGAACACACACTGCCACTCCCACCCGCACAGCCCCCCTGAAAACCATTAAGATACGTCCCCAACAACTGCATCCCCATGCACTGCCATCGTTGTCATTGCTGCCATCTTTATATCCACCATCATCATCATTATTGGCAGCCACTGGATCATTATCCGCATCTGCATCCGCATCCGCATCCCTGGTATCGCACTCACATCCGCCCCTGCAGCTGCGCGGCGTCATAAACAAGTACTCATTGCCATCCCATTTGCCATCCTCTGCAGCGCACTCCTCGGTGGCCGCCAAGATTACCCACGTGAAATCCGACGGCAGCGGTGGGATATCCATTTCGGGCACCCCGATCCTCAGCGGCGGCACCTTCAAAGTGGCAGCTGCCAATCCCGTGCAGCAAACTTCTCTGGGCACACCAATTGCTCTGAATGCAGGACAAGCCACTACGGCGGCTTCCATACGAGCCATTGGCGCAGGTGGCCAGTCCACACAAGTCCGGGTGGTGATGCCCATGATCAAACAGCTGGAGAATGTAACGGCCACGGGGAGGACACAGATCACGGCCATACCAGCTGCTCCGGCAAGGAGTGGGGCGAATGCATCGATCACCGTGACCAGGCCCGTAACCCAGGCCACCTATCTGCCGCGAGCCAGTGTGACGGCCACCCAGATGGGAGGCGTTGGTGTTGGAGTTGGCCAGCGGCTCGTAACGCCCCTGAGAGCCACATCCTCGGCCACCGTGACGCCCGCAGCACCGACAGTTCTCAGCTCAACCGGAGGATTTGTTCGCGGAGCGACTGCCTCGGTGAGCAGAGGTGGAGTGGCGCTTTCAGCGCAACCACCATCGGCGGTGATCTCGTCCAGCAACAGTGCTGCTTGGATGCAAAGTTCCACGGGACAGGTGCAACTGATCCGTGCTATCCCTCAGCCACGCCAGAGGATTATAACGACATCTGCGGGCATTTCCAATGCCAGTGTGGTGACCACTACTCCAGTGCAGGCGCCAACAGGTAAGTTATTATATGGACTATACTCTGTAGCAACACTCTAATCGTGATTCCTTACAGCACTGTCCGTTACAGCAGGCCAGCCATTGACGCCACAACAAGCCGCGGGTCCTGGCGGAGGTCCTCAGGCTTATGTGGCCACTGTATTGCCTCAAAGGCAGCACCAGGCTACATTAGTTTACTCCTCAAATGTGTCTACGCCCAACGTGACTCAGAATCCTGGGCAGCAATTTAATCCTCGCTTTGCTGTGGCCACGCCCACGGGTGGAGTAACGACCACGACTCCCGGAGGAACTACAGTGACACCACGACAAGTGCGTCCCATTCCGTTGGGAAAGAGCTTTCCAGGCGCAAAGCTGAACACCACGAGCATAAGCATTAGGGCTCCAAGCATCCCGCAGTTGGGTACCAGCGTAACGGCTTCGCCAACACCCGTGAGTGTTTCCGGTGGAGCAACAGTGGCGCCCGGACGGGGTCCCGGGGCAGGAGGTACTGCTCTGACGGCCACCAATCTGCCCACCACGCGGATCATCCAACTGCAGCAGCCAGCGACAGGAACCACTCAGCAGATCATCGGATCCGCTGCACGTCTGGCCGGGAATGTAATGCTGCAACCCTTCTTGATGAGCACCACCGCGGCGGCTAAGATGGGTAAGTTACTTTCCCAGTGGAATTATTGTGAACGCTATTGAGCAGGTGTACTTGAAAAGTTACATATAAAGGGACAAGCAAACATTAGAAATAGTAAAAATAATAAGAGAGTCACATTCACCTTTCTGTAAAGTTGTTCAAAGTGTTGATGCTTTTCTTAAAAGAACCAAAGATCTTACGATAGTAAGCAAAGTGTATATGCAAAATACAATTAGTGTGCTTAAATTACTTTCAGTGGGTTTCCAATCACCGTCTTCCTAATTTGATTAATTAAAACTTGGTAGAAAACTAACAACTATAAATGAGAACTATATTGAAAATAGTTTTTCAACACTATTCATAATCGATACAAAAAATTTGAAGTAATCAATTTAGGTATTAGAAACTAGGAAGCGGTGAACTTAATATCATTTCAACACTGGACCTCAAAATTATATTTCTTGGATAGATGAACAGTACATTGAAAGTCATTTGCTCTCATCAACTGCTGACAATCTTCGCTCATACTTCAATTTTACAAGCCACTGTGCAGATTTCGAAAGCAGGAAAAGCTCATCAAAGGACCGGCAACCTAAAAAAAAGGAAGATCTTAAACCAGTCAAGAATCGGCGATGGATAACTCATTTTCCAGCCTTATTTCGAACGAGGCTGATAGGGACTACAAAACAATGACAGAACAAGTTGGCAAAAATCGTCAAAAAAGCCCCAAAACTGTCGCGTTTCTCGGCCACCGCACATCTTCTGGATCACCGACCCAAGTGGCCAATAGCCTGCTGGTCTTCGAGCGGCAGCACTTGGAGCGAGAGCGATACATTAACCTCATCCGCAATCAGTGCTACAAAAGCCCCGTGGTTAAGACAAATCCAGTTTTGCAGCAAGGGAAGACTCCTGAAATATTTTCCAGCACCAATTTATCTTCCATCGATGATTCAATGAACCGTAAATCTACTGAGAATCTGACTCGTACGAATGGTAATACCGTGATGCCTTCTGCATCATTTGCCCAAGTGGAGATCATGATTAAGGCCATTCATCAACACGTCATCTTCATCCGCAAACTAACCGGCAAAAACCTCGTAGTCAAACCGAATCAATTTCTGCAGATCCTTACGGGCAGTCAGGATAACAGCGAGATAAAGAAGCAATTGAAATCCTCACCGCTCCATAAAAGTACCCATGCAACGTCGTCGTTTTACCAGCAGCATTTTCTTGAAGGATGACTACGTCGAAAACTTCAGGCAGCGGTCAGCGCAAAAGTACCTAGTTTCCAAAAAACTTCGGGAACAAGCAATTCAGAAGGCTGAAAGAGCCAAAAAGAGACGACTTGCCTTCGAACGCAGTTTGTACGAGAAATTCTGCATTGATCAACATATCCCCAAGCCTACCTTCTACGCTTATACTGCCATTAACACGAATGGAAAGGAAGAAAGCGGGCTTATTCCGATGACCAATGAGCAATTAAAGTATTTGATTAATTTAGCTGAGGGTGATCCCCAGCAGGTGCTTGTGAACAAATTCAACATTAATGTCAATCGCAGCGAAATCCAAATCCTAGTTAATGGCAGGTGGCTCAACGATGTGGTAATTAATTTTTACATGAACCTATTGACCGAACGCTCGGAAAAGTCGCATCTCCTCTTGCCCAGTGTGTATGCCATGAACACCTTTTTTGTGCCACGCCTACTGCAGAGTGGTTATGCGGGCGTAAAGCGGTGGACACGAAAGGTTGATATTTTTAGCAAGGACATCATTCCGGTGCCTGTGCATTGCAACAACGTTCATTGGGGCATGGCCATCATCGATTTGCGTAACAAAACTATTCTGTACTACGATTCGTCGGGGAAAGGCAATCAAAAAGTGCTGGACGCACTGGAGGAGTACCTGTGGAATGAGTCGCTGGATAAGCGCAACCAATCGTTTGACACCAGCGACTTTCGCATTAGTAATGTGAAAGGTTTGCCGCGGCAGGAGAACACCAGTGACTGCGGCGTTTTCAGCTGCATGTTCGCTGAGTACCTAACGCGGTATGCTCCAATCACCTTTACACAGGATAACATGGACTACTTTCGAAAAAAGATGGCCCTGGAGATTGTCGGTGGCAAGCTGTGGCTGTAGGCGCTTATTAAACTTAGAAGGGAATGTAACTAGAAGATTGGGGCTTCTTTTATAGAGACTTTATATTTTTAATAAAGCGCACCAAGTTATCCTACAATAAGTTACCAATGTACCCAGTTTCAATGGTTCTTTAATCAAAAAAAATCAATTGGGAATGTTGTTTTCCTTGGGTTTTCAAAAAGTTTTGGAGCTTGCTTAATTAAATACTAATATTTTATTTCCTTTTTACATACTGCAGGCATTCGACCACCTGTTACCATGACGGCCAAGGTCCAACCATCGTTGACCATTACCCAACTAAATCCCATTGGAAAGTTGTCGACCGCGGGAGGAGCGGGAGCGCCCACAATGACGCCGCAGGGCGTGGCCAGCATTCAGGCGGTACCAGTGCCGAATGTCTCGGCCAGTGTGGTCAATCCCAGTTCTGTTGCAGGGGCCACTTCGGCAGCTGGAGGAGCGACTGTCCTGCCTTTAACTGTCAGCGGAAGAGGAGGAGCAGTGGGTCCAGGTGGTAACATCCTCACGGGCACTCTGACGCCCATCAAGAATGCTCACGGCATAACTCTCGGAAAGATGATGATGACACCGGCCACGACTGCGCCTGGAGGAGATGCAACCGGCACTAGCGGAGCGACCGTGACGGGCTTCCAACGCGCATGGAATCCGGTGGTGGCTTCACAGAGCCAATTGATGAAGGTATGTTTTAAGTAAGATCTGCTTTATAATTTGCTTAGCTTTCCTGTTTAAAAATGTTAAAATTATATGTTCATCTTTGGTTTATGGTATTAAAAATTATATAAATTATGCATTTAACTTTCATTAAATTTAAATTTTCAGGACACAAAGAAATTGGTAAAGTTAGCGAATTATTAGGGTAGATGTTTTTTTATGGTTTTCAATTAATTTGGTTCTATCCTTACAGATTGATGAGAAGGGAAGTGCTGCTACGATTTACTACGAATCCATGCCGGCGTCCGCCTCCACGGGCGTTCTATCATTGACGACGACAACGGTGACGCAGAGCACCCAGGCCCAGGCACAATTGGTTAGCAGCACCGGCGGTAGCAGTTTGTCGGTTTCTTCGCTGCCCTTCGCTAGTCATGCATCAACTGGAGCGGGATCAGCCGGAACCGGATCGCAGGCCACTTTTACAGTATTGCCATCAGGTGCCGGAGGAGCTGCTACCCGAACAATTGGCCACCAACAATTGATTATACCAGCAGGACCAAACAGTGCGCCGCCGCAGCACATGGTTATTCCGCTGCATACATCCGTGAAGGTGACAACGGGAGCCGGCAATCCGCAACAGGCAGCAGGAAGTGGAGCACTAGTTTCAAGCTTTATGCGGAAGCGGGATGCAGAGGGTTCGCCCATACGGGCGGCCAAAAATCTGGGACCCACTTTACTCTCAATGGCTAGCAATACCAGTGGTCCAAATATGACCCCGAATACGGGCACAACTTTCAATATCCAGCCAGTATCGGTGGCGGTGCCTCCATCAGTTAGCTCCGGACTCACTGTGGAAGCGCTGGCCAAGAAAGAGCGGGAGCGCGTGGCCCATGGAGTGGCAAGCAATGCGCCCACTGTGGCTGCCACAATTGGCACTGTCTCTTCAACGAGAACAGCCCGGCCAGACTCGCCAGATTCGTCGGATGGCTCAACAACAGTTTCGGCAAATTCATCGCCTGGTGTGGATCAGCAATTGCAGGATAGGATTGGGGATCCGCCAACAACTGGAGGAGCCAGTGGGCGTGATAATTCCACACATTTTAATCCTATTACTGAGGTGGGTTCCAAAAAAGGCACCGTGAATTATAATAATGACCAAGTTTTCGTTAATTTAAAGTTATACTCTTCGCATCAGTCGATGCAGCAGACCCATAGCCACTCCTCACTTGGAGCCCGGAGTGGGAGCAGTGCCTTCGTGGACGTGCAAGCGCCAACGCCGCAGCAACAGCAGCCTCAGCAGCAGCCACCCCATCTGATGGGATCCGCGCAATTGATACAGCAGGCGGGAACGCGTGTGAATGGAACTGGCAATAGTTCCAGCTCTAGCTACGACTGTTCCTCCAGGAAGAAGCCACGTCGATCAACGTGAGTTGAAAGGATTTTAAATAGTCTATGGCAATTGAATAATATTTAATTGTATCCCCCAGTAATGACAGCCAGCACTCCACGCAGAGTCAGGCCTCCTTGTCGCTACCTCCACCCAGTGCAGAACCTACGCCGCCGGCTGGCGCATCCTACATGCAAAAACACAACAATGGAGGTCTGCTGGTAACAGCGGCGACACCGGGAGTAGCTCCAAATAGTGCGCCGACCGATGCCAACCATCGGAACAGTGCACCCGCTGTGACGGGCAACAAGGAGAACGCCAATCCGGTGGACTTTGTGATAAGACGTCCGCGCAATTGTGCGTTGCTTAATGTGAGTTGATTAGGGAATCCATTTTTGGTTATTTTCTCATAATCCCATTGACTTACAGACATATAAACCCACCCACAAGTTGGCCAACAATCATTTCCATCGGTATACGGATGTGAAGCCAAGGGAGGAGCGACGTGCCACAGTTATTGATCTAGCTAATCAACCAAATGTCCAGGGCAAGATTAATGGTTGGAAAATATATCATTTGCGCTCCCAAATGGAGGACTTGGTAAGAAATATGAATGCAATTTTTAAATAACAATCAATCAACAATCTGTTTTTTCCGCAGAATGAATCAGAGGTTATCAGTCTGGGGAAACTGGAGACAATGCTGCAAGATTTGGAAAAGGACAAGGAAAAGCACAGCGAAATGGAGCGTGTCACTGAACTGCTAAAGGTAAGTTACGTAAAATTTAATTTATCTTAATTCCAAACTAACAACCAAATGATTTTGCAGGGCAACATTCAGCGCAGCAAGATTATTACCGATGGCATCAACGAGGCGCAGAATCAGTTAATGAAGATCTTCGAGCACAAGCCACATGTCTCGGACATTATCAACCGATGTGCTTCAAAGAGGAATTTTAAGAAGCGCGAAAAGATCTAAAATCATTTGACAGAAGAAAACCCAGCCAAGTGTACTGTACATTGCCTAGTTTAAGCAAACAGATATAATTTAAAATAATTACCTTAAACGCGATCGATTTGTAAGACGTACATTTACAAAGAAACCAGCAATATTTTTTCAATTTCTTAAGTCGGTAAAAAATACAAAGCACACGTGTTGTATTAAGTGAAAAAGTGTCAAGTGTTTTATTTGAAGGGATTCCGGAGGCTTCCGTTGATCTAGATAAGCTAGTAAATAGCCTTAAATCAAATATAAAAAACACTCGAGTTCTATTAAGTTGAAAATTATTCCTTTAAAGGGATACCGAGCTGATGCTGTAGTTCCTCCGTTTTTGGTTGACCAAACCAAAACAATGTAAGATCTCCAGAAATTCCAGCGGACGCCCTGGTTATATAGGATGCTTGTTTACATTGGTGGCGGTGGAGGAACGCCATTGAACATGGGATGCATGGCTGGCCGTGGCGGACCCGGCATGGGGAATCCGCCGGGAGGTCCCATCGAACGATGAAGATTCGGCGGCGGTGGCGGCAGAATCTTGGGTTCAAACTTGAAGGCGAACTGCAGGAAGAACTGTTTTGTGTCACGGTTCCAGTGCGTCCAGAACTTGCCCTCGCTCTTCTCCACTTCTCGCGAGGGAACCTTGAATCCAATGGTCTCATATGGCTCGGAGGCGAACAGAAGGTACTGCCACTTGCGGTCTGGCGGCTCGATTTTCTGCTCGTAGGCGGACATGAAGCGATGGCGCGGTACAATGGCTTCAGTGATTTCCGGATAGTCAATCTGGAACAGCAGCGACTGTTGGCCGTTGGTGGGATCCCGTTGCTTTGTCACCCGATAGCCGGGCCGTCCGATCTTCACAAACTTCTTCGGTTCCACGCGGGGCTTCTCCGGCGCCAGCAACGATGAGGGTGCCTCCTTGGCCTCCTTGGCGGCTCTCCTGGCTAGATTCTCCTGGTGCTTCTTGCCTTGCGTGTGGGCCAAGTAGCTGCCCTCGTTGTTGTGCAGCGTTAGGCATAATTTGCACTCGTAGGACCCCAAATGGTTTTTCATAAAGTACGGATCCTTGTTTAGATCGATAGTCTCCAGGGCCAGTTGCCGTAGACGCTCTTTGCGGTCGCGGTTCGTCTCCGACCAGGAGGCCACGCCTCCGCTGCCGGTCTTGCCGCCGGCGCGGTTCTGGAAGTCCATAGCTTGTACTTTAATTGATTTTCAATTCGTTTGGAATAAAAAACGTTTTCGCGTTGGTAAAAAATTTCCGGAAAATTGTTGTTGGTGGTGTACCGAACAGGGTTGTCAACAGCTGCACAGTTAGTGGTGGGGTTTTTTTTAGTATACGATATTTATAGATATGGTATAAATAAAATACAAAATCATTAATATTTTAAATTGCAAAGACAAAAATATGACTTTAAGCCAATCACACAGGCGGTGTTTCTGTAACAGCGACCAGCAAATTTTTTCTGCCATAAGAAGTCCATGTGCTGCGAAAAAAAGTCGCTACAACACACAATTACGATCAGTGAAGCCTGAAATGCCTTAAAATGATTTTGGTTTCAGTATTTTTTAATCTAAATAAAAATTTTTTAAAGAAGGAATCTTGGGCCAGGTTAGGTAAATGTTTTTTTAAAATCAAATGTCCATTAAATTTTATAAAGTATAAACAAATATAGTAGAACAAAGAGCTGCACGAAAGTGGAAGATGGATATATAATTACCAGTATCAGTTTTCTTTTTACTCGTTGTGTTCCAGCATTTCTGATAACTACAAAATCGCCAACAGCAGTGGTTTAATCGTTAGCTCCGAAAAATATTACATTATATTGCATTTCCAAAAAAATTTGTATTTAGATTTGCGTTATTATCCATTTTATTTGCGGGAAAACACAAAATCGAATTTCTGCGTTATTGGATCGCAACAACTAGGCGACTGTTTGATGACCGAATTAATCAACCAAACAGAACTATTGTGAAAATTTTTTATAATTTTGTTTTGAATATTGCTTGTATGATATACTAAAAAAAATATATACGTTTCAGTAAATTTTTTGAGTAATATGGTATTTTTCAATTAAGATACGCGGTCACACTAGCGATTTGAGTTGCACATGCTTGGTCTTTTTTATACTTTAAAAGTGAAAAAAGTTTAGACAAGAGTCTAAAAAAAGTTATAAATAGTGTTTGTGAAGCATATAAAGCCAGGAAGAGCGCAATATATGCAGTAATCAAGACTTGGCTTTGATCGGATGAAAAAAACCAAACCAACGACAGTCGTTCAGCTAATACGAGTGTGGGAAAGAATTGTGATTTCTGTCGCAATTTTCATGGAAAAGCAATTGCAGTCTTGAGAAAATATTCTTTAAACAGCAGAAATGGACGGAACCGGGAGGCAGGTCATAATGGGTCCACCGGCGCCAGTGGCCAGCACCGCCAATGAACCTAGTCCCGGTAATCCAAGTAATGCCCCTCCTACCGAAGCCACCAAAAGCGCACCTCCGCCCAAGCGAATAATTAAGAAGATTCAGCTGGATTTCAACAAGCTAAAGCAAGCGGGACTGGACAGGCAACTAGCCGAGGTCCTGAGAAATCAAAAATTGGGAACCCAGAAGGTAGAAACTCCATCATCCAGTATTCCTTCGCCCTCTGCCGCTGCGCAGTCGACGTCGAACGCAGAACAGTGCACATTGCAGCAGCCACAACAACAATTTCGTCAGCCTGGTAATTAATCTTTATTTTTAAATTTCTGTGCTTTTTTTAAAAGCCGTTAGCCGGGTGATTTGCCAGGTATTCATAGATTCATCTAAATGGGTGTACGAGTTTGGGACTGAGAGTTGAAAACCTATGCGGTGGCGCAGCTGCTTGAGGCGGCGGCGGATTGTTTAAAAGATTTTGTCGTTCGGGTCGATTCTTCATGAGTTCGTTCCGTGGCGAAATGCAAATGCTCCTTTACTTTTATTTTTATTACCGCCTAAAAATATTTTATTTTCATATATAGTACAACATTTTTACATAAACGAGACCAAAGGGACGCGAAAAAACTGGGTTTCATTAGTTTTAAATTGGTATTTATGCACAATTTTAAACAACTGGTTTTTTTTAATGTTATCTCATATTTCGCTTATAAAATTTAAAGCTGAATGGTTTTCATATAACTTTTTTAATGGTAATGTCATTAATCTATTTTAAATTCAAAATTATTATTAAAGGCCATAATTAAATTTTCATTTAAGACCTAAATTAAACATCAAAAATAACATAAACAAAGCTATTTGCGGAATACCGTTTTTGTCTACTGGTTTTCAGGGTGGGATTAAAAACAAAAAGCTGGCTCCTATGAAAAGAATGAACTTTAAAAAATCTAAATTTAATCGTTTTCAATTTCTTTGGGTACAAATAAGCTTGACTAAGCTTTGCCGACTTTTTGAATTCATTTTATGAAACTAAAAAGACATAGTTTCATAAAATGAATTCAAACGTGTTAAATATTAATCATTTTAATATTAAAAAATTTGTTTAATGGCTTAAAAAAGCTTGTTGTTAAAAGAAGGTTATAACTTATTACCTAACTATTTAATACAAAAAAAAAGGAGAAATTAACAAAAACCTCCGAATTCGTAAACTATAATGTCCATTTATGTGTGGACAATTTTTTTTTTGAATTTTTACTCTATGAAGTAGATTCAAGTGTCACTTTCGCCACTCTCATTTATATTCTTTCAATGGTCCAACCTGTAAATGCGGGCTGCAAATGAGGTTAGGGACGAAATGCCGATGCGAGGCATGGAGTTCGCTTTTTGGCCCGAGTTCAAATCCCAGCATGGTCCAACTGCTGTGTTTGTGTGTATGTGATTGTTGGTTTTGTTATTATGTGCTCCGCTTGGTTTAATTTGCTGTTGCTTTAACTATGATTTCCATCTTTGACAGTAAACGTTTTATATTTTCTTTTTAGAAATAATATTACTTTGCATAAGTAAATTTGTGATGCACCTTTCATAGTCAGACCTTTTTTAACTGTTTAGCAAATTTTTATTATTAAAATTATAAATTAAATTATTTTATAAAATTAATTTGTATATTATTTACTAAAATGTATCACAATTGTAACTTATTCTATATGGTCTTAGGCAATATTTATATTCAACTCAAATACATAAATATGTACATAGATATGTATGTATGTATGAGCATACAGTTTAGTTCCAAGAAAATTATTTAGCTAATTTTTAGGGTAAAAAATATCTTATTTAAAATGCCTTTACATTTTAATTGTTACACATGTTATATTGTCCGTCCTTTTCCCTACTGCTCCCTTCCTAATAATTCTGTTTTCTCACTTCGCAGAACCGCAGCCCCTGGTAAAGCGTTTTATGATCTCGGAGTTTATAGAAAAATCGGTGCCTATACAGACGACACCTATCCCGACAGTGTACAATACGACGAATGCCAATCGTTCCAAGCACGTCAAGACATTGTTAAAAAACCGGATACTAAAAAAAAACATTAACATCAATTCCCAGCCTCAGCAGATGCCAACAACGTCAAAGGCGACGTCGCTATCCTCTGCCCAGGGTTCAGCTCCTCGGAGTGCAGCTCAGCCTGCAGCCTTCTCCCTGCCCATTGCCAAGGCGGACTTGACTATTCGCCAAAAGCAGCCACCACTGCTGCTTAATCTTGTGAATCAACTTCCGAAACACCGAGACTTGTGCGGATCGAGTAGCAAGACTTTAATGAAGCAGACGGAGATACCTGAACAAAATCATCCTGCTTCATCATCTGTACAGCAAATGGCATACACTGCACAAAGGATTGCAGTGCAGCAACCAACGCAGACGTCTACCCAGCTGCTGCCACATCATCCGTTTCAGCCATCTCCACAAGTTCCTGTACCTCAACCAGTTTCGGCTGTTCCCATTGGACTCCACAAGAGCCCTTCTCCGCCACTGATTGTCCTGGAGAATAAGGTGTTGGCACCCAACGAAAAGATTGATTTGAGTGGGCTGCGACTGCCAAATGCTCCGGTGTCCACGACTTTGTCACAGGTTAAAACTCCAGAAAGCCCCGCCGTTCAAACTAGTCTTCAATCCAAGATTATTAAAGGCAAGATAATTATGAATGCCAATAAGTTCAAAATGTCGCGGGAAAAGCTGGCCGAGATGGCCAAAGAGATTCGCCATCAGGTGAAGCAGATTAAACCTCCGCATACACCGGAACCAGTTTCTTCAAAGGACTTTACTTCAAACACTGAAAGGCCATTCACTATTACCACGATACTTCAACAAAATATGCCGCCTCTTTTTACTCCTGAAACTCTCGAGGGAAATAACGTATATAATCCGATGCAAGAGGACAACGAATTGCCAGCTTGTTCTGGTTCAAGTGTAATTTCAAATCCCTTACCTGTAGATAATTGCTCAACTCTGACACCTAAACAGACGTTTGTGGCTGAATCGAAGGAGCCAAAAGAGTATCCTAAAGAGGAGACAACAGAAGCAAGCCCTCTTGAATTTCCGGTATATATTCCATCAACTCTTGATGTAAAACTGTTGCCTCAACTAGATCCTAAATCAACAAATACTCTGCACTTGTCTGAACATAACCCTGCTACTCCGGAAGCTACTCCTGAGCCAAAGGAATATTGCAAAGGTGTTGCTGCAAAATCAAGTCCTCCCAAACACTCAACTTTAAATATAGAGGAAGAAAACGCAGAACAAAACCCAATGGATTTCCCTGTATATATTCCCTCGACACAGTTGCCTGGTTCCTTGGCCACAGAATCAAATTCTCTTCTGCCACTACACACTGCAGAAGCAATAGGATTTACTGAAGGAAAGGATGCTGAAAACAGCAGACCTGCATATGTTCCTTTGACTCCAGAGAAAATAAGTTCACCTGAAAAGGTAACAATAGCATCCAATACTGCTGACTTGCCTAAGCCAGCAGATTTCCATGAGGAAGTGACCGCAGAGACAAGCTTTCTGGACTTGCCAGTCTGTATTCCTTCAACTTGCGAAACCAAGGAGTTCTCTAAAAAAGAATCTGCAGAGCCAATACAGCCCGACTTGATCCCCTGTGCTGCGACAACTTCAAAATTGAATGCACTTTCTGGAAAGCCTAACACGGAATCAAGCTATTTGGCATCTCCAGCAGTAGAGAAAGTTGAAACTGCGGTTGATTTCATAGCACAACTAGCGGCTGAAAATCCATTAGATGAAAGTGCCTTCTTGGATCTCTCACCGGAAGAGCAAAGATTAAACGCTCTGTTCGGAGACGGCGAATGTTGTTATATGGGTATGTCGCCAGTCGATGAGCCTCAACAGCCCCAAGAGGATTTGTCCATTGGAAAGATTGTTCAAATGGACAATATGAATATACTGCACGCCACTTTGGATGTACACAGCGATAGTACGAACGTACTTCGTATTAGTCCAAGTGCGGTGAGGCTGCAAAGCAGCGTGGCTAAATTGGATATGTCATTGGCTGATATTGACGAGGTGGCTGATTCGGTTCTGGAGGAGAATAAAGTACAGGTTAACTTATCGGAGCAACCTGTTGAGGCTGCAACCAAACCAAGTGTAGTGAAATCTTTGGCATTTGAAAGTACAAACGAAGAACTCAATGACGATGCTCGAAATCCAGAGACATCCACAACAATTTTAGCTGAAGATAGTAAGCGAAAAGAACGTGAAGTGCCTTTGGAAGAAATTAAGCCAGTGTTAGATACAGAGCCTGTACATGAGGTTAATCCCCCTGCAAAAAGACCAACTATCAGATCTAAGAGGGCAAAAATCAACTTAGTGCAACGCACTAAGAGGCCGAGTATCCCAAATGCTTTTGAGGCAAAGAAAACTAGGATAGAATTTGAGGAAGACGAGGAGGAGGCGATGGCTATCGATCACAGCTTGCTGGAGGACCGATACGGAGTCGCAGGAATAGAGGTAATACACAATTCTGATAGCCTAACCTCAGACAAAGTAAATCTTAATTTATCTAGTGTTAAAAACAATCCAAAGGTGCCAGCAGATGAGAAGCGATGTGAAGAAGTCAGTCAGTCCAGTAAAGAAGTTCGAGTCGAGGAAACTAGCATAAATCCCCAGGAAGTACTTCAGATTTCAACGAAATCAACTACAGAACGTGATCTAACCCAGCTATATCATCCACCAAAAATGCCCAAAAATAAACTCCAGTAAGAAGAACAGTGCGCAGGAGACCTTGGAGGATTCACAACCAACACCTTCAAGTAGTAATGTCTCCCTCATAGATATCCTTTCTCAGGATGTACCACCGCCTCAGGGAGAAGCCCAGATACCATTCCGCAAGGAGTCTATAGAATTAAATTCTAGTGTTAATAGGACGTCCGATATCACAGGAGTACAGAATTTAATTGGGCGCTTGACTGCCGAAAATGTGACCCCACATTTCAAAAAATTATCGCCAACGCCAAAATCAGAGGAAATACCGAAACCGATGACCCGCAAGAAACTTGTAAAAACAAGACCGGTCCTCAGCAAGAGATCCTCAAAAGTTAGTCAGAATGTTACGAAGGAAAAGGCAAACCATTTTGAATTTCTCCATCCAGTGAGTGCAAATGTGGGAGGTCGCATTCCCACATCCAGCACTAGTGATGATGATGGTTCCATATTTCTAGGCTTCGATAACAAAGAGGAGAAGAGTTCTAAAATTCCAGTGAGAAGCAAGCGAGTCAGACAAATGAAGCTCAACGAAACGGACATAAGTGATGACGCGACTCCCGATTATGATGAGACTGAGGAAGAGCAGCAGCCTACAGAAAGACAGGCACAAGAGAAGAATTCTGAGGTTAATACCAAGTTTTCTATCAACAAACCTAAGGTTATGGGAGCTTTTTCGGACGATTCAGATAGCACCAGTCGTGGCCCTACCAGTCCAATGGATTTTGGGGATAACGCATCCATAGATGAGGACAGAGCGTGTGAAGTTTATCCGCTAAGGGAATCAACTACTTGGGAAAAACTTGTAAATGCAAGTGAACAAGTTGAAGATAAAAAGGACATGGCCACAAATGAGATAAGGGATTATCCTACAGAAACAGAAGTTAACAGAACTGAGGATCCTCCCAAAATCGATGGAGATGCAAAATCAATTGTCGATATTAGTAACACCCATCAAGAAGAGGATCTTTTGAATGCTTCAGATAAGCATAACGATCAAAAATCTCAGACTTTTATGGAGGAAAATCAGAAAAAATCTGTGATAGATAAACAGGGTTCCACAATTATTGACAGTAAAGTAAGAAAAAGCACAAGGAAGTCAACCAAATCAAATGCCCTCTTTGAAGTGGATACTACAAATGAACCTTCCACAAGTAAAGATTCTTTAACGAATATAAGGACGAAACGGCAGACGAGAGGTCGTTCAATAACGTCAGGATCTTTGCATGATAAAGAACTAAAGGGGGTCCTAGAGGATGGTGAAGCAGATTGAGAAACCAAATGTACCTTCAGCGTTAGCAGAAAATTTGCAACATCTGGATTATACAGAAAATTCTGATTCAAAGAAAACTCAGCGCAAATCAGTTGAGTCAGAAAATACAGTGTGTAAGAACGTAGAAAATGCGGCTATAGAAATCCGAGAAGATGCAAAAGATCCTGAGAATAAAAATGTTCCATTAACGACATCAGAAAATACGACTACAAGGGAAGATCAGCTAGAAGAACAAATCACTGAAGAACCAAAAACATCTGCGAAACCAAAAGGAAAACGAAAATCTCGGAGTTTAGCGCCAATAATTAAAGTCACCCCTCCAACTCAGGCGGATGTGGTTGCAGATACCCAACTAAAACCGAGAGTAAAGTAAAAGTCAGGGGGAAGAAAACTTGGAAAGGGTTAAATCTCCTGAAATCTCCGTTGAGGGGCCAGATACATCCTTAAAATCAAGAAGAAATCGTAAGTCGCGATGCACAACGCCAAAAATTAAAATATCACCTGATATTCAACATGAAATGGGTACAAAACCGGACCAAACTTCTGACATTGATGGATCCAAGGACGAAGAGGAACCTTTCACTGCATCAGAGGAACCTTTTGTTCATACAGAAAATAAATTTGTTACTGTTCCAGGGGAATCCAATGATGATAAAAGTTGTGTGAAACCTAAAGAAAAAAGACAGTCCCGATGTAGTAGTAACAAATCCGTTTCAACAGCTCCCGCGGTTTCTGGACCTGAAAAAAAATCCGATCGTCTCAGAACAGCTGTAAATAAAGAATCAACAGAAGATAGGGACACTCTTAATGTTTCGGAGGACGCAACCCAAGCGGTCAATCCCAAACGAAAACGAAAATCCCGGAGTACAACGCCAAAGTTATTGGTTCCACCAGTTGTTAAAGCTCAAGAAGTTAAAATACTTGAGACAAGCAATTCGAACACAGATCTACAAGAAAAACTGGAAGAGGTTAAAGCATCTAAGCAACCAACTCTATCAACCACTTCCGTAAAAAATAAGAAAACACGTCAATCTAGGAGTAATACAGCGAAAGAAATAATTTCAACAGTTACTCAACCCGAACCGGCTCCAAACCCTGAAGAAGATCTTGCGGAAATGAATGAACCAATAATACCTAAAAGGCTAAGAGGAAAACGACAATCTCGAAGTTCTGTTAAACCCAATGTAACAGCTCCTTCTTCGACACCATCAGAAGAACCTCAGCAAGTGGATGCTGATTCGGAGGTGGCGCGTTTCACACGAAAGACTGGGTCAGTCACACCTATCACTTTACTTAATACCCCCAAAGATAAAGAAGATTCTGAGTCTGCGCCGACAAAAGGCACAGAAAGTAATGCCAATAGTGTACCAGCAGATCCAAAATCACGTAAGTCAAGGGGCACAAATTGCAGTGAAATGATTTCACCAAAACATGAAGAGCCTAAAGTGCCTGCGAAAAGGGGAAGAAAACGAGCTGCTCCTGTCGATACGGAAATAGAGTCGGCTAAAAAACTGAAGACTGATGAGGGATCGGAGACAATAAGCATAGTTGAATTCAATCTTCGAATGCTGCTCATTCGAAAGCGGGAACAGTTGGACTCCGAAGAGGATTTAACAGACAATGGCAAGGGTGAGGGTCCACTTCAATGTGGCTTGTGTATGAAACGCTGCGATAAGAAAAATTGGCAAAGTCATTTGGGAGAGCACTATGGAGTGGGTTGGCCCATTGGAGACACCCCCAAGGTATGTTTACATATCAATGGAATAAAATAATTCTCTAATTTGAATCTTATTCACAGAAAATCACGCGTGCCTGGGTGATGACAATGATGAAGAACCATCTCCAAAATAGTAGCGAAAAGCTTATATGTCGCCTCTGTAATCACCAATTGGGAACCCCCCTGGGCATGTTGCTTCACCTGGAGGGTTGTGGCAATAAACAGCGAATTCCGTGTGATTTTTGTAATAAACTATATACTAAACTTTCACTACCGGGACACATACGAACCTGCCCAAAGCGCCAGGTATTCCAGAATGAAGATGATCAGGAGCCTGCGGATGGTGATGTTGTTGAGACGGTATATAGCAATGCCGGCCGTGCCAAAAGGAAGTCCACAATCAAGTAAGTCCGTGGGATTTTCACAGACATACCACCGAATGTCAAAAATTTTTAATCAGAAAGTACAAATTTAAACCAAGAAACTTTATTTACGTATTAGCATGTTTTCATATTTAATAAACAACATTCTTTTCCAGGGCTGAAACAAAATTAAAGAAAATAGGACAGGAACTGACTTCACAAAAGACGGGAGATGAGACTACCACCAAAAACGACTTCGATGGCGATTCTTCTGACTATGATATGGCAAAAGACAATGAGTCGTCTGAGGAATATAATTCGGAAGGAGTCGATTCCAATGAGGACTCCTTAAGCACCGAAGATGAGGGAAGCCTTGCTGATAATTTGTCCACAACTAAACGAACGAAGACAAACGAACGGGGACATATAAACAGGAAAAGGAAAATAAATCGGCCAGTGAATACAGGAGAGAGTCAACAGAAACCTTGTGAGTAAAACTTTAAATATAAGTTGTATTCAAAACTAATATATTTTTGGATATTATAGTACTTTCACGATATCACCACTTGGAGGCTAGGGCGACCCACAAATGGAACGAATTGTAAGCAAACCAAGGAAACACAAATTATCAAGCAATATTAACATTCAAAATTTTTTAAAGCGTGCAAAGCAATTATAAAGCTGATCCTTTGTTCAGTCGATTGTTGCCCAGATATTCGAAGGTTTCTGCAGAGCAGTCTAGTGGTTTGCTGCCCTCTAAGGAGACGACATCCATGCGCTATGCTTACGGTAATGTAAGCAAAGAAGACGATTGGAAACAGTTGGCACCATTTGAAGGTTTTAGCAAAAAAGGTATGTACAATTGAAAATACTTAAATTCAGATTTAACCAATTGTACTTTTTTTGGCAGGAGAATATGTTAGCTTCCTTGGCAGGCCTATTAAACAACTCGCCTGGGTCCCCCTGCCCCCGACAATTGTGGATCAATATTTACTATGTTACCTGCGTCCAAAGATGAAAACGTATGCAAGGCATACAAAATTAAAGGATGAAGAAGCACTTTTGTTGTTGCTGAAATGTAGGGTGGTATCCAACAAACCTGCCGATAAATCGTGGGGCCTACGCCCTGAGCTTCATTACGGAATTCGTGTACCCAATGGGCCAGTTCACAGTTTCTGCTTTTTACCGAGCGGTGGCTACGATAAATCATCCAATCGTTTGGGCCTTTTGGCTGTCGGTAATTCTTTGAGTGATGTCCACATTTATGCTTTACCCTTGGAGCTGACAGAGGATGAGAATGCAGACGAAAATGTTATTATTCAATTGGAATCTTGGATCACCCTCAGCTTGGATGTACACAATTCCCTTCAGGATCAGTGCACTAAAATTTGTTGGTCGCAGGTAAGTTTTACATTTAAAATCATAAATAGCATATGCTTGTAGCACTGGGAAACTAAAAATAAATAATAATAATAAAAATGAACATTTTTGTTTACAGGCTTTGAATCACAATTTCCTAGCGACTGGCTATGCTAGTGGTCACATTGCATTTTGGGACATTGGTGATACGGATAGCATTAATTGTTTTAATCGGAATAATGAAACCTATTTTGCGCCTCTGAATTACTTTTACATAGGCGAGCGAAATGTGCAATGTAAGTTTAACTAGTAAACCTTATTCCAATAAGCATTTAACATTAATTCGTTTTTTCTTCTTAGTTATGGATATACATTATGACAAAAATGGACCACGTTGGCTTGCTGTTGGCACTTCCATACGTCAATTTATAGTCTATGATATTGCCAACTGGTCGAAACCCGCTATACTGACACAAGACTCCATCTGCACTTTGTATATGGCTAATATGACTTGGTCCCCTATTTGTGAAACACTCGTCGTAAGCAGTTCACGTAAGCCTTCCTTTATTAATTGAAGAAATTAAAGTCTAATAAGATATTATTTTGCAGATTTTACTCGCACGATAGCAGTTAGCCCATCGGGAATACAGTTCGAGCATAGGACCCTTGATGGAACTCTGACGACGGCACGAGAAATGCACACGAATTGCCAGCAGAATCACATGGTGTTCGTGACGGACAACGGCGATCTGGTGTTCCTGGATGTGCGAGATCTCAACTGTGGACCCGCTCTGCTAAAATCTTTAGTGAACAGAAGGGTCGTATCCACAACTGAGTTGCATTATCTAGGCGCCACTACTCCAAAGGCTAAGGATCCAATCAGTGCGGATGAGTTTCTCCGCGATTATGGGGTGCAAATTAATCCCCTGGTCCCGGCGCCCCATAAAAAGAAGTCCTCATACCTGGACGCAAAGCGTCGACCGCAAAATGTGCACACTTTGGCGCTGACCAGATTCAATTGCGTTCGTTGCAATTGGAATTCGCCCGCCCACACTTGGGTGGCCATGGGCGCAGAACATGGCCTGCTGCGAATACTTAATTTTGATCGAGATAAATTCTTTTAAAGAATATCTCGGAGACTTCTCTCTGGCATCTGAAAGTCTTCTGAACAAGCAACATCTGAGATTATAACTTATTGTTTTACCACATAAGCTAATTAGTTTTATGACTCGTCATAAGAGATTTATAATTTATATATAGCTGTTGTAAAAATATATATATTATATATTTTATATGGAGTTATCGTAGTTTATAACGAAATATACTTGCTTTGCAAATAAAGATTTCAACTCGTAATATTAAAATAAATTTTGTTTTATGGGTAGAAAAAGTTAATTGTAAATAAAAGGCATTTAAATTATTAATTTAGGGCCACCTCAAAAAGTCAGCAAATATCCCAAACAATTAAAAATGCTTTTTTACAACATATTAAATATATTGATATATTTTTTACTTTTATCGGTAATATTATTTTCCGTAAATACTATATGCAAGTTTAACAATGATAGACGGGGTTTTCTTTATAGCTTTCAGCGATTATAAAATATATTTCAAATATCGGATGTAAAATTATTAAAAATAGTGTGTATGTTTATTTCATTTTTATTAAATAAAATATGAACCCCTGTCGCTAACTTGGCGTAAATAAATAAATTGGCAAAAAGGCGTGGCTTACAACATAAACGGACGATGCTAAGTGAATCGACTGAATGCTCCTTGAAGTTTAGACCCAAACAGCTACACATATATATATAGTTCATATACATAGACATTCATATAATACAAATAGATTAAGAATTATCGAACAAATGCTTGCAAACACATTAAAATATCGAACAAATGCAAATATGCCTTAAAATTTTGTAAAACAGAATTCGTTGGTTGAATGAATTACACTAAATAAGCATACATACATTATATGGATATATATATAGGTATATATGTTTTTTCTTACATTGCTGTTGTCTTTTCTATGGCTGCAAAAGCAGGCCGGTTAACATTGTGTTAACAGTGGCTTTACATTTCTTGCGGCTTTTCTGCAGTTGACCTTCAGTCTTCGCTCTTAGTTATAGTTTGCTGCAATTTCCCTCTTTTTTATCTTTACAATCTGAATCTCTCGCTATGCCTAACCGAAAATCTATGCGAATATTAAATTCTATAAACAAATTCATACATCGAAAACGCAACAGGATGCGAACCTAAATCAAACATAAATTAACAGCAAGTTAACAGTGATTTCCGGTCCATTTTTGGGCTTCCGGTTTCCGATTTGAGCTCCTCAGGACTAAATTGCCCAATTACTTCTCGTCTTTGTTGTCGGAAACGGCTGAAGGATTCGACCGATTGCCAGCCAGTTCCAGCTGGATCTCGTTGAGACTCTTGCCCTTCGTTTCCGGGACGGCAAAGAAAACGAAGAAAACTCCCAAAACCGTGAGGCCGGCAAATAGCCAGAAGGTTCCACCGATTCCCATGGCTTGGTTCAAGTCCTCGAATGTCTTGGTCACCACAAAGGCGAGCAGCCAGTTGGATGTTCCGGCCAGCGATCCAGCGAATCCCTTAATGTCGGTGGCGAACAGCTCGCCCATCATCAGCCATGGAACCGGTCCGTAGCCCATCGAGAACATGACAATAAAGATGCACAAACTGGCCACTGGGAGCCAGCCCAGACTCTCCACTTTTGTCTTGTCCACACCCTGTAGATAGAAGTATACTCCGATAGCGGTGGTGGCCACGGCCATGGAAATTCCAGAGGACAGTAGCAGAATGCGGCGACCCAGCTTGTCCACCACCATGGTGGAGACAAGGGTGGCCACCACCTGCATGATTCCGATTATGATTGTTGCCCACTCGGCTCCAATGCCAGTATTGGCTTCCTGAAATGGACGAAATCGATGAATTATTAATTTATTTTTCATTACTTAGAGTTAGCCTATTTATATTTTTTAATTAACCATTTTATTTTTTTTATTAAAATAATATCGGAATGGTTTGTTTTTAATCGAACTCAAAGTTATTTTGATTTTATTCAAATTTTGTATTTGAATTTTTAAATTTCGGAAATGACTCATAGGGAACCAATCCATTTTCAGTACAGACCCATCCCAAACTCACCTCAAAGATCCTTGACGAGTAGAAAATAACCGCATTGATGCCGCACACCTGCTGGAAAAACATAAGACCCATGCTGATGGCCAAAGCCTTGCGGGTGACGGGTCGGTTCAGAGCAGCCCACACATTGACCTTGTTTGCCTTGGTTTCCCGATCGGTTTCACGCAGTTCCGCAAGTTCTGGCTCATAATCGTACCCCTTGCCACGCAGCCATTGAATGGACTTAATGGCGTTCTCCGACCGATCTTTGGCAACCTGTCGATAGGGATTTACAAATTAGACGCTTGAAAAGAAATGTTTGCTTTTGATGGGAAACTCGTGGTGCTTTTCATATCTTTTAGATATACAACTTGGGGTTGCCCAAGATAAATTATTGATTGACTGGCAGATTATTTCTACTAATGCTACTTTTAATGAACATTTTAATACTAGACAACAACATTTTTTTTTTAACATTCTTAAGAATTGTGATAATTTCTTAAAATATGTATGTATTTATATACATAATAATTAATTATGTTATAATTTAAAAAGGTAATTTTTTTGATAAATTTTATAGTTTTATAATATTTGAACTTTAAATTTGTGAATATTTTTAAGCATTTTTATTTTTAATTAAATAATTTGCAAACTTACCAAATAGGTAGGCGATTCCGGCATGAAGAAAAATATGGCGCCAAAGACGAGGGGTAGAATGCCGCAGATGCAGCTCACCCAGAAAATATCCAGACCGGCTCCGATGGCGTAAACGAACAGGATACCAATGGTTATCATCAGCTGGAAGAAGCTGCCGAGTGTTCCGCGAATTTCCTTTTGGGCAATCTCACCCGTGTACATGGGAGCAGTCACACAGAAAGCACCACCGGCGATACCCAGGATAAAACGAGAGGCATACAGCATACCAACATTGGCAGCCCAGATGAGCATGGCCCAACCAAGGATGAAGGGCAGAACCAGGAACAGCATGGTCCACTTGCGGCCAATTAGATTGATAAGGAAACCAATGGGAATGCACACACAGGCGGCACCCAACGTCATCGCCGATCCCACCCATGAGAACTGGCTTTTATCGACGCTAAAATCGTATCCCTGGCCATGATCCACGATCTCCGTTTGGGCCGGAGATGTCCAACCCAAGAGGGTACCGCAGGCGAAGGCGCCTCCAGCTGCTGCCAATGCGGCCACATATTGCGGCAATTTCCGCGAATTGTTCGACGTCGACGTGTGCACCATGTTGCCGAGTAGATTCTCGTGATCCTGCAAAAGTTAAGTAGATTTGGTAAGTAGGTTTCTCACTAATTTTAACATTTTTATATTAAATAATTTAAAATTGTTGTATTATGTTGCTATTTAATCTGCTATTTTTCAAGTCCACTGTACTTTATTAATAACCTTTTAATTCATTTATTTTGAAATACGAAAATAATATTTAAGAAGTTAAAACAAAACGTATTTATAAATTATTATTTTGTCTAAATCCTAAGTAATTTGAATATATATTTCTAGACTTTCTGTGAGAAGTTTACCTTTCCCAACTCTGCGGAGATCGCTGTTAATTAGATCGTTCTGCTCTGGCCAACTGACTTGGACTGAGGGCCAGCATTTAGCTACCTACAAGTATTATCAAGCCATGGGTTCTGATAAGGTCCGAACCCCCCGCCCAGTGATTAGGACATTTATTGGCAGGCCGATAATGGGTATTCCGTTAAATGGCCGTGCACCCATATTTATTGCAGTCTCCCGGCACCAAAAAAAACGACCCCGGGTATGCTTTCCTCTTTCCGATTGTGCTTAAGTGCTTCATTATTTCATTATGCCGTTCACATAAACAGAAGTCGCCTCAAATCAAAACAAGTTCACGCACACTCACTATCCGATATCATTCATACGCCTAGTGGTCCGGATCATTATACGACTAGTGGTCCGGACAGGCAAATCCCTTAAGACCCCTGCAGAATTGGTGAAAATATTTGAAGTATATGATGCCGCGTGAGCACTAAACTTAAGAAAGTGAGGAGTCTTATAAGCGTAAATTGATAATATAAAGCCTTAAAATACTATTATTATGTTCATGTGTTTCCACTTGAAACTTTTTAGGACCAACACTTGATCAATGAAACTTCTTGTACTTAATCTGAAAGAATCTGAGATAAGGTATAGATTAAGAGATTAGAAATTACCTAATTAGGCATAAATATTTTTTTTTTGTGATTCTATTAATTAGGACACGGCTCTATAATACCTCTATATATAAGAATATAAGTTCATTCAAGACTACAAGAAGATAATCTTATTAAGTATAGTTATAAGGTTCAAATATAACTATATTAAATAAAAATAAGCCATGAATTTCGGCCACTCACTTTGGTTCCATTACACTTTTCAATATTTCTCAGCAAAATTCCATTCTATTTTCGTTCCTATTCAAGGCGTCAAAGATCACTCATGCAGCACCAATTAACTATACTCGACAACCTTCTTAGTCATACTCATTGACTTCCGTTCAAAAGCCCATAAATTACTATATAATCGTTAGGTGTATATAGCGATGGTTATCGCGTGCCTAATCAGTAAATTGCCGAAATTCCACCAGTGAGAGAATCAGCCGGCTATATCAGAGCTTTACTTATCGAAAGCTTTTTCAAAGATATTTTCATGTTTATAAACAGAAATGAGGATATGCGATTAGTGCTTTATTATCTGAGAATAAAAGGGGTGAGCCGGTTTTTTTTTTGAATGGCAAGCTTGTATCTATATTGATTTAACTTGACCTTTGACAAGAAGTCCTATGATAGGCTAGAACAATTGTGTGGTCCTTCGTTAAATAGTTATAGTTGTAGTTTTATATGAAAGGTAGGTAGTAGGTTTTTTGCGATAATTAAATTTTTTAAATGTAATACAATTAAATTATTACCAAGCAAAAAAAGCAAAAATTACTTTACTTATCGCACGTTTTGTACGTGATTTGAGGTTTTTTGGGCGATTAAAAAAGAAGGCTTGTGCTTATTGCTATTGCTGTATAAAGTGCTGGCAATTCTGTTAGAAAAACATTTTAAAATTTTATCTATTTTAATTATTTTGCCTGTAAAATTCCTTTTGGCAAATACTAATAAATCTTTCTGTAATTTAAAAATGTTGTCCTGGTAATGGCTTTCTTTTTATCTTACTTATAAATTTACAGGAATGTATTGGTAAGATATTCAATATAAGTATGTCCATAATAATTGAATGTGTAATTACTTCTTTTATAACTGCAAAGACCGTCATAAAAGACATTTCGCATGGGGCATATTGGTAATTTATGGCCATTTTCTCTTCGCCTATTACTTGTTTTATCCCATGTGTCGCCCGCCCACTTGATAAACCCACTCAAAGTGCCATTGCCAATCTCGACCCACGCCAACCAAAGGAGTAGAGAACAAATCACTTCCGTGAAAATGCAAGTCGAGAGTTGCAGCTGGAAAAAGGAGGAGGAGAAGGCCATGTGGAACAGGGCGTACGCCCACATATTAACTGTCATTTTACTGGGGCCGATGGGACACACCTCCAGATTGCCAGTCGAGAGTAAACGAAGCGTTCAAATCGCGTCTGAAACGTCTGAAATCGATATCTGCCTCGATTCTGTGTGCCTTGGTTCGTTTTAGTTCCGTCTGCGGCTGATGTGGTCAATCCATTGGCTGCCTGTCGTTCGGTGTCTAAATTTAGCATTACTGCCAGTTAAAGGCAGCTCTAGGAATCCGAGTCCCCCACTTTCGGGTGCTAAAACCCCGCCACACAAAAGATGTCAACTGCGTGAGCTAGGTCCAAGTTCGTTTCAATGTCAGTGCCAGGCGCAACAGTGCGCGACATAAGCAGCATGGTAATTTCATACGCCCCGTTGCATTCCACTAAACTGGTTCACTGTAAGCAAAGCATAAATTCCGTTCAAATTTTTCATACCTATTGAGCTGCCTTTACTAATTTATGTACAATAATCCCGGGCTATTAGCAATATCATTTGCATAGGGGCAATTCAAAAAATTCCTTATACATTTTCTAAAGAATAACTCTATATTATGGGAAAATTTGTATATGTATTTCCCTAAGTGGTTATTTATAAAATTTACAATCACTCATTATCATAATGGAAACTTAGAACACTAATAGATTAAACTATCTTTAAATGGCATGAAATATAGACGTATATTGTTATTATTATATGTATTTCAAATTAACCCTAGTTTTGGAAATTAGAGAACAATGGAAATCTAAAGTGATTTGTAACACCCTTTCTGAAAATTGAGATCACCTTTCGATAACTTGGAGCTCTTTTGAATAATTCCTAACATACTCAAAGCATTGAATAGGCATTATTATAATTTTCAATGATGACTTAATTCGGTGGTTTTAATAAAACGTAACGAAAGTGAAAACAGCTTAATAGCTTCAGACATATAAAAAAAAAACTTTATGGCAAATCGTTTAGGTATCTCATTGATATTCGAAAAATGTGCCATACTATGTTATCGAACTGTTCGACTTTTCATAATTTTGTGGGTCGCATTTTAAAATGTTTTTAAATGTTGGTCATACAATTTTGTTGTTGGTGGTATTTCAGTGTTCGTTAAGGTACAGCAGTTTTAATGATTTCGAATGGGTACCACATTAACTGTGCGTATGTTATTTTTACTAAAATAAACATCCACCAAATTGTTGACTCATTTTGTGTAGTCGTTGACATGAGTTTCAATTGAATTTATCTGGTAAATTATCATTTATATGTGGAATTTAAAAAAAAATCCGTATCATGCTTATTGTTTTTATAATTTCTCTCTCCTGGGAATCCGAGGTACGCCCCTATTTTTCAAGTGCTCACTTATCTTTTTTTTGTTTCGTTAAATCAGTTTCCAATAGATAATGATTTGTATTTCATAGTCTTGTTTCGGCGTTTGTGACCTTGTCCAACATAAAAACCAAATAAAAATAGAAAGTTTCCACATCGGTTTGTTATTTATGAAGTTGATAAGTTCTGCGATCCATCAACGAGAACTAAGCTTCATGAGTGCAGGAAATATTTTCGGATTAGCTACTGTATTCAAGATAAAGGCCACTAAAAACACAAAGCATAATTGTGCTATAATTGCTTATCGCTGAAAATATGTTAAGCGGAAATGATGTATGCAAGGTATTTGAACTCGTGCAGATAGAAAAACAAATATGAAATTGTTACTCTTATTTTCCTTTTTGTGTTCGGTTAATAGAGATAGCTTTTGGAGTGAAAAATACACATTTCAGTCTGATAATTGCATGGTAAACTATTTATATCTCATATCTTTTTAGCAGCAACATCTTTCGCCTTTCAGCTACCCATTTACTTTACCAACAATTGAGATTGTTTGCTTGTTTTGGGCTTTCAGTAGGTAATACAGGCTAGTTTTTGAATGCTCTAACTTTCAAGAAGCCCTATAATTATACCCTTGCAGACGGTATTATAATTTTGGTCAAAAGTGTGCAACGCAGTGAAGGAGACATCTCCGACCCTATAAAGTATATATATTCTTGATCAGGATTACCTCCTGAGTTGATATAAGCATGTCCGTCTGTCCGTCTGTCCGTCTGTCTGTCCGTCTGTCTGTTTCTACGCGAACTAGTCTCTCAGTTTTAAAGATATCGAATTGAAACTTTGCACACACCCTTCTTTCCATTGGTCGGTCGACTATATCCTATAGCTGCCATATAACTGAACGATAGGAAATGCCATAACTCTGGTGTTTGTAAAGTTAGGAAGTTGGGATTTTCTATGGCTTTTTTATTTGGCCAATCAATTCGACCTACCAAATTTCATAAGGATCGGCCGACTATATCCTATAGCTCCCATATAACGATAGGAAATACCATAACTTTGATGTTTTTAAAGTTAGGAATTTGGTATTTTCTATGAATTTTATATTTGGCCAATCAATTCGACCTACCAAATTTCATAAGGATCGGCCGACTATATCCTATAGCTCCCATATAACGATAGGAAATACCATAACTTTGGTGTTTTTAAAGTTAGGAATTTGGTATTTTCTATGAATTTTATATTTGGCCAATCAATCCGACCTACCAAATTTTATAGGGATCGGCCGACTATATCCTATAGCTGCCATATAACTGAACGATTGAAAATGCCATAACTTTGGTGTTTTTAAATTTAGGAAGTTGGGATTTTTATGAGTATTTAGAATGCATTATATGAATAATTTTGGAGAATATTATTTACAGAATATTCTGCAAGGGTATATCAACTTCGGCTCCGCCCGAAGTTAGCTTTCCTTTCTTGTTTTATTATATAATTTTATATAGAGTATCTTTACTTTGGTTTTTTTTGGAATTTGATTTCCTGTTTCGTTTTTCCTTACTTCGCACTGCGTTAATTGGACTTTCGCCATGGCTTTTACCAAGGTCATTATCAAAAGCTGCATTAACTTGGCTAGCCAGCTGGCCAACGTAAATTAACTTAACTTAAGTAAGCACAGAAAAAAATAACAGAAAATTTTAAAAATGTATCATAACCACATTGAATTTTAATTAATATAACAAAGGAAATTGAAAGAATTATTTGATGCAAATATATATATTGTAAGTATATATTTTAAATTATTTAAAACATGATTACAAATTTCAGTTCGCTAATTTTTAAATATTTAGTTTGATTTGATTTAACTAATTTATTCATAGTTTTGTAATTATACCCGTTACTCGTAGAGTAAAAGGGTATATTGTATTCGTGCAAAAGTATGTAACAGGTAGAAGGAAGCGTTTCCGACCCTATAAAGTATATATATTCTTGTTCAGGATCACTAGACGAGTCGATCTAGCCATGTCCGTCTGTCCGTCTGTCCGTCTGTCCGTCTGTCTGTCCGTATGAACGCTGAGATCTCGGAAACTATAAAAGCTAGAAGATTGGCATTTTGCATGCAGATTTTAGGAGTTCCTACGCAGCGCAAGTTTGTTTCAAACAGGTGCCACGCCCCCTTTAACGCCCACAATCGCTTATATACGATTTTATTTAAATATAAATTTAAATATTTCGGAAAAGTAAAAATGCAGTTTTATTGTGTTTATCAATACCTATCGAAATGTAGAAGAAATTTTTCAAATCGGACCATTCGTTTAAAAGTTATGCGTGATCAAAGTTTCTATCTTTATCTCCCTCGCACTCCTTTTACCTGAGTAACGGGTATCTGATAGTCGGGGCACCCGACTATAGCGTTCTCTCTTGTTTTTATAATAAATTGATCTTAGATAATGGTATAGAAGCAATTTGGAAATTTTTTTCTCAGTGTTCATATCTATGAAAAATGGTGGAATTTTGCATACATGTGGGATGGAGCTGGTCCGTCCATTATCGCTGGCTTTGACGATTTTGACCGCTTGTCTGGAGCCGTATTTGGCACCATTTTCGGCGGATTCCAGCAGGTGGGAGCTCTCCTCATTGTTGGAGCCGGGTTTTTTGGTGGCCTCCTCGCCACTGGAGTTGCTCGAAGATGCGGTGGACATATCGAGGGGATTATGTAAACTTCGGTAGGGTTATAGTGTTACGATGGGGATATGTTTTCTATATTCTTCGATAATTTCCTGTTTATTTTCTACTGCTTTTTAACTTTCCACTTTACACACTTTAGCTGGTGATACAAGTTGTTGAATAATACGCCAACTTCTGGCAAATGTCCTTTAACTTGCGAATTTGTCCTTTAACACGTCGGCCACCCACGTAGCATAGAATACTTTAAGGCGCATGCGCATCAACACTCAAACATGTTGCTGGCCAAAAATTTCTTTTCGGTTTTTCTTTGCACTCCTAATTAGCCAACTAACAAAGTGATATGGTATGAATTTTTCAAAAGATATATATTTTTATTTGGATATGTATCGGTTATGATATGCTCGATTCCACACACAACTTTTGGTTGCACTCGCGTGTATCTTTCTTAGCGGGGAGTATCTTTGTATCTTAAACCGCACGCAACGAATGTTGGCTAGCAAATGGCGCGCCAAACAATAAAAAAGGCCTCCGCCGGGCTCTATGTGGATGTGGATTCGCCGCTCTCCCAGTTCCCCGAATTCGCTTTTAAATTCTCTCTCTCTCTCTCTGTTGGGCATCGGAAAACTGGTCCCGCTCTCCATCTCCAGCGACTATGGGCATTGAATGGGTCCCGGGGTAAAGACTTTATCCATATGAGGCTATTGACTCTTGGCGGCAAAATCCAAACTGGAATTGCAGGCGACTTCGTTCCTCAGATTTTTATTTCGGATCGTCGGGTTTTCTTGCGTTCTGCTTGAAATTGCATTCAACCCGGCGTGGATGTGGATGGGGATGCAACTTTCGTTGCACAGCACATGGAGGCCATCTCCTGGGTTTCGGCTTGTTGCTTCTGCCTTTCCATTAATTCAAGGCAACGCAAATTTATGCATCTGCAATTGATCTGCAAATTTACTGAATGCCCTTCGCAATGGAAGATTTTAGCACTTCAAGGATATTTTAATGTCAATTTCATTATTTGTTTTCGATTGAGAACTTGGGTAAAGATTTTTTTTAAATTACTCGTGAAAATTAATTTTGTAGCTATTTGTTAATAAAATAAAACAAGAGTAATTGACATAAACTAACTTCTTAACACACAAATAATTTGTTTGTAGTTAAATATAAACGATTTACTTTTTGCATGATTTGAAAAGCTAGGAAATTCCATTTATTTTAAATTATTTGAAAATGCAATCGGTATTTTAGTAAATAAATCGATTAAATGTACTTAATTAACGTGTCTTTTGAAAACTGAATGTGTAACGGATAAACAACACAATGTATTTGTTTATTAGATCGTAGAACTGCAAAGGAAATTAAAATATACTATGTAGTTCCCTACGTACCACATTCTGTTTACTGCACTTCCGTATGCACAGAAAGATTATAAAGAAATAAAGGCAGCCGAACAAACTCACTCTCTCTACCATCAGAATCGGGTATACTTATGTCTACAGATATTCAAAGATATTTTTGTGCTGCTTGCTCGATTTGTAGAATTTCCATTATCATTTCCAATTCCATTTGCCCAGGCGAGGAATACTATTTGCCTAGCTGCGAGTACGTTCAATGGATCACGTTTGTTGTGTGGCTAAAAAATGCGGCTGCCACTGAGCATAATGGATTGCCTCTTACGGTGGCTCATAGCTTATTGAAATGAGCATTTCCATGCTTTGGGACTTTTCAATTACAAACAGACAGAGCTCCGAGCTAAAAATGGGTCAGATAATGAGTATACGTATTTAATATCAACACGAGTAAGAGCCTGAGGAAATTTTGTATGGAAATTTTGTGCATACAAATGCTTTATAAATAAGCACGTGAAATTACTTTTAAGTGAAAGGTATTTATATTGAGACCTCACAGTCCATAATTTATAATTTATTCATAAACGTGGGTAATTTGAAGAAATATCCAGACGTAAAAAAGCTTTTAATACAGGGATACAAATATTTTAATATAACAAATATGTATTGAAAAAAAAATGTCCGAAATATTTAAAGTAGCATATTTATTTTTGCCCTGGAACAGGTTTAAAAACATAATAAATAGTTAGTTCATTTTAAATGTAAAGACTTTTTATTTGGGAGTCTGCAAAAATAAAAATGCTTGATTACAGCTTTTATTTTTTCACTGTATGTTCATTAAAAGTTTCTTCTATGAGCTTGTTCTAAAGAAATCCTGTTATCGTTGTGTGTACACGCTTTTCAAACACCCTTAGCCTTGTCCCTGCTCCTATTAACCCCCCACCGGCCAGAGGGGGTCGTTAACGCAGCACTGGCGGGACTTGAAATACAACCAAACATTTGGCACGCTCCACGTTTGGAACAGGCTCGCAGAGCGCCCAAAAGCAGGCTCACCTGCTGCGAACGCGTTTGCATAGATATAGATACAGAAAAGGAACTGCAACTACAGAAAGTATCTGTATCTACACCTAGAACACGCAATGCTCGGTGTATACTTTATACACTTGTGTACACTTGTACACACTAATTACGTGGGGAAAGGCCAAAAGGGTAAAATTAGTCGACAAAATGATAAAATACCGGCATTATGTAAGAGAAAGCTCATTAGCTGGGCCAAGTTGACATAGGCCCTGGAATTTGGGTTGGCTATATGAGTTCTGCGTTCTACTACGTCAACAGCTACAACGTCACGCATTCATGTATCTGATAGATACGTTGCTTTTAAATGGGCGTGCGCTGTGTGACGTCAGAGCAGCCAAGCCCCACAAATCTCGACCAATCAGCAATAGCGCTGAACGAGCCTCTCGCATGCAAAAAAACTAAATAAATAAGTACGTATGTATATAACATTCATGTCTGTTTGTCTGCGCATAAATGTAAATATTTTATTTTTCTCTGCAGTTGCTTTACTTGCTGTTGGCCCACGAAAATCACGCGATTTGGTTGTTGGTTCAAGTGCAGCCACCAAATATTTCTGCTGACCCACCATAATCATCCGCATGTCAAACCATTGCATTGTTTTTTTATCCACGACCTACATTTGAACTTGTGACAGGGCCAACATGATGTAAATCGCTCCGAATTTGATAAATTCTTCTTGAACACCCACAAGCAGGGCCCAAAATCAATAATTCGTCCTCGACGACGACCTCAAGGTGAAAGTACGTAGATACATTTTGGGCCACAAATGTGGGTGTCATATCCACGGTCAAATAAATCTGTACAGGGGCATGCAATTTCCTAGGAAACTGGTGAAATTTTTTTTAAATGATTTATACTGGTCTTAAAAAAATATAAGATTCGCTGCAGTAAATTTAAATCTTAATTTTAGGTCATTGCCTTGCTTACATAGTACAATTTCAATGAAAGTCTTGTTTATTTTATTGTAACATTAATTTTCTTTGTTTACTCACAGTTAACAATCACAGATTGCGATTTCTGCAAAAAAAACATGGTAATTTTTAAAGTTTTGCAAAAACAAAATATATTATTATAGAATTTTTAATTAAAATACAAATTCTTATTATTTAAGTAAGTATATTATTTTATTTAAGAATGTTTAGTTTTAAAAATATTTCCTAACGGACCAAAACTTAAAAGCTTTCCTGAGTAAAAAGCTTTGTTCCTACTTTTAGAGTTGTAA
Organism: Drosophila fuyamai; assembly: GCA_018153365.1. Lineage (NCBI taxonomy): Eukaryota > Metazoa > Arthropoda > Insecta > Diptera > Drosophilidae > Drosophila > Drosophila fuyamai. The sequence continues at coordinate 12,664,883 of JAECXW010000155.1, forward strand.
CAATAACTCTCAAACTGTGGATTTGAAATGTTTTAAACAAAACTGTATCAAAATGAGTGTCAAACCATGGAAGAAAACGTTTGCAAATAAAAATACAAATATTTATACTTTATCGAAAAGAGTATTGTTGGAACACATGTTTCATTTTCGGTTGTCACTTTGTTATTTGAGTGATTCACAAAATTGATGAAGTTCAAATGAAGAGTATTATAAATGATCATCATTATACTTCAGGAAAAGCCCACTTTTCTTGTAGTATTTTTTTATAATAATGCTTATAAAAATTTAAAATTCTAAAATCTAAAATCCAGTAGGTATTTTTAAATTGATTTATTAGATTTTCTAGTTAGCTTACAAATGCCTTAACCCATATATAAGAGTCTGTATAATGTATAAGGTCTTATCAGTCACCCAAATAACATTCCTAATTTACTGCCAAAAAAGTATTGGATGGCTAAACCCATCGATCAAATTGTTTATGTGAGTCAGACAATCAGGCAGACAGCAAAAAGTAACGAGAAGGTGGACATGTGGGGGGCACTTTTATCTCTTATCCTTGTCACCATGAAAATTCGTACAGACATGAAGCTGCATCGTGGCGATATTGTATCCATTTCCCATAGGGGGTATTTTCGGTATCGAGAATTGGGCTTATCATCCGACCTTATCGCACTTATGTCACCGCTGGTGTATTTTGACTGCCAAATTGTTTTACGACCCCCATCGAACCAATAGATTTCCATATCACACCATTCAAGATATGGTTCACGTTTAGTTTTGAAGTATTTATGTGCAGCCACAAATCGCGATCGAGTGCATTATTGATCGGTCAATCGTGAGGCCTGGACCTATAAGTATACGGTCACAAAAATATTTGATTGACAGCTTGTAGAGCTATATTTAGCTATAAATATATCAGAGGATAAGAGACCCCATAAAATTGCTCAATTCGAATGAGGAACTGGCGCCGAACACACCCCCACATTATTATCATCGTCACAATTACCACACGCAGCTCGGCCTTAACAAGAGATTTCCTTATTAAATTCAGTAAAAAGCGAACATATTTTAAATATCTGGGCATCGTCGGTCTACCTAGCTGGGATTTTATTAGTGCCAATTGAGCGCACTTTACTTTGATTAAAAGAAATCTTTATGATCTGCTTGCGCTCAGATAAAGTAATAAAAACATTGCAAGAAAAGTCATATCAACAGATATAGCTTAGCACGATAAGATTTGACAGTTAAATGGTTACCGTAACTTTTAAGGTGAGTAATAGGAAATATATCCTATTATAGAAATATGTATCCTATTACAGAGCAGTAGGGAACAATTAAACACTTGATCGATTTTTATTTATAATCCGATCACATAAGGGAACTTTCATGTAGAAGGATCTTTCGTTGAGTACAATTTATTAAATCACTTGCACATGTCAAAACATTATTGTAGATAAGTTTAACATCTCTGATCTTAAGTATTTAAAGATCTTAGTTTAAAGTACATTTTCTACAAAAGTTCACAAATATTGCTTATGAACTCAAGTACCTTTTTATTAAAATAAAAGTTACAGCTTATCAACTTTCACTGTATTTAATTCTTCAAGATCGTCGTTATCAATTTTTGTGATTACCACTTCAAAATTCCCCGCGATCAATCTTTGAACTTTATTGAAAACAACAATACTTCGCCCTCCCTTCATTCGGTAAATTGTGAACAGCGATTGCCTATCTATAGAGCACAACTTAATGGCAAAAACTGTGAGGCTACTTTGTGGCTTAAGAATTGGATTGCCCCATGGACTTATGTATGTGTTATTAAACTAGGGCTATGCCAAGTCGATGGGCGTTGATCAACCGTGAAGTTGCCCAGCCTGGTCAATGAGCTATGTTCTTGGCCGGTACAAGTTCAAAGTCTTTGCAATTGATTTGCGTAATGAGGCACGGAAAAAAGTGCGATAATCTTCTCGAATTCCTATTATTTAGCTGCTGTTGACATAATCTGGGTGTCCAGTTGCTGATTTGATTGTTATTTATAGGCGGGAATTGTGGGCTCACATTGACGCAGGCTGTATCTTGGGGACGAGCCCCAAAAGAGGCCGGGAAGGTCAATCATTTGTCGACGCAAGGGGCGCGAATTTAAGGCGAAAGCGAGTGCATTCGCCGGGGGTTCAGTGGGTTTATCAGCTCAAGTAGAACGATGTGTCTGGTCCCAGGCGATTTCAATAAATATACATTATTAATTTATAATTATACACATTATTTCTGATGGGTTAGCACATTTTGCTGGGATCCTAGTGGCTGGAAAATGTTAAAAGCTCTACCGATTGCAATTCCCAGCCCAAGGTCTCTGTAATTCCAAGTGCCACTGTTGATAAGGCGTTCTACGGTAGCTGCGTTTGATTAATACTTAACTCGAAAAGACGATAAGGCGTCCCAAGATCCTCATTAGATTTAATGTGTCGCACAATTATTTTATTAGATTTCCATGTATTATTAGCACACTTTACTCACGGTCCCTTATCATACCTATTTGCACTTGAGCTTTGTCATTTACAACGCACTCGAATAGAGTGTCCTAATTTGTGTCATTATCGTATTGAATTTCCAAATTCAAAGCCAATTCAACGAACTCTTATCACTCTTATTATATTGCTGTTCAAGTTATCGGTGAAGGATATTGCAAGTACCGTTGATATATCTTTTGTTTACTTGATTAATTGTATAATTGTACAATCCAGCAAGCTACTATCAACTGTAACGATGGATAAACAAGATAGCATTCATAGTAAATGTTTTCGATTATGCCTGCAAAATATTTGCCCTACTTGACAGCCCTTCATTCACCCACTTAATCCCATGTTATTACATTCTTTGAACAGCAATTTCACATTACTCATTTTGAATTAGGCTAAAGTGAAAAATTACATACGTTTTCAGCGATTTACTATCTTTTCTTTGGCGCGTGTGGATAGAATTTACTTTGACATTTTGTCATGTGTTTTCTTTCCTGATAACAGAAATAAGCAACGAGACATATAACAGACTTTCGAATCGAACGACAAACAAAATGCTAAAACAAATGGCACGTAGAATCGTTGATAAGAATTTGAGACCACACAGAAGGCTCGCCAAATTATTCCACAAAATAAATTTTCAAGCCTCCGACTTTTAAAATCTCTGATCACATTGAACCTCAGGCCAAGGTTAGAACTAATAGTTGTGTTTTGAAGTATATTTACCTCCGAGCTGATAATTTTAAAGCCGAATTAAATCGATCCTCCATGTAACAGACCTTATATATAAATATAACATATCAGTGATTTTCGCATTTCCTGCCTTCAATTAATTAGAATCCGAAGGAAAAGAACAAAGAATCTTTTGATATTAACCGACGTAAAAAACAAGTTTTGCTGCAGCGATAATGAGGCAACCGTTATGGAGTCTCCAAGAAAACAGATGTACATTTATAAATAAATTCGGAATGAATGTAATTTTGTTCCTTCAACCGTTAAATACGGTGAAAGGAGAATTTAATTTATTTAAGTTTGTTAAATAAGAAAACCCAATTGTTATTAATGAATGAGAACAGAAGGAAATAATAATACTCGAGTCATTACAAATTTATAACATCTTGGATGATCGAAACAATGAATGTTTCGTTACTAACTATCGTTAAATTTTCGACTCATAAAACTTATATTGTTTAGAAATTTCGAGTGTTTCGTTACTTTTTATATTTAATTCACACTTATTGACTCCATCAATACACTTTTATATCACAATACCAATTATGGTTAACTTCTTAATAGGTTAGGTAACATTGCCTTATTTAACTCAAAGTTCAAGTGACATTTATAACGGGAAATTAACATTTTGCATTCACACTTATTTTTTGCACCCGCTAATCTGGCATTTAATGATCCATTTCCGTTTGCTTAATTGTGAGCCAAATACTATAGGTAATATAATATACATATGTCGGTGCGTAACTCAGTAGACCCATACAAAATAGTAAATTAAAAGGCAGTCATCAACGTCAGTGCAGCAGATTGACTGATTGTTTTTTTATGGGGAGAAGAGCCAGGTGGGGGGTGTGAAAATTATTCGTTGACGAGCCGAGTCTGGCTGAGATCTGATTAGTATTCCCATAGAATTTGCGGAAAGTCCTAAGCTTCCGTAGATGGAACAAAAGAAAAAAGAGGAACTAGATTTTTACAAAAGTGGAACAAATGCATAAAGCCCACAAAAAATAAATAATAATTTCAAATAAATAACTTGAATGCTAGCACGTGATGTTTCATGAAATTTTATTAACATGTTATTACCGCCAAAATTGTTAAAAACATAAACAAACCAAAAATTCCTTAAACAGTAGAAGTTCATTGATACAATAAACTTAAAAATACTCTACACAAATGTTTGCAATAAATGCATATGGCTTTTTCATTCTTATTAAAATTTGTTTTTAATTTTTGATACGTGAACGGAATTTCGGTAATGCACATACAACAGAGATCATTGCGCGAACCCGGATAAAAACGTGTCAAAGTTGTAAAATTATAAACTCACAAAAAGTGCTGAACTCTTTTCAACTTTGCTAAGATAACAATTTCATAATTTATATCTATTAATAAAGGGGCTTGGTTTTAAATATGTAAAAGATACATATTTTATGAATTGGAAATTATACACATCTGTATATATATTGATACATATACCAGCTAGAAGTCTAAAAATATTTCTGGCAATAAATTCTCCAACATTCGTTCTCTGCCGGGAACTTGACTTCTTGTTTGGGTGCAGAAAAATATTTCTAATTTTCCTAGTCAATGTGTGGGTGTCGCCAAATTTTTATGTGCCTTTGCTTTCCCAACTTGACGTCACGAAAAGATTTTTACGCTTTATTTTTAGCCAATTTCTTATAGTCAGTGCGTTAATTTAAATCCGAAGAAATATAAATTTAAAGATATAAGAATATATGTGGAGAAATGCGAAATTAGCGGTATTGAACTTGACAGATAACATTTTTATTTCACTTTCGTTATGCAAATATTTGTCGACACCTTTCATTGATTAAAAGCCAATCACACAAATGAGTCAACATGGCCAAGGCCACTGGAATGTATCTGTATCTCGCATTCGTATCTATGTGTGGGTCACTGCAGTTTGTTTACATTTCGCAGGTGAAACGCCCCAGTTCCCTGACGTCACAATGCTTCGATTGAATTACAACTGCCCATTCCGCCCCCTTGTCAATTACCTGTCGCGACACGTGATGTTAATTTTTCCCGTTACTGACTTGTGTCGATTGTGGCTGGGAAAATCTAAAATCTCCCGCCAGTTTTCAACATGCAAATTGAGCCTGTCATTTTCGGATAGCATCTCAATTTCACCAAAAAGAAATCCCCGTTTTGTTTTGTAATAAATAGTTAATATGCCCTTGAAACAGGCCGAGTTAATTGGATTTGGTTTTGCTTTGTGCAGTTACAAAAAGTGTAATTTTAGTGGATGAGTAAGTTGCTCGTAAAAAAATGCAAATAAATTGACTTCAATGAACCACCTGAGTTTTGTTCCGAATAAGTGAAAATCGGGGGAAAGAGTGTGTAGCGTAAACAAAGTCTGACTAATAATTTCCATATATTTTCTTCTTTCCCCTCATTATTCAAAACATTTTTTCACCTTCTATAAAAATTCTTAAATAAGTAATTAACAGCCTTAAGTCAAATTTCCATTTCATAAAAAAATTCTTAAATTAATTTGATTTACTCCCAACTATATGCATATCAAGAAGTGACTACTTTTTTTTGGATCAGGGTCTACAACTTAAAGTGCGAGTAAAACCCATGCCATTAATGGCATAAACTTATCAGCAATGAAGTTTTTACCTAAGCAATCATTAACTTCTATCGTTTTTTCCGCTTATCAATTGATCTAGAACAATTCAAATCAAATAAAAGGAGAATGTTTTATTTTTTTTTGGGCAGAAAAAAAAGTTGTGTGCATTTCACACGAATCAACAAAGTACGTGACAGTTTTTCAATTTTAAATGCCGCTTCCCCTTTGAATGTAAAATCGACTTTTAGATTTAACTAAAGCAGAAAGGTTTGGCGGGGGTTTTTTCAGATTGGGTAGATACCTCAAAGTACTTTGCGGTTGGGAAACTTATGTTCGGGAAACCAGCTCCAACAAATTTGGGATCATGTCATAAATAAGTGTGTAAATCGTGTATTTTATGAATCGAATTTGTTTATAGCCCATGCTGACATTTGTCACGTTCCAGTGTCTCATCAAATTTACGCTTAACTCAGCACAAAGCTCTTCCCCCATCAAAAATGCAATAACATGTTCTCCAGTCGGTTCTATAGTTCAGTTCGGAAACGCATGGTGCAGTCCCTAATTAATCATTGTTGACTGTCACTACATTCAACAAGGTAGTGTTAAGAGTAGGCGACTCTAACCCCTGATTTCTAAGTGCTCCCCTTTTTATGAAAGAGGGGTAGGCGCTGATTTACTGAGTGGACCCATTTTACTTTAACCCATTGACACAGAACAGACATGAAAAGCGGCTTAGAAATTTTCCACCTTTCCCTTTTGGTTTGTCATGTCATTTTTAATACTTGCTTGCCTTTCTATCTATTTTAGTTATTCAAAAAGTATTCATTCATTATATACAGTAATTTATGTGCAAACAAAATATATGTTTCTGAATGACGCTAATTAGAACACTTTTGGTTTAAACTTTGACGTCAAAATATATATACGTATATTCCCAAATGTTCAACAAGTTTCCTGAATTATTTTTTGCTATCTGGCTTATCTGTGTGAATATATTCTATGGTTTTCAATATCCCATGACAAGTTTACTTAGTATTAGGTTTAAGTAAATAGTAAGAAAGTAATTTTTATTTTTTTTTTTTTTATAAATAAATTTATATATTATAACATAAATTATATATATTATACAAAATTAATCTAAAATATTTGTTTATTTGGTTTCTATTCTTATATTTTATTAGATTTAAATATATTTTAACAACATTTAAACCCTTTGTTGGTTTTTATCAAATTTCCAAGATTTTAAGCTTGTTAATCAAATGTTAAGAAAATGGAATACAAAATAGAGTATTAAATAAAACCGATTCAGGTAATAGCACCGAAAAAATTTAAAGAATTTTATTTCAATATTTTCAAATAAGTGGAAAATTTTGAACACAACAAAATTGGCGTTCCTCACACGGTTTTCACATTAATATAAACATATACATATGTATGTACATTGTCGTTGAAAACAAAATGTTCTCAAATAGGTTTCGTGTTTCTTTATTTATTATACCCGTTACTCGTAGAGTAAAAGGGTATATTGTATTCGTGCAAAAGTATGTAACAGGTAGAAGGAAGCGTTTCCGACCCTATAAAGTATATATATTCTTGCTCAGGATCACTAGCCGAGTCGATCTAGCCATGTCCGTCTGTCCGTCTGTCCGTCTCTCCGTCTGTCCGTCTGTCCGTCTGTCTGTCCGTCTGTCTGTCTGTCTGTCTGTCCGTATGAACGCTGAGATCTCGGAAACTATAAAAGCTAGAAGATTGGCATTTTGCATGTAGATTTTAGGAGTTCCTACGCAGCGCAAGTTTGTTTCAAAATGGTGCCACGCCCCTCTGACGCCCACAAGCCCAAGCTGTGGCCACAGTTTTGATGCTATTATGAAAATTTTTTTATATGTATTTGTTTCGTCAATACCTATCGATTGGCCAAATAAAAGTTTGCCACGCCCACTCTAACGCCCAAAAAACCATTAAACGCTTTAGCCTGGCCGGCGCCTACATTTCCGCCTTTCATGGCGTATACAATAGCGCCATCTAACGGATGATTTTGGAACAGCTGGCCAAGGTGCTCAACAGAGTCAACGTTAATTCTCGATAAGGATTTTTATTAAAGGAAATTGCGATGGCTTTCATTTGTCAATACCGAACTATATCCCAAGAATTATGAAAATCAAATCAAGTTAGCCAAATTGGGGTGTTCCCTGGGTACCGATTTTAACATAAAAATCGGGAGCTAATTCGAGCGGCGAAAAACATACAAGAAGGCATATTTTTATTAAGTTGTTTAGCTGAGTAACGGGTATCTAATAGTCAAGGCACTCGACTATAGCGTTCTCTCTTGTTTTCAAATATTTTGTTCCCACTAACCCATTATTTATTACTTTGCCTATGTTTAATTTTGCTATTTTAAAATGTCAGTGACTTTTAAACTGCGTCCATAAGACCGGGAGAAACTCAAACTTACCCGCCGAAAAACAAATACACGTGCTTTGTTGTTTCCTTCGCAGCTTCCCACTAGAATTCGTGAACTTGATTTGTCCTTTAAGAGAGCGGGAATGGAAAGGGTTCTCTTTTTTCCTGTTACTTATTTTGCACAAAGAAAGTGCACGTAATTATATTAAAATATACAGCGGCGGACAAAATTACAGTTCACATGCACGCACAAAAACACACGATGGATGAGCACCGTTACTTGGACATGTACGAAAAAATCAGTGGTTTATTCTGGTGGAATCCTCCTGTGGCTTTTTGGAACAGAACCGCGCGCCTCGAATTCGCAGAAACGACTGATAGCGGTGATATAGACGGGCCTCCCTCGTCGACGTCGAAGTCGACGTCGCAGCAGTCGAACACATCGCTACACACAGAGAAATATTTCCTTATAGAATTGAAAATTGTATAACTTATGATTAGAATTTAGCATTTCAATTTTAAATGTACAAATTTCAAAAAAAAAGTTTTTAAACATTTAAAATTTTTGCCAAAATAATAATTCTTCAAATGCATTAAAATTTTAAATGGATTGAACAGCTATGGGGTTTAATTAATTAAATTTTAATTTTAGGAGAAAGCTTTAAATTATATGGTAGCCCATTTTCCTGCATTTTCTCCGTTATCGGTAATGCATTATTAATCATTATTAGTATTGTTTATTTAACGACGGCTTCTCTGCTCAACCGAATTTACGGAAGACCTAACTTAAAAATATAAATATCAAATTGACCAGCATATTGGTTTAGAATTGATATGGATTTTTTTTCGGTGTAGTATAGTACATTGCTTTTGCTTTGGGAAATTTACGCTCATGTGCATTTCTCTCTTTCATTCCCCTCTACAGCTGTTGTTGTTGTAGCTGCTGTTTTATATCTGCGTGCTTTTAACGTTGCGGTTACGGCTTATGCTTAATTTCCAAAGGCGCTTTATATAGAATATCCGATGTGATAACGTCACAAAAATTGGGGAAATTCAAAACTAGAGTGTGGAATTTCATCACGTCACACTTGTTCAAAGGTGTGGGCGGGGAGGGAGATGAGGTTAAGGGAAAGGGGCAGAAAGGATGCGGTTGGGCATTGTCCTTGGCTAAGGACGCGCAGCTTCTTTTTGCGCACTTCATAGCGGCTTACGCAAGCAACGTAAGCTTTTCACGTAATATTTTGGTGTTAGCTCAAGGATAATAACTGATTTCATCATATTTTTTAAAAGGGGCAGGATAATAACAGATTTTAATAAATTCTTTAAGAAATTTTTTTTTACTCTTAAGAACTATAATTAATATAGTTTTAAAATTTAAACGCCTCCCTTTTTCGAATTAAAGATTGTCGATAATTGTTTAGCATAAAATTTATTTGGTTCCTTTCTTTTGCTTCTTGTTTAACATAAGCAACATTTGCGATTTAATAGCGCGACTCTCGGGCTCTTAGCTTATTTAAAATATTGATGTATATATATTTTGTATATATTGAATTCATGTAGCTTACGTGTATAACTATTTGTTAGGTTGAGTTGTTTAAATAATTGAAACGGTAGTTAGTTTGTGGTGTCTTTCTTCCGATAGAGTTAACTACGAGTACTTGCCCTTAAAACTGGAACTGGTCTCATTAAGTTGTGATTGCATTGAAAAACTTTCGTTTTTTCTTTGGTTAACATGTCACTTTTCTCCTCGCTTATTCGCTACACATTATGATATAGTTGTAACATAATTAAAGCATTCAATTGTCATCATATTCGAGTCTACATTCCGCTTTGTCCACCTCACTGCGACTCCGGATGAGATTCCGTAGGTTTGGTAAAGCCACAGAACCTCCACTTGGCCTGCTCTGGCTTAAAGAGATTTGTGTACTTTTCGAGTATATTGGCAAGATCATCATGGTTACTGGGAGTAGCGTAGTTGCACAGTATTCCACTTAAGTAACTGGCTATGTTGGCGATGTCCACGCCGTGGGGATGCAGCACTAAATAGGCCGAGGCTAGTGCAATTATCTTGGCCTCCGAAAGAACTAAAGACTTGAAGGAAGCCTAAATCATAATATTTAAGAATAAGGATTAACACGTTATGAAAGAAGTGTCTATATATACTCTATTAGATTAAAGTGTAACTTTTTAAGTATGAAACTCGGAATACATTTGATTGTTAAAAGAGTATATTTGCCATAGGAATTTATATAAATTTAGTTTTTACTGACCTCTTTCCCAGGCGATGTCGGAGTCGGCTCAGTGGTAGATTTATTTATAGTCTCATCATCAGTTGACTTTGAACTCTCTTCTATAATTGACTCATTTGCTTTGCTTTCCGCAGAATCCTTTGCAGGCTCCTGCTTTTCATCGTCTTCGATCTCGTGTATCTCCACCACACCGCTTTGGTGCTCTATGATGCGCACATCATCGTCCACCTTATCAATATCAATTATTTCCAGTTCCGGTTGTTGTTGGTGCCGGATAATCTCCGGGGCCTCCTGGCTGCACGAATCTCCGCTGCTGTAGTCTAGATTAGAGGTATTGGAAGCATTTGAGGCACCAGTACTATTGGCCTCTTTGTCCTTTAACTTGTCCACTGTTTCCTTGATCTTGGTCTTTAGTAGAAGTTGCTTAACCCCGGCATCTTTTAGATTCCGCTCCAGCTGCTCAATGGTCTTGCTGTCCTTTTGTTCGCGCAACTTTGTCTGCAGCAGCTGAGTTTGCATGTTGCGTATGGTTTCTTGGAGCACCTTGATTTGCTTTTCACGCTGGACATAGTCACTGCGCTCCAGAGTCATCTCATGACGAATGGCCTCCAGTTGGCAACGGAGTGAGTCGTTTTCGTCCTGACAAAATTAAAAAAAAAGATTTGGCTTAACATTCTACTATAAATATATAAAATTTAAAATTTTATTTCAATAATGATCTTACCTTTAAACCCTCACTGTCGTAGCGAATTCGCTTTGCACTGGGTCCGCGTCTTTCGTAGTCACGCTCATCGTCCGAGATTTCCATTTCATCATCGTCGGTGATCTGAACAGTTCGCAGTTCCTGCATGGCATGCGAAAAGAACTTTAATTAATTTTCCATTTCTACCACTTGGAAGGGTTTCTTTTGGTTTCAGTTCCATTGCTTACAAGATTATAAATATAACCTAGCTATAAAATTTGTGTATTTAAAGTATGCATCAAATTTGTTTCCTGTCTTATGACACTGTTATGGTCCGCTTACTTACCTCGCCACATTTTCAAAAAGTTTTAGAATTTGTTTTGATTAATTTTTTTTTGCTATTAATAATTAATTTGCTTTTATTGCACAAATTATGATTCTTAGCAGCAATGTTTTTTAGTTTTTTCTTTTGCTATATACCACAACCAATCGATTTGACTAAGTGCCCATCAAACCTTCAAAATTGGTTATAAACTTTAAGTTCCAATAGAAGCTTGGAAATTTGTGGACACTCGGTTAAAGTTTACTTTTAGTTTAAAGTATTTAAAGCTTATCAGAAATGTTATGCAAATGCTTAGTTGAAGATAGAGAAATTTTAGGAACGAAAAAGGAATACCAAAGCCAAGAAAAGATAGACCAAAGCAATATAGATCAAAAGCGAAAGCTATAAATGTGGATAGACCTGATAGAAATAGACTTATGAGGGATTATGAAGAGGAAACTGTTTGAACTGAAGATTAAATTATTTATAAAATATATTTTTAATAATTCAATTAAAAATTTCTTGACATCTAAACAGTTTCCGTTCTGATAACCTTAATTGTATTTATAGTTCTACAACAATTTAATGATAGTCCATTAAATAATACATTTTACATTTAAGCTTGCAAATTATATCTATATTATAATTTTTTGTTAAGTGACATCACAACTGATATGGGAATTTTGATAATGATACATACAAACAACTAAATTAAGTATTAATGCACGAGACAAATACGGAAAATTAACAATTAATAAAGAACAATTAGCAGCTTTAAGCGTCAGCAATGGAATCGTATATTATGATTATATAGGACCGGTAGATGGGCGACATGCAGACTGATACTTTTAACAAAAAATCCCGTTAGTAAAATTGTTAAATAACTACAGCAACACCACAACAATAATAACAAGAGCTACAACAACAAGAACGGATACAACAACATGAAAAAGGGGATACAATAGTGAATCGAGATTATTGGATAATAGATGACAATTGGTTTTTTATACACATCTTTGAAGTTGTTCGTATTTGATTATTTGAACATTTTAGTACGTACCGTGGCTAACTTCTTCCATTGATCGATGTTTTTTCTTTGGGCTTTGGTGAAATGGTCCCAAACCTTCTTGTGACTAGCGGCATTGAACACTTTTTCAATCTGAGTGACTGAACAATAATGCAATAATATATAATAATATTAAGGGAGGACAGAGGGTATTTTTTTTTTTTTTTTTTTTTTGGATTGGATTTCAGTTTTGCTCTTCACCTTTGTCAAACTAGACTTGTTCTTTTGCGAATAAAATGAGTGAGAAATGAAAATTATAATTAAACTACAGAAAAGACCCTCGCATAGCAATTATTTATGTAAAATAGTTACGGTTATTTAAGGTTGATATATTAGGTACAATCTAGAGAGAATACAACAGCGTGATTACCTATCTTTATGTTTGTCCGAGTCAGAGAGTTTTAGGTCTACAAAGGAAGTAGTTTCCTTTACTTTACCAATAGATTGCTTGAATTTGCTGTCTGCCTTGCGGCTTACAAACCTTTTGGCCAAATAAGACTTAAGACTTTTTTGGTGGTGTCGAGACACAGTGAAAGTGAGTGAGAATCAGCCGCACAGTGGATCGAATCAGTGAATGGGGCGATCAACGTGGTGCATATGAAATCGGTAATTAACTAAGCTAAGGATTATATTTTACAAAAAAATGGCGGATTGAAAATGTAAAAAAATTTTCAGGTTATCTAAAACTTTAAATAAGTCCTAAAATTTTGTTATTATTGTAATCGGGGTAGATATGATGTAAATAAAGTTTTTTTCAGGTCAAATATTGATTCGAAAGTTTGAATCTCAGATGATAACAAAAATATATGCCTTCTCAGAAGTATCGCCTCATCCAATGATTTTCGCTGTGCGGCGGGCTTTTACTTTGTCCTTTTCGGCTGGTCTTTACCTGATCCTGCTTGTATTCTTTGGGCTTGCTCCTTTGACCTTTGGCGAGCAAATTTTAGACGGTAAGTTCTTATGTGGAGTTTCGGCATTTAATAATTCAATGACTAGGTTTGCTAAATAGTGTGTTGGGTGGGTGTATGGTGTGTTTGAGTGTAGTTGTGTGTGGGTGTGTAATACGCTGGTAGATCGTTTAGATATACAGACGCTAAAAGGCTAACCCGGGCGCAAAGAAAACAGAAAAATAGGGTTTAAAGTGGGAGCGGCACCTAGATTCCCGTCTAGACTAGAGCTAATAAAGCTGATTTTTCGCTTAAAAGGCCGGAAGACTTACATTGCGTGGACATAGTGCCCATTTGGTTGCGGTAGCTGTCCCTGGCCTTCTTAAGATCTTCCTCCAACTGCAGTTTGTCGGCATGTAGTCTTCGCACATGGGCATGAGTACTCTGGATCATGGAGTAAAAGACATTGGCATTCCTCTTGGTGCAATCTCCCCGTTCCAGCCAGGCAGTAATCGTCTGGATGGCCTTTACGAAGGTCTCGTTGGTTCGCAGGTGCTCCGCCACGGCCGTCGCCTCGTGATCCGTATAATGTGGTATAGGTGGAGGGGACTGCGATCGCATCCTGTCCATCGACATGCGCTCCCGATGACGTTGTTCCCTTTGATGCTGCCTCTGCCTGCATTCGTAATCATATTGATCATCTCGTGCCTGTGCATAATCCACATGCAGCCGGCCAAAGTTGGGAGGTTCATTTAGTGCCGATATACGCAACCTATAACCGGATAAGTAGATGGCTCTATCTATGGCTCCCTCCTGACGGTAGCGTATGTGACAGAAGTTTTTCTTGGACATGCGTAAGGTGGTGATTTCGCCGCACGACTCGAAAATCTCCCGGATCACCTCCTCCGTAATGTTCTCCGGCAGTCCGCCCACGAAAACAGTACGGCAGCCAGGCGGTCGCTCTCGTATGGTTGGTGGTGGGGCATTCGGATTGGGCGGAAACAGGATACAGTTTTTGGTCTTGATCACCTCTTTTAGGCCAGCCGGTGCAACGCCATCTTTGTAAGTGAAATAGATTGATAGAGTGGAAATCTAAGTGGGTTATCTGGTTTTTGGATTTCTTACCCACAGTGAGGGCTGCTTCTAGACCCGCTCCAGGTTCTGCGGTCATTCCCGCTGCTGCTGCCGCGGCGTACTGCATCTGTTGCATCTGCTGCATGGCCGCTGCCATCATGGTCGTAGGATCCATTAACATCTGGGCATTGGCAGAGTTGGCTCCTGAAGCTACTGGTGCGGATGTGCCTCCAGCCGTAGGCGTATTTCCAGGGCCAGGCGCACCACCCGCCTGGGCAGCAGGAAAATATAGATAACCCGGTGGCGTGTGCATCAAACCGTTCAGGTATAGTTGCGCCGAATCCTGCAGAGAAATCGATGTGGATGTGGCCTGCAATTTGGGTTCCTTGTGGGCCGTCGTGGAGCTCACATCCGTGGAGTGTTCGTTCTCATTTTCCAGATCCATGGGAGCACTTCCCTGCGGTGGCTGCTGCGCTTTTGTCATCTTATTTAAGTTTTGTTTGGGAGGCGAGGAGGGATTTCCCACGACCGATGTCGTCGAGGCCGCGGTGGAAATTGCAGCCGCCAATTGGTTGAGGAAATTCGGGTGATTTGGCAAACTGGCGCCATTCGGCATGGTCCCAAAGAGCGGTACTGCAAAATAAATGCATATTTATAATAGCCTAAATCAACCAGAAATACCCCCAAGCCGGTACCAAAACAAAATAGCCAATCAGCTGAAGACCCCATTTTTTGAAAGCCCCCACCTCTTTTTCAAGGGGGTGGCAGGGCTCCAAAATGGCGTAAGTCCCTTGCTGATAACAGTCAAATATATCAACAATACACCAAGTCCTGACTTCCCAGGGATTTTTTCTAGGTTCTTTTTGTTTTGATACACATTTTGAGGGCTTTTTTAACTCACTATCTTATCACTTACGCATTTTATCGCCCCAGTAATTGTACGACAGGTAAGTAAAAAAAATAATTCGTTTTAGAGAAGAGCAATTGTCCGAACTGGTCACCCTTCGATAAATATCGATTGCAGGTGGTTCTCTTTGTAGCGTTGCCACACTTTTCTCTATGAATCATCAGCTGTCGTCAGTTTTTTAGAGAAAAACAAAACGTAGTTGGGTGAAATTCGAGCTAAATTCTGTGGATATAGTTTGAAAACAAAGACGACATGTCGGTTAATACGGCCCACGCCAACAATGGCGTGCTTATCCATGCTGGAGAGTAGTAAGTATCGTACAAAAGTCCTCAAATTACCACTGCAAATTTAAGGGCGGTCTGACGTCATAAATGTAAACACTGACGTGTGGGTGCTAATTTATTTGAAATTTACGTTCTATTGACGAGGGATAAGATAAAAATAAGGTTTAATGTCCTATTCTCCACTCTTCACAGCATACTGCTTCACAGCGACAGCGTGTCCATGGAGTTTTCCGGCCAGGACAATCCCATTTTTAAGGGCTCGAAAGCGGGAAGGATTTACCTCACCTCCCACCGGATGATCTTCAATAGCAAGAAAGCCGCGGATTCGATGCAGTCCTTCAGTGCTCCCTTTGTAGCCCTTTCGGATGTAGAGATCGAACAACCTGTTTTTGGGGCCAACTATATTAAGGGAAAGGTTCGAGCCCAGCCAAACGGAAACTACGTGGGAGAAGTCAAGTTTAAGCTCCATTTCAAGGCTGGCGGCGCCATCGAGTAAGACAACTTTGGGCTAATTCACCTAATTTTCATTCCATTAGATCATCAAACAAGTTGTATAATCCAAAATCTAAAACTTGTCAATAGCAACGATTGTTTAAAGTTTTGTTATGACCAGATTAAATGAGATTAACTAAATTTTATAGAGAGCAGAGAAATAATAATATTCTTAGCTTTGCCTTTCGAAGCTTTTTGTTCTTATCTTACCTTGTTTAACTTTTTGTTTTTATTACGTTTTATAGATATGGCCAGGCTCTACTGCGCTCCGCGAAGACGGCGATGAACAACTACCATCGCGGTGGAATGGCTGGCGATGATCCGCCGCCTTACCAGCCAGCTGGAGCCTGGAATGAGGCACCTCCACCAGCGTATCAGCCGCCACCCGGTTACTACGGCTGGCTGCCGCAGCACGATGCCTTCAGCGGACCGGCTCCGAATACGGTCTTTATGAGCGACAATCCGCCGCCATATCCAGGGATTGGTAAGTTAATCAGGCGGTCATTTCACCCAACCAACACTCGGCTTTTGTTCTGGCACTGCATTGCGTATTGGCAACCTGGCTTAGCCACGAAATTCACGCTCCGCACATGCTTTGTTTAACCCACTGGAGCACTCCTCTCTTTTTATCTTAGCACCACCGGCGCACCAGCCAGCCCCACAACAGCCGCAAGGCCCACCGCCGACTGAACCCAATTGGTATGGTTTTTCAGCACCTCCACCGCAGCAGCAGCAACAACAGCCGGGTTACGGTCCGCAAGGATGGGCAGGCGGCTATGTCCAGCCGCCACCGTACGCCTCCTGTGCTCCAAATTGTCCCCCTGGACCACCATATGCCGCCCCGGCTCAGACGTACAATGGACCGCAGCCCTATGGCGGATACGGAAATGTACCCGGTGGATTTAACACTCCGGGACTTCAGCAACCCAATGGTTATCCAAATGGCTACCCAGGTGGACCACCGCCTGCAGGACAGCAGGCGGCAGGAGCAGCCGGAGGAGCCGCTGCATCCGGAGCCAGCTTTATGGGTTTCAGCTTGCCGCCAGGAAGTAAGTTACATTTATTTACATGTAGTTGTAAATCAATTCATTTATTTAACATTCCCCTCCTATAATGCACTTTATTAAATTGATTCAACTTTTACAGAAGAAAAAATAACAAAAGCATAACGAGATGAAAATCCATGAAATTAACAACATGAACATCTCTAAATTAAGCCAAATTATGTTTACGATGAAGATCTGAAAACTAATGAAAGGTTTTAAGAAAGTTAGCATGAAAATTTCATTAAAAGGCATTCAAGAAATAGCATAACGATGTAATAACTAATCAAGAAGAATCCATAAATTATGAGCTTGATCTCAAATCGAATCAAGCAGTTTCAAGAAAAGCACTTTAATCAAGACATCTTCGGTTCGCTCTGTATTTAATATTTGTTTAAAATTTTAATATTATATTTCTTGTGAAAAATTTCAATAAATTGTTAGTAAAACTGGTAAAATTTTAATTTTAAAATCAATTTAACTATTTAATTTAGATCAGTTTATGTTCTTGTTACTTCCTTAATTTAAATCCTTTAATCAGATATTCCACCTAATACCTCATAAGCGATTTAATTTAATACTTAAACCAAAAAAACTCATTTCAAGTCCTAAAAGAAAACATTTTTCTTTTGACCTATTTTACAGTGTAATAAATAGCAAACTACTGTCCTTCAAAAAGCCATCCCGACAAGTAAGATTTATTGTTTCGATGTTACTTATGCCCAAAAGCAAATACTAACAAAAGCCGAGTCTTAATGTAGTTTAGTTTACCACGTTTGGTTTAGTGACTTGTTTAATGGTTTCTTCTTTAACTTTTTCTTTACCACCCACAAAATGCGAACCTTTAGTAGCAAGATTTGGCAGCACTCACCATTATTTCTATCCAATCCAAAGACCTATGTGTGTTGTCCTGGTTCCTGCTATTATACCATAAACACAAATTGTAAGAGATGAAACGTAATGGTGTCAACATATTATAGTATAAATATAATTTTAAAAGAAATATTGCTAAATGAAAATTTATAAATTGTTTGTTTTCCTTTCGCAATAGATTCCAAAGAAGCAGAAGCTGCAGCAAGTGCTTATAACACACCCTATAATCAAGGCAGACCCAGTGGATCAGGAAACAATGACTTACCACCTTCTTACAATGTAAGTATAAGAAATTTATCTTAAAATGTCTTACTCACTGTATTTTATTATTTTTAGAACTTGCCACCCAGCTATGATGATGCATCGAAAAAAAACCATTAATGACAACTGCAGCCTTTTCCCCTATCGAAAAAAACAATTTAACAAAGTAATTACAACTCATTCCGTTGAGGTTATTCATACACAAAATATGTTATAGCTGAAAGTTAACTATTTTTGTTTTCTTTAGTGCTTAATAATTCTGGATTAATGTTAATCGAATTCTTTGTTCAGCTATTAACATTCTCGTCACAAAATTTGATGTTGCTTACTATCTTGTTTTGGCTCGATAAATTGTCTTTATTTATAGAAGTATATTACATAACTCAAATGATTGTTACATGAGATCCACAAATATATTTTATCCTTTATTATATATAAATATGTATTATATAAAAGTAATCAATCTTCCATTACTGTGCTGTCGGGTTCAGTGTTTTCAGGCACTTCCGAGCTATTTTCTTCAGGGAACCCGGGAAAATCATTTTTTGGCGCATCGCTATCAGTACTGTCATCTGAAGGTTCCTTGAAAATTTCATCATTGAAATAATCAAATGGAGTAGGTTTTTTTATATCAATGATCAAATATGATGAATCAACGCTGTGTTCCTGAAAAAAATTCAACATTATAGCTAAGTAAATGGCATTTAGTTTCTGTAATTACCTGATCTAAGGAAACAAAACATAGACTTTGGCAATACATCTTTAAAGGTTTCTGTTCCTGGGGATTTCGAACATTCTTTAAAACATCCATGCACTGGCCTATAAACCAACTGTTTATTTCTTCATTACGTTCTAGGAAATGGATCTCCTCCAGTTTAAGGCAGCTTTTAAATAACTTCAAAATTTGCTTGACATGGTATGTTTTACATTTGATTTTTAGAATTGTCAGCTCAGTAAGTTGGTTAAGCAGATCAAAGCTTAGCGAATCGCTGAAGCCTATATTCAGAATCCGTAGTGATTTTATTTGGACAAGCAGTCTAGTGGAAGTTTCTCTTAAAAACTTTTTATTCAATTCAAAGGAGTAGAACACCTGCGGATCCTTGGCAGCCAACGCGGTAAGCAGTGGTCTTATGGAAATTTCTTGTGGACAGTGCAGGATCAATTCGGTTAGATTAAGGAGAGCCAAACATTTGATTTCAAAAGCATTGTATATTATACAGTCGAGGGATTTCAGACAGGTCATCGAAACCATGCTATTAAAATCGTCTCCTCCCAAGTATTTATTCTTGATGCTAAGCTTTTTGAGAGTTTGTGGTTCTTTTTGGGCCAACAAAGCCAATGCATTGTGATAGATTGTGGTGATCGCTTCGATTACTAGCTCCTCTAGCAATGGCAAACGTGCCAGCATTCCTATATCCCTGGCATTCGACAAACCGCAGTGAAGTGACCTTAGTGAACGTATTCTTTTGATGGCTTTCATTTCCTTGGTGCTTAAACGGCAACCCCGAACCACTAGGCGATGGAAATGGTTCATTGGCTGTAGGGCCTTGAATAACTCCACCAGGGAACCACTTAAATACGATCTAATATTTAACTCCTCCAGCAAAGAGTGATCGCTCAGCTCTGTTAAGGACCATTCATCGAAGGTGTCTATTAGGCCACACCTCAAACGTCGCAAGGAACTTATTTTTGCCAGTTCTGCTAACTCTTCGGGCATTAGATAAACACCCAGGATCGCCAGAGTCTCGAGTTGAGAAGACGGTTCCCGAACAGCCAGGTCATGCAACAGATTTTCCAACGATCCCGGGTGATGTACAGTGACGGAAAGCACTTTCAGATGGGGCAAATGTGCCAGGAGATTTATATTCAATGCTTTGGGAATGCCAACAGTAATATTCAAAAGAGTACTCATCTGGGCCACTATGGGTATTTCGTCCTCTTCGAGCTTGTTGAGCTCCAACTTGTCCAATTCGTTGGGGAGGAGTATGTCCTCGAGCAGGGTATCTATATTACCGATAGTATGCCAACCGCTTATCCGAAGACTTTTGATATTTCTCAACATTCCCAACTGAGAGCACAATGCGGCGTCGCATTCCTTCTTTTTAAAGGCCACATTGAGAAAACCTTTGGGTTCATTATAAGTTATAAAACACCCTCGAGTGCCAAACTGGGCCTCCTTCTTACAACATCCAAGGAACTTCAGTAAATGTTCCGCCTGTTCGGAAGCCTGAAAGTACCTCTGCCTCACATTAATGTAGGCAAATTCCAAATTATGCAGCTTTTCTATCTGCCTGAGGCTCTCAATATCTGCAAATTTGCATACCAGATATTTAAGAGATTTTACTTTAGCCAGCTCTTCGGCTTCCATGTAATTCAGCATGCCCTCGGTTAAAATAAAGTACTGCAGAGTTGGTTCCTTCTTTGAGGCCAAGGCTCTAAAAAGACCCTCTAAAGAGTCCTCCTCGGATCTGGCATCAATGCAAAGTTCTCGCAGTTCAGTAAGATTGGAAAGCTGCTCGGTATTAGGTGAGTTCGCCAATCCACATTCCAACACTTTCAAGGATTTAATGGAGGCCACGGCAGAGAATTCAGCGCTGGTTAAGGAAGTGCCATTGCTAATGACCAAGTCCTGCAAATAAGTCGATTCACAGGCGTTGAAGCCACGAAAAAGATCAGTCAGTGAGCCATCCAGATGGGGTCCTTGTATGGTAAGGTATTTTATATCCTGAAGATCTGATATTGGAGTCAGCATGGCCATATCGATGGGATCGTCATCCACGACATAAATAACTAATTGTTGGGACTGCCATTGCAGCAGAAACTCGGAATCCTCTTGTTTCAACTGGATGCGCATTCTTGCTTTGGCATTCTTGAAGATTGCAACCACTTGGATCACAATATCAATATTTAGTTGAGTGGTTATTATCAAGGTGTGAAGATTAGCCATTGTGGTCAGGAGTCCAATGGACTGCTGATCAGAAAAGCCGCATTTCACTATCTGCACCGATTTGATCGAGGTCAATTCAACCACTTCCTCCTTATTAAGCACAGCATTATCAAACTCAACAATCGAGAGGGTATTTGTTTTAGCTGACTGCTTAAGAAATGGCGCCAAACTGCCCGGCTCATGTTGGCCAATCATATTGAAGTGCATTAGTTCGGGAAGTCCGCCCAATGGTTCGTACTCGGTGACATCATGATTCGGTCTTATCTCGATTCTCAGCTCCGAAAGTGACTTACAATAAGGCTCAATATTGGCCAATGGACCCTCAACATCCGTTTCCGTAATGTCTAACGTCGTCAAAACCTCAAAACTTTGACATTTCTTGATAATATCCTCAATGGGCATGGGGACAAAAGGATCCTTTTCAATTGGCTTACTCATGTTGGTTAGAAATCAGAATATATTTAGGCTACTTTATCTTTTTTAATTGAATTTATCAATTTTTATCAAGAATATTAAAATGTAAATAAAATTTGTAAAAAACGTTGAAGTCTAGACTAGGTTGATGTGCTTTTAATGCAAAATAATCGGTGATAAAAGAAAATAATAAGCGACTCATGAAGATCTTGTTGTGAAAAGATGGAGATCTTGTTATTGTCTAGTTTTTTTACTATAAAATATTTGTTGCAAGCGCAACCATTAAATTATAAATAAAGTTTAAAACAGCAGTTTCCCTACACAATGTTAACTGCTAAAAATAAAATAGGTTTAAAGTTATAATCAAGAAGATATTTTGTAGGAATGAGTCACATCTAATAATCAACTGTTTATTGTTTAATTTTTATCTTTAGCTCTATGTCAGTCATTATCAGTCATTAGTAATCTTATTTATTATAATCTTATTAATTAATCATAGATCTTATAGATACTATGAAAATTAGCCTTTATATATAATATATAGACAATCAGAATATAGACAAAGAAAAATCAGTCAAAAATAGCCACTTTCAGAACAATGGTTTAGATTTATAACCACCTCACATTCGGTCACGCTTCAAGAAAAGAAGAAGACTTTTATTTTAAGCCGACAAAACAACAACAGGCTGATTTCGGTCAGTTTCCTAAAATCAATCATACGCCACATGCGCAGTGGCGGTCGTGGTGAGAAAAATGCCACGACTCAGGCAAGCAGAGGATGGCAAGCAGATGTCTCTCAAAACGCTGTTTAAATAATTCGAGTGGATAGTGAATGTACTAAAGCTGAAATAA
The DNA here is from genome assembly GCA_018153365.1 of Drosophila fuyamai. Classification (NCBI taxonomy): domain Eukaryota; kingdom Metazoa; phylum Arthropoda; class Insecta; order Diptera; family Drosophilidae; genus Drosophila; species Drosophila fuyamai. The sequence continues at coordinate 12,687,474 of JAECXW010000155.1, forward strand.
ATTTGTACAGCATAGTCAACTCATCTGAGTTTTGTGGCCATAAAAATGCCCCCAAGTGGCTAATTGCCAGAACAGCCACTTGTGTCTGTTTTTTATCGATTTGTGTATAACTCTTGCCCTGGAATCTGCACCCTGTATGTAAGAACCGCTGACAAAACAACAGAGCCCTCACGCCCACTTGGTGGACAATCTGAAAAATAATGCCAAGGTCCAAAAGCTATCGCAGCAATTAAAAAGGGATTTGCCACCGCAGGATTCTCAACGAAAACAGCAGTAGTAGACCATGGATGTGGGTGGACAGGAAACCACCTATGAGCCTTTGGATGGACCAGGCTCAGGACGTTCGAGGAGTAATAATTCCACGGCTGGCTCCGGACTGAGGCATCCCGGCAGCATGGACAGTCCCGAGTTCGATACACGCGCCCCCAAGGATCAGAGGCACTCCGTCTACCTGGCTCTCCTGGCAGCGGGCATAGGTTTTGTTTTGCCCTACAATAGGTGAGTAGAAGAGGCGGAGGAGGTATTCCTTGACTTGCGGACAAAAATAGGAAAAAACAAGAAAGGAAAGCTAACTTCGGGCGGAGCCGAAGTTGAAATACCCTTGCAGAATATTCCGATTTATATTCTCCAAACTTATTCATTTGATGCATTCTTAACACTCATAAAAAATCCCAACTTTCTAACTTTAAAAACACCAAAGTTATGGCATTTCCAATCGTTCAGTTAAGTGGCGGCTATAGGATATAGCCGATCCTTATGTAATTTGGTAGGTCGGATTGACTGGCCAAATAAAATACCCATAGGAAATCCCAACTTCCTAACTTAACAAACACTAAAGTTATGGCATTTTCGATCAATCAGTTATATGGCAGCTATAGGATATAGTTGTCCGATCCTGGCCCTTCCGACTTATATACTGCGTGCAAAGGATCGAAGGCTGTGTGCAAAGTTTCAATTCGATATCTTTAAAACTGAGAGACTAGTTCGCGTAGAAACAGACAGACGGACAGACAGACGGACAGACGGACATGGCTATATCAACTCAGGAGGTGATCCTGATCAAGAATATATATACTTTATAGGGTCGGAGATGTCTCCTTCACTGCGTTGCACACTTTTGACCAAAATTATAATACCCTCTGCAAGGGTATAATAAAAATGTTTTAAGATATTAATTTATTGTTTGCAAATTTGTTATACAATCATTTTGTACGACCTTATTAGCTTCTTTAATTTTCCAAAAGTCGCTTGAGTTACAAAAAATCAAATAAAATGCTAAACATTGTGATGCCCAGAAATATGTTTAGATTTAATAGTAACTCAGTCTGTTAAAATATGCAAGTAAACTATTTTATTGATTATAATTTAATACGAATTTTGCGGCTTTTTTGATTAAACTAAGAATTAAGTAATTAAGTAAGTAAAATATACCAGCAAATTCTACAATATTATTAAAAACCAATAAAACAAATTATATTAATAACTAATATAAATATACTAGCAAATTCTACAATATTATTATAGACCAATAAAACAAATTGTATTAATAACTAATATAAATATTTTTCAGTTTCATTATTGCGGCGGACTACTGGCAAGCTCGTTTTCCGGGTCGTCCGGTGGCCCTGGACATGTCGATGACTTACATTTTCGTGGCCTTCGGCACCGTCCTGATGAACAATATAGTGCTATCGGTGGCGCCGTTCCAGTCTCGTGTGCTTTTCGGCTACATGATATCCTTCACCACACTAATCTTTGTCGCCGTCTGCGAGGTGGCCTGGCACATGTTTGCCTCCAATACCGCCTATCTGGTGAATATGTCGGCGGTGGCATTGACCGCCATCGGATGCACTGTTCAGCAGTCCAGTTTCTACGGATTCGCCTCCATGCTGCCCAAGCAGTACACCCAGGCGGTGATGGCCGGCGAGAGTATTGCCGGATTCCTGGTGTCTTCCAATCGTGTTGTTACCAAACTGCTGATCAACAACGATCGCGTTTCCACGGTCATCTTCTTTCTGACCTCCACGCTCTACATACTCTTCAGCTATCTGCTGCACGTGGCCACGATCAACTCGCCGTTTGTGCGGTTCCATGTGGAGGCCTGCTCCAAGATTGTCCTACGGCCTGATGAGGTGAGTCCAATACCAAAGGAAAATATCTAAGCAAAATTATCCATTCTTGCTACCGTTTCAAGTTCAGAAAAATGGTTTAGGGAGATCACTAGTCCTAGATAATTAAACTTGTCTATAACATATATGATGTGATAGAAACAAATGAAATGCGTAATTTATCTCGGAACAGTCTTTCATTAATCGTTAGAAATGATATGTTTAGTGCTTTACTAAATAAAATAAATTTAAAATCAAACAATCTACCACCAAGATGCTGACAATGGTGTTTGAACGGCATGCAATTCCAATTCGTCACTTTCTTCAGGGGGCTGTTCAATATCTAAGAAAGTTGCATCACATCCATTCAACTAAAAATAATCATATCCTTGTTATCCATCATATTTTAATATTTCTAATTAAATATTTACCTGCTCTGGAATAAGTGAATTGTCACCTGGACAACATAGCTTCAAAGGAGGTTGAATATTTGGATCTCTTTCCGATTTTGTAATGTCCAAAATTGAGTTAGTAAATTCATTGGTCAACAAATGATTAAGAAGAATCGATCTTAGCTTTTTGCATGACTTAATAATTGGCCTCATTTTACATTCGATTTTATTGTGAACGGAAATAATTTCCAAATATTCCAGATCAGATATTTGGCATAAAACTTCAAAACTATCATCATTTGAAAACCCCACTACTAGTTTTTGTAGCTGTTTAATGTGGCCAAAGGCCAAGGTTTCCTCTAAGTTAATATGTGTTTTTTCCAAAATTAAGCTACGAAGTTGCGTTGAAGTTTTGAGTAAATCAAGAAGTTCCGTCAGGGAGAATCCTTCGTTGTTTTCAATATGTAATTCAGTCAGATTTTTGAGTAGAGCAATCTTTGCAATACTCTTCACAAATTGGTCTTCGTCTTCGACGGACATTGCACTCAGAGTCAATGAGAACTTGCACAACGTTTGATAAGATCGCAAAGTTAAGGCGTTTATTAGGCCTTCTATACAACGGGCTTTAAATAAAAAATGAATGCCTAATTCCGTTAACTGTGGCAAATGCGTTAAGAGTTCCAAATTGTCCGGTTGAGAAGATAGATCAACTTCGAAGTACCTTAAAGAAACCATGTCAGCCTCATTCGAGACACAACAAATTTCTAAAATGGCTTGCCTCTTATGATCCATTTCAATACGTGTCCCAATAGGTGAACGACACTTTTGGCAAATGCGATAGCTTAACACTTCTCCTAAAACCTCGTATTTATTTTTGACATAGGGCCGTCCAAGTTGCAAAATATTTAAGGATTTTATGCCTGAAACAGCAACCACTTCTTCGGAGGTAAGCTCTGTTCTCTGGATAATGAGACGACGAAGTGTATTTTGGTCAGCCAGTATATTAAAGAGATTCGTCAGAGATCCCTTTGGATGGACAGTAATATTAAGTGACTCAAGCTGTTTTAACTCCGCCAGAAGTTCCAAATTTTGTGAACAGAAAAAGCCGCATGTGAGAAATTTTAGGCTGCTGATTTTTGTCAGTACTCGAAGTTCTTCGGGTTCAACAATAGCGATCTCCAATTCCTCTAGATTCCGAATTTTGTCCGGGATAAGTCTTTCAAAGAGAGCCGTTAAGGAACCGTTTGTAAGATTTCCAGTAACCACAATTTTCTTCAACTTATTCACATTGGCCAGGGGCGTAAAAATTTCGGCATTAATATCTTTCGCGATAAAGTCGAGGATCAGTGTCACAGCATTATTTCCGTGGATCATACGAACATTGCACAATTCAGTTTTGATCCTATCCACTCGATTTTCCGTCCCTATTAATCCATTGAGATGCTGTATTTTCACAGCGATTATCTGATCCAAATGGTGAAAATCACAATTTATGGACCTTAAGGACCGAATGGATGCCAGAGAAGCAGCTTCCTCACAAGTAATCGGGGTATTTTTTCTGAACAATATATTGCCAAGCATTTGAGGGTTTTTCGAGGCTAAGCCCTGAAGTAGGACTTGCCACGCCCTTGTGCCAATAGTTCCAAGTACGATCAATTGAAGGACATTAGGTAACCGGCAAAGTCCAGCCATAAGATTTGCATTAATATCATCAGCATATTCATCATCTTCATTCCTAAAGTTTAATCTTAGTATGCCACCTTTCTCCAAGAATGTGATTAGCAATTTACTGCTATGTGTAATAAGAGCTATGCGAGTTTTTGGTATCAACCTTAGTAAATACTCCATTACATTGCATTGCTCAGGATGAGTTTTCACTGATAAATGCTGGAGTTTTGTGAGATTTGCCAAGTCCGCAATGCTCGAAATATTACTGAAAGAGGTCATAATCACGGTTAATGTGCTTATCTCGGCCATAGCTTTTGATTCCCCTTCACTGAGCGAAATGTGTGGAATGTGTATCTCTCGCAGTCGCTTGTGTTTCAAATTATTTAACAACTTTAGCAGAGTGCCCTCCTGATGGCTTCCTTTAATTCGCAATTTCCTGAGTCGCGGTAAATTGGCAAATGCGGAATATTCCGAACCATCTATTTCGCTCTTCATTGTGAAAGACAAATCGCTCAATTGGTTGCAGTATGGAACAATATCAGATAGACGGCCATGTAGTTCTGTTTTGTGAAAGTTCAGTCGGCGTAAGTTCGGGTTTGAACGGCACAGCTCGATCAAGTCATCGGCATCCATTCGCACATTCAGTTCGAGTCTTGTCAGGTGGACTAGATGAGGCACATACTCAAAGCTATAGCCTGTAAACTCACATCCTTGTAACTCCATAAATAAATATAATTTTTGCGGAAAAACTCACCTGCAAAATCAACAATGAGCTCGTGTAAATTGGTTTTATTTTTGAGGCAATTTACGACTGCCTCGAATCTATCCAAATGTTCAGGATAAAATCGGGATGGTTTATAAATAAATGTTACCGATTGCAACGTTTCATTCTCTTCGATCGCATTCACGAAGCTTTTCCAAAATATTTCTTTGTCCGCTTTGGAAACGTTTTGTAATGAGTCATATCTTTTCGAGAAATCAATCTTTATCGTAGGGGATCTATTCAAAAAGGCAATATCGATCTCAAGAAGTTCATATAAATCGGCATTCCAGTCTTTAAAGGCTTCGGTTAACCTCTCGTGGCAAATGACAAAATTGATCAGATCCAAATATTGCACAAGGCTAAACCTGTTTTGTAAGCATTTGGACGCTTCGCAGTTCGTTTTAATCCGTTCGAATATCTCAAACAAACAAAAAGTGTTTAGTTTAAAGATTTTTGGCATAGCACTCATATTTGAAATTGTGCGGCGCTTGTAACAACCAATCAAGGCAATTCAAGTTCTGATTGTTTTTGAATAAAAACAAGAAAGGAAAGCTAACTTCGGGCGGAGCCGAAGTTGATATACCCTTGCAGAATATTCTGTAAATAATATTCTCCAAAATTATTCATATGATGCATTCTTAATACTAATAAAAATCCCAACTTCCTAACTTTAAAAACACCAAAGTTATGGCAATTTCAATCGTTCAGTTATATGGCAGCTATAGGATATAGTCGGCCGATCCGTATAAAATTTGGTAGGTCGGATTGATTGGCCAAATATAAAACCCATAGAAAATCCCAACTTCCTAACTCTAAAAACACCAAAGTTATGCTATTTCCTATCGTTATATGGGAGCTATAGGATATAGTCGGCCGATCCTTATGAAATTTGGTAGGTCGAATTGATTGGCCAAATAAAGAAGCCATAGAAAATCCCAACTTCCTAACTTTACAAACAGCAGAGTTATGGCATTTCCTATCGTTCAGTTATATGGCAGCTATAGGATATAGTCGGCCGATCCCGGCCGTTCCGACTTATATACTGCGTGCAAAGGAAAGAAGGGTGTGTGCAAAGTTTCAATTCGATAGCTTTAAAACTGAGAGACTAGTTCGCGTAGAAACAGACAGACGGACAGACGGACATGGCTATATCAACTCAGGAGGTGATCCTGATCAAGAATATATATACTTTATAGGGTCGGAGATGTCTCCTTCACTGCGTTGCACACTTTTGACCAAAATTATAATACCCTCTGCAAGGGTATAACAAGAGAGAACGCTATAGTCGGGTGCCCCGACTATCAGATACCCGTTACTCAGGTAAAAGGAGTGCGAGGGAGATGGAGATAGAAACTTTGCTCACGCATAACTTTTTAACGAATGGTCCGATTTGAAAAATTTCTTCTACATTTCGATAGGTATTGATAAACACAATAAAACTGCATTTTTACTTTTCCGAAATATTTAAATTTTTAAAATCGTATATAAGCGATTGTGGGCGTTAAAGGGGGCGTGGCACCTTTTTGAAACAAACTTGCGCTGCGTAGGAACTCCTAGAATCTGCATGCAAAATGCCAATCTTCTAGCTTTTATAGTTTCTGAGATCTCAGCGTTCATACGGACGGACAGACGGACAGACAGACAGACAGACAGACAGACAGACGGACAGACGGACAGACGGACATGGCTAGATCGACTCGGCTAGTGATCCTGAACAAGAATATATATACTTTATAGGGTCGGAAACGCTTCCTTCTAGCTGTTACATACTTTTGCACGAATACAATATACCCTTTTACTCTACGAGTAACGGGTATAAAAATAAGCACAGCCGTGTTAAACTATCATTCTTGATGTAACTGACAATATAAAATTGATAAATAATATAATTCTTTATTAGACGTGAGTGCAGTAAATATAAGCCTGTTATTTCTGCTTAAGTATGCACCTTAAATATATTCCTTTTTATTATAATGAAAAATGCACTCTTTTTTCAAAGGAAATTATTAGCTTTAATCTTAATTTAAATATACAGAACTCTACCAATTTATGAATAATCTGGTAATTAGCTTTCTTATCGCCCATGTCTAGGATTTCTACAGATTAATGTATACGTTTATCAAAGGCGCGTTGCAGTTCTTTTTTGCCGACCGGAATTCCGCAGACTAAGTTTGCTATGAGCAAAAGCAGAAAATTTAAGCTTATAAATAAAGATAGCGAGCAACGAAGCTTTATATTCGGAAAGAGGAAAGGGGCTAACAGAGATTATACGAGGTGTGTTCAAAAAGTAAGGTGACTTTTCAAATTTCGCGGGCAACATATTTTCGATTATCGATTTTTTTGTTTTGTTATATTGGTACACTCTTCCCTAACATCTGTACCAAGTTTCAATGGAACATCCTCTTTTGTTTGGTTGTGAGAGGCGTAAAGTTACAAGTTATTTTGCGAGCTCGGCGATTTTTTGCTATCGAAAAATATGGATCAAAGGATTTGCATCAAATTTTGTGTAAAAAATAAAATTAAGTGCTCTGAAACACTTGAAATGTTGACAGTGGCATACGGTGAAACTGTTCTGAGTAAAAAAAATGTGTACAAGTGGTACAAACTCTTCCAAGATGGCCGGGAAGATGCCAATGACCAGCCTCGCTCTGGACGCCCAAGCACGTCAACAACTGATGAAAACGTTCAAGCAGTGACGAAAATTGTTTTGGAAAATCGTCGAATCACTATCAGAGAAGTTGCTGAAGATGTCGGTATATCGCTTGGCTCGTGCCATGAAAGTTTTTCAAACGTTTTGGGTATGAGTCGTGTGTCAGCGAAGTTTGTTCCGAAATTGCTGAATTTTGACCAAAAGAACCGTCGCATGAGCATCGCTCAAGAGCTGTTGAATGACGTCAACGACGACCCAGATTTACTCAAAAGGGTCATAACTGGTGACGAATCATGGGTATATGGTTATGATATCGAAACCAAAGCCCAATCGTCCCAATGGAAGAGCCCAGGCGAGCCAAGACCGAAAAAAGCACGCCAAGTTCGATCAAATGTCAAAGTTTTGATCACTGTTTTCTTCGATTACCATGGCGTGGTGCATCAGGAGTTCTTACCATATGGTCGTACGGTCAATAAACAGTATTATCTGGAAGTTATGCGCCGTTTGCGAGAAGCAATACGAAAGAAACGTCCAGAATTGTGGAAAAACAATTCATGGCTTTTGCATCACGATAATGCCCCTGCTCACTCATCTTTGCTTGTGAGAGATTTTTTGGCCAAAAACAACACCACAATAATGCCTCAGCCACCATATTCACCGGATTTGGCCCCATGTGACTTTTTCTTGTTCCCAAAACTGAAGAGACCTATGAAAGGACGGAGATTTGCAACGATTGAAGAGATAAAGACTGCATCGCTGCAAGAGCTCAAGGCTATACCGAAAAGTGCTTATGGGAAGTGCTTTGAGGATTGGAAAAACCGTTGGCATAAGTGTATTGTATCTGAGGGGGATTACTTTGAAGGGGACAACATAAATATTGATAAATAAATTAATAGTTTTTCTTGAAAATACAAAGTCACCTTACTTTTTGAACACACCTCGTATATACAATCATATATATTTTTATTTGTAATGATAGGGCACAGAGAAAGTGAGCTTTTAGCTGCGTTAAATACTCACTTTAGAAATGTTTGGACATAAGCGGTTTTAATTAATTTCATTAATAATAGTTAATCAAAGCGTTTAAATTAAAATTTGTCAAATTTATTTAATTGTTTTCTTCATCGGATTCTGAACTATTGTCATTGTCTCCTAATTTCCTATTGATTAGGTCACTGTTGAACTTTCTCCAAAACTCGTCATTAAACACGATGTCTTCTTCATCAGGCTCAAATACTTCTTCTTTAATGGGTCTCAGCTGTAGGAAAGCGTCATCATATCCGTGTAGCTAAAATTTTCAATTAACGACATTTTTTTTGAGTTCTATAAATTAGTTCTATAAATTAAATTACCTGATTTAGATTTTCGAAATCACACCACATTCCAACTAATTCAAATGGCGGATTTATCTCAGGGTCTTTAAGAAGCTTTATTATTGTTAAGATTCCGTTAAGATAATCTTTACTTAAGAAATCATAGTATCGATGAAGAGTTATAGATCTAAGATTATGGCAAGATTCGAGAAATGGAAGAATAAAATTGCTTTCATCTTTCGCTGCGTGATGAGTCGATGTGATTTCCAAAACTTCCAGATTTTTTAATTGGATCAGCATTAAGATGCATTTTTTATCGGTAAGGCCGAGTCTTAAATGTTTCAGCCAACTTATTTTAGTCACCTCGACAATATCTAAAAAATCTAAATGTGAGTTATCCAAAAGCAAGTTTTGAAGACTGGATAAAACTTTTAGTTCCTTGAGAAGACCCCACATGGAGATTCCATGAAGACGCAAATCGGTGAGATTTTGTAAAATATCTTGACATTGAAAACTTGGCTGATGCCAGTATGTAGATATCGTTTGCAACGTTTTCAAATTCTCTGCGGTAGCCAAATCAATGGAAATATCTGCCTTTAAAATTCGATATTGTTCTTCGTCAGCAAGAAGGTTAAAAAGTCTTTTTAGAGATCCGTTTGGTTGTAAAGATATAGTTAGCGACTCAAGTTGATTTAAATTAGCCAGAGTTCGATAAGCTCGGGAACAAAAAAAACCACACTTAAGCACTTTTATGCTGCTGATTTGGACCAACCAATGAAGAGCTGTGGTATCAATTATATCCATTTCCAAGTCCTCTAGGTTTTGATTTTCTTTTAAGGCAAATCTTTTGAATAGTAATGTTAAGGAATCACACATATAATAACCCTTTATAACAAGTTTTTTTAAGTTTTTTAAATTGGCTAGAGGACAGAAAAATCTGGAAGCGCACACTGAAAAGTCCACAATAAGTGTTAAAAAATTGCCATGGATTACACGAGCCCTTAGGGCTGGATTTCTAAATCGATACACTCGGGTTTCTGTGTCCTTAATTCCATCTAGTTGTTTACATTTCATTAGAATTATCTCCCCCAACTTATGTTCGCAATATATATTATTTAAAGACGGAATGGAAACGAGTGAATTAGCTGCCTTCATACTTATTTCGTCACGCATGTGTAATTTTCTTAGTTTCTGGTTCGCTAAACACTGAAACAGAGTTTGCAGAAAGCCACAAGAACCCTCTTTATGCAATTGACTGACTTCTATTCGTTGAGAAAGAGGTGTTATAAAATTGAGGATGTCACTAGAAACTTCGTCATTATCGCAAACGTTATTAAGTGGGCCAAGATTTAGTAAAAGTTTCCCAGGCTTCGGGCCCAATTTGATACCCAATGCCATGTATTTAGTACTTAAAGTAACTTCTACTTTCTTTAGCACATTTATAAATTGAACCATTATGTTGTATTGATCAGGTCTAGCAAAAACATTAATAGATTTTAGATTTGTAAGATGAGCTAAATTCCCAATACTTGGGTCATCACTAAATGCGCTATCAATGGACATTATCGACCTTATCTGTGCTAGAGCCTGAGTTTCTTGTTTATTGAGCATACTGTTCCATATGTATAGTTTTTTTAAGCTTTTAAGTTTGAGGCCATAGAACAACTCAGTCAGCGTGCCTTCTTGATGTATCCCACCAAGGCACAATTCTTCAAGTTGGGGTAAATTCGCCAATGTGGCATACTCTGTAGCATCGACGTCAGGTTTCATCAATAATTCCAGGTATTTCAGCTGACTGCAGTATGGCACGATATCCGAAAACCGTCCATATAATTCGGTACTATAGAACCTGAGATCATTTAAATTCGGATTTGATCGACACAACTGTACCAAATCATAGGCACACATGCGCGCAATAACTGTGAGTCTACTCAACAATGCATCAACATTTTCGAAGCTATATCCAGAGCCTGAAAACTCTTAACTTAGATCAACATAAATTATAAGCTTTTTATAGAACAACTCACCTTTAAAATCAACAATGAGTTCGTGCAAAGTCTTATTTTTAAGGGAATGGATGATTGCCTGAAACCTGTCCAAATGTTCGGGATGGTATTGTTTCGGTCTATAACACAATTTGAGGGATTCCATGTTTACGTTTTCCTTAATCGCGTTTGTATAGTCTTTCCAAAAGTTATCCTTGTCCTTTTTTGAAACGTTTTGCAATGTGTCATATGTTTCCGAAAAATTGACTGTTACCCGTGAAATGTCTCTTAATTGAAAATGATTGATTCGAAGATCGTCAAAAAGTTTCTCGTTCCAATTTTGAAAAGCTATTTGGAAGTCAACGCAGCTGATTACGAAATTGATAAGATCCCGATACTTAACAATGATATTTTTTGTTTTTAACTTTTTGTCAGTCTCGCAGTTAGTTTTAATATTTTGAAATATCAAGAACAAGCAATCATAGTCAAGTGATAATACGGTTGTTCTGCACATAATTGTAATTTTCCAGCGCAAGTCACGACCAACCGATGCAGTTGCTTTAAGATTACTAAATCTAGTTGATGACTTTTTTCTTATCATTACTTGTAAGTAGGTGTACCTACTTTCAGCTAATCGAATTAATAACTTGTTGTCTTATCATTATTTACACCTACTAGCTAATCAGAATAAATTGATAACTCGATGCCTCATAATTATTTACACATACTTTTTTCTAATTGTCTGTGTAAAAAAGATTAAAGGCCAAGCATTTAAAAAATTAAAAATTGAATTGAATTTTTCCCTCCTTTTTTCGAATATAGCAGGAGATTGACGGAATTGCAAGTAGCACTCGATACGGTGTGCTCTCGATGGATGGCACACATACCACGACCACATCGGTGGGTCCTCCAGGCACCGGAAATACCCTGAGTTTCAGCAATCCCGTCTACGAGCTGTCCAATCCGACAGCCGGCGAAAGCAGCATCGAGTCCTTAGGCCAACTGCCTGAGCTCCCTGCCACGCCCCCCGCCCAGGAGCCCACAACGCCCACGACGGTAGCTTTCAAGGTGGGTTTCACATAAACTCGTTTACTAATGACAATATAATATAATATTATCTAAATCCTAATTATACTTAATTGGCGTTAAATCATTTATTTATGGGTTATTTTTCTTTAGTGGCAATGAAACAATAAAATTAGAAATTATTTAATATTGGGACACTGATTGATAATAGCTAACGAAACGTATTTTGATATGCGAAACGTAGTTTCAATATTAAATTTAATTTTTTTATTTTTAAAGGAGATATAATTATAATTATGTGTGTGTTTCTCAAACACAATAAATATTATTTTGCTCAAAAGTAATTATTTGTAAACCTAAACAACTTTTCTTTAAGGTCGAGCACGTAATAACCCCTCGACGCTGCCGGCCGAGCAAGCTGGGCGATATCCGCGAGGGATTCGTGACCCGGTGGCGGGTGGCCCAGGTGATCTATCCGCACATGGTGTGCATCGCCCTCGCCTACTGCGTGACCCTCTCCTTGTATCCAGGCATCGAGGTGGAGGTGCAGTCATGCGCCCTCCGCTCCTGGATGCCGGTGCTGCTGATGTTCTGCTTCAACACGTCGGACGTGGTGGGCAAGATCCTGGCCGCCAGTCCGTATCCCTGGTCGCGTCGCCAGCTGATCCTGCTGTCCGGCCTGCGGATCGTCCTCGTCCCGCTCCTGCTCCTCTGCTGTGCTCCCCGCCAGCGACCCGTGATCTCCGGCGAAACGGCACCCTTTGTCTTCACCATCGCGCTGGGCATCACCAATGGATTGGCGGGCAGCTTGCCCATGATGCTGGCCCCGGCAAAGGTGCCGGGAACGCTCAAGGAGGTCACTGGCAATATAATGACCTTGTCGTACAATGTGGGCCTGACGGTGGGCTCCCTGATTGGCTACGTTTTCGAGAGCATGCTGGGGCCGCAGCTGGTGAATCCCTGTCCCACATATCCCTATGTGCCCGCCTCGATGCTGGAGCAGTTCCATGGACACGGCCATGGACACGGTCACCTGCCGCATCCGCTGCCGCTGACTAGCACCAGTACGATGAGTCCGCCAACCACGGGAGCCACCACGTTGGCACCACTCCTGCTCAACACCACGCTGGCCACCCTTGGGTTGCCCTCCAGCAGTTCCACCACCAGCACCGCCAGTCCGGCCCTGGCCACCGTGATCACCACCACGGCTCTGGCGCTCTACAGCACGGTGGCCGCGGGTAGTGCCGAGGTCATCAATGCCACCATATCTTCGATCCTGTCCACCGTCACCAGTTCGGTGGGCGATATCAGCGACGAGATGACCACAGATCCTCAGACGCCAGATGCACTGCTCGATAATATCTAAGGAAGATTTTATCCTTTAAAATGATTTGGAAAATAAAACGCGCCAACTCAATTTTCTACAAAGCCATATCTACATTAAAATCATTCTTTCTATGTTTATTTCAAGCCTCGGTGTAAACTGATTGTATAGATTGCTATTCAAATTTTAGGTATAATTATTATTTTTTAAGCAATGGCAAAACAATATCAAAGAAACAGAAAACCCATAACTGATTTATTCCCGCTATTGAATTAGTATTAATAGTACAGCAGTAGCAATATTCTTTAAAATAATTTTAAGATACCTCAATTTTTGACAACTTTTTATAAAAAAAGCAATTGAAAAGCAAACAAATTTGATCATTGAAATACCTTTTTTATTCAGTTCTGTAGAGCTTCTGCAATGGCTATAGGAAAGGTAAAATGTAAAATTTCCAAATATATACTTCAAGCTCAAGATAAAATATATAAAATGTGAACAAAGATTCCAGTTTTTAGCAAGCGCAAACTTCTTACTATAGGCAATACTACTCCTATATGTACTATATACTATATATCTATTACTATAGAGTGTCTAGGGTATATGTGCTTTCGATTTGATTTCAAATATTCTAGAGTACCTACATATTAATCTCCGAATATACTCCAAACAAGTGCTATGGATTTCAAATTGCAAACCTGTTGACCTAAAGTAAATATGTATTAAGTGTGAAATGGTGATTGGAAAAAAGGCCTGGTTATTTTTGTAAGAGTGAGAAATGGATAACTGCAGAGGCAGGCAACTAATGTTAACTCGAAAAGCATATTATACTCAATGGCTGATTAACAGTGGGAAAAGAAGTAAACAAATAATTTAGATTACAGTGTTTTGTTAAGTTATCGTAGCATAAACTAGAAGAATGTGAGTTTTGTGAATGTCCGGTATCATAAGTGTTGTAAGCATTGTAAGCCATCAAGTGCAAAGGCTGGCCTTAACTTATTCTGTTGCTTTTATATTTATTTTTTTGGCTGAACTTGTAAGGAGAATGGTATTAAAATATGTGTATCGATAGGAAAAAAATTTGATGCGAACATTAATAAATGGTAATATTAAAATATATACATACATAAAAAAATGGATTTGTTTAATTAATAGGAAAATCTTACCTTAAATCAAAAAGATTGGTTTGTGAAATTTGTCCCACGTCGGATAATCCTATAATGCTGTTGTTGTACTAGTCCGGCAAACTGAACTTCCGCGGTTTTTCCTCAATTTCTCAGTTTTCCGACTTCAGTATTTCCTTAAAGAAGGATATTTTTGCCAAGGAGTTGGCGCCATCTTGCGAGATTTTTAAGAACAACACGTTTGCGATGTTTTTTAAAATCTCATGGGAGGTCGTTGTTTACTGACAAAAGCTAAGTCGTACGACATTCGTGTCCGCTTTCATTTTACTGTAAAAAAACATTTTAATGTAATATTTATTTAGATTTGTATATAAATCCCAAAGAATATAGCAAATATACCTGCGAAATCCTTATCGTATATTTTAAAAAGGAACTGTATTTCACCAGATGGAGTTTTTTACTGACAAAAACTAATTGGTACGATATGAGTGAAATTTTCGCTTTATTTTTATTGTACCCAAGTATTTCTAATTTTCTTAAAATTTGTGAACAAGAACGTAAACTTATAATTACCGTTAATAAAATTGAGTTTTTTACGGGTCCTAAAGCAAATAACTGGCAAATTAACAGCATCCGACTTAACTATAATGAATAAAAAATCGTTTTGTCATTTAAAATTTCCCTGTGGCTGTATAACATTTAATTTTTAAGGTTTTCTAAAAATATTCTTACCTGCTTTGTAAAATTATGGAAAAATAAGAAGAAGGGACAATCTTGTTCACAATTCTTACTAACATTCATTCACATAAAAATTTCCCAATGTTGTATAAAACACGAAATATTATAGCAATGTGGCGCATATTATTTGAATAAAATGTTCTGCGAGATTAAAAAAAAACAGCTCTTTGGCGTCATCCTGCGAGATTATTAATTGTTTATTTTTGTAATACACTGACAAAAGCTAAGTGGTACGACATTAAAGTCCTTGTTAAATTTCCGCTTTAATTTTATTGTTAAATTATAGTAAATGTACCTTAGTCCTATTATAAAGTACTGTACTTAAGTCCTTTACATATATCGTAACTAAAAGAGATTATATAAAATACATTTAAGTATTATGAAAATTATAAGTAAACGATGGCGAGGTCGGAGAAAATCCTCGAAAGTTTGCTTTTATTCGGCAGAATTCACAGAACTGCTGTATTCCAGCACAACACTTGATTTCACGAATATTGTCATTTAAGTTAAAGTAAATATTTTGGTTTACTTATTCATTTATTCGTTTTTATTTAAGCATTATTTAAGTGGCATTATCACAATCTTCATCGGACTCTTCACCATGCTGATAAGTGTCATCAACCCGCTCTAATTCCATAAACTCTTCATTGTATTTGCACAACTGAAATATGAAATAGATTAGGCATTACAAAATTCGGGAGTTTCCCGAATAAAAAACTCACCTGGCTTAAACTTGTAAAATCACTCCATATCCCACGCAATTTGAATAATGGGTCCTTGTGAGGATTTCTAAAAATCTTGCAATGGTTTATTATACCGTTCACATACGCTTGTGTTAAGAAGCCATAGTACCGATAAAGGGATATCGATCTAAGATTTGGGCATGACACGAGAAATGAATAAATAAAGTTGCTTTCATCTATCGCCGCGTGATGAGTCGATGTGATTTCCAAAACTTCCAGATTTTTCAATTGGATCAGCATAAAGACAGACTTTTTAATGGCGAGGCCAAGTCTTAAGCGCTTGAGTCTCTTTAAGTTCGTTAGTTCAACAAGATCAAAAAATGCCAGATCTGTATCATTAAAAAGCAAACACTGAAGATTTGGTAAAACCTTGAGTTCCTTGATGAGCTCCCACAAAGAAATATCCAAGGGGTTATTTATCTGTAACTCTGTAAGATTTTCGAGATGTGTTATACATTGAATATCTTTCATGTGGTAGAAAACACACTCGAGCGACTGCAAGTCCTTGAAAATCCCAATCAACCTAAAGTCTTGCGATGAAAATGAAAGTTTTCGCAGCTTTTCAGGGGACTGCAAGGCAATAGTCCTCAAAAGATTTTCCACTGCTTGGGTTTTGTAATAAAAGTAAATACTAAGTTCTTGTAGGTTTGGCAGATTTCCCAATAGTTTCAAGTTGACCGGCGTTAAGCTATTATACAATTCCGTTAAGAAAACATACTGCCCAGAAGTCAGAGTATGAAAAAGGATTTGATGATCTACATAACTAGATGAACTCGGGGGCAAACGGCACTTTTGACAATAGTTAACGCCCTCATTTTCAGTTTTTTCGGACGATGACTGCGACCAATTTTGTACTTTTGGCAGACCCAGTTGCAATCTCTCCAAGGATCTTAGGCCAGCAAGCTCGACAATTTCTTTGGAAACCAGTTTTGTCCTCTGAATAATAAGGCTTTTAAGCATTGGAACCTCTTTGGAGGCAAGAATCTTGAAAAACTTTCTCAGAGATCCTTGTGGGTGGACGGTCAAGATTAACGTCTCGAGTTGACTCAACTCGGCCAGCTTATCAATGTTCCTGGAACAAAAGAGACCGCACTTTAGGATCCTTTAGACTTCGGATTTGTACCAGCTCGGCCAGCTCTTCTGGATCAAGGAATTCAGCTTCAAATTCTTGCAGAATGTGCGTTTCCAAGGAGGTAAAACTTTTGATAAGCGCTACTAATGACCCGTTTATGGAGATCCCCTTGATTACAAGCCGTTTTATGTTTCGCACATTTGCTAGTGGTGCAAAAATTCTCGCATTAAATCCATAAGCCTTTTCGAAAAAGTCCAGACTTATAGTCACTGATTCCTGTCCATGGATCAAACGAATCTCGAAAAATTCGGTTCTGATGCGATCCACTCGTCTCGCTGTCTCAGTTATACTTTCGAGCTGTCGGAGTTTCACCGCGATCATACTCTGTATTTGCCGAAAGGAACAGCGGATGGTGGTAAGCGTCGGTATGGCAGCCATCGTGGCAACTTCTTCTTCGGAAATCGGATCGTTCTTATAGAGAACTATCTTCTCGATGAAGTACAGAAAGGATAAAGATGATATTACAGAAGGTAATGTAGTGGTTTCATATTTACCCTCGACGCGAAGGCGATGAACATGTCCATAATCTTGGTTTAAGGCTTTCAACTCTAGCTGTGAATCTTTAGACTTCCACGATTTATAGAATGCATCTGCTTCTTCGCTTGAAAGGCGATTTCCTCGCAAAGTAACTCTTATGTTATCACTTTCGTAATCATATGGCTTTGGATCCTTTATAAGGCAAATATCTGTGAGGTTTCCGTTTAAAGGTAAGTCCGGATAAATAGACACATCCCGCAGGCAGCACTTGAGTGAGGCCAACAGGGGGTTTGATACCAGGGCAAAGGCCTCATCGGTGCTGACATACGCCTCTGGGACGCATATCCTTCGGACCTGCTTCAGTAGTGATATCTCCTGCATGCCTTTTTGGTAGAGGTCCATGGCTCGGATCTGCTTCTCTGCTAGTCCTTGAAAGAGCTTCACTAGCGTTCCCTCCTGATGCTCGCCAAAAAGTATTAATTCTTGGAGTATTGGAAGTTTGGCAAGTGCTGCGTACTGAGCGGCATCTACACCCAGCTTCATCAGAAAACTCAGGTATTCTAGTTGGTTGCAATACGGCACTATATCCGATAATCTGCCATATAAATTGTTGCTGCCCAGCTTGAGTTTGCGTAAATTAGGATTTGATTCACAGAACTGGCGCAGGATATTGGCATTCGTTGGGACATCGAGTTGAAGGACTTCCAGATGTCTGATCTCCGGCACACTTTCAAATCTATATCCTTGTGAAACACCATATTAGAAATACAACAGCTCGAAAACACTATTTGCATTTACTCACCTTTTACATTAACAATAAGCTCCCGTAATTTTTTCTTATTTTTGAGGCTTTTTATGAGGTCTTCGAATCTCTCCAAATGTTCACGGTAGTAACGCGTTGGTTCATAAATTAGTTTTAAGGATTCCAGTTGATCATTCTCCCTAATGTTATTGAGATAATCAGTCCAGAATATTTTCTTTTCTTTAACAGAAAGATTTTGCATATGGGCATGTAGGTTGGAGAAATCAATCTCTATCCTAGGAGAACTATTTAAGAAAATGTTTTGAATGCATAGTTTCTGGTAAAGATCGGGGCTCCATTCTTTGAACACTTTGGTGAATCTCTCGCAGCTGGTTATAAAATGGACAAGATCAATGTACTTTAAGAAACTATCCTTGCTATCGCTGGCAGCACAGTTAATTTTGATCTGTCGAAATATTTCATATAAACAATAAGAGTTCAAGTTATTTATCTTTTTGGTTCCACTGAAACCGAAATTATTGTTCATTTTTTTTTCTGTCACGACCTATCAAAGCGAATGTTTGGACTGACTAACAGAAAGGCAGGCAAAAAATATTTGTTTTGCCGGACTTGTTATCTGCCCGTTTTTATAAGTGGTTTATGGTCTTATAAAAAAGAATTCAAATTCCGAATACCCTTAGAGTTTAATGTTATATATTTTTATTGCCATTTAAGCACATATGGTTTTTATTATTTTTTTTTTAATTATACGCACATATCGTTTTTTTAAATTATAAATGCAATGCTCTTTACATATGTGCTTCCATTATTTGATTCTTAAGGGGGTCTTCTAGTCTAGAAATTTAAGAAAATCGAAAATTTTTTTTCATAATTCGATAGTTTTTATATTCACAAATATCTCCCTAAAAGGATTTTTCAAAACTCAAATTATTTTCAAAGTTATAGCCGTTTTAGTGACGTGGAAACTATACCGGTTGAGTGAACGACTGGAACTTTAAAGGCGTTTTTCTCGAAACTACTTTTTTGATGCGGTCGCCACTCTAACTCAAGTTCTAATCAGTCGATTTACTTGAAATTTGGTATGAATATTCTTTAAATATATCGCTATCGCATGAACTAACAAAAATAAAAATTTTAAATTTATAATATTTTTAAAAATTCGACAAAGTGGGAAAATTAGTGAAAAATCCACTTTTTTCTTTGAGTAGCCGCCATTTCATGAAAAAGATCTTTTGTTTTGGTGGTTCATGCCATAGCGACATTCGTACTCATTAAGAATCTATTTGTTTTATTTTTGAGACAACTACAAGCATAGATATCATGGCGTCGCGGACACGGCCTCTTTTTCCCTCTTCTTCAGAAGGAATAACTCAATGAAAACTAACATTTTTTAAATTTATTTTATATACTCCTTTAAGTTTAATAAACAAATGATAAAAAACGGATACTAAAAATATCTATTGCTTTTTTTATTAATTGTTAAAAAAGGTCGAAATTGAGCCTCTAGACTAGAAGACCTCCTTAAGGCACGCTATTTGTTTTTCGTTTTCTTCTTGTGTTTCCTGGTAGGATTTCAGTTTTAGAATGGTAGCTGCCTGGTTATTTATTAGATCATCCTTCTCCTTAATTTTAATAGTTTCCAAGTTCAGTCCCAACTCCAAAAGTGCTGTGTAATCATCTTTCTGCTTTATTTGGGTTTTAAGTGTTGATATAAGGTTTTTATTCTTGGCTTCTATTTCATCTTTCTTGATTATTTGAGCCCTAAGAGAATCTAATTGATTCTTACAACTTTTTTCTTTTTCGTTTTTTTCTATAAGGTCAACAGTTAGTGAATGTATCTTTTCCATATTTTCCTTTATCTCGGCCTTGAGAGAAACAATAACTTTCATATTCTTCTTTTCGTTTTCTTTTAAAAAAAATATGTTTGATCTTAACTTTGCAGAAGTAGATTTATTAGTGGTACATTCATTAAGTTGCTTTTTTAGTTTCTTATTTTCCTGACCATGTTCTAATTTTTCTTGTTTTATTTTGGACAATTCCTCCTCAAGCTTTTTAATTGTTCTAGCTTGGGTATCAATCTTTTCCTTGTATTCCGAGTTATATAGTTTGTTGCACATTTTTAGAGCTTCTATTATGTCATTTTTGTCCTTTATTTTATCGTCGAATATTGAGATATTTTCGTTAGCAATTATCAAATCCATTTCCGACCTTCGCAACTTATTTTCAAGTTCAAGAATTCGGTTGTCAACTTTATTGCCGAGCTGATTACAGTCGCAATGATTGGCCTTAAAAGAGTAAAAAAATTAAATTAATTAAATATTACATTTATATTACCGATTATGTTACCTTTGAAGAGGCGGTTTCGACATCTGAATTACTCCTTGTACTCATAATGTCAGGAAATTTAATGGCCGTGGTAGTTGGCTGACAAACGCAGACTAAATTGTATATTTGAGTTAATTTATTGATTAACTAAAAAGAAATAAAACCAACTTCGAGTTGACGAATTGTATATACTCTTAAAATTATTATTAAAACATTAACATTATGCAGTTGTACAGTGTATTTCTTTTCCTTATCAGAAATGACTATTTCGCAAAGCTTTGCCTAAAATTATAATAGCCGTTCAAAAGGGTAAAGCAAACAGAATTATCTTATCAAGAACCAGATTAGAAGTTGTAAAAGCGAACGGGTATTGACTCAAAATTATTAATGGAATCAGTTTAAAAATAATTTCCCTTTATCAAGGGGTTTTTTTTGCTTTAACCAGGCTTTTGAAAATGTAGCTATATAAATGTAAATTGTTTAATATTAATATTTGGTTTTTCTTTAATTACAAACTCGGCGCCTGGGGAACATTCTGCATTTGCCGAGAGCCCAAAATGAATACAAATTGAATCAATTAGACGAAATCCACCTGGAAATGAAAGCCAGAGATAAAGCTTGGGAAATCGGGGGCGATTGGCTTCGGCCAAATGCAAATTTATTTATTCTTTCGCCTCGTTCTTTTCGGCAGTTGCCCGTTTGTGAAATCAATGGGTGGTATTTTCCATTTCGCAAGCGGAAAACTGGCAGGGAAAACAGGTTAAGACGAGAGGACAACCCGGAACCAAGTCCAACAACAAAGTAGGCAATTAAATTTATTGTATTTCTCCCCCTAGTTTCTGCTTTTCAGGGGCTTAAGCAAATGGTGGAAAACGCAGACAACACTTGCGTTGCAGGGCGAACCAAAGCGGAAGCGATAGGAAAACTCAGCTGCAACAGCAAACCCAGACCCCCATTTTCAGAACCTTTCCTTTGCGTAGATAGCGGAAGTACTTGGCCCTGTTTTTGGGCCCGCCAGATTGCATATGAATCTACTTTTATCGATTGCCTGCAGTTCGCACTTTGCCTAACTTTTTAGGCCTCGTTCTGGTGGCTTTTTGGCCCCGTCATTCTCGGTCCTCCTCCGACGCAATGTCATTGTCCCCGGGCGACTATTAACCTGCAGTAACAACAAAAAGGGGAATTACCCTCAATTATATGGTATTTCCTATGTGCCAGGCCAATGAACCAAATTGTAGGGCAAAAGTTATGATTGAAAATTACTTATCAATATTGGAGAGTCCATTTTTTTCTTAAGATGTGCCCAACAACTAATTAAACTATTTAAAGTAATACAGTTTAGTATTGAAACAAGAAAGGAAACCAGCTTCGACAAGCCGAAGTTCATATAACCTTGCAGTTATTACAAAACGGCTACATTTTAATTTTTATGCATATATTACTAAAAACAATGAAGCTTTGTCGATTTTGCGTTGCATTACCAAATTTAAGAATTTGGTAAAGTTATGGACTCTCGAAATCCAATTTTGAGTCACTTTATTACAAGACATCGTAAAATTAGAAATAACTAACATCAAAAATTTGATCAACTTTAAATTGAAAATTTTGAACGCAGATTTTTAGAGAATCGAATCACGAGTCTTTAGAGGTGTGCCACTTTGGAATCGGCTTAAGTTTGGAAAAGCTATGTACTCTCGAAGTCCAATTTTGAGTCACTCTATTACAAGTCATCGGAAAATTTAAAATAACTAACATGAAAATGTGACTGAAATTATAATACCCTCTGCAATTGTATAAAAACATACATATTAGAATTTTTTAATTCTTTTTAGAAGGTTAACAGCAAGTCCTGCAATTTAAAACATATGAAATGTTGTGTATCCAAAATTTTATTAAAACTATAATTTCTCGTTTTCTACTGAATATTTAAAGCAATATGATTGCAAAGTGATTACTTAAAATTAAATATATTTACTTTGTTATAGTTTAATTAGTATTCTTACAACCCTTAAAGTATATTGTAAATAAACTGCAGTGATTACGATCTTAGTTTACCCTTGAGAACTTTCCGTTAAAGACAACTGTTTGTCGACTTTTAACGACAACTTAGTCCCCCTTGAAAGTCCTAACTAAAGTTGAATTTTGCACCACATTCAGCATTTGGGGGCTTCCGCCACATAAATTCCCTTCGAGTGGAGGCCAAGGGAAGGGGACTTGGATCCGGCGGCACAAGGACGGAGTCTCCACGGTTCGTCGGGGCAACAAAAACAAGAGTGGAGCCAAGCAGAAGAGCAGCAGCAAACTACTTCTAATAACAACAATCAACGTTCTCGCCTCGACTCTTCGGGTTGGGTGCTGTGTAATTACATGACAGCAACAGCAACAGACAACAACAACAACAACAACAACAGTGCAACAGCAACATCAACACATACAACAACAACAGCAGCAACATTACGAATTACGATAATAATTTCCATTTCTAATTTCCTTGCCACGCAAAAGGCCTTTGCACTTGCCGAGGTTGCCAAGCTGCCGGGCTGAACTGCAACCACCCAACTCCCACAGTTACTCCCAGGACAACCACCCACCACCCACCGCTCAGCACCCGCCGTCCTTCCGGCAACAACAGGCTAAACAGACGTCCTAAACACTTGGACTAAAATTAGTAAGTGATAATTTAGCAGTATTTCCTCTTTTTATTTCTGCAGGATCAGAAACAAATTTTGTTACATATAATTTTATACATTTTTTTATTATTTCTAAAAAATAATATTTAATTTAACAACTATTAAGTACTTGAAAATATGCGTGAATTCTGACAAAAACGAAAAGATAGCTTTGAGTTAAATGGTTAAGCACTTAAATTGTTTTTAATACAACTTATGTTTATTGGAATAATTTTAGAAAGTCTTAATATATTAAATAATTGTGAGACCATGAAAAAAAAGTGCTTTTGGGTAGTATTTAAAGAAAATCTATCTTTGAACTTTATAAGTTCAAACGTTAAGTATGTCACAACAGAAAAACTATTTGAGAATATACATTTTTCAGTGTACACAAATAGAGGGAAATAGGGAGGTGATTGTAGAAGGGACAGGGCCAGACGTTGGCATAATTTCGATGCAGAAATCTAACAGAATACAAATGCAATCATTGACTTTTTAGCTTATAACGAAATAAGCGTCGTGTTTATTGGTTGGCTGAACGAGCGAGCACCAGACTCGAAACCGCCCCCCGTTCCACCTTCTGGAAAAATTGCGGAAAATAGGAGAACATTGCCGGAACTATGGGGAGTGCACTTATAAATTCAAAGCCTTGGTTGGGCAACTAAGTGGGTGGCAAAAGACTGGTGGACTAGAATCATACGCAACCAAGAGCAACACGCAAAATTAAGCCTAAGGTAGCTAAAGTGCACAGTTCATAGAAATTATACCTAAAAAAAAACATTATGTTAGTGCGGGCAATAACAAAATTAAATAAATAATACAAATTCAAAGTCTATTTCTTGAAAAGGCAAAAAACGTAGGGCTTAGTAAATTTAAACGAATTATTGTTGAGCTGCCTTTACTTTAAATTAAAGTATCTAAAATATCACCTGAATTTATTGGCAAAAATAAAACAGTCCTTTTAATTTTATTTATTTATTTATATTAAATACTGACCTGAAAATTGTTACATCAATCGGGATTCTCTAAAATTATAAATTTAGTTTTTTCACCTTTTTAAACATTTCAGATTGATGTTTTTGCAAAGCAGGACAACTTTCAAGTTTTAAAGAAGACTGGTTTTGCATAACAAAAGTATTCTCTGGAATTTTGCTTTACTCTTTGCATTTTCCTTTAAGATTTCTGCTGAGTCTACTGAGCCACACCAGCTATATCTCTTCCACATTTTGGAGCTATCTGCCCGACTTAAATGGGCTGAGCCTTCCACATGGCGGGGCCAATCGAGGATATGCGTTGTCGGTTGTCATCGGGCAGGTGGAACTTTCATCCTTTTTTCAGCCCAACCGCAGAGCGAAATTTTCTTTTACACCGCCACGCCCAGTATCTCTGTGGACGTTGCTTTTGTTTTTGTAATTTGATAATGCATTTGATTAAGGAAATGAAATTTTTATTAAGGCTGTTTGCTCATTCGCGTCGCTGGCATCGCGCCTTTCTTTTATGATTTCCCCCACATTGTGTGTGTGTGTGTGTGTGTGCCCTTTTCCTCTTTTTTTCCCCCATTTTCCCTTTCGTGGGGCTCTGTTTTGTTTTCCCCACTTGTGCGATTTTTCCCTAACCCGGCAGTTTTGTTTTCGCATAATTTCTTTGAGTGCGGTTTGGATCTCGGCAATTTTACGATGCGCCAGGAATATGGGTGGTATGCTACCTGGGTATTGCGCGCTTTCCCTTTCTATTATTCAGTCGGAAAATTTGCATTGCAATGGTTAAATATGTAATTTAATTTTTCCCTCACAATTCCGTGGGCCATTGTATTTTTGGCTATGACTTTGTTATCCTTTGTTGGAATTTTCGCAGGTGGGAGTGCGTGTGTGTGTGTGTGTGTGTTTAGTTAATGTGTTGATGGACAGATTGACAGCAAATAAATAATGAATGTCCGCATGGGAATCGTAAATAATATAAAATCAGGCATTGTAATTGCATTTCCCCACCGCGAATAACAAGCCGCACAAAAATGATTGTGTTTGGTGTTCCACATTTTCCCCAGCGGACGCGAAAATTTATCACATTTCTTTTTGTTTTTCCACGGCCTGGGACATGTCACGAAACGACGGGGGGTAGGGGGGTGTCGTGTTGGAAACATCCTGAGAAGGGCTTTTCACTGGCGAAGAGTGCAATGGAATTCGTATTCAACACCATGGAAAACCCTTCGTGCGCTAACTAAGTGCGCTCATTCAACTCCGAAAAACAAACTTTTGCTATTGTTATTACATTTTTTCACCATTTTGTTTTTTTTTTTTTTTTTTTCAAATAAAGGGGTGTGGGAAATCCTCGGCTGGTCATTGACTTTCCAGCAACTTTCCGCTTGACATTTAACGAGCATGTTAAGCGTTAGAGTGAAGCCTACTTTTGTGCGTTGGCCCGCCCAAAAGCAACGCAATGTTTACATTATTTTGTTGCCAAAACCCCCCAGACATTGTCCTCGGACAACAAAAGTTGTGTTGCCATCATTCATCCCTTCTTAAAGCGGCTAAAAACTTTCAGCTGTTAGCCGGAATCTGTTAGATTTAAGCCAGGCGAGTATTTTCCCCATTGCAACATCGAAATGTGGGTCATTGGCTGTAATGTTGTTTTAAAGAGGTGACCACATTTATTATTAAAATTTAATCAAGGAGAATTGTTTGTTAAGGAAACCAGATCGATGCGAAGGTGATGCAACATGAACACAAACTCTAAAGTCTTGATGGTATATTTAAACGAATTAAAAAATGTACTTATGTGTCATCTGAAAGTTTTCATTATTTTAAATAACATTAACACTTTAAGGAAATGTGCTGAAACAGAAAGGAAAACGAGTTCATTATTTAAATACAAATGTAACTTTTATAGTCTAATTGGTTTGCTCTTGTTAAATAAATACTGGCTTACGTTTATTCAATGGAAAACTAATATTTTTGTAAGATTAAGATATATGTGTAGTTGGTTTTGAATATTACTAATATTAATAAAAAATCTGTCTGCTTAGACTCAACTATTATATGTGTAATGTTCGCTTGGACCAGCTGTATAATATTTAAATAAATACAATTTGAAGCGAGGTTCTAACAGAATTGGATGGAAGGAGAAACTCCAATTGGGAAATTTACCATCTAACCTGTAAGGACAATACTGGTTTTACACCCCTTTCAAACATGTATGCCACCGTAAAGGCAACTTTGATAACAGAAAAAGCTCCCCTGCAACTCGAGCAAGTTGCAACTTCTCCCTCGTCAAACTCATGCAAGTATGGAGAAACGAAATTGAAAGCCTTACTTGGAACTGTTCCCATTCAATCCCGATTCCGAGTTTCAATTTGAATGACGGGCGCTAAAGAAATTTCGCAAATTTCACCGAGGACAAAGAGAAAGTCCAGGGGCGTGTTTGCATTGGACCTACCTCAAAGTCAGTCATTTGGAATAGACAATGAGCCGCAATTACAGGCACGCCGTTCCGTTTGAATTTTTTGGCAAAGTCTTTGTGGGTAAAAGTAGGTTTCCGCTGGTTAAGGGGTAATGGGGTAAGGGGGTAAAGGGGTTAAGGGTTACGGGCCATTCGGTGCCATGCAAAACAAACACACATGCGTGAGTGGAAAGTTTACTGCGTTTGAATCCAATAGGGGCAGCAACTTTGTCTCATTGTCCCAACGCTCGAAGGATGTGAGCGGCGCAGTACCGGAAACGGGATCAGCATGCAGCGGATATGGGAAATTATTCACCCTTTGCCGCAGTTTCAACCGGAAACGGAGCTATCCATGGATTGGGAATCGCTTTCATTTATTCCCTTTCAGTGCCTCGCTTTGCGGGCAACCGCACTACTTGCCCTCTTGCCAATTTCCCAACTTGCCAACTTGCCAGCCACCTGGCCATTGCCAATGGCATTGCCAACTAAGCGATTTATAAACGATTTGCCAAACTTCGTTTCGACCTTTTCGGGTTTTTGCGGCTTTACGGCTGCTGCTGTCTTCTGTTCTTTAGGCCTCATCCCCATCCACCTGCGGCCGAGTGTTAAGTGTTTTTTTTTTTTCATTTCTCAGGTGGGTGAGTAGGCTGCAAGTAGGCCAAATATTTGCTAATGAGTTCTGCTTTCTATTTATATATGCCAGGTGGGCCAGTATTTGTGACCTTTTCGGTCGTGCAGAATATATAATATTTACCTATGCAAATGAGAATTTTCGGATCGGTCTACATGTATTGATTTTCAAGCATTCTTTTTGGCTACCTTTTAAAATATGAAAACATACATGAATTTAAAAATATTTTTTGATAATTTTGTGAAACGAAATAAGAGAGTCTCAAGTTAATCTAGCTCCTAAAGTTTATTTGCATATTTTACTTTAAGGAATATTTGAATAGGAAAAGTTTTGAGGTGTATTTACCTATCTAGAGTTTGCAAGAAACAAATTATAAATTCAAAGACTCAATTCTTATTTTTATTTTGGAAACTTTTTAATTAAAGTGGATCCTATTTCGGCAATTAAAAGTTTAATTTAAAATAATATTAAGTAACGCTTAACCAAAATAAAGCAACAAAATGGTAAACTCTTATCAATAAAACCTTATCTTGCCGCTTCGAAACTTTTTCATAAGGAACCATTTTTATTCTTTTTTAAATATCTGTTGTAATCGTCGTTGTCCGTCAAAAGTTTTTGCTTTTTCTGTTTTGATTGGTATTTGGCTCTGTGATTGTTTCCGGCCGAGCGACAAAACACGAATTGCAAATTTCAGCCACGCATCATTGATAGCTCGTCAATGGAATTCAATTTGCATTGTTCATGGGCGCAGGCCAATCCGCCGACAAATGGCCACATTGCTGGTCAGGATGGGATGGGGAAGGGGGAAGGGGGCTGGGGGAGGGAGGTCCTGTATATGAGTCCTGTAGGTGCTGCAGGCCTTTCGTCTTTTGGCCTGTTTGCGGTTCTGTTTGCGGTTTTATCGGTGGTCTATGGCTATCAATTTCCATCAACGGGGAAATATAACTATATATGCATTTAAATATCTACATATATATATGCCCTTAATGTGACTGCAACAGATTTCATTTATATGCATTTGATAATATGTTGTGTAATTAATTTAAATCACTGCATACATAACAAGCTCGCTCCACGTGCCATTATTATAATTATTTTAATGGTAATTTTAAACTACTATTCCTGAGCAGTTCTGATTTACACATTTTAAAAAAAATGTTTTACCGCAATTTCCCTTTCGATTTTAAAACGTTTCTAATGCGAACTTAAAACTTGGAATATATATTTATTTTATTTTGTTTAATTATGTTTAACTGTCGCATTGACAGCTCATGTCAAACATTGTAATTGTTATAAAATAATTACAGTGAAAATGTGTGAAGTAGGTCATGTATAAATATTTTCGGTGAATATAATTAATTATTTAAACTACATCTAAAATCAATTAAAGACAACCATTATACATAGACATTTGTTTTTGTTTGGATTCAAAGTAATCTATTAAAAAGAAAATTTGTAATGTAAATAAAATATATCCATGTAAACAGGAGCTCATATATATATTTCCAATAAATATATATATATATATCCAATAAATTTTTAACAAGTTCTTTGCCATGTGTGGTAACGCTTTAATACTTTTTCCCCTGAAAATCCAATTGATCCTGAGGCATTTTCGGTCAGAGTAAATCGAATTGCCATCATAGGCACTGCAAATTGATTTTTTAAACAATTTAACCACAGGCAAAAAACTGCACGAAATGAAAGAGGCGAATGTTCTTTATATATAAATGTTTTTAAGTATATGTATATGCTAGCAGGATCCCTTCGCCCACTTCACTTCAATTCCCCTGTATTTGAGTGTTGTGTTTCTGGAGGATTTATCGCACTTGGTCCGCCTGCCAGCCCGGCGCTTTGTTTGCGGCTCAGCTTTGGACTGACATGAAAATCCAGGCGACGCCATTGTCCAAGCCGAATGAAAAAAAAAAATAAGGAATAGAAGAAAAACTGCAGCCACATGTTGGTGCTGTCGCAGTTTCCCGTTCCCCCGCCTTTTTGACCATGTTTCGAACATGGCTTTGTGGCCACCTTTTTGCTCAGACCCCGAAACTGTTTAAGTCCTTTTGAAGCTCCTCCCTTTTTTTTTTTTGGGGGGGGGGAATCCTTTGGCCTCTGGCTAACTGCTCGTTTTAATTGCATTTTTGTTGTGGCTGAAAATTGCATGTCATTTGTCACGACGGCCATTCGCATTTGCCTAAGCCATATAAATGAGCTGGCTATTCAAAGCTATGAGTTTTGCGGCGGAAATGCAGTTCAAGTTGCTCATTATGCAGATCACATTAAGCCCGCCGTCGCACAATGACAATGCTTTCCAAGGACGAAGGACGAGCTGAATAAAAATCAAATTTCCCATTACCCAATTTACAGTGGCATTTAAGGGGTTTCCGTAATTTGATTACCCACAAGTTGGGGGACTCGGATTTAGAAACACTGATAATCATGAAAGCAACTTTTCAATTAAATTAATACTATTTTTATGCATTCTCTCACTTTTTTAAGAGATTGAGTAAAAATTGTTAAAATGGTATTTTAAATTAAATGTAAGTTCCAACGCTAAGAATATTAATCAATTTTATGAGAATTGTGGACTAGGTCGACAAATTAGATTTTAAAGAAATCACATCCATGTTAAATAAAACTATATCACCAGGAATATGAGAAATTTGTCACATTTAATGTATTTGGCTGAAGTAATTGGTGTTAATTTAAATAATTTGCAAAAGCCCCATACTTTAGCTCAAGAGATTCTGTTGCTCCACTGACATGGAACCCTAGAATATCAACCTACTTATCCCTAGAAAAAACAAGAAGATTATGCTCTTATATAAATGTCTCTTTTTTAATTTATTATTATTTTCTGCTCAAGCTCAGCTTATCCAAGTCTCAACAGCCACCGAGAATCACCCGAAAAAAGGGACAACAAAGTGAATGCCAATCTATGGTGCTGGGCGAAAGCTACCGCATTGCGGGTCCAACAAATAATTAAATTTATTTCAACTTTTGTCGCTGCCAGCAGAAAGCGACCGCCGACAAAATTGTAATTTGCATAGGAAAAAAGAAAGGAGAAAACTGCGGCCAAAGGGAAGGTCGACAACAACTGGACCGTGGGAATAGCGAGATTAGGGGACTCAGGACTCGGGGGCATCCGCCCCCCCCTCATTGTCCTGGTCTTCTTCCATCTCGTCAAGAGGCAATTAATCAGTTTGTCCAAGTGGACGACACTCGAGTGCAGCGGGAGTCAGAATTTTTGCGACTATGGTTATATGTATTTTCTTATGCCACTTCCCTTCTGCGGGCTCATTTATATAGCTTCGATTTTTATGGCCCTTCGAATGCTGCAAGAATGTCTCCCTTTAGTTTATGGCGGTCAGCTTCCCCTCTTCAGTCTCTTGGCGATTTTTCTGGCATAAAAATATTTGAGGTCATAAATATGGTGCACGGAATTGGCCTAATTGAGTGTATTACATGTTGGCCAACCAAATATGGGCAATGCCGAATGGAATAGTGCGGAGCCTTTTTGGTGCCGCCCAGGGAGGAAAATGTATTTATTTTTCATTGCCGCATGCTGGCTTGATTTGTAAAGCGTATAAATTCGGCTCAGTGCCAAGGGAGTCAAGCTTTTATGTTTTTGTTACATTTATTTGAGGCTGGTTGTGGAATGTGAACCCTTGTGATGTTTTAGTGATTGATTTCCCAACACTTTTTCGTTGGCCTATTTAAATCTTTTAGGCTGTGAAATTCTTTCATTTTTTGAAAGAAAACCCCACCATTGTTCCGGAATTCCCCAACCACTTAGATTTTTCCTCTTTGACCAACTGTTCGTTAACAAAGTTTGTCTTGGCTTTTTTTCTGCCCCCAGTTTTGTTTTGTGTGTCTTTACTTCGACAAGTAATAAATGAATATTGACAGGAGGTGGTACTGCTGCCATCAAAACTTTCAGCCTACCGACATAAAAACTTAACTAATCGCCCAGTTATCGACTTAATGCTCGATTTTTCTTGCCTCACTCGTGCTAAAAAAAATAGAGAAAAAAACCCCATTGAAAGGACCTTTTGACAGGCACACACACACACGCACACACATGTCCAGTCTAAGTGGCACTTGACAGGACAAGGCGGTGGCGTTACGGTGACCTCGAAACGGAACCAGGAGCAGCAATCGGCGAGCCTTTGAACTGCAAGCCAAGTCAAATGAAAAACTCGACCGGAGGCAAGCTCAAGCCCAAACAGAAATGGCAAATGCTTGCCCCTTGGCCAGAACTTGCCTTTGGGCCAAAACCAAAAAAAAAAATAACAAAATGGAGACGGGTGTTTCAGGGACTATAAATAAAAATTTGCCCTCTATTGATTTTTGTTGCTCCAAAAGCGGAAAGCAGTAGCAGAACCCATGAGTGTTTGTCTTTGGCTTATTTGCCTTGCGTTTCGTTTCGATTCTCGATTCTTGATGTTTTCAGTTCTCCTTTCTCCGCCCACGAAGTCCTGGGTGTCCTGGGCGTCCTTGTTCCCCGTCTAATGGAGAGAAATTGCCTTTTAATGAGTCGACAATTTCATCTGCGCCGGTCTCTTCAACTTTGACAAGCTTCAATTAATTTATTTCTTGTCTCGGCCGCATTGCTGTTTTCTTTTTTAATATTTGTTAATTAAATGTAATTATTTTCTTTTAGACAGTGCACGAGCCTAAGCTTTTGCTTGTCAACTTTAATGTGAATATAATTGGAGATGAAAGGTTGATAAGTTTTTTTATACATATGGTTAAAATATAATTTGTGGCACTCGTTTCGACATATATTAATATGCTTAATGACTTGGCGTACATGTCGTATGAGTAATATTTTGCCATACATGCTTTGATTTTGAATAACAACTTTAAATAACTTAAATTCCACCAATCATTCCAGTTGTCTGCGTCGTAGGCGATTTAAGCCAAAATTTCATTAAATTTAAAAGGTTTATCAAGTTAATTTAAACTACTAAACTTCTAAAATTCCTATGAAAACCGACCGACTTGAAGCGTATAAATTGTAGACCAAAGCCAATTAATTTATGGCTTTGAAATTATGGTTAATTAGTAAATTCCAAACTCTTAGCTTAATAAGACAATAATTTAAATTCAAATTTACGATTATGATGATTTAGAATTTCTTGAAGATTTCAACAGCTAAGTTGCACAAGTAAAGCTGACCAAAATAAATTTCAAGTTAGTTCGACTCACTTGTGCGATGAAATCTGTTGGTTCCCATGGGGTGTCCGCCCTTTAGTGGGCGTGGCGGGTGCATCATAAATATGCGTGCATATGCATGCAAAGGCTAGCGGAAGCAGGCGTCGGTGTGTGTGTGTTCGCTCCATTTGCTTTACGACTCCATTTTGTGAGCTTTTCATTTCCATTTCTCTCGTTTTTTGTTTGTTTGCTGTTTTTTTTCCCCCGCCCCCTTGCCCCGTACCCCATTCAATTTGTTTTACTTTGCTTGCCATGTTTGAGCGATTTATGGAGGCTGGACAACTGAAAAAGTTACGGAAAATGGAGAAAAAACATCCTGGAATTGTGCCCTGCTTGCTGCGATAGATAAACGTCTTTCCTGTCTGCCTACAAATTGTTTTCCCAATCGATTCACCCCGTATACTTTAAAGTATTCAAGGTCGTCCGCTGGAGGAGTATATGAAATCCATTAGTGGGTTACCCCGATATGCTTATATACCCGGGAAAGCTGCTGTCCTAAGCGTGGAGTTGAAAGTTCATTAGTAAGCCATAAAGTAGGCTATAAATTCTTACGGCCCACACAGAACACATATGTGATAAGTATCCGCCCACTTACCCACACACTCACACACACACACACCAGCGGAATGGCTCATTATCAACACGCAGTCAGAGAAAGATAAAAAGAGGGAAAGAGATTCGCCTAAGCTCTAAGCACAAGGATCTATGTAGCAGCTGGTGCCCACAACAACAGTTTGAGTGGCTGTTTCCTTTCACCAACTAGTGTTGATGCCCACAGTTGGGGAAAAAATCAATGGAGAGCTGAGAAATGTTTATATAATTTAAAAAATAATATAATTATTTAATTATTAGGTTGGCAGAAACTTATTTTGAAAATTTAAATATTTAATTAGTATATTAATATAGTTAAATGGAGCAAATTCATCAGTATAATAATATAATATCTTTAAGTTGTTATTTATACAGTGACCAATTTTATATTTAACTATTTTTATAATTATTTTATTTACTTTTAAAATAAAATATACCCCTTTTATAGATAACCGAAATTATTAAATAATTGAAAAAAGATTTATCATGATAAAAATACAAAATTATAAAATGCTAGTATTGCAATAAATTATTCTATTGCTACAAATCCAATTATAATAATTTGAATTTTTGTAGGATTTTTTCTCTGTGCATTGGTGTGGGTGTGGCACATCTCCAGGCGCTAACCAAGCCGCACATTCACATTTAAATTATGCAAGTCCTTGTCTAGGCTGTTCCATTACATCTGTCTGTGAGTTGGTTTGTTTGCTTAGCCGCCCGTGTCTTTGACCCAGAAGCACACATTCCGCGTTTTATGTTCTACTCTATATATATACATATATATATATAGATATGTACACTCACTTGTGTGTATGCCATACCTTCAATGAGCACACACATTCGGAGCGGACCAGGTTTTCGTGTTTGTCAATTTGGGCAATGCCTGCAAACGATTTTTATTTGGCAGGAGCAGACTGTTTATTTGTTTAAATTTAACGCATCAGCGTACCAACCTCCCGGCACCTTTTGTCCACCGACTTTTTATTTGCTTGCCATTATTGTCCGTACTAGGCTTTCGTTTTTAGCTTTCGGGCAAAACAGACCGTGTTTTTTGACTGCGACCCAAAGAATGCTGCGAACTTTTATTTAGCTTAAAATTCTTTAGCTGCATAAAAACATTTCTTTTTTGTTGTTTTTTTTATTAAATTTAGCATTTAAGGTAATTATAAGTGTTAAATTTAATTGAAGTATAAATACTTTTCACGAATTTAATTCAGTATCTTTGACAAAAATCGATTTAACCAATTTCCTCTGGTCATCAACGACTATTCATGTATATTTCATTTCAGCTCTGATTTTTCCCAGGTTTGTCTATTTCGGATTATTTTCTTTTGCAGTTTCGGTTCATTTAATTTCAACGTTTACCGAATATTTTCGTACACGGCTTTTGCCTTTTTTTCTGCGTTCAATTTCGCTTTTCTTTATATTTTTTTGTGGGCATTGCCGGTCTCGCTTTCAATTTTCATTCAATGTTATCGTGTCGTTTTTTTTTTTGCTTCTTTTTAGAGAATTTTCTATTTTCCTTCTTTGCGCTTTATTTTTGAGGGGTTCGTCCCCTCGGGCGCTGTGTTGCGTAAAATCGTATCAATTGTACAAACTTTGGGCGCGTTATTTAATTTGCCATCGAGGCAGTCCGCTCCATTTATTCGCCTGTCCAGTCAGCTTCAGTCTCGCAGACAGAACAGAACTCGGCTTCTTAATTGTTTGGCCAAGACCGTGCGAATATTTGCAGGCAAGGATTTGGAGAGGAAAATTTAATTACAGTGGAATACGAAATCCCGAAATCATTCCGACCTTGGCCAAATTCAATTCAATCAGCAGAATTTCATTCCTTGAGACCCCGACATGTCCCTCGGCACTTTTCTGGGGTGGCTGCTCCAGCTTCAAGCTGTTCGACATGACCCAGTTCGATGCTGTTTGAATAATTGATCAGTTGCCGCTGCCGCCTTACTTGTTTTCAGCCAACGTCAACGGCCTGGCCTGGACGCCCTTTCTTTGGTCTTTTGGTTTGGGCTGTAATTGAGCCGCCGGCTTGTTATTGAACCGGCCCAAGATGTGTGAGGCTGGCGAAAATCGGAAAAATGTCACGGACCTTTAATTATTTTCTTAAAGTAATTGATAGTCTGTTGTGAAAATAATGTCATCCGGCGTGGCAGCTGGGTTCATTGTGAATGAACATGGTTTTCTTGTGTAACACTTATATTTATTAAGGCTGATACAAAAATAAATGTAATTTAAAATATGGAAGGACTAACTTCTTGCATTACATATTATTTCTAAATTTTGACTTTGCTTGTAATTACTTCATACATTTTTCAACATATACAATTCCAACATTTTTTTAATATTGAATTTGGTACTAAAAATGTAATAATAATTATTTTAAGTAGATAATCACTTGTACATTTTGTTTCTAAATCTTATTTCGTAATTGTAAATAACAAATTTACGAACGGAGTTCGGCGTTTGAGAGGCCATCATTTTTGCAATATATTTATTTTACATTACCTTCATTCGGCACTTTTTATAAAATCTGGTGGCTATTATAAAAACCATAATTTCAGATTAACAGTTTTTATAAGACCCTCCCATTCGAAGGCTTATTCCAAACACTTTTTGTCCTCAAGTTTTTCTGTTGCATACGACTTGACCCTTAATTAATATCTTGAATTACGCAGGACAAGCATGTAGTGCAGTGGCAAACTTTTTTGCCAAGTACACACTTGGGCCATGGTAACTTAATTTAGTTGGAAAGCCGGCACCCGCCGAACTTTGGCCAAGTTGTAAAAAGGTCCCCTCCTTCGTTTTCCCGCCGCATATGAGCTGTGATCATTTAGTTAACTTCAAGGTTGATGAAATTTAAATTTAAAACTTTGCTCATTTAATATTGATTTAATGATGTTGTTCTTGGCCAAAACTTTTTCAACGCAACAGAATTTTCTCTTTGAGTTTGCTTGCTTGGCATATATTATTCTTTAGACTAGACATGGAGTAAATAGCAAAACCATCAGCGTAAATATTCACTGGTTCAATAACAGGGTTGGTAGATAATATTGTATTAATTTTAAAATTCGAGTTTAGTTCAACATATAAGTATGTTTGAATTTAAATCTTTCATATTAGCCGCATTTATTGCTTGTAAATCCCCGAGTTTATCAGAAATTTATAAGTACCTTTGGGCTGAACTGAGCTAGGAGCCGCTCAACCCTAAAACTTTTAGCCATCCAAAAATGATATTTAACCAAAAGTTTGGCCCCTATCATTGAATGACCTTTCGTGTTTTGGCAGCAACATAATTTATGGGAAAAATTCTTATCGTTGCCCTTGGCATATGTGTTAGCCACAAAAACTCATAAATAATTAATGGGTAAGAATAACTAACGCGATACAAGTTCAAGGACAATCCAGGCTGTTTGTAAGCTAATTGTGAGGAGTAGTCAAAAAGAAACTCTGGAAAAGGTAAGTCAAGGATAAGTGGGAAAACAAATTTTAGTTAACATTATTTAGATACAATATTAGACAAATAAATAAGAACATATTGGTTTTGGATCAAATTATAAGGGTATGTATATTTGTATGAAGCATTAAATATAAGAACATCAAGAGTTTAAGCGAGCTAGGGAGGAATATGTAATTCTAATTAACACATGTTTAAACTTACCTTTATAAAAAAATAATTTTTAAATTCTGTTTTCTTAAATTGCCCTTGTAGAAATCTGAAAAACGTATGACTTTGCAAAAAATATTGAAGTAGATGCTTTGAGCACTACAATTAATAGTTAAGAAAATTATTAAAATAATGTTGTAAAAATATTTATAATCGAAACTGGTTTAAAGAGCATCCCCTATTCAAATCGATTGGAAAACAGGATATCTTGACGAGCCGTGATGCATGCAATATACATGCGAAAACACATGATGATAATGACATTGCAGCTGTTGATGCCTGTAACTGTTGCATGGTTTTCACTCCCACTCAGCGAACAAAAGGCTGCAACACTATGGCTTCTTGTTTGGTACAATTTAAACATTTGTTGTTTCCCAGGCCAGAACGGTCTTTAGCACGTTTACATTGAATTAAACGCTGGAGGGCGAAGCTGGAAAAGCAGATAGCAACTGCAGCAGAAACAACAATTTGCCGGCGAACAACAAGTGCAAGTGCAGTGGAACATGGCCAACTGAAAATCAACACACAGACAATGTTGCCCCGGCCAGAAGTGCGGGAATCTGGTCCAGAAACAGAACCCAGAGCCCAGTAACCAGTAACCAGAATGCTGAATACTGAATACTGAATCCTGAATCCTGTGGAGGAGACCCACAGGCGGAGCCGGAAAGTGAAACAAGCTCAGCTGAAGTGAAAGAAAAACAGACAACAGTCAACAAAACAATGGCAACAATGCGCTCGAGAAAATTCTGATATTAATGGTACTTTGTTCTCATTTCGTTCAGCGAGAACCCGGCATTTTATTTATTATTATTTTTGGGGCATTATATATCTACGTGCACTTCCCCACCGATATGCTAATTGAAATGTGAAAACGAGGAAAGAAAATTCTCAAGTATCCTTATCGAACGTAGGGAAACAAAAGAGGTTGTGCTCCAGAAAACTGAATGGAAACGAGCTCTGGTTTTCAATAAATTGAATTATAAAGAAAATACTTTTAATTAAATGCATAAACGAGAAAAATACAATGGTTAATTTATGAAGTTATAATAAGGGCTGCATTGTTTATTAAAAAACTAAATGGGACACGATTTCAAATATCTATGGAATATTTTATAGTTATCGCAGAACAGTTAATTTTAGGTTTTATTAAATGGTTGTTCTTCAAAAAGGTTTTATACTTTACAAAAAGCAGTTCATGAAAATGTTTAAGGAAATAGAATAGATTTTATTTTTTGTTTTATAACATAGTAATTTTAAAATATATTTATTTATTCACTCAAATATTTTTTTATAGTTCAAGTTTAAGCATTATATTATATTTTACCAAAATAACAAGAGCATAACTGATGGAGCTTAATTTAAATAAAAATAAAGTTTGCTGTTACAGTGTAGATTACAATAAATAGATTTTAATTGGACTTTGTTTGTGTTTATTTTGTTTACAGAGGAGTTATAATAATAGGGGCATATCATTAAGTAATAAGCAATTTGAATTTTTACTTCTATATCAGTAAAGTGGTATTCGTCCCTGCATTTGTACTTAAATACAAATAAAATTTAACTTTCGTAATTCCTCCTGTGATGTTTTCTCTACTGAGTCACCAAAAATATTCCCTTTAGAGGGTCCCTGGTCTAAAGTGCCGATGAAGCGGCCGTAAATATTTTATCTCAACGCGTGTGTCCGCACATTATTCATTAAAATTTGCTTCATCAACGGCGAGGAATGCCCGGCGAACAAAAAGGCCGAGTCAGAGTCAGAACGCGAAATTGAAGCAAACGAGGCAGCAGTAAAAACTTCCAATTACTCAGGCGCATCCTGGCATACCCATCCTCTTCAGCATCAAGTGGGTTGGGCCCATAAAAAGGATATGGCGCGAGTGCATGTGTACATGCATGTAGTTGCGCGGATCTGTGTGCTTTTAATATCCCTTTCTTTGAATAATTCATGCACACAGGACTGACCACCACCCCTTTTCGTTCCGAACCCGAATCTCCCGAAACTCTTCAGCGGCAATCAGACGAGTTGACGAGGGCCGCCCGGAAGGGTTGCCATTCATTCATACCAAAGGCAAACTTATTAATTGGCACTTGAGCTGTGGTAACCACAGGCCCTTCCCATCCCTCTCCATATGGATGGATCCATTCCCCCCTTACATGCCGCATTCCCCTCGTCATTCAACTCTTTTTGAGCAGGCATAATTTAACAGCGTTTCTGTTTTTTCCCTCTTCGCGTTTGTCAACTGAACGCTGGCAAGGACCCCTTTGGATATTCCTGGTAATCCACAGGAACAACAGCGGCGACAACATCGCGGGTTCTGACCACGGGGGTCGAAAACATGGTCCAAAGGGCCCTGGTGATCTGAATACCCTGCAGCCAGTTTGGGCCTTAATTAAATCAGTTTGGGCCTCGAATAATGCGTGAACTGGTTGACTAAAGGACTTCCTGTAATGTTTTCTTAAAAGAAAGGTTGGACATTTATTTTATAAAATTATTCTTATAGAATTAAATTAAATTAAAGAGTCAATAAGTAAGAATTTCCTTTAAATTAAATTTTATAGTCAATAAGTGACAGTTATTAATGTTTAAGTTATATACAATATTTTTGTTGCTTTAGAAAAGTTTCATTGTTAAGTTTCAAATAATAAATTGTAATTAAATACGTTTAAATCTTTAAATGTTATATTGAAATTAAATAATAAAAATAATTTAACTTCCGCGCTATAAAAAGTAGATGTTTATTAAATTTGTATATACATACACATTTTTTATGTTAAAACACCAAAAGTTGCATTGCATTCAAAATACTTCTGGTAAAACACAATTTATGGCATTAATTTGCATATGAAAGCAAAAATTCGCTACTGCAAAACTCTCATATTTTGCATAAAATAACTTTTAGGCCAACAACTATCTTGCCGCCCAGATACTTAAAGCCTGCAGACTTTACTTCCTTGCTTTTCATAGGGTATATGTTAAAATTTGACTGACAGCGCGACATATGAGACAACCTCATATCCTCAGTCTCAGGCTCGGCGCCATTGTCACGTTTCAACATTTAAATTAAAATGTTTCGGTTAAAGGACGGCTGGAAAACTGCGAAACTTTCCTTGCGTTCAGCGGAGAGTAAAACCGCAGTGAGCAAAAAATCTCAGCCATATCCATTTAAATATGGCCCAGCACAACAACAAAAAAAAAAACGGGGAAGGAAAAAAAAAACTGAAAAATGCTTAAAAAATGCCTTGGTTGCGCTTTTTTCGCTGGCCGCTGTCTTTTGCAGTTGGCGTTGCTTGTTTGGCGTTCTGCACTTGAGAGCCGCCTGGTTGTTTGTGTTTTTGTAGTTGCTGGTGGTGCCATCCCACGTCCACTATCCACCATCCACTATCCACTATCTGCCATCCGCTATCCGCCATTGGCAGTGGCAGGTTCGTTTTGACCAGCTTCATTGCCGTCGCCTGCACTCGTCTTCATTTATTCAATGCCGCATCGGCTTTGGGCCACACGGCGTATGCGTGCTCGGCGAAATTCCATACAAGAAACTTTTTCGTTTCGAAAAGGAAAATAAAGAGAAAAAGAAACACTGAGGTGGCACGGAACAAGTATGTTTGCCAGTTTACCAACAGTTTGCGCTTAAAGATTTGAGCCGGTTTTTTTTGGATTAAACCTGTGAAAGAGATATCACTGCATTTCCAATTCAAGCTTGGGATTTTAACTAATTAAAAATTATATTCTGTTCATTTAAAAATGATTTAAGTAAATAAAACAAAATATAAAGTCTAAATGATTAAAATGAATTATAAAGCATTCAATTGATTTTAATGCAAATCAAACAATAACATCTACACTGAGGTACAACATTAAGGATATCAAATTTTGTAACGAAAAAAGATTATTCTTTGGACAAGCTAATCCAAATGTTTAACATTTCTCCTTTTGGCCCTATGCAGCAAAAAAGATTGTGCTTACCAATGCAGGTATTTTCTGTTCTATAATCATTTTTCATCCATATATAAAAAATACATGGTTGTTTTATTGATACTGGATATTCTTTAAAATCAATAATTAATCTCTTTCCAGTAAACCTTTCTTCTAAATGGAATCAGCCTTGACTGCAGCGACCCTGTCGAATCATGCACTTTCATTAAGTAACTGCAATCAGGCGAATAAAAATCCTTTCGAGAGCAATCTGTTGGCTTGGCTGGTTGCCTTAACCTTGTGTCTGGCTGAGCGTTGCTTAATGCACTTTTAATTGAGCTGAGCACCCTAAGCGAGGGGAAATTGAAAAGAAGTGTAAATGGAAAATTATAATTAACATTGCCAGATGCTTGTATCTCGCACCACCCACAATCCACCACCCGGCCATCTCTTTAATTGCAATTTTGCTGGCTGCAAGGTGAGCACATCTAACATTGCGCATACGCCATGTGTTTTCCATTAGCTGCCATAAATTATTGAAAATCAGGATTTATGCCCGAATTGTCACGTTCATGCGCCAAACTAGCACCTAGACCAGCATTGTAATTGATTAATGCGAGTCTCTTGTCGGCATGTCCGTACCAGAAAAAAGGGCCTGCAAATTTGCATATTTGAAATTATGACAATTACACGATATTGTCGTTGTGCATATGCCGAATGAAGTCTGATAAATAACATCAATAATTTTGTGCGCAGCTTTAAAGGTTTTTGGATTATAAATTATTTAGAGAATGACTCCTTAGGAAAGTAAGGAATTTCAATGCAATTATATTCACTCCCAAGTTCAGAAGTTTATTAATTTGAGCAGATTATGAGTTTAACAAATTTAAAAAAAAAATATTGTGTTCCAGATATTATAAATTTTAAACTCTTTGGAATCAATCTAATATCATATAATTTAAAGTACTCATTGTTATGCCCCTCAATGTTGTTCTCTGCCTAATATTTAATATTATATTTGTTTTGCTTATTTTTCCTCTTGTACATAATTTGATGGCAACATTTCCATTCAATTCGCATGACATTTGCCTACACATATATTGCATTTCATTGACAGGCCTTCTGTACGTAGCAGCTGTCAGCTGCGAATGCGAATAAATTGTATTTTTCCTAACCAAATTCAATTACCTAATGATTTGTTTTACATGCAGCTTTTTGTTCGTTTCCACAGCACAGACATCCTAAATCCAAAGGAACGGCGACGAACGGAAGCATCATTCAATTGCCGAAATTCACACGCACGAACAGTGCTGCAAATTAGTCAGTGGCCATAGTCTACATATATATGTGTAGATATAGTATGTCTAACCACTCGGCAGTGGCCATCCGGTCACCCAACATTTATTTGATTTGGTCAATATGAATGTTGCCAGTCTTGGCCTGTCGTTGATGTTGATTGAGTGCATTTTATTCCATTCGCCTCTGACTCCT
Source organism: Drosophila fuyamai (assembly GCA_018153365.1). Taxonomy (NCBI): domain Eukaryota; kingdom Metazoa; phylum Arthropoda; class Insecta; order Diptera; family Drosophilidae; genus Drosophila; species Drosophila fuyamai. Next base: position 12,729,619 of record JAECXW010000155.1, read on the forward strand.
TCGACAAATATTGACTTTCAATAACAAATGTTGCTTTAGCTAAATAAGTTAATTAACTCAAAATATATGTGACACGGGCTACCTATCAATCAATTAAAAAACAGAAGTGCCTGAAGCTGACTTTTTCCCTAGAAAAATTGAAAATGTGCCCAAATAAACTTTAAGTTTTTGTATCTTTTTAAATCTTCCCACTAGAAACTCAATGTTCATCACTTTCAACGCCATTATGAGATTTGGTATTTAATTCCAATTCAATAAATTAATTATGAGCCAATAATAATATAAATACAACATCCAATTGAAAACTGTTTGCAATTAACTTTATGGTAAATAGATTATGGCTTATTATGTCTGAGTAATTCATACGGTTTATAGTCTAATGAATGGTGAATGATAAGGGTGTAGATTGCTTAGAACTTACTACTTTTCCCCGAATTGAAAACTTAAATAGCATGATAGGCAAACATTTTTATGGTAACATTCCTGAGTAAACATTACGCTGCAAATGGCTTTGGGTACAAATTTCAGCTATTGTTTTTGAAGATAGAAATGGAAACCTTATGTTTGTATCTTCATCAAATACTTGTCTTTCATTCGTAATTACGTGTCTGAATCAATGAAATGTGATTATATTAGATGCGATCTGGTTGGAAGTTGAAGTGGCTTTCAGAAGTGGTTGCCTTTATCGTAAATTTGGCATTGATTGTGCTTGTGTTCGGCTCTTAACTTTTTTGATATTTATAGCCTCATTTATAATCGGCTTTTAAAATATACGTAATCTTTGCGATAAGTTGTCCATATAAGAAGGAACTACGCCTGTCCGACATTTGGCATTACGTGCACTGAAACTACGCGATGTGGAGCAATCGCTGCTCGACTTTAATCCTGGCGCTGCTGGTCGCCAGCACTGCGCGAAAAGTATCCGGTAGATTGCCGAGAATCCTGCCGGAATCATTAGCCGAAGGCGATGAAGGTGTGATAGTGCGCGGAGATTGTGAATTTAAGGTGAACGGTGACCTCAACGACCCCGCTCCTCTGTTTTCCCGACACAATTCCTACGAAATTATTGTACCTGATCCAACCGATACAGTGCGTCTCGTTAATGGAGAACTTTTGGATTTATTCTGCCCTGGAGTAGGATTTGCGGCCCCATTTGCAAATCGCTCGCAGGTGACGGCTACGTGTCTGCAAAATAAATACTTTCTGGTCGATGATCTCATCTATCCGTTTGCCAACTTCTCTTGTACCAGCTGGCCCACATTCACTGCCCTTCGAACGGGAAAGGATTGTAACGGAGGCACAGATCTCGTCCAGGTGGGATTCGAAGTGGAGGATGGCGGTTTCCTGCAGTCCTACGAACTTTGTCACGACGCCGAGGCGGAAGCAACGCGATATGTTCACCATGTGCTCTACCCATCCAGCTACGATTATCAGCACGGGGTGGCGAGACCCAGCTTTATCGAACTTGACTTTTATGGAGGAAGAGATGTGAACACCAAGTACACCCAAGTTCAGCAGAATATCACCATCAGTAATATACTCGGATTGGATGCCTCGCCCTATTTCAACTATAGTGATGATCGAATCCTGTCTCGAGGACATATGATTGCTAAAACGGATCAGATCTTTGGGGCGGCTCAGCATTCCACTTTCCTGTTCATCAATGTGGCTCCTCAGTGGCAGACTTTCAATGGGGGCAATTGGGAGAAAGTGGAGACGAGTGTTCGGAAGTTTGTGGCTGATCGGAATATTACTACTGATTGTTATACCGGCACCTGGGGTGTTTCAACACTACCCGATGTGGATGGAATCGAAAGGGAGCTTTACCTCGACTTTGATGAGAACAACAATGGCTTAATCCCCGTTCCCAAGATATATTATCGTGTGGTCATCGATCGTCAGAGTCGCGAAGGCATAGTAATTATTGGCATTAACAGTCCTTATTTAACTCTGGAGCAAATACAGAAGGACTACATCCTCTGCAAGGATATTGGTCATCAGCTGAGCTGGCTGACTTGGGACAAGGAAGATCTCCATGGAGGTTACTCGTATGCTTGCACTGTGGAGGACTTTATCGAAGTGGTGAAGGACTTGCCTTTGGAAGATCTATACACAAGTGGAGTTCTTGGACTAGATGATGTGACTACTGTCGAGCCTTCTAGTACAACGGATACATCTACAACAACTACTGTAGAGCCAACTTCGACTACAGTTTCTTCCACTACGGAAGAATCGAGCTCATCCACTGCTTTACCCACCACGGAAGTACCTTCATCCACGGACTCATCCACAACAGAACCAAGCTCTTCCACTGTCACATCCACTGTAGAACCTAGTTCTTCTACTATTACAACCACTGTAGAACCAAGTTCTTCTACTGTTATATCCACTGTAGAGCCCAGTTCTTCTACCACTTTGGAACCAAGTTCAACTACTGTCTCATCCACTGCTTCACCCACCACGGAACCACCTTCATCCACAGTCTCTTCCACCCCAGAACCAAGTTCTTCTACTGTTTCATCCACTGTAGAACCAAGCTCTTCTACTGTTACATCCACTGTAGAACCAAGTTCTACTACTGTAACATCTACTGTAGAACCAAGTTCTTCTACTGTTACATCCACTGTAGAACCAAGTTCTTCTACTGTTACATCTACTGTAGAACCAAGTTCTTCTACCACTTTGGAACCAAGTTCAACTACTGTTTCATCCACTGTGGCACCCAGCTCAACGACAGTGGAACCCAGCTCATCCACAGCAGAAACCTCTTCATCTTCTTCAGCCTCCACTTCGACTTCAGGTCCCTCCGCCACCACTCCCACTCCCATTGTTAGCCCCTGCAAGTTTAGTATAAATGGTGACCTCAAGGACCCTGCTCCACTACTGACACCACAAGGAGCTCTCAGCTGGCTTGTGCCCGATGAAAGTGGTATTTACACAGTTGAAGAAGGATCCGCCATCGATCTGCACTGCACTGGAGCTCTGGTCTCGCCTTTCAATAAATTTACTGCTCTCACGGCTCGTTGTGTGGGTGATCAGTTGTACGAGGCTGAAGGACAGCAGGTCAAGATTCGAGAATTCGTCTGCCAGAGTTGGCCTACCTATGTGGCATTGCGAACGGGATTAACCTGCCCGGGTGGCACGGATCAGGTGCAGATTGGATTCGTTGTGGCCGCCGGTTATCTTACCCATGTGGAACTTTGCTATGATCAGCAGGAGCAGATCTCGAGGTACGCTCGTTACGAACTGACGTCGGCTAATGTGGCCTATCAGCGGGGAGTCGCTCAACCTGGTTATCTTCGAGGTGACTTCTACACTGGTGAAGATGTCAACGTTCTATATGGTCAATCGCATCAGCTGCAGGCATTTAATACTGCTCTCGGCTTGGATGCCAGTCAATATTTCGACAGCACAAAGGATCTTTATTTAACCCGAGGACAGTTGGCAGGTCGTCTTGATTTTGTCCACAGTTCCGCCCAGAGAGCCACCCACTTCTATGTAAATGCAGTTCCTCAGTGGAGGAGCACCAATATTGGAAATTGGCTGGCCGTGGAGACCAGTTTGCGGCAATTTGTGGCAGATGAGGCCCTCAATGTGAGTGTCCATGCTGGCAGCTATGATGTTTCAACTCTACCCAACTCCGAAGGAGTACAGACACCTCTCTACCTGAATGCCGAAACCAAACAGCTACCCGTTCCCAAGATATTTTATCGCATAGTTATCGATGTGGAAAGTCGCAAGGGTATTGTCTTAATAGTGGTCAACAATCCGCATATAACTCTGGCGGAGATTTTGCAGGACTATGTGATCTGTGAGGATGTGGGTGCGCAGTTGGATTGGGTTGATTGGGACAAAACGAATCTGCAAAAGGGCTACTCCTATGCCTGCTCTGTGGAAAGTTTTACGCAGGTGGTGAAGGACCTGCCCACGGATCAACTACAGACTACTGGAATACTTGGTTTAAGTGGACAGGTCTTGGAAAATGAGCTGTGCACCTTTCAAGTAAACGGAGATCTTAAGGATCCAGCTCCATTATTTGTGATAAGAAGTGAGCTTGGTCAAGCGAGATATTTGGAACCGGATCACGAAGGCTATGTCCAGCTGAAACATGGAGAGTCCTTGGAGTTCCATTGCATCAAATCCTTTACTGGATTATTCTCCGGTTACACTTTCCTGAATTCCACCTGCTGGCAACAGCAGAGTTTCCTGGCCCTGGGCAGTTTGTATCAGCTGCAGGACTTTGTTTGTACCTCCTGGCCAACTTACACAGCTCGAAGGACTTCTCGTCCTTGCAACGGGGGTACAGATCTCCTGGAAGTGGGATTCCAGCTCTCGTCCTCCTCCTCCGATGACTTCCTGCAGACCTACGATGTGTGCCATAATGAACTGGCCGAGGTCACCCGCTATGTGCATCATGTTTTGCATCCGGGAAGTGCCCAATATCAGCGATCTGTTTCGCGGCCAACCTTTATTCCTGGAGACTTTTACGGCGGTAAGGATGTGAATACGTTGTATACGCAGGTCCAGCAGAATATCACTGTATCGAACATCCTGGGCATGGATGCCTCGCCCTACTTCAATATCAGTGGAAATGTGTACCTGGCTCGAGGACATCTCTCCGCTAAAACCGACTTTGTGTTTGGGTCACCACAAAGGGCCTCGTTCTTCTTTGTGAATGTGGGTCCCCAGTGGCAGACTTTCAACGGAGGCAACTGGGAACGGGTTGAGGATAGTGTGAGGAAGTTCGTGGCTGATGAAAACATCACAGTCGATTGCTATACGGGCACCTGGGGTGTATCCACCCTACCCGATGTGGATGGCATCGAGAAGGAACTTTATCTAGACTTCGATGAGAACAATAATGGTTTGATTCCAGTGCCCAAATTGTACTTCCGCGTTGTTATTGATCGTGAAAGCAAAAAGGGTATTGTTCTGATTGGAGTAAATAATCCACATGTCGATCTAGAGCAAATTGAACGGGAGTACATCATTTGCAATGATATTGGCGACCAACTGAGTTGGGTCAGTTGGACCAAGGAGGATCTGAAGAAGGGCTATTCCTATGCCTGCACTGTGGATGACTTTATTTCTGTGGTTAAGGACCTGCCATTAGAGGACCTCAAAGTTGAAGGTGTACTGGGCATTAAAGACTAGATTTTGTAGGTAAACCAAACGAATTTCTTAATTTAAAACCAATAAAAAAATATTACCTAATCGGAGAGTTGTTTTTCTGTCAGGAGAGGCCGAAAAAATGGCCTTTAAGCACGTTTAAATTTAGTTGTTATTGACCATAAAGCTAAGAAATCACGTTTCGTTTTTGTTCTTTTTGGATTTTATTGCATGTTGGACATATTGATAAAAGTCCGGTTATCAGATGCTTGGCCTTATCGTTTATGGCCGGCACTCAGCTATTTATTCACCCTGCCATTGGGCTATTTGCTCACGTGCCGCACGTTTTCCAGAGTCGGTGGATTTTCCCATGCCGTTTTCAGTGGCCCAAATCGCAGTCCCTTGGCGCGAATCGAAGTCCCCATGGCACTGACTTTCACATTACTTATCCGTCACATTGTATTACTTGTGTGGTTTCTTTTGTTTATCTTATCGCACCGCAATCGTGTGAAGTATACGCCTGCCTGGTTAATGATTATAATGGACTTTTCAGGGAGTAAACAAAAGGCACAAAAGTAAAGAGATAGAACTCAACGCGCATTTCTTGATTTATATTTGTTGAGTAATCGCTTGAGAACCGATGGTTATTGCGGATCAAAAATGTGTGCCTTTACTTAAAATAATCAGTAATATGAACTATCAAGGCTAGAAATAAATACTGGTTTATTTATGCCTTGAACTTCGTTTAGTTCAAAGACCATTTAATGGTATGCTTTTACTCTGTTAGCCTACTGCTTTTAATTTAGTTTCCAAATAATGTAAAATTTAATTTCCTTAATTTATTGTATTCTAATTACGTGTGACAAATAGGCCATAACTTTTAATTAGCCAGGTTTAATGGAATTTTATTGAAGTTAGAAAGAGCTAGCATATTCATGTTTATATTTTGCTGATTTTATTTGGTAAATACCAATTATAAAAGCTTTTCAAGCATGACTTTAGGAATGATATAAATTTGTGAGTTTTTTCGTGTAGACTTTAGTTGATTTCACAATATTCAATAAACGTGCTGAAATATGGAGCGAATTTTTTGGATATATCTAATACTAGCCACAGCAGTCGTTGCACGGGGATATAGGAGTAAGTTAGTGTGTCATATTGAAGGATAATTTCTAAACAAAATCACCAACGGTATAGAATTTGGGCTAAATTGTGAGGATATAGCTTGTCAATCGGGTCAAAAGTGCATAATATCCAGACTTCCCTGTGACAATCCAGATCAACGCGAGGGCGAACAATGTGGAACTTATCCGGAATGTCAAACAGGTTCGTGACAGATTATATTTCCACCTGATTTCACCGTTCACTCACACCGAAATCTGGCTCTTTTAACTGATCCGTTTCAGATCAGCTGGCCAGCGATTTCTCCATCGACACCACACCGACCATCGCTAACACCCGTAGTAACATCATTATACCAAGCACCAGCACGAATCGCAATCGGACCCATAGGGACAATGACTTTGAACTGCTGACCGACTTCAGCCATCCAGATAAATTCGGGACGCATGCAGGGCAACGGCAGGCCAATGTTTTGGTCATTGTTCAGGATGGATCTCAACAACCAGCACAACAGCCTAGTCCTTGGCCAAGCCGGGGTCAAAGTTCTCCCTGTGCCGTCAGTCCCCTTTATCCGTATCCCTGCAATTATCCTCCAGCGGGATTACCTTCCTATCCGCAGCCACGATCGGCCAATGTGCCACAATTAGTTCCTCCTACTCCACCTTGCTACTACAATTGCATTCCCAGGGTGCGTTCAAGCCCATACGGTCAATATGGATACCCTCTAGCTAGATCTGCCACTCCCTCATCGACAAATAACTATTTAATTTACCTCACATTAGCTGGCTAAAATATAAAATAAAAAAAATATTAATTCTCTACTAAATTTAGTATCTCCTAAGTTTACTCTTACTTCACTTTATAAAATTTAAGACTTAAAGAATAATAAATATCTTTATTTAAATTTATAGAAAACAATTGACAATTAATTTCAAAGTAAATGTTTTTCACTGATCCGAATATATTCGAAATTTTTATTTTTTGCGAAATCGTTTGTCTCTTTGATCACCAGCTCTGTACCGCTTTCGGCGAACGCCACAAATGCCTTATCAGCCTTTGGGAATGCCAGGTCAAAGGCCACCTGGGTACCCACCACCACCGTTTCCACGTCCGATTCCAATGCAACAGCCGCGTCAAGCGGCCCAACAATATGTGATTCAGCCCCAACCAAATCCACAATACGCAATCCAATATGAAGCCAACCCACCATATGCCATGCAAGGACAACTCAAGCAAACCAATCCTCAACTCTACTTCTCAGTAGGGATGTCATATCCATCGTATATGAACTACGATGAACGTTCCACTGGGAATCCTCTTCCCACATCATTATACAGTCCCTATCTGCCCAGTTTTAATTTTTATTACTACAATATTGATTTACCCTTTTCGGGAGGATCCTCTTGAGAATTTATCTGTTTTTACAATGCAATGAACACAGTTCCGAAATAATACATTAATATCTTAACTTTAAGCTTAAAGTTCAACCAAATGTTTTTGATTTTTGTTTCTAATTTTCCAGTTTTTCTGAGACAAATAAATCCAGATTTCGAAAATGATTCTGAGACAACACTTCCACAATATCACAATCGTTCGGTTCGACAGATTCCTATGCCTGCAATGCCCGGACCGATGCCAATGCCAGGACCAATGCCCATTCCAGCTTCTGTTCCCATGAATGTGCAATACCCTGGACTCGCTTCTTATCCACCGTATATGGGGCAACAAATGCCGATGGGAGGACCTTTCCAAGGTCCCATGCCCATGATGCCAATGATGACCCAGACTGGAACGGGAATTCCCATGGGAGGAGGTGGTATGGGTGGGACTAGCGTTATTGTGGAACCTTTGGTAATCCTCCCGATGGGTTTTGGAGCGGGATCCGGGAATGGAGTTAATCCCAATCAATATTATGGAGCAAATGGGGCTTATCCCTCTTATAACAACTATAACCCATACAATACGTACACCACTGCGCGACCCAACTACGATTATAACAACAACAATAATTACAATAATAATACTGGCAACAATAACAATTACAACGATTACAACTCAAACGGTTAAAGCATTTTTATATTCCGAAATTGAAATAAAACGGCCAGTAAAACTATCGTTTTAATTATTTTAATACAATTAGCTTAATGAAACGTGAAGTGCTGGCAAAGGGGTATTTAACAATTGTTTTTGCCAATGATATTTTTGTTCGGAATAGCTAATGCAAGAAAAGATCAATTCTGTGATTATTACTTTATATTTACACCTCGCAAATAAAGTTAAACCAAAAATCAACAAACAGGCGATCTTGATTCTGAGAGAGATTCGGGCACGTGAAGCGATCGCCTCCATTCCAGATGTGGGTCAAATCATCAAAGATCTTGATGGACTGCACATCGCTGGGGTTACATTTGAGCGAGGTGAGTGGATAAGAAAAGTAATAACAATCACTTTCTTGGAAGACTTTCGAGAGCTGATTTCACTTTCACTAAGTTTCACAACTTAGGACCGTTCGGAGTCTTATACATTTAATGTAAAGTTTGGTATTAGGTATAAGGCATCGAGTGATATAATTTTTTGGGTGAACGATTTGAGGAAATTCGATAATTTTGGCAAAAAAAAGTACTGTCCGTCACAATAGGTACTTACAAAATAAGCACAATTTTTCGTCAATCGAAGCCTCCTACATTCCCAATGTCGCTTCTCTCCAATTTTTTTTTGTGTTTTTTTAAAACTTCCTTGTAAATTATGAGTAAATGATGTACCTGTATCTGCAAAAACAATCGATCTAATTAAAAAAATCTTTTTATGAAAACCCCATTCAAAAACAAAGCAAATAGTAACGGCTTGACTTATTTAATTCAATTTATTTATTTAATGATCATAGTTCTACGAAAACAAAATACACAGAGCACTAACACTCCAAACAAACATGATAAGAAGATGTAGTATAAATTTAATTTCAGTGATTTTCACTGGAAAAACAGTTTCCTAACATTTGTTTTCATTGTTTGTTTTTTCGTTTTTTCGTTCTCAAAATTGATAAGACACATTCAGCTGTCCGAAACGTTGTATTTTAATACTCTGACGAGAAATTCTTATTTATTGACTGGAAAAACCACACGACTATTAAATTTGGCAGATGTTACTTTAGGTTAATTGAGCATTGAGTGATAAGCAGAAAACTGATCTCAGTTGTTGTTGCCTGTTGTTTTTGAGTGATTAACAACTAAAAGCCGAATTTAGCGCATGTTCATTATCACCAATTTTAGCGGATGTTTTAACCATTAAAAAACCGCGACAAAATACTTGCGAAAGTCAAAATTGCAAGAACCGTTCGGGTAATATAATTCAAAAGAGAAATCGTGGAAATGTCCATTCACAAATTCCATCACAACAGCTACAAAATCCAAATTCGGCCAGCAACATAGCTTCCAATACAGACTGCGTAAAGCTCAAACTCGTAAATATTATCATCATGAGATTCCAACCAATGAGATAACACATTTAAAAATCAAATGTTAATAAGATCATCCCAGATTCCCCATTTGCGACCTCAATTGTACAGCTTGATAACATTATCGCTGCCATGACTCATATTTCGACGATGAATTTCATATAAAAAGCCTTGTTAGAGCAAACATAAATTAGTTATTATTGTTCGTCGCTACAGCTAAGATGAAAGGAATTACTTTAATAGTTTTGCGCTCAATCCTTGTGTTGTCATTATTGATAAATGTAGTAAGTTAAAATTACGTTGTTAGTGGAACTTTAATTTTTATACCCTTGCAGAGGGTATTATAATTTTGGTCAAAAGTGTGCAACGCAGTGAAGGAGACATCTCCGACCCTATAAAGTATATATATTCTTGATCAGGATCACCTCCTGAGTTGATATAGCCATGTCCGTCTGTCCGTCTGTCCGTCTGTCCGTCTGTCCGTCTGTCCGTCTGTCCGTCTGTCCGTCTGTCTGTCCGTCTGTCTGTCCGTCTGTCTGTTTCTACGCGAACTAGTCTCTCAGTTTTAAAGCTATCGAATTGAAACTTTGCACACACCCTTCTTTCCTTTGCACGCAGTATATAAGTCGGAACGGCCGGGATCGGCCGACTATATCCTATAGCTGCCATATAACTGAACGATAGGAAATGCCATAACTCTGCTGTTTGTAAAGTTAGGAAGTTGGGATTTTCTATGGCTTCTTTATTTGGCCAATCAATTCGACCTACCAAATTTCATAAGGATCGGCCGACTATATCCTATAGCTCCCATATAACGATAGGAAATAGCATAACTTTGGTGTTTTTAGAGTTAGGAAGTTGGGATTTTCTATGGGTTTTATATTTGGCCAATCAATCCGACCTACCAAATTTTATAGGGATCGGCCGACTATATCCTATAGCTGCCATATAACTGAACGATTGAAATTGCCATAACTTTGGTGTTTTTAAAGTTAGGAAGTTGGGATTTTTATTTGTATTAAGAATGCATCATATGAATAATTTTGGAGAATATTATTTACAGAATATTCTGCAAGGGTATATCAACTTCGGCTCCGCCCGAAGTTAGCTTTCCTTTCTTGTTATTTTTCTAATAAGCTCATATTGAAATGAAAGAAGTGTACAAATTGATAAAGTGTTAACAAAATAGTTGATTGAAACCAAACTGTGCCAATATTTTTGTTCAGGGAAATTTGGTTTTAATAAATTATTCATAAAAGATACATTAATGAAGTCACTTGTATATAACAGAATAATTAATGATATATCAAAATATTTTGTTTTGTTTAAATATCAGCATATTAGAAAATGAAAAGTAGCCGTAAAGTTCAACATGCTTGCTGTGCCAACAATTAAGTTTGTCTAGTATTTTTGTGATGTACGGTTTATAAACTGTTTAAGTGCAAAGCTCTTTAGTTTTCATATTTTATATATTTTATTGTACAACTTTTTCATCTTTTTTTGTATAGACATATGCGATCAAAGAAGCGAATGTTCACTTTCCGCCAACGCCCGATGACCAAAGATTAGAGTGTAACGACAAGTATCATATCGTGGTTAGAAAGGGTATTTTGTTTTATGATAATGGCAAGAAGAACGAAAAAGCATCGTATCCGGCAAAGATGGCGTGTGATTTGGAACGAACATGCAATTTTAAACTTGAGCGAGAACAATACAATTATTTGAATCCAGTCCCGGCTGGAAACTTACATCTTTATATTCAATATGACTGTAAACAAGATAACTTTCAAGGAGATCCAAGAAGGATACAAAATTATGGAAGATCCGGAGAGTGTCCGCATGACTCTTTTCTTCAGAAACACGTTGCTTATTTTAATGATAATAATATTCTCTCTGATTTGCCAACGGCACGAACGGAAAGGGAATTGATTGCAATGAGCGTCTGTGCTCAAGTCAGACGTTTTAGGGAACGCAATCCAAGAGCGCCAATCGATCCATATCTTGGCACAGTGTTTTTGATACATGAAAAAAATCAACTCAACAAGAATTTCGAGCTGAGTCCAGGTGACAACAATAAATGTCAACTAACGAGAAATGCTCTTGCCCGTTCGTTTAGATATGATTGTGTGCGAGACGCCTATAAATGGACATGTACTTTGAATAGCAAGGGAAGGGATGTGGCTAAACATGACAAAAACAATAGTCATTTAGGTTAGGAGCCAAGGCTCCAACCAAAACTGAAACCGGAATTTCTCCCAGATGCCTTGATTGGAAAATGAACACATCACGAAACACAACACAGTGTACTACAGTTTCAAGGAATTTTTTTATTAAAAACATATTCGCTATTCAATATTACACACATACAAAGAAAATAGAAATTTGTAAATTGACAAGTATACTTTTTTTTCGCTTAATATATCAATAAATGTTTAACAATCTTTTTGTTTAACTGTTGTTTAACTTTTTGCATATTTTACACCTAAATCTTTATTTTCTTTCCTAGTTTATCTGCCATGTTGTAAGATGCTATGACCCTATCCCTATCGACCCTAGCCCTACAATATCTGCATGTTTTTCTAAAAAAATGAAGGTACTCTGGGGGCCATGGTTTGCAGCCCTTATGGTCAATATGGATATCCTCTGGCTAGATCAGCGTATACCTCATCGACCAATAACTATTTAATTTACCTCCAATTAGCTGGATAAAATACGGGTTTAAAAATATTAATTCTGTACCGGTCCGGGAATTCCCATGGGAGGTGATATGGGTGGGACTAGCGTTATTGTAGAACCTTTAATAATCCTCCCGATGGGTTTTGGAGCGGGATCCGAGAATGGAATTAACCCCAATCAATATTACGGGGCTAATAGAGCTTGTACCACTTATAACAACTATAACCCATACAATACCCTGACTACAAAAATAATACGGGCAACAATAACAACTCAAACTCAAAGCATTTTTATATTCTGAAATAGGAAAAAATGGCCAGTAAAACTATCGTTCTAATTATTTTAACATAATTATATTAATGAAACGTGATGTGCTGGCAAAGGGGTATTTTTCAATTGTTTTTGCGATGATTTTTTTGTTCTGAATAGCTAATACAACAAAAGATGAATTCTGTGATTATTGAGTAAGAAAAATGTCAATGACAATTATTGATTGTGATCTTAGCCTCAAAACAAATTACTTTGTATTTACACCAGGCAAAGAAAGGTGAACAACAAAGAACTTAAAGCAACCTAGACCTTAATTCATGTACTGATTTTTACGCAAAGAATTCGGAAGCACTTATACACAAATAAAATAAATATATAATTATACAACAGTCCCAATATTATTATCACCCCTTTATTCTCGATAAGAGCTTAAATCAAAAGTCAACAAACAGTCTGCCGAATGGAAAGAGAAGGCAGACAGCTTGACGCTGCCAAGAGAAAAAGAGAGAAGTGTAAATCAAGAGTACGAATTGAGAATATAAAAACACCTGTTCGCCAAACAAATTATTCAGTTTTCGGTTAGATATCAACCTCGACGGTCGAGATCCGAATATGATTAAGAGGTTGATGCGACTTCACTTTATCGGCCTGGTTTTGGCGGTCGTGATTCTGAGAGAGATTCGGGCACGTGAAGCGATCGCCTCCATTCCAGATGTGGGTCAAATCATCAAAGATCTCGATGGACTGCAAATCGATGGGGCTACATTTCAGAGAGGTAAGTGGATATGCAAGGTAATAAGAATCATTATTTCGAAGAGATTCGAGAGCTGATTTCACTTTCACAAAGCTGGAGAATTTGGGAGCGTTCGGTGATTTACACATTTAATGTAAACAATGTAAGAGACTGCTGTTTATTTTATCTTAGAGCATTCGACGAAATAGTATCTAAAAAACCATCTGTTAACAACATTAAGCAACACTTCAAACTATTTTTAGATAGAAAAAACAACAAAACAATACCTTTGACTTGCCTGTTTATATGTGTTGAATATTATATTTGGTTAACATTAAAGCGTTTACTCTTAAGTTAAATTTAGATGTATATGCTAAGAAACTCAATGCAAAAGGTTTCAAAAAAATTGTTTTATGTTATGTTATAATTTATATTTAAAGTTATATTCCTTTTTTTTAATTTTAATTTGTTTTACACTTTTTTCCCGGCCCTACAAACTGTTTGAAGCATTAAAGCTGTGGTTGGCTTTTATATATTCCGCATTTAAACTTACAACTTAAATATTGTTTCTTAAATTCTTTCTAACTTTTTTCATGAATATACATATATCTTTCAAAACAATACTATTTGCTTTATAACAACTAATTACAAATATTTTTTTGTTAAGCTAGCAATTTTCAATGATTATCAAGTTCCGGACGCTTGATTTTATAATGACGCCAAAAAGTGTGCCAATGAAATTCAGCCACACCTAATTACTAACTTCCACTTTCAGGAGCTCCCTGTCGAGTGGACATGCAAAAGGACCTTCCCCGTCCGGACCAAGTGCAGCCCCTTTACCTCCGCCCCGGCACGGAGCTTTACTGGCTGCCCAATGCTGATGGACAGCTGGAGATTCCCCGCGGCGCCAGCATCGAGATGCACTGCAGCCATCCCTTTGCCCCCGCCAATGGAGAGTCCTTGGAGCCCGAACTCCGCTCGATTCGCGTGAAGTGTGTGCAGGACACAACCTTCGAGTGGACGGGGTCGAAAATCAAATTCCGCGACTTTGTTTGCAGTCGCTCCATTCCCTACACCGTGGAGCGATTGGACAGGCATTGCGTGGACGGGGACGTCACCTCGTTCTTGTATCGCGTGGGCTATGACACCGGAGATGGCAGATTTGTGGCCACCATGGAGCTGTGCCACGACCCAAGTCACCTGCGCACCCACTACGCCCGCCATCATCTCTCGCCGGCCAATGTGCACTTCCAGAGGAACGTGAAACGCCTGAAGTTCAGCACCGCCGGCCACTTTACGGGCTTTGACATGGCGAAGATTTATTCGCACAAGAGCCAGGAGAAACTGATGGCACCCGCCGGCCTTATAGACGTGAAGAGTGGCCTGTTCCTGGCCCGAGGACATCTGGCGGCCAAGGCGGATCTGATCTATGCCAGCCAGCAGAGGAGCAGCTTTAACTATGTGAATGTTGCACCCCAGTGGCAGAGCTTCAATGGTGGTCAGTGGGCCGACCTGGAGGACTCCACCCGTCGCTATGTGGCCAGTTCTGGAATCTCGGCCAGCGTATATACGGGCACGTATGGGGAGATGAAGGTAGCTGGCAGCAAAAGCCTTTACCTAACCACCGATGCCAATGGCAATGGGCTGGTGACCGTTCCCCAGCTCTTCTATCGCGTCCTCGTCGACGATGGGAACCCAACACGCGGAATCGCTTTGCTGGGCGTCAACAATCCACATGCCACCCTGGCCCAGATCCATGAGTCCTATATCATTTGCGATCCCGTCGAGGAGCTGGTGCAATGGCTGAGCTGGCTGCACAAAAGCAACGCAAAGGGTAACCTGAAGAAGGGCTATCTGTATGCCTGTTCCGTGGCGGATTTGGCCCGGGTTGTCGGACAGCTGCCACGCCCCCTTCTCCAGGTGGACGAGCTGCTCACTTAGATGCGGGCGATGGGGCTACATTTACTTTTACCTGAGTGCAATATAGACTGAGTGGATTGTGTGTCGCAACAGCAGTGTTTAATTGGAAAAGGGCTTTTACATTGATTAGAAAGTGTTTCGATTTTTCAATTTCCTCAAAAGTTTATCTACAATTATTTCCTAATGTGTACTTATCAGTGAAAGTTTTTTTTTAAGGTTTTTGCCTTCATGGAATTTGAGCTAAGATGCGGAAATAGTATTGCCAGCTGTTAAACATTTTCATTTTATTTTCTTAGAGGTATAATTGCAGTCACACGTGCCAAAAATGTTTTGTAAGAAAATATTTCTTTATTATTGCTTACATAAAGATTTTATAGTGAATTTAAGAAAAAAATTTGTAAATAATTTTGTAATAGTTTCACATTTTATAATATATTAACTCATTAAACCTTTGATTATAGACATATGAAAAAAAATTCAATTCACATTATCTGTTTTAAATAAATCTGTAAAGAAACCGCCTAAGGATTTCATAAATCTAACAAGTTAATTTCCTTGAAGGAGTCGTCCTTGCCCGTTCCTTTGCGATCCTTCTGTGCCAGTTTCGTTTGTGTTCAGATTATTAACGCTCGTGTGAGCTTCACGCCATCAAAATCAAATGGGACATCGTGTGTGGTCATGTCGGGGGCGGGGCCACACCCACTTGGGGGGGGGCTGGAATCGGAAATGCTATACCCTCGTTATGCGTTTGCCTTGTTGGCGGTAGCGCAAAATCGCTGGAAGAAACGAGGATATCAAATACGGCTCGGCTGCATTACCTTCATGCCGCTCACAAAACACAATTTGTTCCACAACATTGATTTAATCCTTTTTCTTCTGGGCCACGCACACACACAACGCACAATATACGACACAAAAAGGCTGTCGTGAAGAATTTTCTTAAATTTTTCGCTGGGTTTTTCATGGCATTTCCCGACGTGGAGCTGTGTCCTTGGCATTATCATGAATATTTTTCCCTTTCCATTATGCCCGTTCCATTTTTCCCTTTCGATACATTTCCATTTGCTGATTTGAAGCGCACTTTCCACTTTGCTCCTCTGCTTCTGTTCCCTTCCGCTTTTCCGTTTTTCCGGATTTTCCGTTTTCCGCTCGCTTAGGTCAGACTCGGTATTTGGAAAGGACCAAGCTGAAATTATGTTTTTATGTAGGTTGTGCGGTAAGCAATATTTGCTCAAGTATCCCTTACAGACTGTTGGACAGTAATCATCAAATGGGCTACAGAATGTTGGGTAATTTCTGGCTTGGGACTTCAGAAAAAAGGTCGCTAAATTAAAGAAATACCACATGTGTTCAAGCATATTAACCACAGTTGAACTAATTAGGCTTTAATTTGATTCCCATAAATAAAGAAAGCTTATAAGATTTAATTTTAAAGACTTCACAAAGTAATTAAAAAACTGCCCAATTGTAATTTATCAAAATTTATACATATTTTGTAGTAATATATTCTAAAAACAAATAAATTGTACAATTAATTGAATCAACACTGAAAAACCACTCAAGCAGAAAAACAATTAAAACCCGATTTCTATGCAAATAAATTACACCTCAAAGGAAGCAATGAAAACTAAAAACTTTACTCAGACTCCATGGAAATTGAAAGCTTTTCTTGCTGGCTGCAAAACATTTGTAACAATTGTACACCGCTTAAGGATACGGAATGGAGTGCAGTACGATGTCCAAAGTCCAGGCGACTTTTCTTTAGTGGCAATAACATTTCCCTTAAAATTGGGACAAAAAAAGAATTCAACAAATTGCTTTGTTGTTGTTTGTCTTGTTTCTTTCGCTGACTTGATGAAAGTTTATCTTTTCCATGGAGATTGTGAGCTGGCGGCCAAAAGGAGCAACAAGGATACAACCGACCAACGGAAAAAGTCGAATAATTGAACGCACTTCACGCAGATGTTGTCGGGATTCTTTTTTATGTCACTGCCCGTGGTGGCTGCCAGAAGGATATGTTGCGTCCTGTGGCCTCCAGCGGAAATTATAATTTATATTTGGGTTTTCACTCGGCCTCTGTGTATATATTTTAATATTGCCACCTCTTCGTACGAGGCCAGCTCCTGCCGCCTCTTCTTTTATTTTGATTAAAATGCATATTAAATATTTGGCAAGCAAACAAAAACAAAACAAAATATAAAAACAACAGAAATGTATCAAATAAAATGATACAGACAAAAAGCAGTAATGCACATAAAAAATATAAAATAAATAATTTCCTGCTACCGCCTGAATTTATTTCCCGCTGTGGGTCTTGCTTCCTTCCGTCCTGGCGATAAACTACATACATACATTTATATTGAGCTACGACCTGACCCGAACTTGCTGCAAATCCTTCGCTGCGCATGCAAGGGCATAAAAAAATAAACAAACATTGAAAATGTTCCCCTGTTTTTGGGTTTATTTACATGTGCGTGAAGGCAGATGGGATTGGGGACACAGGACATGCAGGACCTACAGGACCTACAGGAAGCTGTAAACGTTTTGATTTATATTGGATATTAAGGTTCCTTTGACCGCCCTTATTTGGGCCTTTGTTTCTCTAATCGATATGTGACGAAGGGGCGGCAAAGTTTATGTTAGATTAATGCAAAAATAAATAAATGGCAATGATTTAAGTCGATATATTGGATATATTATACGAAACTTACTCTCCTTTCTCTTCAGCCACATTTCCCAGTAGTCCTTGCGTTTCAATTGGATTTTTATATCCTCAATTTGAGCAACAATTTTGCTCATTTTGACCAGCTTTCCTTTGGCCTTTGCATAAAAAGCGAAACAACAAGCAGAAGTGAATAAAATACGTGCACACAATTCAAATGGAATAAGAGGAAAATATGAAAATTGGAGAATGCAGGAATGCAGAGCAAAAAGTGAGGAGACGAGATGAAGATGGAGAGGAAATTCCGTTTCATTTTGCTGGAAATTACAGTGGGAAATGTACCACAAGCAAGACAAGACGACGTTGACATCCAATATCCTTATTGTTGGCCAGCGGAATTTATGGCTAACAAAGTCGTTAAGTAGGCTAAAGTGTGTGGCTTGCAGTGCAGGACTGCAACTGAAAGTGAGTGGAAAATGGCCAAGTCAGGGTCGCACCAAGTCATCGCAACTCGAAGCTAATGAGGTCATCAACGTCCCCTCCGGCCACAAAATCCTGTCCGCATCCGCATCTACATCACCGTCGTGGTTGCGAAATTGAATTTTGAGTACCTCCAAACTGCGGCCTGGTAGACTCCTGATTGAGGTGTTTGATTAATGGGAACTGGGCCCTGTCCCGTCCACAAGCCAAATCCGAAACTTGTTCGTTAGTCGCCCACTCCAGACTAGTTAACCTGGATCTGATTTCCATTCCGATTACCGTAGGAGAAACGCATTTACGGTTGCAACCAATTGGAGCAGTAGCTTAAATTTACTCTTATTCAATCCAATTTTCTATATTTTTCCTCTGGGCTATCTTGGCGAAAGTATATTAAGACTCAAAGATTATCACAATGAAAACAGTAGAACTTTTTAACTTAATTGTACCTTGCTTTGGATAGGAAAACTTTTTTATTTTGATTCTGTGTATTTACAGTTGCAGCAAATTAGAGCAGTATCTTTAGTTTTCTATTTAAATCTAAAGAGGACTTCTTATCTTAACTAAATTCTCCAAAACTATTATTTTAACTAGCCATGAATTTGGGAAACTTCTAAGTTTTTCAATTCCATTTTGAGCAATAAAATCTGTATATGTTCGTTGCTTATCTTGGTAATAATAAAATAGAACCTTCCCATCATTAGACTCACGTTGGTCGACAAATTTTTGCTGCTTTTACCTAAAATTCTATTATTCTCTTGTTTATGGTTTGACTTTAAAGACTGGGCCACTCGACCGAAAGACGCCAGGGGATCAGGATGAGGAGCAGGAACAGGAAGAGGATGGGCAAATAAATTGGTTTCTGGCATAAAGGCATAAAACCATTATATGCCAGCCCACACACATACACACACACACACACACACACACACACAGGAAGGGTGCCTTGGCCAGGCTGTAAGCCTGAATTTGAATATGTGCGAATATTTATGAATACTTCCATCTGAAAACATTTCATAACCCTAACCATAAAAAGAAACGATAATTTCGTTCTTTACTTGCTGTCGTCGCCAGGTGAGATCAAAGGGTTTTCCATTGTTCTTGGCAGCGTAAAGTCACATGAAAGTTTATGAATTTGCTTAAAGTGTGAGTCTAATTAAAAAGAGCAACGAAATAAAAGCGATACACAGTCAAGATTTAAGAATAAGGTTGTGGGGATAAAAGAGAAAAATTAAAATTACAGAGCCCAAAGATTTACAAAAAACTATTGCACTTCTCAAAACAAATTCACAGAGCGATTAAATTAAAATTTTCTTTTGATTTTTAAACAACATAGTCGGTACTTTTAAGTGCGTTCAAGCTATACATTTTTCATTTAATTATTAAGTGTTACAGTAAACACAAACACAATACCTTTTCAGATTGAATATAAACATTAAAGACTTATTTTAAGTAAACCAAAACTCTTTGTTTGTACAATTGACTTCATTTCACCAACTGAAAAGGCATAAAGAGTCATGTTCAAGGGGAATGATTGCGGCCAATCAAGAGGGACGAAGAAACTCTCGTAAAAACGGCGTAAAGCACGGACTGCTAAAATATGTAACAAGCCGCAGAACAACAACTGCCAGGCAAATGGTTTAACACTCAGTTTTCCTACCTTTTGTTTGAGGAGCATTCGGGAGCTGCGCTTTTTATCATCTTTTTGGCCCGTTCAAAAGTCCCGCCGTCTTGGCCACAATTGGCATGTCGGTTTGCGGCTGCAGCCTGCAGCCATGTGGGCCACAAAAATGCGGTAAAAAGATTACCAAAAGTGAGCGTGCTGCACAAGACGGCGAAACGAGCAGCGAAGAGGTGACTGGGAAACGACTTTGCCATGCAAACCAAATTGTTATCATTCAGTTTCATTGTGGTGCTACAGCAAGTGGAGAACTTTAAAGCTTGAGAGCTCTAGGTAATTTGCATTTGAATCAGAGAAATGGCCAAGTCTGTGCAGTTTGCGAAAGCGGTGTGTCTTGTTGTGCAAGTTTTTGATTTAAAATAAACCTGGAATTACCTCGTTTACCTTAAAAATGTGAAAATATTTATACTCATTGTATTAAATATTTTCAAAAACGATACAATTTTAATTACTTTTATAACCATTACAATGAGCTATGCAAATAAAATTTGTATACAACAATCTCTATTGTCTGTCGGTAATTGATTTGGGAAGAATTATTATTTTCCTATTTTCGCATTTTTCATGATTTATTGCGAAAATGGATCTTAAATAAACATTTTAAGCTGTGAATGCCGATCGATTGGAAATTGTATAACAAATTTAACGAGGTAGGAACCCTTACCACAATTCGACATTTATTTCTATGGAAGTCCGAGTTGATTGTCCCGGGGTTTTGAATAATACAAATAATATGAATAATAAATGTAATATATTTGGATATTAGCTTTAAATATGTACTAGAAGGTAATTGATTAAATGTCATCAAAATATTAAACGTGTTTGCATAATCCAGTTAATTCCGGAAAATTAATGAAATGTCCATAATTGATTTGTTTGTTGCTAGCAATCTGATTAACCCAAAAATGTGCGTCGATAAAAGGGCATTCATGTGATTATTATTCGGTGGGCTCAATCAGGAATTTTAAAGGCTGCCCTGAATGATTTACGCTTTACGGTTCAATGAACTGTCCACAGTGGAATGGAGACTTGAGTTTCCGAAGTGACAATATAGGAAAAGCGTTTGCCCGAGACACTTCAAGTGTAAATTTGATGGCCTCGAGGCGTTCGTACAAGTGCAATCAATGATAAATCTCTACGCAACAATGCGAATAGAAAACTATATATAGGCCAAGCCACATATAGGCAAACAATATATAAATCTATGTTGGATGTGTGAGCGGCGCTTTCGCCATCCAATTTTATCGCTTTCGTTACTGGAAATCAATTGAATTGAGCGGCTCACAAAGGAGAATCGAATGGATACGTTTGCCCAGGCAATCACTACGAACGGATATAGGAAGTGAAAGCTCCGGCTGTCGGGGGCAGCAAACACCCAACAATGTCGGTCATTAGAACGCTTTAAGGGGAACTGTATAGCCCTTAGAAAGTCTGCGAATATGCTTTTCACTCCCACTCCGACAGCTTATCGGTCGGCTGACAAATTGCCGGCCAGACAACGACTTCTGATGCCGCCAAATCCCCTCTGGAGCAGACTTTAATTCCCAATGAAGTCCAAGTGAAATAAAAAAATCCTGAAAACCCAGAAACATAAAAGCGCAAATGTATTTCAATCTATTTGGCACAGTCTATAGGTGGCGACTGCTGGCCAGAAAAGATTTATGGGCCGCTCTCGTTAAATGCTCTGTCAGGAGACAACAAACAAAAAGGTTTAACTGATGGCTGGGGTATGGATATTTTTTGTTACTGAAAAGGGTTAAAGCAACAGTTTAATTATTCAGGCGAATTTGAAATTGATATGTGAGCTATAGCACTTCACATCGAGACAAAAACATTGTTTTAAAATATGGAAATTAAAGAAAGATTCAAGGAAATTGGTCTGGCAAGTATTTACTGTTTATTTTATTATCTTTAAAATAGGTTCTTTTAAAAAAAATTCTAACCTTTTGTAAGTGGAGAGTTGTGTAATGCTATAATAGTATATTTGATAAAAATGTCTTAAAATATATACAAGTACGAAATAAGTAATAAATATTTAAGAAAAATGTTTATTCTGGAAGAAGTGCATACCAATAAAATATCTGAAAGAATTTTACGACTCCTCTCATTTCCAGAAATTTATAATGAGCAACGAGAACTCAAAAGGATCAAAATGGACTTCTGAATAATCCACTTTATTTAGCAGTTGTAAAAGGAACAGCGTTGCCATTTGCCGAACACGAAATCTAACGAATAATGTGTATGTGACAAGAATATAAACTCATATTGCAGCAACTTTGAGTACAAATACAGCCAGGTCCACGCCCATTCCCGCTGGGGGCGGAAGTATAACGAGCTGGAGTCCTTTTCCCCGCCCTTCGCCCGCCCTTCCCAAAAATGAGACTCTAATGTGACATTTATAAGTGAAGGGCGACGGATGGGCGACGTTGCATGTGCCACACTGACGAGCTACGAGAATTACAAAGTGCATTTTTCATCATTCTCCCAGATGGGCGAACAACTTGCACAACTATTTTTGAGATACTCATATCATGTTCTTGCTTTGCCACTTGCACTTGAGTATGCGAAATTTGCGACATACTTTTAAAGTTCTTTGGAGAACCAAAGTGTTCTGAGCCTCAGCAATATGTATTATGTTTTATAGCTCAAGATACCAAACTACAATTTTAGCAACTACTTATTATTTAAAGAGCAATTTATAATCTCAAACTCGAAAAAGTCATTAACTTTTAAGTACTCTAGTTGCTTTATCCACTTAATTTAATCCCAGCTTCTCGTCTATATGTTATTTTACAAAAGCGTTTATACCTTACAACAATGAGAACAATTTGTGGAGCTTATATGAGAAGTGGAAATTTTGAAAAATTTTTAATGGCTAACTAATAATTTTCTTAATGAAATTGTGCAACATTTTTTTAAGATAAGTATATATTAGGGATTTGTTAGCAATTAACATGTTACTATTACCTATTTATCGACTACCAATATCATCCAGTTTGCTCCAGTTTTATGAAGTCTTATGGCATTGTTTACAAATTTTGCATCGACATTACCCACTGCAATTCGAAGGAGCTTCATGTTTTTGCAGTTTTTAATGATTGGCAGTAAGGAATTAGAAATATCCAATGGTCGGAACATGGAGAGGCAGAGTTCCTCTAAATTAGCCAGACAGGCCAGCATCTCAACGCACTCAGTCTCTGAACAAAAGCATTTTAGGTTCCTTAAGCTCTGTATACGGACCAACTGGCAAGTCTCCTGCAGAGTAAGACTTCCTCCTTCGATGGACAGGTAAGTCAACTGTGATTTGACTGCCAAAGCCGAAAGGAGTGGCTCAAAGGAGCCGCTCTTGCGAATTCCGGAATACGAGAGCTCCCTGAGTTTTGGAAGCCTAGCCAATGGGAGGTATTCCGAAGATTTTGCGGACATTCCAAACTTGAGAACCTCCAAGTTTTTGCAGTGGGGAACTATGTCTCTTAAATTTTTCTGCACACAGGAATAGCCCAAATGGAGGCTGCGGAGATTACCATTCGGTTTACAGCATTTCACTAGGATTGGAGTTGGTAATCTTGGTATGAGGATCTTAATTTCAGCGAGGTGCTGAAGTTGAGTCAGACGATCCACGCGGCAGTCTGCAAAAAACAGAAGACATTGCAAAATAAATTTAAATTTGACTAGCCTTATTTTAGAGAACACAACAGCAAGTGTTTATTATATTTAATTTTCCTATAAGCACTCTAAATTTAGGCTAAGGATCCACATACATCTCTGATCTCCTTATAAAATTATCTTACCATCTTTTGCATGAATTTCCAATCGTTTCAGTGCTGGCAAATGTCTTACGGCAGTAAGAATTTGATCGAATGGCTTGACAACGGGTGTGACGAGCATCGTCAGTTGCTTTACAACCAAGTTCTCTAATCCTATCATGCCGGTCAAAGTCTGGTAAAGAATCGCAAAACAGTTTACAGGTGCTTCACATCCATAGGTTCTAAAGCATCTAGCCGTATCAAAGTGATCCAGATCAATGGTTAAAGATTCTACAGCTTCCCGTCAGATGCAAAATTGTATCAGCTCATGCCTCGCACTGTCTTTATCGATGGTGAATTCGCGGTATTTACTACCGAACTGATTGATAAAAACCTGCCGAAATCTCCGGCATACTTGTGCAAAAGTAACGCGATCCACAGGGGACAAAAATTCAAATATATAGTATAGACAGTCCACATGGAGATCTTCTATACTTCTGACACTCATTTCCGAAACGGTTGAAATAAAACTGAAATTTAAATCCCTCTTCTGATCGAACGCAACCTCAAGACACGTCGTTCCTTATTGTTGTGAGTAATATTGTGTTATTTGCGCTCAGATAAGATACGTGCTTGCTATCAATTGGCTGGCAAACCAGTTTCTGGTTTTGTTTGTAGCTGACCTAACGCAAAATGTGCATTGTTTATGCAATTAAAAGCTATGCCAGCTGATTCGAAAGTTTATCGCTTTGCATTTGCTGGCGTCATCGAGCAGCTAAATGGGATATTTAGAAAAAGCTTTAGCAAAAACACTTAAGAAAATTTAATGATAATTTAAAATTTTATTATTAAAAGTCTTATAAAAATAAATGCGTTGAAATAGATTACATTTTTTAAACAAACGCTATTTCACAAATGGCCATATTTTAGTTATAACGTCGTTTAATATTTTTAATTTCTTAAGAATAGGTACTTTTAAATTGTTTATTTTACATATATATGTCGATTAAATAACACAAAAATTTGTCAACCTGCTCCATAGGTTATTGATTCTACCTTTTTAAGAATTTAGGCATGTTCCTCATGCGATCAAATTTCCAAGTTTAAATTTAGATTGATTAGCTATTATTTGAAATTAAAACAAAAATTGATTAGTTTTCTTAGGAAGCTAGGTATTACTCTTGCGACCCTAAAGTCTAAAATCAAAATCAAGCTCCAATTCGAAGTTTCGTATGGTAATTTCATTTCTTATCATCGTGAATTTTAAACGTCCAAGGATTTCCTTGAGATATGTCAGTTGGACAAGTGCAATAATTTCTTGAGTTTCGGGTTCGATCGCAATATCCGTTTCTGAGTCTTCTAAACCAACAAATCTGTTACTTTCAATTATTCGCCTTAGTTCTTCTTTAATATTGATCTTGACTTTCACCTCAAGTTCCTTCAGTTCTCTGATTTTGGTCAAAAGATGTATATTATGCACATGAGTTGGAAATTGTGATGGGAAGGCTTCTAGCAAAGAAAGTGCAGCTATTTTTTCCAAACACTTAGGATCATATACTCCTTTGATCTGTTGTATTTCCAAATCCCTTGTCAATTTTTGTTTTTCAAACAATAGTGGGTTGATTTTGTTTTTATGTCAATTATTCAACCTTATTAGCATGTCCCTTTCCCTCTTTGTATGGATAACAAGTCCGATTTGTCCCCTGTTTGCTATAATATCAATTCTGATATGGTCTAGTTCATACGGCGACTCCATTCCAATGGAACAAATGTTCGGCAATTCAAATGCACTTGGAATTGCTGGTGACCGGGTAGGTGCAAATTCACATCTTAGTCTGTGTAGAGAGTGAATGTTTGACAGTTCTTCGACTTCTTCTGGTTCGAGCATTGCCTGCTGGACTGACAGATATTGCAAAACAGTTGAACGATTTATCACCATTGCTATAAAAAGCGCTCTCAGTGAACCTTGTTTTGGGTATCCGAATATAGACAAATCCATCAGTTTTGGTAAATTAGCCAGTGCTCCGTACTCTTTGGCATTCGTTTCCGGTTTCATTTGAATAGTCAGACGTTCTAAATTCCTGCAGTAGGGTGTTATATCAGTTAGTCTGCCGTACATTTCAGTGCTTATAAATTCAAGTTCGATAAGATTTGGATTCGATTTCACGCATTCCTTCAGAGTGTTGGCATCCATTGGCACATCCAGAAGTAGGCTCTGCAAATTATGAAAACTTTCCAGATGTTCAGGGGAGTAACCTATAAAAATAGAGAACATTAAATAATTTTCAACAGAAAATTATACCTCATTACTTATCATTTGAAGAGCTATTTTTTTTAAGCTTGTCTTTTTTTGCAGAAGTCGCATAGTCCATTCAAATATTTCCACATGATCAGCACAGTATGTTTTCGGTTTGTAACTCAGGTAGCATTCAGTGACTCTTGTATTATCTTTAATAGCCGTACAAAATATGTCCCAGAATGCCTCCTTCTCAGCTGGAGTGCAATTCCTCTGGCTGACCAGGAGTTCATAAAAGTTAATGCTTAAAATTCTACATGTCCACGAATGGAATTTCTCGACTTCAAGTCGTTTGTACAGGCATTGATTCCAATACTGAAAGAGTGAATGAAACTGATCATTAGTAATAGCTAAATTAATGATATCCCTGTATCGAATTATTTCTGGAATGTTTCTTTGATTTCTCTCACAGTTCTTTTTTAATTGCTCAAAAATCGAGAATAAGCAATAGTGGTTCAATGTGTAAGTAGACAGTTCACACATTATAATAAATTGTATTATTTTTTTGAAACTTTTTGACTTAACTGACTGTTTTCGATGAAGTTTCTGCTGGAACTATTTCCGAAAATCAGTAATCTATTCTGTGGCTAACGTATCAGCTCTCCCAATCACCTACAATTAGATAAGATTAAAAACTACATAGAAAAAAATTTGTTTTAACTAAAATAATATTAAAAAATGTAAATTGAAATAATTTAATCCTATAGTGGCTATTTTCTAATGACATATATAAGAGTATCTAGAAACTTGCAGTAAAAATCGAACGTCATTTACGGAATGAATCCTCGGAACTTCCGGACTCAGATTACATTTTTGAATACTTTTAGACTAAGTGATATCAAAACCCTTGTGATTTTTGTGGCACCTCTAATAATTATTATTAATATAAACCCTTTAACCCCCAAATTCTCAATATTTGCCCTTTAGAGATAACGAAAAACTTTCGTCCAGGTGTTAGCACACCCAAGCCATTATAAAAAGCTTATAATTGAATTTTTTATAATGTGCTGCGCTGGTAAAACGACTTACCTTCAGTAACCGTGGTGGCCGACATTGCCTTGCCCACATCCTGGCCCCCCTTTTTTTTTACCGAGCGTGGGTCATAAAATACCAACACTGGAGGAGCTTGAGCTGGAGCATTTAATAGTTGGGCCCATAAATTCGCATGCTCTGTGATACAATTAGGGGAATTGTTCCGGCTATTGGTTTCTGGAACATCGCTGATAGCTGGTTCGAGGTCTTTTCCCTTGTCTTGTCTTTTTATTAGTTACTTTCAGGAAAGTTGACGCAAATGGGGGGCATTAAATTCGACTGGTTAACTGAAAGGAAATGAGTAAACTGACCCCTGTTTTTATACCAAGGCCCAGGATAAGCGATGTTCATTACAGTCAGTATTTATTACCAATTGGGTATGAATGAATTTTGCATTCTTGTTTTTGATGTGCTCGTTAGCAGATTGGTTTCTGTGTCTGACATGTTTTTGATTTTTACTTACCCACAAGGATTGATGTTAGTTTGCGCTCCAATGGTCTGTCAGCGCTTGTCGCCCGTCCAAAAATGTGTGTAATTTAATCAGACGAAGGCCCAAGAAATAAAGTAGGCGTAATGTGGGAAAAGATGACAGGCAATGTGTTTGGTAGTCCCAGCCGCAGGGCACGACCTCTGATATTGTATTATGTTTTATCATTCCTTTATCCGTTTGTGTTGTCTCGGCTGGCAAATGAGAAGACGACATTTGCATAAGTAAGAAAGTGTGAAAGTGAAACTGGGCTCCTTTCTCTGTGTGTTTTTCGTAAGCCGTTTTTGCGTTTTTGCGCTTTTGACAAATGACTTAAAGCCTTTTGGGGCATCCAACGGGCTATGAAAAGGGTTCAAGTAATTTGTTGAGACTCTTGAATATTGAATGCGAATGTGAACCACGTGCAGGGACACAACCGTATAAAAATGAAATATCTTTTTGGCGTGGCAACAAACAAACTGAAAAAAAAGAGCAAAATGCTTTATGTCCGAATTTGGTGAAATAAAATGCTTTATGGAATTTTCTGCATTACGCGATTCCATCAGATGCCCCATCAACATTTCATAACCCCTTAAATATCCAATGTCCAAGTGAGGTTTTTTGTGAAGTGAAATAAATGATAAGCAATTTAAGTTTCACACATTTAACAAACTTCTTATTCGTTATAAAATATAAATAACTATGATTATTGTAAGACTATACAAATTTAAATATAGAGCACATATTCCTTGAGTTAAAGAAATTCTTCTTTAACATGACACTTTAAATGTTAATAGTACAGATGGTAAGAAAATGCTTATCCCGAATGAACGCACATCTGTCTTTCATGTGCGTGATGAAAATCTCCCAAATATGAGTTCGGATTGGCTTATTTGTAATGCTTGTGCCCGGTTCCATTTCGGCTTTATTGCACCAACTTGCGAGGATGTCCGCCCAAGGATGCGGGGGGGGCCGGGGGGCGGAGGAGGAGGTGTGCGTTTAATCCGGAAACTTATTTATGTATGCCTTTCCGGTCGTTTCCTTGCCCAACGCATTTCTCGCATGTGTAAGTTCGTTTATTGTCGCACAGACAATCGCACAAACAAGAGTGTTTGGATGTCTGGGGGTTTTTACTGGGCGTAGGAATGGGAGTGGGAGTGGGCGTGGCTGGGTGGCTGCCATTCTTATGACACGCCCGCGCACACTTTCACTTTACATAAGTCCTGTGGCCGGGGGTCCTTTGAAGGGACGAAGCCGACGATCCGACGCTTCAGGAGGACATTCAGGAGCGTGTGTGCTTGTGTTGACAACACTTGATAATTCCCTGCATACACGCACTTTGACTGCAAGACACTATTATCCAATGCCATCGCATACACATGTATTCACATGATACTATACTTCCATTTATGTGCGCTTTTCCGCCCTTGGGCATCTGGAAGTTTCTTGTCTGCAGCTTTGAATTATTTAAAATTGTTTTCTCGCCGCACTCTGAGGGTCTTGCCTTGATATATATTCATAAGGGGGCAGATCGATGGTATTATGCGAAATATAATATTTGTCTTGGTCTATAAATTTTGATTTACAATATGGCTTTCGGGTTCTAGTTTGGCTTTTAATCGTGCTTCGGGTTAAGCGAGTCAACTTAATGGCACTTTGGTTCGGCCTTGATTCTTATCTGAGCGCCGAAGGATATTTTCAATAACTTTACGTTTGTTTTAATTAAAGTAGTTTTTTGTGAATGAGAAATTATTTTACAATTTTCTTTTGAAAATTTCGCCATGGTCGTGGAAAGCTATTTAGGGATTTGAAAAAAAGTATGCAGCAATATATTGTATTCCGAGAGTACAATGGATTCATTCCCAATGACGGTGACATATCATTCCCCGCCTACTTTTAGACACTTTTATAGGTTATTACAAAACCCTTTGTATCTCTTTATTTTCTTCATATAAATAATATACAAATGTCAGTATTAATAAGGTTAAATCCTTAAAAGCTTTAAGCGAGTACTTTAATACAGTAAAGCTGTTTCATAGCTTTGTCGTTTTTACACATAATTTTTAGTCGTGTGAGTGAAATTAAATTTTAAGTAAAATGGTTTTAATTCGTCAGAGTTGGTTTCTCTTTAAGAAAGTGTTTGGGGGTCTGTAAAAATAAATAAATATAAAACTTCACCGCCAGCACATGCATATTCATCTGAGCAGTGACATTGAGTTGTCGATTGGTTTGGTTTTTGCCCTAGTCGGTGCTTCGACCCCGTGCTGGGTTAATTTAATTAACGTGCAAGGCAAAGAAATTACTTTCTGCTCCTCGAGCTCGCGGCGCGTTGAAAAGTTTTACAGCTGCGGATGGCGGAGACCTTCGCGGAAAAGCTGAGTTTACAGGGAAACGCCTGGCAGTCAGGCCATAGATCAAAGTACGCCTGCTGAGCATGGCTTTTCCGCTCTTTCCTTTTTGTAGTCGTATTTGTGTTTCCTATGCGTGTGGCCTGTCAGCAGGTGTGTGTGTGTGAGTGTGTGTGAGTGTGTGTGTGTGTGTATGCTGAGCCTTCTCGGTTTTATATAAAGTAGGTCAGTAGTAGTGCCGTGCCAATAAAAGTTAATGCTTCCAGGTGAGAGCCTGTGTGTGTGTGGGATGTGTGTGTCCTGGCCTGTTGATATTTTTTAATATTTATAGAATTTTAAAATGCCCGTTAAGTGTAGATATTAAACATTTAAGTTCGAAAGCCAGTTGAAACTGTTTTTCAGCACGCTTTAAGGCAATTTATCGCAGAAAAATAATACAAATGTGCACTGAATTTATTCTTGTGCATTTTACAAACAATGATGAAATCAGAACCAGCTAATTCATGATTTCGATACCTTAAAAAATCTAGCGTTTTCGCTATTTTTTTACCGCATTGCAATCACCCTGTACATTATCATTTTTTATAGAGTAAGTACTCATAACATTTTTTATCTTATCTGCCATTAGGTAGAAAATATTTGCTTGAAAAACTATTCTTTTCTATGAAATGTTTTTTCTCAGTACTTAGTCATTTGTTGTATAGCAACCGGAATGGATAAAATTGGAATATTGCAACTGAACGATTATTGCCTAGATAATATATTGCAATTACTAGATATAAAAGAACAAATATGTTTCGCCCAAACCTGTTCCAGATTTCGAGATGTTTTTCTTGACTGGTCGCGACGTCAATATACAAAAGTTTCTATTCTTGGTGATGTTGAGCCCTGTGAGTTGACGTTACTCAGTCTTGTTACTAAAAGTGTAAGGGAGCTCAAACTCTTTGTTGATGATCTGGTTAGTTCAATGATGATTAATGACAGTTACACTAAAAACAATCAAGTTGTTTTAACATTCTGCAACCTGGTCCGAAGTATGAAAAGCCTTGAGTGCATAAAGATATGGCAGGTAACTCCACACCCGATCACTAAACATTTACTAAGGGCAATGCGAGACTTACCCAACTTAAAGCAACTGCAGGTTTGCACTCCAAGTAAGTCTGAAATGTACGATCGCAATGATATTTTTACTATAAGTAACTATTTTTTTATGTATAGAACGAGTCAACTTTGGAAAATTTCATCGGCTAGAGCTCATCACAATAGATATGGAAATTCCTCCGAGGGTTCTTCTGCGATACTGCCGATCTCTGACAAAGTTGAGAACTCTTCATCTCTCTCACCAAGTGAGCAGCTCTAATCTAAGAGATATAGTAGAGCATTTGCCTGCTCTGCAGGAACTGAGCTTCTATATAGATCGCTCCACTAGATCGAGAATTACTGCCTGCTATACGAAACAAAGGAACTCCCTAATAAAGGTTTTAGACTTCCTGGCTAGCAGAAGGACTTTGAATGTTCTCAGAATCAAGGGACGTATTATTGCTCAAAATGAGGCCGAATCTCTGGCAAAAATAAAATCATTGCAGTCTCTGGATTGTAGTTTCGCCTACCCCGAGTTGGTGAAATATCTTTCGCTGCTCACGTCCTTGCAGATCTTGCGCATAACGTACATCCATCCCATAGATATATCTTCGGTATACCTGGAGGTGATTCGGCAGTGCAAGGATCTGCGGTTTCTACGCATCTACGACTTCAACATTAATCCGGACTTCCTTGGGAAAGCCTCCAAAGTATTGAAAGAAATAGAGTCAAAAAATACGTTACAACTTTTAATCTACGGCCGCCACGACTCACTAACGTTAAGAGAGTTCCAATCGAAGGCATTGCAGACGACCAATTTGTTACTCCGTTCGATATCAGCCACTGAATTATTAAAAATTTTATGAATAATACGTAAACTAAGAGAATTATGTGATAGCTTTAAAATGGATGTATTTATAACATATTCCAAGGCCAAATTCCTGTACCTGTTCCCCATTTTTTTTTAAAAATAATTTTTAAATAATCCTTAGGTTTCATTTGCTAAATTTTTTTCACAAATTATAAATGCGTGGCCGAAACACAACCAAATCGAGGTTTTAATTCCTTATTTATATTTCTCCCGCCCACTTGGATGAATTCCCCTGCGGGGTTCAAAGCCGAAAAAAGTTAAAAGTAAAAAGCATTTTTGGGGGTGGAGTAGCATTTTCAATTATGCGAAACGCCGAACTGTTAATGAAATGTGTCAGAAACAATTTGGAATAATTTTTCACTTAAAGCTAAAAACAATTTATAATTAGAAAAGGCTCTTAGAATAAGAAAACGAGGACGAAAACGAAATGATGGCACCTGTTGGGCAATCTGCGAAGTCGCAGGCTTTTCTCTCATTTTCCAATGACAGAAAGCAGGGCGCAGGACAAACAGACACTGATTGCGGATGGACGGGAACGGAAGGGGACCGACGGGGAAAACAAAATGGCAACTGCCGGAGACGGAAATACGTCAAGTGTGGGCACAAAGCCGTCAAGAGAAAGCGGAAGTGGGCTGCAAAAAGAAGAATAAGTTGGCGGGCATTGTGTCCTGGCGTAGAAAATATGGGTTGGCGGAAATTATTGTTTCTATTTTAGATTTGGCTGACTGTTTGTCGGGTAAACTTTTCCATTTATGACTCACCCGCACTCATTCTACTTTTTGTGTTAGAAAAGTTATTTTTCATAAAAAATTCAATTTAATGAATCCATTATCTTTTTGAATGCTTTTGGAGTACAGTTGCTAAAGTTAAAGTTTCCACGAAAATGACTAAAGTTTTGGCCAACATTTATTGACTTCGATTTGAGACTGAGATTAAAGAAGTACAATTTCAGAATTAAAACCACTAACTATTTAAAGCAAGTTGAATACCAAATTGCTCAAGATTTATTAACTTGTTAGACAAGTGTAGGAAATTGATTGCCTTGTTCTTGTCTTTTAAGAACTTGAGAAAGTAATTGCATAGTTTGACAAAGGCCCAAACAATACCGTGTGACCTTTTCACTGTTTACAGTCTTGACTTCCATTGCCCTCGGGCTGAAGTTTCAAAGTTTTTGACAAAACCCTTCACTTGTTGACTCTTGAACTAGCCTGACATGGTGCAATGCTTCATCTGACTATTTCGTAATTGGATATTTCGAAACATTTTAAAATGTCGTGCAAATTCGGTGGCAAGATGCAGAACTTGGTGAAGTGTTTCAATTAAAACTTGCTCAACTTGTTGACATTTATCGAACACAAAGCCCTCAGTGTCGCATCCTGTTCTGTCTATGGTTTTTGTCAAACTCCCAACCCTTTCTTTTCCCACAAATAAATATATATATAAAAGCCTTTCATATCCTGGGGACTCCTCAGGATAATAGTAGTTCTTAATGTCATTGTTGAAGGGCTCCCAGTTCACCGGTAATAGACATCACAGAGCAATTCCCCTGATATTTACTAAGGAAGTGCATTTGCCAAAGGACATTTCACAGCAATAACCAGAAACAGAGCTCTGCATTCAATGAGTGACTTTCATCGACTCGCTTCGGAAGTTGGTGGTCAGGAAAATGCAGTTAAAAGTTATTTGATTCATACCGAGAGTTTTCTTGCTTTATTTGCTTATTGAATTGTAAAAACTGTTTACAAACTTTAATATTATAAATCTGACTAAATGAATTCCAAGTGTAGCAGATTTAATGGCTTTTACATATTCTGTTTACATGTGACCATAAAAAAACTATTTTTTTAAATAAATTTTTTAGGTGCTCTTTTAGCTAACAATTTTATATTTTTCTATTACTGTAATTGCTACATAAAACTATCTACGGGAAAAAATGCTTTTCTACTTAAAAAGTCATTTCACATGCGGTAATTTATTTGAACAATAATGACTGCTAACAGAAAAAAAATATATTAATGTTTGGCTCTCATTAACTCAATGGCCTTGTCCATCGATGCATTTAACATCTGTTCTCCGATTCAATGACCTATTTAAAGAGAGAAAGAAATTAATCCGGGAAAAGTTTTCAAACAAACATCGCTGCATGGGTTAATGTCAGGCCGAAATACGAAATTAATATGGCACGCAATAAGTTTGACAGCCTTTCGTCGGTGAATTTCCCGGGACCTGAGATTTTGCCACACACGCGCAAAGTGATTGCGTTTTGTTGCCATCAAAATACACATAAATAATCCAATTAATTGACAACGGCGACACGAGGCATCCTTCTGGGACCTCGAATAATTGGTTCACAGCTAAAGGCCCTCACTCAGAGTGGCGGTTTGAAGTTTCAGACACAGTTTCAGGTGTATTTGATGGACCGTACCCCCCTCCCACCACCCCGAGACCCGCACAAAATGGCTAATTGGTTGCACAGAAAGGTACGTAATTGGCAGAGCGGGTATCGGGCCACAATCGGACCCGGACCGAACAGTTTAATTGAATCTGCCCAGAAGGGATCCCTGTAATAAAATATACATGCGCTGGGGGATGAAAAGTATAGAATTTCTCATATTTGGCTAAAAATTATTGAAAGTTTCACAAGTATATTAAAATGTTCAAACATAAAGTGCTTAACGATGGCCAACTTGTGAACCACTAATATTGACCCACATTTTTGCTAAAAAGCCTTTTTTTATTGATTGTAACACAATTTTATAACTTTTAATAATGAAGCCCTTTGGGGCCAATTAGTCAGCACAAAGCTTAAATTAATAAAAAGCAAACGCGGATGAAAAATGTGGGACAAATTTTCACCACTATCAGTCTACTGTTTTTTACTATTTTTCCG
The DNA here is from genome assembly GCA_018153365.1 of Drosophila fuyamai. Lineage (NCBI taxonomy): Eukaryota > Metazoa > Arthropoda > Insecta > Diptera > Drosophilidae > Drosophila > Drosophila fuyamai. The sequence goes on from JAECXW010000155.1 coordinate 12,764,452, forward strand.
CTTTCACATATTTAAATAATTGAAACCAAATAAAGTTCGCTTGCCGACTTTAACGGTTGAATTGATGTCCAAAGTCAGCGAACCGATAAATGCGAGTTCATAATTCTTCGCATTGCATTTTGTAATTAAGTCCACAAATATTTATGCTTGGCTTGAGGGATGATATTTTTTCACATTAAATGCATAATTAGCGCTGCTCTTTTGAATAATGTATTTTAATAAACTTTCGACGTATGCCTTAAATAAATATCATAAAATGCGTTGACCTCAGTAGCCTTGATTAAAATAAATGTACATCTGGCTTTTGAGAGCGAATGCATTTTACAGGCCATGGCCTGGTCTTTATATAACAGCCACCCGTACTCTGCTTTTTGCATCAATATAAATATATTCGTGCATTTTTTTGCCCAACACTCTTATCATTGTGTGTGAATGGAAAACCCAAACCCGAAATGCGAGAATTCATTCAATTGCAATTGCAAATTTGTGTCACTGAACTGTGAAACAATAAAGATTATCCGTGCCGGAGATGAGAGAGCGATGTATGACCGGGTTTCGGTTACCAATTTAAATATCAGTTGGTCTGACTTACGGAGGAGAAAACCGAAAACGATTTATCTCCCGTCCACGAAAGGCTTAAGCGATCCAGAAGGAGCCATCGGAAAGCAAAGGATCATGACTAATGAGAATGAAATTAAAACAAATACGTGAATAGTTAATGCCAGAGACCTGAATTAATCGCAAATGAAGGAGCCACAAGAATGTGGTTTCACAGATGACTGCTTGTGCATCCGTTGACATTGTCTGATTAAGAGTGGATTGAAGTGATCCGGCTGATTGGAGAGTTCTTTGTGTTTTCTGGGCCATTGTTTGCATTGGTCTGGACCCAGGTCGGCAATGGGATTGGCTTTCAATCCGATTGGCTAAGTTGTGTCTGGATTGGCTATTTGCATGGCACTCAACTACTTTGCAGATTTGCTTGTTCTGCCTATATGCCGGCATATTTAATTAGCAGCAGTCTCACAAAATTGCCCGACATCTGACAAATTATGCCAATGTGCCTCGTCTCTCCGTGTGTCCTTGTGTCCTTGTGTCCGTGCGTTGTGCGACAGGACTCGGACACTAATGCACTCGGCCTAAATAATTTAACATTCATTGTCTCTTTCCAGCTTTTCCCCCACACTCTGCTTGTGTGTTTTCAACGAGTTTTCAGTGCGTAAATAAAACAGAGGCTGCTCGATGCTTAGTTTGCACATTGCCACTCGCATCACACACTGCGTATACGCAATTTGCATTGCATTCGAAACTGGCCCCAGGCACTTTCAACACCGCAACACAAACGCACAAGCATTGCCAAGTGCCAGCTGTTGTCTATTAAACGTCGATTTCAATTTGTATATGGCTTAAAAATTGCAATTGCAAAACCTTGGCAATTCCCAAATTTTACAAATATTTGACATTTTCCATTGCCCACTTGCTCAGGTAAATGAAATACCCACCCACGACAGCATTCGATTTCCCAAGTGTCATTATTTAATTATAACTTAAGCCGCAGCCCAGCTGACAAAATACCTGCGTCATGGAATTCCGCTCAATTGCATTTCCCGAAAATAAACACCTGTCATTCTGGTGGGTGGATGTGGATGGGTGTGGCAAGGAAAGTGTAGTCCTTCTGCAAGCACGGAGTACAAATTATTTGCAGCAAGTGACAAGCTTGTTGAATTTAATCAAAATGCAAACTTACTTGTAACGCAAATACTTGTCTTTTTCCGGTGTGTCAGGGAAATGTCTGCGAATGCATGTCCTTAATTTATTTAATTTCATCTGTATGAGTTGCAATCCAATAATGTTGTCGGCAGGTGCAAATTGAATTTATTTAATTGTCGCTTTTGCTGGCCTATGTTGGTTTTCAAGAAAATTTATGGCCCTTTGTAAGTAATATTAAGGAATTTAAAAATGATTTATATTTTTGAAATGCCTATTTTAAATACGAACTCATAAAATGATCAAATAAAAATTCTTAATCAAAAATATAATCGTTTTCAACATAGTTTGTTGTCAGCTTCATACACTCATATGATTTCGTTATAAGTTTTCTCTGGAATTAAACAATTTTAAAGGTTAAAAAATAATCTGTCTGTTTAAATGCAAACCTGATTATCTTTTAAATTGGCTCCCGTCATCATCTGCAATCAAAATATTGTTTAATAATGTCTATGTTTTTTATTAAATACTAACCTGTTCCACTGATTTATTTCTTTGACATTTCAAGTTTATAATAATATTTAAATCATCCTGCATTTTTGGATCCCTGTTGCACATAACCGCATACTGGAGGCTGTTAACAAATTTTTTTGTTATTCCGTTGGCGGGCACTTTGATTTGAAATGAATTCAGCTTTCGACAGTTCCTTAGAATAGGTTCTAGGCATCTCGGAAAGTAAATGTCTTTTGGATTGTGCTCTGATAACACCGCAATATCGACTAGATCTTTCAACTGAGCCAGGGGCACGATGTATATTAATTTCTGAAAAAAGCAGGAGATTTTCCTCAAACATCTTAAGGTTACCAAGGCTTCAACAACGGATTGGGTTAGGTACGTGTCTTTGGACTTTTCAAAGAGTGTAACGGGCGAACCTATATAAATCTCATATAGCGAGTTTAGATTAAGTGTGGATAGTTTAAGGAAAAGGTGACAAGTTGGTATTTTTGTTGACAAAAATGTAAAAGTGCGTATATTTTTGACCAACGGAAGTGGCAGTTCCTCGTTACGGTATTCACTGCCGTAAATGATTTCAAGATCTCGGTCTTGGGGATACAAGGTAATGTGGCATCCATCGCTTTTGATCGTTATACCCAGCTCCAAAAACATGTACAATGTTGATTCCATTGACACAATCATTTCGACAGACAGCCAAAGAATTTTAAAGTTCTCCAGTTTCAAAAAAGGTTCAAAATTAACAAATCGAAACATTTCCGCATTTCTTGAACAAATATCTAGGCGCGGTCCGCGAAACGACAGTTTTGTATCAAAACTTGAGACTGTCACTTGTTTTCTTAGTAAATCTGCAATATCATCCGTAACTAAGTGGCCCTTATTAAGTATAGTCAATCGGTTGAGTGTTGGATGCAATTTTAGGTGTCTTATGCTTTTGGGATCACAAAATCCGCACTTCAACATTCTTAGACTTTTAATTTGTACAATGACCTCCACCATTTCATCATCAATATCGAAATTTAAGCATAATTGTTTAAGTTTTGATTTTTTCTTTTCGCTGAAAGCTTGGAGAAGTTGAAGTACTTGAATGGGTCCCTTTGAATCCGTGACTCCTTCAAATAGAGACTCGTATTCGCTGTCCATTTTGGGTCGTTTTGATGTGAAGTCCTCCATTTCCAAGTCCTGTGGCCTATCCCAAGGTTCCATTGGGACATTATCTTCAGCTACTTTATCATTAGTAGTAAAGAAAAGCACTTGCTCAGATACCGGTTTCCATTCGATTTCTAATTGTGTTAGCTTATCCAAAAGTGCAAGCTTAACGTAACTATTATCCATTGCATTATCATTAAGCAGGAATTTCAGTTTCTTTAAGTTTGGACAGTGTGGAACGATTTGGGTTATTTTTCCATAATCGGAAAACCGATTTACATTCACTTCCAAGGAAACCAATGAAGGATTTTTAGAGCAGAACTCTTCAAGGTCGGTCATCTCAAAACTTGCGGTTAAAGTCAATTTGGATATATCGCGAAAGCGCCCTAAGTTTTCAATCCGGTGATCTGCAAAACGGGGAATACTTTAATGGGAAACTATTAAAATACGCTTACAATCTATTTGCCTCCTATATCCACAATTATCTCTTTGAATTTTGGAATTTTATACGGATCTAATATTATGCGGTCAGCTTTGCCCTGAAGTCCATTTATTATTTCATCAAATATGCTCTCGTGGGTGCTGATAAATTTCTCAGTTTTATAGCTCAGCTCAATGGTATTAAGAAGGGGATTTCCCATCATTGCCTTTATATAAATGTCCATGTACCGGTCTCTCTTTTGCCTTGTTGCTCTTTTCAGGGTTTCGTGAATCTCAATAAACTTGACAGTAATTCGTTTGTGGGGCACCACATGCAGCAGATCTAACTCCAAGCGTTGATACATCTCTCTGGACCAATCCCAAACAATGCGTCGAAATATCTTGCAGGTGGCAGCAAAGTTAAAGATATCAGCATACTTGATGGGGTACACAGATTCATTGCCATTCTGTATTTCGCAGTTTGTCTTCACGTAGTCTAATATGCGAAAGAGGTCATATTGACTGATATTTGTTATAGAACTCATTGAATATATTAAATATATATATATATTTTTCACGTTTGCCAAACGATCGCAACAGCACGTCCGATTCGCTCGGTAATGGATGATACACTGGTTTTTTAGCTCAGAGAGCAATATACTGGAATGCCAATATAAGCTCACCCTATAATTAGAGGGTGGCTTCGGCTTTTCGATTGCTAAATTGTACCTATAAAATCATAAGTACCAGCAGCAACGACTACGACGACATCTTTTAAATAACTCTTTTTTTTCTTATTTTCCCAATAATATTTGGCACCTATACTATTATAAAACAATCTAGAGATCTCATTAAAAACAGTGAGAGGGTACTTTTCCTTCCATTTATATTCCTGACATACATTTTTTATCACCTCTTTGGTAGAGTCAGCGACATAAACCAAACAAATAACATTTATATATTCATATATATTGGTAGATACGCGTGTTCACATTCGGGTGGACCTAAGCTAAAAACGTCTTTACCCTATAAACACATTTTTAATTCTTGGTTAAAAATATTTGTAATAGCTCGTAATTTTCAAGCACTTACACACTGCTTAACTAACCTGAAACCAACTTTAATATTAAATTATATAAAATACATGTTATATTTTATGTCTTATTGCATATTAAAGTTTAATTTGCTGAGTTTTAATGTACGTCCAGCAATGCTTAAATCAAGAATTTGTATTTATATTTGTATAGATATAAAATTGTGTTTAATCCAGAAGTAAAAAAAGAGTGCGATTGCTTGAATTTCTGATTGTATTAAAAGTAAGCATGTACTGTACTACATAGTCGTTGATTAATCAATCTTGATAACAAACTGCAAACAGCTTGAATGGAAAATATAACTAGAAACCCCATGCAACGAATAAATAAACCAATGAAATCAGATAGTCATTAGACATACAAAAATTTATAAAATAATTTTCTAGTGTAGTGCTCGTTATGCTGATGAGCCGACGGACATCATTAGATAAAAGTTGTGGGCATCGCTGGGATTTATGATCTCCGTTGCGTCTTTTGAATGAAAACTTAAAGCGCAGTTTAAGTTTGTTTAAAGTAGTTGCCGCGGCCAAGTGAAACTGGCAGCTGCACTTAATTTGCAGTCAGCTCATTTGTTTTGCCAACCACCCACCGCAAGTCTCAGGAAGCGTGCATTTTTCTCAGCATTTTCCCCCTTTTTTTATACCACTTTTCTCATACTCCTTACATCTCTATTTTATGGTGGGCGGTAAGTAGGGAATATGAAAAAAAGACGGGGAAACTTTAGAAGCCGTTACTTCTTGTTGTTCCATCCCCCCGACAAATCCTTCCGCTCCCCGTAGCTTTGTGGTGGGTGCGTGTAATCTACTCAAAGCAAATAAATTTTTAATGCTGACTAATGTAGAAAATGTGAGCAGAAATTTACCTGGAAAACTATAGGAAACCTTGGCATCAAGTTGCACATTTTTACTCCATCCAGTCGGCTCTATGAAAGTATCCTTCGTCCGTTATCGCAATTTGCAACTGGATTCTGTAAAATTGAAAAAAGTCTTTCCGCTTGCAAATTTACTTGGGGTTAAAAAATCATTTTTAAAGGTTAGTCTTTAATTTCAGTCCATGTTTTAACTTGACAGTTAAGGAAGGGTTTCATAAAAGCAGTTGTTGCAAATGTCAAAAAAGTTGGCAACATTTTGAAGCATCGATTGCACTTGCAATTATAAAATCAACAAAGAGCGCAACAAATTGGCAAAAATGGTAAGTCATTAAAAATAATTCAAAACAAGCATCACAGAAAAGTTTTACACCAAAAAACTTGAAGACATTTTAAATGCGAAAATAACTGAGACAATAACTGGGCGAGGGGGTGATGCTGAAAATTGCAAGGCAGCAGCAGTCGCAGCAACAAATTGGCAAAATTCATAACGAGGCGAAAGGGTGCAGGGGCGCATCAAAAATAGTTTCATATTATGATAATATTTTAAAAATTATTTATTTATAATATTTCATAAACATTACATTTTTATAATTTAATTATAAATTTCAATGTGATTTAGAACTGTTGAACATGTAAATACAAAAATATAAATGCTGTCAATCCAACGTTCTTTATAAATAAAACCATTTTTAATTTAAATAAATTAAATTGATTAAATTACTTTGGCTGGTAGTTATGGGAATTCCAAATATTTGGTATCCAACTACGTCCATGAGCCAATGGCCAGACAAGCGCCGAAAATGGCTCAAAACCGTAGCAAGTGACAACGAGCTAAGGAAGCCCAAAGGATGCTGCTGCTGTTGCTGCTGCTACTCTTTCAGTTGTTTCTGTTTGCCGTTGTTTTAGTTGGTAATGAAAGCGACTGGTGTCCAGGGGCGGGAGGTGATGGAAACTGGCCAAACATTAACGAGCATCAGCGAAATACTTGCAACTTGCAGACGCCGGCAACTGAATCAAGTTTTGCAGCAGGAAGGGGCCGCATTGCATTGTTTGCGAAATGCTTCGAGTAAATTATGCAGAATTGCTGTAGAGCACCCAAAGCCGAAGCAAAAGTTAAGCGCCCAACAAAATGGAATTTACATTGCCTTTCACAACTTGCTCGCCGATGTCTTTGTTGCCATTGTTTTGTGTTTTGTATTTGCGAGGGTTTTTAATAAACTTAATAACTTTGCAATTTGTTGCTGCAATCAGGACGCGGAGCCAGCTGTTCCCCTCATGCAAATGGCCAAAGGCTCGGACACTTCAAAAGCGGAGACGTTAGAGCCACCACATGGCGTATACTTAATTTGCAGGCGCATTATGCAGGCGGCCCATGCCAATTAATAAAATAAATTCTTAAACAACGCAGCAAACTCATAAATTGCGAGGGGGCAAGCTTTCCAATTCCCTTTAATTTCCTTAAAAGGTTCTGCTCATCCCAAAAATTATCCCTGCGGCAAACCTCGAATCTATGCTCTTTAAAAATGCATGCCCAGTCCCATATCAACCGCCGAATCCTGAATCGATCCTTCAGAAGTGTCCTGGCACTGCTCTGAAGCACGAAGCAGATGTTGTTGGCGGCGGGTCATTGAATAAACAAACATCTGTGGCAAGTGAGGTTAGGACACAAATTGAATTTGCGCCCTAAAAGAGCATAACAAATAGACGACACGCATACGCCGTGTGGTACGCAAAGCCACAAAACCCACATGCATGTCAGTGGATAACCAAGACACTGGACAGCGCAAAAAATCACTCACTCACTCACTCACTCATCCAATCGCTCACCTGAAGTGATGGGAAACGCCCAGGTAAATTGTACCTGCTTACATAGTTGGGTACATATTATATTTTGTAAAAAAAAAAAATTGTTTCATAAGATTGGCATTAGAAGATTCAGGATTTTAATGTAATTCCTTTTTAATTTGTAAAAGGCTTTATACTGAAATATGAAATGAGTTGTTGACAAGAAATTGGAGATATTACTATAATTGAATATAATTTTAAAACAATTGCACATAATAGTATTTCAATTAAATATCGAAATTTTAAATGTAATTTTGAACTATGAAAGTTCTTTAAGTCTAGTACATCTGTGACCCCTACTAACCAACAATTTAAGGTACCTTTCCATCACTGCTCACCTGACCACCGCATCCAGTCAGCCATGACGACGCTTAGATATTTTTGGCATGCGTGGCGAGTGACAGCGAATGGCAAAAACAGGTCCGCAACAAGGACGCATCTGCTGCTGCTGCTGCTTCTGCTGCCCAAATCCCAACTCAAACGCTCACCCACATGGCTACATCATCATCATCATCATCATCGCTATAGCGATGGCGTCTGGATAATGGCCGCCCCGGAGATGACAGTTAACAGTTGCCGAGCTGCCCAGCACCAGGTAAATAAATCAAACAAAAATGGCGACTTTCGGCTACGTGACGGGCGAACTGAAATAGCAAAGATACACACTCGTATATAGACGACAAAAGTCACGGAGGCTCAATAGCTTGACTGATTATCGTTCGTACTAGCATATAGTACCTCCAAAGTTGGATTTGGGTGACCCGCTGAGATGTGCGTGACACAAATTGCGGGCCAGACACAAAAACAGAAACGGACCCTCTGACACGCTGACAAATGCTTCCTGTAAGATGTCTGTCCATGTCCATCAATGGACTTCATAGGGGAACAGCTGGCCAATAGCAACAGTTAAGTCGAATTTGACACATGAAGCGATATCCGCTTGGCAGAAATCAATAATGTCTAGTGGAAAGTCCTTAGAAAGGCAGGAAATGTCATGCTAAGGATTGATATGGCTCGACTGCAAAGGGAAAAATTTGTCATGTGAAAGAGTTTCACAGATATAGAAATGTGTGCCATTCCTTAAAATATAGTTATACACAAGTTTGAAAAAAGAGCTCTACATTCAGGAAAGAATGGCTTACTCAAGATCAAATATCAATCCTAGAAAAAGTTATATTATTGTTATTTAATAAGCAATAGATTATAAATTCTCTAAACAAGCGAATTGTAATTTATTTATACGCTCCTTAGCTCCCTTGGAATCGTTTAATTGTATTTTATGTGGAAACTTTTAAGTACTTTAAAATTATAGTATTTAAATGCAAGTACATACAAGTCACATATATTAAGGGCATGAAATAAAAACTATTTTTCTTTATTTTGCAACAGCCCAATTGACTTAAATGCTTTTTGATTTTATTGCAATCAAACCACTTTTTTGAAACTCATCGCCTGCAAATGCAATAAAATCACTTTAAGTTGTGAAGCGCATTCAACTGAAAGCCGTAAAATAGAATGGCTCGCTGAATTTTTGAATGATGTGTATTATTTATGGCATTGCCGAGCTGTGGTCCTTTTGGTTTATGTGACCTCACCTGACCCGCTGAACCAGGTGACCCCGATCGACGACCCCCCTCTGTGCAAACGTGTCTCCATCTGTGAGTGCCGGGCAGTGCCACACAATTGAATATATTATGGAATATATATTGCGGCATATATTAGACTACCATTGGATTGTGGTCCGTGGTCCATGCAGCATAGTCTGTACATGGTGGACACTACGACGCTGTTTGCTTTATGGTGATCACTCAATTTGAATTAATTTGCGGCTGTCATGCCAACCTTAAATTAGTTTGCAGCGATTTGCATAAACACAAGTGGAAACTTTGCGGGAGTCTCGGCATTTGACGTGATTTTGATTGGATTGCCTCACAGCAGGAAAATGTAATGCCGCTTATTAGCTAAAAAAAAATAAATCCTCACTCCCCAATCTTATAATTCTCCTCACTTTCTAATTAAATTAAATGTTTTTGCTGTAAGCCATGGGAAGGCATTTCTTCTTTGTATTTTTTACGAGGCACTCAATTTGACTTGAAAGTAACGTCAGTAAGCGAGAAGAGGAAAGTGAACAGCAGCAGCAGCTGTCCGAGCCTGAAAGCCGTTGAGGTTTTGTGGCTTTTTGGCCAAGAGCTAGGCAAGAGCACAACAGCTGGGCGGAAAAAAAAAGAAAAATAAATGTTTTGCCACTCTGCTTTTCACGACTAATTCGGTTTTTGTTTATCTCCACACTCTCGTACATGGACAGATTTTGTCCGTATTTTTTACAGGGGCATCTGCATTGCCTTTGTGTGACAGGCTGGCCAAGAGCAAGCTAACTGCAATTTGGACCCCTTTAAGGCTTCCCTGTGCAGATGTTTCCTAATTCCATGTGAGAATGAAGGATTAACAGCAGCGAGGACTTCTCGTCAGCCACCACACCACATTGAGTTGGCATTCTGCAGGCTGCAGCTTCTGGTTTTGCTTCTTAAACGTACCACATGGCGAACTCCGCAGGATGTCAGTGGTCAGGGGACATAAGTGCATCTATTTTTTATGTCCAGTAAACACTTTGAGCCAAAATGATGGGAGCTAAAATCTCGCACTCCGGGAAATACGGGGCTAAAACTATTTGAAGCTTTTCTTGTAGTGGCAGTCGGAATGCAACGTTTAAAATTGTAAATAGAATATTTGTGTAGCATTTTAACCTATGAATGGTTATTAACCATTCATAGAAGATGTATAAAACAGTTTTAAATAGAAGACTGTAGTTTATTATATAATTTATATTATTTTTTTTATACTTTGTGTATGTACAAATAAATTTGAATTATTTATATTCGCAAATCATAAAAATTTCATTTCATTCTTTATTTCTTTGCCTCAAAATTTTTTAAAAAAGTTAAAAGGTATTGTATTTATATCCTTCGAAATATTAATTTTTCTTTGTATCATAATTAGTATCATTTAAGTTATTTGCAAACAAAAAAAGGCTTAACTGAAAGACCTTTTAATCATTTTAATTTTAATAATTACAGGTTTTTAAATGCGATATTAAATGACTTTATTTTGCCCTGTGCTAACTATTATCGAAGTTCATTTTAGCACTGATCAGTAGAGCTTAACACTTGCCGCTCAGGAAATAATTATTTAATAAGCTGACAGCTGATTAAAACGCCACAAAGCGTTGGGCGGGGAAAATTCCTGGTGAGCAGGACATTCCATTGCGAAATAGGGGGTGGATAGGGTGATATCCTGTAAGCTTCAAGCTCTTTGGTCTAAACTGCTCTTACTGACACACTTACTGCTACAATCCATTGTGTGTGTATGTGGAATGGTTGCTGCGTTGCAAAATGCCATGTAAATGACGCTAATTGTATTACAATTTGCTTGAATGCCTGAGCGCTGGCAATGGCAAATTAGAAACCGCTTAGTTTGGGTATATTCCATGGCCAAGTCGGGCCGGGAGGAGGGACTCCTTTGAGCTTCGGTGCAATGGCAATTGTTGTGCACCCACTCCTCCCCTCCCTCTTTGTCCCATGCAATTCCAATCAGGCAATCACGAGATGCAACAGACTCCGAGAGCGATGATGTCGAGGGAGTATTTTGAATAGGGGGCTTAGTGAAGCCAAGCTTCCTTCTTATCCCATAGGAATGCTAAATATTCTTGGAATTTACTCCGGAGAAGAAGGGGTGAGAAAGTGGAACAATTAAATTGAATAGCTTAATGCTACAAGATGGTTATTAAAGCAAATAAAAGTATAAGGTATTAGGAACAAAGGCTTTAGGATTACTAATGATTCACATTTTTAAAGAACTTTGTAATTTGACTATCAGGTTACACAAGCAAGTTAAAATAAAGATTTGGTTTCTTTATATATGCAGGCTTGGGACTTTAGCCTTTCAGTTAAGTTTTCTGTTAATCATCTTTAAATATATATATTTTATATTTATTTACCCAAAAAACCTTAAAGTCCGCATAAAGCCTACAAACTCGCAACGTCAGACCAAACGTGAAACGTGACAAATTCACAGCAATTGTCCTCTATCTCTTCTATCTGTGCAGCCCCCGAAAACGTAGTCCCAACCCCGAAAGTGATCCAATGAACCCGAGAAGAACACTGTCATAGTTTATCACATTCTGTGCAGTGGGTAGAATTTTTTATTCCTCCGCTTGGCTACTTGCGCTTTTTGTTCCTCCCACAAAAAGTGTGCCAGGGAATATGTCCGCCATCTCCTTCTTTTCCAGCGATTGTGATATACGTTTTGCCATCCCAACTGTCATATTTTGTGACAATGTGGGCTGGGAAAGAAGTTGGGAGAAAGTGGATGCCAAAGAGGCTGCGGCACTCGGAAAGTGCCAGCTCACTTGGATCGTCTGGATTAGCTGGATGTTGTGGTGGCAGAAAAACAGGAAAAAAAACGAAGGCCAAAAGATGTGAGCCAAGAAGGAAATGGGCAAAAGGCAAAATGAAATTCAAGTGTTGCAGTCGCCTTTAGCAACAGCACTGCAATTGTCCAAGAAAATATTTATAAAACTAGAAATTGATTAAAAAGTGTTTCCAGAAAAAGCGTACAGAAAGCTCGAAAAATAATATTGAACCAAGTGACCTGGCTTGCAAACAAAAAATACGAGGAGGAAATTTGCAGCTTGCCAAGAGTTATTTTACCTCAGTAGATTAAAAAAGATTTTGAGAGCAAACTAACTCCTTTGATAAAGTAAAGTTGGTAAAACACCTGAACTTAAATATTTATTAAGTTCTTTGGACACTTGTTCCTTGTTCTGTTCCAATAGTAAACAGAAGCCCCCGAACGAAATATAAAATCATTGCAATAAACCAAGTAAGTATCAATTAATTATTTAATCAGTTTAGTCTGTGTTCCCTGATTCGGAATCTGTAATCCGAAATCTATTAAAAAAGTATAATTTTATTTATCTAAAATGAGCACGGAATTATATTATATTAAAATTATAATTATAATTTTTTTTTTCAAATCAACAACAAATCGATAAGACAACTATTTTATTTCTTTAAATTTAATTTGTCCAACGTTGTTAAGTTAATCATAAAATTTCAAACCAATTTTCTTTCATTCATTGAAAAACAGAGTTATTTTCTGCAAGAAATTTAATCAAAAATCTAATAAGTATTTAAAATGCCAATATTTTCTTAAAATTGAATTTTTAAACTAACGAGAACGGAAGCTAGCTTTGGCAAGCGAAAGTCTTAATACCCTTGCGGACATACAGACCACCGAACATTTTAAATTTTCGAACGTCGGCCAAATAGATAACCCAATTATATTTATGGGTGTGCTTATCGGTGTGTTGACGTTGGTTTACACTTTGCCTGTAACTGGCAAAATAATTATCACAAATGGCTTGAGGGCCTTGAGCTGCATGGCTAAATTAATTATTTATAATATTTTGGGGTTTTGCAAGCGAGCAAAGTATTTAACCACAGGGCACACTTTGGTCATGTGTATATTTGCACATTTATCATTAAATGGATAAATCAGTTTTGAAAAATATAATATCCCACATTTATGATTTAAGCCATATTCGAGTAAACCTCTTTTATCTTTTAAGAGTGTGGAATGGTGTAACAAATTTTAATGCATTAACCAGAAGCACACGAGTATGTTAATATTTGCTGAACAAGAACACTTGACACTTCAACATCGATGTCAACCAAGCCAAGTTAGACATTTAAATGGAACCATTGAAGTGTTTCATATGTTTAATGTCCAACAACATTAGCGGATAGCAAACATGTAAATTGTTAAGTGAATAATTGGTCATTACCCTTTGTTAAATTCTTCAAGCTTCATCAATAGATCCTATACAACAAAGAAAATCTAATATATTTTATTATTTATATTAATAGAACTTATTTTGTTATCACCAGAAGTTAAATTATTTTACAGAGCTAAATATACATGATACAAATTGCTAGGCCATTAGGTAATGTGTCATACACATGGACTTGTTAGCCCATTGGCAATCAATTGCCAAAAAATAATGTTATTGAATATTGAAAATTTATTTAGAATTTATGGCGCCATTGGGCGTGGACAGTCGATTGTTTCGAAGCTGAGACACGCCCAGCTGGATATAAAATTGCACATTAGCACGCATAAATAAATACGCTGGCTGTTTTAAATTTTAGCACAACATTAGGCCATTCGACCGTCGACTTGCATGTTTTTATCACTCGAATTTAGGATTATTTCCATGACTTTTATTGCGGTCGTAAATTCAGCAAGAACCAGCGAGCGAAACCATAGCTGCAAGTGAATTCTGTTGGCTGCATTAATGGTGAGTTATAGCCCCAAATGCCGAAGAACTTTTCGAATTCATTACATTTTAATTAGTTTACTTTCATGATGGCACTCCAGCCCTATCCTTTGTTCTCTCATTTTTTTCGATTTTAATTCAGCCCGTATACCTGTGGGAAAAAGAGTAGAATGAACTATGGTTTCAATTGTTTACTGGGTTGACTTTCATCTGAGCCCTTACCAGCAGAGGTTCTCCATTAAAGTTCGTCCTGGGAACGGGGCGTTGTTCAGGTCGCTTGATTTGTTTGGGCCGTACGACCGTCCCATTTGCATAGGCAAGCATTTCCCGTCTGGGGATTCTGCACTTAGTTTGCATATTCGGAAATGGCCCTACCTTCGATGAAGTCTACGATTTCCCGTATCTATTTTATGGAAATTCGAATATTGTCTTACCGGCTCAGACCAGACAAATACTGATTTTCAAAATATTTCCTAGGGCGGAAGAATATTAAAATGTGTCCCATGTTTTATTCATGATAGACCCAAGAAAGAAGGTGTTGCTTGGATACATCACCGGTACATACACTTTTTAGTATAATAGGGTGATGCCCTATCATGCCCGAAAATCACATATTAAATATAAAACAAAATAAATATTAGTTAAAAAAGTGAAAAAAAAAAATATTGTTTTATCTCTACTCTAAGTTCGTTGAAATAAAAAAATCGTAGCAAAGTCAACCCTTCGTATGAGTAATAAATTTGGAAATTCTGTGCAAGGAAAAGAGAGTAACCTAATTTACATACATAGGAGCTATGAAACCCAAATTGCGTAGATTATGGGCCTTAAATTTCAGTTTGCACAATGTACCTACTCTAGTCTTAAACTAAAGTTATTTTTAAAGCCTTAAACAGAAGGCACCGAAGTCCATTTCGAGCTAATCCCCCTCTAATTCCATTGCGAAGGTCTAACCAATTAAGATGAGTTCCATTTCGGCTTTCGCAAAAGGAAAAATGATATCCGACTTAACCCGAAAAGTCCATTAAAACACATGAAAATACATTTTCAGGCCAGTGTCCTAATGGCCAACGTGCCAAACACACGAATACACCTGGAGATGCAAAAATGTTTGGACGAGGCGAGGAAAAATGGCAAAAGGTGAGCCAAAGCTCCTCAATTTACACTCGCTCACAGACACAAGCACACACACGCACTAGGCAGAGGTCCGATATGGGAAAAAAAAAACATTCACACGTGCGAAAATGTAACAATTTACAAAAGGATATGCCAAAAGGGACACGGCCACACTCACATACAGACGGCAAAGGATTCGTACTGGAGATGGCCGTACGTCTGTGATTTGATCGAGAGAAACGTTAGAAAGTCACGTCTCATGCAAATTAGAAACTGAAGAAGGTCCTCCCATGTCCTGTCACCGGCTGACCCAATTTTAGCTCCTACAAAGCAATTTAAGGTGCAATTTGAGAAATCTTACTCGGGTTTTTTTCACACACTCATTGTGCGAATTATCACAGGAGTGAGGCTGTCACGGTTTTCCCAGCCTTAAGTCGTGACTCTCTTCACATCCCTAATGCAGATGCCTTCCCTTGCTTAATCCCTTTCGGTTGCTTTTTATTTTTATTTTGCTTTTTACTTTTGTATGTAAATGTTTGAACTGTCTGCACGAGTGCCACGAGGATGAACAACTACAACAACAACAGGAACAATTTGCAAAAGGGGTCAGCAGTTCACACAAACATTATACCCACGAACATATAGCCAGCGTACACCACTACGTATACGCAATATGCCTGCATTAATATGTAAATATTTGAGAGAGCACATTTTTGACTTGGCTAAAAACCCGCCTGCATCTGTTCTGCTCTCTTCCGTTTTGGTTTGTTTTGTCCATAAGTATTCGGAAAGAATCCCCTCTGGTTGCCAAACGATTTTTGTTTTTGTTATGCGAATCCTTGCTGATAAGCCAAATTCAAATTTGCATTTACTTAATTTAGATGACTCGAATGTAGCTGGATAAAGTTTTTTGGGAGGGCTTAGGCATTGATTTGTGGATTGTTATATTTTGCAGATCTAATATCAATATAAAGCCTCGGGTCACAAAAGTAATATTAAACGAAAGAAATGGTTATATGACGGGTATCTTGGAAAGCTTTGTTATAAGTGGGCAATTTACATTGATTGCTATATACTGATTTTCTTAGCTCAGAGGCCATTAAATATTAAATATTAATAGTTATTTTAATTGTTTCTTTTCTTTTATTAATATTTTTCTCAAGATTAACATTCAAAATACTTTCTTTCTTTTTTATGATTTTTATTTGTGTTAATTAAAAAATAGGTAGTAGTTTTCTTTAGATATGGCATAATCAACTGTAATTTTTAATGAATATTAAATGTTTAAGTCAGAGTAAAAGTTTGAGCTTTATATAATCACTTGGTATTTATTTAAAATCAAACTACTGAAACTACTCTGATTGTATTCTCTATACAAATAAATGGTCAGTGGATATATATACATGCCCCAAAACGTTATCCCTTTGCTTTAGTAGTTCATCCTTGTCCTCTGCAAGTACCGAGCATGGAAACCCATTGAACTTTGCGAATTTTCCATTACTTGGCACTTTGGTGTGACCCCGTTTTGGAGGCTGCAGGCCAGCTGAGGCATACACCAAAAAGGTGTTGCTAATCAAGCAACAAAGTTGGTCCCGGGGACAAAGTATGCCGGCAGCAAAGTAGTGTTCCGAGTGTGCATTAGAGGACCTGGATCTAATGCAGTCGAGTGGACCGTGCTCGACTCCTGGCTCCAAGGCCAACAGCCAGGTCAGGTGGCGGCAACAAAAGCTGGCAAAGACCCCCGGAGCACGTCTGGCGGTCTGTTTGAAGCGTGAAATCGATCAGCCCCCATTTACCCCTTACCCCAACTCATCGCATCGAGAGCCTTGTTTTGGCAGCATCCGTGTCAGTGGCAATTGAATTTGCTTTACCCACCCACTCGGCGGATAACCTTCTGCCCCAAAGGGGGAGGGAGTGGGGGCGCTACGATTTTGATGGCGCTTAAGTCGCAAGTCGCTGCGCTCCACTTTCCTGCTAACTGCACATTAAACGGCTCGATGGCAAAAGCTCCACTCAAGCGAAAGCTCCTCGAGCTCACTCACACTGTAATCAGTGTTTTGGGGTCTCCCTGCCATTTTCTCCCAGTTTTCCCAGCTTTTTCTAGATTTGTTGGATTTTCCACTGCCGTTTGCTGTTTACTTTCTTGCTGCAATGTTTTCTTCATTTGTTTCCGTTTGCTTCTTTGTTGTCTTCTTTGTACATGGCCAAAGTTAATTATCGTGGGAAATAATTTCGGCTTTTTTCCTTGCCTCACTTTCTTTTGTGTTGCTCTGGCTCTGTCCACAATTGAACCGGCGATTGATTGAGGTTTTCTCGTTCGGGATAGGCCATTGTCTTTATTGGAAGTGAAAATAGGGAAATTATGGTAGGAAAAAATGAAAATTTTGTCACTGCAAAGCATTTTCTAAAAGAATTGGTTGTTAAGGTGACATTACCCAAATTTTAATATCCAAAAAAATTAATTTATGACTCACCTACTTTTTGAGTTTATATCCTCAACTCAACAGTGAACTTATATGAGGAGCTTCATAGAAGCTATTTCTGAACAATTTAAGACCCAAAAGTGAGTATAAAAACCACTGTTTATTATTTTAATATCAGACTACCGCATCGAAACTTCTTTTTCACCATTATTCAAATGGCTTGGCCCACAAAAACCTAAAGTGACAGTGCTCACCTAGGGAAAGAAGCGGGCATCATTTATGGTTGAACAGAGCAGTAAACAACTTGTCTTTGGCCTTGCGAGGCATACCAAATATTCCCACAAAAAATTCGCATATATCTTGCTTAGCTGGAAGTACTCTGTTTTCCATCTCCCTCTCAGAGATTCACATTCGCACACTTGTCGCTCATAACTTCATGGTAATGCAATTTGCGTGGCAAGGTGCAAAAAAGTGGCCAACAAAAAGCAGAAATAGAAAATACTTCTCTTTCCTCTTAGCCACTTTTCTTCTGTCTGTGTGTTTTCTCTTTTTTTCTGTTTTTTTTTTTTTTTTTTTTTGTTTGGTTGGGTCAAATGCAATTTGAACGGTGAAATTTTGGGCGAAGCTAAAAAGAAAATGCCTGGGAATGTGCTGAAAAGGAGGCGACGAACGGCAAAAGAAAAACGGAACCGCATTTGAGCCCTTTTTATCGAGCAGAAAGTGGAACAGGCATACAAAGATGTGGCAGAGAGAGAGGGAGCATGATGGAGGGGGCGGTGCGGAAGAGGGAGGGAGGCGGCACAGAGCTGGGGAAAATTTATATAGCCATGGAGATAGGAATGAAGATGGTTGCTGCAGTTTTCGGCTGTCGTTGCTGTTGTACAAAGTGGAAAATGTGGTTAAAAACCGCAATACGAAATAAATTACTTTTTCTGCTTTGAGCTGCAGTCCGAGACTCTTCGTCCTTCGTCCTGCGTACTGCGTCCTTGTCTCGATCCTGGGCCACTTGCCTGCGAATTGCTCTCTCCACTGCAGCTTGAAATTGAAAGCTTCCGTTTTGGGCCAGGCCCAATGGAAAGGCCATTTAGCCACCCACCCAGAACGCTCCTCACACCCACTGTGCGCTGTACATTAGGCCGCAGTTCGCCATTGCTCGCTTCCGTTTTCCGCCAGACTCGCACCCATTGTCCTTCCATTGTCTCCATTTTCCATCCCCCATCCCTTATCCCCCATCCTTTAAACAGGACACCCAAATTTTGGTCAACTTAAAGTCCGCTTAAAGGCAAACAAGTTCCCCAACCTATTTGTCAGTTGCCTAATTTGAATTATGGCCATCAAAGAGTGATTAAACTTGTTTGCTTTGCTGGCTTAATGCCCGGAGTCTGGCCCGAGTCGTTTTCTTGGCAGACACATATGCCATTCTTGCTGAAAAGTGGCAAGGTTATTTGGCTATCGCAACCTTTTGGCTGACTGCTGGGCTATCTTCGACTTGTGCTGAAACTTTTAAAGTAGCCAAATTTTGCCTATCGATAAAGAACTTAAATCTTAGTATTTTCTGGGAAACATCCTTAAGTCATTAAAATAAAGTTTGGCTCTGCGAAATTGTTTTTTTTTTGATAAAGAATTAAGAAATCACCATATCTATAAACTAAATACTCAAAATCTCTGGCCTCAAACACATTGATTTTTTCTTTTTATAGTGCCAAGAAAAAATAGTCACAGCAAAGTAATATTATATTTTATATATAGATATCTATATTGCAGCTTTAAATAAGCAACATAAAGTAACCGGAGCGTAAAAACATTGGATTTTTTATATCAAAAACTGTAAATATAAAGTAAATATAGCATTTTAAAAACTTTCCTTTTTCATAAAATTTCTTTCAGCTGTGTAACAATTAGAATTCCATCGCCTCTCACCTTAAGCCTTTGTTTGAAAAAACAATTTTACTCTAGATGAAAATAGTTTTCGAACACATTTCAATGGCAACAATGGTATTTGTGTTAGTCTAAAGAAATGTCGCATTAAGGCAAAAGAGCGCTAAGTGGCCCACTACATACAATTACAATTACAGCTTCCCGCCGACCTTTCGACCCTGACTTACAGCCCAACGTTGAGTCGACAGTTTTCTATGACAATTGTTGGCCGGTCAGCCATTGTTGGGCAAAATGCTGGGAAGGAGCAGAAGCTGCAGAATGGGCGGGAAGTTGCGACAGTTGCCATTTATTTGCCGTTTGCATTCAACGGGTCTGATGAATGGCCATTTGAAGTAAGCGCAGCGCTCGCCGAGATTACCTTAAGTATGCGGCAATTGCACAAGCAGCTTAAGGACATCGTCGTTTGCCAGCTGAAGGAGAAAAAGGAGATGGGGCGCAGAAGCTGCTGCCTTTGCTGATGGTGATAAAATAAAGTGCGCCTCACGCACCCCTTTCCCCATATAATTTATGCAGTTGGTCGAGCTGAATTTATGGCCTACAAACAAAAGACAGCTGCCCGGGGGAGGCGCTAAGAAATCTATGCTGGCCCTGATCCTCCCCTTCCCAGCTGGCTACTAAATAAACGCCAATTGATGATGCGTGAAAAAGCCAAGTTGACAATTTTAAACTGTATCGAAAGGGGCGACAAGGCGTAGTTCGGGCTAGGAAACTAAGACAAAGGTTCGAGCTCTCAAAGTTATCAATATTGGGTTTTTTCCCACTTCGCCAGTCACATTTATCATCATCGAAAATTTGCTAAGCAGACAGATGGGCAGGAGCATGGAGCATGGAGCATGGAACATGGACGAACCCTCGGGCCTTCATTTGTTTCCATTTTGTGCCAACGTCAGCAGGTCGAACGCTCTGGAACAATGGAGACACAGATTCCAAATCCGAGTCAGGTTCGGGAGGCAAAGTTGTGGAAGTAGGCAGCGGAAGTGCAAGTGCCGTTGCATTGACATTTCCGCTTCGCAGCGCTTTTTGGCCACATTGCATCGGGATGGGGAGGCGACTTGCAAAAAACTTTTGCTCCGCTTGGCAGTTTCCTCGCTACCGAGCCTCCCGAAAAACCAGGCGACGAAAAAGAAAAACTTTTGGCAGCTTAATATATTAATGCGAACTCATTTGATAGGGGTCTTCCATTGAATTAGGTATCGAAAACGTTTAAAAACTGTGTATGTTTACTTTTTTATTGAATTATATTTAAGTTAAAGTTTGGGATAATTGTAATAGTAAATTATTTTTAATGCTTATGTTTTTCTATAAAGTTGTTTTAAGATTGATATTTAACTTTCCCTTCAACAACCACTTCGAGTTATACAAAACATTTTACGCGTATTTGTGTTTTTTATTAACTACAAAACAAATTTGACTGGAGACTTTTAATTAGAGAATTTCAAGTTAATGAACTTAAACTTTTTCCCGAAGCTGTAAATTTGAAATTGGTATTGTCTTAATAGAATTAATACAAATATTTCAAATCCGTGTATTAAAAGTAAATTCTTTTATATTTCGCCATGATACTAGACTTGTGTTGCAAACATTTTACGAATTGAGGAATACATTTCTCAGCTTCTTTGGATTCCAGAAATATTAACAAGCAATTAAAAGCATTAAGTGATTTCAACTGAGAAGATTGAAATTTCCTTTCCCAAAGAAGATACAAAAACAAGAGAGAACGCTATAGTCGGGTGCCCCGACTATCAGATACCCGTAAAAGGAGTGCGAGGGAGATGGAGATAGAAACTTTGATCACGCATAACTTTTAAACGAATGGTCCGATTTGAAAAATTTCTTCTACATTTCGATAGGTATTGATAAACACAATAAAACTGCATTTTTCTTTTCCGAAATATTTAAATTTATATTTAAATAAAATCGTATATAAGCGATTGTGGGCGTTAAAGGGGCGTGGCACCTTTTGAAACAAACTTGCGCTGCGTAGGAACTCCTAAAATCTGCATGCAAAATGACAATCTTCTAGCTTTTATAGTTTCCGAGATCTCAGCGTTCATACGGACGGACAGACGGACAGACGGACAGACGGACAGACGGACAGACGGACAGACGGACATGGCTAGATCGACTCGGCTAGTGATCCTGAACAAGAATATATATACTTTATAGGGTCGGAAACGCTTCCTTCTACCTGTTACATACTTTTGCACGAATACAATATACCCTTTTACTCTACGAGTAACGGGTATAAAAACTTGCTCCCATTTCTCGTTTTGATTTGCTATTTCATCAACTGCTCAAGGCAAAATTCTTCAGAATAAAATGTTCTTGGAATTCGTATTTCTCTTATTTGAATTATTACAGTACCAAATTGCCTTAAAATGGCTGAAAAGCTAAAAAAAACACAGGCCAGAAGTTGTCTTCACTCCGGGATGACAAAAGCCAACATCAAATGAATGTTCATTGTTTGACTTTATAGAGAGGGCCGGGATAAGTGAGGATAGTGAGGCAACTACTTACAGCTGGCAATGATTGTTGTTCGAGCAGAGCAATGGGACTGGGGATTATAGAGTTATTTTACAGGACAATGACAGGGACGGTCGGGCATTATCTGGCGCGTTTCTGTCCCCAGACATTCGAGTGCAGTTCGGCATTTGAGTTTTGTATTTGTACTTGTGCATCTGCATCTCCAGCTGGCCAATGGTTTGCCGGTCGGAATCCGGGCTGAATCTGGACCTAAATGGTCGACTGTTGTTGGCTCTGCTCTTGACCAGCTCGGTTGGCCGTTGTTTGTGAGTTTTCGCATCACGTGGCACTGACAAAACAATTGGGCCGACAGCAGCCAAGTAGCCAAATGGCAGCTGTCTGGGCCCCCCACACTTTCATTATCATCGTCAAAAAACCCAAGCATCGCCCCTTCATCGCCAGCCACTCATTCATTTCGTCAGAAATTTCAGCTTTTTCACTTGGCGACAATTTTTTGTTGTTGTCTGTGCTCGCGTTGCTTAATTAAAAAGTCATCATAATTTTGTGCTGCAGCTACTGGATGGAGGCGACTTTGTTGTAATTTTCTAAAGCTAATAAAATTGCTTTGTAGCTGAAGTGGAAATAAAGCATTTTAAGTGCTTGGGCGCTTATCGCCGACGAAGCAGTTTCCAAATTGAACCCAATGCACTTAGGAACACCCAGCCCTAAGAAAAAGTTAAAGGACTTGTTGAAAATTTTATGACATTTTAAAACTTGAGACCGGGCACAACGGGCCATTAAAATGTTATAAAGCAACATTTGGGCACTTAACTTGATATCTCCCAATCTCTAGATCCTCATCTATGTGAACAAAGCCCAGCCGCCACGAAAAAAGGCATTATACCCATGCCCATATATATTAAACACGACGAACTCTCTTGTTTGTATTCGTTGGCGTGGGCAAATTAACAATTAACAAACTTGAAGCGAATCCGATGTAATCCGGGAACTCAAACATTTTTAAAATTGTTCAATCGCCTGTTGCGAGATATAGGTGCATTAATAAAGTCGTTAGCTTAAGGGCCATTAACGAGGGAAGATCCAATAAAAGCGTTTGAGTTATGAGACAGGTAATCGCTGATTTTGGGAAGGAGGCCATCTGACATAAAATAAAATTTAGATACTAAAATAATTTTTAATGGTTTCTTTCGAAAGGACTGCGACGGCAAATGGAGAAATGAAAATGGTGAACTGATTAAGACTTCTATTATTACAACTCCAATGTAAAATGCAAATATCGTAATCTGATCAAAAATTCTCTGAATACTCAGTTTGAAAGTGTTGCATAATTTTCAGCAGCCATATTTCCCTTTTTAAAAATGTTTATCCACTTCTATCCAATTCGGCTCTAATGAAGACACGCATTCAATCGACATACGTACTTCCTTTGGGCCAAGTTCCCAAAAATTGAATTATAAGCAAAAAGTTGGTTCCTAGACCCACAACTCGGAACCCCCGGGGCAACCTTTACATGAAAAATGTGCAACGAAATTAAATTGAAGTTATTGCACTGGCAAAGCCGCAGCCGCAGTCAAACTGGATGCAGTCAGCCCGTGTTCATAGCGGGGAAACTTTCCACCAGCACATGGCTGGTATGCACGTTGCAAGCAGCATCCACCTGGCGTATGCGTAATAATATTTTTCAGCTCCCCACGCATTTTGCATAATTTCCACTTGCAAAACTTTCACCACACAAACAAAGAGAAACTGGCGAGAAACGAAAATATGAGCGCTGAGGATAAAAAAAAAGCCAAGTCAACTTAACAAACAGAAAATTAAATTTCAACTAATATACATTTTTTGAGCACCCCGCAATTGCAACAAATTACGGTGGCGAAAAAGGGGAGCTGAAACTTGAAGTCCAAAGACATTTGGCACTTGAGCAGCTTTCAGCGGTGCCATTGTTGCAGCTGAATGTGACTTTTGCTTTTGCTACGTCCCTGCCACATGTTGAGTGGCACAAAATTGTGTCACACACAGCGGGGGCTGGGTTTTTGGGGTGGCTTCTGGGGTGGAGGGTTGGTGCGCCACGCGTAGCATGAAATTTACATAAATTAAAGAAAAGCAGAGTCAGCGCTGCCAACAGTCGCCACGAAAGAAAATGTAGCGGGGTAAAAAGAAACCGCAATAAGTTGTTTAATTTTCCGTAACCATTTTATAGCCCTCGCTTACTTGTTGCATCTCGGAGTCTTAGTCGTGATTATAGTGCTCATCTCGAAATGGAAAGTTGTGGTCTAAGTGGAATCGGTTCTTAGCTTTCATGGCTCTCTCTTTCGAAATTTCTTTAGATTTTACTCAAATTTACATAATACATGAGTTTATTTTTAAATGATCTATTTCCTCCTATTTGTATCAGCAATTGTTTTTCTCCAAGTAAAAGAAGTATAATTTTCTCCATAAACTTAAGCATCTCTGAATGAAAAGTATATCTGCGATTTCTTAAAGAAAAATAAAGTATGCTGAAAGCTAAAGAAAAAGAGAAATACTTATCTTTTCTCTTTCAGTTTTTTTTTTTTTTTCTTAAAACGAGATTCCAAAAAAGCAACAGGTATAATGCAAAATTAATGGCAAAGAAAAGAAAAACTTACAAGAGTGAAATAATATGATTTAAGTGTCACATAATAGAGTAACAACTTGGAATACGCTGTTAAAAAAAAGCATCTTAATCGATTGGCATTCAAAAGTAATATATTTATTCGCAGTCTTAAATGATGCTTTAGAGTGTGCGCCACGTTTTGAAATGTTAAATCAGAAAAATGTTTTTATGAATTTATTATTTGGTAAGTAAATTATTCTGTTGATACATTCATTATACACTTTCAATATACACTAACAGAACAAATTCTTTTGCCAATAACCTTTTTAATTGAATAAATGTAAAAAACTATCCAATTGACTTTCAACTTCACGTTTTTACACACTGAAGTGGAATATTTAAAATCACCATAACCAGATTTACGACAAATAATTTGGAATTCACAACCGTTGAACACACAAAATGTTCTGCATGTCCAACGTGGCGTATGCGTAATTTTCAATTAAAATCTAGGAGACCAACGCCCAAAATGCATTTGCGATGACAGTTTCAGTTTCGGTTCCATTGTCGTGTTTTTCTCAAATGACGGAAAACAATATTTGAATTTGCGTGAGCTGAAAATGGCCGAGCCACAAATGTGGAAATGAAGGCTCAAAGAGTGAGTGAGTGAGGGACGGCCGAGGGGGAAAGCACGCATCGCAGCGTTGATAAACTGTGCATAATTTTGCATATCAAAAGCAAAAGCAGCAATTAAGCCTACATACACTAGATGCACGAGAGCGGCATCATACAACAATTGCTTTTGATAGATAATTGCTGCAGATGTGTGGCTGTATGAAGACCCAACCATTCCACCCACGCGTATCCTGTTTTGTGTGGAACAGAAATGCTCCACACTCCGGTAAATTTCATAAAATTAAAGCCACAAGAGATCCACGAGGGCTGACTGATGGATTGATGTAATCAATCCATACTAATTCATTATTCTACTTTTTAAAAATTAGCTTTAATATTAAATAATTTACGATTCGTGTCTTCCTTTTTCTACATTTTACTTTTTAAATTTAAAAAATTTGATTGGTTATGATTATACATAATGAAAATAATAATTACTCTATGTATTCAAATTAGCTTGTTTATCTTGAAAATTTTTTGGGAATTCTATGGCCATAAATGACAATACAAATTTAAGATTTCGTTAACCCAAAATTCTAAGATCACACCTCGTTCTATCACTTCATATCGTTGTATTCTGCTTACGTATGCATCACATTTTCCACTCATAAAATAATTATAATTTTGTGCGTGCTTTGATTTTGTGCCACTTGACAATTTTCCATTGCGTTTCCTGTAAATATCAAATTGCGATACAAAACGCTGCTCTAATTACTCGCCCATATATACGTGAACATATAATAAATATGTTTGTGATAAGCGAAAAAAAGCTTATGCTCTAGGGTATTATCACCAAGAGCAACAGTTAATAAGTGTGGGAATTCCTCCTCCTTTTTGATGAATTTGATTACAGAGAATTGACGGGAATGTGTGTTGAGTTTGATGGGAGAACAATCGTTTGAGCATGGCTGGTTCACAGGGAGCTATCAATAATGGGGATTCTGGTACAAAATTTTAATGAGCAATAAAAACACCTGCCAGTAAAGTTTTCACATACTTCGATTAACGCAAACGATGTCAATAAACTAGGTAATACGCTTGCCAGTTTATCGTTTTTGCAAGGAAAATTGGGATCATATACATTTTTTGCAGTAAAAAAATTCAATCAGTCCTTTAAACCTTTAACGAATATAATATATTTTTTTTTTTGCCCCGTCTATGTTTATTTAGAACATCGCTGCAATTATTTTGCTATCTCCTTTTTAGACCCTAAGGACAGCCATAGTTTTAATTAGTTTTCTAATTAATTGGAGCAAGTAAGGCTTGTGGCTACCCTATTCCCTTATTTTAACCCACATTATTAACGTATTTTGCTACTCCTGGATGAGGTGCACTGAGAATGCGTGTGCTTTGTTTATTTACTTTGAAGAACTTGCGTAGCTAGGTATTAAAAATTCATTGCTTTCAAATCCAATTAAATTTCTCATTAATATGCTAGCCAAGAGAACAAGAACACCTGCTCACATGCATACCCAGGAAAATATGTCAGCCACCAAAATCAAAACTTTGATCTTAAAAGTTTCGAAGCACCTATGATAATTGAACAAAGCGCGAACGTGAGTTGACGTCACAACTCTTGACCTTTGGCCTTAACCAATAGTTGGTAGGTGGAAGAGGGCATTAAATAATCATGCCGCAGCTTTTAGCCAATTTGTGGCTCATTCATTAAAACCCGCTTAGCTGGCAAAAACCAGTGGAAAAGCCGTGAAACCCACATCATGCGGGTTGTTGACATAAAAATTACGCGCATGAAAGTCAACAGGAAAAATAAGTTAAATCAACATCAGAGTCGAGCGTCATTTGTGGAGTGGAAAACGCAAAGAGGAAAGCAGGAGGAAAAGTAGAAAAAAAACCGCAGCAAAATTAAATTAGTTGCACAAAATGCTGCGGAGGCTTTATTCAGTTATGTGGGTCCACTTAAATACTGCAAGCTGTGAGTAAAAAGACGTCTTTATCTATGCAAACAATGCAAAACGCCCCTTTCAAATGAGTTAAATTAAGTTCATAAGTGTAAGCACCTACTTATAAAAGGATATTCACGCTTCACTCCATCTGACTTTTCCTCTGATTGTCTTCGTCATGAGTCGACTCAATTATTGACATAAGTCGGTAGGGAACTGAAGTGCAGAAAAAGCAAACAAATTAAAAGGGAAGCAGTTTATTTAATGTCTCGATTATCAGAAAACTCATAAGTTAAAGGCGGATGATTTACTAAAACCATCCGATGCTATTTACTAAAATAAAAATCTGTGTATGTATTAAGAAATAAGAAATAACCTTAGAAATACAAATTTAAATGTTCAATGTTTTGATAATTTAAAATTTTAATTAAACTCATCCATATATCATTAACAACCCCAACACAATTGCAAAATTGTAAACGCACTTAAAAACTATTTCCCGAATGCCACCTGCTATTGAGGTTGGCAACATCCATTTAACTGCTAAAAAACTTCAAGAAGCTTTTGATTTATTTTCACAGTTTGTTCGAAACCAAAAGAGAAAAAAGGATAAACTGAAATTTTTAGAGGGGAAAGCAGGGAAAATTGAGAAAAAAGTGTTGGTTTGGAATACAGCTAAAACGCTAAGCTCTTAAGCGTGTTTTTATTTATTTATATAAAACGCTTTTTACGACGGTTTGTTTGCAATGCATATTGAAAGCAAGCTTGGCCATTGAGCACAGTGATATTTATATACACTTCTGTACATATTTTTGCTAATATTTTAAGCTGATTTCCGCATGGAATTGAACGACAGCAAAACACGATAAGCGGCCACCATCAAAAGCCTGATTTTTTTTTAACAAAGCCATAAAACAGGCTTATGTACAAACAAAATATACTAAAATGTAGCCAAACAATAAATAATATTTATGCAATGGCCACAAGGCTTTAACAAAGTGATAGCCGAAGATAAAAAAGTATTTAAATTATAATGCGAAAATGAATTTGAATTGGAATTGATGAATAAATACTTTGACAAATCTTTTCATTTATTTTACTTTGAAAATAAAAGGCTTCAACTGTTGGTATTTATTTGGATTTGAGTCCAGATGACCCAGAATTCAATTGAAGCAATAATTGCGCACATAAATCAATTCTGGGCATTCGAAAATGATTTTTATATTGCACAAATATTTGTGCCCAAAAAACGTTCGCACAAATTGGTCACCTGCTAGTTGTCAAGTCATAAAATGAAATAAAACGTACATGGAATGAATATAAAATAAATAAATAAAATATGGTCGAAAAGTAAGCACAGGTGCATATTAGCAACATATATGAAATAACCAGTTACAAATAAAACCAAAACGATTTAAAATTTTCCTGCATCTGTTTGAGGAAAATGTTTTTCGGAAACCCACACACACATGCAAATCAAGATATGTCCCCGACGACTGATAAAAGCAAATAGTTCAAAAAAGAAAGTATTGCCAATCTTTTTTAGCAGAGTGAAGTGCATTGCACCCATTCTCGATTTATTCTTATTTGAGCCAAATGGAAGAGCAACAAATTTAGGTCCAAAATTGGTTTCTTTATTTTGCCTTTTGTAAACACTGTATTGATGGACACCGTTTCTGATTTGTTGATTGTGTCAATTTAAAATGGCGTAAAAAATATTGGCTCGATTTTATTGATTGCAATGTGGGGCATACGCTTTGTTTTGCGTCATTTTTTATTTTGGTTTTATTGATTCGCCACCCAACCGAAATGAATAGATATGCAGGAAACTTTAGTTGAAATAGAACGGCCATGTATGCCCAATCAGTTAAGATCGCATAAACGTATGTAGACATATTTAATCGAAATTTAATTGAACCTCAAATCTTCAATATTGATTCGCTTAATTACTTTTCTAGTATAACGTTGGTAATTATGTCAAATGCCACTTGTAAACCAATTAAATCCGATAATATCAATATTACCATAATTTCGCTTTAGTCGTGACAATGAAAATCACCAAAATTTGTTGCAATTATCCGCTTTGAAAAGTTCATGACACAAATATACAAAAATATATATTTATATATTGCTTTTAATATTCGGAATCAACATTAGGATGTTAATAAGCAATTATAGAAGTAATCATATCCTGTCAAGCGCTTTATACATTCGGATTAATAGCCGAAAATGAAATTAAACATTTACGCTGCTAATTAACTATCTGCCAATTAACGAAATCAATTACATTAAAGTAATCAATATGTTTTATGGCAATTATGCCACTCAAATTGAATTCATAACCGAATACTGGATTGGAACTTCCGTTTCCGTTCTATTAACACACATTTCCGGCGCATTCATTTTCAAGCATCTGTAAGTTTGAAACCCACAAAAATCTATGTTCAATATTTCTCGTTTTTTTGTTTTCCCATCTATTTTTGTTGATGTTGCCGCAATATAAAAGGAAGAATAAAACAAATTTCAGTTGGCGAAAAAGTCTGTAAATTAGTATGTGATATTTCGGATAGTTTGCCCTTTGGCCAAGCCAAACCGGAAACGAAAGCTGCTGCAGGAAGCGGGGGAAAGTGGTGGGCGGGGAAAGGAGGAACAACGCAGGACGAAGGACGCTGGAGGGAAAGGACAACGGGAAGTGGGACAGTTTGATGCTACATGACGATGGTCAAACCAATCCAACCGCAACAAAACCAAAACGCAAAAGCAAAGCGCAAACTCCAATTGCAACTAATTTCTGTTTTATGGCCCCTCGCACACACACAAACACGCACTCACATACACACTTGTGTCCTCCGACACACACACACACACACACACATGGCACACACCCATAAAGCGAAAACTTTTGTTTGCAACGTCTGCCGCATTGGCCGCGTGGTTGGATTTTCGATACGCTTTCAATTTCCTTGCGGGCTCAGCTCACAGCGGCGAAAACCAAAATGCTCAATGAATCCGAACAAACGAACAAGCGAACAAAAAATGTGCAAATAACATATTCGATATCTGGTTTTGTGCGCGAAAGAATGAAGTTTGGGATTTCTGGTTGGCCATTAAAAGAAATTCAAATCCAGAATCGCTCAAAGCATTCATAAAAAAAAGCCAATTAAATGCTTGAATGATTTAAAAACTCGATTTTTATAAATCAATTTTAAAGTTCTATTTAATATTATTTTATTATTTTATTTTTCCATTTCTCTTGTATATTTTAAGACGAGTTTATCTGATTAAAGATACGAGGAAATATTTATTGCAATATGAAAGTGATTTACATCTCTCATGAAGTATATGTTAATACATTTGATAAACAGTCCTAACACAGTTGGTTTTTTTAGTGGTAAGGTCATATTTTTGAGCCCAGACCCAAAATAAGATTTATATTTAAATAAATTTACACTTCAAAATCAGATAATGATTTTATTTAAAGCATTTAAATACTTATTTATATCAAATGGTTCTAATTTAAATTCAATGGTTTAACAATGATAAATGAGGCATATCATAATTCAATTGTAAAACGGAGACCATAAAGTATGGTAAATGAAGAACAGGAGCACATTAATTAGATAGTAAAAAACCAATCTTTCTCTCTCTTTCTCGGTGCCATCCTCCGTCTCACTCGCCGCAATGCGTCAGTAAACGAGCGATTAAGTGAATGATGCAGAGCTACGGCAACACTCGGCGTATAATTAATTTTAAATGAGGACGGCACTACCACGTCCTGTCACATCGGTCTCCCCCGTTGCCCCCCTCATTTTGCTGCCCCACATGCGACTGCCTTGTTGTCCTGTTTATCCCACATATCCTTAACTGTCCAATGGTGACGTGTCTGCATGAGTGTGTGCTTTGTTTGCCCATCTCTTTTTCTCTCTTTAGACGCTGACACTTTTATAAATTTGCCATTTGTTTTATTTACAACAATTTCGCATTGCCATATATATTGTTTAATTACATTGCGAGCTTTAAAACTAACTACCCGACTTTTTTAGAGTGGCCTGCTAGGACCAATAACTGTAATAATTTTGTACATCATTTAGGTCACAATTATTAGGAATTTAATAAAATCAACTGACTAACATATTGTATAATTTAAATAATTTCTATTGCATTAAAACACTTAAATAAAAAACAGAAGCTTTAATAATCATTTTTCCAAATTTTAGAGAGGCGTACAGAGCAACTAATTAAATGTATTTTGGAATTGCATAAGCCAAAATTGGCTGTTTTCATTTTTACGTTCCATTAAATTTGGAATAAACTAAAAGCAATGGGGCCTAACAAATTAGTGTATTTCCCTCAAAACAGTTATTGCATGTCGTACATATTTTATTTTTAATTATTATGGCATTGCCTAAATTATGGCTGCGGGATTTAAATTTATTTTACTACGACTTTAATTAACAGTTTTGAAATATTATTCTGTCTGTTTTCAAATAACATAAAATCAATTGAGCTTGCAATGCGTTCAAAATAAAACCATGTTGAATATTATTCATATTCTGCATTTTGGTAGCCCCTTGACCTGCTCCAAAATAAAAGTGTGTGTGACTAGCAGAAAGCCTTTTTGACTATTTTCGTCAGCATGTAAATATTATTTTTATACTTTGCCATGCATGGTACAGGCACACACCCATGTCAGAAAAGTTTACACTGTGCAAAGAGTTGGGGGGACACAAGCACGCACACTTTGGGGTTGACTGTTTATTCAATCAACAACTGTGGGTGGGATGGGGGTTTGAAGGGGGTTGTTCTTTTGAGGGCGGGGCCAGGACTCAATGCCACAATGCAGGAGGACATGACAAACGCAAGATGACAGTTGCCATGTTGAAAAGTGTCACAGCTACACACACTCACTCTTCGGCTATCTGCTCAACTCTCGTGCTGAGTTTTTGCATTCGTTCCTATGCCGGGGAGTGAATGCAAAGTTTTTCTACTATTTAAATCATGACAGTTTATCTAAGCAAAAAGTATCCCTCTCCCACCGACGGAAGCCGCAACAGTTGCCACACCTTTTTGTACAACGCCCAAACATCCAAGAGACAATCGCCACAACCCCCGGCCGCACGAACCACAGGAATTTTCTCGCTGTTTCTGGCATCTTGTCAAGTTCACGTCAGTTGGCCGCAATTTTCTTGTTTCACTTTTTTCTCCCCCAGCCTGTTTCCTTTTCATTTCAGCTAAAACTTTGCCATTTCCATTGCGTGAGAGGCGATAATATAACATTTCTTTTCGCTTTCTTTTTGCAGCACTCACTAAGAAGTTATGAACGTAAGATTCATCAAAGTTTCCAACATCAACACAAGAAAATCAAAAATAATTAAGTGTATTAAGTTTGGCCAAGAGAAATCAAAAGAAAATGCTAATTTTCCGTGCCAAACTGATTGACTCTCTCGCCGCGCAGAGGGTCGTAAATTAACGCCCTATGTAAATGACTCCAATACTATATTCGCAAAGAAACTTTCTTTCGCACCTGCGACCCCATTAACCTGATAGAGGAACCCCAAGTGAAAGCCAAAAATGGATGCGCCAACTTGGCTAATCAAATTAGCCGCTGTTGTGATTTATAGACCGCGCCCTCAAATTTCCATCAGCCTGAGCTAACTTTTAATTTATGCAACTTAATTGAAATGCCATAAAAAATCATCAAAAACGAAAGCAAAGCAAAACGTGTAACTAAATTTATGCGTCCTTCATCCTTTTATTGGGTTAGTTTGCCAAACTAGGATTTGTAGGATAGCAGCAGGTATCTTAAGCTTCCGAAAAGCGTAGGTTTTCGATGCTGTATTTAATTATTTATT
This sequence comes from Drosophila fuyamai, assembly GCA_018153365.1. Classification (NCBI taxonomy): domain Eukaryota; kingdom Metazoa; phylum Arthropoda; class Insecta; order Diptera; family Drosophilidae; genus Drosophila; species Drosophila fuyamai. The sequence goes on from JAECXW010000155.1 coordinate 12,797,343, forward strand.
TTTATTTTTTTTTTTTAATTTTTGATGGTAAATTGTAGTTTTTAAACTGCTTCTTGATTGTATATTTCTTGGTTAAATTATAACACCATTTAAGGGTATCCACTTATAGACTACAGATTTAATAAAACTCCACCTTTTCCTTTGATGCGTGTTAGAAACTTTTGTGTGGTGTGTCGTGTTAATGAACTTGGCTATGAGGGGCGAAATCGATTAGCCAAAATGCCCTTTCGCGACTAGTTGAAGTTTCCCGCTAAATTCATCCGCTTCGTATTTCAAATTAATTAAAAATCTGTCAAAAGCAGCGAGAACGAAAAGCAGAATAGAGGTAAAATACACAACATAGGTGCGAGTTGAGCAAATTACATACATTAAGTATACGCATTGGGTACAAGATAATTCCGATGCCGGAAATTACCAGGTGAGTCAACAATTCGTCTCATTTTTTCTGGTTTCCTTTTTGAGGGGTTACCACCATTTTTTTGCCGTATCAAGGCAACCTTTTTGAAACGCATAACAATAACGAAAATTTGAAAGAGATAAAAGACTTGAACGTGGGCCGGAAAACGGAAATGATTATTTCAGCTCCTCCGCCATCTCAACATCCTTTGCAAATGGTCGAACAAGGGGCGGGGCCGAGGAGGCGTTGGCCATTGTTGTCATAGCGCCATTGTTCCATTACAGAATTTCGTGCCGTTGATGCTGCTGCAATTTCATTTGCCCAGCCTTTTTCTTGGCCGTTATCAGTGACAAACGGCCGGGGTCAGGTCGTAAACAGGGTGGGGGGTGAATATTTTTTTGGTGGCGAACAGGCACACAATTTACACATTTAAAATTCAAATAAAGTCATTTGCATGCAGACGAAATGAGCGGCTCGGCCATCTGGACACTGTCGGAGCATATGCGACACTGTCTGACCTTTGAACTCGGCCCCTAGCTCCACTGGCTTTTTGTTTTTGTACATTTGTCATCATTAGTGACCCGACCTGACTGGCCAAAACAAAAAGTGAGCCGAAAACATAAAGGTAGACCAACGAATTTGCAGCGAAAGCCCCGTGGAAAGTGGCTAAATGAAGCGACAGCCAGAACTGGCTTAGCAAAGTGGATTTTCAGTTGGGTCTTGGTGTGGGGAATCCCCAAAAGGGAGGTGCTATATTTTTAAAAAAAAAAAATTTTAAAGAATGACTGACAAATTTTGTATAATTTGTTTTTTAAATCTTAAAGCTTAAAGTTGATTAAGTAATTTAAACTTCTTACATTCTTTATTTTATTTTCTTAATTCTACATTTTGGACTTATTAAAAACCAAACCAAGCCGGGACTTTCACAACTTACATATAATATTTTTAATACCCGACATCCATATTGATCTGTTACTGGCATCAAACTGAGGACTAAGCTGTCTTCTCAATGTTTTGACAGGCTTCTCCGGCAATTTCAGAGTCCGCCACTAATCCAGACAAACTCGGCTTAATTACTTACAAGCAAATTGAAACCATAAATAAATAAAATACGTTGAAACGAAAACTTCAACGGTTGGGGAAAAAATTGATAGAAGCAAGGAAGGGGAAAGAGAAAGCAACCTAAGACCCATATTGATAACTTAAGCCAAATGATTTACGGCCTGGTCAATCAACAAGGAACAGCGAATACACCCTTAGTCCTTGGCTAAGACTTATCGATTTGACTTTTGATTGATATTTGTATAGGGCTTACTGGGTATTTGGACAGGCCCGGTCACATCCGAATTCAGCCAGGTTGCCCGGGCTGGGCATAAATCCTTTAAATGAAGTTAGAAAGTTGCCACTTCGGCTTAACCGTATCAATTTTAATAAATTTCCGCATGTTCCGCCATTAATTTCAGTTAATTTGCTATTTTTCATGCTTTGCCACACGACACATTCGGCACGCTACTGCCATTTTGCAAGGACCTTTGCATACAGCACCGCCCGTACATCAATGACACACGGCGAAGAGTCGCCGTAAATATCCTCGGAGGCAGCCAATATGTTTACACGCACAGGGGAACTTGTGCCCTGGCTTTGGCCAGGAGATTTCCGCTTCCGCTAGCAGCCTGCTCAATGGATCATAAATTTCGCAATGCATCGTAATTCATTACCAGGTTGAGGCTTTCCAAAACGACGGGTAAAAGTGGCAGAAGGGCTGCCTGCCGCAGGGCAGCTACAAGTTGGCCATTTGTTGGAGCTTTGGCTAATAGTTGGCAAAAGTTTTCGCCCATTCCGTGCCGAGATGAAGGACATCACGACTGGTGGAATAAATATTGAAATTGCCAGAAAAGAAAACTTTCAAGGCACTCTCTCAATATGCTACAAAGCAAAACTTTTTCAAGACAGACGGCACTTGCTATTTTGAAGTTTCTGCGCCTGGCCAGAGCTAATTTTTCCTGCCGGTTAATTATTCAAATGGATAAGTAATCTTCATTCACCGGTAGCCTTTCGGGGTTATGCTTTTTGGAGTTTATCGGCAGGGAGTTCGATTCTGAATAGAGTTTTAAGCACCTTTTGCCAAGCATTTTACCTTAATCCGCTTTAGCAATTTCCAGGACCTTGTTGCTGGAAAAAACCTCAGTGCTCGATGTTCTGTTTTCGGTGCTTAATACTGAAGTGCTTTCCTCTGCAATTGTTTCGCAAATGAATGGAGGCTGGACTTTTTGTGGTTCTTGGCCATTGACCAGCTGCTGCTCTATCGATTTTATTCCTTTTATGTGCGGCTCTTACCTGCCTCGGATTATGGATGGTTCTTTGGCCAGAACTTAATGGAGATGAAACCAAATTGCGACCTGATCCTTTGAATTGGTGTGCAGAATACCTAATTATGAAAGCGAGCTCTGTTATTAAATGGCGGAGGTAATCAATAAAATTTCATTGTTCTTACAAAAGACAAATGGGAATAGGGTTTTCATTCAATTGGAATCAATGGTTTTATGGTTTTGACTACAATAAGCTTAATTATTTTCGTTTAGTTTTATAGTATAGTATAGTTTTTTAAAATGAAAGTAGCAGCCGTAGGATTTGTTAAAATCATTTCTTAACTTATTAATCGTGTCCTTTATGGAAAATTACTCTTCTAAAAATAAATAATAATCACATCCAATTTAAAAAAATGATGTTTCTACATTCGTAACACACAAATTCACTCAATCACACTTATCTACCCAGTGCGAATTATAATTTTTCGTTTTCCCACTACGAAAAACTAACATTTATGGAGCAAACAATATAGTAAAGGTGTCACAAACAACCGGCAGCGTTTACAAAAAACAAAAACATAAGCCCAAAAATAAACGAAATGAGAAATTATGCGCAGGAAAATATTTTGATGGAGGCATTGAAACCAGCTCAGTGCCGCTAGGATAAGCCATTGAAATGTGTAGAGCAAAAAGTGAAATCGAAACGGCTGAGGACATATAAAATGCACACTACTTGCACCGGCAAACACACTCGTTTATCATACGAATTATTCAATTGAAGCAAAAGCAACCGCTGCATTTGGCAGACGAGGGAATTTTTCACGTGGCTCACATTTTTTCATTTTTATTTGGCCCTCGATCTTTGGGCGGCTTGCCAAATGTGGAAGACCCGATAATGACGCGGATGATGAACGCCTGCCACGGCCACATTCGCATCAGCACTCGGTTTCGCATCCAAGTGGCCTTGGCGGTGATTTAACTGTTCGCCGACCGAGTGAAATATAAAATCAACTTCGACTTGCGATGGAGGCGAAGGGAGTAAATCGGAAACGAGCATGTGAAAATCCATTGACCAATCCACTCTGGAAAAAACCGCGGGTGTAATTAATGTTGAATGAAGTAGCACTGAATCCTTTATCGGTTCGCAAATCAAGCAGAATGGTTACAGTTTGGACTTAAGAGATGCTCACTGAGGTGTAACAGCATTTTTTAAACATGGATCTTAAAAATATATTGGTTGATCTTGAAGAAGATGTTTATTGGTTTTGAAAACTTTTTAAAAGTTATCGCATTTATTTATAAGTAATTAAGTTAATAACAAAAATGGTTTAACGACTATAAGCTTCTAGTTTTTAGAATTATATATTTTATTAGTTGATGCTTATTGTAGTTGGGAGTGAAAGTTTCATAATACTTATTTTAAGATACATATTTTAAGTTTTCATCTTTCTTGGAAACAATGTTCAAATTATAGTTTTAGCTCCATCTTAGAATTTTTACATCTTTATAAATTGAAGGGCCATCATGCCCTTGGAAACGTTCCAAACGGCCACAAGCCCAATCAAATTTGCACTCGTTTCGCTTCTTTTTCGCATGCGGTTTCTAATTAAGTGTGGCAGATACTCGGAAAATGCAATTTACACACACACACACATACCCGCACTGGAAGCAGGATCCCCATCGCCAGATGTTGCTAATGAACTTCCGCTGTCAAATGAAACGCTTACCATGCAAATCGCACCATTTTCAATAATTGAAGACGTCTGCCACCGCATTGTTATTATCATTTTCATTTTGTGCTTCCGCCACTCGACTGTTTTACTTTTCCTTGGCCCGTTCGTGTATTTTTTTTGTCATTTTTTTGTTCGTGTCGGGGAGTTCCGCACATGATTCACATCCGTTTAACGCCATTTTCTTCTCGATGGCCCCAGAAAGTAGGCAACAGTTTTTTTTTCGCTTGCGTTGACGTTCATTTGCTTCTTCTTTCAGTTGGCGCCGGCAAATTGCTCGCATTTAAATGCAAAAATTGTCGGCACGTCTAGGTGTTCATGATGTCCCACCTGCCCCATCACCTTTAGCCCCCCCCCCTTTATTTCCTCTTCTTTCTGCCCTCTTTGTTCCCCCTGAAAATTTACTGCTGCGCGTGCGTTTTCATTTGCTTTTACTGTCTTCGCTCTATCTTTCATTTTGGTCTGGGTTTTTTTGGATTTTATTTATTTGCCCAAGATTTATGTCGCATGCAGGAAGACAGGCCTGTCGCAATATTTTCGCACGAACACACAGGCACACACCTGTGGGTCACACACGCAGCCGAAAGGTGTCTTTGTGTGTGCGTTATGAATATGTATGCGTTCATTATGTGGAGAGGGGGGCGGAATTTTTTACAACTACGGAAATGTTCCATAACTTTGGACTGGCATATGAAATATTCTTTAATCATACAGCCAGCTTTTGTCGGCGTTTCCGCATTTGCATTGTAAAGGGCTCAACGAGAAACCGGAAATCTAAGTTTTTGAGTTTATTGAACTCAGGGGTTAATGACACAATTTATAAAATGGTAGCCAAACGCGGATTGTAGTTCAAAACTCGTTTTCGTTTTGAAAAATTGCTGTTTTTTTTTAATTTTTATTTTTTTAGTTTCCTTACAGTAATTATTGTTTAATTGGTAGATACTCCTTTATATTTGGACTTAAATGGGATTGCATTTAAATTTTAATTGATTACAAAATATAAATTAAAAATAACGAACGCAATACAAAAATCCAATAAAATATTTTTTATTTCTAAACAAAATTTATTGAATTTCCAGTACAGACAGGCAAATTAGGTTCTTAATTAAAATATTTTCCAACTGTTTACTAAATACTAACGAAAATTGCATTTGATATTGTCACTGAGAATTCTGATTGTCAAATTAAAATTTGGCAGATATGAAAGTACGTTAATGAATTGCAGGTAAGTGGATATCGTTTGGAAACAATGGCAAAATGTTATGCCATCAAATTTAGCAAATGAAATGTTCAAATTGGAAAATTTACGCCAAACTGCACTTGCAAATTGTGAATTGCCAGCGGTCAGGGCTCAATTGGCTGGGTCGGAGTAAAGTGTGTTGAGCACGGGATCATTTTGCAGCGGACCTTGTCACATTTTCACTGCATTTCCCCTCAGTCCGCTTGTATTTTTGCGTTACGGCCGATTTAATCTGCCGTCGGGCCCCTAACAACATGGCCAACAATTAAGCCGTGCGTGCAAATTCAGTGCAAATTTCCTATTTATCGGTACTACCATTGCCAACCCATTGTTGGCTGGCAAAAAGGCTCGATGCTTTGGGCCGTTTTTGAACCGCAGGCGCCCATCGAATGCCCGACAATTTCTCCTTTTAGTGCCGAAAACGACTCCCGGGTGCCATCGACCGTTCCCTGACAACCGAAAGTATGGATCCAATACCATCCCATTGAATTCAGTGAGTAACTGCCTTGCTGTCTGTCGCCATAGCTTTTAATTCAAAATACCAAAGTGCTAATTTGTTTCCGGACTTTCGCAGCAATAATGTCTAATTAGTAAGTCCGACAAAGTGGCACAAATTTTGCATCCACGAGTATGTGGGTCATTGGCTCCTAGACAAATCCTTAATCTCTTCCATTTCCTGATTGAAATCAAATGGCAAACAGGAGTGAACTTAATGAAATGTCAGCAGTAAACTAACAGCAAACTAGCAGAGAGCAACATGTGAGCAGGAAAAGCGCATTTACCCAGTGAAGTAGAAGAAAAGCAACGCAAAGAAAAGCGACAAGAAGTGCTGAATGAACCCAAGTGAAAAGCTTTTTTTGTCGCAGCGTTTCTGTGCCTTTGAATGGCTCAGCTGCTGTATAAATTTCTCATAATGTAGGTGTAAGGTTCTTAATGAATTGAGTATGTTTATGCTGCGTATATATGCAAGATTTATAAAAAGTAGTCAAAAGTAAGACGCAAAAATGAAGTTCATTGCTGCATCATAACACTATATAAATAACATATATCAATGCACAATTAATCTCCAAAATTAAATAAATCAGTATCGAGACATTTTCCCAGCCGGAATTAGATGATTATCAATATCTTAGCAATTGTCATAACGGAAATTATGGCCAACCAAATATTCCTCAGCAATATATCAATTAGTTTTATTAGGGAATTCGATGTGACAGCATAAGAGCCATAAATCATGATACTAACTACATAAAATAAATGAACCAAAATGATAGAAACCGGAAATATCAAAGAGATTCAAAATTTCTATTGTTTAATTGCCCTGCATTCAGTTTTTCGCTCATTGCTAATGAACATAATGGCTGCACCCCAATTACCAAATAAACAAAATGTAATTAGCAAATCATGGCCATAAAAACCTGTCGTTTATAACATACACAAAAACAAAACTTTTTTTGAAAAAGTTTACAAATAATTTGCATGTTGTGTGGTGGGATTTCAGGGTAATATTATTTATTTAATAAAATTGCTAGGGAGTTTTTGGGCAACTTGGTCCAGTCATTCGATTATATATAATTATACAATTCGGAAATGAAAGAGATACGAGCTTAAATCGAATGAAACCAAATTCTTCAAATTGAAACAGGTAACTTTCACTTCGTTTACCCTTTAAGTATTGCCAATCATTAGTTTTCTTCAGCTAAACCTTAACCAACTTCTCAACAAGCTGACCTATCTGGCATCGCAAATTGCAGCTCATCGTCGTTGTTGGCCATGGCTCACTGACTTTTAAACCAATATGTAAAGGAAAATACAAATGAAAATAAAGTAACGAAGTTGTAACAAGCAGTACAAACAAGTGAACAATAAAACCACTTAAAAAGCAAGCAGCAGAAAATTTCCCTCAACCCTGAGAGCCACAGACACCCACATATAAAAACTAACACGCAGAACAGTAAAAGCAGAAGGACTGGCAGGATCCGGAGGAGTAGTTACAGCAACAAACAGGAGTAGTCAGAGTGTATGTCTGTCAGTCCCATATAAAAAGCAAAATAATTGGCGTGTCAGACATTTTGTTACGCCCAATTTAAGTGCTTCCTCGTTGGCCCAGAAAATTTGTATTTTCGCTTTCAAGAAGTGCGAACCTTAACCCAATCCAAGTAAATTTATTGGAAATGTTAGCTATTTACTCGCTTTTATTTAATTTATAGACTTTTCAACGAATCATGCGTTTCCGTGACGCTAGAACTAAGGCTTTCGGTTTTGAGATCTGCAGTGGAATCTGTAGCGGAATCTGTAGCGGAATCTACTGCGGAATCTATTGCTGGATCTGCATGGGAAACTAATGTGGGATCTGATGTTGACTCTACAACCGTATCTGCAACTGATTCCTTATCGGAATCCATTGAGGAATCCGTCAAAGAATCCGTAGAGGAGTCCATGAAGGAATCCGTTGGTAAATCTGATTCAATTTCTGGATCGGAAACAAAATCTATATCGGTAACAACTTCATCATTAGAAGTGATCCAAATGCTGGAAGCGATATCTTGACTATCGGTATCATCAGAAACGCTGCAAATATTGTATGTGATATCTTGGACATCGGTATCATCAGGGCTGTCATCAGTATCAGATGACTCAAAATCTTCTTCAAACTCATCCGTACCAGAAGAGTCAAAATCTTCCATAAGCTCGTCAGTATCTTCGTCATGGGAAAACAAAGATGTCTCCGAGGTAAAATTGAAGTCCCCTTCCGAATCGTCTGTGTAAGGCATTGGTGCCGAGGGCTCGAATATCGGATCATCTTCTTCGTAGTAAACAGCCTGGTCGATGACAGGATAATCGACTCTCACGACCCGTGATAAAAAGGATTTGTGTGATTTTCGAATACGCTGCATATAGTAGAGAAACACTTCGGTGGAAAGTTCGCAGCTATTATCCGAATCAAGATATTTCCCATAGGGACACTTGGGATCCCGAATCCAGCAGCGCTCCCCATATTCAAAGTAGTTTGACATGAGTAATTCTCCAAAATTTTCCTGCTGGGTAAGCATGGCATTATTAAGACAGAAGCTAATCTCATCCGCAAGGTCTCTCTCAAAATCTTCCACATTGTCCACCCAATGAAGAAGAAATGCTGGCGGCATCATATCGAACCTTACATTGCTCAAGACACGGCCAATGTACTTTGTGCGCTTTCGATAGTCTGACAATAGCCAGACTAGAGCTGAATAAAATACCTATAATGCATATTAAAATAGGTAAAAAAAATTGTAACAAATTTTAAGAATTCTTGTAAAATTATACTTATTTAAAAAAATTCTTTTAAATATATTCAAATTGTATTAGATTGTAAAGTAAATCCAGTGCAGTAAAAAGGTTTTAACCTTCCCTAAAAAATAATAGTTGCATTTACCTTAAAATGGGAGATTTCTAAAGCTCTTATATTACATTTTTTAAAGTAGTAATCCTTAACAACATACCTCAACCTCGCACTGAACGTTCAAGCCATTTGAACTTATTAAATCGCACAAGGAGCTAACATCCAGATCCAGATATTCCTTGGTGCCCACTAGGACCAGAAAGGCCTTGCCCACTCTTCTTAACATCATATCGGCAATGGGGATATTGCCCTTTGCTAGGGCGTCCAAAAAGCACGCGAAGGCATCCAGCTCAGAGAAATACTTGTGGTCGTTCAGGCAATCGAAGACGCTTTCGGCCAGAGGAGAGCACTTCAGAAATTTGGCGGCCTTGAGGAGATCTAATAACACATTACGGGGACAATATATCCCATCTGTGGTCATCCAGGCGTAGGCCATTTCAAAGGACTCATTGGTTATTGCATCCTGAGGAAACTTGACGAAATCGTTGAACTGGAGATTATTCGTGAAGAGCCGGCAGTAGATGCGGAGCACCAGAACTAGGCACTTGTAGACCGTATCGTTAAGTATCACATGGGCATGGGGACCGATGTTTTTCTCGAGGGCGAGCTCCAGTTTTTTACTCAGCGGTACCATTTTATCCTCCACCATGTGTTTGAATCGTATATGTAGCATAAACTTCTTGAGCACATCATATTGGAAAGTAGAATTAAATGGCGTGTGTTCTTCCTCACTTTCCTCTTCGCATAATGGTTCAAATGGCTTAAAAAAATCCATATGTAAAATATACAAAATATTATATACAATTTTTAACACAAATCCTTGAAAGAGTTTCCCAGCAATGATTGACAATATTTCAAAAGCTTACGTCGATTACATGTCGGACTTCTTTGAAAAACACCAGCAATACAAAAATTAAATCAAATAAGTGAAATATAATTGTTTGAACACTTAAATGAATATTAAATTATTAAAATGAACCTATTTAAGGTAAATAACACAACAATGACAGCACAAATTGAAATGGAATTGATTAAGTGGCTACCCGTTTTTGCAAATATTTTTATGAAAATTGTAATAATGTTATTGTCAAGCCATTAATATTGATAAGCGAGACTAAAGAATTCTTACAAATTAATCAAGTGCATTCAGTTGGCATATTGACCATGTCCTCGCATTCATTTTCCCCCACTAAATGCTGCCGTGTGGCTGCTGGTGTGTCGAATTAAAATTCATTAATTTGCCATATTAAAATTGCATTAATTAAATACCAAATCGGTTGATTGGTGAGTTGGTGCACTTAAATGTTAATAATTATTCGATGTGGAGTAATAAATGCAAGTCTGCGGGACAACAAAACCGTAATGTAAATCACCATTTTTGCATGGTTAATTTAATCTGCAGTTCAATCAATCTTGTATTGAAATAAAAAACTTGCATACAAAGCGGAAAATACTTGTATTTATTTGTTAACTAGAGTACACAGAGAAATCTTTATGGCCCAAATGGTGTTTATCAAATTTTGAAGAACAGAAATATTTTCCTAAACCTCATTTAACCTCGTTCAAAAAACAAACTAGCAGCTAGCTAAAAGCCGCTTTGCATGTCTCCGCAACATTTAGCAGACCCCGGCATATAATTACACACACATACGAAAACACAATATGTCGTTGCAACTCTGCGCACTTCCGCTTAAAACCTTTTACTTCCGGTTGGCAGGACTCGAAAAAAGTACACAACTAGCCCGAAATAGCCAAACTTTATCCGCACATTGCATGTGCCACGCAAATGCAAATTTCATATTCTTACTTGCATTCCTTTTTGTAAGGCTCTTCTCAATTTAAATTTTATAATATTAAATTCTGTGAAAGTGTGCCACACAGATACGAAAAAACCAACTGACTGAGTTCGGGGATCAGGGCATTATCGCCATGTAAGTTATGGCGTCAAAAAGCAATCAATTTTTAATTTTGCGTTTAATTAAAAATGCAGCCGGGGCGCAATTAAAATTATCCCCTGCATTAAACATACGGCGTAGTCAAGTGCCACGATAAAGGTTCGATTTGGGCGTGGGCCAACTCGAAAGTTAGTCGGCTCTTAAATGACAGTAACCAAAATCTGGTTTTGTTGCAATCAATCATGGCCGGGTCGGTGGGTTGGTGGGTCGGTGGGTCGATGTGTCTTTGGTGCTCGCTCAGCATCATCGGTAATTGGAAATAGGTGGCATCGTCATCGTGATTGCGCGGTCGTCCTGTCCGCAGCAACATAGACACGACCTGACACTCACTACAGATACAGCAGACACTCACTACAGATACGGTCAAGAGAATAGCAATAACTCGCTTAAATGTACAATGTTTAATCTTGTCTTATTTGGTGTAGTCCAAAAAGTAGCCAAAAATTTACCCTTACCATTTGTGTTTTTATACCCTTGCAGAGGGTATTATAATTTTGGTCAAAAGTGTGCAACGCAGTGAAGGAGACATCTCCGACCCTATAAAGTATATATATTCTTGATCAGGATCACCTCCTGAGTTGATATAGCCATGTCCGTCTGTCCGTCTGTCCGTCTGTCCGTCTGTCCGTCTGTCCGTCTGTCCGTCTGTCTGTTTCTACGCGAACTAGTCTCTCAGTTTTAAAGATATCGAATTGAAACTTTGCATACACCCCTCTTTCCTTTGCACGCAGTATATAAGTCGGAACGGCCGGGATCGGCCGACTATATCCTATAGCTGCCATATAACTGAACGATAGGAAATGCCATAACTCTGGTGTTTGTAAAGTTAGGAAGTTGGGATTTTCTATGGCTTCTTTATTTGGCCAATCAATTCGACCTACCAAATTTCATAAGGATCGGCCGACTATATCCTATAGCTCCCATATAACGATAGGAAATAGCATAACTTTGGTGTTTTTAGAGTTAGGAAGTTGGGATTTTCTATGGGTTTTATATTTGGCCAATCAATCCGACCTACCAAATTTTATAGGGATCGGCCGACTATATCCTATAGCTGCCATATAACTGAACGATTGAAATTGCCATAACTTTGGTGTTTTTAAAGTTAGGAAGTTGGGATTTTTATTAGTATTAAGAATGCATCATATGAATAATTTTGGAGAATATTATTTACAGAATATTCTGCAAGGGTATATCAACTTCGGCTCCGCCCGAAGTTAGCTTTCCTTTCTTGTTTTGCTTATTTATTTGCAATCTGCTATATATAGACAACTATATTATAAAACTAAACTGAAAATTTGTCAAAGATGTTGAAGACTCCGTCTCAAAATAAAACGTTGATTTAAAAACCTTGACACTTTTTATTCCCCTTATACAATAAAAAAGTGCTAAAATATATTCATTTTAAGGCAAAAAATATAAAAAAGCGCCTATTATAATAACCGCAGCTGTATCTAGCTATATTTATATCTCACACACAGGCACATGCTGCAACTGCGTTGTGGTTGCGGCTCTAAAAGTTCGCTGCGGACATCGAACGTTCGTTTCAATGGGTTTATTAGCATGCCTCTGTGGCGTATGAGTGATATTTCAATAATGAGCATTCAATAAATTGACAATAATTATCGCCGGACATCGTATGACCAATTTGTGTCGCTTCCGAACAATCGACAATTGCCGTATGGTATATTTGATAAACAGTATCGGTTGTATTCAAATGCTTTTAAGCCAGGAAGATGTGAATATATATTTTAAAATGTACAAATAATATTTCAAACAATAATATGCAAACAAGAGAATTTAATATAGCAAAAATACAATTAAGTTTATTAAACATATTTAAGATGTTAAGGGGAAATCAAATTAGTTTTACAATATTTAATATTAGAATAGCTGATAATGAGTATCTACTGTATAAGCTTGTAAAAGTGGCAAATGTTTCAAACGTGGCTACCCTGTCCAGATAGATTGACAAGCATTATTCAATTGAAAGATTAAGCCCACCGATGACAGCCTGTTGTATTTGCGTTCCTAGCCTTTTTCCAAATCACTTTCCATTAATTTAGGCGGCCAGTGAATAATTTGATTACCCGAAGCAGTGGGCACGTCTGTTGGCTAGAAATTACACGGACATGAAATTTAATCATTCTAATTTGTGGAATTTATGAAGTTTATTGCTCGAGCTTAATAGACACAAATGCTAACAGATTTTTTGGGGGCCAAGTGGTGGCATTGTTTCAAGTTGGAGCATTTTACATCCAATGAAATAATACAACATTTGTTATACTCTTTAAGAATAGATTACTTATATTATTAATCCTTAAAATAAAAAATTATATTTACCAACAGAAATGTCATGACGTATTTTTAGGATGATGCCAACTTGATGAAAGTTTCTTTAAATTTCAAGCCAGTTCAAAAGCGATGAAAAGAGGGGCTTTTTTATTCGTATTTTATAAATATGTATTTTTTTTGCTGAAAACCCACCAACATTATTTCCTCTCCGTCGCATTTTTTGACGTTTTCCGCAGCGGCGGTTTTTCCTCTTAGCTTTGCTTTAGCTTTTGTTTTCCAGCTCCACGTTATGAAGCACATGGAGCTTAGGCTTGGCCTCGGCTACGTGCGGAAATGTGTCTAAATTGTGTGTAAAAATTTTGCCATCCCGTTGTTATTACATTTTTTTCTCGTCCCCGCCGCAAGTTGGGGTGACACCATATGGCCCCAGCAGATAAGGCTAAGTAATTGATGGACAATGGACTAGCTTTTGAAAGTGGTTCACTTCGGAGGGGCAATGGAATATTGAAAATTAATTTATGGTTGAAGTTTTCATAAAAGTACAAATTTAAAGGTCTAATTGAAAAAAGGTTTGTTAAGAAAAAATTTTATTCATTACCTTACAGAAAAGTGTTTCTCTTTAAAACCATAACGTTTTAAATAACTTTAAGCAAAAAAGATTCCCCAATTGAGAATTTAACGAAGCATTCCCCAAAATAGCCCCAAGACAAGATTGCTACAATCTACTCTATAACTTTTAAACGGTTCAAAACCAAAGCCAATTATGTCCTACCGTTTCTGTGGACCACAATATCGCTACCACCCCCCACCAATTTTACATAACATTTTCAATTACCATTTCGGGTGACTCGACCAAGACCACATCCCCTTTTCCTCGACCCTCGAATCGGGCAAGTCTAACTACGAAATTGAGACATGTTGTTTGAGTACATTTTGTGGTTTTGACTCTGGCAGCAGGGCTGTGGGAATTTTCGTGTTTTGTGTATGCAATTTTAAATGCACATCGCAGCTCAGCTCAGTTTGGCACAGTTTGGTTTGTTTTGGTTCACCCAACCAATTCCCAAGACCCATGTTGCTGTAACGAGCCGCCTTTGTTTGCTAAAAACTTATCAAGGCTATGGTCAGGACTTGGGGAATGGAGAATGGGACCAGAGCCCAGGGTAAACAACGATAAAATGCCTGCAATGATGATCCTGCAGCTGTATCCTGCCTCCCTTGGTCCAGTACATTTTTATACAGACTGTCGATTTTCTGTGTGTGTGTGGGTGTGTGCGAGGGGGATCGTCAGGCCAGATTTCTCTGCTCCTTTGGCTATTGTCCTGGCCATTGGGACGTGTGTACTTTAAAGGTCTTGGCAGTCACTTCCACATGATTGGACAATTCACAATCTTTTTCATATGGCCACCCCGGCTGTTGTCTAAGCTGATGACTCAATTAACTGCCAAACGTGCTTTTGTGAGCTGTCATCTGGAAGGGCTTTGCACAACTAAGATGCCCGATTGCAATTAGCTCATATATTTACTGGTATGAGAACTGATGCTAATAGTCTGGGATAAAAATTTAAGGTTCTGGAAAGTAGTTAATTAATGCTTATTTCTTATAAATCTATTCTTGCTAAGCAATATATTTCCGTATTTATTTAAAAACAATTTAAATAATTGAAAGCTATTAGTAGTCCGTTAATAAATTTGAATTTCTCTTACATTGTTCATACTTAAACATATTTTATACTACGGAATAAAACTCATATAAATATTCTAAAGACTTTAAATAACTTTAAATAAACCTTAAATCTTTAATCAGAGGAAGAACGGGGAGCAAATGGGACGTGCAAAATGCATGGCCAGCAAAAAGCTGTCATCGAAAGCAGAACAATAAATATGCGCTGCTCATGATTAATGATTTGCACGCACAAACGAACTAACCGAAAAAAACAGCAAAATTCCTGGCCAACTTGAGAGCCAAAAAACAGGCGAAAGCAACAACGCCTGGGCGGGCATTCAGTTTGTTTGGCTTTGCGGGCAGCGTAGCGTGTATTAAGGGAATTAAAATGTTATTATATAAAACAAGGACAAGGGTCCCAGCAAGATGATGAAGACGAGGAGGTGGTCAGGACACGATGGCAACGCCGTTGCCACTGATCCCGGATAACGACGTGATAATCACACCCATCTCAACCACTCAGCCCCAGCATATGACGGACGATGGTCGGGTGATGGGACGGCCAGGTGACTTGTACATAATTTCACCAATTCTTGCAAAGAACTTAATTTTACGCTCCTGCATTTCCGAAATGAAAAGTTTGATGCTCCCCGCAATCTGCGCCCCTGACATCCTTTGTCTGGCTTTAATAAGTTTACTTAGTTCCAGCCAGAAAAGCACCGAAGCGGGCACCCAGTTGGCTTCCTTTCAAATATCCCCACATATTAGTATACCCCGAGGTGGGTTTTTGTCTTTCATGCTGACTTTAATTTCGTTTTTCAGGGGCTTCTTTTGTTTTGCATTGTTGTGCAGCAAGTGAAAGCAAATTACTGGGTCAACTCTTTGGGGTTTCTCCAGAATTTAAGGAATGTCTAACTGAAATACTTGCCAGCCTAATAACAGTTTTTTTTCTAAAATGTTTAAACAATACTTAAGATTAGGTATCTTTTAATGAACAAAAAAAATTTTTTAAACATAATTTAATTACAATTAAGAAAAGCCATAACTCATGATAAAAAAAACTATGTATTCCAATAAAAATGCTTTGGTTGATTTAAGCTGGATTATATATATTTTATTTACTAATAAATCGGAATTAACGTGCTGGCTCTACAAACTACTTTCTAATCCATTTTATGGTTCATATTTTGATTAATATATTTTTAGAGCAGATTCTACAAACTACTTTCTAATCCATTTTATGGTTGGTATTTCGATTAATATATTTTTAAAGCAGAGTCTACAAACTACTGACTAATCCATTTTATGATTGATATTTCGATTAATATATTTTTAAAGCAGAGTCTACAAACTACTTTCTAATCCATTTTAAGGTTCATATTTTGATTAATATATTTTTAGAGCAGATTCTACAAAATACTGTCTAATCCATTTTATGGTGCATATTTTGATTAATATATTTTTAGAGCTGATTGTACAAACTAATTTCTAATCCATTTTATGGTTGGTATTTCGATTAATATATTTTTAAAGCAGAGTCTACAAACTACTGACTAATCCATTTTATGGTTGATATTTCGATTAATATATTTTTAAAGCAGAGTCTACAAACTACTGACTAATCCATTTTATGATTGATATTTCGATTAATATATTTTTAAAGCAGAGTCTACAAACTACTTTCTAATCCATTTTATGGTTCATATTTTGATTAATATATTTTTAGAGCAGATTCTACAAACTACTTTCTAATCCATTTTATGGTTGGTATTTCGATTAATATATTTTTAAAGCAGAGTCTACAAACTACTGACTAATCCATTTTATCGTTGATATTTCGATTAATATATTTTTAAAGCAGAGTCTACAAACTACTTTCTAATCCATTTTATGGTTGATATTTTGACTAAAATATTTTTAGAGCTGATTCTACAAACTACTTTCTAATCCATTTTATGGTTGGTATTTCGATTAATATATTTTTAAAGCAGAGTCTACAAACTACTGACTAATCCATTTTATGGTTGATATTTCGATTAATATATTTTTAAAGCAGAGTCTACAAACTACTTTCTAATCCATTTTATGGTTCATATTTTGATTAATATATTTTTAGAGCTGATTCTACAAACTAATTTCTAATCCATTTTATGGTTGGTATTTCGATTAATATATTTTTAAAGCAGAGTCTACAAACTACTGACTAATCCATTTTATGGTTGATATTTCGATTAATATATTTTTAAAGCAGAGTCACTACTTTCTAATCCATTTTATGGTTGATATTTTGATTAATATATTTTAAGAGCTGATTCTACAAACTACTTTCTAATCCATTTTATGGTTGGTATTTCTATTAATATATTTTTAAAGCAGAGTCTACAAACTATTGACTAATCCATTTTATGGTTGATATTTCGATTAATATATTTTTAAAGCAGACTCTACAAACTACTTTCTAATCCATTTTATGGTTGATATTTTGATTAATATATTTGTAGAGCTGATTCTACAAACTACTTTCTAATCCATTTTATGGTTGGTATTTCGATTAATATATTTTTAAAGCAGATTCTACAAACTACTGACTAATCCATTTTATGGTTGATATTTCGATTAATATATTTTTAAAGCAGAGTCTACAAACTACTTTCTAATCCATTTTATGGTTCATATTTTGATTAATATATTTTTAGAGCTGATTCTACAAACTACTTTCTAATCCATTTTATGGTTGGTATTTCGATTAATAAATTTTTAAAGCAGAGTCTACAAACTACTGACTAATCCATTTTATGGTTGATATTTCGATTAATATATTTTGAAAGCAGACTCTACAAACTACTTTCTAATCCATTTTATGGTTGATATTTTGATTAATATATTTTTAGAGCTGATTCTACAAACTACTTTCTAATCCATTTTATGGTTGATATTTCGATTAATATATTTTTAAAGCAGAGTCTACAAACTACTGTATAATCCATTTTTGGTTGATATTTCGATTAATATATTTTTAAAGCAGAGTCTACAAACTACTGTCTAATCCATTTTTTGGTTAATATTTCGATTAATATATTTTTAGAGCTGAACTCTTGTACGAGTATGTTGCACATTATCCTTCATTTTAAGGAGCGTACGAAAGTAAACATCTGGTAAGAAAGCTTTAATGTCTATTATAAGATAAACAAATTAAATACTGTTAATAAACTGTGAGCATTTAAGTATAACTCACATTCATATAAGTATCAATTGATACAGGTGCCAGCTTGTACGTTCTCCACACATAGGGCTTTGAAGCTCGAGTCATCAAGATGATCAGCATTCTGCGATAAGACAGATCACCCTCATACCAATTATTATAAAAGGCAGCTGACAATACTTTTTCAGTCTGGAATAAATTAATGATATCATTATATATTTAATAATAAATTTATATATATTTTATAAATTATTATACTCTCCAATTGTAACTTTGATAATTCCTTAGAAATTATATTTTTTGAGCCATTTAAGCAGTTATCGTATTGAGTATTGTCAAATTATGGGCCATAAACCATACGCATCTCTTAATATACACATCTCTTAATTGTAAAAATTATCTATATCTCTACTTTACAAAAGTAAACTATTCTACCCCCTTACTTACCGCAACAGTGACTTCATAGCCCAGGTAGCAAATTATGAAGTTATAGGAAATAAAAGCAATTAGTCCATTGACGAACTGGAAGGCAGATCCCAAATCAAGGTGCAGTACAACCACACTCGTCATGCAAATGACAATTGTGGTAAATACCAAACTTACTAAAAAGTAAAGGTTCAATGTCCTATTCATATTTTCTCCGAGCTTCAATATTTGGTAGTGGTATTCGATTAACTTTCTCAACTTCCAATGGTCATCCAGAGGATGACGAGAATCTAGGGTGATTAACTGATCGGCTAGACCATAAATATGTAGTTTAAATTGAAAGGTAAATATGCATATTATATTCTGAGTGATCATCGAAAATGCCACGCTTATGAACGCAGTGAAACAAAGGCTGAGGTAAGTTAAACTGTATACAAAGACCGAATCCTGGATATTCCAGGGAATCCAGATGTTTATCTGCAGCCTGTAACTCAAGTTATCTTTATCCGTCAAGTATTCGAACAGCATGCCCACAAGGGGTGCTATATTGAAATATATAACAAAGATCGTGTAATATATACACTCACATCTCATTATGACTGAGGCCAATTTGCAGTAGTGCTGACAGTTATAGTGCTTATCTCTGGGCTTTGGATGGATTTCCTCCAAGTCCGCAAGCACCGCCTCGAACTGAGCTCGATTTATCGTGATGATCAATGCATTGAAGCTGGCAACAGTTGAAGGCATCAGACTTTCTGCCATCTTCGATATTTCGGCCAGGTAATATTTTGTATTTGAAGCTTTCCTTCTGTTTAAAATCCAATATATAAGAAAGCCAACATTCATGTAAACTAGTATAATAAGGCCATATACAAATATATTTTTTCTGGCTTTTTCATTTTCGATTCTCTCTGTTGGACGTCCATTCCATTGAAAGCGCGGGATCATAGCGACACAGAAGGCCAAGTCCAAGTACTTCATAAAGTCGTGCAACTGCATCGTGTTCCAAACTAAAAATGACTCACTAATGCTTCGAATCTACCCTGCTCTAATTAAATCATTTTAAATCAGATTTAATCAAGGCCTTGGGAAACGGCAGCTGACCTTAATTATATACTTTTTTTGAATTATTATTATTATTATTTTTTCCGATTGTTCCTATGGAAGCTATATTAAATAGTCGTCCGATCCGGCTCGTACCCACTTATATACTTATATACAATATACATATATACAATATACATATATACAATAAACATATATACTTTATACAAAAAACGTTTTTGGGAAACGGACAGACGGACATGGCTAAATCGACTCTATTGGTGATGCTGATCAAGAACTATATAGGGTCGAATTTTCAATTAAATTAAAATCATCTATATCATATATGTAGCTCCCATAGAAAAATCAAAAAATTAAAAAGAACAAGAAAGGAAGCAAACTTCGGCTTGCCGAAGTTCATAATCATATTCATAATATAAAAGTCAAACCATTGCTTTTCAATATCGTGGCCTAACCTCATAAACGCTTTGTCAAAGAAAATTAAAAAAAAAACTACCAACTTACCGCTGTAGTAATCTCGCTGCCCATGTAGCAAATAAAGAAGTAGTAGAGGACGAATGCCGCAAGACCACTGACATATTTGAAGGCAGATGCCAGGTCGAGCAGAAGAATAGCCACACTCGTCGTACAAATGGCAATAGCTGAGAATATTTGGCTGGTTAGGAAAATTGGGTTCAAGATACGATTACATTGCTCCGCAATCTCAAGGATACGCCAATGGTAGACAACCAAAGTCCTTAATTTTCGATTTGATTCTGGACTGTTAGAGTTGAGCGAGAGAAGCTGTCTTGATAAGACGTCACAGTGCAGTTTAATTTGCCAAGTAAATATGCAGTTTAAACACAGAACTCTTATGGTGAAGCCAACGCCCACAATGGAACCCAGTGCTTGGCTAATAATACCGAGGCTGAATCCGATTGGTGAACCATGAACCTTCCAGGGAAACCACATATTGGTTTGCATTTTGTAGGATATATCCTTATCCATTATAATCTCCCACATGAGCAAAATAAGTGGCATTCCATTGTAATACACATAAAATATTACGTAAAATTGAAACATAATCTTCATTATAAAGATCGCTACCTCATGGTAGTGCTTGGACCGATTCTCATTATCTTCTGGTCTGGGACTCAGCTCCTGGAGCTCCGCGAACACCGCCTCAATATTAATATGCCTTCTTGTGAGTGTCCATACAAATGAGCAGGCGGCAGTGACGAGCATAAGTGAACCACCCGTTTCCGAAAGTTGTGTAACGAACTTGGCCGTATCCTTTTCATTTCTGCCAAACAGGTACCAATACTTAGTTACTCCGAAATTCTGGTAGACCATAAAACAAACTCCAAACATGAACAGGCCTTGTTTGAATGCTGTTTGTATATCTCTATCTCTTGGTCCTCCATTCCATCGATAGCGTGGTACAAATGCGATGCGACAGGCGCCGTCTATATACTTCATATAGTCAATCAACTGCATTCTGCTTTGAACTGTGAGTAAATTTATATTGCCTTAAAATATAAGGACATTTTTTTGTCCGCCTGGTGGTCTAATGAGGTAATTTTAAAAAGATCTAATAGACCCGTGGGAACAGACATCTGTTTGATTTACCATCTAGTATAGTGCAAGGTAATGACAAAGGCTTAATAATATGTTAAGTATATTAGACTACTTACAGAGGATGTGACTTGATTGGCCAAGTAGCAGATGACGTAGTGGTAGAGGACAAATGCAGTCAGATTATTTATGTACTTAAAGGCAGAGGCTAAGTCGAGTAGCAAAATAGCCACGCTGGTCATACAAATGGCAATTGTAGAACCAACCACGCTAATCATGAATTCACAGTTCAAGATATGATTAATTTGATCCCCGATCTAAAGGATGCACGAATGATAGGCGATCAGGTTCCTCAACTGTTGATTTGCATCGGGCTGACGGAAATCCAGGTACAACAATTGACTTGCCCAAAGTCGAGACCAGGATTATAATAAGTACAGCAACACCGAACCCAATCGCTGAGCAGTGAATTTTCCAGGGAAACCAAGTGTTAGCCTGCATCGTATAACTCAGTTCCTGCCCCTGTTTGCTATTCCCAAAGCAGCAGCAAAATTGGGGCACTATTGTAGTACACCAAGAAGGCCAAAAATAACAAAAACTCAATCTTCATTATAAGCATAGCCAAGTCGTAGTACTGCTGACAACAATTGTGTCTATCCCTGGCTCTGGGATATAGCTCCTGTAGTTCTTGGAACACCGTTTCAATCAGATGGCGGTCCCTTTTAAAGAAGTAGATATTGGCGAATCCCAAAGAGGTTAACGTAAGAGCACCATACGTTTCCGAAATTTTTGTCACAGAAGCACTCGTTTCCTCTGCCTTCCGCCCGTTTTAATACCAATGGATATTCTGTCCAAAAAGCTGGTAGACTGCACAACTGACCCCAAGTTCAAACAAAGCCCTTCTTTTCAACGTGTATGGTTTTCCACTTGCGGCCGTCCTGTCCAAACCAATCGAAACCCCAAACCTGGTGAAAACCCAATCGAGAAACCTAGGTCTATATACTTCATATAGTCGTGCAACTGCATCCTGTTTTAGACTATGACTGACCAGTTACTGGAAAAACTTGTGGACATTCGGTGGACATTGAGAAGACTTTTGGTTCGGGACCTAATTGAGCAATAATTCCTTGGGAAGAGGCAACTGGTAGTATAGCAAATAATTAATAAAAATCCATTCCCATATAGTACTTTCTTTAGGAATGCACTACTCCTGCACTAACGCTAAGTGGATAATCATGTTAATTTTTAATAAACTTGTAACTTTTTTTTACCAGCTAAAATATTAATAAGATTTCATTATTATAATACATTAGCTTAAAGCAAAACAAATATTTTAAATATGTTTGAATATGTTATGTATGTTTACAAACCATTCGGCGATGTCACAGAGCCGGCATTAATATGACATAAGAATGTGTCCAAAAGCAACAATCTGGAAAATCCACAGAGTATATAAGCCAATCACAAATTAAACAAGAGCATTTTAAATATTGAGATACTCGCTTATATTACTCTTACACTCGTCTCCCAGATGATTTGTTTATTTATTTATTTTATATTCGTGTCAAGCTCGTAATGATGATGCCTTTGAGCTGGTTAGCAGGCTTTTATGCGCTCGTCTATCGCTGCTGATATCAGCAGACAAGTGCTGCTCGTTCTGCACTCCATTTCCGGCGGAAGTCCACCCAAAGAGACATTTTTATGTACAGACATATATGCTGTGCCTGCATGTTTGAGCATGTGTATTCCACTTATTGTACTTGGCGCTTGTTTACTTCTTTGTTTATGGGCATCCTCATGGCCCCCGCCCTTTTACGAGTCCGTCCTATTGCCAGTTTTTATTGTTGCCTTTATTCTGCGGTCTACTTGGTTGCGCCTCATATGCTCCATGTTCCATACTCGTTGGCCCCAGGATATATGCTATTGATTTATGGTTTGCTGATTTCGCTCCTTGTGTGGGATTTTCTGTTTACTGTCGACGTCTCATCAGCGTTTTGTTGCGGTAATTAAACTCTGATTGGTTTTCAATTGTTTTTATTGATTGGCAATGGTGCTTCTTTTTAATCGAGGTTCTGTTGATTCGCAATTAGCCACCAAATTCCCCGGATGAAGTTGGGGACGGACAGACTTAAATTCAGTTGAAATTTCCTTTGAAAGTAAAATTTATGAAGACAAACAAAAGCGGAAAACTTGGCAGGACTCGCCGCGGCCAATTGCCAAAGGACTCAAATCGAGCGGCAGCTGCGCGTAATGGACAATTTGAATTATCCGTCCGTCGCCGGTGGCGAAGGAGTGTGAGTAATAGTTTTGGCAGCCAGCCCCTTTTGGCCAGGAATTTATGGAGATCCACGAGCCAAGGGCCACTACATCGAGTCCGGCTCTTGGCAGAAGCCGCTCCAATTCATCTCCTTCGTCCTGGACGTCGTCCTGACAAGTGCAAAAGTACAGCAAAGTTATGGGCCACCAACTCAGACAACTCGCAACTGTTGGACTTATCGATCGGCAGCAGTCGGGCCTTTTAAACTAATTAAGCCCCGGTAAGGGGAACAACACATGCTACTAATTTGCGAAATTAACGTGTTTGTTTTGGCCAGACTCAAAATAAATTACCTAAAAAAAAATTACGGCTGGGCAAAGGTAAAGGGAAATGGCCATAAATTCGCATCGAATGCGAATTCCAAGCTGCAACTTTGGGTTGCCTTGTTTACTCCCGCACAAAAAAGGTTTGCGGGAGTTGGCCAAAAATTACAGCCAACTGGGAAATTTATGTGCAGTTTCATGGAAATTAAACGCCCCGGGCCAGCACTAACCCAGCTGCTCGGACTTCCGGTTTCCCGAGGCGCTATCCTATTTTGACAAGGATCTATGAAAATAGTGTGAAAAATTATTGTTCCACTCCCCCGCTCGCTTGGCATTCTAAACTGCTAAATTAAGATAAATGAACACATTTAACCGGAGGAATTTATTTGTTTTGATAAGTTTCGTATTCTGGTTCCGTATTTGTCCAAAAGGGGATGTGATTTATACGAACATTTTGGGAAGAGCAGATGTTTAAGAAGTAGAAACTCTTGAACCAAAATTCTTTCTTTAATTAGAAATTTCGAAAAGGCTTTTCACTTTCTTGACATTCTACAGTGCAACTTATTTTTATCGATTACTGCTTTTAATAAAAAAGAAACTTAAAAGCTCGCCGAAATTCACCAATAAAAAACCAAGTTTTAGTATTTTGATTTTGCTACTTGGCAACTTTTTTAATATGCCCGGAAAGATCAACATCGGTAGAAACCTCGGGTCCAAATGACTTTCGCTAATAAATAAAGTTTTGCGATGGTCAGGTAAACACTCGGCATGACCCACAAAAAGTTTGTGTACAAATAAACAGAAAGCAGCAGCGTAGCCAAATCAGAAATAAAACAGCTCCTAAACTTGCGGAAAGTAGTTCGACCGAAAATTGTTTGCTGATGTGGCTTGGAATTTTCCTGCAATTAGTTAACCCATAAACGGAAAGTGTTGCATATGAAATATATGACCACAAAATACCAACAAATAGCCTAGAGGCCAGAAAACGAAAATTTATGAGGTCGTAGAGAAAATCGTAATAAGCAAAAAGAGTACGGTGTAACTATGGAAAAATTATTGCTTAAAAATGAAGGAAAGCTGAATGATATATTTTATATATAGGATGGTACAATTGGTTCTTTAAAAGCCATATAATTCCTTGGCGTAATGACTTGGAAAGCCACTTAACTGAGACACCTTTACTTGGACCCACGTTTTGTTTTTTCGAAATCCACATTCTGGTTTCTGTTCGTAGGTGGCCCACTGGCCAACATGTTGTCTGAAATGCCCTGGCTTAATTTATCTTGTTGTCAGCCTGGGTGGCAGCAACAAATGCAGCCGCAATAGTGGAATTACTCACACACACGCTCCAACTAAAACTTGGCCAGGTGAACTCCGGGTGAAAGTGAAACTGGGTCGCAAGAAAGTTTGGTGCCACCCACTTTTTTGTTGGACGGGAGGGGACAACAAGATAAAATGGACACACCCAATGTGTTTTTCGTTTTTATGGGGCGAGTGTGAAATAAAGTGAAGAAAATTGCTGCCTACTTTTTGGGGGCCACACGTAGGAAGTCTGGTTTTCGAGGGGGGCCAAAGATGGCCAAGCAATTTGTTAGCAGGTCGAGCAGAGAGCGTCTCAGTGCAAATGTAATTTACTGCCAGACGATATACGCTGGCCCACAGAAATATTTTGTCCGGAATTTATTTGCGGGCATTTAAACAGAAATAAAACCAAATGATTTTAAATACAACCACAATCCTTAGCAAAATACCTTAAACATTTTTAAGTGAAGTTACCCTTCCTTCAATCTTAAGAATTTTTATTGTTCTTATTTTTTTGAGCAAATAAATAAAATCACAATGTAATTAAAACTATTTGTTAATAAATCAATTAATTAAAATACCAAAGCTTTATTTGGATACAACATTTCTTATACGAAGAATTAGTTTGTTTTAGATCTCTTTCTAATTTCTGGTGTGACTAGTGAACGGTTAGTTTTAATTTATTTGATCTGTGTCAGTTTAAATTAGTCATTTATTTTTACGTATAAAAGTGTAAAATTTGTGTGACATTATGGCAGTGCCGCTGGAATAGCCTTCTCCTTCAAGGACTTTCTGGCAAAATCGATCCCCTCATTGGCATTCTGTTTGAGAACAGGAAGCAGCTTTTCGAAGGCCTCTTTTTCATCGGCACTCATCGGAGGAAGGGGTAGATATCGCTTGATTCCATATTTACCCAATTCCAGGAGACTGGCGATGAAGGGGGCCTCCGTTAACTCCGAAGCTACAAAGGCGCACTCGATGATGCCCTCCTGGCCACCAATTCCACGAAGCAAGGAGTCCACGAAATGTGCGCCCGCAAAAGCCATCGATAAAGTGGCTGATCCCTTACCAGCCTTGGCATTTACCACCTCTGTTCCTGCCTCCTGGATGCGATGAGTCATCTTCTGGACATCTTCAGGAACACCTTTAAACTCCGGCTGACATTGCGAGATGAGCGGTAGAATAGTTATCCCTGCATGGCCCCCGATCACGGGAATGTTAACTTTATCAGGAGATATGTTCATAGCATCGCCGATGAACTTTTTCGAGCGCACCACATCCAAAGTGGTAATACCAAACAGACGTCGCGGATCATAGGCGCCATGGGCTTTAAGGACCTCTGCTGCCGTTGGCACAATCATATTGATCGGATTGGTGATGAAGGCCAATAGAGCTCCTGGACAGGCGTTACTAACGGCAGTGGCCACTTTTACAGCCACACTGCCATTGGCGGCCATCAGTTGATCCCGCTGCATTCCTGGAAGACGTGGCATTCCGGCGGCCACAACTACCACATCCGCTCCACTCAAGGCCGGCTCAAGTTGGACTTCACCCGAAAACCCGACCACCTTTCCCTCCTGACTCACATGCGATAGATCTGCAGCGATGCCCTTCATTTCGGAGAGATCGTGAAGCGCCAGTTCATCGATTCCAGGACTGCGGCGGATCAGGAGCGATAGCGGCTGGCCAATCCCTCCACCAGCTCCCACTACGGCCACCTTTAAAGTGCGAACTGCAACACGCCATGGTGCTGTTTTTGTCTGTGATTTTAGACTTCCAAGTAAAAACATTTTGCTAAGAATGAAATCGACTCGGTAAGCAGAATTGCAACTTTTGACTTTTCAAATCAGTGCCTACTATTCACATAATAATGAAATAAACACGGTGGCTTAAATTTTCGTACCGACAACATTTTAGAGTTGACCGTTCTTTGATTGTGTAAGTTAAATACTTCAAAAGTATATAAGAAATATGTATATTATTTGGATTAATTGTCCACTCATTGTGTAAGTTAAATACTTTAAAAGTATATAAGAAATATATTATTTGGATTAATTGTCCATTCATTTCAAGGTGAAAGTTATATTATTTCTTATGTACTTCCCCAGATATTAATGTTTTCATTCTTTATTGCAAAAAAATGAATTTTATTTATTTATAATTTCCAAATTTTACTACTTCTTTACCTGGTTAATTGGACTGATTTCTACATAAATAAATGTCAAAAGCACTACATATTTACTAATCTCGTTATCTATGCTTTTTATGTCTCACCGCCTTGCTAGATTTTTGATTATTAAGTAAAACCTTTTATAAATTTGAACAGTTGAAATATATTTATCGACTGCCCGAGAATGTTTGCCCTCCGATTATGCACCCAAGTATCCAGAGTGCCGTTTGAGGCCTTCAATTTTGGACGCGGTGGCAGCGTGCGAGGCCTCAAGGTCGCCGTCGTGGGTGCGGTGGGTGGTATTGGTCAGCCGCTTTCCCTGCTCCTCAAGCAGAATCCGCACATCTCGGTGCTCTCGATACACGACATTCGGAACACGGCCGGAGTGGCGGCGGATCTGTCGCACATCAGCACCCGGGCCACGGTGTGCAACTTCGAGGGAAAGAGTGGCCTCAAGAAGGCGATGGATAAGGCAGATATTGTGGTGATTCCGGCGGGATTGCCCCGTAAGCCGGGAATGCGACGCGAGGATCTGGTGGACGTGAATGCCAGCGTGGCCTGCGAGGTGGCCCATGCGGCCAGTGCCGTTTGTCCCGGCGCCCTGCTCGCCTTCATCACGAATCCCATCAACGTGATAGTACCCATCGTTGCCACGATCCTCAAGGCGAAGGGAACGTATGATCCGAACCGACTCTTTGGTGTGACGACCCTCGATGTGGTGCGATCGAAAACTTTTATCGGGGACATCCTTAACGTTGACCCAAAGACTGTGGACTTGCCCGTAATCGGTGGCCACACCGGCCAGACCATCTTGCCCATCCTGTCGCAGTGCCAACCGCCTTACAAAGGCTCCGACGAGGAGCGCCAGGCCCTGATCCGACGCATCCAGGAGGCGGGTACTGAGGTGGTCAAAGCCAAAGATGGCCTGGGCTCGGCCACCCTATCGATGGCCTATGCCGCCTATCACTTTGTGGAATCTCTGATTAAGGGAATAAAAGGATCAAAGGACGAGTGCATTGTAGAGTGTGCCTATGTGGACTCGGATGTCACCGAGGCCAAGTTCTTTGCCACCCAGCTCATCCTGGGACCCCAGGGCATCAAGGAGAATATCGGACTCCCCGAAATGGACGACGAGGAGAAGCAGGCCCTGGAGTGCATGTTGCCAAACTTGAAGAAGAGTATTGAAAACGGAATTAAGTTGGGCGAGGAAATGTCATGTTAACATTAATTAAAATATTTTTAATGACTTTGATTTTTAAAATCAATAAAATAAATTAGTTGGTTTTTCATAAAAAAAAAGTCCTAAGAGTTTTTTATATTTTGCGAACACTTATGAAGAAGCCGTAAAGAAACGGCATGCTTCAATTGTTAGACAAGTTTTAAGGCCATTAAGCTGGTAAGTTGAGGAAGCCCTTAGTTTATAACTTTTTTCTTGGCTAAATGACGAGTCCCGGGAATAAAAGCCACGACCCAGCTGGGGCTCGGTACCAAACAGTGGCGGATTCCCATACCATCACCAAACTCTGCGGAGCCGCAAATCTTTGCGGTCTCGTCTTAATGGCAAAGAAATTGTGATTTATGCCTCGAGATTTGTACATTTACACTGCTTGACTTATATATACAACGAACACTTTAATATTTAAGTTGATGGACACGATTTACTTTCTAGTTTGGCAAGGGTTGATGTCGACACATCTTGCAAACGTTTACTTGTAAGCTCTTCACTCAGGATTCTTCATTACTTAATTAGTCACAATTTTATTTTGAAGGCAACCAAAGGTGGCCAAATTAGTTTCCATGTTCAACTGAATTACATTAATTGAATTCGGGTCTCGACATCTTTTAGGTGTTGGTTTTTGGGAGCTTCAGTGGGTTAGGCGACATCTTGTTGATGGCAGAAAAGTGTCTGAGTCGACAGTTTTATTGCTGCCAACATGAAAACTTTACGTTTTTCGGCTTGTAAGCCCTTAAAAGGCTTATTCTGTAATTAGATTTGTCGTCGCCTTTGTTATGGCATGGCCAATGTTATTATTTTGTCATTGCCGTCACGAAGGTCAGCGATTTACTACCACAGATTTTTGTATTTAATTAATGTAAGTGGTTCTGGCAGGCTTCTTATAGCTAAAGTTATTTTTTCTTTTGGATACCTTAATTTTTATGTGTTAACAAATTTAATTTGGATTATTTTAAAAGTTTTCTGATGTTTTAAAAAATGTTGAATTTTTAAAATTGACAAATGTTAATTTGACTTCAACAAATAAATCTTAAGCTATTTGTTATGGATACATGGTAGCAGCTAAAGTATTAAAGTTTTGGGTGGCGAACTCCTTAAACCTTTTTGTTTTGGCCACTTTATTGTTACCAGTTTGTTGCATAGGTAGGCAATAATTTACAGAAATTATACATGAGCACTTAAGTTGTCATTAACGTTAACGACCGCCGAACCAGGGAGCGGCCGAAATGTGTGCCGAGGCATTATGAAATGTTTAACAGCCTCGTCTGAGGACGCCTGCAAGTGTATGTGCAATTTTTGTCGGTCGCCGCCTGTCGACGACTCTCGGTTGGAGCCGTGAGCCCCATAGTGGTCCTGGCCGGGTAATCCAAAATTAATGGCCTGTCAGTCATAGCCGTGCTACAATTTTGGCCCACTTTGGGCCTGGCCCGTAGCTGCAGCTACAGCTGCGATTCCGTCTTATAGCCGGTCGTGTGCTACATCCTTTCTTTGTGTAAATTTCCGCTTTCCGTTTTCGGCAAAGTAGACCAAGAACAAGCTTAATCGAAAACGTATGAATGCAGCCAGGATCTAAAAGGCCTGCCTAGAGATGGTACCTTATAAATAAGTGCAATTACTTTTTTCTTATATTTTAAATATATATATTTTAATTTATATATTTAACGAAGTTATACTCTCTGTATCAAATTTCTAAAGAGGAATAAATATTATTTAAATCATTTTAAAGTTACAGAACTGAACATTTTAAAACTTCAACTAAACATTAAAATAATAAAAAACTTATCCCTGATATTTTATCATCAACAATCAGAACACAGTTCAATTATGCTATTATTAAAAAAATAAATATGTTTGGTTTTACTTTATTACATCTTCAATAAGGATAATTTGTTGCTATAATGCTGATTAATGCTATATGCTGTAAGAGAATATTTAATAATTGCGCGAACAACACAATTAAAATCCTTTAAACCTAATATAGACTTGAATTAACGTGATTTTCATTGCTTCTGGGGCTTATTTTACCCATCTTTAGGCCAAAGCCACAGCACTTAAGCTCCTTTCGTGTGATATAATGCTTATTCTAAATATAAAAGCTATATCCTGTGAGAGAATATTTAATAATTGCGCGAACAAGACGATTATTCTGATAAAAATCCTTTAAACCTAATTTAGACTTAAATTAACGTGATTTTCATTGCTTCTGGGGCTTATTTTACACATCTCTAGGCCAAAGCCACAGCACTTAAGCGCCTTTCGTGCTGCGCTTTTCGGCTCTCCTTTTGGCCGCTCCCAGACTGTGGTTAGAGCAGCCAAGTTATTACAAGCGCAAAAATATTTTCACTTAAGTAGCTGCCACCATTTTGCTCAATTTATTTCCAACATCCAGCTCTCATTCCTTTTTTTTTTAATTTTACACACAATTTTCGTGTAATGTTTGGCTTTCAGCTCATGCTCTTTTGAGCGAGAACATTTTGCAATCTTGGCTGGGGAAAAAACCGCTTCGTAATATTTAATTGAATGTTTTCTGTTAAATGTTATACCGGTATTTCTCCTCGGGCAGTTGACGTTCTTAAAAATAAATCATTGAATACATCGTTGGCTTCTTTTTGTGCCTCAAAACCAGATCCATATGAAATTCCAGATGCAAAATCTGTGCAAATTTGTTGGACACTTGACTGCTACTCATACATGCATTTGTTTGCTGGTGGTTGCACCTTTTTCGTACCATTTCCGGGTCAAATGAACGAAGATTTTTTTGCCACCCAAATGTGAGACGCCTGGAAATAAATGAAATTCACAACAATTTTTTGACATCGTTTTGCATTTCTGTGCATTTGGGCATTTAACGATGTGTAAAAACGTTTGCAATTTCGGGTAATTGAATTGTTTCTTTATGCCATTTTATGGTGTCTGCATGGGAGTGCGGTGAACTCAATAGAGAATATTTCACGTTTTAAGAGGACATTTATGATGCACTTGCAGAACATTAGGTTTTAATTAGTTATTTGTTAGAGATTTATTACTTGCCGGACTATTATATTGAATACCTTTATGTTGTTTATTTTCCAACATTATGCATAGAAATTTGTAGTTTGCCTCCGTTAGAAACTAATATTGAGGGTTTATATAGAAAAAGAACACTACCTTTAAGCAAGCATCTATGAATTAACTCCAAAACATTTCATTAACTTTCTTTCCACTAGTTGCTAACGCTGATGGGAAAAAAATATTCATCATAGAGCAGCTCACCACCTAAGTACCATCAAGAGAAAGTGTTTAAGAAAGGAACCGCACTCTACTTGCCCTGATTATCTGTAAATCAAATGTAATGAGATACAGTTTGAGCTAGGATTACACTTACACGACTCACTCGGGTCTCCCAAGGGATAAAAGAGCAGAAGGAGCGGTTATTTTTACGGCCTCAGCGGAATACGAAGTGCGAGCTTTGTTGAAAATCGGCTCCCAGGACATCCATGGGATTTAGGGTCGACGGCGAAGCGAGTGACCCATAAAATATCACGTATACGCAGGCCACATGGCCGCAGGAGGGCGCATGATGAACTAACACGAACATATGTTCGTGTGTGGATGCGCTTTTATGATTTGTGGCATAAGGCCCAAACAGCAGCTGATTGTAAATCTATGCGGGCTTCGAGAACCGCCAACCCAGTGCGGTTACTCAGGCCTAAAGTGAGAGAGAGAGGAATCGTTTAAAAGTATGTGGAATGGGGCTGGAGGGTTGGGGATGGGCATGGATTATATTCGCCGGGGTCAAATCCTCTGCGGTTTGGCAAGCTGTCGCCTTCATCTTTAAACTTTAATGGCCAGCCAAAAGTTTTCGGCCGTGGTCTCAGCTTTAGTCAACAAAGACTTGGGCACGTCTTGGCCACAGCCAGATGCTTCCGTTCTAGCGGAAACCATCGCCTTATCCCCCTGTCCCTGGTTAATTCCCAGTACGTGTCCTGTTAGCGAAACGTTTACCAAATATTTATTTATTATTTACTCTTGTCCACCTTCTTGTTGGCCTTCAAGGCAGACCAGATAGGCGAAATAAAAAAAAAAACATAAACTTAAAAAGTTGCGGGCGAAATTTGATTTAGCTGCTCTTTGACTTCGGGTCTTAGTGGCTCTATTTATCTACGTGACGTTTTCGAGGCTCTTTAGTCAGCTAACAACTGAAAGCTGTCAAACACGACGTATACTTAATATTAATTACTGTGTACAACAGCAAAAACAAAACAGTCCCTGATAATCTTGCGCACACTTTTTTCAGTCCTCTGCGAGTCAAAAGATCTGGCCATCGATAAGAATACTTCGATTAATGGAATTTATGCACTCCCAGAAAAAATTCTGTTAAACATTTCCAATGATTTCCTTATTGTTAACCATAAGCAAAGTTGAGTAATTGTCTAATTAAGTCATTAACTAAGTTACTTGAGCCGCTTTTTGCTGAATAATGTTCAAATCGTATTCCAAACTAAGCTAATTACATGTTATTTGGCAAGAAATTCGTAATTGTGGGCTGTTGGTACTGAAGGTGATTGATGTTTTTTTTTGCCCAGTAGGAAATGGCTTTAAGAGTAGAAACCATAAGTTTTTTAAATAAAAAAGAGTACAATTTCTCTTCTATTATTTGTTATTTAAACTTATATTACTTGCCTTATGAAAGGTATTTGTTTATTAAGTGCTTTATTGCTTTAATTATTTTGTATCTGTAATTTTTGTATTTCTATTTTTATCATAAAAAACATTTTACCTATATTTTGAACCCTTTTTACATTACCCCTTTTTTTGGCAGTGCTAACACTTTAATTTTGTGTAAGTGAAGGACCAGACAGAAATCTTCCACATGCATAGAGAGCGTAAACCATTCCCCACCACTTGCAATTAACACTAAAATTAATTCATATTAATTAAGGTTCAGGGCTGGGAGCAAATGAGAACACACTTAATGCCTGAAGCTGTTAGCTTTTATGGGACTCAAATAGAATGAGGGCGGGGCAGCACTCCAGACTCAGTCGAACAAATACTGACCTCAACAAGGCAAATGTAATAAATAAAGAAAGGCACTACAAATTGGTTGGACCGGGCTGGGGGAAATGGGCAAACCCTGACCAGACATAACAACATTCATTAATAAGCACAAGCGAAATTGCGGCCCAGCTGGATATGGCTAGAAACAAAAAGAATGAACAGAAAACAAAAAACACAACCCCAGCCAAATGAAGGCAACAAAGCATAACGAGAGCACGCATAATATTAATAACATTTAATAAGTTGCTGGAATTAGCAAAGGGGAAATGGAAAAAAAAATATTTCGTAATTATGATGAATTTTTAAAACGTATCAAATTCAACCCAACATATTCCACGCTGACCCTTATGAATACAATAGCAATTAAGCAAAATCCCAGTCATTTAACTAATTAACCTTCATTTAAAACATTTCTGGACCACTTAACAAACTGAGTGGTAAGGAATCCTTGGAGATTTCTTGGTCGAGCAAGGGCCACCATTTTCTGCCAGCAACATTAACTATATACAATTTTACACATTTTTTGGCGTCAACTTGTTTTGGATTTTTCTTTCTTTTGTTTTCGTTTCCTTCGCTGACAGGTGAACAGTTGCAACTGATGTCAAGTTGACATTAAGTTTTTTATAAATTTTTGCAAATGGTAGAGCTTGGCAATCAGACCAAAAAAATCGGTGGCACTAAAAGTTTCTGACATTTGAGAGAAATAACTGGAAAAAAGGTAAAGAAACATTGCGTGATTTTACAAGAATTTTAACACATTTAACACATATTTGTAATATTTGAACTTATTAAATCATGTGATGCACCATGTTAAGGAAACTTAAATATAGCTTAAATATATATATAAGCTCAACACTGTGCATTTAAGTGAGTTAAAATATTTTTATCAATTTTATAAATTAGTTATACACGAATATTTTAAAATTGCAAGCAAACCATAATTCCAATTTTGAAAATAACTAAATTTATAAAGTATCATGATCCAACCTCTGTAATTTAATGTATATTTAATAATTGCTTCTTGAGTGAGCAATATCTTATTGTTGCTCCATTCAAGAATATTACAAACATGCCACAGATTCCAGGGCAAAACATCAAGGCGTAAATTTCAATCAAGCAAACTAATGTAGGTGGGTGGCACTCTGCTCGAATAACGCCCACTCACAATTTCTATAAACACGTCCACCCACCTTCGGTGATACGTAGATGCGGATATTTGGTGGTAAATCTAAGACTTTCGGCACAGGTGTTGGCAACTACACGACGCCTGATTGCCTACTGTGAACAGACACCGAGGAATACATTAATGGTAATGCGCCCTTCGCCGGCGGGCAGAAATGAGCATCCACCACCAAGTGACATCATTAAACTAACTGCCAAAGTAAATCATATACGTATGAAACTTCAGGCAACAGCTTTGGGGTATAACAATAACCTATTGTTGGCAGGGAAGGGGAAGCCAATCGAATAAATATAGGCGAGCTAAACTCTTGGCAAAGCCGGAGATGGTGGCAACAATTTGTCTGAGTAAACATGATGCATATAATTTAGTCAATTAGGATAGGAGTAAGTAGGTAAACTATTTGGTGTCAGTACAAATGTTGTAAGATATTCCCAAAAGCCAAATAAGTAAAGATTATACTATAGTATAGGTAACACTAATTCAAAATCCCTGTGTTAAACAACTCTAATTTCGTAAGTTTACACTTTGACGTGAACAGTATGATTTTGTCTATAAAATACCTATTATTTTAAAAATTTTGTAGAATGAAGTTTAAAGGTTATATATTATAACAATTTCACTTTAACAATTTTTTCTATGCATTAAGTTTATTTAGTTGCGTCGCCTTGATTGGATATTTGCCCATGAAAAGTTTATTAAAAGAGAAATACTTCGACGAAAAAAAATGTTTGCTTAAAACTCGTGTTCTGATTTTGTGATTTTAATTTAAACAAGACCATACTTTCTTCTGGTTTCCAATCATTTCCCTGGCTTTTCCCTTGCTTCGGCGTTCATTATACAACCACTTTTGCTTACGATGCACCCAAGGTCGCACATGACCAATTTCGATGATGAATTTTGGCATAAATGCAGAACATCGATAAAGGAGTACCCGCGTAATGCGGCAACAGCAGCATAGCAGCAAAATATTTTCACGCAAAGGAAAACCCAGGGCAGTGCGATACAGATTTTCCAGATTCCCGTTACAATTGTGCGGGCCAAGGAATGGCAGAGTCATGAATCATGAGCCAGGCGGAAGACGAAAGAGAAGTCCGAGAAAATGTCGAAAAAAATCATACAAGGAAAACCTTTGCAAACGGCAGCAGAAAACCCCAAAAGAAGAAGGTAACATTGTAAGAGAGAGCAAGAAAAAATTACTTATCTGCGAGTCAAAATGATTTATTGGCCCAAATGGCAAGCAAATAGCATTAAAAGCATGCTGGGGCCAAGACCGAAGGGTTTTCCTTGCATAAATTACCCCACCAGAGATGGGGATTCAAAAATCCTGCAGTTCTCTTCGATATTGGGCGGGAAAAATGGGCGTGGCAGGGCGTGCCTTGACCGTGCTAGTAAACTATGCAAACAAATAGCCAACTTATTTTGGGTCTTAAGAAAATTGTACAGACCAGAATTTGTGTTGCAAAGCAACAGCTGTCGGGGCACTCAAAGTGGGCTGTGAAAAATCAGGAAAATTACACAACTGGAATGCAAAATCATCATTTGAAATGGAGAAACTAAATGGAAAATTTCAAAGAAATAATTTTGGTGCAAAGTCCTTTATAATACTTTTTGTACAATTATTTCAATAACGAATTAAACAGTCTTTATTATTTTGTATTTTCATGTTTACAATATCTTGAAAAAAGAAATGCTCTGCTCTTTTTCACTTAAACAAGAAGACCTTCTTTTGTAAGTTTCCTTCTTCGCTCTCTTTTATAACATTAATGTCCAGCTCGCTGAAAAAGAACAACAATTCTGCGCATTATGTTATCATTTTTCCACCATTTTTAACTGGTTAGCTTTTCCACACCTACATTCAAAAAAGCGTAATACAGTTTGGTTGTAGTGATCTCAATTAAATCCGCTTATCTAGTATTTACACTGGCCAATTTCCCGTTCTTTTTCTTCTTCCCATATTTTTTTTAGCATTTTCATACAAAAGCGATTTATTGTCTGTTGTTTTAGGCAAAGGGCAAATATTTTGACTCGCCCGCCAGCAAAATGTACTATATGACCCATATATATACCATACTATCCATGATAATCCACTTATATAGTGAATAAAATAGTTATTTTTCCCAGGCAACATGTGGCTCGTTCACTCGGTTTTTCGCTTTGTTGATGTTCAATCAACCGTACTCGTTAGTTCGTTAAAAAATAATAGTTTCAGTTCAGTGCCCAGCACAAGGTCCGTAAATATTAAAACAAGACAAATAAGACATGTTCACCCCTGCCAATACAAACATTTTCGGGGCATATTGAAACTCAATGAAATGAAATACATCCTGTAGAAAATAAATACAAATTTATTGAAAACTTTGACTCAACAAAATGAGAAAAAAAGTTCGTCTACGTGTTGTAACATGTAACATTTTATTCGATAACAAAATAATAAAATATGACTCTTTGCAAACTATGCAAAATATTTTTAAATTGCTTAGTCAAATTAAATAAAGGAGTTACAAAGCATTAGCAAACAACAATTTAATTAAAAAAGATTTATCTCTATTTACACATTATATAGTATAGTATATATCAAATTTGGACTAGTAAATTAAAAAAAAATAGTTAGAATGCTTTGCATAAACACAATGGAAAGTGCAAAAGGCAAATACTTGATTTTGATTTTAAAAAATTCTACCTTTGTCAGAGCATTGCAATTAATTAAATGTAAGTTATTTGTATAACACAACCAGAAAAAGACAATAAAATATGCCAACATAAAAATATGCAGAAATCACTGTGAAAATGGGAGAAACCGAGAAAATAGTGAAAAGTCGCTGGAAAAAAATAAAATGTTGAGTTTAAATGTATTTCTGCAATTTTAATAAAATGAAATGCACGTGGGCCCAACGGTGGAAAATGTGAATGGACCGCCAGACACGCACACCACCCACAGCTTTTGTTTGCATGTGGGTGTGCGTGTGTATATGCCTGAAATTCTCCCTTTACCTGTCAACGTATATGTGGATGTATGTGTTAAGTGTGTTTAAATGCAAATTACATTTCATTTCATTACAACGTGCGGCATTTTCACGCTGGGCCTGGAAATACAAGAATGCGCAAAGCAACGCAGCAAGAAAAAAAACAGAGGTCTGCAT
Source organism: Drosophila fuyamai (assembly GCA_018153365.1). Classification (NCBI taxonomy): domain Eukaryota; kingdom Metazoa; phylum Arthropoda; class Insecta; order Diptera; family Drosophilidae; genus Drosophila; species Drosophila fuyamai. The sequence continues at coordinate 12,835,206 of JAECXW010000155.1, forward strand.
GCGAAACGAGTTAAAAATAGCAAACGTTAACGTCGGCACTCTGTGAATTAAGCCTTGAGGTGTATGCATTAGAGCCCGGCTGCCAGTTGAACTCACCCGTCCCCTGAAGTCCTCCTTTTAAGTCCTACCCCAGCCATTCCTCACAGACATCGGGGGCCAGACACACGGTTATGAACATTCGCGCTAATGCGTTGTGAATGCTGCTGGCAATTTTGATGCCCATCAAAGAAGGTGGGTGTACTAAACCTACTATTCACGATAAATTTAAAAAAAATGGGCATCCTGTGCTAAATTATTTAAGCCGATATAACTTTATATACGTACTTAAAAATGAAATACGTAGTTTTGTATACATAGCTCTAAAATTTTAGGTCAAAAACAAATTTAAAGGATTTTTTTTTATTGGATTATTTTTTTTTAATTTTTAAAACATAGAAGTATTTACTAAAACTTTTTTAACCAATTTGAATTCGCTGGGGAACAATTTTTTCGTAAGCTATAATTGCGTTCGATTTTAAATTTAATAGAAACAAGGTCATTTTCTAGTCGATTGTCCTGCTCTATTACTAGACCATTTTATATGCAAATTCCTGCCAGCAAGTGTTGCACATCGCATTGGTGCTTCCCTCCTGATGAAGCCGCTGTTGTTGTTGTTGCTGCTAATATGCAGCCGTGTCTAGGTTTAGTCATTCTCAGCCCCTTCCATAGTTTTTAACCCCTCTGTGTCACAATCCGTGCCTCCATGGTGGGGGAGCCTCACAGGTGCATTGCCCGCTTTTCTCTATTTTTTCAGCCCTGCACTCCCTGCATTGCATTGAAAATTAAATTAAGTTAAAGACTTAAAGTGCAGCTGGCTTAAATTGCCGTTTGCCATCTTGCGCAGCAAAATATAATGAATTGTTATCAAATTGCTGCTGGCAATCAAATTACTCGAGTTTGTTTAACAAACTGACCTGCCCTGAAGCTGAGCTGGGTAGAGAAATAAAATAAAGTAATGGTTCAACACACCTTTTGCGTCAAAAGTATTATAATATATTAAAGTATTAATATATTCAAATTTTTATACAAAGACCAGAAAAGAAGCCAACTTCATCAAGCCGAGGTTTATATACCCTTGCAGCTATTGCAAAAATTAAATATTCTAATTAAATAAATTTAGTAAAGTAATGAACAAGTGAACTACTCACTTGTGGGTGCTCTTTTCACAAGCCTTAGGAAACTTAGAAACAACTAACGTGAAAATGGGTCGAAAAATTGATTAACGATAATATGACAAATTTGCAAATGCCAACTTTTCAATTTTTCTTTTATTTTGCTTAAGCTAGGTCGATTTCCGGATATTTAGATCGTTCCTAGGGCAGCTGTATGATATTGATTATAAAACTAAAACCGTATTTCTGATATTTATAAAAAAAACTATAATTTATATACTTTATAGGGTCGGAAATGTGCCTACCCTTTGCAAGTTTATAATAAGCTTAAATTTTATGTAGAAACTCAGATTGATAGCTACGGTGATAAATTAAAATATATATTCATTATTAAGAAAGGGCAATGATATGTACCATAAAATACCACAATTAAAACAATCACAATAACACAAGACCCAGCTTAAATATTTATTGTATTACTGTGACCCACTTGCACTTCACACCAAGCTAATAGTTGCAAAGGCACCAAAATAAAACCAACTAAATTCAAGGCTTTCAGTGAAATTAAGTATACGCACAGTATTGCAATGGAAGCAGCTTTTGCCTTGGGTAATTTACAAGCATTCGCACACATATACACATGGAAATCCTCCGCCCCCTTTAAAGTATGGCATATAAAAACTTTTAGTGCTGCTAACCCAACAAGGCACGAAGTGCATATTTCGTTAGAAAATCCTTGTAAGCCACAAAGACTTGAAAAATTTGTGCAGAGCCACAAATTTCATGGGAATAAAAATGCAACGCAATAAACAGAGGAGCAAAAGTAGAGACAGAGAGGGAGTGGAAGGCGGTAGATGTCGGGGCGGACCAATAAAGAACAACATCAAAAGAGCACCAAAAAATTCTAGAAGTGAAAAGCTCTTAGAAATCACCGCCAACATCCAAAATCGACCGCCACTCAATGGAGTGTGTGGCAGAGAATCGATTCGCCATTGCGTACTAGTTTCCAATTAAAAGTTTACTAATTATTTCTAAACTTTTGTACAGTGTGCGATCAATGAGCAGAGAGCATGCAATGCCAGCCACCAACTTCCCAATGAAAATTCAGCCACAAAAATTGGTAACGATTGCGAAAATGTGAGTTTCCTGGGTCTGTGCGTACATACATCCCTTACCAAATGAAGATAGTTGGTTGTGCGGTGGCTGATGGTGTTGTTTGCCTGCCACAGCTGCAATTGCACTGAAAAAAATGGAAAAGATTAGTTTCACTTCGGCAATCTCATTTTTGTTGTGACGTTTTGTTAGATTCACTGAATTAATTCCTATTAATATTATAAGATATGATATAAGAACTAGGCGTATTCCATATTATTTTTATTTAAAAAAAATTTAACATCTTGAAGATTTATTTAACTTTGTTTTAAGTGCCTAACTGCAACTGCAATGGGCATAGTTGATTCGGCCAACGGAATTTTCATTAATTCCGTCATGCGCAAGGACATGCCACTGTTTGTGTCTTTACTGGCAGTTCCGACTCAATCAGACAAGCAAACGAATACTGCAACTGATTTGGGCTGCCACAGAATTCCAATCGTGCTTGCGAATTAACAGCCATTTGCGGGACCAAACCCAACAGCTCTCATATTGATTGTGTCCCATATTCGGAGATCGTTAGCCATCCATATCAATTACTAAATGCTGGGTAACTTTGCCAATACTCAAGTTAAGTTTTCTTCCACACATTCAGTAATAAGGGGGGTGGACTTCATTGTAAACCCCCCATCGAGGGCGACAATGACTTTGGGTAAATAGAAACGACAATTGAAATTTTGCCAGCAACCAATATTTGTTATTGCAGCGGTGGTGCACCGCCCATGCATTTGTCGCTGATTTGTTGGCGTCATTATGTCGCATCTATAGAGACATCTCCCCCAGTCCACCGATGATGCACTTAACGTTTTCAATTTGCAGTCTCTGTCGCTAAATACGTGGCGTATACGTAATGTAAGGTAAATATTGTCAGCGTGGTAGGGAAATGAGGCGAAAAAGCAGCACGGGGTGAGGTGTTTAAATCCAATGCCAACCCAACTTTATATTATTTGTTTTCCGAATTTGTTTATTTTGTGACCGCTTAATAATTTTGTTATATTTTGGTCCTGAGATGCAAAGAGAGTGAAAGAGTCAGCAAACATGAAAAGTATGTTAAAAATATTCCGCAAATTGCATAATTTTAATCAATGCCTTTTTATGTAAATAAAGCATTTTAATTGTCATTAATGGCAAGATATACAAGTTATCAACGGCACGACTTATTAATACCGTATACTACATAAAGTTATTTTGAAAATAAAGCGTTATTAAAGTTACTACTTTCTTTATTACAACTATACAGATAATAAATATTTAATACGTTTAAAATATATTCAAAATTTTATTTTTCCACCAGAATTGTTTTTTAAATTAATGCGCAATCATTCTTCGCATAAATATTCAATTTTTTTTCTGACATCTAACAACAGAACAAATATATATACGTATATATGAAATTGCACAAATGAAAATCATTACATAAAATAATTAGACCATTTCCAGGCAAACAAACAACACCTATTTTTGCTATAGATATAAACGTGTTTGTTTGAATTTTGATTGTTAAATTGTGCAAATTATTACCAGCATTATTCATTGCACAAAAAGGGAAAAGGTGGAATAAATAAATATGAAATGAATCATTTGGTCAAAATAAAACAAATACATGTTTAATTAAAATAATTAACTGAATAGTAACATTTTTGACAGCCTAAAAAAGCTAAGTAAAAAATATAAGCCGGTTGCGTTTGAAAGGTTTATTCCCAAATATTGGTAGCCATCCAAATTCCTCTTAAATAGTTAGGTTTTTTCTTTTCAGTAATATTTAACTTGTTTATTCAACAAATCCGCCGTTTTGAACCAACGCCCAAACGATATGGAAACAACACGTACGAGATGCACAAATAAATCCATTTTTATGATTTGCAATGCAAAATGATTTTTTTTTCCCAGCCGTTTTCACCAGCTCAATCCGTTTCGGCCCTGTGTTTCTGTTTTTACGGCTTCACACATACACATGTTCCTTTTAACTTATTCTTACACTTTTCCAAGATTGTTGCTGCTGTATGGTTACAAAGTTGCTGTCACTGCGGCGGCTTTGTTTGTGTTTAGACATTTTTACACTCGCCGTCAGAAAGACACTTTACTGTTGCCTATATAAGTCTCGACAAACTGCACAGCACGTGATCGCCGAGATAATACAGAAATACATATCAAGATACATATGTCTATATGGCTGGATGTGCGGAACATCCCACTCCTTTCGGTATAAAAATCATATACACACGTTTCTGGTTGTGGCATTTTATTGGCAGCGCTTTTATTTGCAACGCGTGAGACGCACAACAAAATGCTTTGTTTTCTTGTTTTGGGGGTATTTTTTTATTTAGTGTCGTATAAAATATAAAGGAGGAGAAGAATTTATTACTGAAACCAAGGCAGGTTTAATCATTTTTGTAGATACATAAACAAATTTGTAGTAAAATAACCCCTAAGAAAATGACCTTGCACAAAGAATGTGTTTAAACTTTTATACCTTAAGGAATTTACTATACATTCTAAAAGTCCCTTTTATTGATTTATTTGTTTTTTATTATAAATAAAAAGCAACTTAATTAATCCTAATTCTAGGAAATTTAAAATAATACCAAATTGATTGACTCTAATAAGAGCCGAAACTAGTTTGGCTGCAAATGGCAAATAAAATTAATGGATTTGTCCAATTAGCAGACTTTCCAAAAATGCAAAGCTTTTTAAAATGTACTCTGTCACATCCCCTGATTTATATATAGAAACGGAAAGCCCCTGAATATTTTTTGCTATTCATAAACGTTTGCGTGGTTGCGGCCAACATGGACATTTTTCAGGATGCTTATACGAATTTTATTTTGCCATAAAATGGCGGGAAACAAGTGGGTAATAAATGTGAAATGTCAATTGGCTTGCCGGCAAAAGTATCGCAAAAATTTAATAAATAAATGATGAGGAAAATGTGAGAGCATCCCAAACTGCACATGTGTGCTGCTCGGGAGTCTCGATTTATTTCAATCGGAGTGCAAAAATTGCGCATACGCCCCATCAGACAGGGGCAGAGCACTGTGGACTGACAGATAAAATCATTAAAGTAAGAGAGCCAAGTCAACGCTAAAGCATATATCGACATGCTGCTTGACAGTTCGACTATTTGACTTAAGTATGCCCGGATGCCAGCAGACAGAGTCGGTTTTCCTACATCGATGCTCCATTGAGATCTGGAGCACAGTTTCCCCGGAAAATGCGGGGTCCGAGGATGCTGATTCCAGTCCTGAATAAACTTGTAGACGATGAAAATCGCAAATATGCAGTTTTTCCCATCCAAACCTCTGCACCACTTTTCTCATAGCCCCGGGGCTTTGCAAAAAGTTTCGCATCTCGATGTGTGTGAGCAAATAAAATTTGTTTAGTGCTGAGGCGCAAACTACAGTCGTGTTGACGTGATGCATTGTCGTTTGTTTACCCAGTCAGAGCGGTACAACAAATGCAGCCAACGGATCTGGGGGTTTACGGCCCAGTTAAAGCGGAAACCATAAAGTTTGCATTAAATTAAAGATGAAATCGCACAAACCTTGACTGCAGTGAAAAAATATCTGCAAACTTCGCATTCACATTAAAGTGGTAGCTATGTGTGAAAAAAACACGGAACTTTATAACTTTATTTTCATCGATATCAAAATTAAATTAAATTATAAATTAACCTTTTTTTAATTCACAGAATGTTTTAAATCAAATTAAAATATTTCTTATATTTTTTATTAAAATAAAATAAGAGCCAATAAATAAGTAATATCTATTAAACAAGGTCTGTTATTTTATTATTAAGCTTTTTATCTTATTTCCTTTTTGTAATACAGTTGTATAACCAAACCAAATAATAGTTTTTCTTCAATTTTCAATAAATTACAAATTTTTTTCTTTGTGGGAAATGTTATAAGAATCCTTCTTTTCTCCCTCACCTTTCACTTGGCTGGCTTTAAAGAATGCAAGCCATTCCATTATCTTTTACTCTGGCAGACTTCGGCGCTTGATTAATTACTGCTTGTTAACGCCTTGGCTGGATGCTCAAGGGTTAACCGGCATCAGCATCCGTCAGTCAAGGATTCGCTTTAATTTCACAGTTTACTTCCCACAATACCGATGCTACGACGCTACTTTTAGCCAGTCAGGGCCAGGTCAGAGCTGGAATTGAAATGCATTTTTAATTAATTGAGAGAAAGCAGAAACTCTGCAGTGAATCCGCGAAATTTTTGACCTTTCGAAGTCTGCAACTAGTATTCACAACTTAACAAGGTTAACAACGATTAAAAAGTTATACCAGCCAATTGAATTTTACTGGATTAACAAGTCAAATTCAGATTGTAATAAAGGACTTTTTTAAATATATTTTTGGATGAATAATTAGTCCATAATTAACTAAAGAACTAAAACTATTCAACTATTTTCTTAGCATTTTATTTTATTTCTTTTCTATCTAACCTTTTTATTATAAAGATGCAAATTCAGTACCATTTTAAAAACTTACTTAGAAGCATTATTTAGCATATAAATAGATGCCTAAGAAAAATAAGATAAAAATCTGGCACCAACAGCAAGTAGCTATTAAATGAGTCGAAAATTATCAAAGCAAAAACTTTAGTTTCTTGCTTTTTATTTTGCACTTTGAACTGGCAAAAAGTTGTCATGCTTTTGTTCAGGAGCCAAACGAAACTGAAATCGGCAGAAGCCAAATGAAAATTGGACCCAAAAATCGTGGACACTCTGCTATGATTTTGTTGTAATATTTTTTGGGGGAAAGGTAAGCGGGGGATCAATTTGGGAGAAAAGTTTTCAACTGCGCCCAAGTACTTCAATTTAAACTTTTTAGCCAGCCCACAAGTTAATTTTTTGTTCTCCTCTTTGGCTGCTTTTATTTGGCTTCAAGGACACTGAAGATTTAGCATTTAATAAAGAAGGTAAATCTGTAAGGTTTGTGGATTAAGGAACATTAGAAAAGGGTTGCAGCTGAAACTAAATGAATTGCTAATTATGTTGGGCTAAACGAGGCTAAGTCAAGCTAAGCCTGGCAAATTGTTAATAATCCCGGCAGCATTTTTGCATCAGTTTCAAAACGTATTACCCTTATTGGACGCTGCCTTCTTGGCCAGCGACGCGTGTCGAACTTTATTTTGATGTGGGTCCAGGTCACTGACATATCAATTTGACCACAAAAGTCGTCAGACAAAGGCCGAACCCAAGTTAGCCGCAAAATTCAATTTGGCCACAATAAGACGAAGATGAGAAATACTCAAAAATATCTCTTTTGCCAATAGTTTTGGGGAATTCCTGCAACTTTTATTTGCGACTGAGCTCAAAAGGTGGCCATCTAGTGAGAAATTCAAAGTGCAAAAGGGAATTCAAATGGGTTGGGGAATGGCCGTTTCAATTTTCGATATGGGAAATTCCCAGCATCTGGAACGAAATACATTTAAGGCTGATAAATATGCTTGAAGTATTTGCTGATGAAAATGTTGGCTTTCAGAGTCGGGCAGTAAATATGCCAATAAATATCGGCATTCACACCTAAACAAATGCAATAATACATTAATAATTTGATAAAATATAATAAATAATTTTTGACATTTCAAAATTTACACTTTTAAGAAAATTTCAAGCCCTTTAATCACAAAAACCAAAAGTATTTTTAAAGGATTTATTTAATTCTTATAAAATATTAAATCGTTTATTTTAATATCATAAGTAAACATTTTTTAAATCATGTGTTTAGTCGAATATTTTACAATAAATAAAGTATAATTTTTTCAGTGTATTTTTCGTCTGTTTGTTTGAGCTTTTCTCTGAATAGGGTACTCATGTTGCTCTTCTAAGAGTATATTTGTCTGCTTCTAGCTGAAATTAGCATTCTGTTCATTGAACTATAAGCACTTAAACCATCCGACTGCGAGTGCAAATTATGTGAACTATTTGGAGGGTGACTGCTAGTGCAGCTAGAAATGAGAGCACCCATCACATGAGTCAATAACCCAATCACGAGCTCCCAAAATCCAGGAAAACTTCATCAGCTTTGTGGGGCTAATTGGTTGACGATTCGGCTGTACTTTGTCCTCAATGCGCTTTTCTAATTCGCACTCATCCGGCTGCCAGTGCAGTTGTTATTGGTGCCGGAATGATATGATATGTCAATCAATCATGTTCATCTGATCGATCTCAGTGGGCGTTAGTCGTGTAGTTTGTCAAATCGAGAAAGTTGAGCTGCTTTCTCGCTGGGGACAGATAAATATAGAAGTTTAGCAGGAGTCCAAGCTGAACGAAATTTTAATGAGAAAATTCGGTTCTTGCGTCCGAACTTAAATCGAAATCACATCGAAATCGATGACCTTAATTGGAAGTGAACTGGAATATGCTCCATCATGGTGCTTCACTTCATCGTTAACGCATATTGGCCCGGATCCACTCGAGGCCAAACACATGTTGGCAATCGATGATAAATGATTACTTATAATGCCGTTAACGTAAAAAGGCCCGAGATCCTTAGGCTGGAAAAAAACAACCGAATCAACTGGCCATAAAAGCTCGAGGAATTTATGTATGTCTATATCGATGACGTCCTTCAAGGCATAAAAATTCCACTCATCCTTAGGCAATTTTTTTCCATTTGCATTATATTATTCGCTATTGATTTTATGACGGAACATTCCCTATGTGCTCTCATTATGGGGTTTCTCTTTAAATACAAGGCAATTTAACTGCCAGCGTTGTTAATTTTTACCATAAACGCGCTTAATTGGCCAAATTATGTGTGCAAGCAAAGTAAAGGGGAAAAACACCCAGCAAAAAGTGAGCCACAAAGCAGTAAAACGAGTTGAAAAAATTGAACGGAAAAACGAAATTTTTTCCCCTTAAAAATGTACTAAAACTATGAACACTCTTTGGTAGAGTAAGGCTCTTCGTTTATTTAACTTTATAGCTCAGTGAATTAATTATGAGATTTATTGGTAATTAAAAATAATAGCTTGAGTAGAAATATAAAATTTGTTTTCCAGCTACACAGAATTTTTTTAACTTTAAGTTGGTTAAATGAACAAACTACAAGAATATTTAACAACTATAAACAAATCAATATTTTTTTATAGCCAGTTAATAAATTTACAAAAAGGTTAAGAAAAAAATAATAAAAGTGCTTCTGAATTGAATATGTAACTATTTTAATAATGTCATTAAATTAAAACGTTCTCCCAATTGTATCTAATATTCCGTATCGGGTATTCCATCAAATTTTCAAAGGACTCTTTTTAGCCCAAAGTATGTAAAAACCGAAAAATGGATGGGCACGCAAAACTGCTGCCAATTGCAGTTGCCTAGTGGTTGGAATACTGCGGTTCTATGTTGGCTTGGTGGCGGTGACGTTTAATTTAAAATGAAACACATCATGCTGGCCAATTATTTGAGCAATTTGGCAAATTAGTGGCCCAAGTCGTTTCGTCTAGCCTCGAAAAACGGCCATTACCAGCTGGTATTCCAACTCTTCACTCTTTTGGCCATGCAAATTGTTGTAGCCCACTTTCCTGCAGTTGCTGCTGCTGCTCCTGCTGCTGCTAATTACCGCACAAAAGACAATTGGATGTAGAGAGCGAAAGTCTGGGTTTCTAAATGCACAAATGTGGACTCCTCTTGGCAAGGTTAACAGCTTGACTTTTGTCAACGCCGTCTCAAGTGTGCTCCTCAACAATATCGCACGCGTACAGAATTACGAATGCCATGGGGCAAGTTAAAACGCATTTCTGCCAAAACAATAGTCCCGGCAAACGAAGGGTGAAATCTGAATGGGATTTAGACACAAGGCGAATGAACACAAAAATACGCAACAACGAGGAATAGCAGAAACAGCCAAAGCGGGCCACACAATGAAATTTTAATTAAGTCTGAGCTGGGACTCGCTTTGTGCTGATGCAGCCAAATGAAATGCCACTGATTATGTTTGTATGCCGGCTACCCATTTATTTAATCGGGAAAAAGAGTATGCTGGGATCTCAGAATGTACAATTTGGTTTATCTCTATATAAAACTAGATAGAGCTTTTTAGACATTAAGATTCAATTCATTTGATAAGTCATACCTAGCTAATTTATATAAAAATATAGAGTTCAAAAATGTTTTAAGTTTTAAATGTTCAAATGTTGTTTAATTTGAGATTATTTTATCTATTTTGATTGACTTATTTTTGGAACAAATCGCTAACTAATTAATACGATAAATGCATAACTAAATAATTACATTTTATTAATCTTAATATTAAATTATTAAATATTTGCATTAAATACTAAATATGTTAATAAACTTATGGGGTACTAATAAGTCCACTTTGAAACAACATCTTGCTTGAATAGCTCTTAAACTGCTGAAATGCTGGCACATACACATATTTACTTGCAATTTTTCCACATGTATAGTATGCATTTACTTTTCTACTTTTACTTTTCCCACCTACCCAAAACCCGCCCCCACCACCCTTCTACTTTCTCCTTTCCCCTATCTCGCACATGCATTTGATGCTTTGTTTTGCGACTGAATGGCTACACAAATACAAAACGTCTGCACATTGTATCTTGTTTAGTATGAAACATAAATGCATTTGTGTAATTACACAACATACATAACTGTATCTAGAGGGCCTTGTTTTAGGATGTCTGCTGGTCTAAGCCCACTGGGCGCGTGGGAGAGAGACGGAGACGGAGGCGGAGGGAGGAAGGGAGACAGAGCAAGCGCGATACAGGCTTCTCACTAATTGAAGTAAATGTGCTAAAGGCTTGCCAAAGTTATTCGCAATGGGAGTGTTCTTTAGCTAATGATTGTTAATGGATTCATTACGACTCTCTATTTTTATTTTCAGCAAACTGGGGTGATTTAATATTAAAGGGATTTTGGGAAAGTTGCTGGCTTAAAAGAGACTAAATCGTATTTCATAATTGTATTTAACTTTAATTTTTAAACAAAACATACATAAAACTCTATATTTTAGGTTTTAGTAGAGCCATGTTAACATGAGATTATAAGGCTATGGAAATATTAAAAAAAAACTAAAAAATCGACTTTTATAGCATATGTTTGCGTAAAATTTAATATTAATATTATTAATATATATTATATATGCCTTATTTTATAACAATCTATGGAAACGCTATATGTATGAATATAAAATTTAATATTTATTTCTTAAAAATTTATTATATTTTGAGTTTTATATCAATCTTGACTATAAATATTCTATTGCCATACCAAAAATAGTTAACTTAAAGATAACTGAAGTTCTATTTTTATAATACAATTAAGAGAAATACAATTTTATGAATTTTGTTCCTTACTTTTATCAGAAAATTTAACTTCATTGTTCAAGAAAATGTTTAAATAACACATTTAAAGCATTATTTTACAATTGAAAATCCATTTCGCTTAACCCACATAGACATCATTTAATTCCCCTTGCCCTTAATAACGCAATCAACTCGGTAACAAGTAATTGCAACAATTGCCTTCGTAATCGAATAGTTAATTATGCCCAGCATGCAACAGACCAAGTCAAACTCTGTGGTCTTCGCTCTCATTTAGTTTTCATTACGAATTTTGGCGTAGCACGTGATGGGCATGGATAAATGAAGACAAATAACTCTTTCCTTTACATCCAACACAAGCAATCTCTATGATTTGTATGCATAGACTGACCACCAAAATGTAATACAATGGAAAAATTACTTGCTTACCTCTGGATCGCTGCGTTTTGCTTCCTGCTCCCTATTTAATTAAGCACTTAATTATTTAATGCGCTGATTGTGCAATATTTCAAAGGACCCCACCCAGTACTTAGCTTGCTTAGCTCTGCTTAGCCAAAGTCCTTTGAGTGTGTGCCGTAGAGTGGACCTTTAAAATCTCGAACAATTATTTGAATTTTTTATTAAACAAAATCATTGTACGAGTTCTATCATATTACTCATACGACTCATGGTACACATTTCTTTTTAAATATACATTTATATTTAATTTTCTTGTGTATGAGGTCCACCCTAAAATAGTAGCATGTTTAGGTGGGGGTGAGAGTGTGTTGAGGTGTCATAATTATAGCATTGGGAAGCCGAAATTTAATCAGACCACCGCACCATAGGTCAAGTCGAGGTGTGGCTCCGGTTTTCCATTTGATTGCGTTTCTCTGGACTGAAATGAAATGAGGCCCACACATACTATAGATTTAGACGCATATAATAAAAATTAAACTATTTGATATGCTAGCAATCTTACATTAACAAATGATATATATTTTCTTGAATGAAAAGCTTATTTGCTCATAACATTTCATTGCTTTTTAGCTTTTTAATTAAAAATTTCTAATAAATTTTTAAGCAACCCTTCTCACTGGCCTCAAATATTTCTTTGACAACATATGCAGCTTGGTTCCATGGTAAAATTTTAATAAAGTCTAGCATTGACTCCGTGGGCGTTGCATTTCATTTCCAAATGCTGGCTCTGTCAACCGCCTGTCTCTCTAATTAAACTTTATGGAGAAGCCAACATTTGTTCGTCGCCAACGCCTTATTAAGCATTTTCATTATTCTGCACTTGACCAGCTCGGTCTCTTTTCATAAAGCTCATTTTCCCCCGTTCTCAGCTCAAATGAATGAAAATAAAATGGAGTGGGAAATGCGAGATAGTGGGAGTGGACATAATTGAATTACGAAATCAAAATGCTTTTATTTGCTATGATTAAAGCAGATTTAAAGTGTTTAGGATTGTGAAATAAAAAACGTGTAATTGATGTGGTTATTGTTTTTAGTCACATTGCTTATTTACATTAAGCTGAACCTGTCCATGCATTCATTATTCAATCAGCAGTTTCCAATTAATGGCTAAGAAAACATGCCTCACTCGCCGTGTCCCGATTTCATTAAAACACGAATCAATTTAATAGAGTTTTCACTCCTGCTCCCAAACACCCATTCGCTGGAGATAAAGCAAATATTGGCCCTCCTCACGATGCATGTGTATAAAAAAAAAAAAAATTAAAAAACAAAATCAATTGAAAATTGTTTGCTGCACTCAAATTAAAAACACAAACAGACCAATGCGAGGCTAGTGTAAGAGTGAATGTAAACAAAATGGCAAATAAATTTGATTTGTATGCAAAACGAGAGCAAAGCGAAACAAATACACTGAAAGTCAGTCGGGGTAATTTATGCGTTTCATGCATTTAAAATTGTAAAACAAGCGAGAGCACACACACACACACACACACACATACCACATCTCCTTTTGGCCCTGGCACATATTCTCAGCCTTGTTGTGCGGCAGAAAATTTGCGCTATTAATATTTGCATTCAACTGGCAACAGCCCAAGCAAAACCCATCCCGATCCCTTGGTGGAACTCCTCCTTGTCCTCTCAACACTCCTTGAAACTATCAACACATCTGCCAGCGGCATTGTCAGTTGACAATGGTCCTTTGGGGAGGTAGGGGGAAGGACGAAGGGCGAAGGATGCAGGATGCAGGGGGCCCAGCCGCTTGGCAATGGTGCGTATTATGGCTGCAGTTATGCAAGGGTACTTGTGCACCCGTATAGGGGGTTTCTCTATATTTAAAAAGGCTCAAGCGGCACTTAACTTCTGCTCAAAGCACGTCCTACCAGCACAGGGTACTGTGGAAAAGTTGTAATGAAAACTAAATAAAAAAAATGATCTCAGGTTTTAATTATGAATACAAAATTGGATCATTTAGTTTCCATAAGTTTAGCCAACCTCTCTTATAGACCAATCTATTCTCACAGTTTCTTTGATTATTGAGGATCTCAAAACACTTGTATATCAGTAAACATTCGGTGAGCTTAGTCAAACTTTGTTGACTTTTCTTAAAATCTTATGTTTTAATAGTTTTGCTTTGATTTATCTATCAAATGAAATTCGTGAGTGTTTTTTTTCGTGTAGCAAATTTAGACGCAGTTTCCCAGGCATGGCCATCGTCTTACGGATCAAGTGTTCCCCGTAGATTACGGATGCCTGACCAACTTGAGCCAAATTACTTGGATGAGCCGGAGGAATTCTCTCTTTGGCGTTTCGTGTTTAAGCTCATTAAGATTGGTGTTCTGCTGCTGATCTGGGGCTTCTTTACGTATATTCTGGTCCGGATTGCAACCACACCCGATAACAGCTCGGTGGTCACTGTATTGCCCAATGCAACTGTGCTACGCCTAGTGTCACTTCCGAATGATGCCGTCAAGATAAGTTTGTGGGGTCCGTTTGATACAAAAAGCAAGGATCAACCCCTTGTGGGTCTGCGGGTGGAGTGGCGAGATTCGCAAAAGAATAAGATATTGGAGCACTCCGACATGTGGAATATCTATCTGCTGAAGAACGATGATGATAGTTTCGTTAGAGCCACCAACACCTTGCATGTCTCACGCACGAAAATCAGTAATGCCAAGAGCGTGATTTCGGTGGAGGGTAAGAACAATCGTCCAGTGTCCCTGCTCATGGTGGTATCCGTCTGTCCCCAGGTGACCGATTATGGAGTGATCTACGCCTCCCTTCTGCTAATTGGTTTGTATATTCTGATTGTCTTCGAGCTGACAGATCGCACATTCGCCGCGCTCCTGATGGCCACCACCGGCATAGCTATTCTCACGGCCCTGGGGAATCGACCGACCCTAAAAACAATCATCTCCTGGGTGGACTTTGAGACCCTGATGCTGCTACTCGGGATGATGATAATGGTGGCCATAATGTCCGAGACCGGAATCTTCGACTGGATGGCCGTGTTGGCCTATAGGATCTCGAAGGGTCATGCCTGGCCGCTGCTTATTTTACTGAGCTCGATAACCGCCTTCATGTCCTGCATCCTGGATAACGTGACCATGCTGCTTCTCATGGCACCCATCGCCATTCGATTGTGCGAGGCCATTGGGGTGCAGACACCGCTCGTTTTGATTGCTGTGGTCCTCTATTCGAATCTCGGTGGCACCCTCACTCCGGTTGGAGATCCGCCCAATGTGATCATTGCCACCAATCCGGTGGTCGCGGCTGATGGCATAGACTTTGCCACCTTCACTGTACACATGTTGCCCGGAGTTTTGTTGGCGGTGTTTGCTGGTTTCGGCGTAAACTATCTGACCATGAGGAAAACCCTCTTCAAACTGGAGGATCGACAAATTCAGCTGATGGCGGAAAGAGATGCTTCTAGGCCTCGGCTGAGTGCGGATATTTCACTTCGAGCTGCCCAAATGAGGGAACGTCAGTCGGCGCGACCGTGCGTAAGGCCGTCGGAGAACTATTTCGAGATCCTGGCCCAATTGGAGGCACATCATCGGATTCGGGACAAGACCCTGCTGATCAAGTGCATTCTCACGATGGCTTTTGCGATCATCTGCTTCCTGATGCACTCGCTGCCCTTCATGCCCGGCGCCACCTTGGGCTGGGTGGCCATCCTGGCTGCCTTCCTGCTCCTGATCCTGGCCAAGATGAACGACATCGAGACGATACTCGAGCAGGTCGAATGGTCGGCCCTGCTGTTCTTGGCCGCTCTATTTGTGCTCACTGAGGCGGTGGATCAGTTGGGTTTCATCCATTGGCTGGGCGAAGGTACGGTTAAGTTGATCATGAGCGTTGAGGAGCAACACCAGACGACGGTGGGCATACTTATAATCCTCTGGATGACCGCTATTTTAGCGGCTTTCGTCGGCAATGTCCCAGTGACGACGATGATCCTGCGGCTGAACATCTCACTGCACCGCAACGAGGCGATCAGGATGCCGCTATCGCCCCTGATATGGGCCTTGTCCTACGGCGCATGCTTCGGCGGTAATGGCACCCTGATCGGGGCATCGGCTAATGTGGTTGCAGCTGCGATAGCCCACCAGTATGGCTATAAGATCTCCTTCATTCAGTTCATCATCTACGGATTCCCCATGATGCTAGTCACCATTTCTCTAGCCATGGTTTACCTCCTGATCGCACACTCTGTCTTCACTTGGCACAAGACATAGATCCAAAGGATTCAACTCTAGTTCAAAAGCCTTCTCGGAGTTGTCACAAATGGAGATGGAAATACTACGCCGCGAGGCCTATAAAATACTCGGACTAAATACCCAACATTTGTAAAGTATAAAGTGTAATGTCGTCCATTAAAGTTTAATTTTTCTAAAAATATAACTGCAGGTTACTCGATTTATAATTCTTTTTTAAAGGTATTCATATTAATATTATTATATTCCTTTTTTTTTTGGATTGATTAAAACATATAAACTAGATTATAATTTATGTTAATCCTAATTATAATCAAATAAATAAATATAATTTATGTATATTAATTTACACTAGATAAATATTGAAGTCTATTCATTTTAATAAGTACAAAATAAAGCAAAACAATCCCAAAAGTCCCATTTGGAATTGTTTTCCCTCTTTTTCGCCCACTGTATTATTTAATATAGCATACTTTGGTGCGCAACGACCCCGACAACTCCAGCTGCAACGACAATGCGTAGCTTGGCTAAATTCTTCCGCTTAATCGCGCAATAATAGCTCAAGGGTGTTAAATATGCATAAACAGCTGCAGCAACAAAGGCAACAACTGCGATTACAACTGACTAGATCTGTGTGCAGCAACAACATAACCACATCTACATCTGCTCCACGGTCCTTGTGGCTAAATATAAATCCGAATGTAAGGACTGGAGTAATAAGCGCTAGGAGAGATTTTAAATGTTGCAAGATAATTGGAGGCAATTACATTCCCCTATAAAGTTAATTGAGGAACTCAAATAAAATGTGGTTACCTACAAAAGTTCATAAGACGAGAAATTCACCCAATCTAGCAAATTAAAGCCACTTGTTCATGAGGCATACACGTGTACACATTAAACAAGAATTCACTCGTGGCAATCAAAGAAATTCTTGGGAAAAACGCGAATAACAATTTCGCCGCGAGGGTAAAACAAGGGCAAACCAAAAACAACAACACATGCAATCCACCAATAAATCAACTAATTAAATATTCCAATTCGTAGTCAAAGTATTTGATTTTTGCAAATTTAAACAACACGATGAGGACCCAATCGGAGCGCAACCCTTGTGCCCTGCTCTGCATTTTGACTCTGATTTGATGTGGATGTCGCGACTTGAATCAACATCAGTAAATAAAACAGCAACAGATATATGGAAACACGCGACGGCCCGAAAAATAAGTGAAATAATATCAAATGAAATGAAATAAAACGAAATGTCTGATTGCGTTGGCGTTTTGGCTTTTCGATGTTTGTTGCTCCCCCCACGGCAAACATGAAAGCGGCTTTGCATGTGAACAAAAAAATTAAGCCAAAGCAACAATATGTGGCAACAACACAGCCAACGGGCCGAAAAGCAATGGCAACGTAACACTAATTACCGTAATTGCGCAGGGCGTGTAGAAACACTTGATGAAGGCGACGAGTACAAAACTTTAACTTGGCCTCTGGCCTCCAACCTCACTTGGCCAAAACATTCTAGCTGGACCAGAGATGAATGCGTGAAATATTTATGATTGCAAAAATAAACTGAAAAATTATAAAAACTGAACACATTTACCTTTTACATTTTTATGGTTTTACTGCCCTAGGATGACAAGTTTTGAATTTAATTAAACTTGTATTATGAAAATTCTACATCGGCGATTGTAAATCAAAAATAATATATTTCTAATTATATAAAAATTATAAAATCAATTAAATATTACATATTTATGTCATAAATCTAAATGTCGTTCATTTAAAGATATAAATAGAAACTTATAAAATAATTCATAATACTTTTTTTGTATAAAAATTCTAGTAAGCGAAAAAAAAAGTTTTTTGTTTTAAATATAGGCAGTGTTGCTGATAAATATTACTTTCGCCTAATAAAAATTAACCCTTTTAAAATATTCTTGAATTATTTTTTGCATTTAAATCTGAACCTGATGATATATTCGCATGATCACTCTGCCAGCTCTATTTAGAATAAAAGAGCTCGTTACCTGGTTACGCGAAAACGTCACGTTGGCATCGCGTGCTGGGCAACGTGTGTTGGGCAACGTATAACATATAACGTATACGCCAAGGCGGCCAACTGTGTAGAAATAAAACATTAAATTACATTGGATTCTCTGTGTTCCTCTTGGCCTCTTATTGTCTCTCGCTTCTGACCCCCTTTTTGGGGCCAGGTGTGGTTTGCACGTAGATCGCGCACGTAGCTGAAATTTTAAGCACTCCGCAGGATGCAGAAGGATAGTCAGACAGACCGCCGGCGGTTTTGTTCTGAAGTGCGCTTTAATAGTTGGCTGTCTGCAGCTGCCGCAGCCGGAAAATCGGAAAAGTGGAAATGCAAGAGCAGCGGGCTGCGGCATATGAATGTGGCGTGTTGGCAAGCCAGAGTGGTGTTTAATAAAATGGCAAGGAGAACAGAACTCATGGCACTGCTGCAACACGAACTGAAAGTGTAATTATGCAGATGTTTGAGGATCAGCCACAGCAATGATTTATGTATGTCTGCCAGCCACCAGGCGAACACAAATGTCGGTCCTAATTACATCTGCAGCGCCAAAGACACCGAAGAATGCATAGAATTAACCCACACACATGAAAGGCCCCAGAAAATCGGCTTTCACCTGGACAATCATGAATTAAATCAGAAATCCCCGACTTGAGGACACGAAAGTAATTAACTCGACCTGGGATGTATGCCCGGAGCCATCATCAATTTCCCAACTTGTCGCTCTCCGCCGGGAGTTAGTGTTAATTCTCGTCTAATTTGTAATTCACCTGTCCACCCACAAGCCCACATCAGCAATTAAAAATCCTTTAGGCCGACATAAAAATGCCATTAAATCTGACGGTGATTATCCTTGTCTTGTGAATGTCCGAATGTTTGTTTGCTTGGAATTGGGCATATAAGATTTGGGGATGTAACTAGGATTAGGATTTGGGATTAGATTCACTAAATCAGGCTACATTAAATTATCAGAAATTATAATTAATAGTAAAAAACAATTTTTAAAAAGGTTTGCCTAATTAATATCAATAAAACATTTTTTGAATTATTTAATTTCAAACTTTCACGATTTTTCCAAATAATTAAACAAGGGAAAAGGAAAACAGTCTGCCTTTCCTGTGTACATATCTTTTGAGTCATGGGATACTATAAAACCACTGCAGCTTACTAACAAAAGGCTTTGCTGTAGCTTGAACTAATCTCTTCCAATTATTATAAATATTTATCTTGAAATTTAGCCTTTACCGCAATCCCATCACGATGCCATCTTTAGTACTGTACCCAAATATCCTTTGGTCACGCACACTAATGTCCGGACATAGTTTTCCGGACAAATACACAGAAGTAGGGGGTTGGGTCATGACCATATCTCAGCCGAGTTGTCCTTGGTGTTATTGTTATTTTGATAGTCCCATTGCATTTTTTACATAGCTCTCTGAGGCCGGCATACATTGTTTACTGATGGTCATAATGATTACTTATTTCGAGGATTACTCACTCGTTCTCGCTCGCTCCACCGAGTGCCGCTCCGTTTTATTGGCATTGTTAATATTTGCTTTGCTGGCATCCTTAGTTTATTTGCTCAGGATTTGCAAGAATACCAAACTGTGCTTTTTACGCCCACTCCACTTCGTAGATACACGCTCATTTAGTTTTATTGCGTACTTCGGATTGTGGCATTTGGGAAATTCAGTATTTTAAAGATGCTGCCAACGAGCTACCAAAAAATGCTAGCTATTTGTTTCCGTGTTATTTCCTTGAGGTTTTCCCACAAAAAGAGGCAATTATAATTTCGAGTTTTGAGCTGAGATTCCTGAGTGTTTTTAGGAAATATTTTATGAAGAAGCACATCGAAATAAAAAAGAAGTGATAATAATACTATAAATATTTGATAAATGTATGAAGATGAACAATGTTAACAAACCTCATAATAAATTGAAAAGGCAGATAATGGCAAGAATATCACACTTTTATTTGAAAAAATAAAATATTTTTCACTTTTGATTAATGCGATGGAGAAAGTCAAAATGAATGCCAAATAGGCCACCGCTCAAAAAAGATCCTTAAATGTCAGCCCAGGATATTCATAAATCATCGAGATGTTCATTAATTCGCCGCTTGACAATTGGTCAATGCTCGCGATTTAAAATGCATTAAGAATATATTCTTAAATATCTATTCAGTATCAGTATAACCACAAAAAACAGCACTCAACTCCCGGTCCTTTAAATGATTAATGACAAATTATTTTATGAGGCCAAGGGAAATCATGAGACTGAGGCAGTCTGAGTACCTCGCATTAAATGTATTTAAATTATTATTACACAGCCGAAACGAAATTAAACGTAATAAGGAGGGAAAATACCATTTGATGGGTTGCTCAAATAAGAAAAGGAAATAAATCATGAATATTAAGTTGCCCGGCGGAGAACAAAAGTCAATTGGCCAAAGTTCATTGGGTAAGAGTGAGGCGGAAAGGACTTGGAATTGCTAGGCCACTTGAGGGCTCAACGGCTTAGAAAATAACCCTCTGCCCACTTGCCCCCGCAAACCTCACATTGCCTACAATTTGATTAGACGTCTGTCGTCCAGTGCCCTCAAACTCAAACTGAAAACTTCCCCGAGGGACAAAAATGTTTATGCAATTGGATTCAATTTTTCTATCCAAGTCAAGCAATTGAATGATGCCAGTCAAACTTACACATACACACACACACACTTCCTAAGGATAAGTCGATTAGTCTGTCTGTGTGGGCAGCAAAAACCTACTCTGAGGACATTTCAGGGTTTCGTTTATTAAATTCTAAGCCAACTACGAAATTCCCACAAAGCACCAAGAGGAATTTTAGAATTTTTCATATTTTTCTGGCATACATATTGAACTCAGTTTTTATTCTTTTATGTGTGAAATTGCTACAGCATTTTGATACAAAGTTTATCAATAATAAAAAGTGACCAATTTCTTAGGTAGGTATTTTACTGATTGAAATCGCTTTGCCAACATTTAAGCCTTAAGAAGCAAATGTCAAAATTTTAATGACTAACTTTCTGAATCGTTTAAGATATATTTATTGATATTTTAAAGAAAGCGAAAATAATATTGATAAGTAAATGATTTAAAAAAATTTGTAAAATCACAATTTAATACTTACAATGTGTAATTCATTTTTCAATCTAAAGATTCTTACAAACTAAGCTTGATAAGGACATCACTTAAATTAATAAAAGCATTTTTAGTACAAATAATTAATAATAAAAAACATTTGCGTCACTGAAATACATTTAAATTGCAGGAAAATACATTAAATATTAAGAAATTTATTTCACTAAGGGCCAGCTTATATGATTCTTAAAGTAAGACCCTCTTGATTCCACCTGTTTGTCAAGTAAATGCAACGAAAATCTTATGGTTAGCATAAAACATACAATCCCCAAGCCGCAAATGAAAGGCACAAAATCCAGGCAATACAAGGGCTCAGCCGAAAAGAGGGAAAAGTGTGGAAAAATAAGAAGCTGAGGAAAAATGGGTGGGTGGGTGCCAGGCGGTACAGATGACTCGAGCTACGTAATTTCGTCCAAGTGGGTGAAACAAATGTTGAGATTGCAGGCCCAAAAATTCCACAAGGGAAAGCCCACCCATTTTTCCACACCCCTTGACCCACTGCGACTTTTTCATATTTCCTGCTTCAGACGAAGTCGAGTGGGGCTTCAAAAGCGAAGAAGAAAAGCGAAACAAGAAGCAAGCAAATGACAAGCCATAAAAATTGAGTATACGCATTGGTTGCTTAAGGGATCAAAGGATGCGCACCCACACACTCATGTATGCCTTGTTGTATGCTTGTGGTTCATGGCATTCGATTGGCATTTCAATGTATGTAAGTGGCTGCGTGTGGGGTGAAAAGTTATTGCATCATAATTTCCCCCACTAAGCATTTATATTGCACATAATTACATACATGCCCAACGATGCCGTCTATAAAAAGGCTAACGGATATAGGATATTTCCACGCACACGCAAACAATGCAAATTGAGGGCAACATAAATGCAAACGGCTGTTTTACAGCAAGATTCTTTATCATAAATATATTGGAATCCCTCGAGCATTAATGCTCTGCTAATCGCACTTAATCGTTTTAAATTGGTACAGTTTTCAAATATTTCTCACTACCTACTCTAAAAAGTGTTAAATTCATTAAATTGGGACGAAAATCAGTTTCTTTATTAAAAAACCAACAAATGTAACTTTTACAATTATAATGTGTAAGTTAACATTATGCAAGAATATATCAAACAAAGCAATTAGTGAATAAACATTTTTGACGCACTTTAATATAATATATAAATTAATAAATATTATTTAAAGCCCCTAAAATATCAAAACTTGTAGTTAATTTAAGCTACTTACTGAGCTTGGTTGAGAGACGAATCAATCACTACCGTTTGCAATACTTTAATATAATTGTTAAAAATTAGATCTCACAAATAACAAAATTATTTAAAAAACTACCACCGATATTATGAATTGGTTTTTGTCTAAAACAATATTAAATATCAATATTTTTTTTCAAAAATCCGACTTACCAATCACATAACTGATTTTATCCGAGCTTTTCGAAATATTCTTATCCTTATTGGGGCAATACAAACGAAATCGGATTTTTAATGGCGGTGGTTCCCCTCAAAAGGGCATTCAAATAGCATTACAGACGGAATTCGAGGGGTATGTAGGTGTGGCGATAAAAATGCCTGTTAATGTTTATGCCGCCAGCAAGCCAGGACAATCGTCCTGCGGGGAGCCAAGCCAAGCTTATGGCCGAAACCATTATGGACAACTGCAATGGCGACAATAACGCGTCGTTGATACTTCGCACCTGAGACCCTCCATCCCCTCCCTTTCGCATTTTCTCCCTTACAGGTGGTTGGCGCCGCGCCCAGAAGTATGCTATTAAACAGGAAAAAATCCAACCACCACACAGGATCTACACTGAAAAAGGTTGCCAAAAAAAAAGTAGAATAATGGCAACATGTGCGAGTGGCGAAGGGGTATACCAATTCGCTGACACAGCGGCCTGCAAATGTAACACAAATTTTGCGGTTTTGCGGCCATCCCATTTAAGCAGCCAGCCTGCAACAGCAATAATAGTTGGTTGTAAGCTTGTTAGGTGTGAAATATGCTCTTTTGCAGTGCCTCTTTTTGGTATTTTGTTTTGGCGCATATTCAATAAATAGCGCTTTTCGGGGAATGGCAAATCGATAAAGGGATTGAATTGCATAAATCATATATATTCGCTGTGTATTTAAGCTTAGAATTTTTAATTGGTAAACATATTTGTATTGGTGAGTACACTTTTTGGATGAATATTTTATGGTTAATATAGCAACAAAAGATTTCCAGAAAAAATATATTTCAATTTAGTATTTTAACTAAACAAAAGTATTTACATAAAACTCCATTAATAATGTCCGATTTTTTACTTTTATAATATCAGCAATGCCATGCGGTGATAGACTTTAGACTTTCAATAACTAAAATCAATTTCCATTTTCATTTCATTCACCCTATTAGCTTTCTCATTTCTTATATTTTAGAAGCCATTTGTGTTTCACCTTTAGTGAATTAATACAAATAATTATAATTTACATGGTTGCTAAATAAGTTTTTCCTTTTAAAATGGCATGAACATTTCTTCGTTAAACATTACAAAGAAATCATCATCAAGTGGTCGCACACCCACCGCTAATTGTTCAGCTTTCGGCCGAAAGGCATTTTCACAATTAAATTGAGCATAAATCCAAACAAATGCTAGACTCTGATTTGCCAGCCTCAGGCAGAGTTTAATTAAACGCGCGAAAAACGTTGGAATTTTAATCGTTTAATTGAAAAACTTTAACTGTTAAGCGAGTCGAGATGAAAATCCTGGAATGGGAATTGGATTGGCGTGTCCTACAAAAATATAGTTTAAATGTAGTTAGCCGACTATGGGATACCCCTTATTTATGTACAGATCTTTCAGTCAGTTTTAAATAGGAATATATATTTTAATTATGAGATCTTATCCTTTTAATAGAATAAATACACATAACTATTATTAGTGCATAAGATTAAATTATGAAAGTTTTACTTTTTTTTTTGGTAATATAAATAATACAGTTGGTTGGGCTAAAAGCTGAAACCAACCAGGATCATTTCCCACGAAAATCCAGCGAATCCGGACGTTGCAATCGAACTTTTGCACTATCCAAAACTGTTTATAAAAACTTTGACGAGAAATCATCAAACGGATTTTTGAGCTACGTTTTGGTTGCTTTGTGGCGACAGCGAGAAACGTTGCGCTGTGAGAAATTGCGACAGCTGATAGTTGACAGGCATCGCTCATACGCACCGTGTGCCGGTGGTGCCGAACGTCAAAGTGAATGGTTTTTCCAACTGCGTTTCGTTGGGCCGGGCAACATTAATTGACACGTGATAATTTAATTAACGTGGCAACCCACGAGCCTGGCAACTAGAAAGATCCAAAAGCGGGTACATCGAAGATCCGGAGGATGGAAGGATGGAAAGACCTGCCTGCTCGACTAATTGGGTCAGCTTCGGGCATGGAAGGGGGCGGGGCACCCAGGGCCAGCGTGTGTTCATCCATTGTTTTCCCATCGGCCCGGGGCCATCGTCCCCGGTGCCCGGAATGGAGTGAAGTGTCTCTTAATTACGGTGTGCGCGTGTTGGCATAGAGGGATTTTCTTGTTAGCCTCTAACACCACCCAAAGACCCCCTAAAACCCTCAAAACCCAGGAAACCACCCCTACCGTCTGCCGCCCCACGCCCCCTCATTAACCGCTTTGCATTGTTCGCCACAAAGTATGCAACAATAATTGACAAAGCGCAAAGCGGAAACAAAACGCAAACTAAACGAAAAGGGACCTTTGAACCTGAGTCCTGGTTATTTGCCTTATTACTCAATAGAAAAAATTCTGTTTATGAAATTAATTACGAGGGGAAAGGTATTTTATTTCTTTTCAATTGTATAGTAATGGAGAGTTGATAACTATTCTTGGTTGGTTTTGATTTTATCCTTTAGATGCTGTGATAGGAAAATAAATTAAATAAAAAAAATGTTTTGGATTTAAGTAATCGTTTAAACCTTTATTTTTTAGTCTATAGTGAAATATTTATTACCAAAAAAGGTATATTTTCTATTTAATATATTAACTTATTTATCTTAAACTTTTCCTGACCAGGAAATCATTTAAAAAAGTTACATTTTTATAACAAAAAAATTGCCTAAATTATTCCATAAATGAGATACAATAAATAATACTTTGCTTAATGCATGCAAATGGAAATCAATCTAGCAGCTAAGTGTAATTTGGCTACATCAAAGCGTCCAATTTCAATTTATTTGAATTTCCAACAGCCAAAATAAGATGAGCAAATGCGATATATTTGATACACTCAATTTACTTAGCAAGGGCATTAAAATTAAACCCGATTTGCCGTTTGAACGGCTCAATTTTGTCATGTTGCAGCTGGCTGCCTTGGCCGGGATTTAATTACAAGCGCCGGTGGCAAATAGAAATGGCAATGGTGATGGCGAAAACGGAGTGCTTGGCCGCATCTAAGCGCATTAAGTATGCGCCGCGTGCGCCAATTAGGTTGAGTCAGCTGCCTGGACTTACGGCCAGAATTGTGTGCTCACTTCCATCGTTCTCCCATTTTTTTTTTCTTTACCCATCCAATGCGCTTACAAACCAATTAACCTTTTGCAGTGTAATCGCTTCGGGTTTCATTATTAGCCGGGGCGAAAGGTGCGGATTTGCGAAGCACTTATTTGTCTGATTTTCCAGTGCTGACAGTCTTAGACTGGCACTCGCCTTGAGCGGGCCATTAGCAAATCGATCGGACCCTGACAAATCTTCGGCCATCATCGTCGATTAACTTGCGGTCAATTCAAATGCGAAGCAATATCCTAGCAACCCATCCGGCTCCATTCGCAATCTGCCTTAGTGAGGTGTGGGCAAAGTCTTAAGACCGTCAATCGTCTATAGTAATTGCACACATTAATGCTTGGCTGTTTCATGGACATTCACTAATATTCACGATTTATTTATTTGTGAGAAGTAACTTATTTTACTATCAAAGTTGGAAATACTAAAAAAATTATTTATTTTAAGCCAGATTAAATAGGTTTTAAAAGTAAAACATTCTTTAAAATTGTCCTCAATTTATACTTTTTAAAAATTATATCTTTTTACGGAATTTTAGAGCAACATGATCTTCTTATAAACAGTATCCTACTAAATTTTGAAAAACATACGTTTGATTAATTTATGAATACATATTATAAATTTCATTGAAATCACAGGATAAGATTTTAGTACATTTTTTAATTTGAAAAAATAACGTGTTTGTCCTCCGAGCTTATCGAAGTTACTCTCCCAACCAGAGTTACCACCTTTTGATTTAGCCTGTTAACGCACCTCTCTTACTTATCGATAGTATTGGCACGAAAACATCTGTTTGTGTTCCATCTCTACAAGCACTCTTTTTGCACAGTTTTTAAAATAGGTTAGTTTGTGAATTAAGAAACATTTTAAAGTAGCTTTACGAAAAAATAATATATATATAGGCCACAATGAGCGACAGCGATGGAAATGACAGTTTCTGCTCAGCATACGAGGACATTCCAGCCAACATTCGATTTCCCCTCAGCCACGATGAACTCGAAAGCCTCAACAAAAAACTCAATCGCATTGTTTACATCCAACAAACAGATGCACTTTATCATAGGGCTTTAAATGACATCAGGGATCAAACTTCGATATCCCTAATGGTAGAGCCGAGCTTTTATGGGCGCCATCAAGTAACGTCCGTTTTGGCTGTGGCAACAGCCAATGAGACCTACATCATGGACATCAAAGCCATTGGATCCATTTATCCGGAAATGGCCAAGATTCTGGAGGCGGATCAGCCCCGAAAAGTTGTGCACTACAGCCATCGTATTTCCGACCATTTGCGGCACAAACACGGAATAATACTGGCCGGTGTTTGCGACTCCTTTGTGGCATTGTGCATGGCGCGGCAGGAAAAATCGCCGTGCCATTTACCAGAGGCTATATCCTTAGTATTCGGGCTGCCATTGAAGGACCTCCTTTGCGAAGAGGTGATGGGAAGCAGTGAGTCGCGGAGAAACTTTACCGCTCGCCCCCTGACCACCAGTCAACTGAAGTACATGGCCAGGATGGTTCAACTGCAGCACAGGATGCACGATCGCTTGATCTATAACAATATCTGCGCCCAGGTGCAGCGCATGTCGATGGAATTCAGCAGAAACTATTCAGGCTTCCAGTCTTCGGATGTGGCTTTAAATATGAGCCCCAGCAGTCGCTTTGGCTTCCACTTGATAGATCCCTGCTACAAAATTACCGACGAGGGAATCACGCTGCCCACGCCCGAGGAGATCGACCAT
The DNA here is from genome assembly GCA_018153365.1 of Drosophila fuyamai. Classification (NCBI taxonomy): domain Eukaryota; kingdom Metazoa; phylum Arthropoda; class Insecta; order Diptera; family Drosophilidae; genus Drosophila; species Drosophila fuyamai. Next base: position 12,862,981 of record JAECXW010000155.1, read on the forward strand.
CACGAGCTTGAGGAACAAAAAGGTCGCAAGTAAATAAAACACTTCGAGAAGAATGGTATTAATATTTTGAGCAGAAATATGCGTGGTAAAAAAATTAGTATCATCCGCTGATGCTGGTAGGCCAAAGAATTTGCACGATACACATAAAAAGTTCCTTCAGCCTTGTCTCATAGACTAAGCAATTAGTTTTATTTTATTTACATTTAATTTTCATTTTATTAATAATCTGAATGCTATTAAATTAAATTGAATTAATGCTAGTGAGAAGTTTTGCCAAACCTAAATTTGAAGTTATTCTTAAGATGGTTCAATAATGCTTACCTATATTCCTTTATAGTATATAAATCTACTAATATAGTTGTTAATATAGTTGTCATAAGAAAGCTAAAAGATGCATTGGAAAAAACTCTTAGTATTGTTGGCTTGCAAAATGTATGAATGAATATATGTGTAATTCCAGTAATTTTCATCAATTTTTTAAAAACAAACTGCAATGCGTTGAAAATTTCTTTGTTTTAAAGCATAATCGTCTGTATATCAAGATCGGTTTTAAGAATAATAAATTTTTGGTACAACTGCAAGGGTATATCCACTTTGGCTGGCCAAATTTAATTTTCGAACTTATTTAGTTAATTTTAAATATTGGAATGTGTAATTAAATAGCGATATCGATTAACGATCTGTATCTGTTTTGACTCCTGTGTAAAATTTGGTCACCCCAAAACACATCAGTAAATCAGCTGGAAGGCAAGAAGAAGAAGAATAAACAAGAACGTCAATAACATTAAATAAAAATACTCGTATTATACATTGGAATTTTGGACGAGCTTAAGAATGAGAAGGAAATGCAGAAAAACCATCCCAAAAAAGACAGGAAAACTGACCTTAAAAAGTGAGCACGATCCTCAGGAAAAAGAATTAGGAAATGGAAGTGTCCCACATTGTAAAAATTCACGATCTTTGAGATCCATAAAAACAGAAGATTCCGCTGAAGAAACTTATCCGGAGACCGAATTCTATGAGGGTGAGCTAAGAAACAGGAATCGGCCATCAAATTTTAACGATCTGTCCATATAACAGTGGTTATGCTGAATGCGGAGAATTTGGTTAAGGAGGAGTATCATTTGGAGGATCAGAATGAGGAAGAGGATACCGATGCGGTCGAGGAGGAGATAACCTATCATTTGGCTGGCCCACCAAAAGTCTGCTCAAAATGCTTTGAGGCTTTTGCAATCGAAGAGTTTCCCACCCACGACTGCAAGGACATAAATGCCGACAAATATCTTTGCAAAATTTGCCCCCGGAAGTTCCGCTACAAGTCTCTTTTAGTCATACACCTAAAGTGAGTTCAAGTTCAATTTCATCCAGTTTGTCATCATATACACATATTTATAAGAAAATGCTCTTTGGCTAAAAGCAGTAAAAGTAAAAAATATTTTGTCATATTGCCCAGAACACATCTTAGGCTGCAAAAGGGCGAGAGCATACCAGAATTGGAGGCAGTGAAACCTGCAAAAACAATTACTCCAAAAACCACACATAACTACGAGTTCAATTACTCGCCTACTCCAAGATGGAAGTTATCTCGACGCAGAGCCGGGGCAATGCGAATCCGACATCAGCAAATGTGTGACTATTGTCCCATAGCCTTTTCCAACGAAGCTCATCTGGAGAAGCACCTCAGAGATCACCATGCCGAGATGTTTAATGCGATCGAATTAATCACCCCAGATCCGGAGTCCAATAGCACGGAACTGACCTGCGTAAAGTTAGAGAATAATGACACAGAACTGACTTGCATCAAGTTAGAGAATGAAGAAACGGCATAAAACATACATATTTGTATATCTATAAACTTAAATTTAATAAGCTTAATTAAAGGGACTCTCTTTATTCGTATTTTAAGCTATAGTATAGCCTTTTTGATCGTGCCCCCCTTAACAAAACACAAATTCTTAAAAATTTCGGTTTTATTATAAAAATATAATTGAAAACATAACATTAAATATAGTTATTATGGCTTTCTCACATTTTCGCTTTATCTAATAAATTACAAATAGTTGTAAGCGAAGCAATAGAATATAACATATTTTTGGAATAGAGCTTTAATAGATTTATGAAGCATATTTGTAGGTGGTGAGCCCTGAACGCTCTATATCGGGTGTGTCCTTATTAAGCAAAGCTTCAATCCTTTCTTTAATAAAGCCAATTTTTGGAGTGAAAAGATTTCTCAGCTCATCAATAACATGCCCAACTAGTTGCGAGTGTTCCAGAGTCTTATGCTTCTTCATTATGCGCACCACAGCCGCATCCATTTGGTATGTGCGCTTTAATTTTAATTCTCTATCTTCTTTAACTTCGATCTTTCTAGTTTTAGTGGGAACCTTGTTAAAGTTAAGACGACGCTTCCTGCTTGTAAAATTCATGTTTACTTCCAAATATAAATCGCTGGAAACAAGGAATCCAATCGCTTTCCAAAAATTCAAAACCTAATTAAAATTAAATTAATAAGCAAATTACCCAAGAATGATTTTCAAATTGAGGCCATAGACTCACCGGCTCCAGGGTCTCCAGATTTGTGCCCAACACGTCCATTATCTCATGGATTTTAAACCTCTCCTGATGGTTAAAGAGCAGAAGAAGTGCCATTTGCAAAGTAGTTACCTGAAGGATATGAGTCGAATGGCCCAAATGACAGATCATCTCGCCGGTGGAGATTTCGAAATTAAATTCGATTTTCCGACCTTTATAGAATTGACTGTAAAACGAGTAAAACTCCTTTTCAGCTTGCTGCAGTTCTGTGGGCAAAATCAGCTTGAAATTGTCATCGCCACCTCTAGTTTCAAAACACGTAAGACGGAAATCGAATCCTAACTTCATATCCCTACTATCCAAATAATTTTCAAACTGTTCCTTTACGACCCTGGACCGATCTAATTCCGCCAACTGATTCGATAGACTAAAAGTAGCCTCAGACCCGAACTTTTTAGTCAGCAGGGAAATCATTGTGGACTCATTTTCATTTGATGTAGATGTCTCGTTGATTTGTCGAATCCTAAGAAATTTCCAATATTGGTTAAAGAATTTGTCCTTTTCGTTTAGGAATTCCACCAACTCAACGATCCGTTTAAGTTCGTCAATAACTGCCTTCTCAGAATAATGATTATTGGTCATTAGTTCATTGCAATGTTTGTTTAGGACTTCGATGGGATCCCTTTTCTGATTCATAGCGTTTATTGAATTTGAGCACACCTGATCAATCACGGCCACCAGTTCCCTGTGATCCCGTATTGCCCGTTCCAACGGACTGTGGCGCAGTGTCATGAAGGCATTTAAGTAATCCTTGCCTCCCAATGCTTTTGAAATAGCTTTCTGGAGCTGTAAAGCAAGGTGCTGCCTTAATATTCCCTTAAATTGGACTCCCTGTTCGATTTCTGGCATGGCTAAGCAGGCGTATTTGAGAAAGTGCTTTAAATCACAGTAATTAACGGATGAAATGATTTTTCTAAACTCCGCCAGTGTCTCCGACTGGTAGAAACCAACCGCGTCCTCCGTAAATACGTTGTTAAGTTTATTAGGCACTGTCACAGCTTGTTTCTCATCACAGGCGTACAGCTCCACAATGGATTGAAACACTTTGTACAAAGGGGATTTCATGTATTCCCCGGACCTTTGCCTCAACATCAGGGTGATGGCGGTGACCAGAGCCCTGTCAATGGGACTAAAGACCAGCTCTTTCCAGCGAATCATGGCCGTGCGGTAGATCTCGTGGATATATTTGCGGCCCTCAAACTGCTCCCGTTTCACCCAGTTCTGATTGAGGTAGCGACATCCTCGGTTCAAGTCCTCACAGGCTTTCTGATACGGTTCCCAATACTCAACGTATTTGATGATAAGCTGGTCGTCTTCCGTGATGTCTTCAATTTCTGCTGCTATTTTCTGAAGCCGGGTATTTAGGTACGTGATTAGGTTGTCGTAAAGATGACTTCCGGGTTCCTGGCAAGGCACACTCGACAGAAAGCTCGAACAGTGATAGTAGACATAGTCGTAGAATTTACTGAGATCATTGCAACTAAGTGGAATGCGTTCATAGAAGATCTGGTCCAAAAACTTACACACCTTCAGCCAGAGATCACTTAATCCTTCATAGTGATCAAGACGCATATCGCGACGATTCATTGCTGATATCTGTTCAATTTTAAAATACATATGTATATGTAGAAAAAGGTCTGTGTATTTTAGGGGGAATCACGCAAATTCCAACTAACATACCTGTTAAAAAAATGTACTTTTCTGATTTTTCTGTAGCTTACTTTATTTACATTTAGTGTTTATTAAATGCAAATTATTAAATCCGGTAGCAAATTTATAAGTAATTAAAGGTTTTATCAGTGATTAATAATGACTTTGTCCAAAACAGATCGTAGCTATTATCAATCTAGAGATGGACAAGTCTCGATTGTTATTCCTTCTTACTCAACTATCGAGAAAAAATAGAGCTTTCGATTTATTACACATATCTTCAACATTTTTTTGTTCGTATAGAACTCTATATATCCCCTAAATTTCTTTGTAAATAAAAATCAATTATTAGCAACTGAGAAGATTTGTAACATGGCATAAATGAAATTCACTTTTTTCCCGGAATGGATCACCCAAATATTTTTAAATAAAAAAATTATATTTTGATCTTGTATTTATTGAAATGCTCATCTATGGCAATAGAAAAACTTAATAAGTTATAAATTTATAAAAATAAATGATAATTGTTCGACACATACAAAACGGAGCCCTACTTTGTTCACATCTTCAAAAAAAACAAGTTTCGTTTCTTTTTTCCCTTCTCCAAAACTGGTGCTGGTTCAGACTCGTCTACATCCTTATCCAGGTCCGATTTATTCCCTCTGCCCAATTTATTTTCTTCCTTAAGTTTCTTTCGTTCCTTCTTTGACAATTTTTTGGATGACTTATCTGCGCTTTTTAGAATTGCTGGTTCCTCGCGCTCTGAATTGTAAATATGTAGTCGGTTCTTAATGCTCATATCTTCTCGCGCCTCGCGAACTCTATCAGTCTCTAGACTATCAATTACTTCGTTGCGCATCTCAACAACCTTAACGAGACGATTGATTAATACTTCTTCGTGGGCTTTATCCGAGTCAGTTTTGTTGTGCTCCGGTTGACCCATTAATACTCGAATTTCGTGTTCAATGTCAGCCTGTTCCTGTTCCAAACGGTGCTGCCGTCGAAGATACATCAATTCCGCTTGTCTACGGAACAATTCGTTTTTTTCATTCACCAGCTCAAAAAGTTGCAATATAAGATCCTCTACTTCCTTGGAATTGGTTATCTGCGAGTCTGTAGATTCGGAACAATCGGTTGTTGATGCACCTGGTTCCTCGTTTGTATTTTCCCTTGCATCTAAAGAGCGCTCACAACGATCTCGTATCATTTTTTCCAGTATAACACCTTGTTTCTCTAGGCCTAACTGTTGTACGGCAATAATTTCAAATTCATGTCGAATTTCTTGCAGCGGAAGCCTTTGTAAAACTTTTCGTGGTGGTATAGGAACCGCTGGAGCTGGACCTTTCCTACGTTTCCATTTACCATGGGTTGATTTATTGTAACCCAAAGGACTTACGTTCCTATCAAAGTCGTTATAAACGATCGGGTTCTTTTTATCCTCCTTGTTTTCGGGCTGAGTGGGAGGAACTAAAATGCGACGATATACTATATTTATCTCTTCGTCAACATTTGAAGTGTTTAAGCTGTCCTCGTAGTTACTCGATTCTGTTGTTTCATCAGAGAGTAAGCTCTGGTCGAGTGGTATTAATCTTCTGGTGGAATCACTCTGATTATTGGTCTTGTGCTGATTATGCAACAAAGCCTTTTGTTCATCAGATAATTTTGAAAATCCTGGTTCACTCTCAAAGTCCACCTGTTTTGGAGGCAATGGTGCTTGGCGTTTCTTCCGCATAGGTGATGTAATTGAACTAAGACTGGTCGTTGGACTTAGGTCCTCGCTTTTTAATGGAGTCGCTCCTGAAGCACGAAGTGGTTTTCGAGGCGCAATACTAGATGGCAAAGAGACACTTGAGCTACGGTCATCTGCACCACGGTCGAAAGGTCTCGAGCTGTCTAAGTGCTCCGTAGATGAAGAGGAAATATTAAAGTTATTTTTCTGGTCTTGATGAGTCATCGATTTTGCTGCTGTAGCGGGTTTTGATATAGATATTCTGGGTGTAGGCATCGGCAATTTTTTCCCTTGAGAAAGGGTAGGGCTGGAATGTTGATCTTCTGATGGTTTAGGTACGGCTAGGCCTATTTTGGGTGGAGGTGGACGGGGCGGTACGACCTTATTTCTTTTTAGAATGGATCCTTTTCCTTCTTGGTGTGGAATGTTTTTTAAAAGCTCAACTTCATCGTCGGAGCTGTCGAAAGGATTAGCTCCCTTACTCGAATCATCATCATCTTTAAAAGGATTTAAGTCCTCTGGATAGTGAGTTTCAGTTTCTTTTGTCTCAATGGTCTCCTTGGGAGTCTCGAGATCTTTTTGTTTAAAGATATATTCTTCCTGCTTAGAGCAGCTTTCTGTTTTAGAGAAAATTTCATTTTCTGTATTAATATTAATATTATGATCAGTTTTGATATCTTCTTGAGTGTTACTTTCTGGAATTGGTGATAGCGGTGGTTCTGGAATTGGTGATAGTGGTAGTTCTGGAATAGGTAATTCTGACGTTGAGCTTGTGTCTTCAGGTTCATTTAGTTTTTCCAAAGTGGTTAAAGTCGTTGCTTCTGCAGAAAGAATGCCATCTTCTTCGTCTAATGCAACTGTACAAATATTGGGTTTCTCTTGTAAATCAGGCTTTACAGAATCATTAGTTGGATCTATAGTTTGTTCAGTACTTATTGGTTTATCGTTTTCTGGTTGTATTGATCTTGTTGCTCTATCGTTTTCATTTAGTTCAGAAGGTATGGTTTTTTCAATTTTAACTTCATTTTCTTTATCTAAGTTGGACGGCGTTTCAGTGACTAATGGCTTCTCAGTTGTACTTAAAGGCTTGTTATTGTCTTCCAGGTCTTCCTCGTTTTTATGATCGTTGAAATGGTCAGGACTTTCAGCCACAAGTATTTGACCAATAGCAGGGTCAATATTGGATGTCTTCAGTTCTACAATTTCTGTTTCAGTTTCGCTTTCTTCATCGGGGCAAGTCTCGCAACAGTATATATTATTAACCTCGGTTTCATAAAAACTGCCTGGTGTGAGTAATGACCCACATCGTGCACATTTTAAACAAGTACGATGATAAGCCCGTTTTCCCACAAGAACTCTTTCAGCCAAGAAAACCGGGAGTTCACATTTCTGGCACTTATCACGCCGTGGCATTCCAACAATATGCATAATCTTCTGTGGCGGCTCGCTTTCCTCGGGAAACGATTCTTCCGGCTTAGGAATTTTGAGGCTCTTGCCGAGCACCTTGTAGAACTGGGACAAATATGTTAGTATGGATAGTCTGTCGGGTACTTCATACGAAACCATATCAGCTGCATCCAGCAAAGCGGGAATTCCCAAGTACTTCTCAGCTGTAGTAAAGGCCAAATCGTTGTTTTCATAGATATCATCAGCCTTTAATTGAGCGAAATCTATAAGATCCGGTCGAAAGTGATGTATAATTGCGCAGAAGGCGAGCCCGTTTCGCCACGAAGTCGTCATATTGTCGATCTTAACTCCATTATATCCCTGGGTAATAACTCGGCACCAGTACTCCAGGGCTTTTGTGCCTTGTGTGCCACGACGTTCGGTCATTTTAATAAGTTAATTGTTGTTTAATCGGGAAATTACTCTAAGACGATAACAGCTTAAATTAATGTTGCACTTGGTAAGCAACAAAGAAACATTATGCCACTTAAGTTGGAAATAAAATTAATTTAGATTAATCTTGTAGAAATTACATTAAATGTAAACAAGGCAAAAAGGTGACTCAAAAATTCAAGACAAACACAGCCTGGTGGTGGGAGTGTCTTAATATATCGATAGCTCGATAGTTTCCATCGAAAATATATTTGATTCGCGGAAAATATGTTACATTTCCTTTAATTTAAATTCCGCTACTATTTTAAAAAAATGCATAATATTTCATGTGTATTTAAAAATATTTAAATTTCGATAGTCGGCTTTGAAAGTTTATACTTTTACTTTGTCTTTTACAATATCAAAGTTTTGTTGTCTTGAAAAAGACAAAGTAAAAGTATGTAATATTATGGCCCACTATCGCAATTTAAATATTTTTAACCATACATTTTACATTAAAAATTGTTATCAAAAGGTAGCTTTTGCTAACACAAAAATTTAGAAATTATTTATTATTTATAAATTAAAATAAATTTTTAACATGCGAGTATATTTTTTGGCTGCCTTTAATAAAAACATCCGTATAACAGACAGCTGACCAGAAAACATTTACCAAATCAAAATAAGTTTTTAATTTTATTTTAATTTTATTTTATTAAACGTCTTAGCAATATTAGCAAATCAAATGTATACTAATATAATAATACTTTTTACTTATCAATTCTACTGGTATTAAATCCTAAGTGGTATAAAAATAAAGTTCGTATGTTTATCTGAATTTCGTAAGTATTAGGATATTTATTTTCGTTTTTAATGAGTTATTTTTTAAAACTATCTAATATATATTTTTCCGGGTAAACTTATATCTTGTTAGTTGTATCGGGTAAACTTTTTCTTAGTGTAGTGGAATAGTATAATCTTCGGGTGAATTTTAATTGCACCGCCTGGTCACACCGTCGACAAGCACTCCCGCATCTATCGAAGTTACGCCGGCACGTGTAGTAAAGTAAAAAGTTCACTCTTAAACTTTTACCAAACGCTCCAGTTTGCATTTAAGAACAAAAATGGTAAGTTAAATGTATATTACTTACATTAAAACTCATTGAAGCTGAGATGGAAATCGATTGGGAGTACGTTTTTCGAGAAGCTTCCAGAATTCGGGGTCCATCTCTCTTTTTTTGCCGGGCTGTTGTGTAATCAATCAGAGAAACATGAAACATGGGTTAATTGTTGGGGGGTTTATTTCGTACTTTCCAGGCCGCCGCTATTAAGAAGATCATCCCCATGCTGGACCGCATCCTGATCCAAAGGGCCGAGGCGCTGACCAAGACGAAAGGCGGTATTGTTCTCCCAGAGAAATCGGTGGGCAAAGTGCTCGAGGGCACCGTTCTGGCCGTTGGCCCTGGCACCCGTAATGCCGTAAGTATTTCGTCATTATCTCTGTCTAGAGAATCATCTAATTTGGTCATCTAAACGAATCCACAGACAACTGGCAGTCACATTCCCATTGGCGTGAAGGAGGGCGATCGTGTTCTGCTCCCCGAATTCGGTGGCACCAAGGTTAACCTAGAGGGTGACCAGAAGGAGCTCTTCCTCTTCCGCGAATCCGACATCCTGGCCAAACTGGAGTAGATCTCGAGCCCGGATCCCGTCTCACAATTCTATGAATTCTATGTTTTCTATTAGTACGTAACACACAAACCCAAAACCAGAACTACAATAAACGCTGATGCAATATTTTTGTTTGCATTGCGCATGGACCCCCATTCAATAAACTTCGAGTTACTTGTTAAAATATCCAAGGTTATATTTTTCATACTATCCATGGTTTGTTCAGTATTTTATTTTGATTTAAATAAAGTGTAAAAAATATTTTTGGGTTCAGCATACAAAAAAAAAGTACGGGAATTAGAAAGGTAAAAATTCCAAATGATAAAACTACTTAAGGTTTTTATTTTATCACTTGACGTAAGTTTTAAATTATAAAACTCATGAACTTTAATATTTCAAATAATTCTATATAATCCTATACACTGATTTTGCAACAAAGTATAAATCTTAATTGGACATTAAGTAAATGAAACAAGAAACTAACTAAAAATGTGAAATCTTGATATTTTTGACTAGTTTTTTTCTGGATAAGAAATTGATATTATAAGACTACAGCTCTTTCTGCGAGTTATATAAATAAAGCGCCAAAAACTTGTCCGATATTATAACATTTGCAATAGATAAGTTAAACTGTATGGATACAACTGCAATTCTTGAGCTATTCAAAATAACATATGTGTAAATGCCAGTTTAGAAGGATATCAACTCATTTCTTTATCATAACACCAGAGATATAGTGGAGTTTAAACAAAATACTGTTGTTTTTTAAACGTTATCCAAAAAATTACCCATTATTGTTCGTTAAAATATACAAAAATCTATATTTGAACTTCTAATTAAGTCTAGGTTAATCCAACTTCAGGTTGCTCAGACCGTAAACCTGGTTAAAGGCTGACCTCCGCTTGATGTCCGGCAATCCTTCGACGGCGGCCCGCTCTCGAGAGATCCTAACTAAAGCTTCAAAAGAACGCGGCTCCCAAATAGCCAGATCGGAGAGGGTTTTTCTAGAGGAAATTATTCTTAGGTAAATAGGTTTTAGCGTCACCTATTGCTACATACTTGTTAAGAAGGATATCAGATCGGGCTAGGCCCTCCTTGAAGGTCTCCAGACCAACTCCGTACTGTTGGCATCCCGCCTCCACGCGTGTGCTCCAAAGTTGTGCCATGTCTAATTTCTTCAGCTTTCGTCCTTTAGTCGCATAGGCCAATGCCCTGTGGACACTCCTTATGGCGAACGAGTAGACATTACGGGTGCGACTCCTGTAGTGCTGAAGAATATAAATATTACGGATTTATTTTTGTTATTTTGGACGGAAGCTAGGAAAACGTACTGCTGCCAGTTTGAAGATGCGCCTCTTTCTCCAGAATTCATCGGGGCCACGGGCCCGGACCAAAAGTGGAAGACTCAAGAACACCATGATTAATATCTTCTGTACAGTCGTAACAATTTGTTAGCTATTTTAATTGATCTTAGCAATTTTACTTTTTATTTTACATAACCTGCACCGCGCCGTTAACAGCTGTTTATCAGGATATCGATAAGAAATCGAAAAGCTACATATGTGGCCTCTTATAAATGTAATGAATGAAAATTCGAAGAATTTTTTTTAGTTAGGGTTTTAAATAACCATTAATGGAAACAATTAAATAACAAACAATAATTTATTCAAAAGTATAATTCTTATATATCGATATAATATCGCTAATAAAAAGTATCTCCTAAAACAACAGTTGGTATTGGCTAAAAGGAATTGTACAAATGAAATTCAACAGTGCAAACAAAAAATTATGCTTATTCTTAAAAGTAAGAAGTAACAATTAAATTTTTAAGCAATTGAATAAAAAGCTAAAAGTGCTCTTTGTAATTATGTAAGTTAATTAAATTATCATTTTCTTTTAGCGTGCATTTACTGTTCTACCTATCGTTATCGGAATTGCCGGTTTATTTACATTTCGACGCATTGAACCGAGCAAATGTTTTGAAAAACCGCAATATTGTGTTTTGGCGCACACGAGCAGCACAAAAAGAGTCCTGATCCTTCGATCATGTGTGCAAATAGTCCTCGGGTTCCCAGCCCCGGCACTGGAGGTGCGCTATGTGCCGAAGGTCGTCTAAGTTTGTATTGTTTTCTGATCACAGCAGCTTTGATCCTGATCCCCTCGGTGCCGCAGATCCTTTATGGATTGGTGCCTCAAGTGTGGGGAGCCGTGCTCTGGGGTCCTGTTCTGTACTACGCCCTGATCAACATGATTATACGGTTTGTGCTGCGGAACCACGACTATCAGGTGAGTCACTGGAGGTATAGAATCTTTATCAGCGTGTATTTACTATCTCTCCACAGGTTGCCATTAGAGCTTCCTTCCTGGGCTTCACCATGGCCGTTAGTGTGTTGGTCATCTGCTTTGCACCCACCGAATGGCAGCAATTCGGCGTCTACGGCAGCTTTATGTCCTTCTTTCACTACTCAGAGTTCCTGGTAATCGCTTATGCCAATCCGCGCACCTTGACTCTCGATTCCTTCATGCTGAACCACTCAGTGCACTATGGACTAGCTGCTGCCGCCAGCTGGATCGAGTTCTCGCTGGAGGTGTACTTCTTGCCGGAGTTCAAGAGATTCGGACACATATGGCTGGCGGGCGTGGTCCTGTGCTCCTTCGGCGAAGTCGTCCGCAAGGCGGCCATTATCACAGCCGGGCGGAGCTTTACACATTTGGTGAGTTTTTTAGTTGTATTTTATATAGGCGGAATCTTTGGACAACTTCAAAAAGTATTAGAATACATAGGCATGTTATACAAAAAAAAACGTTAAGGTGTTCATAATTTGAATAGGAAACAATTAAAATAGCAAATAATTTTCAGTATAGTAATTATTAGTTCAGAAGAACTAGAAGTCTCCCGGCTAAAAACTTTCGAATATAATTGCAAAGATTAAGGAAATGGTGTTCGTTGGCTATGGTAGATACGGTCGGACAACTAAACACATATTAAACCCATTGATTAGAGACATTTTGTTAAACCTAAATATGGTCTTAATTGTTTCACAAAAAATAGTTAAGAGTAACTATTTTATTTATTTGAAAAATAATTGAAGTCATAAAAATGAAGTTTTAGAAACCATTTAAAATAGTTTAGTATAACAAGAAAAGTAAAAGTACGCCCAGCTAAAACATATATAAATCTTTGTAGGTCCAGAATGAGAAGCACTCGGATCACAAGCTAATAACGAACGGAATCTACGCCTACTGCCGGCACCCGTCATATGTCGGCTGGTTCTGGTGGTCCGTTGGGACCCAGATCGTGCTGTTAAACCCCATCTGCATCTGCATCTACACACTGGTCAGCTGGCTCTTCTTCCACGATCGCATTTACGTCGAGGAGTACTCCCTGCTCAACTTCTTTCAGTCGGACTACGTGCGCTATCAAAAGCGGGTGCCAACGGGCTTGCCCTTTATTCGGGGCTATCTGCTCGATTAGCTCCACGGATTTTGGGTTCAATGTCACAAACAAGTTGCCAATGCAAACAGAAAGTTCTATTTAAGATTTAAGAAAAAAGCGTACACAATAGTCCTCTTTTGTAAAAACAAAAAAACATTGCAAAAGCACATTGTATTTTCGAAAATAAGTTTTTCTAATATTTAGCATGTTGTTTTGTATTCATAAACTAGTCAAAGCATGTTGCTGATAACCTAATCTGCTGATGGGTCTTGATTGTATATTTATGGGGCTTATAGGTTCCAAGGTCTAGTCCAGCTGTGCGATTTTCATCTGGCCTTTACTGACAATAAGTTGTCTGATATTTAGCATTCTCTTTTTTATCAATATAAAATATCGGTGTTATAAACCAGTCAAATTTGGTTGCTGATAATCTTATCGCCTGATGAATCTAATCTACATATTAAATATTTTTTTTTGTTACACAGCTGTATTTTTCGTCTGATTTTAATCTTTTGTTGTCTATTGAATGTGTACAGGAGCTACATAACTCTTTGCTAAGATAATCTCTATCTATCGCAATTGGTTGTCAAATATGCAGACAATTTATGACTTCCCGGAAAGATGATTTTATTTGTACAAAATTTGTTTTAATCTAAGATGCAAATATTTTGAAATTATTCACACTTTCTAACAAGCAAGATAATATTATCTACTGACAAAGAGAAGAAGTGTAGTACATTTTCTTGAATCATTTCAATTACAATCCGATAAGATACCCGATAAATTAAAGGATGAGGCAATGCACTTCCTTTTAGATAATTCACACCTCTTATCTGGAAGACAAAACAAAGGTTTTAAGTTGTGCAAACTGTTTACTTTTGTGTTTCGCTCACGTGTATGTCACTTTTGTTTTATTATCAATTTAAATTCGAATATTGCTCTATCTATAAGACACAAGCCTCACTCTCGCTATTTGTTTATGTCAATCCACATGTGTATGCTTTAGTATGTGTCTGAGTGTGTGGGTTATATGTACAAACAATTATCAGTGTTTTAACAAAATGTCTTAGTCACTCTCATTTACTTAATTAACAATTGCAAAATCGTTGCCTGCCTCCTCTTTCTCTATTATCGTGTGTGTGTAAGGTTTCGGTAGCTTCCATTTCCGGGCTTTACTCGACGAAATCCGGTTCGCCGGAGTATGTGCATCCTGGATTCTTAATGATGTGCCCGGCCGCATAGTTGCCGCATCGGATGCAGACGTCCAGCGACTTGCCCTGCACAAACTGCGACAGGAAACCTCCAACGAATGCATCCCCAGCGCCATTGGTATCGACAATCTCATGCACCGCCAATTTTGTGACCGGGAACTCCTGCACCGAATCCTGCTGGATGAGCAGCACGGGATCGCAGCCCTGCGTGAGTATGGCAATGCGCGGCCGCGCCGGATTCAGTTTGTCCAGCGCCACCAGTCGCTTGCCAATCTCGCGCAGATCCCCGCTGGGCCAGTTTTGGGCCTCGGCGAAGGCCTGTGCCTCTGCCTCGTTGCCGAAGATGATATCCACGTAGGGCAGGACGGCCAGCAGCGGTGCCATGTAGAATTGCGATATGAATGGTGCGCTGAGGTTCATTAGGAACGGTCGCTGCTTGGCGTGGGCGGTGGCCGCCACCTGCATGATGCTCGGCGGGTTCACGGTGAGGAAGAAGCCCTGCGGAAATGGAACAGATAGAGGGTAAATATTTCGTTGTCTTTTAAATAAACAATTATAGCGGCTTACAGAAAATATATATTTAAACATATGAGCGCTTTAAAAAAGTTTTCCCAGGTGATGTTAATTATATTATCCAAATTAAACATTTAAAGGTCTTGGAATTTAAATTAAATTGAAGTATGTTAAAAAATATTTAATTAATATTTATAAGATTCGTTAAATTTTTCGTGCATTAATTTTGCCACTTTGTTATATATTAACTCATTTGCATAATTAGGAAGGAATATGCTTAGGGATCTTTACAAGCTTGGTCTTACTTGCCTGCATTCACCCAAACATATTTTGGCAATCAAAAAACTCATAAATTCCCGCTGCTTATAACCTAATCGCTGCGGTATACAATCGCTGTTATAACTTACTTCACTTTGGCTTGTATAGTTATTACTTCCGTCATCAATTTTATGGTATATTACAAAACAATGGCAATGCACTCACCGAAATATAGTAATATTGGGCGTTATCCACCAGAGCCTTGTTGCTGGGCTCCTCCAGATGATCGATGGTGAAGTTGTTGGCCGCCGCCAGATTAGCGCAGAGGGATCGATGAGTGCCGGTTATAAGGACGGCACAGGTACCCGTAGGCACGTCTCTCTTCACCTGGTAGTGGACATCCAATCCGGCAGAACTGGCCTTCTCCTTCAAGATATCGGCGTACCTATCTTCACCAACGCATCCGAAAAAGACAGCCACCTTGGGCTGCCCCAGGATCCACTGGGCGATTCTCAGCGAATTCTGCACGGATCCGCCAGCAAGGAATTCAGCCCGGTAGCCTTCGACCAGCTCCCCGTAAATGGGCATGTGTCGTTCCTCGGCCAGGATCGCATCGTCCTCGTTCATCGAGTACCTCTGCAGGAAATCCAGAGGGACGACGGCGGAGATGTCCAGCAGGGGATTGCCGCAACCCACTAGGATTCCTTCTCTAGGGTAAAGAAAATAAAATAAAATGTAAGCATTATCTCCTTGATTTCAATGAGATGCTAGATTGAAGCCCCGAACCTAACGTTGCTGCTGATACGATCGCACATGTTGCTCGCCTGAGGATCTGATGCTAATGCGCCCAATTAACTATTCCGTTCAACTTTTGAGTACAGCAAGAGCTTTCAGCGCAATCAGCTGGCGATGAACCTTAGAGATATAGGCCTACCCCCAACGAAAGGAGGACTATCAGTCGAAATATTAAGCATACGCCCCGGTTACACAGAGAAACGTAGGTTATGGATTAAGTTAAGTCACAAACGTTAGATTTTCAACGTCTCAATTTAAAAATATATTAAGATAAGCATCAACATTTAATCTTAATATTATTTAATTTTATAGGTAAAATAAAATTTGGTTTAAACTTTCTTAAATAAAACGCTAAAAGCTAATTAAAATATTTTTCCAATCAACATAACTTTAATTTTTAAAGATAAAGCAGTTCGAAATTAAACCATCCTATTATTAATAATAAAACATCAAACATTTTTTGAGACGCCAGTGTGGTCTTGTTTACGATTCAATTTGTAGTTGTTGGCAAGAATTCGGCCTCCTTATCAGCCGAATATTTCGGACTCGAGAGGTTGTGGCGCCGAAGTACACGCCCGGATATATATATTAATTCATTCATTTACCGCCCGGCAAACCCCCAAACCTCTGTACCCCCAATTTGCTTTGTATCTTATAGGTCAACATTTGGAGAACCAAGAATCTAGAGTCTAGAATCTGAATTCCAGATAACGATAGCAAACACGCGCACACAATTTTCACATGTCGCTGTAAATTTTCGGCAATTATGTATGTATATTGTGTGTATGTGCGAGAATCGGGAGCACATGTTGAGTTTTTTTTTCTTATTTTTTGTTAATAATAAAACCCCACTACAGATACAACTTACTGTAGCGTGCTCGTCATTATTGTTGTTGCTGCCTTGACTGCCTTCTTATGTAAACATAAACAAGTTGTAGTAAGTAATTGCACTTCAGATCTCCAGTGTGCGCCTTCAACTCTCGATTAAATCGCTATCTGGCGGAGAATTAGATATAGTCACGGATATTTATAGGAAATTCCGTATAGCGGTTATAGACAGAAGCGCGAGTTGCGGCCTTTTGGGAATTTGGGATTGTTTATCTTAGTGTTACCAGGTGCCATGGGTCAAGTGTAGTTTTGCTAACGCGTGGGCACACTGAAAACCGGAAATTTCCTATACACTGCAAAAAAAATGATAGACTACCCAATTTTTAAAAGTTCAACAGAAATTTGTAACAGTTTTCTCGGCTTTTCAATTAAAATAAAAAGGCATCTCTGGTTTTAACGGATCCTCAGTCTTGAGGTGGTGAAATTTCAGAGTGTGAAAATTGTATGGGTCAACGATTAAGCCATTAGTCATTTGGAGAGTACCGAAAATATATTGCCCATTTAAGAATCACTTTGTTTTCCTCTCATAGTTTAATATGGTACATAGCCTTGACATAATTTTGTACCTTAAATAACGTTAAGCTTTATTAAATAACCAACATTATAATAAAATATTTTCAGCCAGAAGGAAAAATGATAAAAAATAATACAAGTATATGAAAATTAAAAATAAAAATAAAAAATGTACAGTACGGAGAATACCCTGATTACATTTTATGGTAATATCGCAAAAATTAGTATTATTAAGTGTTAACAGCTATCGATAAATCTTAAATGCGTCTATGTAGCAACTATCGATAGCTAAAAACTCACATCGCCATCGCCCAGCCGATTTTGGTCTCTTTCTTTCCGGTTTTTCCAAAGGTACAGAAGTGAAAAAATAATTCCTCAAAATGCGAGACATCCTAGCTAATACTAACTTTTTATTTTCATTTCCCAGTGCAGTGTATCCCAAACCGCTAAACAATGGCCGACGTTGATGTGTAAGTGGATATTTCATAGACGAAAATTGCAATTTATGCCTTGCTTGGCAAACCGCTTGTTGATGAAATTAATTGGTCCGTGTTTATGAATTTCCATTGATTATAAATTCTCCAATTACTGAACAAGCAAGGCTAAATTCGGTTTTTGTGATGCGATGAGGTCTGAGCGACGATTAAATGCTAATATACCTTGTTTTCCTAATGCAGTGATGTTCCCTCCGCCGCACCCGTTCTGGATGGCGCCATGGACATTAACACCGCCCTGCAGGAGGTTCTGAAGAAGTCCCTGATCGCCGATGGACTCGTCCATGGCATCCACCAGGCCTGCAAGGCCCTGGACAAGTAAGTAGTCCAATAACCCAGATATGAAGGTGTAAAACACTTCTTTGTCTATCTGCAAAATTGTATATATGCCAGTGTCGTTCATATTAGCTTAATCTGTACTTGTAAGCCAATTAGAGAGAAATTCTTTAATGAGTCTACATTGCCTTAACCATAAAAACAAACGTTTTAGAAAATGCCGGTCCTAGCCAGACTTAATTTACATTCCCAAAAGTTCGTCACATATCCATTTGAAATACATATTCTTTTTAATTGATTCCATCTTAATTTTATTTAGACATTTGATGGTAAATGTAGGTAGATGAATAATTAAAAAATTCAACGAAAAAAAAATCAAACGAACTTAAAAACCACGTGTTCAAAATTTCAGACACTTTATAGTGTGTTTAAAATATCGATGTCGTTTTGAATAATATATAATATATGAAGAGGAACGCAATTCATTCTATTAAATATAAAGCCTAAGAAGTGTTTTACAATAAGCTTGGTTTTGACGATGTGTCTATGATGAAATTAATTGGTCCGTGTTTATGAATTTAAATTGATTAAAAACCTTCCAATTACTGAGTAAATGTCAGTAGCAAAGCAAACTGCATTAAACTTTTGACTCCTAAAATTATACTAACTATTTCCCTTTATTCAATCCAACAGACGTCAGGCTGTCCTGTGCATCCTGGCCGAGTCCTTCGACGAGCCCAACTACAAGAAGCTGGTCACCGCCCTGTGCAACGAGCACCAGATCCCCCTGATCCGCGTGGACTCGCACAAGAAGCTGGGCGAATGGTCCGGTCTGTGCAAGATCGACAAGGAGGGCAAGCCCCGCAAGGTGTGCGGCTGCTCCGTGGTCGTGATCAAGGATTTCGGTGAGGAGACACCCGCTTTGGACGTGGTTAAGGACCATCTCAGGCAGAACAGCTAAACAGCTGTCCCCTGTCTGCTGAATGAGAGACTACGTGAAAGATTTTTTTTAAGCTTATCGCTAATTGAAAATAAAACGTAATGCACCTGAATCCAGATGAAAATAAAAGAAAGTTGACCTTTTACATTTTTGGAATGTTCTATATTAATTAAGCGTATGTGTAATTAACACTGGGATCTAACTATTTCTTAAGGCAGACAAGCTTGTGCTGCGGCCAGTCCTTGAGCTGGCAGTCTCTGAAAAATTAGAGATTGGTAATTATAAAAGGATTACAAGAAGAATAAAATCTAACCCACCGGGAGCAGTAGTGCACTTGCTTGCAGTTGGCGCACTTCTTTTTGGCCTTCTCCTGGCAGGAGGCACAGTTGTGCTCAACTCCTCCATCGCCCCCGGCTCCGCAATCCTTTGGCTCCTCCACTTTAAGATCCTCGATGTTCTGCTCCAACTCGCAGAGTAAGTCGGTGCCGTAGGCATTGCTTAGGCGACTGGCCATAGCGCAGATATCTTCCTTGTTCTTGCTGAGAAACACAGAGTCCTGATCCTGAGCAATCTGGTAGAAGCCGCCGCACCGCTCCACCTCCTTCATCAGCTCCTCCTGGATCTGCGGGATGTCCTCCAGCAACAGGGTCTGCGACTTGGCCGTGTTACCACTGAGCGTCAGGCGGCTGAGGAACATCTTGAGTTCGATCAGCGGTGGCAGTTGGTCCAACAGCGTCTCATGCATCAGGCCCAAAAGCTAATAAATATTGAATCACCATAGGAAGGTTTGGGTTTCGGCAAAGAAAAAATGGTTTCCCCATCTCACCTTGCTTAACTGCTTACAGCGTGCCTCATTCAAAGTATAGTTCTCCATGATCTGGGCATTTAGGAGAAGCTGGCGCACACAAAACCAGGCCTGAGCTTCCGGCTTGACAATCTTGGCGGCATCATCCACATTGGTCCACTTCTCATCGATGAACTTCTGCAGCCCCTTGCTGGTCTTCCTTTGCCAGGGTCTAAGTTCATAAAAATATCCAGTCAGATTAAATCGGGAATCCCCCAAATACCCATTATGCTCACCGGAAAGACAAGACATCCACCATTAGCCAGGGAATGTCATGGGTCACCAGAAGGCGACGGGCGGCGCTCAGGTGAAACAGTGACACATTATCCGCCAGATAATTCAATACAGAGATGCATCGCAGCCCAATCTTGTAGATAAAGTCGCGTTTCTGGCGCTCCAGCTCTGTGAGCACAGCCTCATCCACATCCAACTTGGACTCGTTCTCGTGATAACCCATGCTGACCAGGCCAATAACCTGGGACACCGCCTGGGCGCAATAGTCAATCAAATCGAGAACCGACTCCTGCAACGTCTCACAGCCACTGGGATGGTAGAGGCAAACATCCAGGAGGGATACCAAAGCAGCCTCGTGGTAGAGAACCGTGTAGATGAGAAAAGTGGCTTGAGGATTGGGATCGATCTCTAAGAGATGCGGCAGCACTCGGGTCTTCCAGAGGGTCACGCAATATGCCTCGTGGATCAGAAGGCGAAGCTTGTCCCGTGAAATGAGGAACTCCTTGACCTCCTCCTCGCGATTCTGGGCAAGCTCCAGGGATGCCTGCTGGCTCAACTTGATGATCATCTCGTGCACCTCCAGCCACTTGGTGCTGCCCACGTCGCGCACCTCAAATGGACGAATGCTCTCCACAAACAAATACATTTCCTCCGGATACACAAAGTTCACCATCTTCGCTCGTAACTGATTGATTTCTTTAGCACTTTTCAAAATTCGTTTGCTTCAAGTTTGATTTTAGTAATGTTGGGATAGGTGGTGGTTAAGTAAACAAATTGTGTTGCCATGACAGGCATCGGTTGCTAAGATCCTGAAATGTTATCCGGAGAAACAACCCTGCCAACAATTTTCATTAGTTAAATATATTATATAAAGAAAGTTCTTCGGCGGGGATTGATTGACGATCTTTTTTTAGGGGTTGTATTGCTTTTTCCAGAAAAAAAATGGTCCTGTGGCGACCATAAGAAACGACAAATGGAGAAATATAATTCAGAATGGCTAGCAACTAGTGAAAGTATAGAAGAATATATACCTCAGTAGACCAATAATTATAAATAAAATAAATTGCCCAAACAGTTTGCAGTAAATAATATACGTACTTTATAACCTTGTTTTGGATTAATCAACCCAATTGAACCTTAAGCAGAACTTTTCAACACATCATAAAGTTATCAAAAAGGTATTATTAACTTCTAATTAACTTCACAAAAGAAAATATATTAAAAAATTCGCCTTTATTCAAAATATTATTATTAAGTTACCTCTTAAAACTAAACCAGCTTTATCAACATAAACATAGAGCAAGTCTGAAATAAACTTTAAATCCTGGATTTATGTAAGCATATTATATTTTTTTTAGTTTTGATCATAAATAATAAAAAAAGAAATTATAGGTCTACAAATAAAAATAAATTGCCCAAATAGCTTACAGTAAATAATATACGTACTTTATAACCTTGTTTTGGATTAATCAACCCAATGAACCTTAAGCAGAACTTTTCAACACATCATAAAGTTATCAAAAAGTTATTATTAACTTCTAATTAACTTCACAAAAGAAAATATATTAAAATATACGCCTTTATTCAAAATATTATTATTAAGTTACCTCTTAAAACTAAACCAGCTTTATCAACATAAACATAGAGCAAGTCTGAAATAAACTTTAAAACCTGGATTTATGTAAGCATATTATTTTTTTAGTTTTGATCATAAATAAAAAAAAAGAAATTATAGGTCTATAAATAAAAATAAATTGCCCAAATAGTTTACAGTAAATAATATACGTACTTTATATCCTTGTTTTGGATTAATCAACCTAATGAACCTTAAGCAGAACTTTTCAACACATCATAACGTTATCAAAAAGTTATTATTAACTTTTAATTAACTTCACAAAAGAAAATATATTGAAATATTTGCCTTTATTCAAAATATTATTATTAAGTTACCTCTTAAAACTAAACCAGCTTTATCAACATAAACATAGAGCTAGTCTGAAATAAACTTTAAATCCTGGATTTATGTAAGCATATTATTTTTTTTAGTTTTGATCATAAATAATAAAAAAAAAAATGTTAGGTCTAGACGCAGGCGTACATTTTATTACCTTTTAGAAAATGTAGTTTCTTCTGCCAGTCTGGAGGCTTTTTGTATTCATTTATTTTGGCAACTATTACGCCAGGCCAGTGAATTGTGGCCTCTGATAAAGGCGTTTGGAGCGTTGGCCGTGGACAATTGGAACTCGTTCAGTCACTTTCGCTGAAAAGTTGCGTTGACACTGCGCATGCGTATCGTGTCATTCCGAATGAAATGGCGGGAGGGGGGTTTCACTCTCATGTTTCATTTCGGACAATGTTTCTTTCGCTTCATTGTGGCACTGCGCTTGTTTCAATTGTTACTATTAATTTTATTTTATCTATACCAGTCGAGTACTTTTTCTGCACGAAGCGACGACAATTGACTTTAAAAGTCCCCCGGACGAAGGGGAAAAAGTTACAACCACTATGAAAGTTTTTGTGGCCTTTCGGCGTTTTCTTCATTTTTCGATAATAACCATAGCGAATTGTAACTAATATAGCTTGATAACTTTCCCAAAAGAAAATGAAAAGCGCCTTTTAATTGTCAGACACGGAGAAAAAAGTGAAGAGACGAGCATTTACAGAATTTGGCGGTTGCGTAATGCCATTAATCGATAACCAATTAACGGAAGCCCTTGCCGTCGATAAGTTAGTTTGTGATGCTTTCAGATTCATTTCAAGCTGAAACTCTTTCTCGCCAGTATTATCATAATGGAATCACGTCATTCACAAATTAAGCTTTTCGCATCTTACCGTTGTGACCCCCAGAGCTGTAAATTATAAAAATGATTAATTGTAAAATTACTTTAATTGATGAGGCGAATAATATATTATTCAAACAAAGAATCTCATCTTCCTCTGGAAATAGAAATAGAAATACAACTTATTGAAGAACTACTTTTCAGAGTTAGTCCAGAGAAATATGTCAATACAGACTCATCCCTCACAAAAATAGTAGTACCTTCTGAGAAATGTTCCAATGAGAATAATATGAGATCACACTCTGATCCCTTCAACAAGTTTAATCGTGGACTAATTTTAGTTGACTTTTTTGGGCTATTTGATGGTAATAATTGGCTTTCTGACGCTTCAGCTTCTACAAGGACTTTTTCAAATGAAATGAGAAGTATTAAAATGAGATTTCTATTAAAGTCTTTGTGTTAAAACTTATTATTTTAGGATACAAGGTTCTTGGACGGAGAGGTTTACTTAGTACCCATCCTATTTATCGACAATAGAAAATGCTTAGGGGCATAGGACTCATTCTGTTTTCGATCTTTATAGTTTTCTTTTTAGTTTGTTGTTGCGCCTGCTGCCTTTGCATCGTGATTACTGGATGCTGTTCCATAATAATGCGTTCCCTTAACTTGAGCCCACCTGTTCCGGAAGACAATCCCCAACAGCAAAATCGACAAATAGTGGAAGGGACATCACCCCTAAGAACACAGTCAGCAGTGGTAAATTTAAATGAAAGAGTGGCGCCTAGTGATGATGTAGTATAGTAATTCAAATTATTTAAAAACTGCATACAATTCTAGTTCTGCATACTCCTAGTTCTCTTAGTTTTAACGATTTGAAAAAAACTTTTACCGCAAAGACTTTAATAAAATGTTTAGGGCGAGGTTAAAAATGAACAAGTTTTTAAAAGGGTTTTCTTCGAGAAGAACCCAATATTATGGAAGTGTTCTGAAGATTTGTCCATCCTAAGGAGGGTTTTGTAACGCAAACTGAAAATATATATTTGATATGGTATGAATTTATAGTCTTTTTAATAAAGTAATAATAAAAACTATATTAATTCTAAGATCGAAATGCGAATAGATGAGTTTTGCCGGGAGTGATCACTCAGAATATATTTAAAGTGATCTACATAACGCAGAATGAGTTTACATTAGACTATAATCCTGGCAGTTCTAGTTGGACTGATATTCTTGTCTTGCTTTTGCATAGACTGTTTTTTTTGAGGAGCATTCACATGGATCCAGATCGGCACCCACAATGCCAGCGGGTAAACCAATCTGCAGCAGCAACATCGACGGCAGCAGCAGAAGCAGCAGCAACAGCGGCAACATCTGCAGCAGCAACACTTCGCACGACGGCAACAGGTTACGAGTGCGATATTGCCGAAGATCCCATTAACAGCAGCGACACACCAAGTTGTTAAGGAATGGTAAACGTTACCTGGTCCGTCAGTTCAGGTTGAGCGCTCGAGTTGGTCGGTTGTCAGACGCGCGTTACCTCCAAAGAGTTCAAAAAGGGGCTTCCAGTGAAATCAGCGACTTAGTGTGATATACTCATCGTTTCGTGAAGTGTAGTGAAAAGCCAATTCGAATCGGACAAGTCGCAAGGCAGAAGGCACAACGATATACGATATACGAGACATTGTTCGTTCGACAGAACACCTCAAGTGCCCACCAAGTACAGCCAATAACACAACAATCAACCATCCAAACAGCCAACACACGCAGCTACAAAATGGAATACCGGTGCTTAAGTAGAAGTTCTGTCAAAGTAAGTGACCCCAATAAGCACAAAAAATAAAGACACTAAAGCCGTAGCGCCCACAAGGAGAGGCAGCTGCAAGATCTCTTACACTTCTCTCTTATTTTTTGTGTTATTTTTTGTACTTTGCCTGAACTTGGCATTGTTCTCGTCTCCATCGTCGTCTTCCTTTGGGAAACCAGTATGGCATAAAGAACACATATAATATGGCTATATACACATGCAGTCCACAAGTGAAGGCAACACCTTCGGTGGTCCACTAAGTGCCTGGCGTGGAATAATGGCATGGGTTGGGTTGGGTTCGCATGGGCTGGGATGTGATAGGATGGGATGGGATGAGATGGCAGGGAGTTGTCCAACTGGGCTCTGGCGTTTCGCCCACTTCGACCCATTTTTCTGGCCCGATCGCCCGATCCGTTGGCATGAATTAGCACCTTTCTTGGACTTTCTTTTTGCCCGCTCTTGACGAATTTATAATGAATTTGTCTTGGCCAAATAACTTTTACTATGTTGCGTTCCCTCCGAAAAGCGTATATATATACATACCTAGATTTGTAGGTTTGTCAGTCGTCTCACGTTTAGGCTGTGGCACTCGAATTGGCAACAGCATTATAGTGTGGCTTAGAGAGCGGTCGCGGTTATGGTTACAAGTGATATATGGCCCTGTCAGGGGGTCGACTCGAGGAATGCGGCAGGAGATCTGACCCTGCGATTGGGCACAGCTGCATTCCTGCGGGAATTACTTGATTTCTTACTTCCAAAGGTTTTAAGACCTTCAATTCGGAGCTCAGAAACCCTACCAAAGAATCTAAGAAACCTGTGCGAACTTGACCGACTTAGGACTCTTGAAAATGTTAATCATAGCCGAGAAAGCAAAAACACGCCCACGCTTAGTCAACGATTTCCCTTGAATGGAGTTTTTGATTTCTTTAGGCAATTCGATTCATTCGGTTGTTTTCTCTGCTTGTCCAGCAGATTTCAGAAATTTAAACATCTCAACCGGTAATCTACACAGAACAAAAAGAGTACTCAATCTAATGTTGGTCAGAAATGACAGTCTTAGTATCTGAGTTTCTTATTAATGTATTTCCATGATTCATTTATAATTCTTTTCAAGGATTTAGCTTTAAAATTTAAATCAGCAATGGAACGTTGGTAATTATTTATAATCAGTAATAGATTAATTGGATATTAATAAGATCCAATATTGGTGATCACTTGGATTAAAAAAAAGAGGGTTTTGATTTCTGATAAGTGTTTTGATAGTATAGTTTTGATAGTATACACTTTTAAAGATCCATGATTAACCAGTTCATTTTAAAATATTTAATCGATCTCAAGAGTATCCAATGGTTTTGCTCTGTGGAGCGATGATTCAAAGCGTCGCCTAAATGCTCGAGTGCCAAGCGTGCCCTGGGCAAAAGCGAAATAAAAAATTTTATAAAAAGTGGGCTAAACATATTCATACTTTGAGTTTTATGGGTTTCGTCCGTTTGTCTTTGAGTCTGGCTTACAGGTAGAATAGAATATTCCCATTGAAGAATTCTCATTTTCTGGTCTTTTTGCTGTTAGGCTGGTAGACGAACCTTAAAGAAGGTGCGTATAACTATTTGCCAAACGGAGTTATGAACTGTTAAACACAACGGCGTTTTGGTTGAAATATTTTCGAGATCTACGTACGCATTCTGATAGGTAGATTGTCATATATTTGTGTTAATTGCCGGCTTTAATGTAGCGCCAAATAATAACAGTACTTGGAGGGCCTGCCCAGAAAATAATGATGCGAATTATCAAGTGAAACTTCTGCCCAGATATGTATCTAGATCTATGGCATAAAAAAACCGAGAGCGTAATGAGTAAAAGTGTTGCTGCAGGCAGGTCTCAAAGTCGCGATCTCCATTGTCATTAAAATACCTCGGTTCTAGTTTTGGTCAGCTGAGGCCCACTCTTAGCCCCGTTTCCACGGATTCTTTGGATTCGATTCGGATTCGGATTCGGATCCCACCATCTGGACAATGGTCGCAGTCCAAAAATGAAAGCGCCGCTGTCGTCGACGGAAAAAATGCGGGGGAGTGAAAGGGGCGGTGAAATAACCCGGAGGCGAAATAAGCCAGGTCCATTGCACTTGTCTCGCTCTATCTTTTTGTAGTCTGGGTCTGGGAAAACGTGATCTGCATAGCGGCTACTTCTTCGGGGAAAAAAACCCATTGAAAGTTTTGTCGCTTCGGGGTTATCACGGCATCGAGTTTTGTTGTTTGTCGCGGAACGAACAAAAAAAGTGGAAAATCCAACGTAAAACAACGGTCTAATGCGCAACGGTGCTGAGAACTGGGAACAGAAAACACTTCTAAAGTTGCTTTGCATACACAAACTGTTCTTCTGTCGATATGTAATTGATCGATAAATCTGGAGGTGCCAATAGGTAAACTTCGATTAAACGATCAATAAATATTGTACATAGTTTGAAGTTTTTTAATTTATATTTATGCACATTTCTAAAGGAAATAAATAAACATAGATTTAAAGTACATTCCATCGGTTTTAAAACAGCTTAATTAGCTGGATAATAAATGATTTGAAAATAGAAAAACCCCCAAAGATTTAAAAAATTCTATTCACAATCTATTTTTACTAGCAGTTTGACACACTCCGTGTTGACAGCTTCTCCCGAACAATTGGCCTTTGCTTTTCATCGGCTTTTCCTGACCAACTGATCCACAATCGTCGAACAAAAGCCTTTGGGAAATTGTGTCAGTTAAGCGAAGCCAACGGCCAGCCACAATACTCTCTCGATTCGTTTCAATCACAATGCATTATCACTGACATCCATTGAGAATGTGGAACTGTGGTACTGTAGAGTGTCAAAGAGGGGGGCTTACGTTTACAGAGGAGAATACCCGAGGCTGTGAGCTACGCTTATCAATAAACCAGTTCCTAAACAGAAAAAAAATGTGTTCGATGTAGCACACATACTGACTGATGAGTATTTACAATGTTTGAAGATTTTTTCTAAATCTACAAAGATATATTATTCAATAATTTGTCATGCAATTTTGTCAATAATCACTTCCGATTTAGATTTTCAAATCATCAATCTGGTCCAAAACAATGTGATAGATTTTAAAAAGATTATCCTACATTTTTTTTCTGTGTAGCAACATCGCGTGCAATGGTCGCAATCGAAATCACAGTCAAAGTCACAGTCACTCGCGACTATTTGTAAGCTGTCAATAATCTGTCGACATTGCCATGCTTTCCCGATTTTTCCAATTTTCACCCGTGCAGCTGAGCTGTTAGAATATAATTTTATTTGTTATTAAAAGCCAATGTTTGTTTATGCCAGCGGGAAAGAGAGAGAGGAAGAGAGATGGAAAGAGAGGGAGATGTAGGTCGTTAACCTCGTTATAACGGCACCTGATCCACGAACGAATCCGCTGCTCTTGACAGTTTTGCTCGTCTCGTTGCTTTGTCTCTTTTTGCCGCTTGTTGCTTTTGCTGTTCTGTCTCTGAGTCTTCGGTTCTTACTAGAGATGGGCCCAAGCCGTGCTTTTAAAATAGTTTTTTTAATCGCCTTGATTGTAAACTAGATTTTAAAATGAAAAATATTAATACAATTTTCAGAATAAAACCATTTTTTATAGAAAAAACAGCCCTACACTTCAGAGATATAGCAAAAAAGATAAAGTTTTTCAAAAATAAAAAATTCAAAACTGACACTTGTAAGTCACTGCTTTTAAAATAAAAAAATATTTTATACAATTCTTTTAAATTATTTATCAAAATATCGTTATTTATCATAATTTAAGCACGCTCCCATCTCTGATTCTTTATAGCCCGGCTTAGTTTCGCGGTCTCTTTTGCTCGCAAGCAAAGCATAGACAAATCATGTAGTGCACTTTGTTGTTGTTTTTGTTATGTAAGCCTAATGACGGGGCAAACCGAAATTGTCAACGAATGGTCAATGGGTTTTTGATTAATGCGTGAATCGCCGATTTCCAAAAGCCCAATTACTCGAAAATTATTTGCATTCGGTACAGTCATGCCGCAATCACTTGAATGAACCCTCGCAGACCTAAGAAAGTCGCCTCATTAGGCGACGAAGGCCCAATCAAGACGGCAATTACCAGGTAGAAATACGTCTTGTGACAGGTTCAAATGGCAATGGCTTCTCCGGGTCCCAGGGGTCCAGTCCATTTCGTCCCGTCTGCTTTAATGTCGAATTAAGAGGGGACCGCAGCACACTACGAGCATTTATTAAACGAAATTGCTGAAGAGTCATAAAAACGGAAAGTCGGACCAACCAGCAACGAAATGAAATGACAATGCCGAGAAAAGCGCGTTTAATGAGGCACCAAAGAATTCGACAAAAGACACGGTGAGAGTGGCCATCGTTGCACTATCAAGCTTGGAAGACAAGTCTGGCCTGCACGTGTGTACCGGCCTTTCCCCGCTCCCATCAGACTCATTAAATTCGTGTAATGAATGTGAAAAGAATTAAATAATAGAATTTCGCTTTCGTTTTTCCCACCAGCGCAGCGCACACGCAATGACCATTATGGCCCCATCGTTATATTTTTTGTATTGTCAAATGTCTAACTGAAAAGAAAGTTGGCTAACAAACTTACCAAATGTGCGAACCGAACTGCCGACAAGCAAAACAATAATAGCAGAAAGAAAATATTTATATCAATTAAGAAATATTTGCGGTATTTGCCATTGACAGTTGGACAAAAGGCTGCAAGAAACGCTACGATTATCGCCTCGCACGTCCGTACGTGCAGCGATTTTCTCAGCAGAAAGTCAAATAGTAGGTTGAAAATAAAAAAAAAGTTGGCAAATTTTGTGCTGCAATTTTAATTCAATCGAAACGGGTTTTTTGGCTTGGCGGGCACTTGATCAGCAGCCAAATCTGCACAGAGAAAGTGAAAGAAAATACATGCGAGCGGATAAATAAAAACCGCAAGAAGAGGCAATAAAAAGTTCAGACCATATTAGAAGTCAGAGTCAGCTTTGCATGCCATGCCACTGAAAAATGTTGTATGTATGTATGTACATATGTATAAACATTTCTACTCAATGTGGGTTTCTTCTCTGTTTTTACTTTCACGTGCGATGCCCCGCGATATGGTTATTTATGAGCTTAATTAATTTGTTTATGGATTTCGGGGCTAAGCAGGTCAAGTATGTACCTACTACATTCATGCATACATACATACATATGTGAAAATAGAAACTTTTCATCGGCCGAAACCCTTGTAACCCTCGTCGCCATTGGCGTACTTTAAAGCCTTTTCCCAGAACTCTGTGGAGTCCCCAGCCAGATGCTAGACAAGTACCAGGGGCCATGGTCAGGGTCAGCGGTTCAACGACAGGCGATAAAACACGTTACAACTCTTACGGAACAGCAGTGCAGACCAGTCTAGTTGGCTTTTCTGCATGACACAGCACTTCCCTCGTCCACGGGCCCCAAGAAATGATAGTAACAAAGTCCATAATATAAATACAGCATTTAGTTCTAGGACCGTTACGTATCTTTTTGCATTTAAAGTCATTGTTCATAAGTCGAATTGTAGTTATAAGTACTGAAAAATCAATGGATTAAGTTTTAAAAATTAATTTCTCATCTCGTTATGCTAAATTGCTGTCAAAATTCAAACCATGAATTTTATATTTTTCTGACCAACAATCAATATTTTAATAAACTGATTTTATGAAACTCTGTAGTGTAAGTAGTAAAATTAGTTTGGTCTTATAAGCCTAGGTTTTTAGTTTAATACAATGATACTATATATACTATATTTCTCAGTGACAGTGTCTGGACTATAAAATAAATTTCGTATTGTTAGACTTCGCCAAATCTATTTGAAATTGTATAGAAAGCGGAAAAGAAAATAACGAAGAGGCCAGCTATTAAATATTTTTCGAGATTGAGTCATTTTCTGGGAATGTCATTTGATGTAGGAGTGCCTTGCTGGTATATAATTATAAAAAAGGTTTTTCACTACTTGCATCTATCTAGAAGGTTTTATTATGAATGATTATATTGAATATTACTAATTTTTTGTTGCAATGGAGTTCCAATTATATTACTTTTATTGCTATCGTTAACATTAATATAAAATCTTGCATAAATATAAATCTAATTGTATCTTATATTAATTTGTGTACTACTTTTTCCGGTGTTTAATCTTCTAACCCTCCTAAAAGATAAGATTCCGTTAGCCTTGTGAACAATCTTTCCTGACCGTTTCATAACCCATATCCGTATGCTATGTACATCTTGCAGCACCTAACGGCTCTCTGCGTCATCAGCATCGCACTCACCTGCGCAAATGCGGCTTTGTGGCCGAGTTATAGTAGCGACGATGCGCCCCCCAGTCGCTGCAGCGGTGGGCGTGGCCTGAAGTACCTATCCGGCGATGCGCTCACGGATTCACTGGACTGCCTGGGGCCCAACAATGCGCCATATCCAAGGTGAGTCAATGGAAATGTGGTCAGTAACTTTCTTTTCTAACGCCCATAACCCCCTAATTGGAATCTCTGCAGCGCGGCCGTGGCGCGCACATTCTCCAACTGGAACGGAAACTCGCGACGTGGCCGCCAGAGCAAATTGCCCAGCACACTGGACCCCGCCATAACCACCAGTGCTCTGCTGAGGGCCTACGACGAGGTGAATAACGAGGCCGTCGGAAGCAGTCGCTATGGTAAGTCGGTCACCGCATCGCTGATTGATTGATTGACCGATGATTGATTGATCGATCTCATCCCATCTCATCGCAGGTCGATCGCTGAAGAACGCCACCCCGGCGCAGCAGTGCAAAAGTGAGACGCCGGCGCGACTCTGCAAGACCCGCTACAACACCACGGCGCCCATGTACGGGGTCAGCCTAACCTCCGGACAGCCGGTGACCATCGTCCAGAAGTTCCCCGATCTCCTCCAGCAGGTGGTCTTCGAAGTGTGCGAGTAAGTAAATAGCAGGAACGCCAAGTTTTTGTCTCTCAAATTCCAATCAATTCCAAAAAAAAACTAAAATATTATTTTTAACTTTCTTAAGCCATTTCTTATATCAATTTTTATAGTCGAAAGGGTTTCAATGAATCTTCTTTATAAAAACCACAATTAAATAAAAGCAGAATAAATAGAAATCCCAGGAAAAATAAACATAAATATTTATTAAAGATTATTTAATAATTGCAAATATTTTACTAAAGAAACTGATTTCCAAACGTTAATATACATAGTTCAAAATATAGTATTAAACATTAAACATAGTTAACAATACGTAAATAATTATTTTGAAATTAAATTAAAAATATTTTTAAGGCCGAATTTAAAGTGATATATTTTTTATTCTATTCCAGATCTTCTGAGTGTGATGTGGTTCGGGGCGAGTGTACGCAAACCTATGTGCCCTACCTGTTCCTGGTCATTCCCCTCGGTCCGGTGACGCTGACTGGCCAGGATTACGTGCTGGTGGAGAGCGGATGCGTCTGCAAGCCCAAGTACTCGACGGGCGCCGCCCAGGAGCCCAATATGATACCTTAGAAGGAGCAGGAGGAGGAGGCGGTAACCACCAGGAACACCAACAGCAACCAAAAGAACTGAGCGAGTTTTGGGTCGGAGCGGAGTGGAGCTGGTCTGAGCTGGCTGGCTGGCTAAATTAATGTGTACTTAAAAAGAGGAATTATTTTTTGTAGCGAAATCAATTTTGCAATGTTATTTAATGTTTTCCCCATCTCTCATTCTCCTTTCATCCCTCTCAGCTGTATAAAATTGAAATGCAATTTTGCTCGAAAAATAATCAAATCCTAATGTTAAGTCTAAATTTAAACAAAATTGAATTAATGCCTCCGAGCATTTGTAGTGTGTATTTATTAGAACCCCTAATTACGGCATTTCAAAATGCAAAATAAAAACATTCGTTTCGAAATGTGACATGATTCGTTTTATTAGGGGTAAAGGGAATTATTTTGTTTATAATTTTGAACTGCATTATTAATTTTTTATATTTTAAATGTATTTATGTCTCCAGTTTTCATTTATAGTCTGTAGCATATTGCCTTTCTAGAAAGCTACATATCAGGCATTTTAATGTCATTGAAGTAACTTGCACTGTCGTTTTAATAATTTTACCGAATTCCAAAATTATTTACTCAATTAAGGAACGTAAAAAAAACTAATCAATGATAAATTAATGACTTTGGAAATGGCTATTTATTTAGATATTTGTAGCTTCTATACAAAGGCTAGTACAGCCGTAAATAATAATGTGAGTAACAAGGTGAAATTATTGCTTACTTTCTTTTAAAGAATTGTGAAAAATATTAAAGAATGTGACGTTTTGTAAAGTACTTGGTATGAGAGTAATTATATAACCAAATGATTTATATTTATTTTGCTGTGGCTGTCTCTGTAGAGAGGCCTAAGCCATCTGGGCCTGTGATAAAAGCTAAATATGTAAGCTTTTCATTTATCCAATCAGATCTGCAACGATCTGCATTCAAAAACAATAAGAGTGATGCCACTCGATGTGCAATAGCCGTGCGGCGTTGCCAGATCAGCATCGATACATGCACTCGATAGTTCCGCGTTCGTGTCGATTACTCGTGTTTTGGGCCGCTAATGCCATCGCTGGCGCAGACCGTTTTCACGAAAATATTTTATTTTGCGAAGAAAAAGTAACGCGAAACTAGCGCAATTAGGTGTCATATTAGTTGTTTAACGACGGCGACAGGTGCAAGAGACTGATAGCCGCGATAACAGATAGTGCAGATATCATTGTAATTGGGCAAAAAGCATCCGCTTCCCCGGCCATCACACATACATAGACGGCGAAAAGACGCTGCGCGAGTGTGTGTGTAATCGACTTGCGTGGTGCCGGGTTACATATATTTATATTAAATTTTTTATTGAATTTTGTGCCTCGCAATAAACAAATGTGCCTAGCCTAAAAACTGAGGCCACAAATTGGCGGCAGTGCATCCGAAATTCCCGCAGGAGACTAAGTAATCCCATACAAAATGATGTTCACGGTAAGCCAAACGAAACCGAAACAGCCCCCCGCAAAACCAATCGATAAATGGTTTTCCTCACCATCACATTCATTTTTTTTTCTTTGCACATCCTGCAAAATATCCCTTTTTTTTCCCCCCAAAAAAACAAATAGGGCACCAACCAGCAGCAGGACACCCGGTTCAGCGACAAGGAGAAGAAGCTGATGAAGCAAATGAAGTTTGGCGACTGCCTGAACAAAAGGGTGGACATGTCCAAGGTAAAACTGGACGTTTTGCGTCCCTGGATCAGCAAGAAGATCACCGACATCCTGCACATCGAGGATGACGTCGTCGTGGAGTTTGTATACAATCAGCTGGAGGAGGAGAAGTATCCGTGCCCGAAGAAGATGCAGATCAACATGACGGGTTTCCTAAATGGCAGAAATGCTCGCCAGTTTATGGGTGAACTTTGGGCCTTGCTCTTGTCCGCCCAGGAGAGTGATTCGGGAATTCCGGCGGAGTTCATCCAGCAGAAGAAGGACGAGATACTCAAGCGGGAGGAGGAGCAGCGGCAGCGGGACAGATCGAGATCCCGGTCTCGTTCCCGATCCCAGCGCGCCAGTTCTCGGCGAGATCGGCAGCGTGACCGCTCCAAATCCAAGTCGAGATCAAGATCCCGCTCGGTGAAACCGACCAACAACAACGGTTCGGTGCCCAGTGCCGCTCGAGAAGCGGCCGCCAATGCTGCGGCTCGAATCCGGAAGCGTGGCTCCTCGTCGGCCGCCCGACCCGCCTCCAGGGAGCGCCGCTCCAGTCGGCGGCCACGTTCGCGTTCTCCTCAGCGTTCCCGCTCCCGAGCCTCCGGCAAGAAGGCGGGCTCGGTGGAGCCCGCACCCGCCAAGACTGTCAACGGCCGCCACTCGACGGACAAGTCGCCTGCCCCGGCGGCGAGCAAGGGCAAGTCGCGTTCGCGGTCTCGATCCCGCTCTCCGCGCAGTCGCTCCCGTTCGGGAAGCCCCAAGAGGTCGCGTTCCCGCAGCTCCTCGCGTCGGAGTCGCCGGCGAGGACGCTCCAGCAGCATCTCCCTGTCACCAGAGCGCAATCAGGATCATTTCGAGCATCGGCGCAACAAGAACAGTGTTCAGAACAAACGGCAGTACCGCAACAATCGTGGAGATTCGGCCAGTTCCATGGAGCGCGGTAATGATCGGGGCAGACAGTTTGGCGGCGGAGGAGGTGGACGCCGCGGGGGCAGGCGCTTCTCGCCAAGAGGACGCAGCCCCATGCGGCAGGATAATGGCGGAGGAGGCGGAAATCGCTTCCAGCGTTCCAATTCGCGACGTCGTTCAAGATCTCGGCGACTTTCCCGCTCCCCTATGCGCTACTCCCGATCCCCAAGACGGTAAGTGACTTTTTACTCTTATATACTCTCTGTTAAACTAATGCTTTCTTACTCCTTCTTTGTATTCAGCTTTAACAATCGTCGCCGCTCGCCCATGATGAACTTCAGAGGCGGAGGACGCGGTGGACGCGGCGGAGGTCATCGTCAGATGTGGCAGCATCGCGGTGGATCGCCCAACTTCCGCGGTGGCGGACGTATCCACTGGCAG
Source organism: Drosophila fuyamai (assembly GCA_018153365.1). NCBI lineage: Eukaryota > Metazoa > Arthropoda > Insecta > Diptera > Drosophilidae > Drosophila > Drosophila fuyamai. The sequence continues at coordinate 12,898,028 of JAECXW010000155.1, forward strand.
GCCAGGCATAGTCCTGGCGGCGGAGGACGCGGTGGTGGAATGGGACGCTTCGACAGACGCCAGTCGCCGCAACAGAATCGTTATAATCGCGATCACCGCCAATCGCCCATGCAGCAGGGTCAGCCGTTCCGTAAGCAATTCTCGCCGCATCCGGGTCCGGGTCGACGATTCTCGTCGCCGCAGCAGCGTCGAAATTCTCGAGATCGCCGTCCCAACTCGAGGGAGAGGCGCAGTTCGCCCGGTGGCGGTCACATGAATCGATGGGACAACCCGCCACCTGTCAGGAATCGGCGTTCGTCATCTGGCAGCTCGGCGGAGCGGGCAGGTGGACGCCAGCAGCGACAGCGCAGCCCTAGTCCGGCAGAGAAGCGCGGACGCAGCCGCAGTCGCAGTCGCAGCCAGAGTCGCCAGAGAAGCCGCAGTCGTTCTAGTTCGCGGCGCAGTCGCAAGCGGGAGAGTCCAGTTGGTGAGTGATAGACAACAAGGGCACCCCTAAAACTGGTCATAAACAAGTTTACCTTCTTTTTCTTCAGCACGCTCCTCGGTTGAGTTCACTGGCCCGGCATTAAACACTATCGATCTTTGCCGCGAGGAGCAGCAGCGCAAAGCCAAGCCAGAAACCATCATTGTGCTGGACGAGGCTCCTCCAGTCGCGCGCAGTGGCTTCGCCAGTCTGTCCCGCACGCCCTCTCCGTTCCTTAAGCCACACGAGCGGCTCGCAGCTAAGGCGGCGGCTACGGCGGCACCAAAGAAATCCCGCGACCAGAGCCAGAGCAGCAGCTCGGATAGCAGTGCGGACAGTGATGACAGCGAGGAACCGCCGCGGCGCAAGAAGCAGCAAGCCAGTGAGGAGAAGTCCAAGGGCAAATCCAAGGAGAAGGCGCGACGCAGCTCGGAGAGCTCATCCAGCAGCGAACAGAGCGACGACGAGGACAACTCCAGCGGGGATGAGCGTCTCAAGAAGAAGCTGAAATTGCAGAAGGAAAAGGAGGCGGCGGCCCTCAAGGAAAAGGAGAAGGAGCGGGAAAAGGAGAAGGACAAGCGGCGCTCGGAGAAGAAGCCCAAGCGAGGGGCCACCTCCAGCGGCGATGAGGAGTCCACGAGCAGCCGCAAGCGTAGTCACAAGAAGACGCGTCGGGACGAGGGCGGGGAAGCCGGCAACGGCAACAGCGATTCCGAGGAGGAGCATTTGCCCAAGAAGAAACGTAAGAAGGCCAAGAAGGCGGCGGACTCCAGCGATAGCGACTCCGAGGCCTCCTCCAAGCGCAAGAAGCATAAGAAACACAAGAAGCACAGCAAGAAGAGCAAGAAGCATAAGAAGCACAAGCGAAAGAGCACTACCGGCAAATCGCGGGGGGACAGCAGTTCCCAGGGCAGCAGTGACGAGGACGAGCAACCATCTTCTGGAGCAGCTGCCAAGCGAAATGGAAACACAGGCAAAATGCCGCTACTGCTGCCGGGTGCTTCCGGCCCGGGCATCATCAATGAAGACCTCGAGAAGCAGCTAAGGGAACGAGCCCTCAAATCCATGAAGAAGCTGGACTGAACGACAGACTATGTGCGAGAATGATTGCCCCAACCAAATCCACTCCCAACATACTGACCCTCACTCATCTACCCATTGTGAATCGCTCGCCCTCACAGACAGACGTACGTAGCCATTAAAATAGAAACATACATTTAAACCAACTAAACATTCATTAACTGCATACATTGTATTTCTTAAAATGTATTTCACATAACGATAAGTTCTTTCGCCTAAACAAAAACAGTAGCGACTAAATTAGCGAGCCAACATTAAGCAAATGAATACAGTTTGTATTATGTACAAAAACAAATATGAAAAACTGAATTTAACCATTATAACTATTTAGCCATCAGTGGTTTTAAATGCATAATTTCCCGTATAAAAACATAATACATAAAACAAAGCGAGGACACATAAACAAGCGTACATCCGTTTGGCAAATTGTATTGTTGCCGCAGTTTAATTTATAAGTAGGTTTTACAGAATGTAATTAATAATGCCTAAAGCGCGAATTGTGTAATTGAGGGGCATTAACTAAATGAGAAAATAAACACAATTGTAAAATTACCAAAAAAATATAACTGATATTTTTAAAGTTCGATAGAAAATGTTTTTTGCCTGGATTATTGGCGCTCAATGCAGCAACGCGAAATTTAGTATTTTTTGGTGTGACCAAAAGATAGTTCACACAATTTACGGTATTTAAATGGAGATAGGGTATTTCCTTCGAGTGTTATACCGTTGTGACTTTTTCCATGACTACATAAATTTACATATTAAAAATTGCATCTAAAATAAAAACAAGAAAATAAAAGAGTAACTAAATAAAATTAGTTACTATCTATAGGAGAAATTAAATTTTATTAAATTAAATTAGCTAACAGCATATTATTAATGTGCCACTCAAAATGGTTAAAGTTATTTTTAATTTTTCAATCAAATCAGTTCTGAAAATATTTTTTAACCAGTGAATTAATAATAATTTTTAACTTCTTAGGAACAAAACTTCTAATCAAGGTAATAACCCTTAACTGTCGGAGGGTCTTTTTATTTTTGTAATTAATTTAGTCCCATTATTATAAATATTGTGCCCTAATAAATAGAAAGACGTTATATATATGTTCAGTTCCAACGGCTAACGGAAGCTCAGTGATGCGACACTCGTCAGATTAGCCCATATGTTTCTGGTCCCTGGCAAAAAGTAACCCTGCGTCTCGGGGAAATTTGTCTGGCTCCTGGTCACACTGCGCTCAAATATCTTCCTTTTCCTGTTGTATTGCCCGACGGACGGTACGTGTAATTTTTCATCATATAAAATTAAGGCCATCGGCTATTGTTATTGTGGAATGGCGATGGAAATGGACAGCCGACAAGCCGAAAGAAGCATCAGTGACATTATTTGCAGCCCAAACATTGGGGATTTCTCGTTAATTGATGCGGCTTTTTGCGGTGGCGCTTGAATGTTTACACAAAACTAAAAGTTTTATTATTCCATTTGCAGTGATCGCCCGTATAATATAGTGAATCAAACATGGTGAGTATTTCGCATGCAAAGATATTCCAACGGAATAAGTTCAATCACTGAATGTTTGGCTTTTCGCTGGCGAATATCTCGTGATTTGTTGGAAGAGAAGAGAATACAACTAAAACCTACTTATTTTGCAGGCGCGTGGCCCCAAGAAGCATTTGAAGCGCTTAGCCGCTCCCAAGGCATGGATGTTGGACAAGCTGGGAGGAGCCTTCGCCCCTCGTCCCTCGACCGGCCCACACAAGCTGCGCGAGTCGCTGCCCCTCCTGATCTTCTTGAGAAACCGCTTGAAGTACGCCCTGAACGGCGCCGAGGTGACCAAGATCGTCATGCAGCGATTGGTGAAGGTCGACGGAAAGGTCCGCACCGACCCCACCTACCCCGCTGGCTTCATGGGTGAGTTCACAATGGGACTTCTTAAGATCTGTCTTATACTTATGACACTTTCACCCCTGTTTTAGATGTCATCACCCTCGAGAAGACCGGTGAGTTCTTCCGTCTGGTCTACGACGTGAAGGGACGCTTCACCATCCACCGTATCTCCGCCGAGGAGGCCAAGGTAAGTTATCAATACAATCCAAGAAGCGTAGGGCCGAGTGGTTCCGGTTTTCACTTCCAGAATTATTTAGATTACAAACATAATTTAGAACTAATTAGCTTTCAAATGAGATCATCAATGTTTTTTTTGGAGTCAGTACCATTCTTAATTAAATTTATTAAAATAAAGTCAATCAAAGTCATTTAAACCCAAAAGGGCTTTGTCGAAGACCGATTTGCGTTTCTAATAGTGCGTCAATTGGTTCAAAACGAAGCCCATAGCAATTTTTGATACGACGGTCTCTGATTTGATACATCACAGTCAATTCAGTAACTTTTACGTGCAATTACAAACGAACCAAAGTGAATCTATAAGGATAGTGTCTTTCAGTTTCAATACTCTAAACTTGTTGAAATGAAAAATTGTTTTAACAATTTAGTATAATAAATTAAGGGATAGTGAAAACCGAAAAACTACTATTAAGTTGGCTTGGTCGAAGACCGATTTTCGCATTTTGCCATGTGTTAACTGGTTCAAATCTAAGCCCAAAGCAATTTTTGTTACGACGGTCACTGATCTAGGTATTTCACAGCCACTTCAGTAACTTTTACGTGCAATTACAAATTTAAAAGTGTCAAAACTCTGAGTGTGACTAACATTTCCTATTCTATTTTGCAGTACAAGCTGTGCAAGGTCAAGAAGAACCAGCTGGGCGCCAAGGGAGTTCCATTCCTGGTCACACACGACGGCCGCACCATCCGCTACCCGGATCCCCTGATCCACGCCAACGACACCGTGCAGGTGGATATTGCCAGTGGCAAGATCACCGACTACATCAAGTTCGATTCCGGTAAGAATACTACCTATCATAACAAAACACCTTTTGGCTGTTTCGAAGACCACAATACGATTATAAAAGTTGCGCGGTTCAAATACAAAAAAGCCAATAGCATTTTTTGTCACGACGGTCACTGATTCGTTATCCCACAGATGTTTCAGTAACTTTTCCGTGCAATGACACTTGCCTACAATATTCCAAAAGATTTGTTTCCAACTAACAAAATTCTTTTTGATCCTCAGGCAACCTCTGCATGATCACCGGAGGCAGGAATTTGGGACGTGTCGGCACCGTTGTCAACCGCGAGCGTCACCCCGGATCCTTTGACATTGTGCACATTAAGGACTCCCAGGGCCATGTGTTCGCCACCCGTTTGACCAACGTGTTCATCATTGGCAAGGGCAACAAGCCCTACATCTCCCTGCCCAAGGGCAAGGGTGTCAAGCTGAGCATCTCGGAGGAGCGCGACAAGCGTCTGGCCGCCAAGACCCACTAAGAACCAGGAGTTTAAGGATTTTTACCTTTTAGCATAACACTCTGTACGTTAAGCTACGGAATTACAAAGCCAAGAACGTAACGAATTTGTTTTCTTTTCGATAAGGCACTGGGACAAACATTTAGAAGGTAATATTTGTGTTGAGAAAGAGTTAAAAGTTTACTTCTGGTAACTTTGTGCAGAATTGCTTAAAGAAATAATTACAATAATATCGACAGAAAAATAGTTAAGTTGAAGATTGTGCGATTTTCAGTTCAAATGTGTTTTTGTGTAGCACATTTAATTCTGAAACCATGTGAATAATTTTGTAATATTCATGTGAGGAGTTTTCGTATCTCTATCTAATCAAATGATAAATAAATTGAAAACATTTAGTTTAAATCAATCAGACAAAATTTGTTTACAGTCGCCATGAGTTTAGATTAAACCATTTTTCTAGAATATAAACTTTTGTTAAACTCGTATTATAACAAAAATAATTTGTTGATATATGCATAGATTTTGTGAACTTTGAAATGGTATTTTGGGTCGTTCTTAAAGTTTAAAGGTTAATACTTTGAAATTTCTTTGTTTTTGCTATAAGATTTCTTAAAAACTTCTATTTATATTACACCCAAACAAGAACTACAATGTTATAAAAAATAATTCACACAAGGGCTTTATTTAACCCTTTTGTGGTGGGCTGTGGCTAAAGTTGGCGCCAAATTAATCGATAGCATCATCGATAAGAGAGAAATATTGATGCTTTGAGCAAACTTTAAATAATCGACTTAACCGATGGTCTCATCAAAGTTTTCCCGTCTCTAGCTGCTGCTGCTGCAGAATTATCATTGTATTTTGTGTGGTGAAAGGCTTTGTGCGCTGACATTGTCCACGGAAAAGAACTCGCTCTGAAGTAAGTACCAGGTAATCCCGGTTTCAGGCAGAAGCCCTATAAGAACCCCCACCCCCAAACGCAAATCATATGCGATGAAGAATGCACGTAAATGTTGCCCCACCAACACACCGATATGGTAACACACCAACGCACCGACACTCACGCACACAGGCAAACATCATATGTTGATAACAACAACAGTGAATCATTTGTAGGGATTTGTCTGTTTGCTCGGAAAGTGGTATTAAATGTCGGCCCATTTTTCAAGACCCGTGCTTTGAACCCAGATTTCACAGAGATATGCACTTACAGACATGTCCCAGGCCTTGAACAATCCAGCAGGAGGAGGAGGAGGCGGCGGCCCGCATCGGGATTATGGAGCCATGGCGGATTCCACGCCCGAAGTGAGTTTCGCTGCTGCTGGCGGATCCTCCGGGTTCAGTCCCACGGAATTCATGTCGCTCAGCGAGGACATTGGCCACAACATCACTGCGGTCCACAGCAGCACCAAGCAGCTGGAGAAGCAGCTAAAACTGATAGGGACACCAAAGGAGCTGCCAAATATGCGGGAGAAAGTGCACTCGATTAACACCAAGAGCAATGCCCGGGTGCAGACCACAAGCCAGGATTTGCAGAGGCTCCAGGCAGTCGTGCGGCATGGGGATCGCCAGCAGAAGCTGCAGCTGGAGAAGCTCACAAGGGAGTTCCATGGTGTGGTTGAAAAATACTCCAATCTGCAGCGCCGCATTTCGTCGGCAATGCGGCAGACCCTTCAGCAGGCCCAACAATTCGCCGACCAGGATGGGGAGCCCAACGCTCGCGCCGAGTTGCTCCAACAGCAGCGTTTGGAGCAGGCACACCTCCAGCAGGAGCACGACATTCTCGACGAGCGACGGCGGCAGGTCGAGCAGATCGAGTCGGACATCATCGATGTCAACCAGATCATGACCCGGCTAAGTGGACTGGTTCATGATCAGGGCCAGCAGATGGGTGAGTTGACCTCCAATACAAATTGAAGCCATGAAACCACAAATTGTCAAACCGCAAACCGTAATTAATGTTCTCACTTTACCATATTCTGGTGGTGGCCAATAGAATCTTTACAAGTTTTTGATGACTTTTAGTTGTTTCGAACTAATTTTACAAAAAAATATTAGACTTGGATTTAAACTGCCTATATGATTTAAAATGATTTCACTATCTCTTAATATTGTGGGTTCGGTGGCCTAAGAAACTCTTAGTCATTTAAAAATGCGTGCATATGAAGCAGTCACAGAATTCCCTTTATTTATTTGTTTAGTAATCAAATCAACTGTGGTTGAAAAAACTGAGAGATAATATGTTCACATCATCAAGTTTCCTTATGCTTACCCAAGGGAACATTTTTGAAATATAATAGTCTTAATTGTATATTTCATATGAACAGACTATTTATTGTCCATACACTTATCATATCAATCAATTTCGATTCCTGTTTACTTCTGTTGAACTTATTTGAACTCCAATCAAAATATTCCGCTTTATGATTACTTCGTTTCTTCCAAATATAAGGCTACATTGATAAACACACAATATTTGCTAAATAATTGATTCCACCATTTACAAATACTTATTAATGGATTAATATCTTTTGTGACTTGCAAGTTAAGTGTTAGATTAAGTTAGAGATTTGGCCTTATTGAAATTTTTTTAAATACTCTCTATTTTTCGACAGATTTCATCGAGAACAGTATTGAGCAGACGGCCGCCAACGTGGAGGATGGCACCTCGCAGTTGCAAAAGGCGGCCAGAAGTCGCCAGAGCTACCGGCGCAAGATCTTGATACTCCTGGTGATCGCTGTGATAATAGGTTTAATCGTGACTGGCGTTATCGTTGCCAAACTGAACAGTTAATTGTTTTATTTGTATACCCACATTCAAACACACGCAAGCATACACACACAACCACACATGCATAGATTTTTGTAAAACGATTTTTATAAGAAACAAAATATTCGATCGTTGAAAACTCTGTTTAATCACCAAGTGAGCAAAGACAACAAGAATGTAGGGGAAAATCTAACAAAAACCAACAAATACCATATTTATAAATATATATACACATACGTAAATAAGGATACTGAATCCCACTTAACTTGCATAAAAACAATATTCAGCGCTTTTAAATGTTAATGATTTCTTGTTAAAACGATTATCGCGAACAATTTAAGTTTTGCATTGAATGTGAAATTTTTGTGTTTAGTTTAAAGCAAGCGAAAAGGGGATTTCTGAAATTGATTTCGGGAATTCCCAAAATATATGTTAAATAATTCAAGTTACAAAATAAGTGAGCCAGCAATCGAAAATAAAGATAAACCGAACAAACCACTATATTTTTTGAATAGGGCGCCAAGTAACGAAGTAAAAAGGTTGGCAGCTCGCTTAAAGCGATAGCTCAGCAATCGATAGGGACTATCGGTTTAAGGTCACTCTGAATCAAGACCAAAACAACGTGCTGCGGAATAAATTTTTGTTTATTTGATAAATATAAAGAAATTTAAAGATGCCCCAAGGAAAATTCAAGAAAGCAAAGCTTCCTGCTGCTATTCAGAAACAGAAGAAACAAAAACAGGCTGCATTCACCCGCCGTTCTAGTGAGTATCAACAAGTTGTCCTGTCTATCTATAACTAAGTTTTGCCTTGTATTTGATAGATGCCCCAATCCAGGCGAAAAAGGCGAAGTTCAATGAGACCCAGAAGATCAAGTCGGTCATCTCCAAGTCGGTCAACAAAAGCGTAGAGAGCGAACTGCGATCCCGCGCCCACGAAGGATACATCCAATTGAGCAAGGCGCAGGAGGCGGTGGCCAAGCACCACGCCTCCCAGGCGAAGGCTGCTGCAGCGGCCAGTACAGCCAAATCCACAGAATAGCCCAGTTTTAGCCGTTAATAACATGTTAATAACCAAATGACCTGCATATAGTAAATCCCGATTAAAATAACTGAAACAAGGAGACACTCTTAATGACTACATATGTACAAGTAGGTTTTCCAGGATTTTAAATCACCAAAGATCAAAAAATTTGCAGGACAGCCTAGATTTAGTCGTGAATACTTTATTGATAACCGAGTGACCTGTGTACAGTAAAACCTATTTCAATTGCATACCAATACAGCCTTTTCGGTTGAAACCAGGAAATGTAGCCACATCTTAGGGTTAGTTTTCCAAAAATACAATTGTAAGCAGGAAACTACCTTAAAGAGTGGAAATCGAAAATCCTAATGATACCTTAATCTTACGATTTTTATATAAAATATTTATTGAAATAAAATCGGAAGCAATAAATGGTTCCTTAACATTAGTTCTTGAAATTACTTTTTCAATTACTGTCAAAATTATCGTCAAAACTTACAAATTTTCTGCATACTTCATAATAAAAATGTTCTTAGTTATAAGATTCTTGGTTTCGTAAAATTGTAAACGATTTGTGAATTAATTTATTTAGTAAGAAATAAGAACCTATTCCTAATTAATTTATTTTTTCAATGTTTGCAAGTCATGCAGTAGAAATATTATATTTTGAGAATTAAAAAAAAGTTTCGTCCCCCGTTTTTATTTCAAAATACCCTTGAAAATTCTGTGCAAATTGTGAAAAATTTGTAATATCATCAAGTTTTCTTGTTGTATGCAGGGCTGCCAATTTAGCTATTTAGTTGCTAGATCTAGCAACTTTTAAAAAATTTTGCAACTTTTTTCTTCGATTTGCTATTAGCAACAAATATAGCCACTTTTCATTTTTTTTTGCAATTTTAGCAGCTTTATTATAAAACTAAACATTTTGTTATTTTTCTTCATCATTTTGAACTTTTTTATACCTATTCCAATTTACTGAACCAATTACGATTGAAAATGGTTCACAAAGATATCTGAATTATTTTTTATCTCAGTGGTTCAATCATATGAACACTTTTGATCACTTTTGTGCTGTGTTGTGTCGGTAAAGGTGCCAAAAATTTACAAACATCATTTTCGGGATGCCTGGCTGCGCGACGACGAGTTTAAGGAGAGGATTCGCAAGGACTGCACGGACACTTACAGGGACTATTATGCGTATTGCAAATCCACAATAGGCGTGAAACTTTTCGATATCCGACACCGCATCAAAAAATCACATGGCTGCGATGGGCGCTGTTGCACAAAAAAATAAGTTGCCCTTCCTTCAAAAGTCCACGAAAACGGAGGAACAAGAAGCGGCACTATGCCTATACATTGCAAAACACACGACGATGGCGACAAGCGATCATTTATATGCATAATTAGTTTAGAAGTTAAATTTAACTGATCTGGCATTTTTTTTTGGCTATTTTCGAAGAATTTTTAGCAATTTCTAGCAACTTTTTTTTCAAAATCTAGCAATTTCTACTTGTGAGTTTCTGGCAGCACTGGTTGTATGCTTCAAATTTGTCCTTGCGTTGTCTCAAGGGCTTGTTGAACAAGTAGTGCTAACTTTGACGTTTGCCCAATTTATGACCGGACCTTTAGACGCGCTCTTGGAATAAGTTTTGCCTTCATGTTCCTACTTATCACAATCAGTTTGTTTAATTATAAAAATAGTTGGCCAACAAAGTTTGTTCCGCTGACATTTATTGGACGATTCGCTGCGGCTCCTTTTGCCCAAAATTCCGTAATTCCGCTCCTTTAACGACAGTTATTCATGGAAAACTTTTTCGGCATTGGCAGCTTTGACGAAGTGAAAAGGAAAAAGTGCAACTAACAATTTCTATTTAATTTTCGCAACGTTTCGTTTCGTTTGCTATGCAAATTCTGCCGCTTTTGATGCGCTTTTAATTAGCCAGCATCCCGCACTCACATGCAGCCGGAAAAATCCACAGTCAATTGGTTGTTTTTTTTTTTTTTTGATTTTTTTGTTTTTCATATCAAACACTTTGATTCCGCGCTTTTCAATCGCATGCAAATAAGGCCCAACCCCTGAGGAACATGTGACAGGTGCGCTCGTTAGTCGTTTTTTGATCGTTTTGCGTTTTTAGTTTAGCACCAGAATTGAAGTGCTCCCAGCATGCAAATGAATTTTTGCACTCAACCTGCAATTGGGAGGTCGAGCTTTTCGGATATGCAGTTTTAGCACTGAAAAGAAGCAGTTGATAACAGGCTTTTTGAAGTTTTTGACACCTATCCCAGCACCCTTCCTAAGTTCGGGTAGTGTTTAATCTGTCATGAAGGTTGTCTTAAAGAAAAGGTTTACAAATATTGAACATGTTGAGGCTTCTGATTTGGAATGTTAGTAAACATCATGATTAAAAGTTGTGTTTTCTTTACAAACCCTAAAAACGGTCTTAAAAAGTATGCAATAATATATATTTTATTTCAAAAATACAACACATTTAAAATATAAGCATATAAGTATACTATGTATTTCCGTTTCCAAGATAAAATTTGTTTTCGTTTTGGTTGTTTATGTGAAACTAAAAATCATAAAACTATTTAAAAAAAAGATACAAACTTCAGCATGAAATGATGAAAGTAAAAATCAACCAATTGCTTCTTTTCTTAGATAGGTGATATTTTGCACAAATGCTAAACTAAGTGGATGCACGAACTTCTTAGAGTATCCCTGATGCTAACATGTCTCTCTAAAAGTAGCCATCCACTTGTTGGGGCTTTTAGCCTGACGTTTCACTTAGTTAACAGTCAATCTTCTCGCACTCTCCAATTAGAGAACAAATTGGTAATAGCAGAGAGACACTTGAAAATTTATACCAATCGAAAAGCTTTTACAAACGCAACCATTTTAACTTTAAGCCTGCGCTGGAATCTGTGTTTCCCACATCAAAGTAATTGTTTTTTTGCACCCCCGTTGGAATTTCTTTTATGGCTTATTTAATTGAGCATTGCATTTTGACCGCATTTGGCAGGAATTGATTGATTTGCCTCTGCACTCATCCATTCCACATATCATTTCCCTTGCCCACGAGGCTTAACTCAGTCCATTTAATTAAAAAATATATTTCGAACAAAAGGAGCGGACACCTTTCACGCACTCCCGCACTCACAAAGGATAAAAGGCAGTGTCCAGAGCGGAAATCACACGGCCCAACATCCTTTTTGCATTTTCCATCATTTAAATGATGCGTTTCTGTTTGCCTTTGCGTTTGCATTTGCCGGCTGCCTTCAGCTGGTCGGCGACCTATTTGAATAGCGACGTGTGTCCCACTGTCGGACATTCCAGGTAGTTGCTGCATGAACCTGCATCGATATACTCAAAAAAAATATTTTTTTAAGTTTTAAGAAATTTTTTGGCGGAAGAGAAATGCTGGAATAAAATATCCTAACGATACCTGGCTTAAAAATATATATTTTTACTGTTTTTATTTCAATTCACCTACAAACATAAAGTTATGTATTTAGAAATATATTGACTGAATAAAATATTGTCATATTTCTTCCAGGAATTTTAAGAAATTTATTTAAATAATAACACAAATATTTTATTAGGTTTTTCCAAGCTGCCTTGAATTTTGTTGCCTTAAAATATTTTTTGTTAAGTTTTGAAAAATAAATATTAAAGTATGCTTAAATAGCTTGTATATAATTGTGGATTTGGATCAACGGTCGGGTTTGCCCCAGCCTTGAAATTAATTTTGTTTAATTTATTAGGAAGTTAGTAAATAAATTAAAAGTGACGTAGTTATTAAATTAAAATATCAGAAATGATCGATTCTTACATTTTGGAAAAGTATTATATCTTGTAAATTTCGTTGAAATTATAAAATATTTTCTGATATATTTTAAATAGCTGGTTTAAGTAGACCCTTGGTTTTGAGTGTATGGAACATGGACCGCGGCTACCTGGTTACATGGACAGGTCAGCCTCCGACTCATTGTGTGCGAGGCGCGCATGTAAATTTGTCCAACTGCAAAGGCAAACACTTGAAAAGCGAGCGACAGAGGCCCACTGCTGGCGGCCACCTGCGGCATTCCACACCAAACCATGGCAAAAACCATAAAAACCCATTCCATTGGATTCCGTTTTCATTATGTTTTTGTTTTTGCATACAATCGAATGCTTTGGTTCCTGGTTCTTCGACTTCTATGTCCTGGTCGCCCGTGTGCGAATTCTGATTTATATGATGAATGACAATGAGCTGGGTGTTGTCTATTATTTCGTTTGGGGTATTAAGCATTCCGCTTTTGGTTTTTTTACACCTTTCATAGCGGGATTATTTTTGATCAGAAAAGTGTATAGAAAATGTTTTTAGTTATATTTTCAAGGGTTAATCCGGGATATACACTCACAGTTTTTGATTTGAAAGCATTGTTGGAAGATTTTAAAATACATAGTTAATCTGGGACTTATATTCACAGCTGGAATATTTTAAAAAATATATATAATGTATTAATTTATAATGTTAATGTCTGTAGTTAATGTTAATTAAAGACAATTATTAAAAAATAAAAACCTTAGAGACTATGAATCTTTAAAATCTGAAGTCTGTCCAAATCACCTAGCGCTACTTCTAATGTCTAGTTATCAGAAATTCGTTTCGGCAAATGATTCCATTCAGATTCTTCTCCAGTGTTCTTTCTTCCCTATCATTGATATCGCAATGTTAATTCCCCACACATACCTTTTCCCTCAATAACCAATCGCATTGTTAATGAACAACTTCAATACCTAAACTAAATTATACACTTCTGCATCGGTAGCCTTGAGAAAACCGGGAATGGAAGGAAAAAATTCACCTGTCCACACGGATTTCTAACTTTTAATACATAAATTAAAGCCCAAAGCCGAAATGTGGAGGAGAAAAAGAAACAAAAAACACAAAGCAATCCACAGTATTAAAAAGATAAAGACCTGCCCGGGCATTGAGATATTCCACCTGCAGTCGCGTCGCATATCCCCAGTCCCAGATCAACAACATATAATAATCCCATCAGCATTTTTGGATACGCTTTGCAAATGAATTGTAGAGCGGCATTCCCAACAAAAACCGGACTCGGAGCGTGGATAATAATAATGTGGAACCGAAAATGAGCTCCGATCTCGCTGACGACTGTCGACTGGTCAGCGAAGGTTCTGCATTTGCACCTGCATCGGATCGGAACTTTGATGGGCCTTGCGTGGCCTGGCTTATAATTAAATTGGACTTGTGGATACAATTTGATATCCTCGCCGATGTGCTCCATAAAACATATGAGCGCACGAAGATTACATAATGGTTTCGTTATTAAATGTCTTACATTTAAATTTTAAAAGGTGTGGTAGATGGAACTGCGGTGAGAATTTCATGACCAAGAACACCAATTTCGGTGGAAGTTTCCTAATGAGATCGTAGAAATGTGTGACTATATTACATTTTTTTCATGTTTATCTGGTAGTTTAATGCCTATTTATTTTAAGTACCTATGAGTTTGTTTTAAATAGTAATAATGAAAATGAATCAGATAAACACGAAATGCTTTAAGCCCTGCTTAACGAACCAAGTCTAATTAGGCTTCCCAGAAAAGAGCCTTTTTACTTTAGAGATAATTTTTAACACATTTTTTAAGAGGGACTTAATGCTCAGAATGTGTGAATAATTTTCTAAAGTATGTAGAAATAAATAAACCATCTAAAAAAGAGGCATAGTAGAGATTATACTTATATAAATATATTTTATATTTAATATGTCTTAGGTGTATTTAATTTTGTGTAATATGCATAAAAGTATTATTTTAAATTCTCGTATTTATGTCAGGTCTTTAAAAGATTGATCAAAAAAATGTTCTTTAACAATTCAAATCAGACCAGTCGTTTTTATGAATCGACCTTTCCCAACTTTTTGCAGCCAATGCAGAGCAAATTGTAAATTCAGTTATCATTTCCCAAATCATTTGCCGCGAACATTATTTGCCAAATTGAAATATTAAAGCACCGGAAAGCATATCACTTCCGCCTGCTGCAAATAAAAAAGGAATATTTTTTTAAAAAACAAAGGCTTATAAAATCGAAACAAGACGAAGAGAAAGCAAGGAAAAGCGAAGGGAAAAAAATCTGTTGTTAAAAGGTGCACACAACAAGCGGATGTAAATGTGCCCAGCTGCATGCCAAAAACTGCAATTGTCATCAATACGAGCAGGGATTCGGGGCGGTATACAAAGCCAATTCATAAAACAAAAGCAACAGCGAAAAGTGAATTTCAATAACGGATGTAAATAAACCACATGAGATCGATTACCTCCCCAGCGTGCGGGTGAGGCGAGTCCTGCTGTCAGGATAACAGATGCAGGAAAAGGCACCGACTGCAGATACGGCTTGCCCACAGTAATAAAGCATCCTCGATATCAGTTAACGCAGAGCGGGAGGATGGCAAAAAAGAATCATAGCGCTTGAAAAAAAAAGCACAAGCCAGAAACATCTGTCTTTTCCTTCAAGGAGTAAGAAAAAATCCAGCCGGTTTTAAATTTATTTAAGTCAGGACCAGAAGAAGGCGAAAAGAATTCAGACATAAGAGATACAAAGTTTCAGGAAATATTTCACTTAAATACAGAACATTTAGAAACTTTTACAGAAAATATTAATTAAATTATTAACAAGTTTTCTTGTTCAATATTGTAATTTAGATGCGATCTTGTGGAGCTCGTATAAAAATTTGATTACATATAAAAAATAATATTATTTAAATATAATACCATCCAATTTAAAATCCAAGTATTTGTAGAAAATAAAATACTTTTAAAATTTATTAAAAGAAGGATTGTTTAGATTTATTATTATTATACACCATATTTTTCATGAAAAAAAAGTTATGAAAATTAGTTTGTTAAACTATTATGATACACCATATTTTTCATGCCAAAAACGTTATGAAAATTAGTTTGTTAAACTAAATGGGTTAATATTATGTTACGATTTATTTTATTCGGTTCCAGTGCAATGTATAAACTTTGTAGTTATGCAAAAACATCTGTCCAGTTTTAAAGGAAAAGGAAGAAATCCGGCAAGTTTAAAATGTACTTAAATAAGCAGGGCAAGAAGGGGGTAGAAATGCAGCGAGCGAGGAGCAGATACTTATGCGATGAAAAAGCAGCCGCAGGCCTGGTCATCAGAATACAAAAGCCCATTAAGGTATAGCACCTGGACCCAAGATCACCTCGGTTGGGCCCTCGAGGGAGTCAGGGGAGTTTGTACAGGAGTGGAGCCGAGTGGAGAGTCCCATAAATGTGTCGATATTATTACGGTAAACAGTCTGATGCATTTTAAATTCAATTTTAAACTCATCTTGCACTCTCTAATTGGACCCTTTGCGAAAGCGGATCCCCGTCGAATAATGAGGCTTGTCATCAGGCCAAGTGATTTTCGGATGAATGGAGCTTATTGAAAATCCATCAATATATTTAATCTTCCCTTTCCAAGGGTAAGTGCTTAAACAGTTGCTTATTACAGGGTAGGCATCAGCTGACCCACAAAGTGTGCAATATTACTAAACAAATATATTGGGGTTGGAGGTATGGAGTATGGATTAAACATGAAAATCCATTAAGAAAAGGAAAGTTGTAAAAGAAAACACTTAACGGCTTTGATTAAGGTATACATTCTGTGGGAAAAAAATAAAATATACATTTAAAGATGAAAGAAACCTTTTATAATACATTTTTAGGAAGATAACTTTTACATTTGGGTTAAAAATGCTTTCATTGAATGAAATATTACATAATTGCTTAAAATTGTAAAAGTATAAAAAAACATAAAATGACTATGGAATATGTGAAGCATCAGAAATGAAAATCAGAATAGTGCAATATAAATAGTTGCTTAGATCTCTTTCTTGGATCACTGTAAGCCAATTTCAGCTGCTGCCAAACAAACAATTCCAAAGTCATCCGAGGGTCATTGTAAGAGAATTAGGGAAAACCAAAGAGTTCGCCGCCTCGAAGGTGTAAAGAAAAGGTGCTGACCCAAGGACAAAGGATCAGAAAGGAGCTCAACGCCCTCAGAGTCACAATGCGTCAATAGAAACAGACTCGAGGAATTTGGCAGAAATTGTTTTCCGATGTGGAGGACGGGCCAACATTAATCACCAACGACCAATTCCAGGGCCAATTGGTAAACCAACAAAAAGCCAGAATTCTGTGTAGATCAAGGCCATAAATGTCGCTGCAGTTTTAATAGAGCAAGCTGATTTTTACAGGACCTCTCACACTTGCAGCTGGGAAGGAAAACCACAGGACTCCGGTCAACAATGGACAAGGCGGCAGGGACAAAGGTCGTAAAGTCATTTGAGATTCGTTAAAGAAAAATTACAAGAAGTTTTTGCGGAGCAATTACCAGGTGTAAGAAAAAGAAGTGCAGGAACAGCTTCAGAAATCGAGGGCGTGGACTAATTGTTCGACTCTTGGCCCGCTTGCAAAATGCTCATGACAAATGCATCGGCCAACATCCCAACTCTGCAATCGAAAGTGCGCTGTAATTTCGACCTCCTTTTGTTGGCCAATTGTTCGGCCTGCCTTTGTCGGCACCCATTTGGGGCAACTTTTATTGAAAAGCATTCGATGCCGGTCCTGCATGGGTATGATGTGGGTATGGTATGGGTAGGCGAACGCACATGGGTCCCAAGGACTTTTGTCGGTCCTCTACTGAGGCGTAATTAATGTTCACTGTCCACCGCAAACGGAGTTTGATCTGTGAGCTCGCAATACTTGGAAGAGTTCATCAATCTGAGCCCAGATCTGCTCCGAAATAAAATCGTTCTGCAGTTAAGAAAGTCTACTGACTTCAAAAATTATTGTTTCAGAGTGCCATTTAAAGCCATAAGGAAGAAATGTTTGCGTAGAAAACAGCATTTATAATTTTGAAAATACACGGCTTATGTTCTCTGTTTGTGTTTTTTAAAACAAATTTAAATTAAATTTATTTTTTTATTCGTAAAATTGTTTGCCGAAGGAACTAAGACTGAGTTTTAAGTACTAAATCCTAAAGTCTGTATTTACTAAATTATTTTGAATCCAATTTTTTATATAATTTTATTGGATGTTTTTAAATAATTATTTTTAGCTTGTCTTAGCTTGGTCAATTGTCTTTTTAGTTGCACTGCCTTCCTAATTTGTATATTGCACTTAGCTCTAAATTAGGATTAGGAATCTCTTTAAAGTTTCGTAAAGATAAATCTCTGTAATTTTTTCGTAAAATTGTAGATCAATCTTCATTTAACGTTTCGGTTGAGCCACTTTGTACACTCAATTTACGTTTTGGCTTCGTCCAAATCGTATCTGCAGCTTGAACTTATCGGTAATCCATCGCCTTCCAGGGGCACTTAACATACTTATTATCTATCAATTCGATCTGGCCGCATTTCCTCTCCACGGAGTTTTCGGCCCAGTTCCTGTTCAGGCCGCAACTTCCTTGGCATTGTGGCGGGTTTTTTGTGTTTTTTTTGGCAAACTTCTCGGGTGTCAAGGAGGAAGTAGGTGTACATGTTGTGGTTGATTCGGAGGATACATACCTGCTCCATTCGAGGGATGCTGTTTGAAACCCGAATTGAGTGTCCTGAAAGGCGATACGAGCGAGTGTGTGCGCTGCCGGTTTGGCATTTGTCTAAAATGCGGTTTTCCCCGGCATTTAATTTCTATTTCAACATTGCATTCGTAATTCGAGCCCTTCCCACAGGTGTGGGCCGGGGAATTGGAATTGGAGCAGGTTGTGCCAATCTCCCGGCAGTGTGTTTTAGCGCTCGAGTCCATCGTTTATATATTCATGTTACCTTGGAGAGCATTTTCCCTGCTTTTTGTTTGGCTTTCCCTCAAATTGTGCGTGCTAAAAACAGTTGACATATTCCATGGGCGAGGCACAACGTCTGTGTCTGGGGGCTTTTATCCTGGCATACTGTATTACCTGAGCTACCTGCTCGGCAACTCACTTGGCGCTCCTTAAAATGTCAAATGTTCTCGGGGACCATCCATCCATCCTTCCGTGCCCACACACATATGATGTTTCCATACCCTCGAACTGTGCTAATGGAAATTGCGGTTGGCGGAGGCGTTTTCTGTTTGGCGACGACTTCCTGTCGTGCTCTTCGTCTGGAGAAATTTATGCTAAAAGGTTGCCAGTTTGACTTGGGGACGAGCTCCGCTTTCTCCCCGAGATATCTAGCAATTTAAGGCCTCCGATTCCTCGGGTTATCTATTAGAATATGAGGTATTTCTGAGGCATAGTCGGCGGTTGCAAAAAAAAAAAACGAATTTCACTCATTCATATTCCGGAGCAATTTGTCTGTACAGCAATCCCGGCCCATCCTTATTGTCCGTCCGGATTGAAGCCCCCGTTCCCATGTCCATTTTCTCTATATTCCCTGAGTGCGTGCGGCGCCTGGAAAAGCATTTTGTGTAAATGCGGCGCAAACAAGCTCGAGACTAATTACGACAGGGAGATAACAGCAAGCAGAGCCAGCCACGCCAGGATCCAGGATAATAATCTAAGCAAATTTATCAACACGAACACATATGAAAAAATATGAAGGGAAAAAAACACAGACAGCAAGGGATTGGGATACGCACCAAACAAGCGAGTGAAAAATTATGCGATGCGGACTCCAACAGACATAGGGAAAAAAGTGGGCAAAATGGGTGCAATAAGGGTTCTAGGAATGTGGGGGATTCGGCACAATTGGTCCTGCCTAGAGCTGCCAGTATAGCATTTTTATCCTTTCAAAATTAATAATTTATTAACAGTTCAAATATGTTTAACATTTAAATAAAATATGTAATATTAAGATACGTACCTTAATAAATCAATTATAGTTTCTATGATTTATTTCACATTTTTTCATAGGTATAAAATTAATTATCTTAAAGAGACTATATTGTGGTCCGAAAAGGGCATTATGATGTTTAAATCTAAACTTATTACAGTTTTTTAAAGAAAAAAGTCTCACAAGGAACTGCATTATTTTTTATATTCCTCTAACAATGATTTCCCAATGATTTACGAAAAACCTTCTTTTTAAAAAATCCAGCCAACACTGGCATTAACTGACATGTTAGCTGGATGCCCAAAAAAAGCCCGCCACGTGCTTCTAAGAAAATAAAACAGACAAATGCTGCGGCCAGGATAAGGCCTAAAATAAGGACCCAGCCAAGACTAGGCAGACAAAAGGATATTTGGGTGAGCCGCCTACTTTCCCAGGAACTGGAAAATCTGATTTCCTTTTTGGCAAAGATCATTAGGGGAACACCGCCTACAAATAAATCCCGTTCAAATATTTGCCCCTGGCATAACAACTAAATCTGCGCGGGAGAAGATGTTGCAACATGGCCTAATCCCAGATCGTAATGTCCTAAGCCGGCTTGGGATTGAATTGGCTTAAATGGGACCTAGAGCACAAAGGTGAAATGTATACAGTTCATCAAGGATTGATCCTTCGCGCAGTCTGTGGCAGGCGGGAAACCCCAAAAAAAAGGAAAGGAAACTGCGAGGCGGGCAACGGAACTTCTTCCTCCGGCAATGGAGGTGAAGGCGACCATCAATCATCGTCAGGCTACGGGGCACATTAGCATTTATGAACTTTTGGCCGAGTTGATTTTTTCACAACTTTTTAAGGGCTGCGACTTGCGACTAGGATGGGTTGACTTTAATAGGATTTTCCATAATTTCATGCGCTTGTGCATATTTGGCAGTCAATTAATGTCAAACTAGTTACCGCTCCCGCCTGCAATCGATCAAAATTTAAATGCAACCACCTCAGGGTTGGTGCAATGAAATAATTTGACATTATTCATATGACCCGAATGTGTTTATGACTGATGACAATGAGGTAACCTTATTAAAACGGAGCATAGGGAAAGGCACGTTTGAGGTGTTGATGTTTCCCGATAAAGAAGTTGTGGGAACATCTTTTGCCATCGGTTAATGATTCAGTTTTTATTACAGTCGCCATCAATTTGATATGGTGGTTAGGATACAGTGGTTCAGCCATTTGAAACTAATCTAGAAATTCATGGGAGAACTTCTTAAGATATTGCCCCAGAGAAGTTCTTAATTAAGATTTGGATTTTGATAAGAACGGAAAAATTGAAGTTTTCATGCTCGGTAAACTGATGGTTTTTAAGGAAAATTAGTAGATCAATCAGTCTGGTGTAAGAATTTGACTATTGCCAGAATCGTTGTAACTGTACATTTTAATTTGAATTCCCCATTTCAAAATCTTTAAGTAAATCCTAAGTAAATTAAATATGCGAATAAACGTAGACTAGCAATAAAAAACCCACCACAAAATCCCATTGTGTAAAATCCATTTTATCAACCGTCTTATGCAATAAACATTTATAAGCCTCGTATAAAGCATTTCATTAAGTTAATTAATATAAACTGAAAATCCCCAACCGGTCAAATGCTATTTTGCAACTTCGTTTTTCAGATTTTGTTTGCTCTTTGGCATTATTAAAAGCGTTATTTTAAATGCCATTTTGCATTATGAACTTAATCCAATTGTTGATGGGGCTAAAAAAAAAATCCGCAACGGCAAACACAGAAACAACAATCAAATGATACGGTAATTAGTTAATTTATAAATATCATATAAACTGCTCATTTATGAATTCAATTAATGTCCGCAGACGCGTGAGCGAAGTGGATTAAACTCTAATTTAATAACCCATCTGGTGGGTGGAAAAAATGCGAGCACACAAAGTGTTCGAATTTATTAAATGAAAACCTCAAAATGGTTGACAGTTGCAGCACAATGATTTACACCAAAGAACTGTCAACGGCTATGGATACTGTATAGGATTCCAACAGTTGCCGACACATGGCTGGGGATCGGTTGTCCACAATCCAGAATCCAGAATCCAGAAATTCTGCCCACAGATGCGTTTACAACTCACCAGAACGCCCTCAGACATTCCGCATATGTCATGGATAGATGACTTGCCTAAGGGAGCTGTCAATTGCCTAGGATAATGTTTGTGCCCTGGCCGTAATTTATGCATATCCCGACCTCAAGTGGTTCCACTTCTCGGGATGCGTCTGCACACATCTGTGTAACCCTAGATCGAAGTCCGCCCCCAGCTCCTGATGATCCTCCTCCCACTCCTCCGTTGCGGTATCCCTTGTGGTTAGGCCCATGCCAAAACCCGGCATAATCACATTGTTGACTGCAACTGCAACTAATTACAAATCAATTTGAACCAGCCCCCAAAGGCAAATGAATTCCGGGGAGAGCAGTATCCATGGCTAACCGCAACAGGAAACGGGATCGCGGGGAGAACCTCCTTAACACACCTGCCTGCACCCCATTAAAATGTTATATGGCCAGTGTCAATGCCAAGTTTAAAAACAGAGCACAAAAATAAATTGACATCTCAGGCTGGCCGTAAATCAAAGGAGACAACTTAGACATTCACCCATGTTGAAGTGAAGAAATAAGCATCAGAAAAAGTCATAAAAACAGTGGAATCTAGAGGAGATGGATCACATTTGATGGTTGGCTTTTATGATCCCACAATTGAGATATAAGGGAGGTCTGTGAGGGACAATGTAGATTTGAGAGGAGAGATATTTAAGGAGGAAAAGATGGATCACAGTTGATGGATGTTATTCTTAGACATTTGAGATAGGTGCGTAGGATATGATATGTTATTGAGGGCTGTAAAGGATCTTCTGAACTAAAACAAGAGAGAACGCTATAGTCGGGTGCCCCGACTATCAGATACCCGTTACTCAGGTAAAGGGAGTGCGAGGGAGATGGAGATAGAAACTTTGATCACGCATAACTTTTTAACGAATGGTCCGATTTGAAAAATTTCTTCTACATTTCGATAGGTATTGATAAACACAATAAAACTGCATTTTTACTTTTCCGAAATATTTAAATTTTTAAAATCGTATATAAGCGATTGTGGGCGTTAAAGGGGGCGTGGCACCTTTTTGAAACAAACTTGCGCTGCGTAGGAACTCCTAGAATCTGCATGCAAAATGCCAATCTTCTAGCTTTTATAGTTTCCGAGATCTCAGCGTTCATACGGACAGACAGACGGACAGACAGACGGACAGACGGACAGACGGACAGACGGACATGGCTATATCGACTCGGCTAGTGACCCTGATCAAGAATATATATACTTTATAGGATCGGAAACCCTTCCTTCTACCTGTTACATACTTTTGCACGAATACAATATACCCTTTTACTCTACGAGTAACGGGTATAAATATGGAGCTGATTAGGTAAAGAAAATATAAAAAATATATAGGATTTCTAAGACAACATGTTTGTTTAGTAACTAGGTAAATTATGGGATATTAACTATATTAAAACGTTAATGTAATAAAAATAAATCTTAGAATGCATTTCATGGTGCAAATATAATATTTTTAATAAAAAAAAAGAAAGACAAAAAAGTATAGGTAATAAAAGAATTGTATTTATACAAACAATTAAAGATCTCTTTGCCAAATATATTTTTGGGATTGGACCTATCCCGATCCCGATTCTTTTTGTACCCAAACTCCAACTCTTTCCACACATCGTCTAAGCTTATTAGTACTCAAGTTTCTGTGTGTTTTTCATAAACCTTTCTCAAACTGTGGCGTACATAAGCACTTCAGCTTCGATGCCTGGCCATTGTTCGGGGATCTCGAGATGAACAGGGGAATCATTTGTCTTCTAATTATGATTTTCAATGGTTTGGCAAAATCAAAGAAGGCGTAATTCGCTCTCACCATCGCCAGGACTCTGTCGGGGCTCCTTTAAGGCGGCAAATCGAATCAAAGAAATAACAAACAAACAAACAAAAAACACTCAGCACAACGGAAAAGGAGACTCCTCTATGGTATTGTTGACAGGCCGCCGAAAAGAAGGAGACCGCAAAACACACTCAGACAAAGGACGAGGAGCAGGGGCGACTTCATTTGCACAAAAGAAGCGGAAAAAGCGATCAAAGAGCTAACAAAAAGCGAAAGAAAGAACTCGAACTCACAAACATAATGCCAGAGGCATCATCACATGTCCGACGTGAGGTAAACCCATCTGAAAAACCCCTAAGCAAGCCAAAATCCAAACCAGATCCATGCGGCCAGCTTAGGACTCCTGTTTTCTTAATTTTTTTTTTTGGCATCATCTGCTTTGTTGCCACCACATTGCGTTGTCGTCTTTAAGCTCTTTTAGCGAAATTAATACATTTCACGCCACAGCAGGAGGTGACTTGAAAATTCCGAGACACTTAAGCTGTTGAGGTGGAATATCAATATAACCTTTTTAAACTTTATATGAAAACTGCATGTGGCTTAGAACGCAATAACAACTTACCCGAACCATATACAATATATACTAAATATTCTATAAATCGTATGTTATTTAGAAATTTTGTCATTTTATGATCAAATATAAGTTATTAAATGTGGAAAGTATTTTAAGTAACTAACGAAAAATATCGAAACTTACCATGCGCATCGGTTAATTTAGTAATATTTAAATAAAATTGAAAATTGTTTATATTACTAAAAGCATTGACTAAAATAGGTTTATTATTCAAAATTATTAATTTATTATTAGTTCGGTTTTATTGTTCTCCATTTTATTCATTTATTTTTACGACCATCCTTTGGAATTTTAAGTAACAACACAATAAGCTATATTTCTCATTTTTTTAAAAGGTTTATATCGAAATATTTATACTATTTGTCATTTTAATAATAATGTCACTTTATTTTATTGTGAAACAAGTTTTTCTTTTGTGATAACCTAACATAAACGTAGATTTAAAACCCTTATGAATTGAAATGTTTGAAAAACTTCTTTTGCTCTGTGTTTTGGCATAGTTAAAGTGTTAAATTTTCTCCAAAATAATTATTCAGAACACAATGGTTATCAGGTCCAGAGCACTGTGTTCGCAGTGAGCCACGTAATCGGAGCAGCCCGTTCCATGCGTGCCCGCATCGGAGGCCTCGTAGAGCCCATACACGTGCTGCAGTTCCCGCTCCGCGGCACTCGTCGTGGGCCTGCATGGAAATGGGGAAAAGGATGCCATAATTAGTGGCGACCCTTTGGACAGAACAGAGTTCTTTGGGGCGAGGGAACTCACATGAATAGAATCTGAAACAGGCTGCCAACCAGTCCGTTTTGGGCATCCAGAGGCGACTCGCTGACCTCGCAGATAGTACGCAGCAGGCAGGCAGAGCCATTGAATCCGTAGTGGGTCAGGAAGTTTATAATACTGCGATAGAAGTCATGGCGCCGGAAAGGAGGTGGAGATCCCACCGAACGACGCCTTACTTCATTGTCCTCGTCCTCTGGGAAATCTCCTGCATCCTGACGGGCATTAATGGGTGTGACATTACCGCCAACACCCATAAAGTGATCGTCTAGATCCCACTAAAAGATGGATCCAAGAAGACAAGTTATAAGAAATAATAAGAATAATAAGAACACATATGAAAAACCAAATACTGACTTAAGATTTAAGTATACAGCTTTGGATTTAAAATTAAATTAACCTAAGAACGATGAAGACATTTATACCCCAACTTACTCTATCAATCCATTGATTGTAGGAATCATTGGATGGCAGTGCATAGTTGGACTCGAAGTTAAAGGCCATGTACACGTTTTTGGGACCAAGCTCCAGTGGAATGGCCACGGCAGCCAGCAACTGAAAATAGTTTGAAGATTACTATACCCTTAAGGGAGTTTTCTTTACACCACTCACACCAAAGGATCCCTGACGTGGAAAGACCAGAAAGCAGTGTGTCAGACCGAAAGCTAAGGCCAAGACCACACCCAAGTAAAACTCCCAGCGAAAGGCGACCATTCTAAAACCAAGCTCTAAGGTAACTAAATGCACTTCGTACAAATTGCATGTTGCGCCAAGCGATGGGCGTCAGAATTGGCAAATCCGCTAATAAATGGGTGAGAAGTGGCTTACGGTACAGCCGCAGCCTGGAAAAGCAAACCGGAATATGCAAGATTTACACGGTTACCACTTTACCACGTCTCCATCCGATTGCCGTTGTCTATGCCAAAGGTGCTAATTGCTAGAATGTGTAACATTCTCGGACGAGAAAGTCTTCTTGAATCGATTGATGGCGCCGTTTTTATTGAGAAATCAAAATGAAAGATTCGTGAGCCAGAAAAAGAACGCACTGAATATGGATTAGTAGCTTAAGGCCTGAGCTGGCATAAACACGCACCGAGATTCGTTCGGGCGTAGATTAAGAAAAAACAAAGAAATGAAATATAGTATAGTCATCATAGTGGTTAGTTGCCTGCTCCACCAGGTGATGGCCACCCTGGGAAGTCTCTCCAAGCATCAGAGGAGTAAGAGAGCTCCCATTCCCTGGCTTATATACCCCACCACATCACCCACCCGTGTTATGGTAAGAAATTGGATTGGTTAAGGGAAATACCTAATTCTAAGCCCCTAAATTCCTTTTCCAGTTCATTGGCGGCATAGGTATTCCGCTGGAGGATCTCAACTATGAGGCAGTGACCACCGGCTATGTCCTAAAGGTGGAGTACTGGCTGCCCACCACTCCGGATGATCTGAGGACACCCACAGCCCTGCCCCTCACACAAGTGGCCACGCCCGGAGTCACTGGAGCCAGGAAGCAGAGGAAACCCATGTTTGAGAACTTCCTGGTGGGTGTGGATGAACTGGGCAAGAACACCAGGAAGCTGCTGACCAGGACCAATAAGGTTTTAAGTAGCTATCGCTGGACAGTGTACAAGGGACTGGAGGGATTGGCCGATCGTCTGGGTTACCAGGGCAGGATTTGTGTCCTAAAGAGCATCTGTGAGGCGGCCGAGGAGCCCTTTCATTACACAAATGGGCTTTTTGCAGATCTCTTGCATATATTACTAACGTAAGTTTGAGAGAAAAAAACCCTTTTAAATTGAAATGATACAATAATAATCTCCAATACACAGACCCTCCTCTTCAGTGGACAAATTATCTGAACATGCGGATAACGAGTATTACTATGCGGAAAAGGTGGGTCAATCAGGAGCTGGTTGTGATCGCGTCTTCAAGGAGTGTCGACTTAGTCTACTCCAACACTTTAGTGAACTGCATCACAACCTGGACAAGATCTTATTCTAAGGCAATAAAGAAAGACTCAAATGGTACCAAAACTTTCGGTCAGTGTTCTTTGTGGCAAACGGGGATTCATAATAGAAACAAAAGTCGGTCTGCATTGTCGAGTGTTAATTAAGAGAACGTGAACTATTAGTCAGAAAGCTCACAGTGGCAGTTGAAATAATGGAGCCAATTCTGATCGTGACTTAAATGTGCCATATTGCCTGCAGCTAATGACACTTTCGATTTCCTAATCGAAGAAAGTAAGAAGTTTGATTCCGTACGTTATTAAAGTGAAATCATTTTGCCGCTTCCTAATTTAGTCAGCAGTCTTCATTTGAGCCGAAAGGTTATTGTTTTTTGAATAGATTTTTAAGGACTTTATGATGCACGTTTTACCATCATCAGTTTTAGTTATATGTTGTGTTTATGTTTTTGAAATTAACGCTTTTAATTCAACTCAGAATTATCATAGTGACAGTGATATTTTAGTGCGAAAAGCCCGATGGCTACCTTTAATTTATCCTAGAGCCAATCCCACGCGTTTGCAGGTAAGTAAACTCAAGTTAAGGTTACTTAATTATGTTAAAAATTCGAGTTTATTTTGGGTATTGGTGAATTTTTAAAAGGGTTTTTTTTGTAATTATATATTGCTCTACTTTTCTTATTCTTAACTTTTAATAAATGTAATAATTAAACTTCTAAAATCGTTACCTACTTATTTTCCAGATGATCGCAGGCTTTGGTATACCCGTGGATGAACTCAAAGTGGAATCGGTGGTTACGGGTTATGTTTTGAAGGCCCAATATTACTTGCCATACTCCCCCAAGCAGTTGAGGACCAAGGATGTGCATGAAATTTCTGAAGGAAGGCTGCTAGAGAATGCCACAATCTTTGATAAGGTCATGCAGATGTCTGAACAAAAACTAGGCTTGGACCCGAATATCCTGCAGGAGGATCTCCAGGCTTTGGGCAGTTATCGTTGGTCGGTCTACGAGGCTTTTACGGCTTTGGCCATTCGCATGAAGTTAAATGGCAGAGTTTGTGTCCTGAAAAGCATCTGTGAAAATGCGGCGGCTCCCTTCGACGATCGAAATGGTTTGCTGGGTGAAGTGCTTCACATCCTGCTCACGTGAGTTTATGATCGTGGGATCGGCTCCATTTTAACCCTCTTCACCGCCCTTTCAGACCGTCTAGTTCGGTGGATTCCCTGTCGGAGCACTCGGACAACGATTACCTGCAGGCCGAGCGATTGGGAGCAGCTGGTAGCGATTGCGATCAGGTGTATCCGAGGTGTTCCAAGTCCCTGCTGGAGCACTTTAGTGATGTGCATCATCTGGGCAGCGAGTTCCTCAGCATGTTGGGTTGAAAAGAAGCTTTGTTAAGCGTTTCGATTGTGATATTGATATAATAATAACCATTGTTGTGAGGTTTTGGTACTGAAATGTAGTTATTAGCTTCGATACCTTTAATATAAAAACCTAATTTGTTTGAAGATTTATAAATAAAGGATTTAAAATTTATTTTTGATATTGCTTCTAGTTCTGATTTATTTTTTTTAATTAAAACATTAAAATACATTCAATTTCAATAATTAAAAAATAAATGGAAAGGGAAAAACATTATAGGTAGTGTTTTCTTTAAAATTCCGAAAACTAAATGATAAAATAATATTTTAAATATGAATGCGGTATTATAACTTTATTTGTAATTAGGTGTTGTGATTCATATCTCCCAAACTTATTATGTAGTCATATTAGTTGATTGTCAGTTTCCGTATAGGGTCTTTCTGGACTATGAGAACGGTCGTAGCCCTTGGCACTTCCTCTCCGCTTGATTTCATCGGCAAGGGCGTGAAATTTATGCAAATATCCACATAATAACTCTTTTTGTTCTCCTGTCCTGGCCTCATCATCATCTTCGGATATTTCTCCACGCTCGGGTGGTCTTTTCTCCTTTCCAGCTATCAAAGCGTACGCATCTCCCATCTTTAGGGCCTATTGTCTTCTAATTCAATAATTACAGCCCGAGCTTTGGCTACCGGGGATTGTTTTCGGACCCACCACCGTCTGTCTTGGGATCGTCTTGTGTTTTCCTCCGTGGTACCTGGGACAAATAGGCGTTTAAATGCAAATGTCTGCGCTGTAATTAATACGCATAATACGCGTATTATGCTAATGGCAATGTCATAATGACTTGAGGAAACCCGAAAAGAAAGACGAAAATATGCATTTCACACTCGGTTCGGGGTTCAGTCATATATTCATCACTGGCGTAGCTGCATTGTTAATGCCCTTACGTACTAATTAGCTTTGACAAAATATACAACCGAAAACAAAGCTACTAAAAATTAGTAGTCGGGTGATCCGTGGAGGGGACTTTCTCTAATGAAGCCCCAGTTCCCAGACAAGTGCCTCTTGTCTACGATGACAAAGTCGTGATAAGAGTTGGAATATATTTTGACAGGAGTCTGGACCTTTGAGTTAGATCGGGATCATGGGGATCCAAACATAAACTAAAGGCGAGATGCACCTTTCACAATTTTCATGTTGTGTTGTGATTACCTTTAACCCCTTTACTGTCTACGGATCCCCACATTTCTGGTAGTGGTGGGGTAAGGGCAATAATTTTCATTTTCATTGCCTTTCTTTGGAAACAATTTGTAGGAACATGCAACTTAACAAAGTAATCAGAGGCCAACTCCAAAGAGCGGGGGCCAGATGCTTATCCGATGCCAGAGAAGCCAGCCAGCCAGCCATCCAGCCAGCCAGCAAGCGACAACTATTTTATGGCCTTATGTGTGGAGGATGCTGGCACTGGGTCGGTCTACCCCATCCTTTTTCTCAACGCTTTATATGGCTGGGATTGCTATTTTTGGTAACCCTTTTGCTGCTGCCTCCGGGCAGAAAAGTAGGTTACAGTCCCCCCCCCACCCATTGCTCTGGAATTTATGCTGCGTAATAATTCTTTGTCCACAACTAAGTTGGTAAAAACAATGTAACAAATTGTTGTGCTCATACCTGGAGGAGAGCTGCGTATGCAAATCCACCGACTGGAAATGCCAACTATGTCAGGGTTTCCCAAATGGGTTGGACACTGGTGACCCCGACCCCTGTGCCACTAACTAACCCACTACCGCCCATTAATTTCCCATCAACGTGTTCTTACGGTGCTTTATCTCTCAATTCGAAATTACTTTTGATGGCATTGCCACTTGATCTATATCGCTACTCGAGTTCAACGGTTACGAAGTCCCCCAGAGGGCCCCATAAAATTACTCAGATCTTATCGGAGATTTCGTATATTTCATGCTAATTAAAACGCCCAGATATTTGTTTAGCGATAAACGATAATTAATTGTGCTTATTTCTTTTCTTCTGCCATCTCTTCACCTGTTCCCATGCCATCCTAAAACAGAGTTCTGCTGATTGAGTTGTATCTATGTGGAATCAGTTTCAGTTGGTTTCGGGCGCAATAAACCAAATCAAACCGTGGGATGGAGCCCTTTGGGTACTCCCCCACCGCCAACATGACGTATGCACATTGTCGTCATAACTTTGGCCATTGTCTCTGATTCCGACTCACAGATAAATATATATTTTTTCTTTGCTTTCGCATAATGCCGTCTGGGGATGAGTGTGTTTTTGCGGGGGCGTGTGTGTGAACTGCAGTTTATTATTTAAACAACGTGACTAAATTTACGTAGTGCCAAAGGAGAGCGAGACTCTGGGAGAAAAAATCACCCGCAGGTGGTAAAACAATAATAGTAAACGTTTGCACAATGGAACAAGCCAAGCGGGGGTTGCGAAAATAATGGATGCTTCAAATTAAATTTAAGGCAGTGAAGCATTTCGCGTTTTTTAAGGTTAAGATATTTATTGGTTAAAAAATAGTGTTTGTTTGATCGAAATTAAACAGAATATGTTTATATATTTTATTTTAAGAACTTTGGTAGTTTTAGTTGGAAAATAAATCTTTACTGTAATAATAATTATTTTAAGTATTTTCTACAATTGTATCTTTGATAATTATAATTCATTTAAAATTTAATATTTTTAAAATTATTTCGAAGTGTAGCATGCGTTACTTAAAATATACAAAAGGTATATATGTATTTTTGTTTTAAAACTGGAGTTATATTTGGGATTCAATATGAAACCGACTTCAATTTTTATCTTTATAGTGTATAGTATGTATCGATTGCTTTTGTTAGTAGATCGTTAAATTTACAGAGATTTTTGGACTGTGCTCCAATTTGGAATGTTTTGCCCCACTGTTCAGCTTGGCATATGCAAAGTGAACGTGGCTTTGGCCCCAGACAATTTTCACATGATAAATCGTTAAAGGAATATGAAAAAAACCCGCGAATTGTAGCAGAAATAACATACAAAAAGCGAGCGAGGGCTGGGGAAAAAGTGCGATGAAGGAGGAAAGATAGCAAGAGAGTAGGGCCTCACCTCAGCCCCTGTCTTTTGTTTATGCAAAAAGCTTCACGGAATTGGCGCTACGTACGTGCCAAAGCATTTCATGGTCTGGCAACTTAATTCACCAGGATGTCCCACCCCCTCCCCCATTCGAAACCATATGATTCGGTGCCCCTCTTTTCGCCACCCATACTCTAGTTCCATGCGGGTTCCATTTCCATTCATCTTCTGTTTGCCGGCGTCTGTGCTAGTGTTTGTTTTCCGCGGAACCCCATTCTAACCAGCTTTTCTCCGGCGCTCACGTGTAAATTTTCTCAAATAAATCATTAAAAGCTGCGCAGCAGCCGCAGCACATTGACATTGTCAGAAGCTTTGCACCCACTCACGGGACAAGGCCCCTTTAAACCCCCTTTTGGAGACCCTTTCTTCCGGTCTCTATCTTTCGGAAGGCCACTCTTTTGATAGCAATCAACGGGGGAGCGCTCATTGTGAGACCCACCTCATTCATCCTCATCCTCATCCGCAGGCTCAGGTGCATCTATTCATAGATCCTTTGGATGCCTTCATAAAGCACCGTGCCATTGCACTCACCTTTTATCTGTGGGTGGGTGTGTGTGAAGAGGTTAGTTAGTGGCACTTTAGCGCTAAAGTTTATACATAAATTTGTCATTGGCATTCAGTTTGCTTGGCATCCTTACCATCTCACCCCGGCGTCATCTG
Organism: Drosophila fuyamai; assembly: GCA_018153365.1. Taxonomy (NCBI): domain Eukaryota; kingdom Metazoa; phylum Arthropoda; class Insecta; order Diptera; family Drosophilidae; genus Drosophila; species Drosophila fuyamai. The sequence goes on from JAECXW010000155.1 coordinate 12,930,023, forward strand.
TGCACTTTCCTGCACAAAGGGAAAAATGTCAATCTCGACTTAAATGTCAATAAGTATAAAAATGGGTTATCCTGCGAAATCTAGATACCTAACTTAAATAGGTACTGCACTTTTAAAATGATCAAACGTGACATTATTCTAAGTATAGCAAAATATGTAATATAACATAAATTGTGAAATTGTTCAATAAATTTGATGTGTTCTAAAATATGTAGAGATAAACTAAACCAACAGAAATTACATTTTGCAGAATTATTAATACTATAGAAAGTCGTCATACATTTTTCATCAGTTTTTAGAAATCATTAAATGTAAGTATTAGTTACATAAACAAGATGAATAAATACTTTAAAATATTTTTAAAATAAGTAACGTTAACATTTCTTATTTCGATTATATATCGTTAGAACTATTATATTCATATAAAATAGTCAATTTTCTGTGTGTAGGGCTTGGGCAAACATATGTCTGGGCTTTTCATCATGCAGCTTTTCATGGCTATGCATTCAGGTTGTGTTTTCCTTTGATATTACTTTGGACTTCCTTTTTGGGGTGGTGCCTTTTAATTAAATCGAAAGACTTCCCTGGAAAACTCCTGCACAAGCCCCATTCTGACACCTTAACAACTCATTTTTCATACGCGGTGCCACCCTTGTTCGCATAATTTACAAGAAATCTGTTATTGTCTTATTAAGAGCGGAACTCTGCCTTGGCGCCATATGGCGTCAGATGCTTAGCAAATTGAGCGATCGTCGATGACTTGGCACCTTCCCAAAATCCAAAAACCGCATCGCGACACGAACATAAATAAATAATCGAAATGGAAAAGCGTGGCGAATGGCCCACAGCTGTGGCCGGGAAAATTCAAGGGCGTGGAGTCGAGCAATTTGCAATGCCCTTCCTTGCTCATCCAGTTTTATTGCACAATCAAGTGCTGCAGTTGCAAAGAGGGCGCCGCCACGCCCACTTCACGCATCGGGCCCACACACACCTTTGAACGTTAAATGTGCCGCACTTCACACCCATCTCCTAGAATCTAGAGCTGATTACACTGAGGAAAACATGTTATATTTCTTTTAGTTAATAGGTCAAATAAGCAAGCAATATTAATATAAGATCTAATATACCAATAACGAATTGAAAAATATACTTTTCATGAATTTAATTACCTTTTTAATATACAATTTTAGGTTAAATAAATGTATGTTCTTTGAAAATAATAATAGGATTAATGGGAAATAGCGTCGTATTCAATCTGTCGACCAAACTATAAGGAATATACAAATTTAAAAATACATATATCACAAATAGATAAATTTAGAGAAATAAAAATATTAATAAGAACAATTCTCGTAAATGTGGGTGAGACATTCAAATTAATTTGTTAATCGATGGAAGTACATAGTAACTCTTTCTAAAGAAATTCCAATCAGATACCTAATAAAGTACATTTTCATAAATGGTATGTATGCAATGGTATGTTTTTAAAAAATCGTTTATTTTTTTTGAGTGCAGGAGATTCACGAATAGACAGTGTGATTCGGGGAATGGTTTTCGATGGATAGATTGAAGGGAATGCAGGGCGGTGGGAATGACTGTGCCTAATGCGGCCTGCACTTGAGTTCTGTTTGCTCAAGTTCAGATGCTCATCATCGCGCCCGATTCTGGCTGAAATAAATTAAGAATTTTAATGCGGAAAAAACAAAGGGAATAGACATAGAGAGCGGGTTCCAGGGACCCATAGACCCACGGCCGAGACACGACTTCATGCTTAATCAAAATGTGTTGTAGGGCAGCGCCTCTCTTTCGCCCAATGGATCGCGGATCCTTTGAACTGCCGACAGCCACCGTAATATTTAAACCAGATCAGATGAGATCAGTTCCATTCGCCGACTCTTGCCCATTCTTCGACTCCTCTTTGGGAGTCTCTCCGTTTTTTGTTCTGGGTAAAATTATCACAGCTTCGCTAATGAAAGGGCAAACGAATGAAATTTTAACGAGCCCAGGGAGAAGCGAAGGAGAGTCCTGCGGCAGGACCTCCTGCGTTGATTGTCCCTAAAAGGTGATAACGCCGCCATCAATCCGCCTTAAGAGCCCTCTTCCCAGGCTTGCGTAACGAATCGGATCAGGAGTTTATGCGCCTTTGTCGATTATTAACGTCTTTTTAGCATTTGAGTCTGGGAAATATATTTTCTAATGCATATATGAAGGGTAAACAATGAAACAAAGCCGGTGATTTATGCACTTCTTCCTGCTTACAAAATAAAAATATAATTTTTAATTGGAAAAAAACTATAAACAATTAGTTTATAAATCAAATTATTTATTTAATTTTCATTGATAGTTTTTGATACGATTGCTTAATATCAAAAGACGCATCTTGACAATAATTGATAAAAGATATCTTAATGTTTTCTAATTTTATTTTTGATTTATAAGGCAAGAGTCTTGTCTTATAAGAAACCAATTAATTCTTAAAATCTGTTTTAAAACACTTTTGATATATTTCATAAATTTCGTTTTAATGTGAAAATTTTTGACAAGACGCTTATTTTGTATATTATTCCTAGATTTTTACTGAGAATGATCTAAATTGTTCAAAAATTCAGCTTATAAGGCAACTTATAATCCATCCCAGCAGTTTGTCATTGATACCAAAGCAAAACTAACTCATAGCTGATTCAATACAGGTCTCCTTTAGGAATCCGACTCCTGCAATAAAACTTTTACTATCTGGCCCCATACTGCGAGGTGGTAACCCACACCGACCGACATTAGATGCGGCAACTTCTCCAGCTCATTATCATGGCTCGTCTCGGAGGTTGGGTTTCCCGTCCCATCGCGAAATCCATCAGCTCCAGCGTAATCATTACCGACATATGTTACTGGAAACTTATCTCCCGTCTCACACACATCGCCTCAATGTCAATGTCACATACTGAAAATTATCACACTTGGGATTAGCTGGAAAAGAGCGTTTAGCATGTAACACCAGCTCCAAGAAGGAAAACTTCCGCCCGACGGCGTAAATCTTCGGCAAACATTTGTCCAAAAACACCTACGCAACAAAGGCCGTAGTATGCAGATGTCGCCGTCTTAAATGTGTATATTTATTTATAAGCGAGCCTCGTGATAAGGATGCTGCTAGTCCTGATCCCGACAATTTGTTTTCACCAGATAAGAGGATGCGCTGTGAGGTGTTAGTTCCTACGGCCCGCTGTTGCTTTGCGGTTCCTTCGTGGTGTGATATTTGACAGTCCAAAATGATAAGAATTATTTACATTTTTTTGTTGGCTTGGTCTGCGTTATGCGCTCATTCTTCACGCGGTAATTTTTCTCATTAAAAGTTGCGGCCGCCAGTGAAAATTGTTGTCATTTAAAACATTACTTTTTTTTTTGTTTTTTTTAATTTTTTTTGGGTTCCAATGTGTGGGGCCCGGCGGCAAATAATTACCAGGACGTTTAAGCCACTCAGCCGAGCGTTGTGAAAATTCATAATATCCAGCACTTGGAATTTTTTTCGGTTGCTGAATGGCTGTTCCGGCCACTTGCGGGTGGCATTTTGCGCATAAATCCTTTCATTCCGTTGGGTTCAGACACAAAAAAACGTGCGGTATATATGTATACGTAGGTATAATGAGAGAAAGGATGTGTTTGCTCGTGGGTTATTGTTTGGCACACTCACACAGGGATAGTAGAGAGGAGCGTACATAATTAAGCTGTCGAGGATTATTTTGATGTGTCACAGGACGACGACATCAGGCAGCGGCAGCTGATGATAGCCGGAGGTCCTCGGAGGCTCCCCCCCCTTCCCAACCTCATTTAAGCCAACTTTTGTTTGGTGAGAAGCCGAACAGCTGAGCATTCAAAATGAAATGAAATTCCGTGGAAACGCTTGAATGGTGTGTGGGGAAAAATTCTAGCGATCATTTCATTGACTTTAATCTTTGAGGTGTTAGTTGCCAAAGCTACTTTAAAGCAAGTTCCTAAGACCATTACCCGAAACGATCGTAAAGATCGGGCTCAGACAAAGCTTACCAAATCAATAACAATTTTTCACAACTTCTCTTCTTCGCAGCCAAATAACAAATTTCCCTCTTTGTTATGCGACAAACAAAGGAGTTTCCCTCCAAGGGGCCAAAGAATGATATTTATGTTGTCGTTTATGTAAAAACCACAAATGGAAAAAGACGAGCGCCCTAACATGCGTGTAAATTATAATGTGAATCAAGCAAAGTGACTGAGAAGTCGGCTGAGGAGTGTAAATTAAATAATTCCTTTGTTGCGACCCGTGCGGCATTTGCATAAGACCTATGAAAGACTGACTGTGAATTCTGTCAGCGGGAGCCCGAAAAAACTAAGGAAACCGACCCAACCTTAGACATTCTGACGACCTATCGAACTGAAACTGCTTGGGCTAAGCCTGTTTAAATTTCATTAGCTGCAGGAAAGAATGAACCCAACCAAACCCATTGGAAATGCTAATGAAGGAGTGTCTTTGGGGAGCCAACTACCACTACCTGGTCACCTGCCAAATGCAAGGCAACACTTTTGTCACCTTCCGTCGGCCGACAAAAGACTTTTCCAACCGGTCCGGTACGGTTCGGTCAGGATCCCAATGCACACGCATCCGTAATGAGTTTGGCCCGGGGCCAAGTCAGTACTACTTTGATTTCGAATTAAATGTTAATAAGTTCAACTCTTTGGCACTCGGCGGATCGCACTCGATGATTGTTGTTTGCCCAAGGCTTTGGCTTTCCCTCGAGGGCGGAAATGTGGCCACCATTTAAATGCTAAGCAGGCGGGCAGGAGGGCACCACTCTGTCTCGGAATGTTACGAGTGTATACTCGTAAAATCGCCTAAATTATTCGTTTGCCTGAAATGTGCACTCTGTAGTTTCCGGCTTTCGAACGGATGAAAAACCTATATAGATAAGAGCTATGAAAAATCGAAGATCTCTTTCTTGCAGTCTAAATATTTGTGGCGCAGATTGTATTTCTTTTAAAGTTTTCATTGCTATTATATGATCTGTTGGAGCTATGATGATCGGTTTATGTGGGGAGAGAAGTCGTTAAATTGAAATCCAATCGGGAGTCTACCAAAAGAAAGCTGACTTCCTAGGAAGTTTAAGGTAAAGATTACTCTCTGTTGTGAAAAGCTATCGGTGTTTATTCCGGAAATATAAAGCAATCCATTGAGTGGAAAAAAGAATGACTCATAGAGGCATCTCAGTAGTTAATAGCCTAAATGAAAATTTTGAGCTCAACGTAAGAGCACTGTAATTATTTCCTTTTTTAATAAATGTTCTTATATTTTTTAACTGGCTAAAAAATCACTATTCTACAAAATAGTTTAATTTACAAACTAATTTTGAAATGTAGTAACTTTATTCAAAAAGCTGATAATAATCTACAAAGTATACATATTAAATGTTTGCAAGAATATAAATCGAATAGATATGAAATATACTTTAATACTTTTCCAACCTTCTAAGCAAAGGCTTTTGGATTATGCTTAATATAAAAAAAATTAATTTTGCCAATTAAATTTCTTTAAAAAATCCAATAAAATGTATTCAAGCTCAAAAAACCTGTGTCTTTCAGTTGGCAATATTTCGCTGAAATAACTATCTTTGAAGTTCAGACTTGGCTAACGATTCTCCTTAAATATGATGGATCTAAGGCACATTCGACTGCCCCAATCCTAACTGTTCTGCATGCCAATTTAAATGCTCTGCATTTTTTGTGCCATTCGGACACCAAGTCGAGCAGCTAATCACTGTTTTCAGGAGGCGAATCCAACTCCAATTACATTTAAATGGCCATGAAATGGTATTTGGTTTGGTTTATTTCGTCTTGTTTGTGCGCAACCCATAATTACCAACAATTGTCAGTTGGCTGTGTACTTCTCACCGGCGATTATAGGGACATTGGGATCAGAGGGGAATGCGTGCTGGAAAATTATACCCTGCCCCATTAGCGCACTGAAATCCAAAAGTTTAGATTCGATTTGGTAGCATTTGAAGGAATTCAAAGTCAAATGACATTTGTCACGCAAGCCATCAACCTTTTTCTTTCGACTCAATCGCAGACGAGGCCGATTAACTTTGATTTGGTATTGAACTTCTTGCGAGGAGGACTTAATTATACGTCCAAGAACCTAAGGATCCTGCTTCGTTGATTTTAATAACTTTTAGCCGGTGAGCAAAAACTCCCAGGCCAAAAGCGAAAAGTTCAAAGTTTCTGAGCTGCGTTTTATGCTTCAGCTCACGGTAAATTTGAAATTTTTTTTTCGGCGGTTTCAGCTCATTAATCACAGGGCACAAAGGAGACCCAGGTCGCCAGAAATGGAACTTTCTGAACCGAACGGAGAAGCAGGCAAATATCAGGAATGCCCGGAGGAAGTCGTCGCCACCATTCAAGTCTAACAAATCAACGTGCAATTTGCTCATTGAACTATGATCGCTTCGCCGCCATCGATAAGTAAAAAATTTAAGTTGAAAGTATTTTTCCTTCTCTCGCCACCACTAAATCCGGGGGCGGAGTGTGGGTGGGCGTGGCTTGCCAAACTTGATGACATAAAACTTCTGCTAGTGCTGCGTAAAGTTCGCTTTCTGGAAAACTTTTGCGTGATTTATAACGCATGCAGGACTCAAGGGGAGAGAAGTCGAAGTGAAAAGCCGTCTGGGTGTGAGCTATGGGTACCGAAGACACGTTTTCAATAAACTTTTCGCCCAGACATATTCATATTTTATGCATAAATTCACACAAACGACATTCGAAATGGCCAAAGAAAGCTCCAATTGAAAATTCAACTTCGGCAAAGCGCCGAGTGTCAGACAATTAGTGATCAAAATGGCTAGAAGGGCAATTGTCGACTGTCTATGAGTAAGTGCCAAAGTTCTGAAAGCATCGAAAGTACCAGGGGTTTATAAATTCAAAGAAATTGTTTTTTTTGTGTAAATAAATTATCAATTTTGTCCTTATTTTCAACGGTTTCTTTTGGTTTGCTCCACATGTATTAATATTTTTCTTGATTTTAAATACCTGAGTGATGTGTTGGTAAAAATACGATCAAATCCATTTAACCTTAATTAACTTACTAAAATTATTAGTCAACAGGTCTCATATTGTCATTGTATTTATTGTATTGGTTAAATATATAACCCTTCATATTTGTATAATGCCAATTATTAAGAAAAAGCTCTAAAATGTATGAAAAATGTAAGTCTTACAATTTTTTTATTTTGCTTTTGTTTCACTTATAAGTCAGCTGCAAATATTAAGCAAAGTTCATATGAGGTCAGTTTTTCCTATGAAATTTTTTACCAGGGATTCTTATCTTCCGTTCCTCATCGCTGTACGAACCAATTCTGATAGGGGTACGACTTGAAGAAGTCGATGTATGGTCAGGGCTAGCGGCGCCCTTAATTCGCAGCCACAAACGCCTTAGACAAACAAAAGACCCTTTTTTCATGAGAGCAGGCTGAAAAATCAGTTTCCACCTGCATCCTTTCGGGGGAATCGACCGGCAACTGTATCGGTATTTTCGTATATCTCCAACCTTTTCGGCGATGAGGCAGGTACAAAACGCGTGCCCCGTCTGCCTCGATTAGCATTTGAAATCATTAGCCGGGCTGGACTGGTTTTTGGGTACTGGGTTCTTAGTTCTGGGCCTGGTTTTTGGTTCTGGTTGGTTGTGGAACCAGGCGAGCTGACAAGGTGCATTCTGCATTATGGAACCGCAGCCGTGGTCGACCGACCAACATCATCATCGCTCACATCGTGGCATTTATCTGGCATTGTGCATCTTCTTTTCATTCTGTTCATTCTTCGCACTCGGCCGTTTTTGGTTTTAACTGAAAGCCAGCGGCGTCAAATTTGTAAATGCACCTGGATTTCCTCGTTTGTTCCTGCCTTTGTTCCAGGCCTTCTTCTTCATCGTGTGTTTGAAGGCCCAGACAGGCCGAACGGGCCGATATTTGTTTTTTTGATATATGTTTGTGGGCATTAGTCTGCCTCTCGTTGGAAATCCTTTGACATTGCAGCCGTTCGTCGGGGATCATCATCCATCAAAAATGATTGCCGAAAGATGCGTTTCTTGTGATTTGAATTTCAGATTCAGGCACTCAATTAGTTTAATTGCAGTCCGTACACTTTGTCCATCGCAGCAGGTGAAACTCTCTGTTCGACACTGGGCTCTATGCTTTTTTTCGCAATGGTTTTAAGGGTACGGCTTCTTAGAGTTGTGGGTGTGGACTGAAAAATAGATACTTGTAATTACTAGGCCTTTAAAAGTAATTCAATAAGGCAAAGTGGTTTTGGAGGTATGTCTTTTGTATACCTGAAGAATATTCGATACAGGTTTGTATGTTTAGTGAATGAAAATACAATTTTGTTATTTTCTTAAAAGAATTTAAAATATATTTACTAAAGAGAACCTTCAATTAATATATAACTTCAGTATGATTATTATAATAACTTATTGTTCATTTATTAAGTCACTATTAAACAATAGAAAATAAAATTGTTTATATATAATCCAGAAAGCGTTTCGAAGAAAACTACAAATTAAAATTTTAAGTTATAGTTTAACACCAAACTAAAGGAACATATTATTGTTTTTATTATGTTTTGCGTTCTTATCTGTATAATTGAATAAGTTGGTATTGTCATATTTCTCAAAACAACTATAAAACTGTTTTAGATAACCCAATAAAATTTTAATTTATTAGTAAACAATCTTCCACATATCAGACTTTCTATTAATGGGCCTAAATAGCCTAAAAATTATAACTGCACATGTTTTCACTCGACTGTAGAAGTGCTACCACTCGATCTTCAGACCAACTGCTGCCACATAAACTTAATTTGGAAAGCTCATGTTTAGCGGCAGATAGAACAACCTGTTCGGACTATCAAAAATCACATTAATAATGTCCCCTGCCGGAGAAAATTAAACTTTTCGGATTGGACCATGCTCGTATTTCAATGATAACGTTTATTAAATATTCCCCACCCAAAAAAAGAACGCCGATAATGTCAATCGGGCACTCTGCTTCATTTGGGGGCCTATCTACGCGGCCTTATCTAAGCCAAAGTTTCTTTTAATTAAAAGCAAAGCAACCCAAAACAAAGACCCTCTTAGGTTCTGTGAGCCAATGACCCGCATGTGTCTTGGCCAGCATCCAAACCAAGTCCGAACCAAGTCGAAACCAAGTCGAAACCAAGCAGCCGTTGGCAGAGACAAATGCAGCAGTGCACCGACACATTATTCATGCCGTTATCAGCGGAATGGTCGCTGTCTGGGATTCGGAGTCGGATTCGGATTGGAACTGCTGCTCCGGACCAGGAGAAACACTTGCGAGTGGATGGTGAAATATGTGTGCCACGTCCAGCCCAAGTCGATACACATACTCAAAAAATGTAGTATTCGGTGTTAATTAATTAATGACTATTAATATATAGTGTTTAAATGCCCACACCAAGTACCTTTAAATTAAGTGAAGAAACCTTATATTTAGGTAAAAAAAGTATTCCCTATTTACTATTTTAGTATAAGTTTTGCTAAAAGTTTCTTAAGTTTCTTTGTGATGAGTCACTACTAATTAAAATCCTTTTGTTACGAATTTAATACCTACTTTTTCATACTTTCTTTAAAAAATAACTTTAAACATCTAATTCAAAATTCTGAGAAATTTTCATTCTTTTGTACTTACTTAGAGCAACTTAAATAACGCATTTTACAAAAACAATATCACTTCAAAATGTTTTCACAATTTACATTTTTCGAAGTGCACTCACCTTGGCAATTGTCCAGTAGCTGTTGACCTGACTATCGGCGGATCAGCTCGCTTGGTGGAAAAATTTTTCAGCTTGCCTCCGAGCAGGAATCGTGAACTATTTTGGCAATTTTAATTATAGCACAAAGGCGGGAGAGGGGGGAAAACACTTTCCCATTCGGTGGAATGCACCTGCACACGTCAGAAACCCAGATGATATGGATCGGGATCGGGAGGAAATGCCTTCACGCATTGTCCTGGCTCTGACCCCATAATTTCCGTAATCGCTTGCGTGTGCTCTGGACCTGCATTAAAACCTGTTTTCCCTTTACCTTCTTTAATAACGGACATCAATTTTGGATTTCGAGGCGTGTCTTATCCTTAAAGGTAGCGGGTTCGGATATCTTTCGCTTACCTGTCGCCTAGCCATCATCATCATCATCATCATCATCGTGATACACTGTCGCTGTTGCATCTTGGCCTTGCCTTTCCCCTCCCAGAAATGTATTAATTAAAGCAAAGTATGATTCTCAAACAGGTTCCATCGCTGTGCTGGTCCCCACATAATTGTTGCTCTTCGGAAAATCGTTTCACATAATTGCAGTGATTTTTTCTTTCATTGTTACAATTTCGCTCATTCTGATGAGTGGCTGTCAAATGGGATCTCCTCGAGATGATTGTCGAGTTGTTAAGTGTGCCCGATTAGAGGGTCTAGGTGAAGGTCTAAAGATTGTGGTTAGGTGTAATCTAGTTTTAATGAAATCTCAAATAATAAATAAGCCCATCATCGAATTTGAGAGATGTACATAAAGGTTTTGAAGTTATAAGTGGGTGTGTTATATTAATTGGAGTGACCGTAAATAATATCCTTGGTAGTTACTGAAGCATTAACTTATCTTATGTTTTGTAAATAATGTATAATATGTATATATATAACATATTAATGTCTATATATAAACATCTATTAATTGATTTTAATTATATTGTTGAATCTGTGATAGAAAATTAGTTTAATAGAGTAAATAAATAGTCACACAGTAAAATTATATCAAATTAATTAGTCAATAATCGTTTATATTTGGATGGGGCTTAAGCCCGGAAGTCTAAGCAAACTAAGAACAATGACTGCCAAGTAAGTAGCAGAATCTGTTTTTATAGGCTATAAATCAAAACGCAATCCATTCTTTATACAACAAAAATATTTCCTAGACAGTTCCTTGGGGTATCTATTGCATTCTCAGCAACTTCCTTTGAATTTGTCTCGGCCAACTTCCTGTGTCATCCTCACCGCATAAGTCTTCCGCAAAACATTAGTTGCGCTTATTAGACCCGTGACACAATGCTACCGGATGGGAATCACCCATTGACTACCTGTGATGGAAATCGAACCTCGATCGAATGCCGCAGACAAACAATTGGATTCCTCGGGCATTCGTTGCTCATTGTTGGCCAATTTCATGACAATTTTTCAGCAGTCATGTCTCCAGGGAACTCGGTTCTGTCAAGAGAACACCTAGCCAAAGTCAGAAATTGTGCATTTGTTTCATATTTACTTGGGCGAGGCAGCTGTGCAATTGGATTTCGCATCGGAGGACCATCAATGTCATGCATACAATTGTGAGCGACACATAGGGATTCGGGCCAGGATATGGGGCTGTATTGTTGTCCTGGCCATTGGAAAATCTTGCGACATATCCGCTTCCTTCGAGCCAAAGGCAATATTTGTCTTTCGAGTGAGTGACACTTTTGGCCAGGACTCAAGGCAAGGCACTGTCGGTGGGACACAAAGGCTAATCCTCATGTTTACGGGGCTATTTACGGGTAGCGCGCCCATGACAATTTTTACAATAACCCACAATGCGCAAAAGGAAAATATTGAATGGAGACCGGCGAGCTGTTTGCTTATCTTCCTGCCGAAAGGAAAACTATTTTGGCAAATTGCTTTAGAATAAAATTTAATTGGGGATTACCGGGAAACTCCTATCCATTGGCTGGTGTCGTTGTCGTTGTCGTTGTCTGTGTCTCTGTCCCTGTAATGCCCTGTGTTATCCCGGCCTTAAGGCTACTTAGGGGCCTGTCTCACATATTACCCATATTACGTTAAATGGCTTCCACAGCAGCCAACGGCCAAGAGTGTCTGGAGCCCAAAGTCTGCAGCTGGCCGTTTTGGAACATGTGTAATCATCGTACGTGTTGGCAATTGACAATTATTATTACGTAGTTTGTTGCCATTAACAGGATGTGCTGCTGCCCCCCCATTTTCCCGATGTCCAACTGCCTTGACATTGGCCAGCCGGAATTTATAGAGTTTCCTCTGCAGCTCGATTGAAACTTGATTGGCGTGGCGTAGGTTGTGGCAACAATTTGCGCTACGAGTTACAAATTGTCTTACAGAATAATTGTTATTAAGTTATCTATCCTTTTGGAATTGTAATATGACATTGATAAGCCTTTCCCCCAAAAAGAAATATGGTAAGTTAAGATCCATTTATACAGCTTATTTTCAATATATGTAGGTTTTTGATTTTGTTTCTAAGTATATCTTTTTTGTTATATAAAATTAAATTATAGGTGTATATCAACCTAAAACCGATTTCCTAAACAAGAACTTCCCAGTATTTAAAATGTTTTGTTTTTTTAAGGAAGAAAGAAACCTCTTTTTCACATTAATACATTTTGAAGCTTCCCTTACATGAAGAACATTAAATTTAATTTACAAAAGCTTGAAAATCTTCCCACACCTTTTCTTTAGATCCTTCGCCGATTTCCTGTTCGACCAAACTCATTTCCTTCTCATGGTATCCATGCACTAACAAGGAGGGCAATTAATCATTGCGTAAAATGTTCAGCGTAAAGTGCGCAAGTACTTCCGACTAACTGCGATTGATTTTTGCCAGCAAAGAAAAGGCGATTTCGGTTCCCACACCTAAGCAGCATCCTCGGAAAGCAGCTGCTTTTCTTACTTCCACCGACCACCATCCTGTGAAAAATTCGCAACGAAATGAAATTTTAGCAGCGGCAAAAGGCAACTAAAAAGGAGCAGCAATCCGGGAGTGAACAACAAACAGAAATGGAGAAAAGGGTGCCAGACGCTGCAGTAAACTTCCGGCTGGCCAAAAATGCAACAGGACCTGGTCCATGAGCGGGACTCCAGGACTCCAGGATTCGAAAAACTGAACAGGACAGTGGCGAACAGGTCCGAGGTCCTCTGGCTGGTCCTTCTTTGCTGCTTTTGTTTGTTTATTGCCACGCCATGGCATGCCATACAATGTCCTTCCGGTCATTTATTAACGTCAATGAAATGCTATTGCCTGCCCTCGCTCACTCTTCGCTGCAGTTGAGATTTTACTGCTCTGATTTGCTTTTTGGCCGGGACGCTCGAGTTGGCAACGATTTGTCGCCGAGTCAACACAACTCAGTCGAAGGTCCTTCCTGCCCGCATATATCCTTGATGCACTCATAAAGCAAAAATATTGCCAAATTGTAAATTCCGCTCTGCGATGGGAGGAGAGGCCACTGAAAGTTACGTGTCATTGCACATGAAGTAAATATAACGAAAGATATTTTAAGTTTGTATGTTGGGAATTTAAAATTTTTAGTTTGTAACTATCTGAGCTTATTTTTTAAACATAAACAGCTTTTTTCATTTCGAAAAATATAAAAGAAAACAAAATTGATCTCAATATCTAATTTTTGTAAGAGATGCAATTAAACACAACGTATTTCTTGACAATTGATCAATTGACCAATTGATAAATTTTTTGAACGATTTTCATGTTGTTATTTCTAAATTTCCGGATTTAAGTGTCAATGTTCAAAGTGTCATACCTCTAAAGACT